>OX465282.1:64491211-67095609 GCA_949987705.1 Thereva unica
CTCTCGGAGCGTTAAGCTGGAAACAGATTGTACGTTCATAAGCGTTCATCAGCGCTGAGATATGTCAAAATTAAAATGAATACACATAACCTAATTGTAGTGAACAGATTGCACGGTTATCAGCGTTCATCAGCGCTGGAATAGACTCTATTTCTATTCTAATCGACGTAGCTTAGCGTTGTTTGTCGTTTTTGGCAGTTGTGATTGTCAATTTGGGCTGTTTTTTTATTTATTGTTTTACAATTTAAAAAGAAAGTGTTTTTTTTTATTATTTTATGTTTATTTATTTTAAATGTTACATGAAATTAGTTTTAAGCATCAAGTTTGTCAGCGCATGCGAGCTCTGATCACCGTTCAATGTGTTTACGCCCGACGTTAAGAACGTCTTTTGACATTTCACAGCGCTGACGAACGCTTATGAACGTTCAATCTGTTTCCAGCTTTAAAATTTCAATTTTTCCAAATTCTCTCGTCTCATATTATCGCAAATCGCTGCATTGTACATTGCGGCATTTGAACACACGATATGGAAAACGTTTTGACAGTGCGTGTGAGACTCGTCTCGTTGTCGCATCGCACTCTCGCAACATTGTAAATCAGCCTTTAATCGTGTTCCCATTTCAAAAATTTCTTCTTAAAATCGCCGTCCACTTCTTCATCCCAATTCAATTTTTTCGACCACATCTGCTGCAACAATAATTTCGGTAGTAATAACACTGGACAAGTGACTCCCAACGGGTCGAAGATACGATGAGCGGCGGATAATATCCGTCTTTTAGTTATTGCAGTCTGTGAATGATTCGAAAGGTTCCAATTCTCCAGATTTATCTCAAGGGTGTCACAATCCTTATTCCACAGTAAACCCAACAAATTAGTGTGCCTGTTATTGTCATTTTCATGTAATGTAGTATGTTTTGAACGAGAATATTCCATTCCCAGCCCCTCAATTCAAATTTTGCCTCTTCCATTACCGAGGTTGCTTCCTTGATAAAACGTTCTAATTCTTCTTCACTATCCACACTGGTCACGCAATTATCTACATAAAAACAGCTCATCAGTTTTTCTACTGTATTTGTATTATAATTTTTCCTTTGCTCGGTGCATTCTCGCAGCGTCTTTGTCAGATGGTGTTGTATTACAGCTCCCAGTAAAAATGGGCTACATGAAACTCCGAAAACAACACGTTTATGTCTGTACACTTTCAACTGCCCCTGCTGGTCGTACCACAAGAACCGCAGAAAATTTCTGTCTCGCTGAAACAAGCTGATCTGGAGGAAAGCTTTTTTAATGTCGGCAATTACTCCAATTCTTCTCAATCGAAATCTTAACAAAATTGATGGTATCTGTTCTATAAGATTTGCACCCTTTTCAACACAGTTGTTCAGGCTAGGAAAGCCTTTCTCGTTAGCAGACGCGTCAAAAACCGGCCTTATCTTGGTCGTGCTGTTTGGTTTTACAACGTGTCGATGTGGTAGATAGTGTGCAGTCATAGGTACTTCATCCCTAGGAACTTCTTCAATTATTCCATCTTGAACCCAATCACGGAAAACAGCATCGTATTCTTCATAGTAACTGTCTGTTTTTAACTTCCTGGTTGTCACATCTAACCTCTTCAAAGCTATGTTGTAGTTGCTCGGAAGTGGTGGGTGGTCTTCTAGCCATGGCAGATGAACCAAATATCTTCCCTCTGCATCAACGGTAACCGTTTTCTGAAAATATTGTTTTGCCTCTTCTTGTAATTCCTTTTTTCTTTTCGTCTCGGATGGATCAGAAATACCCATTATATCTAATGACCATAGATTGGATATCTCAGCTTAATTCAATAATAAGGTGGTGACGATCATAGCTACACTGCGTGATTTTGTCGTTTCTGGCACGCATCCCATCATTGTCCAACCCAACTTCGTTTCGACCGCTACCAGACCACAAGAAAGTTCAGGTAATCTACCGGTGAACAATGTACCTGCAAAATTCGCACCAATCAAAATTTCAACAGGTTTATCCTCAAAATCTGTCAATTCGATGTTGAGCCGTTCCACCTCCTTTAACCACGACCCACGGATGATTGGATCAATACTGCCACAGATCACCGGTTGGTCTAACACTTCTAACTTATGGGAATACTTATCTTTTACGTCTGACACTTGAATATAAAAAACCTTGTGTTCAACGACATTTGTACATATACCACCAAATAATTCATATCGGACTTTCTCTGTTCTAACAGGTTGATAGCCCATGTCATCAGCCACATTCGTGAGTATGTATGACCGATGTGATGCCGTGTCTATAATTGCTCTGGTTTTTCGAACATGATTGCCTTTAACCAACTTTATCATAAATGTTTGCAGCATCACTTTGCCGGAGCTTTCCAAACTGGTTAGTGCCTTATCCTTTGGAGCGCTTTCCTTCGTGGATTTAATATCCTCAGCTTTTGGTTCACAGTTCGACATCCCTCGATCATTACAAATAATGACGTTATGTCTTAGATTACAAACCGCACACTTTTCTTTACTCCTACAATTTCGTACACTATGACCAATTTTTAGGCAGTTGTAGCAGCATCGTTTTTCTCTCAGAATTGTCATTTTTGCCTTCTTCAACATATTTTGGGCTCTAGTGCATTCAACGCTGTTATGGGAATTTTCACATAACACACAGGGTATATTTTTTGCCGTAGTGAGCAGTCCAGCGGCTGTAGGTAAATTCTGGTTTAAAGGTGAGTGTCTTTGAGGTTTCTCTTTCCTTCTACCTTCGTCATGTTTTGCTGAAATACCTTCGACTCCAAACCCATCTAACGCCAGCTTAATTTTTGTTCATTCTCTAATTCTTTACTTAAGAATCTCATTAATTGGTCCAATCGATATTTTGGATTCTCGGTACTAGCATGTTTACTTTGTTCTTCATCATCACTTTGCGCGGACTGCAATTCGTGTGGCATACTTCTCTGCCAAGTGCGTAGAATATCCTCCGGTAAACAGGACTCGACTAAGGGCAATAACATAGAAGCACATTTCTCTGTTGTGACTTGTAAAGTCTCTAATGCTCTCAACTGACTTTCCAACTTATCATACAAAGATGACAGCACAACTTTTTCTGAAGATATCGTGCTCTTTAACACCAGGGCTAATAGTTCTCTTATGTACACCTCCACCAATAAATCGTCGCGGCCGTACCGATTTTTAAGACACTCTCGACTAGGTTTATTGCCCGTGAGCCCACAAAAGTTGCCTGCAACAGATATTGGAATTTATCTGCATCGTCAATAGAATCCGCCTCGTGTATCTTCTTGAACTGGGCCCAAAACGGTAACCACACTTTTAACTCGCCACCAAACTTTTTTAACTCAATCTGTGGCAGTTTAAATGCGCGTCTTGTTTGTTGCGGAGTACTCCTCAGCTAAACTTCCACTGGCGATTTCGGCTCGTTCTGTTGCTTCCAATGCGGCAACCTTTGCTTTAATCACACTACACTTTAGATCATATTCGTCGTTTGATTCCATTTCTTGCTCTAGATCGGCTTGACTAATATCTTCATTCTCTAACAGCATATCATGAATTCGCGTATTGATTTCACTAAGATCACACTGTTTCTTCTCTATTGTGTCAAGTCGACCTCTAATCTGGAACACATCTTTTACATCGTGTGCTAGAGCCTCCTCTAATTTTGCAATTGTTTTGGTTATGGCCGTTCTTAACGCCGCCCGTGCTTTCTTTTGGTTTTCCATTTTTTCGTGACCCACCACGGTATACAGAAACAAGGTAATGTAAAAGAGAAATGTCATTTTGGTGCTGACGTCACACGGCGCCCAAATCCATATACAGAAAAATTCTAATTGGCGATAGGTTTTTTATCTTTCTTCAAAAGGAAAATTTGTTTTATATTTGAATGAATGATATAAGGAAAATAATTAGAAATTGTACACATTTCATGTAAAAGTTTTTATTAATTTTCTTTTTTTCGCTCTCGATACAGTAACAATATTTTTGTTTAATGTCTTAAGCCTAATATATAAACGTGTTCTAAAAAATAATTTTTTTACTGGGAGCGCGTTCAAAAACCTTACTATAGTAAACCACGAGGTAAGCTGTGGTTATGCTGCATCACTTCACTTAACCACGAAAGTTTATGTTTAACCATGGAGGTTTTTGAACGCACCGTGGTTAACTACGTGGTAAAGAAAAATTCAAATTTTTTCCATAAAATAGTGTCGGCTATTTGCCTCAATTATTTCCAATAATTATTTATTTAAAATAATCGCACAAATCCCACTTTGATTTGTTCATTATTAACATTAAAACAAATGTCAAAAAATTGTTTTTATTCTTCTTCTTCTTAACTATCGCTAACCATGCTCCCGAGCATGGTTAAAATTCAACTACACCATGGTTAACCACGGGAGTTTTTGAACGCCAAAAAGTTATGCTCGTGGTTATGTTGTAGTTAACCACGGAGTTTTTGAACGACAAAAGTTTACCATAGTTAACCATGGTTAACCATAGTAAGGTTTTTGAACGCGCTCCAGGTCTTCTAACATAACATGTTGAGAGAAATGTAAACAATTTTGAATTATTTTTTCTTTTAAATTAAAACTGTGCCCATGGCGGTTATTAAATATAGATTCTAATTCTAAAATTTTTTGTAGAAACTCCGCCCTTGGTTTTTTTAGGCCACCTTCTGATACCTGGTCAACCCAAGTGAACGACGTTGGTTACATCACATTCTTCCTGGAGTTTTAATTTTTTTATAATGTACCCAGCAATGTATTCCACCGAATCCTCCTCAAATTCCGATAAATGTAGCTCTTGGTGTTCTGGTTGTGCCTAGTTGTTTGGGACATTTTCGTTTGCTGCACCGAATGGATTTAAAATGCGTGCAGTGAACTGAAAATCATCGAAGATGTCCGTACACTGTTGCACATTGCTGCTGCATGTTATATATATAGATTTTCGAGGGATACCGAATCAGACCACTATTTGCGGGTCCCTTTTCGTCCCTCTGCCTAGAGTCATCTTATTGGGGTTGCAGTGGGTTGTCCCATTGCTCCCTTACTTCGACTCCCCTAGTTATCGCAAGCAGCTGATTGAAGGGAGTCTGCCTCATGTCCTCCATCCAATGGAGTCCAGTTATGGCAGCCCTTTTCCTCGCCACCGCCGGACAGTGACACACTATGTGTGTGGCCGTCTCAGGTTCCTCCAGGCACATCCGACAGGTGTCATCCTCCAGAATTCCCATTCTTTTTAGGTGATACCTGAAACATCCGTGTCCTGTAATCAGTGCCACCAACCATCTGAGGGTTCTCCTTTGCATATGCAGGATCCTTCTTCTGGCTGCGGTAATCGGCAACGAAAGCACCATCTTAGCCTGCCTACACGTGGTCATAGCGTCCCACCGTCTCCGGTGTTCCTCAGCGACCCATTTCTCGATGCAGTTCCTCACCAACCCTCTGCCAATGGCAGAGTATGGCTCCGGTCCCCAGAATTCCGAGGTTGACCCCTGTTTTGCCAGGTTGTCAGCCTTTTCGTTCCCATCGATGCCTGTATGTCCTCTAACCCAAGCTAGCGTCACGTTGTTTTGTTTCGCACACCTGTTCAGTTTTTGGACACATTCCAACGCCAGAGACGCATTAATCTCTGTCTGATTCATGCGCTTAATCACAGCCTGATTGTCCAGTGCTATAAGGATACTTCTTCCCTGCACCTGACCCTCACTTATGTGATCCAGCGCGTGCAGCAGAGCAAGCATTTCCGCCTGGTAGACTGAGGTGTAATTCCCCAAAGCCAGAGAGCAGGTCAGATTTAAGTCCTCCGAGAAGACTCCCGCACCTGCTCTGCCGTCAATCTTGGATCCGTCCGTGAAGATATATATGTCTTCCGGTCTCCCTTCCGGGAGCGTTCCGTTCCCTATGAGGGTTTTATGATACCTTTCGGTCACCCTCATTTTTGTGATCCCTTCCATGGGCATCATGAGCTCCCTAATCCCTTTAATGCGATCCAGGATCTTCATGTGCCCATATAAGGTTCCTGACGCCTGCCATGCGGCATCACGTCTCATCCGAATCGCTGAGGCTGCCGCAGTCTTCATCACCTGGAGATCTAACGGCAGCAGACCTAACAGCGCCTCCAATGCCGCGGCGGGTGTGGTGCGGAAAGCACCGCTCACACCTACGCAGGCCATTCTTTGCACCTTGTCCAAATGCCTCTTGACGGTTTTCTGTGTGGCTTTAGTCCACCAGACCACCGAGGCATAAGTTATGATGGGTCTCACCATCATGGTATATGTCCAGTATACTAACCTTGGTGAGATACCCCACCTTAGTCCACATACTCTTCTGCACTGGTGAAGCACCCTTGTCGCCTTCTTAATCTTCTCTTCAACGTGGTATTTCCAGGTTAGTCGCGAGTCCAAGTATACACCCAGATACTTGACCATCCCAGACACCTTGATCCTCGATCCAAAAAGCATGAGGGGCTGAAAATCCAGATCTTTAATCTTCCTAGTGAAGATTATCGCGTCTGTCTTATTGGCATTTATGGTGAGGCCCTGTTCTGTACACCACTGCTCAACCACTTGGAGTGCATTCCTCATGATATCTGCCGTAGTGCTCATAAACTTGCCACGTGCCACAATCGCTACATCATCTGCATACCCAACGGTATGCACGCCCATTACCTCTAGCCGCCTGAGCAGAGTGTCCACAGTGATGTTCCACAGGAGGGGCGATAGGACCCCGCCCTGTGGGCATCCCTTGCTGACCCTCCCTCGAAGCCGCGAGTCTCCTGTCTGAATCCTTACCGCTCTGTTTTCCAGCATGCTGTCCACCCACCTTACAATCATGGGGCTGACCTCGCGCCTCACCAGAGCGTCTTTGAGTTTGTTGAACTGTATCTTGTCGAAGGCGCCTTCGATGTCCATAATAACGGCCATCGCTATGCCTCCGGTATACAGTTCCCCCTCGGCTACTCGCACCAGTTGGTGAAGTGCCGTTTCTGTAGATCTGCCAGCCTGGTAAGCGTGCTGGCTTCTACTTAAAGGGTGCCTCCTTAGCATAGTACTCTCCAGGTGGTCTGCCACCACTCTTTCCATTGTTTTCAACAGAAAGGATGTTAGGCTGACTGGCCTGGAGGACTTCGCCTCGGTGTAGTCCTTCTTGCCTGGCTTAGGGAGAAATACCACTTTGGTTTCCCTCCACACCGCCGGAATGTATCCTGTTGCTAGACAGGTAACGAATATTCCCCTAAGCCTGGGTGCAATGATATCTTTGCCCCATTGAAGCAGCGCAGGGAATATTCCGTCACGCCCCGATGTCTTGAAGGGAGAGAATGTGTCTATTGCACTGCTGCTGCATGTTAGTTGCTGGGTGCTATCGGAACGACCTTAAGGAAATTAATAATGAAAAATTAATATATTTATATGAAAATTATATTTAGTATTACGCTATATAAATAATGACCTGAATGACCTGTTAATATTAGTATTACTTTGCTAATAACAGAGTTAGTAAGTATTTACTACATCTACGCTACTATAAAACAGACGGCACAACATTGAAACGAAATTTTAGAATTCGTTAAAAGTTACCTAAAATAGACATTCTTAATCTATATTTAAATTCTAAGCCTGTGGGATGATCGTGGAGTCCGCCTTTAGAACGAATTGTTCCAAAAAACCGTTCTAGGTCATCCTGTTGCAGTCTTCTTGTTAATATATACTTATTATTATAAGTTTCTTGTAAATACTGCGGTAATTCAGTCAGAGAAGCATTATTTAGTAGAATACCCTTTTGGAATGGTAAAAGCGTTCTTCTATTGCCAACTCTTAACAAACCCACTTTTTCGTTGGTTAAAGCTAAAATAGCCTGCTATTTTTCATTAGTGGATTGAAAAGCCTGAGTTCGATCTCTCGAGTCTTTCACAATATTGGAGGAATTAAAAATATCGAACCAATCGTTCACTAGTTTAACAAACTCGCTTGTTTCTAAAGAGTTTGGAACATCACCCATTCTACCCAAACTTATTGCTCTTTTAAGACCTTGAGATACTGTGTTGGAAAAAAGTTGAACGGCAAACTTCACTTTTTGGCGGGCGGCATTTTTCACATCCAAATGTGTATCACTAATTTTGTGGCATATATTTAACTCTCCTAGTAGTTGCAGTCGGTTTGGAGGTAATTTTTTTATTTTCAATAATAAACCCTTGATCTATGAAGTGATTTCGCACTAACTTCATTAAGTGTGGAGTGTCCGCAAAAGCAAACACTTTTTGACCGTTTATAGAAAAAAACGGATTTTCCCGATTTATATTTAGTTCCCTCCAGAGGCCAACATTTGTAGGACCCATGTCACACACAATAGCAACAACACTATAATTAATATTCTTTAAAGATTTTATGATATGTGCAATGATAGTAGCAGTCATTGCACAATCGAAACTATAATACATGACTTGTTTCCAATTCTTGTACAAGCCCCGAATCATTGCAACCTGGACGTATTTAGCAGGCTTTAAAACAATATCGGCAGACCGGTCATATTCGTAATTACTTTTAACTTTCATCTCATCAAAACTCAAGTCACACTCGCTCTTTTTCGCTATAATTACAAGTTCTAAGCAGATTTAAAACACACTTTAATATTCCTGAGTCCATCTTTAGTTTAGCTGCCCATTTTTTTAAAGTTGATACTGAGGGCAAAGGATGTCCTCGTGCTCGTAGAAGCAGATAGCTTTTTGCTCCGGCAGAGTACAAAGATATTGTATTTGCAATATCATCTGAAGACCAATTAACTTTATTTTGCGGATTTTTAATTTTTTTAATCTGGGCTTCTGTAAATAGACTTCTGATATTCTTACCAAATTCCCTTTATTCCTGTAGCTGCTTTTTTAATAGCATGTTTTCATTCGTCTGTTTTTTTAAACGCTTCTTCAAAACTCCAATTTCGTGTATGAAACAGGTTTCTAAGTCTCCCCTACAAGAATAATAATCAATATGTTACTACAATAATACAATATTCATCATAAATTGTTATATTTACCGTGTCTGTGTAGCAACACCTGGGGTGTGTTAACGTATTCTTCAGTCGCTATACTATTGCTGTTATTTGAAGGATCTACTGCCAAGAGTGTTTGAATTCTGAAAAAGCAACTTTTTAACCACCATATAAAACATTTGTATAAGCTTACTCTTCATATTCTACAATAGCTTCATGGACAATTTTCTTTTGGGTCCTCTTACACATCCTGTCTTCCTTTGCGGAAGGTTCGCTGGAAGAAAGCAGATTTTCGCTAGGAGCAGCGTCTGTCTTTAGTCTTCTTTTAGATATATCGGTATGTAATAGGACATCTCTTAGACTATAATCCTCCTCTACGAAGTGATCAGAGCATATTCTGGCGTTATTAATGTTTTTAATATTTTTCCCACAAACTTTGAGCCACTTTTCACATACATTTTCATCTTTCGGAAACCGAAAATATCTCACTATTTTTGAGTCATGTTTTTTCCTCATATTGTTTTTACAGTTCAACACATTACACCCACCCATTTTCACTTATTAATTCACTAATTAACTAAATTCTTAATATTCAGTACTTATTAATTCAATAATACACTAAATTCTCAATATTAATTGCACAACAAATTTTGCTTACTGGAATAAAATTCACTTTTGAGCGCCCAGTGACGTCATCAACAAAATGACATTAGCAGCTGTCAGTCACTTTAACATTATACCTTATTTCTGTATACCGTGGTGACCCACGTTCTGTCACGGTCGCCAAATGTCCTAAAATCAAATGAAAGAACTCTTATTTAACGTAGGTCAATATATTTATTTATGAAAAAACCCAGCTCCTGGTAGTCTTTTGCAAAAAACACTTATATTTTTCAGCTCTTAAAATGAAAAGATTCATTGCCTGTTCACGGAAAGGTCAACCGAACAAGATTCAAAATTAAAAAAGGTGCTGCCAGGGCTTACAAAATTATTTATCTTCTTCTTCTTTAACGGCTCTACAACCGGGATCCGGTCCTGGCCTCGCGCAACTGTTCTCTCCACCGGTCCCGATTCTGAGCCGATGTCATCCAGTTTGGCATCCCTAAAAACTCTGAGCGTCCTGGTCCACGCCATCCTTCCAGCGAAGGTTGGGCCTCCCTCGCTGTCGCACCCCATAGGTCTTACCGCAGAGGACTTTCCGAGCAGGCTTATCTTCACTCATACGAGCTAGATGCCCTGCCCACCGGAGCCTACCGAGCTTTATTTTCTTCACAACATCTATGTCGCGATAGCGCTCGTAGATCTCGTCATTGTAGAGTCTCCGGAATCGTCTTTCCTCACATACGGGGCCAACAATCCTCCGAAGTATTTTCCTCTCAAACACGCCCAAGAGGTTTGAGTGCTTTTTGCTAAGCACCCACGTTTCGGATGCATATGTGAGAACGGGTAAGACCATCGTCTTATATAGTAAAAGTTTAGACGTTATGGTTAGATATTTGGATTTGAAGAGCCTTGACAGACTATAGTAGGCTTTGTTGGCTTTTAGCAGCCGTGCGCGTATTTCTGGTTCCATGCTATTATCGGCTGCTACTATTGACCCAAGGTAGGTAAATGATTTTACCACGTCAAACTCGTGTTCCGCTACCTTGATTGTGGGACCAATGTTAGGTGTTCTTCCAGTAATGGTGTTTCCAGGTGTTATTTATACTTATTAGTAATGCCATACTGTCAAAAACTACAACATTTTATAACAGTGTTCATCGCCTTTCATTCGAAAACATTTGGTGAACCATTACCACGTTTATAAGCGGAGTTTCACTCCCGGATCTTCAGTCCAAAGTAAAACTCCCGATGGGTTTATAAGCAATGGGAGTGAAAATCCAAAATACTTTCTGGTTTGAAATGACAGCTCCAAGCTCAAATTTAAAATCATAGCAAAGACAAATTGTAAACCCAATGTTTAATTTAATGTATTTAAAAAATCAATAAATAAAGAAAAAAACTATTGTAGCAAAATAAAACACCCAGCTTCTTCTTTACTAAGTTTTCCCCCCCTTGGAAAAAAATCTCACTCCAAGTCAGCGTTTATAAGCACAACATAAACCGGGATCGAAGTTTCACTCCAGATTTTTCTTCGGGAGCGAAAATCCAAGTTCTGGAGTTTCACTCCCAGTTTATAAGTGGTGTTTCACTCCGGATCGAAAGTTCCATCCGGAGGGAAACTCCGCTAATAAACGTAGTACACGGAGCCTAGACAAGGAGATATAACTCTTATGGCCCTTTTTAGACGGGCGGACACCGAACAGACAAAACTTAACTGTAATCGCAAATTCTCCTTTGAAGCCCGGTGGAGTGTCGGCTGGGCATTTACACGGGCGGACACCAACGAACGGACAAAATGCCAAAAATGATTGGGTTTTGTTGTTGCTTTTATAAAAACTTCATGGCTTGCTGTTCTTGCTTTTTGAAATTTGCTTTTGCCCTCTCATCCTAGCAACAACAACAACGCAGGAACTGTCAAATTGTCCGTTCACAGTTCGCTGAAAGTGTCCATGAAAATTGTCTGCCCTCCCCATCGTCCTCTCTCACCCTCTTCCTTATACACCCAGTTCGTTCGTTCGTTTTGTCTGTTCGGTGTCCGCCCGTCTAAAAGGGGCCTATGGGGAAAATAACCGGAAATGGATGGGTAGCAGAAACTAAACTTCTAGTTCATTTTTCGCCACAGATGTCGCCTAAAGCTGAACCACATGAAGTTAGCTGAATTTTATCTATTTCGACAATTTGTTCAAAATAAAGTTTGTCGAAATTGGAGAAATCAACGGTTAATAAAAAATCTAAGTCGGCGCTGCAATTAATTGTCATTGATATTTATATTTTATAGTACGGAATAAATTATTATTATTATATTTAAAACAAGTTGGTTATATATATATATATATATATATATATATATATATATATATATATATATATATATATATATATATATATATATGTATATATTTTATATATTTTATATATTTTATATATGAGTTTAAATAAGAAGTGAGGTAATAACGAGTGAGTTATTAGTGTTATAAGTTTATGAGTTTATATATATGGGTCGTTCCATACATTATGGAAGCGAAATTTTTTGTACAATTTTTTACAATATTAGACAAAAAATCGTACACATTTCCTGTCTGTAATGCATGGAATGGCCGAAAAGTGAGTTTTTTTTGTAATATATACGAGTGAGTTTATATACGGTTAACGTGGTTGTGGCCGCCATAAGTGATAATTTAAACCGCTACTAAATGTGGAAGTATATCGGGTCCGTCTATTGCTTTATGGCCACTTAATTAAAAAAATGCAATTTTATCAATAGGAAAAAAAGACTGATAGTTTACCTATAAACAATAAAAATTAAATTTGAATTTGCGATTCAAATTAATTAATCAGTGTTTTATAAATAAAAATGCCAATAACGTGTGTAGTGAAAAATTGTCCGAGTGGTCGTCGTAGTGATATACGAAGAAGAAACAAGTTCAATTTGAAGTAAGAAGGCCTACAGAGGGCTGTAGCGCCAATGATGACGATGAAGAATGCTTAGAAACCACAATTCTGATGTTGTTTTAGGCTCCGTTAGACCCTGCTTATATATTAAGAGTTTACTACTTTTAAAATAGGTATAGTTCAATTTTTCGATAGAATTTGGCTCTAGCTCTTATATTAGCAATCATGGTTGACAATAGGTAAGTCTCATCTCAGGGTGATGTGATGATTGTTGCCTGAACAGGAGTCACCCAAGGCTATTCCTCGTTCTCCATCGATAGTTACCTTTTAAGGTATAAGCTTTATGTAATTTTTCTATTAGCAGCTTGCATTTTAGAGAAACGTTTGATTTAAAAAATTTGATAAAAATAATGAATAATGAGGAGCTCCACTCTATGCTTCTGCTATACTTTTTCGGATTACTTAGAAATGCCTTAATCTGAAAGTAGCGAAAATTTCATATCCTTTTTATTATAAAGAAGAACAATTACATATATTACCTGACCAGCCACGAGTAATTAATTATTGGGTCCGGTTGGAATATAATTCAATGCAACGCAATTTTTATAATTTAAATTATTTTTTAAATCTTTAAATTAAATCATTTTCAAACAAAAAGACACATTCACTTGAAAGTATAGAAAGAAAAAACCAAAATTCATCACAAGTGACACATTTTGTAATTACCTACTAAGTTCAAATTTTAGCTACTCTAACTCATATATTTAAAATCATCAGCTATCGGCTCTACTTTCCAAGAATATACAAATACCTTTTCTTAATCTAACATTCTTCGGCCACAATTGAGAGTTCTATTTAATAGAATTTTGCAACTACTACACACGCATTTCGCACTCTCTTTACTAGGAGGATTATTATAACTTATTAACATCTTTTGATTTATTATATTCTATCTATTATATAAACTGTTGCTTTTCGCAATTATAATCATCATGTAGCATCAAACACAATCTCCTCAATTTTCGCCTTTCAATGTCTATATTAGTATTTCTTTAGCACAGAATTTTTTAATAGATCACTTTTCCATATTATATGCTGAAAAATATTATTTTTAAAATAAATTTAATTTTTTATTAAAATATTATTTTTGTAAATGAACGAACTTTCCAGCAAACGAATTTATCAATCGCCATAAACCGGATGAATGCAATTAGCCATGTTTTTTGGTATACATGTGACTGTGGCGCCCTCACTCAATCAAACAAAAATTGACAACACGTAATTTTAACTCCTTGTCTAGCCTCCATGTGGTGAACAGTGAATGAATACGACCACTACCAGAATGAATGCAATTAGCCATGTTTTTTGGTATACATGTGACTGTGGCGCCCTCACTCAATCAAACAAAAATTGACAACACGTAATTTTAACTCCTTGTCTAGCCTCCATGTGGTGAACAGTGAATGAATACGACCACTACCAGAAAAAGTGGAGGTAATAAAAAATTTCCCGAAACTTAAAGAAGTACGAGAGCAAAGAGCATTCCTGGGAATGTACAATTTTTATCGTCGCTTTATCCAGGGAGACTATACAAGGAGATATAACTCTTATGGGAAAAATAACCAGAAATGGATGGGTAGCAGAAACTAAACTTCTAGTTCATTGTTTGCCACAGATGAAATATTTATTTTATTTTTGCAGTTAAAATGGAAAAGGAAAAATAATGTAGTGCTAATTTTAGCCAAAGTGCAAAATGTTGAAAGCTTATTAAAGAATATGTTCCCCAAATTCAATATCGTAGACTGTTTCTCTGAAATAATGTAAATACAAACTTAACCAACTTACAATATGGCAATGGTACAACCCAATATGACGAGCAAATATCGACAATTACATATTTTGACATATTGGATTCTGCCTTAGCACCACAGACCTAATTTTAATATTTTCCATTAAATTTTCTTCCCTCTTATCGGTAATATTATGACATTTCGAACTAACCAAGAGATAAACCCTCAAAATTGGCCAGATAACTTTAACCCTCCGATAAGTCTTAACCCAACGATAGCAATAGTGAAGAAACCCAATTTCTCCAGTTAAACTATGGGCAACATTAGCAAAGCTAGAACCCAATGTGAAGAAATCGGGCATAAGAATCATAATCTGTAAACCTTTCTGAGATAAAAACAATTGATAAAAGGCGGTCATATTTTGCGTCCCTACAGCTCCCAGTCTATACCTATTAAGTACTATTTTTTGACACGATTAACTTAAACCTTTCAGTATCGGTGTCTGAAAAACGAAGAACGCTATCGATAAAAAAAATTTATATTTTCGTCCTCATTCATCAAAAGAAATTGATAACATGGAGTTTATACTCCTTGTTAGTCTCTATGGTACCACCGTTGGCAGTGGCGGTTCCTCTTTGGAAGCAAAGGAAGCACTGCTTCCCTTAAACAAATAGGTAACAACAAAAATTAATTTTAATAAATCAAGATTATTCAGATGAAAAATCTTAATATATTTCCTCCTCTGGAAACACTAAATTGTTTTTATATAAAATGTACAATTGAAATTTATCATACTACGGTAAACAAAGAGTAAAGCCGTGGCCATGATACGAGCGGTGAGCGGCAGAGTGGCAAATACTAAAGTGCCTCTCGCCGCTCTTATCGTGGCCGACGCCTTACACAACATGGGGAAGCTGTAATATCTCCAGCTTCTTTGCCACAGGAAATCAACGTGAAAACTCCAACACATTCAATTAAATTGAACGCACACTCACGCAAAGGTTGATACAGTGACAAAGCCTTCTATATTTACAAGCCATGCATAAAGAAATTTCACACTCTCAATGAAACCATAATGGGACTTCAATTTTTCTGTCAAACTGTGTGGAGTGCGGTTATGTACGTTTATTGGGAATATTATTGGGGGAAAAATCTTCTTTAAATCAAATAAAAACAAAAATTATGGACATTAATTGTAATATTTATTAACTACATATTACAAAGTTGTGATAATAATGTAAATAATAAATGTAATAGCATTACTAACTTCCTTCTTTAATGAATATTATTTCAAATTTTATTCCGTGTTTAACTTTCCAAGCAAACGCCGTACCTGGAGGTAGGAAACTACCGCTAAAAATAAATTTATATAAATATTTCGGAATTTTTAGCAAACTATTCGTTTCAACTTATCTTTATTTTCTTATTTTGCTTTAAAACTGGAACTAGCTGCAACAAAAACTGGCTGGTCCTTCATCTGACACTGTGCCCCAGAGAACAATTTCGGATATTTTAGTAGCAATCAAAGCTCAAACGAAAATTTTGCTTTTATCTTTATAAAAAAACTCTTATTTTTAACAAAAAATCCCGGCACTTTAATTAATAGAAAACTTTCCGCGGCACGAAACTCTTGTTTTCCTCGTTATCAAACGGATTTTGATATTTTTTTTCTTCATTGCCAACATAAACCCCGTAAATCTTATTAATAACACATGTTTATTTAAATTGAAAATTTATGACAGTTAATTTGGGTACTTTTTGCAATATTGTACGTTTTTTACATTGATGGAATAGCTCTTATTTTCAATAAAATCACACTCGAAACAGCACTTTCCGCGGAACGAAAACTTCTTTCCCTTTGATTTTAATGGGACTATGATATTTCACGAATTTAAAATGGGACTTCATACAACCACACACACACACACCTACAGCATGGCTTGTAAATATAGAAGGCTTTGTACAAACGCAGCTTCTTCGGAGCCGAACAGTGGGATGCGAGAAATCGAAGATAGAGAAATTTTCTTTATCCACCAAATTCTCTTTGTTTTCTTGGGTTCGTTTTCTGGAAAATAACCAAAAAAAAGATCAACAAATTGCTTTATTGGAAACAAAAGTGAACACGCTAGAGCAACAGCTACTAAAAAACAATATAGAAATAAAGAATATCCCACCCACGATTAACGAAAATTTAACCGACGTGCTCAAAGCAGTTGGGAAAACAATAAATCACGAAATAAACACTTCCGATATAGCTGACATTTACAGAACAAACAAACGAAACCCAAAAAAATCATCCATAATAGTTTCTTTTACTAACTACGCGTGCAAAACAAGTGTAATTAAAAATGCGAAGGCCACTCGCAAGATCGAATTAAAGAAGATCAGGGAAAACACCAACAGCAATCAAAACGGAGAGCCACTGTATGATACAATCGTATTTGTTAACAACCAACTGACTCCTACAAACAAGCACTTACTGTGGCTGGCTAAAAACAAAGCTAGAGAGTGCAATTGGAGATTTGTGTGGGAGGCGTCGGGTAAAATTCTTGCAAAAAAAACTGAAAACAGTGAATCAATACATATTGGCTCTGTTAATGATATCTGTAAAATTTCCAATTAACTAATATATTGATAACAAGAAAGACTTAGAAAAACGAAGATTAAAAATTATGGAAAACCAATATAATGACAATGACACTGATATCGAGTTTAGGGTAATGCATGGTTTTACCGGCATTGATGCAGGTTTGATAAATAATATGAATTTCTGTTGTGTATGTTTTAATATAAGATCACTGCGGAAGAATTGGAGTGCATTTTTAGCAGAAATTGAATGTTTTTTGGATTATGTAGATGTTATTGTTTTGAATGAAATCAACATAAAAAAAGAAGAGAATGATTTTTATTTTATAAATGGCTTTAATACGGAATTCTTTAACAGGCATAACTGCAAAGGGGGAGGAATAGCAGTCTATATTAAAAACAATATTCGATACACAAGAATTAATGATGATACGGAATACTACGAAAATGTCCAAATAGAAATAGATAGCGTAATAGGAAAAAGGCATATTCACGCTATCTATAGGCCACCTAAGTTAAGCATCCCAAAATTTATCGAAGAGCTGGACAATCATATAAAAACAGAAAAAGAACTAATTGTCTTAGGCGATACCAATATTAACTTAAAAAACTTAAATGACCATCAAGTTAACAAGTACTTAGAAATAATGGCATCAAAAGGCTTAACCAATGTTATTAATCAATCCACTCGAGTTAATATAACGGCAAATACTTCAACAATGATTGATCACATTTTCGTTAGCATTACCAAACAAGATATTGTATCGGCCGTTATTGAAACCGATATCTCTGACCACTACGCGACACTGTACGCCACAAAAAACTGTGTGGAACGACAATTTTTAGAGGAAAGGCATATTAAAATAAGGCAGTACCAAGTCAACCAACTAATTGAGCAGACGAACTGGCAAAGCTTATGCGAGGAGCCCGACGTTGAGCGAATGTACAATAATTTTGTAAGAAAAATGGATGATATATACATACAATCATCAAAAGAAACAAAAATAAAAAATCGCAAGCATAAAACATGGATGAAGCCTGACATAGCTAGAATGTGCAAGAGGAAAGACGAGCTCTATAGGAAGTGGAAAAACAACCCACTAAACCAAGGCTACGAACGTGATTACAAACGGTATCGAAATATAGTAAATAAAAATATTATGATTGCAAAAACCGAATACTACAAAGAAAGTTTCACAAATGCCAAACACGATCCGAGGAAAACATGGAGTGTTTTAAATGAACTTCTAGGGCGAAAGAAAAGATCCATCGATGAGGTTGTTATTAACAATTTTCCGGCAAGCACTAACCTACCGAACCTGGTAGACAAATTTGCAGAACAATTTTCTAGTCAAGCATCAAAAATAGAACATAGATGCTGTCATAAAACCTCTAGTCATGAAGGAATGAGTATCGCACAATCAATTTATGTAGAAGAAGCTAGCGAGGAAGAAGTATATAGAATGTTGTGCTGCTTAAAAACGGACAAGGGACCAGGAGCAGATTACATCAGGCCTATTGACCTTAAGCTAAATGCTTTGCACTTAACTTCAATAGTTAAAACAATAATCAATCGAAGTATAAGACAAAGTTGTGTTCCCAGTCTATTAAAAACGTCAATAATCCGACCAGTATTCAAAGGGGGAGTGAAAGATCGCATCGAAAACTACAGGCCTATCGCAATATTGCCTGTAGTAGAGAAGTGCCTGGAGGAAATCATAGTACGAAGAATAACAGATTTCATACAAAAGCACAGAATCCTACAACCAAACCAATATGGATTCCAGAAAAATAAAAGCACTGGGCTACTCTTGGGAGAACTCGCGAGTGTGGTAAACGCAGGCCTAAACAAAAACCACCACGTTCTTGTCATGTTTTTAGATTTTAGCAAGGCTTTCGACACCTTGAGTCACAAGAAGATCATCGAAAGTCTCAACCGGATTGGAATAAGAGGGATCTTAGCAAAGTGGATAGAAAATTACCTGTCAGAAAGGACGATAAAGGTAAAAATAAAAAACGTACTAAGCGATGAAAAACAGAGTCTGCATGGTGTACCACAAGGTTCAAAGCTGGGACCGATACTCTTCATTCTGTTCACAAACGAACTTCTGCGATTATTAAAAAGAAGTACAGTCTTTGCATACGCAGATGACTTGGCAATTATTGTTAAGCACAAGTCCATTAACATAGCGGCTTCGATAATGCAGGACGAATTCGATAGCGTTTCCAGATGGTGCCACGACCAAGGACTGGTGATAAATGCTGTTAAAACTAAACTGATGCACATACGTATGCCCCGCCAACCCGAAGTTCCCATCAGCATATATCATCAAAATGAAGGCTGCCCAACAACATCGAAAAGTGATCCAATTGAAGTAGTCAAGACTATGAAGTATCTAGGAATCATAATTGATGAACACTTCCTATGGCAGGAACATGTTAATAAGATACGGAGGCAGCTTAAATGTGCCGTTTTCGCTATGGTGTACCTCAAAAGATACACTAGCTTTGAGGTGCAGAAGCAAGTGTACCTGTCACTAGCAGAATCCCGTTTAAGATATGGAATATTAGCATGGGGAAATGCGTCGAAAACACACATCGATAAGATATTACATCTTCAGCATCGATTATTCAAAATAATAAACACTAATCATTCTAATTTAAAGGTCTTAGATGTTAACGGTATCTCTAAGATGGCACTACTCTTACATTATTATGATGATCGGCGCTTCCAACAAAGAATACGCCATAACCAGAACACTAGAAGACGAGCTCGAGGACTGCTGGAGATGCCAGAAACTTACAATATCTATGGGAGAAGACATCCAAGCTACGCCTTGCCAGAACTGATGAATGAACTACCAGCAGAACTAAAAAAAATTGTTAACTTCAAAAAACGTAAAAAATATATAAAACTCTATTTTCTCAACTTACACTATGTCACTTAATATCAAAACTAGTAATTGCAAAATAAGTTAAAGTTCCTAAATTCCGAAAGTCAATGTCAACTGAATTTAAAATGTAATATAATTTGTTTGCAAATAATTTGAAAAAGTTTTGTAACCGAAAAATCTCTCTAAAACTATTATAAAATACTTAATCACCTGCAGATAAGCATACGCTTCGCAGGTAACTTAACTATTGTAACGTTTCCTAATGAAAAAAATAAATAAATAAATAAATAAATAAATAAATAAATGGTAATCTGTTCTGGGTTCGAGCAATGTTAAATTTGCTCTTAAAATTATGCTTCGAAATTTGACTCTTCTTAAAATATGAATTTTCGTTTGTGTTTTGAGTCAAGAAAAAAGAGTTCAAAGGTAGGTGAAGTTTTTCTTTATCTTTTGTGGGGTGGCAGGCGGTGTATATTGAATATAAGCAGAAAGCTTTGATATAAGCTGATAACTTTGTGGCTTCCATTATATTTGTTGATTCTCTTTAATGATGATCCCTTTAGAGATTATTTTTATGAATTGTAATTTCGAGTACGGGCTGCCTGAAGTGTTTTTTTTTGCTAGAAGAATGTAATGTCGGCGGTGGTGTAGTGGGTGTATGCGAGGTATACAGGGTTTTATTATTAGTATCTTTTTTAGATTTTGAGCAAAATTACGCATTTATATGAAAAATTAAACGAGATTAAAGGTGAAGTTTTTCAACGGTTTTTTTCGACGTTTTAATTATCAACAGATCGACTCAATGGGCATTTTCAAGAAGCGTCTTTTTGAATTTTTGAATTTATTACTACTACGGTAGATTGAGCATGAATATGAATATACAACTTGCTATTTTCTTTTTTGTATCATTTTTTGTTTTTTCTTATATATTTGTATCTTATTTTTTTTTTCTATTTTGTTTCTGTTTTCATTTTCTTTTTTCTCTTTTTTTTTCCTTTTGATGATTTTTATTTCTTGTTTGCCTTATTTAGTTAGTTTTATTTTTAAGTTTTTGCTTTAAGTTACCTTAATTTATGTCCAATTTTATTAATTAATGTACTAATTTATAAGATTATAATCTTTGTACATGTTATTAAAATGAATAAATAATAATAATAATAATAATAATAATCCTGAACAACGGCAAAAGGCCCTCTAGCAGCCAAACTATTTCATAAGAATTGACGGAAAAATGAAAATATTCACGATTTTCGAATCTTTTTTTTTTCACTTTTTACAAGCTTAAAAAGTTTTCTTGTTCGTAAAAATGCACAAAAGCACCTACATATATTTAACTAGTTGGGATATGGGTTCGACCCTTTCGGTCCACACGATCAACTTCCCAGTATGATGGATGTTGAATATATGATTGGATATTTTAATAATAAATGAACAATAGGCAATATAGAATATATCTATAATACCGAGAATTTGTCACAATTGTTTATCAATATTTTCGCTAAAATAACAAACTAAATGTGCGCACTTACAAGATTAGGATGACGAAAATGTATATAAAATTGATGTATTAATGTTTTTCGGCACCTCTATGAAGTCGATATAGTTTTTAGTTCGCGCGGTATCGTGCAGGTACAAAAATCACTTAAGTCATTTAAACCAAAAACCGCTGGACCGAATATTATAAAAATCTTTTCAGATTATATTGTCGCTAATACGCTTCGAACGGCACCTCAAGTAAGTCAATATCTTTCGTGGTTCGGGCGATATCGTGCAGGTACAAAAATCACTTACGCCGCTTAAACAAAAAAACGGCTTGACCGAATTTTATGAAAATCTTTTCAGATCATATTTTGCTTAATACTCTTCGATCAACGAAGTCGATATCTTTTATAGTTTGGGCGATATCGTGCAGGTACAAAAATCACTTATGTCATTTAAACCAAAAAACCGCTGGACCGAATATTATAAAAATCTTTTCAGATTTTATTGTCGCTAATACGCCTCGAACGGCACCTCAAGTAAGTCAATACCTTTCGTGGTTCGGGCGATATCGTGCAGTTACAAAAATCAATTACGCCGCTTAAACAAAAAAACGGCTCGACCGAATTTCATGAAAATCTTTTCAGATCATATTTCAGTTAATACGCTTCGAACGACACCTCAACGAAGTCGATATCTTTTTTGGTTCTCGCGATATCGTGCAGGAAAAAATGACCACATCCGTACGCACACACACACACACATACTTCCTCCCAATTTTTTGATTAAAATGCTCCTGGGACCTTGAAAGACGAAAATACGTTGAAATTTTCGATTTCGATTTTCGGACCGATTACAATAACTTCCTATACTGGGAAGTTAAAAATAAGAAAGATCCGCTGATAGCCAATATTATGACGAAAAGCCTTTATTTTTTCGTTTCTTTCGTACCCCTAGACATACCGCGCTATGCGCATCTTTAGTTAGAACGGCCAATATAGTAAAATGTTCACAAAATGGCCGATACTTAATGAGCGGCGTTGCTAGAGGTAATGGCCATTTACTATAGCGTTCGACGTAACTAACATGTTCCATAAAAAAATTTTGAGACTGGAAACAATTCCTTATGTTTTGATTATCTAATTCCACTATAAGTTATTTTTCAGTTTTTTTAGGTAAAGCCTTACTTTTAGTACTTTTACTTTTATCGTTCGCCTTGCGCATTGCTTCCCTTATGCTGAACCTTACGAACCGCCACTGACCGTTGGTATATGTTGCATATACTCCAAAAAACGCTTACTCCAATATTCTCATGCTTAACCCATCTAGTTTTCTGGAGTTAACTGATGATATGTGCAGTAAAGAATACTCCATGGACGTTCACTCTAAGCTAATCCAGAATAAACTCTACCTGGAAACATAACATGGCGGTTCTGGGTTAGTTATATTTACGTTGCGGCACTGTGCAATAATGCCCTTTGCCTAAACACAATGCACATACGTGAGAAAAAATACATGATACAACATACCAGATACTGTTACGTTTTTATGGCTTAACGGATTCGTAGGATTAATTAAGGAATACACTTTTTAATTATCCACACAACAATTTATTTATTACAAATCAGACACAATTTAATAACAAACACAATTCTTACAGTTCACTATAATCACTTTCAATTTAGTAACTCGCACTATTAAATTCTATCTATCGCTTTATAATTCACTTTTAAATCACCACTTTTCACTGTTCTCACTTTAGAACCATTTTTTACGCCTTTCAAATCAAAAGTGACGTTCACAGCGCCTGCAAGCCGCTTTTATATCCAAGCCCCACCTTTATCTAACTTCTGGAACCTTCGTCCCTTTTCTAGTGCCTAGTGGTATGTTCGTTTCTTTTCGTCCAGAAGCTTGAAGTTGTCTTCACTTATCGCACGTTCCAATTTTAGTTTAGTACATAAGTCATTAGTTCAGACATCAACCAGAGTTGTTACCGACAATCGTTGGTTATGCTTTTTGACAAAAAGATGGCGCATAAATCATCACATTGCCCCCTTCTTAGGACTGTTCGTCCCGAATAGTTGTCCATCCTGGATCCGGCTGATGATATGGGCACAGCCTGTCTATGTGAACTATCTTCTTCTTAGCTTTGGGTCCTTGTTGAATCCTGTAGTCAACATCGTTGATCCGTGTTAGGATTTTATAGGGCCCCTCCCACTGGCGCTGAAGTTTCGGAAACTTGCCTTTTCGTCGTCGAGGGTTGAACAGCGAAACGAGGTCGCCTTCCTGGTATCCGCTACAGTTTGCTCGGAGGTCGTACCCAGTTTTCATCCTGTCACTGGCTATCTTAAGATTCTTCCTTGCAAGCTGATGGATATCTTGTGAATAGCTAGTTGATCACGAAGTTCACCTGTATAACCGCCAGTAGACTTGTTGCTTTCGACCGGTGTCCCAAATTTCAAGTCGCTTGGCAACCTGATTTGCCTTCCAAAAATCACACTACAAGGTGTTTGTCCTGTGGAATATGCCATTAGAAATATAGGGATGTAACTGTCCCAGTCACGCTGGTGCTCACTAACAACTTTCCTTAGGTGTTCTAGCATTGTCCTGTTGAATCGTTCTACCATTCCATCAGACTGGCGATGAAGGGGCGTCATCCTGGTCATCTTCACTCTGAGAATCTTACATACTTCTCGAAAAACTTGAGATTCAAAGTTTCTCCCTTGGTCAGAATGAAGCTCATGAGGAACACCAAATCTGCAGATCCAATTGTTCACTAATTCCTCTGCAACAGTGATTGCTTCCTGATTTGGAATGGCATATGCTTCGGGCCACTTACTGAAGTAGTCCATGACCACCAAAAAGTAACGATTTCCTCGGTCTGACATTCCGGTACCGGAAAAGGTCCCGCCACATCGATTGCGATTCTTTCAAATGGGGCTCCCACGTTGTATTGCTGCATTTCTCCTTTTGTTCTTACACGTGGGCTCTTGCTGGCACAAATTGTGCATTTACGGCACCAGTCTGCAACATCGTCCAGCATGTGAAGCCAATAGAATCTATCTCTTTTTTTTGGCCAAAGTTTTAATGACTCCCAGATGTCCTCCTGATGCGCCATTATGACACTCCTCGAGAATATCTCTTATTCTAACGCGAGGGACTAATACCTTAATTCGATGAGAGGTACCGTCAGCGGTTTCCCATTTGCGCTTTAATACTCCTCGCTCAATGTGCAAGGAATCCCATTGGGCCCAATAGCTCTTCAGGGTTTCGCTCCTCTCTGCAATGTCCTTCCATTCAGGCTTTTCCTCGTATTCCTTCCATGTCAGAATTGAAGAAATATCCGGGTCGTCGCGTTGGGCGTGTCGGAGTCCTTGGTCATCCCATTCTGTCGATGGCTCGACTGTCGTCCTTTGACACTTTTCCTCGATACGTCCACAATGTTTGCAGTCTGGTACGCATGGTCGCCGGGAGAGTGCATCTGCATTTCCATGGTGTCTTCCATTTCTGTGGCCTATATTGGAGTCGTAGGACTGAAGTCTCTCGATCCATCTTGCCACTTGTCCTTCAGAATTTTTGAATTGCATCAGCCATTTTAATGCTGCATGATCCGTTCGAAGGATGAAGTTTTGCCCATAGAGATACTTGTGGAAGTGTTTAGTTGAGTCCAAGATTGCCAATAGTTCCTTGTGACACAGTAATTCCGCTCCGATTTTGACAGCGCTCTACTGTAGTAAGCTATGACCTTTTCCTGTCCTTCGAAGTTTTGTGATAGCACTGCCCCAATCCCGTCATTACTCGCGTATGTGTCCAATATGAATCTTTCGCCTGGCTTCGGGTATGTGAGAATTGATGCTTGGCAAAGTCATCGTTTTAGTGTCTTGAAACTTTCCTCGCACTTTTCTGTCCAGATAAATTCTTCTTCTTCTTCGATGGCTCTACGGCCCAATTCGAGCCTTGGCCTCCTTCAGCTTCTTCCTCCAGACGTCTCTCTGCTCCGCAGCTTGTCTCCAGTTTCTCGTGTTGAGCAGTTTCGCTGCATCGGTCTTAACATTATCTTCCCATCTTGACCGTGGTTTGCCAACTGGTCTTTTGCCATCTGGTAGTAGATACAGGGATTTTTTTGGTATCCTTGAGTCATCCATTCTTTGGACATGACCGGCCCAACGTAAACGCAGTAGCTTGGCATGGGTCGAAAGTTTACATTCTTTGTATAAGTCGTACAATTCGTGATTGTAGCGTATTCTCCATGCATTGTCTTCATTAATCGGGCCGTATATCCTTCGGAGAACCTTCCTCTCAAATATATCCAACTTGTCGGCGGATTTTTGGGAGATACTCCATGCTTCACAACCATACGTAGCTACTGTACGTATGATGGTTTTGTAGACTCCAGATAAATGGTTTTCCTTTTTCTGTCAGTTTATGTAATTCCTTAGCTATGTCAGCAAAATTCCTGACAAAACACCTATAATAGGTGGCAAGTCCCAAAAAGCTCATGTTTATCCTTCGGTGTGGGCCAATTCTTAACCGCTGTTATTTTCTCAGGATCTGTTTGAAATCCATTAGATGAAACCACATGTCCGAGATAGTTGACTTGGTCTCTGAACATTACGCACTTTTTAGGACTGAGTTTCAGTTGGGCAGTTCCCAAATTTTGGAAAACCTCTCGTAGATTGCCCAGATGTTCCTCGAAACTTTTTCCAACGACGATGATATCGTCCAAATAAACCAGACAAGTCTTCCATGTCAGTCCTCGCAAGACGCATTCCATCAGTCGTTCGAATGTAGCTGGAGCATTACCCAGTCCAAACGGCATAACTGTAAACTGCCACAGGCCGTTTCCTACAGAGAAGGCTGTACGTCAAACATTTTAAAACAAATAAACGCTAGTGCAATTTCGCACCATTCGCATAAATGCACAAACGCAGCAGATCCATCCTGGGTGCAGAACTTTTTCAAAAAAAAAAATCTCGGTAAATCTGCTTCACTGCGAACCAATTCTACCGCGTAAACCCAAAGTGCTAAAATATAGAAATTTCAAGCTGGTTATTCCAACAAAATATGAGTGGCTGGTGGAATCAAATAGATATTATCGTCCTTAACTAGCTTCCCCCCGAAATTCTAGCCATCTCCCAGCCCGTTATTCAAAACTAGCATCTTCTGATAACTTAAGACTCTTCTATCATAACTGCAGTGGGATGAGAGGCAAACTGAAGGATCTTTTTATCGACTCCAAATCCTGTGACTTCAATGTACTAGTGTTAACCGAGACTTGGTTGAATGACTCCTTCCTTAACGAGGAGATCTTGCAAGGCAGCTGGTTCATTTATAGATGCGATAGAGATTATATATCTACCGGTCTCTCAAGAGGTGGTGGTGTCCTCATAGCTGTTAGAGACTCCTTAAATAGTGAACTGATCGTCTCAAACCTTTGAACATATTTTAGTACGAGTAAAGTTCGGAAAGAAATACATTGTCATCGGTTCCTTTTACTTACCTCCAAACTCCGACGAATCTATATATGATAATGTGATTCATATAATAGATGAAATATCCAACGATAACAAAGTGTAGTGACCGCGTAAACTTAATTACTAAATTTACGCAATGTCACACAACAACTTCCGGCACGATCAAAACGATCAGTCCGAACACTCCCTCGATCAATGAACTCCAAAGTTCAGTGATCTAGCCAATTTCCGGCATCTTCATTCTTCACTTTTTACTTGGGTATCCTCCGCGTGTTGCAACTAGCCACGAGCAAAAGTCTCATAGTGAAACCTCAACAAAAAAAATAATTAAATTCATATATATATTTATATATATATAGATCTATAAACTAGTAAAACTATTTAGAACTAATACGTAAATAATAAGAATGTGATCAATGTGCTCTAAACTATTAAATAATAAAAAACAACTTTAAAATAAGGCCTTAAACGTGTTATTTTTCTCAAAACGGATTATTGCCGCAAAGGGCAACTAAAGTGGTGACCCCGACGCACACGCATCACGATTTTTTTTTACAAAAAAATAGAATAAATAACTAAATAATTAATTTATTTTTGGTTTTCACATAATAAATCAAAGTGATATCGATAAGAAAATCATCGGAATAAATAATTGTGTAACAAAATTCTGCAACGTGCATTACGCATTATAGCCATCACATCAAAGCCTTTTGTTAAGTTTTGTTTTGTGTTCGGAAAGAATCCCGTAAAGCAAAGTATCAAAATTCCGTCGAATTTGGGGCTTAATTAAAATCAATCTGATAAAATTGACGAAATTTTAGATAACAAAAGGCTAAAGGAATAACAAAAGGAAGAAATTTTGTTGGTTTTGGAGTTTTAAGACAAAACTCTCGGAGTTGTTCCTAGCTTATTGGAACTTTATTACATATTTATTACCTTTTGCAAGTTTTTTTTTAGGAAAGTCAAAAGTTAAATTCATATTGCTACCATTAAAAGTGGAATTCAGATTGCCGCCATTAAAGGTTGAACTCATATTGCCGCCATTAACACGTCCAGCTACAGTGACAATAAGCAGTGGACAAATCAATTTAACAAAGGAATCAGGAGCTTCGAGGGAACTTACATAACAGATAACAACAATTTTTTTTTGTTTTAAAATAAATAAGATGTTTTACTAATTTTTTTTAGTTTCAAAAATAATATAAAAACATTTAACATTAGGCTTAATTTAATAAATGGTGTAGGAATTTTTTTTTAGAGTTAACATATACATAAATACAAACGTTTTACACGTAACTTTCTCACATATCATTACATATAACATATAATCAACTAACACATAAGGTGAAATACAATTTGTTTTTATTTTGCTAACTACACATTGCCATCATACAATTTAGCACATAAGTATGTACATTGTTTTCGGGATATTATTACATATAATATATATAATCAACATTACGTACAATTTATAAAAGAAAAAAAGACAAAATTTTTACTAAATAAATATTATATAATTAATATTATGTACAATTAAACATACACCATTGTACATATATATACATATATATATCTACGGAAATAATTTATTACAGATATTTCATCATATAAATATTTACCAGTTCGCGAACAAATATACGTTTTTGTTTTAAAAATAGTATATTCTATACACATATATTTTATTTTCGAAATCGTGGTTTCGCTACTAGTTTCGTTTTAAGATACTCAATTTATTATTTTTTTTCTTCTTCTCTTTCGTTCTTTATTTTACTCGTGGTTATCAAAAAAAATTATCAACATGTCAAGAACGGGAGAAAATTTGATGGAACAAGACTTTCCACAGCAACAAGACTTTCCACAAATGGAGGACCCTAAGCCCGGAACTTCGGGAGTTGACGGCATTAAAATGTCGAAACTCGACATTCCCAAGTTCTGGGTCCAACAGCCCGCCTCCTGGTTTTACCAGGCCGAAATTATGTTTCAACTGGCGGGCTGTAAGTCTGATAAAATGAAAGTGTACAACGTTATAGCTGCATTGCCGGAAGAGGCGGTAACGGCAATACGGCTTAGCACAGTAAACCCCTTTACCTCCTCATACGAGGAAATCAAACTGCATCTGCTCGAGAAGTACGGCACTTCCGAGAAGCGCCGTCTCGAGCAGTTGCTATCAGTGCAAGAGCCTGGAGATCGGAAACCTTCCGAGTTCCTCCAGGCTCTCAAGGCACTGGCGGGCGGGTCGTCAGCGGTCAACGATGATCTGATCCGGAACCTGTGGGAGCGGAGGCTTCCACAGGCCATCCAGATCACGTTGGCCACCTCCGCTGACCAAACCCTAGCCGGGCTGGCTGCAACGGCAGACAAGGTATGGGAGGTGCTTCCACACGGAGGCGCCTCATACGCGTCCGCCGTCACCGCAGCACCTGCCAAAGCGGAGCCCACATTGGTGGCGCTGCAAAGCGCCATCAATAGGCTGACGGCCCGGCTGGACAAACTTGACCGAAACCAGCGCAGCCCAAGGAGCCGAACACCTGCCAACCGACAGGGCAGCTCCCGTCAGCCCTCGGCCACTCGGCCAACAGGGGCCAATCAAGCCAGGGGTAGCCTTTGCTATTTACACTACCGTTACGGTAGTGAGGCACGCACCTGCAAGGCCCCCTGCAGTTTCGGTGGTGGCCAAGCCAAACCGGCGAAGAAAAAGGCCACCACCCATAAAAAAAACTAAAGTGGGGGATCGATGCGAGCGAGCATATAACCGGCCGTTCATATCGTTTATTCGTCAGAGACACCAACAATCGGATGGACTTTCTGATTGATTCGGGCTCTGACGTTTCAATTGTTCCCGCCAAGGCGTTCCCGGCCCATAACGGTAGCCCGAACGTCCTTCTGTACGCGGCCAACGGATCACTGATCCGAACTTTCGGCACAAAGTTGCTTGAACTTGAACTCGGCTTACGCCGACGATATGTTTACAACTTTATTATAGCCGACACCACTAAAGCCATTATCGGGGCGGACTTCTTAACGAAGTTCAAATTGTCCGTCGATTTTGAATATCGACATTTAGTCGACAAGCGCACGAAGTTTCAAATTAACGTGTGCGCTACCGTCGACTACAACCCCGAAACATTTCCATGCCGAGTTATTGGCATATACAAAGAGCTATTAACGAAGTACGCTTCGTTAACAAAACCGCCCAATTTTAACCTTCCGGTTAAACACAATGTGCAACACCACATTGTAACCAAAGGGCAATTACCATTTGTCACCGCTCGGCGACTCCATCCGGAGAAACTGAAGGTGGCAAAATTAGAATTCGACCATATGGTCCAATTGGGGATTTGTCGACCTTCGTCGTCCCCCGCAGCATCTCCGCTTCATCTGGTTCCTAAACGGGACTCTCATGATTGGAGGCCATGCGGCGACTACCGTCGCCTTAATGCTGTCACTGTGCCGGATAGATATCCGATCCCGCATATACAGAATTTCTCCGTGAATCTTCACGGCTGCACAATTTTTTCGAAGGTTGACTTGGTACGTGCATACCATCACATACCAATCGCCCCAGAAGACGTGCATAAGACTGCACTCATTACGCCATTCGGCCTATATGAGTTTACACGTATGCCATTCGGCTTACGAAATGCAGCACAAACCTTTCAAAGGTTCATAAATGAAGTTACGAGAGATCTCGACTTCGTTTATGTATACTTGGACGATATACTTATCGCCAGTAAAACCGAGGATGAACATATCGTTCACCTCGAAGAGCTCTTTAAACGCCTCGATAGCTTCGGTTTAACCATCAAGCTAGAGAAATGCGTTTTTGGTGCAACAGAGATTAAGTTTCTAAGCCACCGCATCACAAAGGATGGAATACTTCCATCCCCCGATCGGGTTCAGGCTATCGTTGATCTCGCACCTCCAACTTCTGTCAAATCGATCCAGAAGTTTTTGGGAATGGTGAATTTCTATCACCGATTTATCCCAAAATTGGCTGAACAGTTGGTGCCGATAAACGAGCATTTGAGAGACCTTCTCAACCGCTCACGTGCCAATAAAGTTTTTGACTGGCCAGCAGAATGTCAGGCGGCATTCCTCAAGGTGAAAACCTCGATGGCTGAAGCAACTCTGCTGAACCATCCAATCGAGGATGCAAAATACAGTCTTACGACTGACGCCTCTGATTACGCAATCGGAGGCGTTTTGGAACAATTCAACGGTCATCGGTGGCAACCTCTAGCTTTTTATTCCAAAAAGCTGTCACCAACCGAACGGAAGTACTCTGCATTCGATCGCGAACTCCTCGCAATCTATGCAGCGATCAAACACTTCCGTTATTTCGTTGAAGGACGCAATTTCGTGGTCTATACTGATCACAAACCACTGGTTCGCGCCCTTCACACAAAGACCGAACGATCCCCTCGTCAGACCAGACACTTGGGTCTTATCTCTCAATTTACCACAGACATCAGACATGTGTCGGGTAAACAAAACGTTGTCGCCGACTACTTGTCACGCTCACTAGCGATCGACAACGTCGACTCGGCCACCTTCGACCTGCCTACACTGGCTCAGGCTCAACAAGGTGACACAGAGCTAAAGTCTCTACAAGAGCACCCCAGCAACGGCTCACGGGTAAAACTAGTCCTCACACCAATACCATTTACCGCCCATCAGGTGTGGTGTGAAAATAGTATAGGCATTCCAAGGCCTTACATACCCACTTCCTTACGCAGACTAGCGTTCAACTCCGAACATAGTCTCTCCCATCCTGGTATTCGTGCTACAAGACGAGCCGTTACCAAGAAATACTTCTGGCCATCGATCAATAAAGACTGCAATGAGTGGTCTCGATCATGCCTAGGTTGCCAAAAGTCCAAAGTTTCACGACATACCAAATCTCCATTGGAAGCTTTCAAACTTCCAAATAATAGATTTGACCATATCCATATGGATATAGTGGGACCCCTACCCCCATCTCGTGGATACTCTTATATCTTAACGATAGTCGATAGATTCACGCGATGGCCCGAAGCATACCCAATTCGGGATATCTCAGCTTCAACAGTGGCAAAGAAATTCGTCACTGAATTTGTCCCACGATTCGGCGTACCACTCGAGATCACAACCGATCAAGGTACGCAGTTCGAATCGAAACTATTCAATGAAGTTGCCAAATTACTCGGCACTCATAGAATCCGGACCACCGCCTACCATCCACAAGCAAACGGGATGGTTGAACGGTTCCACAGGCAACTAAAAGCAGCCTTAATGGCAAGGGACAACACTACTCATTGGAGTGAAGACTTGCCCTTTGTCATGTTAGGCATCCGCACGGCAATTAAGACCGACTTACAATGCTCACCAGCCGAGCTCGTATACGGTCAGAATCTGAGACTCCCCAATTCGATTGCCATCACAACCGATGAAAATCCAATTGAAGAATCAGAATTTCTCTCTCGCCTTCGTTCTCATATGCAGAACATTAAGGCAATACATCCTCGGCAACCCGTCCAAAAGGATGTCTACGTGCCAGAAGCCCTGGAGAACGCCGACTACGTTTTCATACGAGTCGACAGAGTTCGAAAACCTTTCGAACCTCCATACGAGGGCCCATATGAAGTAATCAAACGATTACGAAAGCACTTCGTCGTCAAATTGAACGGCACAACCAAGTCAATATCCATTGACAGGCTAAAGCCAGCCTTCGGTTGTGACCGCGACAACGAAGCTAAGCCACCTAAAGCGGTAACATTCCGTTAACGCTACGCTGGGGGGGGGAGTATGTAGTGACCGCGTAAACTTAATTACTAAATTTACGCAATGTCACACAACAACTTCCGGCACGATCAAAACGATCAGTCCGAACACTCCCTCGATCAATGAACTCCAAAGTTCAGTGATCTAGCCAATTTCCGGCATCTTCATTCTTCACTTTTTACTTGGGTATCCTCCGCGTGTTGCAACTAGCCACGAGCAAAAGTCTCATAGTGAAACCTCAACAAAAAAAATAATTAAATTCATATATATATTTATATATATAGATCTATAAACTAGTAAAACTATTTAGAACTAATACGTAAATAATAAGAATGTGATCAATGTGCTCTAAACTATTAAATAATAAAAAACAACTTTAAAATAAGGCCTTAAACGTGTTATTTTTCTCAAAACGGATTATTGCCGCAAAGGGCAACTAAAAAAGATATATTAATCATAGGTGATTTCAATCGGCCTAATATATCTTTTATTCGTGATGAGGAAGACAGTTATTTACTTCCGATTAATGTATCAAACCCCGTCGATATAAAGTTTATCGACAATCTTTACAGCAACGACCTGCAACAGGTAATTAGCCAACCAAATTCAAATGGGAAATGGTTGGATTTAATCTTCACTACCTCTATGAGGATTCCCGCTTCTGAAGAGGAGAATCTATTTAATAACACTACACATCATTCCGCGTGGGTCGTCGAGCTCAGTTCTACAATAACTGATTATCTCGCCTCCTATAACAACTCGGTAGTCTTCGATTTTTTCCGCCCTATGTCCCACGAGGGATTAAGGGGCACATAGATAGATAGATAGTCTTCGATTTTAAGAATGCTGATAATGGTAGTATTAGCACTGAATTATCCCTTATTAACTGGGAGGATCTACTTGATGGTGATGATATTGACGAGCTAGTTACTAGATTCTACGATGTTATAAAAAAAAAAATACTTCTTCAACACCATTGGCAGATTCGTACCCAAAATAAAAAAAAGGGATAAATTGACGGAGCCATGGCTTGACAAAAACACTCAGTCCCTTCGTAATAGGAGAAATAAATTGTACCGCGTAGTGAAAAATAACAACAATGTTAGTGCTGAGCAGAAATCTGAATACGCCAGGTTAGCTTCAGAATTTAATCATAGGTCAAGGGAGGCCTATACTACCTATGCAAAGACTGTCGGTGAAAATATCATACGTAATCCTAAAAAATTCTTTGATTTCGTTACTCTAAAGCGAAAAACATCAGGCTACCCGAAAACAATGACAAACGGTATCACACACTCCTCTCTCCCCCAAGAAATTTCAAACATGTTCGCGGACAGGTTAAGTGAAATCTTCTGCACCATTTCTTCGACTGCACACACTGTCCCAAGACAGCATTCCCAAACTGCGGTTCTTATAGACAATATATCTCTATCGCCAGAAGATATAATGACAGGTCTTATAGATCTGGAGGTCAAAAAGGTCACGGTCCGGACTGTCTACCTGCAAGTTTTTTGCAGAACCACGCCCAACTCATTCTACTCCCTCTTCACCTCATTTTTAACAAGTCCCTTTCTGCCGGTAAGTTTCCTTCGGTATGGAAGAAATCCTTCCTCACACCAATCTTTAAGACAGGTGATAAACATGCGGTGGACAACTATAGGGGCATTGCTATCCTATCTGTTATCCCTAAACTATTTGAAAAACTTATCTATGACAAGATTGCCCCTCTAATTGTTCCGAACCTAAACGATCAGCAACATGGTTTCAGAAAAGGTCGTTCCACCACATCCAATCTTATGATAATGATATCCGAACTACTGTGCGGTATGGAACAAGGCCACGAGTTTGACGCTGTCTACACTGACTTCAGCAAGGCATTTGATCGAGTAGACCACAACATACTATTTATGAAATTATTAAGATTTGGGATATCCGGCCCCCTTCTGGATTGGATTACATCCTATCTTAACGGGAGAACTCAGGTGGTAAGATTTCAGGGCTTCCTCTCAAAAGAAATCAATGTAACCTCAGGTGCACCGCAAGGCAGCCACCTAGGGCCACTTTTATTTAACATATTCATTTCCGATCTATCTGAAATATTAAATGGCATTCCGCACCTCTTTTACGCCGATGATTTGAAAATTTATAGTGCTATAAGGTCTCAAACTGATGTATCCTTTTTACAGTCGAAACTTAATGCACTACAAGACTGGTGCACCACTAACAATCTTCTTCTTAACACCAGTAAGTGCCACGTAATTACCTTCTCCAGGAAAAGAAACAAACAGCTGCAAAATTATTATCTCAATGACAATGTCTTGGATCACATTGTTGATTTAGGCATTGCCCTCGACAGCAAGTTAAACTTTAACTTACACTTTGATAATATTATTGCTAGATCCAACAAGCTGTTGGGCTTTATCAAGAGAAGAGCTAAAGAATTCGACAATGTTTGGGTTACTAAAGCCTTGTTTTGCTCATTGGTCCGTCCTATTCTTGAGTATGCGTGCCAGATCTGGGATCCTATATTTCAAATTAGTATTAATCGAATAGAATCTGTCCAAAAGAAGTTCCTTCTTTTCGCGCTTAGGAACCTCTATAATCCTTCGGATTTTCACAACCTTTCTCACTATAAGGACAGGCTCAAAATCCTTGATCTCTTGCCTCTATCCCTTAGACGGAAATTGCTTACATCTTGTTTTACCCTGGATGTCCTGAATAATAATCTCAAGGTGCAGTTCCTGTCGGACACAATCAAATTTAACGATACTCGTCAAACAAGAGATTCCAAACTGCTTAAAGAGTACCCGCATCGCACTGAATATGCTAGAAACGAGCCCGTTAACAGGTGCTGCATTACCTTCAATTCCTACGCGTCCTGTTTCTCTCCCACAATTAACAAAAGTTCCTATAAAAGAAAACTCATTTCCCTGTTGTCCTCTTCTAACTAACATAGACCTAGATCTTAGTTTAATATTTAAATATTAAAAGCGCAGTTTTTCTCCACAATTTCAAATGTAAACAAACTTTGACCACACAACAAAATACATTGTCTAACTTGATCAGAGGCGTAGCGAAATTTGTTCAGGTTTGCGAAGGGTTTGCTCCAAACATTTAGCCAAGTGTAGTGTTCTCATCGGGATAATTGTTGAGAAACGCAATCCCTACCGGTTTTTGACTAAATATGACACCGCCATTGTCCGGGTTAGACACAAATACTAAAGAATGCTTAAGTGTTACCAAAATGCTTCCCTGGTTTTAATTATTAATTGCTCTTCCTTCTCTTCTCTATTCAAAGGGCCAACGACAGTTGCACGAAGTATAGTGACGAGCCTACTACTACCAGCGAGCAATAATATTATTATTGCTCGCTGCTACTACTATGAAGTGCCATTTATATTAAAACCTTAAAATGACGGTTTTATGACAACTAAATTATTTTTGATGGAATTTAGTCTAAAAATCGTGTAAAACTGCATTAAGTGAGGTTCCATATGTCGTGGTTGTCTGTTCAAAGGTTTCGTTACCAGTGGGATGCTATCTCCCATCATCCCCACTTTCCCATTTATCCGTAAGGTTCGGACGGCGCCGTTTCTGATGAAAAATTAATATTGAATTCACCACACAAAATCAAGTCGATTTCGTTTGCTTTGACCTAATAAAATGGAACCTTCAGAAATGGAGATTGTCATGAATAAGTTCCATTACTCCGGGTAAAATTTTATGCGGGCGATAGGCATAAAGAACCACCATCAAATTTATTTTTCCATTATCTGCCATACATTCTTCATCCAAGTTTTTGATAAAAATGATACATTAAATTTTTAAAAGTCTAAATTTTGTACGTTCGCACGTATACTTTAAATATGTATTTAGTGAAAGCATTGATAATCCTGGTCTATTAAAACCCGAGTAAAAATAATTTGATTGGTTAATTTTCTTAATAGCGGGCACTCGCTACACCCAGCACGAATAGAGGACAAATTCGCATGCCACAGGGATATTCACGTACAAGCTGTCCTCCAACGAAGTACTAATCTTGTCCATTGCTGCTTTACCTACGAAATCGAATGAGAGTCACAAGCAAATTGTCCGTTTCCTTCTTACTATACTATTTTTAGGGAGCCAATCTTAAAGAGAGAAAAACTCAACCTTTTTTCAAATTCAACTATTATTAACTTCCCAGTATAGGAAGTTATTGTAATCGGTCCGAAAATCGAAATCGAAATTTTCGACGTATTTTTATCTTTCAAGGTCCAGGAGCATTTTAATCAAAAAATTGGGAGGAAGTATGTGTGTGTGTGTGTGCGCATACGGATGTGGTCATTTTTTCCTGCACGATATCGCAAGAACCAAAAAAGATATCGACTTCGTTGAGGTGTCGTTTCATAAAATTCGGTCGAGCCGTTTTTTTGTTTAAGCGACGTAACTGATTTTTGTACCTGCACGTTATCGCCCGAACCACGAAAGGTATTGACTTAATACTTGAGGTGCCGTTCGAGGCGTATTAGCGACAATATAATCTGAAAAGATTTTTATAATATTCGGTCGAGCGGTTTGTTGGTTTAAATGACATAAGTGATTTTTGTACCTGCACGATATCGCCCAAACTATAAAAGATATCGACTTCGTTGATCGAAGAGTATTAACCAAAATATGATCTGAACAGATTTTCATAAAATTCGGTCGAACCGTTTTTTTGTTTAAACGTCGTTTATGATTTTTGTACCAGCAAAGGAATATTAACGAAGAAATGCTCTGAAAAAAATTTCATAATATTCGGTCGGGCCTTTTTTGTTTAAATAGGAAAACTTCGGCTAATTGTCAGAAAGACCTTAAATTGACATGTTTTGCTAATATCTAATTAACTCAATGGAATGAGACCCGTTCTAAAAGAAGTGATCATTTTTGGGTTCTGCACAGCGATAGCCTTCGAACAAAACATCACTTGTCAAAATAAGTACTTAACAGTTACAGTTTTGCTAATATCTCCGGAAAGCTTTGGAATTTCCAAATGAAGTCATTCGCTTCTCAGTCTGTCAATGGCGCCTCAGCCCGCTCAATACGAATTTTAACACCCGATTTAGTGCAGCGAACGAAAGATGTAGGAAATGTTTGTTTACTAACGTTCAAGAAAAACAAATCCTCTAGAAAAATCTTGTGAATTTACTACTATTATAGTTATTTGAACTATAATAGGTTCTCTCGGGATTGCTTTGTCATCAGTTCTAACTATTTTGTAAGAAGTCAGTTTATTCCATCTTCGTTCATCATACTGGGAAGTTAATCGTGTGGACCGAATGGGTCAAACCCACATCCCAACTAGTTTCCTTAAGGGTTGAAAATAATTTATTTTATGGCTGATAATAGGAAATTCAATGGAATTTTACGCATAAAAAATCAATATTTTACAAATTTTTATATTTTCAGTCAATCTATGGATACTTTTAACCTTTTAGTATTATCCCTTATCCTAAGGTTTGACTTGATTCGTTATAAATCAACCACCTTCGCAAATAAATATTGAAAAAGTGGATTTCATTGGATTGCTTTTGATTATAACTGAAATTTTCGCGATGACCCCATTAAAAAGGGAGCTTTTTGCATTTTAAGCGTGGCACCATATTTTAAGACTGCAGGACCTCAATTTCTTTTTCTGTAATTTTAACAAACCTCTTTGCCATGCTGATTTGGCACTAACTGCTTTTATTTCACTTACTATTTTGTTTTTATTAAAAAACACATTAACCTATTAACTCTTTAGACATTTTTTCCGTAACTCTTTTAACTGTCACTCGAAAACAAGCAAGGTGGTGTGAACGGCTCATTCAGTTTGGGCAATAACCTTCTACCAACTTAAATTTCGAACTTTCTGCCATCTTACAATCATTTCATTTTATATCCCTTTATTATTCAAGATTAATATCTTTCGCGTCTCTTTAATTGCAGGTCAGACCCTTTTCCTAGTCAAGCTTTGTAGCTGAATAAAACCCACCATGAGTCTCAGGTTATCATATATACACAGCAGTTAAATTATGGAACCTATGGTTTATATATTTGCTGTAGTTTATAGTCATTTGCTTGATTTGAAAACCGGGCTGCGTCCAAAATATTAAAGCCTAAATTCACAGTGAATATTTATTTTTGGATTTTGTAACAACTGTAAATTGGAATTCTTCCCTGTGTTATTCTAGGTATACAGAAAAAAGTGAGTAATAGTAAATTATTATAAGCAAAAACTTTAATAGAACAGTGGAAGACGTTTATACAGTAAATTCCCGTACCTACAAGCAACTACAGATGAGAACCTCATTCTATGAAAATAATGCAAACAACATCAACGGGTGGTGGGTGAACCACTTCTGATCCATTAAAAGTAGTAATTATACCGACAAGTCCCGTAGGCATATTGTAAGTTAGTAACTAAGCAAAAATAGTAAGTAAATTAAAATAAATAATAACAATTAAAAATATGTAAATAGCGAGCTGAATACAGTCACTTTGTTTAATTTTTTTTAGCACTAGTATAGTCCAATCAATCTACGCAAATCCATCTAATAAGTGCCATCAGGAAACCAAAAATATGGTCACATAGAAAAATAAATTCTTGGAATGGCGAACCTAACTTAAAAAATTCCGGAAAGTGGACAAAACGCTTTTTAGCGAATAAAATAAAAACGTGACCTCGGATCGAAAAAACTCCAATAAAGTTGTAGTTGTTCAAATTATCTTTCGATTGATGTATATTGAGTTATAGGTTAAGGCACAAAACATAGAGAAAAATGGGAAAAACTTTCGAAAATCACGTTTTAGGAATTTGATCGAAAAAAATCAAATTTAAAGTCACGTTTTTTGAATTTGTTAATAACTTTCGTTTAACGCCACTAACATACTTGTTATTTAACACAAATATTGGTTCTTGTTAGCTAAAAAAATGGTGTAATTTTAATTAATATTGAACAGTTTCCTTGAAATTTCACTTTTTGTAAAAAAAGGCGTTCTTGTAAAAACGTTCCCCGATTTCGCTGGATCAACGATCAAGAGCTTAAAATTTTCTTCAAAGATTGTACTATGTATTATGTAAAAGTAAAAAAGGGGATTTTAAAAGCATACCATGCTCAAAATGCAGCGCCGGCCCTAGCCCTTGTTAAGGGTGGAGCGAGATTGTCTTTCGGTGCCCTTTGTTTGACGCTTTCACTTCACATAAATTGTATTTCCAGTTGCTCTAGATAAAACTTTTTTCGGGGACTGCCTGCCGTTTCAGGATTATATCTCCTCTCTTGCAAGCCTTTAGGGGCTGGGCCCCATAAGGATTTCGATGGTAGTTTTAGGGTCACAGTTCCGGCTGTAGCGGCGGGAGGAACAATGTTTTCTCAGAGTTGCTTCCCCGACGTTTCGCCAACAACACCACCTTCTTTGGCGGCCATTTGGTTGGTTGCATTGCATGGTTGGGCATTAGGGCTTGCCCAGCTAGTAAGGTTGAGATGGTGGAGAGAGTCACCTTCTCGTTAAAAGAGGCTTCTGCTGTCATCAGTCCAAAATTTCAGTGTTCACCATCCTGACAACGTCATATCTGTGAATTTTATGGGGTGCACTTTGTGGAGTATTCTCCACCCTTACACCCTTAGAGTCTTCTTTTGGAGCCCTCTCCTTTCAACATAATTCTGTTGATGTCTGAAAGTACTCGATTACAAAAAGGCTGCGCGGCAGCTTGTTCCCGTCTACAGCAATAAGGCTTGCTCCTTCCAAGGCTGAAGGCGGCTCATTATAGAGGGCGCACCGACCCCTAGTGACCTGGGTTGTTCTGAGCGCTGGGCCAATTCGGCTACCGCCTCCAGAAGACTTCCTTGCACGGTTGTAACGGTCGGAATTATCATTTATTTGGGTTGGGAAATTTATTTTGGGAATCACCTTGTAAGGGGAAATTTTGGAAAAAATCACTTTGCGGAAACAGGAAAATTTTTTAAAAAAAAAAAGAATAGGCGAGGAAAAAAATAATAATGGAAGATAGTTTTTTTCGGGAAAGGAAAAAGAAAAGGGAGTTCGAATTTAGACGGCTGGAGGCTTGTAATTTATGAGGAAATAAAAATAGTAAAAAAATCAGTTTTTTTTGAACATATACGACTGGCTGGAAGACAAACACATTCACTAGTCAGTCCATTTGAAAAAAAATAACAATTTCGCTTCGAATTAGCAACAATCAGGACTAGTTCGGTGCTGTGAAGTCTAGGCGAAAATACAAGCAAGATTAGGCACCAGAAAAAGTTACCAATAGGAAAGGAGTTTGGAGAGGTACCGAAGGGGATACCAGCAATACAAAAAAAAATTGTTTTTTTTTTGGCCCTTTAGTTGATGGAGCAGGATATGCAGGTTTTGGTGTTTTACGTTGATGAAATTTTTAGCAGGGAAAGGTGCGGATTGGTGTTAATCTGTACAAACTGTTTATTTATTTAAGGGGCAAGACCCTGTGTTTTTAATACTCTTCGTTTATCTGTCACCAAAAGTTCAGAAAAAAAGGGAAAGCCGTGTAGAGAAATGGCGGAAGGCATTGGAGAGTAGGTGGATGAAGAGACAGGTTTAAAATCAGAAGACCGAGGGGGAATGGAGAACAGACCGAAGTTTATCCAAAATTACTTGAACATGGTTTAAATAGTGCAAAGTTGCCGGAAAATTAGATGATAGCTATCAAACTGCAGACATTAGTATAAATGAAGAATTTCAGGTAATTAAGCAATACCCATAGTGCATCCACACCAGCTGGATCAGAGAAAAAATACACACGAAAAAAAAAAAACAATACACAAAATAAAATAACCCAAAAAATTTTCTTTTTTGCTTTAATTTGAAAAAAAAAACAAAGAAAAATTTATTCCTAATATAATAATTTTAATAGTAGTTAGTATTACCTTTATAATATTCTTGATACTTATTTGTGAATTTGTGTTGCTCCTTGTCGGATATATGTTGTTCTTGGTTGGTTCCGGGAAAGTTGTTTTCTTCTAAGTGATTTCTGTTGATTGTAATCTCGTTTGTACAAAGCGAGGAGTATTGGCCACTACTGCGCGCTTTATTGTTATCATTCATACTCATGTTCCCTAAAATCACGTAACTCGTATGTTTTTTTTTGAATTGTATTCGTTCACGGCTAATATTTGACACGGGCAACTCATCAGGTTGTGATTGTTAATGCTCCCATGTAATGTTTGGGTTGATGTTATATTAAAGGATTGTATTTATTAAAAATGGCCATGCGTTAAAATTTTTCTTGTGGAATGGTTGAGGGAGGAGGTCATTCCTTTTCAGGGTGATGCGGCTCAGGCGATGACAGGAGGATGATAGACGGAAGTCAAAGTTGCACAGGCACAGGTAAGTGTTGAACCAACCGCGGTAAGCCCCGGCCACACACCCCACGACCCCTCCGGCGAGCTAGATAACTCCGTGTGGCCGGCGTAGGAGTTCCGGATTTTCTTTTCATTTCTTATGTATGGTATTGGCTCCTTGGTCATGCTCTTCCGGGCTTGTGGCTAAGGGGGTAATACCTCGCATAAGTGGCGCCCACTATTTTATCGCGCCATTATGCTAGTACACGGTAGCTAGTTGTTTCGTGGTCAGAAGTCCTGGGATTGTTATTCGCAAGAACGTCAATTCTGACACTTTTTGCTATTTGACAGAAAGTTGGCTTTGGAGTCGTTCTAGACTTCATTATGGATGCGTCCGACTTTTCTGATGGTTTTTCAAACATTATGGCCATAGCCTTCGCCGGGTTACTATACCCTAAAGAACATCCAGATGATCTAACCCTCTTCCTATTAAGAAAATCGGTATCCCTTTCTTCGTCGGGGCCACGCAGACCCTACCAGCCTCTACACGGGAGTAGCTAGCTTTCAAATATCGCATAAAACGTTTTCGGGCTGCGCCAGTCTTCTGAAAGCGGTCTTTTTCGAGTCGCCTCTCCGATTAGGTGCCCTTACTTCCGCAGGATATCTAAGGAGATCTCCCAATGAAGGAGTGATCTCAACTACCCTCCCTGAAGAAGAATCCCGAAAACTTTCCTTCACTAGGACCACATTCGACACCTTGAAGCATGAATCCAAAAATATCTAACTGGCCTTGTAGGTCGTTGTTTTGGGAGCTGTGGGAGCCCCAGAAATGTTTGGAGCATTAAGAAGTTCTCCATCTTCAAACGTTTTTTTAAGGTATTTCTATATTGATACCATGAGCTCGGCGAGAAAGGACGGTCGCCCATGGCAGAGCTCCGTATCACTAATGGAAGGCTAATTCAAACCGAAGTTCGCCTGGTATCCGTGCTCGTAGTACATTCACGCAGTACCATTCATAACTTCGGCACGATTGTTTACACATTAGGATTGTGGTTTTTAACGTGCTTAGATCCGCGGTCAGGGGCGGCGCTTTCATAGGTGCTAATTTAGAAGATTTAAAAAAATTAAATAATTGAAAAAAAAAAAAATGAAATTACATGAAGTTACACAAATTTGCAAGAAATTACGAAAATTCTTTCTCAATACTACCTCACAGGAGAAAAAGCGGGGAAAATTGATTCCCCTCGTTCAGGAACTTACACGAGATTTTTGCTTTGAGATTTTCATATAATTTCTGCTCAATTCAATGATTCCACCCAAAAAGTGAAGCAAGAGAGGCAAAAGTAAAAATATCAGAAGAAAAATCCACCAAGTGACAGAAAAATCTCTCATTCAACTGTGCCTCTCAAATTTTAACATGAGATGTAAATACAGAATTGAGCAGTAGAACACAAAATAATTTCATTTTCACGACGCTGGAGCACTTTTTGAGAATTTTTTAAAATGCACCATGTCAACTCACACAAAGAAAAAAATTGTTCCGATGCCTCTGTGTTGCGTATTGTTGTTTACTGTGATTGATATAAATTGCGGGGCGCTGCTGGAGCACTTTTAAATTTTGTTCTAACTTTCGTCAAAAGGCAAATGAACGAAATGAGAGCAAAATATCTTGTGGCGAAAATCCTAACGATTTTTTTATGTTATGCGAGTTATTATGGTGCAATTTTAAATTTTGTGCTCCTGTAGGAATATACTGAAATATATGAGTGAAATATTTTTATTTGATTTCAAACTTTGAGTATTTGATAATTATTAAAGTACGAAATATAAGTAGGTGCGTTTTTAAAATGTATTATTTATATTTATATGTTATTCGAATTAATTTACTTATTGTTTTTGTTTTGTATTTTTAAGAAACTTAAAATATTTTTCTGTGCCGCGAATTATGAAAGTAGTACTTAAATGATAAAGGTGTGAGTTTCGAAAAAATGTAAGTTTTTAGATAATTTTAATAAAAAGTAGTCTGATGTAGTTGAAGAAAGTTAGGTAAATATACTCAAAATATTTCCCTGCCTACGATAGATCCAAGGTATTACAGTAATGGTACATAACAGTGGTAAATTAGTTAATAGATTTTGGTTGGTTTATTAAATTTAAAAAACTCCATCTTTTTTTTGTAATCTTTTTAAATTCACACTGATTGGAGTCATATGGGAAGACTTGTAAAAAAAGGTGGCAAAGTTTTACTAATATGGAAAATTTTAAATCTCGGAAAGAAATTGAATTAACATTCAGGGTGAATAAAATAGTAGATTCCACGTTGCAAAAAGAAATGTCTGAGGAAGCTCAGCAGTGTTCAGAGATTTTGAGGCTAGCACAAAAGGATTTTTAATAGACTTACGAAATTTTGTTCCTTTTCAGGAATGTGTATTTCGGGCCATGGGTATTTCCCGTCCTTGCGATCCAGATGAAAGAATCTTTTTATTAAATGTTTAGCTGATGGGCGTAAATTTGCCTACTGCACCGGGCGCAAAACAACCACGCGCCGGCCCTGTCCGCGGTATTCAGTCTGCTCCATGGATCTCTAGCAGCAGCAGGATGTGACCTAAGGCCTTGTACGTTCGGTCTTGGAGTCAATGCTCCCTGCTTGTGCCGTGTTCGAGTCATATTGATGAGTACATAGTCTTGGCTAGCTTCAAACGGCGCCCTCAAAAGCGCAATTAAAATATTATTTTTTGCACGAAATTGGTTTTTGCGTTCATTTTGGCGCCCCTTGCCACCTGGCGCCTAGAGCGACCGCCCCACTCGCTCTACCCTAAGGCCGGCGCTGCCAAAATGTATTAATAATGAAAAAACATAGATTTGGTTGAAAAACTGACTTTTTGAGCATGGAGCTATTTTAGATTGATTGGACTAGTAGTATAAGGCCAGCAAGGCAAGGTGAAAGTGGTGGTGCCGAAAAGCCGGCGCAAAGCAATAAGAATTTTAAATGCCTAGTAGACTTGAATAAATAGATGTACAGACTAAGGTCCAACTAGAAATGTAAGATTCGCTTGGTGAGTGTTGAAGCGAACGCAAGTGGCGGGATGGAAGACGTCCCAAAAAAAGAAAACGTGGTCGCATAAAAGCGAACCAGTAAAAGTACCGTTAGGAACAAAAGTTTTACAGAAGATAATGTCTTAAACAAGTGAATTTAAACAAACAAAGTTATCGGTTAATATAAATAAAAAGAAAACGTGTTAAGTAAACTGACGAAAAGAAGAACCAGGGAATTCCGGATGTGGAACAACCATAAAAATAATCATTTGATTTAAGGATTCCGAGTTAAAGAAGTCAGGAAATCAAAGGTCCATAAATAGTTAGTTTAACTCGGAATGGGATAGCTACTCAGTCATGCTCGCCGTACGGAGGTTTGCCATTCTATCAGCATACCACATCTCTATTTTATTAGCTACTTGATGTAACTAGCGCTCAATTAGAATTAAATAGAATAAGATAAATTAATACTTTTAACATGAAACACAGCTAAGAAATGCTAGAAAATGTGTTTGTGTTAAGATATTTTAATTGTACACTTGAAATAATTGTGGCAATCAGGCTCAAAATATCCTTGGCAATATGTTAATGGTTAAATATTATATCAATTAATCCATCAACTCCCCTAATATTAAGTAATAAATGCACGATGACCACTTGGACAAATTTCCAATCTACGAAATTCACCCAACTTATCTCCAGCCAATGTTAAGTTTAAATAGACATTTTCCCCTAACCTAGTTACATTGGAGTAAGACGACTCAGATGAGGTTATATCCTGAGAAACTCATCTGACTTGTCTTAGATCAAAAAAAAAAAAATAGTTAGTTAATAATTGTAGATATGTATATACCTAAATCAGTTATTGTCTTAAAAGTTTTTGAAAAATCCTGAATTGTGGGATTTTCTAACTGACGCTTTAATTGCGATTTTTCGAAAATTGTGGAATATTGCAGCTTAATTTCTATATGGCATCCGTTTAGGATAGAATTTATGAAGTAATGAATTCGGGTCTTAGTGTATCCCACACTGCTGTGCAGAAATCCATCAAAATCATTTGCACTGTTGATTTACCCACACCAAATAATTTGGTAATAGTCCTATACTACGATGACGATGCCAATGCATATAGTGCTATTGCAATTTGGATGCTAGTACACTTTCTAAAGGCTGCATCGACTTTTCCAAGTGAATATAGTTTCCTCCTACTAATGCGTTAACCGTGCTCCTCGTCATACTGAAACTCTCTTTAAAATCTCCGTCACTGAATTTGGGAACATCAATTTCCAAAAAGTATTGGAACGATCCTAAAACAACAAAGTTTTAATTAAGTGGAGGTTCCTTTGATCGGCGATGAAAAAATCTTTTTTTTTACATATTGTTACGTTTTTACGGCTTAACGGATTCGTAGGATTAATTAAAGAATACACTTTTTAATTATCCACACAATAATTTATTTATTACAAACCGAAACACAATTCAATTACAAACACAATACTTATAGTTTACTATAATCACTTTAAATTTAATAACTCGCACCATTAAACTCTATCTATCGCTTTATAGTTCACTTTTAAATCACCACTTTCCACTGTTTTCACTTTAGAACATTTTTATCGCCTTTCAAATCAAAACTGACTCTCTCAGCGCCTGCAAGCCGCTTTTTTATATCCAAGTTCCACCTTTATTTAACTTCTGGAACCTTCTCGAGTCCTTTTTCTCGAGCCTAGTGGTATGTTCTTTTCTTTTCGTCCAGAAGCTTGAAGTTGTCTTCACTTATCGCGCGTTCCAATTTTAGTTTAGTACATAAATCATTAGTTCAGACATCAACCAGAGTTGTTATCGACAATCATTGATTATGCTTTTTCACAAACAGATGGCGCATAAATCATCACATTGCCCCCGCCTTAGGGCTGTTCGTCCCGAACAGTTGTCTATCCTGGATCCGGCTGATGATATGGGCACAGCCTGTCTATGTGCACAATCTTCTTCTTGGCTTTGGGTCCTTGTTGAATCCTGTAGACAACATCGTTGATCCGTGTTAGGATTTTATAGGGCCCCTCCCACTGGCGCTGAAGTTTCGGAGACTTGCCTTTTCGTCGTCGAGGGTTGAACAGCCAAACGAGGTCACCTTCCTGGTATCCGTTACAGTTTGCTCGGAGGTCGTACCTAGTTTTCATCCTGTCACTGGCTATCTTAAGATTCTTCCTTGCAAGCTGATGGATAACTGCGAGTCGATCACGAAGTTCACCTGTATAACCGCCAGTAGACTCGTTCCTTTCAACAGGTGTCCCTTTCAAGTCGCTTGGCAGCCGGATTTGTCTTCCAAAAATCACACTACAAGGGGTTTGTCCTGTGGAATTATGAACCGCTGTCCGATATGCCATTAGGCTCCCACGTTGTATTGCTGCATTTCTCCTTTTGTTCTTACCCGAGGGCCCTTGCTGCTGGCACAGGTTGTGCATTTACGGCACCAGTCTGCAACATCGTCTCGCATGTGAAGCCAATAGAATCTATCTCTTATTTTTGCCAAAGTTTTATTGACTCCCAGATGTCCTCCTGATGCGCCGTTATGACACTCCTCGAGAATATCCCTTATTCTAACGAGAGGGACTAATACCTGCATTCGATGAGAGGTACCGTCAGCGGTTTCCCATTTGCGCTTTAATACTCCTCGCTCAATGTACAAGGAATCCCATTGGGCCCAATAGCTCTTCAGGGTCTCGCTCCTCTCTGCAATGTCCTTCCATTCTGGCTTTTCCTCGTATTCCTTCCATGTCAGAATTGAAGAAATATCCGGGTCGTCGCGTTGGGCGTCTCGGAGTCCCTGGTCATCCCATCCTGTCGTTGGCTCGACTGTCGTCCTTTGACACTTTTCCTCTATACGTCCACAATGTTTGCAGTCTGGTACGCATGGTCGCCGGGAGAGTGCATCTGCATTTCCATGGTTTCTTCCCTTTCTGTGGTCTATATTGAAGTCGTAGGACTGAAGTCTCTCTATCCATCTCAAGGACAAGTGGCACTTCAGGGTTTTTGAATTGCATTAGCCATTTTAATGCTGCATGATCCGTTCGAAGGATGAAGTTTTGCCCATAGAGATACTTGTGGAAGTGTTTAGTTGAGTCCACGATTGCCAACAGTTCCCGTCTTGTGACACAGTAATTCCGCTCCGATTTTGACAGCGCTCTACTGTAATAAGCTATGACCTTTTCCTGTCCGTCGAAGTTTTGTGATAGTACTGCACCAATCCCAACATTACTCGCGTCTGTGTCCAATATGAATCTTTCGCCTTGCTTCGGGTATGTGAGTATTGGTGCTTGGCAAAGTCCTCTTTTTAGTGTGTTGAAACTTTCCTCGCACTTTTCTGTCCAGATAAATGGTTTTCCTTTTTCTGTCAGTTTATGTAATTCCTTAGCTATGTCAGCAAAATTCCTGACAAAACGCCTATAATAGGTGGCAAGTCCCAAAAAGCTCATGTTTATCCTTCGGTGTGGGCCAATTCTTAACCGCTGTTATTTTCTCAGGATCTGTTTGAACTCCATTGGATGAAACCACATGTCCGTGATAGTTGAATTGGTCTCTGAACAGTACGCACTTTTTAGGGCTGAGTTTCAGTTGGGCTGTTCTCAACTTTTGGAAAACCTCTCGTAGATTGCCCAGATGTTCCTCGAAACTTTTTCCAACGACGATGATATCGTCCAAATAAACCAGACAAGTCTTCCATGTCAGTCCTCGCAAGACGCATTCCATCAGTCGTTCGAATGTAGCTGGAGCATTGCACAGTCCAAACGGCATGACTGCAAACTGCCACAGGCCGTTTCCTACAGAGAAGGCTGTCTTTTCTCGGTCATCCGGGTGAATTTCGACTTGCCAGTAGCCGCTATTAAGATCCAAGGTAGAAAACCATTTAGCTCCAGAGAGAGTATCCAGTGTGTCATCGATACGAGGTAATGGGTAGCTGTCCTTTTTAGTGATGTCGTTTAACCGCCGACAATCCACGCAAAATCTTGTACTGCCATCTTTCTTTCTGACTAGAACCACAAGAGACATCCAAGGGCTTTTCGACTCCTCTATAAGACCTTGTCTTCTCATATCTTCAATCATACCGGCTGCCTCTTCCCGCTGGTAGTCTTCTCGGCGGTTGTTTAATTGGCTGGGCATCTTTGGTGTCGATCCTGTGTTGAACGATGTCAGTTTTCCCAAAGTCATCATCTCTCATGGCGAAGATATCACTGAAATCCTCTACTAATTTCCTTGCCTGGAGATACTGTTTTTGTTCAAGACAACTAGTTGAGAGCACTGCGTTTACTAATTTCGTGGCCTTTGGCTTTGGTTTTGGAACCGTTTCGATGTTAGCGCACTCCACTAATGTAATCTGTTCTACCGGTTCTCCTTTTCCCAAAACCGTATCCTTCTTCAATCGTACTTCTCGTTCGTTAGTATTTAGCACTCTCTCGAATACCTCCTTCTTGTCGTCGATGCTCACCAGACATTTTCCAATTGCTATATTTTTGCTTTGTTCCGTTTTTTCTGGTTCTATAAGGTAAAATCGGTAGCTCCCGGGATCACCATCGATTATCGCTCGTACCAATTTCTCAACACACGGAGGAAGCACGGTATCTTCACGAGCGATGACTTTAAGCTGCGAATAGCAAGTGGATCCTGTGGCCATTGGAATCTCCTTGTTGTCATATCTCAGTATTTCCTCTCCAATGTCCAGTGGAATTTTATGTGTTTTCATAAAGTCCAAACCGAGAATACACTCGTCTGTTATATCAGCTACCAGGAACGAATGTGAAAATCCAATGTCAGCAAGAACCACATCCAACATAATTTCCCCGTGTAATCGTACTGGCTCTCCTGTTGCAGTTTTCAGTCTGTATTGGCGTGCGTCTTTCAGCCATTTATTGCCGACCATGTCAGCCCGGATAACAGATTTTGAAGCACCAGTGTTTACAGTTATTGTGCATTTTTCAGCTCCAATCTTTCCTTCGATGACCAGGCTGTTGCCACTACGCTGCAGTTGTTTGATAGTGGTGATGATGACACCGGGGGCTTCGATTTCCCCGACTAACTCCCGCCCCATGGAGTTAGTCTTTATTCGTTTCCCTGCTGCTGTCTGCGGGGAGACACGGAGTCATTGTTTTCGGCCTCCCTCTGGTCACCTTTCTGCCGATGTCCGCATTTTTCACAGCAAGTTCCGCCACTCCTATTTTCGGGAGACTCTGCTCTCATTCGCTTTCTGCAATTCCTTTGCAAATGACCCGGTTCACTACAGTTCCAGCATCGGAGTCGACCGCGTACTTCCGTTGTATTCATTCTATTGCAACTATCCTCTGTTGTGTGGATCTCTCTGAGGCGGACTGCACTTCTTGATGCTTGCCTCGCTGCCTCGTATGCCAGAGCATATGCCAAAACTTCTGCGGTATTCTTGTTTCCGGCCAAACTGGCTGCCTGTTGTAGATCCCGGTCAGCAAAAGGGTTAAGGAAAACCTCTCTTGCTACTTCGTTGATGTAGTCTTGGCCGAAGCTAGGATAAGCCAGATTAGTGCCTCTCGATATCGGCGCATAGTTGTTGTAAAGTTTCTCCTGGCTTTTGAAGTCGATTGCGAAGTTGAAGTCGATAAACCTCTTGCATGTGCTGATCACCGTAACGCATTTCCAGCGCTTGAACTAAGAGCCCGTAGCTGTTGCGATGTTCTGCTGGTATTGACTGCAATATTTCTGCTGCTGTGCCCCCCCAGCTAGCACAGATTTCAATTTGTAACAAATTTATGTTACAATTGGGTCGTATTCAAGTTTTTTTAAACAAATGTAGTCACATGTAGGTTGTATTATTATCTCGAATTAAAACTTGGCAACAAATCATCCGGTTCAGTTACACTACAGTTTTATATTTGTTACGTAAAAATGCACTTGTTGTTCCATAACAGTTGCAAAAAAGATGTCATATTTAAATTAAATTAAAGTTATTAAAACATTTCCTTTAGTATCTCATTTTAAAAATGTTTTTATATTGCAACTGCTACAAATATAGAAACTAGTTAACAACCCTAATGTGACTAAGTTGTTGTAAGTTTTTGTCAAGTTAATATTACATTTTAAAGGTTCAAAAGGCTTTATGGAGGTTTTTGTGCAGTTACAAGGACCTTAGAAAACATCTGTCAAAAGATCCATACTCGCCATATTTTTCATCGTTCTAAGTTTTTTATACACTATTCAGTTTTATTTAAGAAAAACCAAAAGCGGTTTTCTATGGTGTTTATCTTTCCTATAACCATTTTTTAGTGCAATATAACATTAGGAGCTTTAAAAAATGTGTTTAGCTGTAGTTTTCAGAGTGCCATGCTAATATTAAAAACTCGAAATTTTTGTAATTTCCCAAATATTTTCCAAATTTTCTTTTTTCGGGTGGCGCGTGAATTTTCCAGAGGTAAGTCACCCACATTCATCAACAAAATTGCATCCGTTTTATAATTTTGGTGTGAAATCCTATAATGTTTTAATTTTAAAATACTACATAGTGAGCAGGGTCTTGTTTTTTCGTTTCATTCCATTATGTCTCTGACTTATGAAACACACTTAAACTGCGATTTCTTTTTTGTTAAAAATATGTATGTATTATAAAGAATAATAACTTTTCCGGATGTTCAAAATGTTTTATCTTGTTGTGTGCAACTTCAGTTTGTGGCAACAACACATTTAAAACATAGCAAGAGCATATTTTTCGCCTGGTTGCGACCAAAGTTGTTACAAAATAAACATTAAAGATCTGCTTTTTCAGTCGCAATGGAGCTACAGTCCCACCACATATCTTATATTGCGACTCTTTTACTAGTTAGATTAACTCCAATGCTACTATTTTGTGCTAGCTGGGCCTTAGTGACAACGTTAAGGCCGTTGCTTTTTCCTCCTCAGTCCAGAAATTGCCTGTTGCTGCTTCGAATTGAAGCTTATAAGTAGGCCATGAGCTTTGCCCATCGAAAGTTGGAGGCTGCAGTTTCCTAACTCCGATGACTTCATGAGATGCCGTCGCTGGGTGGTGAATCTTTACCCTTTCTAGCTCGGCTCTGACAGATTCTAGCTCAATCTTCAACTTTTCATCATTTTCCCTCAGAGAATTTTCGAGCTTTTCTAGATCATTCTCTACATTTGTTTTAATGGAAGATTCGAGGTTTTCCAGCTTTTTGTCAACAGAGAGTGACATTAGTTCGAATTTCTGCTCCATCTGGTTCCTCTGTTCTTCCATAGACTCTTTGAATTCTGCTAACGAGCGTTCATGAGCTACTGCTAATGATTTCTGTTCATCTTTTAACGCCAACACTTTCGCCTTGATCTCTGTTGTCGCTTCTTTCATCTCTGCGGATGACCGTTCTTGCGCTTTCTTCATATCGGCTGTCGCTTCTTTCATCTCTGCTGATGCACGTTCTTGCGCAGCTGAAGACCGTTCTTGCGCCTCCTTCATCACCATCAATATCTTAAAAAGTTCTGCCATACTCACTGTCGATTCTTCTGGTTCTGCTTCTACTTCGGCATCAAAAATGTAGGTTTCAGGATCTTTTCCCTCGTTCACCATAGCTTCTCGAAGCAGCGCGGTTAAGGAACTTTTAGCACCCACCGTTGACAACGAGCGTTTACTTAGTTCTCTTTTCAACTCCACAGTACGCAAATCAACTAATTTTCGACCCATTTTATTATTATGTCTTTAGTTCGCACTCACAAAAATTAAATTCCGGTCACAATTATTTTAAAAACTCACTTATTTCACTTATCTCTTAATTAATCCCACTTCTGACACCAATTGTTACGTTTTTACGGCTTAACAGATTCGTAGGATTAATACACTTTTTAATTATCCACACAATAATTTATTTATTACAAACCGAAACACAATTCAATTACAAACACAATTCTTACAGTTCACTATAATCACTTTAAATTTAATAACTCGCACTATTAAACTCTATCTATCGCTTTATAGTTCACTTTTAAATCACCACTTTTCACTGTTTTCACTTTAGAACATTTTTATCGCCTTTCAAATCAAAACTGACTCTCTCAGCGCCTGCAAGCCGCTTTTTTATATCCAAGCTCCACCTTTATATAACTTCTGGAACCTTCTCGAGTCCTTTTTCTCGAGCCTAGTGGTATGTTCTTTTCTTTTCGTCCAGAAGCTTGAAGTTGTCTTCACTTATCGCGCGTTCCAATTTTAGTTTAGTACATACATTGATTATATACTAAGTAGATATGGACAAACGCGAGTCAAATTAACTTCCAGTTACGGCACCACGAGCTGGGTGCGCTAGTATCGCAGGGTTTTATGCTCCGCTATATATGGTTAGTTTCCGAAATAAACTTTTCCTTGTTCAAGTTAAAGCCCTTCGCGCATTTGAAAAAAAATCAGAAGCTGCGGCTTTGATTTTAGTGGCGGTGGATCTAAAAATAGATTACTATGCGCTTATTCCTATCGTTTTGCTCAGGAAGGGCAAGGAGGATGGAAAAATGATGATTTCGATGGGTGAAATTTGACAATGAGGGCATGAAATGAATGGGCGAAATAATTTTAATGGGAAATTTGGCATCAAGCGTTTTTTATTATGTTGAAAAAATTGAAATGGGTTTTCAGGGATTATTTCATTTAACGATTTTTGAATGACAAATTTTTAGATTTTTTTCTCAGGTATTTTAGTTCGTAGAAATTTGAAATTTTTACGGATAATTGTATTATTATTGATATACATATATAAAATAATTAAATAATTTTTATTTTTGATTTTATTTATCGTTATTAATAAGTTTAGGTTAGTCTGGATAGTGCGTCAGTAGATTTCGATGAACCTTGGGTTTTATCTGTGAGGTGTTATATGGTCCCAGCAACACCGACTGTGTGTTCTATTTATCAACGAAGGGGAGGTATGTAGTGGGCCTGGGATGGGCCGAGTTGGCTAGTCTTGGAAATTTGCATGTAGGTAAAAGCGGTAAAAATACATTTCTACAGTGCTTGAAGAGTATATAGAGTATATAGAGCTATCGCCAATACACCTTCTTCGTTTTGTACCTTGTCCAGTCAAGGCAAGCTAATTTTTAGTGTAATATCGGTTCGCGCCACGCAACCTTCAAAAACAATTAAATTTAAAGTTTTTTATTACAACAAAAGCTAAGGATTTAGGCAGAGTTTATTTTAACGATGAGTTAAAATAAATTGAGAGGACAATTAAACAAAGCTTGGTTTTTTCATATAAAAAAAATTATAGTAATTACAACCAGACGCATTTTGATAAAGACTAAACCGAAACTGAAGCTCTGTTCTTTAATTTAATTTTTCCAAAGATGAAAGAAAAGCTTACACCTGACTTACTTAATATTAATAATGGTACAATATTGCTAACTAAGCGTCTGTAAGCAGGATGATCCCGAAGTATCGAGGTCATCGATGGTGGCTTGTGCCGGAAGGTTCGTGGACTTTGGGTTTGGGGTCATGGGTCGTATGGGTTGTGGCCGTGGGAATATAATTTCTGCCAAGATATATGAGTTATCTTCAATACAATTAAATACAAGGCGGAATGTAGGAATTGTAGATTGTAGTCAGGGCAGTTGGCTGAAGGAGGAGCTTGCTTCTCTTGAGAAATCTCAGTCATTGATAAGCTTGTTTGGCGATTTGGAATATGTGATTACTTCATCGCAGATCTGGGACCTTATTCTCTATTACAATATTGTCATATTTTTTCAATGAAATGCCGAAACCGTATTTTCTATTACAATATTGGCATTCATTTTTCATGAAAATTTAACAATATTGGCAAATTTTTACTTGAAAGCTGTTTCGTTTTCGGATCGGATTTAACAATATTGTAATAGGGAATAGGGGCCTGATTATGTCCAAATTTACGAATCCACCAAGGCATTTGCTCGCAGGCTTTTGACGTGAAAATGACGTAAAAAGATGATGTTTCTGATTTTCCCCCTGAGGTAAAGAGAAGGACGGTACAATTTTTCGTAGGGATGAGAGTTCACACTCTATTCGACAATGTCTGGTCCGTGCTTGTCTTATATTTAGGAAGGCGTAGAAGTAGGCACAATGGGTTGGAGGGGATTGAGAGCAGATCCCTAATGAATATTAGAAAGAGATCAGGTGAGAGAATCGACCCTTGGGCAACGCCCGCCCTGATTCGACGCCATCCAATACTAGCTTCATTGAACAGCCACAAACGAAGCTCTCAAATCAGTTCTTTAGAACTGAGATGTAAGTTAATTTTACAGTTTTACATTAGGAGTCGAATTTTTCACTTTTTCCGTTGCCTGCATAACTCTACTCTCAATTTTCTGCCAAAATGTATGTAGTTTTGAAGCGGGGCGCTTTTTCAACTCAGTGATTTGCAAAGTAATTACTGTTAAGAAAATGACAAGCATTTAAAAAAATTTACCCTTGAACCAAAGAAAATATATTAAAAATGAATGAAAATATTGTCGAATTAAATATAGAACTTGATGTTTAATAGTGGGTCTATACGAAAGTGGCTCTAGTCCGTTGTACCTACTTTGATGTTTGGTACATATGAGAGTTTTCTATTCTTGATTTTTTTTCGTCTGTTCTTCCAGTACTAACACCAAGCACATTCATTAAAGCTGGTCGTCCGAAACAAGAGCCTGCGATCCCTCGTCATGCCTATAACTACACAAAATTTCTACATCTACAAATTTCTTTTTTAATTTTGGCTCTCGTTACAACCTAAACATCAAGAATTCCTACTTGTTTGCAACCCATCGGCTACGAAATCATCATCATTTTATCACCCTCTTTGCCCTTCCCGAACAAAACAAGAAGAACCCAGCTCGTGGTACCGTAACTGGAAGTTAATTTGAATCGCGTTTGTCCACATCTACTTAGTATATAATCAATGTCTTCACTTTATTTTCCATTGTATTGAATTATTTTGAAACAAATTCAACATCAATTTAGTCAACTGTCAAAAAATTTAGTCTCCCCGCCAAAAGACTAAATACTGTATTATCGACACTAAATTTTAGTCACTGAATTCACACAGGCCCTTAGTACATAAATCACATTGATTATATACTAAGTAGATATGGACAAACGCGATTCAAATTAACTTCCAGTTACGGCACCACGAGCTGGTGGCGCTAATATCGCAGGGTTTTATGCTCCGCTATATATGGTTAGTTTCCGAAATAAACTTTCTTATTTATGTGAAAGCCCTTTGCGCATTTGAAAACAAAATCAGAAGCTGCGGCTTCGAGTTTAGTGGCGGTGGATCTAAAAATAGATTACTACGCGCTTATTCCTATTGTTTTGCTCAGGAAGGGCAAGGAGGATGAAAAAATGATGATTTCGATGGGTGAAATTTGACAATGAGGGCATGAAATGAATGGGCGAAATAATTTTAATGGGAAATTTGGCATCAAGCGTTTTTTATTATGTTGAAAAAATTGAAATGGGTTTTCAGGGATTATTTCATTTAACGAATTTTGAATGACAAATTTTTAGATTTTTTTCTCAGGTATTTTAGTTCGTAGAAATTTGAAATTTTTAGGGATAATTGTATTACTATTGATATTGTTACGTTTTTACGGCTTAACGGATTCGTAGGATTAATTAAGGAATACACTTTTTAATTATCCACACAATAATTTATTTATCACAAACCAAAACTTATTTATTGCAAACCAAACACAATTTAAAAATAAACACAATTCTTAGAGTTCACTATAATCACTAGCAAATTTAATATTTCGCACTATTCAATTCTAATTATCCCTTTTTATTTCACTACTTTTCACTGTTCTCACTTTAAAACACTTTTATCGCCTTTCAAATCAAAACTGACTCGATAGCGGCTGCCAGGCGCTTTTATATAGGCAGCTCCACCTTTGTCTACTTTCTGGAACCTTCGTTTTCTGGTTCCTTGTGGTATGTTCTCTTATTTCCTTAAGTTTCGACCAGCTTGAAGTTGTCTTCGCTTATCGCTCGTTAGTTTAGTACATAAATTCTTAGTTCAGACAACAACCGAAAATCGTTGATTCATCCTCTCGACAAACAGATGGCGCATAATCATCACATTGCCCCCTTCTTAGGACTGTTCGTCCCGAACAGTTGTCCATCCTGGATCCGGCAGATGATATGGGCACAGCCTGTCTATGTGCACAATCTTCTTCTTTGCTTTGGGTCCTTGTTGAATCCTGTAGACCACATCGTTGATCCGTGTTAGGATTTTATAGGGCCCCTCCCACTGACGCTGAAGTTTCGGAGACTTGCCTTTCCGTCTTCGAGGGTTGAACAGCCAAACGAGGTCACCTTCCTGGAATCCGCTACAGTTTGCTCGGAGGTCGTACCTTGGTTTCATCCTGTCACTGGCCGTCTTAGGATTCTCCCTTGAGATTTTGTCAACTGAGGCTCCAACGTGGTGTTGTCTTATTTCTCCTTTTGCTCTTACTCGAGGACCCTTGCTGCCGGCACAAACTGTGCATTTGCGACACCAATTCGTAACATCCTCCCGCATGTGAAGCCAATAGAATCTTTCCTTTATTTTTGACAGAGTTTTGTTGACTCCCAAATGTTCTCCTGACGGGCTATTATGACACTCCTCAAGAATATCTGTTATTCCAGCACGAGGGACTAACATCTGCATTCGATGAGAGGTACCATCAGCTGTTTCCCATTTGCGCTTCAATACTCCTCCTTCGATATGCAATGAATCCCATTGGGCCCAATAGCTCTTCAGGATTTCACTTCTCTCTGCGATGTCTTTCCATTTAGGCTTCTCGTTGTGTTCTGTCCATGACAAAATCGCAGAAATGTCCGGGTCGTCGCGTTGCGCATCTCGAATTCCTTGGTCCTCATATTTTATGCTTGGCTCCGCAGTTGTCTTTTGACACTTTTCCTCAATACGCCAACGATACTTAAAACCTGGTTCGCATGGTCGCCGGGACAGTGCAGTATCCATTGGAATTCCCCTGTTGCGGTGTTTCATCATCAATTCTCCAAGGTCCAATAGTATTCCGTGTGTTGTCATAAAGTCCAAACCGAGAATACACTCATCTACTATGTCAGCTGCCAGGAACGCATGAGTAAACTCAATGTCGCCAAGTACCACATCCATCATTGTCTCCCCGTGTAATTTCACTGGTTCTCCTGTTACAGTTTTCAGAATGTACTGGTCCGCGCTTTTCAGCCACTTTCTACCGACCAAATCAGCCCTGATGACAGATCTTGAAGCACCTGTATCCACGGTAATTGTGTATTGTTCATCACCAACTTTCCCCTCGATGACAAGGCTGTTGTTGCCACGCTGCAGTTGGGTGATGTTGACGATGACATCAGGGGTCTCCATTTTCCCCACTAACTCCCTCCGGTCGCCTTTCTGCCGTTGTCCACATTTTTCACAGCATGTTGAGCCACTCCTACTCCCTGGCGATTCCACTCTCCTTCGCTTTTGGCAACTCCTTTGTAAATGGCCCGGCTCGCCACAGTTCCAGCATCGTAGACGACGACGTACTTCCGAGGTGTTGACTCGATGGCAAATGTTCTCAGTCATATTGATTCCCCTGAGGTGGACCGTATTCCTTGTTGCTTGCTTCGCTGCCTCGTATGCCAGAGCATATGCCAGAACTTCTGCTGTAGTCTTCTTTCCAGCCAATCTGGCCGCTTGTTGTAGGTTCCGGTCGGTAAATGAGTTAAGAAGAGCCTCTCTTGCTACTTCGTTGATGTAGTCTTGACCAAAACTAGGATAAGCCAGATGCACTAGCCTCTCGATGTCGGCGCATAGTTGTTGTAATGTTTCTCCTGGCCTTTGAAGTCTATTTCGAAGTTGAAGCCGATAGACCTCTTGCATGTGCTGATCGCCGTAGCGCATTTCTAACGCCTGAACCAAGAACCCGTAATTGTTTCGATGTTCTGCTGGTATTGACTGCAATATTTCTGCTGCTGTACCCCTTAGTGATAAAGTTAAGGCCATTGCTTTTTCCTCCTGGGTCCAGTAATTACCTGCTGCTGCTGCTTCGAATTGGAGCTTGTAAGTAGGCCATGGGCTTTGCCCGTCGAAAGTTGGAGGCTGCAATTTCCTAACTCCGATGACTTCATGAGATGCCGTCGCTGGGTGGTGAATCTTTACCCTTTCCAGGTCGGCTCTGACCGATTCTAGTTCCATCTTCAACTTTTCATCATTTTCCCTCATGGAATTTTCGAGCTTCTCCAGATCATTCCTTACATTTTCCTTGATGGAAGATTCGAGACTTTCCAGATCATTCCTTACATTTTCTTTCATGTTATCCAGCTGGCTCCTCTGTTCTTCCATCGACTCTTTGAGCTCTGCTAACGAGCGTTCATGAGCTATTGCCAACAATTTCTGTTCGTCTTTTAGCGCCATCACTTCCGTCTTGATCTCTGTTGTCGCTTCCTTCATCTCTGCTGATGCACGTTCTTGCGCAGCTGATAACCGTTCTTGCGCTTCTTTCATCTCGGCTGTCACTTCCTTCATCTCTGCTGATGACCGTTCTTGCGCTTCCTTCATCACCATCAATGTTTTAAAAAGTTCTGCCATACTCACTGTCGATTCTTCTGGTTCCGCTTCTACCTCGTCTTCAAAAATGTAGGTTTCAGGATCTTTTCCCTCGTTCACCATAGCTTCTCGAAGCAGCGCGGTTAAGGAACTTTTAGCACCCACCGTTGACAACGAGCGTTTACTTAGTTCTCTTTTCAACTCCACAGTACGCAAATCAACTAATTTTCGACCCATTTTATTATTATGTCTTTAGTTCGCACTCACAAAAATTAAATTCCGGTCACAATTATTTTAAAAACTCACGTATTTCACTTATCTCTTAATTAATCCCACTTCTGACACCAATTGTTACGTTTTTACGGCTTAACGGATTCGTAGGATTAATTAAGGAATACACTTTTTAATTATCCACACAATAATTTATTTATCACAAACCAAAACTTATTTATTGCAAACCAAACACAATTTAAAAATAAACACAATTCTTAGAGTTCACTATAATCACTAGCAAATTTAATATTTCGCACTATTCAATTCTAATTATCCCTTTTTATTTCACTACTTTTCACTGTTCTCACTTTAAAACACTTTTATCGCCTTTCAAATCAAAACTGACTCGATAGCGGCTGCCAGGCGCTTTTATATAGGCAGCTCCACCTTTGTCTACTTTCTGGAACCTTCGTTTTCTGGTTCCTTGTGGTATGTTCTCTTATTTCCTTAAGTTTCGACCAGCTTGAAGTTGTCTTCGCTTATCGCTCGTTAGTTTAGTACATAAATTCTTAGTTCAGACAACAACCGAAAATCGTTGATTCATCCTCTCGACAAACAGATGGCGCATAATCATCACAATATATATAAAATAATTTTTATTTTTGATTTTATTTATCGTTATTTATGTATGTATGTGGCATGGCTAAAAACAACCCTTTGTAGCGTTAGTACGTTATGTCCTTCAAGTCAGGATGCAGTGTCTATTAGTAAGTTTAGGTGTCTGGATGGTGCGTCAGTAGATTTCGATTAACCTTGGGTTTTATCTGTGAGGTGTAATATGGTCCCAGCAACACCGACTGTGTTCTAATTATTAACGAAGGGGAGGTATTTAGTGGGCTTGGGATGGGCCGAGTTGGTTACCTTGGAAAAAAGGTGCATGTAGGTAAAAGCGGTAAAAATTAGCGAGGGCTGCTACATTTCTACAGTGGCTTGAAGAGTCTATAGAGGAGCAAAATGGGCCAGCCAAGGCAAGCTAGTTTTTAGGGTAATATAGGTTCGCGCCACGCAACCGTCAAAAACAATTAAATTTAAAGTCTTTTATTACAACAAAAGCTAAGGATTTAGAACGAGTTAAAATAAATTGAGAGGACAATTAAACAAATTATAGTAATTACAACCAGACGTATTTTGATAAAGACTAAACCGAAACTGAATCTCTGTTCTTTAATTTAATTTTTCCAAAGGTGAAAGAAGAGATTACACCTGACTTACTTAATATTAATAATGTTACAATTTTGCTAACTAAGCGTCTGGGTAGCCGGATGCTCCCGAAGTATCGATGTCATGATGGTGGCTCGTGAACTTTTGGTTGGGGTCATGTGTCGTATGGGGTGTGGCCGTGGGAATAGAACTTTTACCCAGATATACGAGTTACGTTCAATACAATTCAATACACGGCGGAATGTAGGAATTGTAGATTGTAGTCAGGGCAGCTGGCTGAAGGAGGAGCTTGCTTCTCTTGAGAAATCTCAGTCATTGATAAGCTTGTTTGGCGATTTGGAATACGTGATTACTCCATCGCAGATCTGGGACCTTATTCTCTATTACAATATTGTCATATTTTTTTTAATGAAATGCCGAAACCGAATTTTCTATTACAATATTGGCATTCATTTTACATGAAAGTTTAACAATATTGGCAAATTTTTACTTGAAAGCTGTTTCATTTTCGGATCGGATTTAACAATATTGTAATAGGAAATAGGGTCTAAATTTACGAATCCACCAAGGCATTTGCTCGCAGGCTTTTGGCGTGAAAATGACGTAAAAAGATGATGTTTCAGATGTGCATAGCTGCGATATGCACTTTCTTCATGACGTCAAATTGCCCGCGAGCAAATGTTTATTTGCCTTGGTGGATTATACCTTAAGATGTTAAGAGATGAGTCAGCTATTAGGTTCTTTTTGCCCCCTGAGGTAAAGAGAAGGATGGTACAAGTTTTCGTAGGGATGAGAGCTCACACTCTATTCGACAAGGTCTGGTCCGTGCTTGTCTTATATTTAGGAAGGCGTAGAAGTAGACACACCTATGAATTGGGTTGGAGCGGATTGAGAGCAGATCACTAATGAATATTGGAAAGAGATCAGGTGAGAGAATCGACCCTTGGGTAACGCCCGCCGTGATTCGACGCCATCCAATACTAGCTTAATTGAACAGCCACAAATGAAGCTCTCAAATCAGTTCTTTAGAACTGAGATGTAAGTTAATTTTACAGTTTTACATTAGGCGTCGAATTTTCACTTTTTCCGTTGCCTGCATAACTCGACTCTCAATTTTCTGTCAAAATGTATGTAGTTTTGAAGCGGGGCGGTCTTTCAACTCAGTGATTTGCAAAGTAATTACTGTTAAGAAAATGACAAGCATTTAAAAAAATTTACCCTTGAACCAAAAAAAAATATATTAAAAATGAATGAAAATATTGTCGAACTATTTATAAAACTTATTAATAAACTAGCTGAAGTGGATTTGATGTTTAATAGTGGGTCTATACGAAAGTGGCTCTAGTCCGTCGCACTTTGATCTTTGAATGAAACGGCCGACGTGTTTGCAATCTTTTTGTCGCACAAAACAAGTAAGTTTATGTGCTGAGGCGCCGGCCACTAATTATGGGTTTTCACGGCAGGCTTCCAGTTGTATAATAAGTTTGATATATACATGTACATAATATACCAAAATTCTTAGAGTTTTTGGTAATTATTTACTATATCACCCAACTTCCAGGGGGTAGGAGTGGGAGTAATAAGGGAGGTTGACCTGAACACGTTTATTTTGGAATTAGCCCGTGGTCATCCCTTACAAAGTTATTCAGTGTTGAAATTTTGTAAAAATCACCTTTTTACAAGTATTATTTTATGACTTTAATAAGCAGTTATTGCAGTTATTACGACTTTGACGCTGAATTGTAAGACCAAAAAACTCTCCCACCCAACCTCTACCTTATTCTCGAATTGGGCACAATCTTTTATTGCTGCTTATTTAAAGTAAACAATTACCCTATATAAAAACGTTTAAAAAAATCTTTAAAAATCGGAACCTTTCTTCCTTCATTGACGACTACCTAATCTTGAGAAATATGAAGTAGAGTTTTAAACGATAATTCTGATATTCTCTATTATAATTCTATTATTGTAAGTAAACACATATATTTAAATTGACCCAAACTGAATGCTTAAATTTTCTCTGTAAGCAATAATAAAATAAATACACAAAAACTTGAATTTTTGCTAAAAAAAAAACCTATTTCATTTTTCTCAAATTAAAAAAAACGCGATGCAAAATTTCCTATTAAATCTCTTCCCATTCATTAATTCATTGATAACTTTCAGCCACCGACCAAGAAATCATCGTAGTTTCAGCCCACCCACCCCCTTCCAAAACAAAACAAAAGGAATACCCGCGCAGGAATCTATTTTTAGATCCGAAACTTTTGGCTTTTCTTCTAACATGCGTCAAGGGCTTTGAAATGCTTTTTTAAATTCAGGCGCAAACCCGCTTTTTTCAATTTTTACTAAAAAATAACAAAATTAAAAAATGTGTCTATTTTATGATTATTATGCACTTATAAAGAAATATTATTAGAGTAACTTCGGGTAATATGGCACACCATAAGCCTTTTTGGAAGTTAAACATGAAATTTATGAGTTCAAACGGTCTTAATTGGTTAATTCAGTCTTACAACCATATAGTAATAGTAAATTAGAAATTTAAGGTAATTAAGTTCAAAGTATAGCTTTAATAAATTTTTTTCGTAAACTTGAATAATGCTTAGAATTTAAAGATGGTTGGCCAATATGGCCTAGGGTCATATTACCCTAGAAATGAAGTGAGGCATATTGCACACCATAACAAATAGAAGCGAAAATTAAAAGGAATAAACTTTGCCGTATTTTGCAGAGCCAAATACGCAGAAAAAAAACGTCAGTTACCACTCCTGATGGACTATATTGGCCATCTAACTGGTGAGCCATATTGGCCACAGAGGCATTTTTGACAAATAAAAATCTAACTCAAAAACTAGCGAATAATATGCTTTAAAACTATCACCACACTATAGATTAATGCTTACATACAAAGCTATGCACTACCAATGTTAAAACCAATGAAAATTTGAGGAAATGATATTAGTGAAACTTACCACAAAAATTACATCAAATGACGTAATTTTGGATCGTTGCACGTTCTAGACACATGCGCACTCGCTATAACATAGGGATCGACTGAGTATGCAAAGGTAAAGGGCGTGCCAATATGCCGAACACTTTCACCTCTTCAGTTGGTTTGTTTCGAGAGATAATTAAATGTGCCATATTGGCCGACTAGGCCATAATACCCGAAATTACTCTATTTATATTATTAAACTAATGTTGAAAACCCATCCCCATTGATTTTAGAGGCTTAAAACAAAAATTTCTATCACTAAAACTTAAATCGGTACAACTATTGCCATCTAACAAACCAGCTGGAAAGATGTTTGTCCATATCTACTTACTCTATAATCAATGTAAATCATTAGTTCAGACATCAACCAGAGTTGTTATCGACAATCGTTGATTATGCTTTTTCACAAACAGATGGCGCACAAATCATCACAATATTGTGATGATTATGCGCCATCTGTTTGTCGAGAGGATGAATCAACGATTTTCGGTTGTTGTCTGAACTAAGAATTTATGTACTAAACTAACGAGCGATAAGCGAAGACAACTTCAAGCTGGTCGAAACTAAAAGAAACATAGAACATACCACAAGGAACCAGAAAACGAAGGTTCCAGAAAGTAGACAAGGTGGACTCCCTATATAAAAGCGCCTGGCAGCCGCTATCGAGTCAGTTTTGATTATAAAGGCGATACAAGTGTTTTAAAGTGAGAACAGTGAAAAGTAGTGATTTGAAAGTGAACTATAAAGCGATAGATAGAATTTAATAGTGCGAGTTATTAAATTGAAAGTGATTATAGTGAACTGTAAGGATTGTGTTAGTAATTAAATTGTGTTTTGGTTTGTGATAAATAAATTATTGTGTGGATTATTAAAAAGTGTATTCCTTAATTAATCCTACGAATCCGTTAAGCCGTAAAAACGTAACAATTGGTGTCAGAAGTGGGATTAATTAAGAGATAAGTGAAATAAGTGAACTCGAAAATAAGTGTGACTGGAATTTAAAGTTTGTTCGTGAGAAATAAGGACTTAAAAATAAAATGGAGCGAAAGTTAGTGGATTTGTGCACTGTGGAATTGAATAGAGAAGTAAGTAAGGTGGGGGATAAAAATTCCCTAACCGCCCTTCTTCGAGAAGCTATGGTGAACGAAGGTAAGGATCCGGAAACCCACATGTTTGAAGGGCGAAGTAGAAGCAGAGCCAGAAGAAGCAACAGTGAGTATGGCAGAACTCTTGAAGGCATTGAAGCTGATGAAGGAGGTGTTAAAGGAAGCACAAGAACGTACATCAACCGAGATAAAAGAATCTAAGGAAGAACAGAGGAGCCATGTGAAGCAGAAAATCGATTTAATGCTTCTTTCTGTCGATAAAAAGCTGGATGCCATGATGGAAAATGTAAGAAATGATTTGGAAAAATTTAAAATTGATCTTGATATCGTCCGAGCCGACTTAGAAAGGTTAAAACTCCATCACACAGCACCAACATCACAGGAATTCATCAAAGGCAGGAAACTGAAGCCTCCAACCTTTGACGGACAAACCCCATGGGCTATTTACAAGATCCAATTGGAAGCAGCAGCAGCTGGTAATTTCTGGACAGCGGAAGAGAAAGCAATTGCCTTAACGTTGTCACTAAGGGGTGCAGCAGCTGAACTGCTACTGTCGATACCTACAGAACATCGTAACAGCTACGAGTCCTTGGTACAAGCACTGGAAATGCGTTACGGTGAACAACACATGCAGCCAGTCTACCGAACTCAATTACGAAATAGATTTCAAAGGCCCGGAGAGACGTTGCAGCAACTTTGGGCAGATATCGAGAGGCTAGCGCGTTTGGCATATCCTAATTTCTGTCAAGACTACGTTAACGAGATAACAAGAGAGACTCTTCTTAACTCGTTTGCCGACCGGGATCTGCAAATGGCAGCCAGATTGGCCGGAAAGAAGACTACCCAAGAAGTTTTGGCATATGCTCTGGCATACGAGGCAGCGAAGCAAGCAACAAGGAATACGGTCCACCTCAGGGGAATCAATATGACTGAGAACATTTGCCATCGAGTCAACACCTCGGAAGTACGTCGTCGTCTACGATGCTGGAACTGTGGCGAGCCGGGCCATTTACAAAGGAGTTGCCAAAAGCGAAGGAGAGTGGAATCGCCAGGGAGTAGGAGTGGCTCAACATGCTGTGAAAAATGTGGACAACGGCAGAAAGGCGACCGGAGGGAGTTAGTGGGGAAAATGGAGACCCCTGATGTCATCGTCAACATCACCCAACTGCAGCGTGGCAACAACAGCCTTGTCATCGAGGGGAAAGTTGGTGATGAACAATACACAATTACCGTGGATACAGGTGCTTCAAGATCTGTCATCAGGGCTGATTTGGTCGGTAGAAAGTGGCTGAAAAACGCGGACCAGTACATTCTGAAAACTGTAACAGGAGAACCAGTGAAATTACATGGGGAAACAATGTTGGACGTGGTACTCGGCGACATTAAGTTTACACATTCGTTCCTGGTAGCTGACATAGTAGACGAGTGTATTCTTGGTTTGGACTTTATGACAACGCACGGAATACTATTGGACCTTGGAGAATTGATGATGAAACACCGCAACAGGGGAATTCCAATGGATACTGCACTGTCCCGGCGACCATGCGAACCAGGTTTTAAGTATCGTTGGCGTATTGAGGAAAAGTGTCAAAAGACGACTGCGGAGCCAAGCATAAAATATGAGGACCAAGGAATTCGAGATGCGCAACGCGACGACCCGGATATTTCTGCGATTTTGTCATGGAAAGAACACAACGAGAAGCCTAAATGGAAAGACATCGCAGAGAGAAGTGAAATCCTGAAGAGCTATTGGGCCCAATGGGATTCATTGCATATCGAAGGAGGAGTATTGAAGCGCAAATGGGAAACAGCTGATGGTACCTCTCATCGAATGCAGGTGTTAGTCCCTCGTGCTGGAATAACAGATATTCTTGAGGAGTGTCATAATAGCCCGTCAGGAGAACATTTGGGAGTCAACAAAACTCTGTCAAAAATAAAGGAGAGATTCTATTGGCTTCACATGCGGGAGGATGTTACGAATTGGTGTCGCAAATGCACAGTTTGTGCCGGCAGCAAGGGTCCTCGAGTAAGAGTGAGAGGAGAAATAACACAACACCACGTTGGAGCCTCAGTTGACAAAATCTCAAGTGAGAATCCTAAGACGGCCAGTGACAGGATGAAACCAAGGTACGACCTCCGAGCAAACTGTAGCGGATTCCAGGAAGGTGACCTCGTTTGGCTGTTCAACCCTCGAAGACGGAAAGGCAAGTCTCCGAAACTTCAGCGTCAGTGGGAGGGGCCCTATAAAGTCCTAACACGGATCAACGATGTGGTCTACAGGATTCAACAAGGACCCAAAGCAAAGAAGAAGATTGTGCACATAGACAGGCTGTGCCCATATCATCAGCCGGATCCAGGATGGACAACTGTTCGGGACGAACAGTCCTAAGAAGGGGGCAATGTGATGATTATGCGCCATCTGTTTGTCGAGAGGATGAATCAACGATTTTCGGTTGTTGTCTGAACTAAGAATTTATGTACTAAACTAACGAGCGATAAGCGAAGACAACTTCAAGCTGGTCGAAACTAAAAGAAACATATAACATACCACAAGGAACCAGAAAACGAAGGTTCCAGAAAGTAGACAAAGGTGGAGCTGCCTATATAAAAGCGCCTGGCAGCCGCTATCGAGTCAGTTTTGATCATAAAGGCGATACAAGTGTTTTAAAGTGAGAACAGTGAAAAGTAGTGATTTGAAAGTGAACTATAAAGCGATAGATAGAATTTAATAGTGCGAGTTATTAAATTGAAAGTGATTATAGTGAACTGTAAGGATTGTGTTAGTAATTAAATTGTGTTTTGGTTTGTGATAAATAAATTATTGTGTGGATTATTAAAAAGTGTATTCCTTAATTAATCCTACGAATCCGTTAAGCCGTAAAAACGTAACAATATTATCAATCTATAATGGCCTCGATTCCCAGATCCGACGGGAGGGAAGTGAGTTGCGGATTTGTCACTTTGCGATTCTCAGATCCGCAACCCCGAATTTCTTTTTGACATTTTCCGCGCTGTAAAAGTGTGATCCGCAACAAATTTTCTGCGGATTTGAACGACAAATGCGCCTGAGATAATCCGACATCATATATTTCATTATCGCGTGAGTCTTCACTCCGAATTTTCGATTTAAACCAATCCGGGACTGCGGATTTGAGAATCCCAAAGTGTCAAATCCTCACTCACTTCCCTCCCGTCGGATCTGGGAATCGAGGCCAATATGTTAAAAACATGATCCTAAAACCGTTTTGCGTTTTATGCAGTTTTTAGAATGTTACAGCGCTCCAAAGAGAAGCGTGCAACTGTCAACGAAGCAGTTTTTCGTTTTTACAACGCGTTTTTCGGAGACTTGAGATTTTCAGTGTGCGGGACACTTTGAATAGAGAAGACGAGGAAGTGCAATTTATTAAACACGGGGAAGCATTTTGGCAACACTAATGCGTAGCATTCTTTACGTATTTGTGTCTAACCCGGACAGTGGCTGTGTTATATTTATTCAAAAACCGGGAGGGATATCGTTTCTCAGCAACCATCTCGGTGAGAACGCTTCACTTGGCTAAATCTTTGAAGCAGACCCTTCGCAAAACCTGAACAAATTTCACTTGGCCTCTGTTCAGGTTAGACAATGTATTTTGTTGTTGTGGTTAAAGTGGAAGGGGAGAATTAGAGAGAAAATTTCTTGATCCCAAGTGCTTCGCTCAAATCCGTGTACATGTACGCTATTTTCGGTTCCTTATCTTCTCTATTCAAAGGCGGGACATTGTATCTTGAGAACCACTGATCGGATTCACCTGAAATTTTAAAGTTATGTGTAAAATTAAATCTGGGGCCCCTTGACCTATTATTAATAATACATTTTTAATAATAAACAATTTTTACGCCTGTCTTAAATAACTAAAGCACACCCCAAAACACGACCTTAATTTTCAATTGGATAACTTTGTTCTTTTTATCAAAATTTCGGAATTATTAGGTGAAGGGCCCCTACATATGTTTATTTATCTAACTTAAAAAATATTTATGTTTCAGTGACCCCTACGACCCTTGGGAACGTCCCGCGCAGACGCATGTAACGCCTCACGGAGATTTGGCTGGAGCCGCCATTTTGAATTGAAAGAGGGGGGAAAGATAAATTTAGGGACTCTTTTTATCAATAAACATTGTACAAAAACCCGTTTGTTCATATCACATTTCTTTATACCTCAAAAAAAGTCATAAAAGTGACGAATTTTTCAGAGTCGATCAGAGGAACCTACCTTTAAAGTATTTCAAATTTTCAACGTACAAATTGTTCAGTATGTTCTGCCGACACTGAAAATAAAAACCAAGGAACAAGGAATATAAAATAAAACCACAAAATTCACAATTTTCTTCATTTTATTTTTAAAAGTCAAAAACCTGCAAAAAAAGAAAACCCTGAAAACGAAATAAAATAATAAGGGAAAAAACAAGTAAAAAACACAAATGAATATTGTTTTTCCTTTAACTATTTATTACTATAAAAATACAAACAAAAACACACAAGTTAAAGGACGTCACTACACAACCAAAAACAACAAGAAATTCATACCTGGAAATAGAAAATAGTTAGTAAAATACAAATATTGAAATATACATAAGTTCTTACCTTTTTTCAAAGCCCAAGGCGATGAAAATCCAACAAGAAAATCCATCCAAGAAAATGCCAAAAAGCCGTCGGCAAATCGACTGTAAACAAAAAAAGATTAATGAAAATTACAAACAGGTTCCACAAAAAATACTCACCTGTCAACCCCAATATAACCATCGCTGGCTCCTCCTCGTCCATCCCCACTAGAAACCTAAAAATATTAACTAAAATTAGTAAATAAACTAAAATTAGAAGAAAACACTTACCAAGTGAAAAAAGCCCCATTTGACGTCTACAAGTCAGAAGGGAACAGCTGATCGGACATCGCACACAGATCTAGTACATAAACCCGAAATTATATACTTCGAGAACGAAGCCCCCTGCCAAAGGATAGCCGCAGCTATTGTTCGAGTAGAAATAAATACCGACGCACAGACGGCGTTAAATCAGATTGCTTTTAATCTTTCTAGAGTCTTGAACTAGAAGATAAAATCTGTATTGAGGTTTTAGCAATAAAGCAATTTCAAAGCCTAAGTATCGAACTTAGCATTCAGAATTGAGGTCTTTTCCCAGTAAAGCCCGAATTAAAGACAGTTTTGAAGTCTTTAATACAGCAGTAACTTAATCACCAGAATTGATTTCAGCAGTTACTCTAACCAACCGCAGAGGGACGAATTTGCGAAGAAACAAGGCAAAGCAGTCCAGCAAGCAGCAACCAGGGCAGCAAGCAAATCCCAAGCGATTTCCAAGAACGAGACCGGAGTGCAGCGCCACAAAGGTTATTCCTGGCTGTTCTAATTGCAGAACACATCAGGCGAAACATCAATCGTCATCTGACAGATATAACGAATTTAAGATTGAATTAAAATATTTTTGGCAATTTGTAAATCTATGGTTGAATTTTATTGAATTTATATTTAAGAAAATCTAATAATTGATTGCAAATAAATAGTAATTTGATTAGGGGAAAAAGTTATCTTTTTATTGAATCACACCCTTCCAGCACCTTTTTATTGAGTAAGAAATTAAATTGCTAATTCTGAACACAGTACCCAATTGTTAACCTTCATCCACACACAAATGTCTTTTTCAATTTCATGTAGATAATGTTATTTTTATTACCTAAAAAAGTATTTGTTTTGCTAATCCCAACTTTTCCTTAAAGTCATTTTAACAAACATCTTTGCGATGCTGACTGCAATAACTTCGCTTTTATTTCATTTATTATTTTGTTTTTATTAAAACACATTAACTTATTAACTCTTTAGACGACATTTTTTCCGTAACTCTTTTAATTGTCAGTCGAAAACATGCAAGGCGGTGTGAACGGCTCATTGGGAATTAACCTTCCACCAACTTCAATTTCGAACGTTCTGCCATCTTACAATCATTTCTTTTTGTATTTCAGGAATTAAATTAGATCAGATCCCTTTATTATTCAAGATTAACTTCTTTCGCGCAGGTCAGACCCTTTTCTAGTCAAGGATTGTTGCTGAATTTGGAATTAAAACCCACCACGAGTCTCAGGTTATCATATACACAGCAGTTAAATTATAGAACCTGTGGTTTATATATTTGCTGAAGTTTATAGTCATTTGCTTGATTTCAAAACCGTACTGCGTCCAAAATATTAAAGCCTAAATTCACAGTGAATATTTATTTATGGATTTTCTAACAACTGTAAATTGGAATTTTTTCCTGTGTTATTCTAGGTATACAGAAAAAAGTGAGTGAATAGTAAATTATTATAAACAAAAACTTTAATATATCAGTGGAAGACGTTTATACAGATTAAAATAAATAGGGGTATTCATGATCTGTGTTAAACTTCGAGAAATTTTAAAATGTTATCTTCGAAATCGTGAGCGAACCCTTTAAATTTCCATGTGGTAATTTTTATATTAATTTGCATCTTTCAAATACAGCTATCAATCAAAATAAATTCTAAACAGCTGTTGACAGTAAAAGAAAAACAATAGCAGTGTGCTTAAAACCACACTTAAGGAAAATTGTTTTGCCCAAAAGCCCCAAAAGCTAGTTATATGTAATAGATATAGTGGAAGATCTGTTGGATATATAGTACGCTTTGAGAAGAGACCAACGCTTTGAATAGAGAAGATAAGGAACCAAACATAGCGTACATGTATACGGATTCGAGGGAAGCACTGACATATAGAATGGACTGCTTATGAGAAATTTTTCATGGCACCAATTTTTTCCATAGGCTACAAACCTTTTTTCACTCCATGTAAACACCGGAAGCACTTTTGAAATTTACATTTTTTTAAATACGTACTTAAAACATTAAAACAACACAAATATTTTGTTTAAAAAAATTAATAAACACTATTTTCACTTTTTCACCTTTTAAAATGCCTTTTTTTCATTAATTTGCAAATTTTATGTGTATCTGATTTAAGTTCTTAACGCCTGTTTTAGCAACTGACATTCTGTATGTCATAATCCGGGGGCTTATGGGGAAAAGAGCAAAAGATATAAACTTCACTATACCCGTCTATTTTTTTCTAACTGATTTTATTTCTGAGTGCTTCTGTCAGTTTGGGGGATTATGGATGAGCGAGTCGACTATACCTTTTTGGTGGTATCAGTTTGTATGGGAATAATTGCTGATGAGCAGTCCATTATTATATGTCAGTGGAGGGAAGCACTTGAGCTCACGAAATGTTCTCTCTAATTCTCCCTCTCCACGGGTGTCAAGCAACGGAGTGGAAAACGCGGGAGAAGGCAACTGAGAACTTTTACTATCATAGGAATGTAATTTTTGTTAATTTATGAATATAAAGTGTAAAATTTATCCTTCCAATCCAAAGAATAAAGTGTCGCGTTGCATATTCAGTTGTTTTTTTGGAAGTGCGAGTAGGTACATTTAATGTCAATAAAAATAAATTAAAAGAGCAGTTTTTCTCCACAATTTCAAATGTAAACGAACTTTGACCACAACAACAAAATACATTGTCTAACTTGAACAGAGGCGTAGCGAAATTTGTTCAGGTTTGCGAAGGGTTTGCTCCAAACATTTAGCCAAGTGTAGTGTTCTCATCGGGATAATTGTTGAGAAACGCAATCCCTCCCGGTTTTTGACTAAATATGACACCGCCATTGTCCGGGTTAGACACAAATACTAAAGAATGCTGTGCATAAGTGTTACCAAAATGCTTCTCTTCACTATTCAAAGGGCCAACGACAGTTGCAGGAAGTATAGTGACGAGCCTACTACTACTATGAAGTGCCATTTATATTAAAACCTTAAAATGACGGTTTTATGTCAACTAAATTATTTTTGATGGAATCTGGTCTAAAAATCGTGTAAAACTGCATCAAGTGAGGTTCCATATGTCGAGGTTGTCTGTTCAAAGGTTTCGTTCCCAGTGGAATGCTATCTCCCATCATCCCCACTTTCCTATTTATCCGTAAGGTTCGGACGGCGCCGTTTCTGATGAAAAATTAATATTGAATTCATCACACAAAACCAAGTCGATTTCGTTTGCTTTGACCTAATAAAATGGAACCTTCAGAAATGGAGATTGTCATGAATAAGTTCCATTACTCCGGGTAAACTTTTATGCGGGCGATAGGCATAAAGAACCACCATCAAATTTATTTTTCCATTATCTGCCATACATTCTTCATCCAAGTTTTTGATAAAAATGATACATTAAATTTTTAAAAATCTAAATTTTGTACGTTCGCACGTATACTTTAAATATGTATTTAGTGAAAGCATTGATAATCCTGGTCTATTAAAACCCGAGTAAAAATAATTTGATTGGTTAATTTTCTTAATAGCGTGCACTCGCTGCACCCAGCACGAATAGAGGACAAATTCGCATACCACAGGGGTATTTACGTACAAGCTGTCCTCCAACGAAGTACTAACCTTGTCCAATGCTGCTTTACCTACGGAATCGAATGAGAGTCACAAGCAAATTGTCTGTTTCCTTCATACTATACTATTTTGTACCTGCACGATATCGCCCGAACCACGAAAGGTATTGACTTACTTGAGGTGCCGTTCGAGGCGTATTAGCGACGATATAATCTGAAAAGATTTTTATAATATTCGGTCGAGCGGTTTTTTGGTTTAAATGACATAAGTGATTTTTGTACCTGCACGATATCGCCCAAACTATAAAAGATATCGACTTAGTTGACGTGCCGTTCGAAGAGTATTAACCAAAATATGATTTGAAAAAATTTTCATAGAATTCGGTCGAACCGTTTTTTTTGTTTAAACCGTTTGTTTTATTTTATTTTTGTACCTGCACGATACCGCCCAAACTAAAAACTATATCGACTTCATTAAGGTGCCGAAAAAAGAATATTAACGAAGAAATGCTCTGAAAAAAATTTCATAATATTCGGTCGGGCCTTTTGTGTTTAAATAGAAAAACTTCGGCTAATTGCCAGAAAGACCTTAAATTGACATGTTTTGCAAATATCTAATTAACTCAATGGAATGAGACCCGTTTTAAAAGAAGTGATCATTTTTAGGTTCTGCACAGCGATAGCCTTCGAACAAAACATCACTTGTCAAAATAAGTACTTAACAGTTACAATGAAGTCATTCGCTTCTCTATCAATGTCGCTTCAGCCCGCTCAATACGAATTTGAACACCCGATTTAGTGCAGCGAACGAAAAGATGTAGGAAATGTTTGTTTACTAACGTTCAAGAAAAACAAATCCTCTAGAAAAATCTTGTGAATTTACTACTATTATAGTTATTTGAACTGCTTGTGAATGCTTTGTCATCAGTTCTAACTATTTTGTAAGAAGTCAGTTTATTCCATCTTCGTTCATCATACTGGGAAGTTAATCGTGTGGACCGAATGGGTCAAAGCCACATCCCAACTAGTTTCCTTAAGGGTTGAAAATAATTCATTTTTGGCTGATAATAGGAAATTCAATGGAATTTTAAGCATAAAAAATCAATATTTTACAAATTTTTATATTTTCAGTCAATCTATGGATACTTTTAACCTTTTAGTATTATCCCTTATCCTAAGGTTTGACTTGATTCGTTATAAATCAACCACCTTCGCAAATAAATATTGAAAAAGTGGATTTCATTGGATTACTTTTGATTATTACTGAAGTTTTCGCGATTACCCCATTAAAAGGGAGCTTTTTGCATTTTAAGCGTGGCACCATATTTTAAGACTGCAGGACCTCAATTTTCGTAATCAGCGACACTATCCCCGCCTTTTCTTTTTCTGTAATTTTAACAAACCTCTTTGCCATGCTGATTTGGCACTAACTGCTTTTATTTCACTTACTATTTTGTTTTTATTAAAAAACACATTAACCTACATATTAACTCTTTAGACATTTTTTCCGTAACTCTTTTAACTGTCACTCGAAAACAAGCAAGGCGGTGTGAACGGCTCATTCAGTTTGGGCAATAACCTTCTACCAACTTAAATTTCGAACTTTCTGCCATCTTACAATCATTTCATTTTATATTTCAGGAGTTAAATTAGATCAGATCCCTTTATTATCCAAGATTAATATCTTTCGCGTCTCTTTAATTGCAGGAAATAGAAAATAGTTAGTAAAATACAAATATTGAAATATACATAAGTTCTTACCTTTTTTCAAAGCCCAAGGCGATGAAAATCCAACAAGAAAATCCATCCAAGAAAATGCCAAAAAGCCGTCGGCAAATCGACTGTAAACAAAAAAAGATTAATGAAAATTACAAACAGGTTCCACAAAAAATACTCACCTGTCAACCCCAATATAACCATCGCTGGCTCCTCCTCGTCCATCCCCACTAGAAACCTAAAAATATTAACTAAAATTAGTAAATAAACTAAAATTAGAAGAAAACACTTACCAAGTGAAAAAAGCCCCATTTGACGTCTACAAGTCAGAAGGGAACAGCTGATCGGACATCGCACACAGATCTAGTACATAAACCCGAAATTATGTACTTCGAGAACGAAGCCCCCTGCCAAAGGATAGCCGCAGCTATTGTTCGAGTAGAAATAAATACCGACGCACAGACGGCGTTAAATCAGATTGCTTTTAATCTTTCTAGAGTCTTGAACTAGAAGATAAAATCTGTATTGAGGTTTTAGCAATAAAGCAATTTCAAAGCCTAAGTATCGAACTTAGCATTCGGAAAAGACAGAATTGAGGTCTTTTCCCAGTAAAGCCCGAATTAAAGACAGTTTTGAAGTCTTTAATACAGCAGTAACTTAATCACCAGAATTGATTTCAGCAGTCACTCTAACCAACCACAGAGGGACGAATTTGCGAAGAAACAAGGCAAAGCAGTCCAGCAAGCAGCAACCAGGGCAGCAAGCAGCAAGCAAATCCCAAGCGATTTCCAAGAACGAGACCGGAGTGCAGCGCCACAAAGGTTATTCCTGGCTGTTCTAATTGCAGAACACATCAGGCGAAACATCAATCGTCATCTGACAGATATAACGAATTTAAGATTGAATTAAAATATTTTTGGCAATTTGTAAATCTATGGTTGAATTTTATTGAATTTATATTTAAGAAAATCTAATAATTGATTGCAAATAAATAGTAATTTGATTAGGGGGAAAAGTTATCTTTTTATTGAATCACACCCTTCGAGCACCTTTTTATTGAGTAAGAAATTAAATTGCTAATTCTGAACACAGTACCCAATTGTTAACCTTCATCCACACACAAATGTCTTTTTCAATTTCATGTAGATAATGTTATTTTTATTACCTAAAAAAGTATTTGTTTTGCTAATCCCAACTTTTCCTTAAAGTCATTTTAACAAACATCTTTGCGATGCTGACTGCAATAACTTCGCTTTTATTTCATTTATTATTTTGTTTTTATTAAAACACATTAACTTATTAACTCTTTAGACGACATTTTTTCCGTAACTCTTTTAATTGTCAGTCGAAAACATGCAAGGCGGTGTGAACGGCTCATTGGGAATTAACCTTCCACCAACTTCAATTTCGAACGTTCTGCCATCTTACAATCATTTCTTTTTATATTTCAGGAATTAAATTAGATCAGATCCCTTTATTATTCAAGATTAACTTCTTTCGCGCAGGTCAGACTCTTTTCTAGTCAAGGATTGTTGCTGAATTTGGAATTAAAACCCACCACGAGTCTCAGGTTATCATATACACAGCAGTTAAATTATAGAACCTGTGGTTTATATATTTGCTGAAGTTTATAGTCATTTGCTTGATTTCAAAACCGTACTGCGTCCAAAATATTAAAGCCTAAATTCACAGTGAATATTTATTTATGGATTTTCTAACAACTGTAAATTGGAATTTTTTCCTGTGTTATTCTACATAGGTATACAGAAAAAAGTGAGTGAATAGTAAATTATTATAAACAAAAACTTTAATATATCAGTGGAAGACGTTTATACAGATTAAAATAAATAGGGGTATTCATGATCTGTGTTAAACTTCGAGAAATTTTAAAATGTTATCTTCGAAATCGTGAGCGAACCCTTTAAATTTCCATGTGGTAATTTTTATATTAATTTGCATCTTTCAAATACAGCTATCAATCAAAATAAATTCTAAACAGCTGTTGACAGTAAAAGAAAAACAATAGCAGTGTGCTTAAAACCACACTTAAGGAAAATTGTTTTGCCCAAAAGCCCCAAAAGCTAGTTATATGTAATAGATATAGTGGAAGATCTGTTGGATATATAGTACGCTTTGAGAAGAGACCAACGCTTTGAATAGAGAAGATAAGGAACCAAACATAGCGTACATGTATACGGATTCGAGGGAAGCACTGACATATAGAATGGACTGCTTATGAGAAATTTTTCATGGCACCAATTTTTTCCATAGGCTACAAACCTTTTTTCACTCCATGTAAACACCGGAAGCACTTTTGAAATTTACATTTTTTTAAATACGTACTTAAAACATTAAAACAACACAAATATTTTGTTTAAAAAAATTAATAAACACTATTTTCACTTTTTCAAATTTCTGTTCAAATTATCTTTCGATTGATGTATATTGAGTTATAGGTTAAGGCACAAAACATAGAGAAAAATGGGAAACACTTTCGAAAAAAATCAAATTTAAAGTCACGTTTTTTTAATTTGCTAGTTACTTTCGTTTAACGCCACTAACATATTTGTTATTTAACACAAATATTGGTTCTTGTTAGCTAAAAAAATGGTGTAATTTTAATTAATATTGAACAGTTTCCTTGAAATTTCACTTTTTGTAAAAAAAGGCGTTCTTGTAAAAACGTTCCCCGATTTCGCTGGATCAACGATCAAGAGCTTAAAATTTTCTTCAAAGATTGTACTATGTATTATGTAAAAGTAAAAAAGGGGATTTTAAAAGCATACCATGCTCAAAATGCAGCGCCGGCCCTAGCCCTTGTTAAGGGTGGAGCGATATTGTCTTTCGGCGCCCTTTGTTTGACGCTTTCACTTCACATAAATTGTATTTCCAGTTGCTCTAGATAAAACTTTTTTCGAGGACTGCCTGCCGTTTCAGGATTATATCTCCTCTCTTGCAAGCCTTTAGGGGCTGGGCCCCATAAGGATTTCGATGGTAGTTTTAGGGTCACAGTTCCGGCTGTAGCGGCGGGAGGAACAATGTTTTCTCAGAGTTGCTTCCCCGACGTTTCGCCAACAGCACCACCTTCTTTGGAGGCCATTTGGTTGGTTGCATTGCATGGTTGGGCATTAGGGCTTGCCCAGCTAGTAAGGTTGAGATGGTGGAGAGAGTCACCTTCTCGTTAAAAGAGGCTTCTGCTGTCATCAGTCCAAAATTTCAGTGTTCACCATCCTGACAACGTCATATCTGTGAATTTTATGGGGTGCACTTTGAGGAGTATTCTCCACCCTTACACCCTTAGAGTCTTCTTTTGGAGCCCTCTCCTTTCAACATAATTCTGTTGATGCCGGAAAGTACTCGATTACAAAAAGGTTGCGCGGCAGCTTGTTCCCGTCAACAGCAATAAGGCTTGCTCCTTCCAATGCTTAAGGCGGCCCATCATAGAGGGCCACCGACCCCTAGTGACCTGGGTTGTTCTGAGCGCTGGGCCAATTCGGCTACCGCCTCCAGAAAACTTCCTTGCACGGTAGCTATTTGTTTCGTGGTCAGAAGTCCCCGGATTGTTATTCGCAAGAACGTCAATTCTGACACTTTTTGCTATTTGACAGAAAGTCGGCTTTGGAGTCGTTCTAGACTTCATTATGGATGCGTCCGACTTTTTTGATGGTTTTTCAAACATTATGGCCATAGCCTTCGCCGGGTTACTATACCCTAAAGAACATCCAGATGATCTAACCGTCTTCCTATTAAGAAAATCGGTATCCCTTTCTTCGTCGGGGCCACGCAGACCCTACCAGCCTCTACACGGGAGTAGCCAGCTTTCAGATATCGCATAAAATGTTTTCGGGCTGCGCCACCCAGTCTTCTGAAAGCGGTCTTTTTCGAGTCGCCTCTCCGATTAGGTGCCCTTACTTCGCAGGATATCTAAGGAGATCTCCCAATGAAGGAGTGATCTCAACTACCCTCCCTGAAGAAGAATCCCGAAAACTTTCCTTTACTGGTACCACATTCGACACCTTGAATCATGGATCCAAAAATATCTAACTGGCCTTGTAGGTCGTCCTTTTGGGAGCGGTGGGAGCCCCAGAAATGTTTGGAGTCTTAAGAAATGCTCCATTTTCAAAAGTTTTTTTAAGGTAATTTTATATTGATACCACGAACTCGGCGATAAACGACAGTCGCCCATGGCAGAGCTCCGTAGCACTATTGGAAGGCTAATTCAAACCGAAGTTTGCCTGGTATCCGTGCTCCATCGTTAGTAGTACATTCACGCAGTACCATTCATAACTTCGGCACGATTGTTTACACATTAGGATTGCGGTTTTTAACGTGCTTAGATCCGCGGTCAGGGGCGGCGCTTTCATAGGTGCAAATGGAGCACTCGCACCGGGCGCCATTGAAAGAGGGCGCTAATTCAGAAGATTTAAAAAAAAATTAAATAATTGGAAAAAAATGAAATTACAGGAAGTTACACAAATTCGCAAGAAGTTACGAAAATTCTTTCTCAATACTACCTCACGCGAGAAAAAGCGGGGAAAATTGATTCCCCTCGTTCAGGAAGTTACACGAGATTTTTGCTTTGAGATTCCTCGTTCAGGAAGTTACACGAGATTTTTGCTCGACAGAAGTGAAAAACCACTGCTATTTCATAGTTTTAAATTATAACTTCTGTCAGCAGTCTGTGTTTGCCAGTCCGTGACTGTCTGTGTTTTTTTTACTTCAAGGACCTATGTGATTTTTGTACCAGAACATTGAACCTGCAATAATACCGACTTCTTTCATGTGCCGATCGACACGTATTAACGAATATATGATCTGAAAAGATTTTCATCAAATTTGGTCAAGCCGTTTTTTGAAGTAAAACTTCTTTAGGGACGTTTGCTTAAAAAAATTTACATGAGAGTGAATCAATTTCATTCGCGTAACGCTCTCACACATGAAAAATCGTCAGAACTTTCGTATAACGATGGGAAAAGGGGCGGACGGGGTACAAGAAATGATGACACTCGGGGCTGTGTGTGCAACAGTTAAAATACACTCTGCCTTACTGCATAGATTTTCTGGCCTGTTAGCTACTTTGTCGCCCAGACTTTGCTTTATCTCATTATAGGAATACAAATTCACCATTCTGTAGAGGTGAATTATTTCAGATTTTTCTTGTGGTTTGGTCATTGGCCGGGCTTATGCCGCGGACACTTTGGAGTTGACTCTTGACTGACATGTTGGAAGCGGCATATACGAGAAGAATTTTCGGCGGTGGTTTGGGTGCTTAGAATACCAAAAGGGAGTGGTGAATTAAATGTGTGAGGTGCTGTTGTTTAAAATTGGCACCCACTTCCCCTTTGGTGAGATGTGCTGGACCTTTCCCCTTTTTAAATTACATTTTTTTAACTTGCACAAATCGACGAATCGTTTATGTCAAAAAATTACACTGTTGTGAAAATCGTTCCTGATATGTTTTTTGGGTCGCTGATTACGAAAATCAGGGTCCCACAGTCTTAAAATATGGATGTGACCTTTAAATATGCTTAAAAATTCCCCTTTTTAAGTGTTTTCGCGATAATTTTAATTATAATCAAAAACAATCTAATAAAATACATTTTTTGCAACAGTTATATTCAAAAGTGGTTGATTTATAACAAATCAAATTTTATGATAAGGGATAATAATAGTAAAGGGCTGAAACTGTGAAACTATCCCTACATCGACTGAAAATATAAAGGTTTGTAAAAAATGTTTTTTCAACTTTATGCTTCGAATTCGGTTTAATCAGCCAAAATAAATTATTTTCAACTACGCCTAGAAAGAAGAATTTGAAAAAAGGTTGATTGTTTTTTGTATATCTTTTTGCTCCCTTTAAAATTAATTGGCTCCCTAAAAGATTGTATGGGACGAAGTAATCAGGTAATTGGCTAGGTGGCCATAAAGGGTGCCAATACCATACTCAAGTAGACTGGCTCTCATTCGCGTAGGTAAAGCGGCTCGCGTAGGTAAAGCTTCATTGTATGTGGTTGTCGGACTGCTTGGTAAAACAATACCTGGGTTTGGAATAGTCCATGCCGATGCGGATGCGATTATTAATGATCATGAATGTAGCGGGAGCGGAGCATGCATACAGCTGGTGACATATCCAAGCGTACATGCGTTCAATTCGTTGATAAATAATATAGAAGTGTGTGTATTCAAATGCGACCTGACGGAACGTTCCATGAATGGAATACATGCCACGCAAAGGTCGGACTACTTTTAACTTTTTCTGTAATGCCGCATTCGAAATAGCACACACAAGTATGCACAACAAACACATGCATGCATGCACTCGTTACTTAGATTTTCGGGCTATGTGTGAAAGCCGGGACGGAAATAAACCATGCAATTTTATGAACCTCTGAATGCAAAGCATGTACGCTTGCATATGTCACCAGCTTACTTGAGGCGAATGTTTAGATTTTTGTGCCTGTGGCGGTGGTATCCATGCCTGTGGCGGAAGCGTGCATACCCGTGTGGGATGCGCACTTATGTGCTATACGTACTAGGTGCACTGCGTGTATGCTTTTAAGAAAATTAGCCAATAAAAATTATTTTTACTCGGTTACTTTTAGGTTTTAATGTAAATAGGAATTCATAAATATTTTGAAATAGTCCGTCAGTAGATTCGTCACTATTCTTCCTGCATCTGTCGTTGGCCTGAATTTTCTCAAGCGTACTATAGATCCGACAGGCTTTCCACTATATCTATTGCATATTACTAGCCGTTGGGCACAAAAGTTTTACTTCTAAAGTGTGGTCTTAACCACACTCATATTTTTTTTAACGACGTTCGTTTTTTTGTATTCCACGATATCGCACGAACCAAAAACGATATCGACTTCTTTGAGATGCCGATGGAAGAATATTCACTAAAACATGCTCTGCAAAAAAATTCGTAACATTCGGGCGAGCATTTTTTTGTGTAAATGAGAAGACTTCGGGTCACAACCAACTTAAATTGATTAGTTTTTCTAAAATCTAATAAACTCGTTGGAATGAAACCCGCTCAAATTGCACTCTTTACGAAGAATAGAGATTGTCGACAATATAAAGGGCTTTTCCTAGGACTCTAGCATTCCACATTAAAAAAACTGCTTTTATATATACAAGCCCCTCCCTTCTCCAAGTTTCAGACCTTCCACCATATACTGGCAGCTACTAGAAAATTCTTTAAAGTACTTCGAGAAAATCTGAAGCTTTTTCCATTGCTATCATTCTAATCTAATAGATGGCGCCATGTTAGTTGAGTACATACATCTTCAATGCAAATCCAAACTAAGTCTTTACAAATAACAGTTGTTTAAAGCAGTTGGGATAAATCAAAATCCTTTAATTTTATGGGGGCGGGGCCTAGAGTTTGGGCAACTAGTTGCACTGTGTGTATTGAAGTTTGGCAAACTACTTGGATGAATTAAGCCTGAATTCGAAGAATATATTTTTTTTGCAAGTTTATTTTGCATTATTTTTAATTTAAATTATGAGAGTTCACATAATATTAAATTATTTCATAATTTATACTTTTAGAATTTAATTTATATTTTAAAAAATATAAATATTCATATTAATAATTAAAAAAAAATATAATTAATCTAAAAAATCATCTTTCTCCAACTTTTATTATTATAAAACTTAGTCGCGGGTTTTCTACAATTTCATTTAACTTTCAAATCCTTACTAATATTATAAATGCGAAAGTAACTCTGTCTGTCTTGTCTGTCTGTCTGTATGTTACGCTTTCACGCCTAAACCGCCGGACCGATTTTGATGAAATTTGCAACAGACATAACTTAGACCTTGGAGACGGACATAGACTACTTTTTTTTGGAGAAAAAAGGGTTGAAGGGGGTGAAATGGGGTTCAATAAGTTGTAAGGGGATTTTTTTTCTTTACTTTTTTTCTATTGTATAAAAAGTAACTGACTGACAGACAACGCACAACCTAAACCGCTAGAACTAAAGGGCTGAAATTTTTAACAGTGCATCCCTAGCAATTTTTCGAAATTCATCCCCTAAGATGGTGAAATGGGGTTAACCCACACCGCTGAAGCTGAAGGGCTTTAATTTTGACCGTGCATCCCTATAATGACGTGGACATCCACTTAGGAGCGAATTTTTGAAATTTATCCCCTAAAGGGGTTAAATTTGGTTAACCCAAACCGCTGGAGCTGAAGGGCTTTCATTTTGACAGTGCATCTCCATAATGACGTGGACATTCTCTAAGAAGCGATTTTTCGAAATTCATCCCCTAACGCAGTGAAATGGGGTTACTAAACTACTGGAGCTATAGGGCTGAAATTTCAACAATGCATCCCTATAATGACGTTTACATCCACTAAGAGGCGATTACTCGAAATTCATCTCCTAAGGGGGTGAAATGGGGTTAACCCAAACTTCTGAAGCAGAAGGGCTGAAATTTTGACAGTGCATCCCTATAATCACGTAGAAATGAATGACTTGAAATTCACTTTATTTAATATTCATTTGTGATTGCTTCATAATTTCTTGCACCCACGTAAATAGGCGAACAAACTTAACGAACGTTCGTCAAACCCTAAAATGTCACTTCTCTTGATGACATATACATGCCAATCTCTGCTTCAAAACTTGCAGATTTGTTGGGATATACGTCATAATCCAGAAAGACAAAATCCAGAAAGACAAAATCCAGAAAGACAAAATCCAGAAACGACAAAATCCAGAAACGACAAAATCCAGAAATGACAAAATCCAGAAACGACAAAATCCAGAAACGACAAAATCCAGAAATGACAAAATCCAGAAAAAATCCAGAAAAATGGTGTTAAAAACAAAAATATCGAAACATTTTTAATAAATAATAAAGTTGATAACATAAATAAATAACATAAATCGAAACAGAAATTCTTTTCTAGACCAACTTCAATTATAAGTTTGTTTTGCTAATTCGGCAAAATCAGGATTTTGTCGTTTCTGGATTTTGTCGTTTCTGGATTTTGTCGTTTCTGGATTTTGTCGTTTCTGGATTTTGTCATTTCTGGATTTTGTCGTTTCGGGATTTTTAAAATTTTTCTGGATTTTGTCGCTTCTGGATTTTGTCTTTCTGGATTTTGGCATGATCCCGATTTGTTGAGCAGAGGTGATATACGCAGCAATTTGTTTACCATATTTATTAAAAAAATGCACTATAATAAACCCTTTTAAGGATAATAACAGCTGACTTTTTTGATTGTTTTTTTTTTTTTGAAGGAAAACATTGCACATAATAAACAGTTTTTATTTAAAGGCGTTGCAAGGCACGCGGGTTTTATGCTAGTTGCCTATAAAATATCGAATTGACAGTTGAAATATCAACTCAGTTGAAGCGTTTGTGGCAAAACAACAACTTTTTACACAACTCAGTTTGGGTAACTAGTTGGCCCGTGGATGCGTGGATGGGCCCCATTAGTCTCACAAGCTTTCGAAAAAAATAAAAGCTGTCTGTCAGTTTCGCAGCTTATGTACAGAGAACTTTTAAAATCATGTGTTCACTGCCAAGTGGGCCATGGGTGATTATTAAATTTTTTCTTCCCGTTTATTGGTAAATAAAACACAACTTGTACAAAGCTAATGGATATTTTATTAAAAACTTAGGTCCTTATCGCTATAAGACTTATTCAAAACTGCACAAAACTAAACATATAAAAATCAAGCCCTTTCGGCGTTATTAATAAGAAAAACTGCACGTCTTTATTGCGCAGGCATACATGAATTTGCCTTCCATAGTATTATAATTCTAAGAAGAGTAGGTAGGTCATCAACAAATCTACGTTAAAGAAATACAATTTTGAGCCTAGAAAAGAACGAATTTCCAGGAACAGAACAAAATTATTCTGGACGTTAGTTCTAAGAAGGCATGTAAAAAAGGGAGAAAATAAGAAAGATGAAAATTAATAGAATAGAGGAAGGCAAATTCATGAGGAATTTAGTGTTACCACCTATGGTACAAAACATACTCCCCCGGTTGAGAGTCTTGCGATCAAGTAAAAAATGATACCTAACTACTATGTATTACAAGTTTTGTAACAAAGTAAAATTATTAAGATTAAAAAAAAAATTATGAGTGTGGTTAAGACCACACTTTAGAAGTAAAACTTTTGTGCCCAACGGCTAGTAATATGCAATAGATATAGTGGAAAGCCTGTCGGATCTATAGTACGCTTGAGAAAATTCAGGCCAACGACAGATGCAGGAAGAATAGTGACGAATCTACTGACGGACTATTTCAAAATATTTATGAATTCCTATTTACATTAAAACCTAAAAGTAACCGAGTAAAAATAATTTTTATTGGCTAATTTTCTTAAAAGCATACACGCAGTGCACCTAGTACGTATAGCATATAAGTGCGCATCCCACACGGGTATGCACGCTTCCGCCACAGGCATGGATACCACCGCCACAGGCACGAAAATCTAAACATTCGCCTCAAGTAAGCTGGTGACATATGCAAGCGTACATGCATTGCATTCAGAGGTTCATAAAATTGCATGGTTTTTTTCCGTCCCGGCTTTCACACATAGCCCGGTAACGAGTGCATGCATGCATGTGTTTGTTGTGCATACTTGTGTGTGCTATTTCGAATGCGGCATTACAGAAAAAGTTAAAAGTAGTCCGACCTTTGCGTGGCATGCATTCCATTCATGGAACGTTCCGTCAGGTCGCATTTGAATACACACACTTCTATATTATTTATCAACGAATTGAACGCATGTACGCTTGGATATGTCACCAGCTGTATGCATGCTCCGCTCCCGCTACATTCATGATCATTAATAATTGCATCCGCATCGGCACGGACTATTCCAAACCCAGGTATTGTTTTACCAAGCAGTCCGACAACCACATACAATGAAGCTTTACCTACGCGAGCCGCTTTACCTACGCGAATGAGAGCCAGTCTACTTGAGTATGGTATTGGCACCCTTTATGGCCACCTAGCCAATTACCTGATTACTTCGTCCCATACAATCTTTTAGGGAGCCAATTAATTTTAAAGGGAGCAAAAAGAAATGCCAAAAAAATCAACCTTTTTTCAAATTCTTCTTTCTAGGCGTAGTTGAAAATAATTTATTTTGGCTGATTAAACCGAATTCGAAGCATAAAGTTGAAAAAACATTTTTTACAAACCTTTATATTTTCAGTCGATGTAGGGATAGTTTCACAGTTTCAGCCCTTTACTATTATCCCTTATCATAAAATTTGCTTTGTTATAAATCAACCACTTTTGAATATAAATGTTGCAAAAAATGTATTTATTTTATTAGATTGTTTTTGATTATAATTAAAATTATCGCGAAAACACTTAAAAAGGGGAATTTTTAAGCATATTTAAAGGTCACATCCATATTTTAAGACTGTGGGACCCTGATTTTCGTAATCAGCGACCCAAAAAACATATCAGGAACGATTTTCACAACAGTGTAATTTTTTGACATAAACGATTCGTCGATTTGTGCAAGTTAAAAAAATGTAATTTAAAAAGGGGAAAGGTCCAGCACATCTCACCAAAGGGGAAGTGGGTGCCAATTTTAAACAACAGCACCTCACACATTTAATTCACCACTCCCTTTTGGTATTCTAAGCACCCAAACCACCGCCGAAAATTCTACTCGTATATGCCGCTTCCAACATGTCAGTCAAGAGTCAACTCCAAAGTGTCCGCGGCATAAGCCCAGCCAGTGACCAAACCACAAGAAAAATCTGAAATAATTCACCTCTACAGAATGGTGAATTTATATTCCTATAATGAAATAAAGCAAAGTCTGGGCGACAACGTAGCTAACATGCCAGAAAATCTATGCAGTAAGGCAGAGTGTATTTTAACTGTTGCACACACAGCCCCGAGTGTCATCATCTCTTGTACCCCGTCCGCCCCTTTTCCCATCGTTATATGAAAGTTCTGACGATTTTTCATGTGTGAGAGCGTTACGCGAATGAAATTGATTCACTCTCATGTAAATTTTTTTAAGCAAACGTCCCTAAAGAAGTTTTACTTCAAAAAGGACCGCAATAGTCTACCCCAGAGCTTGCAAATGGTCTAGTCTGCGTAGTCCTTACTGTAGGTAAATTTCCCATAATATAATTTACAGGAGGGGGATCGGCTCTTGCACATCGTACACATTTTCTCAAGACCTTTCGTACCTGGTTTCGTCCATCAATAGGCCAATTATTTTGCCTTAGGGAGCATAATGTGAGTTGAACTCCTCCATGTAGAGTTTTTAGATGCTCTTCATTAATTAATAGGTGAGTAATATGATGCGACTTTGGCAAAAGGACTTGGTGTTTTTTTTATAAGAGTAAGATGAAGAGTCTAGCCTACCACCCACTGTTATAAGTCCATCACCCCCTATAAAGGGATTCAGAGAGAGAAGTTTACTCTTTGGATGCAGAGGCCGTTTATTGTTCAAGGCTTTGTATTCTGCAGGAAATTCCTTACGTTGAGCTAATTGTAGAATATGATCAGAGACGTAACGGAGTTCTTCAATTAGGTTAGGTTAGGTTAGATATGGCTGAGCTTTGGTTCAAGCCCACACACTTAGGCCAAAAGGGATAGGCCCATTGTGATACCATAGTGATCCCACTTTAAACTTGATGTTAAAATGTCGTTTCTTCGTTAAACCATCTCGAGGAAGTAATGAATCTTCTAAGTTGCGGGATCCCAAACTTCGAGATTTCCGCAAGGTTGCTTAGAAAGGGTTTACCAAATGTGGTTAACCTTATCCTGCTTAGGGCCGGGCAGTGACATAGGAGGTGTAGTACACTTTCCGCCTCGTCAATGTTCTTACAGCTTCTGCAGAAGTCGTGGGTCTCAAGACCTAAACGGGTCGCATGCGTCCCTATCAGACAGGGTCCGGTTAAGACTCCCACTATAACTGAGAGTTCTTGTCTCCCAAGGCTCAGTAATAAGGTAGTTCGCCTGAGATCATAGGAGCGCCAGGTTAATTTGGCCAAAGTGCATTTATTAAGATCCCTCCAATGCTTTTTCGCTTGTGTGATTGTGTGTTGCTTGCATTGGAGTTTAAAGGAGGCCCAAGGCATACCAACTCTTTCCTTTTCTGGAAGGAGAGTAGCGGTCGTGCCTCTCCTAGCCAGTTCGTCAGCTTTACAATTTCCCTCTATATTTCGGTGACCGGGCACCCAAACGAGGAGGGTCCTGAACTGCTGAGCCATCTCGTTAAGAGATCTGCGACATTCAGAGGTAGTTCTAGAGCTGTTTGTGCAGGAGCGCAGGGCTTTCAGAGCTGCCTGACTATCTGAGAAGATGTAGACAGTCCGGTTTCCATCGCCTTGCTGGTTAATTTGCAGAACAGCTTCTTGTATGGCTAGAATCTCCGCTTGATATACACTGCAGTGATCGGGAAGTCGGAAGGAGATTTCAATCCCAAGTTCTGGGGAAAATACTCCTCCTCCCACTCGACCCTCGAGCTTAGAGCCATCAGTAAAAACGTTTATGGCATCCTGAAACCTATGTGGTCTATTTATCCATTCACGACGTGAAGGGATGTGGACTCCGTAGTTCCTCGTGAAGGTAATTTCGGGAATGCAGAAGTCGGTTTTTGTGGGGATAGTAACTGAGTTCAGTACCTTCGTGTGCTCTCCCCTGATTCCAGTCCAGAAACCGGATTCTTTTATTCTAAGGGCTGCGATGGTTGCGCTTTCCCTTGCCACGAGATTTAAAGGAGGGAGGTATAACATAACATTTAAGGCCTCTGTAGGCGTGGAGCGAAGTGCTCCTGTTATGCATAACTCCGCACATCTTTGTACTCTCTGTAATTTGTTTAACACGGTGGATTTACTCAGAGTTCGCCACCACACTAAAGCCCCGTAAAGGAGAATTGGGCGGACGATCGCTGTGTAGATCCATCGCACAATGTAAGGGGAGAAGCCCCATTTCTTACCAATGGATTTTTTGCAGGCGAAAAGCGCGATGTTTGCTTTCTTAATGCGCTCTTCTGTGTTTTCATGCCAGAGGAGTTTCTTGTCCAGGATTACTCCCAGATATTTGGCACTGTTGTTAATTTTGAGCCTAACTTTGTTAAGCCGGGGGGGTGTTAACGGAGAAGTCTTGTACCTCCTTGTGAAGAGGACCAGCTCCGTTTTTACTGGGTTAACGCTGAGTCCGCGGGTAGCAGTCCAGCTTGAGAGGGTTTGTAGCGCTGCCTCCATGAGATCACAGAGGACTTGAGGAAATTTTCCTTTTTTGATGATAACAACATCATCTGCGTACGCCAGGACGTCATGTCCCTCTGCCTGCATGCGTCGCAACAGCTGGTTCATAGTTACGACCCATAGCAGCGGGGAGAGTACTCCTCCTTGCGGAGTGCCTCTATTTACGGCCTTTCGGGCCGAGCTATCGCCCAAGATCGAGCTCACCATCCTGCCAGTAAGCATTTGGTGGATAAGAGACACCAACGATGTCTCGATCCCATGTTCTGTCAAGGCCAGGGTAATGGCATTCGGCAAAACATTGTTAAATGCTCCTTCAATGTCAAGAAATGCTACTAATGTATATTCCTTAACCTCGAGGGATTTTTCGATGGTTGAGACCAGTGAGTGAAGAGCAGTATCAGTAGATTTGCCCTTTGTATAGGCGTGTTGTGCGCTAGAGAGTTCCGAGGTCAATATGGTCTGCCTCAGATATATTTCGATTAGCCTCTCCAGAGTCTTTAATAGAAAGGATGATAGGCTGATTGGCCTGAAGTCTTTGGGTGTTACGTGGGAGGCTTTTCCTGCCTTGGGTATAAAAACTACTTTAACCTCTTTCCAACTAGAGGGAATGCAGTTATTTTGGAGGCACCCAGTAAACATGGTTTGTAACCAGGGCATAATATAACTAAGAGTGTGCTGCAGTTGTGCCGGCACTATGCCGTCAGGGCCTGGTGATTTGTAGGGCTGGAAGGTGTTTACAGCCCATTTTATTTTTGCTCTACTTATGATAGATCTGATCAGCTGTTGTGAGGCTGAAGAGTTGATCGTGATAGTTGTATCAACTGTAGTACTACTCGGGAAGTGGGTGTCCATAAGTAGTTTCAGGGATTCCCTGCTTGAGTCGGTCCAATCGCCGTCTTCCTTGCGTAAATAACTAAGCATTGTTGGCGATTTAGTTAATAATTTACGCAGTCTTGAGGTCTCCGATGTGGACTCTATATTACTGCAAAAGGTAGCCCAGGAGGTACGTTTGGCCTTCCTTATTGCCGTTTTGTATCTATTCAGCTTTGACTTATAGCAGCCCCAGGCGGTTTCGCTGTTGCTGCGTCTCGCTGAATTAAAGTCCTTTCTGCACTCTTTTCGAAGTGTCTCAAGTTCGCGAGACCACCATGGGGGTTTGGAAGCCTCTTTATGTGGCCTGTTCGGACAAGCTTTATTAATGGCGTAAGTGCATTGTTTCGTGAAAATGTCCACAATGCTGTCGAGTTGTTCCCGGTTTTTGGGAATAAAGGGAGGCTTGGGAGCAAGGTTTTTTGCGATAAGCCTAGTATAGTAGCCCCAATTTGTCCTTTGGAGGTTTTTTATTTTGGAAGGGGTGGCTGGGCTCGAGTCCTGCAGTTGGAACTCTATAAATCTATGATCTGAAAAGGAGTGTTCCTTCAAAACCTTCCAGACCATTATTCGGTCGGAGTGGCAGTCCGAGACAAGGGTGATGTCCAGAACTTCCTCTCTGTTCTTGGTAATAAAGGTGGGGTCATTACCTTTGTTACAAATAGCAAGGTTGGTGCTCAGTAGGTAGTTAAAAATAACTTCCCCTCTATCATTGGTGTCCGTGCTGCCCCATTGTGTATGGTGCGCATTTGCATCTCCCCCCATAACCAGAACCGTGGTAGGATGGGTGAATCTTACCAGGTCTTGAAAGGCCATAGGGGGTAGAGGGCCCTCATCATTGTGGGCTAGGTAGAAAGAGGCCATTCTGATTTTCTTCTGTTTCAACTCTAGGTCGACCACAGTAAGGTCCCCGTTGCTGAATTGAGGGAGAAGAAAGGTGCTTATGTTATTTTTGATCAGAATACAAGTTCTGGGGTTTCCCTTACCTTTGGTATAAAAGAGATTAAATTTAGGTGTCCTTAAGCCACAGATCCTGTCACCAGAGATCCATGGCTCTTGGACTAGAGCAACATCGACCTCGCCTGATGCCAGGTGAAGCAGAAGCGAAGCGGATGCTGCTTTACAATGGTGCAGGTTTATCTGTATCACCTGCACCATTTTCAGGGTGTTTTGTTTCGACGACAGTCACATCCGCTTCATCGTCGCTGGAATTGTCTTCGTCGAAGTCTGAACTAAGGAGTTGTCGCTCCGTGAAGAGGTTACCGACGGCTCTGCCCAGCTCGGAGTCTGTCGATGCATCGCCATCGCTCTGAGCTGCGCCTTCGCCATCGGTTTCCACGTTTTCTGGTTCTTCGTCAGTGGTCTTGGTGCAGGCCGCTTGGTTAACTACGGCTTCTATGTCGGTTTTGTAGACTTTGAGTGCGATCTGTTGGAAGCCGTAGTTCACGGCGTAGTTTTCTTTTGCCAGCTGGTTCAGGCATTTTTCATTTAGGAGCAGAATTACATGCATTGTGGCTCTGTTAGTCTGCTCCGTTTTGATAACTTTCCAGTTATCGGTGTAGATGTGAGGGTTGAAGGCCTTCAGCATAGCGATGATTTCCTCAGGCTCCGATGGAGCCACTGGAAACCATGCTCTGGCTCTCGGACGAGATGGTATGTCCGCGGCATTGACTGCCTTGAGTCGGGCGCCTGGGTAAACTTCTCCAACTCTAGCTACCGCAGCTTTATAAAGCTCTGCAGATCTGGTATTATCGCAGGCCGTAAGTTTTATATTGCCTTGATACCAACCGGCATCAAAGCATAAGGGGGGAGGTCCAGGGTTGTCTTTCAGGACCTCCATAGCCACCTTGGCGAGGGCAACTTGAACCCACCGCCATTGGTGTTTGGGGATCTTGCCATTCTCGTTACTTTCGTCCAGGACGCCGATTATTTTGCGATCCTTCGCTATTTCTGGGAAGGATATCGCTTTGGTGCCATGCGTCTTGGACCTTTTCGGAATTGGACTGTGGGTACTTGGTTCCTCCACAGATCGTTGGCGTTTAGAGGCTGGTGCACCTCTAGACTCCAATGTAAAGTCTGGTATGACTTGTTTAGCCCAACAATGTCATTTAGGACTTTGGTGAAGTCCTCCTTGGACACTTGGTCTTCCCTGATCGGGTTGGTGGCCAAGCGACGAAGGATGTTGCGGGCTATGCGGATGTGACGAGGACCTGCTTTTGCCGGGTCCGGTCTTCTCAGGTCAGGACTAACCGCTCCCCTGATCCCCCGCAGCGGCCGTGCCCGCAGGTGTGAGCTGGGCAGCGACGTAGCCGCAAGGAGGAGCAGGTTTGCTAGTGGTCGCTTCTGGGGCCTTTTTTAGAGGGGTGGAGCTTGTGACTCCACTTCCACTAGGTTTGGGTTGGCTCGGGGGTGCCGTAGCCATGTTATTTGCGGGATTTGTGGTCCCTTCTTTAGGACCTGATTTTGCCGGGTCTGGTCTTTTTAGGTCTTTGACCCTTCCGCAGACCGTTCGCTCCCCTGATCCCCCCGCAACGGCCGTGCCCGCAGGTGTACGCTGGGCATCGACGTAGTCGCAAGGAGGAGCAGGTTTGCTAGTGGTCGCTTCTGGGGTCTTTTTTAGAGGGGTGGAGCTTGTGACTCCACTTCCGCTAGGTTTGGGTTGGCTCGGGGGTGCCGTAGCCTTGCTATTAACGGGATTTGTGGTCCCTTCCGGTTTTGGTTTAATGGAACCGGTCCCCGGTTTTGTTGTTTTTTTGGATTTTTCCATAATTACTCCCACGAGTAGCGGAGAAACGAGGTCCACCCGGGCAGAGATCCGCAGTACCCGGGTAAGGCTAATTAGAACCGGAGGTCGCCAGGTATCCGGAGCACACCGTAAACGACTGAGCTATTTTTTAATCTGGGTCCCCAGCCTAGCTGATCATCGGCACGGTTCGCATTACACCTTGATCCGACCCAGGGGATTGTGGCTTGGGGATGGGTAGCAGGGATTGATAACAAGGAGAGGAACGTAAGGTAGGGAGGACGACTGTCGGCTACGTTCGGTCGAGAACGCATTGCCCAGGATGAACCAGCGCGATGGAGCCGTCACGCATACGTGGAGGTCGTCGTCATTTCATCCCAGTTCTTCAATTAACAAAGGACCTTTCTTTCTACGTGATTTTATCCATCGTAGACAACGAACTACGATACGTTGCAGCCTAGGTATGACGAATATTGTGTAAAAATATCTATATCCACGGTATCAGCGACTAGGCAGGTAGTTTTCTTTAAATCTGGAACATCGTTGGATTTCAATATTTGTTGCTCAGGCCAATATTCCTCTCCCCGGCTAGCCATCTAGGACCTTTGAACCAGAGAGACTTATTCCTGAACTCATTCGGCATCACTCCTCTAGATAACAAGTCAGCGGGATTATCGTAGGTACGGACATGTCGCCTAGATGAGCCATTGGTTTTTGATACAATAGCAGAGACTCGGTTCGCTGCAAAAGTCTTTAGCAAATGTGGTGAGGTATTTAACCAATGTAAGGTTATCATTGAATCCGTCCAAAAAACTGTGCGATGAAAACTAATATTTATGGCCGATTTAACCGTAACGTATAATTCCGCAAGAAGAGCGGCGGCACACAATTCAAGACGAGGAATTGTCTGCAAAGTTTTAATAGGCGCGACTCTCAATTTAGCGCAATATAACTGTACTTGAGCTTGTCCTGAACTATCTATAGAATATATATATAAAAGCAGGCACCATACGCCTTCTCGCTGGCATCACAGAATCCGTGTAATTCTATGTGACTATGGTGATTTATTAACGCTTTCCTGGGAAATGAAATATCGTTTAAATGGATCAATTGGGCCGCAAATTCTTCCCATCTAGTATGAAGGGCAATGATTCGTCCCAATCAACTTTTAATTTCCATAACTCTTGCATGATTATTTTAGATTTAACTACAACCGGATTAAGAAGTCCCAATGGATCAAAAATCTTTGCGATTTCTGAAAAAATCGTTCTCTTCGTCACTCGATTAGGCTCCATTTTTTTGACAGTATGTATATATTATTGCATCCTGTTTTGAATTCCAATGAACTCCTAAGGTTTTAAGAGTAGTATTGCTATTATTTTGAAATTAAAAATTCACATTGCATTCAGGAATAGAATGTAGAATCTGAACCGTATTGGAGGCACATTGTCTTAAATTAAATCCTCCTGATTTGAGAAGTTTGGTGATTTCCTTTTGAAGGTGGACAACTTCATCGATAGTGTCTGCAACCGTAAGTAAGTCATCAACATATAAATCACGTTTTAAAATGGTGGCTGCTCAGGGGCAGCGTGATTGTTCATCGTCTGCCAGCTGATGAATAGTGCGTATGGCCAAAAATGACGCTGGTTTTAATCCAAATATGAGTCTATTGAACTGGTAGATGGAGATAGAATCGTCATTATCACGCCATAAAATTCTTAAATAAGGTTGATCATCCTCGCGAACCTTTAGTTGTAAGTACATTTTCTCGATATCGCCTGTTAATACATGATTGTACAATCTGAAGCGTAGCAATAAACAGAAAAATCACTCTGAACGGTAGGCCCTGCTAATAAAGCATCATTGAGAGAAACTCCTGTAGAAGATGTGGCTGACGCATCGAAGACTACTCTGATTTTGGTTGTCAAACTTGATTCCTTAATTACCGCTTGATGGGGCAAGTAAAAACTGTTGTCTACTTGTTTGGTCACCTTTGACATATACCCGAGATCTACATATTCACTAAAAACTTTTTTATATTATACTTGAAGCTCAAGATTTTTCTTGAATCGTCTTTCTAATGCTTGCAGTCTTTTGAGTGACATTGTATAGGATTCACCTAGCTCCTCCTTTTTAACATTAAATGGTAAGGCAATCACATATCTGCCATCGTTATCACTTTTAGTATTTTCTTTAAAATGTTTTTTCACATTGAGCTTCTTCTTGAGACAAATGTCGATCGGAGTTGCAATCTTCTAACTCCCAGAATCGGGAAATATCTTCCTGTATTTTGATGAGATAACATTTTGCACGATTTTGTGTTTTCTGGTACAAAGGCAAATTTCCACCGATGATCCAACCCAACTGCGTCTTTTGGGCAACCAGATCAGGAAATGAAGAAAGCATAATTTGTCCTACACAAAGTGAAGATAGAGTCGTACCAGCTCCCAATAATAACTGCACAGAGGCGGGGACATGGAAGTCTGGGTCCGCCAGTTTTAGATTATTTGGTAAATTCATCGTTTTTCTGTTTATTTGTTGGATTGGTGTAAAAGACGTTACTGCTGGAACAGTCAGAAAATCAAGCGTTCTTTTGTAATCATTATGCCATGACTTAATTGATGTTGTCACAGAGAACTTCGACACTGTCCTCCGATATGATTCTGCTCCTGTGTGCGTGGTAGTTGGGGGAGAGCGACCAATAGTTATGAGTTTTTGTTTTCTGGAAGGGTTGATTATTGTCCTTTTGTATCTTGGAATGGGTTTCTTTCATTTGAAAAGACTGATCCGTATAATTCCCACGCTTCTCCAGAAAATCTAATAAATGAGTGTATGAGGGCATTTTATTGTCGGCTAACGAAAGTTCCCAATGATATCTGGTGTTTTCACTGATTTTACTTAATAGGAAATATATAATACAACAAAATAGTAAATATATAATAGAACAATGGGATGTTCTATTGGTTGCTTTAAGGATTTGAGAGAGCGTAGATGTTGTCGAAAAGTGGCCACAAGTTCGTCGAGCGCGACAGGAGCATCTCTTGTTAAACGGGGTAATTTTTCCAAAATGTCCCAGTGGCGTAAAATCGCTTTGCGAGAATTATTATATTTCGTCGTAAGAAGAGCCCAAGCTTCTTGATAGTTCTCAGCTGTGCCTTCCATGGATTCAATGGCTCTTGCGGCCTTGCCCGATAGCGAAGATTGTAAATATTGGAATTTGTCGACGTCAGGAATTTTTGTATTATTTCCAATTCTAACTTCAAATTTGTCCTTGAAAACATGCCATTTCTCTAGACTGCCGTCAAATCTCGGTAACGTAATCTCAGGTAGTTTTATAGACGATATTGAAATGTCCGTTGCTAGCGTTGGACCAAAGGAATTTTTCAACTTGTAACTGCCAGATAAATTAGGCTCAGCTTGTTGAGATTTTCTAACAAGTTTCCTAGCTTGTCCTAGTATTAGATGGTATTCTTCCTCCATGTCGTCGTATTTCGAGCTATGAGCCACCTCAGATTCAGAATCTAATTCAATCAGTTCTTCGTGGATGCTATTCATTTCTTTAAACCGATCAATTAACGATAATCTTCGGATAATCTTCGTTTGTTGACATATAATTTTTTAGTTTCGTTAAGCGTGTTTTAATATCTGCGCGTCGTCATTTTTGAATTGAAATCGGATCTTTTGGTTTCGTAGCCATTGTGTTTTAATTAGTTATAATATTTGTCAGGGTAAGGAAAACACTGAAGGAACTAAGATAGGTAATAATGAATCGAGCTTACCTTTTGAAACCTTTGTGATGCGTAAACGTCCTTGAAGTGGAATCGCTACACTGGTGATGTGGATCCGCTGCCTTGTAGTGGAGGTAATCCTGTTTTGATGGTCTCTGTTGGTTTGTTGATTGATGTCAATTCACTGTGTTCACTTCACTTTTAATGTTTTTTATCGAATTTATTTACCGGAGATCCGGCTCGAAGGACCATATGTTCACTGCCAAGTCGGCGCGTGCTCCCATCCGACGATTTCTAGTTAGATGGGTGATTATTAAATTTTTCCTTCCGGTTTATTGGTAAATAAAACACAACTTGTACACAGCTAATGGATATTTTATTAAAAACTTAGGTCCTTATCGCTATAAAGGCCGGTCCACACGCTACGTTTTGCACAACCTTTTGTCTGCGCAGCTCAACACGTTGCAGATAAAACGTTGCGTGTGGATCGGAAAACTTCGCAGTTTTGAGTCCGGCGGGAAGACGGTACAGTTGCAGCGATAACTGAGCAAATGAGCTTTGAAATCCATGATCTGTGCGGACAAGTCGGTGCATGTGGACGCTTGCTCCGTTTTCCGATTCGTTTTGTTCTTCAGTTTTTCCTAATCACGCGACGATGGCTGACCTTCGGCAATGTTCTCGGGAGTTTCTAACTGATTTTATTGCACTTTATGAGAGTTTCCCATGCATTTGGATTGTTAAATCGAAGGAGTACAGTAACAGGGAGAAATAATCTAGCAATAATCTAATATGGGAAAATTCCCGCCTTTTTAGAAGCCATTTCCGCGACCACTTTGAACGCCCGGTTCTTTTTAGATGTTCCAATCTTTTTTTAACAAGAAAGCATGCAAAAATTGACCACAGTAGAACCTCCTCCATGACGATATCACACAAGACTGAGCGAAAAATGCAAATATGACTGCACCGTCTGGACGCTCAAAATTACAACGTTTTTATAAGCCGAGTCCTGAACTTTAAACACAATCTTTCAAAATTGATATAACTTTTAGTTATGTTTAAATAGGAATAAGACAAGAAGAATTGTTTTAGGGGAATTCTGTTTAATAACTATTGACATACAAGATCAATGGTACCAGAACAATGTTTGTGGGAAAGTCTCAGTTCTATATTTCTACTCTTTTCAGCCGTTACGTCGATTTCCCTGTGAATACTCTAAAGAGCAAGACCGTTCAGCCGCTGTTCTCCAGTTGCCCTACTTTGCCAATCCTTTAAACGCCTTAAAGTTGAAAAACTTCTACCGTTGCTAGCAATAATAGTCACACGCACACCTAAGGTAGCTCCAATCTTCAGACAGTTAGCGACTGTCGGAAAAGGTGTAATTCAAGATAAAATCATCGGTGAATATAGTTATGTGTGCGTTGGAGGATGAACTGATATATATGTATATAGACGAAAAGATTGAGTTTCCTCTTTAATATATCGAATGATAGGAAAACTTTACAAAGGTTACTGGGACTAACACCCTACGTGAAAAGATTTATAGCAGACTAGACAGTTAAAGCAAAGCCGTTCAGCGAATTGCTAGCACAAAAGGCCATATTTAAAATAAAAACCGAACAGCATTTGAGGCCCCTAGCGAACATTTTATGAGGCCCCTAGACTATCAATAATATTGTGCAATATTTTGTTTTGCGTGCATTATTCACGGTCTGTGGGTAATATTGAAAGTTTGCCTGCGGCAAAGAAAGAAACCGTCAATATTTTGCTCAATATTATTGCACAATGTTATTGATAGTCTAGGGGCCACTTTACTCAAAATCTGGAGATGAAAGTTAAAAATTTTATTAAAAAAATGGATCCCTAAGAATAAAATAACTCACAAGAAAAAAAATTGTGTATCATACAGAGTCAAGTGACATATTTTATTGCACTGGAAAATACACTTGTATATTTACATGTTAAGTACATATGTAACTCCGGTGAAAATACAACGTAGTGGTGTTTTTAGGTTGATTCACCCCGTCCACCACCCGCTATCCACTTATGCTAAATTAAATAGAATCTTCAGATTAAGTAGTTATTGTACTATATAATATATTTTTTGAATGCATTCCCCCACCCTTCCTACGTCATCTGTTAACACTACAACAAATAGGAGTTTTGATGGTACCTGGTTAGTCGCTATCCACTTATGTTTTGAATAACAGAATTTAAAATTTATTTCATAGCCCGGATAGACCGCGGTCGATCTTGCTGGAGCCCCACGCTGAGCCATTAGAAATCAGTGCTCTGAGTTTGATACTCCTGAAGGCTTACGACACATCGACCAAACATGTTTCTGTGAGCCGCCACCTGAAGATGATCTAGAACTACGCCAATTAGTCCAGAAGTGCGAATTGCACCGACATACCACTACAATTATAATCCCACACTTCTCAGGTTGTGGAAAGGGAATATGGACATCCAGCCTTGTGGTACTAATGAAGCTACCGCATATTTCGTAGTAAAATGTATAACCAAATCAGAACCTGCGGGCATTGAACCAACAGTTTCTTAAGCCATTCAACAACTTTATCGAGAAGAAACAGATATATCAGATATACAGATATATCAAACTGTTCTACATCTGCATGCGGATTTTAAAATAAAGGCAAATCTCTGCGTGTGAATGTGTTTTTATATCATTTGAAGCTGGGTGATAGTTCTCGATTATGTATTTTTCTGAGTACCCAGAGAAAATGTACAAAGTCCTGAAGTTTGATGAAAGCGAATCAGCTATAGGATACTTCTCAAATATATTTGAACGATATGGGAAACGTCCTTATGGACATTGTGACGGCGACCGATTTCTGCAATTGTGTTCCACCGAGCCAACGACATGGATATCAAATGAAAGAGTACGACATGTAGAATAAAGTAAGCTTTGTGACGTAATTTTAAATCTTATATGGCCGCCATCACAAAATGGCGGAAGACATACTTATGTATAATAGGCTAAAAAGTTGAAAATAAAAATAAATATTTTTAAAAAACTAAACAAGCTTTTATTTTAAAATGAACCAAAAAGTACAAAATAATTTTGAATGTAAAGTTGTTATTCCTGCAGGCCCTTACTTTAATATAAAAAAGCGTGGGCGGTGACAAAAATTTCCAGTATTAATTAGGTATGTAAATAAGAATATGGGAAAAAGGCACACCCCCCTTTTTTACATTTAAAAAAATTGTTGTCTGTAAAGAGGGTTTACGGACGATAGTTTTATTTATTTTATTTTTTATTTATTTATTTATTAGTGAAGTACATCAAGATAATAAAGATCTTATAACGTTAAAACGCATGCACTTACAAGTTACAATGGAAAAATAAAAATGTAAAGCATATTACTAGGAGTTAACTGATATATTAATTAAAACAAAAGAAGAAAATAAAATAATGTGGATGTAAGAGAAGAGAAAAAAAGGGAGAGTAAAGAAAGCTAAGTTAAAGGAATATTATTGGTGAGATAGTTGAGAGCACGTTTCCTGAATACATTCAATGACCCCGACCTCTGTGTGTCTGAGGGTAAGCTGTTCCACAATTGCAGCGAGTGAACAAAAAAAGATCTTTGCCCAACCAAGTGGTAGAAACTAGGGAGTATAAGCAGTGTTCTTCTAGGCGTACGCCCAAATTGAAGATACTCGTAAAGATATGATGGACGCTTAGATTGAAGTAGTTTATAGATAAATATCATGGCTTTGAGGGATAGGTATATATCCAGCGAGCATCCCAAAACAGCAGAGCGATATGGGCTGATATGATCAAACCGACGAAGATTATAGACAAACCTAGTGCAGTCATTGAAAGCTACACGAAATTTATCGCGACAGGAGGCATCAAGGGACGGAAAAACCAAGCTGGCATAAGTGAAATGTGGTAAAATTAGCGTTTTAATTAACTTTGAACGAGTGTCTAGAGGCAAAATAGAGGCATATAGCCAGAGGCGGCGCAAGTTACCATAGATTTTAGATAGCGTAGTAGCCGTATGATCACAGCAGGTTAATTGAGAATTTAGATAGACACCGAGGTTTTTAACTCGTGATTGGTAGGGTAAGCAAGTGTTCATGAGAGAGATTGTTGGAAGAAATGAGGTATCCAATTCCGTCCTGTACATTGAGATACAGCAGGATTTAGAGGCATTTAGGAGAAGGTGGTTTGAAAGAGACCATTTATAAATACGCTCTAGATCTGCGTTAATGTTATACACACAATTCTCTACAAGCCCAAGAGGACTGTTTAAATAAATTTGCACATCGTCTGCGTACATGTGGAGTTTGCAATTGGTTACGACACTGGTGAGATCATTTATATAAATGCTAAAAAGCAATGGCCCTAGTATAGAGCCTTGGGGAACACCACACGTAGTTGGCAAGGGATCGGAAATTGAGTTTTGTAACCAAACTTTTTGGGATCGATTGTGTAGGTAGTCTCGAATTAAGGAAGCAGCTGAGGAGGAAAAATGCATGTGAGTTATTAATTTTGTTTCTAGAAGCTTATGACAAACACTGTCAAAAGCCTTACTAAAGTCAAGAAGTACTAGAAAGGCGATATCGCCCGAATCAAGAGCCGCTCGAAGATCAGTGGTCACTTTCAGTAATGCAGTTTCGCAGCTGCAATTTTTGCGGAAGCCTGACTGCGTACATGACAATAAAGACAGCATTTCACAGTGCCCCTCAATTTGCCAAGTCATTAGTTTTTCGAGCACCTTGCCTAAGAAGCATAAGATGCTAATAGGACGATAGTCCGCGAGAATATTTGGGGATTTGCATTTCGGAAGTGCGATAACTTTCGCTTTTTTCCACTGAAGCGGGAAACGTGATTTCGTAAGACAGGTGTTGAAAATGTACGTGATATAGGGGAGAATGAACGGAAAAATAAGCTTAAGGAAAACGGGTGGAATATTGTCGGGACCAACTGCTTCGGATTTAATGGAGTAAAAAGCTTTCTTGACTTCCACTTGATCCACATTACGAAAACTAAAACTTTCGGAATTCGAGAAAATTGGGCTTGGGCAATGAGGGTCTCCATGTAAGTTGGATCCGGAGGTGAAATATTTATTTAACTCATTAGCATTAAGCGATGGCTGGGCTTCATAGTCATCTCCGTAAATGCCAAGTCGCTTGATATTAGCCCAAAATTTCCTGGCAGGAATATTGGGACTAAGTTTAGATGACAGATACTGCTGTTTTGCTTTGCGAATGGAGGAAGTAACTAAATTTCTAATTTTTCTGTAAGATTTTAAATTCACTTCAGTTTTATTCATTTTGTATTTTTTAAACAAGAAATCTCTTTCGGATATAAGTCGGAATATTTTAGCGGAAAACCAAGGTGATGTAGAGGAAGACGGAATGCACTTTGTCTTGACTGGAGCAAAAGACTCGTGCAGGTGGTGACATAGTGAGTTGAAATGTTCTACTTGATCGTCAATATCGAAGAGCCCATATAGTTGATCCCATGGCAGTGAGGGACATTCGTGCAGTAGCGATGGAATGTTAATGGACTTGTAGTCGCGGTAGGAGAATATTTTTGGTATATTATTCCTCACTGCGAAATTCAGGGAGAGGTAAAGAATGTCGTGATCAAGATAACTAGGCGGGCTGATCTGATTGTGAAATAAAACTTTATCTACATTCGGCACAAAAAAGAGATCAAGTAAAGACGGATTGTTAGTGTTGAAGTATGTCGGAAGGTGATTTACGGGCTTCAAGTCAAATGTATGAAAGAAATCTAGGAAGCTTTTGGAAAAGGAATTATTTAATAAAATATTTACATTAAAATCTCCCCCGATTACAATGTTCTCATACTTGTGAGTCATTTCTGAGAGGAACACTTCCAACTCGCACGCTTCACTGATCGAGAAAATTCTTGGGGGACAATAAACCACAGTCGCCAGACACTTGCTGTTCCCACAACTTATTTCAATGCTAAGATACTCCAAGGCATTGGTGATAGATTCTCTGACTTTGAAAGAACGAAGAGTATTCTTTACATAGATGGCTACTCCACCACCAGCACGGTTTTTCCTGTCATTACGATACAGGTAGTAGCCTTCTAGTGATACAAATTTAGAGGGAACATGTTCGCGCAAAGAGGCCTCAGATACTAAAATGACGTGAACATTAGAGCCCCGAAAAATTTCTTGTAGTTCGTCTATTTTGTTACATAGACTCCGTGCATTAATGTGACAGAAGTTCAAGCCCTGAGCTCTACCATGGAAGATATTGAGCAGAGCTCTGATCTTGCTCATACTGCAGACAACCAGCTACGAAACAGAACCAGAAAGGGGTAGCAAAACGTTTAGTTTAATAGTTTAACGTGACAACGTCATGAGAAAAGTTAGCATACCAAGCTCAGCCAAATAAACTTGTTTTAAAGATGCAGGTCGTTCTTCATATCCCTGAATTAGTTTTTGGTCCGTTAGTACTGTCTCCATCGATGCCTTCGCGGTCCATTTGTTTACGTTGTTTGCGACAGCGTTGTCTTTCTGTGGGCCAAACTGTCGGGATGTACACAACATGACGACTTGTCTCGCTCATTGGTTGTCGTAGAAGATACCATGCTGCTTCTTGCGCTGACATCTCAACTGCGTTAAGCAGCTTGATACTTAACGTGTAGTCCTGTTCGGGATGTTCTTGCATCATTGTGGTAAGCTCACGACGTAGGTTACCCATTTCACGGGCTGATTTATTTACGTACTCTACGACGTACTCTGCGCAGCTGTACTCATCCAAGATGAACTGAATGTCGATGTTAGAGTTGACTTCGACAGCAACGTACGGATTGAACGTGTTTGTCATAAGCTCGTTGAAGTTTCGTCTGAACAGCAGAGTTGGTCTGCGTAACGTTGAACGCACAATATCGAGGTGTGAAGCATAAGTCAAACTATTAGCTTCAAGAAAATCATCCATGCATGTGTATTGACGTTCACCGAGAGAAATGCGCAGATCCTTGGCCTTCTGTTGCAGTGTTTGGCGGCGCCCATCAGATTGAGGCATTGGAACCAATACCCGGGTCGTGGACATTGGCCAGTACGGGATCCCGAATCTGCAAGTCGTCTCGCCTCGTTTTGTGCAGGTGAAAGTATGTTTGTGTATCTGGTTGGCGTAGATAAAATCGTTGGGCACATCATCTCGGGAAACGGAACTTAATTTTTCCACGAGTTCGATGGTTCTTGGCATATTTTCCGACACGGTCTCATGAGGGTCGTCGTTCAGCCACAATAAAATATGAGCGTGTGGACTTCCTCGGTGCTGGAACTCAATACGAAGGAAGCAGTCTTTAACGAAGTACAAGTTTTTATAGAAAGAAACTGTAATATTATTGTTGACAATTTTTGAAAATTTTAATCAAATTTTTAAGATTACTACAATCAAATTTTTATTAAAATTACTACGGGACTAACGGGACATAACGGGACAATGAGTCATCATTTTTCGTGCATGCAGCCGGCGTTCATCGTTTTAATAGACGTTGTCACGTCAAAAAGTACCTGCAGCAAAAACATTTAGAGACTCTCTTATTTACATTCAAAAAAAGGACAAAATAAAAACAAAAAATAGATCCGAAAAATATAAACCATCGATCTCTCCTATTTCGAAGCAATAAAAATTGGTATCGTGTTATCAGATGAGTTCTAAATAAATCTTTGGCCTGAACAGACTTGTTATTCTTCTTTTTGCTTTGCTCCCTTCCGTTATCATCCCCCACAAAATTTCAGAAGTGCGATTGAACTCAGTATCAAATTTACCCGAAAAAAAAACATTAAAATAAATTTAATAGGAAAAATCGTGTGAGTTTCGGAAACTTTATAGTAAATTCGCAATGTTTAATCAAATCGTGTATATTGATCATATTGATCCACGAGTCACGAGTGATTAAATGGTGAAAAGAACATCAGGTGTGTTTTTAGTACAATATTAAAAACGATCATAGGTGATCGTGTAAATTAAAGTTTTAATATTTGCTTAATTTGGATTTATTTTGTACGTGGGGACACGTGCCATCAGATTTGCAGAAAACGCGACGGCGTTATTGTTAAAAGAAAAATTGCGACAGTTAGGGCTTCCCACAATGGGGACGAAAGCAAGCTTAAAGCACGTCTTTTACAGGAAACTAACAATTTCACAACTGGAGAATTGGAGGAATAACTTCCCGAAAATACGAGTATTCTCGATTTCTACTAAATAAATACGAAATTTGTGTTGTTATCACTTTGATTGCTAGATTGTTGACGTTTTCCGCCGCCAGTCGCTTGCGCGCTTCTGCCTGGGGAGGTTGTGCTGCTTGCGACTGCGGAGAGCTATCGTTTTATGAATGAAACAGCTCATGCAACCAAAAGAAATTTTTTTTAAATTATTTTAAATTTAGGGATGAGAAATGTTTCGCATAATTATAGAAAAATTATAGGTACCTACTTATTACATATGATGAATAAACTGCCTTTGTTGAGCAGGGGGCTTTACATGGATTTAAAAGCTCTGCTCAACACATATAAAGATATATTAACTTTATTCATTTCTCATGCGCGCATCCCTTCCCAAATTATTTTGTTGAGTTTTTTCTGCGTATGTTGCCTTTTTAACTAAAAACAGGGGAAATGATAGAACTATAGGGTAAATTCAAAAAGTAATCACTGCCGCATCAATGCAGAATTCAGCTCCAGACTTGAAATTGAAGTCTGTAGCTGAATTCTGCAGTGATGCGGCAGTGATGAGTTTTTGAATTTACCCATATTTGTAAAATTTGGCAACGAGGTGCGCAGAACTGCTCAAATTTTTTGTGTCACGGAGTCTGAAAAAATCTATACCATGCTGCGCACCTCGTTACCAAATTTTATAAATTTTGGCCTATCATTTCCCCTCTTTTAACTTAAAAAGGCAACAAACGCAGAAAAAGCTCAACAAAATAATTTGGGAAGGGATGCGCGCATGCCGAATGAATAAAGTTAAGTAATCTTTATATGCATTGAAAAGCGCTTTTAAATACATGTAAAACCGTGCTGAACATCAATCTTGCTCAAAGTTTATTCATCATATATGCATAGTTTTACTATAATTATTCGAAATTTTTTTCATCCCTAAGTATAAAATAATTTAGAAACTATGTATGCTGAAAGAATTTCTTTTAAGTTCAAGAGCATTTTCATTCATAAATTGAAAGTTGTTCGCAGCCGCAAGCAGCACAACCTCCCTGGGCAGAAGCGTGCATGCGACTGGCGGTAAACGTCAATAATCTAGTAATGAGACCGTTAGAAACACAAATTTCATATTTCTTAATAGAAATTACTACAAATTATTTCTGTAGCAAATGCGTAAAATACAAAAACCTGAATATTAAAAAATATATAAAAAAGGACGTTTTTCATTCATAATATGTAAATTTTTTAAGTAATCATTAACCCGCTAGGAAAATACACCTCACTCTAGCAATACGCAGCCGCGACTAATCACATGACTGCAAGGGATTTGATAAGAAGGAAGAGGAGTCAATTCTCGCTCACTTTTTTAACAGACTTCAAAAAAAGAGGAGGTTACTCAATTCGACGTGTAGGTATTTTGTGGTCCTGTTCACGCATAACTTTGTAACCCAATAACTTTTTTGCTTTTTTTTTGGTTCATTTGAAGGGGGAGCTTCCCACGGTGGTCCCGTTAAATTTTTTCTAAATTCTGATAACGGAGTTCGAAGTTAGGCAGAAAAAACTGTTAAAATTCAACCTGTTAAAGTTCAACCTAAACATTTCATGGGCACCGAACAAATTACTTTATTGTTGTAAATCTGGCAGCAGGCCGATGGCGGAGTGGGTAGAGCGCCGGGTTGTTTGTTTTGTTAGTTTTGCTAACACGAGCCCGTGGAAGCTCGTCGCCTGGACGGAGTACATCCGAGGCAGGTCCTCCGCTGTACCCCGTCCGGATAGTTTTGTGTTTAGGTTAATTAGCTTGTAAGTAAGTGGTGCGAGCTTTCACGAACTTGAGCTCTAGCATCACTCGAGTCTGTGGAAGCCCGTCGCCTGCACGGGGGTCACCTGAGACGATTTTATCGTCTCCGCTGCCCCCGCCCAGATAGTGCTAGATCTAAGTCATAGAATTAAGTAGTTGTAAGGTTTTATATAAAATAAATATAGTGTCTAAGTTTTTTTTCCAATTTTTCTTAGAATTAAGTTGATATTGATAATGTTTTCCTTTTAGAGATAAAATATAATTATAAAATAGATAAGTTTTAGCCGAAAGGCATAAGCTAATTTAAGACATAGATTAATTTAGAGTGCCTGCTGAGGGCCAGTAAGTTAGATAGATTAGAATAGGCTAGAATAATTAACTTTAAGCGTTTAGTTAAATTTATATTAAGATAGATGTTAAGGTCAATAAAATGCTTTTTAAAACTGAAAAAAAAAAACGCCGGGTCCTCGATTCAGCGTTGTAGGTTCGATTCCGGTCGGGGCAGTCGGTTTTTTCTTTTTCTCTTTTTCTTTTTTCTGAAATGATTTATTAACATATTGGTCAGCGGCCGATAGTACTTGACATAGCGCAAAGGGCTAGAGATGAGTGTTCTTGTCTGTGGGATCTGTGGGGTGCGAGTTCGATCCCAAGGGCTCGCGGTGCTTTTTTTTTCTATATATCGACAAAATAATTATTTTTTAATTTCCTTCGGGGAATTTTGTTCCATATTAAACAAGTTTTCGACGTGAATGCGTCTGTAAATTTGTTTCCAGAACAAAAGCCGATAAGAACGAAATTATGGCGAAATTTGCAGCTCAAAAAACTATTGTTTATATCGAATAAATAAATATACCATGACGTGAATGAAGAATCAAAGAAGTTTATTGTTTACATTTAATTTCCCCGATATCAATGGCAACTTAACTTTTTATATGCCCTATATTATCTTGATCTGTATGTGTGTATAGTGTAAACAAATCTTGCAACTTGATTTTGACCCAGTTCCATATAACCGATCAACTGCAAATTTTGCACATACGTATAGTTCGCATGACAATACAATCTGCAATCAAATTTTGCAATTGCGCTCCCCGACCCCAGACATGGGTATCAAATGAAAAGGTGTAACAAGTAGAATACACTTCGCTATGTGGCGTCGTAAAAACGTAGGCTCCTTGCAATGACAGGCAATATTAAAAAATGAATGGACTAAAAAGCACGAAATAAAAAAAAATTTTAAAAACCGACTTCAGAAAAAAACCCGCGATGCACAAAAAAGGATGAAATAATTGTTTGTAATTCTTAACAACATCAATCCAATAAGAATGGATCTAGAAAGAAGAATCACTTTTGAAGACGGTGCCAGGTAGTAGTTGACTTTGATTGCACTAACTCTTGCTTCGGCAATTGTTTACATTTCTTTGTTAGGCTTATGCCCTTAATATATCACCCACATGTGTTAGCACCGTCTTCAAAAGTGATTCTTCTTTCTAGATCCATTCTTATTGGATTGATGTTGTTAAGAATTACAAACAATTATTTCATCCTTTTTTGTGCATCGCGGGTTTTTTTCTGAAGTCGGTTTTTAAAAATTTTTTTTTAAATATACAACGGATCATAAAATTAAGCAAAGTTAAAAAGAATAAAAGATAAAGAGTAAAATTGAAAATATGCAAGTTACACCAACATTGTTTTCTGTTTCTTGAAAAAGTCAGTTTATGTTTGTTAAAAATTTAATAAATTTTAGGCCGGGTTATCAATCAATACAGTCAGTTGTCGGAAGAATCATTGTTGTTGTAGTAGTTGCCTTTCCGATAATTGCACCAATAAATATATAATTTTTTCCACGTTACTTAAGAAATAATAAACAATAAAACAGTAAGCCCTAAAATTTTATTATTCTTGTAAAATGAAAAAGGATTATTTGCGAAAAGAGGGTATTTTTTCAATTCCAATAGAATAATAATTAATTTAGGAGTGGACTCTGATGGCACCGATGGAGATGAAGAATGGTAAAAACCTGGACAGACTTGTAAGTTTGTAATTACTAACAATTTTAATAAACTTTAAGTAAAATATTTAAATTAATAAATACATTAATAATTGTTTTTCGCTTTATTGTAAGAAAAAAAATTAATAAGAAGATTTAAATAAACTATATTTAAAATATTTCCTTCGGATTTTTATTTTATTTGCGGTTCTGTTCAAATTTCTACCAATTATTCAAATCGGAAAACATAATTGTCACTGTGGGATGTACAGAAGCTCTTATCAAAAAACAGAGTCGTCGTAATATATCGCACATGGTGTCAGAAATTATATGTGAATTGCTGATAATACTTTTGCGTGCGTCTTTGGCCTTCATTTATAGAGCTTAATTTCTCAATTAGAGAGGAAGAGAAATTATCTTAAGCTTTTGAGCATTTTTTAGAGCTTTTTACCCCAACATGTGCCAGATGTCACGACATTTGAAAAAATCTATACATAGTTGATGAAATTCCGGATTCTGAGGTAAACAAAATGCTTTTATATGGTGCTAGCACATTGGAAGAATTGAAAGTAGCACTGAAGAGGTACGATAAAATTAAATCATCACAAGCTTCAAATTTTTTACGTTACCGTCAACTGGATAATAAAACTGAGCAACAAATACGAGGGAAAGTTAAGTGCTTTAATTGCAACGAGGCTGGACACGTGAGCAGTAAATGTTCTAAACTGAAAAGAACAAAAGGTGCTTGTTTTAAAATTAAATGCGGCAAGTTGGGACATAGTGCGCATGAATCCGTTATGAGTATCGAGGAATCTGTCGCATTAGATGTGATTGCAGCTGAAACCAACCTACCACGGAAAAATGTTAAGTATACTTATCCTGTTACTAATGAGTTTAAATTCTTTATTAGAATAAAGATGAAACAATACTTGGGACTTCTCATGCGTTTTAATGACTTTGATGGATTCTGGAAGCCCGATTAGTTTCATAAAAGAGAAATACCTACTACCACTAGTAATCAGTACAAATAACCAAAATGATGTTAACTTTTACGGCATAAATAAAAGTTTATTGGAAATAGTCGGTAAAACCAATCTTACGGTTAGTTCTAAAAATAAGGATATTACTTTAGATTTTTAGGTTGTGAAAGATGAAACTATGTATTACTCCGTAATTTTTTAGGCAAAAGTAATTTAGGTTTATGGAAAAACAAATGAAAATACGAGAATAGAAAAAGATATTTGTGCAAGTCGTAGCCATGTTCCATCTGAGAGTGATTGTTCGGATTTTAATTTTGAAAGACAAATTTTAAATATGTATTGATGTGTGTGAAGAGTATAATAATATAAATATTAAAAGAACGTTGCCTCACGGAATTAAAAGTAAAGTTTTCAACATTATAACAGACGCTTCGAGTATGCGAATAAAAGCGGTTAAGTCTGATAAAACTTTTGAAATGAAAATTACTTTAGTTAAAGACGAACCATTCTATTGCACACCCCGTAGGTTACCGTGTTCACATCGGATTGAGCTCCAAAAAATTATTGACAATTTGTTAAAAAGAAATATAATACGTGAAAGTTGTTCCCCTTATGCGTCACCAATTGTTTTAGTGCAGAAGAAAAATCGTGAAATCCATTTATGTGTCGACTATCGGGAATTAAATAAACACACAGTAAGAGATAACTACCCTTTACCGGTTATTGAGGACTTGTTAGACCGTCTCCGGAAAAACGGTATTTTTCAGTCCTTGACCTTCCTAGCGGCTTCTACCATGTTGACATTGACCAGATTCGATGAAGTATACGTCTTTATTTACACCTATTGGCCAATTTGAGTATGTAAAAATGCCCTTCGGCCCTCCTGTTTTTCAAAGGTTTATAAACAAAAATTTTAAAGAGTTTGTAGTGGCTGGCCAGTTGCTCATTTATATGGATGACATTTTGATAGTCAGTGAAACAGCAAAAGACCAAAAGAATACCTTAGAAAACGTATAATGCGTACAATTAGGGAACATTCTTTGCAGTTAAGACTTGATAAGTGCAAATTTCTTTATGAAGAAACTACCTTTCTTACTTTTCTTCACGACAATCTGCGCGCGGTTAGCGAATTCCCAGTACCGAAGAATGTAAAAGGTGCTCACAGTTTTCTTGGTTTATGCTAGTTTTTCCGATAGTTCGTACAAAATTTTGGTACTTTAGCTAAGCCGTTATACGACCTGTTAAAAAAGGACGTGATTTTCCAGTTCGGGGAGGAAGAATATAAAAGTTTCAAAGTTTTAATATCGAATTTACTGAACTCCCCTATATTGTCAGTCTATAGTCCCTTAAACGAGACAGAACTGCACTGCAATGCAAGCAGTATTGGATTTGGTTCTATATTATTACAAAAGCAAGACGATGGCAAGTGTCATCATTCATTTTATTTTTCGAAAAGAGCGACAGCGGTCGAGTCCCGATATCACAGTTATGAACTGGAAACTTTATCTATCATTTACGCTTTAAAAAGATTCCAAATTTATCTTCTCGGGATTTTTAAAATAGTAGCAGACTGTCAATCCCTTACTCTTACTTTAAATAAAAAGATTTTGAACCCTCGGATATCACGTTGGGCCTTAGAGCTTCAGAACTACGATTAAACCATTGAACATCGATCAGGGAATAGAATGAACCATGTTGATGCTCTAAGTAAATGTACACAAGTGCTACTTATTACGACAAGAGGCACAAACCGCCTCGAAAACATGATAAAGGTGACTTAGTTATGATTAAGAATTCTGTAACAATTCCGGGGATAAACATAAAACAAAATATCGTGGGCCTTACGAAGTTTATGAAGTATTAGACAAAGATAGATATATGATTAAAGACGTTGACGGGTTACAACTAACGCGTTTACCTTATGATGAAATCTGTTCCCCGGCTAATATGAAGCCATATATTTTATGTGTCTCAGCGGTGTGTACATGGTTTCGACAGAAAAGTCTTAACGTAGTTGTTATACAACTGTAAGCTAGTATGTTATATAATTATGTCAATATACGAATTTTGCGAATAGGAACTTATGTGTTATTTTCAGGCATTTCCAAAGATATTAGAAAAAAAGTAAGATGTACTCACTTCTCTATGAAATGTATCCATATTTAATTTAAAAGTTTCAATCGTATTATGAAAGAAAATGTTGTTCTCTCAAAGTCTAGTTGATTTTGATATATAAAAAAAAACGAATTTTAATAATATAATTGTACGATTACACATTATTGTAAATTATTTTTAATATACTAGGTTCATATGTATGTAATAGAATCGATGATATTTAACATACTGTATATGAACAATTTTATAAAGGGAGATCGATATACACTGGTTTAATCGAGTCGATTAAATATCAGGATAGCCGAGCTGTAGAGGCTCTCTTATTTACATTCAAAAAAAGAACAAAAAAAAAAGGCCCGAAAAATATAAACCACTATGTGTCGATCTCTCCTATTTCGAAGCAATAAATATTGCGAGTTCTAAATAAATCTTTGACCCGAACAGACGTGTTATTCTTCTTTTTGCTTTGCTTCCTTACGTTATCCCCCACAAACAACTTTACATTTAAAATTATTTTTTACTTTTTGGTTCATTTTAAAATAAAAGCGTATTTTTTAGTTTTTTCAAACTATGTACATATTTATTTTTATTTGTTGTTTAAGTGGCTCCAGCAATAAAAACTTACATTCAAATTAATTTTTTACTTTTAGGTTCATTTTAAAATAAAGCCGTTTTTTTTGTAACTATTTATTTTTTTTCTATTAATTATAGCGTGATAAATCGCAGGGTAGATTTATTTCAACTTTTTCGTTGCCTTTCCTGGGCAAAGCTCGATAAGAAAAACGAATGTTGCGGAGAAAAAGAATTGGTTCTGTTTCAGGCTTAAGTTCTCTTTGCTTCCAATTTCGAATCTCCAAGTTTTTCACAGGTCAGTTTCGTTGAGAAAGTTTTAACTCTCCAACTCCCGAGAAAAAGTTTATAATATGAAAGCTGGATGCTAAAAAAGCACTTGCCGTGTACTAACTATATATGAAAAAAATTACAATAAAAGATTTTTCAAAATGAATATGTTTCATGTTTTATTTAGAAACGTTCGATTCCCATAAATTCATTCAACTTTATATTTAACAAAACATGGTGTGTTCACGTACTAATTCCCTTTCTCTCAACAAAACTCCATCGTCAATTTCACGCGATTAAAGAAAGAGCTGAGCTCTGGATTAGATTCACATTAATAAAAGCTCCACACTCTTTCAGCTGAATTTCCGACTGAGCAGAGTACAATACCTAAGAGATGCGATAAACATAAAGTGCATATGCCATCGAACTTTCTGCTGTTTTGGTACTGTTCATTTTTCCAGTGAATTCAGCATTTCAAAACCCCTCATTGCTGAAAACGTACGAATTTTTAAAACAGCTGAATCTGCACGATTCTATCTCCTACTATTCAGCGGATAATTTTTTCTCCAAACTTAGCGAAAATGCTTCCTTCTGGTAAAGAACTTCTCCTGAGGCTGAATATTACTGCGCAAGCTTGGTTTTGATTGCGTTAACTGCTGAACCGCTGGAATATGTTCGCGGCCTATATTGAACAGATTTTTTGATTTAATTTTGTACCTTAATTTTTTGTTACAGTCGCAGACGGGCACTGGACGACTTGGTTCAAAGGCCTAGTGTAGTTTATTTGACGGATAAGCTTCCTATTAACTCATCCGACTGCGTTCTGGCGCCGGAGTACATTGGGTACCCTTAAAAAGTAAATAAATCTGTATTTATGCTAACGCAAAATTCTATACAGAATGCCCTTTGCTTTAGTTTAATTGTAATTTAGGCTTTTCAACCTCTTAAAAATACATGTTTCCCACTTCCCCGTCCTCGCTCAATAGTGCACACCATCATGTTTGCACTAGTGTTTACGTACATTTGCTGTTCCTCAAAGTCCAAAATGGCTGAATTGAATATTGGGCTTACATTCTGATTTCTGAACTTTTTACAGCAACAGCGTCATTCCGCAAAGATAGGCCAACGCCAACTTGGCGTCTGGCGAAGACGAGCTTCCACCAGTTTATCCGGCACTTGCCTCGTCAGTTGTCAGTTTCTCGTGTTCCGTGGATGTTGTGTTCTGTTTTGCGATACGGAAGTGAAGTCCACGGTTTAAATATGATCGCCCGCGCTTTAACAGTGTATTTAATAAAATTTGATTCATATTCGTAAAAAATTCGACGTTGATAAAATCTTTCATATCAAAACCCAAGTTTCCATAATTGTTCGTTTTGCTTGTGATCTTTGTAAATAAAAAAATAAATAATAAGCGTTAAAGAAAGTGAAAAAGAAAATAAAATTGGTAATGGTGAATTGTGTGCACTGAGTTAAAAGAGTTCTTTGTTAGTGAAGTTTTAAAGTAAACGTTTCATGCAAGTTGAGCTAAAGAAGTGCATTCCAAGTTCCAACCAGTTCTGCAAGACTATACGATGTATTGAAAAAAAAATCGAAGGTAGTGTGCGTGCACCTAACGGCTATGGCGGATGTGTTTACATTTGGCTTAATAAATCGTGAATAAATATACGTATACAAAACCATTCAGATTAAAGAAAAGTGAAGGTAGAGAACCTTTAAGTAGTGTCGGCACCGGCTTGCAGTGACGTCGGTATTTCGGTGGTTATTTATTTATCGTTCTCCGTACAAAGGAATTTTATATTTTACGTGAATTTTCGTTCGACCAACGCGATTCTGTCGGTAGTGTTGCTGCTTGCTATATTGTATATATACATATATATATACATTGCATAGATCGGTGTATGTGAGACAATTCCATCAGCTGCACCAGACTACTACTAAGGGATTTACACGGTTGTTCCTACCTCTGCATCTACCTATATCAAATCTTGTCATCAAGGCAAATACCTCAAGGAATTGATTTTTAAGTGTGTTAGTTGGATATTGTGTATTTATCGCCACCGCCAGTAGGATTTATGGAAGGACGACCCTTCCAGGGTTACTTTTGAATAAGTAAATAAAATTTTAGTTCATTTTGGATATATTGGAAATACAAACGGCAGCCTTAACTGCTGATTTGCTTCAAGGTAAGCATTAAATCGCAGAAATGTTGGCATAAACATATGCAGAATGAAACCCACAACTAAAATTTTACGATACATTCACATTTACTGTTGTAATTTATCAACTTTTATCCTATCATGATCTCTCATCTGTAAATAAACCTAATATAGGCACTTTTTAGGCCGTTATAATAAGTTTCTTCAACTTATGCTTAAATTAAATTTGTCAAAATGTGGGCTTAGCTTGCGTTTGCTGGGAAAAGTTATATTAGAAAAGAAACGACGGCCACCTTTGGTCTAATGGAAATGAGAATCTCGTAAAAGAAGGGATAATGAATTCAGGTCATATAGTATGTGGAATAAAGTGAACCTAGATTTATTAACGCATATTTATTTTGTATCAGAGATAATAATTTCCCCATATATACCTATGCTAATAAAATTGGGTTTATAGTCCCTAGTTTGGAGTTATTTTTTAATGAAAATATGGGGAACATAACTAAAATATTCTGGTTAAGTACATGCATAGAGGGTTGGTTGGTGTTATAATGTGAATTAAATAAAGTTCGAAATTATAATAAAAATTCAATTGTAATTAATATCTTTATGTAAATATTAATTGAAAATTTAAATGTTACTAATGGTTTCGATGCGGTTTAGTTTTATTATCGCTAATTATCAATTATAAAAAGGGTGTGTTAAAAGTGATTAATCATAAGTAAATCATACAGAAAAATTAAGCAAATGTAACAATGGTAAAAACATTTATAAATGAAGTTAAAATTTGAGATTTTAAAACTAAAAGCAAAGAATGCAATACAGGATACTGAACTTCCTAGATTTTATATCCAAATGCAATAATTGCGTATGATTTGAAGTTAATCAAAAAATGAAGTGGCATTTGAAAAGGTAGTTAGATTTGATTTGTAAATCACTTTCGCTTATTAAAAGCAAAGAAGTGTCGCTCTGGACATTGGGTATAGGTTATTAGTTTTAAACTGCAATTAATTTGAACATTTAACTTTTATATGCCATATTTAAATTGTTTAACTTTAATTTATTAATTAAACAATAGGGTAACAATTACAGGAGCAATCTGAGTTCAAGCTAAAAATGCTAAGAACTGTTTTTTTTTTGGAAATTAACTCTCAAGGGAGGTTGCGGATGTGTTGCAGATATAAAATCCAAATTTTTGAACTAAGTAACTTCTGCACACCTAAAAGTTGGTTTGGATGAAACATCATGTTTCTTATCTCCAAGCAAAGTGAAAAATGCGCATTTTCGGAGAGAAGCGTTTGTGAGATGATGCACTATGGCTCATAAGAAAAGTATTGAGGCTATGAACAGAAAAATCCAGGATATTACAGGTTGAAAGTAGCTCATGAGAGTACTAACTGCCCTATTGCCCAGGGACTTTAGGCAGACATTACCCACTGTAATACAAGGAACACATGCAGTTGAAGTTGGGCCTGTCTGAAGTCTTCTTTTCTGTGGTCTAATGTCAACGTGTTATCTTTGACAATTAGTATGCGTGTTCATCTTCAATATGCCTTAAATACGGAAGAGTTTTCAAAACTCCTCATTGATATAGGTGATGGAAAGGAATGTTCCGGATAGCCTTGGTGATATTGTTAGAGATTTGATCTCGTTGACTGATAAAATATATCCGGATATTCATCAAACAAACAAACGCCTCAGCTACTAAAATCAATAAATTTCTTCTGGAAAAGCTGACAACTGAACATGTAAAGTAGGAATCTGTAGATACAGTAATGGAGGTAAAAGTCGATGTACCGGAACACTCTTAATACACGTGAAATACCGCCTCATGTTCTTAACCTCAAAACTAGGGTTCAAAAAAATCACGATTTTTAAAAAAAAATCGAATAAATAGATTTTTTTGATTTAAATCAGATTTAAATCAAAAAATTTTATATTGCGATATTGTTATAAGAAATCCAAATAACAATTTACCAAATCATAATTTAAGTTCAGTGTATTCACTGACACATTGTAGGCCTTCAACTTTTATGACTTTTGGAGAATTTGAGCTGGAAAAAGGGTGGTTTTCGAACGGGTTTTTAAGGTGTTAAATCAAACCTTAAATACATTTCATGAAAGTGGGGTTGTAGAGCAACCCTTTGCGAGCCAAATGGTCAATCAAACAATTTCTAGGACCATTGAGGGCCTTGTTCAACCTGTTTCCGTGAAACAGGTGTTTTTACATTTTTGAGATTTACTCGAAAAGTTACCGTTATTTTTCCATGAAATTTTTATTGTAGGTAGGCACCATCAGAAGCCACAATTTAAGCCCTGACGCAAGGTTCTACGATAATTGCACTCCCTATAATTAAATGTCAAAAAACGGCCATTTTTAATGGTTTTTGAATTTTTCTGCAAAACCTGTTGACCGATTTCAATGATGCAAAACTCATAATTTTAGTCTTTTTAAGCACTATTATGTAGTATTTTTTGTTTTCCAAAACAACATTTTTTTCGTACCCAAAACGTGGAAAAACGTGTTTTCGCTACTATTATTAACTTTTTACCACCTGTTGCCCTGGACCAATTTTATCCAAAACACATTCATTGAACTCCCACGATTTTTCTCTTAATTATAGCGTCAAGAAATCGCAGGGTAGATTTATTTCAACTTTTGGTTTCTCATCTCTTCTTGTTATGCTCTCTGCAGCACCAGTTCTAACCTCACTTCGCCCATGAGATTGGCGGAAAATTTGAATTGTTTATTCCAAGTTTTGATTTTGATTTTTAAAGTTGAACAAAATAGTATTATTTATTAATTTCAGTGAATAAAACCCGTAATTTTTTTGAAAAAAAAAAAAAAAAGAAATGTGCTTGAAAAATATACATATGTATGTAGACTTTGATTAGTCAGAACTAATTGATTCAAAAAAGCTATTATGTTTTTTGCAACTAAAAATTAATGACTCGTTTTTAAGGGATGTTATCGTTTCTGGATTTTAAATTCAGCGATAACTTAAGAATAGTCGCTAAAAGTCTATTTTGAGATATGATATTTTCATGTTTTCACGGATTGGTGGTGGCGGGTTGTACGTGGGGGTGGGTTAATGCTGTTGTCCTTAATGAGCTCGAAATTTTGACCTATATAAAACTTTTTTTGTTAGCACCCCCATTTAAAATTTTGAATATCTCGAAGGGGGGCTGGTCCGAAATTTTTTTCTTGCAGTCCAAAATTATCCTAAACTAGCTCGAAATTTTCACCGTATTGGATTTTCATTTTTCGAAAGTGGGGGTGCGAACTTTATTTCCAGGCCAGGTTTAAAAGTCAGTTCATCTGACAACGTGGTCAATCGGCTGCAAGGAAAGAAAACAAAGAATTTTGTTACAATGAAGTATAGAGTGCTTAATTAGTTAATCTTGATTCTTTTCATAAGTATTCATATTCAAAAATTGGCTGAACGATTAAATAAATTATAAACCAATCGATTTATCCTATTTGTTAAATTTGTTAGTTGTACAGTACATATTTGATTTTAAATAATAGAGCACTCTTTAACAAACAACCAACTTTTATTTCCCAAGATTCACGGGGATGAAGTCGCGGGTAAAAGCTAGTTGCATTATAAGTAAGGAAAGCATTTTTCTAGTAGCTTATATGTTTCTGGTAAAAACACAAAAATTTCTACCTGCGCTACCTGTGTTTTTACTTTAATTAAGTTTATAGGTGCTATATTTTTAGTAGATACCTATGAGATCAAGTTAAGGAAAAGATCAAGTTGTATGAATTTTTTCTTCTTCTTAAATTACGCTGCAGTCCTTGTGAACCCCGGGACTCTTGAAACCTCTTCCTCCAATAGTCTCCACGTCTTGTTAGTTCTTTCCAGTTTGTTTTACGAAGTTTACATATACTTTTTATTTATTTATTTATTGCCAAGCAAGGCACTTATAAAAAAATTGATTATAAATTAGATACAAAAAATACGTAATATCGTAAAAGGAACCTTTAAGTATAAGGAGTATTTTAGTATTAAGCTAAGATCTAGGTCTAAAGTGTTAGTAAGACATCAGGGGTGGTTCAACGTAAGTTGGGGAAGTTAGTTTTCTTTTGTAGGACATTTTGTTAATTGAGCGAAAGGAACAGGATGCGTAGGTATTGAAGATGGTGCAGCACCTGTTAACGGGCTCGTGCCTAGCATATTCAGCGCCATGCGGCTAGTCTTTAAGTAGTTTGGAATGTCTTGTGTGTCGAGTATCATTAAATTTGATGGTGTCGGACAAGAACTGGAGAACCAGGACATCCTAGGGAAAAAAATATATGTGTAATTTCCGCCTAAGGGATAGAGGCAAGACATCAAGGATATTGAGCCTGTCCGTATAGTGAGGAAGGTTGTGAAAATCCGAAGGATTATAGAGGTTTCTAAGCGCGAAAAGAAGGAGCATCTTATGGACCGATTCTATTCGGTTTATACTAATTTGAAATATAGGATCTCAGATCTGGCACGCATAGTCAAGAATAGGACGAACTAATGAGCAAAACGGGGCTTTGGCAACTCATACATTGTCAGATTCTTTAGCTCTTCTCTTAATAAAGCCCAACAGCTTATGGATCTGGCCATAATATTATCATAGTATAAGTTAAAGTTTAACTTGCTGTTTAGGACAATGCCAAAATCTACAATGTGATCGACATGATCCAAGACATAAGGCAATTACGTGGCACTTACTGGTGTTAAAAAAATTTTGTCGTCTATCCTTTTTTTGCCATTGTTCATCATGTGTGATTCTATCTTGCCAGCGAATTTTTAGGTTACGATAGCCATCTGTTGATAAAAACTTGTAGATGCCTTGTGATGAATTTGGTGAGTTTCAATGTTTCGCAAAGATACAAAAGAATTACCTTAACATTGGAGTTTAACATCCGAAATTTAGTTTTAGTGCTTCATCCTCCATGCAGGGTGTTAGCAAATAAACAGAATTCCTGTCGCTTATTTTACACTTAACCACGGCTGTGGGGGCTACTATCTCTTTCCTAGCTCTTTTAATTGCTGACGGGCCTGGAGTCACAGAATTTAGGTTCCATTGCTACTTACACTTTCTCTATAATAATAGAATTAACCTTCTAACACAGAAGGCGAAATTCTCAGCTGGGCTGAGACACATTTACTACTGTCCTGTGGCTCAGCTAAGGCATGCAAACATATAATAACAAATGAAGACCCTCGGGGAAAAACCAACTTAGTCCAAAAATTAACACGGGTGGACATGTTTGTTTTTTCCCTCATTCCCATGGACTCAGTTGGTTCTTCCCCGACGTCCCTGCAGGTAGCGGTGCCGGATGAACAAAAAAGTTTATAAAATATATCAAAATTAAGGGCTCAATATGGGCTAATTAAATGCCATAATATTGAATTTTAGGCTGTTTTGATTTTTTTAAAAACAAAAGATCCGCTAGCTAAAGCTTTACTTAGCGGTGTCTCATACCAATGTTCATGTAACAAAATGTATTTCGTACTAAATGCACTTCAAAAATTATAGGCTAATTAAAGGCTACTAAACAAATAACATTTTTGCTATAAAAAATGGATTTAACAATTTCTTAACATGTTACTTCACTCATTACCTTAAAACTCACGAAACTTTGTTGAACCGAAAAAGTTCGTTCGCTCCTGAATTCAAATTAATTACAGATTATTGTTCTCTCTCGAAGGAGGAAAGATTGACATTTACAAAAAGCAATTTTTTATTTTTTAATAATGGAACATAAAGGACCCATTTTTTCGTGTCATTGTATCATCAGTTCCTTATACAAAACTAGTGGGATGTTGTGCCTAGAGACTAGCCACTAATTACGCTTTTTCATGGTATTCTTTTTGTTTAATAACACTTCAGACTGGATGACAATATATTAAGTGGAGATTGTAAAGAATCACGAAAACATTCCTACAAATAACTTGAAAAACTAACGCATAACTGTGCGTACAATTGTCATCAAGAGGGCATAAATACTTTATATTATTTCCACGAATTTTATAATGTTTTATAAAGCCGCCGGAGAGCCATAAAAAATCAAGAAAATGATATTTTTTCACTTATTAAATAATATAATTTAGTCATAGATTCAAAAGATGTTCCACCGAAGTAAAAAAAAAATTTCACCATTGCGCGGTCGTGGATTGAACTTGGTTCCGCGGCGTACGAGTCTAGCGCCTTACCTCTAGGCTACTGATATATGCATTTTATTAGAAATCTCTTTTTTGCCGTTAAGGTAAATGTGCCATATTCCGAGCTATTAAGGGGTTTTGAAAATTGTATATTAGTTTCTAACTGTTGGAATGAAGGTAGCCAAGTGAAAAGTGTTTGATGATAATTATATAACTGTTCTTTTGAGAATTTTATTCATTTCAGGTATATTAAATGGCCCATTATGTTTTTTATTGATAAAATTAGAAACCACTTTTTTGTCTCTAATTCCGTCCTACAAAATTCAACTCTGTATCTAATTCCGTTCTGATAGGTCCTTAATTCCGGCCTAATTTTAAATGACAGTTCTACAAAAGATATGAACGATAAATGCTTATTTATTTAATTTATTTAGAGAATTAAGTGACATTGTCAAGGTCTGTAATACCATCCGACTAATACTAGGATTTCTTTTTAAAAATCTCTCATTCCAGTGCCTGCCTGGACTTTTCAGCTAATTTAAAAAAAGAAGAATGAGCAGCTTTGATTATTGGAAACCCAATTCCTGCCAATTGCTTCGCCCATTAACCAATTAGGTTCTTTTTATTTTAATGTAGAGGCCCTGTATATTATGATAGTTCCACGCTGGATAGACTCCAATCCTCTTGTCAACTGTTCTTCAGTGTATTTTTTTGGTCATTATTACATGGGAAACAGGTGTCTCAACGAACTTGATGTCAGTAAATGCACTGACTCGGACAATATACCCTCTATGGTTCAAAGGAAATGTGAGTAACCTCTGCGCAAACTTTTTCTCCTGTAAAATTTTCTGGAATCGATCCAGACCATCGGAAACTAACTCAAGTTTAGCCCATACAGAAAAAGGGGAATCTAACGACACTACCGCCCAATAGCAATTATCTCCAAAATGAAGGAGGCAATAATCTAACCATATTATATACGAAAAGCGTTTTCCGTCAAACAGAGTATTCATCGTTTTGTTGAGTTTGGTCTGGTTGCTCTAGATATCTCCATGGCTTTCGACAAAAGTATGGTACTCCGTTCTGCTGATTAAACCTCAGGCTATAAGTATCGACTTAGGAACTGGACTGAGAATTTCCTCTCTGGCCAGTCAATCAAGGTAAAATTGCATGGCCTCAGACCTGATATCACACTATTTCTGCCAAGGGTTTCCCGGGCCCTAAAAATAAAGTATGTACTGTCTCATCTCAAATAAAAGCTGTAACAACCTTCCGTCTGTGGACGGTGCGAATTTAATGACTGATCCATTTCTTATAATCTTCGGCATAACTTTAACTGATGATCTGCGATAGAATAATCACATATTCCAAATCGCTAAAAAAGTATTTTAATGCATGTCAGTATTTTAATGCATGTCGCTAAAAAAGTATTTTAATGTATTGGTGACCCTGGTACAGATTGGTTATTCGTAAGATTAAATTTTTCACAAAAAATTACGAATTTGTTATATACTTTGAGCAATGTGTGCTTGAAAATATTATAATTACTTAAAACTCGTTTAAATTCTATTAGTTTTCCTGCGAGTTGATTGATTCCTTTTCTAGCATTAGGCCCCCATACACTACAAGGTTTTATGCGTACAAACATGTCCCACAATCTTTCTGATAAACTTGTTTGAACGCCGAGCTCACCCATACACTATTATGGTTTTCATTTTCCTTTAAAGATCAATCAATAGCCCTTGAAATTTTATGCTTATGCACAGAACTGTCAGATAAAACCACAAAAAAATTAAACCATTTTGATATTTGGGACAAACTTAAAACCAAATTCACCACACTGTCAATCTTTGTTTGAGCGCCTTGTTTGTACGCATAAAACCTTGTAGTGTATGGGGGCCTAATGCTAGAAAAGGAATCAATCAACTCGCAGGAAAACTAATAGAATTTAAACGAGTTTTAAGTAATTATAATATTTTCAAGCACACATTGCTCAAAGTATATAACAAATTCGTAATTTTTTGTGAAAAATTTAATCTTACGAATAACCAATCTGTACCAGGGTCACCAATACATTAAAATACTTTTTTAGCGACATGCATTAAAATACTGACATGCATTAAAATACTTTTTTAGCGATTTGGAATATGTGATTATTCTATCGCAGATCATCAGTTAAAGTTATGCCGAAGATTATAAGAAATGGATCAGTCATTAAATTCGCACCGTCCACAGACGGAAGGTTGTTACAGCTTTTATTTGAGATGAGACAGTACATACTTTATTTTTAGGGCCCGGGAAACCCTTGGCAGAAATAGTGTGATATCAGGTCTGAGGCCATGCAATTTTACCTTGATTGACTGGCCAGAGAGGAAATTCTCAGTCCAGTTCCTAAGTCGATACTTATAGCCTGAGGTTTAATCAGCAGAACGGAGTACCATACTTTTGTCGAAAGCCATGGAGATATCTAGAGCAACCAGACCAAACTCAACAAAACGATGAATACTCTGTTTGACGGAAAACGCTTTTCGTATATAATATGGTTAGATTATTGCCTCCTTCATTTTGGAGATAATTGCTATTGGGCGGTAGTGTCGTTAGATTCCCCTTTTTCTGTATGGGCTAAACTTGAGTTAGTTTCCGATGGTCTGGATCGATTCCAGAAAATTTTACAGGAGAAAAAGTTTGCGCAGAGGTTACTCACATTTCCTTTGAACCATAGAGGGTATATTGTCCGAGTCAGTCCATTTACTGACATCAAGTTCGTTGAGACACCTGTTTCCCATGTAATAATGACCAAAAAAATACACTGAAGAACAGTTGACAAGAGGATTGGAGTCTATCCAGCGTGGAACTATCATAATATACAGGGCCTCTACATTAAAATAAAAAGAACCTAATTGGTTAATGGGCGAAGCAATTGGCAGGAATTGGGTTTCCAATAATCAAAGCTGCTCATTCTTCTTTTTTTAAATTAGCTGAAAAGTCCAGGCAGGCACTGGAATGAGAGATTTTTAAAAAGAAATCCTAGTATTAGTCGGATGGTATTACAGACCTTGACAATGTCACTTAATTCTCTAAATAAATTAAATAAATAAGCATTTATCGTTCATATCTTTTGTAGAACTGTCATTTAAAATTAGGCCGGAATTAAGGACCTATCAGAACGGAATTAGATACAGAGTTGAATTTTGTAGGACGGAATTAGAGACAAAAAAGTGGTTTCTAATTTTATCAATAAAAAACATAATGGGCCATTTAATATACCTGAAATGAATAAAATTCTCAAAAGAACAGTTATATAATTATCATCAAACACTTTTCACTTGGCTACCTTCATTCCAACAGTTAGAAACTAATATACAATTTTCAAAACCCCTTAATAGCTCGGAATATGGCACATTTACCTTAACGGCAAAAAAGAGATTTCTAATAAAATGCATATATCAGTAGCCTAGAGGTAAGGCGCTAGACTCGTACGCCGCGGAACCAAGTTCAATCCACGACCGCGCAATGGTGAAATTTTTTTTTTACTTCGGTGGAACATCTTTTGAATCTATGACTAAATTATATTATTTAATAAGTGAAAAAATATCATTTTCTTGATTTTTTATGGCTCTCCGGCGGCTTTATAAAACATTATAAAATTCGTGGAAATAATATAAAGTATTTATGCCCTCTTGATGACAATTGTACGCACAGTTATGCGTTAGTTTTTCAAGTTATTTGTAGGAATGTTTTCGTGATTCTTTACAATCTCCACTTAATATATTGTCATCCAGTCTGAAGTGTTATTAAACAAAAAGAATACCATGAAAAAGCGTAATTAGTGGCTAGTCTCTAGGCACAACATCCCACTAGTTTTGTATAAGGAACTGATGATACAATGACACGAAAAAATGGGTCCTTTATGTTCCATTATTAAAAAATAAAAAATTGCTTTTTGTAAATGTCAATCTTTCCTCCTTCGAGAGAGAACAATAATCTGTAATTAATTTGAATTCAGGAGCGAACGAACTTTTTCGGTTCAACAAAGTTTCGTGAGTTTTAAGGTAATGAGTGAAGTAACATGTTAAGAAATTGTTAAATCCATTTTTTATAGCAAAAATGTTATTTGTTTAGTAGCCTTTAATTAGCCTATAATTTTTGAAGTGCATTTAGTACGAAATACATTTTGTTACATGAACATTGGTATGAGACACCGCTAAGTAAAGCTTTAGCTAGCGGATCTTTTGTTTTTAAAAAAATCAAAACAGCCTAAACTTCAATATTATGGCATTTAATTAGCCCATATTGAGCCCTTAATTTTGATATATTTTATAAACTTTTTTGTTCATCCGGCACCGCTACCTGCAGGGACGTTCTTCCCCGAACCTTTTATTATTGCCCGTTCATTTTGTCAGGACTACGTTGGTTTTCCCCCATAGTTAATACCTTGAATTGTAGTACACCTTAGCAGCTAATAGATGGAGCTGAATTCTCTGATTTTTGAAAAAGTGGACTAAGTTGGTTTTTCCCCGAGGGTCTTCAAATAATAAATACTAACAAAGAACAAAGCAACAATAAAGGAGTGGGGCACAACAAGGAGTCACGCCAAATTAAAAATATTCATTTTGAAGGCCACTTCACTTGTAGACATGCTAAAAATACTCATTTTCCTATTAACGTTAATAAGCATGCGATTAACAGGTTCGTACTTGCCATAATTGGTATTAGAGGAGTTCAATAATATGCAATAGAGGTACGGTTACCAGATGACAGGAATTTCCTGACATGTCCGGAATTTCTGCCTTCTGTCAGGGAAACAGGAAAAATTAAAAAATGTCAGGAAATTTGGAAATTGCAACAGAAAATAAACATTGATATATTTATTGAACATAGAACAAGAATAAGAGAATCAAATTTTTACATCCCATACTTTTCATTTCTACATATTAATTTTAGCAACTGCTGGTCTTGTATGACGATTTTGTAAAACTCTTCACATGATATATCCTTTAAATTGAACTGTGTCAACAGTAGAGCCTTAATAGAAGTTATGGATAGTCTATTTCTCTCCTTAGTCCACTGTGCACCCATTAACAAGAATACTCGTTCTAAGTTTGCATTTTGTGCTTGTATTGCAAATATAAAGCAGCAAATCTTGTTCAGTTCTGGAAGTCTCTCTACGCTACTGGTTTTTAAAATGTACAAAAAACAAATAAATTTCCGATAGTTCATTTTCAAAAAATTTTTTGATTATTGTCGGTACTCGTGGAGTTGTCAAAAAGTATTCTTTTAAAGGTAGATGCATTTTCTGAATTCTTTCAACAGATGGAAAAAGGCTAAGCCACCTTGTTTTATTGTGGTTTAGCAGCTTCTCGTAATTTACATCAATATATTCACAAGTGGATTTTAAGGCTTCAGTACGCACGGTGTATATCGAGAAGAAATTAAAGAGCTTCATCACTAGCGACTCAATGCCAATTTTTAGCATATCTGTACTACCATGTTGAATGCAATTATGCAAAATGTGCGCTGGGCAACCAATTCCAACAATTTTTTTTATCCAGTTTATTTTAAAGGTTCGTCAGCACATTTCTCCCTGCTCGCCTATTGATTCCTCCAAAATTGACGTTAGCATTATCCGCCGTTAGGGAGACACATTTTTTATTCAAATCATATTTTTCCAAGGTTTTCATAATAATGTCAGATATAGTTTCTGCTGTCTCGTTTGGGGTGTTAATGACATTGATATTTTGAATAATCCATGGAGCTATCGCGCCATTTACGATGGCTTCTGTTTTAGTTCTTTGGCAAGTAATATCTTTGGCAGTCTTGGAATCAGGAAAAATAACCTTCATTAAATGGCCAGTGAAGTCCATGGAGTTGTAAGATTGGAGGTGTTTTACAATGTGAAACGCTAGTGCAGCTTCATCAGCTGATTTCATTGCTTTATATTGCGATGACGCAGGCTGGAAAATAGTATCTATTTTGCAGTTCTGCTTTGCTATCAGCAGGTGATTTTTATGTTTATTGCTTTTAATATGGGTTTTATCACATGCACCTTTGTATTTTATAGAAATATAACAATCACACACTGTACACAAAGCCTCAGTCGGTTCTCTTCCCTGTCTCATCAACGGATATCTTTCACGCAAAACGTCTGTGAACGTACATTGACGTATACTACTCGAGTTCGATGCCATTTCAGCGTTTTCTATAACTTAACTACTTTTACGTAATGGAAGTAAATACCTTGCAAATGATTTTAGCGACTAATGGGCCGTTCACACTACGCGGACTTAGATCCTACGCGATTTTCGCCGTACGGCCTTTAACAAAAGCGCGCATGAGTTCTAAATCGTGAGCAAATTGTGAAAACAAATCAATTTTTGTTTGAAAAAACATACGCGCTTTTGAAAAGCCCGTATTGTGTAGACGTACAATGTACCTTTTTAAGCACAGCCTTTGGTCCGCGCAGTTTGGCTGTACTGCCTTTGCCATTAAAAATATCGCAAAAAAAGGCATAAACTCTATATGAAAAAAAGAGGCAAAAGCGCGTATGACCTAAGTCCGCGTAGTGTGGATGCACCATAATATGCGACTAAGCACGGCACACTGCACGGAGAGATAAATGTTCTAGGAACTGCAGGTGAACGAGCATGTGAACTTACTAAGCGGGTGAATTGATCTAAATTATTAACCCATGCACCAGGAAATTATTAATCAAAGTAATAGCAGCGAGCAATGTGCTTAAAGAACTCATACAACATCCAAGAGTTAAAACTTCTCATGCATCCTCCAGACTACCCTTATCCTATCATATCCTCAGTGATCGATTTCGGTAGTGATCGACCCAAAGTTTATATGTAGGTATATAATAAGGTAGAGGAGAAATTAGCACGGTGCGCGCCGTGCGGCTATTGCACGGGACGGTCCAGGGTCCATCGGAAATATAAATGTTCGAGCAAATACTGCACAGCCCGTGCAACAATTGCACTGCGCCCGCCGTGGGTCTATATCACGGTCTGAGAGGCCAGCTCTTAGAAATACGGGGGCGGTCGGCCGAAGGCGAGGAAAAGAAAAGCCCAAATTCGAGGCGATCTTCGTGAGGGTAGTGACAATTATGACGAAGTTTCTTCACAAAAAAAAATCCTGAAAACTGTGAACCTCCGGCTCTTCGAGTATTTACTCGAATGGGCCATACGCCAATCCGGCCCTGCATATCCTTTTTCTATTTTCAAAATAAGGCTACTGCTGATGAACGACATGATGGATTGGTAGTATAAACGGTGGCACCTAAGCTTAGACTCTTTCACATTAAAAAAATGAAATTGTGAAGAAATATTATAAATACAAATATTATCAGTGGAAAAATTGATTTTTGTTCCTTTATTTAACAACTGTGGTTCGATCTCAAAGAAGGAGATCGAACAAACTTTTTTTTTCAAAGAAGGAGATTAAAAGTGTTAAGTTCACTGTGGCACGTAGTATTATGCAATCGACTTCTAATTTGGTCCACTTTCTTATATAAAGGAACACAACCGGGGATGTGCAGTAAAAAAATACGTCGTTGAAAAATAAAGACCACTTTAATACTATGTCTTGTACGCAGTGGCCGGTGAACACATATTCATTGTTCATTGAAATATGTAGAAATTATACTATGTATGAATAAAGAATAAAAAAATTGTAATTGCTGCTCGTAGTGTTGTTAGATGTGAAAATCAAACTAATGGTAATGATTTTAATTTGCAAATTATGAAATTTAATATTTGGGACTACGATAACTTTGAAAATAAAAAAACACATTAATTCCATAATTTTATGCTTTCTCTACTGTCGGCAGCCCCCAATGATTACCTGTATTTTTTTAGATCTCGACAACTTATCGGGTCCAGAACTGTCCTATCTTTCAGGCTGGAACCAACTATACACATTCACAAAATTTCATTGAAGTCAGTTGGGAGGTTGCAAAGCTTAACGTCTACGAACATCGCGACACGTGATTTTTATATATTAAGATTTAAAGCAATATCGTAACAATAAGCTCCAATCAAACTTACCACTGTAAGTTTTCTACATTTTATAGAATTTCCCGATTTCCGATTAAATTTACACAAAAGATTAATGCTTACAACACCGTAATACGCCATTATTGAACATCTCATTCCAATATTTTTCAATGCCAATATTTTTCATTGAAAATGCTACAAACCTTCAGTTCTTCTATTTACCCCTCCGTCCTAAAAAATCAATGTTTTATAATTGCTCCTTCTAAATGCGCCTAAATACAAACAAACATCTAAAGCACGTGTTCTAATTTTAGTTTTAATCGAAAATATCCCCCACAATTTCTCTTGAGCATCATCGAAATGAAGTAAAACGCTTAGACACCAAAACTGGTATTTTTGATTCTGAAAGAAAACACTTTTCCGGGCAGGAAGCTTTGTTGTACATAATGCAATGTAACAATCTGGCCCGACAACAAAGCCAAAACCAGTTTTATTGCCTCACACCTGTCCTTAATGGTGTAAAGGTGTGCACTATTTCCAGGCCAAAAATCGACTCGTATAGAATTTGGTTTATTAAAATGTTGGCCAGGTAATTAACTGAGATAATCTGCCATCTCTGCAGAATCTGATTTCTTTTTACTTTCGTCGGTTCTATTTTAAGATTAAACTCCGATACTTAAGGTTACTTGACCTCGTGTTTACCACGCAAACACTTCTTACATTTTCTTTGTTAGCATAATTGTGTTCCATATTCGTGTTGGTATTTATTCAAGTTAAGATTTTGGGTTCTGTTCGCGTATGTGTAAAGAGAGGTTGCGAAATGTGCCCGAACGTTGTTCGAAATGTCAAGGGACTCACTCTAGTAATAAATTGACTGTCGTGTAAAATTGCAAAGAAGACATTTCTCTTATTTCCGTAAAGAGCTTGCATTAAAGCTTATGCCTTGCTCATCAAAGCATTGCCAAGCAATAAATTCAGATTTAAATAACTTCAAAATTAACCTTAATAAAGTTATGCTTAAAGCAATCACCTTGAACACACTTTGGTCATCTTTTTATGACTGAAAAAATTAGTTTCACAGCAATGTTTAACACCAAAACCAAAAAAATGGTAAAATACGAGGCCCGAATGTGAAATGAAATCAAACTTTCAGTGCGAACTTTGAAACCCTACAGTGTTAACGTCAGCCTTAAACCGATAATAAAATCTTAAGGTGTTTTGTACCCGTGCACGGTGCGGATAAATTCGATGTACCTGCACCGTTACTGCGGTAGGTATAAGTTAATTTCCGAAATGTTGAAATGCCTTCTTTTTATGCCACAATTTTAAGGTATTTTAGCTGTAAAAGAAACCTTACGTTGGTTGGGAAGATGTTAAGTTTCGTTTCAAACATGAAGTATTAATATCTAATTCCAGAGAACTGCTTTAAGTTCGTTATTTAATTATATTTTAAATGCGGTGTAATTTTGCAAATACAAATAATTTAGCCCAAAGAAGAATTCCAAAACTGTTTATTGTTACGATTGTAAGTTATTTACCTTATCTCGACTTCGATAAATTCGAAGTCATTGCATTAAACATTTTATCAACCTCAACGCTTAGTCCATCGCTTCTTTAACTATCTTTATTTGCGTTTTTGAAGCGATGCGTTTGGAGAATCCTCACAGTTAACTGGAAAATTTGTGAACGGGCGGGGTGTGGGGGGCGTGGGAACTTATAGGCAAGGGGGTGACACCGACTCGTATGCCGTGACGGCAACCGCCATGGCACCTCGACTGCGTCGTAACATCCCAATTCTAACTCAAGGTTAAGATTCAGGTTAACTATTGTACTATGCATTAAGTATTATGTAAATATGGCACAACTATAGATGTGTTATGTGTACAATTGATCTAGCAATTAAGTCCATAATATTTTTCATACTGTTCTCAGTGCTATCATAAGCTAGCCAATTTTGTGTGCTATGTATTATGTAGAGTAGACTGGGTACGGTTGTGACAATTTTCATTTGATCGCTCATCATTTAGTAAGTATGCCAGTAAACTGAAGGAAATATGAGCCTGAAGTTCCGAACGTTCGATCGAACGATTTTAGAAAAAAAAAATTAAATTTTGAAACTGACTATCGGACCTTAAAAAACAAGTAAATAATTGTTTTTTGATACCAGACAGACAGTGGGGGTCTCGAAAAATATCATACCTAAATCATTAACCCCGAATTATAAACCTACCCCTAACTAACCCCCTAAAAATGATGTTTTTTGGAAAAAATAGTTAGAGGCCGAGTGCCCCGCTGGATTTTTGTGGACTTGTTAAGGGTGGTGCTAGTAACCACCCCCAAAAATCTCAAGTCGATATCGTGCACGGGCGACACCCCTAACTCACCCCCTAAAAATGAATACTTTTAAAACAATAGTTAGAGGCCTAGTGCCCCGCTGGATTTTTGTGGACATGTTAAGGGTTGTGCTAGTAACCACCCCCAAAAATCTCAAGTCGATATCGTGCACGGGCGACACCCCTAACTCACCCCCTAAAAATGAATATTTTTAAATCAATAGTTAGAGGCCGAGTGCCCCGCTGGATTTTTGTGGACTTGTTAAGGGTGGTGCTAGTAACCACCCCCAAAAATCTCAAGTCGATATCGTGCACGGGCGACACCCCTAACTCACCCCCTAAAAATGAATATTTTTAAAACAATAGTTAGAGGCCTAGTGCCCCGCTGGATTTTTGTGGACTTGTTAAGGGTGGTGCTAGTAACCACCCCCAAAAATCTCAAGTCGATATCGTGCACGGGCGACACCCCTAACTCACCCCCTAAAAATGAATATTTTTAAAACAATAGTTAGAGGCCGAGTGCCCCGCTGGATTTTTGTGGACTTGTTAAGGGTGGTGCTGGTAACCACCCCCAAAAATCTCAAGTCGATATCGTGCACGGGCGACACCCCTAACTCACCCCCTAAAAATGAATATTTTTAAAACAATAGTTAGAGGCCGAGTGCCCCGCTGGATTTTTGTGGACTTGTTAAGGGTGGTGCTAGTAACCACCCCCAAAAATCTCAAGTCGATATCGTGCACGGGCGACACCCCTAACTCACCCCCTAAAAATGAATATTTTTAAAACAATAGTTAGAGGCCTAGTGCCCCGCTGGATTTTTGTGGACATGTTAAGGGTTGTGCTAGTAACCACCCCCAAAAATCTCAAGTCGATATCGTGCACGGGCGACACCCCTAACTCACCCCCTAAAAATGAATATTTTTAAATCAATAGTTAGAGGCCGAGTGCCCCGCTGGATTTTTGTGGACTTGTTAAGGGTGGTGCTAGTAACCACCCCCAAAAATCTCAAGTCGATATCGTGCACGGGCGACACCCCTAACTCACCCCCTAAAAATGAATATTTTTAAAACAATAGTTAGAGGCCTAGTGCCCCGCTGGATTTTTGTGGACTTGTTAAGGGTGGTGCTAGTAACCACCCCCAAAAATCTCAAGTCGATATCGTGCACGGGGGACACTTTTAACCCACCCCCTAGAAATGATTATTTTAAACACAATAGTTAGAGGCCGAGTGCCCCGCTGGATTTTTGTGGACATGTTAAGGGTGGTGCTAGTAACCACCACGAAAAATCTCAAGTCCATATCGTGCACGGGCGACACTTTTAACCCACCCCCTAGAAATGATTATTTTAAACACAATAGTTAGAGGCCGAGTGCCCCGCTGGATTTTTGTGGACATGTTAAGGGTGGTGCTAGTAACCACCACGAAAAATCTCAAGTCCATATCGTGCACGGGCGACACTTTTAACCCACCCCCTAGAAATGATTATTTTAAACACAATAGTTAGAGGCCGAGTGCCCCGCTGGATTTTTGTGGACATGTTAAGGGTGGTGCTAGTAACCACCACGAAAAATCTCAAGTCCATATCGTGCACGGGCGACACTTTTAACCCACCCCCTAGAAATGATTATTTTAAACACAATAGTAAGAGGCCGAGTGCCCCGCTGAATTTTTGTGGACATGTGGTGGTGCTAGTAACCACCACGAAAAATCTCAAGTCCATATCGTGCACGGGCGACACTTTTAACCCACCCCCTAGAAATGATTATTTTAAACACAATAGTTAGAGGCCGAGTGCCCCGCTGGATTTTTGTGGACATGTTAAGGGTGGTGCTAGTAACCACCACGAAAAATCTCAAGTCCATATCGTGCACGGGCGACACTTTTAACCCACCCCCTAGAAATGATTATTTTAAACACAATAGTTAGAGGCCGAGTGCCCCGCTGGATTTTTGTGGACATGTTAAGGGTGGTGCTAGTAACCACCACGAAAAATCTCAAGTCCATATCGTGCACGGGCGACACTTTTAACCCACCCCCTAGAAATAATTATTTTAAACACAATAGTTAGAGGCCGAGTGCCCCGCTGAATTTTTGTGGACATGTGGTGGTGCTAGTAACCACCACGAAAAATCTCAAGTCCATATCGTGCACGGGCGACACTTTTAACCCACCCCCTAGAAATGATTATTTTAAACACAATAGTTAGAGGCCGAGTGCCCCGCTGGATTTTTGTGGACTTGTTAAGGGTGGTGCTAGTAACCACCACAAAAAATCTCAAGCCCATATCGTGCACGGGCGACACTTTTAAAACACCCCCTAGAAATGATTATTTTAAACACAATAGTTAGAGGCCTAGTGCCCCGCTGGATTTTTGTGGACTTGTTAAGGGTGGTGCTAGTAACCACCACAAAAAATCTCAAGCCCATATCGTGCACGGGCGACACTTTTAAAACACCCCCTAGAAATGATTATTTTAAACACAATAGTTAGAGGCCTAGTGCCCCGCTGGATTTTTGTGGACTTGTTAAGGGTGGTGCTAGTAACCACCACAAAAAATCTCAAGCCCATATCGTGCACGGGCGACACTTTTAAAACACCCCCTAGAAATGATTATTTTAAACACAATAGTTAGAGGCCTAGTGCCCCGCTGGATTTTTGTGGACTTGTTAAGGGTGGTGCTAGTAACCACCACAAAAAATCTCAAACCCATATCGTGCACGGGCGACACTTTTAAAACACCCCCTAGAAATGATTATTTTAAACACAATAGTTAGAGGCCTAGTGCCCCGCTGGATTTTTGTGGACTTGTTAAGGGTGGTGCTAGTAGCCACCACAAAAAATCTCAAGTCCATATCGTGCACGGGCGATACCCCTAACTCACCGCCTAGATGTGATTATTTTTAAACAAATAGTTAGAGGCCTAGTGCCCCGCTGGATTTTTGTGGACTTGTTAAGGGTGGTGCTAGTAACCACCACAAAAAATCTCAAGCCCATATCGTGCACGGGCGACACTTTTAAAACACCCCCTAGAAATGATTATTTTAAACACAATAGTTAGAGGCCGAGTGCCCCGCTGGATTTTTGTGGACTTGTTAAGGGTGGTGCTAGTAACCACCACAAAAAATCTCAAGTCCATATCGTGCACGGGCGATACCCCTAACTCACCCCCTAGATGTGATTATTTTTAAACAAATAGTTAGAGGCCTAGTGCCCCGCTGGATTTTTGTGGACTTGTTAAGGGTGGTGCTAGTAGCCACCACAAAAAATCTGAAGTCCATATCGTGCACGGGCGACACTTTTAAAACACCCCCTAGAAATGATTATTTTAAACACAATAGTTAGAGGCCGAGTGCCCCGCTGGATTTTTGTGGACTTGTTAAGGGTGGTGCTAGTAACCACCACAAAAAATCTCAAGCCCATATCGTGCACGGGCGACACTTTTAAAACACCCCCTAGAAATGATTATTTTAAACACAATAGTTAGAGGCCTAGTGCCCCGCTGGATTTTTGTGGACTTGTTAAGGGTGGTGCTAGTAACCACCACAAAAAATCTCAAGCCCATATCGTGCACGGGCGACACTTTTAAAACACCCCCTAGAAATGATTATTTTAAACACAATAGTTAGAGGCCTAGTGCCCCGCTGGATTTTTGTGGACTTGTTAAGGGTGGTGCTAGTAGCCACCACAAAAAATCTCAACTCCATATCGTGCACGGGCGATACCCCTAACTCACCGCCTAGATGTGATTATTTTTAAACAAATAGTTAGAGGCCTAGTGCCCCGCTGGATTTTTGTGGACTTGTTAAGGGTGGTGCTAGTAACCACCACAAAAAATCTCAAGCCCATATCGTGCACGGGCGACACTTTTAAAACACCCCCTAGAAATGATTATTTTAAACACAATAGTTAGAGGCCGAGTGCCCCGCTGGATTTTTGTGGACTTGTTAAGGGTGGTGCTAGTAACCACCACAAAAAATCTCAAGTCCATATCGTGCACGGGCGATACCCCTAACTCACCCCCTAGATGTGATTATTTTTAAACAAATAGTTAGAGGCCTAGTGCCCCGCTGGATTTTTGTGGACTTGTTAAGGGTGGTGCTAGTAGCCACCACAAAAAATCTGAAGTCCATATCGTGCACGGGCGACACTTTTAAAACACCCCCTAGAAATGATTATTTTAAACACAATAGTTAGAGGCCGAGTGCCCCGCTGGATTTTTGTGGACTTGTTAAGGGTGGTGCTAGTAACCACCACAAAAAATCTCAAGCCCATATCGTGCACGGGCGACACTTTTAAAACACCCCCTAGAAATGATTATTTTAAACACAATAGTTAGAGGCCTAGTGCCTCGCTGGATTTTTGTGGACTTGTTAAGGGTGGTGCTAGTAACCACCACAAAAAATCTCAAGCCCATATCGTGCACGGGCGACACTTTTAAAACACCCCCTAGAAATGATTATTTTAAACACAATAGTTAGAGGCCTAGTGCCCCGCTGGATTTTTGTGGACTTGTTAAGGGTGGTGCTAGTAGCCACCACAAAAAATCTCAAGTCCATATCGTGCACGGGCGATACCCCTAACTCACCGCCTAGATGTGATTATTTTTAAACAAATAGTTAGAGGCCTAGTGCCCCGCTGGATTTTTGTGGACTTGTTAAGGGTGGTGCTAGTAACCACCACAAAAAATCTCAAGCCCATATCGTGCACGGGCGACACTTTTAAAACACCCCCTAGAAATGATTATTTTAAACACAATAGTTAGAGGCCGAGTGCCCCGCTGGATTTTTGTGGACTTGTTAAGGGTGGTGCTAGTAGCCACTACAAAAAATCTCAAGTCCATATCGTGCACGGGGGACACTTTTAAAACACCCCCTAGAAATGATTATTTTAAACACAATAGTTAGAGGCCGAGTGCCCCGCTGGATTTTTGTGGACTTGTTAAGGGGGGTGCTAGTAACCACCACAAAAAATCTCAAGTCCATATCGTGCACGGGCGATACCCCTAACTCACCCCCTAGATATGATTATTTTTAAACAAATAGTTATAGGCCGAGTGCCCCGCTGGATATTTGTGGACTTGTTAAGGGTGGTGCTAGTAACCACCACAAAAAATCTCAAGTCCATATCGTGCACGGGCGATACCCCTAACTCACCCCCTAGATATGATTATTTTTAAACAAATAGTTAGAGGCCTAGTATCCCGCTGGATTTTTGTGGACTTGTTAAGGGTGGTGCTAGTAACCACCACAAAAAATCTCAAGCCCATATCGTGCACGGGCGACACTTTTAAAACACCCCCTAGAAATGATTATTTTAAACACAATAGTTAGAGGCCGAGTGCCCCGCTGGATTTTTGTGGACTTGTTAAGGGTGGTGCTAGTAGCCACTACAAAAAATCTCAAGTCCATATCGTGCACGGGGGACACTTTTAAAACACCCCCTAGAAATGATTATTTTAAACACAATAGTTAGAGGCCGAGTGCCCCGCTGGATTTTTGTGGACTTGTTAAGGGGGGTGCTAGTAACCACCACAAAAAATCTCAAGTCCATATCGTGCACGGGCGATACCCCTAACTCACCCCCTAGATATGATTATTTTTAAACAAATAGTTATAGGCCGAGTGCCCCGCTGGATATTTGTGGACTTGTTAAGGGTGGTGCTAGTAACCACCACAAAAAATCTCAAGTCCATATCGTGCACGGGCGATACCCCTAACTCACCCCCTAGATATGATTATTTTTAAACAAATAGTTAGAGGCCTAGTATCCCGCTGGATTTTTGTGGACTTGTTAAGGGTGGTGCTAGTAACCACCACAAAAAATCTCAAGCCCATATCGTGCACGGGCGACACTTTTAAAACACCCCCTAGAAATGATTATTTTAAACACAATAGTTAGAGGCCGAGTGCCCCGCTGGATTTTTGTGGACTTGTTAAGGGTGGTGCTAGTAGCCACTACAAAAAATCTCAAGTCCATATCGTGCACGGGGGACACTTTTAAAACACCCCCTAGAAATGATTATTTTAAACACAATAGTTAGAGGCCGAGTGCCCCGCTGGATTTTTGTGGACTTGTTAAGGGGGGTGCTAGTAGCCACCACAAAAAATCTCAAGCCCATATCGTGCACGGGCGACACTTTTAACCCACCCCCTAGAAATGATTATTTTAAACACAATAGTTAGAGGCCTAGTGCCCCGCTGGATTTTTGTGGACTTGTTAAGGGTGGTGCTAGTAGCCACCACAAAAAATCTCAAGTCCATATCGTGCACGGGGGACACTTTTAAAACACCCCCTAGAAATGATTATTTTAAACACAATAGTTAGAGGCCGAGTGCCCCGCTGGATTTTTGTGGACTTGTTAAGGGTGGTGCTAGTAACCACCACAAAAAATCTCAAGCCCATATCGTGCACGGGCGACACTTTTAAAACACCCCCTAGAAATGATTATTTTAAACACAATAGTTAGAGGCCTAGTGCCCCGCTGGATTTTTGTGGACTTGTTAAGGGTGGTGCTAGTAGCCACCACAAAAAATCTCAAGTCCATATCGTGCACGGGCGATATCCCTAACTCACCCCCTAGATACGATTATTTTTAAACAAATAGTTAGAGGCCTAGTGCCCCGCTGGATTTTTGTGGACTTGTTAAGGGTGGTGCTAGTAACCACCACAAAAAATCTCAAGCCCATATCGTGCACGGGCGACACTTTTAAAACACCCCCTAGAAATGATTATTTTAAACACAATAGTTAGAGGCCTAGTGCCCCGCTGGATTTTTGTGGACTTGTTAAGGGTGGTGCTAGTAGCCACCACAAAAAATCTCAAGTCCATATCGTGCACGGGCGACACTTTTAAAACACCCCCTAGAAATGATTATTTTAAACACAATATGTAGTTAGAGGCCTAGTGCCTCGCTGGATTTTTGTGGACTTGTTAAGGGTGGTGCTAATCCTAACACCTTCCTAACACCTTTATTTGGGGCGGTGTATTAAGTACATAAGGCTAACAAAGAAATGAAAACAAATTTAGAAAACAGTTAATGCAATGAAAGTCAACTACCACCTGGCACCGTCTTCAAAAATGATTCTTCTTTCTATATCCATTCTGATTGGATTAACCCTGCGTGTGTACACTGGGTCTTGGAAGGAACAGTTAAAATTTGAAACTCACATTTTCCTCTCATGAATAGAAGGCGAACTTCAATTACCTCCCCAATGCTTTTAAACATATGACTTTGGCAACTTGTTGGCTATATAGTAGACCCCAAGTAAGTACCCCAAAATTTTTTTCAGATATTTTGTTTGATAGCCGAGAAAACTTTGAAAACCCGGCCGTTCCCTCAAAGACCTAGTGTACACACCATGTCTCGGAAAATATAGTGTACACACGCAGGGTTAATGCTGTAAAGAATTACAAACAATTATTTAATCTTTTCTGGTGGATTACGAGATTGTTTTTTTTTAAGTCGGTCACTTTAATTTTACTTTCAATCAGACAAGAGTTTATGTCATCACAAAATATACAATAGACTTATTTTAAACATGTGGCAACAGGAATAATTTTTTTATCCCTGCTGTCAGTAAAGAATATTCGATTTCCTCTGATAGGATTGTTTAAAAACAACTCGTAAGTCTCTGTCCGGTTACTTTTGGGAGTCACTGTATGTATTTAAAAATAATAAACACCCTAGCATCCTAGTATCCACGAAAGCCACTCTTTTGAGCATTATGTCTTGAAGAATATTGTTTAATTAATTTTGTTTTGTTAGTAATGAGATAATTTTTGAGCTAATTACTTAATAGATGATAAATCATTTTTCTAAGACAAATTATTATCAATTTGGTATGGTTTATAAAATGCTACAAATATTTGGCTGCTTTTCGGCCACCTTTTTAAGGTTCGGTATTCGGCAGAATAAAAATGAACAAACGACTTGCCAGGCGACGGCGGCGGCGGCGGCCTGCGGCAGAAGTCCCCATACATAGATTTAATTTCTCCGCGCCGCCTGATGTTTATGCCAGCGCAAATGTTGTCCCATGTATTTTAAATGTCACCGCCACCCCTAAAATTCTTTGTGGGTGGGTTAATCCACGTTATGCGGCCGAATACCAAATCATAAAAAACACACATCACTATATGAAAGGAATCCAAATTTCTTCGGAAAGCAACATAAAAAAACCACAATACATATTATGAAAGGGGACTCCAGACCGGGGAATAAATTTCTTGAGAAAAGCAATAAAAAACAATCGAAATCGAGTGGCTTCAAATCGTCTACGGAATTGCGCGCAATTGTGTTAACACCGGAAATATTATTGTAGTATTAAGATCGCATCTACAGTGATAATTTTTCTATCCTCGAAATGTTTGCGAATTCGAGGCTTAGAGCGTGGCCGAATATTCGATATCTCTAGTTTAGATTGAACTAAATATTTTATGAATCGCTAATGCCATGTGGCCAAAAGTTATTTTCTGGAGAACCGTCCATAAGAGATATCAAGTGGGTTACATTTTACCAATTGGGGCTGAATTTCAAAAACCCTAAAAAATAAATTTTTTGGTCATAATTCCTCTAATATCATTTTCACTTTCAACTTGCAAGTTTTCACGGGGGAAAAAAAGCCATAAAACAATTTTTTTGTATGTATTTACAATACAAAAATGTGTAACAGACAGCGTCTGGCCGGGGGATTTGTGCCGTGCCGGGGGATATCTCGCCCTGTCCAGACTTCGCGCCCTCAAATTTTTTAACCAAAAAATGGGCTTAAATAGGTCATCAATTCAGAATTTCATTCATAAAGGAAAAGGGTCGTAAGAAAATTGCGTCGAAGTTTATTTTTTAAATTTTTCTGTACGAGTTAATGCTCCTTCTATTCTTTAACGATGGGTGCGCACGATGCAGAAAGATATAGTGCGTTCTTTCTCTGTCAAAAGCGATTCTTAACGAGCACTTTTTGCTTAGTTTGAAAGACTCGGAGAACGGTGTCCGCGGTTGAGGGGGGTTCGCTATTCATGAAGGGGTCGTTGAATTTTCCGGATGACTTCTATAATAGATTTAGATTTGCTGAATCCGGAAATGCAAGATATTTTTGCAAAATCTCGGTCCTTCAGCTAAGCAATTATTTTTAACAAAAGGGTCTTCGAGGGGGTGGGTTTATATTCAAATATAATATAATATAAGCATTGAAAAACTATTATTTTTTCTAGAATTTTTCAACTTAATTATACGAGTCCATAAATATGACTTCAACTAATATGCATACTTACATATGAAGATATGAATTTTCCGTTCCCTAAATTTTATGAAATGTGATAACAATTTTTTATTTATCCTAGTTGTCTGTAAAAATGCCTGCGAAGGTAAGACATATTTGCGGCTACTTTTTCATTTTCATGCGACTATCGAGTCCCACTATTTGATCAGACCGAAAACTTGAAGGAAAGTGAGCTAAAACTTTTTTCATCATTCTAATTGTACACCTCAGCAAGCTCAATCTCAATATCTATATTTGCCTAAATATATCCTGACCATACCTACTATAGGCAATTCGATTCTTTTTAGCACGATTTTGTATATAAGATTGTCTATAATGTTATTTATACTTAGCTGACGCTGGATATTTTATTTAAATAGAGCTTTTTGGGGACTTCAATTGTATTGATAAAGAAGCTTTTCACTCTAATATGGACATACATACCTACATTTTCTACTCCGATTTTCGAAATGCAGATAGTCTTCGCAAATACTATCATTCCTGCAGGTTTCATCCTTTCAGAAAAGTCCACCACTTTTTGATGGTCACAGCTCGGGCTGTTAAGAACTTTGATTACCTTTCTGTATGGTTATATAATCTCGAATACGGGTAATCCGATTTCTATAGGACTTTAAGAGGTAGTATTTCGATTAAAAAAAATATTTTTTAGCAAAGACAGACAGGTCGTAATGGGGTATATAGATGAATAATATATAATTTAACAATAATAATTTTAACAAATTTCATAGAAACAAAAAAATTATAAACACAAACATTAGAAAATAACGAGAAACAGCGATGGTCCTTTTCAGAACCAAATCAGTGCTAGTAAAATCGTCGCGATAAGAACACAACACACATTTCTAATGTTATGTATTCGTCTCAACAAAAAATTAGGAAAAAAAATGAGAATTGTGTGATGTATTTATTACATTTATTAGGATCGCCAACTACAAATCTTTGGGCGGCAAAGATTTTTATTAATTATTTAAGCACTTAATTTGTAACATATTTCTTTTAGAACATTTAAAATTTTTGTAGGGTGTTTGTAGGGTACAGAGAATCAAATTTATAGCACGCTCACAGGCCTTTGACTATTCTTTCCAAAATAATATTTTCTAAGGGGTGGTTTTAGGGTGCCACCCGGGGATGTTATGAACTTGAAATTTTTTGTGGTAGTTCTTAATACCATCCGTAACAAGTATGCAAAAATAATGCGGGGTCTAAAGCCTCTAACTATTGTGTTTAAAATAATCATTTCTAGGGGGTGGGTTAAAAGTGTCGCCCGTGCACGATATGGGCTTGAGATTTTTTGTGGTGGTTACTAGCACCACCCTTTACAAGTCCACAAAAATCCAGCGGGGCACTCGGCCTCTAACTGTTGTGTTTAAAATAATCATTTCTAGGGGGTGGGTTAAAAGTATCCCCCGTGCACGATATGGGCTTGAGATTTTTTGTGGTGGTTACTAGCACCACCCTTAACAAGTCCACAAAAACCCAGCGGGGCACTAGGCCTCTAACTATTTGTTTAAAAATAATCATTTCTAGGAGGTGAGTTAGGGGTATCGCCCGTGCACGATATGGACTTGAGATTTTTTGTGGTGGCTACTAGCACCACCCTTAACAAGTCCACAAAAATCCAGCGGGGCACTAGGCCTCTAACTATTTGTTTAAAAATAATCATATCTAGGGGGTAAGTTAGGGGTATCGCCCGTGCACGATATGGACTTGAGATTTTTTGTGGTGGCTACTAGCACCACCCTTAACAAGTCCACAAAAATCCAGCGGGGCACTCGGCCTCTAACTGTTGTGTTTAAAGTAATCATTTGTAGGGGGTGTTTTAAAAGTGTCGCCCGTGCACGATATGGACTTGAGATTTTTTGTGGTGGCTACTAGCACCACCCTTAACAAGTCCACAAAAATCCAGCGGGGCACTCGGCCTCTAACTGTTGTGTTTAAAATAATCATTTGTAGGGGGTGTTTTAAAAGTGTCGCCCGTGCACGATATGGACTTGAGATTTTTTGTGGTGGCTACTAGCACCACCCTTAACAAGTCCACAAAAATCCAGCGGGGCACTCGGCCTCTAACTGTTGTGTTTAAAATAATCATTTCTAGGGGGTGGGTTAAAAGTGTCGCCCGTGCACGATATGGACTTGAGATTTTTTGTGGTGGCTACTAGCACCACCCTTAACAAGTCCACAAAAATCCAGCGGGGCACTCGGCCTCTAACTGTTGTGTTTAAAATAATCATTTGTAGGGGGTGTTTTAAAAGTGTCGCCCGTGCACGATATGGACTTGAGATTTTTTGTGGTGGCTACTAGCACCACCCTTAACAAGTCCACAAAAATCCAGCGGGGCACTCGGCCTCTAACTGTTGTGTTTAAAATAATCATTTCTAGGGGGTGGGTTAAAAGTGTCGCCCGTGCACGATATGGACTTGAGATTTTTTGTGGTGGCTACTAGCACCACCCTTAACAAGTCCACAAAAATCCAGCGCGGCACTCGGCCTCTAACTATTGTGTTTAAAATAATCATTTCTAGGGGGTGTTTTAAAAGTGTCGCCCGTGCACGATATGGACTTGAGATTTTTTGTGGTGGCTACTAGCACCACCCTTAACAAGTCCACAAAAATCCAGCGGGGCACTCGGCCTCTAACTGTTGTGTTTAAAGTAATCATTTGTAGGGGGTGTTTTAAAAGTGTCGCCCGTGCACGATATGGACTTGAGATTTTTTGTGGTGGCTACTAGCACCACCCTTAACAAGTCCACAAAAATCCAGCGGGGCACTCGGCCTCTAACTGTTGTGTTTAAAATAATCATTTGTAGGGGGTGTTTTAAAAGTGTCGCCCGTGCACGATATGGACTTGAGATTTTTTGTGGTGGCTACTAGCACCACCCTTAACAAGTCCACAAAAATCCAGCGGGGCACTCGGCCTCTAACTGTTGTGTTTAAAATAATCATTTCTAGGGGGTGGGTTAAAAGTGTCGCCCGTGCACGATATGGACTTGAGATTTTTTGTGGTGGCTACTAGCACCACCCTTAACAAGTCCACAAAAATCCAGCGGGGCACTCGGCCTCTAACTGTTGTGTTTAAAATAATCATTTGTAGGGGGTGTTTTAAAAGTGTCGCCCGTGCACGATATGGACTTGAGATTTTTTGTGGTGGCTACTAGCACCACCCTTAACAAGTCCACAAAAATCCAGCGGGGCACTCGGCCTCTAACTGTTGTGTTTAAAATAATCATTTCTAGGGGGTGGGTTAAAAGTGTCGCCCGTGCACGATATGGACTTGAGATTTTTTGTGGTGGCTACTAGCACCACCCTTAACAAGTCCACAAAAATCCAGCGCGGCACTCGGCCTCTAACTATTGTGTTTAAAATAATCATTTCTAGGGGGTGTTTTAAAAGTGTCGCCCGTGCACGATATGGACTTGAGATTTTTTGTGGTGGCTACTAGCACCACCCTTAACAAGTCCACAAAAATCCAGCGGGGCACTCGGCCTCTAACTGTTGTGTTTAAAATAATCATTTGTAGGGGGTGTTTTAAAAGTGTCGCCCGTGCACGATATGGACTTGAGATTTTTTGTGGTGGCTACTAGCACCACCCTTAACAAGTCCACAAAAATCCAGCGGGGCACTAGGCCTCTAACTATTTGTTTAAAAATAATCATATCTAGGGGGTGAGTTAGGGGTATCGCCCGTGCACGATATGGACTTGAGATTTTTTGTGGTGGTTACTAGCACCACCCTTAACAAGTCCACAAAAATCCAGCGGGGCACTAGGCCTCTAACTATTTGTTTAAAAATAATCATATCTAGGGGGTGAGTTAGGGGTATCGCCCGTGCACGATATGGACTTGAGATTTTTTGTGGTGGTTACTAGCACCTCCCTTAACAAGTCCACAAAAATCCAGCGGGGCACTAGGCCTCTAACTATTTGTTTAAAAATAATCATTTCTAGGGGGTGTTTTTAAAGTGTCGCCCGTGCACGATATGGACTTGAGATTTTTTGTGGTGGCTACTAGCACCACCCTTAACAAGTCCACAAAAATCCAGCGGGGCACTCGGCCTGTAACTATTGTGTTTAAAATAATCATTTCTAGGGGGTGTTTTTAAAGTGTCGCCCGTGCACGATATGGACTTGAGATTTTTTGTGGTGGCTACTAGCACCACCCTTAACAAGTCCACAAAAATCCAGCGGGGCACTAGGCCTCTAACTATTTGTTTAAAAATAATCATATCTAGGGGGTGAGTTAGGGGTATCGCCCGTGCACGATATGGACTTGAGATTTTTTGTGGTGGTTACTAGCACCACCCTTAACAAGTCCACAAAAATCCAGCGGGGCACTAGGCCTCTAACTATTTGTTTAAAAATAATCATATCTAGGGGGTGAGTTAGGGGTATCGCCCGTGCACGATATGGACTTGAGATTTTTTGTGGTGGTTACTAGCACCACCCTTAACAAGTCCACAAAAATCCAGCGGGGCACTAGGCCTCTAACTATTGTGTTTAAAATAATCATTTCTAGGGGGTGTTTTTAAAGTGTCGCCCGTGCACGATATGGACTTGAGATTTTTTGTGGTGGCTACTAGCACCACCCTTAACAAGTCCACAAAAATCCAGCGGGGCACTCGGCCTGTAACTATTGTGTTTAAAATAATCATTTCTAGGGGGTGTTTTTAAAGTGTCGCCCGTGCACGATATGGACTTGAGATTTTTTGTGGTGGCTACTAGCACCACCCTTAACAAGTCCACAAAAATCCAGCGGGGCACTAGGCCTCTAACTATTTGTTTAAAAATAATCATTTCTAGGGGGTGAGTTAGGGGTATCGCCCGTGCACGATATGGACTTCAGATTTTTGGTGGTGGTTACTAGCACCACCCTTAACAAGTCCACAAAAATCCAGCGGGGCACTAGGCCTCTAACTATTTGTTTAAAAATAATCATATCTAGGGGGTGAGTTAGGGGTATCGCCCGTGCACGATATGCACTTCAGATTTTTGGTGGTGGTTACTAGCACCACCCTTAAACAAGTCCACAAAAATCCAGCGGGGCACTAGGCCTCTAACTATTTGTTTAAAAATAATCATATCTAGGGGGTGAGTTAGGGGTATCGCCCGTGCACGATATGGACTTGAGATTTTTTGTGGTGGTTACTAGCACCACCCTTAACAAGTCCACAAAAATCCAGCGGGGCACTAGGCCTCTAACTATTTGTTTAAAAATAATCATTTCTAGGGGGTGAGTTAGGGGTATCGCCCGTGCACGATATGGACTTCAGATTTTTGGTGGTGGTTACTAGCACCACCCTTAACAAGTCCACAAAAATCCAGCGGGGCACTCGACCTCTAACTATTTTTTTCAAAAAAAATCATTTTTAGGGGGTGAGTTAGGGGTAGGTTTATAATTCGGGGTTAATAATTTAGGTATGATATTTTTCGAGTCCCCCACTGTCTGTCTGGTATCAAAAAACAATTATTTACTTGTTTTTTAAGGTCCGATAGTCAAATTCAAAATTTAATTTTTTTTTCTAAAATCGTTCGATCGAACGTTCGGAACTTCAGGCTCATAAGGAAATGTGTTTTGTATAGTGAAATGTACATTTCTTTACGTATTAATACTAAAATTTATTCCTTAAGTACAATGGATAACTTTTGGCGGCAAATTAAAAAAAAATGAATAAATGTCACAACCGACCACACCCCAGGGGCGGTTGTGACAGCGGTTGGGGTCGGTAGTGACAGGTTAAAAATACACCAAAATTATCTAAAATGACCGCCATGAAAATACAAATACTCTACGTACAAATTCATCACTGTTATTTAACCATTAACGCTTAACATATTAAGAGGAAATCTACTCATTACTCTATCTGTACACATACATCAACAATTATTAAAAGAAATCGAATAAAAATACTTACTTTTGACTGTCAAAAAGTAATGTAGGCCTCTACTAGCGTTTATGTCGAGCGATGGTTAACTCAATACTGTGAAACACCTTCGCATGGGCACGATGCCTCTTTCTCTCTTTGCACCCTCCCCGATATTCCTAATAGTTTCGCTAATATGACGACTGTCACAACCGTACCCTGGCACAACCGTACCCAGTCTACCCTACTATGCAGGGTGTCCTATGTACTATCTACTTTGTACTGTGTACTATGCCCTGCACTCAGTATTATGTGGTGTGCACTATGTAGTATATATTATATGCTAAGTATGCACTGCGTATACTATATAGTATGTTCTATGTAAAATATGAACTATCTACTATGAACCTGGTCATGGTTGGGGCTTGAAGTAACTAATGCCGCGCGCACTGAAAAACGGAATTATAACTCCCGAAAAAATTTATATTTGTTGAAAAAACGAATTCAGTCGTATATATTTCGCCGACTATGATCAATGTTCCCTCTAAGTTGTCGCGCACTAATTTTTCGAGAGTCGCACAGCGCTTTTGTATTCTGCGCAGAATTGTTTGCCTTTTTTTATTTCATTTTATAAAAGAATGGCATCTAAAAACGGCAAAAAACCTAATTTCACAAAAAAAAAATGAATTTGTTTGGTTTGCTTATGTTAAGAGAGGGGTGTTCGTTATTGTGTAAATTTTGAACCTATACAACTTTTCGTTTGTGGTTGCAGTCACATACTTGGTAAGGTCACCGATCGTAACATATGAGTAGCCTCTATTTGTATACTTTTTTCGTTTTATAAATTATCGTTCAAACAAAGTAGATCTTGCCTCTAATAAAGAAAGACATTGAATAATTCTGACACTATTAAGTCGATTTTGACAAATGAGTGAGTTTTCTAGGATATTCTCTACCATTTATTTCAAATCAGTTTTTGAATAGGATGTCAACTAAATGACCACTTCCATCGAAGTCGCTAAAAGAATCTGGTCACACATTTTTAGACCCACAAAGTGCGCCAACATCCTACGATAGTATGCGCCGTCGTCGTGTGGCTTCTCTGTTCCCTAAATTCGAATTTTGTTTATTGACTTCACCAGTGAGTGTAAAATGAGTTGTTTTTGTGTATTGACTCATTCCTAAAATGGTACTTAATGACGTTTCAGAATCGTGAATGTTTGGCGAAATCGGCTACAAATTGTCAGGGTTATTCAATGTTCAAATGCCGAAGGTCTAGATGGCACACCGTATGAACAAAAATGTGAACTATACAGTCAAAATCAATTTTCAAGAAAATTAATATAAAAAAAAGTTGACTACAAATTCAAGCATACATACACAAATAAAGGGTGCCATTAAGCATATTCATAAGACCGGTTCTCGTGCGTGGGTCAAGCAGCATTGGACGTGGTGGGTACTTAGTTGGGGGACCCTTGGTAAAGGGACACTCGCGTTTGGAATGCTCAATTACGAATACATTCATATCTATAACAGACTCATGCATACCTCTAGCGGGCGTATTTTTAGAGTTTCTTGCCTCGAGCGGGAGCGTGCATATCCATGTGGAAAGCGCATTTGTTCACTATTCGTGCTTTTACTCGGGATGTAAGCTACATAAGTATTTCTAATCTGCGCAGCTGAAAATCGAGTAATGCACGCTAAGAAATATCAAAAAGTAGGTACTCATAGATTTTCAAGGAATGGAGTAGATCTTTTCAAACTTCGTAACACAAAAAATTTGAAGCGTTCTGCGTTTGTTGCCGTATTAACTAAAAAGAGGGGAAATTATAGAATAAAATTTATAAAATTTGGCAACGAGGTGCGCAGAACTGTTTTTTTGGTGTCACGGAGTTTGAAAACATCTACACAAATCGCAGATGTTGGTTAATTTTCTTTTTGAAAAATTGAATTTTAGAATAAATAATAATTCAAGCAGTTCGACAGCTAAATGCATACGGAACAACTATAGATATTGTATACACAATCGACAATCAAATTAATAAGAAAAATTTTCGCAATTGCTACACTTGAGTACGGTATTATTCGAAATTAAATCTACGTGAAGATGCAACCATTTCTCCTACAAACATCTTGCGTACCAATTTATCATTTTTGATTTTTTTTTTTTCAGTTTTGCAAGAGCATTTTTAAATTTTAGAATAGTTCGTTTTCACACCTCTGTTAAGTTGGCAACAGCAACTCGGAAAAATATTTTCCGCTACGGCTCAAAATTACCCCCTTTTATCCGTTAACCATCGCCGCATAAAAAAATTTCTCGGGAAATGGTGTCCCAACTGAAAAAAGTTATTTTTTTGAGGAATCAATTGCATCAGAATTATTCGCTTTTTACTGCTAACGAATTCTGCGAGAAAAAATTTTCCGCCATTTTCATTTCCCAACATTTTCGCGGAATTTGTTTGTGGATGAAAAGCGGATAATTCAGGTGCATTTTTTGCTTAAAATATTTGTTTTTATGTGGTAGTCTAACCTCAGGGGTCACCCTTTGTACTACTAGCACGTCATGTTGTATATGACGAGGCGATGATGTAGAAAACCATAGGAGTAACGTCGTCAGCAAAGCAATGGAGTGAATTGGAGAGGATTGAGAACAGGTCATTGAGCCCTGGGGAACACCTGCGGAGATGAGGTGAGGGTCGGATTCGATGCCATCCAATGAGCCAAATTACACGACCTATCACTTTCCCAGACTCACTTTCCAATCACTTCCAATAAACCGGTTTTTTAGACAAGGAGGCGCAGGGAAGTGCATGTGTTGGTCTCACTTGTGAATCCAAGAAAAATTTCGGTCTCACAGCAAATTACACAAACACAAGCATAACTTTCTTCACTGGGACTGCGATAATTATAACAATTTTTGTTGTTTTGTGCACAACCACATAGGCAATAGAATTGTTACACGGAAAAGAGGCAGAAATTTAAATGCACCGTGTAATACTCAAATTATACACAAACAGGTTTGACGTGAGTCCCAAGTGAATGGCCGTGTAATTTCACTCAATACTACTTACCTTTGTTGAATGGCCAGAAAGGAAGCTTTCAATCCAGTTCTACAGAACAGAGTCAAGCTGGAGTTTAGCCAATAGAGCGGGATGCAATACTCTGTCAAACGCCTTGGAGGTGTTCCGTTAGGCAACCAAGGAGGTCTCCAGTAGATCTTTTCCATCCAAAGCCGTATTATTTGTCGTTCAATATTTGGTTGTATTCAAGATATTTCTTTCTGAATTTCTTTTTTTCTCTTCTTTGATTTTCTTTTTTTGTCTCCATAATTTTGGAAAAATAGAAGTAATTTCTATTGGGCGGTGTTAGCAGGGCCATTAGCTTCAGATTTTTTGGGTATAGGGATTTCGTCGTGGCCAGTGGCTTTGTTGGAGTCAAGCTCTTTGAGACTCAATCCATTGAGTGAGAGGAACACCCGATGGTGGGGGGTTGCATGTCAGCATCGGGTAAGAAACAATTCTCGGCGAACAGATGCAAGTAGGTCGGCCTTGGGTTTGCTTTCTGTTATCATCTGTTTGTTGTAAATTTCATCCGCAAACAAATTCGCAAAAATTTATTTTTTCGAATTTCTCCGCGAAATGAAAATGGCGGAAATTTTTTTCTCGCGGCATTCGTTTGCGGATAAAAAGCGGATAATTCCAGTGCTTTTATTTTTTGAAAAGTAATAATTTTCAGGCTGGGTTCCGCTAACTTTAGCTTTCCCGGGAATTGGGAAGAGCGGACAATTTTTTTTTGCGGCGACCGCTACCGGATAAAAAGCGGATAATTTTGAGCCGAAAGCAGAAATTAATTTTCTGAGTTGGTCATGCCAACATAACAGAGGTCGTCTTCACTTATATCTTTTTGCATATTTTCTTTTTCCTAACATGTCAATTTTGTTTTTACTTCTTTAAAAGTTTCCTTCGCCATTCTGGAAATATTTTATTTTGTGAGAAAATATGACATTTGTAGAGATTAGAAACCGTGATGCGCTTCTGCGACAATATGAAATCTTGTAAAAAAAAATAAGTAGCACGCCCCCATAAGGGGTTAATATTCTCCCATACTGACTTTTTGTAATAAAATTTGTGAGATTCTTTGTTTTTGCTTTTCTTTTTACAAGTCTCGCGAGCACAAATAAGAATGTTTTATCGATGCAAAGAATGAGTTTTAAATGACTTCTTTCGTGAAAAACAGGAATTACATAAACATCAACATCTTTAATATGAAAAGCTCTTAAAAGCTTTTTAAAATTACCTCTTGTTTTATGAAAAATTTATTCATAAAAATATAAAGCCTAAATTTACATGTAAGGAGATTAGGGAATTGGTTTCGCGGATAAAATTTCAGGTTCAATGCTTGGGGCAGACCAAGCTTTTCGTGTAAAATAACACAAATAAAACTTCTTGGTGCAAAATAATGCACAGAAAAGATTTAAAAAGGAATCATTTGTTTCTATTTTCACTTTAAACTCCACAAAGTCAAAACAGAAAGTTTTCTTTATGCCTTTTCATACATAAACAAAAATTTGGGCTCTGGACCAAAGTCTCAGATACTTCCGTCGGGAGTCTGTCTCCCGCCTCATTGCTTACCCATTGGAATCGAGACGGCAAATGGAAATATTTGGGATATTGATCCATGTGTCTTTTTTTCGTGTGAGAGGTATTGGGTTCAAATGTACTGCGGCAATTCATTTGGCCTATTGTACTACAATCCCTTTACCTCATATTTGTAGGCCAGAATGCTTGAACAAATTCAGCAGTCTGCCAAGTGGCTTGTCGCTTAGACTTGAGTGTTCGAGCAGGGACTCCTTGAACGAAGAAACCCTGCTCCTCGCTATTGCGGGATACTCAGAGAGAACGTGGAGCGCAGACTCATCTTCTCATCCTTTCCAGGCAAAGCCTACATGAGGTGTCCTTCACCCTTTCTATCCTTCGTAAGTGGTAATTTAGGGCACAGTGCCCGGTAATCAAACCAACAAGTGTTCTGATATCATTCCTATTGCGCCCTAACAAGTCCTTGGCCGTCTTAGGTGACGGCACAGGAAGCCACCGCTTAGTAGGCCATTCCAGGCGCAGAATTCCAGCGTTCAGTATGTTTCATCATAGACCGATCGGTCAGAGCCCTTTGCAGCAAGCTGGACGCAATAACAGGGCCTCGTTTAGCTACGGCATCCGCATTTTCGTTGCCTTCGAAACCCCAGTGACCTGGGACCCAGATAAGAGTAACTTGATTGAGATCGCCCAACTCATCAAGAGAACGTTGGCAGTCCCAAGCTACTTTCGTGTTGCTCCTACGGGACCTTATCGCCGCTTGGTTATCAGAGAAGATAAAAATCTCTATGCTCCATTTGACTGTTCGTTTGATGAGATCTGAAAACTCACGGCAATTATGGCGGCGGATTTCCATATGAACTCGCTGTCCATTGCTATTAGTGTTTTCATGTAAGCGGTGGCTGCCGATATACTGCCCGTATACAGCCTATTTTGGTGTTCAGATCTCTCAACCATCCATTTTGTAATTGTAGACCCAAGGAGACTGTTTTATCGAGAGTACTTCTAGATTGTGTTCATCGATAGTTATATTTCTTCCCTTACAGCTCTGGATTGTTGCATCATCTTTGCTTTATCTTCGTTGATTTTCAGCCCTATTTCTTTTGCCATCTTAATTCGACATAGACTTCTTTTGCTGCCAAGAAGGATCTTCCCACGATGTTCACGTCATCCGCATATCCAAGTAGTTGTGCAGACTGCGTTGTTATGGATGCACTTTTCTGTACTTTCTTATCACCCATTCTATGGCCAGGTTGAAAAGCATGGGGGTAGTCCATCTCCTTGTCTAAGACCTTGTCGCACTTCGAACTCTTCTGTTACTGCATTTGGGATCCTTACTTTCGCCAGGGAACTGTTCATTGCGCATCATTCATTGCGCTCCTTTAACCCCTCATGTCTCATGGGACACAGGGCGGAAACAGTTGCCCTCCAGCTCCGACCAGGATCTCCCAGTTGTTGCGGCTTCTGCTAGTAGGGTTCTTCTCCACGTTGTTCTAGGTCTTCCGACTCGACGGGATCCTTGCGGATTCCAGTCGAGGGCCTGTTTGGCTAGATTTTTGTTTTCGCGTCGCAAGGTGTGGCCAAGTCAATTCCATTTTCTTCGTCTGATTTTGTCGTCTATCCTTTCTTGGCCGGCACGGCGCCATAGTTCTTCGTTTGAAATTCTGTCCTGCCAGCGGATTTTTAAAATACGACGCAGGCATCTGTTGATGAAGACTTGTAGGCGCCTTGTGATGAATTGGGTGACTTTCCATGTTTCGCAACCGTACAAAAGTACTGCCTTAACGTTGGAGTTGAACAGCTGCAATTTGGTGTTAGTTGAGGTCTCCGTTGATCTCCATATGCGGAACAGGCATGCATATGCGCCTCGTGCTTTATTTATTCTGGAACTGACATCTTCTTCTGCATCGCCATTTGCGGTAATAATACTACCGAGGTAGCAGAATTTATCGACCAGTTCCACGTCACGGTTATTCAGCGCAGTCCGTTCAATGGTGTTTGCATTTATCCGCATTTCTTTAGTTTTAGTTGGATTTAGCCCTAAGCCTGCTGGACTACTTTCTGTTGCCAAATTGTTAATCATGTTTTTGAGGTCCTGGTGTCTGTGGGCCAGCAAACAGTTATCATCTGCGTAGTCGAGATCCTTAAGGCGGTCTAACAAACCCCTGTTCATTACGCATTTGATCAATTGTACCAGCTTTGAGGGCTAATTTTAATAGGATCTTTACAGCCTCTCTCTGTTTATCGAGTCATATGCCTGATGAAAGTCGACAAATATTTGGTGTCTTATTAATATTATAAACGCGACTGTTTCTATGGTTGTTTGTTACTCTTTCACGCAAAAATTACTGAATGGATTTTAGTGAAAATTTACACTAATATAGCCTATACATCAGAATAACATATAGGCTCTAATTTATACCTCTATCTCGAATCCTTCGGGTAGCTGTAGTGTACTGATATAGCAAAATCCGAAATTTTTGTATGGGAGCTACTCTTCAAATTACTGCTAAAGAATTTAGATCCATTTTGTTTTGGTTTTATCCGAAAAAATACGATTCCCAAAGTTTCAGATCGATCGGAGGTGATTTACCGATAGTCGCCGTATAATTTTGTTGAAAAAAGCAGATTTTTCGTGAAGGACGCGGTTCTCTGAATTTGGATTGATGTAACATCCGCTGCATGTGCCTGATTTTAGCAATGCATGGCTTAAATAAAAGGTCTCGAAATCAAAAAGACGACAAATTCAATAACCGGGTGTTCATCGCTTTTACTATTTCAGCTGTGGTACCTGGAAATTTACATAGATTTCAAGGTGCTTGATTTTTCAACATACAATAATTTTGCATGGGACATATTTTTTGTTTCATATTTCTTACGGAAAAATTACTCTTTATCATGCCATTAAATATTTTAAAAGTTCGTCCAATGTTGCCAAACGTTGCCTATTGAATGTATTAACCGTCTCCATTGATAGTGTGAAGTGTGTTATACGCAGACGCAACTGTGATTATTGAAACGAAATTTTCAAAGAAGCTTTAAGACTGATTGATCAACAACAAAGTTCAAAATCGACAAGAAACAGAAATGCTGTGCCAAAACAGTTTTGCGCGTTTTCTGAACAATTTTCAAAACTGGACATGCGCCGTTTTGTTCGACCACTTCTCATTTATCTTTCTCTATGGTCCATTATGGCAGAAGTTGACTAATGGTACTTCAAATTCATCTTGAATTACTTAATCTTTTTAAATAAAACACAAGTTCAGAGAGGTTGAAATAAAAAAAACTACGTATTATTTAATTTTTCTTTGTCTGTTATACAATATAGTTATTTAATACGTATGTGTTCATGGAATGCACTTTTTTGTTCAATTCATTGGACCCACTTCCCGATTTCCGATTGAGCTGATAGTTTGCATACATGTTTATGTAGTTTGGATGACAATGCAATCTGACCATTTTGTAAAAAACCCAGATGGCGGTTCCAAAATGGCAGCGAATACAATTAGCTATATTGCGTCATTTCAAATTCAAAATGGCGGCCAACACAAGATTGCGGAAGACTTATAATAGACTAAAAAATAATAAAGTGTAACCGAGCACCTTCAAATTTTGCACACATTCATAGTTCGCGTGATAATTAGTATGTATACATGATAAGTTGAATAGTTGAGTTGAAAATAAAAAAAAAACGTTTTAAAAAGCACATTATGTTACAAAAAATCACAAACAAAACACAGAGATGCTACTGTCAACTCAATTCAACTACTGAACTCATGTCTGTATGTATAATGTTAACTCAACCCAGGTAGCAGAGTTGATTCGATCTCAGGCGGACCTAACTCAACTCGACTCCCGCTGACATGTAGCTACTCTCGGGTTCAACCTGAGTTCAACTTATCATGTATAAATACTAAATGCAATCTATCCACTTTAATTTTGAATGTAAATTATTTTTTGTTGCCTTACTTAAATGTAAAAGAGCGTGGAGCGCTTACGAAAAGTTCCAGTATTAAAAAATAAGAAGAGCGCTTCCTGCTTTTTTATATTTAAGTAAGTGGTGGCAGCATTAAAAACTTTTCATTCAAAATTATTTTTTACTTTTTGATTCATTTTAAAATAACAGTATTTTTTTTTTTTAGTTTTTTTAAACAATTTATTTTTATTTTCTACTTATCATACTCTTTCTACTTTGGTCTTATCATTGATATGCATCCTAGTTCCTTCATTCTTCGTTATGCAAGAAAATGTTAGCCTTTTGAAGTGTAGCGCGAAAATTTATTACTTCTTTCTTTCCGAATCAAATTTATGTAATTTAAGTTAGGGGTCGTCCATAAATTACGTGAGGCGATTTTTGCGATGGGGCCTGCAGTCCAAGAAAACGGAAAAATCGAACACTTCACACACAAAATTTTGAAACACCCTTGTATGAAGAGGTCGACTGAAACAACTTACGTGCTACCACCCCAGAACTTCTATTCAGTCTCAATCCGCGAAATTAGGCACGAATTCCCGCCGTATCCAGTCGGACCTGAAAGCAAAGCGAGAATTAGTCGCGAAAATCTTTAACACTCGCATTCGCGCTTTTCGCGGGCATGAGTCTGGAGCCGCCTTAAAGTACAAACATATTAGTGCAAAGGCGGTGACGGCGGCCGCCTGCGAGAGAATTTTCCAAACATTTTTAATTTTTCCGCGCCACATGTCCATTATGTCAGAAAATATGTTGGTGCGTGTATTGTAAAGGTTTTTCCAGTCACCAATCTGTTTGTGCCTTTCAAGTTTTCGTTGAGGCCATGCACTTGTATTAACAACCTGTTATGGTAAACTGTCGTCTTTGCCTGTGTAGGGAATCATGACGTTACCTGCACGCCACGGCCTGTCAGGCGGATACCTGAAGTAATTATCCCCGAGTCAGACTGGGTATTGTATTGCCTTCATCGGGCCGTGCTTGCGGGCCTGTCCTGACGACGGCCTGTAAGTAAATGCGGGTCTTTAGTGGAGAAACATGTTTTACTTAATTTAATTTTCTAGCAATTTTACACTGTTTCTTCAGGAAAAAATATTACGTGATTTTTGTCGCGACCCCCCTCTTCCCCAAGTGAGATTCGGCTCGACCCCGTCCCCCTAAACGCCTAACGTAAATAATGGACGACCTCTTATGTCAAAATCACTCGTAGAAATAATTTCATTACCGTATGCTGATATAATATGACAGCTCTCCCTCAATTTAGCGGAGTATGGTCATTCGCTTTTCTATTTGTGCCAATTTATAAAGATAAGTAAAAGATTTGCATTTCAAAATTCGAATTTACTTGAATGTGACTTGTTAAAAGTCCAATATAATAATATAAAATTTAATGTTTTTGTAAGCCTTTTCGAGGCTGTAAGCTCTGAAAGTAGTAATACAATTATGTCATCCGCTTAATTTCCCGTTGTGTTGTTAATGTTAATCAAATTGAACGAATCCATAAAATTTAATTTCTCCTTCAAGAATATCAAATAGGCATCAAGTTCGAACAACAAACTTTCCCCAAGCTGACATGAGTGACTGCTCTTTTAGTTTAAGTTTGTGCTGAATTTTTCTATGATGAGAAATACATAAATCTCCGAATACATAGCAGCACATGCTGTGCGTTCTGTCCTGCATTAAGAAAAACAAGATAATAAAAGAAACGAGAGCCGAAAAATTGTGACATAATAAAAAATATTTCTACTCAATCAGGAACTGACACAGGAATTGGAGCTTCCCGAAAGCTGTAAAGGAAATTCGTACCTGGATACTTTCCCACGTCAATTGCAACTTACAGTCACGCACATGATAGAGCACGGCATAAAGTAGGTAAGGACCCCACCACGATCTTATTATTTGGAGCGTACGAGGAGTATTCAACTCGTTACCTCCATACTTGTTGTGCATGTAAATTTGAGAACGTGTTGTGCTTCACTGGGCTCTTTAATCTTAAGGGTTAATGGAAGGTATGTGGCGTATGCATATTTTAGTTAAACAAATCTAATTAATTAAATCTGTTGGCGACCATCATATTTTTAGTCCGTCATTGCCAGCGGAGCGTAGTAGACTTTTCATGTTTCTATGAAAATTTTTGTCATTTCGCCGACTCGGAAAGTTTTGAATGAATTATCTAGAAGTTCCAAAATGCGGGTGGTCTTTTATGATTATCGTTTCAGATGAAAGTGCTTTCAACAAATTGGCTTCAATATCAGATAAGTGGATTCCAGCCAGTTTTTAAAGCCGCCTCCTCTAGCTTAAGCTAAATGGCATTAGACCTAAAATTAACATTTCAACGGAGAGCCCCTGGAAATTTTTAAGTGATTACGCTTATTCCTGTGCTTATTTAAGTGCTTGGACTTATTTGTAGGATGAGTGTAATTAGGGTTAAATTACTTCATGCTTTGGTGTGGTTAGGGAATTATTATTGATTTGAATAAAAATTAAATATGGCGGCCTAGGGTGCGAATTATCGCTGAAAATTTAAGTTTCAATTGCTATTGACGCTAAGTGCAAAAAAGTAGAAGCAACCATCTAAGAAATACTTGAGACTTCACTTTAATTTCAAAAGGACAATGGTCGTGGTTATGAAAAATATTTTAATGAATATAGATATAACCATTTCATTTTTAGATTCATTCAATTAAACAAATCAGTAAGTTTGTTAAAATAGTATAGATGGTGTTATAAATTGAATTTATTGTCCTACGGCAATAAAAAGATTCCCGAGTAGTAACATAATGTGAATAGAACTCGCTGTTCGATTTTAACGTGCATTATAGTATAAAAGATGGCAACGTCGGGCAAAAGTTTATTTTAATACGGTTGATTTTTTGATACCATCTTTCTTATTGACGTACCTAACGCATGCGGTGACAGCACCTGCGAGTTGCGTTTTCTTTATGCATGTCTTCTGCAGGGATCAACATTGTGAATTTTGAAATCATTTAAAGACAATTTTTTTCTTTTCCAATACATACTTAGAAGTATTTTTAACAGTATAAATTTAAAGTCGCCTGGTTTTATGCGCCAGGATCAATTTTTATAATAAACAAATCGAATTCAATAAGTTTGAAATTATTCTTTCAATCTTTTTTTTATGCTATCACGGTCTGCTAATAGGTTCCAATCTTTATCTCTGCAGATGTCCGTTCTTGATCTTGATCGAACCAGTCTGTCTGTCTATCTGTGGTCCAAGTTACAGCACCCTCCTCCTCATTGCTCTTGCACCCAACATACTCGTGGGCCTTCTTCTCTCAATAAGGACGTGGTCAATTTGATTATTTGTTACCAAGTCTTGTGACTGTCATGTCGCCATAACTAACGCCATCGGGTCAATCCCGTGAAATGATAATAAAATGATGTTTGAAGGTAAAGGAAAAGAGTAGGAGTTTCTCCTCACCACCACCAGCAACGGGAGTAGATTGATCAATGTCGCTAGCTCAAACTCAAGACAAATGGCGGCCATTGCGGATACTAACAGTAGTGGAAACATAATTATGCAACATTCCGTTTTCCTGTTTTTCTTATTACCCAAAGAAAAAAGTAATACCTTTTTTTTTATATTTTCCTATTTTGTTTTTTGAATATCAAATTTATGTTTCTTAAATGCCACGTATAAAAAAATATTAAAAATTCAATAAGTGGAAAGTTATTTAATTTAAACCTGAAGTATAGGGCGTGGAAACTTATTTTTGCCACATACTGTATCAATGGATGGTTTTTATTGTCGCGATCAAAATGACAGATCCCTAATAGTTCCACATTTTGTTATTTGGAATCAAAAGTACCAAAAAATTGCCTTTTTCAAACTGCCCTACTGTATATTAAAATGCTTCACTTGATTACTACTATTGGCTTATAGGTGCAGCATAGGCGCCCGGGTCCCAGCTAGTTTATATAATAAAAATCCAGAAATTACTACAGCGCGAAAAGTTAGAAGTGGCCGCTCACCAAGTAAACATTCTACGTAAAAGATGAAATTGCACATGATCCGTGCTGTTAAGACGTCAATAACATGTAGTACAGTAAGTATTGAACAACAATATGTCTCTCAAATTCACAGGTATTTAACGAAGGAAAAAGGCTCCGTAATTTAAAAAAAATCATGAAAAAGACGCGATTTTTAACGGTTTTTAGCATTTTTCTCCATGTATAGGACACTAACCAATATTTTGTACCTCAGTCTCATCGTAACTCTCGTAGTGCGTGGAGGTGTCTTGTTGTTTAAATAAAATTACAGTAAAATTCTATAGTAAAAATTATTCGCAAACGCAGTAGTTCGGAATTGCACACTACGGAAGATCCGCTGGGTACGATTTACGATCGACCCACAAAAAAATTCAATTCTGGGGACTATCAAGTAGTCTCTGCCATGGCGGGCAAAAGAAGATCCGTCAGAGTTCCCCGAGGACAAGCAGTCACTTCAAGCCAAAAACAAACCGCTAGCACTTCTACTGAGAATTTTTTCTCTCCCTTGCAAACCATGGATCCGGATTTAGAAGCTGACGATCAGGAAATTCCTGCTGACACTACGGCTAAGTTAAAAATTCCACCCATCAATGTGATTAAAACATCTGCTAAACAAATTCATGATTTGCTAAGAGGTAAGAATATTGATGATTATATGGTTAAACGAATCTCGTTAGGCATCAAAATAATTCCCGGTTCAATTGAAACATCCAAATTGATTTGCAAAACTCTTACTGAAAGCAACTGTGAGTTTTATACACACAGCAGTAAAAATGAAATACCATTCAAAGCAGTGTTAACGGGTCTTGAACAAATGGATACTGCTTTAATTAAAAAAACTCTATGTGATGCTGGTTTAAAATGCATGGATGTAAAAGAAATCAGTAGGCAAACGAGAAATGCCACATCGATCCTCTATATTGTGTACTTTGTAAAAAAATCCATAACAATGAAGGAGTTAAGGATTAAATACAACATTATTGACAAGACTGTTGTTGGTTGGGACTATAAACGTAAACCACCCAACAAATTAACGCAATGCCGCAACTGTCAGCTGTATGGACATGGCGAAAATCAATGCCATGTCAAGACCTTCTGCGCAAACTGTGCTGGTAATCACCACACCAAAAATTGCAACCAATTGGATGTAAATAAATGTGCAAATTGCAATGGTGATCACAAGTCAACTGATGCACAATGCCCGAGTAGAGCTGCTTACGTGCAAATGAGGCAGCGATTATCTCAAAAAATCCGAGAATGTGGTACTAGGCGCACTGTCAATCTCGACGCTATTAATTTTCCTCCACTACCCGGCAGTACAACTGAAACTAGATACAACGTACAAACGGGATTCAATGCACCGTGGAGCAACGTATTTAAAACTAACAATAATAATAGAAATAGTTATAGCAATATCAACAATATTAACAATCATAGCAACGTAGCAATTGATTCTACTAATACTAACTTGTTTAGCTATAATGAAATTATATCTCTTACTAATGAAGTAGTATGTAAACTAAAAACCTGCAAAGATAGATTTGAGCAATTCAATATTATAACTCAACTAGCCATTAAATACTTGTACAATGGCAAGTGAGAGACTTAAAATTATCACTTGGAATGCCAGAGGTATTCGCAACAAGCATATAGAATTCTTTAGCTTTTTAGAAAAACGTAAAATAGATATAGCGCTGGTCACGGAGACAGGCTTAAATCCTACTGTTAATATTTCCAACCCTAATTATTATTTTCACAGGTTAGATAGGGAAGGCTCAAGGGGTGGAGGAGTTGCCGTCATCATTCATAAAAAATTAAAATATTGCTTACTTCCACCTATAAACCTAAATAAAATTGAGGCGGTTGGAGTTGAAATAGCTTTTGACAATCACAGCAAAATCAAATTATATTCTGCATACTTTCCTGGTGGCACATCTAACCAAGCAAATAAAGCTTCCTTTAAAGCTGATCTCCATAAACTGGCCAACCTACAAGGACCCTTCTTAATCGGAGGTGATTTAAACTGTCGTCATCAAAACTGGGGTTGTCTGCGAGCAAATTCATGGGGAAATATCCTCCACGACTACTTAACTACAAGCTCTTCTGTGCTCTTATATCCTCCAGATCCTACATATATCCCATACAATGCTAGATCTAATCCTTCTGTGTTAGATGTCTTCTTGACCAACATAACACAAGCACTCACCCCACCTGCCGTCATTAACGAACTAGCCTCTTATCATCTACCAGTTGAAATCACTGTGTCTAAATATCCCATAATTAGCAATACACATATTTACGACACCAGCAAAGCCAATTGGCAGCAGTTCTCCGTCTATATTCATGATAGAATGAAGCTTGGTATAAAACACTTTGTCCTGAATGAAATATCCAGCCATGAGCAAATTGACAGAATGGTAGACCACCTGACCAATGTGATAGTTGAAGGAATTGAACTCTCCGCTCCTACCAGAACCATCAACCCAGTACACTCGAGGAAACTTCCGCACAATATTAAAGTTTTAATCACCCAACGCAACAGTATCCGCCGTCTATGGCAGCGCTACCGTATCAGAACATACAAGATACAGCTAAACCAACTAAACAAGCTAATTGAAATCTACTCTCAGCTCTATACAAATAATAATTTCAAGAATCTAATTTCTGGTTTCAAAAAAGCTTCCAAACCTTTTTGGAAGGTTGCTAAACTCCTCCGGAAGAAGAATAGATCCATGCCGACTCTCAAGCAAAATGATCGGAAATATTTTATGTGCGAAGAAAAAGCAAATCTCCTGGCAAACACTTTTGCTAATAACAATTTAGTTTCCGTTAACCTCAGCGATACTAGCACCATTAGCAAAGTCACAGAAGCAGTTGATAAGCTAATTCAAGAAAGTCCTATATTGGATTTAAAAGACCTGGTTCGACCCAAAGAAACCAAATTGCTCATAAAACGACTCAGACCAAATAAAACTCCTGGGCTGGATCAGATTCCAAACATCTGTTTGAAACATCTTCCACGAACAGCTATTATTTATCTTACGTCCCTAATAAATTCCTGTCTAAAGTTGTGCTATTTCCCTAACAAGTGGAAAACAGCTAAAGTTGTCCCTATATTGAAACCAAACAAACCACCTTATGAACCAACCAGCTATAGACCTATCAGCCTACTAAGTTCTCTAGGAAAAATACTGGAAAAAATCTTAAAAGCCAGAATAACTAAAATACTTAATGAGAAAAATTTACTACCAAATGAACAGTTTGGCTTTAGACAACAACATAATACTACACATGCGATTATGAGAATTAAAAAGCACATCGCATCCAACCTAAGCAATAAAAAATCAACTGGACTTGTTCTCCTAGATGTCCAGTCAGCCTTTGATTCGGTATGGCATGAAGGCTTAGTTTATAAACTAATCACCCTGAATTTCCCGCTATACTTAATTAAAATTGTGCAAAACTTTTTGTTTAGTAGATTCTTCCAAGTTCATGTTGGCAGGGACACATCCAATGCACACGCTATTACAGCGGGAGTTCCTCAAGGATCAGTCCTCGGTCCGATCCTATTCATTATTTACACAGCAGATTTTCCTATTCTTGATAACACCAATTTATCTATCTTTGCAGATGACACCGCACTCTACGCTTCCTCTCAAAATACAAATACAATATTACAGACCCTCCAAACCTCACTAAACATAATATCTGCTTACTGCCACAAATGGAAAATTAAAATTAATTGCCATAAGACACAAGCTATGCTTTTCACCCGGAAAAGAAAGGCTATTCAACTTCCCACTTCATGCCTCAAACTAAATAATGAGGATGTAAACTGGTCACAGAGTGTAAAGTATCTAGGTGTGGTGCTGGATAAAACTCTTACTTTTAAGGTACGTATCCACCAAGGCAAGCCAACATATGCTCGCGAGCAAAATGACGTCACAATGGCGTAAAAAGTTTTTTGCTCGCCTTCAATTTTAAATTAGTATCCACCGAAAACAAATGATCGTGTGCAAAGCTTTGCACGAAAGAAACATTTTCTTGTGTGGAGTGCTTATTTCGAGTTCTAGTGAGCAAATTTTTGCGTCCCATTGGATTTGGATAACATTTGCACGCAAGCACCTAAAGCCTAGGAGCAAACATTGTTGATGTGCATAGCTGCGATGAGCTCTTTTTGGTGACGTCATACCTTTAGAGACCATGTAGCACATGTAAAACACAAAATAAATATTTATATCAGGACATTATATCCGTATATAAATAGAAAGTCGACTCTTAGTCTGGATAACAAGTTAATCCTGTATAAAGCAGTGTTTTCAGCCATTATACTCTACGGAGCTCCTGTCTGGTACGAGTGTGCTCGGTGTCATATAAGCAAACTACAAGTTATGCAGAATAAAATCTTGAAAATGCTATTTAATCTTCCCTGGCATTTTTCTACTAAAAAATTACACAAAAGAGCCAACTTGAATTTAGTCGAAAACTCAGCTAAATACGCTGCTTTAGTATTTTACGGCAAGTGTCGAAAATCTTCAAACCCCTTGATCCGGCAACTACTGTCTGATGCAATTAGGCTATAGGTTTTTATTAGGCTATAAGTTTTTATCATGTATAGATTTAGTTTAGGTATAGAATAGGTCGAAAATTATATTTAAGTTAATCTATGAGGTTTTTGAAAAATTTTTCCTCCTATGTACTATCTATGATAAATTAATATAAGTTTCCATGTTAACTAATAAATTTAAGCTGAAAAGGATAATACACATATTCTCAACTCTTTATATCATATAAATCTACTCTGTAAAAAATGTAAAAGTCAAATTTATAATAAATAAATAAATAAATAAATAAAATATTTTGTACCACATCAATTGAAAGATAATTTTAATACCTATAACTTTCTCATTTAACTTTTTCGGATCCGAGCTCAACTTTTTGTTTTATTGGAGAAAACCCGCTTTTTTTACTTTTGCGAATTTTTAGGTTAAGTTCGCCAATGCAATTCCGTAAAAAAGCACGCTATCTTTCTTAAAATAAAGTGTTCCCATATTTTTTTTACCTGCCTTCAATTGTCTGGAGAATTTCCGTAGATTGATTGGGCTTTAATGTTATGTAGTCTTGTTGTGATGCGAAGTATGCATATTCTGTTACTTACTGACTTGAAATCCAAAATCACTGATTTCATTCTTTACGATAAATGCTACTCCGAACCTTCTTCCACTTGATGATTTACTGGAGCATACCGTGCTGGTTTTAAGATCCATTATGTGACTAGGGGTCCCTTTGATTACCGATAGACCTGTGATCTCTTTCTTTTAGTAATAATAAAAGCGAAGTTTAAGTGGGCGTTTTCACATTCTAAGTTCCTAAATCGCATTCCATATTTTGTTGCCTAGGTCGTTGCCGTTGAGTCCGTTCTGTCGGAGGTCTACCTTGAGGATTCGTGACAGGGGGTTTTTACGTTGGAAGGTTGACAGCCTCGAATCCCGAATCCCAGCAACACTATAATTAATATTTCTCAATGGCTTTCGAAGTTATTTGCAATGGTAGTAGCTGTATAAGTTCGAATCTTGGAGACTTGGACGTATTTAACAGGCTTTAAAACTACCGACCAGACCGACCGGTTATATTGGTATCGTAGCTACTTTTAACTTTCATCTCGTTGAAACTCAACACACACTCACTATTTCTCGCTCACACTTTTGTCACCATGTTCATCTAATACAAAATTCTGTATTTTCAGAACTTAAAAAATCTAAACAACTATAAATGTAGACTGGCCACCAAGAATTGAAGCCAGATATAGATTCAACACCTTCATATCCATTTTAATTTTATTGGAAGAAGGATTTCGTTGCAGAGTTTGACCGTTATTAAGTCTTGTTATAGAACAGCTAAACTAGCATGAATCTTTCTATACATTTGTTGTGATAGTTTAAGCTTATGTGCCATCCTTCGTACTAACAGTCCTTCATTTCGTTCACGTGATGGTGCAATGGTTTGTAGTAAGCTTAGTTCGAAGGATAGAAAAAGGATATGTTAGATTAGGACTGGTCTTAAGGATGCATGAGACGGAGGCAGTTTTTGGACGTCCCGAATATTCATCGTCTTCCAAGCACTCACGGCCACGTTAAAATTCAGCTGCCCGAAATTTCACTGTGGTAAATCATGGTGCACAGTTCCCGTACACAGAGTCCAACTCATCATTTCATCGTCACTCACTCACTCATCATATTCACAAAACATTCACATCGACTCACTGAAACGACTGTCGAATAACAACCTCACGTCCAAAATGGCTGAACGTTGAGATCGGAAACTTTTCAGAACCACTCTCGTATTATTAATCAGTTATGCCGGCGGGATGCCTTAATGGGGCTTAATCTTGTCCTATTGCCAACCGTTTTATTAACAACTTTTCGTTTTATTAACAATGAGATTTCATGTTGGCCGTCATTGTTAAAAAGCTTTTGGAATGTAAAGTTTTTATTGCTGCAGCCACTTACTTAAATGTAAAAAAGCGTGGAGCGCTCTTTACCTATATTCTTATTTGAAATTTTCGTTGGTGGCGGCCATATTAGATTTAAGACTACGTCACAAAACTTACTGTATTCCACCTCTCGCACTCTTTTATTTGATACCAATTTCGTGGGCTCGTGGAACACAATTGCAAAAATTGGCTGACATCTTGGAACCGCCTTCTTGATTTATTACTAAATGGTCAGATTGCATTTAGTATTTAAGCATGATGAGTTGAACTCATATTGAACTCGAGCCCAAATACATGTAGACGGCAGTCGAGTTAAGGTAAGGTCGACTGAGCTCGTGGCAGCGCTGATACCTGGGTTGAGTTGAAATTATGCATACAGACGTGAGTTCAAGAGTTGAGTAGCTCAATTTAGTTGACAGCAGCAGCTCTGTGTTTTGTTTGTGATTTTTTGTAAAGTGTAGTGCTTTTTTATTTTCAACTCAACCTCAAATCAATTATTCAACTCATCATGTATATATATGTACTAATTATCAGTTCGCTTGATTTTGCAAAATTTGAAGTTGCTCAGAAAAATTGTTTCCTTTTAGTCTGTTATAAATCTTCCACAAATTTTTGTTGGCCGCAATTCTGAATTTGGAATAATGCCACACAGCTAATTGTATTCTAACTGTCATACCCTTTCATTCTATACACATGTCAGGGGGCCGCTGAGCCCAATTGCCAAAATCTGCCGCCATTTCGGAACCCCATATACCTGGATTTTTTACATAATGCTATCACTTTTTAGTGTTGCAACAATTTTTTCCACTTTTTCACTCTAATCGGTCGTTAAGGTCCCTTTTCTGAACTTGTTTAACATTTTCAAAGGCTGACTCCAGCTGCCTGGTTTGTTAATATTTACCTTTCAAAAAAAGGGTCATTCCCTGATCTGTCTTTAGTATTTTGAAACACTAGAAACAGTAAAAACAGATCAGAATTGAAGAATACACAATCAATAAAAAACAAGCCCACTTATGCTGATCTGCGATAAACGGAGTAGGAGTTATTAAAGTTTAATTAAATTAAAAACTTGTCAAATAGAATCTTCGTAAACACCCTGTATCTCAGTGGATACTGCTCGTATGCCCCTCCCTAAAACTTTTTCTTTAAATACGCCCAGGAATCACCCAATAACGAACAAGCATTTTAGTCTGAAACACCCTGTATGACGAACCCTTACAAATCCGCAATAAAATATTTTTAATTCCCTTAATCGCACAAAACTGAATGAAATCATATTGAATTTTTACGTACGTGAAGTTAGCGAATCAATTTCGGAAAACCGAAAAAAGTAATTGCTCATTATTTGCCGCTAATTATCCGCTAATTAGTTACGGAAGAAAAAAATTTGCCGCTCGCTTCCTTTTCTGGATTTTGGGTGTTTCGCTAAGTTCACGCGAAGTTAGCGAATCAACTTAGCTAAAAATCATACTACACTAAAACTAAGTACCTTGAAATTTGCCGCTAATTATCCGCTAATTAGTTACGGAGGAAAAAAATTTGCCGCTCGCTTCCTTTTCTGGATTTTGGGTGTTTCGCTAAGTTCACGCGAAGTTAGCGAATCAACTTAGCTAAAAATCATACTACACTAAAAATAAGTACCTCGAAATTTGCCGCTAATTATCCGCTAATTAGTTACGTAAGACTCAAATTTGCCGCTCTTTATTTATTGATTGTTTCAAATTGTCGAGCACTTTGCTAAGTTCACGGGAGCCAAGTTCAAGCGGCTGATTTAAATGATGAAATCAAATTTTCCCCAAATAAGTTATTGGCAACTTTTTGGAAATCGTCTAAGGATATATTGCTAACAATTATTGAAAATTGTCCAGAAAAGTCTGAATCGACTTGAAAAATAGGAAATTGTCTAGAAATGTCTATAATCGCCTAAAACTGTTGAAAACCATCAAAAAGTCTGTAAGATGAATGGAAACTTGTTTGCAGTCGTCCAGAAATTATTAGTCATTCGAAATCATACGATTCTGAGAACTCTGTTACGTTGTTGCCAATTTTCCTTTTTTCTAATAATCTTTGCTTGCGCCTCAATTTTTTATGACCCGAAAGCAACAACAACATAACACGGTTCTTTCCATATAATTCAATTTTATGGCCTTGAGAGCTCGATACAATTATGGGATGTGTCTGTACATATTAGATTTTTTTAATATTTTTGAGCAGTTAACACTGTTGCCGTCGCGAAAGAATTCCGCAGTTTCAGTGTTTCGGGCGTGAAACAAAAAAGTGACGCGTGAAAATTTATTAAGGGTTTTTCGCAATTTTCGTGTTTCTGCAACATGCTGCGGGGTCGTAAACCCACAATTGACTCGAACTTAATAGTCGACACAATATTACGTTATAAAATTGAAATCTGTGACGCGAGTGCAACAATTGCGACAAAATCGAATAGAGTATGGGTGAAAATTGCAGAACTGGCCGAAAAAGTAAAGCCATGTACGCTATACTCGTACGTGGCAAATAATCGATTCAATTTGAGGAATTTACTCCTCGTCGATGCCGGTTTCCTCAACAACAGTGAACCCCCCATTGAATCTGACGGACTGCTCGAAAAATCGTCCTCTTCATCAACATCGTCGTCCGAAGAATCAAATTTTTTGTTCACGCTCACGCTGACGAAATCCGAATTCAATAATTTGATTGTCGTCACATCGAGAAGGTATAAGGACAAAAAAGGAAATCAAAAAACAAGGACGATTAACATTCTGCAACCGGAGAAGTGGACCGAATACATTTCCAAAAAGATATACGATGATTGCCGCTTGCAGCACGGATATCATTTTGAGAAAAACTATATCAACCAGGACAGACAATCTGGAGTGAACGCGGAATCGCGTGAACTTAGCGAAACATCCAAAATCCAGAAAAGGAAGCGAGCGGCAAATTTTTTTCCTCCGTAACTAATTAGCGGATAATTAGCGGCAAATTTCGAGGTACTTAGTTTTAGTGTAGTATGATTTTTAGCTAAGTTGATTCGCTAATTTCGCGTGAACTTAGCGAAACACCCAAAATCCAGAAAAGGAAGCGAGCGGCAAATTTTTTCCTCCGTAACTAATTAGCGGCAAATTTCGAGGTACTTAGTTTTAGTGTAGTATGATTTTTAGCTAAGTTGATTCGCTAACTTCGCGTGAACTTAGCGAAACACCCAAAATCCAGAAAAGGAAGCGAGCGGCAAATTTTTTTCTTCCGTAACTAATTAGCGGATAATTAGCGGCAAATAATGAGCAATTACTTTTTTTGATTTCCCGAAATTGATTCGCTAACTTCACGCACGTTGAATTTTTCCTGTTTTCGCCTTTGATTCGTAAAGAAAAAGCAAGTTCAGTCAGACAATCATTTTCGTAATCAATGCTGATTAATTCCGATGATAAGCCTTGCATAAAAGATGAGTATCGACATTACATTGCCATCAAATTAATACCGAGAATTAATGGAATTTTTAATGATTAACTAACGTTATGGGAATGTCACGATACAATTTTTTCGACTTTAATACTGTGCTCTCGAAATAGCTCCGTGAGTCAAATGCTGACCTCTTCAATTAATAGTGTAACCAGGTCACGAATGAAACAGATGCGTTGCATTGGTGGAAATGAATACAGAATGCTGGTTCCATTAATTGACTTCATTATTTATATTAACTTAAATGGAGAAAATTGATAAGAATGAAGAAGAACATGATCGATTATGATTGACTCGAGGAGTCAAGAGATCTCTAGTTCGAAATTTGAATAATTTTGTGCTTCAGCCCAACTGATTACAGAACAGGAACGTCTTGAATATCAGTGATTAAAATTTATTATTTCCTTTCATTTTGTTGGGCAATAATGTTTTTGTAGTTTTACATGAGATATTGATTGAATTATCGTGATTATAGTTATACTTAAATCTCAAAAATTCTTTTTATTTTTCATAGCTAATAGCTTTGTATGAATATCGAAAGACTTTAATTTTGCATGAACTTTTTGAATTTTGTTTTTTAACCCTGATAAATTTTTGTTCTGCACTCGACAATAGAATACTGTTTAAGCTAGGCTCATCAACATCATTGGTGTTACAGCCCTCTCTTCAAGAATTTTCTTCCAACGTTCTCGGTCCTGCCTCTCTCTCTTCCAGTTGGTGGTCCCTATTGTGCCTAACTACTTGCTGATGTCGTCTTTTTATCTTTTCCTAGGTGTTCCTTGTGACCTTCTTCCCTCTGGCGTTTGGAGGAAGATGATATTTGGTGGCGCTTCTTCAGGCAACCTCATTACATGTCCTAACCAGCGTAAGCGGACTATCTTGATGCTTTTGGTTATGTCTAGTTCTTCGTATATTTGGTACAATTCGTGATTCTATCTTCTTCTACAGACACCTTCTTTATTTACTGCGCCTGTGATCCTGCTGAGAACTTTTCTTGGTACAATTCGTGATTCTATCTTCTTCTACAGACACCTTCTTTATTTACTGCGCCTGTGATCCTGCTGAGAACTTTTCTTTCAAAGCTCCCGAGGACCTGCACGTCATGCCTAGTAAGCATCCATGCTTCCGATCCGTACATCAATACTGGTGTATTCAGTTCAGTTCAGTTCAATGGCGCTACAGTCCTCATCGAGCCTTGGCCTCCTTCAGTTTTCTCCTCCAACCGTCTCGCTCACTGACTAGAGTCCTCCAATTTGTTAGGCCCAACAGGTGTGTAGCGTCTGTATCTACGGCTTTTCCTCGGTCGTCCTGCTGGCCTGTCACCGATTATGATTCCCCTATATATCTGCTTCACTGGTCTGTTTTCCGGCATTCGCTCTACATGCACTGCTCTTCGTAGTCTATTTATTTTGATATAGTTGACGATGTCTATTTCTTTATAGATTTGGAATAGTTCGTCATTGCATCTGATTCCCCAGATACCGCTTACGTTTAATGGGCCAATAATGCTTCTTAAAATTTTTCTGTTTTGGGTCATGGTCCACACCTCCGGACCATAACAAGCCACAGGGCTAATGAGAGATTTGTATAGTTCAAATTTAGTTTTCCTGTGTAGCGCTCTTTGATTGAAGTACTTTACGCAGTGAATAGAGACTTCGATTGCCCTGTAGTATTCTGGTTAAACAGGTCTTCAAAGTAGTTTTTCCATTTATTTTGGACTTCCGTTGGGCTACTAATAATACCGCCATTGTCGTCTCTGCACATGCTAGCTCTGGGGTTAAATTTGTTAGTAATAAATCTTATATCCTTATACACTTGCCTAATTTTTTTGTTGCTAAAATTCAAGCTAGCGTCCAGGATTCTCGCATTTTGTTGTTCCCTCTTTATTTTCCTTAACATTCGATCTGCGTGTTGTTGTTTTGCTTTAAAGGTTCCCATTCTAGTCCGGGTCGGTCTGGTGATATATACCCTATGGTTTTATTTCATTCTTCGTCAAACCAATCGTTCCTATTTCTTCTTCGTGCCAATCCCATAGTGTCTTCGGCAGGGGCCTTGAATTATCTATCTGGCTGTTGCTGCAGCCTTTCGGAGACTCTTCTTCGCGTCAATTTCTTATATCTCGTTCGTGTTTCTTCCAATTTGAAGTTTTTCACATCGATTTTTTCCATCCTGGGCGTCCTCGGAATCATTTAGGTCGCTATTCGCTCTCTATACATTATGTTGACCATGAAATAGTCAGACCCACAGTATGCTCCCCTGTAGGATCTGCCATCTAGTATATTGTTTGCGCCTCTCTTCTCTACAAGGACGTGGTCAATCTGGTTCTTCGTAATCCCGTCGGGTGATATCCACAAAAAAAGGTGGACATAATAACTATTCCGTGAGATGTGGCAAAATCAATTAGGCGGCTACCATTGTCAGGGTTGCCAGGCAAATGAAGCGTGAAGTCGCCACTTGGCTGCGCGGGTGTCGCCAAAAGTCGCCAAATACTCAATATGTAGATGTCGCCAGTTTGGCGACTTGATATTTATGCAATTGAATGAATTTTGCTGGTAAAATGTTGAAACCAACATTTTTAAACGGTAGAAATTGAAAATGAGTCAGTTAAAGATGAGAATGTCATTTATGACATAGTAGATGATATGTAAAATTGTTACATACTATATATTTTGATTAGTCCTAATTTAAAGTTTATAACAAACGTTACAAGAAGAAATTATTTAATAATAATTTATGAATAAAATACTAAAAACACGTTATTGTTTTTCATCTTAAATGTTCTATTCCTTATGTAATTGTTTTTACATCTGTTTATTTTTCAGTTTTTTTGAAGTCGCCATCACGAACTTCAAAAGTCACCAATTTGGCGCCAAATCGCCAATACTGGCAACCCTGACCATTGTTGTTAGTGTGGTTGTGTAGGCTATGTTTGCCTACAGTATCAGTTCCTCCTCCTTTCCTATCGTCACATTAGCGTCTTCCACGATCATCTTAATGTCGTTTAACGAAATTTAAAATTAAAAGCTCTTAGCAGAGTGTCGTAGAACTCATCTCCTTTTCTCCGTCCTGCTTTTCTTCTGTTGGGGCGTGTATGTTAATTATGGACATATTGTGGAATCGCGTCATTAGCCTTAGTAAGCAGAGTCTTCCACTAAAACCTTTAAAATCTTTGATGCTCGATTTTATTGAGTTGTCCACCAAAAATGCCACTCCAAATTTTTTGTCCGTTGATGCTGGAGAAGATTGTATGTGTTCTGAGTCCTGTTTGACAGTTATTTATTTACACTCCGAGTGAGAAGATAAACATTTGGACATTGGTTCGATTCTCCAAGTTTCTCGGTCTTTAGTTTCGGATGTTAAGCATCCGTCACATTGTCTATCCATCTCCTCCTGAGTCTGGTCTACTGGTCTATTTTCTGAAACTTCTATTACATAAGCTGTTTTGGGATACGATTGTCATCCATCCAGATTACGTGGCCGACTAGTCTTAGTCGATAATTTTTATAAAAGTTAAAAGTTCTGGATCGTCAAAAATTTCACACTACTCGCTGTTGTATATTTATCTCCTTCCCCATATTCCATCCTCTCTTGTTGAGCCTATTATGCGCCTAAGAACTTTTCTCTCAAACCTGTTGACTGGTTTTACTATGTCCTAGGTCATAATCCACGTCGCGCTATCACAGCTCAGTACTGTCATAGGTCCTCGGTTAATATTATGCCTAGAAGAAGCAGATAAGCCGCTAGTTCCAGATAGAACACTAAGCCAAAAGGAACACAGATATGTATAGGTCTATAGAGATTCATATTTCGTTTACGAGGCGTTGAATTCGACACGATTATTACAGCCCGTCAATGATGAGTTGGATGTTCCTATGGAAATAGTGGGAGCTGGGTCTTAACGACGCAAGGTTGATCTTTATTACTGAAGGTGCAAGAGTGATGAAGGAATTCTGACAGACAGAAAGACCGTCTCGTCCGAAAGTTTGGCCTCATGATTCACATTTTGTTATGATTCGTAATGTTATGTTACGAAAATGATCATTTTCAGCTACTATTTCCCATTATTATAATTTTCCAAAGTTGTTCAATAACTAAAAATATAGATAATTCCGAGCGTTACTTAAAATTCTAATTCACCCGACTCGCGAAACTGGCTGAAAGCGAGTTATTCTTCGAAAAGTATCGTAAGCTTCGTGATTTGACTTTTCACCGCTATGTCGCGGACATGACACGACATTGAGTTTCGGTTAATAGCCCATTTGAAAGATATTTTAATGCCCGTATTTCTGCTGTTTACTACATTTTCATATGAGCAACCGTTAAGGAGATATTAAAAAAATAGCGTTATCAGTTATTTCAGGCACGTGCAGTGCGAACTTTGGCGTTAGATTGCTCGCAAACTATACAAACGAGAATGACGACCAAGAGCTCATTCTAAAGGTTATTACTAGTATTTTTGGTTTGTTAATCGGCATTAATATCTTACGAGTTAATCGCAAAAAACTGCATTCCACCCCAACCACATGATCAAGGTTAAATTTTGAGCCGCCATAACTTTGAGCAAAATTAACTTACAGACCTCGTTGCCACCACCATTGATCATTTTCAGCTATCATTGCATGCAAACGAGTTATTTATTATAAACGACCTCTCCCTCCTTTTCAAGATGGCGGCTTTTCCCAAGACACTGCGATCCCACAAACTTGGTTTTTTCACTGTCAGATGTACCCGAACAAATTTCAAAAAAAAAAAAAAAAAAAAAAAAAATCGTAGTTCTTAAAATGCAATTTCACTTACTAATTGCACTGGACTATATGTAAAAAATCGATGTAATACCCGTGGACTTTTCATTGAATTCGTACGCGCTATTTTTTATTCCTGAATACTATACATATTTGAAGCATATATTAAAGTAGTTATATTTTCATTGGTTACTTTCCCTTGGCGACCTTTAAAGCCCGACACTTCAGGAGGAATTTAGCAACATACTTCTTTACCATTCGTTTTTAACATTCTTTAAAATTTCATTTTTTTTCTGAGGTGAAATTGTTTTTCCATTTAAATGAAAGCTTTTAGAGAAGTTGTCTCCTCGATTAAGGAGAAAAGTTTATCCAGCTTTACAAAATTGCAGAAATCTTACATCAGATTTCAATAAAATATTTTCAATAATTCGGAATAATCAAATTTTAAATTCATGAAATTCTGGAAGTTTTATCCAATAAAGTTTATCGCATCTTGTATGTAATCTGATTTAAAAAAAGTTTTGTGATTTCCATATTCAAAGCTTGTAGATTGTACCGTAATTGAAAGCCATTTTCGTTCATGATAAAATTTCCTTTAAAATATTCTGAACGAGTAGGCACTCTTTATAAGTAATTTTGCCATATTTAATAAGACATTTAGATTGCAGTTCAGATGCCTTTGGCTCGTGAATGGCGATTTTACTATTCTTTTAGATTTTTTTTTCAATATTATGCTATTGTTATTCGTTTTGACTGTTTCTGAATACAAATCGCAGTTTTTAATTAATTACTAAAGACCGAGTTTACATTCTGGTCTCTCGACCACTTTTTAGAAAATAGCTTCGCTGTTATTCTGAATAACACGCCCAGAGAAACAATAGGGGTATTCATGTAACATTTCACTGTAGAGCTGTGTTGTGTGAATTGCGATCTGGTGGTAACAACAATTCAAATTTAAAAGGGATCTTCGTGCCAACTAAGCTACAAAACTACGAAATTACTACACTTTGAACAACTGAAAAATGACTATTATCTCTGAAGTTTTTGAAGCGAAGCTTTTTATCGTTGGTTTGCGGGGAGGGAACCTAGAAAATTCGTAAGCGTTAACTTGAAATTCTGGTGCGAAACATCTATTGGCCCGGTAAGGCAGGTCGCGGTCGCATTCCGTGCAGCAAACAGCATGTCGTAATATTTGCCATGAGTTAAGTTGTGTATACCAACAAGTTGGACTGAGAGTTGAGCTAAGAGTTGTGTTACGAGTCGAGGTGAGTTGACATATGATGACTTGGAATTGGATTAAACGCTATGTTGTCAGTTTTGAATTCCATTGAGTTAAGTCAAGAGTTGCTATAAATTGAAAGATCCGAAGTTAAAAGTTTAGTTGAGATTTCAGTTTAGAGCTTAGAGTTAAAAGTTGAGTTGAGTAAAGATTTGGTTGGGTCAAAAAGTCAGTTTCGTTTCTTTAATGCCATCTAATACACCTTGAACGGTCGCACCGGTCATCTCAGAGCTTCGAAATTTTGCATGAATATCCGCGAGGGACTCCCATTACTCCCATTACATCACTTTTAGGAACTCAAAATATTCGTGTTCGTAATTCAAAATGGCTGCATAAATATGTCCGAATTTGCCAATTGTGCTCTGATTCCAACGAAAGTCAAGGTCGAAAATGACGAATTTATGGTTAGAACCTATAAATTGGAAATGATGGGGCCAATATATATTTTGCCCATTATATTCCGATTACAATGAAAGAAGATATCTCGAGGATTATAAGGTCGCAATTACCAAAAACTTATAAATTGAAAATGGCCGTGCCAAACGTGCGTAACGTGAAAAATGGGTTTCAAAACTAATGTCCTATGCATTGTATATATTGTATATGTATTTGCTATATATTATGTATAATCTGTTTTTATGTAATACATTCTTCATAATAACCATACATAATACATACTCCCATCGAAAAGTTTCGCTTTTGTCAGCAGTTCCGCGATTCCACTTTTTTTTTTAATACGCAAAAAATTCAATTATTTTATCTATAATCGAGACAGCAAGTATAATGCTTAGGCTGTATACTTATACCAGGAGCCGAGATTTTAACCTCAGCCGTAATATGGACAAACTTTGCAGTAATATATTCCTTTAGTAAGGGTGATAACGCAGACGGTCAGCTCACTAGGTGCAGGGTAGATATAATGTACCCCACCTTTTTTAATTAATGTCATCAGTAATATGACCGCCATTTGCATTATCAAATTGTGTACATTTAGGACACAAGACAGACCAGAAGGGCAGCCAGGTAGAGGCAATAAGCTGTCGAACGACCTTAATTGATGCACTTAACGAACTATACAAAATGATTAACTGCTAATGTCACCTCTTTTCTAATTTGGGCATGGCTAACTCAACACGGCGGCCCCACAAAATGGCGGATTGCCTTTTTCTTTATGAATTGCAGTCTCTGTAGATTTACCTCGCCAGTAGGCAAATTGCAAACAGTGCAGTGGGTTCGCGGTAAGACCATCTCTATGTCTGTCTAAAATCCTCTCCATAGTTTTCAAGATGTAGAAGCATATGGGTCGGTGAAGTGAAGAATACTCTAGACATGAGAGTCGAACGTAATATAAATTTTAAATAATATTCACTTTTGAAATATTTTAATTAGTTACTGCACACTTTCCCCACCTTATTTTTCGTTTAAGATTGTTTAATCGATGCATTTACGCACGTAAGCTGCACTGAACTGAACTGAACTATTCCAATTTTAAACCCTAGATATGCCATGGAAACCCTGTACCAAAAAACCGAAATATTTCAGGAGTAATCCAAAAAAGTACTAAACGAAATGATGATGCTAGGACCAAGCTAGGACTATCAAGAGTGCAATTTTATAATTGTTTAAAAGCGGCAATGCAATCCAAGGAATAATACACGTCAACCGTTTGATTTGAAATGTGCTCCAATGAAAACAACATCCCCCTATTTCCATTCAGTCAAATTCCATGCACAAATTATACACTGCATATTCGTCAGTTCAAACTGAACAGCATCAAACAAAATTTTGCTAACTTACCCCCGCTCATTTGCTTTCAAATATGTACCAAAGGGCCTAATCCATATAAATCCAGTTATGTCCAATAAATTAACTCGCGGACCATGTTGAGTTGGCAGAGTTAAGTACAAAAAGGAATGTTTTACTAACGTAGGCTTTGGCCGGGAAACACGGGAGAATAATAAAAGTCCAGCTCCAGCTAAATCTAAATTGGCAGTCAGCGGATTTCGTGTGTCACAAAGTGTCTGCATATGCTCTCTGCAGTTGATGGCGAAGTACGAGGGTCCGTTTTCATTGGGAATTGGGCCGGATGTTGAGTATAAAAAGGTGGCATAAACAAACAAAGCCTAACAACACAAATTCGCTTTCATCCCGCATCGCACAATTATTCTCCCTGATTGCAAATAAAAATTATAAAAAATGTCTACAAAGACTCAAAGAAACTCCAGCGGCGTTTTTAATTATCTTATTTAAGCGGTCGGCTGAATTAATTATGCGGCTATGTTCGTCTTTGTTGGAGATTTATGCGAATAAATGTCTAATAATATTTTCTGTTTATTTTCAGGGAATCAATAACGAGGAAATTTAGTGCTGGAACTGGTAAGCAAAGAGATATATATATTAAAAAAGGGGATATTTATACCTCAGGCACTTGATTATTGCACATATTTTATAAAGGCGGGCATTGAACGTACTGAAAGACCCGAAGGCAATTAAAATAATTAGTGGTCTAGTAAAAATGCTCTTATGTTGGCCAATATGGTTTTTACCTAGGTGCCACGGCGGGTCATACATAGGAAATTTTAATCTATTTATCCTTCTTTCATGAAGGATTGAAGCTCATTTGAAAACCAATTTCCTGTTTTTGTGTGCGAAGGCTTAACGGACGCCTTTGAACGCAAGCTCAAAACAAAAAGAGATTAGATATTACGTCCGGGTTTGTTTGATGATGATGAATGTGGGAGAAGAGGAGCTTGTTTACGGCATCATTGACAATTATTATGAATATTCACGGAATTTTTTAGGACATCACACAGGAAAATCTCCCGCTCGTCTGTTAATATTTTGTTGTATTGTAACCACACCAGGTACTTTATATTGCTACTATGTATAGCCCAGTGAGGTGAGGGTTTCTACTGGCAAAAAGTATTAACAGCTACAAAGGTACAGTGTGTCAGAAAAGTATTTAGCCACCGAATGTAAAATCAAAAAGTTGTAAAAAAACAATGCATTTGGCAATAAAAAAACCTCTATTTTTCTAATAAATGAATAATTATTCTTCATGACTCTGACAAAAACCAAAACAAAATTGCTGTGCAAATAATATGTATATTAATTTTATAAAGGAAAATACTAAAGAATGTGGCTAACAAAAGAATTTTGGCAAGAGTAGATTTTTACACTATGTGGGAGTAGTATTTTTATAATTAATATATTGTTTGTCTCCCATTGGCTTCAAAACCACATTTCAGGCGGTTTGGCGTCGATTTTATTAAGCGTCCATTATTGAACTATTTGCTGCTTCAATTCTGCTTTGTTCTTTACTCTATGCTTTTTTAAATTTGAGTTTAAAACAGCCCATACATGCTCTATTACATTTAAGTTTGGGCTGGTGTATTCATAACTTTACCACATTTATAGAGCAATCACAGGCGCACATTTGGACCTTTATGTTTGAATATGTTATATGCGATATAAACTAGTCGAAATTGAAAAATAGGCCCCCATATTGATTATTTGTTCGCTTTTTTCACACAATAAAATACATACTGTAAGATTGGTATAATGGTTTTTTACACATCGAGCTCCGAGTTTAATTGATTTTGCTAAGCTCAGCAATGGCCGACCAAGTTCCGTTCAAGTTATTGAAAATATAAGTATTCACCGAAAACCTCTGCAAATTTCAGCGCTTCATCTTAAAACAGGGCGCCATACGATTAAAAATTATCTCGGCTCCAGAAAGTCGGAGAGCATAATTATTTTTTGGAGTTTACTCCATAAGAATCATTTTATATATAGAGCACAGTATGAAAAATATATGGGGAGTAAAAATCAAGCGTTAGCAAAAAAACGCCCCGTTAACAAAAAGCGTTAACAAAAACAAGAATCTTTAACTTGATTTTGTGCCACTTCCATACAACCGATAAATTTCAAATTTTGCACATATCGCTCGCTTGAGCAACCCGACCATTTTGTAGAAAAACCAAGATGGCGGTTCAAAGCTGGCGGCCGATTTTTGTACTTGTGTTGCCGAACCCCCGACATGGATATCAAATGAAAGGACATGACAGGTAGAATATAATTAGCGGTGTAGCGTCATTCGAAATTCAAAATGGCGGAATTCAAATCGATGGAAACGACGACAGTTCGTTTGCCACAACGAATTCTTTCTTCCATTAGGAGTGCGAATATTTGATCAATGCATCCTCGATGTGGTCTTAATCGCGCTTGTTCTTTCCGGCTCGTTTGCTATCGATGTTTCTGAACCTCGATTGTATGATTTTCGAAAATACTTTACTGACGATGGAAAGAAGGCTAATACCGCGATAATTCTTGTATTCCTGACTTCCGCCTTCCTTCAAAATTAGTATAACGATCGCTTTTTTCTACGCCGAAGAGACACCATCCGAAAGCCATATGTATATTATGAGGACATGAAGTCGTTGATCATTTCGGCGGTTACTTGCCGCCTTCATCTCGATAATTTTCGGTTCGGAATGGAGAAACTGATTCGTCGGCTGTTCGATAATCGGCGGTTCGGGTGCTAGACCTTGGTATTGGAAAGGTCTAGACAGCTGTCCGAGATCCATGGCTGCGTCCGTTTACGGATAGGTGGACATAGCTCCATTGTACACTCCACAATAGACTCCGACAATTGCCTTTCTTCTACAACGATATCGTCCGGTATTTCGAGTGCCGCGAATTTGTTGTATATTGGCCATTTGAAACTCTCACCCGATGGCCAGATCCCGCAGGCACGCCCAATTCTTCTGGTGGCTCCGTTTTCTTCGCTCTTTGTAATCGCTTTTCTAATTTCGCTCGAACAAGATAATGGTGCGACCCGCAATCGAGCCCACGCATTTCACGTACGTCTTTAAGCGTCGATCAGAATCTTTCCTTGATCAAAATGTAGTCAAACATCGCCGAGTCGTTGCCGGATGGGTTTTGCCAGGTGAGTTGGCGTTTGAGTGGATGGCGGAAAATGCTGTTGCTAGCGATCAAGTTGTTTGACGATGCAAATGAAAGTAGGCGTAAGCCGTTGTCGTATATTACTCCGTGTCCGAATTTGCCCATGGTTCCTTCCCAGCCGGTTCGATCTGCTCCTGAATGTGCATTGAAGTCCCCCGCGAGTATTATTAATTCGGTTGGAGGTATCATATCCAGCGTCTGTTGAAGCTGGCGGTAAAATTCGTCCTTGTTCGCGTCCGTGTTGGTCTCGGGTGGCGCATAAACGGATGTGATATGGGTCTTGATCGTTAACGGCTGTTGAGCTCGCTGTTGAGCAGTCATTTTAGGGGGACATTTCTTAAAATTAAAAATTAAATATTTCGAAGCATGTCACATTGCTCGTAACAGGTGCTATTTAATGTACTGACCAATTATACATAATAAGAATAAGTAAAAGAGTGAATAATAAAATAAAATTCTTAAAAAAAAACACATTTTATTATACATTTAGCTCTACTTCACTTCCGGATTCTTCACTCACTGAGCTATCTTGATTGACGATATTCCGATACTTCCGAGGACCTCCGACCCCAAGGACAACTTTTTTTAAAGAGTTTACTTATTACTACAATATTATATAAAATTTAGGAATGGAAATATAAAGGCGTTTTTATCAAACGTCACAAAATCGTATAAAGTAACTAAACATATACAATATACAATACTTACAACAATTGAATTACTTACTTGAAGAGTAAGAAGACATAATTATATAACAACTTTGGCTCTCAGATCAATCACAACACACTTTTATTTAATATTAAAAAACAATGTTTTGCAGCGAACGAAAAGGCGTGACTAAAGGCCCTTGGAGACGCTAAAACATGGTACGAGTAAACATGGTACAGGGACCATGTTCGAGGTGATGTTTGCCGTGTACGGGCCGGTACGCGTACCAGTTTTTTGGTCCGACCAACGGTCCGACTAAAATCAAAACTGGTTTGATTTCCGTCGATGTTCGTGGGCGGAGTTTCGTGTTGGTGATACCATGTCCTACCGTTTGCGGACTTGTTTGACCAAATTTACTCGTATACGAAATGTTTCAATTTACCAGTTGACAACTGAATGACAGATTAACTTGAAATATTTTGACAAGAGAGCGGTGTTCAAGTAAATCGGTCTTAGCACATGTCTTACCGTCTGCGGGGTTTTGGTCGTACCATGTTTACTCGTACCATGTTTTAGCGTCTCCAAGGGCCTTAAGAAATTTATCAATGGTTGATGTTTGCGGTCGGCTCTACCCGACTGCTTCCGAGAATTTCCGTTTTGGGATATAAAATCGCATATAATACACATTTACTTACTTAAATATGCCTTTTATTTAGGATTTCTGAGAATGTTTTTTTTTGTTAATGGCCGCGTAAATTGGCTTTTTCGACCACTGTGCGACGCCGGCCTCTCGTCTCTTACCACCGGAATAGTAAAGCGTCATCGTTTCGTCGATTGTTGGCGGGACGATCGTATTTCGGCACTTCAAAGAAGTCGATATAGATTTTGGTATCGTGCAGGTACAAAAATCACTTATGTCGTTTAACAAAAAAAAAAACGGCTCGACAGAATTTTAAGGGGCCCATACATGGTCGAACAATTTGTGCAATGCAGCCCGTTGGGCAAACATTTTCCCTGTGTGTGGGGTGGTTTGATGAGTTGCGCAACTGTTTGATGAAATTCAAACGCGTTTGAAAATTTTTGTGCAACGGGCAGCGTAACATAAACGGAAATGAAGTTTGTGCAACTGGTTGCGTAGTGTATGGGCAACCACATATTTTTTGGCAAACCTAAATTTGCGCAAATTGTTCGCTCGTGTATGGGACCCTTTATGAAAATCTTTCCAAATCATATTTTCGTTCGTTCGGCGACACCTCAACTAAGTCGATAAATTTTGTGGTTCGCGCGATATCGCGCAGGTACAAAAATCACTCATGTTGTTTAAACCAAAAAAGGGCTCGACCGAATTTTATAAAAATCTTTTCAGATCATATTTCTGGTTATACGCTTTGAACGACCCCTCAACGAAGTCGATATATTTTTTGGTTCGCGCTATATCCTGCAGGAAGAAATGACCACACACAACTCAAATTTTTGGTTGAAATCCTATTGGGACCTGGAAAAATGAAAATACGTTGGAAATTACGATTTTGATTTTCAGACTGATAACAATAACTTCCCTAGTATGGAAATTAATAATTCCGTTCTTATGGATAATACCTAAAGCTACCTGTTGGATAATTCAACATCACAACGAAATCACAAAAGAACCATTCCTTTAATCAACAGTACTAAACAAATGTTCTTGAAACAAAAAATTAAACAAATGTTCTTGAAACAAAAAATTCTTTTAGCAATCAAAATTTAAATATCGTTGCTTTGTTTATAAACACCACACACTCGACATTTTCCATCTGTAGTTTATGAATCCCAAAAGTATGTCTCATTGTGTCAACTTCCGCTCTACAACAAGTTTCTCTCAAGTTCGTTCTTATTTCTTGAGTTAAGTTTTCTCTAACTTTTTGTTGTTTAGTTTAGGTTCCGCAGGGCTTGTTGCGAGGGTCCGTTACTTTCATTTCACAACTTTTAAAATAATTCACTTTTTCTGCCAGATTGCTTCAATTTCCGTACCATTATAATTGTTCTCTTTAAGAAAGAGTTTATAAATATCTTTGTTCCATTTTTAAGCACCTCATGATAGCCTACTTTGCATGGGAAATTCCAGTTGGGAGCAACTAGAAAACTGACCCTTATATCCAGAAGTGAAGGGACTTAATGCCTAATTAGTTATTTCCATTATACATTTCTGTTTGTTATATTTCCCTAGTCAAATGTATAGCATCCATTAGAGCCCTTATTGTGATAAGCCTTTCTCTTGCCTTTCGGTTTGGGAGCATATGTAGGTCTGTAGTAGTACAAGATCACGCCCTAATGTTATGACCGTTTTGTTCCACTTCCGAGGAGACCCAGCCTTTTTGGCAAAATAAGGCGTATGCCCAATAAAATCATCCAAAAATAGTAATATCTACACACAAGTGTGGAAAATTTTCAAAACTTCCTCAAGGGTTGAAACGGTTCGGAGGGTACTTTGCATGGGTACGATATCCCTGGGATTTTGAAAGAAGTTTTCACCTTCTAACATTCATGAGGAAGGACACTTCCATTCCAGCAAAGCTCCTATCCTAGATAAGTTTTATTGTGAATTACATCCGAACGTGGGTAAGACGTTTTAGCATTTCGCCCGTAATGGCCCTTGCATGCAAGTTTAAAATTAAAATGTGACATTAGTTATTCAATTTGTATCCAAAGGATACATTAATTGAGGTGGGCTCACTATTATGCAAAGCACGGATTCTGAGGACTATTTGAATGGATGTTTCAGGAGCTTTAAAAGCTTCATTTTAAAAGCTAATTACGACTTGGAAATCCAGGATTTGTTCGTGCCGCACATGTGTTATTTGGAAATTTCCTGTAATTTCATGTTACGACATTGTTAACTTTTATTCTACCATCAGTTTCCTTGTGCTATAAACGAATTTGAAAGAATTTACTCTTGTCAGGAGCTCCTCTCTAGATATCAGCACTCACTTTGTTTTGGATTGGGGCTGCTTGTTAGTCAGAGCCCAAATAAATCTAAAATTTTCGCCATGGCAAGTTTTTCTGCATATCGAATCACCATAACTTGTTAAACGAAAATATTACGTCATGCAGAGCGAGAAGAACCTTCAACTTTGCGTTTAACTATATTACATGTTTTGGGTTACATGATTTGTGATCGAATTGATTCACTTACTTGGACACGAAATAACAAAACTTACATCATTTTCAATTAGGTTTCAAAGGCACCGGTTGAAGGCCGAAACAGATCAAGATTTACGAGGAGCTACAAGTTATAAAATTTTAGTTTTTAGAGGATTTATTAGAATTCAATAAAAATTTAATACGTTATGTCTTATACAAAATTCATTCTGTTTTTTGGAAGAGAACCATAGAACCATTGCCTCCTTCATCTGTTAGTTATAATTACTTTGCAAGAGATATTAAATTTTTGGCTTAATGGCGAACACACCTTGATTTTTTGTGGAGGTAAAGGCTTGTTTGTGCGGTCAAATGGTAGTAAAGGCCTCTGAGTGGTGCAGGAATCGATAAATCAGCCTTAACAGGGAGGACAGGTCTAATGATTGGTTGAACTATGATATATAATTCACAACGGCCCCCTCTAACCATTCGTATTCTTATCTTTTGTTCTCACCAAGCTTACTACTGGACATTGCACCATGACCTTAACGACATGACATACTGGTAGGTAGTACAAAACGCGGATTGTCAGACATTATATAGACCTAGAGCAATGGCAGAAATGATAAATGAGCTTAGACGATACAGAATACTCATCGCTGGACCTACAAGAACTAAAATAGACTGGTAAAGTACTCGTCCATTTCGCAGAATTCCCGAACTTCTCCGATTATTCGTTTGAGCCACTGTATGTTTGTTTTGCAAAGACAGTAAATAAAACTCAGGGATAATTCTAAGCGAGGAGGCGTAGATTTGACCAATGCTCCTTGATACGGTCAATTATATGTAGCATGCAATCGAGGGGTACTATGTTTCTGGCGTCCGCATTAAAATTTTGGTGTAGGATTTAGCCATATTTTAAAGCCCCCTTTAAAATAGGTCAACGGCAGGCCGTGGCCGGAAAATTTTCGCCTTGAAACCAAGTATCACCACACACCTCCCTGGCAGCCAACTGGATGGAGTTTGCATTGCAGAAACTGTCAAAAATATTCAAGGTACGATTCCGAACAAGGCAGCAGACTGCAAGTGACACTACTGATTTGTATGATCAAATCGCAAACAGCAGGCGACACCTAGTGATTTTATCATACAAATCAGTAGTATCGCCACTGCGGTTTGTATTCTGCCAGCTTGTTCGGAATCCTACCTTTATGCGTGTTCATTCAATCGAACCACACATACACACCGGAATAACCATCTCATGACACAGCACCCAAGCAACAGCAACAGACTTCGGCCACACCTTTTTCTGGGCTTGAAGTCACTTACTGAAGGAGTGTTACCTCAGACGGGTATTGTCCAGGTTGCTCATCTGCAATGACATTTATCCAGGTTTTATTTGTTTACCCAGACAGCGCCGGCCCTAGGGTAGAGCGAGTGGAGCGGTCGTTCTAGGCGCCAGGTGGTAAGGAGCCCCAAAATGAATGCGAAAAACAGTTTCGAGCAAAAAATAAAATTTTGTTGGCTAGCCAAGTCTATGTACTCATAAATATGACTCGAACACGGCACAAGCAGGGAACACTGATTCTCAGACTGATCGTACATGGCCTTAGGCCACATCCTACTCGAGATCCATGGAGCAGGCTGAATACGGCGGATATAAACTCGATAAAAACCGCAATTCTAATGTGTAAACATTCGTGCTGAAGTTATGAATGGTACTGCGTGAATGTATATTACTAACGATGGACTGCGGATACCAGGAAAACTTCGTTTTGAATTAGCCTTCTAATGGTGCTTCGGAGCTCTGCCATGGGCGACCGTCGTTTATCGCCGAGTTCGTGGTATCAATATAAAATTACCTTAAAAAAACTTTTGAAAATGGAGCATTTCTTAAGACTCCAAACATTTCTGGGGCTCCCACTGCTCCCAAAAGGACGACCTATAAGGCCAGTTAGATATTTTTGGATCCATAATTCAAGGTGTCGAATGTGGTACCAGTAAAGGAAAGTTTTCGGGATTCTTCTTTTGGGAGGGGCAGTCTGAGCCCGTAACCCCAAGGATGGAGTACGTTGAGATCACTCCTTCATTGGAAGATCGCCTTATATCTCCTGCGGAAGCAAGGGCACCTTATCGAAAAAACGACCGCTTTCAGAAGACGGGGTGGCGCAGCCCGAAAACGTTTTATGCGATATCTGGAAGCTGGCTACTCCCGTGTAGAGGCTGGTAGGGTCTGCGTGGCCCCCGAGGAAGAAAAGGATACCGATCTTCTTAATAAGAAGAGGGTTAGATCATCTGGATGTTCTCTAGGGCATAATAACCCACCGAAAAACACGAAGGCTTTGGCCATATGGTTTGAAAAGCCTAGAAAAGTCGGACGCACCCATAATGAAGTCTAGAACGATTCCAAGCCGACCTTCTGTGAAATAGCAGAAAGTGTCAGAATTGGCGTGCTTGCGACTAACAATCCGGAGACTCTTCTGACCACGAAACAACTAGTTACAGTGCAAGGAAGTCTTCTGGAAGCGGTAGCCGAATTGGCTCGGGGCTCAGAACGCCCCAGGTCAGTAGGAGTCGGTGCGCCCTCTATGATGGGCCGCCTTAAGCCTTGGAAGGAGAAAGCCTTTTTGCTGTAGACGAGAACAATCTGCCGCATCGCCTTTTTGTAATCGGGTACTTTCCGGCAGCAGCAGAGGACCCCATTGGCATTATGTTGAAAGGACAGGGGTCCAAAAGAAGACCCTAATGGTGTAGGAGGGGAGAATACTCCACAAAGTGCACCGCATAAAATTCACAGAGATGACGTTGTCAAGATGGTGAACGTTACAATTTTGGGCTGATGGCAGGAGAAGCCTCTTTTAACGAGAAGGTGACCCAGCCCATAAAGCCTTGCAAAAGGGGAGATATAATCCCGTAAGGAAATGACAGGCCGGCAGGGCTCGAAAAAGTTTTATCTAGGACAACTGGAAATACAATTTATGTGAAGTGAAAGCGTCGAACAAAGGTCGCCGAAAGACAACCTCGCTCCCCCTCAATAAGGGCTTTTCAAAAAACCTTGTTCATAAATTCCAAACCGATTGCTTAGACAGCTTCGGGATACACTAGCTGTGTTCCTTTTCTACTTTTTAGTACTTGTGAGCAGAGCAGAAAAGGAACGCAAAATTTGCTGATTTGAGTAAAACCTATCTTAACATTTTTGATGTTATTTTATTTGTATATAAACAAAAAGTTAAAAGAATTTACAACAAAATATAAATTTATGTGATTAATTTTCAAAATGAAACGAAAGAATAGTTTTAGATAATTATACAAATAAAATTTTGTTTATAGATGTTTTTATATGAAAAAAGCTCAAAACAATCAAAAGCCATCTATGGGATTTTCAGTAAATGCAAAATAATTCACAATAGACTCCAAATAAGAGCTTTCCTCTAGCGGATTTCAATTGCGTTATTGCAAGTGATATCCACTCGTTTATAAGAGCAAGTGTAGTTGCTAGTACGCACTTGTAAAAAATTGTAAAAATTAGCAGAAAAGGAACGCAGCTACTGTATTCAATGCTGTTCCATTTAGAGCTGGGATGTGAAGATTTTCAGATTTTCCAATTCTTGGACAATCTACATGCAGCTGACGTTCGAAGAAGCGAGAAAGGCAAATTGACCTTACGTTATACGTTAACAAATTTGGTAAATAAGGCTGATCCGGAATACAATTGGCGAAATTCTTTCACCATATTGACGCGGTCATTTTTAATTTATAAATTTTTATCATTATTCGTTATTTGCTACTAAATAAACCCCAGGTACCGATTTTCATAAAAATCGGAGCACAGTTGAGTTGGCAATTTATATTCGTATGGGCATTTAGAATTTCGCTTAAATTTCGGCGGCCATTTTAAATTTCAAAAATAAGGCTACGAGGTGCTTCATGGGAGACCCCCACGGACGTTCTTGCAAAATTTCGAAGCTCTGCCGTTAATTGTGGAAACTCGCGACTAACAATTAATTAATTGTTAATTGCAATAGACGTGATTCACAATTAATTAATTGTTTGTAATTGTCCAACAGTTTTATTTTGCCCTGCACTGCTGGTACATTACCAAAAAGTGGCTCTTATTCTTGTCCACTCTGTAAATTACTAAAAAGGGCAGAAACATGTTTTCAAAACCAGCTAATTTGTTTTTTTTTAAATAGAAACCGATTAATATTTTTCCTTCTACGGATAATTGAGTAATGATATCATCACCTTACCTCCATGGCCACTTGATTTCAAAACTGTGCATACAAATACGATCATGAAGTTTTTAACTACATAAAAAGTGTTCTTGTCTAGGGTCGTAAACGATTGTTCGTAGTAAAAGCATAAAATTAAATAAATTCTGAATCTATTTAACCCAAAAACTTACGAAAGAATAAAAACGTACGACAACTGCTTCATGGCTCAGTCTTATTTATTGTTATGTAGTTGGTGGAAATGTGTTTTTTCACTCACAGTTTCAAAGAGCTCCAGCCCTCAGCATGTATAAATAGAACGGAAATGCGTTCCAGCACTGTCTGCAGGTTGTGCCTACATAAACAGCATAAAGCGTGGATTTGTTGTAGCAGTATCAAGGGAATTTCTAACGTTATCTAAAAAACATTGAATCAATACAGGTATGAATGATTTCTTTTTAGTTTTTCTCTTTGCCTTTTTCACCTGGAACCTGAGACATGAACATGCGGTCGCGGTTTACCAGCCTCGGCCACATAAACACTACCACAAACTTTTAAAAGCAACTCGTTATCTAGAAAAGCAGAACATAAATGTGGCCAACACTGGTTGCTGCTTTCATAATAAACCAGTTTGTGTCGTATACAGCCACCTCTACCTATGTAGCCGTGGCACTGTTCATTTTAAATCACGATATTTTGGGAGCAGATTTCCAAATTTCGTTGGTTCACATTGATTAAAGTTTTACTTTAAATTTTGATTATATGTTCCATAATTGGCGTGAATATTTGACGCAACAAGGTCACTTCGCTTCCTAATTATTCTAGTACTACGTTGGATTAGTCTTCATAAATATGTAAATATAATAAATTATTCGGAACAAAGTGTCGAAATTATCAAATATATGTCATAGTTTGTTTCACAGTTCGTAGCAGATATAACGCGTAAATTGGTGTTATAATTTTTTAAATATTTCAGAATTTTTTGACGCGATTTCAAATTAATATAAAGATTTTGACTTGGTAATTAACCAATGGTAAACAAATTTTGTGACTAATTCAAAGTACCAATGTTTTGAAAACACAAAACTTGAAACGGAGATCAAGTATGAGAAGCAGTTATAGGTGCCGACTAGATCCAAACCAGATTATAAGTCAACAACGCAAATTGTCGTCATGGAGTCTGCACTTATCCAGTACACGTTTCCATCATAGTTAAAATTTGCTATTTTCCGATAGTAATAATAATCAATAATTATGCCGGTAATTTGCCTAACAACCGAAAATATGACATACAACGGTAAATATTCAATGGCAAAATTTGCAGGAGGTTTTGCATTATACACCTTAGTTCTAGATCTTTATTAGAATAAGCAATTATTATATGTATTGCTTTCCCCGCTATACTTTACAAAGATTAATCTCCTTCTTATAAACAGGCACTGATTTTAATTAATTAATTAATTTTGTAATTAAAGTTTTTGTTTTTAGTCTTTCGAGATTTTCTAATACGTGCAGACGGAAATTAAATATAAAGAATTATTTTAAAGTAAAAGTACTCGTGTTTTAATTAAGTCCCATTTCTAATAGGTTATGGGCCCAGATCACGGTTTGAAAAAAAAAATTTATATTGACGTGCTAAATAATTAAAAATGGAAAATTTGAAATTAAAACGGAATATTAAACTATTTGATGGTGATCGTTATAGTGTCTGGAAATTTCGAATACGTGCTTTGTTAAGCGAACTTAATGTGATCAAGGTTATCGACGAAGAAGTTCCTGCCGCTCTAACTGCAGAGTGGACAAATGCAGAAAGAGTTGCTAAAGGTGCTATTGTGGAGTATTTGTCCGACTCTTTTCTCGGGTTTGTAAAGCCTGAAAGTACAGCAAGAGAAATACTGCGGAGCTTGGGAGCGATTTACGAAAGGAAAAGTTTGGCTACACAATTAGCTCTTAGAAAGAAATTGCTTGGACTGAAGTTACAAGGAGATGTACAATTAACGAAGCATTTCACATTGTTTGGTGATTTAATAACGGATCTACAAGCGGCTGGTGCTAAACTGGATGAGACTGATAAAGTGTCACATTTACTATTGACTCTACCTGGATCATATGATGGTGTAATTACAGCGATAGAGACTCTATCCGAAGACAATTTATCTCTAGCTTTTGTCAAAACAAGGCTCCTTGATCAAGAAGTAAAATTAAAAAATGAAAACAATGATACAAGTGCTAAAGTGCTACATGTAAATCGAGAAGAGACAACACCTCTGAAGAACAATAACAATACTTCTCGTTTTGTGAGAAAGTCTAAAAGGTTTCAAAATAAGAAGAAACATTCTAATAATATTAAGTGCCACTTTTGTGGACGTAAAGGTCATTTGTTAAAGGATTGTTATTTCAGTAAAAAGAGACAGAAATATGTTAATGACAAAAGGAAATCTGCTGCTCAAACGGATGTAACTCAATCATACACAGCTCAGCCTTATTATAATGATTATACATCAAGTTTTGCTTTTACGGCAGGAGATTTTCAATCAGGAAACATAAACCAAGCTAATTTTCTACTTGATTCTGGAGCATCGGATCATCTTATAAATAATGACAGTTATTTCCATAGTTTTATTGAATTGGATCCACCAATTAAAATCACTATAGCGAAGAGTGATACTTTTATTACTGCAACGAAGAAAGGAATAATTCATGTAACAAGTAACATGGGTGTACAGGGTATACTTGAGGAAGTTCTTTATTGTTCAGAAGTTACATATAACTGGCTTTCGGTAAGAAAAATGCAGCAGTCTGGCATGCAGGTGATTTTTGACCAAAACGGCGTTCAGGTTAACAAAAACGGTAAAACCATTATGGAAGATAAGCCTATGAATAATTTAATTGTTGTTGTTTTTGAAATTAAAATTAATAAAGTAAACCCAAATGTTAGAATTTACAGTGCTATGAAAAATAATTATTTTTTATGGCATCAACGTTTAGGTCACATAGGCAAGTCCAAGTTTTTAGAAATGAAATATAAACAAATGGTCGATGATATGAATCAAATTGATAAAATTAAGCCTAGTGATGAATTATGTGAAGCTTGTATAAATGGTAAACAAGCACAATTGCCATTCAGTAAAAATAAAGATAAAAGTTATATAAAGAGACCATTGTTTATAGTTCATTCGGATGTCTGTGGTCCGATCACTCCTTCAACATTGAACAATAAAAATTATTTTGTGATTTTTATTGATGAATTTACTCATTATTGCGTCACATACTTAATCACTTACAAATCGGATGTATTTTCTATGTTTAAAGATTTTATTTCAAAAAGTGAAACTCATTTTAATTTAAAAGTAGTAAATTTATATTGCGATAACGGTAGGGAATATCTATCAAATGAGATGAAAGACTATTGTACACAAAAAGGTATTAGTTATCATTTAACTGTTTCACGAACCCCACAATTAAATGGTGTTTCAGAACGCATGGTAAGAACCATAACAGAAAAAGCTCGTACAATGATAGACGGTGCTAAATTAGATAAATCGTTTTGGGGTGAAGCTGTTCTTACAGCAACATATTTAATTAATTTGACTCCAACAAAAGCCTTAAAACAAGATAAAACGCCTTACGAGTTGTGGCACGGTAAAAAGCCACGAATAAAATATTTGAGAATTTTTGGTTCTACAATTTATGTTCACAATAAAACCAGGAAAACAAAATTTGATAAAAAATCCTGGAAAGCTATATTAGTTGGGTATCAGCCAAATGGCTATAAAGTGTGGGATGTGGAGGCCGAAAAATTTGTTATAGTTAGAGACGTAATAGTTGATGAAACAAATTATTTAATATCAAGGCCTAGTATTAGCTCAGAAAGGGTTAATACTGAAAATGCCCATAATAAAACTGATGCATCTGACATTTTGTCAAAATCAGTAACAGAGCTTCTTAAATCTGATAGTCATGATAAATCAGATAATTTCAAAAATAATAAGTCTGATAATGATAAATCAGATAAGTTAAAATCTGTAGAAGAAGAGAGTGCTAGTAAAAAAACCGAAACTAGATCTTGGGTCACATAAATCTGTAACTGAAGCAGATAAGTACAATAAGTCAACACCTCAAAGCAATAAAAATGAATTAAAAGAACAATTTCAACTAAGGAGGAGTGATAGGATTAAAAACTGCCCACCGATAAGTTATCACGAAAATAATTCATTAGAAGATTATTTAATGTGTGCACAATCTATTATTTGTAGAATTCCAAACTCATTTCAAGAAATTGAAAGTAGAGATGATAGGGAATTATGGAAACAGGCAATTGAAGATGAATTAAAATCACTCAAAGTTAACAATACTTGGTCATTAGTAACAAAACCCATAAATAAAAATATCGTTGACTGTAAGTGGGTGTTTGCAATTAAAAATAACGAATTCGGAAAACCTATTAAATATAAAGCTCGTCTTGTTGCACGTGGATTTAGCCAAGAATATTTAGTAGATTACGATGAAACATTTGCTCCTGTTGCTAGAATAGCAAGTTTTCGGTTCATAATGGCATTTGCTAATCAATTTGATTTGTTAGTGCATCATATGGATGTGAAGACAGCGTTTTTAAATGGTAAACTAAAAGAAGAGATTTACATGAAAGTCCCTGAAGGAGTTAGATGTAATAAAGATCAAGTTTGTTTATTAAATAAAGCCATATATGGATTAAAACAGGCAGCAAGATGTTGGTTTGAAATATGTATTTGACAAGACTCTTGTAGAAAAAGGTTTTAAAAATTCGTCAGTTGATCGCTGTATATATATTTTAGACAAAGGAGACATATGTGAGAATATTTATGTAGTACTTTACGTTGATGACCTTGTTATTGCTACGAAGAGTGATGATACAATGAGTAGTTTTAAAAGATATTTAATGGATAAGTTTAGAATGACTGATCTAAGCAGTATTAAACTATTTTTAGGTATTAGAGTTGAGAGAAATGATAATAAAATAACATTAGATCAAAGTGCTTATTTAAAAACTGTTTTGGAAAAATTTAATATGCATGATTGTAAACCAGTTAGTACACCATTAGAAAGTAAATTGGATTATTTAGCTTTAAATTCGGATGAAAAATATGACGCGCCCTGTCGTAATCTTATTGGATGTCTAATGTACATTATGATATGCACAAGACCGGATTTGAGTATTGCAATAAACATTTTAAGTAGATATTCAAATAAAAATAATAAAGAATTGTGGCAATGCTTAAAAAGAGTTTTGAGATATCTAGTGTATAATAAAGTTAATTTATGGGATTCAGGTTTTAATACTGATCTAGGTGTTATAAAGAAAAACAACACTTATAGTCAATACAATGAATTTATTTCTCGCGTTACAATTTTGGTGTGTTCTTTCGTGAATTCGAAGCCGAACTGGTTGTAAGAGAAACTGGTGACAAATTTCTGGTGATCACTTGTGCGTTATCTAACGGACGCTTCAACATTCCGCCCGCCTCGTCCATCTAGCGACGAAGGTCCTCCGTCTGTGAAAGCGGGCCGCCCGCCGTCTTCTAATGTTTTAACTGCAGGTTCCTGCAAAAGAGAACTACAATTAGAGTACATATCTGAAACTTCTTCAGAACCAAGGGGCAGAACAGCTAATTTGACCACTGGGCGCAGGAATACTGAATGCTGAGTCCTGACGGTGGCGACTCGAACTAATCCATCTGGACCCGGGTGCACTGCGGTTACCCTCCCTATAGGCCATTTGCAAGGGGGATAACGATCATCCTTTAGTAACACTAGGTCGTTGATCTTGACTGTGGTTTTCTCGCGGATCCATTTATATCGCTGCTGTAGACCGTTAAGATACTCCACAGACCATCGTTTCCAGAAATCTTGAAACATTTTCTGCGTGAGCTGCCAACGGGACAACCGATTGTCCTTCAAGGAAAGCAGGCCTGGTTCAGGAATCGATGTTAAAGGGCCGCCAATAAGGAAATGTCCGGGACTTAAAGGTGTGAGATCATCAGGATCGTCGTTTAAAGGGCATATAGGCCGAGAGTTTAGTGCTGCCTCCACTTGACACAGGAGTGTGGTCATCTCTTCAAAAGTTAGAAGGGTTTCTCCGAGAACACGCTTTAGGTGATGCTTCACGGACTTGACTGCCGCCTCCCAGATGCCACCAAAATGGGGTGAGTGCGGCGGTATAAAGTGCCAATTGGTACCATCTTTAGATAGAAGTTCGGGAACTCGATAAGATTGGCAGTTTCTGGATAAGACAAGCTTAGAGCGTAACTCGGCGTCGGCTCCAACAAAATTAGTAGCACGGTCGGAATAAAGGTCTGTGCAGATTCCACGTCGTGAGGTAAATCGGCGGAAGGCGGCAATAAACGAGTCTGTGGTCATATCTCCTACAACTTCCAGGTGCACGGCTTTGATGCATAGGCAAACAAACACTGCGATATACCCTTTTTGTGTTTTGAAGCCTCGTCCTTTGTGAATCTTGAGCACGATTGGTCCTGCGTAGTCTACACCGGTATGTTGAAACGGTTGTGACGGTCGCACTCGATTTGGCGGTAGATTACTCATTAGTTGATCCTTCATAACCGCTTTTTGCCGGAAACATGGTATACACTGGTGGATATAGTGTCGAACTGCATTTCGACCATCGAGTATCCAATAATTACGTCTGATGTGGCTTAACGTAAGTTGCGTCCCCCCATGCAGCGTGAGTTCGTGATAATGCTTAATTATTAGCGTAGTGAAGTGGTCCTTCTTGGGAAGAATAATAGGGAACCTTTCATTGTAAGTTAGGAGTGCATTCTTCAAGCGTCCGCCAACTCTTAAAAGCTGTTTTTCGTCTAAGAACGGGTGTAAACAAACAGTATGACTGCCTTGGCTTAGTGGTTTGTTAGCAGCTATGTGCGAGATATCGTGGTAAAAATGCTGATGCTGCACAACGTAGATGCACAGATCGGTGGCCTCTTGTAGCTCTACAGTGGACAGTACAGTAGTGAGGCGATGTTCAGGTTTCTGTCTGCAATTGAAGACAAATCTACGGATATAAGCTAGCACACGTAGTAATTTAGTAAAAGTTGAGTAACGCTCAATAAGAGACCATTTTTGAATGGACTTGGCGTGGAAGGAAGCAGCAGTCTTTCTTTCTTCCAAATCATCCTGTCTTGTGGTAGAATGTATACCGGAAGGCCACTGCGTAGAAGGTTGCTGCAACCAGGGAGGTCCGTTCCACCATAGATGAAATTCCGGTAGTTGCTCTGGGTTGAGGCCACGACTGGCACAATCTGCGGGATTTGATTCTGAGGGAACGTATTTCCACTGACTGATGTTGATGGAATTTTGTATTTCAGATACTCTGTTAGCCACGTAGGTATTCCAGCGAGACGGGTGACCTCGAATCCAGGCGAGAACCGTGCTGGAGTCGGTCCAGGCGAATGTAGTGATGTTTGCTGTTGTGAAGACAGGTCTGAGGTTGTTCAGCAATCGCGTGAGCAATACTGCTGCACACAGCTCCAAACGAGGAATTGATATTGTTTTCAAAGGAGCAACTTTGGTTTTAGCAGCTATAATTTGGACGGAAACTGGAGATTGGTTAGAAGAAAATACTCGAGCATACACTACTGCGGCATAGGCCTTGTTGGACGCGTCGGCAAATCCATGAAGCTCAAAGAAAACCTGTGAATTATTGGTCTTAAGCCATCGCGGTACTCGAACCTTTTCCAGGGATGATAGCTCATCTCGAAAATTTCTCCATTCATTTGCCAGGTGCTGTGGTAGCGGCTCGTCCCATGTAAGACCGGTTAACCATAGTTTTTGAAACATGACTTTGGCTAGGATGATGCTTGGTGCCAAGAATCCGAGCGGATCGAAGAGCTTGGAAATGTCCGAGAGTAAGTTGCGTTTTGTAACATTAACCGGATGAGGTGGTAGTTGAACTTTGAACCCAAACTGGTCAGTGGTTGGATTCCATAAGATGCCCAATGTCTTTATACAAGCATCGTCTTCTAAAGATAGAATTGTCTTAACCTCGCGGTGATCAGGAGGTATTTCTTTCAATAACTGATGACTGTTGGAAGCCCATTTCTTGAGAGTGAAGCCACCCATTTTCAACAGATTAATCAGGTCATCTTTCAGTTGAATGGCAGATCCAAGATCATTAGCGCCAGTCAATATGTCGTCAACATAGCAGTCACGAACAAGACTTTCACAGGCTAGAGGATAAAGTTGTCTTTCATCTTTTGCCAGCTGTTGTAGCGTTCTAATCGCTAGATAAGGAGCAGGTACGGTTCCATACGTAACAGTTTTGAGCATGAAGTCCCTAATGGGTTCACTGCTGGAGTTTCGCCATACAATACGTTGTAGGTTGGTGTCTTGGTCATTAATCCAAATTTGACGGAACATTTTCTCGATATCGCATACAAAGACAATTTCATGTTCTCGCCAACGAGTTACTATTGACCACAAATCTTGTTGTAATTTGGGGCCGGCATGAAGACATTCATTGAGGGATAACCCGTTGCTCGACTTCTGCGAGCCGTCAAAAACTACCCTCAGTTTACCAGTTGGATCATGATTCTTATATACTCCGTGATGAGGGAGATAATAGGTCGTTTCTGTGGATCGGGAAGGAACAGGTTCCATGTGTTGTAACTCCAAATACTCTTTCATGAATTGACAGTAGGCTTCTTTTAGCTTCGGATTTGTTGAGAAGCGCCGTTCCATTTGAGTCAGTCGCTGTACGGCCATGGTTCTGGACTCCCCCAAATCAATCGAAGGGCCATTAGTAGGTAACCTCACTACATATCGGCCGTCAGGATTCCGATAGTGCGTGTTGACGAAGTAATCTTCACATTGGAGTTCATCCTTGGTAAGCACGCGTTGTTTAGGCAACTCTTCGACTTCCCAGAATTTTCGAAGCTGTTCCTCGAGCTGGACAAATGAAGAAAAATTAGAACTGATTGTACTTGGACCTTCGTGAAGAGAAGACAATTTGTTCTCCGTACAGGACCCCGAAATTATCCATCCCAGTCTTGTGCTCTGAGCTAGCACCGATCTAGAGTGGTCTTGCCTTATCCCGGGTAAGATAATCTGAGCGTAAATTTCTACTCCCAGAATCAGATCTACTGGACTTGTTTCATGAAATGTCGGATCTGCAAGGGTAACACCTTGCAATGTGGGCCAATGTTGAACGGTAACAGGTTGGGTTGGTAGCAGCGTGGTTAGGGTACGTAGGACGAAAGCTTCCACAGTTAGTTGAAAGGTAGGGTCAACGCAAGACGATAGCTGAAACCTGACAAGTCCTCTTCTTGATAAAGAGCTTTGGGCTCCTATGCCCGTAACGACGGTTGTTATTTTCCTCCTCGGGAGTTTTAGTCGTTGACATGCTGATTCCGAGATAAAACTCGTCTCCGACCCTTGATCGACCAAAGCTCGTAGTCGAACCGGTTGTCCATGTGAATATGCAACATTAACCCAAGCCGTAGCCAAAATAGCTTTGCGGTTCAAGGCCGTCGTGCTTCCGACATGAGAAGTAATATTTTGTTGACTATCCTTTGGTTGAGCCACCTCTTCAATCTCAACGGTGTGCAACATTGTATGGTGGTTCTGCTGGCAGAGTTGACAACGATGCGCAGAAGGGCAATTTGCCCTATTATGTCCTCGACGCAGACAGTTAAAGCACAAACTTTCTTTAGCAACGTACGCTCTTCTTTCCTTGACTGAGTATTGTCGAAAAGTAGGGCAAAAGAGTAGCAAATGGGAAGCTTTGCACAGTGGACACTTGCCCGTTTCTTTAAGCTTAAATGGCGCAGTGTTTCTTACGCTCATTGAAGTACAGCGAGATCGAGGTTTTGCAGAGATCGCCTTGCTAGAAGCCTTAAAATCTGTACGAGTAGCGTTGACTGAGTCAAGCATCCGCAAGCGATTGATTAGGAACGAATCAAGTTCGGATAATTTGGGCATATCTGAATAACTGCTTATATGGTTTTCCCATTCGTCTCGAATAGTCCGAGATAACTTGTCAGCAGTAATGAAGACAATCAAATCGTCCCAATCCTTTACCGGTCTGTCTAGGGATTCAATAGCCTTTAGGGCCTGTTGAGTGCCGTTAAGCAAGGAACGTAGTTCATCTGAAGAATTTGAAGACATTGGTTGAAGGTTGAATAGAGCCCTCAGGTGATGATAAATAAGCACGCGCTTATTATCGTAACGGCTGACTAATAGATCCCACGCAGGTTTGTAGTTCGCTTCCGAAATTTGCATGTTTTCTAAAATACGGGCTGCCTCTCCAGTCACACTAGCGCGTAAATAATGGAGCTTTTGGGAATTAGTTAACCTTGGGTTTTGATCGATGAGTGATACAAACAAGTCCTTGAACGGGAGCCACTCGATGTACAATCCACTAAATCTAGGGATGCTGATACGAGGAAGAAGTGGTTCTAAGGTGCCTGTCTCACATACGGTGTGGTTATTACTTGTATTTAGAGTAGCGGAAGTAGTCGCAATCGGCATGGTAAATTTTTCAAGAGCATCAGTTAGAACTGCTTTCGCTTCCAGATAGCTATCCTCGCAGTCAAAATAATTTTCACATTTGAAGTATGTTTCTTCTTCCTTTGCCTTAGGCGGAGCCTCATTAAGTAGTCTGAGATGCCGTTCAGAAAATTCATTCCAATATTTTTCCAATAAACTAATTCTGGACAGAACAACACCTTTCGTTACATTTGACTTACCTAACTTTGCGAAATTTGTTACAAACCGTTGGATAAGTCGCATGGTGTGATGTTGGGCGTTGAGTAGCTCATCCATCCTTACTGCAATATAGTATTTATGCCTCAAATTTGGTTTGATAATTTAAGCTAAATTAGCTTAGCAAATACACCACGAGTTGTTGACAACGAGTCGATTAGTCAAAAAACCACAGCGCGTGACCGAAAAAATATATTATAATTTTTATGGCAATATTACGGCTACCTTTTCTTTAACTTCAACAAGCAGTACAGCACCATTCACCATTCACCGTTAACCTTTAAGACCAATAATTTTAACCACTAGTTAATCAGAAAAAAACCAATTCAAACGAAATTTAATTTAAAATTAAAAATCTTTCACTATTTAAATCTTTAAAATCTTTCACTACTATGTTATCTTGTCAAACCGTTATCTCAACACGTTTTTTCAAACAAAAGGGATAAAACAATATTCACCGATATGCACTAGAAATCGATAATTTGAATCACAAGTTATTCAAAAGAAAATTCAAGCGAATTTATGGTTACAGCTATGATCAATAGTGATCGTAATATTTAATGAAAAAATGCAAGTAAATTTTCAGGTACACTTTATTATATGGAACCCGTTAATCACGTTAGTTTAACACGATTTGTTTTTCACATAAGGTAGGTACTGATATCCTCAAAACTATATAATTGGAATCACTACTAGTTGGGAAAATTCAAGCGAATTTTAATCTACGATCAATAGTGATCGTGTTATTAACAAAAGAAACACAGCACAAAGGTTTCAAGTGAATTTTCAACCTTTTATCACCGTTAGAAAATCACCGTATTTCTCACTGTTCAACTAAGGTGTTTTTATATAAACCGTTTATTGAAAGCGCGGATGTAAAAAATAACCCGAATCCGGCTCGAAGGACCAGAAAAAATGTATAATAAAGTTAATTTATGGGATTCAGGTTTTAATACTGATCTAGGTGTTATAAAGAAAAACAACACTTATAGTCAATACAATGAATTTATTTCTCGCGTTACAATTTTGGTGTGTTCTTTCGTGAATTCGAAGCCGAACTGGTTGTAAGAGAAACTGGTGACAAATTTCTGGTGATCACTTGTGCGTTATCTAACGGACGCTTCAACACAAAGGATCAATTGACCTTAGATTAAAGTATAAAAAGGGGGATTATTGCGATATCTTAAAGGGTTATGTAGATTCCGATTGGGGTGGCAACGATGTAAATAATAGAAAGAGTACTACAGGTTATTTATTTCAAATATATAGTCGATGTACAATATCTTGGAATACCAAAAGGCAAACATCAGTTGCAGCTTCTTCAACTGAAGCTGAATATATGGCATTATATGAGGCCGTTAAAGAAGCACTTTGGTTAAAATCATTAGCTGCTAGTATAAATGTTAATATTATAAATCCTATTGTAATTTATGAGGATAATAACGGTTGCATAAGCATAGCAAATAATCCTACTTGTCATAAAAGAACGAAACATATTGATATAAAATATCATTTTTCTAGGGAACAAGTAGATAAAAATACAATTAAACTTGAATATGTTCCCACAGGTAAACAACTGGCAGATGCTCTGAAAAAACCATTACCAGCAGTCAAGTTCCTGGAACTCAGAACAAGAATGGGTTTGGAGTGATGCTATTCATCAGCTGAAATTGTGTGTTTTTAAATTTAAGGAAATTGCTTAATTAGGTTTTTCTGGGTTTTTCCTAATTCTAGCAACAAATGTTGAGCCATACATTTATGTAATCTCCCAGATAAATAAGTCTGCATTCATTGAAGTAATTAAATGAGTATGGTTTCATTCTATAATTTTTTTTGATATTTGAAAGTTCATTATGTTATACTATAATTTAATTTAAATTTATTTATTTTATCAAAACAGTAGATTCATCTTTGAGGGGGCGTATTAGAATAAGCAATTATTATATGTATTGCTTTCCCCGCTATACTTTACAAAGATTAATCTCCTTCTTATAAGCAGGCACTGATTTTAATTAATTAATTAATTTTGTAATTAAAGTTTTTGTTTTTAGTCTTTCGAGATTTTCTAATACGTGCAGACGGAAATTAAATATAAAGAATTATTTTAAAGTAAAAGTACTCGTGTTTTAATTAAGTCCCATTTCTAATAATCTTTAAATTGTTCTTTAAGCCAGGCAGATATCAACTTTGGTTCTGTACTGAAAATCTGAAGATGCTGTTACCTGAAATAGTATTCAGTGTACAGTTAATAATTATAGTAAAAAAATTGATTCCCTAATAACTCGCAAGAAGAAAAACATTGTAAATCACAAAATGATGAAATATCGAAAAATATTATGCTGTTTTCATGCTCTGAGCGTATAACATTCATATGTCCTAAGTGGAGTCATTCAAGTTCAAGTTGTTTATACCAAATAAAAGAATACACATCGATCTAAATGACCTAATTATAGTTTAGGAAAGTTTAAAAAAACTATTTTTTCTACGTAAACATTCTGTATCTTAGTGAATAGTGGGGATAGCCTCACTTTCTAAAACATTTTTTTCTCCAAATATACCCAGAAATCGCCCCTGAAAATATTAGCCATGTAGTCCAACATTGGAAGCAGTACATTTGTCCCTTACACAATGGTACATTGTACTGGGGGCTAAATAGCTTGAAATGTCTCGGTTTAATTGAACCGCTTATTTTGAAAGTGGGGTAAGTCCATTTTTGAAAAAAACTGAAGATAACGGTAGTTCTAGATAAAACTTAGTATGATATTTTTATGTGTAAACACGTTATGGTCAAAATATTTCAGAATCCTAGTAATAAAGGAGATGGAAGTTTTAGCTCTTAACAGTGTTGTAAGTATGTTTATTTTGAAAGTGGTGCAAGTCCATCTTAGATTGAAAATATTTTTAGGCATACAGCAAAATTTAGTTCCGGTTGCTATATGGTGAATCAAATCTAATAGTTTAACATCAGTCTGAAATCAGAAATCAGTGTTTTTATCTATTTATCTTTGATATTGGTAGTCGCCAATTGTACAATATTTCATAAATAATAATAGAGATATCTCAATATTGTGTTTCGATAATGACAACACCAGGAAATTTTAGTAATCGTGGAATCAATGTGAACAACTGACTTAGCCAAATTACTTGGTCTAAAGCAGCGGAGGCCAACAGAAATTTCGTTTATATCCACAATCGCTATTTTAAAATAATTTCATTCGCCACATTAAAAATAAGTATAAACTAGTTGGGATGTGTGTTTGACCCCTTCGGCCCACACGATCAACTTCCCAGTATGATGAACGTAGACGGAATAAACTGTCTTCTTACAAAATATGTAATACCTCTAGCACTAGTGGGAAATTGACTAGTTTCAGAACTGGTGACAAAGTAATCCTGAGAGAAGCTAATTCAAATAACTGTAGTAGTGATTAATGTAAAAGATTTATCTAAGAAATTGGTTTACAAAACTAGCTAATTTTTTTATTACTCGAAGAAATATGACATATTTCACTGTTGCATTCGCCCCATTCACCTGGTCTATTCGCCACATGTGACTAGTGGCGATGGTGTTGGACACCGCTGGCCTAAAGCATTGATCTAGAGTTGTATATTTCTAAATGCAATGCATTTTCTTATTTTCGCTCAAAAGAACCGATAATCTACCTAGGGATGCAACTTTTTCACTCATTTTATTTTAAGTCGTTCAATAAAGTCTCCCTGCGGTTGCGCTAGCTTAATTAGTCTCCTTGCGACTTTCGTCGTGGTCATATGTTATGGGGGGTGTAGTTCCGTCGCAATCAATTTACAAAAAGTAAGAAATTTTTATTTGTGTGAATTTTTAATTTTCTCAGCTGCGCGCTCCGTCGTCTTCGTCTTCCTTTGGCATGGAGGCATGTGTAAGAAACAAGGCAGTTCCCACTTTGTTAAACAATCATCTAACTTTAGGTTCTCGAGTTTATCGCATCAACCCGTTCGCCAAAAGACTAAAGCTAGTGGCAGATACATGCGCAATGACGGTGCGGGCACTGGCTTCGCGGTGTGTGCAGAATTTTCACTGCCACATAGTAGCAGTAGGCTTTTGATAGAGTATGGCACTCAGCCTTGTTAGCTAAACTCAAAGCTATTGGAATCGACTCACTTTTACAGAAGTGGATTGAGAGTTTCCTTTCCGGCCGTTCAATTAAGGTAGTTTTGGATGGCGTCAAATCTGAATCTCACCCCATCTCTGCGGCGGTCCCCCAGGGGTCAATTTTATCACCGGCCCTATTTCCTATCTTTATAAACGACCTACTTTCAATCCCCTCCAATCCACTTCTCAGCTTCGCTGACGACGGTACTCTACGTTACTCGTACAGCTTCGATACAAGACAGACACATGCCAGATCCTGTCTTGATGATCGTGAACTAATGTTCAACTCTATTAATAACGACATTGAACTTATTCTAGAGTGGGGAAAAAAGAATCGTGTCGAATTCAACCCCTCCAAAACCAAGTACTGTCTTATTTCAAAGAAAAAGATCAACACCTCACCATCCTTGAAAGTGGATGACGTGGTACTAAAGGCCGATCCATCCCTACACATCTTAGACGTGACATTAGCCAAAGATTTGCGATGGAATGTCCATATATTTCAAATCGCCAAACAAGCATCCCAGTGCTTGGGATTTCTTAAGAGGTTCAAGTTCCTCCTCCAGCCACCGGCCCGTGCTGTTATTTATAAATCCTAGATTCGGCCTCTTCTCCCTCATTTGGGGCGTCGCTCTAATATCAACCTTAGCATGGTTAGATAAGGTCCAAAAAAAGGCCCTTAAGTTCATTAATGACGATAGCGCTTGCTCCACCATCGACCCCCTAAGCCACCGTAGGAATGTAGCAGCACTGACAAAATTTTTATCGCTACTATCATAGTGACTGTTCCTCCTAGTTAAACGCTCTATACCCGCAACACCAGATTAGCCCACTCGTCCCATTCCCTGCACCTGCAACTCCCTCTTTCACGCATTCAACAAGATATGAATTCGTTTGTAAATAGAACAACTCGACTGTGGAATAATCTCGCAGTCGGTATTTCCGAGCTCCTACAACATCCAAGAGTTCAAACGCGGGGTTCATCACCACCTTCTTCAATACCCCCGTACCTTTATAATCCTTAACCTATACCCCCCACCCCTCCCCCGTACTAAGCTTACTGCTAGACATTGCACCATGACGTGACAAATGACATGACGGACTAGTAGTACAAAGGGTGACTCCTGAGCTTAGCACTACCACATAAAAAAAATGTACCCCAATAATTCCGATTGAACTTATAAATGCTATTTACTACCAAAAATAGGGCTGTGGATGTGGACATATACATATCGAAAACACAATTATTTTGCATACTGTGAGTACGTGTTGCATGGAATTTCTTTACTAAAGAGACAACAATTTTCATTTTGAAATATCACACATTTGTTTAGTCAATACAAATTCTCACGTATATGGCAAACGTTACATATTAAAACGGTAAATCTCGCAAACCTGCATGTACAATTTTGGAATAGGCGTTTAGTGTTTCGGTTGCTGAACACGAATGTGCATTAAGGTGACAATGAATTGTTCAGCAAATTTCTTATTAAATTCTGAGATTTATGTGGGTAACAGAGTATGTTGTTGAAGTTATTGTACGAGTATGTTATTGAAAAGCGTTTAACAAGTAGCGGTTTGTTGGGAATGATAGTCGGACTAAAACATCGGGGCACATTATTCAATTTATCATTTCGTCCTGGTGCATTTTTTACTTTGTGGCAGTTCTAAGCTAAGGAATCACTTTTTGTACTTACAGTTTAGGCGTTTTTCAAGTCATGGTGCAATGAATGAGCCAAATTACACGGTCTATCATTCCTTTCATCAACACTTCCAATAAACCGGTTTTATAGGCAAGCAGTCGTAAGGAAGTTTCTTTCTTGTGCATCCCAAAAAAATTTGTCTGCACCCAGAATCACACAAACTTCGATCCCGGAGGCTGAGAAAACTATGAGACTTTTTGTTGCTTTGCACATACACAACAACCTTGACCTCCTTCTTCTTACCTCTGGGCCGGATTGGACAAAATAGATGTTCTCACGGGCCAGACGAAATATTGTAATTAAAAAAATTTAAGCAAACACTTATTTATTCGAGTAAACAACATTTTATCGCTGCAGCCATTAGCCGCTAGTAGCTAAAAAACCCACCCATTGACTTTGTATTTTTCAATATATGAATTTTACACAGATGAAGTGCCTCAAAGAACGGGTACATGTAAATTTAATGCAAATCTTCGAAATGTAGCTATTCATAACCTCTAACTAAACAATCAATTATTGTTTCTGTAAAAGTTCGAGATTTTAGATGCTTTAAAACTCCTTTTTGTAAATCATACATTGCTTTTTGGATTTCTGTAGAATATTCAATGTATTGGCATATTGATTGCAAAAATTAAAATTTTTTTTATTCCTGAAAAATGCTACTTTTGTAACTTTTGAGATATTTGCGAATGACAAAGTCAATTTAATGACAGTTTCACATTTACGGAATTAATAGCAGTTATCCATCGCGCAGCTGTCAAACAATAAATAGGCCAAGAGGCCATCATACCCTTTTATTTGATACTCATGTCGGCGGTATTGTAAAGAAAGTGGTAATCCGCCCTCTTGAGACGGCCGCCATGGATCTAACGGTATATTGAGTATACTACATTCTTATTGTATTCTACTTATCATACCCTTTCATTTGATACCGTTTTCGAGGGAGTAGTTTGCCCGAGATAAACCATTTTTCAAGTACTGCAGAGGCAGCCGTTGCTTGATGGAGGTTTATCTGGACAAGCTTCATATTGGAAGCTTTTTGGGCTGGGGAATTTTCCCTCTGAGGAAATATATATTATAACATATAACATATATATTAGCTCGAAATTAGGAAATAGGCACTTTGAAACTCTGAGCTTCTTTTTTAATAGATACCTAGTTATTTTAACAAACTTCGTTTTGTATCTTTTCTATCGTCCTGTCCTGTCGGTGCCGCTGGGTCTCCTGGGCCTATTCAAGTCCTGTATTAGGTCTATTCACGATTCGTTCCCATTCTTGCCGGTTTTTGGCGACATCTCGAGCCTCGGTAACTGATAGTCGTTGACTCTTTAGGTCACTCTCGATAATCTTTAGCCAGATCTTGCTTGGTGCCGAACACTGTATTCTCTAGCCTGCGGGACGGTCTCACCAGAGAAGTTTACGTGGCAAGCGTTCATCATCCATCCGACAAACATGTCCAAACCACCGTAGTGCACGTTTTTGCATTTATTCTTGGACCAGTGCTCGCTGATTGCATCTTTGTCGAACTGTCTCGTTTCGAAGGTGATCGCGGAGTGAGACACCGAGGATCTGCCTCAAGCATCGCATTTGGAAGACCTCGAGCTTCTCGTATGACTGCGCGATGCGGAAAGTGTCGTATAAGATGTCCTTTGCTTCTGCATCCACGTCGGCGAAGACGGCGCTATCGTTGGCGAACATTAAGTCGGTTATGAAGCTGGCTCGTACGCCACAGCATTCATCGAGTCTCCCGTTTGGTTGGCCGGTGGCGGCTAAACAATCGAAGGACTACTATGCTACTTTCTGGCATTTACATAAACATTTGCATTTGTGCAGGATTTAGTGATATATCAACGCCCTCTTTCACATACAAGTGGACGGCAGGCCGTGGCCTGGAGGGTTTCGCCTTGAAGCCAAGTATCGCCATACACTCACCGGCCGCCAACTGGATGGGGCCTGCAGTCCCTGAAAACTGGCAAAAATCTTTATGTGCGTGAACTTTTATCGTCAGTTTATGCCTGAATCGACTTCTTCATACAAATTTTTTTGTAACACTTAAATTTTTGTATAAAGAGGTCGACTGAAGCAACTTACGTGCTTCCACTCCAGAGCTTCTCTTCAGTCTCAAGCCGTGAATTCACGCCACGAATTCAAGCCATATCCACTCAAAGCTGAAAGCAAGGCTCGAACTAGGCGAGAAAACTATGCACATTCGCGTTCGCCCTTGTTGGCAAGTGATGGTGTAAGTTTGGAGCCGCCTTAAGGCACAAACAGATTGGCGGGAGAATTTCTCCTCACCGCCTTCGCATTGTGCCAGCAAATATGGTGGTCCGTGTATTTCAAAGGTTTTTCCAGTTGTGCCTTTAAAGTTTTCGTTAGGCCATGAAATTTTTGAACTTGAATTAAAGCCTGCTATGCTAAACTCTCCTCGCCTGATTGGCGTATACCTGAAGTCCTCATCCCTCAGTCAATCTGAGTATTGTGTGACCTTCATCGGGTCGTGCCTGCCGACCAGGCCTGCCGGCGACCTGTAAATGAATGAGGTCTTTAGTGGAGAAAAATGTTTTACTTAATTTAGCCCAGTTTTGCACTGTTTCTTGAGGAAGAAATTACGTGATACTTTCCGAGACCCCCTCTGCTTCCACGTAATATTGGGCTCGACCTCCTGGCCCCTTACGCCTCACGTAATTAATGGACGACCCTTAATGCATTACTTAATTTAGCACTTGAAACAACGTATTGAAATTTAGAAACTTAGAAAATATGCTGTGTGCAGGCATAGAACCAAAGGAAGGTAACAGCAATCGTAAAAATTGATTTCTTGCAATTGTTCTTCGGAATGTTCCGCATCGTTAGACAACTTCGCGTAATCCACATTAACTTACAACATAAATAAACAAAGTTACAGAATTTCCGGAATTAGAAATATGCAAACTTGTGCTCAATGGCTACGCCTTAAGTTTTCAGCAGAAGAAAACAAATTACAGCCAGATATTTCCTAGAAACATTTTTCCCAGATGTCAATTCCTCGTCCACCAAATTGATTTCTTCTCGTCAATTAAACACACATCATGGCCGCTTGTCCTTTTAGTTCTCGAAATTCTTGGCTTTGTAATTCCCCTCAATTACTAAAAAACGATTTTCGTCTGCGGTTGATTCTATTCACTTTCTTGATGCCCGACCAATTTCGCTTCTTCCTACCATCATCAAAGTCAAACAAAATTAAATTTTTTCCCTCAAGAACTTCGTCCACATTTTATTTCGTTCTTTTTGTTCTCCTTAAGTTATTTCAACGGGGCTTCCACGACGGCTATTTTTCCTCTTTTATTGCTTTAAGTATGGGCATGGATACACACACATATCTGACCGAACGATAATATTCACAGAATTCTATTTTTCTGAATGATAACAATCGTCATTCTTTGTGACCTTTTATGAATTTGCTATAAAACTACATTTTTTATAGTTTATTCAGAAAGTATCCTCAAAAGGTTTCAGAAAATTGCTGTCTTCGATGTTTATTGTCCGCTTTACTTTTGTAGTTGTCATTTAATCCCCTCTGATGTTTTTGTCTTCAGGAAATGGTTTCTGCTCTTTGAATAAGGGATTTTACAAACGATGATTTGTTTTTTGTTGACTTGGTGAACTGGTGGAGCGGAATTCACGGCTAATTTTAAATCGAAAATTTTGATTTTAATTCTTAAAGATTTTGCAAACTTACTCCTGAACCTTTGTATTTTTGCCCTAATTAATTTTCATTAAAAAAAAATATTTAAATTTGAATCTACGAAAAGAAATTTTTTCAATGTAGATTTTATTTTGTTTCAGAGGTGGTTAACCTTTAGGATTATCCCTTTTCATAAAATTTGGCTTGATTTGTTATAAATCAACTGCCTTCGCAAATAAATATTGAAAAAAGTCAAAGGGAAACGTCTTCATGCCATTTTCCCTCCGTTTTCTCACTTTAAAACAACACTTTATCTTTTTAAATGCTCTGGTCTTGCTAAAGACGCAAAATATCAAAACTTGTTTGATATTAGCACCAGCATAAAATTTTCGAGCACTGTACTCTCGGAGGAAGGAGCTGCCACAACTTAGTCGCGATATTTTTTTCCGCCTACTCCCAACCATTTCGCGACTCTGACAACGGGGTATGAACGAGAACAACTCGCTGGAGTGTTATGCCTCCTGAAACGAGTTGAATCTCATCAACCAACCGATGACGTGCGCTTGGTGGAACGAGGAAAGACTGGCGAAGGCTGCGCCAGGAAGATGCAATGTAAAGAGGGGAGAGAAAGAAGGAAAGTTATGTGGGTGGGAAAGTGGAAAAGACGAAAAACCGTGGGGCTGGCCGGGATTCGAACACGGGACCTCTGGCATAGTAGTCAGGCGCCTTACCCCATTATATTTGATCAGCAGGGCTACGGTGTCTCATACGGTGCGTTTTATTTTCATTGAAGTACTACGCCGGCGTAATTGGACGCACAATTCCTCAGTTTTCTCTCCATTTAGCAATCCATGAAAGAACTTGGTCTAACGCGCCTAGATGCCTTTGGTCTGCGATCACATTACGCTCCGTTTTCAAGGCGACTGGTCTTCTCCTTTTCGAATTTTTGAAAAAGTTACTTTATTAAGGCTGAGTTGCACCAGTTAACTTTAACGGTAACAAAACCTGGGTAGCAGTACCCACCCGGAAAATTCCAGGTGGGTAAAATACTGTTGATGGTCAACTAAATTTTTTTTGGGAGTATTTGTTGTATGTTAAATTCAGTTATTGAAAAAATTGTTTATCACAAATTATTTTCAAAAAAAAATTATATACAAACTCTACGCACCAACTATAGTTTTTGAGATGTGAAGTCGACAATGTTACGATTTGTTTTACCAGCCGGTAGAATGCAAGGCACGTTTTTTCATGGTTTCTCATTTAGTCTAAAGGCCGAAGTCCAATGAGAGTACCTACCCACCACCGAGCATCGCACGGCATCTAAATGCGATGTTGTGAAGTGCCCTGGATGCTGGTTCATGTCCAATGACAGCACCGAATGACCCGCGCACTAAAATTGAAAGCTAATTTTTCACGTTTTTGCTGGAAATTTGATTTAATACGTATTATCAGCCAAAAATAAATTATTTTCAGATCTTAAGGGGATGAAACTACCCCTAGATTAAAGTAGCGGTAATTAATTTTATTTTTGATGAAATATTATTTAAAATTTTGAACATTTATTCTAACTAACTTTAACTAAATTTCAGTTTTTGTATTGAGTTTGAATTTTCATTCAAAAAAATATTTAAATTTGAATCTATGACAATCTCAATGTATTTGTATTTTATTTTGGTTAAGGGGTGGTTTAATAATAATTTAAGATTATCCCTTAATATAAAATTTGGCAAAATTATATTTAATCATTATTGAAATTATCGCGGAGTGTTTTTTAAAGGGGGCCGGTCATATTTTAGGACTGCAGCCCCCTGATTTTCGTAAGTACGCCCACACAGCAGCAAATAGACAAGAGCCAAATAGACGGCCGCATGGTCTACAATGTAACCTTGTATTTTTTTTATCAATGGCAACAGTCGCCTTTCAGTGGTACCACAGCTGTATTTGACTGGAAGCTATATCGTTAATGATCTGATCATGTGCACATCATCCTGTTTGAAATCGACATATGGTAACTGGCCTCATATACTTTGACTGTTGGCCGGCCGGATTGGCCTGTGGTTCATTCGCGTAAATCCTCGAAGGGCCGCGCCGCCAGCGGGCCTGAGTGCCGAAGGTTGAGTGTTCAGGATTTTTTTTTGTGAAGAAACATAAAGTTTCGTAATAATTGTGACTACGCTCACGAAAATCGGCTCGAATTTGGCCTTTCCTCTTCCTCGCCTCTCTTCCCCGCCTTGAACTCACTTTCGGCCGACCGCCCTCGCCGCCTGAGAGAAGTCTTTCCCAGAAAAGGAAAAGCGAAAAGGTAGAGAAGAAATTAGCACGGTGCGCCTATTGCACGGCCCGCTCCGCTCCAGGGTTCATAGAAAATATATAAAATTTGGGCTGGTCGCTACCGAAATGCTCTGGCCGCTAAGGGGGGCCAATCTGTCCCTGTTTCTACATTGCATGATATTACCGAACAGCAAAATGTTAATGCCTCCAAACTATTCATTCAGATTGAATAGCTCTTGCAGACAGGCGCGTCAATCATGCAGAGCATGCCATAAGGAACCATAAAGATTTCGTTTACTAAAAGACACTCAAATTTCATCGACAATAGCAAAAAGCTTTTACTCTTAAATAGTTGTCAGTCAAAAGCGGCATATTTACGACGACTCCATCTTTCTCTACAAGTAATTTTTGCTTACTAATCGTGCCGAAACTCTTTATGCTTTCTTTAATAGAGTTAAACAGCTGTCTCTATTCAGTTAGTCCTGACTTTTCCTCTTCTTCGTATTCAGGATTTACTATTTCAGCTTATTCAAAGATCTCAAATACGTGTACTTGATTGAAAGCGTTTTCTTGCCGCCGATCACGCTCGCGATGTTGCTACATATGTTCGCTCAGTGCTTTCAGTTAATGCTCCCGAGCTAAGAAAGCACTTTTTGCATTATCCAACCTTTGTAGAAACAGCCTCTGATTGGTAAGGAATACATTGCATTGCGGAGTCAAACTTCTCTGGATCTGCCCATGCATAAAATACGATACTCTCACAACTGCGGAAATATTTCTTAAGCTGGTGACATATACAAGCGTACATGCATTGCATTCAGCGGCTCCATGATATCTGGCGAATTTCCTCTGACACTACATGGTTCAAGACCCTCTCAACTACAGGCCTCGTAGATGAATTTTTCGTGGTGGTGGTAATAGTCCCAAAAGTCACCGCACACCGGAGTAACATGGCGCGGAAGCCGTACGCGCAGAATTTTTGTGTTTATTTTTGCAGTAAAAAGTGATAAAATATTGTATTTTAACACTTTTAGCTGCATTTGGATTTATCAGTGAATAGTTTTTTAGTGATTTCATTAAAAAAAATAAAACAAATTTGGTGATTAAGTGTGTTTATGTGTTCAAATTGTTAAGGCGATCAACTTTTTTTTCACATTCACGGTGTTTTTTCATGTTTATTTACGAAAAAAATGTTGAATATTTAATGTTTTGTGTAGTTATGGAATTAAAAGTGATTTTAAAGTGATTAATACATATATTATGATATTATTATTAAAAATATAGGTGCCGAAAAACACTTCTCTTATTCACTTTTCCATTCGCACTTTCCTGTACTTATATGTTTAGTAATAATTGCAAAATAAATTAATTAATGATTTTAAAATCACTTTTAATTAAATATTCAGCATATTTTCCCATAATATACACGAAAAAAACACCGCAAATGTAAAATAAATTGATCACCTTAACAATTAAGACACCAAAAATACACTAAATCACTATTTTTTTATATTTTTTTTTTATTAAATCACTAAAGAAATAATCACTGATAATCCTTGTATGGTTTAAAGCGATAAATTTCAATAATTTACCACTTTTTACCACAAAACTATAACGAAAACACTCGCGAACGTACTCTGCGCCATTAAATTCTCAGCAACTGTCAAATTTTGGGACTATTCTCAGCTATGGTTGTATTAGTGCCAGATAAAACTGCATGGCCTGTAGTTGAGAGGGTCTTGCATGGTTGCGTTCCGTGCCGGCTTTCACACATAGCCCGAAAATCTAAGTAACGTGTTCGTGTGTTTATGTTTATGCTTGTGTGCGCTATCTCGAATGCGGCAATGCAGAAAATGTTGAAAGTTGCCCGACCTTTGCGTGGCATGCCTTCCATTCACGGAATATTCCGTCAGCTCGCATTTGAATACACACTTCTATATTATCTGTCAACGAATGCAACGCATGTACGCTTGGATATGTCACCAGCTTTACTGCTAAATCGCTCTTGTCTGACAACGTGATTTGTTTGGGAACAGTCCGTGGTTGCATCTCGTATGCGTGACGATCAAAGCTTTCTTCTATTTCGTTTGTCTTTTATTGATCGAAAGGTTGGGCAGAATTTGAAACTCTGTAAGGCTCATCCTTAGAAGTTTTAATGAGGATGCTGTGACGGACTTGTACCTTTCGAAGATGTTACTTCAGTATCCAATCGCAAGTACCAAACAACATTTTCTGAACTTAGATGCTTGTTGACTTTACTACCCGGCCGGACCAAACGCGATCCGCCAGCACTGGTAAAAGACACAGACAGGTGTATCATTTTCAATAAACTTATAAATACACAAAAATGTAAATTTAAATCCAAGTAACTATCGTAACTGTCCTTAATGACGTGGAAATGTGTGTTTAAGGTCGTGTTTTTTTAATGAACTGGCTGGTTCTTCGCCATACAAAACTGAAAACCCAGGTTCTATCGGGGTCTATCTGGGTCTCTATCTGGGTCTCTATCGAGGTTACTGTGAAATTTTAAAATATCCCTGCTTTCCAGAATGCGGCCTACTTCATGCCGGAGGAGAAACGTCATTTAATTTTCGTAAATAAGCAAAGACAACTTGACAGGAAAATTGAAATTCCTTTACTAAATGAACAAGCTCGGTAATTATCTAATTATTACTTTTAAATGTTTATTAAATTAATAAAAAAACTTTAACAGGCTAGGCCTCGACAATTTACGTAATGGTTCCATTCGTGTCACACGATTTGTTGCTTCTGAAACTGCCTCTTGTGATACAATTTTACCACCCGTATTCGATCTACTGTTGTTAGTTCTATCATTTTTAAAAATTTATGCGCCATCAATTATTCTGGAAAAGCAATTCACGTTTCTTTTCGTGGTTAGCATCCGTGCCCTACCCTGTAGATAACTTAAAAGTGTCGTTTCATTTATAGAATACCTTTTTTACATAAAAATCAACACAAAACATGCATAACATTTATTTCGAGAAAGTTTGTGCATAAGCTAGATCCAAGGGCCGAACAGACGTGCTTTAATTATTAAAATTTATTACGGAGCGTTTTGAATTAAGAACAATTTTATTGCGTTTCAGTAAAATTGAGGAATAGTTTAATGCTTTTTTATTCATAAAATTGTGATTTCGTTGTCTTGACCTGATAACTAATGTGTACCGCAACGGGAGATTTTTGTTTTTTTGAAGATCAAGAATATACATTCAGTTAATTCTGAAGATTTATCGTTGGTTCTGGCAGTGAAGGTTAGCCTCAAATATTAATGTTGTTGAAATATGTATTTTAAATATTTAAATCGTTTCGTTCCGATTTTGGTCAGAATTTTAGCAATGTTGCGTTGCTGCTTAATAAAACTAACTATTTATTTAAATGCCGTATTTTAGCCTTTTAAGTTTTTTATGCACTTTCTTCATTTGTCGAAGAGAATATGCTTCGCAAATCGTAAATGAGATAAGATAGTCTATTTTGAAATGCACGGCTTCCTCTAACGATTTTTTTCGATTTTCACTACTATGTCGAGTGACTGATTTCCAGATTCAGATTCCTAGGATCGCCCTACGCATGCTGTAACTGAACTTTTAAGTGTTACTTGGTCTACCTACCGGTCTATTATCTAGTTCTAGTACATCCCCAAACATTAGTTTTTCAGGAACTCTTGTGTCGTCTATTAGTGGAATATGCCGTGCATACATTAACCTTGTCTTGATTTTTCTTTCAATCTTGCTAAATTGTCTGTATTTTACTTCCGTAGCGGTAAACAGGTCTAATAAATCAAGTACTTTATATATCAGTGGTATTGTTTTCCTGCGAATTAATAGTCCAGTCCAAGCAGATATTTAGGACCATGGTACAATAATACAAGATATGCTTATAAGGAAAAGTTGAAAAGCTTTTACAATTTTTACATTAGAAAAGACCTGAGTGGCGTCATGAGAAAACTTCTTCCCCTTATGAGCTAAGATCAGAGTGACGTCACGGAACCCTTATGAGTTTTCCATGTAATTGTTGTACCATGATTTAGAACCTATCTGGCGCTTTCATACTTGCAAATGGTGCACTTACCCCGGGCGCAATAAGACGGGGCACTCCAAAAAAGCGAAAAAAAAATGAAAAAGTGTTACCGTGACGTCATTTTCATATACATATTAAACGAACTGCATCAAGTGTTTGGGTCTTTTTGCATTGCCTTTGAAAGATGTGGCTAATCAATTCCAGTTCGCTTATTTTCGTCGCTTATCCTTTCTTGCCCGGCACGGTGCCATAGTTCTTGATTTGCAGTTCGATTCGCCTCTGTTCTGAAGTTGTTGAAAGTGCCTTATTTGTCCAGAAAGATGGACTGTTTTTATTTTATGGAAAATTATACAGTGGAAACTAATACATTTACTTTGAAATATGAAGGCTTGGAGAACGACATAGGGACTTTAAGGCCTATAGATTTACGGAGCCCAGCATTTTACTTGATACAGCTAGGAAGTAGACATCCTGAAGCATAGATAAGGTTGGGAGATGTGTGAAGAATGGTGGTAGTGGCGCCGAAGGCCATCTACCAGAAGTTTAAGCAATACGAAGCTTAAAGAAGCAGCATTATCGGGTTTTGTGAATTTAAGCGCAAGCAAACCGAGCACTAAAGCAAGATCGTGAATCAAATCTTTATTGGACACAGGCTTTCATAGGTGCAAATGGTGCACTTGCATCGGGTGCGGGAGAAGAAAAAAATTGAAAAGTGCTCCACTTCACAGAGTGTTTGCGTCTTTTTCCATTGCCCTCCAATGCTATAAAAAAATGAACAGCTGATGGGGGCGCAATATGGCACACTGCACCGGGGGCATAAAGTCAAGCGTCGACCCTGCCTGTCTGAATTCAATCGTCTTGTTATGGCAGTTTGTGAACTCACATCGCTAACCTCTATCCGAATTCATGGCTATGGCTATAAGCTTGGCTACGGAGAATAACAGTTAGCCATTTGCTTAGCTTGATAAGCTAGGTAAGGAGTTTCTGAAAAGAATTAACATTTTTTGAAAAATCGCATTTTTGGCCGATTTTATGAGGTTTTCTAGGCGTTTATATTAATCCTGCACTAAAACTTTTCATGCGTTAACCTTACTAATATTATAAATGCGAAAGTAACTCTGTCTGGTCCGCTTTTACGCCTAAACCGCTGAACCGATTGTGATGAAATTTGGCACACAGATAGATTACATCGGTTACAGAAGGACATAGGCATAGGACATAGGGCGTTTTGAATCTTGATTTTGGGGGAAAATGTTTTATAGTTAAAAGGTAATGAAACAACGGTCGAAATCCACAAATAGAGTAACTTTATAGTCGTAAGGAATGCGGCTTTCATTTCAATAGTAAAAACAATAGTGTATGATGATAAAAACCACCTCCTAAAAAAATCCGTTTTTTGCTAATGCTAATATCTCTTAAATGGTAAGCCTTATCATAAAATAATGTTTGCAAATTTTGTAGATTATGCAGCCGATTTGCAAATTTTGTAGATTATGCAGCCAGTTGTCGTTAACAAGCAGTCTTACTTATTAGCTTCACAGTTTATTAGAACAGAGATATGTTGTGCATTTACCGCTATTGAACTAGATTATCCTCAGGATTACTCATTTTGTGGTTCAATCAATTCATCTATCTATGTTTGTTAGTGGTTCCCTTCTGAGAGAATTTGAAAACGTCTATATCAGAAGATTATATAGCTCTTGACTGGTGCTTTGGAGCTAGTCGTATGTTCGCTGCAAATCAGAGCTTTTAAAAGTGTTTTATTTTCAAACACTGTATGTATCATAGTGACGTCACCCATTTGAGTAACGTTGTAGACAGTTTTAAAACACGTAAATGTGTGACGTCAAAATAAAACGATTGAAGCGTTTTGAAATATAACACTTTCAAAAGCTGAGATTTGCAGTATTATACATATATAATATAAGCCATGCTTACCTCTTCTGCCGAGAAATTTGTTCAATTTTCCAATGTTAGCACTCATGTGCCCTATTTCAAGCTGTGTATGGTTTGATGGAAATATCCAAATGGCATCCATATAATTTCCTAATGTAAGGTCATGGTAAAAACTACGTTCTTCCTTTTTTGCCCTTTCTTCTCTGTTGGGCATATAGCTTCTGATTGTATTTCTTGTCTATCATGAATAGATTCTACATGAGGTTTCACTGGAGATTACTGTGTATCAGTGTTGGGCAAAATTTAATCTGATTGATTTACGATTAAAAACAGTAGTTTGCTATAACTATTAGAGATTGGTATTATTATTCTGTTTAATGATTAAAAACTGTTGTCTGCTATAATTATTAGAGATTGGTATTATAAAACAGAATAATAATACCAATCTCTAATAGTTATAGCAAACTACTGTTTTTAATCATTAGTCATTAGTCATCAATCAGATTGAATTTTGCCCAACACTGCTGTGTATATTCAGATAATGTAACTGTCATTCCAAGGACAATGCTTGAACTAAGAAATCCCAAGGCAGTGCAAAGTGAGAATATGTAAAACATAAATCCGTCCAAATTATTACATTTTCACGCTAAATTGCACAATTATCTCTTGTTGAATGGGCACATTAGTTGTGAGTAGTGTTCCTTCCTAAAGTGCTTTATAGCCACAATAACAATGATAGTTAGCAATTAGTATCATTGTACGTTTGGCATATCAAAAATATTTCCGTCAACTTTAATGAATAAACACAAGCGCCATTTCGAATTCAATTGCGGTTAATTTTTCATACTGTATTCCAAAAGCACCAGAAAATTACTGCAATTTCCCTAAATGTAGTTAATTTTATTATAAGTGACATTTAACCATAAAACAAGCTATTCATATCTGTATCTACAACTAAGCACTGAGCTCTAGTACAAAGTTATTGTTTCTCAGCATTTCGACTATGCCGCATCTGTTAAGTATCGTGCACAGTGGAGCACTCAATGCAAATGACATCGTCATTGTTTAAGAATATTTCAACCATTTCAAATTATTTGGTGGCGCTATTGTCGGAAATCACTGGTGCATTCCATCAGTCTGTAGATATCGCACCCGCACTAAGCACCGAGAATGCATGAATGTTTGACTTGTTTAGTCAGAACTGTGGTGCTGAGCTTCAAAGTACTAAATCTGTCAGTTAATTACACTAGCGTTGAGTCGTCGTATGTAGCATTCGAGAAGTGCGTCGCAAGCACCTCAACAGCCTGAAAAATATTAGTACACGAATGGCGCTCATGAACAATGCAAAATAATAGACTTTCGAGAAATCCATTTTAAGATGAGAACCTGAACAGGTTTCTTTTTTTTTCTTTGAAAAGGACGTATTAAAACTCAAAGAGAATATGCAATTCCGGAAATCATTTTCTCGTGCCTTAGCACTCCACTTTTTACGAACTTTGGAGCTCAGAGCATTAATAATGCACACGGAGATGTTCTAGATATACAGAGCACGGCCAGAATGGGCCCCATATTATGTACTTCAGATGTCAGGAAGATTCATGTTCGGAACAAGTACGCCTTTCTGTACGGGAGGGTAATTTTATTTTGTTTTTTATTAACTAGTGCGAGTAATAAATTATCGGGTACGATTTTTTACTCTCGCCATGCGCAACGTTTCTATAAGATATATCCGAATCGTCTTTCATAATTTAAAAGTTATTACGCATCCTTTACCGTGAGTGAACAAACAAAATGCGTAAAAATGCAAATGTAATCCTGAAAATAACTTACTGGCGGAGGAAACTTTCAAACTAGGTTATTTATAGTGTAGATATAGATATAAAGAAGAGATTTTATGTTGAGCTTTTAATCCAGCCTGAACTTTATGCCTTGCAGTTTTTTCTGATGAACTAAATAAAGTATTTCTTAAATGAAGGGTGAGAATAATATTATTGTTTTGTACAAAAATAACTGGATGTACTTTTCAGAACAATTAGTTTGAAAATATTGTATTTTTATTTTTTTTATATAGAGCTAGTTGACCCGGCAGACCTAGTGCTCCCTAAAATTAATTAACTGACTGAAAAACACAATGAAACAACGAAACAAACAAAGAGATATCAATTAGGATCAAAATTAATTTCAGTTATTTACAGTTTAATGGAATTGTAATGGCGTTATGAAATAAATTTTTTGATGTTCATTTCAACGCCTTACGATAAACAATGTTTTTCGTTTTGCCGTCCTCTGCGTAGGTCAGTGGTTTCCAAACTTTATGATAATGCCACAAAAGCAAACCCTTGGGCCTCCCAATAAAATGTGTAAACTTGCGCCTTATTGTTGAAAATAGGTTCTTCAGTACTTTTTCACGCGTTTTCGTACATGGTCCGATGGTGGTTTTTGAGCACCCTCCGACCCAGACAGCGACTTCGTTGTCGTGTAATGGTTTTCCGTGAATGTCGTGTTTATCTGTTTCCCAAATTCGACAGTTTTGTTTATTGACTCCGCCAGAGTGTAAAATGAGCTTTATCCGCCATCGAAATTTCGGCTCGGTATCATTCATTCTTGCGACAGCATTTCAATATTGCAAATGAGGCGGCTTGTGCGTTGACAAAAAATTTTGTATAAATCTCACTTCGTATGGGAAGAGATGAAAATCTTGCTTCTCTTTAGAGTTGTTCCACTCACGTTTAACTCCTGAGATCGGCGGCTATACAACATATTTGGATTATCGTAAACTCTCTCTTACCGCTTCAGCAATTCCATTGGAGCGTTAGCGAGTCACTGCATACCCGTACTCATACTCGTCTGAAGGAGCTGAATTTCTCCCATATTTTTACGATAACCTCTACAATTTCATCGCGTTTATTCGCTGTGAATAGACTCATAGCTAAAATTGTAGTGAATGACGTTTCAGAATCGTGCACATTTGTCGAAATTGACTGACAAATGTCAGAGTTATTCAATGTTGAAATACCGAAGGCGATGTGATGAGATGAGATGTATAATAAAAAAGACACAATAACATTTAAGTGGAAAATAAAAAATTATTCAAAAAAGTCACAAATATGAAATCATCCGCGCCCCTTTAAGTAATAAGCGTCCCTCTTGGGGGTCATGGCCCCCAGTTTGGAGACCACTGCCGTAGGTATACGAATAATGGTTTGCCAATGCGAGAGCAGGCGACATATAGTAGGCCTTGTGACAAGCACAGATACCCTAAATTGATTCCGCAAATTTCCAATGGCTTGTCTTGCACCTAGTTAATTGTCATTACGAAGGAAGTGGAATTGGAAATTGATGACGTTTAAATTCGAAAGGGATATCATTCGTAATCATTGAAATTCTCAGGATCAAAACATCTTCCTCTTGGTACTTTCTCTTGATAATGATATATTCCATCACATTGTTCATCATGTCTGTTTCACAGACAATCTGGTGCCATTGCAAAATCTTGGTTGATTTATGTTTCGCAGTATGATAAATAACGAACCGACTTTCAACTGAAGATAATGTCTCCCATATCGAGGGGTTGTACAGAAAGAGGTAATGCGCCATTTTGTGGGGCCGCCATAGTGGATTTGAAATGACGCCATAGAGCCTACTGTATTTTACTCGTCATACTCTTTCGTTTGATACCCATGTTAGAGGGGTTGTAACGAAAGAGGTAATCGCCATTTTATGGCGGCAGCCATAATGAATGCAGCATAAAATTGAGAATACTTGATTGTATTGCCTTCAGAAACAAAGGTGTGTGTCAAATTTGAGCATCACTGGATATCGGAAAGTAGTCGAAAAATCGATCGCAAAATTCCTTACAGGGCCGAAGTTAATAAGATTGTAAAAATCAGTCCAATCGTTTAGGTATCGGTTCAAATTATGAATCTAAACCATTCTCGAATCAACTTAATCTAGCATACAAAATTTCATAAACATCAGTTTAGCCGTTTAGGAGGAGTTCAGTTACATACACACGGACAAAAGAAATATATATATAAAGATATAATTTTTCTTTTACAATTAGAAACTAGTTAGGAAGTGGGGGCAACCCCTTCCGTCCACACGATAAACTTCCCAGTATGATGAACGTAGACGGAATAAATTGACTGGGATCCCAGTTAGGACACACATATTCCAGGATAGGGCAGACTAAAGAACAGAAGATTGTTTTAGTGACCCCTACCCCTGGCTCTTCGCTTTATGAAACTAAGAAATTTGTTGGTTCTGGCAGTAATTGATCGTAGTGCAGGTTGAAATTCAGTTTTTTGTCTAGGACTACGCCTAGATTTACGATATTATGCCGTTGAGATAATAGTACTGCTTCTGTGTGTTTTTTCCACGCCAGAAGATAATTGCATAGCATTTGTTGGTGTTAAGTTGCAATTTGTTCGTGGTTGACCAGTCGTGTAAGGCTTTCTGTTTCGTCTGCATGAAGGAAGCATCAGTTTGGGATTTAATGACGCTATAAATTTTGAAATCATCCGCGAAGAAAAGATGTGGAATATTTATTAGTTTTTCCGATAGATCGAAGATGAAAATATTTAAAAGAAGAGGACCAAGATGACTACCTTCAGCAACACCAGAGGTTACTTCGATCTCATTAGATAGAAATCCTTGGAATCTGATAATCTGTGTTCTTCCGTTTAGATATGGTTTTAACCATTCCAGGGCAGAATCTGATCTTCCAAATTTTAATGATTTTGCAATTAAAATGTCATGGTCCACTCGATCAAAGCCCTTGCTGAAGTTCGTGTACATAGCATCCAATTGATGGCCGCTCTCCATGCCGCAGAGCAATTCGGAGATTAGTACCATAAGGTTTGAAGTCGTTGAGCGCCCTTTACGGAAACCGTGTTGTTGTTCTTTTAGGTATGGGTCGACAAGAGGAGCTATCAAGTTTTTCAAAAAGCTTAGGAATTGATGATAAAATGGCAATGCGCCTACAGTTGTCCACCGAGTTCTTATCATCGGATTTATAAATTGGCGTTAGGTTCTTACGTGGCGTAGGAAACTTTCCTAACGATAAAGGTTTGTTGAAGATGAGATAAAGAGGAAATATATGCATGCAATTGGCGAGAGGTAAATTAATTTCCTAGTTCAATTGCTTTCATTTGACATGTTTTCATAACTCTTAGAGCTCTTTTGGGGAGGGGATGTCCCTCATCCCCCTCCCCTTGTATCCGTCACTGAAAGTTCCACTACGATTTCTTCAAGGTCCACATGATTAGTAGCATTCATATTAAATGCAGGAATGCGTACTATTAAATAAGAATTAAATTAATATTTACAAAATAAAAATAAAGTACAATAACTATACATAAGGATATATCATAGTTTTCGCAGACCCCCGAGTACGATGTTATATTTTTGTTAGTGTAATGGAGGGTGTCTGGTACATTTTCTGGCTCACAAGTGAGGAGAGATATGACGCATGACATAAACTTTCTTGCGACCTCGAAACCGGTTTTATGTATGGGGATAATAACGAAATGATGGATAGTCTTGCCCCCTTGTATATCTTTTCAGTGTAATCATTTTACCTTCACACATGGGCCTACCCGGGTAAGTGCCTTTTTCTGAACACCTAAGTCTAGGATTCAAATGTCGGTACTGGCACTGCTACTGCATCGTGAGTACTGCTTACTGTCATACTTTTACTGTCATAAAAAACAAAGCTCTGCGAATACAAAAGAACTCAAAACTTTTATGAAGCTAATCTATATATGAACTATCGCCTTGGGGTGTTAGATATTTTCTTCTTCATACCGTTTTCCTCCGTGTGTATTTAATTTTTGTTTTAATAATTTTATTGCCAGTTTTTTTACCAAAAATGTCTTGTTAAATTTAATTTTACATGGAATTTATTGATATTTCTACAGGACAGGAAACTTATTAGGGGAAATCTTAGTAATAGTATTAAATTAAAATATGTTTACATGCAATTTAAGTTATTCTGCCCCATTTACCGATGTTCAATCAATCTACACAAATCCATCTAATAATAATTGCCAACAAGAAACAAAAAAATGTAGTGATATAGGGGAAAAAAATTCTAAAAAATATAGCGCTTTTGTTTTTTAAATTTGGAATGGCAACAAAAATCAAACAACTGGCAAGAAGCAATTGAAAAAAATATGATTGTATATTACAGAACACTAGGCAGAAGTGAAACCTCGCCTTCATACTTATGTCTATATGTTCTTTATATTATTGTATTTTTTTCCTTCATTTACTTGTGTCTTGTGTTATAAGCTAAAATATGAATGAAGCAGGAAATATGAAGTAAGAACAATAATATTTTAACTCAATTGATAAATCATAGCATAAAAATGCAAGTAAATGCAAGTCATTGAATGTGACAATAATATAACGAGCTAACAATAATATTACAAGGAAATATACATACAAGTATGCATAAGAACATGATATTTCTGCCGTTCCGAAGCTGGCAAAAATAGTACAACTGATTTGTGGTAACTAAAGTACAAAACAATAATGTCAAAGTTTAATTGTAACCCTTTGTAGTTAACTAACTGTCGATAATAACTGTTCGAAATTCTTATTCCCTAATAGAAATATTAGGGTTTTCAGCATGCTTACAAGTGAAGAGGCTCTCAAAAAGAGTCTTCTTAATGTGACGTGAGCCCTTGGTGTACCTACTCCCTCTTTGTTGTAGCACGCTTCCTTGTTAGAGTGTTTTAGTACTTATATTTATGTATTTCTATATGTTTGCATGTCTCAGCCGAGCCCACGTGGTCGTGGTAAATGTTTCTCAGCCCAGCTGAGAAGTGCGCCTTCTGCATAAGAAGGAAAACTCTATTATTATTATTATTATATAAAGCCAACATAAAGTGAGATGACAATACTCGAGTTATAACATTATGTACCCAAATATATATTACCAAAAACACTTTTAGTGATAATTGACAAAAAATCAAAAACATTTCGCTGCTATTGCAAAAACTTTATCTTTAATAATTAATACACAATCTTATTTTTTAAATAACCGACCGCCATCTATGTACAAAATTATATAAATTGTACATATTTTCCTGCTGGTTTGGTAGAATTTGTATATATGGCATCACTTAATTACTATCATAGGTATCGCTGTCAGTTACTTGATTGAATCAGGGTGAAAAGTTCCTCTTTGCTGTTGCTAAAATCAAAAATGTTAAACTAAATGAAGTGGGAATTAAATATTATGTATGTAGTATGTAAATTTGTTTGTGTTTTGTTGTGTTTAATTTGGATCAGAATTTTTGTTTTTTCTCGTTATTTTGAGTGAGAAGTTCCGTTTCATATTGCTGTCCTTGTTGTCGTTGCTAAATTGTGACAGCTGTAAATGAGTGAGAAGGCAACTTCCGTTTCGAATAACTGTCCTTGTTTTCGTTTCGGTTTGCATAATTCACTCGTACCTGCTCGAATCAATTCAAAATCCGAGAGCAAGGAAGTTTCTTTTTTACAATTTTCTTTTTCTTATATCACCATATTTTTTTGTTTCCTGTTGGCAGTTAACGCAAAATTACATGAGTTTAGATTGATTGGGACTATGAGCGCTATATTATATTATTTTTTGTTCACTAAAGCTCATTCTATTCTCTAATTGTATTGAAATTCCTGAGCAATGAAATGTTGTCGTTAAAATTTAAATTAAGGTTATTTTTAGTAGAGGGTTTGCATCTAGTCTTAATTGCTCCCTCTTATAATAATTTGTTGAAACATTTTGCAGTGAAACTTCTAAGATTGCGGCAGGGTATGTTGGCAAGTTTGGAAACAATAGCGTAACGAAAAGTGATTACACAAAATTAAAGTCATTTCCCAAGGCGCAAAAAACTCCTACCGACTTGGAACTTTTTCCTACAGGCAACGTTGAGATAGACACACTGCCTGGAGGGACATTATCAGTACATCACCGGCAGCAGCCATCAACCTAACCGACACCAATCAATATGGTGACACTTAAATTTTCTAAATAAAGATCTTTTTGTGCTGGGGAGGATGTCGGAACCTGGTCCCGAGCGTGAGGATAACATTCTCCAATGGTGCTCGAAATTCCACTTTTTCCACTTCCGTACTCCACCCTTGGTCAAACAAAGCGTGTGTTGAGGGTTACTACACTTGTCATTGCTACCGAGTATTCCAGTAGACTTAATTTCTTACACAAGACTGTATTACGCTACATAACAGATTCAGAATGACTTCACATTCGGAATTAAATTAACGATGATGGAGATTTTTAAGAATGTTAACTGCAGATTGTGTCTAATATCGTTTGCAAAAAAATCATCAAGAATATCGAAGCCCTGTTTATACAATATAATCCTCCTTTTTTGAAGTCGGTTAAAAATTGATTCGTAAAATTGTTTAGCTCAACCTTAAATATTGATTTTAATACTTTACCAGTGCAGATGTTTAGAGCAAAATTTTACCCCTTTAGGATATAATATGGCTCCTGCCTCCAATTGTATCTACGTTGAAGTAGTTTGGATTAATCGTGGTTCGGGGTTACAAAAAGTCATATAGGGTCTCATAATATTTTCCTTTTCGTCGCACGGTTAAAATCATTAGAGCTTACCTACATGTAGATTATACAATTAGATTTCGGTGGATTTAGGATAGACCATTTATATGATTTGAGTCAAACGAGTGTACATACTACACTGAGTAGACTGAGGTGGAATGCTCCAAGGTGTTCCTATAAATTGGTTTTTTACATACAATTTTGTTTATAGAGAAACTTTGCACATGTTTGATTTGGGGTAACTAGCTCAGGGTACAAGACTATAAATTTTAATGTGATGGGATCTGGAATATTCACAAGTCTGTAAGCCCTAGGGGATTCTTGTTCGTCTGTCCGTCTTACACGTTCACTGGAACATCAATAAATCAAAAACATTTGGGTAAAATCGATGCTGCTTTACATTCCTTGTAGTACGCCTTGAACAGTAAAGTAATGCCGACATTTTTTTCTTCCGTTAGATAATTGAAAATGAGGTACCAAAAGTCATGAGCATTTGCTGTTGTTGATCATTTTCTTCGGCATTATATATCCAACGAACTGCGGGGAAGAGTGGATTGTTAGGTCCCATTATGTCGAATTGTAATATTATAAAAGCTTGAAGTATCCATTCGGCCGTAGTAAATTCATCCGAGAGAAATCGAGAGGGAACGAAATTCAATAAAGCTTACTAGGACAAGACCTTCACATTTTCAATCCTAATGCCTACCCAAGAATATGACCGAAAAAAATGTTCATCCAAAGATGTTATCCCGGCCTTTTTCTGTTGCTCCCTTAGAAATGTATGTATAGAAGGAAATATTTTTTATTACTTCTCTATGCCCGAACTAGGATACCAGTGTGCCACGACCCCTAAAGCTCAATTTGGTGTGGCGAGTTCTCTGAAGATTACATGCATATGTGACCAAGCACAATACTGACAAAATAAGAAAGCAGATGCTGCTCCAGATATAATTCACGCCACAAATCTGTGCCTTAGAAATTCTCATAGGTTTTGGGTTAAATGTCAGCCGTAATTAGTCAACGCCTAATTCCAACTGCCAGAAAAATCACTAAAGTTTTAATTATCTTTTGTTTGTGTCCTTGGGCTGCTACGGAGTAAACAAACCCAACGCAATTTTGTCATTTTTGTAATATTTGTCTGAAGGTGACAAACAAGGGCTCATGTGGAACTAAGGAATGTACGAAACTGGGATAAATATTTTTCCTCTTATTGTTGAACATGGCAAATGGGAGATGGAAGTGGTTGCTTTGTGCTATAAAAGCTTTATATGATAAACTGTACGTATATAGATGAGATATGGGCGAACCATATATATCTTCCACTTGATGCTGGAGGATGACTGAAAGCATCGTTATCACCTCGAAATTTTATAAAAAATAATAAACGACTCCCATTTTTAAGCAACTTCAGAAAAGGTGGATGGATGTTCTAAGGTTTATTTATATTTTTGTTTGTTTGTTTTGCCGTTTCTTTGTTTGCTCGAGCATACGGTCATGAACCACTGAACCGATTTATATGAGTTTTGCTATATCTCAAGATATAGATATTTAGAAGAATATCAATAGAAGTTTAGCTACCTTAAATATTTTGGGATTGATAAAACTTACATTTTTAAACTAATGCCTTTGGGAAGATTCATTTGACATTGTTCCACTAATCGTAACCTAGCATTCAATTAACTGTAAACGACTGATTTTGTTCATACTTGAACTGCAATATGGCATAACCTTAATAACCTGAGATAATCTACATTTGTGGGGAAAATTGTAGTATATTAGAAGATTACCATATGATGGGCCTTTTTGTATACAAATTTATGGTGCTCTCCTTTTACTATATACAGCAGTATCATGGGACATACTAGTCACTAGGCATTTGAGGGATTTTATTATTAGGTTCGTAAGAACAGTTTTTCACATTTATATAAAATTAAAAAAAATAGGCAACGGATTTATTGAGAATTATGGTCCTTCCGTCTGAAATACATATGTTTTTGATATTTTTAGTGCCCCGGCAACATCATGTGATCAAGATAAAAGAAGTGTTACTAATGATGATGTAGTAAAATAAATTTTTGAAAACCGTCTTCAGAAAAAACCAATCCCAGTTTGTATTTCTGAACAACATTAATCCAATCCGAATGGATTTAGAAAGAAAAATCACTTTTGAAGACCTTTGTTACTCTCCAGTTTTCTTCACAATTGAGCAGGTCTCAGAAGACTGCTTGTCAAACCCTTGTAACGAAGGTAGGTTAATTTCCCCTGTTTCACAGCAAGAGATTATGTTTGAGTAAACGGCCAAAAAGCAACTTACCTCTTACATTTGTGTCTGAGTTGCCCCAAACATTTGCATCACATCCAATTATGAGGCGGGCTGCATAATCAGCCGCATCAAAAAGAATGGAACTGTCTATATCTCCCTCATATGATAGATAAACAGATCCAATCTACGTTGCCTTACCGTCCTTTCTCTTGGCGTCTCCGATTCTGGATATGGCTATTTTATAGAGATCGGCACATGCGGTAAGCTTCATATGCCATCCGCGATCCCGACAGTATCTGATTTGGCTCAGAAGAAGGACGATTATCATAAAGCTTCTGAGCCCAACTCAGGTCCAGTATTCTTCAACAAAATGTCTTCTTACCTTCGTTTGGAAGGGCTGCCACGTTTTTCCGTTAGAGGGGAATAGATGAGCATAGGCATGTATACAATAGGCCTAAATTACGCGTGTTCTTTACTGTATAAATAGTATCAATGTTCACATAATAAATAGATTCATATAAGAGAGATTAAGAGTAGATACTAGACAAGTTACCTTTAGTTGCTTTCTATCGATAGTGTCAGGGGCGGCGCTTTCTTAGGTGCGAATGGTGCATTTGCACCGGGCGCTATTGGACGGAACAGTTCGAAAAAGCGTTCCCGTGCCTTCATTTTCATATATTAAAAGAACTTCACAGAGAGTTTGTGTTTTTTTCCATTGCCCTTCATTGCTGTAAAAAAGTGGACAGCTGATGGGGCGCAATATGGCATACTGCACCGGGTGCAAAGGAAAAGCCAACGTTCAATAAATTCTTTGGTGGACTGCGTGGTTAATATTTTCAGGGGACATACCTACATGTGTATTGGAGAAAAAAAGACTCTGGGTGTCTGGGCGCAAGGCGCTCGGACGTTATATTCGTGACAACGTATCCTAAATATGTAACAGTGAATACACAAGTTTATAAATTAAAGTATTTTTATTCCCATTACACATATAAATTAATTTTTTTACTTCTTAAAATTTTACAATGATAAGCCACGCCCCCAGCCGTTCGAACAGAGCGATGAGTCATAAGGTAACGGAGAATTTGCTGAGAACTTTTTTGCGAATGCCTCCTAGGGTGTACCGATTTATAAGACGTTGCCACTTCAAAAAAATTTCTAGAGAGGGGGCTATCCCCACTATCCACATAATGAGCTTTTCTCGCGCTGTGGTGTTATTAGCCGGCCAGTGAAAGCCGTTTTGTGTAAAAATTTTAATAAAAAATTTTGTGAACTTTGGCGACTCTCGATCATTAATGCTCTGACAAAAACGCCTTCAGCTATATTTTGCTTTTCTTATCTCCCTTTTATAGCTGGTTATTGAACTTTTATAACTGTCCCTTTAGTCTTCATTGTCGTCGAGTGAAGTTTTTTATTAGAAAATTGAGAGTAAATGGTAAAAGCCATCATTTCTGGATCTACAGTAGTGTTGCACAACTCGCTCCATTTGACCCCATGAATCATTATTCATTAGTCAACGCATTGAGAAATAAAAACCTCACCTTCCACATAAAAAATTGTCTTGTTTTAATACATACAGGGTGTTCCAAACCACCCGTACCACCCAAATTTCTCGGAATTTTGCGACTGAAATAAAAAAACAAAAAACACGTGTTCAATATTTTTTGAAACTCTATCCGAACATACATAAATTTACAAAAAATTGCAAAAAGCAATTGTAAAATTACTGTTATAACACAATATAAGTTTTGTACGCGCATAAACTTGAAAAACGATATGTAATTTTACAGATGCTAAATAAGTAGCTGCAAGTAATACTTGCGAAAGAGCTGCCTGTGTCAAATTTGCAGACGTATGTAGGTGTCCCCAAGAACGAAGTCTCCTGCTCGGATCTTAAGTAGTTGAAGCTTTAGTAAATGTTTCAAATATTTGTCCTATCGCATTTCAGAATTATTTATTTATCAATCAAAAATTTGTTCTCAAAGTTTCAATAGGCTGCTATTATAGGTCGACATTTTTTAAGTGGGGACCGAACAATAAAAAAATTTACGCGCACTTATAAGTTATAATAGGAATTTTCCAATTTCATCGGAAGGCTTTTATCTAAAAATTGATTTTAGCAACTTGAAATTTTCTGTTCAAAAATTGTAGTACAAAGTTTTCGCACTGAATTAGCAAGAGAAAAGGAATTGACATTTTAAAGTATTTATTCCTAAAAAAATTAACTTGATCGGAATAAAAGTCCTTCCACTGGAAACAAAATGAATTGATACAATTTAAGGAGAAACGGTCAAAATTTATGAGCGATATCCTTTCATCTAAAAGAAAAATACATTTGAGAAAGAGTTTTCAAAGGGGAGAAACTTCTTAAGCTGGAAATACTTGACCTTTATTTCTCTTTGTCAAGATTTATTTAAAAGTCTGAACCGAATTGCGGTTACCGAAGGCACATTTAGAAAATATGATACGATTTGGGCCTTGAGCCAACCAAAGCCCACCATTCCGATAAAATCTAGAAAAGGTTGGAATATTGGTGAGGGCCCTACGGAACAGGCTCAAGTGATGACCCGTCGATAACCAATCAGCGCATAAAACGAAAAAGAAAATGAAAGATAAAGCCTTTCCCGTCCGCCTCCTCCGCATGCATAAAAAAGAGGACTTTTGATTCCTAGTTCTCCTTTCGCTTGTTTGTATTTGTATTCGATAAGTGTTTCTTTTCTTCTTCTGCTTTGAGCAACTTCTCTAAACTATATAATTTCCATTCCTGTTGGAGATATCGTGTCCTCTTGACAGAAATTAAGGGTAAAGTTTGTTAACAAGAAAAGTTCCCAAATGTTAGTTTTATTGAGTTAGCAAATACACAGCTAAGAATTAAGTTCCGAAGGTCCATTTATTCTTCTTCCAAATAAAAAGGGTCTGTAAAATTGAATTTTAAATAGCCATTTTTTTATTTTAAGCTGCCTTAATGGTATAGCGAATGGTCAACACTACGTATTCCCCTCAAACTGTCCTGACTTTATAGCAGTCCTTTAATGATTTTTTAGGAGAAGCTGTATAAAGGTTGTTAAAGGAACTTTATTGAGTGAAAGTATGCATAAAATTGATGTCTTAAGAGTTGAAATAAAACTTTTAGGTATGATTAATGCAGATACTTCAAAAGTGTAAACATTTAGACGTTCTTTACTACATCGACAGTATTGGCCTTATGTTCGTGTGATATGGAAAAAGAAAAGCTACTTGTTGAACCCTCCCAAAAGTGCTCAGTACAAATAAATTTTAATATATAGTAAAATAAAATACGGTAATTTATAACAGATTTTAAATTTGTATATAGCTTCTGATTTACACCTGGGGGCCTGTTGTACGAAATTATAAGTACTTGTATTACAAGCGATTTTTTAAAAGTGTAGACAAATTCTATTGCACTAAACTACAAGTCCACCCCTCAACTTGCAAGTGTAGAGAGCGAATTTTACAAGTGGAAGATTTCGATTTGCCCAGCTTCTGTTGCACGAAACAAGTGTATGTAGGTTCAATTAGACCTAGACTTGTAGAACTCTCAGCAAAATTTTATAGACAAACTGAGATGGGGCTGCGAGTTCGATTCTTCGGCTCGCGGTCCTTTTTTTTCGTCATAATAATTTTTTTTTAATTTCCTTCGGGAATTTTGTTTCATATGAAATAAGTTTTTGACGTGAATGCGTCTCTAAATTTGCTTCCAGAAAAAAAACCGATGATAACGAAATTATGGCATATAGTTTTTATTTGCAGCGCAAAAACTATTGTTTATATTGGATAAAGAAATATACCATGACGTGGGTGAGGAATCAAAGAATTTTATTGTTTACATTTGATTTACCCGATATCAATGGCAATTAAGCTTATATTTCCTTGATTTGTATGGGTGTGTACTGTAAACAGATGTTGAACTTGATTTTGACCCAGTTCCATATAACCGATCAACTGCTAATTTTACACATACGTATAGTTCGCATGACAATACATTCTGATCGTTTTGTACAAAAATCAAGATGGCGGTTCCAAGATGGCAGTCGAATTTTGCAATTGGGCTCCCCGACCCCCGAAGTGGGTATTAAATGAAAGGGTGTGACAAGTAGAACACACTTGGCTATGTTGCGTTATTCAAAGCCCAAAATGGCGGCTTACTTTTTCTTTAGAACGTCCTTGTTATGGGTATCAAATGAAAGTGTATGGCGAGTATAGTACAGTAAGCTATCGCCTTCACAATAAATATTTCTTTTAATTTCCCCCAGAGACTTTTGTTTCATATTAAATAAGTTTTTTTGTAAATTCCGAAAATATGCAAATACATTACTGCAAAAACTATTTAGCTATTGCTTCGATTTTTTTCGATGGCGCGGCGGTGTGTTATACTTCCAGAATGATACAACGATACTATGGCAGCGTGTCATACTTATCGTAAAGGTAGGCTCATACGCAACAATTTAGTTTTTTAAATTGTCTGGTCTGGCGTAAGTCGAATTTTGTAAATAAACTGAGTGCAAATGACGAGTGAAAATTACCTCCATTAGTTATTGCGCATTATATTTATACTTATCTACGCGTTATATTATGGTCGGAGGAGCAAGTGGTCGAACATCACCGAGACATATTTAGTACAATCCAAACATTTTACATTGGTCAAGCCGAACAGTTGAGTTCACACGCAACGACCTATTTGTGCCGTGTAGACCTACCTTAATAATTTTTTTTATATTGCCCCCGAAAAAAATGAATGGATTAAAAAGTACGAAATAAAAAAAAATTTTAAAAACCGACTTCAGAAAAAACCGCACAAAATGTGTGTTAGCACGGTCTTCAAAAGTGATTCTTCTTTGTAGATCCATTCTGATTGGATTAATGTTGTTAAAAATTACAAACAATTATTTCATCCTTTTTTGTGCATTTTGTGTGGTTTTTTCTGAAGTCGGTTTTTTAATTTTTTTTAACAAATCAATTTGAGTGCACCCGTTTGTATTCATTATAATGATTTTAATTTGTAAGTTTTTCTGTAAAGTTTTCCTTTCTTCTTTCTTCGACACAACGCGTTCTCTAATTTGACTTAAAATGTGCTAAATAGTTCAGGCGCTGTATTAAAAAATTTTACTAAAAGTTGACAATAAAACCAATAGAAATGATTTTTGGCACACAAGCAGTTTTTGAACAGTACTTTAAGAAAATAAAATGAGAAGGTAAGAAAACTAGGAGTTATCTTCAATGCCGAAATGACCTGCTGCTATCATGTTAGTTCCATCATTCGCAAATCATTCGGGCAACTGTCGAAACTTAGGTTCAATTGCGGTTTTCTCACTAGGCATGTCCGTATGTACTTAGTGAAGGCACTAATTTTACCTCTTCTAATGCATGAACTGTCAATTTTTCTTGTTCTTGACTCCTCCTGCGCCCGTAAACTTGAAATTGCTTTTAACGACTGTGTTAGTTTTATTTACAAGTTACGCCGTTTTGACCATATCTCACCTTATACTAATTCCGTTATTGGCTATTCTCTTAGTGATTACCGTGAGTATAGACTTCTGCGTCTGTTTCTCGATATCCTCGAGCATCGTAAACCATCTGATCTCAACCAGTTTGTGCACGATCACTTCGAATAATAGTGTGATTATTTCGTGTTTTTATACCTTAATTGGTCCGTGATTACTCTTTGTCCACGCAGCTCTACTATGGAATTCTAGTTTCGTCGCAAAGTTTATACCTTTGCGATGATGGCAAAAGAAAACATGCAAGAAAGAATATGGGATGTGAATCCATCAGGTCAACCCTTAGATTTCAAAAGCCGGCAAATAAAAATTCGACCTCTTGCAGAGCAACCACATGAAATATCGAAACCAGTGTTGTATATGAGTGAACTTGTATTGTGCTGGACTCACGATTTTGAAGAGGACCATTGCAAGTGACCCCTTTTTAGTATTGGCTGAATGCAGTATCAAAGACGATGTTTGTAAAGAGCTTTAATAATTTTATTTAAAAGTATATCATTGAGCGAACAGAAGATCCTGAACCTCTAAATATCCTAGTTTTGCGCTACACAAAAGTCAAAGACAATCTATATGTTATCACAGTTTCTTAAGAACTTAACAGTCATAAGTTAGTACTATGGCCCCCATACACCCTAGTGCAGGTATGCCATGCCAGCGCCGGTAGATCAGAACGTATGTGGGACGTGCAGTTTATTGAATCTGCGCAGGCGAACGGAACAAATTCGAAAATCAATACTTTCAGTGACACCGTACGATGTATCTGGGCGTGTGTGCGTGTAGTCCGGTCGCGCTAGTTGTTTTCTAGTCTCCGTCCAGGCGGTCGTTGCTCGTAATGCCGTCTTCACTCAAAGACACTGCAAAACGTAGTGAAGACCGCTCGGGTATATCGGATCGCCACATTCTCGCTACTGGCTAACCTGCACGGATCATCTCTCCGGTATACCGGAGTGTGTATGGCATACATTAAATGTATGTGCTTGCTTATTATACATACAAATAGTATCCAAAGACCCTAATGAAGTGAAATTTCTAGAGAGTGCTTATTTATTAAAATAAACCTGATCATGGGGAGAGTGTGTTCAGATCTTTTGGTGATCAACGTTTGTGGATATTTAAGCGTTGGCGAAGTTCCACACAACTAAATCGGCGAAGCTGTAGGGTTAGCTAATTGTTAGGCTCCAAACTATGATAAAATTTTGTCGATTATCTCTATATCTCTTCTATTTCCACTTCGTCCATACTGTCGTATTCCTCTAGAATAATCTTAATGTAATGAAATGTGTTCTAAACGTTCGGCGTCATAATCGTTGAACCTCATATTCAACGGTTGTATTCTCGGAGATACTATTGAAATACGACAGGCCCGGCCAGGAGCCATACGCTACGGAACATGGCTTGTTCCATATTTTGCAAATCTTTTTTTAACTTCCCAGTATAGGAAGTTATTGTAATCGGTCCGAAAATCGAAATCGAAAATTTCAACGTATTTTCATCTTTCAAGGTCCCAGGAGCATTTTAAGCAAAAAATTGGGAGGAAGTATGTGTGTGTATGTGCGTACGGATGTGGTCATTTTTTCCTGCACGATATCGCGCGAACCAAAACTGATATCGAGTTCGTTGAGGTGTCGTTCGAAGCGTATTAACCGAAATATGATCTGAAAAGATTTTCATGAAATTCGGTCCAGCCGTTTTTTTGTTTAAGCGACGTAAGTGATTTTTGTACCTGCATGATATCGCCCGAACCACGAAAGATATTGACTTACTTGAGGTGCCGTTCGAAGCGTATTAGCGACAATATAATCTGAAAAGATTTTTATAATATTCGGTCCAGCGGTTTTTTGGTTTAAATGACTTAAGTGATTTTTGTACCTGCACGATATCGCGCGAACTATAAAAGATATCGACTTAGTCGAGGTGTCGTTCGAAGCGTATTAACCGAAATATGATCTGAAAAGATTTTCATAAAATTCGGTCCAGCCGTTTTTTTGTTTAAGAGGCGTAAGTGATTTTTGTTCCTGCACGATATCGCCCGAACCACGAAAGATATTGACTTACTTGAGGTGCCGTTCGAAGCGTATTAGCGACAATATAATCTGAAAAGATTTTTATAATATTCGGTCCAGCGGTTTTTGGTTTAAATGACTTAAGTGATTTTTGTACCTGCACGATACCGCGCGAACTAAAAACTATATCGACTTCATTGAGGTGCCGAAAAACATTAATACATCAATTTTATATATATTTTCGTCATCCTAATCTTGTAAGTGCGCACATTTAGTTTGACATTTTAGCGAAAATATTGATAAACAATTGTGACAAATTCTCAGTATTATAGATATATTCTATATTGCCTATTGTTCATTTATTATTAAAATATCCAATCATATATTCAACATCCATCATACTGGGAAGTTGATCGTGTGGACCGAAAGGGTCGAACCCACATCCCAACTAGTTTTTTTATATGATGAAAAAACCAACCTTAGGTGTAACCCTTTGTACTACCAGTCCGTCATGTCGTTCAGTTCATGGTGCAATGTCTAGTAGTAAGCTTGGTTTGAAGAATAGAGGAGAATAGGAAAGGTTAGAGGGGGTCTGGAGGGTGTAGAAGAAAATGACGATGGACCTCACGTTTGAACTTTAAGGTGTTGTACGAGTTCGGAAATACTGACTGCGGGAGATTATTCCACAGTCAAGTTGTTCTATTCATAAACGAACTTCTAAACCGTATTGTGCGTGAACGAGGGGGCTGTAGGGTATGGGGGTGAGCCGAGCGGGCTAGTCTTGTGTTGCGGGAAAAGTATTGCCGTGCAGGCAGGAGGTCCTGAATTTCGGTGGAACAGTCGCCATGGTAATAGCGATAAAGTATGGAGAGGGCTGCTACATTCCTACGGTGGCTCAAGGTGTCTATGGAGGCGCGAAAGGGGCCATCACCAATGAGTTTGAGGGCACGATTTTGCACCTTGTCGAGACAAGCCAAGGTGGTTTTTGGGGCGCCTGCCTAGATATGTGAGTTGTATTCGAGGCGCGGCCGAATGTAGGATTTGTATATTGTAGCCAATGCGGCTTATCTGTATGGGGATCATTGTGCAAGTTGTCGATATTGCCATGATAGCACCATGGTTACATAAATTTGTTGTAATAATTATGTATTATCAATCAATTAGAGTTGAGCCGGACTTACAAGAGGCAGTTCATTTGTACCGTACACGATAGCAAATTGTACTGAGGCCTCAACTTTTTAAAATGTCCCGGTTCAAAAATAATGTACTACTGGTATATGAGCGTGTATCGTGCGATTGTAAATTACGAAGTGGAGAGACATTTCTTACTTCTTTTGCGGGAGTAAAATATCCAATTTGAACTGCGCCGAGGTGAGATTGTAACCACGAACTGGTACAACATTTTCTTATTTCTTTTGCGACATTAAAATATCCAATTCGAATTGCGGCGAGGTGAGATTGAAAACAGGAACTGCAGAGACATTTTCTTATTACTTTTGCCGCAGTAAAATATCCAATTTAACCCGAGCCGTGGTGAGATTGTAAATACGAACTGGAGAGAAATCTCTTACATTTTTGAGGGAGTGAAATTTTATACTAAAGAGACAATTCTCACATTTTTTGAGGGAGTGAAGTTTTGTACTCGAGAGATATTTCTTACATTTTTCGAGGGAGGCAAATTTTGTACTGAAGAGATAATTCTTACATTTTTCGAGGGAGGCAAATTTTGTACTGAAGAGGCAATTCTTACATTTTTCGAGGGAGGTAAATTTTGTATTGAAGAGACAAATTCTTACGTTTTTTGAAGGAGTGAAGATGGAGAGATATTTTTTACATTTTTCGAGGAAGGTAAATTTTTATTTTTATTTTTAAATCTCTATATATAACAAATTAAATATTTTTGTGTTACATTTTGTGTTGTATTTTCAATTTTAGGTAGTTTCATTTTAAATCTGTAAATATGTTTTTCCTTATACAATTAACAAAAATTTTAAAGAATATTTTTGTAATTAACATTCCCATTCATTCATTTTTCGTATTTTCTCTTTCGCAAACGCAGTAGATTCACCCGCATCGCAATTTTTGAGCCATCCACTACGTGAGGTGCTAACAATACAATGGCACCTCGCCTCATTTGAAGTGAGACATTGTACTGGTTCAAAAGCAAAAAGAGGCTCCTTTTACAAACTCATTTTAAAATCGTGTCCTACCCAACACTACAATCAATACACTTAAAATACCTCTTTTTATTAAGTAATTTTATCAACAATATGAGAATGAAAACAATAAGGGATAAAAATATAAAAAAAGTGCTATGTCTGAGTGGTCATATTTCGGTCAATTTTTAACCAAAAAGATATTTCGACCCAGCATTTTAACGGCGATTTTGCCCACTTTTCTCATAAAGCAATACCTATATCTATCTCTGACCCAAATTTCATATAAAGTATATGGAAATTTTGTTTTGTTTGCGAGATATATTGCTAAAAAGGGTCCATTTTGATCCCAATCCCCAATTTGCATCCTCTGATTTAAATAGCACTCAGCAGCTTCTTCTTAAATGACCGATTGAACGATTCCTGCAAAAAAAATCGTGAACGTCTTAGTTCCTTTAATGCCCTGTTTTTAAAGGCCCCCATATACGGTTAAATTGGATGCGCACCGAAGTGCGGATGTACAATCAAAACTATCGACTGTGAGCCGGTCGGCTAATCAAAACTCGTTCTGCTTATGGGTTTGATGAAAATCTGGATGTGTAGATTTTTTCAAACTTCGTGACATTCCGCGCATGTACCCCAGCAAAGCAAAGGTTTAAAAGCTCGGACAAAGCTTCATTTAACTCCTCCTATCAAATTGCTTGCTGACATTCAATCAGTCACGACTGTGTATTGCTAGAGGGAGGTGTATTTTTCCGGGACTTCAATGATTATTTAAAAAAATTACAAATTATGAGTGAAAAACGCCCCTTTTTATACATTTTTTTATTTTAAGGTTTTTGTATTTTACACATTTGCTACAGAAATAATTTGTAGCAATTTGTACTAAAAAATACGAAATCTATTTGTATCACTTTGATTACTAGATTGTTGATGTTTTCCGCCAATCGCATGCGCGCTTCTGCTTCGGGAGGTTGTGCTGTTTGCGACTGTGGAGAACTCTCGTTGTATGAATGAAAAGCTCTTGTATTCAAAAGAATTTTTTTCAGCATTTTGTTTAATGTATTTTAAATTTAGGGATGAGAAATATTTCGCAAAGTTATAGTAAAATTATGCTTATAATCTGGCTTGGTTGAGCAGGGGCTTTACATGTATTTAAAAGCTCTGCTCAACACATATAAAGATAAATTAACTTTATTCATTCGATATGCGCGCATCCCTTTCCAAATTATTTTGTTGAGTTTTTTCTTCGTTTGTTGCCGTTTTAACTAAAAAGAGGGGAAATGAGAGAATAACATTTATTAAATTTGGCAACGAGGTGCGCAGAACTGTTCAAAATTTTTTCTGTCACGGAGTTTGAAAAGATCTATACGTTAAGACATAATTAATAGACTAAAAGGTTCATACAAAATTTCAGCTTATTACCTCTCATTCACCGTTAAAATAGAACGTGTTGGATTTTTTTAGCTGCTCAACTTAAAAATCGCTTGTGTGCAGACTTACGTTTACTTTCTTTTGTTTTATTTTTGTTATTAAAAAGTTGCTTCAAATTAGTTGCTAGTGCGCGGCCGGCCTTATTTGACTGGACTATATCACTATGCCTTCCTATAGAAAGCTCCTCCTATTTTGCAGGTGGGTAGTAAACAGGGTACTCGCTGTTTTTAGGTAAAATATAAGAAGCTGAATAGGTAATAATATAATTTCGGAAGATGGCACAAATTCTAAAAATTATCAAGTTCTAATGCTCTACTTCCTGATCCTAGGCTGTGTTAGGAAGGATATACACATGCATTTTATAAGCTCTAGTGTATTTCCATAAAACCCGCAAAACAAAAATGGTAATGAGACACCGTGGGACGAAATAAAGGAATGACAACGATTTTTGCCCTTTTGTTGAGATTTATCTCGGATTTGAAACATCTGACTGTCATCACTTTCGTTTGGCAAAGGTGCATATTTGAAGCACCAGTTGCAAGACTTGGCGTGGCAATTTGAACGCTGGGCGACACATTTCTGCATATGCGAATCCGATTCAATTAAACTCCAGAGTATGTTTTAATTCTCCATCGTCTGCATCTAAAAATAAGCGTCTTTGATCTTTGAATTGTGAAAAATCGCAATTGTACACGCCAAATGTCAAGGACTTGTTGTTTATTGCCCCCGGCTAAACCTACTTACCATTCCACTCTGTCAGATGTGAGCCCTGCTATTTCCTAAGCGGTGTGTGTTATTTTTAGAATTTTTAAAGCCTTTGAGCGGTGAAGCACGCACACATACCAACCTACTATTGTTTATATTAAGCCCGAAAAGTGACATTCTAGGAGCGCCAATTTGTTTCGCTGCGAATGTAACAATGCTGGATGCTGTACGAGCCGCTTGCCTTGGAACACTCGGAAGTGTACTTGAAATTAATGCTTTCCTGTTCTTGCGGTTTATTTGGCAGCCGTAAAGCACCTCAAGAATGGATATTTAGAGGAAGTGTGATATTTGATGTTTGTTTTGCCACCAGGATAAAAACAAGCATAATGACTCAGCCGAGCAGCGTCAACTGCCACCAATTTCAACAATTGAACTGGGGCGAACAATGAGGCCTAGACAGAACGGGGAAGGGCGTCATCAAGTGCTCGATTACAGGCAAATAATGGCACCGTTTTGGGAATTAGCGATTGGCAGTTTGCAGAAAACGAATGTCGCTTGTTTCACATTTAATTCCCCAACATTTATGAGAAACTTAAGACTCTTTATTTTAATTTTATTGACTTGGAAAATCTGTCCAATTTTTGGAGATGGCCGGGCCTTCTACGGTTGCATATCGAAAGAGCTTATGCACATAAAAACAACGTGATTAACATTTATATAGCAAATTAGTGAAAATGGCGGCAGCTGCTGCTAAGAGATTTTCTGATTTAATGGATCGAAACCTTTTAAAAAAATCCTTTTCCATTTATGCTGAAACAATGTTAGGGGTTAACAAAGTATATAATGGAAATTTATTCCTCTATTATGTAGGTACGTGCCATTGAAGAAAAATGTAGGGTAGTGTGTGAATAATAGAAATTTATTGATACATTTTATGACTTTGTTATGCCAAACAAACGTAAGAAAACACGAGGGAAATTTACGACGAGAAGCCTAAAAACATAAAAAATTTGAATATAGTCGTAAATAACTAGAAGCCATTGAGTAATTTTTTAACTGATTTTCGAATCTGGGGATATACATATATATTATTCACTTTCTTATGAACGACTTCAGAATAAGAGATCACCATAAAATTGCTGTCATTAAAAAAGAAAAATAATTTTATGTTATTTTTTTTAATTGGTTTGCATTGTTAATAATTGAATTTCGCAACTGAAGAGATATAATTTGATGAACGTCCTTATAAGTCTCATAAGACTACAAGCCCTCGGTAATTGGGGGGTCATGTGAAACATATTTCAAGAAACGATAACATTTTTTATACAGCCGTTCATTTTTCATGGAACATTATGGGTGCGACAAGAAAATTTATTTCTCTCCGAAAAGAGTTATTTTTCACACTGAAAATATTTTGTACGTTATCCGTTAAAACTTAAAACAATAATCAATAAAACCTAAATGCCGTATAAAAATGGTTCGGGATGGCTGGAAAAGTATTTTTTCACCCTGAAGAATGAATTTTATTATATTATTTCACAAAGCTTATTAATTTCTGTACGCCGTTTAAATGATTTGATTTGTGTTTATATAGTCATTATTTAGTAATGCCGTACCTATTTACTATTTATAAGAGCGAGAAACCCTGGTGAATCCCTCTATCGAAAAAACAGAAAAAACCCTTGTCTGTTAGAATACGCATTACCCATGTCCTATCTGGGATCCAACATTTCAGGTAACAACCACAACAGGAGTGAATCAGCTCAGAAACAATTTGTTCTATTTGCCTAAACGATTATCAAATCCAACCATCCTATACGACAGACTCAAGAAGGTGGATCGCATGCCTCTGTCTTGTAGGATGATCTCGGACTTTTACGTTATATAGTAGTCTAGACGTTATAAATGTAAACCCACATGAAACAGTAATAGTCCGTGAAAATTAGCGAAAAAACGCACGAAAGGAGACAAAACTCCAAAATAGCTGAAAATTGGTCCACAGCGGAAAAAATAGCTTTTAAATGATTTTTTGCCCAAAGAGTGATTTTTGCATACTAATAGCTTTCTTTTATAATATATCAATGTAAGAAGTGCCGTACAAGAATGTTTGGTCGCTATTTTGAATTTGGAAGGACGCCACACAGGTAATTGTATTTTATTTATCATGCCCTGTCATTTGATACCCATGGCGGGGATCGAGAAACACAATTGTGAAATTCGGCCGCCATCTTTGAACTGCCATTTTTGATTCTTTTTTTTTTACAAAAATGTCATATTGCTTTGTCATGCGAACTATACATACGGGCAAACTTTGAGGTTGATCGGTTAAGTACATGACAGTGCGCGTTTCGCTTCTTTTTTTCTTTTGCGTCAAATATTTCCTCTGAAATCCTTTTTTTTTTCTATTTTTCTTGGGCGCCATTTACCTGATCGCATTCGTACCATCTTGCGGTTTACCCAGATTTTGTCAAAATACCTAGCCGCCTAGTGTTTGAGTTTTAGTGTCGCATTACAAACCAACAGACATTCATTCATTATAAGCACTAGCAAAAACCCGCTAGCGTTGTAACGCTTTTCAATAGAAAAAGATTATGTATGTACAGTCCGCGGTAGGAAAAAAGTAAAATTAAAAAGGAAAAATCTGCAAAAATTGATTTTGGATAATTAAAAAAAATTTAGAGTCAAACATATTCAGATTCGTAAGTTGGATTTTGCTATGGCGGGGGATTAAACGACCTGTGCAGAACTCCCATCCAAAATTGATTTTTCCCAAAAGAAGCACCAAAAATTATTTTGCAAATTTGGCACCCACCGTGCAACCCATAAATGCACAATTTGGTGTCTATACAAAAATCTAATAAATACTTACTCTATCCTATTTTATTAAGACTGGAACTTTTGGTTAGTGCTCCACGCTCTTACAGTTCGAATGGTAATTTTTTCCCATATTCTGGCGGGAGCAATAAAAACTTTACAAAACAAAAACGTATTTCTTAGTTTTTTTAAAATCATATATGTATTTATTTTCTATTTTTAGTCTATTATATGTCTTCCGCTATTTTGTGGTGACCGTCATATTTGATTTTCAGTGACGTCATACAGCTTACTTTCTTACATACTGTCATAGATTTTCCTTTGAATATCCATACTGAGAGCGAAGTAAAGAAAAAGTTTAACCGCCATCTTTTGTAGGTCCCCATTTTGAATTTGGAACTAAGCGACACAGATAGTAGCATCCTACCTGTCACACCCTTTCATTTGATACCCATGTCGATCGCGTTGTAAAGAAAACGGTGATAGGTGTTGGCCGCCATTTTACTTTTCCATCATTTTGAATTTGGAATGACGCCACACAGTTAATAGTATTCTATTTGTTATTCCCTTTCATTTGATAGCCATACCAAGTGGCTTGTAAAGAAAAAACTATCCCCGTTTTGTGTTGGCCGCCATTTTGAATTTGGAATGACGCCACACAGCTAATAGTATTCTACTTGTCATACCCTTTAATTTGATGTCCATACCGAGTGGCTTCTAAAGGAAAAGGTAATCCGTCATTTTGGGTTGGCCGCCATTTTGAATTTAAAATGACGCCACACAGCTAATTGTATTTTATTTATCATATCCTCTCATTTGATACCCATGGCGGGGTTGGAAAACTAATTGCGAAATTCGGCCGCCATTTCGATATTTTTTAAATGTCATATTTCATTGTCACTTGAACTATATAGCTTTGTTCAGTAGTTTTCAGGACTGGACAGATCAGAACAGAATAGAAGAGAATTGGACAACTGTCAATTAAACGTCAAACATTTTAGAACAACCTAGAATAGAAAATCTAATGAACGCTATTTTTGTACTTTTTTGTTCTGACAATTCCGTTGTCAAAATTTCATATACACATTTGTCAAAACTAGAAAAAAACAACAACAAAAAAATCTTGTCCAAAACAGTCCGTAAAAAAAATCGAGAACAAAAAAGTGAAGTTTCGGACTATTTAGAACAACTTAATGAACACCAGACTAGAACTATTTCGGACTAAAAATAACAAGTTCGATAACTAATGAACGCCAAAACTTGTACTTTTCTATCCTAGAATGTTTTAAATCGTTCTAGGACTGACTACTGAACAGACCATATATGTACATACATTAATGGGAAAACTTTGGGGTTGATCGGTTACATGCCAGTAAGCGTTTCGCTTCTTTTTTTCTTTTGCGTCAAATATTTCCTCTGAAATTCCTTTTTTTCTATTTTTCTTGGGCGCCATCTACCCGATTGAATTCGTACCATGCGGTTTCCCAAGATTTAAACAAAATACACATTCAGTTTCAGCACAATCGGCCGCCTAGTGTTTGAGTTTTAGTGTCGCATTTAATACATGACTGAAATCTGTAGAAAAAGGCATTAATTATTGACGTGGATAAATTGGATAAATTATTATAATTTATAGATATATGTACCTTGTCGTCAGTTTGTGTTTTATATAAGCCATCCTAGGTATCGCTAGTTTATATTAATCAATTTAAACATTTGAATCGGTCCAGAGCTTCCTAAAATTTGGCTTTTTTCTCCCGCTCTGTCCTAGAAATATTAAAAACGTACCAGTGTTGTCTAATTTTTGGAATATGTTTTTCTCGTGAACTGATCAATAAAGGACATAACAAAATGCCTCAACAAAGAAATAAACATGAAAGGCACCAATACGGAAAAAATTATTCAACTTTTGACTGAATCCCGGTAAATCGTTCATCAAACCTGAAGCCCCCGCAACGGCAGTCAACTTCTATTAAATTTGCAGTTGAACACGTCTTGGCTTATCAAACCCATTTGCTTCTAACCTACTTACAGTGACTCATAAATGATTCAGCAAGTTTGTACAAGTTCTTTCGCGTCTACTCTTGATCACGATTCTGATATTGTATTTGCCGTCACCCGACGCCAGAATGTTTTTTTTCACCAATTCAAACTTTTTCCTCTACATAGTAAATAGCTTTGTTTGAACACTCCCCACCCCTTCTGTGTTCCCTGCCAGTGATTCCCTTTGGCCTTCTCCGCTCAGATTTACGAGGCAAAGAGTAAATTTCCGATCTTTTTTGAGGTTTCATCGCGTCTGATTCTATTGCGGAGCTTTTACACCTCGGAGTTATTAATTTTTGCGGAAGTTATCTACATGGCGCCTCGATTCATTATCTGGACAAGTATGTGATAAGGAAAGTAATAATTAGTTTGCATGTTTGTGTGGAATTAGTCACAGTAGGTGCTTAGAGGAGGTATTGTGTGTGTTTAGCCGAAGCTTATCAATTTCACGAACGTATTGTGTCGCTGGAGTAAAGAGAAAATGCTTTTGGTATACATCACGATAAAAGTGATAACAACGTATAAGTTACGCGTCAATTAACGACTGATTCGCGATTTAGTGCGAATTTTCGGGTCATTATACAGCCGATTATTTATATTTTTGCCCTTATTTATATTTTTTTCTCTTATGATACGATTTTTTTACTTGCTTGCATTTTCGATATTACGTTGCACTTGTACTGTTTAATATTTCGCAACAAAAATTACACCATTTTTTCAGCTAGCAAGAAGCAATATTTTTACCAAGTGACAAATATGTAAGTGGCGTTAAACAAAAGTTATTAATAAATTAAAAAAACGTGATTTTCGACAGTTTTTCCCATTTTTTTCTATATTTTCTACCATAACCTATAACTCAATATACATCAATCGTAAGATCATTTGAATAGCTACAACTTTATAATTTAGATTTTTTCGATCCGAGGTCACGTTTTTCTTTTATTCGCTAAAAAGCGTTTTTTACACTTTCGGGATTTTTTAGGTTAGGTTCGCTATTCCAAATTCCGAAAAAGATCTTTTTTAGAATTTTATTTTCCTATATGACCATATTTTTTGTTTCCTGTTGGCAATTAACAAAAAAATTACATGGAGCTATTTTAGATTGATTGGACTATTTGTACAAAGGGCCTCGGAAGCTTAGGGTGTAAGGCGTTTGGCTACCATCCCAGAGGTCCCGGATTCGAATCCCGGTATCTCCACGGTCCTTCGCTTTTTCCAATTTGATGTTGTCCATTAATTACGTGGTTCGTTTAGAGGGGGGGGGGGGGCTCGAGCCAAATCTCACGTGGGGGAGAGATTGGGGTCTCGGCAAATATCACGTAATTTTTTTTTAAAGAAACCGTGTAAAATTGCGAGAAAATTAAATAAAACTTGTTTCTCCACTAAAGACCCCCATGCACTTACAGGCAGCCGACAGGCAGTGGACTGTCAGACCAATTCGGCCGGCACGACTAAGCTTGACTCAGTCTAACTTCAGGTATCCGCTTTACAGGCCGTGGTATGCAGGTGAAGTCAAGATTCCCTACAGACACACAGGCGAAAATGACTTCTTAGCATAGCAGGTTATTAATTCAATTGCAAAAATGTTCATGTCCCCAACGAAAGCTTCAAGGCGGCCCCAGACCCCCTTCGGGAGCACCCGCGAACAAGCGCAAACGCGAGTGTGGATGGTTTTCACGCCTAGCTCGCGCCTTGCTTTCCTGGGTATTCTTGCCGCCAATCCACGGCGCGAGAGTGATCAGATATTGAGGCACGAATTGACGATAAATGCGATTTTTGTCAGCTTACTTGAACTACAGGCCCCATACAGTTTGCGGCCAGTGAGTGTATGGTGATATACTGGGTAAATCCTACACAAAAAATTTTACTCGTTGTTTAGCCTCCATCGGCTAGCCAACGCGCGACTCGTCGATTGCTGCAGAGTACGAGCCAAGTAACACTGACCCGCGAAAACGCTCTTAGAATTTAGAACTACAAGAAGACACACGCCGAATTTTACCTTGTTGAGTGAGTGCTCACGTTTTGGTAGTTGTGTGGCGACTACAAGCGGGAAAGCTTGGAATAGAGGAGGGCAAGGAGTCCAAATTATCAGTTATGTAACGAGCGGCGCCTCCGCCCGTTACCTTTTACTCAACCTTCATATTCCCAAGGTCATTCCAACTCAAGAGACCAATTCTGGAAACTCGATATGAGTTTCCGCCACATGCATTATTATTTCCTTTACTCAACATTTCCAAGGGCATTTCAACTCATTCCTTTAACTTCCATTTGGCATTTTAAAAGAAACCAATTCTGGAAACTCGATATGAGTTTCCGCCACATGCATGCCATAACCGATTTTTTAAGTACATTCTAAAAATCCTAAAATACACGCTTTAACAGGAAATTCATTCTGGAAACTCAATATGAGTTTCCGCCAAGCCCAATAATCCCACAAAATAATATTAGACGCATGCAAAAACGATTTCCGTCGATCATCGGTAACGATGACACAGGTCAACACTTTCCACATGTTGACCTCGAGTAAATTTGCTTCGCGCACACTCTTCCCCTCTTGAAACACCACGAATACTCGATCACTCGCATCATCAAAGATTCTCACCTGCTTTAAAAAAGCTTTCCTCGCGTTTACCTTCCACCAACAGAACCCCGAGGTGGGGGAGCGCCTGGTTAATTGGTTTTGGAGGCCTACGAGGGTGACCGGCCGAGTGATACACAATGAATCGGTATCAGTTGGTGAGCGAGTAACAGTCGGTCGATACCTGAAGACTGGCTGGAGATATTGACCCAGTAAATAGCAACTCAAAAAAAAAGATAAATCAAAGTTAAAAGAGCGAAATTAATTAATTGTTAAGAAAGAAAACATATTAAAGTGAATTAAAAAAAGATAAGATTATTTTGTCTAAATATGTGAGTAAATAGCAACTCAAAAAAGATAAATCAAAGTTAAAAGAGTGAAATTAATTAATTGTTAAGAAAGAAAAATATATTAAAGTGAATTTAAAAAAAGATAATATTACTTTGTCTAAACATGTAAGTAAATAGCAACTCAAAAAAGATAAATCAAAGTTAAAAGAGTGAAATTAATTAATTGTTAAGAAAGAAAAATATATTAAAGTGAATTTAATAGTTTGCAAAAATGTATTACTTTGTTTAAACGTAAGTGAATAGTAACTGTAGCAAAATAAGTTTAAATTCGAAAATAAAAGACGTAACAAAAACCAAGAGTTCGTTTTGATAGTACTTTCAAAAAGGGGCAGGTGAACTTCTCGCCAATGCGAAAGCACTCCTTCGTCCCTGTCGTGTGTTAAAAAGGAATACACAAAAAAGAAACCCACGACAGTTATCTCAAATAAAATATTACTCCCAACACCCCCCATTTTTACACGCCTTTCACTCTGAATTCTAATCAACTGATGGCATTTCATGTTAATGGAAACAAAACCGATATAATTTGACACTCAACTGACCCAACTGATTTCACTATGGTTACGATTTTATACGCGAGGGCCTTTCCTGCAGTTCTATATTCTAAGGAAAAGCCCGCCTTGCTGTGATTACGACCGTAAATACGTATTTTTAGTAAGGGTATTCATTTCACTTTTCAAATGTTTGCAGTTTTGTAGTTTCGTAGTTCGATGTCATCGGTTGGTTGATCAGATTAAACTCGTTCTACATAGGAGGCATAACATTCCAGCGAGTTGTTTCTCGATACCCCAATGTCAGAGTTGCAATAGTAATGTAGGTGGAATAAAACAAAAATATCTACGGCATGGTTCTGGAAAAATAAAAAAAATTGTTTGTCGACAGTATAAAAGGCGTTTTCTGAGTCTCTTCTCTTTCACATAAAAAAAGTTCAGTTTCCTCTTCCACTTTGCGTTCGGAATGTAAACTCCCCTTAAGGGAGTTATTCGGAAATGTAAAAGATGGCGAACAGCTAACTTTAAACGTGATGAACGAAATGGGACATTCAGAGAATTACTTAATTCCACTTCCAATTCATTGCAACAGCTTGCGGAAATAAAAAATAGTTGGATAGTACCGTGGACTCAAACCCCATACAGTATTATGTTGCCGATTCATCAGTTAAAAAAGTGTCGGTCTCTATTCTCATTATTGATATTTTTATGTTTGGGCTATATTTTATGTATAAGTTATAGGCAATGTTCCCTCTAAGTTCGTTTTTGTATTCTGTGCGCAATGGGCTTGTTCATCATTTTTTATTTGATTTTATAAAACAATCGCATCTCAAAATTGCAAATATTGAAATTTTGCAAAAACGTAAAATTTGCTTAGTTTGCTTTATGTTGAGAGGACAGGTCGTTGTTGTGTGAATTTTGTCTACAGCATTTCGTGCGCGGTTACAGTCACCTAGCCACTATAGAGGAATAACCCCCCCTTTTTTATGTGATAGACTAGAGGCTTAGGGAAAACCCCTTTGTATTGTTCGACAATATATTTTTTTCGTATAGAGTGCAATGTCGAACAGCAACTCTAGTCGAAAGATAGAGAGAAGTAGGAAGGAGCTGCCACAACCGAGCCGCGATATTTTATTCCACCTACTCCTAACCATTTCACGACTCTGGCATCGGGGCATCGATAAACAACTCGCTGGAGTGTTATGCCTCCTGAAACGAGTTGAATCTTAGCAATCAACCAATGACCTATTAAAACATACAAAGTTTTTTCACGTGTACTCTATAACAGACTACAACCATACGTGGAAAGAATATTAGGAGAGAATCAATGCGATTTTTGTCCTGGAAGATCCACAACAGACCAACTATTTGTACTCAAAGAAACCCTAGAGAAGGCTGTTGAATTTAACATAAACATCCACATGTTATTTATCGCCTACGAATATGCTTACGATAGTGTGAACCGTAATGACTTATTTGATGCTATGGAGCACCTCGGAATACCAAAACACCTTGTAGTACTGACAAAAATCTCGATGAAAGATGCAACGTATAGAGTCAGAATTGATGGTGAATTATTCCCACCCCTCAGAACAAATAGAGGATTAAGGCAAAGCACTCTCTTGCTTTTTATTCAACGTGGCCTTAGAAAAAGCAGTAAGAGATGCATTGATTAACATTAGGGTGTATCTTTGATAGGTAAGTGCAAATATTAGCCTTTGCCGACGATATTGCTATCCTTGGAAGATCATTTGAGAGCATGAAGGGGAACTTCGTTGCACTTGAGCAAACCGCAAAAAATCGTGTTGGAAATAAACGAGCACAAAACAAAGTAGATATATGTGCACAAAAAACGCCGGAAATAGCAAACAAAATATAACGATCGACACCTACAATATTACCCGATTACAACAAAAGGAAATGATACATCGGCCGAAATCAGAAGACAGGCTAATAAATGCTACTTTGGTCTACACAAGCATCTTGTGATAATACGTGACGTTGTGACGATAAACACGATCAATCGGAACACTTCATCGATCACCGAACCCAAAGTTCAGTGATCTAGCCGTTTTCCGTTCCATCCCGATCGATTTAGCCAATTTCCGGCATCTCCGTTTTATCATTCTCTGTCCATAAGAGGCTCCTCAAAAGTAACACCTAAGCGACACGCGATTTTAAAAAAGTGACTAACTATACAATATAATAAATAAATATATAATAATCTACGAAAATCTAGCCAAACAGGCCCTTGACTGGAATCCGCAAGGTTCCCGTGGAATAGGAAGACCTAGAACAACTTGGAGGAGAACTCTACTAGAAGAAGCCGCAACAACTGGGAGATCCTGGTCGGAGCTAAGAGCTGTCGCGCAAAACAGAGTCCGCTGGAGGGCAACTGTTTCCGCCCTATGTCCCATGAGGGATTAAAGGAGTTTAAAGAAGAAGATATATTATAATACTCTCAGTTATATAAAACATTGTGCACACGTGGTATAAAATAAAATATAAAACAAAATCATAAATAAAACGTGTTAACCCGGCATAGTGCGGAAGCCATAATCTGATGTCCAGAAGTATTTCAAGGAAGACAAAACGTCCTACTATATGGTTCGGAAGTGTGGACAGTGAAAAACGCAGACGAAGCATTGGTAGGAAGATTTGAAATGAAAATCATTCGTTCGATCTACAAAGGAAAACAGGTTGACAATATACAAGTCAGAGTTGTACGCAGTCAGTAAGATTCCAAACATTGTTAAAGTGATCAAAATAAACAGACTACGATGGATTGGTCGTGCCCAACGAGGTTGGGAACGTAACCCGACAAAGATAGTGCTGGGGAAAGTACCGCCAGGAAAACGGAGACCAGATGGTTGTAAGAAAAGATACATAGATGACTTCGGGGATGAATTCAGACAGTTGGATATAAGAAACTGGAAAAGTTTGGCCAGGGATCGAGAATCATGTTGGCGAATGCTGGAGGAAGCCAAAGCCAACAATAGGCTGTGGAGCTCCTGATGATAATGATGCAGTCACTTAGTTGGTAGCGTCACCGAGTGTAAGATAAGACCAGATATGTAAACTTCTTTTATAGCTTGTCGTTCAACCTTAGTAGATCTTGCCCTAATAAAGAAAGAATATGGAGTGCGCCATCTAGACCTTCGGTATTTCAAAATTGAATAACTCTGACATATTTAAGCCGATTTTGACAGAGGAACAAGATATATTTAAGATATACTCACCATTTATTTCAAATCAGTTTTTGAATACAATGTCGATTAAAAGACCACCTCCATTCGATACTCCCACAGAAAAACGTCTGAAGCTGTTATATCCGGAAAAAGAAGGGCACTCCAAATCACAATTTTTCGACACAACGTATCTCGGGAACTTACGCTGCAAGAACTTCATCGTAGCGGCTATGGTTTGGCAAGGTGCGCCGACTTGTTGAAGATAGAAGTGCGTCAGACCTTTTTCACACAATTTTCGGATGCACATCCAACGATAGCTTGCGACGTCGACGATTTTTCCAATTTTGAAGAAAAATGGTCCCGATGATGGCTTTCCAGCAGAGTACGCCAAATTGTGTAAAATGAGCTTTTAGTGTGTGTGACTTTTCAGAATCACGTGCATTTGCACGGTTTGCGTTCAAATCGGATAAAAATGTCAGAGTTATTAAATGTTGAAATAGCGAAGGTCTAGATGGTGTACCCGTATAAAAAAATATAAGTCAAAATCAATTTTAATTAAAAGGAATTTATTATAATAACCTAACCTACCACCATACTTTTAAAGTATATAGATTCAAGTAAAGATAAGATAACAAACAATTTTTTTTCTATATTTGCAGGAGACTCATCTCATTGTTTAATGTGCTTGTTCCATAAACAAGGATTGCTCTGGTCTGCTCGAACATCTGAGACTGAAGAATTTAAAGGTAAGCAGTTTCTTAATTGGGCAATACTTTATAATGTATACTTTGAATTGCACCTGTTTTTCAAACTCTTTTCTTTACTTTCACTTCGGAGCATCAAATCTTGTAACGTTAATTTAACCGCCTTTTACTCAATGCAAATGGATGAAACTTTGCAGGCATACATATTCCCGATGACAATACACGAATATGACATTTTGTTACATTTTTTGTTGTTGATTTTGTTGTTGAGTAACAAAAAACGATTTTTAATAAAAATGCTTGGAATTATTCGTTCTACTCAATGTAGTCTTAAAATTCACTTCCCTTCAATAAAAATTGGTAAAAATTAACAGACATGTGTATTTCCGACGAAAACACACGAAAATGATAGTTCCAAATTAAAAATGGCGGCCAAAAAAATATGATGGATTACATTTTTCTTTACAAGCCACTCGTTCGATATGGGTATCAAATGAAAGGTTATAACAAGTTGAATACAATTAGCGTCATCCTAAATTCAAAATGGCGGTAGAAAAATGGCGGCATAAAAGTGGCGGCCAACACAAAACAGAGGATCAATTTTTCTTTACAACGCGCTCGGCATGGGTATCAAATGGAAGGGAGTGACAATTAGAATACTGTTGTCTGTGTCCCGTCATTTCAATTCAAAATGGCGGCCAACACAAAATGGCGGTTTACCCTTTTATTTACTTCGCTCTCGGTATGGATATCAAATGAAAGTGTATTAAAGTGAGTAAGAAAGTAAACTGTATGACGTCGTTTTAAATCAAATATGGCGTTCACTAAAAAATGGCGGAAGACATAACATAGCTACCAATAGCAAATAAAAATATGATTTAAAAAGATGCCAAAAAATATGTTTTCAGTTTTTAGTTTTTATTGCTCCAGCCAGTATACGCGAGCACGCTACCTTTCAAAATGTAAAAAAAAAACGTAGAGCGCTATTAGATTTTTGAGGGGTCATCAAATTGTGCATTTTTGGGCTGCACTTGAGAACTGTTGTAAAGAAACAAATACAAAACATGTAAAAAAGTTTCCTTATTTAACATGATAATCTAATTAAAAGTTTGGAAATTGTAATGTATTAATTAACGCTATTCGTTACTAAAAAGTAAAAAATAAAAAAAATAAAAAAAAAATTTTAAGAAACTCTTTTCTTTACCTTAATATATTGATCAGTTGTGAACACAAAATTAATATAAATACTAAAAAAATCGACTAAAAGGTAAAAAATAAGAAGATTTTAAACAATATAGCTTTTCTTTAAGGAATGTGTGAGATTTTTTCCATTTTGATTTAAAAGTTTATATTGCTTAAAATCTTCTTATTTTTTACCTTTTAGTCGATTTTTTTAGTATTTATATTAATTTTGTGTTCACAACTGATCAATATATTAAGGTAAAGAAAAGAGTTTCTTAAAAATTTTTTTTTATTTTTTTTATTTTTTTTATGTGATAGTCTAAGCTGATGTGTCACCCTTTGTACTACTAGTCCGTCATGTCGTACACGTCATGGTGCAATATCTAGTAGTAAGCTTAGCTGGAAGGATAGATAGAAAGATAGGATAGACTAGGGGGAGTCGGGTGGGTGTTGGGGGAGATGTTGGTGAACCTTGCGTTTGAACTCTTGGGTGTTGTATGAGTTCGGGAATGCTGACTGTGATAAGGGCTGTAAGCTATAAGGGTGAGCCGAGCGGGCAAGTCTTGTGTTGCGGGAGAAATGTTGCCGTGGAGGCATTAGGTTACTTATTTCAGCGGAGCAGCCTTTTGGTAAAACGGTTATGTGTTGCAAGAGCTACTACATTCCTACGGTGGCTTAATGAGTCTATTGAAGACGAATTGGCGCTATCACCAATAAGTTTGAAAGCGCGGCTTTGCACCTTGTGCAACCAAGCTAAGGTGGTTCTCGGGGCCCCGGCCCAGATATACGAGCTGTATTCGAGGCGGGGACGAATGTAGGACTTTTAGATTGTAGCCCTGGCCGACGGCTGAAGGAGGAATTTGCACCTTTTAAGTGATCCCAGACACTGTGATGCTTGTTTAGCAATTTGGAATATGTGGTTATCCCAGAGCAGATGTTCGGCTAATGTTATGCCCAGGATGTATAGAGGCGGTTCTGCCATTATGATGTTATTGCATTTGTGCATGCGTTAGTTTTTACATGGAAAATTCGCAATGAACGTGGGGAAATATAAACGTATATGCACGCACACAGTGAAATTTAGAGAATTTGTTGTTACTGATCCATGATTGTTTGAATTGATAACAAAAAACATGATTTATGGGTCATATGGAGCATTAAATCCCAACTCACCACGCATGATAGATGGGAAATGTTCAAAGTGGTATCTAAGATCATTGATTTCTGAAACTGTAATCGGGAACGAATGCTACCCGTTGTATCGTTGCCGTTCGCCTGAGGTCAATGGCAAATAGATAACTGGATAACTAGATATTGGGCAGGATTTTGAAGATGACAATCGCACCCTATTCGCCATTATTGTCCAAGACGTTCAGTGCTCACATAAATGTTGAATTTTGCAGTCTCGTCAAATCAATCAAACACATTTATGCAAGCACGTCACGAAAGAGAGTTACATGGATGTTTTTGGTGTTGCTAATGCAAATACGATCGACGAAATAACACAGTATCAAATAAGAGGTTAGCAGCAATGAAGCGATTTGGCGATTTTTTCATTGACCATTTATGAAAGATAGCCAACTGTGGTTCATTTGTGAGTTCATCTCGAAAATGGCCAACGTGTATATTTATAACAGATAATGCTGGGCAAAGGACTGAACGACTACTATACATCTCATTGGAAAGTTTCTTCGCGATGTGCGAAGCTGACGAATTTGCAAGCACTTTGCTTTACTCTGAAATGCCACGATATTACATTTGGAATCAAACTTTCCATTGTCGCAACAAAGGAACACCAGTTGGAGCGCATCTGAATCTCTTTTCAACTGATGTTTTACGATGATAAAGGAATAATAATAACCGTAAACAGAATTTTTTCTATTGAATAAAGCCAACACTTATCAGCAAATAAGTAAACATTTATAGTTTGAAAAGGTCTATTACAATGCCAACTTTCTCTGTTAGCCGTTACACTGCTCCCTCCTTAACTAGCTTGCTATCTAGCGTCATTCCTAAATATTTGACTTCTTACGAAAACCCTATACTTCTGCGAGAATCGGTTATGTCAGTAACTGTAAAGCTCGTCCTCTGGTATATGGAACCAGAATTGTTTTTTGGGGATTGACATATAGTCCTACGCTGGCGCACCAGGGCGAAAAAGTTTTAGCGATTTTAGTAGCTTTAGGACGATCATCTACAAGGAGGCACCGAAAAAATGGAGATAATACTCCTCTGGGTATCTTTTTGCTAAAGTACCCTACAAACACCCCTAAAGCCTGCGAGCTTTCAGAATAGTCGATCCAGTCGCAGAATGTGCTCCTTAGACCTCGTCTACTTAGGCAGACGACGAGGGATTTATCTGCCTCAAACATTTATTTATGTAAACCAAATGTCCTTAATTACTTACTTACTCATTGCCCTTAAATCCCTCATGGGATATAGAGCCAAAACAGTTGCCCTTCGGCAGACTCAGTTTTCCCGCGGCAGCTCTCAGCTCCGTCCAGGATCTCCCAGTTGTTGCGGCCACTAGTAATAAGATTGTTCTCCACATTGCTCTTGATCTGCCAGCTCAACGGTTTCCTCACGAGTTTCAGTCCAGGGCTTGTTTGGCTAGACTCTCGTTTTCGCGTCTCTAGGTGTGGCCAATTCCAATTTCTTTTCCTTCGCTTGCTTTGTTCGTTTATCCTTTCTTGGCCGGGACGGCGCCGTAGTTTTTCATTTGACATTCTATCTTGCCAGCGGATCTTTAGGAGACGACGCAGGCATGTTAAAAACTTGCCTTGTGATGAATTCGGTGAATTTCCATGTTTCGCAACCATACAATAAATGTGATGTTAACATTCCCTCCGCCAGGTGGGATATAATCAAGTATGAAGGAGGCCCTGAATATTTTTCATAGTCAAGGAGTGATTAGGTCGCAGCCCTCTTAATGTAGCATGGGATAAATACCAGGGACTTGTTTAGTTTACACACTGTTACCACGTTTATAAGCGGAGTTTCACTCCCGGATCTTCAGTCCAAAGTAAAACTCCCGATGGGTTTATAAGCAATGGGAGTGAAAATCCAAAATACTTTCTGGTTTGAAATGACAGCTCCAAGCTCAAATTTAAAATCATAGCAAAGACAAATTGTAAACCCAATGTTTAATTTAATGTATTTAAAAAATCAATAAATAAAGAAAAAAACTATTGTAGCAAAATAAAACACCCAGCTTCTTCTTTACTAAGTTTTCCCCCCTTGGAAAAAAATCTCACTCCAAGTCAGCGTTTATAAGCACAACATAAACCGGGATCGAAGTTTCACTCCAGCTTTTTCTTCGGGAGCGAAAATCCAAGTTCTGGAGTTTCACTCCCAGTTTATAAGCGGTGTTTCACTCCGGATCGAAACTTCCATCCGGAGGGAAACTCCGCTTATAAACGTAGTATGTGTGACGGAATGTGGGGTGGTTAGCTGCCAAGCAGAAGCTGGTGCTCATGAGTAAATGGTTGTGGCTGTGAGTACTAGCTTTGGGGTAGTATTATCAAGGTTTCTTCCGAATCCCGTGCGGATCCCAATTTGGAAAGCTCATTACTCCACCATGGAGTTCCTATTGCGTCCTTCCCATCAGAACGGGACAGTTAATCTTATAAGCAAAAGTAACGCCTCTTAAAGAAAGTCCACTAATATTTCCACATCCATCATAGACTTAATTGAGTTTATGGAACCCTCCAATACACTGCCAGTTGTGCGATTCGCGCGTGCCCTTCTTATTTCCAAGATCTCATCCACCCTGAAGTGGCCTGAACACGACACGACGACTCGTTTGAGAACTCCCAGCTACACGCCACGTCTTCTACACGCCACGCCTAAAGCTTGAGTCCTCAGCATCTAGTATGAAGTCACGAATTAAGTAGGATTGCTCCATTGTCAATTTGTCTTGGGGGAGTTTCCCGGAATCACTGTGGTAGAAAGCCCGGCTAATTTATCCCGGTAGGAGGGTCCTTTGGCTCTTCCTTTTCTTATTCTATGATTTTTGCTCCCCTGGAGAGTTCTCTGACCACTCCCGTTTATGCAAGCACACCAGATGGGCCCGGCGGGGTACAGATTCCTCTATAAGGCATAGGAACTGGTGCTGCCAATTTTCTTGTGGGTCAAAAAACTTTGGGCAAACGGGTGGCAGTCTGGCTTAGCTTTCCATTTCCACAAGGGCCACCTTCTTTTGGAGGCGCCAATTATTTTTTTCTTGCTACGTTGTACTGTCATACCGACAATCTTGGCAAGTAGTCTTTCTAGTATTTCTTCAACAATATTACCGCCAGTTGCCGGATCTCTCTCCAGCTCTGACCTGGTGAGCCCAGTGAATTTATAAGTTTTCTGAGAGATTTAATCAATTTAATTTTCCTAACTGTAGAATCTTTACCAAGGTACAGTATTACTGTCGCAATTTTCTTCTTATTAAAGAGTGTGAAAACATTTAAAAAAATAACTATTTGTCAGTTGATCTCCACATAAAACTGTCTGTCAGTAACGCTGTGCCGTCTAAAGGCCAGGTTACTCTAAGCTTTGTGCTTGTTGTTGTTCCTCCCATCGTTTGCCGTTGGTGGTTTCCTATTATCAGGACTCACTGTTTTACGATATTTTCCGATACGATAGTTTAAACGATATTTTCCTTATTTGAATTACTGCTGCATTATGAGCCATCATGCAGGACGTGTTAGACCTTTTATGTGTTATTTATAATCCTATTACTATGTCTGGGATGCTACCAATAATCTAGCCATATTGATTCATTGACATTCCCAAGATTGACTGCACCTCTCCACCGTCGTTGCTAGGTAATTGTTGGAAAGGTATCCGCACAGGTTATATTGTGAAACTGATACTTGCACAATCATACATTGACCTGTCTTTTTGTCATTTTTTCGTCATATTATTTGATATACTAATTAATATTAATTTTTTTTTTCAATTATAAAAGTATTATCTTTCTAAAATTAAAGGAATTCCTTGAAATTTAATGGGATCCCAAATAAAAGGAAACCCAGCAAAATGTTTACAACTTCCAATTTAAAGTCGTGTTATCTTGTGCCTTAAAATAAAATTTCTTTTCAATGACTGGAAATATAATTTTATTTTTGGTTTCGAATTCTTGTCTTATCTTGCCCCAATACGACCTTTTGTTTCTTATCATATCTCCCCTGAAGTTTTATCTCGTGAAAAAATGTCGCCCGTAAAAATTGATTTAATTAGTAAAATGTTTACTGAACCGTTTCCTTTCTACTCCATGGTCGTAATTTTGCAATATTTGTTGTAGTTTTTATTTTCACATTTTATATTCACGAGCAATTTTTTTAAAGCTTTTAAATAATTAACAAATAGACACCGGATTTGCTAAAAAGGTGCTAAAAAAGTACGAAAACTTCTTATTCAGATCTTGAACGTGATTATGATTCACCTTTTAATTGCAGGTATTTGCTTTCGTAATTTATTCGCATAGACAGGTTGTTAACGGTATTTCCCTAGTGCACTTGCGCTTATAGGCCAGGCGGTGAAGTATATTTTCTTCTAAGAGTTGGAGAAAAAAAAAAACATTGACACTGATATCTTTTTTTAATTTGTTCATTGGATAGTGTACCCGAAAAGTTATCACTCGGCGGAGGGTTAATCCCACCAAAAAACACCCCCTAAAAGACAAAAATCCATTTTTCGCTAATATATCTTACACAGTGAGTCTTATGATGAAAGAGTGTTTACAAAGTTTGTAGATTATACGATTACCTACAAAAGAGGTTTATACATTATCCGGTACGAATCCGCATTTATGAGATATCGCTGTTTTAAATTATTATTATTATTATTACTTATTAATTTAATACAGGAGTGAGTACACAAGACTTTCAGCTTTTAGAGTAACAGAAAAGAAAACATAAATATATAAAAATTGGGAACTTAATAACCTTAACTAGATAATTACACAAATTAATTAAAAATATTTCTGTGATCATAAAAGCATAGAAGAAAGAAAAATTAGATAGACTGAAGAAGAGAAAATTAAGAGGAGGAGAGAAAAATAGATGCTTGCTTTTTGAACGCCGCGACTTATTATTTGCACCACGTAAGGAAGGCTATTCCAAAGCCTAATAGCATGCACAAAAAAAGGAGCGAGTACCAATTGGGGACAAATGGGCAGGAATAAGAAATTTAATTCATCTAGTGGAGTGCAAGGGAGAAAAGAAATCAGATAGGTAACAAGGATAGTTTATAATTAATAGCAATGCCAAGATTATTGACACAGTCAACGAAGGGAAGAGGAACATTATTAAGGAATATGTTAGGAATATTGTCCAGGGACAGAGTGGGACGTCTAAGGACGAGAGCTTTGCACGTATTAGGATTTAATTGAAGGGAATTGGATGAACTCCACTGATTTATTTGGAACAGAATATTATTAAAATCTGAGATACAAGATCTAATCTGACTAGGAGGACAAGAGGTATACAACTGGAGAAGGAACAACGTTGGATAACAGATATGACATCATTAACATATAATGAGAAAAGAAGGGGACCAAGAATTGAACCTTGTTGAACCCCCAAAGGTACTGGTACAAAAGAAGACACAGTACCATTATGACGCACACACTGAAGCCGATTAGATAGACGAGATGAGAAAAGTCGAATAGCAGAAGAAGAAAAACTATAGAATGCACTAAGCTTGTAGAGCAAAAGAGAGTGAACTACTGAGTCAAACGCTTTTGAGAAATCAAGAAGAACTAGTATTGCTATGTCTCCCTGATCTAGAACTGAGCGAAGATCAGAAGTTACTTTCAATATAGCAGTTTCGCAACTGTGTTTTTTACGGAAGCCAGATTGGAATTTAGAGAGGAAGTTATTCGATTCGAGATAGCGCATGATCTGAGTGAAGAGAGTTTTCTCAAAGAATTTGGCTAGGAAGGGAAGAATACTGATAGGGCGATAATCTTTTAAATCTACGGGTGAGGATTTCTTTGGTAACGGTATCACAACAGACTTTTTAAAAAGCTGGGGTACTCGGGAAGTTGTCAGACAATAATTGAAGATATGCGTGACAGTTCCTACAATTAGGGGAGAAATCAGCTTGACAAAACGGGCAGACATTTCATCGCAACCAATGCAGTTAGATGAGATGGACAGCAAAGTATCCAGAACTTCGCAGGAGTCCACACAACGGACTTCTACATCGATATCGTGGTATTGCGAGCGCCGCGAATTTGTTGAGCCACGTTGAAGATTATTAATTCGGGTCGAGGTATTATATCCAACGTATGTTGAGAGCAGATCGTAATATTCGTCCTTGTCTCGTCCGAGCTGGCCTCGGTTGGCGCATAAACGGATATGATATGAGCCTTGATCGTTCCACCGATAGTTATAATCGCCAAACGCTCGGATATCAGTTGGAATGCGATCACGCTTCTGGCAGCCCGTCGATCGACCATAAAGCCGTCGCCGGCCTCCCATCTCTCACCACCGGAATAGTAAAGCGCCATCGTTTCGTCGGTTGCTGGCAGGACGATCGTGAATGTCCCGCATCCGGTAAGTCGTAATTTCGATAGCGCAGCAACTGATATTTTGCACTTCAACAATTCCATTGCTATGATTTCTTTTTGATCGACGTGATGTCCTGTTCGTACATTCCACGCGAATTTCCATTTTCGGTGTGACTAATTTGTGTGTTCGCGTTCGGCCAGTAACCCACTTCTCACCAGCATCCCTAGTCCCCAGCGCTGGCGCATCGGTTGCCCCGCATGCAGTAGCATTACTTCGTGAATAGTTAGCTCGTGAATCCATGCGGTTTCTTGCTTATTTTCTTCGGTTTTTCCGATTTTGGTAAATTCGGCAGGTTGACCATCGTCCTCCTTTCACACCCTGGACTTGAGACGGCGGAGTTCAATGTTTCGAACTTGTAGCCAAGTTAAAATTAACACGGAATTGCAAATATGTACATGGCACAATAGAGTGAAATTTAAGTTTAAACTGAAAAATGAAAATTATTGTCTTTCATGTAAACATTCTGAAAACATCCTGTACCCACAAAACTAACTTATTTGCACCTAAGAAAACGCCAGCTATTTTTTATTATTGGTATAGATCTTAAAAGATGTTCAAATTAGAATTTTATGCAAATGCTTCTTCCATTGAGGGCCCAAAATACTGGAACTAGCAAATTACGTTGGCCTTCCTACAACCCACTCAAAGATGAGTTATTAATTAAATCCGTTTAATCGAAGACTTCATCAACAAAAGACGGAAACATGTTCGAAGTTAATACTCCCGTCCTTTGTTTCAAAATATAATTGGAATTAATGTAAACCATTTAATGGGTCTTAATAAATCTTATTTTTCATTATAGGGGCACATTAAAATATTCCATCCAAAGATAGGTACATTACTGCCGGATGCGAACAAAACGCCCTTGATGTGAAGTAACTTGATTGCCGTGAGTCACATATCTCGATACGTCGATTGAGCTATTACAGAAACGCAATGGACCATCAAAATTAGTGAATGCTCATATTCTGTGCAAATAGAGGTGTAAGGAATAAAATTTAACATGTAATAATGCCGTTCTCCATTCGAATATGATTTTATGTTATAAGTATACTTTATGCCCTAAGTATTTTTGACTAACGATTTCTTGGGTTAACTCGACCCATTCCCATCTCAAAGCGTTGTTGCTAGAGTGGGAATCATTTATCTTTCAGTTCACGACCGATAGTTTGCTGCTGGACTCGGATTTGTATGGAAGACAAATTCTGGTCACAAATTTCTTTGGACGATGCTGCAAAACTACAGATGTAAGCAGGACCATTTACACACCCAGTGCTAACGATCCAGAGGCGCTTAGCTTTCGCGTAGCCGTAGACACAAGCCAGACAGTTTTTTCCCGGCTATCTGTGGCAGTTTGCGGACTCATGCGGAGCCATAATATATATGGCCAGTGTGCATTTAGAATTTTTCATTCCTTCATTAAAGAAATGTGATAACCTCTCACTACCAACGTTATTGTGTCAAAGGTTAATTGCTTGCCCTCGTACTTGGTTGATAAATTGAAAATACTGGATTATGGTTTAAAAAGCGAGTGCGGGGCTGCCTTGAATAATTACTTTCTTGCGCAAACAGAACAGGCGAGCATCAATTTTGTTGAGTGTTTTTCGATGAAGAATGGCTGTGAATATTCGTGGTTTCAGGCTGGCAGTGATGGATCTTTGGTCTCAATCTACATGGAATTTCTCTTGTAACAGAATCAAGGCGTTTCTATCTAATTCTAATAGGGGATGAAACTCGGCCAACAGGCATTATGCTAAGTAAAAGTTTTTGCAATTTTTCAAATTTAATACAATTTATAATTAATCAAAGGAATATAAACTGTTTCCCTCGACTTTTGAAGTTTCGCACATGTCTTACACCTAATTATTATAATTTAATCTACAATTATAGCGAGCACTCCGTAGAGAGCAGTTTGTTTATTCTGAAATGAACTTGAAAGTTAACTTTAATACTAACAATTATTTCACGGAGGAATAAAAAAATTAAACATATTTCCAATTCGAAATATTTTGTACCGTGACAGTAAGAAGTGGTCATTGAATTAGGTTTGGTCTATGCTTATCAACTTCAATTCTGAAAAAATGAAATTAATTGAACAGAAAAACACACAAAAATAAAACTCACAGAGGGAGCCCGCATAACGTAGTACTCTTATAACGAGAACTAAAAACCTGCTCCCAATAATGGTATTAACAAATTACTGGAAAATTTCATTAGCTTTTTTAAATTCATTCGAATTTTGTTTTTACTGTTTTCAGGAAAAAATTGCTTATTTGAAGTGTATACACGGGGAAAGTACATATTTTTATATTGCATAACTAATTGAATAACTTTAAAAGGATATTTCACGTATAATATCAATAATTGAATAACGCAATCTTTCTAGTGATATTTTGAGTGAAAAGTTTAATAAATAAAAAGATTCGGCAACTCTATTATATGTATGTAAAATTTTAGATAGATTGTTTAAAAATATTGGATAATTTTAAGTAGTTTCTTTTGTAAAAATCTAAGTATGCTGGATAATTGTAATAGTTCTTTTTTTGTAAAAATCCAAGTATGCATTGACAAAAAAAAAATAAATTTTTCCTTAGAGTTTCACGTCTAAGTTTTCAGTTGTTAATTTTTCACCGTTCGTGTCGGTCATGTTTCAATCGAGATATTTTAATTAAACTTGTTTTTAACTTAAATTAATAAATCAATTATAACTCAGATTATTATTATAGTTTTTCAATTGAAGCCATTTTCGCGCTAAACATTTTGGTGACCCCAAAGTGATTGCCGTACGGAGAGCTTTCACATAAATAAAATAAAACAAAAAAACAAAATGGCGAGTTTAAAAACTTTAAAGACTAAGCGAGCATCGGCAAAAGGCTCGCTAACTCGCGTCAAGACCTTTCTGGAAACCACAAAAAATCCTCTCATCGAAGAACTGGAATGCAGACTATCTGTGTTAGAAACATGTTTCACACAGTTAGTTGCTATCCAGGATGAGATCGATAGCCATGATGAAGCTGCAGATGCTGATAAAGGCCAATTGGGAGAAATCGAAGACAACTATTACCAGGTCAAAGCCAATTTATTGGCGAGAATAGCAAAACTGGAAAAGGAGAAAGCTGTTCATTCGCAGCCCACAACAAAAGAAGTAGAGAGCCTCAATCAACAATTTTGTTTGCCACCCAAAGTGCATTCCTCTCATCTACCTAAAGTTCAATTGCCAATGTTTTCTGGTAATTGCGTGGAATATACCAACTTTATCAACACTTTTCAGTTAGTCGTCGTCAACGATCAAAATCTTACCGAAACAGAAAAATTCTTGCATTTAAGAACATGTTTAACAGGTGAGGCTTTTCAAGCAATCGCAGCGTTGGAAATTACCGATGCGAATTTCCTTGAAGCGATGAAACTGCTCCACAGCAGATACGGGAATAAAACAATAATTTTTGAAGCTCATGCAACAAAGTTATTCAACATTCCTACCACAGCAAAAAGTAGCGCTATGCAGCTTCGAAACACTATTGATACAATTAACGTTCATTACAGCGCTCTAAAATCTTTAGGTTCTACCAACGATATCCTAAATGCGATTCTTGTTCATTTAGGTAAACAAAAAGTGGATCGAGCCACATTGGTAAAGTGGGAGGAATCACTAGGATACGAAAACCTTCCCACTTGGGAAACATTTTCCAATTTCATCAATCTAAGATGTCAATATTTAAGCAGTCGCGACAGTGCCGATCATAGTAAACCCATAGACGTAGCCGCTAAAGGGAGCCACCATCGTCGAACTGCCTTGACAACTTTCCTTACTAACTCAAAATGTTTGAAATGTAAAAGTTCTCAACACTTCATCTCTAAATGTCCGTCGATTTTGAACCTGGCAGCAGTTGATAGGTTTTTAGAAATAAAGAAAATGGGTTTGTGTATTAATTGTTTACGAAACGGGCATTCAGTCAAAGATTGTAAATCCTCCAAATGTAGAGTCTGTTTGTCACCTCACCATACAATTTTGCATCGATATGATATGTCAACTTCGCTTTCACAGCAAGTTCCCGAAAACCAAAATTTGAATACTATAGCTCAAGATTATAAAAATTCATCAAGTTTGCATTCAACCAGAGCTTTAGAAATCGATCAGATAATACTGGCTACGGCCTTGGTTCACGCTGAGGATGAGGATGGGCAAGACGTTCCTGTACGAGTCCTATTAGATTCAGCTTCCCAGTCAAACTTCATCACGGAAGCGTTGTCTCAAAGGCTAAATTTACCAACAAAAAATATTGATACAGAAGTAAACGGTATAGGCGGCCGACGGTCACGAGTGAGGTCCAGCACGTCTGTTACTATTAAATCACGAATCAACGACTTTGTTACTACAATAGATACCTTGTTAATTCCTACCATTACTACTTCGAAACCTGAATCTCAAATTGACTATCATAATTGGAAAATACCTAACAACATTCAACTAGCAGATCCAACATTCTATAAACCGCAAGGAATAGATGTTTTGTTAGGAGCTGAAGTTTTCTATAAACTTCTTGGGGCAGGTCGGATCCAGTTAAACGATAAATTACCAATACTGCAAGAAACCGTGTTTGGCTGGATCGTAGCCGGTAAGCTTCTAACTTGCAAATCTAAACATCGGGCAATTAGTAACCTTATAGTGAACACAGCAGTGGGAAATCAAGAGAATACTCTATCGCAACAACTTGAACAATTTTGGACCCTGGAAGAGGTCGAACCAGCAGCTCCTCATTGGACACAAGAACAGATTATGTGCGAACATCACTTCATAAATACTACATCTCGTGCAGAAGATGGAAAATTTGTAGTTAGACTTCCATTCAAGCACAATCATAATGGTTTAGGTGAGTCTCGTACTAGAGCACTTCGAAGTCTAGCACGTGTAGAGCGGTTGCTTGGGCAGGATGATAACCTGAAAAAACAATACAACGATTTCATGCAAGAATATGAAGATTTAGGGCACATGAGTAAAGCAAACATTCCTGATTCAAACATAAAGTATTTGATTCCCCACAGAGGCGTTTTACGACCCGATAGTTCAACGACGAAATTGCGCGTTGTCTTTAATGCTTCATGTCCTACAAGCAACAAGATCTCTTTGAACGATATGCTGATGGTCGGTCCAACGATTCAGCCCGAGCTCTATGACATTATGATAAAGTTTCGCTCATACAAATATGGACTGACTGCAGACATAACAAAGATGTACCGCCAAGTATGGATACATCCTGATGATCGACAATATCTTGGAATCTTATGGCGTACGGATTCAACCAAACCACCGACAACATACATTCTCAATACCGTCACATACGGAACTGCCTCCGCGCCATTTCAAGCCATCCGTTGCTTAAAGGAATTAGGCTCTCAATGTGCTGATGAGTTCCCCATGGCGTCTGATGTTTTGCAAAATAGTTTTTACGTTGATGACATGATAGCAGGTACGGATACCTCAGAGCAACTCGTTGAGTTAAAAAGTCAAGTTCAAAAAGCTTGTTTGTCAGCAGGATTCCAGCTTAGAAAATGGACATCAAACAACATTGAATTCATTAAATCGATTCCGGAAGATGAAAGGGAAAAATGCACAAAATTCGATAAGTCAGAAGTCGTGAAGACATTAGGAGTGATTTGGGATCCACGTGAGGATGAATTTCGATTTACATGCAATTTAAACGCTATTTCGGATAAATTTACTAAGCGGGCAGTTTTGTCTGGAATTTCATCTCTATTCGACCCTTTAGGGTTATTGAGCCCGTGTATAGTGCCAGCGAAGGTCCTCATGCAAAAACTTTGGTCTGAAAAATTAAGTTGGGACGAATCTATTCCTACAGACCTCCAGATCGAATGGTCAGCATATCGAAAGCAGTTAGCTGAAGTGCCTAAACTTCGAGTACCGCGGTACGTATTTTCCAAATCCTATGCAAAGTATGAAATTCATGGCTTCGCAGACGCGTCGTTAACTGCATTTGGATGTTGTTTGTATGTAAGATGTATGCCTATGGAGGGGGCTGTCAAGACGATGCTAGTGTCAGCTAAATCTCGTGTAGCACCGCTAAAAACGCAATCACTGCCAAGGTTAGAGCTCTGCGCTGCCTTATTACTCGCGAAATTATACAATCGAATTAAGTCAACCTTTAGTTTGGCGTCACGTGTTGTTTTATGGACAGATTCGCAGATCGCACTTCATTGGATTCATGGAGAGTCTGGCCGTTGGACAGTTTTTGTTGCCAATAGAGTGGCCGAGATACAACAGCTCACAGAAAAGGAATGGTGGCGACACGTTCCATCACAGTCAAATGCAGCCGATCTTATCTCTAGAGGATGCCTCGTCAGAGGACTACAAGAATCAATGTGGTTTACGGGACCGAGATTTCTCGAAGAAATGGACGATCAGTGGCCGTGTAATCCACCTGCAGTGGAGGAGTCAGTTATACCTGATAAAAGAAAGGTTAAATGTGCGCTTCTCGTCAGCCTGCCTTCCGAACTTTCAATTATCCACACAGATGCCTTCGTAAATCACTTTTCACGGCTACGTCGCATTATAGCTTATGTATTGCGATTCAGTTCCCGAATCAACTATCGCCTACAAAGGAAAAAAGGAATGAGCAATTTAGGAATTATGTCGGACGCCACGGCAGAACCAGATCTTTCAGTCGCTGAGTTAGATGAAGCTGAAAGAAGAATAGTATACTGTGTACAGAACCAGGCGTTCCAGGAAGAAATCAGAGCTTTGGTACACAATCGAAAGATTAGTCAAAAGAGCCCACTCAAATCACTGTGCCCGTTTCTGGGAAATGAAAAACCACCTTTATTGCGAGTCGGGGGTCGATTAGCCCACTCCAATTTACCCTACTCAGTAAAACACCCCATATTGCTTCCAAAGAACCATCCCTTTTCGTTGTCAATTTTAACATACATGCATAAAAAATATTTTCATGCAGGAGTTCAATCATTAGTCGCAGCATCGAGGCAACAATACTGGATAATAAATGCTAAAGGAGGAGCCAAACACGTTATAAAGAGATGCCTACATTGTTTTCACTATCGACCAAAAACTATTCAGCAAATAATGGGTGATTTACCAGCTCAAAGAGTACAACGCAGCATTCCATTCACTACTACCGGAGTAGATTTCTGTGGCCCAATTTACATTTCCACACGGATTCGAGGACGACCACTTCAGAAAGCATATTTAGCTGTGTTTGTTTGCTTCGCCACTAAAGCTACACACCTCGAGGTAGTATCTGATTTATCTACAGAAGCATTTATCCTAGCTCTGAAGAGATTCACTAGTAGACGTGGCTTATGTCATACCATATTTTGTGATAATGCTACTAATTTTGTAGGGGCCAAATCAAAGCTAACTGACTTACATAAAACTCTGTTCAACCAAGCGAATAGAGGTAAATTACAGCAGTTATGTGCAGAAGATAAAATCAGCTTTCGTTTTATACCTCCCAGGTCGCCTCATTTCGGTGGCCTATGGGAAGCCACAGTCAAGGTTGCTAAGTTTCACTTATATCGAGTAGTTCATAACTCTAAGCTCAGCTTCGAAGAACTGTCTACATTGACTGCACAGATAGAAGCAATCCTGAATTCTAGACCCTTAGGTGCTTTATCAGAGGATCCAAATGATGAAGAGGTTTTAACGCCAGGGCATTTCCTGATTGGCCGAGCGCTCACTACAGTTCCAGAACCAGATATAACCACTGAAAAATATTCGTTGCTTACTCGTTGGCAACACGTACGTCAATTGCAGCAACACTTTTGGAAACGGTGGCTAAAGGAATATATCTCTCAGCTGCAGCAACGCCACAAATGGAATTCCACATCACCTAATGTTAAAGAGAATATGCTTGTACTTATCGCTGATGATAACCAACCACCACAAAAATGGTTGATTGGAAGAATTCTTCACACTTATCCCGGCGAAGACGGACATATTCGGGTTGTTGATGTAAAGACAAAAGGAGGTATATATCGTCGAGCTATCACGAAGTTAGCACCTTTACCCGTCTTAGAAGATTGAAGATACTTCAGTATCTTCAAGGCGGCCGGCATGGATAATTTTAAGTAGTTTCTTTTGTAAAAATCTAAGTATGCTGGATAATTGTAATAGTTCTTTTTTTGTAAAAATCCAAGTATGCATTGACAAAAAAAAAATAAATTTTTCCTTAGAGTTTCACGTCTAAGTTTTCAGTTGTTAATTTTTCACCGTTCGTGTCGGTCATGTTTCAATCGAGATATTTTAATTAAACTTGTTTTTAACTTAAATTAATAAATCAATTATAACTCAGATTATTATTATAGTTTTTCAATTGAAGCCATTTTCGCGCTAAACAAATATTACTAAAAAATTATTTACGTGTCAAACAAGAAATATCTTACACAAATGAGGAGGCTGATAGCTTCTTCTTCTTTTCTTTGATCCGTTATCTGGCGGTCCAAGCGGGACGTCCCCGCAACGGATAGCTGCTGTCAGTGCCTGCCTGGGTCTCGAACTCTATTCACGATTGGTTTCCATTGTTGTCGGGTTTTGACTACTTCTCGAGCCTCGATAACTGATAACCGCTGATTCTTTAGCTCACCCTCGATATTCTTTAGCCAGGTTTTCTTCGGTACCGATCGATTGATTCTCCAGTCTGCGGGACGGTCTCGCCAGAGAAGTTTACGTGGCAAGCGGTTATCTTCCATTCGGCAAACATGTCCAAACCACCGTAGTCGGGGTTTTTGCATTTCTTCTTCGATCAGTGTCTGCTGATTGCATCTTTGTCGAACTGTCACGTTTCGACGGCAATCGCGGAGTGAGACACCGAGGATCTGCCTCAAGCATGGCATTTGGAAAACCTCGAGCTTCTTAACGCCTAGTTTGAGCAGTGTCCACGTTTCAGATCCATAAAGAAGAATCGGAAGGATCAACGTTCCGTAAAGATGTACTTTTGTTTTGATGGAAATTTGTTCGTTTCCATATGCACCACTTGAATGAAGCGAATGTTGCTTGGCCGATGCGGCTGTGAACGTCGGACGTCGATGTCCCTTTCGTTTCCTCAACGAAATATTTGAGCATCGGAACCTGTTCGATTTGGGTTCCATCGAGGTTAACACTGGCATTTGATCCGTCTGTTGTGATCACTTTGGTCTTTTCAGCATTAGTTTTAACCCGTATGGCTGTGCGATACGGGAAATGTCGTGTCCGTTGCTTCGGCATCCGTGTCGGCGAAGATGGCGCTATCGCCGGCGAACATTAAGTCGATTACGAAGTTGATCGATCGTTGAAGATTACGAAGTCCATCGAATGCTTCACGCATAATCGCGTCGATCACGACTTTGAAGAGAAGTGGCGAAGCGACGACTCCCTTTCGGACCCCCGTTTGAATCGGGAACTCCTCGGATAAGTCGCTTCGAATACGAACGGTGATGGTTGAGCCATCTTATTGCTTGGAGAAGTTGGATGATTTTCAATGGCACTTGTTCGGTTTCCAAAGCTCTCCACAAACTATTCCAATCGGTGCAATCGAAACCGGATTTGAGATGGATGAAAACGACGACAGTTTGTTTGCCGCAATGAATTCTTTCTTCCATTAGCTGACGGAGTGCAAATATTTGATCAATGCATCCACGATGTGGTCTATAAATCCCGCTTGCTCTTTCCGATTCGTTTGCTCCTACGTTTCTGATTTTATAATTTTCGTAAATATTTTGCCGACGATCGAAAGGAGGCAATACCGCGATAATTCTTGCATTCGCGACTGTCGCCTTTCTTTAAAATTGGGACAACGATGGCTTTCTTCCAGGTCGAAGGGACGCGATCCGAATCCGCGATCCATTTATGTGTTATGAGAACATGAAATCGTTGTGATAACACATCGCCTCCGACTTCGATCATCTCGGCGGTTACTTGGTCTTGGCGCTTTTTCATTTTCCTCGATTTTATTGCCGTCTTCACCTCGATAATTGTCGCGGTATCGAGAACTTGAGTCGTCGGCTGTTCGATAATCGGCGGTTCGGTTGCTGGAGCTTGTGTCGGGGCGTGGATTCTCTCCACCGCTGCAGGCGTTCATGGGGAGAAGTCACAAAACTCCATCCGATTTTCTGATGTTGTCGTTTGCTTATGTTGTTTTGTCACCTAACCGCCGGAGTGTCTAGTACAATTTCATTTTCTGTCGAACTTCTTTGTTCAATCGTCGGTATTGCTGAAAGTCGAGGTCCAGACAGCTGTCCGAGATCCATGGCTGCGTCCGTATAGGTGGACACAACGCCATTTAACACTTCACAATGGACTCCTACAATGGCCTTTCTTCTACATCGATATTCGTCCAGTAAGCACCGCGAATTTGTTGGATAGTACCATTTGAGATAATGGTCCGATCCGCAATCGGGCCCACACATTGCACGTACCTCTTTGAGCGTCGATCGGAATCTTGCGTAGTCTGACATCGCCTAGTCTTTGCCGGATGGATTTCGCCGGGTGAGTTGGTGTTTGGGTGGATGGCGGAAAATGCTGTTGTCAACGATCAAGTTGTTTGACGCTGCGAATGAAGGCAGGCGTAAGCCGTTGGCGTTAATTACTTCGTATCCGAATTTGCCCATAGTTTCTTCCCAGCCGGTTCGATCTGCTCCTGAATGTGCATTGAAGTCCCCGCGAGTATTATTAACTCGGTTCGAGGTATCATATCCAGCGTCTGTTTGACCTAATCGTAAAACTCCCTTGTTCGCGTTCGTGCTGGTTTCGGTTCGCGCATAAACGGCGAGTTACTAATTCGGATCGATTTTTTTTCTGTTAAAATTCCATTCCATGCTGAGTTCCCGATAGGGCTGATTACCTTACGATAATTTTGGGTCACAACTTGATGAATGTGGGCGTGAGGAAAGTTTTAAAAAAAATTATATTGAACACGTGTTTGTAGAAGTTTGGAATACTATGGTCATTGACGGTTATCCTTTAATTGCAACCTACCTTTCACCTGATGAAAAATAAGATCTTCTTACTGCCAACTGGTGTACTAGTTGCGTCTGTAAAATAGTTATGAGCAAGACTGGTTTTGCAGTTTTGCCTTTTCTTGCACATTTAGCAAGATCTAAGCAAGACCAAGACAAGACAGGACAAAACAAGACTGCAAGATCAAGATAGAAAGACTTTCTGCTCATCACTAAGTGCCAAAATTCTTGCAGGGATGAGCTTGCAAAAAGACTTGCGGTCCTGTCTTGGTACTGCTAAATTTACAAGATAATAATTTACAAGACGATAACTTACAAGACTTTTTCCACTTAGTGATGAGCAGGAAGCCTCGTTATCTTGATCTTTCAGTCTTGTCCTTGTCCTGTCTTATCATGATACGTATTTTTTTGCTTCACCCTGAAGTGCTTTGTTTAAAGTATCAGGACTGAAAATTGAGTTTTTTAAACTTTCTAATATAGAGAAGTAATTGTAATCGGTCCGAAAACCGAACTCGAAATTTTCAACGTATTTCCATTTTTCAAGGTCCTAATAGCATTTTAAGCTAAGATTTGGGAGGAAGTATGTTGAGGTGTCATTCGAAACATATTAACGGAAATATGATCTGAAAAGATTTTTATAAAATTTGGTCAAGCCGTTTTTTGGTTTAAGCAACATAAGTGATTTTTGTACCTGCACGATATCGCGCGAAGTAAAAAAGATATCGTCTTAGTTGAGGTGCCGTTCAAAGAGTATTAACCAAAATATGATCTGAAAAGATTTTCATAAAATTCGGCTGAACCGTTTTTTTGTTTAAAGGACGTTCGTAATTTTTGTACATTCACGATACCACGCGAACCAAAAACTATTTAGACTTCTTTGAGGCGCAAGAGAAGCATATTAACGAAAAAACGAAAAAATACCCTGCAAAAAATTTCATAACATTCGGTCGGGCCTTTTTAGTTTAAATGGAAATCTTCGGCTAAGTGTCAGAAAGACCTTAAATAGATAAGTTTTGCTAATATCTAATAGACTCGGTGGAATAAGACCCGCTCTAAATAATAAATAATAATAAATATAATTTATTAACATTGTACAAAAGAACATAAATAATTAAGTGATCTTTTTTGGATTCTGCACAGGGATAGCCTTCCAACAAAACATCTCTTGTCAAAATCCGACAACCTTTAAAAATCGTGCAAAACTTTCGTTACCCTTTACAAACATCACGAATATTTCAAACCTTGGATTAGCACTTTTTAACGGGAAATTGTTTTCTACGCGTGATACAGTTTCAGGAAATTGCGGTTCATCCCGGGACTTCCAGTAGCTACCGCAAAATTTGTTCTTTTTGGTCAAGCCTGACAAGTACTTTAAATTGATTAGTTTGCCAATATCTCTTGAAAGCTTTGAAATTTCCAAATGAAGTCATTCGCTTCCCAGTTTATCAACGGCGCTTCAACACGCTCAGTACGAATTCGAACACCCGCTTTAGTGCAGCGAACGAAATACGGAGGACATGTTTGTTTGCTAACGTTCAGGAAAAACAAATTTTCTAGAAAATCGTTTAGATTAACCACCATTATAGTTATTTCAACTAGCTTCTCTCAAGATTACTTTGTCACCAGTTCTGATACTAGTCAAGTTCCCACTAGTGCTAAACGTATTACTATTTTGTAAGTAGTCAGTTTATTCCGTCTTCGTTCATGATACTGAGAAGTTGATCGTGTGGACCAAAGGGGTCAAACCCACATCCCAACTAGTTTGAATTTAAATTTACGTCTCGCTTTGCAAACGGATGTGGAACGTAGAGGATTTTCTCAGTTCTCATGTGATTGTTGTTGTCCCTCTGTCAAGTCACAGCTCCCCAAAAGTGCTGCAGTGCTGCTTGTTACTTCATTTTTATAATCATAGACAAAACATTCTAAACATCTAGGAGTCTAGCTAGAAGCACTAAAAAGCTTTTGGAGGACCTCTTGCTTCACGTGAAACTCACTGTTTCAAAGGCTATCTTCTAGAAGTGCATGGAAAAATGCCACGCCTATTTGAAAATTCATTTGACATTTTGTCACAGTTTCGTTGGTGAAATCCTATAATATTTAAGCTTAAATTTGAAAAATAAATAAGCAAAATATTCGTAAAATCTTTAAAAATCTTGTTTTGAGACTACAGGCTGAAGTATTGACATAAAAAAAAATATATTTATTTTAAAAATTCCGCCGCAGTAAAGTTGAAGCTGGTTAGACTTTTCCCCAGATAGGAAAAAAAGTCCCAAAAATATCCCAAAATGAGAAATGTTCAATTTTTTTTTATACAAAAAGCATACGCGCGCATAAGTGCGGCGCGACTCATCCGCAACGATTAATCCGGCATGAGAGTACGATGTATAGTGACGAAGTCTAAACTTAGCTTTAGACTTACAATACCCAATCCGTCGTCTAGTATTAAGCTTAGTTCGAATGACAGGTGAAGAGATTAAATTTTAAGGCAGTGAAATCAAGAACTACTTAGATAGTATAAGCGGTAGTAAATACTAGATTGGGACGGCTATCTTTAATTCTTTTCTTTACTTTTGTCAGCATACTGTCAGTATCTCAAGTTCCATCTTCTAAGTGTTTTTTTTCATAAGTCAAATTAAAAAGGAATTATTTTTAATGTCCTGGCCATCTTGAAACAATTTATGAACCGTTAAAACTTTTCACTTGAGCTTAATTCGAATAATAGTATTTTCTCTTTTATTGCAGATATACCAAACGATTTTCCTAAACAGAGCAAGTAAGTTCCACGGCATAATCTAGAGTTAATTAATTTTAATTAATCTTCAATAATAAACTTTTAATTAAAAAATGACCACCTTTTAGCAAACAGTATACCATCCTAATTTTACACGAATACACACACACCTCCATTCTGTTGCTGGTATTAAAATTTCTTTTATGAAAAGTTCAAGGCTTTATACAAGTATTCAAGTATTATAGGCAATCTCATTTCCCTTAAAAAAAGTTGCTAAAATTATCTTGTCACAATAAACGCAAGCAAGTTCCTAAAATAATCTTCAAGAGCAGTTCGTTTTTTACAAAGGACATTTCTTTTTAATTTTCATTAAAATTATTTTGTTAATTGCGTACAGTATCAAGGTGAACTTGAGATTTTTGTCCAGTGTTTGCCTGAATTTCTCTTCCTCGTCAAACAATACTCGGAAATTTTGTAAAGGCAGTGATTTACTGTCTTGTCAGTTTCTGACGATTTGAAAAATTACTTTGGGCTGTGACGTTAATTATGTTGAGAAATTTCGTCACAATTTTCCTATGAAACATATATTTTTATTATATTATAATTCAGTTGAATAAAGATGTGAATATGAATGGAATGAATTAACTTAATTGCTACAATCGCAGATTTATATACCTTTATCGTCGGGAAGCTGTAAAATTTTATAAATATTAAATTCGTAAGGATTAAATATAAACATACAGAGTTGGATATGAAGGCATCAAAGATAATCAATATGGAATTTTGTTTACCCACATTCGTTCTATGATGGTAGTTGTTTAAAAAAATAACTGAAACTACAATTTATAGTAAGTGAATATATTAGTAATGTGAAAATATGCAAAACTAAACATGAAAGAGCGGTGTATTCCTATTTTTTGACTTATAGATAAAGGCCATACAAAATTACCCCAGGCACTAAGGTGCTAAAATTCACCCTCATTGCGCTCACCGACATCGACAGCTGCCGACACTTGAAACCGACACTACATTTTTTGTATTCCCGTCATCTGTCGATGTCGATGCCAATGTCGATGAATTTCCCTTTAGTGAAATGTTTAAATTTGAGATAATAGCTGCGTTCCTTCTCTGCTAATTTTTACTATTTTTTACACGTGCGTACTAGCAACTACACTTGTTCTTATAAAAGAGTGGATAGCGCATGCAGTTACGCAATTAAAACCCGCTAGAGTGAAAGTCGGTATTTCGAATCTAATGTGAATTATTTTCACTTATGTCATCAGCCGCTAGATGGCTTATATTTGTGTTGAACTGATTTGCTCATATAAAAACGTCCATAAATGAAACTTCAGTCGTATAATTATCAAAAATTATTACCTTTCGCTTTACTTTTAAAAATTGCCGCATTAATTTCTCCATTGTGTTATAAATTCTCCTTTAAAGAACATTTTATTTGTTTACAAATCAAGTAACGTTAAAAATTTTAGGTGAGATTTTATTCAAATCAGAAAATTTTGCGTTCCTTTTCTGCTCTACTCACAAGTACTAAATAGTAGAAAAGAAAGCAGCACATATTGTTTATTATATATGCATATATAAAAATGGAGAGCATAAGTTATTTTTATGTTGTTTCATTAATTTATATTATATTTATTTCCGACTAAATAAAAGTGCATTCCACCATGCTTGAAGTTAAAATAATACTTGAAATAAATGAACAGGTATGTTGGTTTTCTTGGATGACTTCATTCACTTCCTTTTTTTCACTTAATCATTTTCTTCTTTAACGGCTTTTAACCGGCCTTGGCCTCTCGCAACTGTTCTCTCCACCGGTCTTGATTCTGAGCCGATGTCATCCAGTTTGGCATCTCCTGGTCAGTGTTGCTAAATCATTAGTGCTCCCCGGAGTGCCCTAGAAATAGCTCTATATTCCCTAAATATTTTAACTTCTCTCCTAGCTTTTGGAAACGCATACTTACTAACCATATGAGTTGTGTTGGATCATGATCTATATTATAATATGAACATAATAAATTTCAGGGTTTATATAATTTCTTTTTCAATTATTAATTAATACTGATATTAATAGCACGTTTCCAAAGAATAAGTCACTTTATTCAAAGCCGCATGGGTTGACATCTTTGGTGCGAAGAAATAATCATATCCTATTTGAGTTTAAATTGACATTTCAATTAATTTCTTTTTCAGATATATGCTTTATTAAACATTTTTCAGTTATAACATCCATGCTTTAAAGCTATATTCAAATCAAAGAGATCACATTGTCAATTGTAAGTATACATATAAAAAGATTAGTCGATAAAACTATATATAAGCCTCTAGTCTGTCACATAAAAAAAGTGTATTTATTGAAACTAGTCACTAGATTTGACATTGGAAAAGGTCGACCCATTCAGACGTCAAATTTAGTGACCAGTTTCATGAGTTACATGGTGTATAACTTTTTCAATCAATATTTTGATAGCTTTTTAAAAGAAAACAGATTTATTATCATTGTCGATGGCTCGAGGTGTGGCCCGCTTTTCAGGTTAAAACAAACCGTATTCGCATGATTGCATCCAATCATTATTGACATTCTATTTCGCAGCTAATCTTGAACAACGTTTGGAATGGAAAATGCCTCAGGCTTTTGAAAACGGTAATGACAATAAAGGGGCTGCAAGTTTGCAAATACGTTTGTACCTAGGCTCATTCCCAGCATCTACTTCTTCAAGAACTATCTCCCAGAACACATCTGTACCTATATCGTATATTTTTTATTTCGAAACGATGAAGATGGTTCCATTCCTCGATAAGTTCATCAACATCGATTCAAACGTTTATGAATTCCGAGGTTAAATATCTTTTATGTCGGATTTTATCTGCGTTGAAGCTGTGGAAGTAAGATTTTATTTTAGGAGAAAGACAACGTACTTTTGTCGCTTCAAATTTTTACAAGTGTCCTCTCAATTTACTCACTGACTGTAAGTGCTTAGGCCTCCTTAGGCCTAGTCAATCCATGATCAAATGTTTAATACAATACAATAAATTCTTATTTCCTGATATAAGGTCTGTTTATCGTCTATACAACAAAGTTTTGTATACATATTTATAGAAGAATTATATCAATCTGGTCACATTTTTCCGTATTTTACTTTGCTAGATTCTAGTTCAAAATATATCTAATAATACTAATATGATTCTAAAATTTCGAATCTTAGCATAAAATTACAACAAGTATTCACTAACAAACTTTAAGACCTGGAGGGAAGAATCATTGAAGAGATCAGCGTCTTTAGGCAACATAAATCAAACAATAGATGATATTCTCACAAGATACAGATAACATCCAATTGAGTGGTGAAAGCATCACAACAATCCCAAAGAAACTTCTATCAAGTACAAAATGTGCTTGGGGCCTTTAATCACATATAAAAGAAAATGTGGGCTTCATTAGAAAACTACATCCTTAGTCTTCTTTTTCAACAGCTACCTGAAATTCAATCGTCGAGTCGTTTGCATTAAAAAAAATTTAGATAAGATGATAATAGTGGAAGTGAACATGCAGACGTAAACTCTAAAGTGGAGATGTTGTGACTGCAGGGGGCCTCGGTAGCCTAGGGGTAAGGCGCCTGACTACTATCCCAGAGGTCCCGGGTTCGAATCCCGGCCAGCTCCACGGTCCTTCGCCTTTTCCACTTTTCCACCCACATAACTTTCCTTCTTTCTTCTCCCCTCTTTACATTCCTGATTCCTCCTGTCATAGCCTTTGCTAGTCCTTCCCTACTCCACCAAGCGCATATCATCGGTTGTTTGAAGCGATTCAACTCGTTTCAGGAGGCATAACACTCCAGCGAGTTGTTTCTCAAATGCCCCGATGCCAGAGTCGCGAAATGGTTGGAAGTAGGTGGAATAAAAATATGTCGCGGCTAGGTTGTGGCAGCTCCTTCCTATGTTACTTCTCTCTCTCTACTTCTCATCTTCCGGCTAGAGCTGCTGTTCGACATTCTATAGGAAAAAATAGATTGTCGAACAGTACAAAGGGGGCTTTCCCTAAGTCTATCACATAAAAAAAAATATATAATTGATAATAATTAATAATTATAAACTACCATCTTAGGTTAGGTTTGGTTAGGTGAGATATGGCTGAGCTGCTGGTGCACTTAGGCAAAAGGGATGGGCTCGTTGTGATGCCGTTATGATCCCACTTTAACCCAATGTTAAAGTGTCGTTTCTTCGCTAAACCACCTCGAGGACGTAATGAATCTTCTTAGTTGCGGGATACCAAACTTCGGGGTTTCCGCAAGCGTGCTTAGGAAGGGTTCACCAATAGTGGTAAGTCTCCTTTTGCTTAGGGCTGGGCAGTGACAGAAAAGGTGTTTTACACTTTCCTCCTCGTCTATATTCTTACAGCTTCTACAGAAATCGTAGGTTCCGAGACCTAAGCGGGCCGCATGCGTCCCTATCAGACAGTGTCCGGTCAGCACTCCCACTGTAACTGAGAGGTCTCGTCTACCAAGGCTCAGCAGTGTGGTGGTGGGTGAGGCCTTCCTTATTGCCATTTTGTATCTATTTACTTATAGCAGCCCCAGGAGGTTACGCTGTTGCTGCGTCTAGCTGAATTAAACTCCTTTCTACACTCTTTGCGGAGTGTTTCAAGTTCTGGAGACCTTCATAGTAGTTTGGAAGCCTCTTTATGCGGTCTGTTCGGACAAGCTTTATTTAAGGCATAGGAGCATTGTTCTGTGGCTTAGGGGCTAGGTTCTTCGCGATTAGCCTAGTATAGTAACCCCAATTTGTCTTTTTGAGGTTTTTATTTTGGGCGGGGTGGTTGAGATCTTCTTTCAGATGAAACTCTTGCGAGTTTGAGTCTTGCAGATGAAACTCTATAAACCTGTGGTCTGAGAAGGAGTGTTCCTTCAAGACCTTCCAGGCCAGAATTTGGTCGGAGTGACATTCCGAGACAAAGGTGATGTCCACCACTTCCTACCTGTTTTTGTTACCATTCATTTCCCTTGTTACAGATTGTAAGCCTGGTGCCTAATAGGTAGTTAAAAATGACTGCACCTCGGTGTCCGTGCTGCCCCATTGTGTGTGGTATGCATTTGCATCGCCTCCCATAACCAGGACTGTGGTAGCACCGGTGTATCTTACCAGGTCCTGAATGGCCATAAGAGGTAGAGGGCCCTCATCATCGTGGGCTACATAAAAAGAGGCCAACCTGAGTTTTTTCTGTTCCTAACTCTAGGTCGACTACCGTAAATTCTCCGTTACTAAATGGAGGAAAGGTGTTAATGTCATTTTTGACGAGAATAGCTGTTCTGGATTTTCCCTTGCCTTTAGTATAAAAGAGATTAAAGAGCGGCCTTAAGCGACAGATCCTGTCACCAGTGATCCATGGCTCTTGGACTAGGGCAAAATTGATTTCGCCTGATGCCAGGCAAAGCAAAAGAGCAGCAGACGCCGCTTTACAATGATGAAGGTTTATTTGTATTACCTTCATGATTTTGTTGGTTTATGACTTTGGAGACCTAGGACTGGAGATGTCCTCGTCGATGTCCGAGCTAAGAAGTGGGTGCATACTATTCATGGCTCTGCCCAGCTCCGAGTTTGACGAGGCGCCAGCTTCGCTCCGAGCTTCTGCTTCGCCGGTCGTCTGGCTGAGGCCGTGGTGCAGGGCGCCCAATTTGCTATGGCCTCTGTGGCTGTCAGCTTAATACTGCCTTGGTACCATCAAGGCATGAAGAGGGAGGTCCTGGGTTATCCCGCAGGACCTCCATGGCAACTTTAACGAGGGCGACTTGCACCCACCGCTATTGATGCTTAGGGATCTTCCCGTACTCATCGTTCTCATCTAACACGCCGATTTCTTAGCGGTCCTACGCAACTTTTGCGAAGGAAATCGCTTTAGTTCCGTGCGTCTTCGACTTTTTTGGAACTGGATTGTGGGTGCTTGGTTCCTCCACAGATCGCTGGCGTTTAGAGGTTTGTTTATCTCTGGACAGTTTTAGGGTGATGTTTGGTATGACCTGCTTAGCCCAAGCAATGTCATCTTGGATTTTGGAGATCCTCCTTCGACACTTGGTCCTCCCCAATCGGGTTGGTAGCCAAACGGCGAAGGATCCGGCTAGCCAGGCGGCGTTCTTCGCGGCCTGCCTTTGCCGGGTCTTTGGCCCTTCCTCAGACCATTTGCTCCCCTGATCCCCCAGCAGCGACCGTGCCCGCAGGTGTACGCTGGGCAGCCACATTGCCACGAGGAGGAGCAGGGTTACAAGTAGTTGCTTCTGAAGCCTTTTTTCGAAGAAGGGAGCTTGTGGTTTTCCTTGGTTTAGGTGGGATCGGGCGTACCGTAGCCCTTTTCCGCGGGATTTGTGGTCCCTTCCGGGTTTGGTTTAGGGGAACCGGGCCCCTTTTTTGTTTTTAGTTTTTGGATATTTATATTCATGTTTATTACTCCCACGACTAGCGGTGAAACGGGGTCCTCCGGGCAGAGATCTGCAGTACCCGGGTAAGACTAATTAGAACCGGAGATCGCCAGGTATTCGGAGCACACCGTTCACGACTGAGCTATCTTTACTGGGTCCTCAGCCAAGTTGCTCAACGGCACGGTTCGCATTACACCTTGATCCGACCCAGAGGACAGGGAGAGGAACGAGGCTCCCACGACGACTGTCTGCTACGTTCGAGAACGCATTGCCCAAGATGAACCAACATGAAGGACAGTCACGCATACAGGAGTTCGTCGTCGTCTTTCCTCAACTGCCATCTTAATTGCTTTAATTTTATATGTATGTGCGTAATGCAAAAATTTAAAATCTTGAAAATGAGAAAACCGTTTTTATATTATATTATGATAAAAAGCGTGTATTTTAAGTATAGTTGTTTTCAAACCTCGTGACATCCCGCGCATCTTCCCCAGCTAAGCTCTTAAAAATGTTTAAAAGTTCAGACAAAAGCTTCAGTTAACTCCTCCTATCAAATCACTTGTTGCCATGTAATCAGTCGCGACTGCGTATTGCCAGCGAGCAATAATAACAAGAGTGATTAGGTGGAGCTCAAGGACAAGTAAAAGAGTTAAACATATGAAAGAAGAGATTGGAACTACCATTATTCAAAAAGTCCAAAAAAATATTAACAAATGCGCGATAGATATACATTTCATACAAAAAACACAAGAGTATGAATGAAACAGAACATGTTGCTTGCTTCCCCTATTGGAATGTTTACATTCAAATGGAAGTCGAATTGGAACAGAGCACATGCAGCCGACTCTAATATGTTTATATGTATGCGTGGGCAAATTCTTGTTGGTACACATTGCGACTCTAAAACTTGGTTTTGTATTGTACATTAAAAACGCGGGAGTTTTGCAATTCTTCCAGTGTTGAGCTAAATATTGGCTAAATTGGAAAATTGGCACTTCCCCTTCATTTTTTATCTTTCTTTCACACCCGTTGCGTGTAGTGTGAAAGCAATTCTGCCTCCTTTTATCATAGATATTACATCTTTGATATTTTGACTTTTTCACTCCTACTGAAATTTTTATCAGCTGATCTCAAGGGCATTGAAACATTTTTGAAAATTTGTTCTAGCTCATCACTCTTATTATTATTGCTCGCTGGTATTGCTACCGGGAGGTGTATCTTTCTGGGACTTCAATGATTATTTAAAAAATTTACAAATTATGACTGAAAAACACCCGTTTTTATATATTTTTTTATTTTAAGGTTTTTATATTTTACACATATGCCACAGAAATAATTTGTAGTAATTTCTACTAAAAAATACGATATTTGTGTTTTTATCACTTTGATTACTAGATTTTTGACATTTTCCGCCAGTCGCAAGCGCGCTTCTGCCTGGGGAGGTTGTGTTGCTTGCGGCTGCGGAGAACTCTCAATTTATGAATGAAAATGCTCATATCTTTAAAAGAAATTTTTCCAGCAATTCTTTTAATTTATTTTAAATTTAGGGATGAGAAATATTTAGCATATATTATAGTAAAATTATGTTTATTACAATGGATAAACTGCCTTTGTTGAGCAGGAGTTTTACATGTTTTTAAAAGCTCTGCTCAATACATATAAAGATTACTTAACTTTATTCATCCGGCATGCGCACATCCCTTCCCAAATTATTTTGTTGAGTTTTTTCTGCGTTTGTTGCCTTTTTAAGTTAAAAGAGGGGAAATGATAGAACAAAATTTATGAAATTGGGCAACGAGGTGCGCAGAACCCTTCAAATTATTTGTGTCACGGCGTTTGAAAACTTCTATACGTAATCATTCTTTTACTTCCCACGGCAAGTCACGTTTTCATGATTAAAGTAGGCTCCAATACCCTAAAGCCTTCTCCTAAAAAATATTCCAATTTAACACGTTGAACTTTTAGCTCGAATTTTTATCATTAGGCTTAGTTAATTAGTTATATAACGATGAAGCTATGTGTACAAGTAAATACATGCATGTGTTATATTGATTGGAAAACGAAAAGCAGGAGTCACAATAAACATTGCGCGTCTATCAGGTTTTTTCGTAGTATCGATGGTAATGAAAAGTTACTTCATTAGTCGCCTGTGTCTTCTTTAAAATACAATCAATCATTTCGAAAGACCATTTCCTTAAAAAAGTAATAAATTTAAATAGGAAAAGGGTAACTATCATTAGCTCTTGATACAAATCAGTACAAGTAGGCTTACAATGGGACACTTTGATAAACTGTGGTCACTACCTTTTCATGTTATTAAATATTTAATCGCATACATGGCTCGATATCTGTTTGTAGAAGTATGCTGAACTTCACTTTGAAATAATATAGGACTTTTCCAGCAGCTACGGTAATGAAATGCCTGTGGCGTAATATTAAAATACCCAACGGACCACATGATGTGCAGAAAGCAGAAAAAGGTTTGCATGTGATAAAGGCGGCCTGCGAAGGTGTGCTTGGAGAGCGAGTATTACTTCTATTTTTTTTTGAGGTTTAACTGATGACATTTTAAGAATGATGAACAACGTTCATTAAACCGAAATGTTACGAGCACGCAGAGGAAGCATTTCTCCTTTGTGGACTGTGTCAGGGAATTCCAACACATTTTAAATCATCGAAAAATTTAAATAACTTTCTTTATGCAGGCTCTCCTGACAGAAGTATAGCTTGTAATGTTCTTCGTCACGTAATCCAGGAAAGAAAAGAACTCAGAAGCTATCAACTGAACAACAGAAACAATTAATTTTTCAAGAGCTTTTCGTCTCGGTGAATAAAAGGCATAATTCGGTTACAACAGAAGCGATTAATTTACTTTTTTTTTTTTTTTCAGAAATATAGCTTCTGGTTTGTGAGATTAAATTGATTACAAATCTACATTCATGACTATGTATAAATGTGTATAGTTACAAGCAAAAGTTAGAACTTATTGATTCGATTTCATAGGTGAACCTTGAAAGAATTGAATGATCCTATAATCTTTATGTAACAAATAAAATAGTTCGAATTAATCCTGTCTTAAGACTTTATAAATAGATTTCTGCAACATTTATTGTAAACTCTTATCGCAGTAATATTGAAACAGTCTTTTATATTTTTAATACAGATAACAAATGGTTGTACAGGCGCTGGTAGTGAGTTACCACCCTTTCCTTCTATTGATACAGTGACAAGATACCCGGTCAATTTTCTGTATTCTTTCAGGGTCCGATATTTTTAGGTTATTAAAACATTTTTATTAGCTCGCTGTCTTGTCTGTCTGTTTGTCCGGTACAAATCTTGCAATCGATTTTTTGCAATCTTCTGGTTACGCGATCACCCTGAAATTTTGCACACAGCTTCAGCTCCGATGACAATGCAGTATGGTATATTCATTATATCGTTAGATCCTTGGAGCCGTCTCAAGAGGAAGGATTACTGTTTTCTTCACGGAACAAATTTTGAAATCGATTTTTCAAATACTTCCGGATATTCTATCATGCTGAAATTTTGCATACAGCTTTAGCTCAGATGACAATGCAATATGGTATACTCAATGTACCTATATTAGTCCAGTCAAATAAGGCAAAAAAAGGGGTCAACCTCGGAATTTGAGGTAATAAGCTGAAAATTGGCATGAAGCTTTGTTTTGACATTTTACATGATGTGTCAAAAGTCACATATGATCTCGAGTCCGCGTCTTGAGATATTAGAGGTCAAAGGTCACAAAAATCAGCTTTTCGCAAATATCTCGTAAATTATCGACTTTACGCAAATTTTGGTTGAGTAAACTTTGTTCATTAGACAAATCTGCATAAAACTGTCTTGTACAGAATTTACGTAGAATCAATAGTTTTCGAGATATGGGGCTGAGAAAACTCGAGCATCGCGCTGCATTCTTTTCCTCACCACCTTGGAAGTGGAACTCAAGCAGCCTTTTTGCATGGTATCCCCAGTAGGCCTAGTCCAAAGCTATGTGACGTAATTCAAAATTTAATATGGGCACCAGTAACATAATGGAAATTAATACGGTAAATTTTTTAAAGTAAAATGAAAGATAAAAGTTTTAGATAATTACGATTGAGATTAAATCTATAGATATTTTTATATGAAGAAAGCAGTTAAATACAATCAAAAGCCATCTAAACGCTTTTCAGTAAAAGAGTAGTGAATAGAGTACTCACGAGTGCAAATAGTAAAAATGATCAGAAAAGAAACGCAGCTATTATTGAAATAAAACTCATATAAAATAAATTTAGCTTACTTCTTCATTTTAATTTTCAGGAATTCAGGAATTTTTAATATAGCACGTTTTTATAACGAACTAAAAAGTATAAAATAATTGCTCCTAGCCCCATACAGATTTAGAACCTCAAACATATTCCTAACACCGTACAGATAGCCCTGAAAGTTTGTGATTGTGAATTTGTAATAGCTATAAAAAAATTTGTAAGATTTTAAACGAAAAAACGTGGTTAATTAGGTTAAATACTTTATTGAAAAAAGAAGGTAAAGTCTTTGTGAGATTGTGTAGGCAAAAAGGTGTCGGTTAAATGCAAATGCAAATGAAAAATGGAGGGAAAAGCAGTGTCAGTTTGACTTCTGGGTAGGATGAGATGAACAGTGCTGCCAACCTACTTGCTTGCTGGCAGTAACTATACATCTTCATTAAAACTATCCTCGTTTTGGGTATTTAAATGGCCATTGGGTAAATACCCAATTTATATTAACTATTTTATTAAATTTTACCTTTCCACTGGGTATTTACCCGGTCAACATCACTATACACATCCACTTTTTAGAACTGATAAGGACGAATTTATGTCACCCTCTTCGTTGCCGTGTGTCAAAAGTATAATTAAAGAGACTTGCTTCCATACATCTTAGTCCCCAGACTTAATGATCAACTCGCTAAAAGAAAAAATATTACTGACGAGCCTTATTTTCTACTTATCTTCTGTTTAAAATGCCAGGTTATCATCCGCAGATTGAAGCCACTCTCTCATAAATTTACGCATGAATTGGAGGAATTCGCGTACAGGTTGGACTGTATACAACTCTTTCCACCACACAGATTACTTCCATATCCCTACTCAACAAAACTTCCTTTAGGACGTGAAAGAAAAGGCATAACCATAAGGACACAATGCCAAGGTTTTTGGTTTGGGTAAAAATCTTATGGTTCTTTGAAGGGTTGTGATGATCCCAACGAAATACATAAAGTTACTATAATAGCAAAAACTGCTATCTCAAAAATATTTTTTTCCTTCCCCAAACGAAAAATTATGATTTATGTGTTTCCAATTTTTTTTGTTCTCAGTTCAAGTTTTCGCTTTTCACAATAGGAAGGGCTGAACTCGATAATAGTGGATTCTGTAGATAAAAGGGCATTCTTAGCTTGTTTTTAAGTAACTTGGTAAATGGCTTCCCGTTCCTGATAAAGCCAACAAACTAGACGGCTGCTGATGGAATATTGGGTGGGTGAATAGTAACGATTTCCGCGAAAAAAATGGTTTGAAGAATTTTAAAGTTTCCATCTCGCTCAATGATCTCATCTTCTTTTATCCCGAATGATTATGGTTGGTTAATGTAATATGTTGGAGTGGCTGCCCTTAACAGCTCCATTTGTTGCAGTTTCGACTGTTCTCAACTTCTTTTAGTGCTTTTTCGGCCAATTTGCCTGAATAATAGAATGCAAAAACTCATTGCTTTTGAGCTGTATTAGTGAAAACTTCCAGGGCACAAGAGTTATTGTGAAATTGAGAAAACTTTTCTAGGTTAAATAAATTCAAGTTTTAATTAATTTATAGTTTTTGATTGTAAGATATAATCCTTTTTTAAAATGTCGAAGTAATTTATTAATCAATCAACAATATTTTATTAATTTAAATCCTTATTATCATACAAAAGGACCGTTCTTTACATTTATTTTTTAAAGATTATATATTTCAAATGATGGCACACAACACATTCTGGAGTTCCAATTTCGGAAGACGTGTAAGAAACCATTTGGAGTGGTGTTTGGCAATGCTGGGCCTCGGTAGCCTAGGAAGTAAGGCCCCTGGCCACCATCCCAGGGGTCTCGGGTTCGATTCCGAGATGGTCCTCCTTTTCCACTTTCCCACCTACATAACTTTCCTTCTTTCTTCTTCCCTCTTTGCATTCCTGATTCCTCCTGCCATAGCCTTTCTTAGCCCTTGAGCGATAGCATGTCACCTGTTGGTTGATGAGATTCAACTGGTTTCAGGAGATATAACACTCCAGCGAGTTGCTTCTTGATGCCCCGATGTCAGAGTCGCGACGGGAATGATTGGGAGGCAGTGAAAAGGATGAAATTATTCCCACTATTTTCACTCTAATTCAAAAAGTAGGTCCTTAAACTCCCTTTTTTGAACATTTTTAACATCTTCAAAGGTTCCTTAAAAATTTCATAGAACACTGCAAGACTCCAGCTACCTTGGTTTTCTTGCTATATTCACTTCAAAAATATCAGTATCACGGTTCCAAGATGGCGTCCATATTTTGCAATTATTTTCCCCGACGGCCGACGGCATGGATAGCAAATGAAAGAGTATGACAAATGCAATACAATTAGCTGTGTGGCGTCATTCCAAATTCAGAATGGCAGCAAACATAAAATGGCGGCCAACACAAAACCGGACATAACCGTCTCCTTTACATGCCACTCGGTAGGGGTATCATATGAAAGGGGGTGACAAATAGAATACCATTATCTGCGTCGCGTCATTCCAAATTCAAAATGACAGCCAATACAAAATAGGGGTTTACATTTTTCTTTGCATCGGCCTCGATGTAAGTTATTTTGAATGAAATATGGCGGTCACTACGAAATAGCGGAAGACATAATAGACATAGAAAATAAAAATATAGTTTAAAAACACTTAAAAATACGCTTTTAACAATCTTACTAATATTATAAACGTGAATGTTTGTATGTATGTTTGTTACTCTTTCACGCAAAAACTACTGAATGGATTTTAATGAAACTTTACAATAATATAGCTCATATATCAGAATAACATATAGGCTATAATTTATAAAAAAATTCAACATGGCCGCCGAAAACTCAAAATGGCCACGCAAATTGTGTTCCGATTTCAAGGAAAGTTGGTATATAGAGGTTTTTAAGGTCGCTAATAACGAATTTGTAGTCAAAACTTATAAATTCAAAATGGCCGTGCTAATATGGCCGACGAATTTGCCAATTGTGTTCCGATTCCAATGAAAATCGAAATCTGGCGGATTTTAAGGTTGCAAATAACGAATTTATGATCAAAACTTATAAATTCAAAATGGCGGACGAATTTTTCCAATTGTATTCCGATTCCAATGAAAGTGAATATCTAGGGGTTTCTAAGGTTGCAAATAACGAATTTATGATCAAAACTTATAAATTCAAAATGGCCGCGCCAATATGGCCGACGAATTTTTCCAATTGTATTCCGATTGCAATGAAAATCGGTATCTGGGGGCTTTTAGGGCAAACAACGAATTTATGATCAAAGCTTATAAATTCAAAATTGCGGGTCCAATATGACGCACGAATTTTCCCAAGCCACATTCTGAAATGTAGTAAATTTCTAAAATTCCCTCTAACCAGTATAGAAACAGTAAAAACGGTAGAAAGAGTCGAAGTTTGCAAATTTGTGCGCCCCTACATTGTCATCACGAGGTTAAACGATGTCATCTATCGCTTCCAAAAAGTTCGATCGGAAAAAACGGGACCTGGAGGAAGCTGTGTTCGGGACGAATACTGAGTAAGAAGGGAGCAGTGTAACGGCTAACCGAAAAGAGCAAGTTAAAATTCCAATTCACCGAGAAGTTACATGTTTAGATGCATCTACTTGAATACATAACGCTGTTCTAATTGAATCACCGATAAGATTGGGAAGAGGGAATTTTTTTCCAGATTTATTGTTTTTTTTTCCTACCGCGTACAACGCACACATAATTTTTTTTTTATTTAAAAGCCTTGCAACGCACACAGGTTTTTTGCTATAGGCTATCTTACTAATATTATAAACGCGAATGTTTGTATGGTTGTTTGTTACTCTTTCACGCAAAAACTACTGAATAGATTTTAATGAAACTTTACAATAATATAGCTCATACTTCAGAATAACATATAGGCTATCTCGAAACCTTCGGGTAGCTGTAGTGTACTGATATAGAAAAATCCGAAACTTTTGTATGGGAGGTACTCTTCAAATTTCTGCTAAAGAAGTCAGATCCATTTTGTTTTGGTTTTTTTCCAAAAAAAATACGATTTCCAAAGTTTCAGATCGATCGGAGTTTATTTACGGATAGTTGCCGTACAATTTTGTTGAAAAAATCAGATTTATCGCGAAGGACGCGGTTCTCTGAACTTGGATTGAAGTAACTTCGGCTGCATGTGCCTGATTTTAGCAATGTATGGCTTAAATGAAAGGTCTCGAAACCAAAAAGACGACAAATTCAATAATCAGATGTTCGTCGCTTTTTCTTTTTGAGCTATGGTACCTGGAAATTTGCATAGATTTCAAGGTGCTTGATTTTTCAACATACAATAATTTTGCATGGGACATATTTTTTTTTCATATTTCTTACGGAAAAATTACTCTTTATCATGCCGTTAAATGTTTGTAAAGTTCGCCGCGCCACGTTGCTTATTGAACGTATTAACTGTCTCCATTCATAGTGTGAAGTGTGACATCATCGGGAATTGCATCAACGCTACTTGATGGTGGATGTTTAGTGTATTGAGCACCCAAGTTCCTATTGAATTTGAACCAGAGAGAAACACCTACATACATCTCCAACATCAGTAAAAACTCCCGTATTGCCACATCCGTGCAAAATTATTATTTTGGAGCGAATGCACCATGGCCTATAAAAAATAGGTCGAAGCGCATGACAGGGCTTTTCAAGATTTCCGAGGAAAACCTAATCCATGGTAGGCGCTCTGACACTACTTGCTCAACTTTGCCTGGTATACTTCGATCAAAGCCTGCAAATGAGCTGAACGGACGCATGCTTGAAAGCATCACATCTATGGAACAGTATTGAAAAAACCAACTTTTGGTCGTTTCAAATAGCGAAATTTCAATCGATAGCATCGATATTATTCGGAATCAAAAATACGAAAATGGCTCCTACTGTATATTAAAATTCTTATCACCTCAACTGCAAAATAAACGGAAGCTATAGCGCGTACCAAAAGAATTGGAAATATAAACACAGGCGTCGAACTGACAATTTCACACCCATTAAAATTTCGTGTATGGATAAAGTTCAAGCGCACGTGCATTGTAATTTCTTCTTCGAAATTCATTTACGGGCAAAAACACTCCCTCATAGCATCTGACCACGACAAGAGTGGCAGTGAGACCGCTGAATTGTGATTAGGGATATAAATGAGCAAGTGATTTGGGTTTTTAAACGAACGGAGTTATACTTTTCTTTACGAATGTACTTGCATCCCGGGATTTGAGACTCTGAGTGCCCATCGATTTTGAGATTCCCAATTGTTTTGGCGCACGCCATACTATTGGCTTATTTGTGCAGCGAGGCGCACCGGGTTCCAGCTAGTATATAATACATTTCGAAATGGAAAAAAGCGTGGTCTAATCTCCCGCCGGAGCAAGTTCTATACAGACGATTCTGAATGTGTTTGGGTAGGTGTCTGTTGTGCACGTATTTTTCACACAATTTTTCATCACCGAATCTTAAAAAAGTTGTAACATTCTCTTAATCAGCGGTTTCCAAACTTGGGGGGGGGGGGGATAATTTTATATTTTTACATTTTTTGACTCAGTTATTTATGTCTGCTTAAATTTTATTGCGTCTCTTTATTTTACATCTCATCGCCATCAAGATCGATTTCGACAAATGTGCCCGATTCTGAAACGTCGTTGAGTACCATTTTATCTATGAGTCTATTAACCTCGAAAAACCGCGTTAAAATTGTAGCGTTTCACATTGAAAACAAACTTGAAGACTGTGCGTGCTTATCGCAAAAATAAAGGGAGAAATTCGGCGCCTTCAGACAACACAATTCGTTGTTTGGTGTTGTTTCTTTCGAGTACGGGCCTGTAGTGACTCGCCAGCGTCTCAGTGAAGCTTCAGTGAGGCTGTTGAAGCGGTAAGAGAGAATGTTGCCAGTAATCCGAATGTGTCGTATCGCCGTTAAACGTTATTGGAACGACGTTAAGCAAGATTATGAAGCAAGATCTTCATCTCTTCCCATACAAAGTGCATGTTGGTGCACTTTGTGGGCCCGAAAACGTGTAACAGGGGCCGCAGTATCATAAAGTTTGGAAACCACTGCTCTAAATTGAAGGATCCAAAATCAATTTTTGCATAATACCTTTTTTCTACCGCGGACTGTGCACACATAATCTTTTTTTATTGAAAGGCGTTGCAACGCACGCGGGTTTTTCCTAGTTAAAAATAATTGTACTTGCGTTGGCTCATACTTTAAGTCAATTTTGTGGAATCATATGTTATAATAACCATACCACTGGAAACAAACTGAATGTGAGTGATGAGATTAATAGTTATATGTATTTTACTATTCATCAATAAATAGAAAAAAATTTAAAACAGACTGTTTTTGATTTCGCTTGTTAACCCAAAAGCTTACTCGAGTTTGATCTTCGTTAAAACTCAATTATTTTTTGTTCGATTTGTAATCGCGTGGGTCACAAACAAAAATTGGAGTGTATTAAGCTCAGTATTTGGATCCATGCCTGCGAGGTACAAGTGGGCTTAAACGGGCAACCCACGAGCAAGCTTTCATTAATTCATTCATCAGCCTACGTTCCTCGCTAGAAAACGCATAAACGTGTTTGTTCCGCGAAACTACCAAATTCCTTCGTAAACACTTTTAATACAGTAAAGACAAGACCAACGGATATTTGACATCATTTGTGACCACATTTGAGAGCGAAGAAGCTGCATAGCTTACAATTACAAATTTCAAGTACAAACGGAGCACACTGACATGGCAATGCTGGTGATACTATTAACGCCCGCCATCGCTTACTTCAACGTATTCTCACTTTAACCCCCACCCACTGTAAGCGCGATTTTAATTACAATTAAAATCGTCTGCAATCCCAACGAGAGGCGAATCCTACGAATCGTACTGTTTGCTTGGAACAGCCATGATTTTTTTTGCCTTATCGAAAGCCGATTCATTGAGGTTTTCGTAATTGCATTCGTCGAGTGCAAGACGTGTGCCTCAACCGGTTTCATTTGATGCCATTAAATAGCGAAGTAATAATGAAAGCTAAACGCTTCAAGAGTTCATTCGGAAAACTTCCTCTTATTGGATCTGTCTGGAGCTCTTGTGACAATAATATTCAAGTGGGACTTGCAGCAGCTTGCAATTGGAATCGGTGAGAGATGTCTGCAGCGAATGTAAATGCAAATGGAAACTTTGTATTTATGAGCACTTCATAATAAACGCTGTTCTGGTTATAGTTAGTTACTCAGCATTAATGAGGGCATAGTTTAACAGGTTTTCCTAAACGCATATTTACTTACGCACAACTTGCTATCGATAGCAATCGTGTAGTCTTTGGTTATTATTGAGCAATAAAAACAGTTGCGGGCTGTTTTAACAGTGCCAATATTCGGCACTAATTGCTGCGTAAATATGTACCAAACCAACCATTAAAATGCTGATTTACGTGATATAGAACGATCGTTTTGAGGCTCTTAGGCAAACATTTTGGGTAGTTTTGGGTTTGGGCGGCTTCTGTGCCTCGATTATTGTTTTTGCATCAATAATAGTTTTCTCTACAGTGGCTACATGTTTACTTAACTACAATAATAAATACTACTTCTGCGAAATATCCATGTTTTATTCGTCACCTGGTGATCTGATTTGCTAGTAGAGTGTCAATTGAATCAAACAAGCTTAAATTAGTCTTTTTGCCAGTCTAATTCGAGAGTATTTTTTGGTTTGATGTCAATCATTTTAAAAAAATAAAAAGTCTCAGTTTTCAGGAAAGTCTGGAATACGAATTAACTAAAAGGCTCTTTTAGTCAGCTTTAAGGCCACGTTCCTGTGGGCTGCATGCCGCACCGTAAAAGCTCGATTTTGGCTTGCCTTCGTGTGGTATTAGAAAATTTTCATGAGAGGCTGCAAAAAGCTTGCCGCATAGCTGCATCTCCCCGTGCACATGGGTGCATCTGCTGGTTATCAAAAATCAGCTGTTTTCTGATTTTAAAAAAGTGAAAAGGCAAATGGGTTACTTTAGAGATAAAAAAAAATGATAATGATTAATGTTAATGTTTATACCTTTGATACACGGGCTTCATCGGATGATCATTCTTTCAAGAATGTTCATTCGCGGCCCGTGTATCACCGTAAATTAAGTTTGAATGAGCATTCGCAGCTTCATTCATCATTCGAAAGAATGAAGTGAAATCTACTTCATTTAATGAGAAATGAAGCTGGAAGTGGGGAAATTTCCATCAAGTTTCCATGAAATTTCCATTCTCTCATAAAATTTTAAAAATCGAACTGTCAACCTGTCAACTGTCTGTTCGTTAAAGTTTAAGTTTGTTGTTGTATCAAAAATAAAGTGAGTAGAATGAATGAATTGAAAATGTACCGTGTGTCACTTCGAATTTGAATGTTCATTCAAGGCCAATGACACTGGAAGAATGTTCATTCGATGAAGCCCGTGTATCAAGGGTATTAAATGTGAAATGTTGATGTTAAAACACCTTAAACATCGCTGGAATAATCAACTTGAAAGTTCCGTGATTTTCATCATGTTCGCAAAAACTCGAACTTGGCCAAACAGAAACCATTAAAAGCTTTTGCCGTGAACGCGTCCTTCATGTCTCAATATCCTTATCTGTGCACCATCCAGGATGAACTTTTTGCTAAGCACATGAGCCATGATTCTTCTTTCCGTGCAAAAGTTAAGTCTTGAGACTGATGTGGCATTTTTACTGGAAGATGTTTTGTCATTACTTCTGACAATATTGATAACTGTTTTGTAATAGCATAATGGCGCGATAAAATATTGGGCGCCACTTATGCTAGGTATTACCCCCTTAGCCATAAGCCCGGAAAAGCATGACCAAGGAGCCAATACCATACATAAGAAATGAAAAAAAAAATTCCGGAACTCCTACGCCGGCCACACGGAGTTATCTAGCTCGCCGGAGGGGTCGTGGGGCGTGTGGCCGGGCCTGACCGCGGTTGGTTCACCACTTACCTGTGACTAGGAAAATTCATCTTCAGTTCCACTCGTCCTTCGGGCCTCGCCTGAGCCGTGTCATTGCCATCCGTTTCCCTGACAGCTCATAGTATTGAAGACTATCAGCTTCAGGAAAAGGCACTATTTAAGAAACCCTGAAAAGAAATTTCACCCGCCCCAACCATTCCACCAAAGAAATCTAACACATGAATATTGTATTTATAATCATTTTAATGATCCTGTCTATTACAGGCACAATCAACATGACAAACAACATAAAGAACAATCACCAATTCCGACAATAATTATAGGTCCTTGACAGCTATTAAAGAATTTAAATTAAGCGATCAATTGCAACGAAATTACAATAACATTTTTATAGGTACATTGGTCTGAGGATCAAGAAAAAACGCGCAGTATTGGCACCAACACTCCTCGTTTTGCACACACGATATCACAAACGATTAGGTCAATTAACAGACGAACAAATTCCCGGAAACAACACAGAAAATAAACAACACAAGATTAAGGAAAATACATAGTTCTAACAAGGAGCCAAAAAAAAAAAAAAAAAAAAAAATAGTTTCCTAAAAACTTATAAATATGATTAACACGTTAATACTCAATGCTATCAAAATGATTATTTTATCAATAAATGTAAAAAATTAAGGTCTCAAAAGTGTTTGTTATTAAATTAAAAACTAAAAAAAAATGTGGTCTATATGAGTTGACATATTAATAAAAACAAAGAGTTATGTTTTCAACAAAATAACACAAAAAAACTGGAGGTCCAGCCGCTAATCTTTCTCGCTTGGTAGCCGCCAATTGAACGCTAGTGTTATCTTCTGTGTGGGCAGGGAGGTGATTAGGATTCTTCAACTATAGAGCGAATGACCGCCTAACGTCGCGTCGAGTAGCGCACTGTTCAATGTGCCATCGACCGCCAAGATCAATGTTTGCTAAAAATCTTCCTGCTTTCTGGTCACAACGTTGTTCAGCAGCCTTACGTCGCTAATCATAATTAAAAGTCATGCAAAACTTACACGAAATCCGGCCGGGTGGAATCCGGGTCTTCCGTCTCACCAAAATTAAAGCAGAACCCTGTCTTCTTTCTTAGCGCTTCTTAGAATAGTCCTTCATCGAGTTGACCGTCCCAAAAACCAGCTCCGGGTCAAATTTTCCAAACGACTGCAGTTGACTCGACCAAAATTCAATCACCGAGAAACGATCCACGGTCTAGCTTCAGAAAAACTTCCAGGTACTCATTTAACGCGCCTCAAGATCAGACTATATTTTGGGGCTTTCTTTTTTCCAAAAAAATATATTCCAAGCAAACGAGCTCAGATTCAAATTCACAACCAAAAAAAAACCTCTGATTCCTTCCCAACTCATTTCATTCTCCTTTTTCCCAAAAACAAAATCGTCCCCTTTCAAAAAAAATTTTCTCCCGCCTCCCTGTTTAAAGTTTTCCTTTTTCTCCCCAGTGATTTCAAACTAAATTTCCCATTACCTACAAGGTGATTTCAAAATAAATTTTCCACCCAAAATAAATGTTAACACCGACCGTTACAGTTTTCTATAATTTTAAGTAATTCTTTTGAACATTTAATTTCTTATCGGGGCGGTCACCCTGATGCCAGAGGGGGTAGCATGAAGTTGTTTCTATCGACCTCTTCATACAAAATCTCCAGATTTTTATATGAAGAGGTTGATTGAAACCACTTACGTGCTACCACCCCTGGTTCCTCGGTCTTGTTGATCTGCTGTTTTGATGGTCTCTCTTTGGAGAAATGAAGCAGAACTGACTTTCAAGTTTATGGTGTTGATGCATGGGCTACATCAAACTAAGCTAAGATCTTCTCTAGCTTTCAGTGGTTGACGAATAGAGCACTCCGTCACTGGTCACTAAGTGTTGCTTTATCTTGTCTACCCCACTCGCATATACATCGCATTGTGTCCCAGAGTGAGGTCGACCATTATTTTAACTCATCAATTGACTGCGATCTCATGGTCTTAATTCCGTGAGGTTCAACAGGAATGTATACATTGTTGCGGTGGTGGGGCTTGCGCGAGTATTTAGCTATGTCGGATGTGGTGAGCTGTAGAACCAGCGAACCCCCGGAAGGCACACCCATGCGAAAACACAGCTTAATGCGAAAAGGCCACACAAAGCTATGCACCTTTCTCTCTTTCCTTTCTTCCAACCTTTCAAGCATCCTGTAACTCCTGTTCTTTGTTCCATCCCTTCCTAGCTTTTAAACCAAGCCAAGCTGGTAAACGTGCCATGCTGTGTAGTCAGCTGGCGGGTTCCCTGTGAAGCCCGGACAAAGTCGGAGCGTACGAACGTCTTATTCTTGATGGCGGCTCTGCTAGGAAGGACATACTTCCACATTATTCATGGGAGAACTCATGGACAAAAAAAAGAAGACTCGCTTTTGGCCAGGGTAGAGGCGATCCCTAGCTGTGCACCTAGTACCAGCCTTAGTACAAATGCTCCAACTTCGCCAGAAAAAGAACTAACCCTTTCGAGAGACGGTACTTGGCACCACCAATTCAGCGAGTGACAGTCAGTGCACACCCATTTCGAAGCGGGGAAACACGAATCAAAGAAAGCAGAAGTCGGTTTTAACGCTCTTAAAGAATCAGCAAAAGAGCGCCGTTTGCATCGTTAGTGGGGTCGCCATGAATGATATACAGTACCAGGCTAATGTTGAAAACTACAATAATTACGTAGGGGGCGCAAAAACAAGCTAACATTCTGAGTCGCAGGAGGTGTAGAAAAGACCATGGTTCTCCTCCAAAGAGAAGGTCGATCAAGAGTCCAAAAAAGCCAAAATTTACCAGTGCCCCACCATGGAAGGTCTGTTGAGTGAGGTGGTCAGATATTACCTGCAAGTGACCCGAATGGTCGATTGGACCCATTAGTCTGGGCACCTGGGTAGTCGAAGTTAAACTAGGTATTATCACATCCTCTTCCTGCTGTCACTCCTCAGTGGTACTTAAGAGTCTGCCTTAGATATGCAACCTAAAATGTTTTAAAAAACCTAGTCCCGAGGATTATCATTTCTTGCATAGGTGAGCTTTATATGAATTAGGTGGTATAACACCTTCTGCTACCACTCGTACAAAAGTAAACCTACCTTTGTCCTAACTCAGTTCAACGGATTTCACTGTAGTTGGATTGGTGGGCGGAAGTGAGAAGTATCTTTACTTATTCTTAGTCTATAATGTTTGTAACCTTCCTGCACGCCCAAAAGATTTCATACAGTCTTAAAATTAAATGTAGCCAACCTGTTCTTAGAGTGCGATATCAACGCCAAATTTAGCTTTGGGGAAGCATCCAAAATAGCCTTCTTATTCCCAAACACGAAGAATTTCCAGTCTTGTACATCACGTTGGTCTACGACAGTGAATCCGTAAAACTGGGGAACTTCAGATCAGACGATTTTCTCGGATGCAGATTGAAGCTTGTCAGTCGGATTGCCTGCGAGTAGTTCGGCCAGGTCCTAAGATCGAGGCCATCCAGAGAGCGCCCACAGGAAAAAATAGACTTTATAGAGACTATCGAAGATAGAGTCGACATTTTCGAAAACGGTATCCCCATCGTAAAATAAACTCGAAAAATCGGTCACGGGGGAGAAAACCTATAGGACTTCGTTCTACGTGCCCAAGGGTTCCAGACGCTGGAAAGGGTTATCGAAACGCACATACGGCAATCTGTAGATGTGGCTTTACTGTCTCTAGCACAGCATGCCTGTCTTAAGGGTTTATTTACATTGCGGGATCAAAAACTCTATTTTTGACTACCACCCAGCCTAAAGTGGAGCGCACTGGACATCTGCATTATCTCTAGGACGACTATGCCCCTTAGAACAAAGACCGTCCTACATAAACCCTGGAAAGGTATTGTCTGAGTCTGAGTTTCGTTTTCCTGTGCACAAATCTTGAATGCAGTATTTATTTTTGGGCATAAGAGGCTCTATTATCCAATAGTATTCGTCTGGTTATTTCTTTTTAACTTCCCAGTATAGGAAGTTATTGTAATCGGTCCGAAAATCGAAATCGAAAATTTCAACGTATTTTCATCTTTCAAGGTCCCAGGAGCATTTTAAGCAAAAAATTGGGAGGAAGTATGTGTGTAGTGTTGGGTAGGACACGATAATAAAATGAGTTTGTAAGAGGAGCCTCTTTTTCCTTTTGAACCAGTACAATGTCTCACTTCAAATGAGGCGAGGTTCCATTGTATTGTGCTAGCACGTCACATAGTGAATGGCTCAAACGTTACGATGGGGGAGATCTATTGCGTTTGCGAAAAAGAGGATACGATAAATGATAAATGCATAAATGGAAATATTAATTATCGTGCCTATGAATGTTGATTACAAAAATATTCTTTAAAATTTTTGTTAACTGTATAAAGAAAAACATATTTACAGATTTAAAATGAAACTCCCTAAAATTGAAAATAACACGAAAATATTTTATTGTTACAGATAGAGATTAAAAAATAAAAATAAAATTTTACCTCCCTCGAAAAATGTAAGAAATATCTCTCCAACTTCACTCCCTCCAAAAAATGTAAGAATTGTCTCTTCAGTACAAAATTTACCTCCCTCGAAAAAGTAAGAATTGCTACCTCCCTCGAAAAATGTAAGAATTATCTCTTCAGTACAAAATTTGCCTCCCTCGAAAAATGTAAGAATTGTCTCTTCAGTACAAAATTCACCTCCCTCGAAAAATGTGAGAATCGTCTCTTAGTACAAAATTCACCTCCCTCGAAAAATGTAAGAATTGTTACCTCCCTCGAAAAATGTAAGAATTGTCTCTTCAGTACAAAATATACACCTCCCTCGAAAAATGTAAGAATTGTCTCTTCAGTACAAAATTCACCTCCCTCGAAAAATGTAAGAATTGTTACCTCCCTCGAAAAATGTAAGAATTGTCTCTTCAGTACAAAATTCACCTCCCTCGAAAAATGTAAGAATTGTTACCTCCCTCTAAAAATGTAAGAATTGTCTCTTCAGCACAAAATTCAACTCCCTCGTAAAATGTAAGAATTGTCTCTTTAGTATAAAATTTCACTCCTTCAAAAATGTAAGAGATTTCTCTCCAGTTCGTATTTACAATCTCACCACGGCTCGGCTTAAATTGGATATTTGACTGCGGCAAAAACAGTAAGAAAATATCTATGCAGTTCGTGTTTACAATCTCACCTCGCCGCAATTTGAATTGGATATTTTATTGTCGCAAAAGAAATAAGAAAATGTTGTTCCAGTTCGTGTTTACAATCTCACCTCGGCGCAGTTCAGATTGGATATTTTGCTGCTGCAAAAGAAGTAAGAAATGTCTCTCCACTTCGTAATTTACAAACGCACGATACACGCTCATATCCCAGTAGTACATTATTTTTGAACCGGGACATTTAAAAAAGTTGAGGCCTCAGTACAATTTACTATCGTGTACGGGACAAATGAACTGCCTCTTGTAAGTCCGGCTCAACTCTATATGTGTGTGTGTGTGTATGTGCGTACGGATGTGGTAATTTTTTCCTGCACGATATCGCGCGAACCAAAACTGATATCGACTTCGTTGAGGTGTCGTTCGAAGCGTATTAACCGAAATATGATCTGGAAAGATTTTCATGAAATTCTGTCCAGCCGTTTTTTTTTGTTTAAGCGACGTAAGTAATTTTTGTACCTGCATGATATGGCCCGAACCACGAAAGATGTTGACTTACTTGAGGTGCCGTTCGAAGCGTATTAGCGACAATATAATCTGAAAAGATTTTTATAATATTCGGTCCAGTGGTTTTTGGTTTAAATGACTTAAGTGATTTTTGTACCTACACGATACCGCGCGAACTAAAAACTATATCGACTTCATTGAGGTGCCGAAAAACATTAATACATCAATTTTATATACATTTTCTTCATCCTAATCTTGTAAGTGCGCACATTTAGTTTGACATTTTAGCGAAAATATTGATAAACAATTGTGACAAATTCTCGGTATTATAGATATATTCTATATTGCCTATTGTTCATTTATTATTAAAATATCCAATCATATATTCAACATCCATCATACTGGGAAGTTGATCGTGTGGACCGAAAGGGTCGAACCCACATCCCAACTAGTTCTTTGTTTCTTTTCGTGAGTGTAGACCCAACGTAGGCTGTTTTGTCGACTATTTCTAGGTTATGTTCGTCGATCGTTATATTTCTTCTCATTATAAATCTTCCTTCTCTAGATTTTTGAATCACCTTCGTGTTTTCTTCGATTATCTTCAGGCCTATGTCCTTTGCCGCCTCTATTAAGTCGACTTCTTTTGCTGCCAAAAAGGACCTTCCCAGGATGTTCACGTCATCCGCATAACCAAGTAATTGTACCGACTGGGTAGCTATTGATGCACTTCTCTGGACTGGCGTTTATGCTAGAGCCAGACTTCTCCTTGTTTTAGTCCTTGTCGTACTTCAAACTTTTCGGTTATAACATTTTGGATCCTTACTTTCGCCAGTGAGCTATTTGTTGCGCATTTGATCACTTGTACCAGCTTTGAGGGGACTAGTGGACTCTTAATTGTGATAAGATCTCGTATTCTCTCTGTTTATCGAGTGCCTGTTGAAAGTCGACAAATATCTGGTATACATCTACATTCCTTTCCCAGCTTTTTTTTTTTCCAAAATCTGCCTTAAGTTCAGCAGTTGGTCCGACGTTGACCTGTTTCTCCTAAAACCAGCTTGATATTCTCCTATAAGGCCTTCCGCCATAGGTTCTACTTTTTGATTCACAAGGATTGTGAAAGTTTGTAGCTGGTGCTAAGGAGTGAGATGCCTCTGTAGTTTTTGTAGGTTAATTTAACTCCTTTCTTCTAGATTGAACATATAATCGCTTTCTTCCAGTCATCTGGTATAACTTCTTCCTCCCAGATGCTGCATATGAGTTCGGGTTAGGTCCGTTTTCGTTGTGGTCTTCCTTGAGTCTTAAGACTCTTTGACTCAAGACTCATTTATCTTCATTTTTGTCCATAGGGAAAACAACCTCGTAGTAATTTCTAGGTATGACAGAGGTGCTAGGACGAATACTCTACGAATCTAATCTGAAAAACAAATCTCTGGCGATACATAATTTAAGAAGGTTATAATATTAGATTTTAGTTTAAATTGTGAAATAGTTTGCTCAAAAAAGGTTAAAATTGATCAACGGTCGTGTCTGGTTAGTAAAGCACAGGATATTTCGTAAAATTCTTCAAAAATATTACATCCTACAGCTCCAGCCTTTAAGATTTAACACCTTACCCTTGGATATTTTATGTTCAACTCCACAAGCACTACTATCACAAGAGGAAGGTCCTTATTTATTAAACTGGGACACTCTCTTTATACAAGACGTGAGGGTAAATGCCAGTTTCGAATGCCTAATGGAAGCGACAAGTTTGTAAAGCCGTTTATAGATTCGTACCTCGACTCCGAAGGAAATGGGTTAGTATTTTGTTTGGTTTGAATTATCCCTTTTGTTAATATTAAAATAAAATGACAATTTGTCCTGATCAATAATAATTATGAAAGGTTGACAGAACACGAGAAAATGTGTATAAAAACGTTGTACCAAAAATACCGGAAAGTTCTTAAGAGAAACATCTTCCCATCTTAAAAGGAAAGTATACATAATTTTTGTACCCGGCAGAAGAATTGCTGTTTGTTAGAGTGGAAAAAGGGCTATGTGTGAAAGAAACATTCCTGAACGGTTAAATTACAAGGAAAAAGTAATTTGGGGGCTTTTAGTAGAGGGTATAATGGAGGTGGTAGTGAGACTAACGCAAGAAAGGGACAGGTTCTGTTTGGACAGAACATTTATTAGTACATTTGTACCCCTCACAATTTTTTCATATACTTATATGGACTTGTTGCGGAAGTTAATTGAGCTTAATTAAATTGAATCGAAGGTTTTCAGATTAATATTTAGAAAATTCAGAATTTTTTGAAATATGAAATTGATTAACGAAGTGAAAGTGAGAATTGTATTTTTGTAAAAAATAAAAACTTGATATTTACCCTTTAGTGGGTGTGAAAGCTTTCATCCTAGTATTGAACAAGTTTCTTTTTTGAACTATCAAAATGCTGGACACTTGCACAGTTTTGGAGTCATGTTTTTGTCTCCCTTTATGTGCTAGCTAATGAATTCCTCTGCCATATATAATTTACTTTTTTTAGGAGCTCTACCTCAATTGTTACTTAAAGTTTCTTCCTGTATAAAAAATACTCCAGCATGATGGACTATGGTTCGCCACTTTTTGGCTAGAGTCATTATTCTATTTGCGAAGAGCGTCCTTGGTTTCTGGACGAAAAACTATATAAAGCATTTCTCACAGGCCTTTTTGGAAGCCAGATTTGCCCTTAAGCAGTAACATAACAGGTTTATAACATGTAATGCCTCGGAGGGGCGAACGGCTAACAAAGACCTCGGAAAGTGGTGGCACCCGATTTGTCACTTCTGTCAAGACCCGAGAAAAGTCTCTGCAGACGAACACCTAGCAGACCTGTTAGCAAGTCCTAATCCCACCTCCCCGCGGTGCCTCCTGGGGTACTTCTTCGGAAGGAGCTGACGGGAGACGGGCGAATGGCGAGCTCTCTGCGCCACAAAACAGAGTTTTAAGTCGGTTGGGCTGAGGGTTAGCAACCCGCTCCCATCAAAAACACCATTGCTACGAATCGGCAAACAATGCCTCGGAACCGGATGGACAACACGACGACGACCTTTGCTTTTCGAACAAGGACACGAATCGGATCATGGAATGTGAGAACACTGCTGGCTGAGGGACGGCTGGATGAGGTCCTCAACGAGATGAATCGATATAAAATCAAGATGGCCCGATGCGGGGAACATATCTGCCCAAACGGTGAGTCCTTCTCATATTCTGGAAGAAACGAAACTGAAAGCCGTAGGAGTGGCGTTGGCGTAATACTCACCAAAGAAACCAGGTCCAGCCTCATTAGCTGGTCACCAGTTTCTGAGAGGATTATTACCGTGCGCCTGCGTACCAGACTAAGAAGTACTACGGTAGTCCAATGCTATGCTCCAACTGAAGAGGCAGAAGATGACATCAAGGACGAGTTCTATATGCGACTGAATGAGGTTTTTCGCTCTATTCCAAGGGGAGACATCATTGTTTTAATGGGTGACTTAAACGCACAGATCGGCCGTGACAACACCGGCCTTGAACATACAATTGGAAACCAAGGCCTAAGCCAAGTTACCAATAACAATGGTGAGCTTTTCGTTGACTTTTGTAGTTCCCACCAACTCATGGTAGGTGGAACTTACTTTTGTCACAAGAAGATACACAAAGAGACCTGGGTATCGCCCGATGGTAGAACGAGAAATCAGATAGATCACGTGGCCGTCAGCCGCAGATGGAGAACCCTTGAGGATGTCAGGAGTTTCAGGGGAGCGGATACTGGAAGCGACCACCATTTGGTTAGAGCAACTATTCGCCTTAAAATCGCCGCAATCAGAAACGTGCAACAAACTGCTAGAACCCGTAGACGGTATAACGTAGACCTCCTGCGGGAGAGCGTTAAAAAGCGGGAATTTGCTGGAAACCTACAAGACTTATTAAACCAGCAAATCGTTTCTGACGACACAAATATTGAAGAATTGTGGAGTACGGCGAAGGGCGCGATATTGACGGCTGCGGAAATGAGCATCGGTTATGTCCAAAGAAACCAGCAACACTGGATCTCGGACACAACCTGGCAAAAAATAGAACGCACAAGGGCCCTCAAAAATAACGTAAACTCCACAAACGACCCGGAAAGACGTCACCAATTAGAACGGGAATACTCCCAATTACATCGTGAGGTGAAAAGAAGAGTCCGGCGTGACAAAAGGCTGCAGATAAATGAGCTCGCAGAAAAAGCGGAAAACGCGGCAAACACAGGCAACAGTAAGGTGCTGTACCAAATCACTAAACAGCTCTCGGGAAAGCACTCTACTAAAAAGCATGCCGTTAATAGTGCGGATGGAAGGCTGCTGTGCAGCGACGAGGAGCAACTCCAAAGATGGAGAGATTACTTCTTCGCCGCCCTGAATGGTACACTTACACAGGAACCTCAGGAAAACAACAACAATGCACAGCCAATAAGAATCGCCACTCGGGCCCCATCCAAGACGGAAATAGTAACCGCAATTCATGCGATGGCCAATGGTAAAGCAGCAGGAAAAGATGGCATCACGCCAGAATTGTTGAAAGCCGACTCAAGCCTCATAGCAGATGCGCTTCAGCCAATCCTAGATATAGCATGGAACACCTGTACCTTTCCGGAGGATTGGACGGAAGGTATCATAGTCAAAATACCAAAAAAGGGGGACCTAACAATATGCGACAACTGGAGAGGTATCTGTTTATTATCTACTGTGGGCAAAATTTTGTCCCATATATTACTAACTAGGATAAGTGAGGCAGTTGATCAAACGCTTAGGAGGCAGCAGGCCGGATTCAGGAAGGGCCGCTCCTGTATTGATCATATTAACACCTTGAGAATAATAGTGGAGCAGTCTACTGAATTCCGATCCCCCCTTTACCTTGCTTTCGTAGACTATGAGAAAGCGTTCGACTCGGTTAATAGGAGCTTCATTTGGCAGGCACTACGGCGACGTGGACTGCCTGATAAAATAATAGAATTAATAAAAGCCCTATATAACAATTCCAAATGCAGAGTTCTCCATAATGGAAAATTATCCGACAGCTTTGAGGTGAGCTCAGGAGTACGACAAGGATGCCTACTTTCGCCATTACTATTTCTTATAGTAATAAATGACATCCTTGTCGGCGCTCTAGATAATAGAACAGGCGGCATACAATGGGGTTTGGTAGACCGCCTTAAGGATCTCGACTACGCCGATGATATCTGTTTGCTGGCCCACAGACACCAGGACCTCAAAAACATGTTAAACAATTTGGCAACAGAAAGTAGTCCAGCAGGCTTAAGGCTAAATCCGACTAAAACTAAAGAAATGCGGATAAATGCAAACACCATTGAACGAACAGCGCTGAATAACCGTGACGTGGAACTGGTAAATAAATTCTGCTACCTCGGTAGCATTATTACCGAAAATGGTGGGGCAGAAAAAGACGTCAGTTCCAGAATAAATAAAGCACGAGGCGCATATGCATGCCTGTCCCACATATGGAGATCAACGGTAATTTCCACTAACACCAAATTGCGGCTGTTCAACCCCAACGTTAAGGCAGTTCTTTTGTATGGTTGCGAAACATGGAAAGTCACCCAATTCATAACAGGGCGCCTACAAGTCTTCATCAACAGATGCCTTCGTCGTATCCTAAAAATCCGCTGGCAAGATAGAATTTCAAACGAAGAACTATGGCGCCGTGCCGGCCAAGAAAGGATAGACGACCAAATCAGGCGAAGGAAATGGAATTGGGTTGGCCACACATTGCGACGCGCAAACGAAAATCTAGCCAAACAGGCCCTTGACTGGAATCCGGAAGGTTCCCGTCGAGTAGGAAGACCTAGAACAACGTGGAGGAGAACCCTACTAGAAGAAGCCGCAACAACTGGGAGATCCTGGTCGGAGCTAAGAGCTGTCGCGCAAAACAGAGTCCGCTGGAGGGCAACTGTTTCCGCCCTATGTCCCATGAGGGATTGAAAGAGTTTAAAGAAGAAGAAGAATGCCTCGGAGACTCCCTTACAAAATATCGCGGAAAAACTGTCACAAAGCAAGTATGATACATCAAATTTGTAACAAAGCGTCAGAAGCAGCTTCGAAAGCATCGTCTTCGTTATTTCTAAAAGTTTAAGCGGAGTTTCCACTTAGCCGACTACCCGCGCTGGTTGTACTGCTGGTGGGTTGTAGCCAACAGCTGGGAGCCATCCGGAACTTGAAAAATTCTGATTATTCTCGATATGGTTGAGCTAGCATCTGGTAGGGTTGACCACTATGCGAGTAATGTCGTGGGTGCCAGGGAAGATGCAACCAGCGCTGGTAGCAAGCTAAAAGGAAACCCCGCTTTAAGGACAGGTAATAATAATGAATAATAATAGAGTATCCCTTCTAACACAGAAGGCGCACTTCTCAGCTGGGATGGGAACACTTTACCACTGCTCTGTAGCTCAGCAGAGCATATACATATACAGAAACAAATAATAGAGTAGCTTGCAAAAGCAAGGAAGGAGTTACGCCACATCAAAAAGAAATTTTTTGAGAGCAATTTCACTTGCTGGCATGCTAAAACGGCTAATACTTTTACTGACATGAAAAAGCATGCGATTAACAGGCTCGTACTTACCGTAATTCGTCTTGGAGGAATTAATGTGCAATTACCATTCAGTAGCCTGTGAACGAAAATAACGTCAGTAACCTCTCGACGCTTATGGACTTAAGTTGATTAATTTAAGCTTGTTCTCGTGAGACGGAAGAATAAGAGGGTTATCCCAAGGAACCCGGCTGAGTGCCAACCGGACAAACTTCCTTTGAACCGATACGACTCTTCCAATTTGGGAGGAGTAGTGAGGAGACCACACCTGGGAGGTGTACTTGAGTAAAAGGCCTCACTAAAGATATGTACAAGTGCTTAGTGATGAGGGGATTATTGAATTCCTTAAACCATCTTCTTACAAATCCCAGGAGTAAACTGCCCTTGGAAGATATATAATTGATGTGAGTGGAAAAATCCACCTTACAATCAAACCTAACCCCAAGATCAGTAACAGAGTTGACGCGTTAGATTATGTTGTGAAGAAAACTATAGTCATAAATTATTGGAGCACGTTTTCTACAAAACGTCATAACCTCGTACTTGCTAATATTAAGATCCAGGTTGTTATTAGAACACCAAGAATAGATGGTGCAAAAGTATGCAATTCTCGGTATTCTTTATGAGACGGTTCAGTTTGATATCATCGGCGTAAATAAGGATGTTACAGTGCTTTAGTAAGGTAACAATGTCATCGATTGATAAGATAAAAATTGTAATGTAATAATTCATTTAGTACCATTCTGACAATCGCAAATTAACGAGCCAGTAAATTACTCAGCCTTATTGCGGTTATCACTTTCGGTGAGAAAAGACTAAGTGAGATAAAAATGGTAACTAAAATTTCTCACCTAGCTGAATTTACTACTATGCTGAGGTGAGAACCACAATAAGGCTGTGAAGAGCATTTTTCTCTCACTGTGCCATTGTCACCGAAAGCGACAATCACAATAACGCTGACTTACTTTTATATTAGGGTTTTTTTATTTATGTAAAATATGTGTTACATAAAGAAGCACCATTCAACATATAGTAATTTAGTTTTTAGTAAAAGTAAATAAGACTATATAAAATCATCCGACTTATTTAATCTGAAGTTATTATGAAAACCCCTGAGCTTGATAGATACCGAAAGAACAAAGTCAGTGTGACTAGCATGAGGTGGAGTTTATGCTTTCCTACGGTAGTTTTACAAAATTTTCTGTAACTAGGTACTTGCTAGACAGAACTGCATAGAATGCTAATTAATTTGATCAATTTCTTAGTTGAAACTTCGTTAAAACTTTCGTCAAGTGCGTAAAAACAAAAATAAAATTAACGGAGTGAACTTTCATTTAAAGGAATTGAATTAAGGCAGAAAAGAATATTAACTTTGTTCGAGCGTTATTTTAAACCAATTAGTCTAGATCGGATTTAAACAGCACTAATTCGAATATTTGCATCTTCATTTGAATTTTATCTTTGGAATTTCTCATTTCAGTGATGTTAATAAAACAGTTTGTATAAAAAGTCAAGAACTAACCCATCGCGAGTATTCTTTCCCTGTAAAAGCGTCAACGCAGACAAAAGAAGTATTGAACAGGGCCGGCATGAATTATTCATTGGACTTTCGGGTTTGAAATTTAAGTAAAAATTTCGTTGGCTTTGACATTGATGGCCCGTAAGTGCCCCTTGGACACAATACGAATATTGTTGTACATACATATGTCAGTATAAATGGGACCTTTGAAAATATATTCAAACAGCTAAACAAATAATAAAGCTGATTCGCGGTTTAGTTGCATCAACAGTAGTTCCGGAGAAGGTAAACAAACTCTATCCAATCGAATTTTATGGTTCGCACGGGATTATCAATGCACAAAGGGAAACTTTATGTTATATATTTATCGCTTTATAATTCCTGAGAATTTCTCATATCTTTCTTTCGAATTAACTTATGCAATTTCTCTTTAATTTCCACAAATTTAATATTATGCAGTTATCGTAGAGATTATGACTCACACAGTGAAAATTACTTTTTCCCGGAATTTTTTTTTTATTTTTGTATTCAATGATATGGATATTATAATAAGTTCATGGATTGAAACTGGTTGAAGTTTTTGAAATCAAATTTTAAAATCTTCCAGAGCAGATCATCGTTACGGATGAATCTAGCATTTCTTAATTTGGGATATTTATAGGATTTTTTTCCTCTCTGGAAAAAAGTTGAAGTCTAGCTTTTTGCAGCGTCTCATGAAAATTTCCGAATAGTACATGAAGGCGAACCGAAATCGAGCTCAGCCAATGGAAACGTGGCCTAAGCCAAAATGTGAGACTGTTTCAATTACCAGCAATTACTTATCCTCGCTTTACCTTAACTAGCCTCAAGGGCCTAACGTGCTTTTTGTTCAGCATAGCTAAGTTGTGTGTATTCTAATTCGACTGTCTGGAAACGATTTCCTGTATGTCACTTTTAGGGCACAGTCTAGTTAGGGTATTAACCATTTTATCCAGCTTCGCACCGCAGGCTATCCCTAGGTACGTATGAAAACCAAAACTCTGTAATTTCTCTAAACTGTTCCGGCTGGCCATAGAGGTGTGCTGAAAATATTTGGACACTCTGCCTGGTCCCCTCGTCATCCTAGCGAGCCGTAATCTTTCGCTGGACTCGCAGGAATCCAGGATCCCTTCTCGTGGACCCAGCAACGTATCGTTCTAGAAATTCTTTCGTAAAGTGATTCTCGCACTTGAAAACTCAGACTATCACCAAGGATATGAGCGCAGGCAGCGGCCTCTCTATCTGAGCTCGCTGCATCACTACTTCATCATCAGGCCTAATATTTTTGCTTCAACGCCAATACGAACGTCATACTGTCTTTTATGGTCTTTTGAGTTAATATCAAACAGCGGCAGCTAAAAGTAGCCCTTACCACACCTTTCATTCGTCTACTAACCCGTAGATTAGTTTGTGATTTATTATCTTCCTGCTATCTGGAGATAACGTTGAGTCGAACTTACACAAGGCAGTACATTTTTTCTAACACGATGGTTAATTGTATTGAGGCCTCATTTCTTTAAATGTTACGCTTCAAAATACTACTCTTTGTATGGGCACTTTTTTGGGGGCAGTTAAGGACAACTAGAAATGGGATGAAGTGGATTGTAAATTTGCAGTGGTGGGATTCTTCTTTTTAGTCAGTACAATTTCCTGAGCGGCTTCTAAGTGCTGTTTCTTCTCTTCCTTGGTATGACATCTATATCTCTGCCTCTGTCGAGAACATGTCAGAAAATGTGACGTGAGTGACCGAAAGTTTAGGTAGATTCCTATTTATATGATAAACAATATTATTAAATAAAAAGTATTTTAGTCTTAGTTTTTTATGGTGTAATAGCTCAAGAAATAAAGTAAGAAGGTTTTATAATTGCCTTTTAATGTAGATCCAAAGCTCCAACGACTAGCAAAATCGTAACGTGAGTTACCATGGATATACCCGTATGACCAATGTGTACCGCTTGTTACTCAAAACTTCTTCTCGTTGCCCATGGTTTTCACGTAAGATTCGGGACTTCATAATCCAGCGCGAGACTATGTATCGGCGTTACCGTAGAACTAAAATTCCCAGTTTCTTAATTGAGTACAAAGTGCTTCGTAATCGCAACAACCTCAAGTCAAAGTTGCTAAACTTGAATTCTATGTTCGCAATCTTAATCCTAATCTAGATCCGAAACGACTTTGGTCTAACCTTCGCTCACTTGGTGTTCACTCTTTTATATCTGACCCTTTTGATGTTGATCTTGAGCTCCTCAACTCATCATTCATCCTCTCTCCCCCGAGATATGATCGTGTCGCTTTCTCTAATTCCTCCTCCTCTGACTCGCTCAGTCCTAGTACCTTTTACTTCTGCTGTGTTGATTCTGTAGAAGTTCTTGAACCTCTACTGTCTACCTCCTCGAACAGTTTCGGCTCTGATGGACTTTCTCCACGTTTTCTCAAAATCCTGTCTCCACTAATTGCTGAACTTATCACTAATTTTTTTAACTATTGTCTCACCGCATTTGAATTCCCTGGGAAAAAGCCATTGTGATTCCTTTACCCAGAAGACGGTCTCCATCTGATATACATATCTGATTTTCGTCCTATTAGCATCCTTCCCTTTCTCGCCAAAAATTTTGAAAAAATTATTTTTACTCAAGTGATGAGCCATTTTGAACTACGCACAGTGGTGAGATATTTGATATTCCACCCAAATTACTCTAGAGGTCGTAATTTTTAAGTTATTGACAAAATGAATTTACCTATCGATCCCTCTAGCCGGATTTTGAAATTACATTTTCGTTTTTTTTAATTTAAAAAAAAAAGTAATTTTTTCAAAAAAATGCTATTTTTTCTATTCAATTTATTCTAACGGGCCGAAAATTTCAGTTTCCGTACTCATGTTTTTTTTAAATGTTCGTCAATTAGTTAGCTATTAATTTGTCTAGATGAATTTTTGATATAATTTTTGAAAACTGTTAAAATTACTGTCAAATATCAAATCTTACATATCACCCTGTAAATGTGTAACCCTATGAGAGATTTTCTTGAATAAGGCCCAATCTACGTAGAATACTCCCGCCTATAGGCTATATATGTGAAACGGTAAAAGTTAAGGCTTCAACCCACCAACTTCCAGAGTAATGTGTCGTCAAAGCCAAAATTTTGTTTTTTTTCTTCACTAAAATTTCAACTTCAACCACCTTTTTCTTTGTGTAATCATACTTATTCAGAAAATCAAAAATTCAAAAAAAAAGAAGAATCTCCACACGAGTCGCCAGAAACGAGACCGATTTGAAACTAGTTGGCAACTGTTTGCGTACGACTATTCTTGCCGGTTGGAAGAAATATCAAGCTTGTACTAGCGTACTTGCGTTACATTCCATGATATGCGTATGTCGAACGCAGCAATATAGAAAAAGTTGAAAGTTGACCGACATTTGCGTTGCATGCATTCCATTCATGGAATATTCCGTCAAGTCGCATTTGAATACACACACTTCTATATTGCCTGTCACCGAATGCAACGCATGTACGTTTGGAAATGTCACCAGTTTCAGTTGCGTGGTTGCATTTGCACGTGCCAAAGTTTATTTAACAAAATCTTCGTGAGCACAGAATACCTATTGATGATAGATCAGTTGCGCTTGTGTTCGGACAAAGGTTTCGTTTTAGTTGTAAACCGGTTGCGAGCGTGATAATGGCGGAACCGGTTTGAGACTGGGATTGCAAATCCGTCCACCTGCGTGCGTAATCTTTATGGAATTCTTGCTTTAGTCCCTTATTTTTTGGCGATAGTTCTATCACGCGAGAAATTGCAATAAAAGAAAGAGGGGCGCATTGAGTGAACGAGCCGAGTTAGCGCGAAGGGCTCAAGGGGTGGGCGAACGCTGCTATTCGCAGATCGTTTCGCTGACCTATCTATGTATATGAACTGCGAAAACATGAAACGAATAGTTCGGCAGAATGTTCGGTTTGGTACATTTTTGACCGAATATTCGGTCGAATATCCGTATTCGGTCGAACCCCTATTCGGCGCATCTCTACCACAAATCTTCTGTATGCTATTCTATTTGAAATCTTGAATGTTTTCTAAGTAGACCATTTACACAGGAAAAAGCAAAAACGATTAAAAAAGGGCAACAATCAATCAGACACCATATTCTTGCAATAACGAAAAATTGCTGAAAATATAATGCGTTACGAAATCTCTCCGATTTCGCACCCTAAAGTCCATTATTTGTATTCAAGCAAGAAAATAATAAAAATTTATGTTACCTTTCCATATTTCCAAATCGGATGGTTTAGATTCAATATATTCAGTTTTTCAAAAGAAAACCCCTATTAATGGGAAAAGGAGTTTCTGAGTTCAATATTTCAAGAAAATATACTTTTATCTCCAGTGCCCTTTAGCGCTGAGCCTTTAAAATGAACAGAACGTTATGTCTCACTATCAGTTAGTGTTAATAAATTCCATATAGGGCTCTTTCGATTTAATATGTAATTACGTTTTTTTTATCTTAAAGGACCCTTCGCAGTGTCTAAGCTAACAAATCTTATCTTTGTATAGCCTAATCCATAAAGGCAGCAAGGAAAAACAATCGTTAACCCATTTTACGATAGAACTGAAAGGAAAAGATATTATGGATTAGACAGCCATCACAGCCTTCCAATTCTTTATGTATAAAGTGATACTTTAGCTTATGTTATTCACCAATTCAATCAATATCAACATGGAGGGCTAGATAGATACACACATAAAGGCTTTATGTAATTCAAGGTTTCATTTTTATCTTTAATGAGAGAATGTGTGTGCTGTGTAGATACTGGGGGTCCTTACAAAAAGGACTCTAATGAAATGCACCCAAAAAAGTCTGTAATGTAAATCAGTAATAAAATCAAGAAGAATAGAACTCTTTACTTATACATTGATGACACGTTGAAAAAGTTTAGTTTGCTGAAATAAAATTGTAATTTTGCTAAATTATTGGTAATTTTTTTCTTGCACAATGCAAGTTACGAATTCATAAACATAAACCGAAAGAAGTAATTTAATTTTTTCAGCGTGATTATTATTTTTTTTAAATAATTCGAATTAACGCGCCTTTTATCAAGGTAGAGTTATTTGAAAATAATTATTTCAATGTGAATTTGAATAACTAAACTGAAATAGATTTTTAATACGTTTTTATTGGCTTCACTTGCAACTATATGTAAGAAAATCTTTAAAGTTGAATTTGAGCCACTTTCCGGTTTTCGATTTACCTGAAATTTAAGATTATCCCTTTCGCCATTGGATGCGAATGAAACAGAAAAAAGTATTGAAGTTGAACGAAAAATTGGACGGGTAGAACCGGTGGTTGGCGTTGGACGGACTACTGTTGGTGAAATTGCGCATGACTTTTGCAGTGAGGTATGAGAATAGATGAAAGCAAAATATACGAATGACGACTGACACAAAATTAAACATTTTTTACTCAACTTTTTTTAATAGATGGCTGTGTTCTACTTAAAAGCGAAACTTCAGTAGATTTCGAACGATTATTATACGCTTTATGTAATTTCGCCAACAAGATTTCAGCCCAAATCAGTCTTTTTTCCGGGTTTCGCAGTTGAAATTAGCAAAATACTTAATTTAAACCTTCTTCTCCCTGGGCGTCCTCCTGAGCCACTTCATCTGTATCATATTTCGAAAAATACGAAGTCAATGGATGGTTTTTATTGTCTACTATTGGCTTATGGGTGCAGCGAGGCGTACCGAGTCTTGAGACGGCCGCCATGGATCTAACGATATATTGAGCATAGTATATTGTTTATTGCATTTCAGTTTAGTTTCAATAGCGTCAAGGCCTACCTATTGGTTGACAGCTGCGTAAATTTGAAATTGTCATTAAATGGAATGATTCAGTTGATATTGAAATACGAGGAAACAAGAAGAACCGCAAAAAACATTTGCAGAAAGAAGAAAGGACAATTCCTCAACAATTACATCCTGAGGGCAGAGGAAGACTTTGCGCAAAACAAAACCCGAGAAGCATACAAGGAAGTAAACTTCTTTAAGAAAGGCTTTAAACTCTCTTCCGGTATAGGTAGGTAGATTGGGAACAAAGCATTATCTGTCAATACACAGGAAAGGGGACAGATTTAACTCTGGAAACCATAGAGGCATATCTCTTAAAATAACGACCAATATAATTATGGTTAGACTAGAACTTTATGCAGAAGCCGCAATAAATGAAAATTAAGCTGGATTCAGAAGAAATAGATCAACAATGGATCAACTTTTTTCAATAATGCAAATCCTCCGAAAATGCTGGGAATACAATATCGACGTGTATCAACTTTTCATCGACTTCAAACAAGCTTACGACAGCATCGACAGGGAGCAAATGTATGCAACAATGCTGGACTTAACATCCCCCTAAGGATAATAAAATTGACAAAAATGACAATGGAAAATACAAGATGCGCAGTTAGAATTCAAGAATTGACGAAGTCCTTCCCAGTCAAGCAAGGCTTAAAGCAGGGCGATGGGCTGGCACCCACGCTATTTAATCGCGAAATTAACATTGATGCTTAACAAATCACAACAGGATATACCGACGATATAAACTGCCTTGCCAGATCACTGTCATTGAGAAGTATTCACGGAATTAGAAGAGGGAGCCAAATAAATAAATGCCGACAAGAGTAAGATTCTAATTCAGTCAAGGGTGGAAGGAAGAAGAAGAAACCACAACACCACCTGGGAGAATATAACTTCGAATGGGTAAACGAATTTGATTACCTGGGGTCCACAGTCAGCGAAGACAACGATGAAACGATGTATGTACGTACAAAGAAGAATAAACGCCGCGAACAGAACATACTTCTCACTACTGCCAGTAATGAAATCCAGAGGCATCCACAGAAAAATCAAAATTAGAATTACGTACAGTAGCTATGTATGGATGTGAAGCATGGAGTATCTTCCAGAAGGTTCTCCGAAGGGAATATGGCCCAATCAATGAAGACAATGCATGGAGAATACGCCATACGATCTATACAAAGAGTGTAAGCTTTCGACACAAGCTACTGCGTTTACGTTGAGCCGGTCATGTCTAAAGAATGGATGACACAAGGATACCAAAAAAGCCGTGTATCTACTACCAGGAGTGCGTTCAAAAACCTTACTATGGTAAACCACGAGGTAAGCTGTGGTTATGCTGCATCATTTCACTTAACCGCGAAAGTTTATGTTTAACCATGGAGGTTTTTGAACGCACCGTGGTTAACTACGAAATAAAAAAAAATGAAATTTTTATTTCCAGAAAATAGTCTCCGCTGTTTGCTTGAATTATTTTGTATGTGTCCATTAATTATTTATTTTCAATAATTTCACAAATCCCACTTAGATTTGTTCATTTTTATCATTAAAACAAATGTCAAAAAGTTGTTTTTATTCTTCTTCTTTTTAACTATCACTAACCATGCTTCCGAGCATGGTTAAAATTTAACTACACCATGCTTAACCACGGGAGTTTTTGAACGCCAAAAAGTTATGCTCGTGGTTATGTTATAGTTAACCACGGAGTTTTTGAACGACAAAAGTTTACCATAGTTAACCATGGTTAACTATAGTAAGGTTTTTGAACGCGCTTCAGATGGGTAAGGACCACTTGGCAAGCCACGGTCAAGGTGGGAAGACAGCCTTTTGGCCGATGCAGCAAAACTGCTCAACACAAGAAACTGGAGAAAAACTGCGGAGCAGAGAGACATCTGGTGGAAGAAGCTGATGGAGGCCAAGGGTCGAGTTGAGCTGTAGAGCCATCGAAGAAGAAGAAGAATCATTCAATTTAATGACAATTTTTCATTTACGAAGCTGTCAAATAATTGGAAGGAAGGAAGTTATTGAAACTCAACTGAAAATTCCCAAAATTGCCAATTCCTTTGATTTTTCAGCTGTTCTTTTTGGTTGAGGGTATAAAAAATAATCTACGACCTGTTCTCAGACCTAACAAATATACACAAAAAATTTCATAAAAATCGGTCAACCCGTTTGGGAGGAGTTCGATAACAAACACTGTGACACGAGATTTGTGTATATTTAGATTTACAAAACTTTATAAACGGTGTTTTTTTTTGTTGTGTGGATAATATGTTATATGTATAGATAATAAAATGACAGGTGTTTCCAAGTCAAAAATTTAATAGATAATTAATTTTTTTGGAAGAAAATCGATGAAAATGCTAGCTTGTATCATTTTTCTAACAATTTGACAAGACATAATAAAGGTTATTTTCTTTTACGAAAAACGAATTAATTGGATTGGATTTTTATCAACCTAGCGAAAGTTAAAAGAATTTTCGACCCATATTTCTCGGCTGATTCTAGGACAAAATGTTCCAGTTAAACTCCCTCCCTCGGCCTACTAACTGCTATCTCTAATTTTGTAGTAGATATTAAATAGTATAATATTAATAAACTGACTATGTAGGTACTTAGAAAATAGTAATAGTTTTAGTACTAATCGGAATTTTTTTTTTTTTTTTTTTATGTGACAGTGCTAAGCTCTGGAGTCACCCTTTGTACTACTAGTCCGTCATGTCATTTGTCACGTCATGGTGCAATGTCTAGCAGTAAGCTTAGTACGGGAGGGGAGGGGGGTATAGGTTAAGGGTTAAAAGGAAGGGGGGGTATTGAAGAAGGTGGTGATGAACCCTGCGTTTGAACTCTTGGATGTTGTAGGAGCTCGGAAATACTGACTGCGAGAGACTATTCCACAGTCGAGTTGTTCTATTAACAAACGAATTCATATCTTGTTGAGTGCGTAAAAGGGGGAGTTGCAGGTGAAGGGAATGAGACGAGTGGGCTAATCTGGTGTTGCGGTTATAAGATTGCCGTGGAGACAGGAGAGCGTTTAACTCGGAGGAACAGTCATTATGATAATAGCGATAAAATTTTGTCAGTGCTGCTACATTCCTACGGTGGCTGAGGGGGTCGATGGTGGAGCCAGCGGTGTCGTCATCAATTAATTTAAGGGCCTTTTTTTGGACCTTATCTAACCATGCCAAGGTGGTTATTGGAGCGCCGCCCCAAACGAGGGAGTTATATTCGAGAAGAGGCCGAATGTAGGATTTATAAATAACAGCACGGGCCGATGGCTGGAGGAGGAACTTGCACCTCTTAAGAAATCCCAAGCACTGGGATGCTTGTTTGGCGATTTGGAATATGTGATCATTCCAACGAAGGTCTTTGGCTAATGTCACGCCTAAGATGTGTAGGGATGGGTCGGCCTTTAGTTCAACGTCATCCACTGTTAAGGATGGTGAGGTGTTGAACTTCTTTTTTGAGATAAGACAGTACTTGGTTTTAGAGGGGTTGAATTTGACACGATTCTTCTCTCCCCAATCTAGAATTAGTTTGATGTCTTTTAGAGTTAGAGTTATGTCTTTTAGAGTCTTTTAGAGTTGAACATTAGTTCACGATCATCAAGACAGGATCTGGCATGTGTCTGTCTTGTATCGAAGCTGTACGAGTAACGTAGAGTACCGTCGTCAGCGAAGCTGAGAAGTGGGTTGGAGGGGATTGGAAGTAGGTCATTTATAAAGATGAGAAAAAGGGCCGGTGATAAAATTGACCCCTGAGGGACCCCCGCAGAGATGGGGTGAGATTCAGATTTGACGCCATCCAATAATACCTTAATTGAACGGCCGGAAAGGAAACTCTCAACCCACTTATACAGAAGTGAGTCAATTCCAATAGCTTGGAGTTTAGCTAACAAGGCTGAGTGCCATACTCTATCAAAAGCCTTGGAGATATCCAAAGCAACCAAACTAGATTCGCCAGATCCATGCAAACTTCGGCTGAGGTGTTCTGTAAGGCAAACTAAAAGATCACCAGTGGATCTTTTTTGACGGAAGCCGTATTGTTTGTCGCTGATAAGTTGGTTGGATTCTAGATATCCCATAAGCTTTTTGTTAATTATCGTCTCCATGGTTTTGGAGAGAATAGAAGTAATTGCTATTGGGCGGTAGTTGGAGGGATCGCTGGAGTCACCTTTTTTCGGTATTGGCTGAACATGGGCAAGTTTCCAAGAGTCTGGGTAAACTCCGGAAGAGTATAATAGGGCAAAAAGTTTGCGCAGAGGTCTAGCCAAAGGTGAGGCGCATTGTTTTAAGACGATAGGGGGTATATTATCGGGTCCAGTCGATTTGTTTACATCGAGCTCCTTGAGGCACCTGTACACCTCGCGAGTCCTGAAGAAAACCCTGTCCATTAGATGAGCGCTGAGCTCAAGAACCGGGGGTAGCATATCAGTTTGGGGTAAAGAAGAATTGGAAGCAAACAGAGATGCTAATAAATCGGCCTTGGATTTGCTGTCTGTTATCACCTTCTCATTGTGGATAAGTGAAGGAGTTGTGGATGAAGTGAAATTCTTCTTAATGGAGCTTACCAAGGACCAGAAGTTCTTGCTACCAGAGGTTGCATTAAGGAGTTTACTTCTCAACTTGCTGTCAAATGAATTTTTGACATTCCTGATGGTGACTTTACAGGAATTTCTTAGTTTTATATACTCTACACGGAGCGATTCACACGGGGAGCTCTTGTAAGCTCGAAAGGCGGCTTCTTTATTTCTGATTGCATTCATACACTCCTGATTAAACCATCTGTTGGGCCTAGCCTTCACAGATTTAGTAGTATGAGGAATGAACAAATGCATTCCTGCCTGTATGATCCTAGAAATACGGATAGCGGCAGAGTTGACGTTTTTGTTTCGGAAACACTGGTTCCAGTCAGTAGATTGGAAAAAATTAATAAGCCCCAACCAATTGGCCTTCCCATAATGCCATACAGTTCTTCTAACTGGTTTGGGAGGGGTGGGAAATTTGAATGGGAAGCTAGCGCTAACTAGGCAGTGGTCCGAATTGCCGAGAGGTGAATCAACTGTGACGGAATAACGCGCTGGATGAGAAGTTAGAAAAAGATCAAGGAGATAGGTTCCTTGATCAGCAACATCAGGGACTCTCGTGGGATGATCAACAATTTGATGCAAATTATTGGTGTCTGCAAAGAGCTCGACGTCCTTGCCAGAAACACTGGTGCCATTTGAGTAAGTCAGCCAGTTTACATTGTGAACATTGAAATCACCCGCAACGATGATTTCACACTCAGGATTGGACGACAAGAATCCCGAGATTTGTTCGGAAATAGTATCAAAAGATAAGGTGGAGGCTTCGTTACTTATGTTAGGAATTGACTAGTACCAGAACTGGTACCCAGTACCGGCTTTACAGGTTGCGAACCCGGGCGACCGCCCGTCTTATCAACAATTACTAAGCTTTTCGAGAAACTTGTTTACGACAAGATTGCTCCTCTAACCGACCAGTTTCTTAATACATAGCAACATGGTTTCTCGATTACTTATACCTTATGATTATAACCTCCAATCTACTATGTGGTACGGTCAAAAATATATACGGGTTATACTGGCTTCAGCAAAGCCGTTGATCTTGCTGAACACCATATTTTAAGTAAAAAACTACTAAAATTTGGAATATTAGGTCCTGCCCTGGAATAGATTAAATCATACAACAAAACTCAGATTGTCAGATTTCAGGATTTCTTTCAAAAGAAATCGAAGTAACTTCCGAGGTCCCTCAAGGTAGGTATCTAGCCCTCTGTTATTCAATATATTTATCTCAGACCTTGTCGGAAAAACTAGAGATTATTCCGCATATCTTCTATGCCGATGTCATCAAAATTTATAATGTCATAAGGTCCCAGAACGACGTTACCTACTTTCTTTCAAACAAAGCTAAGCTCGTTGCAAGACTCACTACCACCAATAAATTACAACTTAGCATCAGCAAATGTTATGTAATTACTTTTGCCCAGAAAAGAAATACAGAGCTAATACAAGATTATTATCTCAACGACCAGGCCTTAGACCGTGCCCATCAAGTTGTATATTTAGGCATTTAGACAATAAATTAAATTTCAACTTGAACTACGATAATATTGCTGTCAGAACCAACAAGCTTCTTGGCTTTATAAAGAGAAGAGCCCAAGAATTTAATAACGTTCGGGCCACAAAACTCTTTGCTGTTCGCTCGTCCGCCCAATCCTGGAACATGAGTCCCCGATCTGGAACCCTATATTTCAAGTAAGTAGCGGTAGGTTGGACTAAGTAGAGAAGAAATTTCTCCTCCTCGCTCTGAGAAACCTCCATGACCCCCGCGATTTTTGCAGCATACTGCCCTACACGGAGAGGCTCAAGAAGTGGGAACTCATGCCGCTGTCACATAGTTGTTTTATTATTTATCAATTGCTTTTTTTTGAACGGTTAAATAACAAAATTTTTCAATAAAATAAAAATTACAGACTAGTACGCACCACACACTTCCCGAAAAACAAACCGCGAGCTGGTTTCTCTTGTGCATCGATAGTCTTTAAGTATAATAATCCAAAAGACCAAGTTCCCATTCAACAAAACATTTTGTGTAGATTCTTTTTTGGTTCAAATTTGCCGCCGTATGCCCTTATGAACAGCTCAGTTCTCAGTTCTCGACCAATTAAAAGTGTTCGTCCAATTTGGCCGTCGTGAGCCAGTATGTGCCAGTGTTAATCAGTTGCAAGACCATCTTCTATTTATACTCGGGTTATTATATAATTTGTGCATAATGACGTAGGTAATCTATCTAAAAGTTAAGGACGCATAAAAATATCTTGCCCAAAAGAGCTAAAGCCGGCTCTGCTGGTACCAAAGTAATCCGGTGGAGAGAAGCTAACGATAATTTCTTTCGTACATACTTCATTCGCTACACTGGAGCGCGTAGTCGAACTCGTCCTGAATTCCCGGTTGAAAAAGGGTTGAAAATTATGTGATTTGGGTAACGTAATTTTTGCACGGTTTTTAAAAAGTGTTCGGATTTTTACTAGTGATGTCTTATTGGGGAGCTATCGCTCTCTGCTGAATCCACTGACTAGTCAGAACTAACTTCAAAACTGGCTCGACACCGCTGACTTGTCAGCAAAAAATGGCCGTCAGTGAGTGTTTACACGAGTCAGTGTCAGTAGAACTGACCCGTGTAATGGTCGGGTAACTTTCTGTGTCCGTCACGAAAAATGTAAGGAATTGAGGGGAATTGACGTCAGTAAACGAACGCATTTTGGGATAAAACAGTTTTAGATGACAGATAACAGTTTTATAAAACTTTCAGTAAACGAACAGGGCTGTAATTAGGGCTAAAGCTGGCTCTGCAGAAAAAATTTGCTTTTGGGCGGAGGGGGAGGTTAGTTAGAGTAAAAACTGGTTACCCAAAGCAAAAGATGGTTCTGCGGAGAAAATTAGCTTTTGAGGTTTTTAGTATGAGCAAACGTGGTTTTGTTACCAAACAATTATGAGCTGGTTGTGAATATTTGAACAAAAACGAATAAATATATACATACGTAGTTCATTCGGATATTGAAGTTTCACTTCCAGCGTGCGTGGCGACTAGGATTGTTACGGATGTTCGACTTCGATTCAAAAAGATCGGAATTTCCGATTGATTTTACACCTCCGACTTCGCCTCCGATAATTTTGAATCAAAGTTAGGACGAAGACCGAATCTCGACACGCCCGGGCAACCCCAAACGCAGGCTCTGTTCAGTTGTTTGTATTTTTATTCATTTGTGTATTATTCTACGTGTAACGCGCCGTGCGCCGTTTAAACAAAACAAATGTTATGAAAATCTTTTCAGATTATACACACAAAGATGCAGTTCTTCTCAAAATGCTAAGTTAAAAATTGCAATTTTCATTTTCGGACCCATTACAATGACTACATACCTGGGAAGTTACTAACTTCTTAAATGATGGCTGAAGATAGGTTTCTAGTACGATAATGTATCGTTGACGGTAACAACGACCACCGCAAACGAAAATTTTTCCAACGCCGCCGGTAGCTGCCTTGTGACCCTGACTATGTTACTGCCTCCTCCTTATTTAACTGCATTCACAATATACTCTCGGTTGCATTCCTCGTTCCGTCTTCGCCATGATGAATAAATGACTAACATTCAAATGACTAAATTTATTCAGCAACAACTGGCATAAAACCAATTGTGCTACTGTTTCAAATAGTTTCTTTAATTTCTTTTACAAGTCCATGGCTTTATCCTAGGCTTGAACTCGGCCAACCTCTTCCAGTCTCTCTCGTGCAATCCTCTCCGATATTAACCATCCTCCTCCGTCCTCCGAAAATGCAGCTAAGCTAAGACAACGTTTTTACGCGTTCTTTAAGCGATTCTCGTGTTTCTTTTTTCAATTCGTACTCTCAACTTTTTCACATTCGACCTAACCTCAAATGGCAAAACCGGAGTTAACACAACAAAGAGGTGCACTTTGACCAATATAAATATCAAGAAATACCGAAAACCTGACTACAACTTTCGAACTATATCAGAAGAAAGTGATTTTTGAGTAATGACCGAAACTTTTTCTAACACTTTAAATATTTTATTTTAAAGTAAAGAGTAGCTCCGGCAGTAAACATATAATCAATATATTTTACCCATAGCATTAACTTAATACATATTGCATACTTCGGGTTAATTTTTCCATTATGCTTTTATACAGCGTAAAGTCCGTGGCTAAATGGCGAGCTAACTGAGGATTCGGAGGCTCCACCAATATCTGATGACAATGCTATGCTGCCGCCACCAAGCATAGAAGAAGTTAGCAGAGCCATCAGCCGGCTCAAAAACAACAAGGCCTCGGGTGCAGACGGCATCGCAGCGGAGCTGGTTAAATATGGAGGGCCTACATTACACCAAGCGATTCATGAATTAATTGTGCAAGTATGGGAGCAGGAAGTGATGCCAGAAGACTGGAGAAAAGGCATCCTCTGTCCGGTACACAAAAAAGGAGATATCACAGCGTGCACTAATTATCGCGGTATAACGTTGTTGAGTACCGTGTATAAGATATTCTCCGCTATCCTACAAAACAGGATGGCCCCATACGCCAGAAACATCATAGGCCATTACCAGTGTGGCTTCAGCCCAGGCAAATCAACGACTGATCAGATTTTCACCTTGAGGCAGGCTATGGAAAAATGTCTAGAGTTTCAAAACTCAATTCAACACCTCTTCATAGACTTTAAAGCCGCCTATGATAGCATAGCCAGGGTAGAACTCTACAAAGCCATGAGAGAATTCGGCATCCCCAACAAACTGACAAGACTATGTAGGTTGACCATGATCAATGTGTCAAGCCAAGTAAAGGTATCCGGAACACTGTCCAGACCAATCAACATCTATAATGGACTCCGACAAGGGGACGGTCTGGCCTGCCTCCTTTTCAACCTGGCGTTGGAGAAAGTGATCCGAGATTCGGGCGTGACATCTAGGGGTACAATCCTCCACAAGTCCACCCAATTACTGGCTTACGCAGACGACATTGACATCATTGGAAGAACAACAACAGCTGTACAAGAAGCTTTCACTCAGATTGAGCAAGCGGCAGGAAATCTGGGACTGCACATTAACGAAAGCAAAACAAAGTACATGGTGGCCTCGTCTGGAAGAACACCTAACATTGGTCCCACAATCAAGGTAGCGGAACACGAGTTTGACGTGGTAAAATCATTTACCTACCTTGGGTCAATAGTAGCAGCCGACAATAGCATGGAACCAGAAATACGCGCACGACTGCTAAAAGCCAACAAAGCCTACTATAGTCTGTCAAGGCTCTTCAAATCCAAATATCTAACCATAACGTCTAAACTTTTACTATATAAGACGATGGTCTTACCCGTTCTCACATATGCATCCGAAACGTGGGTGCTTAGTAAAAAGCACTCAAACCTCTTGGGCGTGTTTGAGAGGAAAATACTTCGGAGGATTGTTGGCCCCGTATGTGAGGAAGGACGATTCCGGAGACTCTACAATGACGAGATCTACGAGCGCTATCGCGACATAGATGTTGTGAAGAAAATAAAGCTCGGTAGGCTCCGGTGGGCAGGGCATCTAGCTCGCATGAGTGAAGATGAGCCTGCTCGGAAAGTTCTCGGCGGTAAGACCTATGGGGTGCGACAGCGAGGGAGGCCCAACCTTCGCTGGAAGGATGGCGTGGACCAGGACGCTCAGAGTTTAGGGATGCCAAACTGGATGACATCGGCTCAGAATCGGGACCGGTGGAGAGAACAGTTGCGCGAGGCCAGGACCGGATTCCGGTTGTAGAGCCGTTAAAGAAGAAGAAGAAGAAAGTCCGTGGTGTGGATGAACGAATAGGTTACTTGAGTATGCAAAAACATTAAAGTGACCTAGATGATGAGAGCAGAAGTTTGTTAAGTACTTGACTGTGTGGAACCAACACAGCCTAGTCAATTGGATTACCTCGTTCTACATGTAACTCCAAACGAAACTCACTATAAAGTCCATGAATAATAAAGCAACATGGGAGCGATTTAAAACCAACCTTTCCGAGGGTAGCCATTTCAATGGAAAAATTTTCCGTAGATAATCGCATTCTTTTGTTATTATATGTATACTGTTGACGCATAGACTCGTACATTTGCTGTTAACGTTTTTCTGAACAACCCCTCATCTACTCGCCAATAAAAAACAAAAGCAGGTAAAGGTATCTTCCAGTGGTGGTCCTCCTTACAATAGAATGCGGCATTTCCCGCATTTCAGCATAGTATAACAGTAGTTATAAAATTTATAGTAGATTGAGTGAAAAGCCTTCCAAATTGCGATAACAGATGTTTTGTAAAGAAATTTCAATTTCCTAGCATTGTTCTGCTATTCTCCTCTTTTTTATTTTTGCTAGATAAGCCCATTGGCTGGCTATGGCATGTCAGTCGGTACGTGGCACCTACACCTCCTCCGGGTGGATAAATGGAAAACGGGGTCGAAATCGGTGGATGGATTCTGACGGCAACAAATGTGCTCATTTTGATTGTTTTGCAGGATATTACGGCGTTATTGTTTCCCTAGAAAGAGAGAGCTTTCCCTTGATATTCGTCAAAGGAGCAAATATCTGGCAGCTATATTGGGGCAAGACATTTTCCAACTATTGTGTTTTGTCATTTGTTCGCCCTCTTCCCAGGATTGATGAAATTTTTGATTGCCTTCTGTTGTCTACTGTTACGTAACGTTTTTGTCGCGAAGGCGAGGTTTTCGTTTGTCAAAATAGCGATAAAAATCAAATTATATCTATTTTCAGACGTGCTGCTGTGGAAATATTCTTTTGCACGACTCATTATTTTGGAGTTTTCTGGGAGAATGGCAACGATTTTAGAAATTTAATTAAATCTGTAGTGTTTAAATATCTCTTAAAGTATCTTGTGCTCGTTAGATAATACTGAGTTCTGATTGCCCTTTAATGGTATTTTAAGCACCCTCTTCGTTTAGCAACTATACAGAACTCGATTTTCGGCTATATTATAATGCATTGTAATTATTAATGCATGTTTAATATAACTATTAATAGAGGATTTTAGTTAGTAAGTAAACTTACATTGTCGACCGCTTTCTGGCCATATGATTGATCGCAATGACTCGCAAGGATTAAAGATCTTCTCAGTGGCTTTTGTGCGAATACTACGAATGTTGCTTTAGTTTGGACCATAACTGGAGCCAACCATTTGGTGGTTCAGATGACTATCCACATGTGGGGTAAGGAAACTGGACGGATTTCAGGTAAATTTCGATAACTCCAGTTGGCGTGTTTTTTACTTTTTCCCATTAAAAAAACGGCTATCACTCATTGATCTGTTTTAAATATAACACTGAAAACAAGGCACTTTGTTGGGATGTAGTATCATTGTGGGATGCTGTATGAAGACTCAAGAATTCTGTCGAAAGCAGATTTGCGGCTCGTCATTTATAGCCCCGGCATAGGCACGCATTTATGACGAAAACTCATTTTTTATTACGAATACGAATAGGGCCATCTGTTGTTCGATATATTATTGGAAAAGGCTCGCTTTTAGACGTTTTTCCAGTGTCCTAAGGTGTCTGCTGATTTTTATTTGAATAAAAAATATAAAATAAAAATATTATACACAGAGTTCCATATTAGCCGGCCGATTTTAATACTGTTGCTGTTGACTTTGATTTGCTGCCAAGAAGACCACAGCAATTTACTTTGCTTTCCTTTACAGTAATCTGTAATCATATTTGCAAACTTTTTGCTGTAAGTGGTGAAAACTATTTGTTTCATATTGCATATCATATTGTATGCTGGTCCGGCTGCGAATGCTTTACATACAAAAAAAGCCCCCGCCCCTGTAAAAAGTTCCATATAAAGTAGGACCATGGAAACAAGATGAAGGAAGTTTCACAGTCTTTGGATAGCATAGCTTTGAATAACTTTAAGCAAACAGAAAGCATTTAACATCAAAGTATTTTAAAGCCGAAACATTTGCAGCCCGACCAGTACTGATAGCTTTTAAGTTATTGGAAAGCAACAGCATTCACAGCAATATGAAATAAAAAGCTTTCACAGTCTACAGCAAAGTAAGTTTAAAAATGTGTACTTTGCTTGAAGTTTGCTTTTCTTGCGAACGCTGAAATTTTTCACTACTTGCTACAACGGGTAAAATAAATGATAAATTTTCGTCATATTTTGATTGCTATTATCTTTCGAAGCTATTAATACTACACGAGGCTGCCTTTAGCACGCAGAAAATGGCAAAATGAGAAATATTTCAAAGATTTAATTCATAATGCCATTACAATTTCCATTGAACTATAATAATTGAAATTAATAATTTTGATCCAAATTGATATTTCTTTTGTTATTTCGTTGGGCTTTCCAGTCAGTTAATTAATTTCAGGCAGAGCTTGGTCTACAGGGTCTACTAGCGCAATAATAATCTTTTCAAAAAACAAAACAAAATACAATGTAAGGATCAATAATATGTTTCTTTTTGCGCGAAAGCTACTTTTTGGTTTCCGTTTATGAACTTTCTTCGGTTCATGCTTTTGGATCGTCAAAATCAATACCTCCTTTCCATCTCCCTTGCATCTTCATAAAGCGTTCACCTTGTTCCTTACTGTAGTCTACCAGATTTTTGGAGAAGTGATTAATATGGGAACTTTCAGTCTCATATTTTACAATAAATTTTTATAATGATTTCTTGGGCAATATTTTTATAGGCAGGATCTTTTACTTTGCGTAAAAATTTAAAAACATTTCTGAAGGAATTCCAGTAACTTTATGAGCCGTCGGAATCAAATTTTTGGTTTTTTCTTTACAAAAATTTCAACTACCTTTTTCTCCAAAAAATACGTAGATATATTTTTTTTTTCTTATATATTGGAAATCTTGGGACAATTTCCTATGAATAACGTCTCGACAATTTTTATGCTACGGCCTTTGCTTTTGAAGTTATAAGCAAATTCGATGTTAACATTGGCCTTATTTGGTTTTCAGGCCTAATGGTAATTGGATCTGGTAAAAATCTAGCCAAAGAGCCTACGCCTACGCTATTGGTCAATTATACTCGCGTGCTCGGCTAAAGTTCTGCAGTTTTTTTCATTCCACAATTTACCGTCCTTCGACTGTATGAAATCACTAAGTATAGCGACATTATCACTCGAAACGGCTGCAGCTTTCACCGTTTCATTATATAACTCTTCCGTATAGATGTTGCCTTTGCCGTCAATTACCTCCATCTCAAGTTAATTTTCACAGTCGGAAATGAGCGATGAGCAGCAATTGTCTTGTTCTTGCACATTTAGCAAGACCAGGAACAACACTTAGTTATGCTTGCAAGAACAAGACTAACTATGCAAGAACTAGGCCTAGACCAAGACTTTAGCAAGATTCTTGTAAAATTTTCACCTAAATTCATTCGTTTAAAAACACAAAATATAAAATTGATTATGTTGTTTAAGTGATTATGTTATAAATACATGTGTGTATATTTACTTTTTAGTATGATAATTGTAAAAGCATTTTTACATAAGTACATAATAACTAGGGGGCGGATTATATGCAAATGCATATTTCTTATTTATACTGTTCTTTATGTCAAAACTATTAAGAAAGCTGTTTTATGGTATTTACAACTTAAATAGAATAATTTGTTTTTGCATATTTTACATATTTGCATACAATTTTCATTTTTGCATTTTTTTGCATATTTGCATATTTGTATATTTTTACAGTTTTGTGCCATCGTATTATTGCTTGAAATTAGTTTAAAAACTTAGAATCATTCAAATTTTCGTGTGAATTGTATCTGAAATTCTAGCGTGGGCAACACAGAAGTTGTTTCAAGTCATCTGTTTCGAGTTTTCCATTGAATTTTTCCATTTAAAGCTTGTAACGAATGAATTGAAACGACTAATGTTTTGCCGCCTCTCCCTCCTTTATGGGTGTTTCTCTGTAAACTGGTAAATTTTTGCAAGAAATCTGTCCCAGTAACTTTTTTACGTAAATATGAAAAAAAAATATACAATTAAATAGATATCTATCTGGTGGATAATAAACAGTAAGGGACCCAAATATATTTGTTTTATTTTAGGACTTATTGAGTAAATTTAAAAAATTCATATGTCAGAGGACTGTTGCATATGTCAGAGGACTGTATATATAAGTGAAATGAGCATTTATTAGTAGTATATATACTTTAAAAACATCCCTCATGACGCATATATATAAAAATAAAACAGTCTTCTTTGGTATTTCCAAGTTCTCTGTGTAGTTCCAAGTAAACTTGTGAACTTTTATTTCTTCCTTAGACACTTTCTTCTTTCTCGCGCCATGATTAAAAGATGGTTATAGACCTAAAACAAAGGCAAAAGTACAATAACAGTGCCCTAATAAATGAAACAGTCTCCTGTTTCTGTATGTAGCGGGGGACTGTTGACAGGGGACTGTTGGCAGGGGACTGTTAAATTTGTGTAATTGGTACGGCACCATAAAATTCCTTCATTATGACTTTATTTTGTTATATAGAAACAATAAAAGCCATCTTATTTAAAACTATGCACAATAGAGAAAACTGGAACACTTTAAAAAAAGAAAAATAACACTTAGCAGGGGACTGTCGAATGTTGCGTACCGATACGCGCATGTGCCCCTCTAACTCTTGTAACACTAAACAAAATGAGGTATAGCTACTTTTGGTGGTAACAAAGCTAATTTCATGTCGTTCACGTTTCGTTACGCCCATTAACAAGTCTGTCTTTACTGTAGATGGCCTGATGCGTAACTCGAAACTTTGGCAGGGGACTGTTCATGAAATTCGGGGACCAACTTTAGGTTAAATTAAATTAATCAAAAAATAGTTTAAATAAATTGATATTAGAGTCTAATAGCATATCATTTCATATTGATTAAATTGTGTTATATAAGTTAATTGTTTTTAAAATATTAGTTCAATTAATGAACTCAATAGAAAATATTTTGGTTTGGGGACCGGCTAGGGGACTGTTTTTAGACCTAAAAAATACGTTATTGAAACCATATAGGTTTTTAAGTGAGATATTTTTTATATTGTATACTATAGTTTAGATAGTTATAAATTGAAATTTGCAGAAATATGAATATTTCTCGCCATAGTTTACGTAATATTTGCCAAGGACAGCGATTTTACCACTTTGGTGAGAAACACCCTTATCTATTTTTATCGGAATATAATACGAAATGTGTTTCAAAGAAGTTTATCCTCTTTGCTGTGAAAGTCGACACGACCCGCGAGACTTTCTAAGCCTACCACCCCACATGGAGAGGTTCAAAGTGTTGCACCTCTTGCCACTCTCTTCTAGGAGAAAATTTCTTATCACGTCTCTCACCTTAGAAGTCCTTAACGACAACCTTAAAGTGCAGTTTTTGTCGGATATGATCAAGTTCAATGAAGACACCAAACTTACAAACGAAACTGCTCAAGGAATACCCACATCGGACCGAGTATGCAGGGAATGAGCCCGTTAACAGATGCTGCGTGGTCTTTAGCAATTGTAGATCATGTTACTCCCCTTCAATAAATAAAGCATCCTATAAAAAAAGACTTAAATCCTTCCTGACAACTTAAGGTGCTGATAGACGATGAGAATATTCTCAACGTAAATTTTGGTATTCTCGTGAGAATATTCTCATGGCTGTTTACACGAGTGATAGTATTTGTTCTTGTGAGCGAAAATATCGTTCTCATGAGAATCGCTCTCATGAGAATATTTTCATGAGTTCTCACGTGTGTGTACACGATGAGAACAGAAGTTTGGTGATAATAATTTTTATTTTCGAAAACGTGACATTATATGGTATCCCGTAGTTAACATAGTGTGCGTAAACGTGTGGTAACCTCACACGACAAAAACCGCAAGCGTTCCAAATACCTCCACTTTTTGAACTTGGAAAAGCCTGCGTCACTTTTTCCTGCTTGCTTTTCTTTTTTCAAATTTTTCATGAACGTTTGCCGCATCGAGGTCCACCTTGCCTTCATTTCCGCAGGGGAGCAGCCGAGAGTTTCTGCGATTTTTTTTTCTAGGTGTCCGTGGGGCTTGATATAATTTTCATGGCTTTTCCTCCACAGGCATTCGTTCTCCTCGTATGCGGCAAACATTTTTTCCGTTTTTTCTTCCGGCCATGCCTGTATACATTAGTTAATTTAAATAAAATTGCTTATGTCCAAATAATATTGTTTTACTTTCTTCCTTATTTCTCAACTGTATTTTTTCCTTTCTTTCCGCCATGACAATTAAAGACGACACGACAAAACACAACTGCCTACTAATAAAATTTACAAAACAATAATAAGAGACGACGTGAGAACAATCGTTCTTTCCAACATGTTGGAAAGAATGAATTCTCATGAAATCTTATTGGAATATTCCTATGGCATCTATTTACACGTATGAGAGAGAGATTCTCAAGAGAACGCTTGATAATATTCCCATGAGAGGGATAACGTATTCTCATGTCTATTTACACGGCAATGAGAACGAATTTTTGTTCTCGCGAGAGCATTTACATGAGAATATTGTCATCGTCTATCAGCACCTTTAATTACTAACACTCCCTAGAATTGAGTAATTATAAATGCCAGTGTTTGTCTATAAGTACAATTATTATTCTCTGTTGTATTTAGTTTAAGTATGCCTTGTTTGTCAAATAAATAAATAAATAAAAGGATATATACATAATTTTGTGTTGGCTTTCAAAGTAGTTCGACATTTAGCATTAGAATTAGCTTGGAATCAAGAGGTTTGTCATTAACCGAATCAATTAGATACGTCGAAGATGCTAAAAAAACCATTAAAATAATTCCTAGGGGTTTCGGCAAAATGGTTACATGGTTAAATGGATAAACTTCAAAACTGAGAAACGTCATAACCTTCTTCTTCTTTTTTACGCTCCTTTAATCCCTCATGGGACATGTTGCGGAAACAGTTGTCTCCAACGGGCTGTTTTGCGCGACAGCTATCAGCTCCGACCAGGATCTAACCTTACATCCACAAATATCGAAAAAATAATGATTGTGTACATGTGCCTTCAATTATAATCCCAAAAATAAAAAAACATTTCTTAAAACATTGTTTTAATATGTATTTTGTATTATTTTGAATTAATTTTGCATATATTTGCATATTTACTGCATATGCATTCGCATATTTTTGCATAAAATTTAGCATATTTTGATATGTTATAAAAAATGGATTCTGTAAGTAAAAGTATTAGTACTTACAAAATTAAAAAAAAAAATCATTTAAAATATAAAAGTTGCATATAATTCGCACCCTAATAATAACTTTGTATACATTGTGCGCAAACTAGTGATGAGCAAATATGGTCTTGTTCTTGCGGTCTGGTCTTGTCTTAGTTATGCTTTCAAGACCAAGATTAGATTAGTTTTGTCTTGTTCTTGGGTTTGCTCATCACTAGTCGGAAGCTACTTCGTCGTTCACATCATCTGCACCACTTTCATTGTCAAAGAACTGCGGGAAATTGTGAAAACCCGTAATTATCAATTAATTAATTGTTAGTCGTGAGTTTCCACAATTAACGATTAATCAATTGTTAATCTTTTTAATGGATTTGATTAAAAACTAATAATTAAAACTTATTATTGTATGGAAATAGTAGTAGTAGGGAGTAGTATCTTTTATTTTTTATTATTTCATTTCAAAAAGCGTGTTTTTAGTTTTTAAAGTGAACACTTTTTTAGGCACATTATTTCATTTCAAAAAGCGTGTTTTTAGTTTTTAGACACATTGCGCAATTTTGTCACGGTCACTTTTTATGCGTACCGCGGGGGAACAATTTGTCTTTGGGGATTTCAATTTGTATTGTATGAATTATATATAATAATATTCTAGTTGTGCCATTTTCAACATTTTTACAAGAAATGGAACGAGCATTTTTTGTTTTAGAAAAGAATGTTTTTATTTTCTGTTTTGTTTGATCGGAAGAGATTTTTTTACAGAAGATAATTTCGTTTTGTGTTTTATTATTTTGCTATTTTTCGTTTTGTGTTTAATGAGAAGCCCCACTAGTAATATAATATATTATAGTGCACTATATATTATTATGTACCATATAGCGCTCTATGCTACGTACTATATACTATGTTTTATGCACTATGTTTAATGCACTATGTGTTAGTTACTATGTACTATGTATTATGGATTATGTACTACGTACTGTATACTATCAGCTATGTATTCTGTACTATGTACAAGGTATTATGTACTATGTATTATCTGCTATGTACTATGCACTACGGACTATGTGCTATTTACTATGTACTATGAGCTGTGAACTATGTACTTTGTACTATGTATTATGTACTATGTATTAGGTGCTATGATTAGGTACTATGTACTCTTCGTTATGTACTGTGCAATATGTACTAGGTGTTATGTACTATCTGTTATGTATTGTGCTCTGTGTATTTTGTGCTATGTATTATGCATACACTATTTATTATGTACTATGTACTACGCACTATGAACTATGTACTATGCACGATATACTATGTAATATGTACTATGAGTTATCTATTATGCATTATGTACTATTTACTATGCAGTAAGTACTATGTACAATGTATTATGTTCTATGTACTAAGTGCTATGTACTATGCACTATATATTATGAACTTAAAACTAATTTACTACTATATTGTTCGAGTCTATAACAAAATTGGTCATCATCGTGATGTAATAAATATTTTTACGATCACAAATTGCTTGTACTGTACAATTGTGAAACCAATTACACTCTAGACGGCATGATCATATTACACCATATGCATCCAGCTTATTGGGTCTTACTTTTGCAAACCATCGCTCGTACCACGAATTAAAATTTATCTTTAAGCTTATGAATAAAATGTGTCCACGTTATTTGTTTGAGAAACTACGTTTTTTACAATCCAATAGGCAGGTAACATTATTGATTCCTAGGTGTAACTCGTCATTTGGTGATCGTTCTTACTTTGTCCAAGTTACGCGTAAATGAAATGTTTTGCCCTGTGGTATTCATAGTGCGACATCTAGCCGAACTTTCAGCAAGCTTTTAAAAGACCAATATAGTTGATTCTATCTTTCTTTCTTTTCATTCTTTCTCTTTCTTTATCTCTTATCTTCTGCTCTCGTTCTTTTCTATTTTAGCAATTGTTCAAATATTTTTTATTTCCTCTTCTTTTATGTACAGTTAAGATGTTTAGTCTTTGTACTCTACCAATAAATGTTATTATTATTATTATTAGATAGTTTTCATTTGCAGAACAGTTAAACAATCAAACTAATATTACTGATTTAATTCAAAAAATTCATTTCTTTAAGTAATCTAAATACAAGTGGGTCTCTGAACCTTAAAGCAAAATATCTCGTTTAAAAGGAGACTCTTTCCTAAATTTAACTAAAATATAATTTGTAACAAATCCACCCATACCCTTCATACCCTGGGACGATTTTTTACCATTATGTTGGATTGACTGGAACCCAAATCGATACACACATTTATTCGCCATGTTGGTACAACCATTTCAAATTGATAAATTTTGACCAAAAATTCGTCCTTTGTGTCTTTAAAAACCCCCCAAATCGATTTTCAGTGCAATTAGAATACCATTGACAAAATTGGTCCACCATTTTGACTTGGCACACTTTGACCACAAATCCGTTATGTGGAACCCTCAAAACTCCCCGATACCGATTTTCAACACAATCGGACCAAAATTGCCAAAATTAGTCCGCTAATACAAAATTTTAACCACAACTTTGTCATTTGGAACCCTCAAAACCCCTCGATACCGATTTTCAGCACAATCGCCATTTTAAATTTTTCTTCCTTCTGCCATTTTGTGTTGGTCGCCATTTCCAATGACGCTACACCGCTAGTTGTATTTTACCTATCAGGCCCTCTTATTTGATACCCATATCGGGGGTATGGGAACACAAATGCAAACATCGCCATCTTTGAACCGCCATCTTGAGTTTTTTACAAGCTAGCTAGCTTATACATAGTCCAAAATTTCAAGGTCATCGTTTGCATGGAAGTGGGTCAAAATCAAGTTAAAGGCTTTTTTTTTGTTAACTGTGATTTTTTGTTAACGCTTGATTTTTACTCCCCATATATTTTTCATACTGTACTCTATATATATGAAACGATTCTTAAGGAGTAAACTCTAAGTAAGTGTCTATTTATATCGAAAGATAATAGTTGTTAGTTTTAATTGTCTTTTAGAACAATTGATGAAATTAATTGCAATAATTATTGATAAATTTAATTTGCAATTGACAAATTTAATTGCAATTGATTTAGTTGCAATATACAATTAATACAGATTAATCCAAATAAATTAATTGTGGGGTGCAATTAATAGTTCAATCGCAATTAATTTTAATTGCAATTAAATTAATGGCAATTAATTTTTTAATCAATTGATTAATTGATTGAAAATTTAATTGATTAATGCTCAGCACCGCCAGCAAGTATAGAAACCACAAAGCCAGTACAGCCTTAAAAGCCATACGCGACCGATCGGCCCCGAGTGAATATTTAGGCAAGAGTAGATAATTATTGGGCCTTTCGCCACTTGTGTTCTTTCTGCAGTATGCAAGCCGGATTACCAACAACCGCGATTTCCACACCGGTAGTTTTGCAGCGGCGTAAGAATTCATAGTCTGATTAAGTGCTTGAATGTGTGCATGCGCTTTCTCATCATTTCGAATTGAGTGCTTGATGTTCCTGAGTCTCAAACTGTTTTTCTATTTCTATTAGGGAGTTGAAGCACGAGAAACAGATTTAAAACATACTGCACATTTCTCTCAAAGCTAATCACCTGTGCCGAGAATTTTTTTAAGAGATTCTCCTACCACTTTCTTAAAAAACCGGTATGAATACTGCAGCAAGTGTGGAAAGGCTCATTATCACTAAATTCAAAATTTATTATCAATTTATATTCACGAATGTGTTCCCACTCTTCTTTACTTCCAACACTATCATCCCAAAAAAACAGTTTTTGCACTTAATTTAAAACACTTCAGCTGCAAAGTTGTTGTAACTGAAACCGCAAAAAAAATGAACTGAACTGAAAACTTTTACACATCTCAGTTTGTCTATAAAATTTTGCTGATAATTCTACAAGTCTTGCTCTAATTGAACCTACACTGCTGGTTTCGTGCAACAGAAACTAAGGAAATCGAAATTTCCCACTTGTAAAATTCGCTCTCTACACTTGTAAGACCTGTGTAATTTTTGCGGCGGAGAAGTACGTAGATTAAACCTAAAATATAATCTCCAACGAAAACAATTAAAATAAAATGGATACTGTATTTTTTTATTCATATTGTGCATTTCAATAACTATATTAAAACGTTATTTCCATATAATGTAAGATAATACAACTTTTACTAGCCAGTATAAAAAAAATTAAGAACTTATTTACTATAAATATAATACATAAATAGCAATGTAGTCTATTTTACTTTAACGACTTAACTAAATAACATACTCGAAATATTTTTAAGAAATTTTAACTGAGGCGTATATTTATTACTTTCAGGAATGTTACGTGAAAGGAGCGTTTCACCATAAAAAGGTAAGTTAATATACTATTTAACTTTTCTCTAGTGACACTTTTAGGCAAATATTTGTTGTCATGTTAGAAGTTTACCCGTAAAAATGTAGAATGTAAAATGGGAATAATTTCATGATTTTTCACATACTGCCGTCTCTTATCTCATGAATAATATAAGACCAGATGTGGTCTGGTTAAATTGATGCGGTAAAAACCACAAACAATGCTCGGAAAGTTTGAAACCCCTTTTTTCTCTAAATACGCTCCCAGAATAAGCAATTAACCTTTCCTCATATTATGAAACGTCTAGAATCTTAAAAAAACGTAATTAGGTGCTTGATTTGGGTACTCTATTTAGAATTGTGCCAGGAATATTAAAGTGACAACGGTATAAAAAGGGTCCAACTATGTAGATCGGGCCTTTTCTTGACAAAATCCCTATCCCAACTATTTGCCATTTCCTCGTTGGCCTTCTTATGCAAGGGGAAACCATTTAGATAAAATTTCAAGCAATGATATGGATCTGGTTGATTGCAAGTTTACCTCAGTAGCTCTATACTCGTGTGCACCTTTTGTTGGCTTCTCGGCTCATCGAAGCCCCGTGGCTAGTAATTGTCTTTTGAAATTGAGAAGGTAGACATAACGTCTGCAGAATGTATCGATTTCATTAATTTTCTTGGAATTTTTTGCTAAGTAGAAACCAAGAAACTAGGGGAAGTCATTTCTCTTTTTATTTGCTCGATGTCATTAGTTTTAGGTTTAAACGTGCTTAAACAAGTTAGAATGCAGCTCCCTTTACAGGAAGTTTGTCTTGTTAGTCGCCAAGGAACAGAGGTTAATTTTTTCCGATTTCTTTGTGCACTTGTGGGTATCCTTAAGCCTTTTAAGAATATTTACGGAGACAATTGATAGATGATGTGTGCCCGGATGGTGGTAATCAGAAAATTAGCTTGAGCTTATAGGTTACATAGTTTTCTCCAAAAGGAAAGTGATATATCCTTCAAATGATTAATCCCCGCTACGAGATTGATAAAACCAAAATTATTATACAAGGTGTTATTTGCAACGCGGATTGTACGTTGAGACTGTTGCTAATAGTCTTGCAATATGGAAATTCTATCGGAAGAATGATGGATCTTTGGCGGAATCAATAAACAAAACTGTCGTATTTGGGAAACATAGAACCCACACGATGAAGTTGATGTGTCTCCGGGCCACTGAGTATAGTTCGGGTTATTTTTTAAGACCCTTCCATCTTCTATTTTTTGCCAGGTTGTTTCGCAATATCCAGTATTGCCGGTTTCTTTGGACATAACCGGTTTGTTTCCGCTGTTTTCAAATGCCGCTCTTTTTTGGGCCCCAGAGATCTCCAATATTTGTTTCGTCAGAAAGGGTTTGTTGATTTAAGATTTGTTGCAGATTCCCAGCACATTTTCGCCTTTTAATAAATCGGGTACGGTTGATGGAATCGCGGTGTATCTTTCTGATTGCAAATAGTTCCTACTACAAATGGTGGTCACTTCCAATGTCTGCCCTGCTATAGCTCCTGTCATCCTCGATAATAACTTTCCTTCTGCAGCTGACGACCACTTGATCTATTTGATTTTTCGTTCTATCATCTAGCGATATCTAGGTATCCTTTTGTATTTTATTGCGAGAAGAGTAAGAAAGTTCCACCTATCAAGAGTTAATGCAAACTGCAGAAGCCGAAAAGCTCACCATTGTTGTTAGGAACTTGACTTATTCCTAGAATTCCAATTGGGTCATCAATGCCGGATTTGCCAAAGTAGACCTGCGCATTTAAATCACCCATCCAAAAATGATGCCCCCTTTGGAGAGTGAAAAATCTCGTTCAGGTAATGAGGCTGGACCTTGTTTCATAGATGAGTATTACGCCAACGCGACTCCTACAGCTTTTGGGTTGATTCCTGCCGGATTATGAAAAGGACTCTCCATGTGGGCAGATATGTTCCACGCATGGTGCCGTCTGTCTTGCCAAGTCCCATGCTCTTGTTATTATATCGGGTCATATCTTTGAGGACTTAATTCATTGCCCTGATTCGAAAAGCAAATGTCGACTACGTTTTATCCATCCGGTTCCTTGACATTTTTTGCCGATTCGTAATAAGAGCGGTTTTCTTGGAGTGGGCTGCTAACCCGCAGCCAAATCGACTTAAAACTTTGCTTAAGGAGCAGAACATTCACGATTCGGTATATTAGAAGTACGCTATCCATGAAAATAGGATATACGATTGCAAAAATACAGTAATATGTCAAATTCTACCACAAAATGTCCAACCGTTCCGTCGTCTCTTATACGTATACATCCTGTATAAGCACATGGCTCTGTATATACCTATAAGAGCTGTTCCTTTCTTGGCTGCTCTATGTAACTTTCGGTTCATTCGAAAACCAAATCAAATACCGACCCTTCGGTACCTATATTCCTATCACAAATTTAAAAAATAATTAATTAATAATTATTTATTTTTTTTAGTAAAAGATTGGTTGGAATTTCAATCTCCTTAAATCAGCCCCAATCAGCCCTACGCTCTGCAAAGTAATAGTATGTAGTATAAAGAGTGATTCATACGTTTGGTTAAAATAAGGTTATGAGTCGGTCCTTGCCGTGGGTGCTTAGCTTTGGTGAATTAGCTTTTTTAAATTCTTTTATTTAACTTGCATGGTATGTGACCAAATCGTGGATGTTAAATTTGGCCCACTTCCCGGTTTCTGATAGAGCTAAAATTTTGCATGCACGTTTAGTTGTCTAGACAATGCAATCTGACCATTTTGTAAAAATATCCAGATGGCGGTTCCAAAATGGTGGCCGATTTTTGAAATTGTGCTCCACGGCCCTCTGACATGGGTATCAAATGAAAGGATATGACAGGTAGAACACAATTAGCTCTGTGGCGTCATTCCAAATTCAAAATGGCGGCCAACACAAAATTGCGGAAAGTTTATAATAGATGTAGAAAATGTAACCGATCAACTTCCGATCAACTACCAATTTCGCACACACTCGTAGTTCGCGTGATAATTAATATGTATGCATGATAAGATGAATAGTTGAGTTAAGGGAGAATTGAAAATAAAGAAGCAATACACGTTACAAAAAATCACAAACAAAACACAGAGATGCTGCAAATAAATTCAACTACTCAACTACTGAACTCATGTCCGTATGCAGGGTTTAAATTGCGGAAGCAATTTTAATACTGTTGCTGTTGACTTTGCTTTGCTGCCAAGAAAACCACAGAAATTTACTTTGCTTCGCTTTACAGAAATCATATTTTCAATAATTTTGCTGCAAGCTGTTAAAACTTTTTTATTTCATATTGCTGCGTATGCTGTTGCTTGCAAATGCTGGAGCATACATACACTACTCATACAAAAAAGTCTCCTCTAAAAAAAGTACCATTTTACTATATAAAGTTCGACCATGAAAAAAAGCTGAAGGAAGCAAAGTCACAGGCTTTGGAGAGGAAAGCTTTGAAAAACTGTAAGCAAACAGAAAGCTTTTCACAGCACAGTATTTTAAAGCCGAAGCATTTGTAGCCGGGCCAGTATGCTGCTGAAAGTAATTTGAAAGCAACAGCATTTGCAGCAACTTGGAACAAACAGCTTTCACAGTCATCAGCAAAGTAAGTTTAAAAATATGTGCTTTGCTTTAAGTTTACTTTGCTTTCAAACCCTGTCCGTGTGTATAATTTCACCTCAACCCGGGTAGCAGAGCTGAGTCGAGTTCAGTCTCAATTCGACTCCAGGGACCAGTTCACGCCATTCGACGTCGACTGAAAACGACACGAAGTGCGTTCAAAAAACTTACTATTGTTAACCAGGGGACTTTTTGAACATCAAAAAGTTATGGAAGTGGTTACGTTGTAGTTAACCGCGGTGTTTTTGAACGACAAAAGTTTACCATAGTTTACACAATAAGTTTTTTGAATTCGCTTCGTGTCGTTTTCAGTCGACGTCGAGTTGCGTGAACTGGCCCCTGTTTACAGGTAGTGAGACTTGGTTAAACCTGAGTTCAACTCATCATGTATAAACACTAAATGCAATCTGACCTTTTTGTAAAAAAATCAAGAAGGCGGTTCCAAGATTGCCGCCGTTTTTGCAATTGTGTTCCACCGAGCCCACGACATGGGTATCAAATGAAAGAGTACGGCAGGTAGAATACAGTAAGCTATGTGACGTATTTTAAAATCTAATAGAACCGTCATCATAAAATGGCGGAATACATATAGACTAAAAAGTAGAAAATAAAATAAATGGTTAAAAAAAATTTTTTTTAGTTAACTTAAAAAATGTACTGAAAAGTAAAAAATAAAAAATATGTAAAAGAAAGCGTGAAATTTGAATTTTAATAAAAAAGTTAAATAAAAGAATGGCGCATTTTTCATCAAAAAATTTTGTTAGAATTTTCTTCAAAATGAATTGAGCTAAACAACAAGTTTAAATTAATTTTTTTGGTTACGCCTTATAAATTAATGCATTAACTCTTAAATATATTGAAAAATAATTTTTTATATTTTACTTTTCAGTACATTTTTTAAGTTAATTAAAAGAATTTTTTTTAACCTTTTGTTTTATATATTTTAAATCTATAATAATTTAAAATTGAAAAAAGGGCTTTACGAGGAAAACAAATTAAGATTATGAAAGGTGTAAGTTAAAAATTCAAGTAACACAAACCGAATTTTGCAAAAGTATTTGTGCGGGTTAAAAATTCAGGTGGGATCATGTTCTCCTTGCTATTATCAGCTTTGGATAATTTGTTTTCTTTTAAATAAAAGCAGACTAACAAATGCAACGACGTATTTAAGCAATCAGCGTTCTGAATCGCTAGTGAATAATTTATAAAGGAAGTTTTTTTTAAAAATAATCTAAGATATTACCGCAGCCCGTGGGTCTCAAAATCCCTTCTTCCCCCCGAGTCGATTTCTCTTGAGGAATTTAAAATTGGTTCAAGCTCATAAATCGAAATTTTGTACATATATGAATTTAAAATCCAATAGGAAAAGTTTTGCTGAGAATTTCTAATGACTCCAGATTTCTTCTGAGCTAAATTTTTCTACATGCCACATAACCCAAGTTCCTGTACCAAGTCATATGCAAAAGTCACCCCATTTCAGTAACTGTTAGAGCTTGGTGAACATTTGTCTCAATGTCGCTGTTTACTTTGCCCTATTGACTTAGAAGTAGAAAGCGTATTTAAGAAGTTTCTAAGCAATTGAAATTAAGACCTTCTATATATTGCAGATTACTACGTAACCAACATTTAATCTTGAGGTGAGTTGTTTTTGTTGAAATTTGTTGTTTCGCATATTGTAAAGAATCTCATTCTTTATTTAAAGCTGATTCAACATAAAGTGGATTAAATTTTTACTTGAGGGAGTTCAAAATCCTTAGAGGAAAATCGAATTGAAAATATTTTGCCTTAGGTTTACATTTTTCTTATTACGCTTCAATTGATTCGATTCAAATATGGAAATTCTGTCATCGACCCAACCGTTTTTGGATGAGTAGACTTGACATATGAAAAGATAAAATACTTTTTTTTATATCTCGACATTCTAAAGGTGAATAATTCCTCGTTATCGTGTGACAAACTTTTATAAGAGCTTCTATAAGGGTTCCTACACAAATAACGTACTTCACCCACATAATGCTGTTCTATTTTAGTTTTTAGTTATTGTGAACCAACTGACATTTTAAGGACATATTTATGCATTTACTAACAAAACATAGCATAACATCTAAATTAATTACAAACTACTTGTTGTGAGCATTTTTAATCTATATCATTTCATGAACGAGAAACTATATACAAGATATCGAGGTCGAAATTGTTAACTATCCACCAATGGAAAATATTTCAAGGCTTTGTGTTTATCTTGCGGTACTCGAAGAAGGTTGTGTACATAGCCGTGGCAGAAGAAACGTAATTAGCAAGTACCATGCTGTTTGTTCATTGCTCCAGTGAAAATATTAATTAGAGGAAGTTGTAGCATTGATTTTCGTTAAAAGCAAGCCGCAATTTACTGTTGTGCGCGAAACCGAATTAAGTTTGCAGGGTTGCACTTGTTCTAGTTAAACAAAAGCAGTCAAATGGACAAAGTATCGATTTTATTAAATACACTCGAACTATTTTTTAAGAATACTTAGAAGCTACTACGACAAAATTGAACTGCACACGAACTGCGGCAAACTAAAATAAATTAAAAAAATATGAGGGTGCTTTAAACCACACTTTAGAAGTAAAACGTTTTTGCCCAACAACTAGTAATATGCAATAGATATAGTGGACAGGTGAGGGTGAGCTCAGGAGTACGACAAGGATGCCTACTTTCGCCATTACTATTTCTTATAGTAATAAATGACATCCTTGTCGGCGTTCTAGATAATAGAACAGGCGGCATACAATGGGATTTGGTAGACCGCCTTAAGGATCTCGACTACGCCGATGATATCTGTTTGCTGGCCCACAGGCACCAGGACCTCAAAAACATGTTAAACAATTTGGCAACAGAAAGTAGTCCAGCAGGCTTAAGGCTAAATCCGACTAAAACTAAAGAAATGCGGATAAATACAAACACCATTGAACGGACAGCGCTGAATAACCGTGACGTGGAACTGGTAAATAAATTCTGCTACCTCGGTAGCATTATTATCGAAAATGGTGGGCCAGGAGAAGACGTCAGTTCCCGAATAAATAAAGCACGAGGCGCATATGCATGCCTGTCCCGCATATCGAGATCAACGGAGATCTCAACTAACACCAAATTGCGGCTGTTCAACTCCAACGTTAAGGCAGTACTTTCGTACGGTTGCGAAACATGGAAAGTCACCCAATTCATCACAAGGCGCCTACAAGTCTTCATCAACAGATGCCTTCGACGTATCCTAAAAATCCGCTGGCAAGATAGAATTTCAAACGAAGAACTATGGCGCCGTTCCGGCCAAGAAAGGATAGACGACCAAATCAGGCGAAGGAAATGGAATTGGGTTGGCCACACCTTGCGACGCGAAAACAAAACTCTAGCCAAACAGGCCCTCGACTGGAATCCGCAAGGTTCCCGTCGAGTAGGAAGACCTACATTGAACAACGTGGAGAAGAACCCTACTAGAAGAAGCCGCAACAACTGGGAGATCCTGGTCGGAGCTAAGAGCTGTCGCGCAAAACAGAGTCCGTTGGAGGGCAACTGTTTCCGCCCTATGTCCCATGAGGGATTAAAGGAGTTTAAAGAAAGAAGATAGTGGACAGTCTGTCCGATATATATTATGCTTTGGGAAAGTGAGGCCAACGACATATGCAGGAAGTATAGTGACGAACCTGCTGACGGACAATTTGAAAATATCAATATTTATAAATTCCTGTTTACATTAAAACCTAAAAACAAAGAAAAGGTTTTATGATAACTGAAATATTTTTGATTGAAACTGGTCTAAAAATCGTGTAAAAACTGCATCAAGTGAGGCTCCATATCGATGCCCTCATTCTAATGCCACGTACGAGAAAAATTCAAAATTTTCAGGAGAAGCAAAAAACTGCCTTTTATATCTTCTGAAGTACTCAATAGAAGACTAAGTTTAAACAGAATAACAGTGCGAATGTTGTTTTCTTTTTCATGGTGTTGCAACTGCTATGTAGAGAATTGCAATATATACATAACAATCACTCAAATCCAACATTTCGTAAAAATGCTCATACGTGGTATTAGAATAAGGGTATCGATAAGTCGTGATACTTTTGTCTGTTTAGATGCTTCGCTGCCAGGAAGCACGCACTTTCTGGGTGAAAAGAAGTGGGTCGGTACCTCTTATCATCCCCACTTTCCCCTTTCCCAAAGCTCGAACGCGCTGTTTCTGATGAAAACTTAATATTGAAATCGTCGCTCAAAATCATTCATTCATTCTTCATTTTTAATCAAGGTTTCTGATACAAGTAATACATTAATGTTTTTTACAACTTATTCATCTAATTGTACGTTCTCATGTATACGAAAGTATTGATAATCCTGGTCTATTCCAAGTAAGTAAAAATAATTCTGTTGGCTAATTTTCTTAAAAGCCTGTACGTGGTGCACGTAGTATATCGAACAAGCGGGTATGTATACACTTCCGCCACACCGCCAATTACGAAAATCGAAATACTCACATGCTTCCTCTACAGGCATGAACATTTATAATTGCATCCGCATCGGCATAGACTATTTCAAACACGGGTATTGTTTTACAAAACGGTCCCCCGACTGGGCACTAACCACATCCAATGCTGCTTTGTCTACGCAATCGAACAAGAGCCTGTCTACTTGAGTATGCTATTGGCAATGTATGCAATTGCCTGTTTCCTTCGTCCTATACAATTTTTTAGGTAGCAAAATGCGAAAAAAATCAACCTTTTTTCAAATTCTACTTGTTTTACTCCCTTAAGGGTTGAAAATAATTTACTTTTAGCTGATATTTTTTTTTTTACTAAATTTTATATTTTCAGTCGATGTAGGGGCAGTTTTAGCCCTTTAGTATTATCCCTTATTATTAAATTTGTCTTGCTTTATTATAAATCAACCACTTTTGAAAATAAGTATTGAAAAATTTATTTCATTGGATTGTTTTTGATTATAATTGAAATTATCGCGAAAGCCATTAAAAAGGGAGTTTTTTTTTCATTTTTAAGGGTGACATTCATAATTTGCGACAGTGTTGTGTTTTGACATAAACGATTCGTTAATTTGTTGCAAGTTAAGAAAAATTGTAATTTTAAAATTCCTACAATTCTGGTGTAAATCTCGATATGGCGGGGGGAGCGGGTCGATGTAGTGCATCTTACCAAAGGAGAGATGGGTAAAGCAAAAACACCTCACGTATTTAATTCACATTCTAAGCACCCAGCCACAGGAATAATCTGAAATAATTCACCTTTAATGGTGAATTTGTATTCGTATAATGAGTTAAAGCAGATATGGGTCGCGCCAAAAGAGTTGATGCCGAGAAAGTCGCGTTTTGCATGCGCAGTAGAATCCCCGCATGCCTTTCCCGTCCCTTAGCCTAGTCGCAACAAATTTCGAAGGGGAAATTTGAAAATACATAAGCGCATTTCCTATCAATATGGGCGCAATTTTTATTTGTGTGCAGCTTTAATTTCCCCAGCTGCGCGCTCCGGCATCAACTCTTTTGGCGCGACCTCTACCCCAAAGCCTGGGCGACAAAGTAACCAGTGTTGCCAGATCAGGGGAATCTCTCTTAAATTTAGGGGAGTTTTAGCTCCCCAGAGGAATTTCAGCGGAGAAAAACCATGAGGGGAATTTCTATTAGAATGGAATTTTTACGAATATTCTTTCTAGATTTAATCGAGTAAATTAACATTTCATAATTGCTTGACGCCGGTCGAATGTATCGACTATGGATGTAATATCGTTGAATTTTGTAAAAACTGCGATCCGATTGAAAACTGATTGAAAACATCAAAGAACGAAGCAGAAAGCTTCTGATCAAACTAAGGAAGAAATACCAAAATGGTTCCTAGCTTTCGTATAGAAAAAATCAACATTATCACTCCCAAAGCTTTAGCGCAGATAAAATCCGACATAAAAGATTTGGCTTCGGAATTCAAAAACTTTTGTGTCATGTTGATGAAATTAGCAAGGAATGGAACCTCCTTCATCGTTTTGAAACAAAAAATGTACGATCTACGGGCATGTTCCGAGTGAAAGTTCTTGAAGAATGCTAGAGATGATCATAAATATAATCATTAGAGTTTCACGAGAGCGAGACAAGACAACAGTCGCTGTGCGAGATCACTGTTGTCTTATCTCGCACCTCAGCACAACAGTGATATTATAGTGTTGTGTCGCGATAGTGTCGCGCTACTCTTGCGAGAGTGAGTGTTGCACTCTCGACCTCCCCCACCCTCCGTTTTTGCCCTGCGGAGACTTTAAATGTATGCGAAATTCCTTCGCAGGGGCCACCGCCACGACCTTTGCGACAATCTGTTAATGCCTTGAAAAGGTAAAATTAAAGTTGAATATGAGAAAAGATTTGAAAATTGTTGAAATATTATTAAAAAATTTATGAGATTTATTTTAATCCCACCCCTAAATCTAAACAGAATAAAAAATACATTGAAAAAGAATTTCTTTTCGTAGATGCAAAAAAAAATTAAATGCAAAAAAAATTTAACATAAAATTAACATTTAAGAGAATGTTTATTCCCTCCTAATTAGAGCTCACTCTGGACGACATACCCTTCTCAAGAGAATCCACTCAGAGTGCTCACTTAGTTTTTATCCACACCACCCAGTGTCTCCACGAGAGTAGTGTGACTAGATTAGGGACGTTTTTCTCGATGAGACAATGGGATGTTTAGAAGGGTGCACTCTTGCTGTCGCCGGCGTGTTTGGGATTTACTGGCACCTTTAAACTCTGGAACTGGAAGACTGGGGTTGTCTAGCTCATAAATATATTACCGACGAAAATATAAAGCTCTACTTTCTATAGAATTCGGAAATCCCGCAACTATCCAGGGAAAAAATGAACCGAGAAATCCCGCGAAATCGAGCGACAGTCGCGCATTCGATAGTGTTGTCTCGGCGAGACTGTGAATGTTTTACTGCCGCGCTACTCTCGCCATGGGGCAGAAGCTGTTGTCTCGTGTATTGTCTTGTCTCGCATGCAACAGTGCGAGGGTTGCAACACTAGTGTTGCATCTCGTGAAACTCTAATAATCATATTTGCAAAATTGCAACCGCGTTGTTGCCGTTGCCATTTCCAAATGCCTCAGTCATTTTCCAGGGTATTTTCCATTGCAAGCGCTGTTCAAGATAAGCTACGCAATAGAATGTCAAATGGATGCAATCATGCGAATACGGTTTGTTTTAACGGGAAAAAGGTTTAAAGATCCGTTTATATCTATAGACATCGAGCGTGTCGGACTCGTGCCGTGCCAGATAAAACAATATTTTTCTATACAGTATTTATGAATGTATTTACATCTACCGTGATATGACCGTGCATCCACGGACAAACATCGCCCGTGTCCGGCCCGTATTTGCAGAAAGACTATTTTGTCTGCGCGGTTCATGTCTGTACGTGCCTGCCCCGCAGTACGAATAGTGCATTGGAACCGTGCAGACATTTTTTCTTTTCTTTAACAAGGCGTTTATGGAAAAATATTCCACTGAGAAGTGTTCGAACATTTTCAACAAAAATGGTCTGACATTGCACGCTACACTGATAAAAAAAAACTTTCTTGGCTTAAGAGACTTTTTCTTGAACCAAGCAAATGTTTTGGATATAACGAAAGCAAAATTGTCTTTGGATAAGCAATACTAAAAGTCTTGGTTTCATTATCTTGCATGAAGACAAAAGTTGACTAGAAGTGAGAAATAAAATTTCTTGATTTGAGATACTCACTTTTTTTAATTTTAGCAACTCAAGGTAATAAAATAGTGAATTGCCTCAATAAATACTCTCGAATTAAAACTTCATCGTGTCTTTATTTAATACAAATTTTGTTTTGAATAAAAAATGTTTAGTTTCTTGAGTAAAAAATTAAAAAATCTTATTCCGAAAAACACATATCTTGGTCGAAAAGTATAAGTATTGAGCGAAGAAATACAATTGCTTGGCTCAAGAATTTCTAGTGTCTTACTCTGAGACAGCATTCTCATGTTAAGACTGAAAAATGAAACGAAGACTATGGAATTGCTGGAATCAAGACAATTTTTCTATCAGTGTAGATATGGATAAACGGCGTCTACCTGTGTCGGACACAGCACTTGTCTGCCGCGCTCGATGGCAGTTTGTTGTCGAAGACCTCGACGAAATTTATCAAAATATTGATTGCAAAACTATACATGTATAGCGTGCATCTCTTGAAACTGTCACTGGATTTGACGTTTGAATGGGCCGACCTTTTCCAATGACAAATATTGGAACCAGTATCAAGAGACACGCTTGGTCTATTCGATGACTGCTTCAGCTTATTTTGGAATAGAAGAAATCAGCAATTTGATCTGAATATAGCTTTAATGCATGGCTGTTATAATTGGAAAATGTTAATAAAGCAAATAAAACTAAAATACGATATGATTATTTCTTCGCTTTAAAGCACACATGCAGCTTTGAGTAAAGGGACTTATTATTTGGAAGCATGCATCAGTATAAAAATAAATGAACCTCTGAAATTTATTACGAACCCATATTATAATATGGATCCTGTTCCTGACCCAACGCAACTCATATGGTTTAGTAAGTACACGTTTCCAAAATTTAGGGGAAAAGTAGCGAGATTTAGGGGAGTATAGTGCTATCTCTAGGGTACTTAGGGGAGAAACTGACTTATGATCTGGCAACAGTGAACGTAGCAAACATATGGCAGAAAATCTGCGAGGTAAGGCAGAGTTTCTGTGAACTGTTGCATACAGAGGCTCGAGTCCCATTTGCCAGCGTTATACGAAAAATCTGACGGTTTTTTAATGTATGTATGAGAACTTGATGTGTGATGCGAATGAAATCGATTAACGCTCATGTAAATTTTTTAAGCAAGCTCGCCAAAAGAAGTTTTACTACAAAAAAAACTTTGCTTGAATATTGTTAGAAGATTTAAACATCAAAAAGTTTAACTTTATGTGCAGATTAACAACATTCGGAGCTATAAGTTAAGATCAGTCATAGAATCTAGAGTTTTCCTTTGGGCTTCTTAAAGTTTATTTTGCTAGTGCTGTATATATTGTCATTCGCTGATCTATTCAGGGGCCTTATTGACATCTTGATCATTATTATCATAGCTACTGTTCCAATTAGGGAATTCAATCCTGCGAATGCGGGGTCCCGCAAACGCGGGATCCCACACTCTTTTTGCGGTATCAGTAATGCGGGACTATACGTGCGGGATTCGCGGGATTTGAACAGTAGAAGCACCTCTTATAAGAACCGGGACTTAATAGAGAAATATTTCAAAGTAGGATAGATATAGGTCCTCCGAACATGAGTCGACTGATTTGCAATTCCAGTTGCGTCCGTATGGAAGTGGGAATCCACAGCAACGATACCGGTACTCCACAAAATACTTAAATTCATTAGTTGAAGATATCTGCCTAGTAAGCAATACAGTTTTAACTCAAAATGGTCTAAGTATGTTTATGTGTGTGTATCCGAACGTAATCAATTACTGGTTCTCCATGCAGGGTTTCGTTAAATCGTTTCGTTAAATAAACAAAAAAAACTTGACGAAGCACGTAGGCTTAAACCAGGTTTTACATATGGGTTTGTTTGAGTAACGGAGACACGATGTAAAATTATTTATCTGTCAACCCAGAACTGTTATCGAGTTAAGTTGAGGAGAAAAGCTTTCTGTAAACTCTACAAATACTCTATTACAGTTCATGGAAACACAGCAAATGTCAAGCTACCCTACAAAATCTTTTTTTTTGCAGTCCCGCAAATCCTCGTTGACCTCGATCCCGCAGCCTTGCGAGATGTAGATTTTTATGCGGGATTGGATTCCCTAGCTCCAATGGAATACGCGTTTTCTGCTTCGCGTTATTCAAGACTGCCCCGCTCGCCACACTCCACCCACGGGCGACTTGCAATAATTATTCCCAACTCGCATAACACCCTTATTGTGGCAGAGAAATAAACCAGCAAGCAGCCACAGGAGGAGATGGATAGACCTTGAGGCGGCTAAAGTAGAGGGAATGCTCAACATCTGGAGCTGGAAACATGCTGCAAGGGACCTTAGAGAAATTCCCAAGGGCCACGGCTCTATTTAGGCCATTGGTCGGATGGATGGTATAACACGATGTTTAAATGTACGATTCATCGGTTCCTTCTTTCGGCTTTTCTAAATGACATCAATCTTCTATTCCTCACTTTTCAACCTTAACCTATTTCTAGACATTGCATCATGACGATTACGACATAATGAGTAGTGGAAAGGGTACTTTCTGAGCCCAGTTTTCTATATAAAAATAAGGCTTTACAGGATGCCATGCAATATTTCTTTACGATTTGATATTTGCCATTTTCTGGTAGAAGGAAAAAAGAATCCTCATAGTAAAATTTAGAGCAACTAGAAATTTAAACCCGCATCGCATTACGCCTGCATTAATGAAAGACTTGAAATTTAAACAATTTCTACCACCAATAGTTTGAAACGTGACGTAAGCTTGACTGTCACCTTAAATAAAACACTGGCACTAGATACTCATTAAATAATACAGTAGACGGTTGTAACCCCATTTTGAAAGACACTGTTTTTAAAATTCATGACATATCCTTAATTTTACATTCTTTCATATTTTCAGCCAATACCCATTTTGCTGGTGGTTACAAGACCACTCCTCACTGTATTAAATGAAAATGGCTGAAGAAGTAATTACAAAATGTTAAGTTAGTTTTAAATACCAATCGTAAAGGGAATGAACCTTTAGTGTGTCTGCCTCATATTTCTAAATAAGAATTCCCAATGAAATATTTCGGTCCTTGTTACTGCGCCACATTAAAAGCAAGCTGATTATCTTTAGAGCTTCACAGGGTTATTACTTGAAAGAGACACATCTGAATATACAAGTATATTTTTATGTTTTCAAAACTAATAAAAAGCTAATTGGGATGTTGTAACGTATTTGTATATGAATTAAAACGTCGTGCATATAGCTTAGCGAGAGCTTATTCCCCAAAGGAATGCCTTTCCGAGAACATAAAATTTTTGTGGACATGTTTTTTTTACTGTTTTTAACGAATTGCCACCTTGGGAGAAGTATTCAGATCATAAACAACAAGGACAATTCAGAAATCCTAGATGCTACATCCCTTTGGAAAAGAAGAAGAGGAAATTTAAAAGGTTATCACCCCCGGTTTTAGTTCAGTTTTTCATTCAGCTGAGTCGCGAAATCTCACGTTTGCCCCGTCCTTGAGTAGAGAAGTGGCACTTGGGTGCGATATGTTGCTGATTGTCCTTAGTTCCATCTTCTTCCCCTCTATGACACAGTACAGGCCCCAAGGCAATATCATTTTTTCAACCGCCTACCCGTCACCACCTGACATCTGCTATAAAACATCGCCAGTCATAACTACTGCAAAAGGGAACGAACGGCACATAGCAGCGCCTATATCCTATATCAAAGTATCACTTTTCCAACATGTTCGCTCGCTGTTTACACCATTTTTCCTGGTTTCGCCCTTTGCATGTTATCTGTCGTCAGAAAGTCGTAAGGTGTGACAATGGATTTGAATGTCACAATTGCAAACTTCGCAGTGTCGGACATATGTACATCATCCTGGTCGGTTTTTATTGCATATACATTTTATTTGCAGACATACCCAGATGATACATGCCCGACTCATCGTACGCCTACTGATCCTGAGGTTCTGCATTATTCAAAGGGACATTATACCGCACCCGCTGGGTACTAACGGAATGACTTCTAAGGAGTTTTATTTTATTTTTGGTAAGGAGGCTTCCCTGAATTTATATTAGGCTTTGTGTGACGTGCTCAATACAATGCTGGCTCTGTTTTATTCCAATATTTGGATATATTCAAATATCCCGGGAAGCATGGTGAATATCAGTTTGATATGCAGGGAAATTAAGCCTCCCGGATATTAGAGTTATTCAGCTAAATTTCGACTGGCTATAACTTTGTTATTTCCCTTCTGCCGTGTGCAAACATTGCCATCAAAATGAGAATTCAGTTAATGGGCCATCACACCATATTACCTTCAGGAACTTCTTTATCTCCTTTCATTAGTACACACTGCGTTCCCCTTTTGTGTGTACTCTACCATTGTAAAGGAGAAACAAAACTCAAGTAAATAAAGAAAGACAAGTTCTGAAATAAACCAACAACTGTCGGTGTAGTTCAGCAGGCTTCTGTTTCCCTTTGCAGCCAGTAAAACCGAACACTGGCTGGAATTTCTCGTTGTCGGTACTAATTTATAAATCAAAAATAGGCGAAGTCTGATGGTGATTTAGGGCACGACAGAATGTAGGATAATGAAGTAGCAGCCGACGGAGTTCGTGACTAAGACCAAAAGTAGTCGGTTTTCCCTTGATTACTTTTCTAAAAATATCTTTAGTAGTTGATAAAAGGAGGCTTGTTTCGGCTCTAATATAGTATAATCTCGCTAATGAGTGCGTTGGTTGACAGGAAGTGGATTTATATTATTTTTAAAAATGAAATTAACAAATAAAGTAATTGTTGTCTTTGGGTGAGCCGCAGTATAGCCAAGGGTAAGCAAGGATTTATTTGTGGATTAAAAATTATTTGGACTTAGGAGTAATGTTTAGGCGAAGGAGTAACAAACTAGGTACTTATTTATAAAATAATTTCACTGTTGTATAATGTTTATTTTATATATAATAATATGTTTATTTTATATATAATAATAGTAAAACACTATCAACCGAAAATTTTGAATTAAAAAAGTTATTGGGGACGGGATTATCTGTTGGATTGTAGATCTCTTTTTTACAAATGGTGTTTGCGGTGGTCATCAGAACGTCTAATTGGTTTATCTAAAATCCAAAAAAAAATTTACAAAAAAATATTATAAAAAAGAACTGACTTTGAATAAAGCACTTTTTTTTCATATGCAAGTTTATTTTTGAATGAATGACTATTGAGGCAAACAACCGATTGTAAAAATCACGTGTCACGATGTTCGTACACGCTCATCTTCTAATCCGCTTAACCGATTTCAATGAAATTTTGTGATTTTGTATGGTTAGCTCTAGCTTGAAAGATGGGATAGCACCGATTAGTGGCGTTGTTGTCGGCATCTAAAAAAATACCTTCTAAACGGCGTTACTCAAGTTTTTGCTCTTTATACTATCTAAAAGAATGCACATTCGCTTAAAAGATGAGTTTAAGTGCATTGCTTTACGATAATTTGTCGACGGAGTTGTTCAAATCTAAATAAATTAAAAAAAAAAACGTTGTTTTTCGTAAACATCCCATATCTTAGTCTCTCTAGAACAATTTCTTGCTCTACATCCAGGAATCATCCCTAAAAAAATTAGCAACATAGTCCAACTTGAACGTCTGATAACCTATATCTACAAGTCGCGAATTTAAAAAAAAAAATTCAACACCTCTCCATTCTTGATAGTGGATTACGTTGAACTAATGCCGGACCCATCTCTACACATCTTAGCCAAAGACTTGCGATGGAATGACCACGTATTCCAAATCACCAAATAAGCACCCCCATGCTTGGGATTTATTAAGAGGTGCAAGTTCCTCCTCCAGGCATCGGCCCGTTCTGTTAATTATAAATCCTACATTCGGCCTCTTCTCGAATACAACTCCTTTTTTGGGGCGGGGTTTCGAGAACCACTCTGGAATGGTTAGATAAGGGGTCGTCCATAAATTACGTGAGGTGATTTTTGCGATTTTTCGACAAAGCAAATTTTTTGTGTAGGATTTACCCATATCTTAAGGCCCCAATTCACACACAGATCGACGGCAGGCCGTGACCTGAAAGTTTTCGCCTTGTGGTCAAGTAGTACTATACACTGACCGGCCGCCAACTGTATGGCGTGAAGTTCAAGAATAGTGATGAGCACAAAATGGTCTTGTTCTTGCACATTTAGCAAGAACAAGAACAAGACTGCTTGCAAGAACAAAGAACAAGACAGACTGAACAAGAACAAGACCAGATTAGTCTTGTCTTGTTCTTGCGTTTGCTCATCACTATTCAAGAATGCCTAAAGTTCAAGAAAGCTGACAAAAATCGCATTTATCGTCAGTTCGGGGCTGAAGATCTGAACTTCTATTCACTCTCCGTGAATTGACAGCACGAATTCACACCGTATTCACTCGTAATGGAAAGCAAGGCGCGGGCTAAGCGTGAAAACCATCCACACTCGCATTCGCCCTTGTTTGCGGGTGTTCACGGCGTGAGACTGGAACTGGAGCCGCCTTGAAGCATTTGAACATTTTTGAATTAATAACCTGCTACGCTAAGCAGTCGTTTTCGCCTGTGTGTCTGTACGGAATCATGATTTCATCTGCTCGACTCCCTCCCCCCCTAAACGCCTCACGCCTAAGGTGCAAAAACGGACCCTAAAATTAATGCATAACGATGCTACTTTTTCCACCATCGACCCCCTAAGCAACCGTAGGAATGTAGCAGCACTGACAAAATTTTATCGCTATTATCATAGTGACTGTTCCTCCGAGATAAACACTCTTCTGCCTCTACGGTAATCTTATACCCGCAACACCAGATTAGCCCACTCATCTCACTCCCACCACTTGCAGCTTGTCCGGTCGCGCACTCAACAAGATAGCAATTCGTTTATCAATAGAACAACTCGACTGTGGAATAATCTCTCGCAGTCGGTATTTCCGAGCTCCTACAACATCCAAGAGTTCAAACGCAGGATTCATCACTTTTTTTCAATACCCCCCGTAACTTTATAACCCTTAATGCAGTCGACAAGACAGGACAAGTAGAACAGAGCCGAAAATTTTTGAGAAAAAAATATCTTAGCAGTATATAGATGGCGGGAAAATTTAGGATAAATGGAACAAACTCGGAAAAATCGAGAGAACACCGGAAAGGGGCGGGGGTGCCAACATATGGGCTTTGGGGCTGAAACATGTTTTTTTTTTACAATTTCTGAGAAAAGTAACATCTGACATTAAGAGATTGAGTTTTTGGCATCGCTTTTTCCAACTATAAAACAATTTTTCATTTTCAATTTTCTTTTATTCTTCTCAAAGAAAATTTTGTATTGAAGATTTCTGGGTTTAGAAAGCGCTCGAATGTCGAGTGCTGGGTCCTGCTAGTAAGTTTTAATGTATAGTAGATAAGTCATACGTCAGAAACTGTTACTTTAAGAAGCATAAAACCCGCGTGCCTTGCAACGCCTTTAAATAAAAACACTTTATTATGTGCACTGTTTTTCTTCAAGAAAAAAAAACAAACAAAAAAGTTAGCTATTATTATCCCTATAACAGGTTTCATATAGTGAATTTTTTTAATAAATATAGTGAACAAATTGCTGCGTATATCACCTCTGCTCAACAAATCTGCGAGTTTTGAAGCAGCGATTGGCAGGCATGTATATGTCATCAAGAGTGACATTTTAGGGTTTGACGAACGTTCGTTAAGTTTGTTCACCCATTTACGGGAGTGCAGGAAATTATAAAGCAATCACAAATGAATCCTAAATAAAGTGAATTTCGAGTTTCACAAATTTTCAATTTCGAGAAATGCTAAAACATGTGTTTCATTATATATGCTATAGTTTTTATACCAAGTTCCAAGAACAACTGTTGAAATAAATAACTTCTCATACAACTGTTTCCACCCTGTTTCCCCCTTCGGGGTTGAATTTCGAAAAATCCATGACGAATGGTGTATAGTATTTATACAAAATTCGAAAAAAATCTGGCTGAAGAATAAAAATTCCCGATGCAACCTACCCCATTTCCCCCTTAGGTGATGACTTTCAAAAATGTGGATGTCCACGTCATTATAGGTAGGCACCGTCAAAATTTCAGCCCTTTAGATCTAGCGGTTTAGGTTAGCCCCTTTTCACCCCTTAGGGGATGCATTTCGAGTAATCGCTTCTTAGTGGATGTCCACGTCAATATAATGGATGCACTGTAAAAATTTCAGCTCTATAGCTATAGGGGATGAATTTCGAAAAATCGTTTTGTAGTGGATGTCCACATCATTATAGGGATGCACTATCAAAATTTCAGCCCTTTAGCTCTATCGGTTTAGGTTTTGCGTTGTCTGTCAGTCAGTTACTTTTTATACAATAGAAAAAAAAAGTAACCCTTAGGTAATGAATCCCGAAAAATAATGAAACACGTGTTTCATTATTTATGTTGAGGAGTATTTTTACTAAGTTTGAAGAAATTCTGACTAAAGATAAAAATTCCCCTGTCCCCAGACAGACAGACAGACAGAGATACTTTCGCAATTTATAATATTAGTAAGGATTACATTAAATTTACAGTTTTTCACGACTTTAAAAGCTTTATATCAAAGAGAGGTAAAGAATTCGTAAAGTTTACGGAAAATCGATATCTCAAAAGGGTTGTTTTTGATTTTTCAAATCGATTGTGACACTATAATTTTTTTACACCATCTAAAAGTAGAGGTTTCAACGAAAACAAACCGTCTTAAAAATTTGGAAAATCAAACCTTTATTCGTCAAATTTCTTAATTGAAGATAGAGCTTTTTAAAGTCATAAAAAAACTAAACAAACAATCGCATGCAAATTTTCACAAAATTTCATTAAAATTGGATCATTTTTGTGAAAGATAAAAATGATAAAGGAAAAAAGCGTTTTGTTTTTCTCCATTTTTTGGAGGTTATGTCGAAAAATGGTTTCAATAAAAGCTCTAGATTTTTCAATTATCCTCAAATTTTACATTTAACGTTTTTCGATAAGAGATATACTTTTCCAAAAATAACCTAAGTCGTTTAAACAAAAAAAAACGGCTCGACCGAATTTTATAAAAATATTCTCAGATCATATTTCCGTTAATACGCTTCGAACGACTCCTCAACGAAGTCGTTATATGTATGTAATATTAAATATTTTTTTTTAAAATATTGATGAGTGATATTCAATTAAAAAAATCATATAAAATGTCATAATTATATTTGCGGTAAAGGTTACCGTTTGCCTTTACGATTAAATGGACAGGTCGAGAATCAACTTGTGCGAGTAATTCTCGACTCGTAAACGAGTCGTTACAGCGACGAGTCGATCAAATGTTTGCAGGGTGGACTCCTAAAATACGTTGGAAATTACGATTTCGATTTTCTGACCGATTACAATTACTTCCCTATAAGCTGGGAAGTTAAAAAATCCTTCCTACGCGTGATCACTTGGGTAGCCACAAAAAATTGTGTCGTCTTCTGCCTAGCTGATAGGGCTAAGTGGATTTATAATAAATCTTCCCAACAAATTTGCTGGTGTCAAAATTTTGTATGAAGGAGAACATATGTATTATAGATAGTGCGGTTTTACTCTCAGATTAGTGAGTAATGTTTAGATGGAGTGTAATCGAGTGGCTGTGAGGAGCAGAGCAGCGGGCAAAATCAAAAAGGTAGTGAGGCACGCATAGAGTCACGCCACATTAAAGCCGGGAATACATATGCCTTAAAAATATATAAGTAGCTTGCATGCTTGAAAATTTCATATGCCAGTAGATGGTGCAACGAGGATACATTTGCCAGCGCAATGGCATGCCTTACACAAATTCTGTTTGGTGGCATGCCTGTAACTGCCGAAAGGCAATACATGTGCCGTCGATTAAGCCAGTTTAATGCCGTGTTCACAATGATAAATTGCTAATTTTCCTATGTGCACAGTGTTGAAGTGAATTTTCGGACATATTTTAAAAATGTCAACATCAGCTGTTACATTAAAAAAATATTCAGTAAAGAAATTGCCAACAGAATTCTCAATCTTTACTAAAACTTTATTTGACCGGACTTTACTTAATTTTAAAATCAAATTTACTTAATTTTTAAGTAAAGTCGATAAAATTTGGCGAGATTTCTGTTAACTGAATTTTAGTTCAGACTATCTCTTTCGGAAAAAATATGTAAGTGCTGCCATCTAATGAACCCGAATGAGAAAAAACGGAAAATTCGATTTTTATTAATTCAATTTTCACAATTTATGCACTCGCAAAGCTCTCAAATGACTTTCGTCGCAATAATTTTTTTATTTTTAATATATTTTATGTTTTTCAATACAAAATAAGCAACATAATTAACCTACTTTGGTACAATAATTCTGCTTGTTCATAGTGTGAGAACCAGATGTCACTTTCTTATTCCGAATTTCCGAAATTTGAGTGTTGAAGTTGAAGTAGAGCCAACTTTAACTGATGTTCTCAAATTTTGACTTGAGATGGGACTAGAGAATTAGGCAGTGGAATGAGCGGGACGAAACATAAAATAAATCCACTTTCTCATTGTGCACGAGGCATAAATTAATAATGGTATTTTCGCGAAGTGAACTAAATATTGTTACTTGCAAAGCAATGCATTACGAAACATCTTGGTAGAAAGTCCGTAAACCTTTTATTTTAGTTTTTATATTTTCTATTGTCACTCATATCTTCCATAATTTTACGATAGGCGTTTTCTCGAGATATATTCTTTTTTTTTTTGAGAGAGAGGAGACTTCGAATTCCACAGACATTCATAATCTCGGTATAAACTAATAAATTTAATAGTTTTCTCATCTTCCCATCGTGACATATTAACCACATATAAATCATAATTCCATCGCCACGGCATTTCTAGATGACCTGGTGCGTTCATACGTGCTATTAGATGTGCCACTTAAACTTCTAAGTCAGCTCCACCACACATTGCATGCCAAAAAATCAAATGCTGTGCAATTTACTTGCATTCCTCCTAAAAGCATGCTTTTTCATAAACACACATGCTAGTATGTCTTATGTGCAAGCTCCTAAGAAGGGTCCTTTTAAGGACAACTTCACTAGTTAGCATCCTAAACACACTCCTATTAATTTAGACTAGATCATTTTAAATGTGGAGTTGTTTCGTCGCGCTTCATATTGCAGGCGATTATGTTTGATAGGGGTGAAAGTTGCTCTTTAGCATATCCAATAGACCGGTTCTCGTTAGATTGCGAAGGTCAAGCAGCATTGGACGTTATTAGTACTCATTTGGGGGGCGCTTGAAAAAACGACAGTCGGGTAAATATAAAGCGTTCGACAGCTATTACTCGCATATATAAGCCGACGTTCTTAAATTTGTTAGCCTCTTATTTCCACTCGGGATGGGGGCCCAACGCAAAACATAGTTGGAGGCCCCCCTCCAAAAGCTCAGAAAATTTTGTTACGAACAATATTCACCATGTCTTTGTTGAAATTGGCTCTATTTCGTCCTCTTTTGGTACTTTTCCACTTGTACCAAATAAGGCCAATGTTAACATTAAAATTGCTTATAACTTCAAAACTAAAAGCCGTAGCATCCTTTCAACTATCACTTTTCTTTACTTGTTGAACAATCTACTATTTATTAGGACTGTAGTGACCGCGTAAAGTTTAATTACCAAACTTTGCGCAATGTCACACATCAACGATCTGCCAGAACGCACCCACGATCACTGAACTCCAAAGTTCAGCGATCGAGCCAATTTCCGGCATCTCCGTTTTACACTTCACTGTCCGAAGGTTCCTGATAAAAACCCGAAGTCCTGTCGTGCGCTTTTTATTTAGAATTACCATAATTTAATATCGTTGTTTTTATATAAATATATACGTATACGAATTAACATAAATTCTAGTGTTACGAAACAATTATAGAAATACTGTTTTAATAAAGTGTAATACTCAAAAAAACAAATAATTTTATAATATATGAAACCTCATGGTGCGGTAGTTACAATGGTGACCTCGAACGGTACACGCAGAGTGGATTAATTCTTTACAAAAATATATAATTGAAAAAAGTGGTTCATTTGTGGATTATTGTGCAACCATCGGTGAAAATAAAGGAAAAAATTATATTTTAAAGCCATTAACATTTTCTTTTAGATTAATTTTGCAGGCAATTATAATATACATTAAATCATATTTTTCCATATGATAGAATTACTTTAAAAAAAAAACGTGCACACACACAGGCTGGAACGGCAACGGTCATTTCTTTCAGAAAAAATTTTTTTTGCATAAGAATTAAAGTGCAATTGTCTTGCGGTTCATCAAATTTCAGACAAAAACAAAAACAACAAAAGCGTTTGGATACCAGCTACAAACAGGAAACAGCGCGGGAGACACATAAAAGCAATATTTTGAATTTTCATTAAATTCGTTTTTTTTTTCTGTTGCCATATAAATATTTTTTTTCTGGATTTATAAATATAAATTACTTTAAGCTTTACTTACAGATTTTATTATAGTATAAATTTTACATATATATTATTTAAAAAACTAAAAGCTTTCGCTTACCTAATTGGCGATATTTAGCTTGGTTAATATTTATTTTTTTTTGATATTTTCACTCAACATACATACAATATATACAAATATATACAGTACACATAGTAAATATTCTAGATACATAAAGTTTTTCGCTTTCTTTTGTATTTTCTGTTTCTCGCAAAATAATGTCAAGGACCGAGGGTCAAGGACAAGACGTTCACATGGAAACGCGACAGGTAGAAGAACCAAAGCCCGGAACTTCGGGAGTCGATGCCGCTTCGGTATCAAAATTGGACATCCCGAAGTTCTGGGTACACCAGCCCGCCTCCTGGTTTTACCAGGCGGAAATAATGTTTCAACTGGCGGGCTGCAGGTCGGAAAAAATAAAAGTCTACAACGTTATGGCCGCATTGCCGGAAGAGGCGGTAACGGCAATGCGGCTCAGCACCATAGATTTTGCCACCTCCTCATACGACGAAATAAAACAGCATCTGCTCGAGAAGTACGGCACTTCCGAGAAGCGACGTCTCGAGCAGTTGCTGTCAGTGCAAGAGCCTGGAGACAAAAAACCTTCTGAGTTTCTCCAGGCTCTCAAGGCACTAGCTGGCGGGTCGTCAGCAGTCAACGACGACCTGATCCGGAACCTGTGGGAGCGGAGGCTTCCACAGGCCATCCAGGTCACGTTGGCCACAGCTGCCGACCAAAGCCTAGCCGGATTGGCCGCCACGGCGGACAAGGTATGGGAGGTGCTTCCACACGGAGGCGCCTCATACGCGTCCGCCGTCCGCGCAGCTCCAGCCAACGTGGAGCCCACATTGGTGGCGCTGCAAAGCGCCATCAATAAACTGACGGCCAGGCTAGATAAGCTTGACCGCAGCCAGCGGAAGCCGAGAAGCCGAACACCTGCCAATCGGCAGGGCGGCCCTCGACAGCCCTCGGCCAATCGGCCACAAGGGACGAACCAAGCCAGGGGTAGCTTGTGCTACTTCCACTACCGTTTCGGTAGTGAAGCACGCAGCTGCAAAGCCCCCTGCAGTTTCAACGGTGGCCAAGCCAAGCCGGCGGAAAAAAAAGCCACCTCCACCCCTAAAAGAAACTAAAGGGGCAGGGGATCGACATGAGCGAGCATATAACCGGCCGCTCATATCGCTTATTCGTCAGAGACACCAACAATCGGATGGACTTTCTGATTGATTCGGGCTCTGACGTTTCAATTGTTCCCGCCAAGGCGTTCCCGGCCCATAACGGTAGCCCGAACGTCCTACTGTACGCGGCCAACGGATCACTGATCCGAACTTTCGGCACTAAGTTGCTCGAACTTGAACTCGGCTTACGCCGACGATATGTTTACAACTTCATTATAGCCGACACCACTAAAGCCATTATCGGGGCGGACTTCTTAACGAAGTTCAAATTGTCCGTCGATTTTGAATATCGGCATTTAGTCGACAAGCGCACGAATTTTCGAATCAACGTGTGCGCTACCGTCGACTACAACCCCGAAACATTTCCATGCCGAGTTATTGGCATATACAAAGAGCTATTAACGAAGTACGCTTCGTTAACAAAACCGCCCAATTTTAACCTTCCGGTTAAACACAATGTGCAACACCACATTGTAACTAAAGGGCAATTACCATTTGTCACCGCTCGGCGACTCCATCCGGAGAAACTGAAGGTGGCAAAGTTAGAGTTCGACCATATGGTCGAATTGGGGATTTGTCGACCTTCGTCGTCCCCCGCAGCATCTCCGCTTCATCTAGTTCCTAAACGGGACTCTCATGATTGGAGGCCATGCGGCGACTACCGTCGCCTTAACGCTGTCACTGTACCGGATAGATATCTAATCCCGCACATACAGAACTTCTCCGTGAATCTTCACGGTTGCACAATTTTTTCAAAGGTTGATTTGGTACGTGCATACCATCATATACCTACCAATCGCCCCAGAAGACGTGCATAAGACTGCACTCATTACGCCATTCGGCCTATATGAGTTTACACGTATGCCATTCGGCTTACGAAATGCAGCCCAAACCTTTCAAAGGTTCATAAATGAAGTTACGAGAGATCTCGACTTCGTTTATGTATACTTGGACGATATACTTATCGCCAGTAAAACCGAGGATGAGCATATCGTTCACCTCGAAGAGCTCTTTAAACGCCTCGATAGCTTCGGTTTAACCATTAAGCTAGAGAAATGCGTTTTTGGTGCAACAGAGATTAAGTTTCTAAGCCACCGCATCACAAAGGATGGAATACTTCCATCCTCCGATCGGGTTCAGGCTATCGTTGATCTCGCACCTCCAACTTCTGTCAAATCGATCCAGAAGTTTTTGGGAATGGTGAATTTTTATCACCGATTTATCCCAAAATTGGCTGAACAGTTGCTGCCTATAAACGAGCATTTGAGAGACCTTCTCAACCGCTCACGTGCCAATAAAGTTTTTGACTGGCCAGCAGAATGTCAGGCGGCATTCCTCAAGGTGAAAACCTCGATGGCTGAAGCAACTCTGCTGAACCATCCAATCGAGGATGCAAAATACAGTCTTACGACTGACGCCTCTGATTATGCAATCGGAGGCGTTTTGGAACAATTCAACGGTCATCGGTGGCAACCTCTAGCTTTTTATTCCAAAAAGCTGTCACCAACAGAACGGAAGTACTCTGCATTCGATCGCGAACTTCTCGCAATCTATGCAGCGATCAAACACTTCCGTTATTTCGTTGAAGGACGCAATTTCGTGGTCTATACTGATCACAAACCACTGGTTCGCGCCCTTCACACAAAGACCGAACGATCCCCTCGACAGACCAGACATTTGATTCTAATATCTCAGTTTACCACAGACATCAGACATGTGTCAGGTAAACAAAACGTTGTCGCCGACTACTTGTCGCGCTCGCTAGCAACCGACAACGTCGACTCGGTCACCTTCGACCTGCCTACACTAGCTCAGGCTCAACAAGGTGACACAGAGTTGAAGTCTCTACAAGAGCACCCCAGCAACGGCTCACGGGTAAAACTAATTCTCACGCCAATACCATTTACCGCCCATCAGGTGTGGTGTGAAACTAGTACAGGCATTCCAAGGCCTTATATACGCACTTCCTTACGTAGACTAGCGTTCAATTCCGAACATAGTCTCTCTCATCCTGGTATTCGCGCTACAAGACGAGCCGTTACCAAGAAATACTTCTGGCCATCGATCAATAAAGACTGCAACGAGTGGTCTCGATCATGCCTAGGTTGCCAAAAGTCCAAAGTTTCACGGCATACCAAATCTCCATTGGAAGCTTTCAAACTTCCAAATAATAGATTTGATCATATCCATATGGATATTGTGGGACCCCTACCCCCATCTCGTGGATACTCTTATATCTTAACGATAGTCGATAGATTCACGCGATGGCCTGAAGCATATCCAATTCGGGATATCTCAGCTTCAACAGTGGCAAAGAAATTCGTCACTGAATTTGTCCCACGATTCGGCGTACCACTCGAGATCACAACCGATCAAGGTACGCAGTTCGAATCGAAACTGTTCAATGAAGTTGCCAAATTACTCGGCACTCATCGAATCCGGACCACCGCCTACCATCCACAAGCAAACGGGATGGTTGAACGGTTTCACAGGCAACTAAAAGCAGCCTTAATGGCAAGGGACAACACTACTCATTGGAGTGAAGACTTGCCCTTTGTCATGTTAGGCATACGCACGGCAATTAAGACCGACTTACAATGCTCGCCAGCCGAGCTCGTATATGGTCAGAATCTGAGACTTCCCAATTCGATTTCTATCACAACCGATGAAAATCCAATTGAAGAATCAGAATTCCTCTCTCGCCTTCGTTCTCATATGCAGAACATTAAGGCAATACATCCTCGGCAACCCATCCAAAAGGATGTCTACGTGCCAGAAGCCCTGGAGAACGCCGACTACGTTTTCATACGTGTCGACAGAGTTCGAAAACCTTTCGAACCTCCATATGAGGGCCCATATGAAGTAATCAAACGATTACGAAAACACTTCGTGGTCGAATTGAACGGCACAACCAAGTCTATATCTATCGACAGGCTAAAACCAGCCTTCGGTTGTGACCGCGACAACGAAGCTAAGCCACCTAAAGCGGTAACATTCCGTTAACGCTACGCTGGGGGGGGAGTATGTAGTGACCGCGTAAAGTTTAATTACCAAACTTTACGCAATGTCACACATCAACTTCCGGCACGATCAAAACGATCTGCCAGAACGCACCCACGATCACTGAACTCCAAAGTTCAGCGATCGAGCCAATTTCCGGCATCTCCGTTTTACACTTCACTGTCCGAAGGTTCCTGATAAAAACCCGAAGTCCTGTCGTGCGCTTTTTATTTAGAATTACCATAATTTAATATCGTTGTTTTTATATAAATATATACGTATACGAATTAACATAAATTCTAGTGTTACGAAACAATTGAGGAGTGTAGAATCAAAGTCCGCTATTTGCTTCGTAAGTGGCTGGCAAATAGCGGACTTTGATTCTACACTCCTCAATTATAGAAATACTGTTTTAATAAAGTGTAATACTCAAAAAAACAAATAATTTTATAATATATGAAACCTCATGGTGCGGTAGTTACAGGACCAAAGAAAATACAACAGAATAAATTAATGTAATCGAACTTTTCTGGCCTTTTTTTGACTGAAGTGCTGGATGATGTCTTCATAATCTGAAGAAGCGGCTTTCTCATGCTCGATGGATAGGTTTAAATAGTGATTTAAGCGATCTTCAGTCATAGTAGATCGAAGATTTTATCGCAGCGAAATTAATAAGCTCAAGTGCAGAACTTGTATGCCAGTGCATGTTCCGTCAAATTTTCAAAAATATTAAAAAAATTGGAAAAAATTGATTTGCACACCGTTAATGACAAATAAAAATTTGCTGTCAGAAATCTATACAAATACATATAGTCGTAACTATGTCAGTGTGTCATATGATAGCATTTTGATGAAATGCCTTCATCGATTAGAAGTCATGTGAAACTGCATTTCAGAAAATAGTCTTCCAACCGTTAGGGGCTCCCTCGACGACGGTTGTCCCACCTTCTATGCGCCCTTGGGTCCTATAGGGCAATCCACATGGGAGCCACGTGAGGAAATGGAGCTAGCCTCATAGGGGCCTCATCTGCACCCGCTAAAAATGTTAGTCGGGGGTATTCCCAGGCTGCTGATGAGCACTGTAATATATAAAGACACAATCCAATAAATATCTTCATCCAAAATTTATAGTAATAATTGATGCGCCACCACATAAAATCGTGTAATTTTAAGAATATTCCTTGTTTATCTAAAAAGTTTAAGTACAAGGTACACTCCAATAATGCAACAATGGGATAAGCCAGCTTATCTCGTCATGTTTTGTTACACGTGCCTTTAATACCTTTAAAGTTCATTGGGCTGGAAAGATATTCTGTATACATTTTATAACAGCTCATATACCACATGAATAAGTGCTTTAAATAAGTGACTTTATATCATCGTCTTCACATTTCTTTTTTAAAATATAAGATAAGCCGTGTAAAGTGGAGAGCTCTGCTGAACAATGGCTATCAATTCATCACGCCAGCTTCCAGATGGGGATGAAAAAATATGTTAGATATTTTCGGTAAATTCGTTTAATTAAATTGTTCTGGTCGAGTGTAAAACTTTCTTTTGAGGGGAAATTTCAATCGTCTCCGTATATCCAGGGTTTTCCTCCTCCGCATTCCGGGCATTTTTCCATGCAGTATTCCGTATCGGACGCTATGCATTAATGTGGTTAAAGCTTAACAGGAGACGATTATTCACATTTCTTTCACAACCCATTGGATTGTGTTTCCTCAGCAAGAAGCGTTTTCTCATTATTGACCCATGGTTTCTTTTGAACGGAATTTCCCTGCGGAATTCTATTGTATTCCAGTTCGGTAAAAATTCGGGCTTTCTTTACCTCGTAGCTACCTGCACGTTATAGTTGAGTTCCAGCTCCCATCTTCATTCTCGCTCAATAAGAGACAGGGGAGGGGGGCGAGTATCCTAGTAGGAATTAACTTGAAATTGAGTGATTGGGATAACACTTAAATTTAGACGAAAGTAAAAGCTTAGCAAGATTTTGCTTTGTTGATTTAGCTTAATGGAACCTCTGAGGTATTATAGCAAGGAAATGGTTTTTAGAAAATTGCTCCACAGCAATATCTAGATGGAAATGGTTTATTTCTTCTTTTACGAGGATCTTTTAAATAAATAAGAACTCTCAATATATGTACAAGTATATCCTTAAAATTGTGTATGCTTTGGGGTATACTTGAGGATATAAAATCGCATGTATGTGAATTTCGTTTAATTGCGCTGTTAGTAAAATACAAACAAAATAATTAAGACTTGTTATATGTGTTGGATTGAGCATTTTCGCAAATTCAATGTTGAATTTTACTTATTTTCTGCTTTGGTATGAACTTGTTACTGTATATCGTGCAGAAATAGTATTTAGTGATTAATGTAACGAAAATTTTGAAGCATTATCCCAACCAAATACTGCCTGTAAAATATATTTATAAAATTACTAGCTGGGACCCAATACGCCACGCTGCATCCATAAGCCAATAGTAGCCAATAAAAACAATTGATTTGATATTTTTCGACACATGAATTTTACAAGGACGAAGTGCCTCAAAGAACGGGTAAGTATATCTAAAATTAACGCAAATCTACAAAATGTAACTATTCCTAATGTCTAACCAATGAATCAATTATTATTTCTGTAAAATTTCGAGGCACTAGATTCAATATGCTTTTATATTAAGTTTGACCAGTAGAATTCAATAAGCAATGTAGTATACTCAATATACCGCTGCACCCAATAGCCAATAGTAGCCAATAAAAACCATCCATTGACTTGGTATTCTGCGAGATATGAATTTTACACAGATCAAGTGCTTCAAAGGACGTATACGTGGGTCTTGAGAATGCAGCCAGGGATCTAACGGTATATTGAGTATACTAAATTGCTTTTTGTATTCTACTTGTCATACCCTTTCATGTGATACCCATGTCGAGGGGTTTTTTTTTTATATGAAAAAACCAAACTTAGGTGTAACCCTTTATACTACCAGTCCGTCATATCGTTCAGTTCATGGTGCAATGTCTAGTAGTAAGCTTGGTTTGAACTAGTGAACAGTCGCCATGGTAATAGCGATAAAGTATGGAGAGGGCTGCTACATTCCTACGGTGGCTTAAGGTGTCTATGGAGGCGCGAAAGGAACCATCACCAATGAGTTTGAGGGCACGATTTTGCACCTTGTCGAGACAAGCCAAGTCAAGACAGGTGGATTTTGGGGCGCCTGCCCAGATATACAAATTGTATTCGAGGCGCGGTCGAATGTAGGATTTGTATATTGTAGCCAATGCGGCTGACTTGCACCTCTTGAGAAATCCAAGGCATTGGGAGGCTTGTTTGTCGTTTTGGAATATGTGATCATTCCATCGCAGATGCTCCATGGTTGTGAAGAAAGTGGCAATTTGCTCTCTTGAGACGGCCGCCATGAATCTAATGGTAGATTGAGTATACTACAATTCTTATTGCATTTTACTTACCATACCCTTTCATTTGATACCCATGTCGGGGGTTGTGAAGAAAGTGGAATTTCGCCTTCTTGAGACGGCCGCCGTGGATTTAACGGTATATTGAATATTGTATATTGCTTATTGTATTCTACTTATTACACCCTTTCATTTGATACCCATATCGTAAAGGTTGTGATAATCCGCCCTCTTGAGACGGCCGCCATGGATCTAACGTATATTGAGTATACTATATTGCTTATTGTATTTCAGTTTAGTCTCAATAGCGTCATGGCCTACCTATTGTTTGACAGCCGCGTAAATTTGAAATTTTCATTAAATGGAATGATTCAATTTAATGACAATTTTACATTTACGAAGCTGTAAAATTAAGTGAAAACTCCTAAAATTACTTTTTTTTAGATTTTTTAACTATTTCTTTTAGTTAAAGGTATAAAAAATAGCCTACAACCTATTCACAGACCTACCAAATATAAACAAAAAATTTTATAAAAATCGGTCAACCCGTTTAGGAGGAGTTCGGTAACAACCACTGTGACACGAGAGAACTTATATAGTTCTTTCATCGAGTTCATTAAAAAAACGTTAAGGGAAATTTCATGAAGCGCCTACTTCGATGCTTAAAAACTTCAAAATTAAACTGAAGTTAAGTGTTATTTTTTACACTGTAACACGAAATCCTATCTAGAAAATAATAAATATGTTTCTAAAAAATCAATTATTTGTTATAAATTTGCTCTCATCATTTTCCGGTTGTTTTTATTTCTAAATTACGTCTTTCCGACCCCCGAAAGTATGCAATATCCGGAAAGAAAGGGAAATTGAGAAATTTCCCAAAACCTCGATAGAGACCCAACTACCGGCCAATAGCAATTACTTCTATTTTTTCCAAAACCATGGAGACGATAATCAACAAAAAGCTTGTAGGATATCGAGAATCCCGGCTTATAAACAACAAATAGTACAGCTTCCGACAAAAAAGATCCACTGGCGATCTTTTAGTTTGCCTTACAGAACACCTCAACCAAAGTTTGCATCGATTTGGTGAATCTAGTCTGATTGCAATTTCCAAGGCTTTTGATAGAGTATGGCACTCAAAGCTATTGGTGTTGACTCACTTTAGTCCAGTCAAAATAGACGAAAAAACGCCATAATTGGAAGATAATTCCGAAGTTGCTGAAAATTGGAACAGCCGTTAAAAACATTATTATACGTAAGCTGTAGAGACTGCCACGCGATTGGGCGGCTGCAAACTTTTTTATTCAAGGTCAAAGGGTCAAAATATCAGTTTTTTGCAAATATATGCTAAACCGTACGTCTTATCAGAAAATTGTGTTTACAAAGTTTGTAGATTAGGCGATTATCTACAAAAAAATATATTATACATTTTCTCGTAGGAATTGCCATTTCTGAGATATTGTCGTTTTAATAAGTTTAAATACTCTATTCTATCATTCCCGACTTGTAAAGGTCATCAGAAGTTTAATAAATCCTTTGTTGGAGTACGCGGCTAATATTTTCAGGGGTGATTCCTGGATATATTTGGAGAAAAAAATTGTTCTACAGAGGGCGGCTATCTCCACTATCCACTAAGATACAGGGTGATCAGGGAAAAAATTTTGTTTTTTTTTAATTTACTGAAATTTGAATAACTCCTAAAGTAATTATCATAAAGTAGCCTAATTAGGCTCATCTTTTAGGTAAATGTGTATTCTTTTATTTGGTATAAATCACAGCAACCTGAGTGGCTCCGTTCAAAAAATATGTAGGCTCAAACCAATGCTACTATGCCGCAGTTGAAAGACGAGTAACTTGTTAATTGTTCACGATAAAACTACTACTATTACTACTACCTACAAAACTACCCAAAATAAACACTTATTGTGTATGGAAATATTGTAGGTAATAGTTTGGTGCATCAGAAAAGCAAAAAAAATGTACTGTTACTAACGAATTTTCTGAGAAAAACGAAGAAATCTGCCAGGTCTAGATGCAAAGCATTGATTTGAGCCTTATATTTTTTGAACGGAGCCACTCAGGTTGCTGTGATTTATACCAAATAAAAGAATACACATTTACCTAAAAGATGAGCCTAATTAGGCTACTTTATGATAATTACTTTAGGAGTTATTCAAATTTCAGTAAATTAAAAAAAAAAACAAAATTTTTTCCCTGATCACCCTGTATCTTAGTGGATAGTGGAGATAGCCGCCCTCTGTAGAACAATTTTTTTCTCCAAATATATCCAGGAATCACCCCTGAAAATATTAGCCGCGTACTCCAACAAAGGATTTATTAAACTTCTGATGACCTTTACAAGTCGGGAATGATAGAATAGAGTATTTAAACTTATTAAAACGACAATATCTCAGAAATGGCAATTCCTACGAGAAAATGTATAATATATTTTTTTGTAGATAATCGCCTAATCTACAAACTTTGTAAACACAATTTTCTGATAAGACGTACGGTTTAGCATATATTTGCAAAAAACTGATATTTTGACCCTTTGACCTTGAATAAAAAAGTTTGCAGCCGCCCAATCGCGTGGCAGTCTCTACAGCTTACGTATAATAATGTTTTTAACGGCTGTTCCAATTTTCAGCAACTTCGGAATTATCTTCCAGTCAAACCTCTAATTTGACTGGACTACTTCTACAGAATTAGATTGAGAGTTTCCTTTCTGGCCGTTCAATCAAAGTAGTATTGGATGACGCTTAACCCGAATCCAACCCGATCTCTGCGGGGGTCCCCCAGGGAGCAATTTTATGATCTGATTTATTCCTTATCTTAAATGACCTACTTTCAATGCGAACGTTGGTTTCCAACGTGTGATTCAATACTGACAGCAGCCCGAACATATCCCAACACCAATGTTGGACGCTTGACATTGGACACTCGTAGTTCGAGCATCGACCACACGATGCGTACTACCATCAAGCGTCCAACGTTGGAGGGTGTTCATAGCATCGTGTAGAGCCGACTTCAGACAAGACAAGCATGCACCAGATCCTGTCTTGATGATCGTGAGTATTCTAACTCCATAAATGAAGACATTGAACTCATTCTAGGTTGGGGAAGGAAGAACCGTGTCGAATTCAACCCCACCAAAACAAAGTACTGTCTTATCTCCAATAAAAAGTGCAAAAACTCTCTATCCGTGTTGGTGGATCGTGTTGAACTAATGGCCGACCCATCCCTTAACATTAATCAACGATTTGGTTTGAAATGACCACATATTCCAAATCGCCAAACAGCATCCCAGTGCTTGAGATTTCTCAAGAGGTGTAAGTTCCTCGTCCAGCCATCGGCCCGTGCTGTAATATACAAGTCCTACATTCGTCCGCTTCTCGAATACCACTCTCTCATTTGGGCGGCCCTCCTAAAACCACCTTGGTGTGGTTAGAACAAGTATACAAAAGGAACTTCATATTATATCGCTGCTATCATAGTTACTGTTCCTCCGAAATAAACACTCTCCTGCCTCCACGGCAACCTTATGCCCGAACCTTATGGGAAGGGAGGTGGCGATGAACCCCGTTGAACTCTTGGATGTTGTATGAGCTCGGAAATACTGACTGCGAGAGATTATTCCATAGTCGAGTTGAGTATCTTGTTGACTGCGTGAAAGGGGGAGTTGTAGGTAAAGGGAATGAGATGAGTGGGCTAATCTGGTGTTGCGGTTATAAGATTGCCGTGGAGGCAGGAGAGCGTTTATTTCGGAGGAACAGTCGCTATAATAGCAGCGATAAAATTTTGTTCGTGCTGCTACATTCCTACGGTGGCTCAAGGGGTCGATGGTGGAGCAGGCGGTGTCGTCATCAATTAATTTAAGTGCCCATGCATGAGGGAGTTGTATTCGAGAAGAGGCCGAATGTAGGATTTATAAATAACAGCACGGGCCGATGGCTGGAGGAGGAACTTGCACCTCTTACGAAATCCCAAGCACTGGGATGCTTGTTTGGCGATTTGGAATATCGCAAGTCTTTCGCTAATGTCACGCCTAAGATGTGTAAGGATGGGTCGGCCATTAGTTGAACTTCATCCACTTTCAAGGGTGGAGAGGTGTTGATTTTTTTTGGAGATAAGACAGTACTTGGTTTTGGTGGGGTTAAATTCAACACGATTCTTCTTTCCCCACTCTAGAATGAGCTTAATGTCGTTATTAATAGAACTGGGCATTAATTTACGATCATCAAGACAGGATCTGGCATGATTCTGTCTTGTATCGTAGCTGTAAGAGTAATGCAGGGTACCGTCGTCAGCCAAGCTGAGAAGTAGGTTGGAGGGGATTGAAAGTAGGTCATTTATAAAGATAAGAAATAAGGCTGGTGATAAAATTGACCCTTGGGGGACCCCCGCAGAGATAGGGTTTGGTTCAGATTTGATGCCATCCAATACTACCTTAATTGAACGGCCGGAAAGGAAACTCTCAATCCACTTCTGTAAAAGTGAGTCGATTCCAATAGCTTTGAGTTTAGCTAACAAGGCTAAGTGCCAAACTCTATCAAAAGCCTTGGAGTTATCCAAAGCAACCAGACTGGATTCACCTGATCCATGCAAACTTCGGCTGAGGTGTTCTGTAGGACAAACTAAAAGATCGCCAGTGGATCTTCTGTGTGCGAAGCCATACTGTCTGTCGTTTATGGGTAGGTTGGATTCTAGATATCCCATAAGTTTTTTGTTGATTATCGTCTCCATTGTTTTGGAGAGAATAGAAGTAATTGCTTTTGGGCGGTAGTTGGAGGGAAGGCTGGAGTCACCAAGAATATGACGTGGCTTTGGAATATGATTTTAACCCAAAGATAGTTAAAATCTGAAGTCGTGTTTGAATATATTTTATAATAAGCCACGTCATCCCTAACAAATATGGCAATACCCCTATGGGGGGAGATATTGTGCACTAAAGTGTACCCCGACACCTGGTAATGACCTAAGTCAGTATCGGGTGATATATGGGTTTCACTAAGCGCGAAGATTGGGGGTTTATAAGTGGATAAGTGGTACTCAACTAAGGAAAAATTCGCATGAAGTCCACGAATGTTACAGAAATCAATAGCAAAATTTGACTTGTAACGGTATTTCGGTTGCGCAGGCTCAATCGCCACGTTTTAGGGGATATATGCCGGCATTACATTTGCTGCAACCATCACAGTCAATAAAATTTGTCCGCGTCAAAGTGTTATGCCTTTTGAGACGGGGCAAATTTTATCGACCGACAGATTTTAGCCGTGGCACCTGCAGGACCGAGTTGCGAGAGAGGGTAGGGAGCAAGGGTACTTACTTGCGCCGTTCGTCGGTCCGGTCGTGTCTAGTGAAGGGAGCTGATATTGCTCAATAAGCAATACAGTTATTCTACTTATGATACCCTTTCATTTGATACTCACGTTAATGGGGTTGTGAAGACAATAGTAATCCGCTCTTTTAAACGGCCACCATGGATCTATCGACATAGGCTATTGTATTCTACTAATGATACCCTTTACAGCCGCCATGAATCTAACGCTATATTGGGTATACTATATTGCTTATTGTAGCCTACTTATGATACCCTTTCATTTGATAGCCATGTCGAAGGGGTTGTGAAGAAAATGGTAATCCGCCCTGCCCTCTTGAAATGGCGGCTATTTATCTAACGACATAATCTATTGTATTTTACTTATGAGACCCTTTCATTTGATGATACCCATGTGGGGGTGTTGTGAAAAAAGATTAATCCGCCCTCTTAAGACGGCCGCCGTAAAAGTACACCATATTGCATTGTCATCGGAGCTAAAGCTGTATGTAAAATTTCATCACGATCGGATAACCGGAAGTGTTCCAAAATTCGATTGTAAAATTTGTACCGGACAGACAGAAAAGAAGGCGTTTTTAAATAGATTGTTTTTTATTACTGAATGACAATTGAGAAAAATTAATTTAGAGATAAATAAGACTGATCTTTATGCAATAAGACTTATCTTTATGAAGACATTAATATACCCAAAGCCGTAATTTATGCAAATTAAAAGGAAAATTTCCCATGCCTTTTTTTAATGCTCCAGAACACAACTGAATAGAACAGATTAAAAAAATGCACATATAGTTTCATGATACAAAGTAAGGTCTGGAAAAATTCAAATATTTTCGGGAAAACCTAGAAAAGTCAGAGAAATTTGGTGTTAGGAAAAGGTGGCAGAACCCTTGATTTTACGTGCAAGGCGGAGGTGATGACAAACAGGAAAATCAAGGCCGATTTATTAGTATCTCTGTCTCAAATCTTCTTTGCCCGATATTGCTATGTCACCCCTTCACCCCAATATTCTACACGATCATTGGTCAGGGTATTCTTCAGAACTCGTGAGATATTTAGGTGTCTCGAGGAACTTGATGCAACAAATCCACTGGACATACACCCTATTGTCCTCTAGAAATCCGAGTCACCTTTAACTTAGCCTCTGCGCAAACTTTTTGCCCTATCATAATTTTCCGCAGTTTTTCCAGACTATTGAAAAACTGCACATGTTTAGCCCATATCGAAACAAGTTATACAACAAGTCCAATATCGACCAATAGCAATTAGGTCTATTCGAATTTTCGTTATAGGTAATTATATGCTGGTGTCAAGGCTATTATATACGACAATCGGTGCGGGTTCAGACATAAAAGCTCCACTGGCAATCTTTTTGTGTGACATACAGAACCCCAGAACCGAAGTTTGAATCGATTTAAGATCAAAAAGTTCGTATTTTGTATTCATATAAATAAGTAATAGAATGTAAGACTCCATACTAAGCAGACATAGCCCCCAGAGTAATGCATGCCCTGTAAAATGCACCAGAAAAACGCAATTTGGACGGGTCAAGTAATGCCAGTGGCTTCCAACCCATCTGAAGTTCATAAAAGTTTGTTCATGGCTACCAGCTAGAATACTGATTTCAAAACCACTCAAAAAGTTCAAAGGATTTTATCCTTTTTCATTTACCACCAAGTTACCCTCACAGATTTCAGAATTCGCATCATACCCAAGTTTTTACGTTGCTGTGGTATAATTAAGGATACTATAATTTCTACGTGTAGGCTCGAAGGTGTTGTAAGGTGAATAAACTGGGACCATAAACAGGTCAATGTCTATTTGTTATAGTCAGTGGGGTTGTTATACCTCCACTGTGTTGCTGCTGATTCAATTCACTCGTAACATGTCCTTTTTCAATAAACAAAACCACAAATAAGTCAGAACAAGGTTCGGTCGATAAGACAATTTAAAAATCAAGCAATCAAGTTATGAATCTCTCTGAATACTTAAAGCTGTCTCAAATACCCAAGGTTCTGAAGTAGTAAGCGGCCTGAAGTTTCCTGTGAAAATTTAAATTTCTTAAATTTCTCTAAATTTCTCAAATTGCTTCCGCTTTGGAATTATTTATAAAATTTCTGGCTGTAAAACTAATTATCCCAGGATTCGAAAATTTGATGTAATTTTCACCTTTAAATCTGCTAAGTAAAACAAGCTTAGGTACTTCAGGAATAAGAATTAAGCCTAATAGAATATTCTGAGGATATAATAAAAAGAAACCGGGTGGCCATATTGGCTTACATCGGTGAAGCATAGATAAATAGCTACCTTCTTCACTAAGAGCCTGGTGCGGTTTAAGAACAACTAAAATCTTGATTATTATCTCCGAACCACCTCGATGCCGAAGGAAGGTCGCAGGATTTTCTTATTTAACCCTTTTTTAAATTCAAGGGTCATTTAAGCTTAATTATTCCATTATGAAAGTCAGCCATCCGAGGGTTTTTCTGAAGAGAAAGACGGAAAACTTTCACAAAGAGCTTTTACATCAAGATGCATATTACTTAAGGGCCTTTTAAGGACTTCCGCAATTTTTCCCCTTTTTGCGAATTTTATTAATTTGACACATTTCGTTTGCTTGCAACCCAACCCTCTTATAAATGAACATGAGCAGAAAAACAGTCATGTATTATTTATAGCTGATATAAATCAGACCTGATTCCATTTCATGAAGTATTTGTACGGTTTTGAGAGTGTTCTTTGATTTTTTATGACTTATTTAATTTACGAGATGTTTACATGTCTGAATCTCCCTTTCATAAAATACACGTGTAATGTATGGTTTCCAGTGGTGCGAATGTATTGTGCTCATCACTGGCTTCCCGGTGGAGGACGACAGAATCCCCTCGCTGCTGTCAAAAAATTTCATCGTGCGCTAAGGAAATTATTTAAAAAAGAAATCTTTCTGCGTTAATGTCATGTCTTGATTAAGTGTATCCAATTACGTATATAGGTGCTCCGTACTTAATTTATGGTTCGTCTAAGTAAAGTTAAATTTGTTTTACTAAAACATCCGAAGGCAGTTTTAGGGTACATCCTTGTAACAAACCTGACAGCTGTATTACTTGATTCACTGAACCCAAATAAAAGTGGAAAGTAAAACTCTTGCAGACGTAGTCTGATGGTGACATTACCAGGGACAGGGAGGCGAATGTAGATGCTGGAGCGAATTTCTGTACTGGTACACTGGTAAGAGAGTTTTCTCTAACCTAGATTGTAATTGTTGCCTGGGTGGAAATAGGATCTTTTTGGCAGCACTTATAAATTTGCAAAGGTAATTTTAAATCGCAGCACTTGTCTTGATGTTAAAATTTACGCGTAAAGTTGGTTAAGACCTCAAACATTCTTGTAATTGAATTATGGAGTTGAGGTTTGGGGTTAATTTTACTTGAATTTCCCTTTGAAAATTATGATTTATTCCTTCTGATAAAACTTGACTCGATTTTCTAAAGAAAACTTTCTTTTGCATATTTTGTGAAAACCATAAAAAAGAAATAGGTTTTCGGTAAAGTGTATTGTTCATTCGTTAGAAGCAATTTCTTTCCAGATTTTTGGAATTAGTTCTTTTATTATTTTGTCCACATGGGTGATATTAAACCAGGGGTTCTTCTCGTTCGTCGACTTCAATCTAGTATGGGCCAAGCTGGCAACTTCGAATAAGTTATGGTTATTAATAAATGATAATTTAAACTAGTGAAGGCAACTATAGATTTTGTTGTTAATAGGCGGGAAGTTGTTTGTTCTTTTATATTCATTTATAATAATTAATATTTATCATATCTTTGAATAAATAAATTTTTATGAATATTTGTTGTTCTTAACACTAACTCCGCAGTGCTCTGAACCAAAAATCATGTTAGAGGACGTCCATTAACTACGTGAGGCTTTCAGGAGGGGGGAGGTCGAGCCTAATCTCACCCAATCTTACGTGGCGGAGAGGGGGGTCTCGGCAAATATCACGTAATTTTTCCCCTCAAGAAACAGTGTAAAATTGCTAGAAAACTGGATTAAATTAAGTAAAACCTGTTTGACCTATAGGCCGCCGGCAGGCACGATGAAGGCCACACAATACTCAGTTTGACTGAGGGATGTGGACTTCAGGTAGCCGCCTGACAGGTCGTGGCATTCAGGGGACGTTGTGATTCCCTACAGACACAGAGGCGAAGATGACAGTTTAGCATAGCAGGGTGTCAATGCAAGTGCCAAAATGTTCATGGCCTCAACGAAAACTTTAAAGGCACAGACAGATTGGTGACTGGAAAAGCCTTCAAAATACACCGGCCACCATATTTGCGGACACAATGGGTAGGCGGCACTTAAGTTGTTTCAGTCGACCTCATCATACAAACATTCAAGTGTTACAAAAATTATTGTATGAAGAGGTCGATAGGAACAACTTACGTGCTACCACCCCACAGACGACAAATGCCCACACATTACATATTTTTATCAATTTTTTTTGTTGGATTACAGGCCTCATCCAGGCGTCCGCGGAGATATGTGGCGATACTTGGCTACAAGGCAAAAACTTTCAGGCCACGACCTGCCTTCGAACTGTGGGTGAAAGAGGGCCTTAAGATATGGCTAAATTCGTACGCCGAAACGACGCAAAAATCGCCTCACGTAATTTATGGACGACCCCTTATATTAGTTCGGTTTCGCGATTTTACATTTGGTTCAAGTATATAGTTTTTGGTGTCATAGCACAAATAAATTATGTAGTTATGTTCCAGGAGACGTTGATTATAAGATGTAAGAGGTTTTTGCATTGTTCAGTTGTTGCATTGTTCACATTGAGCGAACACTGTAAGTGAAGGTAAGCCCGCTTTAACCTGCCTGCTTTCTTTGTGTGTTCTATGTCTGCCCACTGTCTTCTGCACTTAACAAGGGCAAGGAAGAGCATACATTCACTCCCTGCCCGCGATTAGACTTCGTTAATAGGAAGTTTGCTGATTTTCCCGATCACGTAAAAGAGTCAATAAACGGTTGAATGACCAAATCAAAGAATCTCCTCGAGTTCGTCAATGGTTTAGATGAATTTTTGTTCCACACTAGGGTTTGTGGGAGCTCCTCGTCAAGCTCCACAACTCTTCCAGGCCAAGCCTAATCTTGTAAACTGTGGTTACTTCAACCACTGTTGCACTGGCTTACTTTAACATTTTTTGCGCGTTCGGTTGCATTGTTGCCTTTATTGAACTCGTAAAAAATGCCGAATATGCCTTTTTTCCGTTTCATTAGTTCGTTCAAAAAATCTACCTTAGAACTGTACTACACACTTCTAGCTTTGCCATAAGAACAAGAAAAATAACAAGGTAAAATTAATACGTGTTTCATAACAAAGTTGATGTAGGTAGTTTAACCCCTCCCGCCGTCCATCGGATCATGTATTTGGAAAATCGCATTATATATGGGATTATCCAATAAATACAAAAAAATAAAAAAATTACTAAGTTAAATTTAAACAAATTCTAATTTATAGCATACGCAACATTTTCAGATACGAAATTTATTTGCTTTTGCTTAGTCCACATTTTGCATTTAACCGCGCTTAAGGGAAATTTGCTTTGACTAATGTGTTTGTTAAGAATCAATAAATAATATAATTTTCATTATTTTTTTAAAACGGCCCTTAATTTTTTTCCTCCAACGAATAGCTGTACGTATGCCTTGAAATCTAAAGTATCTTTCAGCGTTCTAAAGCCATCTTTTCGCCGCAAGATTTCATTTATTTCATCACGTTCTCGTTGTTCAACTCTGTCTTTTCCATTAAGTCACGACTTCCACCCATCGTTCCTTGTTCCGTCTAGCGACATGTCCAGCTGTATTCTTACTTAATGTCCGTGTTTAATATATAATAACTAAAAAGTTCGTTGCCTAATATCGTTATTTTTTATCCTCATACTCTGTACTGTCAGCATCGTCATAGTTTACATTAATTCTCGGCGTACCACATGACGTTTTGATCAGTGACTTTATTCATAATTTTTAGCTCACTCTGTAGATCTTATAGATGCATCTCATGCTTGTGAAACACATCATGTTTCAATATTTTTAAGGTTTTTTTTTCTTGCCTAAACTAATTCTTCTATTTTTTCCTCATCTAATTTCTACTTCGTGTATGGTTAGGTTGAAAATTTAAGATCAGGTCGACTCAGGTGGGAAAGCTGCATTGAGTTGAACTTGGGGCAGTTCGCGCAATGTGACGTCGACTGTAAACGACACGGGCGTGTTCAAAACCCTTACTAACCACGGGAGTTTTTGAACATCAAAAAGTTATGCAATGGCTATTTTGTAGTTAACCACGGAGATTTGAAGCACAAAAGTTTAACATTGTTTACCATAGTGAGATTTTTGAACCCGCTCCGTGTCGTTTTCAGACGACGCACACTGGGGCAGATACCCTCAAAGACTGGCAGAAATTCATAAAATGAAATGTTATTTAGAAATACCCACTTGTACTATTTCAAAATAACACTATCTACCTACGATTTCGCAGAAATTAAATGCTTCGTAACTTATCCTAACGGCCACAAAAGTGTGCCTTATTCGTCATTTGCTCACGTATTTTGGGCGGCCATTTATTTTGAACCGTTTCAAAGTAGTTTTGAGGTGTCATTTATAATTTATTTATACAAATCAACCATGGAAGCTTCAACTTCAGGTACGAAACAATATTTTAGTAACTGTTAACTTTTAATTATGTACACATAATATCCAAAAATAAAATTATCAATTAAAGTTATAAAATTGTACTAAAATCTATTAAAAATGGAGATTTTCTTTAGGTTCCAAAGCATATCAAGTATCAACTTAAATATTGGTAGGGTCCTTATACCATGTACTTAAAGAAAAACAAAAAAAGTTGCTACTTTTTGATACTTTATTAATTATGCGAATGTTTATGGATATTTGTGAAACCAAAATTATTTCTTAAATATTTCAATGTGCAGTAATAGTCATTACTTATTTAAGGGACGAATCTAAATACATTATTTATAACCAGAAAAGAACTTCTTAATATTATGAAGTGTTCTGGAAAGGATAGCTTTAACGACCAATATGATTTTATGCTGAAAGAGCTGCAACATAAGACTAGTTGTGATCAGAGTAATTTAGGTATTTTAAAACAGACTCTATCTAAGTTTAAGTATGAGTATAGAACAAGATGGTCAAAAGCATGTACGATCGAAGACGAATTTCGAAAAAATAATAAAGAGTGGCTGGAAACTGCACTTTCTTTACCTCGTTGCACAAAACAACTTTCAAATATAAAACGTGGTCGACAACTTATTCCATTTGAATTATGTTCTGAACGAACAAAAAGGTCTAAGACAAAAGAGTTGCGTGATTCTGCTCCTACAGAATCATTGATATATGCTAGTTGTATGAAGTTACGAGCTGAAGGACAGGTTCAGGCCTCAAAGTTATAAAAAATATAGCCACAAATCCAGAAGAGGCCAGAATTTATCAACAAAACTACAATAAATTATAAGAGCCGTAACAAGTTTTATCAGGAGAAGATGCTCTGGCGGTTTTAATAGATGTAAGTTATCTCGTGAACAGGATTGATTTCCTTATAAATTTTTATTTAAAATTTATATTTTTTATTAAAAAAATGCCGCGAAAGCGAATCGAAATCAGCGCCCCCGTATACTAAGTTTTGTAGCAATTGAAGGATATTTCACTTTTTGTCGCCATTTTGAAGTCGCCATCTTGTTTATGATAAAATGGGCACTAAATTCGTAATCAGCGACCCTAAAAACCTCCGAATACCAAGTTTTGTAGCAATTGAAGGATATTTAACTACTTTTGGTCGCAATTTTGAAGCCGCCATCTTGTTTATGAAAAAATTGACACCAAATTCGAAATCAGCGACCCCAAAAAACCCCATAAACGAAATTTCAAATTGATTGGTTAATGTTAAAGACTTTTGGCCAGCTTTTCAGCCTTTTGCCCCACTGTGCGACGTCGAATTGTATGAACTGGGCCTTTTCTATGTCTCTCTTTGACATTAGTATACATCTGTAGCCATATTTTAATTGTATGTCATAGAAAGTATTTTTTCTCAATTGTGTTGATAAGTTTATATAAGATTTGTATAATAAAAAAATTTAAAAATATCAAAAACAGATTGGTATCGAATGTTTTAGGCGATTTACTTCCGTGAGGAGGCTGCTTGGTTTTTCTTGGCCCCCGAGAAGGAGAGGGATGCCGATCTTCATAATAAGAAGAGGGTTAGATCCTCTGGATCCTTCTCAGGCCACAATAACCCGGAAAACTTTTTGCCGTGCAAGGGACACTCCTGGCGGCGATAGCCGAGCTAGAACAGAGCTCAAAACAGCCCATGTTGCTAGAGGTATAAACTTAGCCTCCAGATTATCAGTTTGTATTGTTAATGTCCAATTTTGGTAACTTACATGGTGCTGCGATGTTATGGCTCCTGTATTCCGGGGAGCTTTTGAATTAAACACTTTTTAATTTTAGTACTTTCACTTATAACTTTATTATTAATAACAATTATCGTTTTATCACAAGTTTTAATTATCGGATTAAATTGAAACAATTTATTTGTATAATGTATGTTATATATATATATATATATATATATATATATATATTTAGAGTCACTGATATTTTCGCTTTGTATTCACGCACGATGTCACAGGTTAGAGGTAGCCTTTTTGATAGAGTGTTAAAATCGGAGATGCCGGAAATTGGCTATCCCTCCAATAGACACGATGCGGGCGGAACGGAACAGAGAACGGTAAGATCACTGAACTTTAAGTTCGGTGATCGATGGAGTGTTCCGACTGATCGTGTTTATTGTGTGGGAGGCTGTTGTGTGACTTTGCGTAAACTTGGTAATTAAGTTTACGCGGTCACTACATACTCCCCCCCCAGCGTAGCGTTAACGAAATGTTACCGCTTTAGACGGCTTAGCTTCGTTGTCGCGGTCACAACCGAAGGCTGGCTTTAGCCTGTCAATGGATATTGACTTGGTTGTGCCGTTCAATTTGACGACGAAGTGTTTTCGTAATCGTTTGATTACTTCATATGGGCCCTCGTATGGAGGTTCGAAAGGTTTTCGAACTCTGTCGACTCGTATGAAAACGTAGTCGGCGTTCTCCAGGGCTTCTGGCACGTAGACATCCTTTTGGACGGGTTGCCGAGGATGTATTGCCTTGATGTTCTGCATATGAGAACGAAGGCGAGACAGGAATTCTGATTCTTCAATTGGACTCTCATCCGTTGGGATAGAAATCGAATTGGGAAGTCTCAGATTCTGACCATATACGAGCTCGGCTGGTGAGCATTGTAAGTCGGTCTTAATTGCCGTGCGTATGCCTAACAAGACAAAGGGCAAGTCTTCACTCCAATGAGTAGTGTTGTCCCTTGCCATTAAGGCTGCTTTAAGTTGCCTGTGGAACCGTTCAACCATCCCGTTTGCTTGTGGATGGTAGGCGGTGGTCCGGATTCTATGAGTGCCGAGTAATTTGGCAACTTCATTGAATAGTTTCGATTCGAACTGCGTACCTTGATCGGTTGTGATCTCGAGTGGTACGCCGAATCGTGGGACAAATTCAGTGACGAATTTCTTTGCCACTGTTGAAGCTGAGATATCCCGAATTGGGTATGCTTCAGGCCATCGCGTGAATCTATCACTATCGTTAAGATATAAGAGTATCCACGAGATGGGGGTAGGGGTCCCACTATATCCATATGGATATGGTCAAATCTATTATTTGGAAGTTTGAAAGCTTCCAATGGAGATTTGGTATGCCGTGAAACTTTGGACTTTTGGCAACCTAGGCATGATCGAGACCACTCATTGCAGTCTTTATTGATCGATGGCCAGAAGTATTTCTTGGTAACGGCTCGTCTTGTAGCACGAATACCAGGATGAGAGAGACTATGTTCGGAGTTGAACGCTAGTCTCCGTAAGGAAGTGGGTATGTAAGGCCTAGGAATGCCTGTACTAGTTTCACACCACACTTGATGGGCGGTAAATGGTATTGGCGTGAGAACTAGTTTTACCCGTGAGCCGTTGCTGGGGTGCTCTTGTAGAGACTTTAACTCTGTATCACCTTGTTGAGCCTGAGCCAGTGTAGGCAGGTCGAAGGTGACCGAGTCGACGTTGTCGGTTGCTAGTGAGCGCGACAAGTAGTCGGCGACAACGTTTTGTTTACCCGACACATGTCTGATGTCTGTAAACCGTAACCCGTAAACTTGGTACGGGAGGAATAGGTTAAAGGTTATGAGGGATCGGTTGAAGATTTAACATCTGAGAAGGCTAGTAGATTTATTATACATATGAAAGATAGGAGGTAAAGCCTCATTGTACTGTCGACAGTTCCATGATTGAGTGCAATGTCCAAGCAAGTCCTACGCGGTAAGATAATAAGAAAAGAATGAAAGAACTGCCAGCGCCATTGGTTCATATTCTTACAGGCATTGGCGGGGGGAACGATAAGGAATTTCTGTAAAGATAGAATACAATAAAAAAAGAATGTAAATTCACAATGCTGATTTAGTACACATTTATTGTACTGTAACTATAATGAAGAATTTGCGTAGAATAGGAATATTTCTAATTAGATATATTGTAAGTGTACAAAACTGCTTGCGAATAATATTTCCAGTTTTTTTTTTTTTTTTTTTTGTAAAATTACTGCAGAAATTTTTTACAGTGTAGGTGGCACCATGTCTTCGAGCCACAGACCTCTGTATTGTATACGGGGTTTTTAACCCCTACGCTTTTGGGGCAGTCAGCATTTTGCACATTTATGTAAAGTTTTTCAGGAACCCCGTTTCTGTTATGCTGCTTTACAGGGCTTCTTATTACGCAGGTCAAAGGCGTTTCTTAGTCCACAAAAAGAGGATGTATGTATACAGAATGCGGGGAATTTTTTTATCCGAAGCCCTCCTGCACCCCCTAAAACAATCAAAAATCAAATTATTTCCAAAAATCATTTATTTGGGTGTACAAAGCAGCTTTGGTTAAACAAAATTTTTCGTTGGAGAACCATAATCCGTGAGAAAAAATGGGGGTTGTCTGGTTGTCTTTGATATTTCAGACAGACAGTGCAGAGGCGGCGCTTTCATAGGTGCAAATGGTGCACTAGCATCGGGCGCAATTGGACGGAAGCGCCATTTCAGAAATTAAATTAAAAAAAGGAATTGAAACTCATAAAAAAATTCCCGTGACTTCATTTTCATCTATTCATTCAGAATTCATTTTTATTACCACGATTTAGTTTTCCAATTTATTGTCTCGAAAAAGAAAGGTCTGTACGTCTGTCCCTGAACTCGAGTGAATCGGGGCTGAAGATGTTACATGATATAATTTTATCGGAGCGTTAGATACATAATAAAATGAATATTTAAGTGTTTGTGCCTTTGTCCATTGTCCTTCAGTGCGACCAAAAAATGAACGCGCAGTATGGCATATTACACCGGTCGCAAAAAAACCAAGCCGGCCCTGCTCCCAATGTCAGTAGAGAATAATGATCATATACTCTGGTAGTGTGGAAGAAGGATATAAGAAGGGTTTTAAGTTACCTAATGAAGGGCGACAACTCATCAGCCTGGGAGAACTACAAGCCCAGAAAAATAAAAGAAATAAAAAAACTATATATAGAAAAGTATCGTGGTCGGCGAAATTCTGCATAATACAGAATATATCGGAAAGTCTCAAAATTTATGAAACAATGAAAAGGATGGCAGACAAGCTGAAGGAAACTACAAAGCAAAATCATGATGGAAGATCACTCTCCAGGAAGCTTCCTAGGGTAGGTATTGCGATTACTCGATATTAAATGAAAATGAGGTTAAACCCAGATGGATTTGATAGTATCGTGCATGACAAAAGAGGGAGAGGGAGCGAAACTTGCTATAGAAACAACTTGCCCATTCAAGAAATCGCGGCTTGGCGAAATATTCTCCGCTTTCTCCAATGTGATAAGAGGGCTATTGCACTTTAACAGGGGCGGTGCTTTCATGTTGGTAAATGGTACGTTTGCACCGGGCGCAATTCGAATCCGATGCAATTTTTCCATTGTCCTTCATTGCGATCAAAAAACGAGGAGTATACTGCACCGGGCGCATAAAATCCTAGCGTTTTTTTTTTTTTTTTTTTTTCAAAATATTTTAATCTATTCAAATATATTAATCAATCTCAAAACAATACTTTGTATTATAAAGGAGTCCATACCCATGTAAGTAATGAAAATGTTCAATCAGATCTTGTTACGGTTCCACCAGTTCACGAAACAAATCAATGAGTTCTTTATTGCATATGACATTTTTACATAAGGTAGCAATTTCCTATAAAATTTCCAATTTAATCCATTGACTTCATTGTATGCATTATTCGACAAAATTGATGTTAGTTACCGACAAATAGGAAATCCATTCGCCATTTAGTACACAACAAAACCATTTTCCATGAAAATGTCACAGCACGAATTTTTGTATGCCATTGAAATTTTATGGGTACATTATTTAAATTTGCGAACGGCAAAAACATATACCTACCCATCAATTACAGTGCATTTACCTCAGACAAATGTTACGCTAATTAAATAAATCGCCGAAATGTTTGCTCCCCACCGACTTACTAAATAATTAACTAATTTCGTTAGATGTATGACATCGGTTCATACATTCAGATACTCGGTCCTCGCAAATAAATAGCTTCATTCTTTCTCGCTCCCAATTTGCGTGACTCCTATTTTAGAAACGGCAGCAATTTGTTGTTTGGTTGATTACTTTCAGCTTTCCATTGCTTCTTTGCACATTTAACACATCACCGATCACCGGTGTGTGTAGCCGAAATTGTGTCAAAAATTCTGCACACGCGATGGCCAGAACAATCCTGTTACCTCGTATACCTGCTCAAACAAAATTTTCCACCTGATTTTGTTGTAATTTAATTGGTAAGTGGCAGGCATGTAATGAAAAAAATTACCCTTTAATTATATAAAATTTGGCTTTAGAGTTTTACTTTCAACAATTTAATAGAACATTTTTTTAATCATAGATTATTTAATTTGATAATGTTTTATAAAGTTGCGGTTAATAAAAAGTTCATGATTTATGAAGTTATTGGGGATACTTCGAACCAGGATTTAAATTGCTGCAGCAATTTTAATACTGATGCTGTTTATAGAATTTTTCAAACGCCGTGACACAAAAAATTTGAGCAGTTCTGCGCACCTCGTTGCCAAATTTTATAAATAATGTTCTATCATTTCCCCTCTTTTTAGTTAAAACGGCAACAAACACTGAAAAAACTCAACAAAATAATTTGGGAAGGGATGCGCGCATGCCGATTGCCGAATGAATAAAGTTAGTTTATCTTTCTATGTGTTGAGCAGAGCTTTTAAATACATGTAAAGCCCCTGCTCAACAAAGGCAGTTTATTCAATATAATAAGCATAATTTTACTTTAATTATGCGAAATATTTTTCATTTATAAATTTAAAATAATTTAAAAAAAATGCTGAAAAAAATTCCTTTGAATAAATGAGCGTTTTCATTCATAAACCGATAGTTCCCCGCAGTCGCAAGCAACACAACCTCCCAGGGCAGAAGCGCGTATGCGACTGGCAGGAAATGTCAACAATCTAGTAATCAAAGTGATAAAAACACTAATTTCGTATTTTTTAGTAGAAATTACTACAAATTATTTCTGTAGCATATGTGTAAAATATAATAACCTTAAAATAAAAAAAAAATATATAAAAACGGGTGCTTTTCAGTCATAATTTGTAAATTTTTTAAATAATCATTGTAGTCCCAGAAAAATACACCTCCCTTTAGCAATACGCAGTCGCGACTGATTGCATGGCAGCAAGTGATTTGATAGGAGGAGTTAACTGAAGCTTTTGTCTGAACTTTTAAACATTTTTAAGAGCTTAGCTGGGGAACATGCGCGGGATGTCACGAGGTTTGAAAACAACTATACTTTTTCTGCCAAGAAGACCACAGAAATTTACAGCAATCATACTTATGTTCAATCATTTTGCTGCAGGCTATGAAAGCTTTTTTATTTCATATTGCTGCGTATGCTGTTCCTTATAAATGCTGGAGCATGCTGCTCCGGCTGCGAATGCTTCACATTCACATACAAAAAAGTTCCCACCCTCTCAACAAAAGTACTATTTTACTATATAAAGTTGCACTATGAAGAAAAGCTGAAGGAAGCAAAATATTCGACAGGCTTTGGAGAGGAAAGCTTTGGAAAACTGCAAGCAAACAGCAAGCTTTTCACAGCAAAGTATTTTACAGCAGAAGCATTGGCAGCCGGACCAATATCCTGCTGAAAGTAATTTGAAAGCAACAGCATTCGCAGCAATTTGGAACAAACAGCTTTCACAGTCATCAGCAAAGTAAGCTTAAAAATATATGCTTTGCTTTAAGTTTACTTTTCTTTCAAACCCTGCTTCGAACGTCCGTCAACATTTAACCCCAAAATTAAAAATATTTTTACGAATTTCTTTTTTTTTTATGTTATGTTGACAGTAGTGGTTAACAGCAAAATATTGCCTATACATATTACAAAATATAAAAATACGAATCAATAAATAAACTGAAAAATCCAATTTTATTCCATAATCGTCCGAAACTCCACAGCCTGGACGACGTATTGTATGTGCCACTTTGTCACCTCTATTACAATGAAAATGTCCTACCCATAGACTCCTTATGTTTATATGTTGTATAAATGCATGTTTATAGTATGTATAAAATGTGGATCTTTTTGTAACTGATACAATTCATAACTGGAGAAAATCCTCCAAGCTCCACTTCCGGTATCTCCTCCATATAGTGACGTATTTTCTATTTGAAGTACTATATAACGTGTTCCTCGTTACCTTTGAATGTTCCGGTTTCGGATCCTCAAGGTAGTATAGGACTTAATAAGGTTCTATAGAGTTTAAATTTCTTTCTCGGTGATGTTTCTTATCTTCTATATAAATATAACAAAAATCAAGTGTTTTCTAAAAATTTTGTCTGACTGTATGTCTTATGTATGTATAGCCGCACTAGTCTCGGAAACGGCTAATTCGATTATTGGATTAAACCGAAACTTAAACCCGCAGTCGAAAGAAAGCGAACGCTTTTTTATCATGCCAATTGTAGATCTCAAAGAACACTATCTAAATATTTAGTTTTGCTTAAGTAAATCTTTTTTTACCATCTGAAGCCCTATTCTTTCTGGACCGATACTCGGAATTAGCGTTGCCTATAGCCCGATCAATATTTACTTAGGCCACAACTTACTTATGCTCCTTTAATCCTTCATTGGATATAAAACAGTTGCCCTCCAGTGGACTCTGTATTGCGCGACAGCTGTCAGATCTGACAAGAATTTCTCAGTTGTTGCGACCTCTGCTAGCATGGTCCTCCTCCGCGTTATTCTAGGTCTTCCGATTCGACGGGATTGTTGCGGATTCTAGTCAAGCGCTTGTTTGGCTAGATTCTCGTTTTTGTGTCGCAAGGTGTGGCCAACCCAATTCCATTTCGTGACGGGTGGGTTTTTACGGTGGAAGGTTGTCAGCTTGCCGCCCAACCCCCAAACCTGGAGGACCAGTCCGGTAATTGTTTCGTTTTGAGGCGCGAAACACTCGCCTTTCACCCTCTTCCGTCAGTTACTAGAGCATCACCCGTTGTAAAGTTAACGTCTTCGTGGAGGTGGAGGTAGGATTCTGTAGCATACCGGAAAGACTTAGGTCGTGAAGACCTTAGATCGCAGATGGTATTTCTCAGGACTTGTCTCTTTGGTGTACCGGCACCACCAAAGGTCTCTGAGGCCGTTGCAACCATTTGACCCCCATCTAAGAACCATAGGTATAAGAAATTGGAGACTTCAAGACAGGGTGCGACAATCGTGAAGGACGATGTTGCACTAAGCCAAGGTCAATAACAGCCAGTGGAGCTATTTATGATCTTTGGGTGCAGGTATACACTCTCACACCAAGAGTACTAAGACATTTTTTAAGTGGGACATTTCAATAAATTGAGCAGTCAGTACAATTTACCTAGCCTAGGAAAAGTCCTGCTCAAGTGTTACCGTATGGAGTCTGCTAATCAAAAAGCTCACAGTGCTATTGTTACTGTTGTTGGGCTGTTTTGATTAAATAACATTTCAAACTAAGCACACAGCTACAATTTAAAAATTTAGCCAAGATTTTTTTTTCGTTAAAAATAAAGATACATAGTAATATTTAGGATTATACATATATGTAGAAGTAAATTTCCTAGTTCAATTTCACTCGACATATTTTTCAGAACTAAAATAATCCAAACTCATAGAGTTCTTGGAGGGGGGGTGTCCCTTGTATTTCTTAAGTTTTTTAAATGAGTTTCCAATTATAAACTGATTTTGCAAAGAAAAAATGGCTCAATTGGGAATTGTAGTTAAGAAAAAACTAAATCGACAATTACTCAAATAGTAATGATCAGATCTTGCTGATCGTTTGTGCATTTTCGTGATGTTGTCACACGTTCATGAATTTTCAGGCCTCTATGATCATTTGTTTTCGAGTAAACCAATAGTGAAAATAACGTTATTTGAAAACTTTGGAAGATATTTGCAAGTTCACAATTGCTCCTAGCGACCTCTATCAGGCTCATTTTTTAGAGAATTTCATAACGAACAACTTTCCTAGTGTATATTTTATACAAAAAGTTAGCAGGAATGAAGATATCGAAAGAAATATAGAAAAAGTGCCTATTTTATTCACCATAAGTTAATTAAAAAGTTATGGCTTCAACCAATTTGTGGACAAACTTAAGGTATTCAACTACTACTACTACGAAGGATGTAATTTGCCTGTCGCCATGAAAATATGTGAACGTTATCGGACTTTTGTTTCCTAAATCCGCAATTAACATTTATCCTTTTTATTGCCACTGTAAGCGAGTGCATAGGATATATGTGAATATTTTATAGGCAACGTTCGGTAGCGTAATTCGTCTATAGTTTGAACAGTCAATTTGGCCTGCTGTTTTGTGTAGAGCTTAGTTTTCAATCAATTTGGTGTGATGTCCGGAGCTTGATTTTGAAAAGTCTTCGTAGGCACTTTGAATGGTATATGTATATGGCTTTAACGATTTTCTATATGCTACTGCAGATCTTTGTTCTAACCTTACCGACAAAGCAAAAATCTATAAAGAATTACCTACGAGGAACTTAAGAAAACAAGCACGCGCCTGAGCGAAATTATATTAAATTTAATGGTTTACTAGATTAACACGAATAAAATTTCTAAGAGCTTGTAAAATAGATTTACAGAAGGCGCACAAAATTCACTTAAAAACAAACAAGGAATTTCTATTTATCATTCTACTGGAAAAAAACATCGAAGAAATGGAACAACAAATTTAATTAATCGATAAACGAGAAATAAACACAGCCTTACAAGTACGACGAGGAAAAAATGAAGGAATTTCTATGAATATTATGCACAAAAAATATAGTAAAGAAAATCGATTGAACAAGGATTTGTACAAGAAGAAACACCTTTAACAGAGAAAATTGTGCGGAAATCAGAAGCAGGGCAATTCTGAGTAGGATGGCAACAGAATATTATGTAAATTTTTATGAATTTAAATAATCGATGGACGCCAAGGTGTCGATGAGAGATGCTATGAGGTAGGTTTTTTCCTAGCATAAGAAATTGAGTATGTAATAACAAAAAAAAAAAAAAAAAATACGATATGCCATAAAATACAGAATTTAAATAATCAATCATAGAAATTATTCCAAAGTATTGGGCACAATTGATCACATATAATTGTGCCAGATGAAAAATGTTTAAATCATTGATTGTCAAAACGTAGCTCGTTGATGTATGAGTGTGAATGAAATTTTGAAAAAGGTGGAGAGAATTTTCGGAATAGCTCGGTATATTATGTAGGTACACCTATTCTGCAAATGTATTGCGTTATACGAATACAAGTTGATGCAAATAAAGTTCATTAGTAATGCAGGACATATTAAAAATCAACGCACATTTGTGTACGACAGGCTGTCTTAATTCCAATGGATAGGATTGCATTCATATCATTTCCTTCAGGAGAAGCGGACATATCTTGTATGTTGTGAAAAAAACCTTATTTCTTGTTTTCATAAGATAACGTTACTACATAGGCTCTTCTGAATACTTTTCTGTGGATATTAATGTAATGCAAAACCTGAGTACATTAGCCTTATTTTACATTATAAATTGTTGCCCAAAATGACGTTTTTCAGAAGAACTTGATCTGGAACAAAAGTTTTTCATTTTAGCTCCATATACAAAAGATTAAAAATAATACTTGGTGAAATTAATAGCAGACAAAAATGTCAATTACAATGACTTTACACCAGTGGTCGGCAAACTTTTCCGTAGTAAGATCACCTCAGATTAAATTAGTTAGTCTTAAAATCGACCACCTTTTTAAAGCCACATTTTTCAACAATTTATTTTTCTGAAGTTGCTTCTAAATTAGTATCAATAAAGGGGTACATAACAAACTTTACTATTGGCTCAATTTCATTGAAATCTGAAAAACGAATCTCAAACTCTTTGATGAAGTTTGTCAAAATTTCTACATGTATTTCGTAAGAATAATTCGATGAACTTTTAGCTATTTTCATTAGCAAATTCGGAAAATGTTTTGGGTTAGATTTGATTTCCATAATTTTAGTTTGTGACAAAAACTACTTACTGCACTAATCAACTGCATTATTGTCTTATTTTTACCTTGTAATTCTAAATTCAATTCATTTAATTTTGCAGTAATGTCTGTTAGCAATGCCAAGTCCATAACCCAGGATATATCACTTAATTTTTAATTCAAACCTAATGGGAATTTTTTCAAATATGGATTTTGTTTCAATTATACTTCTTATTATTTTCTCAACCCAGCAGATTTTTCTACCGGCAAATAGTTTTGACCTGTAATCTATTTGCAAGTAGAAAAATCAAATTTGCCATTCATAAAAGATATCCAACTGTGGTTCATTTGGAAAGTCATCTCGAAAATGGTCAGCATATATATTTTACAACGGACATTAGTGTGGGAAGGGCTGAATGACCACCGTCCAAGCACATAGATGGGTGCAGCGAGGCGCACCGGGTTCCAGCTAGTATGTTATAGAAAAATTTTCCCGATCGACCAAGAAAACCTTAAAGATCGACCGGTCGATCGCGATCGATGGTCTGCCGACCACTGCTTTACACGAATGGCACACTTCTACAGTACACACCTGAGAGAGTCTAAGGGCCTGTGTGAATTCAGTGGCTAAAATTAAATGTCTATAATACAGTATTTAGTCTTTGGGCAAGGAGACTAAATGTTTTAACAGTTGATTAAATTGATGTTGAATTTGTGCCAAATTAGTTCAATACAATGGAAAATAAAGTGTAGAACTAATAGGCTGTTGTCTGCATCTTCTGCATCCATATATTTAGTTGCTTACTGTATAAAAAACATATACTATAAATTATAAAAGTAAAAACTATTGTCAATTAAATTTAGTCATCAAAAGAATTCACACAGCAATTTCCCTACATCAACGACAAAAACTGCAAAATTTAGTTTAGTCATCAATTTAGTCACAATTCACACAGGCCCTCAGTGCAAAGTGTATGTTTGCGAGAAATTTTTTATTCAGGAAACAGGAACAAATAAGCAGTTTGGCAGAGAATTTCCCAAGAGCAAACTGAACACACTACACAACCAATCCGGTCCGCTAACTCAGCAAGTATATCTCAGTTTCAGACAAGAATTTATAGCAATGATTAAGAATAAAATACTGGTTACTGGCTTTTTACTGTAGGCTTGTCATTTTTTAGCTTTTTCAAAAAAAAAAAAGCTTATACAGAGGCTCTGTCCGTTTGTGACCTTCTTTCATCTCTGAAAGTACTGCCGCTACAGACTTGGGCCATATCTCAAATTGTAGTTTAGTTTTTCAAATTATTTGTTGGAATTTTTTCGTGATTCTTCACAATCTCCACTTAATATATTGTCATCCAGTCTGAAGTGTTATTCAACAGAAAGGATACCATGAAAAAGCGTAATTAGTGGCTAGTCTCCAGGCACAACATCCCACTAGTTAAGTCTTTAATTGTCATTATCCTTTACACGGTCATAGTTTAAAAAAAAAATGATTGTAATAAAAGGTTGTCAGAAATAATGACAAAAATTATGACAGTGTAAACGATAATGACCATTTGTCATAAAAGAATGCATTTTGTCATTATTTTATGACAGATTGTCATAATTCAAGTCCTGTTGTGTTTTATATTTTTCGCAATAATTTCAATAATACTCAAAAATAATCCAATGAAATATACTATTTTCAATATTTATTTGCGAGGGTGGTTGATTTATAGCAACTTAATCCAAATTTTATGATAAGGGATAATCCTAAAGGGTTAAAACCACCCCTAGATCAACTCAACATCTCATACACGATGGGGATATGTTCCACCATACTGGGCCGCTGTAGGTGAGTACTGGTCTAACTAAGGCCTTGTGGCAGGTCACCTTAACCCTTGAGTTAAGGCGTTTACTAATAAAGAGCCTTTTCGCCGTTTGAAAGCCTTACCAGTTTCGACTATAGCAGCACGTATATGATTCTTGTGATACATGTACTGATCCAGCCAATTCTCTGCATGGATTCAAATATGAAACGCTCACCAGTTCTTCCTAAGGCCAGAAGTGCACTGAAGTGGGGTGGCGGGGTATGGTAATTAAGTTGCAAATGGTATTGTAGAGCGATGGCCGCGGAATGGCATCGCAGTGGTTTAATGCGCACCAAAGTGGCAAGTATCATTTCGCGGCATCGATTTACCACATGATTTTTTTCAATTAAAATGTGGTCGGCGGTCGATGAGAAGGTTCCTGCATGTGTGCAAACAATTAACCTGTACAATCAAAAATTCACTAAAGAAAAAAAAGTGGATTCGGTTCATCCACTGACAGCGAAGTGCGGTATTTATATAGTTTTCGACCAAAATATAAACCCAAGTTGGCGGAGAAGTGGCATGTGCCACCCCAAAATGATGGTAACCAAATGATACCAGTCCACTACATCACTGCCACTCCATCTCGACGCGCGCTGCCTCCCTTGATTCCGTGTGATTAAAAGATTCCACTTGCCACTTAGTCACCACACCACAGCCACGCCAATTTATCACCTCCTCAAGGGATGACTGTAAGAAGGGAACTTGTGAAAGTAGGAAAACCATTAAAATTTTAGAAATGGAAAGAAAAAAGACCAGACGGCAGCGGGAAATACCAAGGAAAAATCTACTTGGAGAACTCTAAAATCTAGGCAACCTTCGGTGTGACAAACTTTTAATTTATTAAATAACTGATGAGTGTATATTGGTAATGCTTGCTTACATCTTTATACCTGACAACTTCGCAGTTGTACCCCGGCAAAAGTAGGCAACCTCTATTTTTCTAATTTCTTGTGTCACACTCTGTCAGCCAAAGCTCGATTTTTATGACGAACACATCGGGGAAGTTGATCCAAAAAAGTTAATTGGAATTTCTTTTATTTAACAGCTTCGGTACGCGATTTCGCTAGGCATCCCATGCGATTTATCAATGTATATATTATCTATTATATAACCTTTACCATCATCAAATAACAGATGAGGGTATAAATTTCTAATACCGGGTCTTGCACAATTATTTTCATTTAAAAAACATGACAGGCCTTTTTACCATTTGCTAAGTGAAAAAAGAAACCGCCGTTTGTACTACCAGTCCATCATTCGGGATTTGGCTTTAAGAAAACTGTCAATATAACCTAAAAAGACGGCCATATTGTAGCTGCCAATTTGAATTTTAAATTCGGACTTCGGGTTGATGTTCAGCGACCTCGAAAACCCTCGAGTATAGATTTTTGTTCAATTTTGAGGTTTATCTTCGCTTAACTGCAAAAAGCTTCTAAAGTCGGTCATATTAGATCAACCATCTTTAGCCCTGTAACATCAATAATGATCAATAAGTGTCTCTGAACATTTTCCAAAAATATTTAGGCTGTTTGGTTCCACGTCAAAAAGTGGGAACTTCTACACTAGATCATGCTAATTTGACACGATTATACGTATTTTTTGGAGAAAAGGGTAGTTGAAGTTGAAATTTTAGTGAAAAAAAAAAAAAAAAAAAAAAAAAAAAACTAAAATTGTGTCTTTGGCGACTCATAACTCTGGAAGTTTGTAGGATGCCCCCCCTTCTCCCATTGAATTTTAACCAGATAGAAAAATCTACACCAGCAAAAACTCCGGTTTTGCCACAGTCCTTAAAATGTGCAAAATTATAATTTGGGGCGAATGCACCATGGCCCATAAAAAATGCTCGATTGCCAGGACTTTTCGAGATTTCTAAGGGAAAAATCGACTGAGCTGACTGAGAGGCAGCTGATACACTTGCAAGGGATTTTCGCTAAACAACGCCGGCGAATGAGCTTAACACATGCTTGAAAGCATCATATCTATGGAATGGTATTGCAAAAATCGCGCTCACAACGAATATGCGTGTGCAGTTGCAAAACATGCCTCCTTTTCAAAGCATCTTTTGGACATTTCAAATGTTGAAACTCTAATCCATAGCAGAGCAAAAGTGTTTTTGTGTCCGCATAACTTTTGTTAAATGCAGCTTAATATTCAAACCGTTGCGTTGTGGACAAGCTATTCCGAATTTAATAACGAACTACAAAATTCCAGATCGGCTGTGCGTACATGCAATTCCAAAAATGACCATGTTAACAAACTTAAGCAACTGCTCGAAACTGTCAAACACAAATCGATTGAACCAGTAATGGACGAAGAACAACTAGTCAATTATGCAATTGAATTTCTTAATTCTTTATTATGAAATAAAGAAGTTTAATTTCATGTTAATGATTAAGTACATGGTGTTCTTTATTTGTGCGCAGCATTACGCGTCGGATATGAAACCCATCTGTCGAATCGATCTGTCAGAATTCCTACTATAAGTAACTTCATCATTTGAGGCTGATGTGAGCGTGAAAAGTGTCGTTGCGGGTGATTTCATTATTCATAACGTAAACTGGCTGACTTACTCAAGTGACACCAGTGCTTCTGATAAGAACATCGAGACCTTTGCAGGCACTAATAATTAACATCAAATTGTGGATTGTCCCACGAGAGTCCCTGATATTGCTGATCTTTTTCTTACTTCTCAACCAGAGCGCTACTCCGTCGAGTTTGGTTTACCTCTCCTTAATTCGGACCACTGCCTAGTATTCAAATTGCCACCCCTCTCAAACCAGTTAGGAGAACTCTATGGCATTAAAAGAATGCTAATTGGCTGGGGCTTAATAGCTTTTTCCAATCCACTGGCTGGGACCTGTGTTTCCGGCAGAAAAACGTCAATTTCGTTCAAGCATTCCTTCATTCCCCATTCTGTCAAATCTGGCTCAATAGATGGTTTAATCGGTTGTGTATGAGTATGAGCCGCCTTTCGAGCGTACACGAGTTTCCTGAGAGAATCGCTTCGTTTATAGTACATACAACTAAGAAATTCCTGTAAAACCACCATCAGGAAAGTCAAAACATCATTTGACAAAAAATTGAGAAGTCCTTAATGCATTCTCTGGTAGCAAAAACTTCTGGTCCTTGGTAAATTCCATCAAGAAGAATTTCACTACAACTACCCTTATTCATGAAAATAGGTCATAGGGTTACAAAAAAAAAACAGGGTGATAAACCGTTACGATTTCCCCCCACCCATACGATTTTTTGTTCGTCTATCCATAACCTATCCACACCCGGCCGCTTTGTAACTTCATGCACTACACCCTGTATATTTAGAAACTACAAAAATTATTACGTGTTATGAACAAGATAATGCAGTTCTGTTTTATATCCTTAACAATTTACGATGTAAAGCTCCAATTCAACCATATAACCTATTTGAAACCCGATATTTGTAATTTATATGAGTTTATCGCAACAGTCCTTGTATAAGGATTTAACTGATTGCAGCTTTCGAGTTAAGCCTTCTATAAACAAGATTTTCACCGCTTCTGTATATTTATGAAAATTTTATCGTGAAAATTTAATTCTACATGAGTTATGCTCTTATTTACATTTTTCAATTTGAATTGAGATTGTTGGTTCATGTCTATTTTTAATATAATAAAAACGAAATTGCTAAAGCATCTACTGAATATATTTTGCAGTTCCACGTAGAAAAATGTGAAATTCACTTACTTAGTAGGATGCTTTTATTGACAAAAAAAGTCAGAAATATTTTTTCCACGCCTCTGTTAGAATACAAGCATTCTGATATTGCTTTTAGATACGGAATAAAGAGCAGTCCACACCCGTGTGGAATATTCATTCCACACTTGTTATGGAATGATTACTAGTGGCGACATCTACTAATTTGAAATCCAACAATATGATGGTTTTCTTCACCATTTTTAAAGAAAATATCAATAATACACAATTAATAATGATTCGCTAGACTATTTTTGTTTTAAATAAACTATTCAATTATTAAATTACAGAAAATAATTGAATGGTATGTAATAAAAACGCTATTATTTAGTGTACTGGGGATCCTGTCACAGCTTTTACATCGGTTACTAAGGTAGATAGTAAGGAAAAAAGAGTGACAAAAAACCCCCCGCCTTCATTTGATTAATAAAAACAATGGTCTATGTTGGAAAAAACAGAAATAAGGGTCTATTTGTAAATAAATAAAAAATATGATCAAGGAGTTGTTATGAAGTGCATTTTTATAAAAAAAAAAAGAATTTATAACATAAGGTCTGTCAGGAGCAAATTAACAAAAATTGTCAGACAGACAAATTTTTTCAAAATTGGTTCATTATTTACTACAAATTGTATAAATTCAAACAGGTGTTTTGGAAAAAAGAATCATTGTTTTTTAACAAAATTCAAAAATTCATAAAAATAGCAATTAACAAATTTTTGCTAGTCTGGCAGGCGTTACATGTTTTTCAGCCAATCTCACTTTATTGTTTTGAGGTGTTCGATAGGGCACCTTTTTTGTCATGGGAGATTAGACTACTACTATACATTGAATTGAAAATTATTTATTAATTAATTACTGGGGCAATTAAACGGGATTTCCAGTTAGGACTAAGCTAATTTTGGGTCGCTCTTTCGATAATTAATACACCACCTTAATTTTTTAAATAACCGACTGCTCATTTTTACTTTACCGATTCCATCCAGCGCCATCTATGTACAAATTTAAATAAATTGTAAATATTTTTCTACTGGTATGGTAGAATTTGTTTATATGGCATCACTTAACTGCTATCATGACTGTCGCTGTCAGTTACTACTTGGTTTAAGCAGCGTGGAAAGTTCCTTTTTGTTGTTGTTAAAATCCAAAATGTTAAATGAAAGTGGAAACTAAATTGTGAAATTTTATTGTCATTGAATTGTGAATTTTTTTTTGTTTTGTTGTGTGCGACTCTTTTGGCGGTGATCTTCACGAAATCTGAGCTGAGCTTGTTGAAATCCCAAATGTTTATAGTGCAGTAAAAAGGGCCCAAAAATGAAGATATAGGCTCCTTGACGTTACAAAAAAACCCATTGGCTAAAAATGCATTTGTTATCTAAAATTTGAACTGCCCGCCATTTTATGCAATTGAGTCCAAAATGAAATTTTGTTTGTTTTCAAAATGTAGATAACGACGTCAGCTAACGTCAAATAAAATTTAATGTCAGTTTTAAAATTTTTTTTTTATTTTGTTTATAAATCAATTAACAACAATTGCATTTTTTCGGCCTTTTGAAAAATAAATTAAAAATATTTTATCAGATTTAGTATAAGATTTTGGGAGCTTTCATTAAAAAAAAAAAATAAAGCTCATTTTGTTAACGGCAACTTATTAACGAAATAAAGTGGAAACTAAATATTATGTAAATTTGTTGTGTTTAATAGTTTAATTTGGTTCAGGATTATTGTTTTTTCTCATTATTTTGTAAACGAATGAGAAAGCAAATTCCGTTTCATCTGTCAGTCCTTGTTGTCGTTGCTGATTCTGAATTGTGACAGCTGTAAATGAGTGAGAAGGCAACTTCCGTTCCGTAAAACTGTTCTTGCTTTCGTTTCTGTTTTTTTATTTCAATCGTACCTGCTCGAATCAATTCAAAATCTCCGGAAGGAGAGCATGGAAATTTCACTTCAAAAAACCGCTCGACCAAATTTTATGAGTTTTTTCTGAGTATAACTTCGGTAATTCCCTGCGATCGGCATCCTCACGAAGTCAGTATCATTGTTGGTTCCCGCGATATCGTGCAAGTAAACATTAAACAAAAAAACCGCCCGACCGAATTTTATAAAAATCTTTTCAGATCTTATTTCTGTTAATAGGCTTCGAACGGCACCTCAGCGTAGTCGATATCTTTTATGGTTTACAATCACACAAGGTAAAAGCATAGGATCAACTAGATTAAAAGAAGTACAATTCCTCTTCCACAATGTATTCATATTAGCACCTAGCACTGTATATTATAGTCTGCCAAGGCTCTTCAAAATCAAACACAAAAAGTAAATTGGTAAAAATTGGTCTACCAATGTAAATTACCAAACAAACCCGCAGTCAAATAAAACGTAGTGCGATAAAAATTTGTCAAATGATGCGAACTTGCGAACTTTTCATATAATGGCAATATTTACAACCGCGCGGAAATTCGATACAACAACTGAGAATTAAGAAGGAGATCCTCTAAAGTAATTATTATGCTAAAACAGAAGAAGGCTTTTAATACTTGCATTTAGAGGCTCAGATTCAATTTGCAGGTTGCTTTCTCATTTTAACTAAATTCCTGCGCCGTAATAATGAAATCAAACGGCGAGGGACAGGGCTTTATTTAAATTCCTCCCGAAATCTTTGTTTTCCTGTTTGAAATTTTAATTTTACCAGATCTGAAAATCAATTGTTAAAGGCATCTCTAGAATAAGGGACGCTTTTAAATAGGTTAAATTAAATTAAAGACGAATCCACTAGAGCGACCCACAATGACTGCCATTAGCATTTCACTGCCGACAAAACTAAATCGACAAAAAAGAATCCACAAAGTTGGTGAAATACGTTGAACGTCGTCGGCTGTTTTCTCTGGGCAAAGACAGTTTCTTTGTTGGCCAGACGGACCGGCTTCAATAGAAACCGCTTTATCAGACCGAAGACGCTGGCTCCCCTTTATGTTCTACGTCTAGCTCAACATGTTTGGCTGGTTTTAAGTGGGATCTTCAGACCAGTGTGGGGCACGAGTTTGGATGTATGCATGCTTCTACAGAACAGGTTGAGTTCAAGTTATTGAACTATGCCTCAAGTCAAGCTTCAAGTGTTCTTTTATGCTTTTTGATGCCAGCACAGCGACACTACAGTAGTCAATAGCGTTCAACATTTCTTCTCGGCGAACTAAAATATAATATGTAAACACGAGAAGGGGTTGAATTGTTATTTTTAAAATTATAGTTAAAGAGCTAATTATGAAAAGTTTCTTTCGAGACTTCACATCATTCACAATTTTGAATAGAAATTGAAAGAAAAAACAATATCAGATTGATGATATTGGTGGATCCAACTTCTTTAGGTACTTGGTTTGAAAAAATTAATGAAAATTAATGGTTTTACAAATCCACGTCCCCCCCCCCCCATAACAATGTTATGAGCGACTCCGTTTAGAAGATATGAAGGTTCAAAATGTGAAAAAATGCTGGGCTTAAGCCTTTGTAACTTTTTCTAGGGACATTTTTTGAGAAAAACCCGAGCAACAAAGTTGTTCAGAATCGTCTTCCGCATCAGAATACCCACTTTCAATTTTTTTTACGCCGAAAGCCAATTTCTAAATACATTGTACCGAAGTCCTTTGATAACGCATACCTGCTAACTAGGGTTATTTATTACCCATGCTTTAGCTAAAAATAATTAAATCATAATTTTACATTTTGGTGAATTTGAAACGTTTGTCGTTTTAATCAAAGCTATACCAGTTCACACTAAGATGCAAACAGAAGCAATTCTAGCGCTATACATCTTAATCGTCCATAGTTTTGTGTAATTTGTGTCCTGTTTTTGGAAAATATTGATGAGCACATTGAGTAAGGATACTCTTCATACTGCGTGGAGTCGAACCTGAACCGCTAGGTTGGCAGACCCTTAGCTGGCTACCAGCGATGGTTGTATTGCTGGTGGGTTGTAGCCAGCAGCTAGCAGCCATCCGAAATTTGGGTATTTCTGATTATTCTCGAGCTGGTTGAACCAGCATCTGGTAGGTTTGATCTCTATGCAGGTAATGTCCGAGGAGCCAGCGGTAGATACAACCACTTTAACTCCTTACACTAATTACGCAAAAGAAACGGTTTCTTTATGGCCATTCAGGATATTAACAAAGTCTGGGCCGTGCTCAAAAATATCCCAACTGCTTCTTCTCAACTTCATTTTCCTCCCTGCATTGAATTTTAGGGTTTCAGTGTCAGTTTGTGACTGCTGATCCAGTTATTTAAATTATACTAATCCTAGATGGACTGTATATTCCCTAAAAAAGTTCAAATTGTTTAATTTACCGATTTATTTTTAAAATAATTCCACATTACCTCAATCTAATTAAGCTTCTTTTATTTCAGGTAAGCCAGATGACTTTGAAACGAACTTAATGAACAGCGTCTTAAATTGAAAGTGGCTTTAAGGGCATGATTACCACAATTCCCTTTTTTGCACTTTGGCGGTAAGGATCTATTGTTCTTTAGAATTAATTAATAACCCATTAGGAGCATAATTAATTAATCTTAGTAGATGCTAAGCTTATCGCACATAATTTACATTCTAGTACAGGGAGAGGTGCCTCGTGCCTGTATTTAATGGCACTGCAAATTTCAAACATCATCGCTGATAAATTGATGAGGAAACGTCTTATGCCTATGGATCAATAAATCAGGACACGGCTGTGAACAAAAAAATTGCCACTAATAAAAAAACAAAATGGGAAGAAAGGAAAAAATTTGATGGTTTTGTGATTATATAGCTGGAATGATATATGGGCTTTCGAAAATACGAAGGTCATCAGTTCGTACAAGTTTATTGAATCAACAAGTGTAGGACAGAACAAATATCATTGTGGATGCCCTCAAATTAGATTCTGAGGGAGGGACGTCAATAACGAACCAAGAAAATATCTAGCTCAGCGGTTCTATTAGAGAAATTAATACGAGATGACACCTGAAAGAAATCCCTTTTAACACGTATAAATGGATGATTTGAACCAGATACCAAATGAAGTAGAAAATACTTGTGTTAGCACATATCGGTTCTCGGGGTCTCGTTTGTTTTACTATTTTCTGCTTAGCTGAGCATTGCATGTTTTTTTCACCTTAACGATAGCAGTTTATTGGCTCGGGCAAATATTTTCTGTGCTGTAAAAATTCTTATTGATTTTAGATAGAACATGTCGGTTTGTTATCGCTGCCTAAAAATTGTATTCAATGCAAATTCATATTAATTGGGGAATTTAACGAAAATATGGTCGTTTTAATTAATATGTTAATGTATTCGCGCTGTGTCCATTCGTTTAATCCTTATCAAATTTGCATTTGGTTCATTGAGCTGCCGTAGTTGTAGATTAATTTTCCACGTGATTAGAATGGCTCAGAAAATGTTATTTTCCTTTTAGATGAACGTGGACGCCATTATGAATTAATATGTAAGCTTTATGTGAACGTTTTGTAATTCCGCGATTAAATTCGAAAGCGGGCTGTCTATGGATTACCTCGTTTTTAGATTCATTAAAAATTTACTTTAAAGACACCCACTGAAATCGTTTTAAGCATTTTGCTTGTAAGCGAAATTCCGTTTTTAAAGAATTCATTTATTTTTTGTAAGTGTAGTATGGCAATATAGTACCTCTCCTGTTCTATAAATCTTGTAAATTTATAAAAACATTTCTTTTAAAAATACTTCATAAAAACCTTTACAAGCCTTGCTAACAATGAGATATAATTTAAGATTCACATTTTACACTGTCAAAAAATTTGGAGAAATTTACAAAAACCCACTGAAAGGTTAATTCACAACCAGTTTTGTAAATTTACAATATATATTTTATAATAATACTCCAAAACTTTATGGCTACATTACAATAAGTGTGTAATAAATCAGTTTTCATATCGCGATTTGTAATTTTACTGTACATTTGCATTGTGAATTTACATATCTTTTTTATATCGCAAGTACGGTACAGTTACTTGATTCTCATAATAAAGCTTTCAACTTCCACGACAATGGCCACTTTTAGGCCCACACTACTTCCCGTAAAATTACAAATCGCGTTATGATATACTGATAATAATATGTATTGTAAACTTACTAAGCTTCCAGGACTGTTTTGGAAATTTTTGTTACAGTGTAGCATTTTGACAGCGGGTAGATAGGCTCCTGCCTCATCAGGGCCCCGTGTAGATTGCCCTAGAAAGCCCACAAGAGGCATCTGATTCGTGAGTAATAACTACGGCGTTGTCGATAGCTTCATATATTTAATCGCGAGTGCTGTTTTACCAAGCGGTCCCTCAACTTAGTACTAATTACTTCCTATGCTGCTTGACCTTAGGAATTGACAGAGAACCGGCCTATTGAGTAAGGATACTAGCTGAATCCTCTCACGACTACCAAATATATTGCCTGAAATATGAAGCAATGAATGATTAAAAACTGAAGACTTGTATGTTTTTAAAAAGCTTTCCGAATACATAAGGCAGATTTTGGGATTGCCCTATTTCATTTTTATCATGGTTTGAATAGAGCGCCCTTATGAGAAACTGATAGGGCATTCGTCTCTTCAGTATCGCTGATTTTTTTATGTGTGGTGTTGAATCTAATTTCCACATGACACAACAATGTCTGGACCTGCGTCATGCTATTTAATGAACACGGAAACTACGCGAAAGCTTTTTTCAGATTCGGAAATTTTCTATATCTACCCAGACAATATTTTACTTGAAAAAGGACGGCGATTATCATTAGAGTAGATAAGCAATGCCAATTCGAAATCAAAAATCCATAAGGTTTATTCTGGGGGTCTAAATTCACCTTTTCGTTTTGGATTTTCTTCGTTGTGCCAATTGGTTGTGATGTCACAGATAGTAATGCAATGATGATGACGTCATCGCTGGTTGTCAGGCTGAAGAGGTAGCGGGTAAGGGCAGGGGGTACGGGCGCCAAGAAATTTGGGAGTGAGGAAGGAGGGGGGGTTGGACCGTGAACTGACGCCAGATAAATACACTTTGTTTCCAGGCTGAAGAGGTAGGGGGTAGAAGGATGTTGAACAAAAATGGTGCCTGGGTGCGTGTGTGAGACAGTATTACCCTATGAGGCAGGGAGATGTTGGACGGTATATTGATGACACAACCAGGCAAATGGATTTTGGGGCAGACGTTATGTGAAGAGACAGACGTCATCTATCGCGAGAGTTTATTGATGCTGGAAGTAGTAAATTAAAAATACAAAGATGTGTTGCTCGGGCTAAGATAGGATTTCAACCCGGGATCGGTAGCTGAGCAAACGGAAGAACAAGACAAGACTAATATGTTCTTGGGCTTGGCTTGCGAGCATGGCTAAGCCTTCGTCTTTGTCTTGGTCCTATGAGCATAGCTAAATCTTGGTCTTAACCTTGGTCTTGCTAAATGTGCAAGAGCAATACCTACTATTTTGCTCATCACTAGCTTCCAACTATGATCCGATTGCCTTTTTTTTACCGAGGAGAATGCATGAGGAGGAGGGAGTGAGAAACGAGTTTGAACTGTTGGATGTTATATAGTATGCCTATGGAATCGGCGGTGGAGAGTTATTACATACTCATTAGTAGAGTCAAAAGAAAAATACCCAATGAAAGTACTGGATTCCTTGAAAATCAATGATCATTTCGACATTTCTGCGAACTACCTTAGCGAATGCATTATTAGATTTTTAGCTGCGACAAATTACAAATCCTCATGTAGCTTATATCCCAAGTAAAAGCACGCATAGTCAACAAATGCGTCTGCCTATACAACTCCCGGAATAAAGTCCAGGAAGAATAGAAAAAAAAGTTGAAATAAATCTACCCTGCGATTTATTGACGCTATAATTAAGAGAAAAATCGTAGGAATTCAATGAATGTGTTTTGGATAAAATTGGTCCAGGGCAACAGGTGGTAAAAAGCTAATAAAAGGAGCGAAAACGCGTTTTTTCACGTTTTGAGTACGAAAAATTTGTTGCTTTAGAAAATAAAAAATACTACTTAATAGTGCTTAAAAAGACGAAAATTATGAGTTTTGGACCATTGATATCGGTCAACAGCTTTTTGCAGAAAAATTCAAAAACCGTTAAAAATTGTCATTTTAACTTCCCAGTATAGGAAGTTATTGTAATCGGTCCGAAAATCGAAATCGAAAATTTCAACGTATTTTCATCTTTCAAGGTCCTAGGAGCATTTTAAGCAAAAAATTGGGAGGAAGTATGTGTGTGTGTGTATGTGCGTACGGATGTGGTCATTTTTTCCTGCACGATATCGCGCGAACCAAAACTGATATCGACTTCGTTGAGGTGTCGTTCGAAGCGTATTAACCGAAATATGATCTGAAAAGATTTTCAGGAAATTCGGTCCAGCCGTTTTTTTGTTTAAGCGACGTAAGTGATTTTTGTACCTGCACGATATCGCCCGAACCACGAAAGATATTGACTTACTTGAGGTGCCGTTCGAAGCGTATTAGCGACAATATAATCTGAAAAGATTTTTATAATATTCGGTCCAGCGGTTTTTTGGTTTAAATGACTTAAGTGATTTTTGTACCTGCACGATATCGCGCGAACTATAAAAGATATCGACTTAGTTGACGTGGCGTTCGAAGAGTATTAACCAAAATATGATCTGAAAAGATTTTCATAAAATTCGGTCGAGCCGTTTTTTTGTTTAAGCGGCGTAAGTGATTTTTGTACCTGCACGATATCGCCCGAACCACGAAAGATATTGACTTACTTGAGGTGCCGTTCGAAGCGTATTAGCGACAATATAATCTGAAAAGATTTTTATAATATTCGGTCCAGCGGTTTTTTGGTTTAAATGACTTAAGTGATTTTTGTACCTGCACGATACCGCGCGAACTAAAAACTATATCGACTTCATTGAGGTGCCGAAAAACATTAATACATAAATTTTATATACATTTTCGTCATCCTAATCTTGTAAGTGCGCTCATTTAGTTTGACATTTTAGCGAAAATATTGATAAACAATTGTGACAAATTCTCGGTATTATACATATTCTATATTGCCTATTGTTCATTTATTATTAAAATATCCAATCATAATATTCAACATCCATCATACTGGAAAGTTGATCGTGTGGACCAAAAGGGTCGAACCCACATCCCAACTAGTTTTGACATTTAATTATAGGGAATTTAAATATCGTAGAATCTTGCGGCAGAGCTTAAATTGTGGCCACTGATGGTGCCTACCTACAATAAAAATTTCATGACAAAATAATGGTAACTTTTCGAGTAAATCTCAAAAATGTAAAAACACCTGTTTCACAAAAAAAGGTTGAACAAGGCCCACAATGGTCCTAGAAATTTTTTGATTGACATTTTGGCTAGCAAAGGGTTGCTCTACAACCTCATTTTCATGAAATGTATGTAAAGTTTGATTTAACACCTTAAAACCCCGTTTGAAAACCACCCTTTTTCCAGTTTTTTGAATTAAAAACTTAACTCATATAAGTTGTGCTTCTAATTTTTTATGATGCCTAATTATACTAATATGTTTTCTTCTTCTTCTTCATGCCCTTTATCCCCTCATGGAACATAGGGCGGAAACATTGCCCTCCAGCGGACTCTGTTTTGCGCGACAGCTTTCAGCTCTCACCTAGTCGGCCTCTGCTAGTAAGGTCCTCCTCCACGTTGTTCTAGGTCTTCTGACTCGACGGAGTCTTTGCAGATTCCAGGCAAGGGTCTATAAGGGATATAAACAAGCAAAAAATTGCTAATCCAGAAATCTTAACTAATACCTTTAAAATAAGTGTAAATGTACTATTTTGTCAGCGAAATTAACATGTTCCATTGGAAGCTAGTTCGTCCTTGTGTTATTCATACTCTCTTTCTACTTTGACTTCATTTATTTATCAGTTTTTAAACAACTTTGTCGACAGCTATATTCTGACTGCCTTGACTTATAATCTAGATATTGAGAGGAAGATCTTAGGGTCGTCTAATATTTGAATTTTTAATGAACTCTAGATTTTACTCTCGGGCAAAATATTGTCCACGGGTCTTGAGTTAATAAATACCATTCAACACTTCCATTCCATCTATACATATTTATCCTCAGCTCTCCAGATAACATGCAATTTTTAGTCCAAATTTTAGATGACAAAGATTGAATGGCGTACTTACATAAGAAAATTTATCCAAAGATGTCCTTGGTGATAAATTTAAGGCTTTTTACTATTCTGTTGTAGCATCAAAATATACTCCTAGTCCTCTTTCAGCCGGGTTCAATTACATGAACCCTCTTCTATTGACAAAGTCATGTCTTTGAAAGCATTACGATTGCACATAATTCTAGGTCAAGGGCGTACCATGAAGGAGGCCAGGAAGCTTTAGCTATTTTAAAATTTACCTGTGAAGTTTACTTGTTCCGCATTATTCCCACTGGTTTGAAAACCTTTTGCTAAATTGATGCTTTATGCCCTTTACACGTTTTTCCATCACCTCGTTGTTTGGTATCATGATTGGTGTTTCTTTGGGCAGCAAATGGCACGCCCGCTCAAATTGATGGGATCGAATTCTTTATAGTTGTCTCCAAATACATCAAGCTTACAACAGCAAAATTCCTTAGGTACGCAAATGGAAATCTTGTGGTGTTCTGCCTTCCAATGGCTCTAATTTACTATCAACCATTTGTAATCGACGATTTTCCTCGCCGCGGATTTAATAGCAAACATTGTACAAAATTAAAATGATTGAATTAGCAAACGAAAGATCCATTAACTATTCTTGCTTTTTCGAAGGGGGCAATTTTTGGCTTTTATTAACATTGTTTCATGCTATTATGAGTTACTAACGGTGATTCAAGAAGTGTGAACGGTGCAATCTTGAACTGTAAGCTAACTAATTGGCAAGATAGTAGGAGAAGAGTAGGAATGGCTGTGAGGGAAAGTAGGAAAAAAGAATGTTATGAAAATGAGAGAAGTTGAAAGACGAAGAAACAGCAAAAATTATATGCAGATTGATACTCCTAAATGAGACCATAACTTTAGACCACAACTTTAGAATCTAAATATATAAAAATAACGGTACCGGTAACAAAAGGAGTAATTAAATATCATCAATGTTTCGCAAGTATTTTTTGGTGATCATTCAGAAATGGTTCTTTAGATTGCACCGCTAATTGCAGCGCATCACGTTCTTATTGATGCTCATGTTTATCTTATTGATGCTCATTGTTTATTTGCTGTCGTCATACACAAATCCTCAATAGCAATCAGTCCTTCGTTGTATATTTCGCCACACATTACGATTTCCGGATTGTGCAATGTATTTCGTACGAGATGCAATATGTCTTCGCACATGTCGTCCTTGTATTTGTTCCACAACACTATAGGTTGATAGCATTCGATGTGGCCAGGGAAAATGTCCGAATAGTTTTGGGCCACGTACGTTAATAAAAGGAAGCGCAAGTATAAACACAGCAGTTGCTTTGGTGAAACATACGCGTTGATCTTTTTCCATTGTAGCGCTAAGTGGACAACTTTCGGATATCGTTCGTGTATTGCGAAAGAGACCACAGCGCCTCCTTGGTGTTGACATGACGGCCCATTTGGTATTGGTAGACTTTATTATTGGCATTTTCAGAACCTACTACAAACACTGCCATGTTATTTTGCTCTTCGTTACATATTTGCACAAATGTTAAACTGATTTTGCAGAATGACAACTCGATTAAAAGTCCGGGACAACAATGGACAATGCGGCATAACGAACTCGTTTCCAATCTCAATCAGTCGAATCTGACGATTAACTGTCACTTTCACAACGATTGTCCGGTCATTGTCCTTTGACCGCCGTCAATAAACTCGATATCCATCAGATCTCGTTACTGTTTCAACTACTAATGGCCGTGGGTATCGTGTCGTACATTTTCCATTAACCATGGATTTAAAGCACCATCTGCGTTCTGACAATCTCGAAAATATGATATGATATCATCTACTTTATCAGACCACTTTTGCTCATCAGCCAAATCAGAATGTGTGCGTGGGTTAAACCGCGTTTCTGCCATTCGACCGAATACATCCAACGCCTTGTAATGCCGAACACTCGATGCTTCACGATCCAATCCATAAGAATCTTCTACAAAGTATTAGAAAACGATGATTGAAAACGGTAGCGCAAAATAAAACCAAGGTTTTATTTGTTTATCCAGAAGGCAGCCTCTTCACGTAGTGCAGCATCCTAGACTTATACATAAAACTATAGAAGGGATTATTTAATTCTTATTCAATGTATATAAATCCCTCATTTTGGCTCTTCACATTTTGGCGTCTCCTTATGATCCCTTTGAAAACCCCAGATACCTATCCACCTTCATTAGAATCGGAACAAAATTCGTCCGCCCTATTGACACGGACATTTTCAATTTATAAGTTTTGACCACAAATTCATTATTTGCGACCTTAAAAACCCCTAGATACCTATTTTCATTGGAATCGGAAGAAGCGCTATCTAGGAGTGGCTTTTGAAAGCGCTATCTAGGAGTGGCTTTAGAAAGTATGTAATAGAATAACGTATGTTCTTTCTGTTAATGTAAATAGCCCATGATTAAAATTTTATTAGGATCATTATTGAGCGGCGTAGGAGCCTATTGCGAACATACACACATTATTTGTTTTGTTTTTTGAAATTATCCAATGTTCTGCGCAGCTTTCTTAATTTCTCTTTCCGTAAGAACCTTCTAAAGGATAGACCGGTTGGTTCTCTGTCGATTGCGAAGGTCAAGTAGTACTGGACGTAAGTAGTACTCTGTTGGGAGATCCTTCGCAAAAACGGCGTTTAAAAATGTAAAGCTTTCGACACCGCCGCAGTTATTACTCGAATATCCAGGCTGCAATTCTCAAATTGACGGAAAAGGAAATCAATGGGTTTACTATTAGATTCTGAAGTTTTATAATAATTGCTTCATCGCGAATCTTCATTTTAAAGAATTACACTTTAATAAAGAATTTCAACATTTAACATTTATGCCATACACCTTTTACATTCCACCTCATAAAGTTACTTATTTCAGCATTCAGTTTGAAAAGGTAAACCCAATATCGGTTTTACGCTGGTGAAAACAAAGTCACTTCATTTCGCTCCGATCCTGAAGCTATTAATTTTCATTCTGGTGGAAAATATTTTAAATTGAGATTTTACCTCATTCATCATAAGCAAATGTCCAATGGACAAGAAGTTACAAAACTCGCATCGGCGTGGCAGAACCTCTGTTTAGTTAATTTATGGCCAGGGTGAGTTTCATCTGGCATCCTGCTATATTATATTCGCAATAAAAATTTTACCAACAAAGATAGAACATTATTTTAGGACTGTTGGGTAGATTTAGCCCACCAGAATAACGGCTCAACAGTCGTCCGTGGAATATTAAAACTCACTCCTAATGTATAAATAATGGCGTAAGTAGAGAAGATTAATTTGGGTCAGAGATTAGCGTGAGGAGCAAGTTCCTCTTTGCAACAATTCTCCTATAGCACTTGCTCTTGTTTAATTAGACTTTAATTGTATGGAGCTCTGATGTTGGCCATGGAAGGGCCAACTCCACGCCATTACCATATCAGAACGGGTCAACTCCGGCATGGGGTAAAAATGCAAAATTAATGACCCAAATTGCCTAAGACCCCCTGAATTCATGGGCAACCTTCGCACTCGAAATTCCCAAAGAAAGGACCAGACGTCGAGAGTAATTCTCCGTCTGGTATTACGTTGAACCTTCGATAAAGCGGCGAGAAGAGCAGGGTGAGCTTGACCATAAAACTTTCCGAATGGTCCGCCTTCATATAATTTGCGGTAGTTTGCCCAGTGAGTCCACGCTCCGCAATTTACCTTCAGCAAGACGAATAAAGGTGGGAAATATAAGGAGTGCTGGATGGCAACTGAGCGGGGAAACTTTGCACGACTCGTTTTAATTTTGATGGATATGCTTGGATAGGCACCAGGTCATTATTAGCGCCTTACCGTTGCTGAACTTATGTTTCTGATAGCTTCTACACTGCCATGCTTTATCGGGCATGGGCTATTAAATTTGTGTGTAAATATGCCTTTTAATTGCGGATAGAATGTTGAGGCTTAGCACATGATTTGTTCTGATAAATGACCGAATTAACGGCGTCCCTCGGCACACTGCATGGAATAGCAACCAACTTTTATATTGCATAAACACGTGGAAAACGAGAATTCTATGGCACCTTTTTTAAATGGCAAAAACTATTATTTATCAATTAGTTTCTTAAATGAGAAATACTTTTCATTTTTATCATGGGAAACTGGTAGTTCTCTTGATTTCGACGAAATTTAAATTAAATACTCCTGTCGATTTTCTTTTCATTTCTGGCAATGTCAAATGTAAATGTTCCAAAGGAGTACTACAGAGATATTTGAGGTTGCGCCAACGCAGATTCACGTTGTTCTATTACACGATAGTCCTTGGTGTTTTTATATCTCCTACTCGGATAGTATTCGTTGTTTCTTGTTTTCTATTAAATGGCCTGCCTACAAGGCACAAGCAGAATTGCGCAAATCTTGCTCTTTTATGGCTCTTAAAGCTGATATCCTTACCTCTAAAGGCAACGTAACGAGTAAAGGCCGTCATACATGAACAAATTGGATGTACATAGTAATACGGATGTACAACCAAAACTATCGATTTTGAGCGCGGTCGGCCGATCAAAACTCGTTGCGCTTATGGGTTTGATGAAAATCTGGCGCCTTAACAAACCGGGATAACAATTTAAAAATTCTTTCATAGAACGTTCCCACTCTGTGCCGAAGTTGAGCTACCCTGATACCCTGTCTAAATATTAAGCTGACATCACATCTATTTCGGATCAATTACAATCCATCCATTCAATGGCGCTACAGCCCAATTCGAGCCTTGGTCTCCTCTAGGGCATTTCTCCAAGTTTGACGGTCCCTTGCAGCATGTCTCAAGTACCGGATGTTGAGCATTGCCTCTGCGTCAGTCGTCACAGAGTCTATCCATCTCCTCCAGGGTTACCTACTGGCCTACTTCCCGAAATTTCTGAATCTATAAGCCGTTTTGGGATACGATTGTCCTCCATCCTGATTACGTGGCCGGCTAGTCTCAGTCTGTTAGGTTAGGTTAGATATGGCTGAGCTGTTGGTATTGAGCTCATACACTTAGGCCAAAAGGATAGGCCCATTGTGATGCCATAGTGATCCCACTTTAAACTTGTTGTTCAAGTGTCGTTTCTTCGCTAAACCATCTCGAGGAAGTAATGAATCTTCTAAGTTGCGGGATGCCGATCCTTGAGATCTCCGTAAGCGTGTTTAAAAAGGGCTCGCCAAATGCGCTTAGTCTCCTTCTGCATAGGGCTGGACAGTGACAGAGGAGATGTAGTACACTTTCCTCCTCGTCCGGATTTTTACAGCTTCTGCAAAAATCGTAGGTCTCAAGACCTAAGCGGGTCGCATGCGTCCCTATCAGACAGTGTCCGGTAAGCACTCCCACTATAGCTGAGAGGTCTGGTCTACCGAGACTCAGTAATGACGTGGTCCGCCGAAGATCATAAGAGGGCCAGGTTAGTTTGGCCACCATGCATTTATTAAGATCTCTCCAATGCTTTTTCGCTTGTAGCATTGTGTGCTGTTTGCATTGGAGTTTAAAAGTGGCCCAAGGCATACCAACTCTTTCCTTTTCCGGAAGGAGAGTAGCGGTCGTGCCCTTCCTAGCCAGTTCGTCAGCTTTACAATTTCCCTCTATATGACGGTGCCCAGGCACCCATACGAGGAGGGTCCTGAACTGTTGAGCCATCTCGTTAAGAGATCTGCGACATTCAGAGGTAGTTCTAGAGCTGTTTGTGCAAGAGCGCAGGGCTTTCAGAGCCGCCTGACTATCTGAAAAGATGTAAACAGCCCGATTTCTGTCGCCTTGTTGGTTGATCAGTAGAACAGCCTCATGTATTGCTAAAACCTCTGCTTGGTATACACTACAGTGATCGGGTAGTCGAAAGGAGACTTCAATCCCAAGCTCTGAGGAAAATACTCCTCCTCCTACTCGACCTTCGAGTTTAGAGCCATCAGTAAAGAAGTTTGTGGCACCTTGAGAACTGTGTGGTCTGTTTTTCCATTCACAACGTGAAGGGATGTGGACTCCGTAGTTTCTTGTGAAGTTGATTTCGGGTATGCAGAAGTCCGTTTTTATGGGGATGGTAACCGAGTCCAGCACTTTCGTGTGTCCTCCTACGATTCCGGTCCAAAAGCCAGATTCTTTTATTCTAAGGGCTGCGATGGTTGCGCTTTCCTTAGCCACAAGATTTAAAGGAGGAAGGAAAAGCATAACATTTAGGGCGTCTGTAGGAGTGGAGCGAAGGGCTCCTGTTATGCATAACTCCGCACATCTTTGTACTTTCTGTATTTTGTTGAGCACAGTGGACTTATTTAGGGTTGGCCACCATACTAAGACCCCGTATAGGAGTATTGGACGGACAATCGCTGTATAGATCCATCGTACTATGTTCGGGGAGAAACCCCATTTCTTCCCTATGGATTTTTTGCAAGCGAAAAGCGCTATGTTCGCTTTCTTAATGCGCTCTTCTGTGTTTTCATTCCAGAGGAGCTTCTTGTCCAGGGTTATTCCCAGATATTTAGCACTGTTGCTGAATTTGAGCCTGACATTGTTTAGCCGGGGTGGAGTTAGTGGTGGAGTCAGTCTGTTAATTTTTATTAAACTCATTGTAGTATCTTCTTCGTGGGCCTTGCGATTTTGTCTCTGTGGCTCTGGTTTCTTTTTGCAATTGCTACTCTACAGTCCTGGTCAAAGCAAACAATTCTAGTCTGTCTGGGACCCCAGCCTAGTGCCTCTTCTGCTGCCCCCTTTATGCTGCTTTTGACTTGCTCCCATTTGTCGTTGATGGTGGGCAGTTCATCTACCTCTCTCAAGTTTTGTAGGCATCTCTTATTTCTTCCAGTTTAAGCTAATCTTTATCATATTTTAGTTGATATGCGTTTTGGTTGTTATCCGGGTTCTCAATGTTACCTTAACTAGATAGTGATCCGAGCCACAGCACGCTCCTCTCATTGTTTTTTCGTCTAGTATACTCATGACCCCTCTTCTCTCACTTAAGACGTGATTTGATTATTAGTTACCCCGTCTGGTGACTTCCATTGAGTTTGAGCTTGCGAGATCGATCAATCTACTACCATTGTCATTGGTAACGTTGTGTAGGCTATGCTTTGCCATGACTCCTTTTATTTTTCTACTTTGGCATTCATATCTCCAAGCACCGAATCAGGAATTTCAATTCCTTCTCTATGATGAATGCTACTCCGAACTCTCTTCTTCCATTCGAGGATCCACAGGAGAGTACCGTGCGAGTTTTAGATCCTTTATACCACTATGCGTCCATTTTGTTTCTTGAAGGGCTGTGATCTTTATGTTATATTTTTTTAGCATTAATAAAAGCGCTCTGCGTCCCGTTTTGTTGAGTGTCCTGATGTTCAATGTTCTAAGATCGAATTTAATATTCCGTTGGCTGAGTCGTTGCCGTTGAGTCTGTCCTATCCGAGGTCTGCCTTGATGGTCTTCGTGACGGGAGTTATTTAAAAATCATGCGAAAATAAAACTCTATAGCTCATGCTATTAAGACTGCGATTGGATCAAAAGTTTTTAATTCGTCCTTACCGAACATTTAAAAAATTAGGTCTTGCACCGATTTTTTCTTAATCTTGATTATAATTCGCGTCCTTTTGCAATTATTAGTGATTTTCCAGAAATGTAATAAATCGCCTAATAATTTTATGTAAGAAATTAGAGGTAATACCCCTTTGAAGTGTCAAAGGTTCTATTATTTAGTGCAATGTCGGGCAGCAAGCTAGGAGCGGAAAAGTTGTAGAAACTACATGCATATCTGTTTACAGTTTTTCTCAATCCTTTAATACCCTTTCCAATATTTTTCAATTTCATATTTTTTGGACATTTTACATTAAAAAACATTTTCAACAACTTTTTACGCTCCAAAAGATCGATTGGTAATCGAAAACATACGCAGTACCGCTCGCTACCATTGCTACAAGTTCGCGAATTGAAATAGTTTTGGCAGATCAAACTTTTTTCGCCTCAGTGGGTTTTAGTTTTATCTATTTATCAATGGAATTCGCGGGTCTGATTTAATTGGAATATTTTCCATTCGTGTACAAATTTTGCGAAAATGTATGATAACATGGGATCAAATTAACAACAAAATCAATACTTGAGATCCATCGATTTAAGCCGGTTCAAAAGTTTTATTGCTAAACACCATGATACGTAGTACATATCGCACCCCCTCTTCAAAAGTGACTTAAGTCAAAAAATGTAAACTGTGAGAAAATGAGATTAAAAATAGTTTAGTATGATTTTAAATAATTTTGTAATAATTGTAATTTAATGCCATGTATAGACAATATTTTTCTCTTTTTATATACAGGAAAATTATTACTTATTAAAAAAAAAAATTCTAAGCAAATTCAAAACAAAACAAACACTGGTGATTTTTGGGTTGTGTCACTTTTGAAGAGGGGGTGCGATATTTATTAATATGTCAACAATGTATGATTTTGTAATATTTACTCACGGTTTAGAATTTTTCAATATTGTTATGCAGTCGAATATTTATCAAAATCCGGAAACGATGAATATGAACTTCATTTAAAGCATGAATGATGATTGATGTTAAACATTTCAAAGTCGTAATACAGATGTTAGTTTCCAACGGTGGGCAAACCCCGGCTCGTTCTCGGAGGTCTGTAAAAACTATAAGAAATTCTCCTTCTCGTTCGTTTATTGAACAATTCAGGTCCGTGCGCAGGAATCTTCAAAGGTGGGGTCCGAACTCATATTTTTATGTTAACCAATAGAGTTGGTGGAAGCATTTTATCACAAAAAGGGGTCAAACCCGTTTTTGATCATCAAATGCATTTAATTGTGCTAAAAATGTACATCAGTAATTGTTAGTCAACATCAGTAATTGTTAGTCAACATCAGTAATTGTTTGTCAACATATTAGTCAACATCTTCTAAAACTTTCTGCACATCAATTTCGGACTCACGATGTTTATTGAGAGAGGCTAAACCATTTAGCCGATCTTCAGAAATGGACGTATTGTAGAGAACGGGAAATATCAAGGGAACGTTCAAAATAGCCATAACGCGGAGAATTTGATGAACATACGGAAATGCATCTACATTGCAGATGTCGAATGCGTCAAGTAAATCGTCACCAAATCGAAACTTGACTGATCCAAATGCCTTCAGAATAGCCATGCAAAATTGAACAGTATGGTGCAAATAATTGCACACAGCTCTTCATTGAGTGTTTCCATTTTGCTGGGGAAAAGCCAGGCAAAATTTGATAAGATATTACGATGATTTCTTGTTTCTTTTTCTTCCTCTTTGATCCGTTAGCTGGCGGTCCGAGCGGGACGCCCCCGCAACGGATACGCTGCTGTGCCCATTTAAAAACTGCGGTTTCTTGTCTAGTTTCTTCGATTTCACACTCTGGACTTGGGACCAGACGACGGCGAAATTATTGCGATGATTTAGGAATCGACATCAAAGATGTATTCTTTACTGATTGTGATCACTTTTTGGAAAATTCTCCTTTTTCCCTTCTTTTAAAGCAATTCTTGCCTCGCAGTATCAGCTAGTTTAATAGCTTCTGCTGAGGTATTGTTGCCACGACGGCGGCTGGTGGTTGACTAATTTTAGGCTCCCGCCAATAAGAAACAGAACAACGCATAATTTTTTAAGTAAATGTTCCTTGTATAAAACTATTGAGTTAGTTTAATACCTACATTAAACATAAACCTGTTGGAGATGAGGATCGAGTAATGGATAGTGTAATTTACTCCATTACAGCCTTTGCACTTCCAGTCACAAGAAGGTGTCAATTAACTGCCCGCGAAAAAAACGTGAAATTTATTCTGGCCCACCTTATAAAAAGGTTGCCCACCCTTGGTTTAGACCAACCCAAATGGTATCACGGGCCACTTTTAAAATTCTCCGGGTCGGGGTGATTTAATTTAATATAATTTATGGAGCGAGATCCAAAGTTGTGCTGCGAAGACAATAAAAAATAACAATGTCCGATGAACGTGCGGAAATGCGAATTTCTGCGGAATTGCGAAAATTGCACAAACCGGTTTGCGCTCCTGTAAGAAATCGTGAAATAGTCGCAGAAACCTACACTCACGATACTCAGTTAAGGACATTTGCATTGAGCGACTTTACAAACTACTAGTCAGCGAGCTTAGTAGCCGGAGAGTCAGCTAGTTCGCTAATATCGATAATACTCAAAACTTTCCACTAACAACTATGATGAGACATGGCTAGTTTACTATCGAACAAGCCTACACGCCAAAGAGTAGCGAGTAAAGTAACCGACTTTCAACTTTCTCGCCAGATTATTTACACTCTAGCTTGGCCCAGTTTATTAGAAGCTAATGAATTCGCTGACTAGTAGCTTGTAAAGTCGCTCAATGTAATCGAGCCTTTAGAGAGCAGCCCAAAACGGAGTTCGAGTAGGGTGAAGTGTGGTCAAAACGGCTTACGCTATCGTTAAACCCTACTTCAATTTACGGGCGCATGAAGGATAGAGAGAGGAATAGATGGAAAGGCCATGTATTAGAAGAGGTTGCAGTGAGGCTTTAAGCAAATTCATATGCAAAGCCCTTTTTAACAAGCCACAAGGACAAGGATAACGAAGTGTAGGCAGGGCTCCTTAGGTTTTATTAACAATGAAACTAATGTGCTCGCAGCAGATCATGCTGCAATTCAGTACCACCCAAGATTTCGTGCTTTATTAACGCAAACAAAAGCAACCAAATTTAACGCGATAACAGAAATGTCAGGAGGAACAATAGATAAAAATACACTGGGATCTCGAAGGATTTAGCTGCATAAAATTTAATGTCGACCAGTAGGATACACGACGAAAGTCAACAGCGAGCTTCTTCACCCACATATGTATTTCATCTGTTGATGAAGGAAATAAAGCTACACATCGTCAGCATACATACAAAATAATAAGCACACTTAGTGTTCTAACAATTCACTTGATATTTAACAGTCTAAACGATAAAGAAAATTGATAGTTTTTGGTCGAGTTTTCTTTATAATTGAGTAACAATAAAAACTCGATGCAATCATTGTGCTGCTGTTAGATTCAGTGCTGGAGCTACTTTTGTAAGAAAAGCACTTTTTCTTGGTGTGCTTGTTAAAGTTTATAAGTACAAGTGTGCTTATTATTTTGCACAGCAGTGTATGAATCTTAGAATATCTTTAGTAAAAATACTTAAAAAAATGGCGCAAGAATGGAGCTTGGGGGAACTCCAGCCTGGAGTAGGGCACTTAAGGAACTTTAGCCTCCTTCACAATGGTTAGATTAGAAACTTCAGCCTCTCTTTTGAGTAGAGATGCGCCGAATGTTCGGCCGAATATTCTTATTTGGTATATTCGGCGTATTTTTAACTTCCCAGTATAGAAAGTTATTGCAATCGGTCCGAAAATCGAAATCGAAAATTTCGACGTATTTTCATCTTTCAATGTCCTAGGAACATTTTAAGCAAAAAATTGGGAGGAAGTATGTGTGTGTGTGCGTACGCATGTGGTCATTTTTTCCTGCACGATATCGCGCGAACCAAAAAAGATATCGACTTCGTTGAGGTGCCGTTCAAAGCGTATTAACCGAAATATGATCTGAAAAGATTTTCATAAAATTCGGTCGAGCCGTTGCTCCCGATCACCAGCACTAGCGGCATGGCACTTAAATTCAAGCAGCCGGACGAGACACATCAATATATAAAAACACAATTAATCTATAACTTAATAGTCAAATAAATAATTGGATTAGTAATTATGTATAAAGTTTTAAATCATAGAGAAATAATTGCTGAATTGGAATAAAGCTTAATAAGTGGAATTAAGAATAATAAAACAAGTATCAGTTATCCGGAATCCCCAAATCGCCCTCATTGTGAAGAAACAAAAGGAGTCTACAATCATCGGCCACCAAAATTTTAGCCCTACCCAAAACAATGACATAAGTGATTTTTGTACCTGCACGATATCGCGCGAACTATAAAAGATATCGACTTAGTTGACGTGCCGTTCGAAGAGTATTAACCAAAATATAATCTGAAAATATTTTCATAAAATTCGGTCGAACCGTTTTTTTTTTTTTTGTTTAAACGACGTTTATGATTTTTGTACCTGCACGATACCGCGAACTAAAAACTATATCGACTTCATTGAGGTGCCGAAAAAAGAATATTAACGAAGACATGCTCTGAAAACAAATTTCATAATATTCGGTCGGGCCTTTTTTGTTTAAATAGAAAAACTTCGGCTAAATGTTAGAAAGACCTTAAATTGACATGTTTTTCCGGAATGAGACCGGTTCTAAACGAAGTGATCTTTTTTGGGTTCTTCACAGCGATAGTCTTCGAATAAAACATCACTTGTCAAAATCCAACAACCTTTCAAAATCGTGCAAAAATTTCGTTACCCTTTACAAACAGCGCGAATTTTTCAAACCTTGGTTTGCACTTTTTGACGGGGAATTGTTTTCTACGCGTGATACAGTTTCAGGAAATTGCGGTTTATCCCGGGATTTCCAGTAGTTACCGCAAAATTTGTTCTTTTTGATCATGTCTGACAAGTACTTAACAGTTACAGTTTTGCTAATATCTACGGAAAGCTTTGGAATTTCCAAATGAAGTTATTCGCTTCTCAGTTTGTTAATGGCGCTTCAGCACGCTCAATACGAATTTGAACACGCGCTTTAGTGCAGCGAACGAAATGCGGAGGACATGCTTGTTTGATAAAGTACAGGTAAAACAAATTCTCTAGAAAAATCTTGTGGATTTACTACTATTATAGTTATTTGAACTAGCTTCTGTCGGGATTGCTTTGTCATCAGTTCTGATACTAGCCAATTTTCCACTAGTGCTAAACGTATAACTATTTTGTAAGAAGTCAGTTTATTCCATCTTCGTTCATTCTACTGATAGTCCGGGAGGCAGCGTTGCATTTTGGCGGCTCATTTCTTCCCACTTGATTTTTTTGCAATAGATAGTTTAGATAAGACTAATAACAGAAACAACCGTCAGACGCCAGTATCGTGGTGGGGGTGGTCGTGGGAAAATGTGAAAGTGGTAAAAAAAAAATTCGTCGGCTTATTTCTTACCACTTGAGCATTTGCACAGTTATTGTTTAAGTGATAATAAAAATTATAAAAAAAGTCAGCTGCGTACCTAGTGGGGGATTATACGTCAGTCGCTTGTATAAACCTGTCAAAAAAACACATTTTATAAAATCATTTCAAATTCAATGAAACTTATACATAAAATTTCTTTTATAATTAGAAGAATAAAAAGCACAATCACCTGTATGCACAATGGGGGTAACACCGTCAGCTGTCAGATAATAAGTGCTGATTGGGTTTTTAACGTTAGCATTTTATAATGTATTCAAAAAAGAAACTGACTATCTTCACAACGTTATGCCAGCAGCTATCGACAATTTTTTGTGAATATAATCTGTAAACACATTATTTCAAAATATTTCTTGCCACTGGAAAACAGCTTGGCTACAGTATGATGGATTAAATCCATTTTTTTGTATTGTGAGCATGGTTTTACTAAAAATGACCTAGCTGACTATCTTTCCCCCGTTATGTTGACAGCTGACGGCCAGTTTTTGTTAATATAATCTGTAGACTCATTATTGCAAAAGGCTGTTTTCTAGACGCATGAAACCTTTTGCAATAATGAGTCTACAGATTATATTAACAAAAACTGGCCGTCAGCTGTCAACATAACCGGGGAAAGATATTCAGCTAGGTCATTTTTAGTAAAACCATGCTCACAATACAAAAAAATGGATTTAATCCATCATATCTTAGCCAAGCTGTTTTCTAGACGCATGAAACCTTCTGCAATAATGAGTCTACAGATTATATTAACAAAAACTGGCTGTCAGCTGTCAACATAACGGGGGAAAGATAGTCAGCTAGGTCAATTTTTTTTAGTAAAACCATGCTCACAATACAAAAAAATGGATTTAATCCATCATATCTTAGCCAAACCGTTTTCTAGACGCATGAAACCTTTTGCAATAATGAGTCTACAGATTATATTAACAAAAACTGGACGTCAGCTGTCAACATAACGGGGGAAAGATAGTCAGCTAGGTCATTTTTAGTAAAACCATGCTCACAATACAAAAAAATGGATTTAATCCATCATATCTTAGCCAAGCTGTTTTCTAGACGCATGAAACCTTCTGCAATAATGAGTCTACAGATTATATTAACAAAAACTGGCTGTCAGCTGTCAACATAACGGGGGAAAGATAGTCAGCTAGGTCATTTTTAGTAAAACCATGCTCACAATACAAAAAAATGGATTTAATCCATCATATCTTAGCCAAGCTGTTTTCTAGACGCATGAAACCTTCTGCAATAATGAGTCTACAGATTATATTAACAAAAACTGGCTGTCAGCTGTCAACATAACGGGGGAAAGATAGTCAGCTAGGTCAATTTTTTTAGTAAAACCATGCTCACAATACAAAAAAATGGATTTAATCCATCATACTGTAGCCAAGCTGTTTTCCAGTGGCAAGAAATATTTTGAAATAATGAGTCTACAGATTATATTAACAAAAACTGGACGTCAGCTGTCAACATAACGGGGGAAAGATAGTCAGCTAGGTCATTTTTAGTAAAACCATGCTCACAATACAAAAAAATGGATTTAATCCATCATATCTTAGCCAAGCTGTTTTCTAGACGCATGAAACCTTTTGCAATAATGAGTCTACAGATTATATTAACAAAAACTGGCCGTCAGCTGTCAACATAACGGGGGAAAGATAGTCAGCTAGGTCATTTTTAGTAAAACCATGCTCAGAATACAAAAAAATGGATTTAATCCATCATATCTTAGCCAAGCTGTTTTCTAGACGCATGAAACCTTCTGCAATAATGAGTCTACAGATTATATTAACAAAAACTGGCTGTCAGCTGTCAACATAACGGGGGAAAGATAGTCAGCTAGGTCATTTTTAGTAAAACCATGCTCACAATACAAAAAAAATGGATTTAATCCATCATATCTTAGCCAAGCTGTTTTCTAGACGCATGAAACCTTCTGCAATAATGAGTCTACAGATTATATTAACAAAAACTGGCTGTCAGCTGTCAACATAACGGGGGAAAGATAATCAGCTAGGTCAATTTTTTTAGTAAAACCATGCTCACAATACAAAAAAATGGATTTAATCCTTCATATCTTAGCCAAGCTGTTTTCTAGACGCATGAAACCTTTTGCAATAATGAGTCTACAGATTATATTAACAAAAACTGGACGTCAGCTGTCAACATAACGGGGGAAAGATAGTCAGCTAGGTCATTTTTAGTAAAACCATGCTCACAATACAAAAAAATGGATTTAATCCATCATATCTTAGCCAAGCTGTTTTCTAGACGCATGAAACCTTCTGCAATAATGAGTCTACAGATTATATTAACAAAAACTGGCTGTCAGCTGTCAACATAACGGGGGAAAGATAGTCAGCTAGGTCAATTTTTTTAGTAAAACCATGCTTACAATACAAAAAAATGGATTTAATCCATCATATTGTAGCCAAGCTGTTTTCCAGCGGCAAGAAATATTTTGAAATAATGTGTTTACAGATTATATTCACAAAAAATTGTCGATAGCTGCTGGCATAACGTTGTGAAGATAGTCAGTTTCTTTTATGAAGACATTATAAAATGCTAACGTTAAAAACCCAATCAGCACTTGTTATCTGACAGCTGACGGTGTTACCCCCATTGTGCATACAGGTGATTGTGCTTTTTATTTTTCTAATTATAAAAGAAATTTTATGTATAAGTTTCATTGAATTTGAAATGATTTTATAAAATGTGTTTTTTTGACAGGTTTATACAAGCGACTGACGTATAATCCCCCACTAGGTACGCAGCTGACTTTTTTTATAATTTTTATTATCACTTAAACAATAACTGTGCAAATGCTCAAGTGGTAAGAAATAAGCCGACGAATTTTTTTTTTTACCACTTTCACATTTTCCCACGACCACCCCCACCACGATACTGGCGTCTGACGGTTGTTTCTGTTATTAGTCTTATCTAAACTATCTATTGCAAAAAAATCAAGTGGGAAGAAATGAGCCGCCAAAATCCAACGCTGCCTCCCGGACTATGAGAAGTTAATCGTGTGGACCGAAGGAGTCAAACCCACATCCCAACTAGTTTAATGTTCGTATTCGGCCGAATATTCGGTTAGTTTGCCGAATAATTACCGAACATTTAAATAGTATTATTTTAAGAGTTACATATGGGACATTCCACTTCAAATCGGTCAAAATTTTTCGACCCTCCCCCCCGTTTTGGCTGAAATTCTTTGGGCAACTATTTAAGGCTACAAAAAAAATTTTTTTATAATTTTTTCGACAATATATTGATAATAAAAATTAAATGCGTTTTTTAAGGATTTTTATGAATTTTGACTTTCTCTCTCGATTTTGGCTCTATATCTTTCGTTGGGGTCGACGTTTTTGATAGGTTTTACATGTTTTCAGGTCAGAGGGGTTGTTTACAAACAAATTTGCTGAAAAACATAAACATATTTTCGAATTCAAGGTCAAAAGGTCAAAAAATAGTAAAAAACTTTAAAATTCAATTTCTCAAATACCCCATCTCGAAAATGGACGTTTTTAGTGTCAAAATGTTCGGGAGAAGTCACTCTAACACCTCGATCAAAAATCTCGGTGGGCTCTTAAGGATTTCGAAAGTTATGAGTATTTGTTTATAATCTTTAATTTTTTACGATATTTATTGAATTCTTTGCCCTGGATATAGTTGAAACGTCATCAATTTTCACTAAAACTTGTATAAAGGGTTTTTTTTGGCGGCTGATTACGAATACCTATCGTAAAAGCAGAAGCTATACCTATCGTAAAAGCAGATATTCAAATCAACCGGTTATCTGGATTCTGTCTGACTCTGTCATCGCACTCTACTTATAATTTTTGAATACCTTCGAAAAGGAAAACAAATAACTTGCCCCTTATTTTCTGTTTTTGTTGATTAGAACATGGATATGTTGTGGATGCATTATATTGTAATATTTTTGCACCATGAGATGATAAATTTAATATATTCGGATTTTCGAACTATTGTATTGTGATTATATCAGTGAACACCATAAACCAGTATCCACAACAAATTCTTAAAAACTCATCTCTTTAACAATTTCATAATCACAAAGTTTAAGAAATTAAAATAAAATTGCATTAAACTGCAAACTCACTGCACTTTTTGCTACAAACAGGTTCTAAACTTTAGTTTTCATTTGAGCCAGAACTCTTAAACTTCAATTGAAAAAGGAAATCTTTCAATTCCCCTTTAAGCATAAACAAGTTGATTTTAATTTAAAAAAACTTTCTTTCGTTTTAAGTCCTTGGAAATAAAAATTCCACTTTTTCTAGCGTGGTTATGCTCCGTGGTTTGCAACGTCGGGCTTTACTCAAGCAAAGGAGGGAATCTTGAGTTTAATTGTTAATACAGTTTTGATATTTTGATTAGCAATTGAAGTTATCAGATTACATTTTGTTCGAATTGTATTTACGTTCACGATTCGTTTTAGCATCAATTGCCTGCTCCTCTCAGATATTATCATTATACAATCTTCGTCACATTGGTGTTGGTGTGTCTTTGTTTACCTTTTCAACTCCGCATATGGTGAACTTTAGGGTACCTAGCACAGTCATAGGTCACAATAGGAAAGGTGTCGATGATTACAATATTCCTCAACTAAAACAGGAAACATAATATATACGTAGGTGTGTTCAATGTCTGCAAAATAAGCATTTTATGTTCATTGAACAGTTCTTTTCTGCTCTTAATTGCTCTGCTCTGTGTTCTTTGAAACTGCTCTAGATGGAGAATTTACAAACTCCACCAAATTCGTAGTAGCAGGCAGAGCAGTAAAATTTGATTTCTTTTTTTTTGGCAGTTGTCAAATCGAAAACAGAAAAACTCGGAAAATTGATTTATGTATGTATGCATGAATGATTTATTCGGAAAATACAGTACTATTCATTCTATTCTGTTTTTTTTATTTTTAAATGCTACAGTCCCTGCGGGACTCGGGCCTCTCAAAGTCTCCTCTTCTAGTCGCCTCTTACGTTTGTTATACGAAGGCTCCGTATATCTTCTAGCACGGAATCCATCCACCTATGTATTTCTTGGTTGTCGTACTCTTCTTCTTTCTGATGATCTACCATTAAAAATCCTGGCTAGCAAGTTGTGACTCCGATTAAGGGTGGTTGGCATTATACATAGTCCATGGAAATGGTACTTTAACATTGCAAAAATGCAGGACATGGTTTTCTTTTCGGTTTGGGTAGGGGGGGGAGGTTGACGTAAGTCTAAATTTGAGTTTTCTGGATCCGCATCCCCCCATATGGCCGCCATCTTGGAAAAGGTGTGTAAATGGGTTTTCCACTATATGCTAATTATGTTAATGCTCGAACTCATCGTGCATGGGCCGATTCGCCGCAATCATGCCAACCTGAATTAATAGTTAATTTGCTATCGTCATACACAAATCCTCCATAGCAATCAGTCCCTTGTTGTATATTTTGTCCCACATTGCGATTTCCGGATTCTGCAATGTATTTCGTGCGCGATGCAATTTGTTTTCGCTCATGTCGTCCTTGCATTTGTTCCACAACACTATAGGTTGAGACTGATAGCAAATTGTTACAATGATGGTGAATAGCGTTCTTATTTGATGCGTATTCGATGTGGTCACGGAATCAGCGATGGTTTGGTCCCATGGGAATCGTCCTCCACTAAGATCGAACGCTGACGCCTCTCAATATGTTTGACAAAGATGATCATTTATCGTTCGTAAATGTGTGAATGAAGAACAACGTTAATAAACAGCAAGCGCAAGTAGAAACATTCAACATTCGATGGATGACCGTTCGTTGCGCAGCAGTTGCTTCGGTGAAACACACGCGTTGACCTTTTTTGTAATGTAGCGCTAAGTGGACCTCTGTGAGATATCGTTCGTGTATTGCGAAAGAGAATAAGCGACCCAGCGCCTTCTTGGTGTTCACATGTCGTCTCATTTGGTATTGGTAGACTTCATCATTGGCATTTTCAGAACCAACTCCAAGCACTGCCATGTTATTTTTCCCTTCGTTACATATTTGTAAAAATGTTTAACTGATTTCTCAGAATGACAATTCTCAACGTTTACGTGTGCATTAAAAATCCGGGGCAGCAATGGACAATGCGGCAAAACGGATGTCCGCCATATTGGGTCCGCCATTTTGAATTCGAACGATTCGTTTCCAATGTCAATCTCTCGATTCTGACGATGAACTGTCATTTTCACAACGAAGTTATGCCTCAAGTTATGGCACATAGACAATTGTTTGACCCCTGGGTTCTCACCTTCAATATCACTGACCAAGGTTTTATTTATTTACCCAGATGCCACTCTGGTCTGGTATTGCCGAATCCTAGACTTTTACCTAAAATTTCAGATTATTATCCAATGTATATAAATCCCACATTTCGGCTTCTCCTTACCATCTTTCGCAAAAAAAAAAACTTTGTTGATCAATTCTTAACCGATTGCTTGGAGAGCCTCAGGCATCAAGATTTGGGCCTTTTCGGAAACGCAGAACTGCGGTCACTCTGCAATATTCAGCTACAGACTTCCAATTGCTGAATATTGCAGAGTGACCGCAGTTCTGCGTTTCCGAAAAGGCCCTTTTCCGATTTTCCAACTCTTGAACAAACTACATACTGCAAACTGGGAAATAACACTTATTTGTCAAAATTCGTCAGCCATATTGGCTCCGCAATTTTTAATTTATAAGTTTTTATCATAAATTCGTTATTTGCTACCTTAGAAAATCCCGAATACCCACTTTCGTTAGAATCGGAACAAAATTAAATAAATTCTTCCGCCATATTGAAGTTATAAGTTGATACCATTTTCATTGGAACCGGAAGAAAATTGACAAATACCCATATTTTCGCGGGAATTTTGAATTTCGGTCATATTTCAGCGGCCATTTTGAATTTTTCAAAACCTGGCTTCGAGGCGCATCATGGTAGACCCCCAGAGACCTTCATGCAAAATTTCGAAGCTCGGCAATGATTTTCAACGAAGCTCTCCATGACAGCGCCATCTTGGAGTGGCTTTAGAAACTAATATAATAGCGTGTGTGCCTTCTGTTAATTTGGATAGCACATGGTTAAAATTTCATTATGATCGGTTGCACGGTGTAGAAGCCTATTGCGAATATACTAACATGGCCTTAGCCGTTAAGTTTTCTGAAATTATTCAATGTTCTGCGTAGTTGCCCTCCACTGAACTATGTTTTGTGCGACAGCTCTTAGCTCCGGCCAGGATCTTCCAGTTGTTGCAACCTCTGCTAATAGGGTTCTCCCTCACGTTGTTTTATGTCTTCCGGCTCGACGGGATTCTTGCAGAATCCAGCTTGTTTGGCCAGATTCTCATTTTCGCGTCGCAAGGTCGGCCAATCCAATTCCATTTCCTTCGCCTGATTTGGTCGTTTATCCTGCCTTGGCCGGCACGGTGCTATAGCTCCTCATTAGGAATTCTATCTGCCTCTCTTATCCTCGATAATATAATGTGGGACAAGATTTTACCCTCAGTAGATAATAGACACATGCCTCTCCAATTGTCACCTACTCTTAGGTCCCCCTTTTATGGTAATTTTACTGTGTTTCCGAGGATTGGCATTGGTGCCCCTGCCATGAGGCTTATGTCGGTCTTCAACAATTGTGGCAAGATGCCATCTATTTCACCTTCTTTACCAAGGCCATTGCATGAATTGCGGTTAGTAAATTCGTTGTGGATGGCGCACGGGAGGTGATTCTTATTGTTTGTGCATCATTGCTGCTTTCTTGAGGTTCCTGTGCAAATGAACTATTCAAGGCGGCGAAGAAGTAATCTCTCTATCTTTGAAGCTGCTCCTCGTCGCTGCACAGCAGCCTTCCATCCGCACTCTTTACGGCATACTTTTTAGTGGAGTGCTTTCCAGAGAGCTGTTCAGTGATTTGGTACTGTACCTTTCTGTTGTTGATGACGTTTGCCCGGGTCGCTTGTAGAGTTCACGTTATTTTTTAGGACCTTCTGCGTTCTATTTTTTGCCAGGTTGTGTCCGAGATCCAATGTTTCTGGTTTTTTTTGGACATAATCGATGCTTGTTTCCGCTGCTGTTATAATAGCGCCCTTTGTAGTACTCCACAGCTCTTCAATGTTGTTTTCCTCAGAAACTCTTTGCTGACTTAAGATTTGTTGCAGTTTCTCAGCAAATTCTCGCATTTTAATACTGTCTCGCAGAAGGTCTACTTTAAATCTTTTATGGTTTACGTCATCACGTTAGACGTTTCTAATCTAGGATTAACCGCTTGACAAACTGTGCCGTGACACGCTAGAGTTTTGTTTTATTTTTTTGTATGAAAAAACCGAGCTTAGTAATCACCTTTTGTACTACCAGTCCGTCATGTCGTTTATGTCATGGTTTTCTTAATGAAAATGGTAAATGCAGAAGTAGATAAAATTATAGGTTGTATCAAACAGACTAGACTCTGGAAATGCCCTTTATGCTGTTGACAATCTATTGTAGATAAAAAATGAATGGGATATTACAAGATTTTAAATGGAAGATCAACTGATAGGCTTTACCGTAACATTGAATCTCATCAACCAAACGATGACATGGGCTTTGGTGGAGCGGGGAAGGGCTAAGGAAGGGTAAGACAGGAGGAATCAGGAATGTAAAGAGGGAAGAAGAAAGAAGGTAAAGCATAGCGCCCAATGATACCGTCAACATCACCATCAAAATTTTCCAGTAACGTCATGACGGACATGCTCGCCCAATGAATCCATCACAGCCGGTAGAAATTTGCAAAGCCAACTTGAGAAAAGTTTTTAATCATTTTATTTACACATTGTACAAAAAAGTTTTGACAAATGAAATACTTGGAAATTTCAATAAAAAGTTGGAAGTTTTCCTGTTGTCAAATTCAATTATTGGAACGTACAGTGGAAAATTGGGAATACTGCCGCCACCATCAAAAATAGAATCAAATCTATTTTTTCGTCACGAGATGGTGACGTTGCCATTGGGCGAAGTTGTATGAGATTACTTTGAATTTATTTTCACATTTTTGACGGTGGCGGATGTCGTTGGCGTTGACGGTATCATTGGGCGCTAAGCTTAAGTTATGTTGGTGGCAAAGTGGAAAAGCCAAGGTAGGGCTGGCCGGGATTCGAACCCGGGACCTCTGGGATAGTAGCTAGACGCCTTACTCCCTAGGCTACCGAGACCCCATGAACGAATCTGATTTATCTGTCCACATCAACAGCAATAGACTAAGATATAAAATAATTATTACAAAAATAAGATAAAAAGCTAATATTATATCAGGTGACAAACCAATAAGTAGACCAAGAAAGAGATAGAAAGATAGCAGAGTTTATCTTAGAAGGGGCTGTACCGCCAAAGCATAAATAGAATTAACATATTATACATATATGTATGCAAAATTAAACTATTTATAGATTATTTACTAATTGTGTTAAAGGTTAAATCCCTTGAATATTGTTATTTTATTGTTCTGATAAAATCATTCAACAGCAATAATCATTTTACCATAACCACACAAACATGCTACTTCCTTAAAAGAGCCCATGCTTACGTGCTATTTTTGCGTGCACAAAGGCTACCTGAAAACTAAAACGGATTCTAGCAGAAAGGTGTTTTTTATTACAAAAGTTAGTTTCTTCTTTATCTGCAGGAAACGTCCAAGTTTATTGAAAAATGCCAATAAAAATACCGAAGAGCAGAAATTTCATTTGGGTGATTGCAGAAAATTCTATACCCAATCACGTCACTCAAAACTATTGTTGGGCTGATATGTTCATCAAAGAGCCTCTACAGCCGTCAAGGATAATTGGTATCGATCAGGGCATCCAAAATAACAAAGTGAGTCTGGCACAAATAGAACTCTTGCCTTCAGTTACCAACCCCCGAACTTGTAATCCAATTATTTCCCCCAGCTAGTGAATAACTTTCAACACGAAGGCGGTGTCCTATCCTTATCAACCAATTACAGCAACTTCCATGTGGATTAAGGATCTCGTTTTTTTACTCATAAGGTTTGGCAGAAACAGTGGTGCTTCCATACTGTGTATAACAACCCTAATCATTGGTTATACGCAGAACAATTACTTCTTATTAGTTTCAATTTTACCAACGGTATTTGTAATCACTGTGGCTGGTAGTCTCTCATTGCATAAGGACTAATGGCCGTTTGGCTTTGTGTAACCTATCCTTGTTCTGCATACTTATCTGGCGAATTACTATAAATTCCCTCGGGATTTTCTATGTGTCATAACAAGAGCAACTATTGTCTTCTAACAATTTCTATAAACTACTTTACGACTACCAGTTACATGGCGGAATTGTGTCTCCAGTTTTGTAGCTTATTTATGGTAGCGGGTAATATTTCGTACAATCCAATATTGATTATTGCCACTTTCTCGTAAAAAGCGAGCATCTGCCGGGTTGTCTTGATTAATCTCGAAATTGTCTGTGTGAAAATATGTAATAAGGCTATGAGATTTCTAATTGTAGTGAAGGGACCTGTTTTTCGGTCTACACTTCGTTGGCATGATTTATGCTATTACCCTAAAAGCATTAAGTAATTAGCCCAGTTGCTGAAATAATAATAAATTAATAAGGACTTACATACTTAACCATAAGTGGGTATCACTTTAGTTAGTTAGTGGTAAGAAGAACACGCTTGCTATTTTGTGTCAAATTGTTTTGATCTTGCCTGCGTTATGGCTAATGAAGTTTAGAAAATATTTATGGTAGCCAAATTTAATTTCTAACATAAGTGATATTAAATTTGTATCACTGAGTTATATTTTTGCGAGAGATATTGTTAAATGTCTTGAAAGTGGTCATTTAATTTAGTAATGCTGGAGATGTTATTCCGAAGACTATTTTCTTAGTAGCAAATAAGAAAGTTTTTTTTGTATCCCTTGCAATGTTAAGTTTAATTTAAGTCGTTAATCGTTTAATTAAAATTCCTGCCAATTTCAAAATAATGTATATTTTCATTTTAAACAAAATACATCTCATGGCGACCTCCTTCCTTCCTTCCCAAAAAAAGCTCTAACAAAAGTCATCAATTTTGCAAAACACAATTTGGTGCCCTTAAAAAATCGGACAAATACGGCTTGAGACGAACATTGGCAACATTATAAGATGGTACTACTGATTTGATCCTGATCCGGGTCTCGTTTTCGTGTTTCTTCGTTTTATGTTTTAGCAGCTAGTCATACCGCCCGCATAGCACTGGCAAACCAAAAATGTATATATTATGCACCGGTTAACAATTTATTGCAACGGTTATTAATAAACTATAGCTTTCTTTTCCTAGGTCTGTTTATACCAAAAATCATCGAAATTGATTCTGCGGTTTAGGTGTGAGGGCGTAACAGACAGACAAAGTTACTTTGAGCGGCTCTTGTTCTACATATGTGTAATGTAAGTAAATTTAAACTGAGAATTTTTGATGATGATTCATAATATGCAGAAGTTATATATAAATAGGTAGCTACTGCAATAATGTTTTTTTTGTTCTGCGTAAACATGCAGATTTTGCGATGTGTGTATGTAGAAACGCGTGGACAACCTTCGTAGAGCTGACCGTGGGAAAAACATGGCGTGCCCAAATATATTCCTGCTACCTTTAAGGCTTGACCCTGTAATTTATTGACAGTCATTGAAAATGCAACTTTTAATGGAAACTGCAGACGCTTAAAATTAAATGGTAATTAGGTATGATTGGGATGCGTGGTATAAGCACATTGTCTCGCTTGGCTTTGCCAGTTAAGATTGTGGCCTTCACAACATTCCGCCCTAGTTCGGTGACTCGCAACCGAGTACCGTTGCATAGTCTTGGCGTGTTAAAGTTGCGCATTAACAAAACGGCATCAACTATGAAGAGCACTATGAGCTATCATGTGGAATTCCTAAACTCTTTTTAGCCATCGCCATCGCGTCACCTGGATAATACTTCCTAGGTCGGTTTCAAGACGACCTTCACCTATTTCTAGCAGTTTTTGATCATATGCTCCTGACTCGACTTCGCTGAACTGGATGCGCATGTTAGTGGTGAGATAGAGCTCTTCAACTTTGGTCCACAGGTATGATGCTTTCAGACTTGCGTTAATTTCGTCTGTTGCAGTGCCTCTCTCGATAACACGTAAAGTCTGTCTAAAAACCCCTACCAATAATACTACCACACCTCCCATTAACTTTCGATTGCTTTGTATATCTTGTAGACAGCGATCGAGCGCATAGTGCATTCGTCCCACGATCAGCTTTCATTGTTGCAACCATCGATCTCGTCCCACAATTCATCGTTTATTCTAAGCATTTCAAATGGGAAAAACTGGAGCAGTCTATTCTATAGACTAGACACTAGACTATTCTTCATTTATAGTCTTTTGTAATTTTTATTGTAGTCCCTTGACTTTTGTTGTAAAGAAAGTCTTTATTTCTCGCTAATTCTTTCAATTTTTCGTCATCCATTTTAACAATAATGGCAATGGCAACTTCATATTAAGTTTTTTAGAAATTAGCATGCAGTGCGAAGCAGTTTTTTAGAAATTAGCCTAAGACAAGGCAGCGCAGTGCAGTGCAAAGGTGAAATTAATGTGAGTTGTCACATTAGTTGCAAGAAGTCTAATTTTAACTGCGCGGTGCTGCACTGCACTGCTTTTCAATGTAGTTCAGGCTTTACATATATTTGGCACACGTTTGACAGTTCGCTTCCGAAGTTAAACAACAGAAAAGGTTTGTCCTGCAAATTCCGCGCAAAAGACTCATATCGGGTTTTGTCGGGTCCGAAAACCATGAGCAGTAGTTGGCAAAAGGCCGAATGGCGTTCAGACCTACACAAGAGAAAAATTTGCAAACGCCCAGTTGGATAACCTGGGGTTGATATAAAAACATTGTAAAAACTTCAAAAGTCAATAAAAAGTCAAACAAAGTTTTCCCTGCCGACAAGGGCACAAAATAATTAATGAGTGCCAAAAAGTAGTTGAAGTTATTTGTGGCTTTAGTGAATCTTCATACTCTTCGAGCTACTAAAACTTACCATGTTCCCCGCCTCGTACTCAACCAGCTCATTCACCTATCTTATCCTTTTTCTATCCATCGAATTAATCTTACTACTAGGTAGTGCATCATGATGTGAACGCGATGACAGGCTGGTGCTGATAATAAAGGTGATACCTGATACCTGATACAAAAAAAGATAGTGAAAAATGGCATCATTCCAATTTGTTTATAGTTTTTCCAATGTATATTTTTTTAATAATGAGCACCGCAAAACAGGATGCTGAAGGAGTTCTTGAACAAGCCAATTCTGACCCTACATTTTTTTAAGGAATGAGGGGGCCACCCACATGGTGAACACTGCGGTCAAGTTAGGCCTATTGTGTACGTATCTCACTATGAGACTTTAATTGTCGAAGACTGTACTTGAGCAGGTCTCAAAAACTCTCTGCTAAAAGTTCTTCTTCTAAGCTAGATCAGAGCAGGACATTCACAAAGAATAAGTGTGGAAGTCTCGTCGCCTTTCATGCAGAGTTGGCATTCTGTCTCTTGAGAGAGTCCTAGGTTGTGGAGGATACCGCAGACCTACATGGCCAGTAAGATAACCCACCAGCAGCCTTATGACTGCTCTGTTTAAAGTGATAGTGTCCGCTTTGTAGCGTTTGGGGAAAGGTACCAGGACAGCCAGGCCGTCATTGGTACACCATCTTTGAACTTCTCGCAGTGCTGTTCTCATTCATGACCTGTGTAATGGTCAAGTCAAACTTCCAAGAGACAATGATGACAAGATTATCTGCATTATCGATGACATCGAAACTAGATTCAGAGAGTTTGGTCAAAAGTTAATCCACAACTAGGACCAGAGTAACGGGGATATAACTCCACCTTGAGGACAGCCCTTAATAGCCTTAGAAGAAATGCCGCGATCTTTAAGCATGGCATTTATCCACTCAATTGTGTGGAGGATCCAGGTTTTTGAGAGCCAGTGCTCTAGAGATAGAATCATAGACAGTGTTATTGAAAGTATCTTTGATGACAAGGATCGTACATAAAGCAGTCTCTTTAGTGAGGAAGGCTTTTTCGATTTTACTGACCAGGTTGTGTAAAGCAACCGCTATTGACTTAGCCTTATAGTAAGGGAACTGGGAACGATGTAGAGGAAGGGAGAGCTCCAGCTTGTCCTCTTATGAAGGTCTAGCAGCCTTTATTAGGCAGCTCCAGGGGTGAGTTGCCCTGTTTCGGGATAAAAACCACCACGACTTCCCTCCAGATGACTGGAATGTATCCCCAGTTGAAGCTGGCTCTAAAGAGGCAGACCGGGTTGTCGAGGATCAGATCAAGGCACTTCTGAAGAAGTGCCGGAAAAATTTCATCTCCTCGCGGGGACTTATATAGAGGTCAATGCCCATTTAACCTTGTCACGGTCGAAGATCTTCCCAGAAAGACAGCGGGAATATTGGTCTGGGATAGTCCTATGACTATCTCTGAGCAGGTAACTCAAGGTTTCTTCATGGTTAGAGGTGTAGGAGCCACTCTCCTTATTAAGAAGGCCCACTCCGTTGAAGGAGTCTTTGGAAAGTACCTTTTGGGGTCTCGTCAAATCTAATGTGCAAATGATCCGACAGCTCACCATGTTCACCACTAGATCTCTAGAAATAAAGTTGGTAATGGAGAGATGAGTGACACGTAAGGTGCTCCGCATCTTCGATCATATACTAGTTTACTGGAGCCGGTGGTAAGCCTTCTGACTTTGCCATCGGCTATCGTAGGCTCCTGAATAAGAGCAAGGGTAAAATAACTCCGCGAAAGTGTTGCACAGGGTGGACGATGCCCCTTTCGCATGGTGCAAGTTTGCTTGGAGTGCCCTTATTGCGCTCATTATTTCTCCAAGGAGCGTTTGAAAACCTTGGTCTTCTTGGCGTGCCTACGACCCTTTGTGTCTTTGGGGGTTCTGATTTGCCCCATGCTCCGATTCTAGGTTCGGCAGGTTTGTTTTTCTCCGCCCCGCAGTTACCTCTGCTACGAAAGAAGCTCTTGAACAAGCCAATCCTGACCCTACTCTTATAGAACCAAATAGCTTATCTGCTTTCAGCTTGACTTTAGTCCATCAAATCACCCAAAATAATGTTGTGGTGAACTTGACCAAAGTGATGTATGACAAATCTATATTCGTATGCTGGGCTTGGTAATACGCCCCCACTTAGCCCACATAGTCTCCAGGCATACAGCTGGTCGTTTAGGCCACATTGAGGTTTAGAGGGGCTTACTAGTGAAGGCAGTAGCGTCCGTTTTGTTGACTTGTTGGTGAGACCTTGTTCCATGTCTGCTGCAGGCCTCGTAAACTGGCAAGCCATAATTGCCACATTGTTGTTATTCTCAACAAAGAACACGCTTTTTTCGTTATGTTCTACCGTAGAGGTGATATAATTCTGCCTTGAGGTTTCTTGAGGCCCCACCAGAGATAAACGAATATGGGACTTGGTGATTATAGTCCGGGGTAGTGGCTGATGGAGGAATTTGCAACTCTTGAAAAAGTAAGTTCTGAAATTTGGTGCACAGACGAATTCCCATAAAAGCTCTTAGAAGTTTTGTTGCAAACATTTTCATTGTTTCATCAATATCGCGAATCAACAGCTAAAATTCCTAAAATCATATTCCAAATTCTATTAATTAATTAATAGCAATGCATCGATGCGTTTTCGCCTTACTGGCCAAGAAAAACTCCAAGTTTCGAAACATTCATTCCCGGTTTCACAGTGCCAGCTTAAGTCATAATCTAGGGTTAAACAAGGTTTACGTGACATAAGCTTGCTGAGGGCTGAGTCTAATGCAAATAAATTAATTTGAAAACTTAAGTATTGTTTAGAGAGAATCATAAAAGAATTTCGCTTATTTAACAACAAACAATAAATGTGTTTTTTCCTACAATGCCGCAAGTCTCTCATAATTGAGTTATTTCGTCTCGTTTGCTGTCAAAACTACCTTAAAGTATGAAACGTACCTGGCAGTTTTACAAATAAAATACACCCGCACATTTTTAAGCAAACATACTTCAATCCACTTCATTCGAACAAGCAACTGGTTCATGTTTTTGTAGGAAAATGTCTCTTCAACAACTAGCTGAAAAGATCCTGTCACTTAAAATGTCAAAGGATTGAATTTGATTTTATGACTCGACAAGGATACTACTGCCGTGAGAAGTTAGAACGGAAATACAAAACGAAACTCATCTAAATTCAGCTGAAGTAGATGAGCAGCCTTTTAAGGCAACTGTTGTGCTCCATTGAAGATTTATATATTTTTTATTGATTGTTTGATTGAGTTCGATGCTGCGTGTTTATTGATTGATTTATGGTCACTATTAACTAGATTGCGGTTAAGATTTATGTTATCTTAAATAGACAGTTTAATCCACTTTGGGGGTCGATTTGAAACTATTTAAGAATAAGTTTGGCTAATATTGAGCGTGGAAAGGATGTTAATATGGGCCAGGTGCTAAAGGGAAGATAGCTCTGTGCCTTTTACCTGTAAAGGAATTTTCAGATAGTAATCATGATTTGGGGACTCGAGACACAATGAGTAAAGGTTGAAAAAGGTTGTAATTGATAAAACATGTTATTAATTTAACCCAAACCGGAATAAATTTTAACCACAACATGTTTTTCCTCCTTGAGAATGTGGTGATGGAACCCGTGCAACCGAAGTCCGGCTTCTGCAACATTCGTGGACTTCATACAAATTTCTTGTTTGTTGAATGCCACTTATTGAATTTGAAATCACCCAATACTGACTTAGGTTATTACCAGGTAATGGGGTACACTTTAGTCCATAATCTATCTCCCTTTCTCCCCATAGGGGCATTGCCATCTATGTTAAGGATGACGTGGCGTATATAAAAGCACGTCGTCAGATCTTAACTCTGTGTAGATTAAAATCATCTTCCGAAGCCACGTCAAATTGTTCTGCTTCCTATAAAGAAGCCGCTTTCCGAGCGTACAAAAGCTTCCCGAGTGAATCGCTCCGTTTAGAGTATAAAGAAATTATAAGAAATTCCTGCTGGAATGTAAAGATGTACATGTAAAGTCACCATCATGAATGACAAAAAATCATTTGACAGAAAGTTGACAAGTAAGTTCCTTAATGCAACCTCAGGTAGCAAAAACTTCTCGTCCTTGAAGAATTTTAGATAGTTCTAGTTCTTCTTCTAGTTCTTTACGTCTTCTTTTATCCAAGGCCAATTTATTAGCATTTCTGTTTGCCTTAAATTCTTCTTTACCGGAAACTGGTACACTACTGCGGTTCTCCAGCACAACACTCATTAAATGGACAGGGTCTTCTTCAAGACTCGCGAGGTATTCAGGTGCCTCAATAGATAAAGAGATAGATATGTAATCTAGATCACCTAGGAAATCAAAATCCAAGTGAGCAGATGGATAAAACCATGGAAACGATAATCAACAAAAACGCAAAGATGGGGACTTTTAGTTTGCTTATAGAATATCTCAACCGAAGTTTACCATGGAGGAAGTGTGACAAGAGTTTCGAGCATTAAAAAATCATAAGGCATCAGGTCGACACATCCGAAAGACGGTAACAGTAAAAATCTGTATAGGGAAAGAAATACCTGATGAGTGGAACTAGGGTATAGTGTGCTACTTACACAAAACAAAAAAGTATACCCTTTCTCTATAGAGAAATAGTGATATTGAACACTACTATTTTACTTTCTAATAGACTACAACTGACGTGTAGAGGATATTATTTTTAACTTCCCAGTATAGGAAGTTATTGTAATCGGTCCAAAGCCTTCTACATTTACAAGCCATGCACAACAAAATTTCACACTCACATTCAAAGGTGCATGGGACTTCAATTTTGCTGTCAGACTGTGTGGAGTGCGGTTATGTACGTTTATTGGGAATAAATTATTGGGGATAAAATCTTCTTTAAACCAAATAAAAACAAAAATTATGGACATTAATTGTAACATTTATTAACTACATATTATAAAGTTGTGATAATAATGTAAATAATAAATGTAACGTAAATAATGTAATGTATAAATGTAATAAACGAAAATTTTGCTTTTATCTTTATAAAAAAACTATTATTTTTAACAAAAAATCCCGGCACTTTCATTAATAGAAAACTTTCCGCGGCACGAAACACTTGTTTTCCTCGTTATCAAAGGGTTTTTGATATTTTTTTCTCCATTGCCAACATAAACCCCGTAAATCTTATTAATAACACTATTTATTTAAATTGCAAATTTATGACAGGTAAATTGGGTACTTTTTGCATTATTGTACGTTTTTTACATTGATGGAATAGCTCTTATTTTCAATAAAATCACACTCGAAACAGCACTTTCCGCGGAACGAAAACTTATTTCCCTTTGATTTTAATGGGACTTCGATATTTCACGAATTTAAGTTGGGACTTCATACAACCACACACACACCTACAGCATGGCTTGTAAATATAGAAGGCTTTGAATCGGTCCGAAAATCGAAATCAAAAATTTCAACGTATTTTCATCTTTCAAGGTCCCAGGAGCATTTTAAGCAAAAAATTGGGAGGAAGTATGTGTGTATGTGTGTGTATGTGCGTACGGATGTGGTCATTTTTTCCTGCACGATATCGCGCGAACCAAAAAAGATATCGACTTAGTTGAGGTGTCGTTCGAAGAGTATTAACCAAAATACGATCTGAAAAGGTTTTTATAAAATTCGGTCCAGCCGTTTTTTTTGTTTAAGCGGCGTAAGTGATTTTTGTACCTGCACGATATGGCCCGAACCACAAAAGATATTGACTTACTTGAGGTGCCGTTCGAAGCGTATTACCGACAATATAATCTAAAAAGAGTTTTATAATATTCGGTCCAGCGGTTTTTTGGTTTAAATGACTTAAGTGAATTTTGTACCTGCACGATACCGCGCGAACTAAAAACTATATCGACTCCATTGAGGTGAAAAACATTAATACATCAATTTTATATACATTTTCGTCATCCTAATCTTGTAAGTGCGCACATTTAGATTGACATTTTAGCGAAATTATTGATAAACAATTGTGACAAATTCTCGGTATTATACATATATTCTATATTGGGTTGAACCCACATCCCAACTAGTTATTTTTAAACTTGGGAAGACTGTGGACGTGGACCGAAATCAAGTGTATCTAGACGGAAACCTTTCGAGATTTGGGTGGATGGAGTGACAATTAGAAATTTTCAAAAGTCCGAAAGTGATAAAAGTTTTCGTTTTGTTTCCGGCTTTTTTTCAGTCTTTTGTTGATACTCGTGAACGGTTATTGATCTCAGTTTTTAGTGGAATTAATAATTTCTGCCTTATTTCAGACAGAATTCCGTCAAAAATTTGTTTTCAGTCTACGATGAATTTAGAGTTCCACGAGAGCGAGACAAGGCAATAGTCGGCCGCGGTCTCGATCTCGCTGCGCGAGAGTGAGACCACTGTTGTCTTGTCTCGCACCCCAGTGCAACAGTAATATTATAGTGTTGTGTCGCGATAGTATCGCGTTACTCTCGCGAAAGTCAGTGTTGCACTCGCGCCCTCCGCCACCGTCCGTTTTTGCCCTTCGGAGAATTTAAATGTATGGAAATTCCTCCGCAGACGGCCGCCACCACGATCTGCGACAATCTGTTTGTGCCTTTTAGGGGGTAAAATTAAAGTTGAATATAAAAAAAGATGTTGAAATATTATTAAAAAAAACAGTGGGTGTGTGTACTTATGTACACGCATTAGAAGTTATACTTCTTTGGCGTGATTTTAAGACTAATTTTTAATTTCTACACAAATATTTTATTGGATTCTTTCTATTTTCGTGCGTTGGAAGGTGCCAGCATTATGATGCCGACACGCTCAAGGCTGTCGGTTATACCGTATTCTAATCCTAACTAAAATCACCAACTAGTTGGGTCATTAGGCCTAATTACAATTATCTTAAGATGGGCTTAAGATGCCTCATGAAATTCTCTTAAGACTGGCTAATTTTCTACCAAAACGTAATGAATGTTAAGCTTAATATGCGTCGCAATGCTGGATCAGCATAATACTACTGGTACTTCTAAGCCCCACTCACTTTTTTTTGTTCATTTCCGCCATAGGTTCTGATTGAGGAATTTAGCTTTTCCTCCACTTTAGTCAGTAGATCACACGATCGTACCATTATAGTCTAAGACGTTCGTTGCTCTTAGCCGTGCCTTTAGCTGTAGGTTACAGTGCAGCAGTTTGCTCGGCTAATCTCCGGCAATCCAAAAGGACATCGTCTGTGTCCTGTCACAATGAGGAATTCCAGGCGTTGAGTAGACTCATTTTGCCGGTATGCTTTCGTAACTCACCTGTGGGTTCGTCGAAATTGGGTAGATTCATTCTACTTCCTTTGCCACTACTGAAATAAACGTCACTTCCAAATTCTGTTCACTTCCCTAGCTTATTCTTTTAGTTGTTACTCAATTAAATTGAGTGGGTTAGGGAAATATGATACGAAGAGTTTCATACTAAGTACATTAATGTATCGGCAAATACAGCATTAACGCTTCCAACGTTTGAGTGACAACACTCCGAACCTGTCCAAACACCATAGTTGGACGCTTGACATTGGACATTCGTAGTTCGAGTAGCGGCCACACAATGCGTTCTACCATTAAACGTCCAACGTTGGAAAGTGCTCATAGCATCGTTTAGAGCCGGCTTTAGCTGAAAACTAGGATATGTAATTTATTTCTCTCCATAGCCTCTGGGTAAAAACCTCCTCACCCACTGACATCGTGAACGGACTTTGGCTACGAATTTTCATATGCCCATATAATAATAAACTTAATAGCTAAAGGATTGGAGTTGCAATGGTTGCCCTTTATAGCCTCTACCCCTTCGTTTCTATCGTCCGCAGGCCGTATCAAAACATCAAAATTGGCAGCTTGCAGTAAATTAGGGCATGAGATAAAAATGCAGCACGCTGCAATCAAAAGTATTTCAGTTGGCTGAAGCTGGTAAAATGACAAGCAAAGCAGCGTGCTGCATGTTCATATCATGTCTTAAATTTGCAGTACGCTGCATATTTGAGGTTCTGATAGGGCCTCCAGCAATCCAATCGTAGCTACAGGCCTGGAAGCAGCCGGTGCCGATCCTACGTTTGCTTGAATGGAGGACATTTCTCGTGTAATAACATAGTGGAGCCAAGTTTTTAAGTTTATTTTTGCAATAAAAAGTTGTAAAATATTGTACTTTATCACTTTTTTCTGCACCTGGATTACCAGTGATTAGTGTTTCATTGATTGAATCAAAACAATTTCAAAAAACTGAGTGTAGGTGACCAATTGTGTTTACATTCGCTGTGGTTTTGTCGAGTTATTTTATGGCAAAAATGTTGAATGTTGTGTGGTTATTGAGTTAAAAAAGAAATTTAAAGTGATTAAAGCTTGTTAAAGAATAATTTTTAAAAATATTAAAGCAGAAAAATGTGTAGGAAAAAGTTCAAAATAATTTTTAACCATTTCAAATTCACTTTTAATTTCATTACCACATAAATCCAACATTTTTTCCCTAAATTAACACGAAAAAACCACCATGAATGTAAACAAAACTGGCCGCCTTATCAATTTCATTCAATTTATTCACTCAGATCACTAACTAACTTATCACCGGTAATGCACGTGCAGTAAAAAATGTTAAAATACAATATTTTGCCACTTTTTACAAGTTAAAAATTTGGCGAGTCTATGATATTACACTACGAGTTAGAGAAATTTCCTTCCATCCAGTAAAACCCGTAAAACAGCACACAATAAACACTACGAATCGTCCTCCTAGGCCCACGAAAAACCAAACATACGCTTAGCTGATGACTCGAACATGAAACTTATTTCCCTCCATAGCCTCAGCATAAAAACCCCCTCACCCATCGACATCGTGAACCGGCATCGGCTGCGAGTTGTCATATGCCCATAATAATGATAATCCCAGTGCGCATGAAGAATGGAAGTTGAAATGCTTGCCCTCCATTGCCTCCACCCCTTCGCCCATATCCTCCGCGTTGCGTTGCGATTTCCTCAAAATTCACTCTCATAATATTTTTCAAAACGCGCCTAAAGAAGTATAACTTCAAAAATTTAGGGAATTTATTTTAATCCCCTAAATCTAAACAGAATAAAAATTACATTGAAAAATAATTTGTTTTCGTAGATGCAAAAAAAATTAAATGCAAAAAAAATTAACATAAAATTAACATTTAAGAGAATTTATACTCCCTCCTAATTAGTGTTCACTCTGGACGACATACCCTTCTCAAGAGAATCCACTCAGAGTGTTCACTTAGTTTTTATTCACACCACTCAGTGTCTCCGCGAGAGTAGTGTGACTAGACTAGATTAGGGATGCTTCTCTCGATGAGACAATGGGATCGTTAAAAGGGTGCCCTCGCGCTCCCGCCTGCGTGTTGGGGATTTACTGGCACCTTTAAAATTTAGAAGACTGGGGTTGTCCAGCTCATATTACCGACGAACATATAAAACTCTACTTTCTGTAGAATCGGGAAATCCCGCAACGATCCGGGAAAAAAATTAACCCACTGGGAAATCCCGCGAGACCGAGCGAAAGCGCGACAGTCTCGCATTCGATAGTGTTGTTTCGACGAGACTAGGAATTTTTTAGTGTCACGCTACTCTCGCCATGGGGCAGAAGCTGTTGTCTCGCATGCGACAGTGCGAGAGTTGCAACACTAGTGTTTCTTCTCGTGAAACTCTAGATGGATTGGTCATGTCGAACGAGGTGCGGAACGACATAGATAGTGCTGGGGAAAGTACCATCAGGAAAACGGAGACCAGGTCGCCCTAAGAAAAGATGTATAAACAGCGTAGACAATGACTTACGACAGGTAAGAATAAGAAAATGGAAAAGACTGTCCCGAGATCGAGATTCATGGAGACGGACCCTAGCGTAAGCCAAGGCCCGCATAGGCTGTGTAGCTCCTGATAACGATGATAACTCACACACAAACAAAACTCTTATCTTTTCCTTCAGTCTTCTTGATTTCCGACCGAAACTCTCCAGTTCGATATGTGGTAATTGTCTCTGCATCTGTTATAACCGCATCCGTCCATCTTTTCTTCAGCCTGCATAGGGCCTTTCTCCGTCGATCATGGCAGTGGAGACCTTCTTTGCTCTTCTGTCTTTTGGCGTGTGTTCGACCCGTGCAGCCCAGCGAAGTTGTTACTTCCTGACAACACCTCGTATATCCTTCGAAATAAGCTTATTAAACATTGCACCATCAGTGACCAACGACAAGGGTGATTCGTGAGCTTAGAACTGCCACACATAAAAGAAGTTATCTCTACAGCGAATATTACTATAAATATCGAGCTTTAAAATAATTCTAGCGTGTACATCAAACCGTTGATTATTTACTTTCTAAAACGATTGCATTCCGTGTCAACTTTTTATTATACATGATTTCTAAATTAGCGAAGAACGATTTGTTATAAATGGTTCTTATAAAGACTTGTGGGCATCCCCAAAAGATCTATCATTTAGATGCAGCTCATACCTGCCGTGAAATTGTGTACCCGATTACGCATAGGAGTAACATACGCTGCAGATCAGCTATAAATGAAGTACACGGTTTAATTTCCGTCCCGCCAATATTAGTATGAATAAACAAATAATTGCTAGTTGTAATACCCTTGCCAATTATCTAGGATTTCGTTATCTCACTTCTCATTCCTTCAATAATCTTTCAGTTGCGCTTAAACCAAAGCTCCCGATATCTTGGCTCATCATCTAGGAGTCAACGTGGAGTCCTTAATTTAATCATCTTATCTTGCTGATTAACGCTATTAGGATTATGCTTCGAAACTATAAAAATGGATCAATGCTAAAAATATTTCGCAAAATGAAAATTGTTAAAGTGAGACAATTTTAAAGATGGCACTTTCTAAGACATTATAATTACTAGATAGAATTGCCGCTCACCTTTCAGTAAAATTTCCGCCTTTTTATTCCGCCTTTCAAATCAAGGCCTTTTATTTACTAAAATCATTTTGAGCGCAAGGCCCGAATGAATCAATTAGTTGCTTTATAACATTTTAATTAATTAAGGGTCAGATAAATTTATTTATGTGTAATTAAAACATGTGTATGACTTGCGAGAAATAGATTTACGCTTTCCGTATTAATTACGACTCATGCTGGAAATGAATTCCCTCTGTCTTGTGTAATCAAATAAGCAGGCAAAATTTTATCTTTCAAATCAAAAACCCATCAGAACCGTTTGAAGGCGTAAGCTTTGGGGATTTTATAAGATTCTCCCTGCGTAGGGCTGATGAAAGTCGCTAAGCGAGAATCTTCGACTTATCATGATGGAGAAAAATGTCAATGAAAGGGAAAAGATAATCATTCTTTGATCTAATTCTGTACCGGAAGCAGATTACTTAAATTAGTGAATGCTTGTATTGTGAGCTTCAAAGAAGTCATTTAATTAACGTAAATCAAATGTGATGATAACCGGTTTTGACGGTCGAATGCCTTAAGTTGTATCAAGTGAATTGAATTATTTTAGCCAAAATATTCTTACATATTACTGACATATTTGTGCTCCTTTGATCGTGGGCTTTAGGGTGTCTTTCAAGTTATCCAACTTAAATAAAAATTTTGCGTCCTTGCGTATTCCAAAAGATAGTTTCCAGGTAAGGAAAATATTGCACCCCTTATAACACAAATCTAAATTTCTGGCAACTATACCTAGCACTTGATGTACGAGCCATAAAACAATTTCTATGACCTGCCCCCGTCAGAAGGAATTTTCGAAGAAATATTACCTTTTCGCACCTTTGTTAGCGTGTGATAAAATGAAATTCTTGTCGAATTCGTTGCTCCTTTGTTCCACATAAAAAGCCGGGGACGCACATCAAATCTCTCATGGTAATTTCTATGAATTGTAATTTTCTTTTTCTGAGGAATATATCTGAGGATTCTCTGAAATTATTCATGAATCATCTGAAGTTTTCCCTGTGTACATGTATAACGATTGGAAAGGAATATCGAACGAAAGGAATCTTTGAACTCATTGTCTTTTATATGTACTTGATAAGAATCACAATATTTAATCTTGACACAAGCAATTTGAATAGATAACATTTAATTTCATCCATCAAGTAAAAAACAATAAAAGGGATCGTAGCTTTTCCTTTCGTTGTATTGATTAAACATTAAGGGATAATCCAGATCAACACACATACATATATTGTACACCTGATGTTATCTCGCCTTTGGTTATTTCCATAATGTTCTTTCAAAGATCCTTTGCATTCGAATGATTCACGCAAACTAATGCAACAGGATAATGAATTTGTTTCACTTTATCTTTTTATTAATTAGCTAATGAGTTTTTTTTTCCTGTGTGGGTCCAAAGGTGCTGCGCCCATTCAATTGGCCTATTGTACTGCAACCCCTATACCTCATATTTGTAGGCCAGACGGCTTGAACAAGCAGTCTGCCTAGTGGCTTGTCGCTTAGACTTGAGTGTTCGAGCAGCGACTCCTCGACGAACAAAGAAACCCTGCTTCTCGCTATTGCGGGCACTCACTAAGAACTTGGGAGCAGACTCATCCTCTTCCAGGCAGCGCCTACATGTGGGTTCCTCTGCCCTTTCTATCCTCCATAAGTGGTAATTTAGGGCCCAGTGTCAGGTAATCAAACCAACAAGTGTCCTGACATCATTGCTACTGCGCCCTAACAATTCCTTGGCCGTCTTAAGGGGCGGCACAGGCAGGAACTGCTTAGAGTTGGCCAGTCCAGGCACGGGCCTCCAGCTTTCAGTTGTTGCATCAAAGTTCGAACAGCCAGGGCCCTTTGCAGCAAGCTGGATGGTGCCTCTGGAACGATGAATGCAATATCAGAGCCCTGTTTAGCAAGGACATCCGCACTTTCGTTGCCTTTGAAGGCCCGTTGACCCGGAACCCAGACAAGGCTGACTTGATTGCGAACGTCCAACTGGCAAGTTGGCAATCCCAAAATAATTCCGATTTGGTCCTACGGGACCTTATCGCTCTAATTACCGCTTGGCAATCAGAGAAGATAAAAATCCTTGAAGCTTGAAAGACAGCTGCTAGGGTGCCAAGGCTTATCGCCCTGCTGAATCTGGGGCTTTCACTCCAGATTCCGGCACCCACACCTGTCTCTGTTTTAGAGCCATCCATGTACCAAACAAGTTCGCCCGGCAATACTTTAGGAAAAGTCCAGGTTAGCATATCCTGTATATGCACAGAAGGTCGCTCGAATTGTGAGATTCTAAAGGGCATGCTGTCCGATAGCATCCCCGCTTCCGGAATCTCTTCTGTGATGTTGATTATTATAGAGCGTCCTCGCCCAAGACCAGCGCCCAGGTAATCATTCGCTTTCAGCCGCAGCGCCGCTTTTGTGGCGGACTTATCTACCTCAAGGTGGAGGGGTACCAGATTGAGGAGAGTTTCTAGCGCTGCCGTCGGAGAGGTGCGGATGACCCCAGGGATGGAGATGCGGGCCATTCTTTGAATTTTGCTTAAATTGGTTATGAAACCCTTTAGCGTCGTTCTGTGCCACCAAGCTAAAGCTCCATAAGTTACAATGAGCCTAATGATGGTGGTGTATATCCAATACATGGTTTTCGGTTGCAAACCCCATGTGGATCAAGCCCACAGGGATCTGTGCGTTCTGCTCATAAGAGTGTTCATGTGCTGGTTCCAGTTAAGCTTCGCATCTAGCGTCACTCCTAAATATTTGGCTTGTGAAAAGGGATTGGGATTGACTTTTAGTCCTGCGCTCTCGTAGCAGCTAGAGACCAGATTTAGTGCCTGCTGCAGGTGCCTTGACATGGCTCGTTCAGTTTCACCTGTAACTACTATGACGACATTTCTGCCATCATGAGCCATTTGGAAATACAGCTACCTACCATTATTACGTGGCTGACTAGTCTTAGTCTACTAATTTTATTAAAGTTGTGAGTTCTGGGTCGTCAACAATTTCATGCAACTCGTTGTTGTATATTCCTCGCCATGTTCCATCCTCTCTGATTGGGCCTATTATGCACCTGAGAACTTTTCTCTCAAACCTGTCCTGGGCCATAGTCCAAGTCTCGCTATCATAGCACAGTACTGGTCTGTAGAGTTTTCATGTGCACAAATCTTGAGTGCAGTATATATTTTTGGGCAAAAAGTCTCTATTAGCCAGTAGTATTCTAATTATGTCTTCCTTTTCTTCATTTATTTTTTGTAATTGCAAACCCTGCTGCCAAAAAGGAACTTCCCACTATGTTCACTTCATCCGTATATACAAATAATTCTACCGACTGTGTTTCCATTGATGCACTTCGCTGGGCTGACGTTTTCCTTATCACCTATTCTAGCGCCAGATTGAAGAGCGTGGGGCCAGTCTAAGTCCTTGTCGCACTTCGAAGTCTTCTGTTACTTCCTTACTTTCGCCAGTGAGCTGCACGTTGCGCATTTGATCAGTTGTATAAGTTTTGATTGGACTCTTAGTTCCGATAAGATCTTGTACAGACTCCCTCTGTTTATGGAATCATATGCCTATTAAAAGTTGACAAATATCTGGTATACAGGGTGTGTTACTGTAAGTAACAAAGCGGATGGCTGTAGACAGGTTTTGGATAGACGAACAAAAAATTGTATGGGAATCGTAACGGTGTAGTCGCTGGAGAGTTTTGATTTTTTTGGTAGAGGTTTACTTATCACCCTTTATTTTTGTAACCCAATGAGATATTTTCATGAATAATGTAGCAAAATATGCAGAATACTACCATCTATATAAAATTGTAAAAGTCTAACTTCCTGCCAACAGAGTTATGAGTCGTCAAAGTCCAGGTTTTTTTTCATTAAAATTTCAACTTTAATCACATTTTTCTCCTAATTAGTTGTTTTTTACAAAATTAGAAAGCTTGGAGAATTTCCTATGAATAATGTTATTTGTTTTATGCTACGGCCTTTACTTTTTAAGTTGTAAGCAGTTTTGATGTTGAAATTGCCTTATTTTTGGTTCTTATTTTGTACTTTTTGACAAAGCTCAGGTGGAAAAGTACTAAGATAGGGCGAAATAGAGTCAATTTTAGCATTAAAATTGCTTATTACTTCGATAATTTCCTATGGTATACAGAAGCAAGGTAAAGTAAAAGAGGCTGACACCTTCGAGTTTCGTAAAAAAGGGTTACCTAGTGACGTAACCACTAATGCAGAAACAACAACTTCGATTTTAAATGGAAATTGGTCACCAAGTAACCAGCATTAAAATGACCCTTTTCTTTTACATTACCTGGTTTCTGTATACCGTGCACTTTTAGATGGAAGCTACCGCTACAGCTCCCTGACGGGTTTACCAACGTATACGACCCAGAGATCGAAGGATTGAAAGTGAATTGCGTCGGATCTAATTGTTGAAGTTTAAATGGACTCAAACGTAATCGCCCCAATTGTTGGATTGAAACGGTTCGATCCTATTTGAATTCGATCTGCTTATACATGCATGGATTCAAGCAGGCTTGAAGGCAGCTTCAATTTCGCATGTATACGGATTATTTAACAGGTAAGGCGTGCTTTTTATGACCCTTAATATGCCAAGTGAAACTGATTGCTCAGAATTCCACCTGCGCCTCGAAGGTTCTAACGAAGAATGTGTTTGTGTGTAATAAATGCATGAGAAATCTGTGATGTAGTAATGATTGCAAATTATAATAAAGATAATGTGCAAATTGTATTTAGACCAGTAATTTGATGTCACCTTTTGACATTACAATGAATGTACACAAAATCCAGGTCGCCAAATAAATAAAAATATTCAAGGTTGTTAGTTCGTTTTTTATTTGTTGCGCGCTCAATTCCTTATCAGAAAATTCTTTATTCACATAATGGTTATGGACAAATTTTTCGCTCTTTCTATATTTTTTTATATATCAAGCTGAAAGTCATTCGTTTCCCCGCATCGCTTTTCTTCCTCATCGTTTATTTCATCTTTAACACATTAGCTGCGTTCTTTTTACACCATCCAGATCAGATAAGCAGAGCATAAAAAACGGAGTTGGATCATGGCAGAAATTTAGTTTTGTACCGTTGCAGTTCTGATTTTTCGTGTGTTCTGTCGCAATTTATATCAGCCTCTAAAACTTATTAAAAATATTTCTGTTTTAAAAGCAATTTATAAAAATGCTGAATTGTCCTCGTAAATTAACAAAAGCTAACTTTCAATAATTTTTCCAAATAAATTTATGAAATTTTGCAGAACTACCAACCCACAAAATGAAAGAGAACAGAACAAAATTATAAAAGCTCTGCATTTTCTAGTGAAATGTGTCTTGAATGTGGTTGTTACACAAGCTATTTTCGTATCACGGATTGATCCAATTCTTTTTTGGATCAAGTTGTTGTTGGCTTACTTGAAAATTAACAATCTGAGTGGGATCACGGTGTAAAAAGAACGCAACTATTGTATCTCTTTCAGTCATATTTGATGTTTGAATTTAAATGGGATCGATCTCATCATTGTATATATTGTCAAAAGATACTTGTATTGTAAGAGGTGTAGCTTAAGCTTTAGTGGCCATAATAATAGTCGCAAACTATGCAGCGCGGTAATCGTATTTTCTTCCATGAAAATTTTAACAACTTTTTGTACACGGCTAAAAAAAATATTCGAGTAATTGAGCAATTCGTCCGCCGATGGAAGATATTTAGTAACGCCCTCCAAGAAACCTGTTATTGAGTATTGAGGATCCCTTCGCAGCCAAGTTTGTATGCGATAAAATACACGATAAAAAATGTTGTGCGTTTGTGTGTTGTCGATGGAAGTACTGAAAATTTTACCCGCTTGCTGTCTATCGTAATTCCAGAGCCGATAATTGTCGAGGGAATTATTCTGTTTCATTATTGATTACAGTAACTCGTGAGCGATGGTCTCGCTTAAATTATGCTTCCAAATAAATGTTACCAGACATTTAAATTTTTAAAAACATCTCGATAAAGATGAAACGCCCAATTTTATGTGACAGCTCTAAGCTCAGGAATTACTCTTTGCACTAAAGTTCCCTGCTTTCGAAATTTTTTCTTTTTGTTCTTTCGGTAGTTTTCAGAACTCCGCCCCAAATAATGGAGTTGAAGTAAGAAAAAGACTAAATGTAAGATTTTTATATTACAAGGAGATATTAGCAAAACTAATCAATGTAAAGGACTTGGCAGACTTGACCGAGAAGCCCAAACCTTTCGGGATCTACAGGAAGTTCTGGGAAAGCTTCAGTATCCAGAAACTGTAGGGCTTGGAAATCAATTCTCCGTCCAAAATGTGATGTTCTAAGGGTTGAAAAATGAGTGATGTGGTAAAAAGTACTTGGATTTTGACAAGTGGGCAAGCTATCGCTCTGCTGAATTCAGAAGAGTTAGCTTCATTCAAAATTGGTTCCATTCCAACGAGTATATTAGATATTAGAAAAACCAATTCAAGGTACTTGTTTCCCTTAGTCGATTAGAAGTCTTTTATTTAAGTGCTTGACAGATTATTATGAAATTCTTTTCAGAGAATTTTTTCGTTAATAAACTTCGATCGGCATTTTAAAAAAGTCGATGTAATCTTTGCTTTACGCGGTCGTTCAGGTACAATAATCACTTAAGTCGTTTAAACAAAAAGACGTATCGACCGATTTTTATGAAAATATTTTCATACTAGCATGAAACCCGCGTGCCTTGCAACGCCTTTAAATAAAAACTGTTTATTATGTGCAATGTTTTTCTTAAAAAAAAAGTCAGCTGTTATTATCCCTAAAACGGTTTATTATAGTGCATTTTTTAATAAATATGGTAAACAAATTGCTGCGTATATCACCTCTGCTCAACAAATCTGCAAGTTTTGAATATGTCATCATGAGAAGTGACATTTTAGGGTTTGACGAACGTTCGTTAAGTTTGTTCGCCTATTTACGTGGGTGCAAGAAATTATGAAGCAATCACAAATGAATATTAAATAAAGTGAATTTCAAGTCATTCATTTCTACTTGATTATAGGGATGCACTGTCAAAATTTCAGCCTTTCAGCTTCAGAGGTTTGGGTTAACCCCATTTCACCCCTTAGGGGATGAATTTCGAGTAATCGCCTCTTAGTGGATGTCCACGTCATTATAGGGATGCACTGTCGAAATTTCAGCCCTATAGCTCCAGTAGTTTGGTAACCCCATTTCACTGCGTTAGGGGATGAATTCCGAAAAATCGCTTCTTAGTGAATGTCCACGTCATTATAGAGATGCACTGTCAAAATTAAAGCTCTTCAGCTCCAGCGGTTTGGGTTAACCCCATTAAACCCCCTTAAGGGATAAATTTCAAAAAATCGCTCCTAAGTGGATGTCCACGTTATTATAGGGATGCACGGTCAAAATTAAAGCCCTTCAGCTTCAGCGGTGTGGATTAACCCCATTTCACCCCCCTAGGGGATGAATTTCGAAAAATCGCTTCTTAGTGGATGTCCACGTCATTAAAGGGATGCACTGTCAACATTTTAGCCCTATAGCTCCAGCGGTTTGGGTAAACCCTATTTCACCCCCTTAGGGGATGAATTTTGAAAAATCGCTTTATAGTGGATGTCCACGCTATTATAGGGATGCACTGTCAAAATTTCAGCCCTATAGCTATAGCGGTTTGGAAAAAATCCCATTTCACCCCCTTAGGGGATGAATTTCGAAAAATCGCTTCTTAGTGGATGTCCACGTCATTAAAGAGATGAATTTCCAAAAATCGCTTTAATAGTGGAAGACCACGCCATTATAGGGATGCACTGTCAAAATTTCAGCCCTATAAATTTAGCGGTTTGGAAAAACCCTTTTCACCCCCTTAGGGGATGAATTTCGAAAAATCGCTTTATAGTCGATGTCCACGTCATTATAGGGATGCACTGTCAAAATTTCAGCCCTATAGCTATAGCGGTTTGGAATAACCCCATTTCACCCCCTTAGGGGATGAATTATGAAAAATCGCTTTATAGTGGATGTCCACGCCATTATAGGGATGCACTGTCAAAATTTCAGCCCTATAGCTCCAGCGGTTTGGGTAAACCCCATTAGGAGATGAATTTCCAAAAATCGCTTTAATAGTGGAAGACCACGCCATTATAGGGATGCACTGTCAAAATTACAGCCCTATAGCTTTACCGGTTTGGGTAAACCCTATTTCACCCCCTTAAGGGATGAATTTCGAAAAATCGCTTTATAGTCGATGTCCACGCCATTGTAGGGATGCACTGTCAAAATTTCAGCCCTATAGCTATATCGGTTTGGAATAACCCCATTTCACCCCCTTAGGGGATGAATTATGAAAAATCGCTTTATAGTGGATGTCCCCGTCATTATAGTGATGCACTGTCAAAATTTCAGCCCTATAAATTTAGCGGTTTGGAAAAACCCCATTTCACCCCCTTAGGGGATGAATTTCGAAAAAGTGGATGTCCACATCATTATAGGGACGCACTGTCAAAATTTCAGCCTTATAGCTCCAGCGGTTTTGAGTTGACCCTATTTCACCCCCTTAGGGGATGAATTTCAAAAAATCGCTAGGGATGCACTGTCAAAAATTTCAACTCTTTAGCTCTAGCGGTTTAGGTTGTGCGTTGTCTGTCAGTCAGTTACTTTTTATTCAATAGAAAAAAAAGTACAGAAAAAAAATCCCCTTACAACTTATTGAACCCCATTTCACCCCCTTCAACCCTTTTTTTCTCCAAAAAAAAGTAGCCTATGTCCGTCTCCAAGGTCTAAACTATGTCTGTTGCAAATTTCATCAAAATCAAAATCGGTCCAGCGGTTTAGGCGTGAAAGCGTAACATACAGACAGAGTTACTTTCGCATTTATAATATTAGTAAGGATTTCGGACGCTTTGATCGACACCTCAACGAAGTCGATATGGATTTTGGTTCACGCGATAACGTGCAGGTTCACGGACGTCGTTTAAACAAAAAACCACTAGACCAAATTTTATAAAAATCTTTTCCAGTTATAACTTCGGTAATACCCAACGATCCGCACCGGTTAGATCACGCGATATCGGGCAGGTACAAAAATCACGTAAGTAAAAAAAACGGCTCAACCGAATTCAATGAAAATCTTTTCAGATCATAATTACCGTTAATATGTTTCAACTTTTCTGACAGTTCGATTTTTGACGTGACGTTTATTAAAACGATGAACGCCGGCTGCATGCACGAAAAATGATGACTCATTGTCCCGTTATGTCCCGTAGTAATTTTAAAAATTTGATTGTAGTAACCTTAAAAATTTGATTAAAATTGTCAATATTTAATTAGATTAAATTTGTCAAATTGTCAACAATAAGCAAAGCAAGCCAAACACTGTCTCCTAACTGGGTACCGGTGTATAAGAAAATAGTGAACATTACACTGACGAAAACTGTGAAATGCAAACGAAAACAGTTTCCTTGCGTTCCTGCTTGTGCTATTACCATTCACAAGTCGCAAGGTGGGACGTTTACTGTTAACAGTAATTATTGTTTATAAATACTCCTCGGAGCAACCACAACAGTTGGTGTACGTGGCGCTGAGTTGGGTAACGAATATAGACGGCTTGCACATCATCACGGAAAAAGATGCGCCTTTTATCTTCAAACACGGACGGAATGGGAACGACTCACACACTACGCGAGATGTCCGTAACGAATACATTCGACTCCGTGGACACGCCCTTCAAAAAATCACTTCGAAAGCAGTGAAATTTTGTGATGACGGTAACAACGCTGGGCAAACTGTAGTGACAAACCTTAATGTTCAGAGTTTGTCTGCGCACTTCGCCGATATTGAAACGGATCCCGTGATACCAAGATCGGATTATTTGGTATTGACTGAAACGTGGATGCGTGACAATTTTGATCCAGTTCCAATCAATAATTATGAATGTATAACCAGGCAGAATAATCGATCGGATTCTGATACAAACGCAGCTGGTGGAGTGGCTATCTATCAAAAATTAACATCAACATCCACGGCCAAAGTTCTCCACGTTGAATTGTCGGACACAACTCGTCTCATCAGAAACACAGGCGAGGTCTGCTTGGCTGAAATTACATGCTTCACTGCTGATACAACGTTTAAAATTGTACTTGGCGCAGTGTATATTCATCCTGGAGCAAGTGTCTCAAACATTAGTGTATTGCTGCACCAAGCACTCTTTCCATACGTGCATAACAGGCAGGCGGGGGCCTCGGTAGTCTAGGGGTAAGGCGCCTGACTGCTATCCCAGAGGTCCCGGGTTCGAATCCTGGCCAGCCCCGCGGTCCTTCACCTTTTCCACTTTCCCACCTACATAACTTTCCTTCTTTCTTCTTCCCTCTTTACATTCCTGATTCCTCGTGTCATAGCCTTTCTTAGCCCTTCCCCGCTCCACCAAAGCGCATGTAATCGGTTGGTTGATGAGACTCAACTCGTTTCAGGAGGCATAACACTCCAGCGAGTTGTTTCTCGATGCCCCGATGTCAGAGTCGCGATAGTAATGGTTGGGAGTGGTGGACTGAAACTATCGCGGGAAGGTTGTGGCGGTTCCTTCCTCTCCGACTAGAGCTGCTGTTCCAACAGTATAAAGGGCCTTTCCTGAGACTCTAGTCTTTCACATAAAAAAAATGTGCATCCGATCATGCAAGTTGATACCAATGTACCAATTCTTCTTTGTGGGGACTTCAACACAAACGTGTTCCTCAAATTCATAAAGGATATGTACAATCTCGAATGCACATCAGATGTTACTAAGTCAACAACGCTGAGAGGAACAACCCTCGATTTGACTTTTTCAAGGCACATTACACTTGAAACACTCCCATTCATTTCATACTTTTCCTATCATCGACCTATCCATAACAGAATAACACAGATTGCAAGAAGTTAAATATCAGACATGTATAAAAGCTGTAAATGAATTTGTTACTACACATTGTTACTTGTAAATAATCTGTTCATTAAAGTAATACACATATTTGAATTCATTAGTGCAAATAAAAGCTAATTTATCAATCAAAATGAATATTTCATTTCACTGCTTTTTATATCCATACAAAATAATGATAATTTAATATAAATGATTCAATTTTATTCATAAAAGTATGCAATCATTTCATCAATGTTTTCTCATGACGTCACGTTAAACTATCGTCCGTAAACTCTCTTTACAGACAACACATTTTTTTTTTAAATTTAATGAGAGAATGGAAATTTCATGGAAACTTGATGGAAATTTCCCCACTTCTCATTAAATGAAGCAGATTTCACTTCATTCTTTCTTCGAATGATATTAAAAATAAAGTAAGTAGAATATAATAATAAAACGATTATATTTTTATTTAATGAAAATAAAGTTGAAAATGTTTATACGCGTACTTACTTTTAGAATGGGACCAATGAATTGAAAATTAAGTACCGTGTGTAATCTCGAATTTGAGTGTTCATTCAAGCCCAATGAGACTGGAAGAATGATCCGTCGATGAAGCCTGTGAATCAAGGGTTACTTCAAATGAAGTATGTAGCTTCATTCTTAACGCTACTATTGACTAATACAGGGTGTGAAGCATGTTGATGGATAACTAACCATTCATTCATTACTCATTACTATGTATGTACCGAAAATATTAGATAACGAATTTTTTACAACTAATTAAATGTCCTTATCTATACGTCAGCTTGTATAACAACAAATTTTCTTGAAGAACGTTGGCAAAGGACTCAACACTACCGGTTTCCGGTAAGACTGCTATAAGGGAATTTTTATCAGTAAAATACTTAACTTTGCATTATGGCAAGTCTTATCAGATTTTACACTCTTCTCATAGTATTAACAACTTCCTTATTGCTACTATAATTATAATGTGAAATTTCGTGAAGTAAATTCGGTTTGATTGAGTTAATTTACACTTTACGAGTAGTTTGCTCAAAGTTTTTACTTTTTCTCTCGCGTGTAGTACTTTTACTAGCATTTAATTCCATGCATAAATTATTTACAACTTCTAGATTTGGGCAACCCTCTACACACTAGAGATTCAAATCTTAAATTCAAGAAAGGATAATAAACTTAAGAACATTTTCCCTTCTTATTATGGTTATACCTCTTTGTTTGAATACCCGTAAAAGATAAATAGGCTCTAATTCCAGAATTCCCTCCCATGGAATATTTAAGGCGGGCAAAATTATTTATAACCAACAAATTGCACCATTTTCTTGCGAGGAGATGGAAGTGAGATTCTGAGAAAACGTGTTCCATTTGTTTAGTCCCTCCTAGATATTATAATAAAATGGTGTTTTTGGTAAGGCCGCATGAACGTGATTTCTGCAAACAAATAGACAGTAATTATAAACTTTGAATATTCAGTAAAGAATAAGACCGCTGGAGAATAAAAGCAGCAGCGATAAAATATTTCCTGAGAAAAATTATCTAATCATTTATCACATTACAAAATAAAGGAAGTATCAAAAGGCGATATTTTCAGTAAATGGTCTTTTCCGTCCTTTCATCGATTTTCCGGCATCTAATTCTAAGGACCTGTGCAAGAAATGACACAAAGGTAGCAAAAATAATTTTCTCTTTGTGGTTGTGATGTATTTATCATAAATCATCATTATTAGCGGAAAATGGCTTTAAAGGAGAAGGGACACAAATTCTAAGGCATCCCTCCCTGAATTTTGAGCTGAGTCACCTTACAGTAGGCCGGCAGTCGTGTAAATTAATGTTAAGAGGAATCCTCGTTCTTTTGCTTTTTGTTGATTTGGGTTTGTCGCAAAGCATTGCAAAGTTTGCCCGTAATTCCAATCACGCGTAACAAACCTGGTCATCATTCATATTCTTGTCACGTGTTCCACGTAGCTTGAACCTTGCAAATACGAGGCATCTTTTCTATAGTGACTTTTGGTTCATAGCCGCATACATGCTTTAATTCATCTTACATTCTGGTCGTATTTCGGATATACGAGTATTACATCTGCCAAATTCAAAACGAATTATATCTCACGTTCTCGTTTGAAATACTTTATTCTCTGTTGTTTAATTCGTAACGGCTCTTTCATGATGTTATCCAGAATATTTTTGAGCATAATTTAAGTGAAGTTAGATTATCGAACAGCGGATTTCAATTTTTTGCATTATGTTTAAAAAAGAAGTATCCACATACGTTTCCATTGCTGATGTTGGCATTGTTATACAACCAGGATTAGGATTTTTTCTGATATTTCTAATTTAACGCATTTTAGTAACTTTTTTAATGCTTAATATTTTCTGCACATTTTACTTCGAAAAAATTCAAAACAAATATCGTCTACATCGTTATACTAGTTCAGTGCAATTAGGCGAAAAAAGGAAATGGAATTGTACAGGTACAAGTAGTACTATATTGTAAATTAGTCACGGTAAGAAATGTATATTGCGCGACTCTCTACAAAAAAGCTCTTTACACTTTTTTCTCCACGAGTGACCGTTCGGGAGATATAGCAATTTTAATGATTCTCCATACAAAAATTTTTTCCAGGGTGTTTTATTGAAACTGTCGAAACGTCCGGCTGTGGATAGACGAACAAAATATCCTATGGGCGATGGGGGAAATCATAACGGTTTAGCTGCTAGGGTGTTTTGAAAATTTTTTGGTAGAGGTTTACTCATTACTCTGTATTTTTGTAACCCTATTAGATATTTTCATGAATAAGGCAGCAGCTTTCAAATTTAAATTCAAGTAATTTATAATAACAGTCCTGAAATTTACAACCTCTTATATAACATATTATTAATATATGCACATATGACCATAAAAAACCAAGTTTGTGGATTCTAATTCATCCGGGTCAACTGGCTGGAAGGAAATAATTTGACGAGAAGTGTCGTAACCTAGCCGGTTGTCCTTTCACCCGCTGTGTCGCGGACATAAAACGACGTGGAGTTTCGGACAGTAGTTCATTTGAAAGACGTTTTATTTCTCGTATTTCTGCTATGTACCAAATTTTTTTTTGTACATCTTTAAAATAAAAGTTTAATTTTCTAATTGCAGTGGGCTATATACTCAATATATCGTTAGATCCATGGCGGCCATCTCAAGGGGGCGGATTACCACTTTCTTCATAACCCCCTCGACATGGGTATCAAATGAAAGGGTATTATAAGCAGAATACAATAAGCGATGCAGTCCACTCAATATACCGTTAGATCCATGGCGACCGTCTCAAGAGCCATGTACCCGTTCTTTGAGGCACTTCATCTGTGTAACACTCATATCTCGAAAAATACCAAGTCAATGGATGGTTTTTATTGGCTACTATTGAGTTATGGGTGCAGCGAAGCGAACCGAGTCTCAGCTAGTCATAATATATTTATTTAAACTATCCTTCACTTATCACGAATATTGCCAAGAAATGTCAAATTTCGATTCGGTTCGATTATATAATCGCAATGATATTGGAATTCATTTCGGGTTCGTTAGATTGCCGTTCGATTAATTGCTCGGGTCTTTACTGGGGTGTTGCTTTCCCATCCAAAAGTAATCGGCGCCCATACTGAAAGGACTGTGCTTGCTCACTTCGCATTCTTCGATATTCGCGAAGTCTAGTCCACACTTTCACTTTTATGAAAAAAAAATCAGTTTTGCGACTGCTTGGTTGACGTCATCCCGGAAAGCCACATTCAGATCATACAAGCGATTGTGGCGTGAATCACTTGTCGAGAGTAAGCGGGTGTTCATATTGAGCGTGCTGAGAAGCGAATGACTTCATTTGGAAATTCCAAAGCTTTCCGGAGATATTAGCAAAACTGTAACTGTTAAGTACTTGCCAGACTTGACCAAAAAGAACAAATTTTGCGGTAACTACCTGAAATCCCGGGATGAACCGCAATTTCCTGAAACTGTATCACGCGTAGAAAACCATTCCCCGTCAAAAAGTGCTAATCCAAGGTTTGAAAAATTCGCGCTGCTTGTAAAGGGTAACGAAATTTTTGCACGATTTTGAAAGGCCGGATTTTGACAAGTGATATTTTGTTCGAAGGCTATCGCTTTGCAGAACCCAAAAAAGATCACTTCGTTTAGAATGGGTCTCATTCCATCGAGTTTATTAGATATTAGCTAAACTTGTCAATTTAAGGTCTTTCTGACAATTAGCCGAAGTTTTTCTATTTAAACAAAAAAGGCCCTACCGAATACTATGAATTTTTTTTTTTTTCAAAGCATTTCTTCGTTAATATACTTTTTTCGGCACCTCAATGAAGTCGATATAGTTCTTAGTTTGGGCGGTATCGTGCAGGTACAAAAATCATAGACGTGGTTTAAACAAAATAAACGGTTCGACCGAATTTTATGAAAATCTTGTCAGATTATATTTCGGTTAATACTCTTCGAATGACACTTCAACGAAGTCGATATCTTTTAGAGTTCGCGCGATATCGTGCAGGAAAAAATGACCACATACGTACGCACACACACACACATACTTCCTCCCAATTTTTTGCTTAAAGTGCTGCTGGGACCTTGAAAGATGAAAATACGTCGAAAATATCGATTTCGATTTTCGGACCGATTACAATAACTTCCTATACTGGGAAGTTGATAAAAAAGCATGTAAATCCCACCCCACCCCAAAATTCATCATCATTTGGCAGATGTTTCAAAGCAAACTCTTTAAACAATCGCCGGCAACAAAAATTTCTGGTCCTTCTTTCAAACCATCAATCCGTATTTTACTTTCACTAGTACTCCTTCTTTATCATACAAGAGGGAGATTACGGAGAATAGTAAAACCAACTCCTACTTATACATCTATTTTCTCCAAAATGATAGTCAATCAAAAGCTTATAGAATATCTTGAATTTAACGAAGTTCTACACGAAGGCAGTGCCTTTAGACAAAAAAGGTAGGAATACTGCATATCTAACAAAAGGACCTAAATCAAAGTAGATATTCATCGCTTTGGTGAGTATGATCTAAATAGTAGCTAAGATAGGAATTACTTTAAGTTTTATTTCTGGCCGTTTAGTTAAGATAGAATTGAATGGCGTCGAATCTAAGTCCCATATCGTCTCAGCTGGTGTGGGACCGGAGTCAAAGCTATAGCCTACTCTATTTCTAATCTTTTTAAATTATCTTCTTCCAATATCCTCGCGCCTTTATACGGGCGCCTCAATTCCTTCCGCTTTCAAAGGTACAAATACAACGGCTTTGACTTACTTACTTACTTACTAGATGGTGTAGAACTAACTATTGTCTCACCCATGATACAATAATACACGGTTAGCTCATAAGGAAAAGTTCTGTTTCTATCTTGAAAAGCTTTTACGTTTTGGGGGCCTCGGTTGCCTAGGGAGTAAGGCGTCTGGCTACTATCGCAGAGGTCCCGGGTTCGAATCCCGGCCAGCCCCACGGTCCTTCGCCTTTTCCACGTTCCCACCTACATAACTTTCCTTCTTTCTTCTTCCTTCTTTACATTCCTGATTCCTTCTGTCATAGCCTTAGTTAGCCCTTCCCGCTTCACCAAAGCGCATGTCATCGGTTGGTTGATGAGATTCAACTCGTTTCAGGAGGCATAACACTCCAGCGAGTTGTTTCTCGATGCCCCGATGACAAAGTCGCCAGTAATGGTTGGGAGTAGGTGGACTGCAAAATATCGCTGGTAGGTTGTGACAGTTCCTTTCTTCCCCGACTAGAGCTGCTGTTCGGCATTCACTCTATATGAAGAAAATAGATTGTCGACACAGTATAAAGAGCGTTTCCTGTGACTCTAGTCTTTCACATAAAAAAAAAAAAAAAAAAAAAAAAAACTTTAGAAAATACCTGAGTGACTGTCACCGGAAAGTTTTGTTTAGTTGCGAGGTAAGATCTAGTGACATAAGGGGACGTTTATGAGCTTATCTTGTAATTATTGTACCATGGTGTAACGCTAACCCATCTCTTAACAAGAGTTTCCCCGTAGGTTCCATTCTCATCTCCTTCAACCCTCTTCTGGTTATCCAAACCATAAATCTATTCATGCGAACTAAGCTTGCTACTAGACGTGACAGAATAAACTGCCAGATAAAAAAATTAGTCTGTCTTGTTTGTGTATGGCGATTTTTGGAAGCCAAGTTGGAAATTTCGCACGAAAACTGCAATCCCCACGGGAATATCCAGGTGTTACAAACTTACTTGAGAATTGGCATAAAAGCAATTCGCAGTATTTTGTGTTATTACTTTGAAGTGCAGAAGCTTTACGTTGGTTGAATTCTAAAGAATTTGACGGAAGGGAACTGTTTTGCCCTGGACAGAAAGCGCTCTTATTGAGCATTCGAGCACAAGCTATTCTAAGAAAATATAGCTAATATAACCTCTAACCATAATTTTCTTCGATTTGTATTCATGAAACTTCGTTGACAACTTTTGAATTATATTTTGCACCAAAACATTTCTCAAGTGCTAAATTCTCAATGAATAATGCACATTAAAAGCACTGCCTGTATTTACTTCTCAACCTGACATCAAATGTTGAATTGATTTTTCCAAAGATGGATTTACAGGAGCTTTTAGTGTAGTGTGCTCGTAGCGAAGTTATTTATTCGGTGAACGCCTCTGTCTTTGTATGTGACATTAGGGTGGTTCAAAAATGGCAAAAAATTGACGTGAAATTTCGTGCTATAGAGGGTTTTCGAGGTCGCTGATTACGAATATGACGTCAAATCAAAGTTTTGCAACATGACAGCTGTCAAAAACGCTGTCAACTTTGAACAAAATACGTTTAAAAATCGTAAATCTCTAAAACGAAATGTGCTCGGCGGCAATGGTTAGTGTCAATTAAAAATTCTCCGGTTGCCGCCAAAAATAATCATTTTAATTGAACTTAAAGATAGGGGGGTGCACGTTTTTTTGAAAATTTTTTGCCATTTTTGAACCACCCTAATGACATATTTAGTTTTGTCATACCTTTCATATCTACTATTTATCAAGTTGCACTAAATTTTTTTAAAGAAGATAAACATTTCACTGTGAATTCTCATATACGACAGCAGAATATATATTCGAATGAAGTCAGATAGTTATAGCCCAGTCATTTTATACATGAACCACTAAAAAAATGCAACTGGAAATTATCCTGCAGGATTCTCTCACCAAAACATAACCCGATTTTTTTTTTTTTTTTTTTTTTTTCGGAAATCAAGCCGTCATTTTAAGCCCTTGCACTGGGTTGTATGACTTATAGAAGCCGAGATAGATGGAAATTCGGGAAAAACGCGATATCTCCGGCGGCCATTTTTTTTTTGTAACTCCGAAATTGTTTTCTTAAAAATTCCTTGTGACTGATTCCGCAGTGGTCGAATTTTCAGCCATTTTGGCTTTTGGCTATATTGCAAAAATAAAAAGGGTCCATTTTGATCCCTATATCCAATTTCCGCCCTCTAATGTAATAGTGTTTTTTCTTCTTGAATGCCCCATTGATCGATTCCTGCAATGAAAACCCATGCGCGTCTTAGTTCCTTAATGCCCTGTTTTTAAGACATAATGAATAGACTATTGTTGTTATGACTCCAAATGGAACTGATCAAAGACGTTATCTCACCCTTTCCTTATATCACTTCGGTCCTTTTAATTTCTCGAAATGTTTATCTAGATTTTCCGTTTTAGAGTCCTGCTGTACGAAGTAGACAATTTGAGATCATTTCGGGGGATATTTTTTGCTTCCCGATGCATGATCGTTTTTCCCCCTATTGGGTGGGGCTTCTTCCCTTTACAGTGTGGATTCTATCGGACTGTGGAACTTATTATCCGAGACACAATGTGGATTTATTTTATTATAATTCTGGTTTTGGTGTTGCCACTCAGCATGTGCCGTGTCTCAATTCGATGTCCGACGATACAACCATTGAACCTGAGTTGGATGATGATGACGCCGACCGAATTTCGTTTTTTTTTTCTCTGAGGTAGGTGTTAATGAAGATGACTACATGAAAGAAGTGGAGATAGAAGAGATAGAGATCAACAAAATTATTTCATACCTTGTAACCTATGGACTAGACCTACCGGGGATAACATGTAAAACGCTGCTTGCATACCATGTAAAACGCTGCTTCATTCATTACTTCAAAAGTGGTGCGGAAACGAATGCAACGCGATGCCCGAGTTCTCTCAGCCCCATATCTCAAAAAACATTACGTAAATTTCGCATAGGACATTTTTATGCAGATTTACGAACAATTTTTACTTAGTCAAAAATTACATTACGCCGATAATTTACGAGATATTTGAGAAAAACAGATTTTGCCGGACTTTGACACTCCGGGTAGCAAATCAATTGACTCTATGAACTTGTGGGAAATAATTTGTGAGTCCAAAATAAAGAGAATCCCGTTGGAAAATCTCCAGTTGCATATTTTTAAATATTTGGCCCGCTAAATCTATTAGCCATTTTGTTATTTTTTAAATTAAAAAGTATATTTAAAATATGCAAAGTTATTACAGTATACATTCAAAATTATTATTGTTACGAATTGTGCTAAAGAAACACTTATTTATTTTAATAAGAAATTGAATTCCCTAAATATCCCATTATATTGATAAATATCAACTAAATTTAATAACTATCTTAAGCTTTTGTCCTCTTTTCAATAACAGACATTTTAAGACATTTTAAGCAATGACCGTGGGAGCCTCGGTAGTCTAGGGGTAAGGCGCCTGACTGCTATCCCAGAGGTCCCGGGCTCAAATCCCGGCCAGCCACACGGTGCTTCGCCTTTTCCATTTTCTCACCTACATAACTTTCCTTCGTTCTTCTTCCTTCTTTCCATTCCTGATTCCTCCTGATATAGCCTTCCTCAGCCCTTCCCCGCTCCCACCAAAGCGCATGTCATCGGTTGGTTGATGAGATTCAACTCGTTTCAGGAGGCATAACACTCCAGCCAGTTGTTTCTCGATGCCCCGATGTCAAAGTGGCGACAGTAATGGTTGGGAGTAGGTGGACTAAACAAAAATATCGCGGGTAGGTTGTAGTAATTCCTTCCTTCCCCGACTAGAGCTGCTGTTCGGCATTCACTCTATATGAAGAAAATAGATTGTCGACCAGTATAAAGGGCCTTTCCTCAGACTATAGTCTTTCACATAAAAAAAATGACCCTTCCCTACTTTTTAAACTAACCATTTTGTAAATTTTTAGATTAAAAAAAAATTACAAGACAATTTCTTCTATGAAACTTGAGTACTTGAGCTTCACGGAAATAATTGTTCCCCCCACATACAAACCATCTTTATACTTCATTCTTATAACAAAAAAACTAATTGTTCTTGGTTTCTTACACCCAGAAATATCTGCTCAAGCTGATCATTGAAATTTACCCCGGAGTTCTCCCTTCATACTTCAACATTAGTTTGCTCACGAACTCGTCATGACGTGATCTGACTCCTCAAGATTGACTGCCAGTACCTAGGGTGTCCCCTAAGTCTTGTCTCTATCACACTAAAATAGATCAAAATCACATATGATTATTTGATGGTAATATGATTATGGTTACTAATTTCTGCTAACAAGGATATTGAAGTTTAAAATACGTGTAACCACGCCGTAATATTATCACCTTACTACGTAGAAACGAGTTATTAGGGCCAGATACCATCTGAAAAAAGGTTGAGGCTTGCCTGCATTTGAATATTAGCTATCTTGCAACTAATAGACTTCACAAATAAATGTAAATGCTGCTAATGCCACATGAAATAAAATGAATTCCTGAATTTAATTACATACCTGCATTTTTGACAAAATTGTATGAGTGTAAATTCATCTTCTTTGGGTACAGTTCAAGTTTGGTTCAGATTTGCCTCGAATTACCTAAATTTACATTTTACGTGAGAACACTCCTCGGCAAACATTCAGCTGCTAACTACGATAATATGTGTACACGTGTCATATATATATTTAAGTTACATATAAGCTGCGGGTTAGCAAAATTTCATTAGTTTCATTCCCGCTAATTTCACTTTCTCGGGTAATAACCGGAATTAATTGAAAATATATATAGCAGCATGTGAGCAGCGCTGAACGGTGGTGCCAGCAGGAATGAGTTATTGTACCCTAAATCTACAAATTTTTACTACCGCATTTGCGTCCCGAGCTACACTAGCACAAGGTGTATTAATCTTGAATAAGTATCAATTTAGCGAGCATATGATAAAGGAGCCCGTCTAAAACAACATATTTAGGTGTACAAAGCAACCCTGTAAACCCCTTAGGTCGCATTGAAAGTCTTGATATGCTTCCGTTTTGGAGGGACTAATTTTATAATTTGCATCCCCAAGGCAAGTGAAAATTTCGGAAAATTGACAAACTTTTGCCTATTCATTTACCTTTTCGTTGTGTGGACAAACATTCAGCCGTCCCTTGGTGTAATTGTATTATTCGTCGGCTGTAGTGCTAGCTGAAGGCCCTTGGGTCAATGTGGAGCAAACAATGGCGCTTTTTAGACCTATACATGTCCCATTTTAAGCAACGATAGTAGTGCCAACATTCAGGAAACTTTGTTGTTGTTATTAAGACACATTCAGGGAGAAAAATCCTCTTCTGGAAAATGCTTTAGTTTCGTTGTAACCGCAAGCTAAAAACTCATTCTAAAGTGTATGAATATGTAGTCGCATTCCCGTTGGATTCTTCTCCACAGTGTTTTTATCCAGGGGCTGGATTTGACATTGACACATGTGCTAAGCTTCTCCCCTTTGCAGTCCTTGTTATCAACAGAGCTCAAGCTAAGTGATTCACGTTTCAATTACCTTGAAGAGGTTTGTTCTCAGATCAAGGAGCTTGTGGCGTTTGTTGATCAACGGAGAAGATATCCGTCGTGTGTGGAGAATAATATAAATTCGCCAAGGAGCTATAAATTGCGAAAATTCTAGACAAGGCGGCTTGTTATTGAGGTCCTTAGAGACAGGTGGATACTTCAGCTTAACTCAATATAATGCGAGATATCATAGTAATGTATACGTGGATTGTGCATAGACCTTCAACTAAAGTAAAAAAGAAGGAAGACAACGTTAAAATTCTCAAGGGGCTTAAATCGATTACTTGAACAAACTTAAAAGAAACAATGCTACGAGGAAGAATATTTTGATAAATTTTTAACTTGATTTTCGGGAGATTACTTTTGGTTTCAAGATAATGCAATTTCCTCGTTTTTAATTTACTTGCAATTTAATCCTATAACCTAAGTTTGACAAAATAAAACCATAACAAAGACATCTCAAACTCAATTACGGGGAGAGATATAAAATTTGATATTTAATGTGATTAAAAATTATCAGGAACTTCCTAATTTTGTTTTGCGAATATGAACTTTTGTTTTTGGAACAGTGTCAAGTTTTTCAATAATTAAATATTCCATAATACAAAGTTTATAATATGAGATCTTCCAGTGCTACTTAAACGGAATTCGTGCCTAATGTTTAGTAATCGAAGGTTTAGTCATCATAGAATTACTAAATTCAAGCAAAATCACAAGATTATGAACATTTGCAATGAAATTTTGGGGTATGTTTCCCTATATATGTAGATTTTTGCACTACTTCAATTTTTGGGATAAAGGGAAACGCTGTAAACTAATAGCTGAAAGGTGTAATCAGCATCCAAAAGAACTCTTCAACTAAAATCTGAAGATACGTAAGTTTCTTAGCAGTTTTAATAAAGGCCACAAGCTATTAATACGCAAAATAATTTCGTAGATTCCATAGTCGGTTTCAGCCAATCCGCCTATCATTCTTTCTATTAAAAACTCTAGAGAGACTAATCGAAATATATCTGAGGCAGATCATGCTAACCTCGGAACTGTCTGCCGCACAACACGCCTGTACAAAGGGCAAATGTACTGATACTGCTCTTCACTCATTGGTCTCAACCATTGAAAAATCCCTCGAGGTCAAGGAGTATACATTAGTAGCATTTCTTGACATAGAAGGAGCATTTAAGAATGTATTGCCGGACGCCACTATCCTGGCGTTGACAGAACATAGGATCGAAACATCGCTGGTGTCTCTTATCCACCAAATGCTTACTGGCAGAATGATAAGTTCGACCTTGGGTGACAGCTCGGTCCGAAAGGCCATATATAGAGGCACTCCGCAAGGAGGAGTACTTTCCCCACTGCTATGGGTTGTAACTATGAACCAGCTAGCGACGCCTGGATGCAGAGGGGCATCACTTCCTGGCGTACGCGGATGACGTTGTTATTATCAAAAACGAAAATTTCCTCAAGTCCTCTGTGACCTCATGGAGTCAAAGTTACAAACCCTCTCAACCTGGTCTGCCACCCGCGAACTCAGTGTTAACCCAGAAAAAAAGAAACTGGCCCTCTCCACAAGGAGGTATAAGATCCCTCCGTTAACACCTCCCCTCCGCCTCCCCCGGCTTAGCAATGTTAAGCTCAAAATTAGCAACAGTGCCAAATACTTGGGAGAACAAAGCGCTTTTCGCTTGCAAAAAATCCATTGGGAAGAAATGGGTTTCCTCCCCTAACATAGTACGATAGATCTTCACAGCGATCGTCCGCCAAATTCTCCCTTTCGGAGCCAACCCTGAGTAAATCCACCGTGCTAAACAAATTACAGAAAGTACAAAGATGTGCGGAGTTATGCATAACAGGAGCACTTCGCTCCACACCTACAAATGCCCTAAATATTATGTTACACCTCCCTCCTTTAAATCTTGTTGGCAAGTGAAAGCGCAACCATCGCAGCCCTTAGAATCCGATTTTTGGACCGAAATCAGAGGAGGGCACACAAAGGTGCTGAACTCTGTTACTATCCCCACAAAACCCGACTTATGCAATCCCGAGAATTACGGAATGCACAAATTCACGAGGAATTACGGAGTGCACATATCTTCAAGTCGTGAATGCAGAAATAAACCACACCGTTTTCAGGATGCTATAAACTTCTTTACTGATGGTTCTCAGCAGCCTATAGCTTGGGATTGAAGTCTCCTTCCGACTACCCGATCACTGCAGTGTATACCAAGCGGAGGTGCTAGCCACACAAGAAGCTGTTCTGCAAATCAACCAGCAAGGCGACAGGAACCGGACTGTCTACATCTTCTCAGATAGTCAGACGGCTCTGAAAGCCCTGCGCTCTTGCACTCTGAATGTCGCAGATCTCTTAACGAGATGGCTCAAAAGTTCAGGACCCTCCTCATATGTGTGCCCGATCACCGAAATATAGAGAGAAACTGAAAACCTGATGAACTGGCTAGGCTTTTAAACTCCGATGCAAACAACACACAATGCAACAAACGAAAAAGCATTGGAGGGATCTAAATAAATGCACTTTGGTCAAATTAACCTCGCCCTCTTATAATCTCAGGCGGACCACTTCACTACTGAACCTCGGGAGACAAGACCTCTCAGTTATAGGTGGAGGAAATTGTCTGATTGGGGCATGCGGTCTTGAGACCTACGATTTCTGCAGAAGCTGTACGAATCTGGACGAGGAGGAAAGTGTACTACATCTCCTCTGTCACTGTTCGGCCCTAAGCAGAATGAGGTTAACCACATTTGGCGAACCCTTGCAGAAATCCTTGTACTTAGAAGATTCATTACTTCCTCGAGATGGTTTTAGCGAAGAAACTACACTTTAACATCAGGCTTAAAGTGGGATCATTATGGCATCACTAGTGATGAGCAAACACAAGAACAAGACAAGACTAATCTAGTCTTGATCTTGTCTTGTTGTTGTTCAGTCTGTCTTGTTCTTGTTCTTGCAAGCATAACTAAGTCTGTTCTTGGTCTTGCAAAATGTGCAAGAACAAGAGACAAGACTGCAAGAACAAGACCATTTTTGCTCATCACTAGGCATCATTATGAGCCCAAACCAACAGCTCAGCCTTATCTAACTTCACCTATAGTCGGTGTATGACCTTTTTATTTAGAGTACTCAATTTAATTAAATTTAATTTAACTGTTTTTCACAAGCTCGTAATATATGTATGTACTTGCACTTACTGTTTTTTGCGAGCGAAGCCTTTTCGGTAGCACATTCGTCGGAATTGCTCCGGATACTTGACATAATTGAAACTATCCAATCAATAAAATACCATTAAAATATTGTTTTAAGCAAATAATAAAGCCCCTCCAAAGGTACCATAGGTGTTGTAGTACCTTCACATTCGTTTTAAACCTTTCCTATCTAATAACCATTCTCTCGCATCCCTCTTCCTTGTCCACAAGAAATTTCTTAGTCCACACTTTTTACATTTAAGTAAGTGGCTGCAGCAATAAAAACTTTACATTCAAAATTATTTTTTACTTTTTGGTTCATTTTGAAATAAAAGCGTATTTTTTTAGTTTTCTTTAACTATTTTTTTTATTTTTTATGTTGTTTCTTTATTAATTTTATTTGAATAATGTTTAACACCGTTAACACTTTTTCCTCTTCGTCCATTTCTACATTGAAAATTCCCGACATTTCACTCGACACTGGAAGTCGTACCGATTGTCAAATAGGTATAAACAACAAACACAAAAATTTTATGATTTCAACTTGCTATGATACAACTTTTGACAAGTGAGGTAAAAATGTGTATGACTAAGCATATGGCATATCAGATAGCAGTAAAGACGCCTTTAGTTCTCCGTTTTGAAGGCTTTGAATTCGACTCGATTCTTGAGTTACCGGTCAAGAATGGGTTCTTCTGTTGGTGTTGAAGTAAGTAAAAAGGGATTGAGAGCGCTACGCCTTCATACAAATTATGAAAAGTGGAGCATCCGCAGAGGTAGTGTGAGTTTAAAGTAGGTCGCCATCCAATACTACCTAAATTACAAGGTCAGAAAAAAAATCCCAATCTAGTTCTTTAGAACTGAGTCGTTACCAATATAAAATACCCGAAGTTCAACGGAATAGGGTGCCATACTATGTTAAGGTTTTATTAAAAGGTGGTCCAAAGAATTTAACAACCCCTTGATTACTAAACACCTTTACTCGAATATGCGTCCCAGGTTTGGTCTCCTCATTACAATTCGCATGTTAGAACTATTGAATCGGTTCAACGAAGGTTTGTTCGATTCGCATTGAATCATCTTCCTTGGGAAAACCCAATAATTCTTCCATCATATGAATCCCGCCTTAAGTTACTCAACTTAAGCTCTCTTCATAAGCGTCGTGAGGTGGCCGATGTTGTACTTGTTCATCAGCTCCTTAATGGAAAGGTTGACTCAGGTTTTCTAGGTCGCCGTGCATCGTTTAGAGAGATCGTTATAACCTGAGAGGTCCACCTCTTTTACAAATCAACTCCTCTAACACGAATTACGGCAGATTTGAACCTGTAAACCGTAGGTTCATTAATGTAAATAATAATATTAATGTCTAGCGTGAGCATTGGTAAAGATGTCCTTAAAAGGAGTCTTTTAAATCTCACGTGACCACCTATGTTTCCTGTTGCTTGCGTTGGTTACATATTGATTTAATTTACTAATTTTTAAACAATGAATGCTTTGGTTAAGATGTCCAATATGATGAACAATATGGCCGCCATATCTTTTTGGTCAAAAGCCATTCTGCTTGTCGTTTAAAATGTGCTTGGATTCACGATATTACATAACTTTTGATTGATTATTATGGAATAGAAATGATTGCTATGGAGGGGGATTAGTTGGAGGGGGTATACACAATTTTTCGGTAGGGATTGAACATGAGTCAGGATAAAATGCGAAAAATATCACAGAACAATGATTTTCGCGGAGATTTATCCAAAGGTGGAGCACATTTTTACGTCAAGGGCTTTCAGCCATCTATACACTTCGCACATTCTGAAGAAAACTCCGTCCATTAATTGAGTTGTATATTTATGGAAGCAAAATTCTTGTGGAGCTGAGTTGCTAATAAATTTCCATTGAATTTGTTTTCTGTTATCATTCTTAGAAGGGGTTGTGGATGCAGTGAAATTCTTTTTGATGGAAGTTACGAAGAGTCAGAAATTTTTACTACCGAAGTCATCATTATATTCTATGACATGATACAAAATAATGCCAACCATGCATAAATCGGAGTCTTATGCTAGGGTTCAGATTTTTCGTGAGATTAAAAATACAAATATATAGATCGAAGTAGAGAAATAGAGTTGAAATTACGCCGCATATAATGTTACTACATATTATCGCTTAAACTTCACATCCATTGCGGCTAAAATCTCACGTATTCCACAGTCCCCACAAATACTCTTTATTTGTTGCTTATCCTTTTGCCAATTAATCGATGTAAATGGTTCCGCGTGTAATCGAAAATACCGTGTCCATCATCCCCTTTACCGATTACATCATCTTCACTTTTTTCAGAGCCGAACCGCCTTTAAGTTGAAACTCTAATGTACGCTTTGCTGGTTTGCTTTGCTTTGACATATCAAATAAAGCAATTCTTTGTTATGAAGCAAAACCGACAAAGCAGCTAAAGCACAATTTTTACATATAAAATCTGAAAAGTTCTTTAAAGAAAGCAAGCCAACCGAACATTAGTGTTTAATCTTCAGAAACGCAGTGCTCTGACTGATCTTTTGTCTCTGGAGTATGGTAGTGCGCGACTACACGATTCCGTTTTTTCACCAATGAGAGAAAACGCGGCTTCTTGGCGAGATTTTTTCAGATCCAATTTTTCGTAGAATATGGAAAACACTATATGTATCTTGTAATATGCCTGTATAGGTGTTTTCAAACTCCGTGACACCAAAATTTCAACAGTTCTGCGCACCTCGTTGCCAAATTTTATAAATATTGTTCTATCATTTCCCCTCTTTTTAGTTATAAAGGCAGAAAAAACTTAACAAAATAATTTGGGAAGGGATGCGCGCATGTCGAGTGAATAAAATTAATTTATTTTTATATGGGTTGAGCAAAGCTTTTAAATACGTATAAAACCCTTGCTCAACCAAGGCAGTTTATTAATCATAATAAGCATAATTTTACTATAACTATGCGAAATATTTCTCATCCCTAAATTTAAAATAATTTAAACAAAATGCTGAAAAAAATTCTTTTGAATACGTGAGCTTTTTCATTCATGAAACGAGAGTTCTCCGCAGTCGCAAGCAGCACAACCACCCCATGTAGAAGCTCGCATGCGACTGGCGGAAAACGACAATCTAGTAATCAAAATGACAAAAATACAAATTTTGTATTTTTTAGTAGAAATTGCTACATATTATTTCGGTAGCAAACGTGTATAGATTTTTTCAAACTCCGTGACACAAAAAATTTGAGCATTTCTGCGCACCTTGTTGCCAGATTTTATAAATATTGTTCTATCATTTCCCCTCTTTTTAGTTAAAACGGCACCAAACAGAGAAAAAACTTAACAAAATAATATGGGAAAGGATGCGCGCATGAGAAATTTATAAAGTTAATTTATCTTTATATGTGTTGAACAGGGCTTTTAAATACATGTAAAACTCCTGCTCAACCAAGCCAGTTTATTCATCATAATGAGCATAATTTTACTATAACTATGCGAAATATTTCTCATCCCTAAATTTAAAATAATTTAAACAAAATGCTGAAAAAAATTCTTTTGAATACGTGAGCTTTTTCATTCATGAAACGAGAGTTCTCCGCAGTCGCGAGCAGCACAACCTCCCCAAGCAGAAGCGCGCATGCGACTGGCGAAAAACGTCATCGTCAAATTGCTACAAAAAATATTTCTGTAGCAAATGTGTAAAATACTTTCTTCTTTCTTTCTTCTTTAAACTCCTTTAATCCCTCATGGGACATAGGGCGGAGTGTAAAATACAAAAACCTTAAAATAAAAAAAATGTATAAAAAGGGGCGTTTTTCATTCATAATTTGTAAAGTTTTTAAATAATCATTGATGTCCCAGAAAAATACACCTCCTTATAGCAATACGCAGTCGTGACAGATAAAATGGCAGCAAGTGATTACATAGGAGGAGTTAAATAAAGCTTTGTCCGAGCTTTTAAACGTTTTAAAAAGCTTTGCTAGGATACATGCGCGGAGTGTCACGAAATTTCAAAAGATCTGTACCTCAACCATTTCGTCAATCCTTTCCACTGGACGTCTGGACATCCATCTATAATGGATATTCCAACTCCGCTGTAATCTCTTTCGGTTGTCTTTTAAATCGAAGTGCTTAATCAGCGTACACTACTCATTGTTTAGATATAGCTGAATATTTAGCACCAGTCTAGTGTCTTAAATTGCAAAGAACTTGACGATGAGAATGCCACATTGGAAATGCAGTGTCAGCACTCACTTAGGTAATTCGATAATGAGAATAGGACTGACCCTTAATATTTTTCAATTAAGCACCTTTTTATATAAAATACCAATTTTGTTGCACAAACCTTAAAATTATTAAATTGTTTCAAGTATTTCATATTTATGCCATCTCGTCTCTAAAATCTCATTTTATTCGAAAGCCCCCAAATAGAATGGCATGCCTCGAATTTTCTTTATAGAGCTAAAAAGTCGTGAAGGTCAATCAAAATATTGGCGTCGCACCTTCCATTTAAAACTCAATTACCGGACATCAAAGACTTTTTCCATCCGTAATCTAGCCCGGTCCTTGTAATTACTAGTATTCCTTCGTCCCATGAAAGGAATTTAAATATAACTTTTTCCTCTATTTTAAAATCTTTTGATGTGGATGACCTGAATCTTTTCAACATATTTTGGGTCCTCAAAGCCTCGAGTATTCATCGAGCATAGTGGAAATTAAGTGTTTGTAGAACGTATTGCAAAGGTCAGGCACGCTTTAAAATTGTTGGGTTTGGTTTAAGATTGTATAACCATATTTATGGGAAAATAATTCGTGAATGCCTTGATTTTTTGGACAAGGAAAGGAATAGAGAAAAAACCAATGATATCACCCATATAAAGGAGGTGGTTATTATTTTCTTCGCCCGTTTTTAGCCGCTTAAAAAAAGAATGGATAATATCAACAGGCGCTTTTAAAATAGCGTGTTCCCGGTCTTTGTTATAGAGCTCATAAAGTAGAGGCCTATTGAACGCCGCGGTTGCTACGCTTGCAGTGCTCATTTTGACTGATTAAGTAAACTTTGTGTTTCAGTATGGCAGTGGAAGAACAAAGTGGCGCTGTACAAAATACAAGCGCAAAGTTTCGTCGAAAGCTTGAAACTTTTTACAACTGTCAAACGTAAAATTTTTGAACTGTTGCAGAGAAAACAATTTCAGAGAGCTGCAAAGCCTTTTTATTAGTTTCAAACATTTCCACATTTCGTTTTTAATTTTTCAAATTGTCGAAAAGAAGGTAAATATGCAAAAACTTCTAACAAAACCACCAGAAACTACGAAAGTGACATCTAGTAGGCATTAGAATACTTAAATTTAACGAAACTAAAAGCTTTTTTTTGGACTTCGCATTCGTAAAGTAGAATAGAGCTCTACTTTGAGGCTGCCGTTTTCTATTGCAACTTTGGTGAAACAGAGACAGAACCATGCTATCTTCTATGCAATAAAGGAGTTCAGATTTGCGCTTCCACTTTGAGGCTTGGATGTAAATTGGCCTTTAAGGGGAGTTTACATCCCAGACTCAAATTGGAAGAACCAAGTGGCGCTGTACAAAATGCAAGCGCAAAGTTTCGTCGAAAGCTCGAAACTTTTTACAACTGTCAAATGGAAATTTTTTAACACTATCGCAGAGAAAACAATTTAATTAGCTGCAAAGCCTTTTTATTAGTTTCAAACATTTTTACATTTCGTTTTTAATTTTTCAAGCTGTCGAAAACAAGGTAAATATGCAAAAACTTCTAACAAAACCAGAAGAAACCGCGAAAGTGACATCTAGTAGGCACTAGAATACATAAATTTAACGAAACTAATAGCTTTTTTCCGACATTCGCGTTCGTAAAGTAGAATAGAACTCTACTTTGAGGCTGCCGTTTGCTGTTGCCACTTTGGTGAAACAGAGACAGAGCCATACTATCTTCTATGCGATAAAGGAGTTCAGATTTGCGCTTCCACTTTGAGGCTGGGATGTAAACTCCCCTTTAATCTCCATAATGCAAAGTGAAAAGCAATCTTCTAATTGTTACGATCTACTAAAGTCACTGTGAACAAGGCCCGAATAAATCACGACTTCCAGAACTTGTTATTAGCTCAAGCATTCTTAAGGGGAGTTTACATCCCAGACTCAAATTGGAAGAACAAAGTGGCCCTGTACAAAATGCAAGCGCAAAGTTTCGTCGAAAGCTCGAAACTTTTTACAACTGTCAAATGGAAATTTTTTAACACTCTCGCAGAGAAAACAATTTAATTAGCTGCAAAGCCTTTTTATTAGTTTCAAACATTTTTACATTTCGTTTTTGATTTTTCAAGCTGTCGAAAACAAGGTAAATATGCAAAAACTTCTAACAAAACCACAAGAAACCGCGAAAGTGACATCTAGTAGGCACTAGAATACTTAAATTTAACGAAACTAAAAGCTTTTTTCCGACATTCGCATTCGTAAAGTAGAACAGAACTCTACTTTGTAGTCCATTCAAAACGCGCGTTATGGTGTTCCAAAATAACACCGTTAAGAAAATCGAACCCTAAACGTTTTTGGGGTCGCTGATCACGAAAATCGAGGTCCCGCGGTCCCAAAATTAGGGCGTCACCCCTAAAAATGCAAAAAACCCCCCTTTTTAGGGGGTTTTCGCGATTATTTCAATAATAATGAAAACTAATGCGATGAAATGCACTTTTTTTAATATTTATTTGTGAAGGGGGTAGATTTATACTAAATTTAGGCGAGCTTAATGGTAAGGGGTACCCCTAAAGGGTTGAAAGTACCCCTAAATTGACGAAAAATGGCAAAAATTGTAAAACAAATTTTTTTTAAAGTTTTTGCTTCAAATTCGATTGTGGGCGTACTGTCAGGCAGAAATAAATTATTTTCAACCCTTAGGGGGTTAAAACTACCCCTACAATATAGTTAATTGAAAACTAGGGGGGGGGAGGTGTTACAAAATAACACCGTTAAGAAAATCGAACCCTAAACGTTTTTGGGGTCGCTGATCACGAAAATCGAGGTCCCGCGGTCCTAAAATTAGGGCGTCACCCCTAAAAATGCAAAAAAAAACCCTTTTTAGGGGGTTTTCGCGATTATTTCAATAATAATGAAAACTAATGCGATGAAATGCACTTTTTTTAATATTTATTTGCGAAGGGGGTAGATTTATACTAAATTTAGGCGAGCTTAATGGTAAGGGGTACCCCTAAAGGGTTGAAAGTACCCCTAAATTGGCGAAAAATGGCAAAAATTGTAAAAAAAAATTTTTCAAGTTGATGCTTCAAATTCGATTATGGGCGTACTGCGGGGTGGGTGAGGGACGTCAGCAAGCGTGTGGCGCAAAAGGCGCGGGCGGAACAGGGCGGACAGCGGCTGGCGGGTGGCAGAAAGAAAGAGGGTTAAAAACTTTCCAAATGTTTTAATAATATTTCATCAAATATAAAATTTTAATGCAAAACAATAAATTTCTATTTGTTCCAATTACAATTTTAATGTGGGGGTAGTTTTACCCCCTTAAGAGTTGAAAACATTAATTTTTTTGCTGATAATACCTTTTGAACCAAATTTCAAACAAAAAGCAAAAAAAAATTTGTTTCAATTTTTTTTATATAAAGTTGTTTTTATTATAGTAAGTTCGCCTTAATTTAGTATAAGTCAACCTCCTTCGCAAATAAATATTTAAAAAAGTGCATTAGTTTTCATTATTACTGAAATAATCGCGAAAACCCCCTAAAAAGGGGGGTTTTTGCATTTTTAGGGGTGACGCCCTAATTTTAGGACCGCGGGACCTCGATTTTCGTGATCAGCGACCCCAAAAACCTTTAAGGTTCGATTTTCTTAACGGTGTTATTTTGGAACTCCCCCCCCCTAGTTTTCAATTAACTATATTGTAGGGGTAGTTTTAACCCCCTAAGGGTTGAAAATAATTTATTTCTGCCTGACAGTACGCCCACAATCGAATTTGAAGCAAAAACTTTAAAAAAAATTGGTTTTACAATTTTTGCCATTTTTCGCCAATTTAGGGGTACTTTCAACCCTTTAGGGGTACCCCTTACCATTAAGCTCGCCTAAATTTAGTATAAATCTACCCCCTTCGCAAATAAATATTAAAAAAAGTGCATTTCATCGCATTAGTTTTCATTATTATTGAAATAATCGCGAAAACCCCCTAAAAAGGGGGTTTTTTTGCATTTTTAGGGGTGACGCCCTAATTTTGGGACCGCGGGACCTCGATTTTCGTGATCAGCGACCCCAAAAACGTTTAGGGTTCGATTTTCTTAACGGTGTTATTTTGGAACACCCCCCCCCGCGTTTTGAATGGACTATTGAGGCTGCCGTTTGCTGTTGCCACTTTGGTGAAACAGAGACAGAGCCATACTATCTTCTATGCGATAAAAGAGTTCAGATTTGCGCTTCCACTTTGAGGCTGGGATGTAAACTCCCCTTTAAGACGTATTCGAACAGGTTGTGAGGCGAACAACACGAAATGCGAAACTAACGATTTTGGAAAAAAATAAAGGATGATCTGTTAAATCTATAATAGTTTGCGGGGTTCAACTTCTCTTTATCTCGTATTCTTCTTTATCTCGTAAAAACATTTTAAAACGGTATAGTTGGCTACATTGAATATAAATCAAGCCAGAAAAAGTAAATTTTTCTAATTCATTTAGTTAGCATAAACCTGTTCACTAATTTTGTACTACTGCTAAAATAAACAGTGAAATTTCCACTAATTCAAATGCATGCATTATTTTCAAGTTCTCTCCAAAAAAATTACCCTTTCGGGGGTTGGTGCAACTTTCTTTTAACACTTCAATATAACTTATCCTAACACCAGTTTATCACATTGGCTAGTTCATCTACCATCAAAAAGATTGGATTGCCTCAAAGAGCTGCTTTAGATTAACTTTGCAATTTCATTTAACATTCCGATTGCAGAATCAACCTGCAAAGGTTTATTCATCGGGAATTTATGATATTAATAAATTTGTAATATTTTGAAATCTTTTACGGGGTTTTTATGCCCCATTTATTGTCATCGCACGGTGATAACAAGTAATTCAATATGTTTCAGCAGAAGAAGAGGAAAAAATAATTTTCTACTTTAGTCAAGATGCCATAATATCCGCACAATAGAAGGGATGGTGATAAATTCGATTTGCCTTCTTAACACCTCCATTGCCGCCACATTCGATTTGATTACCAGGAAAGAGATTTTTCACTCTTTCGTTTTCACGCCTTTCCCTGAAAGAAACACGTTTCATGAAATATGAAGCAGAATCCAGTTAAGATTTTCCATAACCTGAATGAAACGCTGTAGAAGATTTGTGGGAAATCGTGCCATGATTGATGAAATCGGGCGGCTGTAACATTCTTTTAAGATAGATGCTAAAAATTTATCTCTCATCTGGGCGAAGGTACGGTCATAAAATATATCTGGAACAAATGGTATGTCTAAGAGCACGTACCGTAGCTGAAGCCTTACGTATATTATAATATTTGATTTATGTTCCCACATTACTGCATTTTGGGGCCGTATTTAAATTATACGCAGAACAAAAACCTGTGAAAACATAAGTAAATTAAATTGGGAACCTGCTTTGAAGTATGCTGTGGAACAAAACTCTTACGCTTCTCAAAAATATTCGAGTTCCACATTTATCTCAACATTTTCGAATCCAGCTTCGTATTGCATCAGAAGGAGCACATTGCCACTTACCTGAGTACGGCTTTATTTTTTATGCATAAAGTTAATGTAATGGGATAATGCTTACTTTATTGTGAAGTAACCTTTCCCTAGCCACAAAATTTAAAATATTTAAACGATTTCCAGGAGTTACTCAGGAGAACGCAGGACACAGATGCACCACTTGTTATTCTATACCTGACATGCAGTAAATATGCATGTAGTTGTATGTACAAGATGACTATGAATATTTTTCGCTAAATCTAAATGAAAGTTTTAGTGGCAGTTTCTGCACCAAACACACCTTATAAGCTAAACTAAATTCAGCTTTGTTTTAGGGAAGTTTAATAGAATGCAAGAGGGAGAGGGCTGCAGCGACTCTCGGATGTTGTGTCCGCTTCAGTTAGTTGAAATTGAATTTGGGGCCCGGTCTGAATTGTTATAATTTTTATTATTTTTATTGCAGAGAGGTAGTGACACAAACAGAAAGTGATTTCCATAAATGAATATCTTTCTAAAAATCAGTCGCAATCAAATTTATGCTGCGATATTCCATTACAGCGGCATAACAAGTTAACAATTTCATTTTACCACAGAGTTTTGCTCTCGAACTATTCCCACTTTTACTTGGAAGAATTAAATGAATACGGTAGCAGCATACATACATATAATACGGTGTAGTAGGTAAAAATTATGATAATCTGAAATTAATATTTATTTTTATGATGTAAACAAGCTTCCATGTTTATTTTACATTACCACACATATTTTTAAGGTATAATAAAAAGCTTGAAAACTCGAGGTATTTTAATTTTTATATGTAAGTAAATAAGGAAAAGAAAATTTGACGCCGTGATGAAATGCCACATTTTTACTGATAATTGGGCACTCAAACAGTTAATTGCAAGTATAGAAAACAAGTTTAAAGAAGGTATTTCCGTTCGTAAAGAATAACATTTAAACAAATGCATTCTTGTATTGAGGTTGTTCTTGTGACTATTTACGCTTTTCGGAGTCCAGAGTGTCTGGTGAAGGTGTATAATAATTTAAAGTATTTTTATTATCAATCCTTGGAATTTTGATGTTTTTGCATTAATGTTACAAATAGCATACAAGAGGTAAGGAAATGGTAATTCAGCAGGCACATTAAACGTGATAAATCAATTAATTTTTAACCAGAAAAACTCGTTTGTGGAACAACCTTCCAAAGTCAGTTTTCCCGAACTCATACAACATCCAAAAGTTCAAACGCACGGCTCGTCGCCATTTTCTCCAACATTCCCTTAGCTTCCCCTAACCTATTCTATCCTTCTCTCTATCCTTCGAGCTAAGCTACTGGACATTGCACGATGACTTATACGACATGACGAACTATTTGTACAAAATTAATGCTGGTGGTTTCTGCTTTGTCCATATTTTCATTGGACTCTTGTGCTTTCGGTGATTTAAGAAACCTAGCTAAATCATTATAAAAATCTTGCTTCTAAGCAGGGTGAAGGGAGATAGGTTTTGCGGGCAAACCACTTCATCTGACTAGAGAATAATAGAGTATCCCGTCAGAAGGTGCACTTCTCAGCTGGACTGAGAAACATTTACCACCGCTCTGTGGCTCAGTTGTAGCATGCAAACATAAACACATATACATACATGTCCAGAAAGAAATAATCAAAAAGCGTGCAAAAGCAAAGAATGAGTCGCGTCACATCAAAAACAAAAAGAGATTTTTGAAGAGCAACTTCACTTGCTGGTATGCTAAAAACACAAATATTTTTATTGATAAAGAAGCATGCAATTAACAGGTTCGTACTTGCCGTAATTCGTATTAGAGGAATTAATGTGTAACAGAGGCTCACCCGTCAGGTTATAATTATTCGCTCTAAACTACGCACGGCTATGCAAGAAACCTGAGGTCACCTTAGCATTCTGTAGCTGCTGAACGAAAATAACGTCAGCAACCTCTCAATGCTTATGGAGAGAGAGTAACACGGAAGAATAAGAGGATTATCCCAAGCAAGGCGGCTGAGTGCAAATCGGACAAACTTCATTTAACCGATTCGACTGTTCATTGGGAGGAGTAGTGAGAAGCCCCCAGCTGTGATGCGTGCTCGAGTAAAGGCCTGACTAAAGATATGTACATACAAGTGCTAAGTGATGAGAGGATTGTTGAATTCCTTAGACCATCTTCTTATAAATCCCAAATCCAGCTTACAATCAAACCTAACCCCAAGATCAGTTACAGACTCTACGCGAGAGATTATGTTGTCGAAACAAGTATAGTCAAAAATTATCGGACCACCATTCCTACAAATGTAGATTCGTGGTAGTGGAACGAGCTGCAATAATACCATGTTGATTTGCTGAGATAAGTCTCTTACAGATAGGAGCAATCTCAGAATAAATAATAGATTCAAGGAGTTTTGGTATATAGGAAAACTTTGCAATCTATCGATAATTCGATATCTCGTTCTTGGATCCCTTTTCATGAGCGGGGATTATAAAAGAGTTCTTCCATAAAGTTGGAAATCAACCTGTATTAATGGATTTTTGGAATAAATACATCAAGGGACACAGAAGGGCTCCTGCACAGGATTTTAGAACAGCAGGGGAATACCTTCAGGGCCGGACAAAGCCGGGAGTTCGTTAAGATGCATTGATATGCCGAAAATTGTTTACGTCTGGTTGGAAGACAGGGAACAAGAAATTTTGCGGAAGATCGATGCGAACATTTCGCAAATCTTGAAAGGATTCGTACTGCGGGAGTTCTCGTGCTGCATGGTGTTAGTATAGCTATCAATTTTTTTCTTAGTATTGATAAATTTAAAAATGTTCTGGAATCACCATACAGTTTGTTTTTCATGTTACTAAAATAGTCCTTGTAGAGAGCTTCGAAAAGTGCGTGAAATTAGTCATAGCAATTAATAAATGCACAGAGACTCGCAGTGTCTTCCCTCTTCAGGTAAGTTTCAGGTAAGAGTTAATTCTTCTGGTTTTTTGGCACGTCGCAACTCATAGTTGTACCAGGGTGAGGATGATCTAGAAGACAGCTTTAGAGGCTCAATAGGTATTACAAGATGCAAAGGTTTCGTAGAGAATGGAGTTAAACCTTACAACACCGGAGTAAAACCTTGCGTTATCGTCATGGACTACAAATAACATGAAATATTTTGTTTATTTTATTAATTAATAATGGGAATAAATACAAAAGAGATTAACAAATATTTCAAAAATTCAAAAAATCAGAGTAAATTTGTGCTTAAAATGATGACCCATAGTCGGAAAGCCGCGGGGCAATTTTGATTTCTTCCATTCTATTTGTTTCTTGCTTGCTGTTGCTTGCATCCGAATTAGTGGTTTTCTATAAAAAAAATATGCAAATAAGTAAAAAATCTAATACATATTGTTGAAGGTTTGTTGTTTTCAGAACCTATCTCGGTTGTTGACTTGGGTGTTTTTTATGTAGTAGATCTAAGCTCAGGAGTCAACCTTTGTGTGAGATTAGTTGAACCTCCATGCGCCTCGGATGTGCTTACGTGCCAGATGAGCTTGCGCACCTGATAAGCTTTCGCACTGGATGAGCTTTTGAACTTCGCTTTATATTGGCTGACCTTGAAGAATTTGGTTGAACTTCGCTGTGCCTCGGGCTGTAGTTGAGTTTTCCAAATCTTCCGTAAAACCTATAATTAAGTTAATTATTTCCGTGATATAAGAATATTTTTTTATATCTAATTCATCATTTTATAAAAAAAATATTCTTTAATTATAATTTTTTTTCTCTAGTATGGAGAGGGTTGAAGTTGACGTAAAGAAAGGGAGCCCAAATCTGCGCAACTGATAGTGCATGTGAAAAATAATTATCTAATGGCATTTTATTATAGACATATTTAGTTATGCATATCCCACTAAAACCGTAAGTAAAGCGTATTTTCGAATAATGGCACGTATTTGAAAAATCTTTTTCGCGCGATTTTAAGTCTCTCAACCAGGGACTAAGAACGGAACGAAAACGAGAACGAAAGAACGAAATTAACCGAATAATTCATAAGAACGAAAACGGAAACGAAAACGAAATTTTTATTTTTCGTTCATGATTGAAAACGAAATAAATAATTTCGGTTACCGGTTTTAACCGGTTTTATGTATCGGGGATGCAAGGGTCTTCTATTCACGTTGGCCTTGGAAGCTCCCACTTCTATTTCCCACTACTTTACCGAAGTATCTACTCGCACTCATTAGGTACTAGTGCTCCGTTATAAAGTAGGAGAGCCGAAGGTGACGTGATCGCCAACCACTGAAATATAGGAGTGGATTGCTAACTGACAATGCTGAAGGCACCATTTTTCTCGAGAATAAGAAAACGTTTTTTATGTAAAAAAAAATTTCTTCGAATTTAGGAGAAAATAAGTAATAAGATGTCTGTTATAATTCATAGAAATAAATTTCCATCACTCATTTTTATTTATGAGCAGTTTTTTCATTAAATAAATGTATTTAGTTCAAAACTGTGACGGTTATTGCCCCTGTTTAAAGAACTTTTCAAAATAGGGTAAGACAGAAGAACAAAAACTATACCTGTCTATTTTTTCTAATTAAGTTTATATTGCTGACATGCGCTGATGATTAAAGTTAATTGGAATATAACGTGGGAACGAGACAGCAATATTTTTTGGTGCCATATTTTTGTATAGGATTTTGCTTATTTACTATTAGTACGTATGCATGCGAAATTTTTATTAGAAAAATAGTAAAAAACCGGTTTTAACCGTTATTTCATTTCGGTTCACGAAAACGAAAAACATATTTTTTGGGTGTGGACGAACAGAACGAAAACGAAATTTTTCGTTTTCGTTCTGATCGGAAACGAACAAAATACTTTTCGTTTTTAGTCCCTGCTCTCAACGGAGAAAAAAGGAAAGAAATCATCAGGTAGTGGGGGATGCACAATAAACATAATAAACAAATAAATAACATAATTAACAAAATTCCATTTTGGACTTAATGGCATAAAATAGCGGGCATTTCAAATCTTGATAACAAATGCACTTTTGGCCAATGGGTTCAGTATTTTGACACCAATTTTTCAGGGTCTTTTTATAACACCAAGAACTATATTTTCTGAAAGTTTGATGCAAATTGGTTTAGTTGGCCGTCTTGGGTACTAAAATGAAAAAAAATCTTTTTTTTTCTTTTCAGTTTTGTAGGTTATATACGTACTCAGAGACTTGAAACCAAAAACGATTTATTTTATTACAAACATACTGGTTTTTAGATTGCCCCGATCCGACTTATAGAACCGGAGTTGAGTTATAAAACTGCACTAAAAAAAACTGCTACTGTTTATAACAAAAGTAGTACAAGGTCCAAAACTTAGGAGTATACTCCTGGTGATACCTCTAACAGGATAAAATCATAATCTTGCTATTATCAGATTATACCTATCTCATTTTATTGGCCTTTTTTTACTGCACTACTTATATTACTTTTCATTGTTCATATTACTATGGAAACTCTTATTTTATCTTTCATAATCATTCAAGCCATTTGCTTCCCGGTGCGGCCTAGATTTTGTTCAATTATAAGGCATTATAACACAGATTGGATTGATTTCCTAGTTTCTATTGATTATTGGGAGAAATTTCTTCTTCTTTCACTGTCTGTTTATCTTTTAACTGTTATTTAATTTTTACAAAGAAATATGAATAAACAAATTTAATACTTTTTTCTTTTATTCCAGATAAACTCACTAAACGAAGAGCATGACAGTCCTCATGAGGAGATTCTCAAAAATAAGAAAATGAGACATAAAAAGCGCGGCGTACTGAGAGCGCAACTAGGGTCGTTCCTTTTTTGGACGATCCTAGTTAGCGCCCTGAGTTACACCGCAGCCTCTTTACAAGAGCGGAAACAAATCACCGAAACAACTACAAACGATCACACTGCCTACGTGTTTCGGTTTAAGCACTCTACTTACAATGTAACAATACCAGAAAATAGTGTTGGTAAAACATATGCAATGCAGCCACCTGAAGAAGATCGCTTGGGACTGAAAATTGTACCGCGACTAGATGTTAAGTTTCGCATTGTCAGTGGTGATCGTGATAAATTGTTTAAGGCTGAGGAGAGATTAGTTGGCGATTTCGCATTTCTCGCAATTAGAACTCGAACTGGAAATGTAATATTAAATCGCGAGAAAACTGACGAATACCGTTTAGGAATTAAAGCATCTGCAACGCAACTAGAAAGAAATGGAAAACATGTTTACGAATGCGAAACTGTTGTTATTTTAAAGGTTTTAGATCGAAATGATTTAAGTCCACTCTTTTATCCAACGGAGTATTCTAAAACTGTTCCTGAGGATATGCCCCTCCATAAAAGTATATTGCGGGTTGTAGCAGAGGATGCTGACTTGGGAGTAAATGGCGAGATTTATTATAGTTTTTTGGACGAGAATGACCATTTCGCTATACATCCAACGAGTGGTGTGATAACACTGACGAGGCCACTTAAGTATATTGAGAAGTCTTTGCATGAAATAACAGCTTTAGCAACAGATAGGGGGGCTGGACCAAGCTATAGAATGAATCAAGCGAGCAAAGCCAAAGTTACCATTAAAGTTGAACCGGTAAGTGTTTCAATGCTATGCACTATTATTTATTGCGTTTCAGTTAATCATATAACTTTTTGTTACCCTCTTGTATGTTATTATATGAACGGGGTTTTACCAAATAATATTATGAAAACAACAAACTTCATTTAAAGTAGTTATAAAATTAGCTTTTAATAGAAGAACGCAAATTTAAAAAAAAATATTTCTTCTTATCTTCTTCTTAAATGGCGTTGCAGTCGTTGTAGGACTCGGGCCGCTTGAAGTCTCTACGTCTTGCTAGCTCTCTCCAATTTGTTACACAAGGAGTTTTTGTATATATTTTAATCCATAATGTCGTAAATATTTGAATACATTTACATATTTCTTGGTCGTCCTACTCTTCTTTTTCTTGGTGGTCTACTGTTGAAACCCCTGACTGACATTCTTTATTCCAAACTTATACAACGTACCACCAGAGGCGCTTTCATATGTGCGAATGGTGCACTTGCACTGGGCGCAATTTCAGAAATTAAGATTAAACAAAGTTTAAAGCTTTGTCCCTGTACTTCATGCAAGAAAAACCGGGGAAATTTTGCTTCTGTTCGTGCCCGAAGTTTCCAGAGATAGCTTCAAGCTTCTAGTTTTTCATAAAATTTGACACAAGAAATGTCACTCGAGATTTTACTCAAAAAGTGAGAAAAGTGAGAGAAAATGACTCGGTGTATTTCTGTTTACCGTTATTGATATAAACTTCAGAGCGCTATACTTTTAAGTTCTGCTCCAAGAATTGCGCAAAGAGGTAAATGAACGAAATGATTTATTTTTCTTTGTTCCTTTAGGTTAGGTTAGATTGAAATGGTTTCCCCATTAGAGAGCCTACTTAGGCACGCCATTGGGTCCACTGAGATAAGATATTATTCCAGTATCGGGACAAAATGCAGTCCATTTCAAGCCATTTGGAGCTTTTAATAAAGCCACAGAGGTCGGGAACACTAGTGTTTTGCAGCTCAATCCATCAAAGGTGAGCGAAGGAAGATCCCTATTAACTTGCGAGGGCCGGACATGTAAGAGAAGATGGGGGACAGTTTCTTCCTCACCTCCTGGCTCGACCCAGTAGGAATTCTAGGAAGGCCTTACCGATGGAGCACTGAAATAAGTACCCATCTGGTAAGGGGTACCCCTTATTTTCTTTGTGCTAGCTGAGCCCTTATATAACCCATTACAAGAGAAGGCAGAGGGTAAGGTATAGTCCAGAATTATACCCAAACAAGTGAGAATCTGCCCGATGACTCAAGGGAGCTTTCCTGGAGTTTTCATAAATTTTATAGAAAAAAAGAAAACGGAAAATTATATTCGTCCACATAAAATGCGACATTAGCATACTCAATAGCCCGGCTCTCATTCGATACGGAGGACAAGCAGCTTTAGAAGTGGTTAGAATTTAGTTGGGGACTGCTTAGGAAAAGCCACTCTCGGGCTTGGAAAGAAAAGGCATTTGTAAAAGATGAACAAAATAAAAGCATTTCAATACCGGATCACATATCCACAGGCGCCCATGAATATTTCTTTTTGCAATGTTCCATTTGCTGCCTTACTATACCCCTTACAGATGCGCAGTTCTATAAGTACTCTAAAGTAAGTACTAAAGTAAGGCCTTACCTCTGTAAGGGGTGTGGTAAGGCCTACCCCTAATATGTTCATTTCCCGCAAACCAACAAAAATTGGCTGTAACTGTCCATTCCCTTTTGAAATTCGATAGAGTCGAGGGTTTTCGCAAGAGCCAACTTTTCCAACAAACATTGCGTTAGAATGCTTAAGCTTGTTTTTGTTGTTTTTATCTTAATTCTCCCTTCTGCCATCGCTTTTCTTTTCTTTTCCTATCAAAAGGGGGACAAAAACAACAACAACCGCATAACTGTCAAAAAGTTGATTCAAAAATTCAATGAAAGAATTCATAAGTTCAAAAATTCAGTCCACCTCATCGTCCCCTCCTACTCTTTTCTCCGCAAACTACGTTTTTCGCAAATTTTTGTTGGTTGACCCATATGAAACTCCCTATGTAATCTTTTTTATGTTATATGCATTATTATAGCGCAATTTTGCGTACACTCTGCAAATTATTTCTCCTATCTAGCGAGTGTTTGTGCCTTTTTCCATTGTTCTTCACTACGTTCAAAACTGAACACTTATGGGGCGCAATATGGCATAGTGCACCGGGCGCAAAAATCCCAAACGCCGGCTCTGCGTACGACATGCTATTGTAGTCTACTAAATTTTATGCATGTAACTATATTTATTTCGTTGTACTTTTATCCAAGCTCTTCGTTCTAATGCGCCATTGGTTAACATCAAATATTCTTCTCAGGATTTTACTTTCGAACTTTAATAATAATTAATTTTCTATACCAACTGTTAACAGAATTGTCGTACTATCTGGTTCGATCTGATTTTATTTTGAGATAAATGAAATTCCACCTTTAATTACTCTTTACCTTTGCAATTTCTTGATAGCCCTTAGCACTTAGAAATGAACAGCGGTTTAAAAAGGAAAGGATTAGTTTGAAGAAGTTAAACAAATGAGAAATCTCGGATTTACATCAAGAAAGGTGCACAAAACCGCTTGTTTTCAATAAAAAGACAATTTAATTAAATATAATCAATAAAAACTTGAAACTTTACATTTGCAATCAAAATGTAAGTTCCCTTTCAATTAAACGTAAAAATAAACAGTAAAGTAATTAGTCCCTTTCAAGTTAGGTTGGCGTAAGGCTAACAACCTCACCCGGAAAAACGAATTATTACGGAACGAGCAACATTTGTGTCGTTCAATGTAGGAGTGGTGCGTCTCCGTATTTTAGAATATTGGAGATTGATTTGCTTTGGAGTCGCATTTTGTCGTATCTTTCGCTGGGGGTGGGGCGGCTCCTGAAGTTCACTATGTGTGCAATTATAGTGCACTCCTGGAGTTGCTTTGGTTTTGTAGCGGGGATGTGACGGAATGTGACTCCATAGTGGTCAACCTGTAGTGTTTTGACAGTTGCACGGCTTTTGCAGTGTACGACATATTTGTTGAGAGAGAACAGAAGGGTGCACTTAATTACCTAGAATAACTAAATTAGATTGATAATCTATGTCATTTATGGTCGTATCCTAGAAGCAAATTAAACCTATTACGCACTAGCCTCAATTCTAAAAAGCCAAGAAATTTTGTCAATGCATAGTGAGAATCTATAAAACCTTAATCCACCTAATTAGTAGCCCACATTTTCACTGGTAGACTTCTAGTCCATGGAAATGGTACTTTAACATTGCAAAAATGCAGGACAAGGTTTTATTTTTGGGATGTGTAGGGGGGTCAGTGTGAGCTTAAGTTTGAGTTTTCGGGATTCTAACCCCCCCCATTTGGCCGCCATCTTGGAAAACGTGTGCAAATGGTTTCTCCACTATATCTCCGAAACGGTACATCTTACCGAAAATTTGCAAGGACACTTTTTGTTTAGAATTAAATAATCTACAATTTATTACTCAGAAATTTTGTGGTAAAATGAATAATTAAGAAGTTATAAGCCTTACAACACAAAAATTAGTCACAATATTTTCTTTTAAAGGCTATAACTTTTTTCCCTTCAACTTTAACAAAAAAAATTATAACAAGTTTTTTGTAGAGGGTTTCATTAGGAATAATTTTCATTCATTACTTTTTTAATTTCGTTCACTACGAAGGGTTTTACAGCGCCCCGAAGGTATGAAAGTGACAGATTTTCGGAATATTTTATTACAATTTTACCTCCTAGAAATTAGCAATAACAGCTAGCAAGTAATAATAATGAATGAATGACTATACGTAATAAGAAATGTCGATGTTTGAGTAATTAATAAAATTGTTTCGCATTATTTTTCGTGTTTTTATTGCTGTTATGCTGTGTTTTACAAAAGTACGATATGGTTTAAAATGAAATTCTTTGAATAATAACATGCGTTACTCCAATTTTTTAAAATAATTTGTTTTAGGCCTGCACAAAAAAGTGCTTTATTCAGTTATGTTAACTATCTAGCAACATACGGGCGTATTAATTTTATGACAAGCGTTTGCAAGTTGTATAACTCATTTCCACACCGCCTGCGAGGTAGAGTTTGTCGGTGCGTTTTTAAAGTGGTGTCCCCAATACGACTAATCCAGGGTGCTGCTTTTCTATCTACTCTATTCCTGGTCTTTTTGAAGGGCTGTGCAGCGGTTCATGATCAATTACTGGACATTTTTAGATTTGCTGAGGAATTATAGCAGAGTACAAAGGTGTCAAGGCTGAAAGTTCAAAGAGAAAATGAAACAGTTGGTCAGGAAATTAAAATCAATCTAGGGAGCTTCTAGTATACAAGACAGTATCGTCGCTGTTGCTGGTACTATGACAACAAACGCTGTTATCCGTACGACTATCAGAATAACTTTTATAACAAATAGAGTGTAAACTATCCTCCAAAACTTGTGTTTTGGTAGTATGCGCAACTGAATAACTATTTACAAAGTTATAAATATGAAAATTTAACTAAGATCAAACTGAAAAAACAATTTTGAAATAAGACTAAGATAATTCAAACTTTTATCACAAACTGAATACGTCCATATTTTGCTAGATAGTTAACATATCTGAATAAAGCACTTTTTTGTGTAGTCCTAAAACAAATTATTTAAAAAAATTGAAGTAACGCATGTTATTATTCAAAGAATTTCATTTTAAACCATGTCGTACCTTATAAAACATGGCATAACAGCAATAAAAACCCACAAAAAAATGCGAAACAATTTTACTACATTACTCAAACATCGGCATTTCTTATTACGTATAGTCATTCATTCATTATTATTACTTGCTAGCTGTTATTGCTAATTTCTAGGAGGTAAAATTGTAATAAAATATTCCGAAAATCTGTCACTTTCATACCTTCGGGGCGCTGTAAAACCCTTCGTAGTGAATGAAATTAAAAAGTAATGAATGAAAATTATTCCTAATGAAACCCTCTACAAAAAACTTGTTATTATTTTTTTTGTTAAAGTTGAAGGGAAAAAAGTTATAGCCTTTAAAAGAAAATATTGTGACTAATTTTTGTGTTGTAAGGCTTATAACTTCTTAATTATTCATTTTACCACAAAATTTCTGAGTAATAAATTGTAGATTATATAATTCTAAACAAAAAGTGTCCTTGCAAATTTTCGGTAAGATGTACCGTTTCGGAGATATAGTGGAAAAACCATTTGCACACGTTTTCCAAGATGGCGGCCAAATGGGGGGGGGGTTAGAATCCCGAAAACTCAAACTTAAGCTCACACTGACCCCCCCTACACATCCCAAAAATAAAACCTTGTCCTGCATTTTTGCAATGTTAAAGTACCATTTCCATGGACTATTCCTCATTCCTGTTTAGGGGCACCTTGGCGGGCACTGCGACCTATTTTATTTGGTCTATTGTGACCAGCCAAGTCGTTAAAGCCTTCCAGATTAAGGCTTCTAATATAGCCTAAAATCGATTTAGGAACAGGCCAATCCCATTCGGCTTAGACGATAATTGAGCGCGTCGCATTGATCTATATACCTACTAAGTATATAGTATGTGTATATAGGCAAAGGCGGGTCAAAATAACATCCAGCTACGGCGGCTATAAGTTGCGTGCGCTAGTATCGCCGGGTTTTGCTCTCCGTTGTATTGTTAGTTTCCGAAATAAAATTTTTCTAGTTTTTCTAGGGGGAGTCCCAGCAATTGATAAGCTTGTTTGGCGATTTGGAGTATGTGATTATTCCATCGCTGATCTGAAGGAAAAATTACGTCCACAATGTTGGAGATGAGTCAGCCACTAGATTTTTTTTTTTTTTTTGATGTAAAACTTCTTTAGGGACGTTTGCTTAAAAAATTTACACGAGAGTGAATCAATTTCATTCGTGTAACGCTAAACGCTCTACACATTGAAAAATCGTCAGAACTTTTGTATAACGATGGGAAAAGGGACGGACGGGGTACAAGAGACGAAGAAACTCGGGGCTGTGTGTGCAACAGTTAAAATACACTCTGCCTTACAGACTTTGCTTTTTCTCATTATAGGAATACAAATTCACCATTATGTAGGTGAATTATTTCAGATTTTTCTTGTGGTTTGGTCACTGGCCAAGCTTATGCCGCGGACACTTTGGAGTTGACTGACATGTTGGAAGCGACATATAGACAAGAATTTTCGGCGCAGCCTGAGCAAGTGGATCTGCTTTTTGGCGTGGCTAAACTTGTGGCACTGCCCGGAAGTTACGGTATAAACACTTGAGACTGTCTTAAAATGCCAAACGATGTAAACAAAAATGAAAAAATGAAAGAAGAAATGATCAATACATCTTTCTTACGTTTAATTTGGAATTGTCTCCAATATAAAATACTTTTTGCACGCTTCAATTGATAAAACCGAAACAGTTAAAACCGTATGTCCAGTGGTTTGGATGCTTAGACTACCAAAAGGAAGTGGTGAATTAAATGTGTGAGGTGCTGTTGTTTTAAATTGGCACCCACTTCCCCTTTGGTGAGATGTGCTGGATCTTTCCCCCTTTTAAATTACAATTTTTTAACATGCAACAAATCGACGAATCGTTTATGTCAAAACATTACACTGTTGTGAAAATCGTTTCTGATATGTTTTTTGGGTCGCTGATTACGAAAATCGGGGTCCCACAAGCTTAAAATATGCATGTCACCTTTAAATATGCTTAAAAACTCCCTTTTTTAAGGGTTTTCGCGATAATTTTAATTACAATCAAAAACAATCCAATAAAATACATTTTTTGCAATATTTATATTCAAAAGTGGTTGATTTATAACAAAGCAAATTTTATGATATGGGATAATATCTAGTAAAGGGTAGGCTAGTATCCCTACATCGACTGAAAATAGAAAGGTTTGTAAAAAATGTTTTTTTAATTTTATGCTTCAAATTCGGTTTAATCAGCTAAAATAAATTATATTCAACCCTTAAGGGAGTAAAACTACGCCTAGATAAAAGAAGAATTTGAAAAAAGGTTGATTGTTTTTTGCATTTGTTTTTGCTCCCTTTAAAATTAATTGGCTCCCTAAAAGATTGTATGGGACGAAGAAATCAGGTAATTTTCTAGGTGGCCATAAAGGGTGCCAATACCATACTCAAGTAGACTGGCTCTCGTTCGCGTAGGTAAAGCGGCTCGCTTAGGTAAAGCTTCATTGGATGTGGTTGGCGGATTGCTTGGTAAAACAATACTTGGGTTTGGAATAGTCTACGTCGATGCGGAAGCAATTATTAATGATCATGAATGTAGCGGGAGCGGAGCATGCATACAGCTGGTGACATAACCAAGCGTACATTTTTTTTTTATGAAAAAACCAAGCTTAGGTGTAACCCTTTGTACTACCAGTTCGTCATGTGGTTCAGTTCATGGTGCAATGTCTAGTAGTAAGCTTGGTTTGAAGAATAGAGGAGAATAGGAAAGGTTAGAGGGGGTCTGGAGGCTGTAGAAGAAAATGACGATGAACCTCACGTTTGAAATCTAAGGTGTTGTACGAGTTCGGAAATACTGACTGCGGGAGATTATTCCACAGTCGAGTTGTTCTATTCATAAACGAACTTCTAAACCGTATTGTGCTTTAATGAGGGGGCTGTAGGGTATGGGGGTGAGCCGAGCGGGCTAGTCTTTTGTTGCGGGAAAAGTATTGCCGTGTAGGCAGGAGGTCCTGAATTTCGGTGGAACAGTCGCCATGGTAATAGCGATAAAGTATGGAGAGGGCTGCTACATTCCTACGGTGGCTCAAGGTGTCTATGGAGGCGCGAAAGGGGCCAAGGTGGTTTTTGGGGCGCCTGCCCAGATATGCGAGTTGTATTCGAGGCGCGGCCGAATGTAGGATTTGTATATTGTAGCCAATGCGGCTGGCTGGAGGAGGAACTTGCATCTCTTGAGAAATCCAAGGATTGGGAGGCTTGTTTGGCGATTTGGAATATGTGATCGTTCCATCGCAGATGCTCCGTTAAAGTTACCCCTAGGATGTTGAGAGTTGAGTCAGCCGTTAAACTCTCTCCGTCCACCGAGACAGGAGGAAGGTCGGTACAATTTTTGTTGGAGATCAGACAGTGCTTCGTTTTTGTGGCATTGAATTCGACGCGGTTCATTTCGCCCAAATGAAGAATCGATTCCATATCCCGGTTGATCGAAGCGTTCAATTCGTTGATAAATAGTATAGAAGTGTGTGTATTTAAATGCGACATGACGGAATATTCCATGAATGGAATGCATGCCACGCAAAGGTCGGGCTACTTTTAACTTTTTCTGTATTGTCGCATTCGAAATAGCACACACAAGTATGCACAACAAACACATGCACTCGTTACTTAGATTTTTGGGTTATGTGTGAAAGCTGCTGTTCGACATTTCAAAAATAAAAATACATGGTCGACAGTACAAAGGGGCCTTCCGTAAGTCTCTAGTGTGTCACATAAAAAAAAAGCCGGGACGGAAAAAAACCATGCAATTTTATGTCAGAGGAAATTCGCCGCATATCATGGAACCTCTGAATGCAATGCATGTACGCTTGCATATGTCACCAGCTTACTTTCATGAGGCGAATGTTTAGATTTTCGTGCCTGTGGCGGAAGCGTGCATACCCGTGTGGCATGCGCACTTATATGCTATACGTACTAGGTGCAGCGCGTGTATGCTTTTAAGAAAATTAGCCAACAAAATTATTTTTACTTGGTTACTTTTAGGTTTTAATGTAAATAGGAATTCATAAATATTGATATCTTCAAATAGTATTTGTATCAAGTCCGTCAGTAGAATCGTCACTACTCTTCCTGCATCTGTCGTTGGCCTGAATTTTCTCAAAGCGTACTATATGTATATCCAACAGACTTTCCACTATATCTATTGCATATTACTAGCCGTTGGGCACAAAAGTTTTACTTCTAAAGTGTGGTCTTAAACACACTCATATTTTTTATTACTGAGAGAAGGGGAAGGACGGTGCAGGTTTTGTATAGATAAGACAGTATACTTCGTTTTAGTTGGGTTGAATTTGATATGATTCTTGCAGTCCCAATCAAGAATGAATTCAATGTCATGTTAAGAGAATTGCACATGAGTTCGAGGTCTAGGAAGAAAAGTCTGACACTTTGCTTTACTTCGCACGAAAAAAATTTGTGTCGTATAGGCGGCCCATAAGGCTCACACGCCCAAGTACCCAGTATGATGAATATTGAGATGTTTCAATTTTCGGTTATGTTATGCATACTAGAGTTTTCTATTCTAGATTTTTTTTTCGGCTGTGCTTTTTAGTACTAACACAGCAATCCATCATTAAAGCTGGTCGTCCCGAACAAGAGCCTGCGCTCCCTCATATTGCTTATAGCTACACAATACGTCTACATCTATAATTTTCTTCGTTGATTCAGGCTATCGTTGCCTCAACATCAAGAATTCCAACTTGTTTTCAATCCCCAACGAGGAAGAAAATTGTTTACTTCCGTTTAATGTCACAAATGCTATCGATATAAAGTTTATCGACTCCTTTTATGGAAATGGTCTACACCAAATTATTAGAACTCCGAATTCTCGTGGTAATTGGTTAGACCTAATCTTTACTAACTCACCTGAGGAGCTGAACACCCTGCTTGCTCCGCCTGAGGAGAACCTATTCAACAATTCTATTCACCATTCTGCATGGATCCTCGAACATTCTACCGCAATAGCTAATCATCATTCTAACAGCATTATCTTCGAATTATCCTTAGTTGACTGGGAAAATAGGCTCTCTGGTAATGACATTGACGAAATTGTGTCTTGCTTCAACACTATTTATTCAACGTTATTGACAAACATGTGCCCATAATTAAAAGAAGGGATAAATTATCGGATCCATGGCTGGATAAGAATGTCCGTTCTCTTCGTAATCAGAGAAATAAATTGTATAAGGTGATTAGAAATAATCCCCATGCAAATGAAGAACTGAAACTAGCATTCGCTATGTTATCCTCAGAAGTCAGTCTTAGGTCACGTGAGCCCTATACTACATATCTTAACTCTGTTGGCGATAGCATTATAAGAGATCCCAAAAAATTCTTTCAATTCGTTAATATAAAACGAAAGACCTTAAGCTATCCAACTACAATGACCAATGGCAATAAACGCCCCTTTTGCCCACAGGAAATTTGTAACATGTTTGCTGACAGGTTTACCGAAATCTATTGTCCAAAATCTGATGCAACACACACAGAGCTAACTCAAACGCGCACTGTTACTTTTTTTTGTGGCAAGATGAAGCTTAGGAGTCACCCTTTGTACTACTAGTCCGTCATGTCTTACAGGTCATGGTGCAATGTAGTAGTAAGCTTGATCTGAAGGAAAGATGAAATAGGATAGGTTAGGGGTCTGGATGAGCATGAGTAGATGTCGATGAACCTTGCCTTTGAACTCTGAGATGTTATATGAGCTCGGAAACACCGACTGCGGAAGAGAGTTCCACAATCGAGTTGTTCTATTTATAAACGAACATATCCTTATCCGTTGAAGACATCATGACAGGTTTGAACAAACTGGATATCAATAAAGGTCACGGTCCTGACAATCTGCCTCCTTGCTTTCTGCAGTGCTTCTCAACTCAAATTCTATTTCCCCTCCATCTTATTTTCAACAAATCCTTATCGTTAGGAAAATTTGCTAAAATTTGGAAAAAATCTTATCTCATACCACTTCACAAAGCATCTAGTAAGCATTTGGTGGACAACTACAGGGGCATTGCAATATTATCAGCAATTCCTAAACTTTTCTAAAAGCCTGTTTACGATAAGATTGCCCAAACAATCGATTCGCTCCTCTATGACCAACAACATGGCACTCGACAACTACTAACCTTATGACACTAACCTCCGAACTATATGTGGCATGGAGAACGGTCATCAAATCGATGCTGTTTATACTGACTTCAGTAAGGCCCGTGTCGACCACCATATTTTAATAATAAAACTACTAAAATTTGGAATATCTGGGCCTGTCCTAAGATGGATAGAATAATATCTTAACGGTAGAACACAGACCGTTAGATTTCAAGGATTTCTGTCAAAAGAAATAGAAATAACTTCCGGAGTTCCTCAGGGTAGTGATCTTGGTCCACTTTTATTTAATATATTCATCTCAGACCTTCACTAGGGAATATACGAAATCTCTTTTATGCCGATGACCTCAAAATATATAGTGTCATAAGGTCGCGTGATGGCGTAACTCTCCTTCAGTCGAAGCTGAATACGTTAACGGACTGGTGCTCCACCAATAAACTGCAACTAAATGCCACGTTATTACCTTCTCTCGTAAAAAAAGCATACAGTTGCAAAGTAATAGACCGCGTTGATCAAATTGTAGATTTAGATATTGCCCTGGACAATAAATTAAAATTTAATTTGCACTACGATAATATTATTGCAAAGCCTAGCAAACTTCTAGGCTTTATAAAGAGAAGAGCCAAGGAATTTGACAGCCCTCGAGTTACAAAAAACCTTTTCTGTTCGCTAGCCACCCCATTTTAGATCTGGAATCCTATTTACCAGGTAAGCAGTAGTAGGTTTGAGTCAGTACAAAAGAAATTTCTACTCTTTGCTCTGAGAAATCTATACGACTCGCGTGATTTCCATAGCCCGTCATGTTGTATGATTTTCAATGGCCACAGTTCCTGCTTCTCCCCTGGGATTAGCAAATTATCCTTCAGGAAAAAATTGATATCCTTCCTGTCATCCGAATTACCTTGAACTAACACTATAACTAAGTTGTGCTGTATGTTATAAATATACTCTGTGATAATAATTGTTAGATTGTAAACAGTTTCTTTTAGCTATAGTCATTTCTATCCCTATGTTATATAGTTGAAGTGTGCCTTGCTTGGCGTAAATAAATAAATAAATAATTTTTTTGTAACCATAAAACAATTTAATTTTTTGTCGAGGGACTCGCCACTATTTTCTGGGTTTTCACGGCAGGTTTCCAGTTGAATAATGAATCCTGACTGGTTTGTGTCTTGTAGGGATCATACTCAATCGCTTTGCAAAATATATGTCACAAATACCACTTTAAATTTAAAATATACATATTTATAATTGCTATTTTACTAAATCTTTCCAAAAGGAAACGAATTACCGATTTGGCTTTCCATTCGAAACCTATTTCCGTCACCAAAATGTAGTCGTGTAATCTGAAATATAAATTGCATTCAATGTTGATCCAGATTTAAAAAAAACTGTTTTAATCAAACAACCCACCATAGCAATTTTTTGCAGCGCACCAGTAAAGCCTGTGTGGATACACCAATCGGTTTAGGAATAGCTTTAAAAATATATTCCGCCCTAGATAAAAAGAATCTCAATCGAAATTATTCAATCACCGTCGCACATGGGTACATCTGCCGGGCAATAGTAAACCAGTGACCCAAAAGGTTTAATTTACAGTTGAAAAAAAATCAATTAATGCTGCAAGTTCAAAAATAATTTTCTTCCATTCCAATGGAGGCACAGGATGTGAACAGGGATAGGCCACGACCCGCACGATAAAATAAATCACTGGGTAGGCAAGATAACGTGATACCTGCAAACTGAACGGGTGAAATCACCGGAACGATTTATTTTAAATGGTTCGATGGCGAAATTAAATCACTTGCTGCAGCGGTGATTTTGTTTTAACCTATCGGATTCCAGAGCCGTTTCGATTATGAAAATTTCACGTTAATTTGCTGCGAATGGATTTTAGTGCGATGAATTATTTCACCCTTGTAATTGCAGATACACTAATAGAAATTGCTTACGTCGAACTTGTTGCAGCGCACTGCGGAATGTTACGTATCAAATTATGCCCTTTAAAGATATATTTTACGGCATTCGGAATTATTGCTTTTGGTTTTTTCTATTACATATGCATTCACGAACAAACCTTGGCATTGACATCTTCATCAAAAAGTTTTTATGTGACATGGACAACCACGATTTGCACGTGATGTGTTAGCAAATAACATATGAGCATTCGTTTAACAGAATATAGAGATGCGAATTCAATATTCATGGAGTGGTCACACCACTTGCTTCACAAATTTACACGAAATCCCAAATATACTTGGTTTGAAATATTAAAAGGTTTTGAATAACATTATAGAATTGTGGTAGTTTTAGTATTCCTCTACACCTACCATCCTGTCGTCTACGTTATTATAAGATTCATAAATAACTACAAGTATGCATCTTCTTCCTACCATGTCTAAAGACTTGAAAAGAACAAACAAAACATTTTCAATATAAACGTAAAACGATGCTTTAAAATCAATCTCAAGTTTCTGCCTGCCTAGTGATGAGCAAAAACGGGCTTATTCTTGCAGTCTTGTCTTGTTTTTGCACAATTAGCAAGACCAAGAACAAGAATAAGACTTAGTTATGCTTGAAAGAACAAGAACAAGACTAACTGTGCAAAAACAAGACAAGACCAAGACTAGATTAGTCTTGTCTTGTTCTTGCGTTTGCTCGTCACTACTATTTCAGCTGTCTCTATTTAGGATTTTTAATCATTTTAGTTAGACTGTCAAAGTTAGTTAGACTGTCATTTTAGCAAAGGCTGTCGGTGAAAATATTATACGCAATCCAAAAAATTGTTTTGATTTCGTTAATCTAAAACGAAAAACATCAGGTTATCCGATAACAATGACAAACGGTGCCACACACTCCTCACTCCCTCAATATATTTCCAACAGCTTTGCTGACGACGGTACCCTGCGTTACTCTTCCAGCTACGATACCAGACAGACTCATGCCAGATCCTGTCTTGATGATCGTAAATTAATGTCCATTTCTATTAATAACGACATTAAGCTCATTCTTGAGTAAGGAAAGAAGAATCGTGTCGAATTCAACTCCACCAAAACTAAGTACTGTCTTATTTCGAAAAAAAAGCTCAACACCTCACCATCCTTGACAGCGGGTGAAGTTGAACTAATGGCCGACCCATCCCTACAAATCTTAGGCGTGACATTAGCCAAAAACTTGCGATGGAATGACCACATATTCGAAATCGCCAAACAAGCATCCCAGTGCTTGGGATTTCTTAAGAGGTGCAAGTTTCTCCTCCAGCCATCGGCCCGTGCAGTTATTTATAAATCCTACATTCGGCCTCTTCTCGAATACAACTCCCTCGTTTGGGGTGGCGCGTCGATAACCACCTTGGCATGGGCACTTAAATTAATTGATGACGACACCGCCTGCTCCACCATCGACCCCTTGAGCCACCGTAGGAATGTAGCAGCACTAACAAAACAGCACTAACAAAACATGTTTGCGGACTGGTTCAGTAAAATCTTCTGCCCCATTTCTTCAACTGCGCACACTGTCCCAAGAGAGAACTCAGAAACTGCGGTCCTTATAGACAATATATCTCATATGAAGATATAATGACTGATCTAAAAAATCTGGAGGTCAATAAAGGTCAAGGTTTACCTGCAAGTTTTTTGCAGAACTACGCCCAACTCATTCTTTTCCTTCTTCACCTAATTTTCAACAAGTCTCTATCTGCCGGTAAGTTTGCTTCGATATGGAAGAAATCCTACCTCACACCAATCTTTAAATCAGGTGATAAACATGCGGTGGACAATTGCCATTGCTATATTTTCTGTTATCAATAATCTATTTGAAAATCGATAAGTTCGATGACAAAATTGCCCCTCTAATTGTTCCAAACCTAAAGCAACATGATTTCAGAAAAGGTCGTTCCACTACATCCAATCTTATGATACTGACCTCCGAACTGTTATGCGGTATGGAACAAGGCCAGCAGTTTAACGCTATCTACAATGATTTCAGCGAGGTATTTGATCGGGTAGACCATCACATTTTATTTATGAAACTATTAAGATTCCGGATATCTAGACTGGATAACATCCTATCTTAACGGAAGAACTCAGGTGGTAAGATTTCAGGGTTTCCTTTCAAAAGAAAACAATGTGACCTCAGGTGTACCGCAAGGCAGCCGTACCTCTTTTACGATTTAAAAATGTATAGTGCTATAAGGTCAAAATTTGATGTATCCTTTTTACAGTCGGAACTCAATGCACTACAAAACTGGTGCACCACTAATAATCTTCTTCTTAACACCAAAAAGTGTATTTTTCTTAAGATCCAAAAAATTTAGAAATGCATGAATTGTCGTAGGTCATGACTTTTTTTTGTGGTAAACGGGCATATATTTTTCTGATGTCATGTAATATATTTTATATATTCAAGTACGCGAGATATAATAATATCAAATAATTCAGTCGTTGGCTTACTCATACAAATCCTTAATTTTTGTTGTTGGCTCGGTTCATCCCAGTAGGACTTGTAGGTCTACAGAAGTATTGAAATGAGCACTTACTAGTTAGAGGTAGGCCTAACCATATCCATTACAGAAGTACTTATTTCTACACACGATGTCATAGGATGTAAGGCCTTACTTTTTTGCTTTCCTTAGAGTAGTTACATAATTACTTAGAGTACTTACTGAACTGCTCATCTTACAGCAGTTACAAATAACTTGTTTGGGTCTTAGTCTGGACTACACCTTACCATCTGCCTTCTCTTTAATGCGTTATATAAGTGCTCTTCTTACACAAATGAAACTATGAGTACCCCTTACCAGAAGACTAGTTATATCAGCGCTCCTTCGGTAAGTGCTGCCTAGAATTCCTACTGCGATATTTCAGGCGATTATGTTGATGGGTGTGAAAGTTGTTATATAGCATAGTCAATAGACCAATTCTCATTCGATTGCAGAGGGCAAGTATCATTGAACGTGATTAGTACTCTTTGGAGAATCGCTTGGAAAACGATACTCGCGGCAAGATGCTAGATGCCCATTGAAGGCAATCAACACGAGTTCCCATGAGGCGGTGGAACTAGCCTTATAGAGGCCGTATCTGCACCCCTTCAAAATGATCAATTCCCTCGTTTTCCCTCGTTCTCATTAAATTCGTTCTACTGTTACCTATCTCTTTTCGTTCATTATATTTTTTGCATATCACTTGGTTTGGGCTTTAAATTGGTGGTTAAACTCTTAGAAGGTTTTAGCACTCATTGAATTTTCGTTGTTTGTTGCTCCCATTCGTTTACTTCCTTTACTTTACTTATTCGGTTACTAAGCGTTCTGGTTTAATTTAAGATGGGATCTTTCAATCGCTCTCTAAAAATGAACCACTGAAAATTTTACTGGTTCATCCAGTAAACAATAATTTCACTGAAAAATCAGTTAGTTTGTAAGAATCAGTAAGAATCAGTTTTCTCTAAAAATAAATTAGTAAAAATTTTACTGGTTCAACCATATATAGTTTTTATTGAACAGTAGAAGCACGAGGAGTATTTGTTTATTTTACGATTGAGTGTTTTGCTTGATAAAATAAAATACTTTTCTACCAACCTTTTCTCCGAACATTTGCTCAAAATGAACATTGTTGTAAATATTTGTTATTATTTTTCAAATTGTAAATTAATATTTGTTTTTGTCAGAGTGGAGTCGAAAAGCTGTTCTCATTTTAATTGAAAATTGGCAGACATTTCCATGTTTGTGTAATGTAAAAAAATCATTGTATTCGAACAAACATGAACGCTTGCTTTATTGAAACTGAGATCTTAAAACAGAGAGTATGTAATAACAATCCAGGGGAAATTAAAGTCAAGTTAGCGCAGTCTGTATAGAACAGACTTAAAAAAGCTTTGTAGCAACAACCTCAAATGCTGTATGGGAACGGGAACTACTTGAGCCTTCTACAGTCTGTTGCAGTTGCCCTTAATAAAATCAGTGCAGCTTATTCTGAACCAAAGAAAAACTATATCGAGGACGGTGAAGCATATACTACCATTTATAGCTCAATTATATCAACAGAATTAACAAATAAAATGAAATAATTTGAATATATTTTAAAACAAAATTTGTTAGATCTTTAAATTTCTTTACTTAAAATTAAATTTATTTATTGTCTGCTTGTGCGTACCGTCACGCGTTGGAGCCAAACTATCTGATTTTTTTTGTAGATGTGTGGATACCCAAACAGGTGGAAGAAATTATAATTAGATTTTCTAATATATTATTAGTTGTTTTCTTTTCTTTTTCTATTACTTAATTAGTATGAATTTTCACCATTTTTTACATTCTACGCTTCTTCCAACTTGATCTTGACCCACTTTTAACCGATCAACCTCAAAATTCCCATATTCACAGTGCGCTTGCCATTTTTGTAACAAAAACAAGATGAAAGCTCCAAAATGGCGGCTGAAATTTGCAATTATGTTTTCCGATTACTGACATGGTTATCAAATGAAAAGGTATTACGAGTAGAATACCATACCGTGCAAAATTCATAATAGCGACAAACGCAAAATGGCGGCCAACACAAAATGGCGGTCTACGTTTTCCTTTACAACACCCTCCGTAAGGATGTCAAATGAAAGTGTATGACGAGGTTAATACAGTAAGCCGTATGACATGGCAACGCCATCCATCCATCCAATGGCGCTACAGTCCAAATCGAGCCTTGGCCTCTTCTAGGGCATTTCTCCAAGTTTGACGGTTCCTTGCAGCAGTTCTCCAGTTCCGAATGTTGAGCATTGTCTCTGCGTCAGCCATCACAGAGTCCATCCATCTCCTCCTGGATATACCTACCGGTCTATTTCCTGGAATTTCTGCCACCATAAGCCAATTTGGAATACGGTTATCGTCCATCCTTATTATGTGGCCGGCTGGTCTTAGTCTGTTGATTTTTATAAACGTTGAGAGTTGTGGGTCGTCAAAAATTTCATGCAACTCGTTGTTGTATCTCCTTCGCCATATTCCATCCTCTCTCGTTGGGCCTATTATGCATCTGAGAACTTTCCTCTCAAACCTGTTGACTCGTTCCTCTATGTCCTGGGTCATAGTCCAAGTCTCGCTGCCATAGCACAGTACGGGTCGTATTACTGTTTTGTAGAGTGAAGGTTTCGTTTTTCTGTACACAAATCTTGAGTGCAGGATTTGTTTTTGGGCATAAAAGGCTCTATTAGCCAGTAGTATTCGTCTAGTTATTTCTTCCTTTTCATCGTTTCTTTTTGTAATTGTAGACCCAAGACCGGTTCTACACATTCAACTTTGCATTCCACTTTTTGACGTTCAACTTTTTTTTTCTTTTTCACTCCAATGCAAAGTTTGAAACAGACTAGAGTTGAAAGGAAAATGGAAAGCAGCTCAGAATCACTGACATATAATAATGGACTGCTCATCCGCAATTATTCCCATACAAACCGATGGCACCAAAAAGGTATAGTCGACTCGCTCATCCATAAGCCCCCAAACTGACAGAAGCACTCAGAAGTAAACTAAAAAAAGCTAAAACAGGCGTTAAGAACTTAAATCAGATACACATAAAATTTGCAAATTAATGAAAAAAGGCATTTTAAAAGGTGAAAAAGTGAAAATAGTGTTTATTAATTTTATTGAACAAAATATTTATGTTGTTTTAATGTTTTAAGTACGTATTTAAAAAAATGTAAATTTCAAAAGTGATTCCGGTGTTTACATGGAGTGAAAAAAGGTTTGTAGCCTATGGAACAAATTGTTGCCATGAAAAATTCCTCATAAGCAGTCCATTCTATATATCAGTGCTCAGAATGGAATGGAAATTTGCGTTCAACTTTTGTGTTTTCGTTCAACATTTTTATGAGTGTGCGAATATGTATGAATATGAGTGTACACGGATAGCCCGAGATTTTCGATCTTCTTCTTGAAAAATTGAAAATGTGTAGACACGAGTGACAGAATTGAACGTCAAAAAGTGGAATGCAAAGTTGAATGTGTAGAACCGGTCCAAGGTAGACTGTTTTATCGACTACTTCTAGATTGTGTTCGTCGATGGTTATATTTCTTCCCATTCTAAACCCTCCAGCTCTGTATTGTTGCATCACCTTTGTTTTCTCTTCGTTAATGTTCAACCCTATGTCCTTGGCCGCCTCTGTTAATTCGACAAAGACTTCTTTTGCTGCCAAGAAGGACCTTCCCACGATGTTCACGTCATCCGCATATCCAAGTAGTTGTATAGACTGCGCTGCTATGTACGCACTTCTCTGTACTGTATGACATGGTGACGGTTTAGCCGTAAGTTTTGCTAGAAGTTTACATATCCCCCTGTATTTTTGTAGCCTTATAAAATAAAATAAATAAATAATTAAAAACAGTGCATTTCATCGCATTAGTTTTCATTATTACTGAAATAATCGCGAAAACCCCCTAAAAAGGGGTAGTTTTAACCCCTTAAGGGTTGAAAATAATTTATTTTTGCCTGACGGTACGCCCACAATCGAATTTGAAGCCTAAACTTGGAAAAATTTTCTTTTTACAATTTTTGCAATTTTTCGCCAATTTAGGGGTACTTTCAACCCTTTAGGAGTACCCCTTACCATTAAGTTCGCCTTAAGTTAGTATAAATCAACCACCTTCGCAAATAAATATTAAAAAAGTGCATTTCATCGCATTAGTTCTCATTATTACTGAAATAATCGCGAAAACCCCCTAAAAAGGGGTGTTTTTTGCATTTTTAGGGGTGACGAACTAATTTTAGGACCGCGTGACCGCGATTTTCGTGATCTGCGACCCCAAAAAGTTTAGGGTTCGATTTTCTTAACGGGGGGAAATCTTGTATGAAGATGAAAGGCTTGTTATTACTAGACTTTGCTGCAACCAGCCTTCTAATGTCCTTCACATTGCCAAGGACTATGTTTAAGCAAGTTCGCTGTTCGCCGGTTGTAGGGCCATATTTTATTTTTTCTTGGGGTGGGACAATTTCCTGGTTTTAAATAGTTGGGCGTATTCTGCAGATTGCTACCTTGTTCGTGAAAATATCTCATGTTACAAAAATAGGGGATGATATATAAACCCCTAGCAAAAACGGTCCTGACAATCTGCCTCCTTGCTTTCTGCAGTGCTTCTCAACTCAAATTCTATTTCCCCTCCATCTTATTTTCAACAAATCCTTATCGCCCCCCTCCCTCCCATACGAGTTTTTGCCAAATTAGCAAAATTGAATACTTTTTTTTGGCACTTATTTTGGAAAAAAGGGCGCCTTGAGCGAAGGGCGGAAACAGTAGCCCTTCAGCGGATTCTGTTTTGTGCGACAGCTCTCTGCTCCGACCAGAATTTCTCAGTTTATGCGGCTTCTGCTCCTCCACGTTGTTCTAGGTCTTCCGACTGAATGGGATCCTTGCGGATTCCAGTCAAGGGCCTGTTTGGCTAGATTCTCGTTTTCGTGTCGCAAGGTGTGGCCAAGCCAATTCCATTTCCTTCGCCTGATTTGGTTGTCTATCCTTTTTTGGCCGGCACGACGCCATAGCTCTTCATTAGGAATTCTATCTTGCTAGCGGATTTTTAGGCTGCCTTCACACTGAATAAAGCAAAACGTGATTTTTCGCTTTAGCATAACATCATGTCAAAGATCAATTAAAAATTAGTACTGTTATTCAGACTGAATAACACAAAACCAAAATCAATGAGCAAAACATTTTTGAACATAAAATTACATGACATATAATTATCGTTATTCATATTTATACAAACAAAAACAAAACAAAAGCAAGGAAGCAAACCAAAAACAAAGCAAAAGCGTCCAATAAGCACAATGCCCAAGAATTACGTTCTATGTGATACAAACTATTCACACCTGCCCAATCAAAACAAAAAAACGACAAAACATGAAAATTAATCGAAAAAGCATGCTTTGTGCCGATACAAATTCCTATGTTTTGTCAGTCAATTTTGGAATTTAATAAATGAAATAAATCAAAGATGGAAACCGAAGCGGAAAAATCATTTTTTTTGGTTGAAAGTAGACCACCGCTGTATAGTTTTAAATTAAAAGAATACAGTGATAAAGGTGTTATTGATCGGCTTAGGATGGAAATTGCATCTGAATTGAAATGCACAGTTAACCTTTTTTGTATAGACCGTAAATAAGCCGAGAGAGGAGTACAAGTTTATAACAAACAGTACCTACATAGATCGTTGTTGAAAACAATTTATTTTGAAAAGACATAAAAAACTCAATAACAGTACTTCTCCTGCCATATTACTGCACCTGCCTCTGAATTAAAATATTTAACCAATTCCTCGCGTACGCTAATATCTGATGCTAATGCCCGAATAGACAATTTTCCTTCATCTTCGTCTTCTTTCTCGCACAATTCTTCAATTTGCCTTCGAATACCGCTCAAATTTTTTTCTTCGGTGCGAATAAAGTTGTGTAGTCCACATATAGCCATTACGACTAATACTGTTGTGTATAATCCTTGGATCTGATAGATCTAAGCTTTTATTTAAAAATCTTTTCCCAAAGTTAGATTCTTTGAATGTTCCACCATAACTTCTACCAAAATCACCAATATCTATCGAAATGAAGTTACCTTGTGCATCGACGACATAATATAATTAAAAAATTCAGAGCCAGAATTTGCGGGACATTGCACCCTAATATACTTGCCATCGATGGCACCGAGGCAATTCGGGAAATTCCACATTCTATTAAATATTTCAGCTATATCTAACCATTTTTGAGTATCTGGTGGCGGCATGCAAATAACTGAAATACTGTCCTATATAGCTTGGCACGTTTCTGGTATAACTTTTGAAATTGGTGAAACACCAAACTGATAATGCAAAGAGTTGTAACTCTCCTCTGTTGCCAGAAATCTGAAAGAAAGGGTTTGAAGACTATATGTAATGTTTTTTAAAAATGAACCGTTTTACTAGAGGATTACGCGATGAAAATACCCCATCTGGTAGTAAAGAAACCAAGAGAAAAGTGTGGTAAGTGTGGTGGTTTTTGGAGCCATTCTGACATAGTTCTTAAATTTTGCTTCATCATTTTTCAACTTGTTCCGAAAACTTAAAATAATATTACCTTCTGTTGGACGTTGATTAAGTGGGTGCACCAAACATTAAATGTAAGTAAAGTAAATTTTACGCGACATTCTTTCATTTTCACTTTCTGCTGCAATTATTGCAAATGATATAAGCCCAATTTCCTCATCGTCACCGTGCAACATGATTGATATCACAATTGTTACTGAAATGTTTTGTACCTTATTCACATTTAACAGAGCATACTTTTGAAGCAATCTGGTTTTGTTTTTTTGCTTTATTTGGTGTGAATACAGGCTAGTCACAATGCTTGGCTGTTTTTTCGTTTTGTTCTTATAAAACGTTTTGCTTTATTCAGTGTGAAGGCAGCCTTAGAATACGACGCAGGCATCTATTGATGAAGACTTGTAAGCGCCCTGTGATGAATTGGGTGACTTTTCATGTTTCGCAACCGTACAAAAATACTGCCTTAACGTTGGAGTTGAACAGCCGCGTTCGGCCTACTGCTACCTTATCCTACCTTATCCTAGATAGTTATATATGGGACAAAATTTTGCCCACAGTAGATAATAAACAGATGCCTCTCCAGTTGTCGCATATTGTTAGGTCTCCTTTTTTTGGTGTTTTGACTATGATAGCTTCCGTCCAATCCTCCGGAAAGGTAAATCGCCGTGCCGGGCAAGAAAGAATAGACAACCAAATAAGGCGAAGGGAAAGGAATTGGGTTGGCCACAACTTGCGACGTGAAAACTAAAATCTGGCCAAACAGGCCCTCGACTATAATCCGCAAGGATCCCGTCTAGTCGGAAGACCTAGAACAGCGTGAAGGAGAACCCTACTAGCAGAAGCCGCAACAACTGGGAGATCCTGGTCGGAGCTGAGACTGCTGTCACGCAAAACATAGTCCATGAAGGAGCGTAAAGAAAGAAGAAGTATTTTAGTAACTATTGCAGTCAGTCTTTTTTTTTGATCGATTGCAAGTGTTGTGAATTTTATTTTAATTTGTGGAAGTCCAACTGTTAGAGCTATCGTGTAATAAGAGCCTTAAACTGAGATTCGACAAAGACAACTTATTTACATTTTAGACAAAGTATCCCAAGAATATCCTACTCTCAGCACTACAGCTTTGTAAATTCTTTTATCGTTTGCTACGTCGCGTGGTACTTGTGTGAAACTGGCTTTTCTGCAGCTCAAAATCAAGTCGAAATAGGGGTCACAAATCAAGTTAGAAAAAGAAATGAGAGTAGCTAAACTTCAACACCGATTTGGGAAGTTGTGCTTTTTTTTATGTGATAGACTAGAGACTTAGGGAAAGCCCCCTTTGTACTGTTCGACAATCTATTTTTTCCTATAGAATGTCGAACAGCAGCTCTAGCCGGAAGATGAGAAGTAGAGAGAGAAGTACGAAGGACCATGGGGCTGGCCGGGATTCGAACCCGGGACCTCTGGGATAGTAGTCAGGCGCCTTACCCCTAGGCTACCGAGGCCCCCAAGCTCATCCTTCTCATTGATTGTACTGTTACATTTTTAAATCAATAATAATAATTAAGGTTTTATAATCTTTGGAGTTCTCTTTAATTAAATAATAAATGAAGTAATCTTAATGTCTGCTGCTGCCACACGTAGATAAATTCTTTTAGAAAGGCGTAGCGAAAAAATTACAACCTCTAAAGGGAGTCGCAGTATAAAAAAGATTGGGAATCCCTGGCTTATATGTTATTCTGATGTATGAGCTATATTATTGTAAAGTTGCATTAAAATCCGTTCCGTAGTTTTTGCGTGAAATAGTAACAAGCATCCATACAAACTTTCGCCTTTATAATATTAGTAAGATATTATTTGTGGGTTTATTATATTTTCTTTTTATTCTTTCTGATATGCAAACACATACATATTTATCGTGTATCCAACTTGAACAAAACGACATTTCGTATGACAAGCAGAACACATTGCTTGATTTGTGCGAACTGCTAAACAAATAGCATATTCGTGAAGAAAAACTAGCAAACACTACATCACATCGTATGCACATAAGCACTTCAAAGAGGGGGACCATAACTCATCATAAAAATTTTTCGATTTGAACCTAAGTAGTATGGCAGATATTCCGTCTACATATTCTATGCCATAACAATTTGTCACTTGCGGAAATGGCAGTAGAGAGTAATTTGCATGTTTCGCAAGTAAAAATATTTTATTCACAGACATCCGGAAATCGAGGGTTTCGTTGCTTTCGGAATCAAAAAAAGGTTTAGCAATTTAAGATGAATGTTTCGCAAAGTCAAGAGAACACTTTGGGAGGATACAAAGGAAGCGGCATATAATTGAAACTTATGTGCATGCTAACCAAATCTGTATGTGTAAACGTAATATTTTATACAGAAGTGAAGATTTAATCAGGAATTCACTATAAAACGGCTTTGTGCAAATTTCGTAAATCATCTAACTTTATGTGCGAACGTCCCCAATTAAGGAAATTAGTTTTAAGGAAAATTTAATCAAGAAAAACAAGCATTTGAATCCGAGTATCGGGAGCGCTTTCGATTGCTGTTGAAAAGGGCTGTTGAGGGATCACTTTTTCTTACTTGCCAAAAAACGACGATGAACAGACTTTTTTGAATTAGACGGTGATTAAGGTCTGTCAATTAAGTTCCTGGGTACTGTCTTTTCTTAAAAGCCCTAACGTAATTGGGCAAACAGATAACAAGATAAAAGCCGGCAGCAGCCGGATATCAAGGAAATCAAGCTGAATAATCTTTTGAGGGTCCCTGTGCGCCTGGTTGCAGACTGATTGATGATTATTCATTGTCGTAAGTTGCTTTTACTTAAGTCTCTCTATTTTATGTTCTAGTATCTCTTTCGTTGTAAATGGAATTTATCGTAAACGAGATCCAGTGGAAATAGGGGGCGTTTAAGGAACACTAAAATAAAAGGAAAACTTTTAGGGTAGGCTTGTTATTGAATTCATAAAATTTCCTTCTTGAAAACTTTTAGTTATTGTGCAAGTTATTTGCTACTTACTCCTTAACTGCTCAACTATTGCCAGTACTTTCTAGGCTTAACAAAAGGATATAAGTGTAGTCAATCTTCTTAATACGTACCTTTTAAAAAAAATGCTACTAATTTGTAGAGTAAGAGACAACCCAAAATAAGTTTCAACCACAGCAATACTGATAAAACGATAAAACGTTAACGCGTCATGTGAAGATATAAAAGAATTTTAGTAGTTTTTGTTTAAATAAAAGGGACGAAGACTGTAGACTCTTCCTCAAGGCAAAGTCCAAAAATTCAGCCATCCACTTCCACCACCCAGAGGTGTAATCAGTTGGTGCGTTGAACAATTTACTACGACAGATGCAGACCTGCAGGGTTCGTTATATTCCATCAGAGCCTGACGGTCTAAGGTCCCTTCACATGGTACCTTCGTAGTCCTGATCCTGATGAACAGAAACCTAAATAATAAAGGCCGTATTGAGAAAACCCACCTCATCAAGGCCGTAGTGGTAATCTGAAATTAAACTGAATTTCGTCCTATCGTGCTTAAGCTGAACGTCCTGATAAATCGTGGCTCCAGATCTCGACATCCTCACCTGCCATTGGACTAGAGGATGAGATCGAATGATATGTGGAGCAACGTAGATATGACGCTCGTCGCTTTGCAAGAATAGTGGCATAACTCAAAAACAAATGAATTTACAGGGGAGCCACTTCAAGGTTTTTAGTTTAGTTTTAGTGAATTCATACAAGCCCTTGTCATGATCTTGGATTCCAGCGGGCTTTCAGCGGTCATTTTTGGAAGCATTAATATGGAGTTTTACCACATAAAAATATGCGGATTTAGCTATTCATTTTCAAAATAAACTCGAAATTGGATATTTTTAAGTTGTGCCACTATTCTTGAAAAGCGACGATATAACTGATGCAGCCTCGTGACACAATAGTGGTCGATAGAATGCCGTACCTACGGGCACTTATATATGCAAGGCATTCCCGCCCTGGGTTTTAAGATGTTAAAATTCAGGTTACCAACGTTGGAGACAATGAACAGACCGAAGTCGCCATTAATTTGGGAGCTCTCAACGTATAAAGTCGATCCAGTCACTAAACACGCTGCCAAAACATGTGGTTTTTGTAACATTCGTGGCCTTATACGACACCAGCGAGGGATGGATTAAACTACCTGCATCAAATTTCTTTAAAAACGGTCAGTAATTTTATCTTCCCCCGCCAATCTTCAGTTCATGCATTAGGAAAAACCGCATTATTTATAAAGTAGCTCAATATTTCAGGATTTCAACCATGCTTGGCTTAAAAATTTTAGCAGAAGCCACATCTGCTTTTTATACAAAAGTTCTGATTTAAGTAACAAAACCTCGACTTCAGCATTTGCTGTCATTGCCGAGTAGATCTCGGGACTTGTATGCTCCAATCGTAAACGTGAAATTATTGCTGCGGGGCGTTTCAATGTTCACAATGCAATCTGACTGAATTACCGTCATAAGTTTCACCGTGAAGAATTTTACTACATCCAAAACCCCCTCCCTTTTTTGCAAGGGGAGGTGATAATAGAAAGCAAATCCAAGGCCGCTTTATTACTACCTCTGTTCGTCTCAAATTCTTCTTTCCTCGACACTGCTATTCCACCCCTGCATCCGTGTATCCCACACACACTTCGCACAGGCGAAATTTTTTCGGTAACTACTGGAAATCCCGGGATGAACCGCAATTTCCTGAAACTGTATCACGCAATTCAATTCCGTCAAAAAGTGCTGATACAAAGTTTGAAAAATTCGTGTAAAGGGTAACGAATTTTTGCATGTATCGTGGAAAAATGACCACCTTGAAAGGTGAAAATACGTCGAAAATTTCGATTTTGATTTTCGGACCGATTACAATAACTTCCTATACTGGGAAGTTAATAACAATGCTATTTTCGTATCACAGATTTTGGTCCAAATCTTTTTTGGGTCAAGTTGTTGCTATTGGTTTCTTCTTCTTCTTTCTTCTTTGGCGGCTCTACAACCGGGATCCGGTCCTGGCTTCTCGCAACTGTTCTCTCCACCGGTCCCGATTCTGAGCCGATATTATCCAGTTAGGCATCCCTAAGCTCTGACCGTCCTGGTTTACGCCATCCTACCAGCGAAGGTTGGGTCTCACTTGCTTTCGCACCCCATAAGTCCTACCTTTGACTTGAATGTTAATCTGACTGGGATCACGGTGTAAAAAGAATGCAGGTATTGAATCACAACCAAGTAGGATTGCTTCTCCTTTAGATTGTCTTCTTAGCATCAAAAAACCAATAAGTATTATTTTTTAGAATTTTTTTCGTATATCCTAGACCGGCCACTGGCTAATGAGAAGCTACTATGCAAAATGGGAGGACCGCATTTCGTCAACAGATTTCAGTTGATAATAGCTTAAAAAGGAAATTCACTATCAAAATATCGACACCACGGAAATCGTAGCTAGTCGTAGCTACTTTTGAAAAAAAAAAAAAAAAAACTCAAAACGTCAACTTCAAGTGTCAATATCTCGAAAACTAAACGTGATAACCGTAGATGAGCCAATAAAATAAGGGGGGTAAAAACATGTGGACCCAAAAATTAACCGGCCACATTCGTATTATTCCTCTGCGTTTTTCTCAACTGAAATCTGTTGACGGAATGCGGTCCTCACATGTTGCAAACTCAACTACTTCCAGCGCCTGCACTATCCCCATATTTTTTGTTTTTGTTTCCTGCAATTAACGCTAAAATTACATGGGGCTATTGTAGATTGATTGGACTAAAAATCCAATCGTCGCTCGGGCTCGTTAACCAAACTTTTGGCTAAGAACTAAAGTAGAAATCTCATGGATAAGCTTTTTTTTATCGCTGAGTTAATTGGACTTCTTGTATTATTGTAGAAAACTGCGAACTATCCCAGTCAAAGAATTATTTGACCTTAGGAATGTTATGCTGAAAAGTTTCAAATTTTCAGACATTGATTTTTAATTGAAATCATTATGCCTTATTATTCTAAGTTGAAACAAGATTAATTTTGTGCGGTTATTGACACCCACCAATCATAAAATTGATCGCACCACCAAATCCGGATCAATTCAATGCAATGAACAGTCGATTTGACACGTTATAATGTACGCGACCAGAATGTACATTCAAACAACAACCATATGAATGGATACTCGCGGCATAGATGTAATAATATTTGCATATGGCTAGTACATTATCTCAACTTTTTGACAGCCGGACTTTTCAGGCACTGCATTTTACATATCAACGCCCCTCATTATACGGTCACATTCTACCATGTTATCGTAAAATGAGTATGGAAGTTGACAAAGAGTTTATAAGGTGAAAAATTGTCTATATTTGTTTTTATAATTTGAAGTACATTACAAATCCAAGTCATGATCGTAATGTTTAAAAATGCCAACTTATTAGTTGGAAGAATGATCACGTCTTTATAACGGCGAATGATAACCGTTGACAACCCGTAAGTTACGTACTTTTGACGCCACCTCATTACTCCCTTATAAGTTAGTTTATGTGGAAGCTCCACTGCCCGTCAAAGTGAAAAGCTTATTATAGAGTGTTGTGAATCGAGAATCATTTAAATTTGAAGAATGAAGGTGTTTTATTGGAATTACGCATATGTGGGGTCAGCCATAAATAGGTTCAGACAGAAATAATTGTTTATTCATATCTACAAATTAGATGTAACGATATTGCACTTTTGGTAATTTTTCATTGCATTTTCAACATGCTTTTGGCAATAAAAAATTAAGAAACATCATTATCGCTTGTTGAACATTTTGGATGATCTTCCTCTGAAATGGCGCTCCTTGTAACTCTGGCCTCATCATCCAGCACACACAAGTCATCCACTCTTCTCTTAATTTTAGCCACTTATCTCCAGTCTGGTATACGAAGTTTACCCTTGAAAATGCGGGCTAGCATTTTATCTTAGAGGTTCATGCAACATGTCGTCCATCGTAGTCTGCTCAGTCTTTTTTGTGTGCTACTGTATTGATTTCATCTTCCATTTCTTAAGATTTATTTTGTCTTTAAGATTGGGACTAGTGCGATTTATGCTTAAATTGAACTTTGCCGAGCTTTCTGAAACTTTCTTGAAAAGGTTTCCTTTAGATCTTGCGCTATGCGTCCAATTGAGTACAGTAGAGCGTCGATAATCCGGATTAATTGTGACCGGACCCTGTCCGGATTATCAAAATGTCCGGATTTTCGAACAGGACCAAAAAAGGTCGTTTGAGTTCATAACAAAGAGAAAACTTGCTAAAACCGTTAATAATTCCCTTTTGTGGTTAAATAATTGAGCAGATAAATAAAACCATTAATTAATATGAACTTAAAACGTATTTTAATGAAAGAATATATACATGCATGCGGGTAATTCCTGAGCTTGGCCGTGCCACATAAAAAAAATGTATTCACTCGAATTTTTTTCCACTAGAATCGAATCCGGATTATCGACGGTCCGGATTTTTGACGTCCGGATTATTGACGCTTTACTGTATCTTGCTCGAATTGCCTCGAAGCACAACGTTTGCGCGTTTTCGAGAAAATGTCATTTAAAGCACCTTCTACGAAAAAATATACACTACCACAAATTTTAAGCCCTGTATCATAAACCAATGAACTTATCATATAATACAAAATTAAATAAGAATTAACAAACCTTGCTTGATCACCGACGTAATACACTTCCATAGATTTTATCGTTAAACGTTAGAAATTAATGTTTTTATATCGCGCATAAACTGGCATTCCTTTTTCGCAGAAGTATTATTTTGCCTAAAATATGACCTTTATGCTCTTGCGCTCGATGACTAATAGCAGTCAGCGACTTAATATTTTTACACGTGATCTGATACATTATTACAACTACGATGATACATTTTTTTTTGAAAAATTTCCACATTTTGAAAATTGAGTTTTGAGCAGAACCTTCTATGAGCGGGCCCCACTGTGCGACGTCGGCAAAGTCGTAACAACGTTGTTCGACAACGTCGCGCCAACTATGGGTGACGCAACGCCAACATCTTTTGGCAACGTTGAACCGTTATCGTATGCCAACGTTGGTGTACGAAGGTCTACGCAAACATTATTATTATATGTACATATTTATTATTTATGTGCTTAATGATTCAAATTTTGTTATAAATTGTCATTATGACCGAGAAATAAAAAATATACGTCATTTACTTTTTATGGTTGATTTGATTAGATATAAAAAATAATTGATACCTTTGCAAATTAATTAAAAAACAAGTACATTTACTTTGGCCACGCGTCATTCACCGACGTCAGAAAATGACGGGGACAAAATGTTGGTAAAGCAATAAATGAATGTTGGGTCCATACAGAGTCCTACATCGTTGGTTTTACGTTCGCCCAACGTTGGCTGTCAAAGTCTGATCGCGAACATTGGTTCTATGGGCAAAATATTGAACGTTGGCAGAATGCTGTTCACTGACGTCGTCTGACCAATGTTGATCCGACGTCGTAAATTTTGCAAAGTCGGCTCAATATTGGGCCTGTTCCCTTCTAGGCTGCACTGTGTAAATTGAGGTCCATTCGGGAATCAAGCATGAACTTATTCTAACCACAGTTTTGAGAAGTCTCCTGACAAACAATTAAACGCCAAACACCTGTGAAAAAGCGTATGAAAGACAGCTCTGCCAGCTGACACGTTGAGTGAAAAAGGTTTTGAAGTTTTATGGTTTCCAAAATGACATATGAAGACCCTCGGGGAAAAACCAACATTGGGAGCATTGCCATCTATGTTAGGGATGACGTGGCTTATTATAAAATATATTCAAGCACGACTTCAGATTTTAACTATCTTTGGATTAAAATCATCTTCCGAAGCCACGTCATATTCTTTTGCTTCCTATACAGAAGTCCTAACGTAAGTAACGAAGCCATGATTCTATTTCCGAACAAATCTCGGGTTTTTTGTCGTCCAATCCTGAGTGTGAAATCATCGTTGCGGGTGATTTCAATGTTCCCAATGTAAACTGGCTGACTTACTCAAATGGCACCAGTGCTTCTGGCAAGGACGTCGAGCTCTTTGCAGACACCAATAATTTACATCAAATTGTGGATGATCCCACGAGAGTCCCTGATGTTGCTGATCAAGGAACCTATCTCCTTGATCTTTTTCTAACTTCTCATCCAGCGCGTTACTCTGTTGAAGTTGATTCACCTCTCGGCAATTCGGAGCACTGCTTAGTTAGCGCTAGCTTCCCATTCAAATTTCCCACTCCTCCCAAACCAGTTAGAAGAACTGTATGGCATTATGGGAAGGCCAATTGCATGGGGCTTATTAATTTCTTCCAATCTACTGACTGGAACCTGTGTTTCCGAAACAAAAACGTCAACTCTGCCGCTATCCGTATCTCCAGGATCATACAGGCAGGAATGCATTTGTTCATTCCTCATACTACTAAATCTGTGAAGGCTAGGCCCAACAGATGGTTTAATCAGGAGTGTATGAATGCAATCAGAAATAAAGAAGCCGCCTTTCGAGCTTACAGGAGCTCCCGAGTGAATCGCGCCGTGTAGAGTATATAAAACTAAGAAATTCCTGTAAAGTCACCATCAGGAATGTCAAAAATTCATTTGACAACAAGTTGAGAAGTAAACTCCTTAATGCAACCTCTGATAGCAAGAACTTCTGGTCCTTGGTAAGCTCCATTAAGAAGAATTTCACTTCAATCTCAACTCCACGATAAGAAAGTGATAACAGACAGAAAATCCAAGGCCGATTTATTAGCATCTCTGTTTGCTGTTTGCGAGGTGTGCAGGTGCCTCAAGGAGCTCGATGTCAACAAATCCACTGGACCCGATAATATACCCCCGATCGTCTTAAAACAATGCGCCTCACCTTTGGCTAAACCTCTGCGCAAACTTTTTGCCCTATCATACTCTTCCGGAGTTTGTCCAGACTCATGGAAACTTGCCCATGTTCAGCCAATATCGAAAAAAGGTGACTCCAGTAATCCCTCCCACTACCGTCCAATAGCAATTACTTCTATTCTCTCCAAAACCATGGAGACGATAAATAACTAAAAGCTTATGGGATATCTAGAATCCAACCAATTTATCAACGACAAACAATACGGCTTCCGTCAAAAACGATCCACTGGTGATCTTTTAGTTTGTCTTACAGAACACCTCAGCCGAAGTTTGCATGGATCAGGTGAATCCAGTCTGGTTGCTTTGGATATCCCCAAGGCTTTTGATAGAGTATGGCACTCAGCCTTGTTAGCTAAACTCAAAGCTATTGGAATTGACTCGCTTCTTTATAAGTGGGTTGAGAGTTTCCTTTCCGGCCGTTCAATCAAGGTATTATTGGATGGCGTCAAATCTGAATCTCACCCCGTCTCTGCGGGGGTCTCCCAAGGGTCAATTTTATCAGGCCCTTTTTCTCATCTTTATAAACGACCTACTTTTAATCCCCTTGAACCCACTTCTCAGCTTCGCTGACGACGGTACTCTACGTTACTCGTACAGCTTTGATACAATACAGAGACGTTCTAGATCTTGTCTTGATGATCGTGAACTAATGCCCAAATCTATTAAAAATGACATTAAGCTAATTCTAGATTGGGGAAAGAAGAATCGTGTCGAATTCAACCCCGCCAAAACCAAGTACTGTCTTATCTCAAAAAATAAGTTCAACACCTCACCATCCTTGACAGTGGATGTCGTTGAAGGCCGACCCATCCCTACACATCTTACGTGCGACATTAGCCAAAGACTTGCGTTGGAATGATCACATATTCCAAATCGCCAAACAAGCATCCCAGTGCTTAGGATTTCTTAAGAGGTGCAAGTTCCTCCTCCTGTTATTTATAAATCCTACATTCGGCATCTTCTCGAATATAACTCCGTCATTTGGGGCGGCGCTCCAATAACCACCTTGGCATGGTTAGATAAGGTGCAAAAAAGGGCACTCAAATTAATTGATGACGGCACCGCCTGCTCCACCATCGACCCCTTGAGCCACCGTAGGAATGTAGCAGCACTGACAAAATTTTATCGTTACTATCATAGTGACTGTTCCTCCGAAATAAACGATCTCCTGCCTACACGGCACTCTTAGAACCGCAACACCAGTCTAGCCCACTCGTCTCACTACCTCCCGTAACCTTATAACCCCCCCTCCCTCGTACTAAGCTTACTGCTAGACATTGCACCATGACGTGTTCTACTTATCATACTCTTTCATTTGATACCCATGTCGAAGGGGTTGTGAAGAAAATATTAATCCGCCCTCTTGAGATTTCCGCTATGAACCAAATGATATATTGAGTATACTATATTGCATATGGTGTTCTACTTATCATACTCTCTCATTTGATACCCGTCTCGAAGGGGTTGTGAAGAAAATGGTAATCCGCCCTCTTGAGATGACCGCCATGTACCAAGCGATATATTGAGTGTATTATATTGCTTATGTTGTTCTACTTATCATACTCTTTCATTTGATACCCATGTCGTAGGGGTTGTGAAGCAAATGGTAATCCGCCTTCTCGAGATGGCCGCTATGGACCAAACGATATATTTGTTCAGAATTAGCAATTTAATTTCTGACTCAATAAAAAGGTGCCGGAAGGGTTCGATTCAATAAAAAGATAACTTTTTCCAATAACCAAATTACTATTTATTCGCAATTAATTATTAGATTTTTTTAAATATAAATTCAATAAAAATTCAACAAATTGCCAAAATAATTCAATTCAATCTTTAATTCGTTATTTATTACTTGAAATTTCGTATTTGTTTTGTAAATAAAAATTACCAAAATATTGCTTGCTCTGGTAACTTAAATGAATAACGCCACCTATCTGTCAGCGTGATGATTGATGTTTCGACTGATGTGTTCTGCAATTAGAACAGCCAGGAATAACCTTTGTGTTGCTGCACTCTGGTTTCGTTTCTTGGGAATCGCTTGGGATTTGCTTGTTGCTTGCTGCCTGGTTGCTGCTTGCTGCCCTGGTTGCGGCTTGCTGGACTGCTTTGCCTTGTTTCAAATTCGCAAATTCGTCCCTCTGTGGTTGGTTAGAGTAACTGCTGAAATCAATTTTGGTGATTAAGTTACTGCTGTATTAAAGACTTCAAAACTGTCTTTAATTCGGGCTTTACTGGGAAAAGACCTCAATTCTGTCTTTCCAGAATGCTAAGTTCGATACTTAGGCTTTGAAATTGCTTTATTGCTAAAACCTCAATACAGATTTTATCTTCTAGTTCAAGACTCTAGAAAGATTAAAAGCAATCTGATTTAACGCCGTCTGTGCGTCGGTATTTATTTCTACTTGAACAATAGTTGCGGCTATCTTGTAGTAGGGGGCTTCGTTCTCGAAGTACATAATTTCGGGTTTATGTACTAGATCTGCGTGCGATGTCCGATCAGCTGTTCTTGTTTATCTTACGGCTGTCAAATGGAGGCTTTTTGCATGGTAAGTATTTTTATCTTTGTTTGTTTGAATATATATTAATTTTAGTTATATTTTTAGGTTTTTAAACGTAGATTCGGTGGGGGATGAAATGAGGAGGAGCCGGCGATCACTCCATTGGGGTTGTCAGGTGAGTAATTTTTTGGAATCTGTTGTGTATTTTCATTAATCTTTTTTGTTTACAGACTGTCGATTTGCCGACGGCATTTCGGCATTTTCTTGGATGGATTTTCGGGTGGGTTTTTGGTTTTTCATCCTTGTTGGTTTTGAAAAAAGGTAAGAACTTGTATATTTAGTATTTATATTTAACTAATTCTTTTTTATTTTCAGGTATGAATTTCTTATAGCTTTTTTGTGTAGTGCTGTCCTATAACTTGTGTGTTGTTTGTATTTTTTCATGTATTCATGTTGATTTTAATAAAGTGCAAAAAGAAATCGTGTAATTGATGTTTTTTATTTTTGAATTCCTTTTTCTTGGTTTTTATTTGATTTTTGATTTTTCTGTGTATAGTTTGTTTATTAATAAAAATGCAAAACTGAAAGGAATTTGGTGTTTTCATTCATTAATTTCCTTTTTTACTTTTTTGGTTGTTTTTTAGTGTCGCCGGAACATTCTCCCCGCCTTGAAGCGTTAAGATTCAAAAAAGTGTTTCAAGGAAGCTGATGATGTTTTTGTTTTCCGGCGGAAACGCCATTGTGGTGTTTTTTCTTTAGGGTTCGTTGCTGGTTGGCGAATACCTTTGTAGTTATGACGTCTTGCTGCGTTTCGTGTGTTTATTAATTTCCACCACTTTAGGGCTGCTTGTATTTTTAAGGACTCTGCGTAGCTGGTTTGGGTATGGCAGGATGTTGATTTCGATGCCTTTAGCCAGTGTCGACAATATGCTGTCACTCGTTGCGATTTCGTCAATGAAGAGTATCTTTTGATCTGGTCGTTATTAGAGGAATCTACTTCGACCTGCATACTGGTGATGGTTTTTCGGAATCCTATCGTGGTGTCTTTGATTTTCTTCCGTTTGGGCCAGTGTTCCTTTGTCTGTTGGAGCCAGTGAGGACCTGTCCACCATAACTTATGTGGTTTCAATTCACTCGGTGATAGTCCTCTTGTGGCGCAGTCGGCAGGGTTGTCTTCTGTTCTAACATGATTCCAGCTACTTTGATCTAGCAGCTGATATATTTGTGAGACCCTGTTCGCCACAAATGTTTCCCATGATGATGGGTGCTTTCTTAGCCATGCGATGACAATTGTAGAGTCAGTCCAAGCGTGTGTTGATACCTGCTCGAATTTCATGTCATCCTTCACTTGTGCCAGTAGTTTGGCCAATAAGTGCGCCCCGCATAACTCTAGCTTTGGTAGGGAGATGGTCTTGATGGGTGCCACTTTGCTTTTGGCAGCGATTAAGTGACAATGGCAGTTGCCGTCTTCGTCCTGTGTCCGAATGTATACGGCTGCTGCATATGCTTTGATGGATGCGTCGCAAAATCCATGGATTTCGATGTTCTGGATTTTGTTGTGAGCTTCAATCCATCGCGGGATTTGAATAGTTTGGATGACTTGGAGGTCTGCTCGGAACTTTCGCCATTGTTGATCGATGTTGATCGGGACTGTTTCATCCCAGTCGAGCTTTGTTAGCCAAAGACTTTGTATTAAAATTTTGGCGTTAATAGTTACTGGTGTAAGCCAACCGATGGGGTCGAACAGCTTCGCAATCTCGGACAATATTTTCCGTTTTGTATATATTTCTGGTGCTGACTCCATGCTGACCTTGTACGACAGTGTATCGCTGGCAGGATTCCATAATAAGCCAAGAGCTTTGACTTCTTCTGCATTCACTGCGAGTGGAAATGAGACCTCTCGATCGGTTGCCGGAACTTCTTCCAAGATGGTGTTGTGATTCGCGGCCCATTTTCGGAGCTCTAGCCCTCCAGCTCGGAGAAGCTGAATTAGTTGCCTTTGTTTTTGTCTTGCTTCTTCTATATTATCTGCGCCAGTCATCAAATCGTCAACGTAAAAATCGTTGAGTACGGCGTTAGAGCCGATTTGGAATGATTCTGCTTCATCTTTCGCCAATTGGTGCATGGTTCGGATGGCAAGGAAAGGAGCGCTCTTTGTTCCGAACGTCACGGTTAAGAGTGTGTAGTCTCGTATAGGCTGATCTGGTGATTCCCTCCAAACAATTCGTTGATAATCGGCATCGTCTGGATGAACTCGTATTTGGCGATACATCTTTTCTATATCGGCCATGTAAGCAATGCGGTATTTTCTCCATCGCATGAGTGTGGACATCAAAGAGTCTTGTATCACTGGACCATTCAATAATACGCTATTGAGTGAGTTTCCGTTGGCAGTCGGACGGGATGCGTCGAAAACTACTCTCAGTTTGGTGGTCGTGCTACTCGGTTTGATGACAGCATGGTGAGGCAGGTAACAACATCGATATGTTGTCGTGCCGTTAGGCAGTTGGTTTTGAAGTGCTGATTCGGGGGTGGTGGCAGGCACCATGTGACCTAACGTCAAATATTCTTGTATGCATTTGACGTAGTCCGCTTTCAAATCGGGATCTTGTTGGAATCGTTTCTCCATTTGCATCAATGTTCGAATGGCGATGTGTCTTGATGCGCCAAGTTGTATTTTATCAGCTACAAATGGAAGCCGTACCTGGTAACGTCCGTTGCTGCATCTAGTGACGTTGTGTTTGAAGTGGTTTTCGCAACGGGTTTCTTCTGTTGTCCATTTGGATCTTGATGGAAGTTCTTCTAGTTCCCAGAATCTCTTTAGCTCATCGTTAGGAGTCGCCTGAGTGAAGAATGTTTTCATATGTGTGTTTGATCGTGCAGCTGAAGTGGTCTTCCCAGAGATGATCCACCCAAACACCGTGTTTTGTCCCACTGGGGCTTCCTCGTTGCCTTTCCTTAGGCCGGCCAAGATGATCATGGGGAATACATCTGCTCCCAAAAGGATGTCGATGTGACCCGGCTTGTGGAACGTTGGATCCGCTAATTCGAGACCCTCTAAGTGCGTCCAATCCTTGCTAGAACATTCACTATTTGGTAATGGATTAGTTATTTTGTTAATTACCATTGCCTGGACCTGGATGTTGTTCGCCTGTTGGTTTCGTGTCTTTAGTTGCAGCGAGGCCCATTTTGTGATTTTCCCGGCTGGCATGTTACCGATTACGCTTAATGCTGTTTGTATTGGCTCCTTTTTGAGTTGTAGACTTTGAACCACTGCCTCACGTACGAATGAGGATTGAGATCCGGGATCAATGAGTGCTCTGCAGACCTCCTCTCGTCCAGTTGGAGATACTACGGTGACCAGGGCTGTGGCTAATAGTACTTGTCGGCAGTCGTAGGGTGCTGCCTGAGCGAAGTATGTTTGTGTTTGGTTGGATGGTAATTCATCGTTTGAACTTGAGGGCGGTGACACGCTGCTGTTGGATTGACTCGCTGAGTGGATTCTGTGTAAGGTTGTATGGTGAGTCTTTCCGCATTGGAAACATCTACCTTTACTGGGACACTGTGATGAGCGATGGCCTGCTCTCAGGCAATTGATGCATAGATCCTTTGATTTAATTGTTTTATATTTCTCATCAATGCTGAACTGCACATATTTGGGGCATTTCCCTATGGCATGTGCGCCTTTGCACAGGATGCATACGCTTTGATTTGCGACGTGGAAGGCTTGGCTTCTTCTTCTTGGGTGCTCTCTGGACTTGCTTTCGTGAGGTTCATTCTTGTGGATTGTTGGTTTGCTGACAGCTTCCAAGGTTCTGAACCTGGTTTCCAAGAATTCGCGTAGTTCCACCCATGTTGGAATCGATTGCCTTGATTTGGTGCTCTGCGACTGTTCCCAATGTTCGTAAGTTTCGCTTGGTAGTTTTTGGACCAGCAAGTGGATGAGAATGGGATCCCAATTTTTTGTTGAGACCTCCAGATTCTCAATGGCAGTGAGGCATTCGTGTGTCCTCGTTTTTAGCTCCTTGATGCCTTGAGCTGTTTCTCGGGTTAGTTTAGGTTGATTGAGCAGAATGTCGAGCTGGGTTTTCAACAATGCTCTCTTGTTGTCGTAGTTATCGACGAGAAGTTGCCATGCTGGTTCATAATTGGCGTCACTAATGAGCGTGTTGCTGAGTAGTCGTGCAGCTTCTCCAGAAAGATGAGCCTTTAGATATTGGAGTTTTTGTGCTCCTGTTAACGATATTTTGTTATGCACAAGGCTGGAAAATAAATCCAGGAATGATGGCCACGACTCGTAATCCCCTGCAAATGTGGGTATCGAGATCCTTGGTAGTTTCACATTGTTGTTGTGTTGCGAAATGCAGCTGCTGTTTAAATCGGCTGATGACTGCTCCGCTCGTGCGACTGGTTCTGTGACTGACAGCGTTTTGTGATAGTCTTCATCGATTTTGCAGTACATCTCGACATAGGCGTGTTCTGTGTCGGCATACCAGTCCTCTTTGAAGTATAGCTGTTCTTTCTCGTCCTTCTTCGTCTTGATTGATGTAATCTGTCGATGATTGTTCTTGAATTCCGTCCAGTCATCGTCGAGCATCTTGAGCCTTTTTGAAAATACTGCGCTGTCTTCCTAGATGGGCCATCCTTGAGATAGTTTCTGAAAGACCGTTCGAGTCTCTCTCGTACTTCGCTCTGTTGAATTATTAAAGCATCCATACTTGTATTGCGGCTTAAGTTATCTTATTGAATCACTATCCGGCTCGAAGGACCAATGTTCAGAATTAGCAATTTAATTTCTGACTCAATAAAAAGGTGCCGGAAGGGTGCGATTCAATAAAAAGATAACTTTTTCCAATAACCAAATTACTATTTATTCGCAATTAATTATTAGATTTTTTTAAATATAAATTCAATAAAAATTCAACAAATTGCCAAAATAATTCAATTCAATCTTTAATTCGTTATTTATTACTTGAAATTTCGTATTTGTTTTGTAAATAAAAATTACCAAAATATTGCTTGCTCTGGTAACTTAAATGAATAACGCCACCTATCTGTCAGCGTGATGATTGATGTTTCGACTGATGTGTTCTGCAATTAGAACAGCCAGGAATAACCTTTGTGTTGCTGCACTCTGGTTTCGTTTCTTGGGAATCGCTTGGGATTTGCTTGTTGCTTGCTGCCTGGTTGCTGCTTGCTGCCCTGGTTGCGGCTTGCTGGACTGCTTTGCCTTGTTTCAAATTCGCAAATTCGTCCCTCTGTGGTTGGTTAGAGTAACTGCTGAAATCAATTTTGGTGATTAAGTTACTGCTGTATTAAAGACTTCAAAACTGTCTTTAATTCGGGCTTTACTGGGAAAAGACCTCAATTCTGTCTTTCCAGAATGCTAAGTTCGATACTTAGGCTTTGAAATTGCTTTATTGCTAAAACCTCAATACAGATTTTATCTTCTAGTTCAAGACTCTAGAAAGATTAAAAGCAATCTGATTTAACGCCGTCTGTGCGTCGGTATTTATTTCTACTTGAACAATAGTTGCGGCTATCTTGTAGTAGGGGGCTTCGTTCTCGAAGTACATAATTTCGGGTTTATGTACTAGATCTGCGTGCGATGTCCGATCAGCTGTTCTTGTTTATCTTACGGCTGTCAAATGGAGGCTTTTTGCATGGTAAGTATTTTTATCTTTGTTTGTTTGAATATATATTAATTTTAGTTATATTTTTAGGTTTTTAAACGTAGATTCGGTGGGGGATGAAATGAGGAGGAGCCGGCGATCACTCCATTGGGGTTGTCAGGTGAGTAATTTTTTGGAATCTGTTGTGTATTTTCATTAATCTTTTTTGTTTACAGACTGTCGATTTGCCGACGGCATTTCGGCATTTTCTTGGATGGATTTTCGGGTGGGTTTTTGGTTTTTCATCCTTGTTGGTTTTGAAAAAAGGTAAGAACTTGTATATTTAGTATTTATATTTAACTAATTCTTTTTTATTTTCAGGTATGAATTTCTTATAGCTTTTTTGTGTAGTGCTGTCCTATAACTTGTGTGTTGTTTGTATTTTTTCATGTATTCATGTTGATTTTAATAAAGTGCAAAAAGAAATCGTGTAATTGATGTTTTTTATTTTTGAATTCCTTTTTCTTGGTTTTTATTTGATTTTTGATTTTTCTGTGTATAGTTTGTTTATTAATAAAAATGCAAAACTGAAAGGAATTTGGTGTTTTCATTCATTAATTTCCTTTTTTACTTTTTTGGTTGTTTTTTAGTGTCGCCGGAACATTCTCCCCGCCTTGAAGCGTTAAGATTCAAAAAAGTGTTTCAAGGAAGCTGATGATGTTTTTGTTTTCCGGCGGAAACGCCATTGTGGTGTTTTTTCTTTAGGGTTCGTTGCTGGTTGGCGAATACCTTTGTAGTTATGACGTCTTGCTGCGTTTCGTGTGTTTATTAATTTCCACCACTTTAGGGCTGCTTGTATTTTTAAGGACTCTGCGTAGCTGGTTTGGGTATGGCAGGATGTTGATTTCGATGCCTTTAGCCAGTGTCGACAATATGCTGTCACTCGTTGCGATTTCGTCAATGAAGAGTATCTTTTGATCTGGTCGTTATTAGAGGAATCTACTTCGACCTGCATACTGGTGATGGTTTTTCGGAATCCTATCGTGGTGTCTTTGATTTTCTTCCGTTTGGGCCAGTGTTCCTTTGTCTGTTGGAGCCAGTGAGGACCTGTCCACCATAACTTATGTGGTTTCAATTCACTCGGTGATAGTCCTCTTGTGGCGCAGTCGGCAGGGTTGTCTTCTGTTCTAACATGATTCCAGCTACTTTGATCTAGCAGCTGATATATTTGTGAGACCCTGTTCGCCACAAATGTTTCCCATGATGATGGGTGCTTTCTTAGCCATGCGATGACAATTGTAGAGTCAGTCCAAGCGTGTGTTGATACCTGCTCGAATTTCATGTCATCCTTCACTTGTGCCAGTAGTTTGGCCAATAAGTGCGCCCCGCATAACTCTAGCTTTGGTAGGGAGATGGTCTTGATGGGTGCCACTTTGCTTTTGGCAGCGATTAAGTGACAATGGCAGTTGCCGTCTTCGTCCTGTGTCCGAATGTATACGGCTGCTGCATATGCTTTGATGGATGCGTCGCAAAATCCATGGATTTCGATGTTCTGGATTTTGTTGTGAGCTTCAATCCATCGCGGGATTTGAATAGTTTGGATGACTTGGAGGTCTGCTCGGAACTTTCGCCATTGTTGATCGATGTTGATCGGGACTGTTTCATCCCAGTCGAGCTTTGTTAGCCAAAGACTTTGTATTAAAATTTTGGCGTTAATAGTTACTGGTGTAAGCCAACCGATGGGGTCGAACAGCTTCGCAATCTCGGACAATATTTTCCGTTTTGTATATATTTCTGGTGCTGACTCCATGCTGACCTTGTACGACAGTGTATCGCTGGCAGGATTCCATAATAAGCCAAGAGCTTTGACTTCTTCTGCATTCACTGCGAGTGGAAATGAGACCTCTCGATCGGTTGCCGGAACTTCTTCCAAGATGGTGTTGTGATTCGCGGCCCATTTTCGGAGCTCTAGCCCTCCAGCTCGGAGAAGCTGAATTAGTTGCCTTTGTTTTTGTCTTGCTTCTTCTATATTATCTGCGCCAGTCATCAAATCGTCAACGTAAAAATCGTTGAGTACGGCGTTAGAGCCGATTTGGAATGATTCTGCTTCATCTTTCGCCAATTGGTGCATGGTTCGGATGGCAAGGAAAGGAGCGCTCTTTGTTCCGAACGTCACGGTTAAGAGTGTGTAGTCTCGTATAGGCTGATCTGGTGATTCCCTCCAAACAATTCGTTGATAATCGGCATCGTCTGGATGAACTCGTATTTGGCGATACATCTTTTCTATATCGGCCATGTAAGCAATGCGGTATTTTCTCCATCGCATGAGTGTGGACATCAAAGAGTCTTGTATCACTGGACCATTCAATAATACGCTATTGAGTGAGTTTCCGTTGGCAGTCGGACGGGATGCGTCGAAAACTACTCTCAGTTTGGTGGTCGTGCTACTCGGTTTGATGACAGCATGGTGAGGCAGGTAACAACATCGATATGTTGTCGTGCCGTTAGGCAGTTGGTTTTGAAGTGCTGATTCGGGGGTGGTGGCAGGCACCATGTGACCTAACGTCAAATATTCTTGTATGCATTTGACGTAGTCCGCTTTCAAATCGGGATCTTGTTGGAATCGTTTCTCCATTTGCATCAATGTTCGAATGGCGATGTGTCTTGATGCGCCAAGTTGTATTTTATCAGCTACAAATGGAAGCCGTACCTGGTAACGTCCGTTGCTGCATCTAGTGACGTTGTGTTTGAAGTGGTTTTCGCAACGGGTTTCTTCTGTTGTCCATTTGGATCTTGATGGAAGTTCTTCTAGTTCCCAGAATCTCTTTAGCTCATCGTTAGGAGTCGCCTGAGTGAAGAATGTTTTCATATGTGTGTTTGATCGTGCAGCTGAAGTGGTCTTCCCAGAGATGATCCACCCAAACACCGTGTTTTGTCCCACTGGGGCTTCCTCGTTGCCTTTCCTTAGGCCGGCCAAGATGATCATGGGGAATACATCTGCTCCCAAAAGGATGTCGATGTGACCCGGCTTGTGGAACGTTGGATCCGCTAATTCGAGACCCTCTAAGTGCGTCCAATCCTTGCTAGAACATTCACTATTTGGTAATGGATTAGTTATTTTGTTAATTACCATTGCCTGGACCTGGATGTTGTTCGCCTGTTGGTTTCGTGTCTTTAGTTGCAGCGAGGCCCATTTTGTGATTTTCCCGGCTGGCATGTTACCGATTACGCTTAATGCTGTTTGTATTGGCTCCTTTTTGAGTTGTAGACTTTGAACCACTGCCTCACGTACGAATGAGGATTGAGATCCGGGATCAATGAGTGCTCTGCAGACCTGCTCTCGTCCAGTTGGAGATACTACGGTGACCAGGGCTGTGGCTAATAGTACTTGTCGGCAGTCGTAGGGTGCTGCCTGAGCGAAGTATGTTTGTGTTTGGTTGGATAGTAATTCATCGTTTGAACTTGAGGGCGGTGACACGCTGCTGTTGGATTGACTCGCTGAGTGGATTCTGTGTAAGGTTGTATGGTGAGTCTTTCCGCATTGGAAACATCTACCTTTACTGGGACACTGTGATGAGCGATGGCCTGGGGTGGAAGCACGTAAGTTGTTTCAATCGACCTCTTCATATAAAAATTCAAGTGTTACAAAATTTTTTATATGAAGAGGTCGATTGAAACAACTTACGTGCTACCACCCCTGCTCTCAGGCAATTGATGCATAGATCCTTTGATTTAATTGTTTTATATTTCTCATCAATGCTGAACTGCACATATTTGGGGCATTTCCCTATGGCATGTGCGCCTTTGCACAGGATGCATACGCTTTGATTTGCGACGTGGAAGGCTTGGCTTCTTCTTCTTGGGTGCTCTCTGGACTTGCTTTCGTGAGGTTCATTCTTGTGGATTGTTGGTTTGCTGACAGCTTCCAAGGTTCTGAACCTGGTTTCCAAGAATTCGCGTAGTTCCACCCATGTTGGAATCGATTGCCTTGATTTGGTGCTCTGCGACTGTTCCCAATGTTCGTAAGTTTCGCTTGGTAGTTTTTGGACCAGCAAGTGGATGAGAATGGGATCCCAATTTTTTGTTGAGACCTCCAGATTCTCAATGGCAGTGAGGCATTCGTGTGTCCTCGTTTTTAGCTCCTTGATGCCTTGAGCTGTTTCTCGGGTTAGTTTAGGTTGATTGAGCAGAATGTCGAGCTGGGTTTTCAACAATGCTCTCTTGTTGTCGTAGTTATCGACGAGAAGTTGCCATGCTGGTTCATAATTGGCGTCACTAATGAGCGTGTTGCTGAGTAGTCGTGCAGCTTCTCCAGAAAGATGAGCCTTTAGATATTGGAGTTTTTGTGCTCCTGTTAACGATATTTTGTTATGCACAAGGCTGGAAAATAAATCCAGGAATGATGGCCACGACTCGTAATCCCCTGCAAATGTGGGTATCGAGATCCTTGGTAGTTTCACATTGTTGTTGTGTTGCGAAATGCAGCTGCTGTTTAAATCGGCTGATGACTGCTCCGCTCGTGCGACTGGTTCTGTGACTGACAGCGTTTTGTGATAGTCTTCATCGATTTTGCAGTACATCTCGACATAGGCGTGTTCTGTGTCGGCATACCAGTCCTCTTTGAAGTATAGCTGTTCTTTCTCGTCCTTCTTCGTCTTGATTGATGTAATCTGTCGATGATTGTTCTTGAATTCCGTCCAGTCATCGTCGAGCATCTTGAGCCTTTTTTGAAAATACTGCGCTGTCTTCCTAGATGGGCCATCCTTGAGATAGTTTCTGAAAGACCGTTCGAGTCTCTCTCGTACTTCGCTCTGTTGAATTATTAAAGCATCCATACTTGTATTGCGGCTTAAGTTATCTTATTGAATCACTATCCGGCTCGAAGGACCAATGTTCAGAATTAGCAATTTAATTTCTGACTCAATAAAAAGGTGCCGGAAGGGTGCGATTCAATAAAAAGATAACTTTTTCCAATAACCAAATTACTATTTATTCGCAATTAATTATTAGATTTTTTTAAATATAAATTCAATAAAAATTCAACAAATTGCCAAAATAATTCAATTCAATCTTTAATTCGTTATTTATTACTTGAAATTTCGTATTTGTTTTGTAAATAAAAATTACCAAAATATTGCTTGCTCTGGTAACTTAAATGAATAACGCCACCTATCTGTCAGCGTGATGATTGATGTTTCGACTGATGTGTTCTGCAATTAGAACAGCCAGGAATAACCTTTGTGTTGCTGCACTCTGGTTTCGTTTCTTGGGAATCGCTTGGGATTTGCTTGTTGCTTGCTGCCTGGTTGCTGCTTGCTGCCCTGGTTGCGGCTTGCTGGACTGCTTTGCCTTGTTTCAAATTCGCAAATTCGTCCCTCTGTGGTTGGTTAGAGTAACTGCTGAAATCAATTTTGGTGATTAAGTTACTGCTGTATTAAAGACTTCAAAACTGTCTTTAATTCGGGCTTTACTGGGAAAAGACCTCAATTCTGTCTTTCCAGAATGCTAAGTTCGATACTTAGGCTTTGAAATTGCTTTATTGCTAAAACCTCAATACAGATTTTATCTTCTAGTTCAAGACTCTAGAAAGATTAAAAGCAATCTGATTTAACGCCGTCTGTGCGTCGGTATTTATTTCTACTTGAACAATAGTTGCGGCTATCTTGTAGTAGGGGGCTTCGTTCTCGAAGTACATAATTTCGGGTTTATGTACTAGATCTGCGTGCGATGTCCGATCAGCTGTTCTTGTTTATCTTACGGCTGTCAAATGGAGGCTTTTTGCATGGTAAGTATTTTTATCTTTGTTTGTTTGAATATATATTAATTTTAGTTATATTTTTAGGTTTTTAAACGTAGATTCGGTGGGGGATGAAATGAGGAGGAGCCGGCGATCACTCCATTGGGGTTGTCAGGTGAGTAATTTTTTGGAATCTGTTGTGTATTTTCATTAATCTTTTTTGTTTACAGACTGTCGATTTGCCGACGGCATTTCGGCATTTTCTTGGATGGATTTTCGGGTGGGTTTTTGGTTTTTCATCCTTGTTGGTTTTGAAAAAAGGTAAGAACTTGTATATTTAGTATTTATATTTAACTAATTCTTTTTTATTTTCAGGTATGAATTTCTTATAGCTTTTTTGTGTAGTGCTGTCCTATAACTTGTGTGTTGTTTGTATTTTTTCATGTATTCATGTTGATTTTAATAAAGTGCAAAAAGAAATCGTGTAATTGATGTTTTTTATTTTTGAATTCCTTTTTCTTGGTTTTTATTTGATTTTTGATTTTTCTGTGTATAGTTTGTTTATTAATAAAAATGCAAAACTGAAAGGAATTTGGTGTTTTCATTTATTAATTTCCTTTTTTTACTTTTTTGGTTGTTTTTTAGTGTCGCCGGAACAATATTGATTATACTATATTGCTTATATTGTTCTACTTATCATAGCCTTTCATTTGATACCCATGTCTCGGGTGTTGTGAACAAAATGGTAAACCGCCCTTTTGAGATGGCCGCCATGGACCAAATTATAAATTGTGTTTTGTAGAGCCGCCTTGGAATTTTCAATCTGGCTCTTATACCGATTGAATCCTTAACAAGTTTGAGCGTTTCACTCAAACTATAAAAAATGATTAATAATTTTTTGATTATTTGCCCAAGCTCTTGTTACTTGTGCAAAATTGGACTTCAGGCGTTTCGCCAGAAGCAGTTTATTTTCAATAATAAGCGTTGTTGCTCTTGAGAAATCAAATAATGACTAACTTTATTACATTACATTTTATAACAAAAACAAAAATGCTTACATCTACAAAGCTTAATGATAAAATTTTCTTCTCACAAAAAATGCTTCACAAGCATAAAAATAAATCTAAGAACAGATAGCAGCACCTTTGTGCTTACTATGCAACATAATTTTCTGGTTTGAGGAATTTAAGGCTCAGATTACAGTCTGGGGGTTTTTTGATAACACCCGGCCAGACATGGAATTTATTGTAAGAATTTTTTGCTTAATAATTATTTTCGTGGGAATTATGAATGCAACTGAACAAATTGAGTATACTATATTGCTTATGGTGTTCTACTTTTCATAGCCTTTCATGTGATACCCATGTCTCGGGTGTTGTGAAGAAAATGGTAACCCACCCTCTTGAGATGGCCGCCATGAATCTAAAGACACAGTCTATGGCATTGTTCTTATAATGCCCTTTCATTTGATACCAATGTCGAGGGGGTAGTGAAGAAAATGATCATCCGCCCTCTTCAGATGACCGCCATGGACCAAACGATATATTGAGTATACTATATTGCTTATGGTGTTCTACTTATCATACCCTTTCATTTGAAATCCATGTCGAGGGGTGTGAAGATAATGGTAATCCAACCTCTGGAGATGGCCGTTATGGGCCAAACGATATATTGAGTATACTATATTGCTTATGTGTTCTACTTATCATACTCTCTCATTTGATACCCATCTCGAAAGGGTTGTGAAGAAAACGGTAGTCCGCCCGCTTGAGATGATCGCCATGGACGAACCGATATATTGAGTATACTATATTGCCTATGGTGTTCTCCTTGTCATACTCTTTCATTTGATATCCATGTCGAAGATGTTGTGAAGAAAATGGTAATCCGCATTCTTGAGGTGGCCGCTATAGACCAAGCGACATATTGAGTATACTATATTGCTTATATTGTTCTACTTATCATACTCTTTCATTGGATACCCATTTCGAAGGGGTTGTGAAGAAAATGGTCATCTGCTCTCTTGAGATGACTGCCATGGACCAAACGATATATTGAGTATACTATATTGCCTTTGGTGTTCTACTTACCATACCCTTTCATTTGATATCCATGTCGAGGGGTTGTAAAGAAAATGGTAATCCGCCCTCTTGAGATGGCTGCTATGGACCAAACGCCTGCTTTTCTATTGAAATTTTGCTATAAACCTCACGGAGCCCGAGACCTTTCCTTCAGATATGAATTTTACACAGATGAAATGCCTCAAAGAACATGGGTCTTGCGTCGGCCGCCATGAATCGGTATATTGAGTCTACTACATTGCTTATTGTATTCTATTTATCATACCCTTTAATTTGATACCCATTTTGATAGGGTTGTGAAGAAAGTGGTAATCCGGCCTCTTTAGACGGCCGCCATGGATCTAAAGATATATTTTGTATACTACATTGCTTATTGTATTCTACTTATCATACCCTTTCATTTGATACCCATGTCGAGGTGGTTGTGAAGAAAGTGGTACACCGCCCTCTTGAGACGGCCGCCATGGATCATTTTAGTTTCAATAGCGTCATGGCCTACCTATTGTTTGACAGCTGCGTAAATTTGAAATTTTCATTAAATGTAATGATTCAATTTAATGACAATTTTACATTTGTCAAACAATAGGTAGGCCATGAAGCTATTGAAACTAAAATGAAGTGAAAATTCCTAAAATTACCATTTTTTTGTTTTTTCAGGCAATTTTTTAAATTTTTCTCTCCGTAAGAACCATCCTCGTACTTCAACGAATATTCGAAAAAAAATTAGTCCAATACGTCCAGCCGTTCTCGAGTTTTGCGCTTAGCAACACATTTAGCGATTCATTTTTAAGCCTGAACTACATTGAAAAGCAGTGCAGTGCAGCACTGTGCAGTATGTTGCAGTGGTTGATCGGAAAACGCGTTGTAAAACACATTGAATAAGCAGTGTTTTGACATTCACTGTTCATATAATATAGTCTTTAATAATTTTTTTATTCCCTCTGACTTTTGTTGTATACTTATTTCTCATTTATTCTATCAATTTTTCATTATCCATTTTGACAACAATGGCAATGACAACTTCATATCAAGTTTTTTAGAAATTGGCAGGCAGTGCGAAGCAGTTTTTTAGAAATTAGCCTAAGACAAGGCAGCGCAGTGCAGTGCAGTGCAAAGCAGTGAAATTAATGTAAGTTGGTACATTCAATTACAAGAAGTCTAAATTTCACTGCGCGGTGCTGCACTGCACTGCTTTTCAATGTAGTTCAGGCTTTATATTATAGATATCACTGCATACTATATAATTTTAGGATACTATGCAAGTTTGTTGACTGATTTAGTACATATCGATACCCTCATTCTGATAACACGTACAAGAAAAAATCAAATTCAAAATCAAATCTTAAACGTGTAAAAATCAAACATTATGTGTCATTTCACACACTTCACCAAATTCACACACATGAGAGGATAATTTAAAAGAGAGAATTAGTAATAGAGTTAATCCTGCTAATACAGAAGGAGCACTTCTTAGCTGGGCCAAGAAAGATTTACCTACTCAGCACAATCAAGCGCTGAGATGAGGCTCACCACTAAGCATGCAAACATAAAAATTAGTAAATTAAAAAAAAATCCAAATTAACATATAACCCACGCAAGCAACAGGAAACATAGGTGGTGAGGTGAGATTTAAAAGACTCCTTTTAAGGACATCTTTACTAATGCTCACGCTAAAGACATTAATATTATTGTTAACATTAATGAACATGCGGTTTACAGGTTCAAATCTGCCGTAATTCCTATTAGAAGAGTTGATTTGTAAAAAAGGTGGACCTCTCAGATTATAACGACTCTCTCTCTAAACGACGCACGGCGACCTAGAAAACCTGAGTCGACCTTTCCATTAAGTAGCTGATGAACAAATACAACATTGGCCACCTCACGACGCTTGTGAAGAAAGCTTAAGTTGAGTAACTTAAGCCGGAATTCATATGATGGAAGAACTATTGGGTTTTCCCAAGGAAGATGATTCAGTGCGAATCGAACGAACCTTCGTTGAACCGATTCAATAGTTCTAACATGCGAAGAATAGTGAGGAGACTAAACCTGAGACGCATATTCAAGTAATGGTCTGACAAGAGAAATATATAAGTGCTTAGTAACCAACGGGTTATTAAATTTTTTGGGCCACCTTTTTATAAAACCCAGGACTAAACTACCTCTGGAAGAGATATAGTTGATGTGAGTGCAGAAATCCAGCTTACTATCAAATCTAATCCCGAGATCTTTAACCAAATTAACACGAGGGATACCCTCATCAGAAAATTTGTAGTTAAAAATTATAGGATCACGTCTCCTACTAAAAGTCATGACTTCACATTTACCAATATTAAGAACCAGGTTGTTGTTAGCACACCAAGAGTAAAAGGTATCAAGGTCAACTTTCAGAAGTTTGCAATCCTCCATAATTTGATGTCATCAGCGTAAATCAATATTTTACAGTGGCTTAGTGAGGGAACAATGTCATCAATCGATAAGATAAAGAGGAGAGGGCCAAGATGACTTCCTTGAGGTACACCGGATGTCGCATCAATGGTTACCGATTTGGATCCACGAAAAAGAACTTGGTAGGTCCGGTCAGTTAAGTAAGACTGGAACAATACTAGAATGGGAGAGCTTGTCGAATGCCTTACTAAAATCAGTGTAAACACAATCAGTTTGACAACCGGAAACGAAGCCTTCGACAGCATGAGCAGTGAACTCCAGATGATTGGTGGTGGTGGAACGAGCTGCAAGAAAACCATGTTGATTCGTTAAGACCAGCCTCTGGCAGATAGGAACGAGTGTAGAATAGATAATTGATTCAAAAAGTTTCGGTATAGCAGACAATTTCGCAACTGGCCTATAATCCGATATTTCGCTCTTGCAACCACTTTTGTGAATAGGAATTATTAACGAATTCTTCCAAAGAGTGGGAAAGTCCCCTTTATCCAGGGATTTTAGAAAAAGGATTTTCAGTGGAGACTGGAAAACCTCCACACAAGACTTAAGGACAGCAGGAGGAATACCGTCGGGGCCAGAAGTGAAGTCAATTAAATTATTGTCGTCAGGCTGAAAGTCTGCAGGTGAGAAAGATTGATGAAAGAATGACGCAAACATGTTGCAAATCGCAGGCGACTCACAGCTGGACCAGTTCTTGTGCTGCATAGTATTAGGGTAATTATCAACTTTTTTTCTTAGAGTTGATAAATTTGAAGAAGTTTCTGGAATCAGTAAATACTTTATTACTCATACTGCTGAGATATTCACGATACAGAGTAAAAGAGAGCGAACGAAATTGGTTACGGCAAATGATAAATGAACTGAGACTCGGAGAGACCTTTCTCTTTAAATAAGTTTTCCAGATCCTATTCTTCTGATTTTTCAAATGCTTGAGTTCACTATTGAACCAAGGGGGAGAAGAACTGGCCAATTTTTGAGGCTCATAGGGAACGCAAGAAACGAGTGCTTCGTATAGTACGCCATAGAACCGTGCTACATCGACATCCAACTCGTTTGCAGAAAGTAAGTTGTTGAAATCAACCATGGCAAGCTTAGATGACATCCAACTCGTTTGCGGAAAGTAAGTTGTTGAAATCAACCATGGAAAGTTTAGATAACAGCTCATTAAAGTTAAAGGAATAGGTTACCACCTCCGGACAAGGAGTTATGGCAATTGTAATTTTTTATTTAAATACTCAATGACCAGAGCGCTCCAAAACCTCTTTACAGTCAGTCGGTGATGATGAGCATCGAGACAAGTCATTGCAGTTTTCGTAATCCATTTCAAGTTAAGGGTGACGATTTTTAAATTTATTAAAACACGCGCATTAAATGTTTTAAATTTACACACTTTTCACGTGTTGAATTAACACATCTTAAACGCGTAAAAAGTGATTACACGATTTAACACGCGAAATGCGTTTTAAAATCACACGCTTGGGTTTGAAGTGCATGGTTGGCCGTTTTAAGTTTTTTGACGGAATCGTGTTCATTACACTAAACTACAACTAATTTCAATCTCAGACACTTCAAAAATCACTTGCATGTCATACTTTTTTTATAGCAAGGTGGAGGCTTTCTCTGCCAACAGTTCAGTGACATAATCAGTTTTTAGCGTTTTCTGAACAATTTTCAAAACTGGACATGTGCCTCCTCATTTGAGATCTATTATAAATATTTAAAAATGAGCAAGAAATCCATGCCAATAATAAGGATACAAATGCATAAAAACTCCACGAAAACAATATATCTGCCTTTACACATAACCCAAGATAAAACTTACAAAGTAAGGAAACACTTTAGTGAACTGATTTTTTTTTTAAATTAGTGGCACACATTTTAAGCGGGAACTTCTTACAACGGATGTGGTTAATGAGAAGAAAAAAATGACAGAACACGTTCCGCTCTTAACAAGTACTACTTGTTATCTTGAATACATAGTTGGGTGGCAAATTAAGGTCTTGTTAATCGCAGTGTCAAAGTAAAGCTCAGGCATACTACATTAACAAAGTAAACCACTAGGAAACTCGGAAACTCTTGATGTCCTTGCTCTTAATGTGAAGCACTTTACCTCATTACGAGCAGTTAAGGACGAATTGATTTCCCTCATTTTAGTAAACTAACTCGCAATGTATTCAGAACATCGAAATTTTGTTCCGAATATTTTGCATTAACTCAGATTTATCCAACCTATGTTCTGTCGAAAATACTAGGGAGACTGATTCTGAAAATATTTATCTCAGGATTTAGAATTGATGTGAATGCAAATAATACTTTGTTCTATAACAGAATGTCATTTCGAACAATGATTTGCTCGCTATGCAACATTGAATTCCTAACTCCATTTCATGAATCAAAATCGAATTATTTGCAGGATTGTAAATATTGTTTATACTGAAATTCCATTCACCAGTAAGATAAACAGTTGTGGATTGCATTGTCTTGCAGAATGTGCATAGGATACTAAAATTTGTGTATTTGCATGGGTTCAAATGAGCCAATGGGTCGGGTCGTATGCCAAAAAAATGAGAAGTGAGTTTTATCTCATCTTTCTGAGCATTTACTTCCTTTCGTACGCAAACAAAATTATTAGTATTGAGAAATGTCTCATTCTGAAAGCTGTTTACGAGAAATTGTTTCAAATTGTAGGTAAAAAGAAAGACTGAATTCAAATTTTTTAAATATTGCTTATAAAAAATTAAGCATGCATTTTCTATTGCTCAGTTACATTTTTAAGTGTAAAATGGCAGCATTTATGCAAATATCGGCAAATACAAGTGTGTATAAATGCAAAAGAAAGTCAAATATTTGTGATTTTTATAACGATATAAATTCAATGAATCTATCTTCACTGAACTAACAAGTCGCAGGAATTTTTTGAACAAACAGAGGAAGGAGACACGAGGAAGCGCGTAAAATAATGAAGAAAAAACTAGGATATAAAGGGTGTTTTTTAATCCGATAGAATTTAAAATTGTGAAAAGTAACACAACAAATTAAAATTTAATCAAAAAATTGTTTTATTCGAAAGATCAATTCATGACATTATAATTTGAAAATGATTTAACGAAGCACACAAGAAATTATCGAGAGGTGTTAAATCGCACGACCTTGGAGACCAATTGACGGGTGGGTGAAATTTATAGGGAAGAAATGTATTTTTCATATTCAAATAAGACCCTTTATTTCTGTTTTCCCAGCATACACATTGTTTTATTAATCAAATGAAAGCCCAGTTTTTGGCAATAAAAAAGATACCCTATTCGTGGATATAGACCGTTGCTGCATTACCTTTTTATTGCATCTTATTAACCTACACTTTTCCTCCAACAACAAAATTAAAAACGCCCTATCTCGAAAGCAGGCGGAGATAAACCCATCCTTTTTGTGGTTTTTGTCCATCATTTGATTCAAAAAATTTTACTCCATTTTTTAAAACATTTATTCTTTTCCAATGCATCATACTTAAACACCCTAATTTTTTAACTTTATTTTAATAAGTAATTAAACACTGATATACAAATTTTACTTTTGCCTCAAAAGATTCCTGTTATTATTTGTTCCTAAGGGAATACCCACCTTAGAAGTAGGAAATGGCTGGTGTATACTAACTTTTTCTGTCTGTTTTTCGTGTTGGGTATTTTTTTTGCTAAGATATCGGTTTTAAATTTTTCTTTAAAATTAAAAGTTAGTTAATTTTTTACTTTAGTTTTATGAAAGGCAGTTTTGTTTTCTGCAACAAATTTTTGATACTTTTTTAATTGTTTTATCACAAAAATACTCATATTTTACTCATCTCTTTAGATGCCTCGACTTGACTAACTTGGACAAGCTTTTGAAATGATCTCAGTTAGTTGAGAATATTCTAATGAGAAGGTTCTCAATTTTATGCATTTGGAAATAAGATTGAGATCAGAGTTTTTGCTCGATCTCACAAATAGAGTAAAAGACCCACATGTCAGTCTCCGATATTGATCTCCCTTTTTTTGCGTACGACCCAATAAATCGGTTCAATAATTCAACTTTAGGAAATCTGTACTTTAGAAAAAATATTTGAGATATATTTTAAATTGTTTTCTTTTATTTTTCAGGTAAACCTCCATGCTCCAGATATATACGTACAAGCACTGCCAGTTGTCTCTGAAAACTCGAATGTAAATATTTATGGAATTGTACGTGTGACTGACAAAGACAAGGGAGTTCATGGTGAAATAAAGAACTTAGAAATAGTTGGGGGCGATCCTGATGGACATTTTCGTATCATTTCAACAAATACTCCTGGGGAGTTCAACATCCAAATCCATCGTTTATTGGATCGTGAACAAGCACCACAGGGATATAATTTAACACTACGCGCGGTCGATCGAGGGATACCTCCACAATCCAGCTACAAAATAGTGCCTGTACATTTAGCGGACATAAATGACAATGCACCTGTTTTTAATAGAGAAATATATGAGGTTTCAGTACCAGAAACATCGCCTCCAAATACTCCTGTGATAAGATTAAAAGTAACCGATCGCGATCAAGGAAAAAATGCGCAAGTATTTCTAGAAATTGTTGGCGGAAACGAAGGTGGCGAGTTTAGAATAAATCCAGACACGGGAATGCTTTATACTCAAAAACGATTGGACGCAGAAACAAAGGCCTTTTATACTCTTACGGTGTCAGCTATAGATCAAGGGAATGCAGGAATGAGAAAGCAAAGCTCTGCCAAAGTAAAAATTAATGTTCAAGACACAAATGACAACGATCCGACCTTCGAAAATACTAACAAAACGATTTGGATCAATGAGAACGAACCAGCGGGGACTACTGTTACAAAAGTTACAGCACGAGATAGAGATTCCGGAGAAAATGCTTATATATCTTACAGCATCGCAAACTTAAATGAAGTCCCTTTCGAAATAGATCATTTTTCAGGAGTAGTACGAACATCGAAACTTATAGACTACGAAAGCATGCGTCGTGAATATATATTAAGCGTAAGGGCTTCTGATTGGGGATTGCCATATCGAAGGCAAACAGAAATGGAGCTCATTATCAAAATACGAGATGTTAACGACAATAGACCACAGTTCGAGAGAGTGGACTGTGTTGGTCATATTCCGCGACAAATTGCAATCGGTACAGAAATTTTAACACTATCTGCTATTGACTACGATTCTGGAAACTACATTAATTATAGATTGATATCCGGTAATGAAGACAGCTGCTTCAATCTTGACGGGACATCTGGTGTTATTTCAGTTGGCTGTGACCTTACAGATGTTCGACAAGATAAACGCGATATAAATGTTACTGCAACAGATGGAACACATTTTGCTGATATAATGACAATTCAGATAAATCTGATAAACTCAAAAAGGCATCTTCTAGGCGGAGTACTGAATGGCATTCAAATAGACAGGTCGCTTCTAATAGAGGACAACGGCAGCTTCGAATGCAGAGATACAGGTGTAGCTCGAAGACAAGTGGAAATTTTGGCAGCTGCTGAAAAGAATAATATGCCTGGGAGAGATTATAGTGGACGAGATGATTTTGCAATGATGCCCAGTCGATATGGGGAAAACGTTCATTCTCCAGAATTTCTCGAATTTCCCGTTGAGCTAAAAATTAACGAAACAGTGCAACTCGGCGAAACAGTGGGTTGGATTAAGGCTAGAGATCGAGACTTAGGATACAATGGAAAATTAGTTTTTGGAATTTCAGATGGCGACCATGATTCGGTCTTCCGACTTGATCCTGATACTGGTGAATTGCAAATTATCGGATATCTAGATCGTGAAAGGCAGGACGAATATGTACTTAACATTACAGTATACGACTTAGGGAAACCCCAAAAGTCGGCCTCCAAAATGCTCCCTATAACAGTCCTAGACGAAAATGATAATGCGCCTAAATTTGAAAAGGCTCTTGCAAGCTTTCGTGTGACTGAAAACGCCATTAATGGAACAATAATTTTCCGATTAAATGCAACGGACGCAGACCTCGGCGATAATGCCAAAATTGTATATTCATTGATAACTGACACAAAAGACTTTCAAGTAGACCCATATACGGGAGTTTTGTATGTAAACAGCCCTCTTGATCGAGAAAAACAAGAGATTTATGAATTGAAAATAAGAGCCACTGATTGCGATGGGGGCCAAAGTAAAAAAAGTCAAACTAAACCCGCTTTGCATTCGGACGCCATTGTTCGTGTAACAGTTGATGATATAAATGACAATGCACCACAATTCACTTTGACTGAATACACTTTCCGAGTGAGGGAGGATATTCCACGTGGAACCGTTGTCGCCATTGTTAGCGCAACGGATTTGGATATAGGTCCTGGCAGTGAAGTTTTATATTCCCTTACTGAGGATGGTGTAGACGACAAACTTTTTAGAATTGATAAATACTCGGGAGTCATAAGGACTCAAGGCTATTTAGATTATGAAGAGCGTCAGGTGCACAGTTTAGTGGTTAGAGCTATAGATAGGGGCACACCAGCACTTTCATCTGAAACAACTGTCATTATAGAAATCATTGACGTTAATGAAAATCGCTGTGCACCTGAATTTTCCGATTTTGTTTTAATCGGAAGTGTTTCTGAAAACCAGCCAATCGATACTTCAGTTATGAATGTCGTCGCTACTGATGCTGATGCAAATGGACCAGATTCAAGAGTAACTTATTCCCTAAGAGGAGGAGATGGCTTGGGAATTTTCGCAATTGATAATGACGGTGAGTTTCAATCAATAACTTTAAATTAGTTTTGCTGCTTGCTAAAATTTGTTAGTTTTAGCTGCAAATTTTTAATCACACTTTATTGAATTTCTAGATTTTTTGTTTAATTTGTTATAATATATTTTTACTAAGTTTGAATTTAAATTATAACTACAAATCCAACTCCAAAGAATTTGTTTTGAAATTTAACTTTGCTTTTATTCACGTAGTATTGTCGTCTTACAGGAAACCAAACAAAAAAGATTGAAGTTAACTTAAATTATGAGAACCGATTGATAGATAGTACTTGATACTATTGATATCAATTGGAATTATTGTCGATCTTAGGTTCACGTTGCCAATGACTAAGTTATCGGGTATTGAGCTTTACAAAACAAATGATGTTTTTGATACTTTTATACCGTTCAGGTTATTCAGATATATGTACGTTATATTGTTTTTACATTACGATACAAATGGAAAGATCGTTTGGGATTCCTAATGTTAGCAACAAGCTATTACCCAAATATTTATCTTAAGGTCTTTTAAGTAATTAAATGTTGATAGCATTTATTATAATACATGTACGTTCCTTATGCATACCTGTTTAAAATATCTTTGAAGCCTGCTATTCTAATCAATCTACGAATTCACAATGGTAATTTCCAGACCATTGAAGGAAGGAAACAAAAAATATGCGCGTGTAGAACAATTAATTTGAAGAAAGATCGTGTTTTTTCCGGAATTTCTTTGGCGAACCTAACCTAAAAAATTCGTCAAAGTAAAAAAACGGTTTTTCGCTAATAAGTTATAGGTATTAAAATTATCTTTCGATTGATGTGTTATGAAATATTGATTAGGGACTTATTTATGGAGAAAAACGCAAAAACCCTTAAAAATCGCATGTTTTTCATTTATTGTTTACTTTTTAGTAAAGACTCCTAGAAACTTTTTACTTGGTAAAAATATTGCTTTTGGTTATTTGAAAATTAACATTTTTTTTGGAGCGAAATTTTTAAAAATATTCGTAGAATTCCGATTTTTGTAATAAAGCATTTTCGCGAAATCGTTCGTCTATAGCTCCCCGATATCGTAGAGCATTTTTTCGAAGCCCTATTTCTTCGTTAAGAGTTGCACTATCATAAGCAGTTATTTAAAATTTGAATTTTTAAATTTTATGTACCAAAAATGCCACCGCCGAAAAGTCAACATTTTCAGGTTAGGTTTTTTTGCTGCAATTTTTTTATTTCATTATTTTTCGACACTAAACTACTATTTAATAAAAGTTTATATTTTTTACTAGTTTAAAAATAAAAAATTAACCGTACGACCGTCTACAGCAAAGACATTTGAGGAGCTTTTATGCAAAAGTGAACAAATCCAGTTTGAATAATTTTACACAAAGTGCATTTTTCTCTGCGGATTTGTAATGTTTTGGTTGAAAATACAATTTTAGAACCATTTTTAATATATCAATTCGATTTTCAATCAAACAGTTCTGTCATGTTTAGTACCCCGTAGTACCCCACAAAATGTTTATCTCATTTCGAGGCGTTTGGGGTTTGGGTTTGTTCACTTTTGCGTTATAGCTCCTCATTTTTTTAATGACCGAGCCTTTTTTTTCATTAAACGCCTGTTAAAGGTCGGCGGGACTTCAGATTCGACATCTTTTTAAAAAACGAACAAGGCGCTTTGTAAGATTTCGTATCGTAACAACTACTTCTTAGGGTGCTTACACACCAAACTCGACATCGACACGACACACAGTGGGACCAAATCCAAAAGAGCTGGCCAAAAGTCAAAAAGTGCATTAAATGACCTCAAATTTTACACTCGGGGGTTTTCGGGGTCGCTGATAACGAATCCGGTGTCGAAATTTCGATTTTCAAAATGGCGGACTCAATATGGTTAACATAACCTCTTAAAAAAATCCAAAAATTTGTTTTAATATAATGTTTAATACTTTTAATTAATTTTTTTATAAGCAAGTTATTTTATTAGGAAGTTATTGTTTATTAGAAAAACAAAATAAGAATTTTTAAGAATGCAATTACAGAAGAAAATCATTGTGAATACAAGTAAAAGTTGTATCTTTATCTTCTGATGTCGAACATTCAGAGCTATAGCCATTAAAAGAAAATACTGTGACTAATTTTGGTGTTCTAAGGCTTATAACTTCTTAATTATTAAATTTACCCAAAAATATCTTGTTAATATATTGTAGATAATTTAATTATAAACAAAAAGTGCCCTTGCAAATTTTCTGTAAGATGTACTGTTACGGAGATATATAATGTAAAAACCATTTGCGCACCTTTTCCAAGATGGCGGCCAAATTGGGGGGGGGGAGTGGGTTAGAATACCGAAAACTCAGATTTAAGCTCACACTGACCCCCCTACACATCACAAAAATAAAATCCTGTCCCGTATTTTTGCAATATTGAAGTACCATTTCCATGGGCTAGTGCTGGACGTATGTGACCCCTTATAACACGGAGGGGCAATTTTGGGCAGCGGATTTTTTTTTGGAGGTGAAGGAATACACCTTTACCAACAACCCCCAGCAAGTTTTCCAGTGGAGCAGAGTGGAGCAATATTACTTTTTGTCCAATATATATCGCATTCTTACAATCCTAATTCATAAAATGCACGTGTAATAGATGCTTGCTGTGTATTATATACTTGCTTAATGGGTATAGTGCAATTTTTTTTATACTCTACATACCTTCCAAAGACGACCACTTCCACTTTACACGACCACGATTGCTTGGTTACTTAATTTTTTATAGCGTTTTGAAAACGTTAACCTTTTTTCACAATATTAACGTTTAAAAATAAGCAAAAAGAGTAAAGTAGCAACTACAATTTCTCAGTCCGTAGAAAAAAATCTAACCTTCCGTGACTGATTGCTCACTATTGGAAGTATCCTCGAATCATCCCCCCCAAAAAAAACCGCAATCTATAAACTTTTTTTTTAGACTTTTGGCCAGCTTTTTTGGATTTGGTCCCACTGTGCGACATTACAAAACGTCCATCGACAAAAAAAATTTTCTCGAATCTTGGTACCCACCAAATTCGACACCTAATGAACAAGAAGTTCATGTCGTGTCATGTTGAATTCAGTGTGTACGGAGATTCGGCAAGATTCGGCGAGATTCTCTGCGTCACAATCCATTTCAACCAGAACCACTCGACACAACGAAAGTCACTGCATAAGTACTCGACATGTCGAAAGTCGTCGTTCGACGTTTTTCCTCGTGTCGCCCTCAGTGGATATAAACTGATTTGAATGTGAAGCCCTTCGTCGGTAACCGTTTTTTTTCCTTGTCGAGTTCTGTCGTGTCGTGTCGATGTCGAATTCAGTGTGAATAGACTCGCTTAATGATAAGAATAGATGTGTGTCGCGACAAAAAAAATGTTGTCGAATTTCGTCGTGTCATGTCGATGTCGAGTTTGGTGTGAAAGCAGCCTTACAGTGGCGGTTCGTAAGGTTCAGGATAAGGGAAGCAGTGCGCAAGGTGAACGAAAGTAAAAGTACCGAAACCATTAAATAAAAAAAAAACTGAAATATGTATAACATATAGTGGAGTCAGATATGCAAAATATGTGACGCGATCCGAGAAAAGGGAGCTACTATTCAAAACGAAAACTTTACAGGAGAAGCGATTGAAAGAAAGACGGAGGAGAGCGAAAACGCTGAGCTGCCACTTTAAACACTTTTGAAGACACATTTGTAAATATTTATTGCTCAGAAAGTAATTGGAATAAATTAATTCTGATTGCACAGAATTAAAGAGGAGATTCAAAACCTTAAGAATCACTCATAATCCGAAAATCGATTTTTTGGACAGTAAGTCCCTTTTCTCGGATCGCGTCACATATAAGGAATTGTTTGCAGTCTAAAAGAAATTCGTTTGGAACATGTTAGTTAAATCGAATACTATTCAGATTTCGTTGGAATCGATTCCGTTGGAATTTTCTTACGTCGCGTCGGTAGCATACGATGTAAGCAAATGCGGCGAAATCAATTCTAGCGAAGTTCAGAATAGGCTTGATTATATTTCTTTGCATCCCAAAGACAACGCGAGAGTGCACTTTGAGGTTCTGAAACTTTTGTGCAAAAGAGAAAAAGCATACAAATTTTTGTGTAATAAAAGAGCTTCAAAGTGCACTCTCGCGTTTATTTTGGTATGTAAACTTTTTTTTTTTTTTTTTTTTTTTTTATGTGACAGTGCTAAGCTCAGGAGTCACCCTTTGTACTACTAGTCCGTCATGTCATTTGTCACGTCATGGTGCAATGTCTAGCAGTAAGCTTAGTACGGGGAGGGGAGGGGGGTATAGGTTAAGGGTTGGGGGGTATTGAAGAAGGTGGTGATGAACCCTGCGTTTGAACTCTTGGATGTTGTAGGAGCTCGGAAATACTGACTGCGAGAGACTATTCCACAGTCGAGTTGTTCTATTAACAAACGAATTCATATCTTGTTGAGTGCGTGAAAGGGGGAGTTGCAGGTGAAGGGAATGAGACGAGTGGGCTAATCTGGTGTTGCGGTTATAAGATTGCCGTGGAGGCAGGAGAGCGTTTAACTCGGAGGAACAGTCATTATGATAGTAGCGATAAAATTTTGTCAGTGCTGCTACATTCCTACGGTGGCTGAGGGGGTCGATGGTGGAGCCAGCGGTGTCGTCATCAATTAATTTAAGGGCCTTTTTTTGGACCTTATCTAACCATGCCAAGGTGGTTATTGGAGCGCCGCCCCAAACGAGGGAGTTATATTCGAGAAGAGGCCGTATGTAGGATTTATAAATAACAGCACGGGCCGATGGCTGGAGGAGGAACTTGCACCTCTTAAGAAATCCCAAGCACTGGGATGCTTGTTTGGCGATTTGGAATATGTGATCATTCCAACGAAGGTCTTTGGCTAATGTCACGCCTAAGATGTGTAGGGATAGGTCGGCCTTTAGTTCAACGTCATCCACTGTCAAGGATGGTGAGGTGTTGAACTTCTTTTTTGAGATAAGACAGTACTTGGTTTTAGAGGGGTTGAATTTGACACGATTCTTCTCTCCCCAATCTAGAATTAGTTTGATGTCTTTTTTAATAGAGTTGAACATTAGTTCACGATCATCAAGACAGGATCTGGCATGTGTCTGTCTTGTAGAGTACCGTCGTCAGCGAAGCTGAGAAGTGGGTTGGAGGGGATTGAAAGTAGGTCATTTATAAAGATGAGAAAAAGGGCCGGTGATAAAATTGACCCCTGAGGGACCCCCGCAGAGATGGGGTGAGATTCAGATTTGACGCCATCCAATAATACTTTAATTGAACGGCCGGAAAGGAAACTCTCAACCCACTTATACAGAAGTGAGTCAATTCCAATAGCTTGGAGTTTAGCTAACAAGGCTGAGTGCCATACTCTATCAAAAGCCTTGGAGATATCCAAAGCAACCAAACTAGATTCGCCAGATCCATGCAAACGTCGGCTGAGGTGTTCTGTAAGGCAAACTAAAAGATCACCAGTGGATCTTTTTTGACGGAAGCCGTATTGTTTGTCGCTGATAAGTTGGTTGGATTCTAGATATCCCATAAGCTTTTTGTTAATTATCGTCTCCATGGTTTTGGAGAGAATAGAAGTAATTGCTATTGGGCGGTAGTTGGAGGGATCGCTGGAGTCACCTTTTTTCGGTATTGGCTGAACATGGGCAAGTTTCCAAGAGTCTGGGTAAACTCCGGAAGAGTATGATAGGGCAAAAAGTTTGCGCAGAGGTCTAGCCAAAGGTGAGGCGCATTGTTTTAAGACGATAGGGGGTATATTATCGGGTCCAGTCGATTTGTTTACATCGAGCTCCTTGAGGCACCTGTACACCTCGCGAGTCCTGAAGAAAACCCTGTCCATTAGATGAGCGCTGAGCTCAAGAACCGGGGGTAGCATATCAGTTTGGGGTAAAGAAGAATTGGAAGCAAACAGAGATGCTAATAAATCGGCCTTGGATTTGCTGTTTGTTATCACCTTCACATTGTGGATAAGTGAAGGAGTTGTGGATGAAGTGAAATTCTTCTTAATGGAGCTTACCAAGGACCAGAAGTTCTTGCTACCAGAGGTTGCATTAAGGAGTTTACTTCTCAACTTGCTGTCAAATGAATTTTTGACATTCCTGATGGTGACTTTACAGGAATTTCTTAGTTTTATATACTCTGCACGGAGCGATTCACTCGGGGAGCTCTTGTAAGCTCGAAAGGCGGCTTCTTTATTTCTGATTGCATTCATACACTCCTGATTAAACCATCTGTTGGGCCTAGCCTTCACAGATTTAGTAGTAAACTGGACTTTGATCTATTTTTACCTAACTAGGACTTTTGTTTTCGAAGTATCTTGGCGATTTCTGCAGTTGTCAGTGTCATCAAAATCATACGGGAGGGAATTCGTTAGGTCTTTCTTTACTCTACCAAATCTCTAAAGCCTAGGCCGAACAGATTCAATGGAGAGGGTATGAACGCAATGCAAGTTAAAGAATCCTTTCGGACGGAGTTTCCTTTATTCCCCTTTAATCCCTCATAAAACATAGGGCGGAAGCAGTTGCCCTCCAGCGGATTCTGTTTTGTGCGACAGCTCTCAGTTCCAACCAGGATCTTCCAGTTGTTGCGGCCTCTGCTAATAGGGTTCTCCTCCACGTTATTCTAGATCCTTGCGGATTCCAGTCAAGGATCTGTTTGGCTAGATGCGTTAGCTAGTTAGCGCGGCAAGGAGTGGCCAACCCAATTCCATTTCCTTCGCCTTATTTGGTCGTCTATCCTTGGACGGCACGGCGCCATAGCTCTTCATTTAAAATTCTATCTTGCCAAGACTTGTAGGCGCCCTTTGATGAATTGGGTGACTTTCCATGTTTCGCAACCGTACAAAATAACTGCCTTAATGTTGGAATTGAACAGTCGCAACCTGGTGTTAGTTGAGATCTCCATTGATCTCATAGAATAGGCATAAATATACGCCTCGTGCTTTATTTATTCTGGAACTGACGTCTTCTTTCCGCCGCCATTTTCGGTAATATTACTACAAGGGTAAGAGATTTATCAACCAGTTCCACGTCACGGTTATTCAGCGCTGTGCGTTCAATGGTGTTTGCATTTATCCGCATTTCTTTGGGTTTATACGGATTTAGCTTTAAGCCTGCTGGGCTACTCTCTGTTTAACATGTTTTTAAAGTCCTGATGTCTGTAGGCCAGCAAACAAATATCATCCGCGTAGTCGAGATCCTTAAGGCTAGAGCGCTGAAAAAGATATCGTTTATAACTATAAGAAATAGTAAAGGCGAAAGTAGGCACCCTTGTCGTACTCCTGAACTCACCTCAAAGCTGTCGGATAATTTTCAACTCTGCATTTGGTATTGTTGTATATGGCTTTTATTAATTCTATTGTTTTATCATAGTGCTTGCCATATAAAGCTCTTATTAACCGAGTCGAACGTTTCTCATAATCTACGAAAGCAAGGTACAAGAGGGATCGTAATTCAATAGTATGCAGGAGCGGCCCTTTCTGATTCCGGCCTCTTGTCTTCTAAGCGTTCGGTCTACTGCCTCTCCTATCCTTGATAATATAAAGTGGGAAATATTTTACCCATTCTAGATAATAGACAGATGCCGCTTCAATTGTCTCATATTGTGAGGTCCCCTTTTTTGGTATTTTGACTGTGATACCTTCTTTCCAATCCTCCGGAAAGGTATAGATGCTCCATGCTTTTTCCATGATTGGCTGTAGTGCATCTGCTATGACTCTTGAATCGACTTTCAACAATTTTAGCGGGATGCCATCATTTCCAGCTGCTTTACTATTGGCCATCGCATGAATTGAGGTTAATATTTCCGTTTTGGATGGGCCCGGGTGTTGAATCTTATTGGCTTTGCATTATTGCTGCTTTCTTGAAGTTCCTTTGAAAATGAACCATTCAAGACGTCGAAGACGGAATTTCTCCATCTTTGAAGTTGCTCCTCGGCCCTGTACAGTAGTGATGAGCAAAAATGGTCTTATTCTTGCACATTTTGCAAGAGCAAGAACAAGACTAGTTATACTTGCAAGACAAGAACAAGACAGACTGAACAAGAACAAGACTAGATTAGTCTTGTCTTGTTCTTGCGTTTACTCATCACTACTGCACAGCAGCTTTCCTTCCGCACTCTTAACGGCATGTTTTTTAGTAGAGTGCTTTCCCGAGAGCTATTTAGTAATTTGGTGCAATACCTTACTGTTGCCTGTGTTTGCTGCGTTTTTCGATTTTTCTGCGAGCTCGTTTATCTGCTGCCTTTTCTCTCGTCGGACACTTCTCTTTACCTCCTGGTGTAATTGGGAGTATTCGCGTTCAAGTTGGCGACGTTTGTCCGTTTGTCGCCTGTAAAGTTCACGTTATTTTTGAGGGCCCTTCTGCGTTCTATATTTTGTGAGGTTGTGTCCGAGATCCAGTGTTGCTGGTTTCTTTGGACATATCCAATGTTTGTTTTCGCTGCTGTTATAATAGCGTCCTTTTCAGTACTCCACAGCTCTTGAATGTTAGTTTTGTCAGAAACTCTTTGCTGGCTAAAGGTTTGTCCCAAAAATTTCTCGCCTTTTAATTCTCTCCCGCAGAAGGTCTACGTTAAACCGTCAACAGTTTCTGGCATCGCGTTGGAGTTTCTGATTGATGCTATTTTGAGGCGAATTGTTGCTACTATCAAATGGAGGTCACTACCAGTGTCTGTTCGGCTAAAGCTCCCTTTCGTCCTCCAGAATAGTTCTCCATCTGCGGCTGATGGCCACGTGATCTATCTGGTTTCCATTTTAATTAATACATTTTCACTGGAAATTTAAATTTTTTTACCGTGTAAAATATTCTTTATGCACGCAAAAAAAAACTCCTCATCAAATATCAGCTAATTTCGACAATTGATTTTACGGTCTCACCACTGAAAGGCTAATGTGTGCATTGGGTAAGTGATTACTTGATGTGTTTTGCGGCACTTGTGAAGAAAAATCTTTTTCCGTGCGAATCCAAAATTCTTTGGAAATTCTAATAGATTTTCGTTTAAACTACAATTAGCATTTCATGGTTATATTTACTTAATCAATTCAGCGATATTGTCGCTTCCACATCAATCGGCTGCGAACATTAACATACATATATGTATGTTTAATTGTAAGGAAGGATAACGATTCCTTTATTTTTCCTAAAACATTTTACTAGGATTATAACGAAACCCCAATTGATCGTCTCTTAAAGAATATTTGCTGTTCATTTTTCAATACTTAATATCGATTCCGTTTAAAATTTCCGAACCAAAAACGTAGATAAGGGTATACATTTCATCTGATTGCTCATGATTAAGTAATGGGGTTGAATGGAAAACCCTTATCTGCAGTTTAGACCATAAATTTTCCACCGAATCAATGTCAAGTTTTGAACAATAAATACGCAACTTTGAATATCCAAACGAACAACTTGGGGCACAGCTAAAAGTAACTTGGATGAGTACATACAAATACAATATAGGAGTTTTTTGACATATATTTTTGGCGCGTTCAAAGAATTGTTTTCTTTAAGCATAAAGGTTTGTTTGATTCTTTTGAAATTTTGGATATTGGTTAAATTTTACATGTTTAGGTGCCGAAGTAAGATTTTCGGCGGCATTCTATGTTGTTCTCTGCAGTGCGACATATGGGGTGTGACAGACCCTCCGCTGGAAGGATGTCGTAGACCAGAACTGCGTTCAAAAACCTTACTATGTTATACCACGAAGTAAGCTGTGGTTAGGCTAGGTCACTTCCTTAAGGGGGTGTTACCGTTTAGAAGTTAAAAAAAAAAAAACGAATTTTTTTTTGGCGTTTTATTGTACCTTATACTATATACTATCACCCCCCAAAGTCGTTTTTCAATCCGCAAACTCAGTGCCCACTTTTTTGCATGTTAATTGAAGTAATCTCAGCTCGAAAACTGACTTTCTGCGCGCGACTGCGTGGTTGGGTTTAATCGCAAATAGTCGATTCCAGGTCATTTTAACAGTAGCAAAAAACGGAGGTTCGAGAGGCCATACAGCGTAGCCAGCAGGACCAAATGACTCGTCAACAGTTTTTCGAAGAAGAGGAGGGATTACTGGTATCGCTGAAAACTTCCGAAAATGATAAAAAGTCATGTCGAAACTTTAAACGCGTTTTTCTCGAAAACACATTTTTTGAACTGGCCGATAACTTTTCTCAGCAACTATGAGAGGTATCGACTTGAAATTTGGGGAAAATGTTCTAGATAGTTTTCATTGGATGCTAAACCAAAATTTTCATAAAAAAATTTTTGTTAAATATTTTTTCAAGCACTCTAAAGGTAAAAAAATGTGGCAAAAATGGACAATTTTTTTTCGTATGGCCGCCATTTTGTTTCTAATCAACATTTTGACTAAAACTGTGGTTTAGCATTCGCGGAATTTATTGCAGATTAATAATTGCATACCCATTTCTGCTTCAGATTACTAGTTCCCGAGATTTCTTATCGGCCAGCAGTGAAAATCAGCGTGACAAGGTCACATTAACCGCTGAAAATTTGTACTTAGAAAATAAATTTGTTTGACACAAATATGAGTTTCTGTTCTTCAAATAATAAGGAACAACAAGCAAAAAACCAGAATATTGCATGATGCCTTGTAGCTCCAAAATAATTTTTTGAAAAACAGCCTAAAATCGGCATTCTAGACGGTAACACCCCCTTAACCACGAATCTTTATGTTTAACCATGGGGGCTTTTGAACGCACCGTGCTTAACTACGAATTAACGAGAATGACATCTTTTTTCCCAAAAATAGTCTCCGCTGTTTGCTTCAATTATTTCGTATGTACATATCTATGAATTATTTATTTGCAAATTTATTTCCACTTTGATTTGTTCATTGTTTAACAATAAAATAATTGTCAGAGAGTTGTTTCTATTCTTAACTATTGCTAACCATACTCTCGAGCAGAGTTAAAATTTAACTACACCATGGTTAACCACGGGAGTTATTTAACGTCAAAAAGTTATGCTCGTGGTTATGTTGTAGTTAACCACGGAGTTTTTGAAAGACAAAAGTTTACATTGGTTAACCATGGTTAACCACAGTAAGGTTTTTGAATGCGCTCTAGGACGTTCACTGACATTGGTGGATACGTGCTTGTCCGCATTTGCTAATATGAGTCTTACATATGTCCGACAATCGGACATGATAACGAGTTTTTATATGTGTAGATTATTGTTAATAAGGAAAGCATCTGAAAAAAATGGAAGAGCTCTTACAAGTTCTGAAGGAAAACACATGAATAATTTAAATTAACTTCCGAGTTTTCAGACGAAAAATTCAAAAGCCATTTTAGATTGTCTAGGAATAAATTTAAAGAAGTACAATTCTTTCCAAATAGAATCCTTTAACTTTATTTCAAACAAAAAATCAAAAACAATAAAATATAATAAAAACGCAAGCGGATTACGTTTAAAAATATTTTATCAAGTAAAAGCTATTAAAAGGAATGAAAACAGAATATTATTTTAATTAAAAAACTTTTATTTGAAAGGTGAACTAAGAAAACGAACTTAAGATCGCGACGGTTACTTTTATAGTGATCGTTTTACTAGAGCACTTCAAACATCTTCACAATTCACTGCGAAGTTCCGTGGAAGCATCATGCTACAGCGTCATGCGACTTTCTCATTAGGCTGTCAGTGCAGTGGTATCAGTGGAGTTGAATAACAAGTGTCATCTCCAAATATTTGGCGTGTTGTGAGAAACTTGAAGCTCTATCCGCAAAGACCAGATGTGTCAATCCTAACGTTGTCCATTTCCTGGTGAATGGTACCAGAACTGTTATGTTGCTATTGACCACTGGGTAATAACGTATAAACTGACCAAGCCAAGTGTACGCTGTTTCATCAGTATGTGTGATAACATCGTGTGATAACCCGGAGTGTAGAAGTTTTGGTCACAGAATAGTTGCAGGAGTTCATGAGAAGACCATAGCGGTTGGCACAAGTGCAATTAAGAACCTCGTAGCCAACTTGATGTTAAAATATTACTTCCAAACCACGTCCTTTTCTTCTGTCTTCTATTCAGGAGCCCTGGTATTAGTTATAAAGCCTTTTTAACTTCCCAGTATAGGAAGTTATTGTAATCGGTCCGAAAATTGAAATCGAAAATTTCAACGTATTTTCATCTTTCAAGGTCCCAGGAGCATTTTAAGCAAAAAATTGGGAGGAAGTATGTGTGTGTGTGTGTGTGTATGTGCGTACGGATGTGGTCATTTTTTCCTGCACGATATCGCGCGAACCAAAACTGATATCGACTTCGTTGAGGTGTCGTTCGAAGCGTATTAACCGAAATATGATCTGAAAAGATTTTCATGAAATTCGGTCCAGCCGTTTTTTTGTTTAAGCGACGTAAGTGATTTTTGTACCTGCGCGATATAGCACGAACCAACCATGATACCGACTTCTTTGAGGTGCCGATCGTAGCGTCTTACCGAAAGTACAGTTTGAAAAGATTTTCATAAAATTCGATCGACCGGTATCTATGTTTAAAGGGCGTAAGTGATTTTTGTACATGCTCGCAAACCAAAAATGATATTGACTTCATTGAGGTGCCGATCGAAGCGTTGGAATGACATCCGTTCAAAATGAAGTTCACTTTTATGGATTCAGCCGAGCAATAGCTTCCCAAAGAGTCATCACTCGTCAAAATCCGAGTTTTCTTTAAAAAACATTTAACAAATACGTTAACCATTACAAACATGACGAAATTTTAAAACTTTAGTTCAGAACTGTTTGAACGGCGGATTGCTTTCCATGTCCTACAGTTTTGGGAATTGAGTTCATCGCGGGATTTCCAGTGATAACAGTTTGACCTTTTCGGACAAGTTTGACAAATCCTTTACATTGATTAATTTTGGTACTATCTCCTGAAGTCGTTCGAATTGAAAATGAAGTTTTTACCATTGCAGTTTATCATCAGCGCGTCAACACGCTCAAAATGAATTCGCTTTATAGTGTAGCGAACGAAGTGCCAGGGACATGTTTGTTTGCTGCTGTTCAACAAAAAAAAAGTTCTTTAGAAAAGCCTGGCGGATTTACCATTCTTATCGTTATTTCAAAGAGCTTCCTTCCATCATACTGGGAAGTTGATCGTGTGGACCGAAAGGGTCGAACCCACATCCCAACTAGTTTAAATTTCTGGTCATTGGTGAACCCTAGCAGAAAAAATTCACTTCTTCCACAACTACTTCTTTTATTTACAAGAGGGAAGTTATAACAAAAAGCAAATCCTACGTGGACCTACTTCCTTCAAAAACTTCCTTACACGATCCTGCTATGCCAGCTTGTACCGTCCAGTGTTCCTCCTGTTCCATGCACAGAGTTTTGTTCAGGACTCGTTAAGTGTATAGTACTCTCAAAGACCTTGATCCCAATAAATCCACTGGACTTGATAATTTTTTTGCCTTTGATAGTTAAGAAACGTGCCTCACTTTTGGCTTAACTTCTGCGCATACTTTTCGCCTTTCACTACGTGTCCAAAGTATTTTTTTTATGTGAAAGACTAGAGTCTCAGGAAAGACTAGAGTCTCTTTATACTGACAATCTATTTTCTTCGTATAGAGCGCAATGTCGAACAGCAGCTCTAGTTGGGGAGGAAGGAACTGCCACAACCTACCCGCGGTATTTTTAGTCCACCTACTCCATTAACCATTAATTTCGCGACTTTGACATTGGAGCATCGAGAAAAAACTCGCTGGAGCGTTATGCCTCCTGAAACGAGTTGAATCTCATCAACGACGAAGGGCTAAGGAAGGCTATGACAGGAGGAACCAGGAATGTAAAGAGGGAAGAAGAAAGAAAGAAAGTTATGTAGGTCGGGGTCGGGCTGGGATTCGAACTCGGGACCTCTGGGATGGTAGCCAGATGCCTTACTCCTTAGGCTACCGAGGCCCCCATCCAGTATGTCCAAACTATTAGAAACTAGCTCATGTTCAGCCTTTTTCGAAAAAAGTTGAATGCAATATTTCTTCTAACTACAACTCAATAAAAATATGTACTTCTATTCTCTCTTCTCTAGAATCCAACCAAATTCTACACGTGAGGCAGTAAGGCTGTCGTCGGCTCGCTCTATATATTTCTGTCAAAAAACAGAATATTGCACTCCGCTCTTTGACTATACTACAAGCTATTAGTAGGTATCGACAGCTCTAAAAAACTAGATTGACAGTTTTCTTTCTATGCATTAAACCACAGTAGTATTCGATGGCGTCGAATTCAAACCTCGCACCATCTCTGTAGTTGTTCCCATTGAGCCTTATCGCCGATTCTTTTCTTAGTTTTTATAAATGGCCTTACAATGACCCTTTAATCTATTACACAGCTTCGCTGATGCGGTTATTCTGCATTACTTCTGAACTTATGACTAATGCAATCAATAACTCAGTCCAAGTCAAAAGAAGTCTATTCCGAAAAATACCTATGTATATCTAAAAAAAGCTCGTGTCACAATGTTTGTTACCGAACTCCTCCGAAACTGGTTGACCGATTTGTATGAAATGTTTTGTGTATATTTGGTAGGTCTGAGAATAGGTCGTGGGCTATTTTTTATACCTTAAACCAAAAAAAAAAACAGCTGAAAAATAAAAAAAAAAGAAATTTTAGGAATTTTCACTTCATTTTAGTTTCAATAGCTTCCTGCCCTACATTGTTTGGCTGTTTCGTAAATGTAAAATTGTCATTAAATTGCATCATTACATTTAATGAAAATTTCAAATTTACGCAGCTATCAAACAATAGGTAGGCCATGACGATATTGAAAATAAACTGAAATACAATAAACAATATAGTATACTGAATATACGATAGATCCATGGCGGCCGTCTCAAGAAGTCGGATAACACTTTCTTCACAACCCCCTCGACATGGGTATCATATGAAAGGGTATGATAAGTAGAATACAATAAATAGTAAAGTACACTAATATACCGTTAGATCCATGGCGGCCGTCCCAAGAGAGCGGATTACCACTTTCTTCACAGCCACCTCGACATGGGTATCAAATGAAAGGGTATGATAAGTAGAATGCAATGAGCAATGTAGTATACTCAATATACCGTTAGATCCATGGCGGCCGTCTCAAGAGTGTGGATTATCACTTTCTTCACAACCACATCGACATGGGTATCATGTATGATAAGTAGAATGCAATAAACAATAAAGTACACTCAATATACTGTTAGATCCATGGCGGCCGTCTCAAGAGGGCGGACTACCACTTTCTTCACCACCACCTCGACATGGGTATCAAATGAAAGATTTGATAAGTAGAATACAATAAGCAATGGAGTATACTCAATATACCGTTAGATCCATGGCGGCCGTCTCAAGACGGCGCATTACCACTTCCTTCACAACCCCCTCGACATGGGTATCAAATGAAAGGGTATGATAAGTAGAATACAATAAACAATAAAGTACGCTCAATATACAGTTAGATCCATGGTGGCCGTCTCAAGAGTGCGGATTATCACTTTCTTCACAACCACCTCGACATGGGTATCATGTTTGATAAGTAGAATTCAATAAACAATAAAGTGCACTCAATATACTGTTAGATCCATGGCGGGCGTCTCAAGAGGGCGGACTACCACTTTCGAGCTCATGCTTGATTGGGGCCGCAAGATGGGGCCTCGGTAGCCTAGGGGTAAGGGGTCTGACTACTATCTCAGAGGTCCCGGGTTCGAATCCCGGCCACCACCACGGTCCTTCCACTTTTACCCACATAACTTTCCTTCTTTCTTCTCCTCTCTTTACATTCCTGATTCCTCCTGTCATAGCCTTCGCTAGTCCTTCCCCGCTCCACCAAGCGCACGTCATCGGTTGGCTGAAGAGATTCAACTCGTTTCAAGAGGCATAACACTCCAGCGAGTTGTTTCTCAAATGCCCCGATGCCAGAGTCATAAATGGTTGGAAGTAGGTGGAATAAAAATATATCGCGGCAAGGTTGTGGCAGCTCCTCCTACTTCTCTCTCTACTTCTCATCTTCCGGCTAGAGCTGCTGTTCGACATTCTGTAGGAAAAAATAGATTGTCGAACAGTACAAAGGGGGCTTTCCCTAAGTCACTAGTCTATCACATAAAAAAAAAAGAATCATGTTGAATCCTACCTGGGATTTCTAAGAAGAAGCGAATTTCTCTTTCAACCGTCAACTTGGGCCATGATCCACTATTTTCCATTCGCCTCGAATGCGATTCATATCTGGGCCCCAATAACCGCGTTGGCTAATCTGGACCAGGTGAAAACCGTGCTCTGTAATTTATTGATGATCGCGCAGTTTTCTCTTTAATTGACTCATAAAGCCATCGCAGAAATGTAGCAGCCCTACATAATTTTACCACAATGACTGAACCTTCAGCCTCCTCGGCTATGTTATTTCCGCAACACAAGACTAGCTCGTTCGGCTAAACCATATAGTCAGCAGCCCATCTTTTAGCGTACTTCTCGACCTGGTTATTCTTTTATAACTAGAACCAATCGCCTGTAGAACAACCTTCCACAGATATTATTCCTGAAATTATTCCAAACATAAGGTTCTTGCCTCCTTTACATGCCTTCCCAGACTTAAATTAACCTTTCCTATGCTTCTATATCCTTTGAACTAAGCACCTACTGACCAGCGTGGGCGATTTTAGTGATCTGTAGACCGGTCTTGCTGAACTAATTTACCCTAAAAATATAATGTATAAAAACCCTTTTGTAGATGATCCTACTACTACTATCATTGTAATAACTATTTTTATCATAGCACTTACCATTCAAGACGTGTCCCTTACTTCAATACCGCTTCCACTTCCAGTGTATAAAAACCGCGGCTTTTGAAATTTCACTGTTAATACATCAACATATTAATCTTTAATTTGGATGGGATGAAAACTATTGCAAAATGTATCCAAAAAAATTAACTGTAATCGATGTATCTTTGCTCCTTTTTGTAACCTTGCTTTAATTTCAGCTTTAAAATATTCCATCTTAACCCCGTTAACGATCGACCGCGTTCCATCACATGCCATTAACCCTTTCCTTAAAAGCATGAAAGGCCGCATTTCATTTTAGACCAACAGCACCAACAGCATACATGAAAAGCCCGAGGAGGCAGACTTGAGGTAGTTAAAAATCCACCCGAAGAGTTGTTTTGTTATCCACACTGGATTCAGAGTTTTTATGGAATTGAAGCTATAATAAGCTATTTTATGTTGTTCTTTGCTAAGGCTTCATTCTTTACTAATCGAGTTTGTTGGTTTTTTATGATTACTTAAATTTATAGCATATCGCGAGGATTGTTCTTGAATATGTCGTTCAGAAAATTTTCAAAAATTAAACCCATGGAAAGATGAACTTGAAGCTTGTCATCACTAACACTTCTATTTCCGTGGATTATGCAAATTAAAACTGAATTTAAAAAATTTATACAATAAATTAAAACCATTGGTTTTCATAATTGCAAATACGTACTTATCAATTAAAAGCTGTAAGCAACCTTCAAAACAAAAACTGTAGAGACTATATTACAGAATATACAAGGGTGTCATTTTTATCGGACAAAGGGATAATGGCTACAAAAGGCTTTCAATGTTTGATTGCTCTCATAAATGAGCCGATAAAAAAAATTATTCCCAAAAGACAAATACGATAAGAATGGGGTACCGAAGTCATCATTATTGCATTATATAATTAAAAACTATGGCGCCGCTGCAAGCTTCAAAATTCTGAGCTTCAGCTTCGTTTGGAACCTGCAGTTTGATGCTTTCAGTGTGAATCATTGTATAGATGTTTTCAAACCTCGTGACATTTGGCGCATGCTGTGGTACAAAGCTTTTAAAAACGTTTAAAAGCTTCGGGAAAACTTCATTTAACTCCTCCTATAAAATCACTTGCGGTCATTTAATCAGTCACGACTGCGTGTTGCTAGAGGGAGGTGTATTTTTCTGTCTTTTTATATATATTTTTTTGTTTTCAGGGTTTTGTATTTTACACATTTGTACTGAAACAAATTGTAGCAATTTCTTGTTGATGTTTTCCGCCAGTCGCATGCGGGCTTCTGCTGGGAGGTTGTGTTACTTAAGGCTGCGGAGAACTCTCATTTTATGAATGAAAATGCTAATGTAAATAAATATTTTTTCTTAAATTGTTTTAAATTTAGGGATGAGAAATATTTCGCATAATTATAGAAAATTATGCTTATTTTGATGAATAAACTGACCTGGCTGAGCAAGGGTTTTACATGTATTTAAAAGCTATGCTTAACACATGTAAAGATGAGTAAACTTTATTCATTCGGCAAGCGCCCATCCCTTCGCAAATTTTGTTGAGTTTTTTCTGCGTTTGTTGCCGTTTAAACTCAAAAGAAGGAAATGATAGAACAGAATTTAAAAAATTTGGCGTTGAACTGTTCAAATTGTTTGTGTCACAGGGTTTGAAAACATCTATACATCAATCTTCTAATCCTAATTTTTAAAGCTTGAAGTTTGCAATTTGAAGTTTTCACTGGAAATTAGCCTTTGTGATTAAGGCTCAATGAAAACTGGCTTGATTCCCTTTTTTGTTTTTATATGAAAGAGCCTAAGCATAGATGTCACCCTTTATAGTACCAGTCAGTCTCGATGCAATGTCTAGTATAGTAAGCTTAGCTCAAGAATAGAAATAAGATAATAGGTAGGTTACAGGTAGTCTGGATGATTCAGGGGAACGCAGTGAGCCTCGCCTTTTGGCTGTTGAATGTTGAATGAGCTCATTTTTTAAGCAGCCACAACCGTCGAGGTTCGCGGGAAACAGCCTAGTCAGAGTGTTATAGCTCTTGAAACAAATGAATCCTAGCCAGCAAAGGCTTTGATGCAAGCAGTACCAGACTACCAGGTAAATAAGGTAGTGCACCGTTCGCTGGGTGAAAACCCGACCTAAGCGGAATGCTTACCTTGATTTTGCTAAATTTTCCGAAGCGCGGAGAGAATAGCAATTCAAGCCTAGTAAAATTTTTTAAAAACCAGCAATCTCTCTGGAAAAAGGGTACGTCTTAGGGACACACTATTTAACTTGGAAGAAGTTCTGTCGCGCATCTTCTCTGTACATCTCCAAATTCCTTATAGCCCAAGCACCGAAAACATAAAAATGCCCAATAAAGGAAAAATGCATGTAGAAAGCTATTTTAGCACAGTTGTAGCGGTGGTGTCCTTAACAACATACTACAAATATCTAGGGGTGTGGTGGAGCTAACGCGGGGGGGGGGGCTCTAAAGGTGCCTTCTTTTTCATTTTCATTATTAACTCGAAAACTACGGCTTCTGGCGCTAGAAAAACTTAGTCTACATAGAAATCCCTACAAAAAAGTTTCTTACACTTTTGCTCTAGGATCAAAAGTTTATGGCTCCCTCCTACTCCGGCAAAATGAATATCATTTTTGGCAGGAGTTTAGTCGGTTATGGCCATAGAACAAACTCTTATGCCCTCCATGAAAAGTCAGGTGGTCTGACCTAAAGAAGAGGAATTACTGACCCGTCAATTGGGAAAGAAGTCATCCCTCTACGATGTTTTTCCACTAGACGACGGTTTCCTTCTCTACTGTATTAAGTGGAAAAGTCCTCCTACATTTCTTTAATTTGTCATCAGTACTTTGTCTATGTACAGAAATATTACAGTGAAATTTGTACGGTGGTTTTTGAGTAGTGTTGTGAGCAGCACAAAACGAGCAGAGCAGAAGCGAAGAGGGCTAACAAAAACTTCGGTTGAAATACACTTTTATGAAAGCAGTAATGTTGACGTCACTATTGTGAGGTACGGTTTGGATAAATCTGGTGCACATCTAACGGTGGCAGTAGTTGGGTTGGATGTAGAATTGATAGTTCTTCTCATTGGACTGGCACCAGCTTCTATAAACATGTACTTCATGAAGCCAAGTCGTGACAAGGTACACACCATATTGTTTTCGGTGCAACAATTTCAACAGCTTCCATTCATCAAGACTATTCTTCTTCTACTTGCGAGAAGCTCTCTCCGCCGTATACCAAGGAAACCCAAATTACACACATGACCACTTAACGATAACGTTAAGGTGCAGTTCCTGTCCGATAGAATCAAGTTCAATACCGAAGTTAGTCACAATAGGCATACAAAAATGTTTAAAGAATACTCTCATCGGACAGAATATGCAAAGAATGAACCTGTCAACAGATGTATGATTTTTAACAGTCACAGTAGGTGCTTCTCACCTTTAAACAAAAAATTATACACATCCTTTAAACAAAAAATTATATCCCTCCTAACATCACAATTACTACCATAAAAAAGCATAGACTTGTACTTTAGTCATAAATACATTGTATAATTCTGTAGTAAGTTTAAGTATGCATTGTTTGGCAAATAAATAACTAAATAAATGGTATTCCACATCGCACAGTAATTTGTTCGTCTATTTCATCGTCATCGTCTATTTTATCTGGTATTGTTTTGGTACATGAAGCCCTTCTATTTGGCAGATTGGAGGAAGGGGAGGTATAGAATCCTCTATAGTTCTCCTTTTTCTTTAAACCCAAAAAAGAAAAGAAAGAACAATAGAGGGTCTTATACCTCTCTCACTTGAACTCACAAGCAGGTTTGAGGGCTAAGGCACTTCCGAAGAAACTCGTGTGACTCCAAGAGCTGCTATTGCCCAGCAATTATATTGCTGGAAATTGAAGACAGTCTGTAGTTGCAAAAAACGCATAATGAAGCACCCTTGCCCGCTGTCTTTTACGTTTTTCAAGCACAAGCTTTGTACATATCTGGAGGAGTATCTTGTATTGTGGAGGTGTTATCATAACTAAATATATTAACACGTTACTGGATTCCGGCGGCGCCCCCTGGGACATGGCGACCTAGGGTGATCGCCCGGCGGATCGAGCGGACCCCCGATCGAAGACAGCATCGATGATGGTCAAAATTTAAATTTCGCAGAAAATTAATGTTCAAAATCTTTCAAATCTTTCAAAAACACAATATCCGTGGTATTGCCTTCCATGATTCCCGAGACTTATCTTATTCTTTCCCTTTCATTCATTCCCAATTCTTTAGCTAAGTTCTTTCCCAAACAAGGACCTTATTGCTATTTTGAACTACGATATCACATCGGGGTAACACTTATAAAATGTACAAATTTTAATTTTACCGCAGTTTTCATCTAGTTTGCATTTTGAATAAAAACAACGATAATAAACCAAAATGAAACTTTGATAAAAAATTTAGTCCTGCATTTTATTACATTTGAACCATAATAAATTTCTACCATCAAGGCTGTGATACGTTATGCCCTTGCCTTAAAACTTCAACGTCTAGTTCAAAATTTTTAATATATTTTCTCCTGACTAATTTTTCTCAACTAAATTTTGTTATCGTTTTACTACAAAAACAACTATTTCACTTATTTTTAGGTTTAATACGAACAATGGCGGTTCTAGACATTGAAACTAAATCACATTTCTGGCTAACAGTATGTGCCCAAGACCAAGCAGTTGTGCCCTTACATTCGTGTGTACAGGTAAAGTTATAATCCTTCCTTGGATTTCTTTAAATCGTAAAGTTATTATTAACAATAAACATTATTTGCAGGTGTTCATTCAAGTTCTGAACGAAAACGACAATGTACCGCTTACAGAGAATGCCGTTTATTATCCATCAATACCAGAAGGTAGTCCTGCAGGTGAACAAATTTTGCAAATAATTGCTGAGGACCGAGATATCGATCCGCACAAACATATCACATATCACATCACATCAGGGAATCCAGAAGGCTTTTTCGCCATTAACAGTACAACCGGTAAGTGATTCTATATAAACAGCTAAGACCATCTATCCATAATTCACCGGATACCATCCAATGGAAGAACATGTTCGTGCATTCAAATCATTCGTCTTGCATTTTAAAAGAGAAGGCGCTTCTTGGGGATGTGCCCACATTTAACTCTCTCCTGGACATTTCATATGAAAAATTCAGAAAACTAATTTCGTATATGCCTCTACGGCCGACATAAGTGTAGGGTTAGAAATTTTTCACGTTAGGTACAGTTCTATGTAGTTGCATGCTCTAAGTAGATAGTTCGTTCTCATTGACCTCGGACGTTTTGCTTCACTGCAATATGTTCTGCGTCGAATCAATTTGTTTCTGAACGTGAAGACTGATGGTGCATGTTTCCTACCGCAGAGCACATTGGCAACTCGTTTGACATAATCAGAAAATTGCTTAGTAGGGGTTCAAATTGAATGGTAAAATAACTATTAGAATCGAACGAAGTTTTTCAACTGTATTGGAGCCTTTCGCAAATATTTGCAAATAAGAACGAAAGGATTAAATTCAACTTGAAATTAATTAATTCGAATAAACAAACCCGGAAACTCTTTTTCCCAAACCGAGTTTTTATTTTTTTTATTTATTGCTTATTTATTTTTTATCAAATGCGCCTTCAAAACAAATACATACTGCATTTATGGAAAATTATTTGATTGCATTGTTTTTGTTTTTATGACGATGCACTTTTGTAATTCATTCGTACCAAAGGTGAGTTTTCATGTAGTGGCTTTATTTTCAGTACCGGAGGGTTTTAAATATTGAAATCGATTTTCGAACATTATATACGACCACATTATTTGGGGTTTTGCCAAATAAACTCAAACACAATATAAATGGCGGTTGTACATTGTTTGAGGCAGAAGTCGAAACTAATATGAAATATTAGTAAATTTCAACTCTTACTTTATGAGGTTTTGTTATGATCTGTAGGTAATTAAATATTATTTATTCGTAAAACGTAGACTCAGAGCCGGATTATGAATCTGGGGTCCCCTAGGCTTAACCTGAACCACCCAAACAAAATTCAACCCATTAACCTTGGCAGTAGAAAGAGAACAGTATCCTGATTGTCTCAAATGCAATTTCAGTACATTCGCTAGTACCTTCTCCAGTGGTAAATGATATTGGGGAATTGATAGAAATAAATTGCTGAACACCGAGTTTTGAGGTTACATATTCAAGTTGTAGTGCTGAAAGTATCAAAGCGGCCGGCTATGGATAGGTTTTGGATAGACGGACGTAACGGTTTAACCCCAAGGGCGTTTCAAAATTTTTTTGGTAGAGGTTTACAAAGAACCCTTATTTAGTAGGTACTTGTCAGGTGGAAAAGTACTTACTGCAAAAGTACGAAGCATTGAAATGGCTTGGCCATTATTCATAAGAAATTGTCCAAGCTTTTCAATTTTGCGAAAAAAATTGAATAACTACTATTTTTTGGAGAAAATGGTGGTTAAAATTGCGCTTCTAGTGAAAAAAAATCGACTTTGACGACTCTGGTTGAAACTCGAATTTTACAGTTTTAGATATTTTTTTTTATGTGGTAAAGTCAAGCTTAGGAATTACTGTAGGTACTACTAGTTTGTCATGTCATTCGAGTCATGGTCAGTCTCTAGTAGTAAGCTTGATTTGAAGGATAGAGGAGAAAGGATAGGTTAGGGGTCTGGAGGGTGCGTTAGTAGATATCGATGAACCTTGAGAAGTTATATGAACTCTGAGATATTAGATGAGTTCGGAAACACCGACTGTGGAAGACAGTTCCACAATGGAGTTGTTCTATTTATAAACGAACTACTAAAACGTAATGTCCGCGAAGAGAAGGGGTGTAGCGTGTAGGGGTGAGCCGAATTGGCTAGTCTTGTGTTGGGGGAAAAAAATTGCCGTCAAGGCAGGAGGTTTCTAATTTCAGTGGATCAGTCGCTATGGTAATAGCGGTACAATTTGATAAGTGCTGCAACATTCCTACGGTGGCATAAAGGGTCAAAGGGTGCTATCACCAATGAGTTTGATGGCGCGGTTTTGCACCTTGTCCAGCCCAGCCAAGGTGGTTTTTGAGACGCCCGCCCAGATATACGAGTTGTATTCAAGGCGGGGCCGACTGTACGGCTTGTATATTGTACCCACGGCAGTTGACTGAAGGAGGAACTTGCATCTCTTGAGGAATCCCCGCATTGGTAAGCTTGTTTGGCAATTTGGAATATGTGATTATTCCATCGCAGATCTGAAGACAAGGTTAAGCATAGGATGTTAAGAGATGTGTCAGTCATTACATTCTTTTTGGCCACTGAGATATGTAGAGGGACGGGTGGTGCAGGTTTTTTTAGAGATAAGACAGTACTTTGTTTTAGATGCGTTGAATTCGACACGATAATTGAGGCCCCAAGCAAGAATGAGTTCAATGTCCTCGTTAATAGAGTTGGACATGAGCTCACGGTCTACATGACAAGGCCTGGTAAGCGCTTATATTGTATTATCGAAGGTGTGGGAATAACGCAGAATACCGTCATCGGCGAAACTGTGAAGTGGGTTGGAGGGGATTGAGAGCAGATGATTAATAAATATAAGAAAGACAAGGATGTCTTCTTCTTCTTCTTTGATCCGTTAAATGGCGGTTCGAGCGGGATATTCCCGCAACGGATACGCTGCTGTCGGTGCTTTTAAAAAATGCGATTTCTTGCCTAGTTTGTTCGGTTTCCCGATTCTGGTCAATTCGAGCACCAGTTTGCTGTTGGAACACCAAGAATAGAAGGTGTTTAAGTCTGCTTGCAGAAGTTGCAATCCTCTTTACTCCTTATGTGGCGATACAGTTTGCTGTCATCAGCGTAAATTAGTATTTTACAGTGCCTTAGCAGGGTAACAATGTCGTCAATTGATAAAAAAAAGAGGGCCAAGATGACACTTTGCGGGTAGATTCTGTCGGCTAAGTACGACTGGAACCATGCCACTAGGGCATGCGGAAAGCCTAATTTCTTTAGTGTTAGAACTATACTATAGTGAGAGAGCTTGTCGAAAGCCTTACTGTGTGTAAACACAGTCAGTTTGGCAACCAGTGACAATGCCTCGAACTGTGTGTGAACAGAACTCCAGTAAATTAGTAGTAGTAGAACGAGCTGCAAGAAATCCATGTTGGTTTGTTGAGGTACATCTCTTGCAGATAAGGGCGATAGTAAAATAAATAATAGATGCGACGAGTTTTGGTATAGGTGATAACTTCGCAATTGATCTATAATTATATAGTTCGTTCTTACAGCCATTTTTAACTTCTCAGTATAGGAAGTTATTGTAATCGGTCCGAAAATCGAAATCGAAAATTTCAACGTATTTTCATCTTTCAAGGTCCCAGGAGCATTTTAAGCAAAAAATTGGGAGGAAGTATGTGTGTGTGTGTGTGTGTGTGTATGTGCGTACGGATGTGGTCATTTTTTCCTGCACGATATCGCGCGAACCAAAACTGATATCGGTTTCGTTGAGGTGTTGTTCGAAGCGTATTAACCGAAATATGATCTGAAAAGATTTTCATGAAATTCGGTCCAGCCGTTTTTTTGTTTGAGCGGCGTAAGTGATTTTTGTACCTGCACGATATCGCCCGAACCACGAAAGATATTGACTTACTTGAGGTGCCGTTCGAAGCGTATTAGCGACAATATTATCTGAAAAGATTTTTATAATATTCGGTCCAGCGGTTTTTTGGTTTAAATGACTTAAGTGATTTTTGTACCTGCACGATATCGCGCGAACTATAAAAGATATCGGCTTAGTTGACGTGCCCTTCGAAGAGTATTAACCAAAATATGATCTGAAAAGATTTTCATAAAATTCGGTCCAGCCGTTTTTTTGTTTAAGCGGCGTAAGTGATTTTTGTACCTGCACGATATGGCCCGAACCACAAAAGATGTTGACTTACTTGAGGTGCCGTTCGAAGCGTATTAGCGACAATATAATCTGAAAATATTTTTATAATATTCGGTCCAGCGGGTTTTTGGTTTAACTGACTTAAGTGATTTTTGTACCTGCACGATGCCGCGCGAACTAAAAACTATATCGATTTCATTGAGGTGCCGAAAAACATTAATACATCAATTTTATATACATTTTCGTCATCCTAATCTTGTAAGTGCGCACATTAAGTTTGACATTTTAACGAAAATATTGATAAACAATTGTGACAAATTCTCGGTATTATGCATATATTCTATATTGCCTATTGTTCATTTATTATTAAAATATCCAATCATAATATTCAACATCCATCATACTGGGAAGTTGATCGTGTGGACCGAAAGGGTCGAACCCACATCCCAACTAGTTTTAAATTTTCTTTACCACGTAGTTAACCACGGTGCGTTCAAAAACCTCTATGGTCATCGATTTGGCAGCTTTAACTTCGAGTGCGAGCACATTTCATCTGGAGCTGAGCAAAAGTAGCTCGGTCCAGAACAAATTCGCTCTAACATAGAATTGCTCTGATTCAATTTCGCTTGCTCTTCCATTGAATTTTACTCCCTTCAAAGATTTGTTAACTTCCCAGTATAGGAAGTTATTGTAATCGGTCCGAAAATCGAAATCGAAAATTTCAACGTATTTTCATCTTTCAAGGTCCCAGGAGCATTTTAAGCAAAAAATTGGGAGGAAGTATGTGTGTGTGTGTGTATGTGCGTACGGATGTGGTCATTTTTTCCTGCACGATATCGCGCGAACCAAAACTGATATCGACTTCGTTGAGGTGTCGTTCGAAGCGTATCAACCGAAATATGATCTGAAAAGATTTTCATGAAATTCGGTCCAGCCGTTTTTTTGTTTAAGCGACGTAAGTGATTTTTGTACCTGCACGATATGGCCCGAACCATAAAAGATATTGACTTACTTGAGGTGCCGTTCGAAGCGTATTAGCGACAATATAATCTGAAAAGATTTTTATAATATTCCGTCCAGCGGTTTTTTGGTTTAAATGACAAGTGATTTTTGTACCTGCACGATACCGCGCGAACTAAAAACTATTTCGACTTCATTGAGGTGCCGAAAAACATTAACACATCAATTTTATATTCATTTTCGTCATCCTAATCTTGTAGGTGCGCACATTTAGTTTGACATTTTAGCGAAAATATTGATAAACAATTGTGACAAATTCTTAGTATTATACATATATTCTATATTGCCTATTGTTCATTTATTCTTAAAATATCCAATCATAATATTCAACATCCATCATACTGGGAAGTTGATCGTGTGGACCGAAAGGGTCGAACCCACATCCCAACTAGTTATGAACAGGTATTATAAAAGAGTTCTTCCATAAGATTGGGAAGCGCCCTTTGTTTAGGGATTTTTCAAATAACCATAGAAGAGGAGACAGTAGGGCCCCTGCACAGGATTTTAGAACAGCTGGTGGGACTACATCAGGTCCGGACGAAAAATCTTGTGGAAGTTCATTTATATGTTTCGAGATAACTTCCCTGGTTATAGACAGGGATAGGTTTTGAGCCGTTTGGATTGCATTGATATGTCGAAAATTGTCTTTATCTGGTTGGACCCCTGTCTCTTGACAAGAAAGATTTGAGGAAGGACGATGCATTGAAACTAAGAAATTTCTCGTATTAAATGGTGTAAGGGTAATTATCAAGTTTTTTCTTAGTGGTGCTAAATTAAAAGAATGCTCTAGGATCACCATACACTTTACCTACAATGTTCCTGAGGATCTCCTTATAGAGAGGTTTTTGTTGGGTATGAAATTGGTCATAACAATTGAGAAATGCATAGAAACTCGCAGGGTCTTTCCTCTTCATGTAGGTTTTCCAGAGTTGATTCTTCAGGTTTTTGGTACGTCTCAACTCATTGTTTTACCACGGTGTGGATGATCTGGACGACTTTAACGGCTCAATCGACCGAAGTGAGCTTGAATAAGAGTTCTTCAAGGTCGACTTTTTTAAAGTTAAAGGTAAAGGTTAACTCCTGCGGGATAGCTTATTGTTAAAAGCAGAACAATAGCTCAGTAGGAGAAGAGGGTGATAATTATCGACAGGCGACAAGACAATTGAGCTGGGCTCAACATTCCTGTTGTCTGAGTCGGAAAAGAATACAAGATCTTATTTGGCACAAACCGCAAGAAAATAAGGAATTCAGAAAGCTGGATTCGCTAAAATTACGGTTGTTTTCAGTAAGGTAGCTATCGTCCTTATCGCAAAATACTCATTTAACATTGGGTAAGTTAAAATCGTGTAAATATGAAGGACCAATTTGTGGAATGGAATTGAATTGTCGGGCAACGTCACATATAGGGCCTGTTTAGACGGTTCGCTTCCAGGAACATTCCTCACGAGCTTTGATTATGAAGGGGGAAGTGGGGATGATGAGAGGTCCCACCCCATTTCCCCCCTCATCCACAAAGTTCGTGAGGAACGCTCCTGGAAGCGAACAGTCTAAACAGGCCCATAGTCATCTATTGTGAATTTGAATTCATACCTTACCTTTCAGGAATCGACTTGTTCTATGACAACTTCAATTGTTTTACATATTGAAAAATAATACATAACTTTAAAAATCATCGTCAATGTAATTATGGCATTCATTTATTATACCAACATGGCTGGTGTTCACTTTCCTTTTCTCTTTGTATTAAATATATTAAAGTATTTAAAAAGTAATCATTCAATATATTTTCAGGTATTATTACAACCACCGCTAGAAAATTAGATCGAGAAAATTTAGCTGAACACATTCTGGAGGTATTATTCAAATCTGACTGGGTTCCAAATTGAAATTCTAATTTATTATTAATTCAGGTCACAGTTGCTGATAATGGAATACCTCAACTATCGTCTACAACGAGAATTGTTATTTCAGTAGAGGATATAAATGACCATAGTCCAGAATTTGAAATGCGTTTTTATAAAGTACAAATTCCAGCTACCGCTAAAGTAGATCAAGCTATTTTTCAGGTAATGAACCAATTATTATTTTTATGTATATAAATATGTATATGACTAAACAAAATTCATTTAAGCCATCTTATAATTTGTAAATATTAGTCCACTTTTGTCTTAAACGTTTGTTTCTAACATTGAATGTCTATTTATTCTGACCACAAAAAGTTTAATATTTTGACTGTTTGTTTGTGATCACCGTCCTTCAAAAACACTTCATTTCATGCAAAATTGAATTATCTGACAAAACAGACAAAACTTCGATTATAGTCCGGGAGACAGCGTTGCATTTTGGGGGCTCATTTCTTACCACTTGATTTTTTTTGCAATTGATAGTTTAGATAAGACTAATAACAGAAACAACAGTCAGACGCCAGTATCGTGGTGGGGGTTGTCGTGGGAAAATGTGAAAGTGGTAAAAAAAAAATTCGTCGGCTTATTTCTTACCACTTGAGCATTTGCACAGTTATTGTTTAAGTGATAATGAAAATTATAAAAAAAGTCAGCTGCGTACCTAGTGGGGGTCGCTTGTATAAACCTGTCAAAAAAACACATTTTCTAAAATCATTTCAAATTCAATGAAACTTATACATAAAATTTCTTATATAATTAGAAGAAGAAAAAGCACAATCACCTGTATGCACAATGGGGGTAACACCGTCAGCTGACAGATAATAAGTGCTGATTGGGTTTTTAACGTTAGCATTTTAAAATGTACATATTCAAAAAAGAAACTGACTATCTTCACAACGTTATGCCGGCAGCTATCGACAATTTTTTGTGAATATAATCTGTAAACACATTATTTCAAAAGATTTCTTGCGGCTGGAAAACAGCTTGGCTACAATATGATGGATTAAATCCATTTTGTTGTATTGTGAGCATTGTTTTACTAAGAAAATGACCTAGCTGACTATCTTTCCCCCGTTATGTTGACAGCTGACGGCCAGTTTTTATTAATATAATCTGTAGACTCATTATTGCAAAAGGTTTCATGCGTCTAGACAACAGCTTGGCTAAGATATGATGGATTAAATCCATTTTTTTGTATTGTGAGCATGGTTTTACTAAGAAAATGACCTAGCTGACTATCTTTCCCCCGTTATGTTGACAGCTGACGGCCAGTTTTTGTTAATATAATCTGTAGACTCATTATTGCAAAAGGTTTCATGCGTCTAGAAAACAGCTTGGCTAAGATATGATGGATTAAATCCATTTTTTTGTATTGTGAGCATGGTTTTACTAAGAAAATGACCTAGCTGACTATCTTTCCCCCGTTATGTTGACAGCTGACGGCCAGTTTTTGTTAATATAATCTGTAGACTCATTATTGCAAAAGGTTTCATGCGTCTAGAAAACAGCTTGGCTAAGATATGATGGATTAAATCCATTTTTTTGTATTGTGAGCATGGTTTTACTAAGAAAATGACCTAGCTGACTATCTTTCCCCCGTTATGTTGACAGCTGACGGCCAGTTTTTATTAATATAATCTGTAGACTCATTATTGCAAAAGGTTTCATGCGTCTAGAAAACAGCTTGGCTAAGATATGATGGATTAAATCCATTTTTTTGTATTGTGAGCATGGTTTTACTTAAAAAATGACCTAGCTGACTGTTTTTCCCCCGTTATGTTCACAGCTGACGGCCAGTTTTTGTTAATATAATCTGTAGTCACCACAATCGCTACAAAGCCAAGCTGTTTTCCAGCCGCAAGAAATCTTTTGAAATAATGTGTTTACAGATTATATTCACAAAAAATTGTCGATAGCTGCCGGCATAACGTTGTGAAGATAGTCAGTTTCTTTTTTGAATACATTATAAAATGCTAACGTTAAAAACCCAATCAGCACTTATTATCTGTCAGCTGACGGTGTTACCCCCATTGTGCATACAGCTTTTTATTCTTCTAATTATATAATAAATTTTATGTATAAGTTTCATTGAATTTGAAATGATTTTAGAAAATGTGTTTTTTTGACTGGTTTATACAAGCGACTGACGTATAATCCCCCACTAGGTACGCAGCTGACTTTTTTTATAATTTTCATTATCACTTAAACAATAACTGTGCAAATGCTCAAGTGGTAAGAAATAAGCCGACGAATTTTTTTTTTACCACTTTCACATTTTCCCACGACCACCCCCACCACGATACTGGCGTCTGACGGTTGTTTCTGTTATTAGTCTTATCTAAACTATCAATTGCAAAAAAAATCAAGTGGTAAGAAATGAGCCCCCAAAATGCAACGCTGCCTCCCGGACTATTAGAGTTAAAACATTGTGTTACGACTGCTCAAAAATGCTAAATATTAAGAGTATTTCATGTAGGTATAATTGTCTTCAGATGGAAAGCATCAACTTTGCTATAACAGCATGATAAAATTCACAACTAGAGACATCTTTCGATTAAATATAATAAGTGTTTGAATAACTAAGCAAAATTTGCGATTTTGTGTTTTTCCTTGCACTGCGATATCATTTTTGTGAATAATTTCAACTGTCAAACGGTGTTTCTGGTTAAAATTCGAAGGTCCCTACAGATATAGCTTAGTCTTAACTTTCAACACGAGGCGGCAGACTGCAAAATCTTTATGAATTATAGTGAAAATTTGAATCAGCAAAAGTAAATCTTCCTTTTCCTAACAAGCTAGATTTACTACCGAGGTAACAGAATTTATCTTCCAATTCCACGACAGCGCTGTGCGTTAAATGGTGTTGCCATTTATCCGCCTTTTATTCTGGTTCAACCTGAAGTCTGGCGAACTAAATTCTGCTAAATTGTTTAACATATTCCCAGCGGGAAAAAGGATTAATTTAGAATCAATTCCCATACAAACGAACTAATTCCATTTGTATTCCTTTGTACGAAAAGAATGAATTACATTTACACGGCCATTGCATAGGCTGGAATACATTTATTCGCTCTGCATTACAAAGTAATTTATTCTGAATTAGTTACAAAGTGTGGTATTCTGAACTAGTTTTACGAAGTAATAAATTTAGAAAACAATACTTTGCAACTAGTTCAGAACGGTCCCCTAAAAGTACCCAACTAAAAAATTACTTCAGTCGTCCGTCACGGCTTGAAACATGAATGAAAATTTCTTCGGGTGATTCCACACGAGCGTACACACGACACGATAAGAGTAGGCTGCAATCTGCAAAGGTAGTTTATGGAAAAGGGGGTAGAGAGGACGATGGAATGGACACAATTTTCATCGCCCTCTCTCACCCCATTCTCATAAACCACTTTTGCATTTAAAATTATGTCATAAAGCTTTTCGGAAACTTCCAATAGAATGCAAGAATTACAAATGTGCATTGAAAAGAAAAGGACAACATAGGGTAAAAAGGTTTACATATGTTTGCCTCTTAATTGCAAACTGATTACTTTGTAATAAATTCGGACTTTATTCCGATGGAATCAATTCGAGTTGTCCCGCTGGGTTTTTGAGATTTAATGTGTGTGGGCAAGCAAAATGATATCATCGGCTTTGTCGAGGTCTTGAAAATGGTGTCGTTTATTACTAGACAAGACTTTATTCATAGAAGATAGTATTCGGCTTCCTCCCCAGATGTTGCATATTGTTATTTTCTTTAGGTTCCTGTGTTCAGGGCAGCCAAGAAATAATCTATCCATCCTTGGACTCGTCGCTGCACAGTACCCTTCTATCAGTACTCTTTACTGCATGCTTTTTAGTGTAGTTCTTCCCCAAGAGCAGTTTAGTAATATGGTTTGGCCGCGTTTTCCCTTTTGTCTTTGAGGGCATTAATCAGCCGCCTTTTATCATGCCAGACACTACTCTGGGAGTTTTTGATTGGGAGTATTCCCGTTCAAGTTGATGACGTTTTTCAAGTCGCTTGTAGAGCTCATTAGGGCGTTCTATTTTATTGCCAGGATGTGTCCAAAATATAGTGTGTCTTTCTTTCTTCTTTGTTTCTTTCTTTGCTCACTTCCGCTGCTGTCGCCATTTGTTATACTCCCCAGCTCTTCAATATTTGTTTCGTCACAAAAAACGCTTGTCACGATTTATAGCATCGCGCTGGACGTTTCTGTTTGCGGCTATTTTGAGACGAATAGCTGCTATTACCAAATGGTGATATTTTCCAATGTCTCTCTCCCATAAAGCTTCTGACATCCTCTAGACTAGGGCACTCTTCGAAAACGTCAACGACTGGCTTTTGATTTGAATCAAGTGTTCTAACAAAACTTTGACAATTGCGTCAAGTGTTCGAAAACACTATGTCAAGTTAAAAATTTGATTATAATCTGTGCAACTAAGCAGCCACTTTAAAGCAAATGCAAATGTGAATAGTTCCCATGCAATAAAAATGTTCTAAAATGTCAAAAATATTATTGTATGATTTCGTCAAATAAATTGCCATAGTACAGTAAATCTGTCGTGAAAAAAATAGTTTCAGTGAAAAAACTGCCTTATGGTTGAAAGTAGTTTTGTTCGTTGAAAAATGATGTGACTAAGCTACCTTGGCGATGGGCATGTGCCTTGTTGTACAGCATCGCGCCAATGACATAAATTGTAGATGCAAACGTCCTCTACAGTTTTTGTTCAATAAATTTTCCTGTAAAATGCATGCAAATCGAGAAAAACGCATTTCAAATTTTTTTTTTTACTTCTTTTGAGTTTTCCAAAAAACTGCTAACAGTTGCACATGCCCATCGCCAAGGTAGCTTAGTCACATCATTTTGCAACGAACGAAACTACTTTCAACCATAAGGTAGTTTTTTCAGCAGCATACCTACAGATTGACTGTACTACAATCTTTTGATCGTCGTAAGACCGGTTCTACACATTCAACTTTGCATTCCACTTTTTGACGCTTTTTGACGCTCAGTCGCTCGTGTCTACACATTTTCAACTTTTCAAGAAGAAGATCGAAAATCTCCGCTGTCACTGCTATCCGTGTATACTCATATTCATACATATTCGCACACTCATAAAAATGTTGAACGAAAACACAAAAGTTGAACGCAAATCTCCATTCCATACGGCGATACCCAGTTCTCCGTGTGTATTTTTTTTACAAAATATATTCGCCTACCATGGGTTAGTGGCAACTACAGAAATCAACGAATAACTCACCATTACTGTTGGTAATTTGGCTTATGGTTTGGTTTCCAACTCTGGGGTGTCAGCATATAACCTGCATCAATTTGATTACGAGGAGTTTTTCGTAATTTGGCAGCATGCAAGATTTGACATTAGTTTAAATTTTTTGGATTACAAGAAAATTTGTACCTATATCAAACTCGTTTCAATTTACACAGTAGTAGTACTTCTTAGTCTGGTACGCAGGCGTACAGCAGTGATCCTCTCAAAAACTTCTGACTAGCCTTCCTGATGAGTATTATACCAACGCAACTGCTACAGTGTTCGCTTTAGTTCCTGCGGAGAGCTGATTGTGTAGCAGATAGTTTCAGGATGTTTTTGACTGAGATGCAGTCCTTTAAGGGATGATTCTTAGGTATATTTGGAGAAAAAATTGTTCCAGGGAGGGGGAGATCGCATCTATCCACTTAGATACAATTTGGACCAAAACACTATTGGAAAATGTTTTAATTTCATTATATACATACATATATTGCATCTGAACCTGCAATAGTTTTTTAGTATTTTTTCAGAAGGATGAATTATTAACAGTAACTTTTCCTTGCATTTCCATTACCTAAAATAGTTCCATACGTAAGAAAGGTCTAGGTTGTATATTTTCCCAGGTAGTGAGTTTTATCACGTCTATTAAGATAAAGTTTATCCGGTAAACATCAACCTAAATAGGTCCCGGGCTTAAAGTCTCCAATTTCTTATACCTAGGGTTCATAAATCTTCTTCTACGATATTTGTATAAATCGGACTAGCGCTGTGTCGTTCGCGAATGATCCGTTCGTTCTGAAAGGAACAGTGTACTGGGCCAAATGAACTGGTTCACTGTGTAGTACATGTTACGTTCTTTCGTCCAATGGTACTGCACCTCTAATAAAATGACCTGAACTTGAATGATCTGAAAAAAGAGCGAATGAATGAATCACAATTCATGCATAAGGGGTGAGATATGTTTCTCAGAGAACTTGTTTTGATTGTATTGATGATATATCCAAGATGTGAGAGAAAGCTGGAACTTCTCTCTAAGCAATTCTAATTGGAAATAGACATTTTAAATATGTAGGTGGAAGTTTAGAAAGTTTTATGAGGAACATTTAAGATTTAGGGAAAATTCGAATTAGACAGATTACATATTATACAAATTTCAATATATTATTCGAGTGTAGGAGAATTATATAAAATTTAACGAAAAGGGGAATTTAACGGAAATAGGATTGTTTTAAATTTATTTGAATAAAATATAGGATATCTTAAGGAAAACCAATTAGTTCGAACTGGAAGTTTAATAAGAAATTCATTGATTTTTATAGTAGCAAAAATTATGTTAAGTATTTTATTGAAATGTATTGCGTTTCCTTGTAGTTGTATTTTAGAGCACTCCACGTTTTGGCGGTTTCCCCTTATTTAAGGCCAATGAACTAAATGAATCGAACGAATGGATCTTTTGAATGGTTCTTTTTAGTGAGCGGAGCCAAAATAACCAGTATACTGAAAAGAGCGGTTTTGCCCACAACTATTTTTGACGTCCCGTACCTCTGTGTCCGTCTTAGGGATGGTCAATACTCATCATATGTTTGATTTTAACACCAAGACATCGATGTTTTCAAACATCGATGTTTATTGCACATTGATGTATACTTACCGATATTGACATCGATGTCAATATCGATGTTTTTCTTATATTGCCCATCCCTAGTCCGTCTGTCACTGCTACGTTCAACTTGTCCTGCCCATCGGATTCTGTTAATTTTTATAGTTTTTAAGATGTTTGGATCTTTATACAACTGATACCAATTCTTGATTGTATCTTCTCCTCCAAACACGGTTTTCGTTGATTCCTCCATATATAGTGCGCAGGATTTTTCTTTCGAAGCATTCTAGGAGGTGCTCTTCGTTGCTTCTTAATGTCCAGGTTTCGGATCCATACAGTAGTATTGGCCTTATAAGAATTCTGTTTCACTTTAGTACTCCTTGATATGTTCCTTATTAAGAAGTGTTTACGTAGCCCAAAGTAGCATCTATTTCCCAGCGCCAATCTCCGTTTGACTTCTAATGCTGTCATTATCTTTTGAAATTAGCGTCCCTAGGTATATAAATTCTTTTACTCCTCCTATGTTGTATCAATTGTCATATTCATAGAATGTATCTTTGACTTCTTCTAGTGAATCTTCAATCGGGGCATGTACAATATAATTATTATGGAGTAATTAAAGGGTCTTCCTCTTATACGTATTCTACATTTTCTTTCTGACAATGAATGCCGTCCCAAAAGTATGATTTTTCTCGTTACAGCTATAGAATATATTGTGCGTTTGTTTCTCTAGGATCCCTTTTCCAATTAGTGTCCTTACATTCCAAGAAAAAATTCGTAAATCGTGGTCCTTGATACGATATCCAGGTCTTCGTTGTATAGTAAATCCTATACGAGGCTCTGTTGTAGGTCTCGTGGCAATGTGGGTTGCCAGCCCGTCGCCGGTATGAGGGAATATATCGTCCCACGCTCGCTACTACCGCCGTTAGTTGGCTATCCAGTGGCCACCACGTGGAGGTGACGATTCGAGTTTTCCCACCGGTAAATACATTTATTTTAAGGCTATACTTAAAGATACCCTCCAAGGCCAATAAGTTGTTCAAATTTGAAGATTATCTTGACAATAAAGGAACTAGTTCGCTAAAAAAAAATTATAAATAAATAGTAAATATTAAAAAGTATGCAAAACGGAATTTAAAATAGACTTTGTTTAAAATATCCGTGGAATGTATGAAATTGGAATTGGACACAGCGTATTTGCAGCACTTGTGAAATCTTCCTTAAATTATTGATTTCATGTGTTTCCACAAGCAGAAATTAACCGAGAGACCTGGTTTTTGAAAAAGTTTCTGAATTTTCTGTTGTAGCAATTCCATTTTTTACCATATCGAAATACAAAAACAATATGACCAGTTACAAAGAGTATCATACTCCTATCATCATCCTTGTATGATGTCTAGTTTCACTATTTTGGAGGAGATATACATATTTTGCTAATGGAATCATTGACTCTTCTTACAATTTATGTTATTTTTAGATTCATTTTTTTGAATAAAAAATTAAAAAACAAGAATTCAATATCATTCAATCTATAGAGTTCCTGTATTAACAAAACGTGGTTTGAATTGCCTTTTTGTTATAGATTTCGTCTCATTAGTGAGAAACTACCATCTCATAGAAGATATTACTTTCAAGTTATGTTATTTCATTTAAATTTAAATCCATTCCATATTAAATTAATTATATTTAAAAATAATAATATTTATCCAAATGTCAATTAAAATTGATTAAAATCTCAACAGCAAAAGAACGGTAAATTGATGCATACGCAGGATCAAGACTTCGGTCTAGAAAATTCAGCCTGGGACACTTTTAAAGAGAATGAACTCAGCGGATACTTACCCGTGTTTTGGGTAAATCGTTTTTATTCATTTCCATTCCTTTTAGATGTTGTTACTACATTATATGTCTAATTTACATTATTATTTTCCTTTCTTTTGACGTTAACTTTTAAGCCCATTGAACTTAACAGCTTTGTCATTTTGTTAATAGCATGCAGGTTGCTTACGTCGCCTTTTTACCTTAGTTGTTTTCAAATAATAGTTTTTTAACAAATATTAAAACAAACATGGATACATATAATACTATTAATGAATATTCCTGGTAATCGGAAATAATATAAGAATAAAATAATCATTAACGTATTCCTCTAATCATTTTTAGCTTGTAAGAGTGCGTAGCTTTAGAATAGATTTTATTACAAAAATCTTGTAGCTATTTTGCAATTTTTTTCTTAATAAGTATAAAATCAGGTAAGTTTTGTAGTTTTTCAATTGGCTTTAAATGTTAAAAATATTAATCAAAATTACAAGAATTTTACATCACCACATTCAAGATCACCGCGAATTAAAAAATATTCGAAAATAAGGGTATGAAAAATAGGAATATACAGATTCTAGAAATATGATATAGAATTTATCAAGAAAACATAATTATAGATAAGACCAGTTTTATTTGAAGTAACAAACGATTTTCAACAAAATGCCTATTTTATTGTAAATATTAATAAGATAAATTAAATAAGAAATATTCCTAATGTGTATTGAAAAACGTTGTTGATACAGTCATCAGCCATTTATAAATCGACGTATGGCGCATTACATAATGATTCAGATAATGATATATCTATTTTCCTCAGATGGGGAAGAATCGTTCGCTAAAAGCAGATAGAAAGTTTTTTGACATTCTAATATCATTTATGACATTTAATATAATCTTGGCTTAACCAAAGAAACCCTAGAAAGATAACCTTTTTGCCCCATACCATGTAAAGACACCCATGCGTAAAATTTACTCCACAGAAAGCGAGATCTTTTATGGTTAAATATATTTATTTGCAAAAATACGATTTTAAGAAGAAGGAATCAATAACGGCCCCTATTCATATAGTCATTGGAAAATGTGACAAACAAGTTTTCGTATACTCGTAGTCCACAGATTGAATGATAATTGTCACAAAATAAGAGTGTGGTATTCCCGAAGTCTTTTATAGTGGCATTTCTCACGGATAATTGTATTTTTTCAGGTGATGCCATAATTTTGTATATCCCCAGGTTATAGATAAGTTATTTTAAGCGCTCCGAAAATCGACGGTTCCATTAAAGTGCAAAACCTAATCCCTGCACGGCAATATTTTCCCCGCAACACAAGACTAGCCCGTTCGGCCCAACCTATATATATCCTATAGTCCCACCCCTCCGGTACAACACGAGTTCCTTTATTAGAACAGCTCGACTGTGGAGTAATCTACACAGTCAGTATCTCCGAACTTGTACAACGTCTTAGAGCTCAAACTTAGGTTCATCTAAATTTCCTTCCATTTCTCTCAACCCCCTCTACCCATCACTATTCTCCTTTATTCTTCAAACCAAGCTTACTTCTAGACATTGCACCATGACCTTAACGACGAGATAAACTGGTAGTGCAAAGAGCGATTCCTAAGCTTGTTCCTTCACATAAAAAATTGTACACTGTTTCTTGCTGAAACAAATTACGTGATATTTGCCGAGATCCCGTATCCCCCACGTGAGATTTGGTGAGATTCGGCTCGACTGCCTCTTCTCTAAACTACTCACGTAATTAATGGACGGCCCCTAAGTTACATAAATATTTGTAATCCCTCATTTACATTGAGTAATTTTTGTTAGATTTTACTCATGAGTATTTCATCGAGTACTCTCCACCGATTCTGTGCCCCTAATTACAAGATTATATCATTAACACATTTTAATGGATTGATATGCCGCAATGCCAATGCTTCTAAGCAGCGCGCGTGGCATGAGGATTGTGCCGCTCAACGTGTCAAGCGACGTATAGTTGCAATTTGTACCTGCACAATATCGCGCACAGCAAAAATTATGTCAACTTCTTTAAGGTGCCGTTCGTTGCATATCAACGAAAACAAGTTCTGAAAAAAATTACATAATATTCGGTGGAGCCTTTTTTTCTGTTTAAATGCAAAGACCTTGACTAAGGGTCACAAGAACTTGAAATTATTTATGTTGTCTAATATCGAATAAACTGGTTGCAATAGCTTTCCAACAAGACATCACTTGTCAAAGTCTGAGCTCTCTTTAAAAACCGTGCAAAATTTACTTTACCCGTTAAACATCACGAATTTTTCAAATCTTCCATCACCACTTTTTGGACGGGGAATTATTTTCTACATCCTACCGTCTCTGGAAATTAAATTCATCTCAAAATTTCCAGTACCGGTAAATTTGGTATTTTCGATCAATTCTTACCAGGCCTTTATATTCTTCTTCTGCTTCTTCTTTAACGGCTTTACAACCGAGATCCGGTGTTGGCCCCTCGCAACTGTTCTCTCCACCGGCCCGATTCTGAGCCGCTATCATCCAGTTTGGCATCCTTAACATTTGAGCGTCCTGGTCCATGCCATCCTTCCACTGACGGTCGGGTCTCCCTCGCTATTTTACCACGATTGTCAACAATACCAGTGGCAATTCCTGCTCGAGACTAATTGATGACAACCTTAGGTACTTCAGTTTTCGCAATGTGGATTACTCTGAAGTTCACAAAGCTTTTTACTCCATAAAGTCAGCATCCGTTGGACTTGATGATCTTCCGCCAACCTTCCTTAAGTGCATTTTTCCTGTAATCTTCCCCTATCTTACACACATTTTTAATAACTGCCTCACGAAATCATATTTTCCACTTCAATGGAAAAAAGCGAAAGTAATTGCCTTACCCAAATGCAAATCCCCGAAAAACCCCTCTGATTATCGCCCCATCAGTACCCTATGTTTCTTAGGCAAAGTACTTGAGAAATTAATGTCATGGCAAATCCAAGCCCACTGTGAAATGTGGTCTTTGCTGTCAAGTACACAGTCCGGGTTCCGGAAAAGTAGTAGCTGCGAAACTGCGCTGCTAAAGGTAACTACTGACCTTCGAATGGCTCTTGATGGAGATAACATTGCATTTCTGGTCCTTCTCGATTTCAGCAAGGCATTTGATAGTGTCAATCATAAGCTTCTCGAAACTAAATTATCAAACTATATGGGTTTCTCCCCCTCAGCGATCTCCTTAATTCGGAATTACTTAAGTAATCGTTCCCAAATGGTATGGTTTCAAGATTCTATCTCTGATCCATCACCAATTACATGTGGGGTGCCGCAGGGCTCCATTCTAGGGCCATTACTTTTCAGCATCTACATTAATGATATCTGTAATACTGTCAAGGATTGCAAACTCCACATGTATGCGGATGATGTTCAGCTTTATTCAAATAGTCCTCTTGGGTTAGTGGAAAACTGTGTCTTCAACATCAATGGTGACCTCTAGCGAGTATATCAATGGTCATTATCAAATCAGTTACATCTAAATGCCGCGAAGTCTACATGCATCGCAATGTACAAGAGTGAGTTAGACACCTCGTATTTACCGCCTATTACTCTAATCATACAACCTTACCCTACCAGCCACGAGTGAAGAACCTAGCTGTTTACCTGAACACACAACTAACCTGCTGTGATCAAACTGATCATACATTATCCAAAATATACGGTAATTTGCGCCGCCTCTGGCTGTTTATTTTATTTATTTATTATACATTTATTGGGGCAGTACACAAGAACTACATCTTTTAAAGTACAGAACAAACGGCAAGAAACAATATTTAAATCTTAAAAAAATGACTTAAACTAGCCTTAAATAAATAATGTAGAAGTGAAAAGAAAAATATAGGGGATAGATAAGAGGGTTAGATAGGGGAAAAATAGAAAGGAAATAAAAAGAACTAAAGAAAAGATGAGGAAGAGGAAGAGAGAAAACTAGATGCTTGCTTTCTGAAAGCTGCTGTTGTGCCTATCCTTTTTATTGTGTTAGGAAGGCAATTCCAAAGTCTAATTGTATACACAAAGAAGGAGCGACTACCAATTAGGGACAAATGAGCAGGTATAAGGAATTTGATTGATCTCAAGGACTGTAAAGGAGTTAGGAAGTCGGAGAGGTATACAGGACTTTTAGCATAAAATGCTTTATGTAGGAGGACCAGTGCCATGATGTCAAGAAGACGAAAAATGTCGTGACCTAATAAAGAATGTTGTATGCCTGACACATGATCCGAGCGTCTCAAGTGGAAAATATACCGTAGACAATCATTAAATGCTACCTTAAGACGTTGACGACAAAATGAGTCAAAAGAAATGTAAACAAGGGCACCATAAAGAAAATGTGGCACCACGAGAGTTTTAACTAGCTTGGCACGAATAGGTTGTGGTAAGAGATTACCATAGAGCCAAAGTTTACGCAATGTGCCATAGATCTTGGAGAGTATAAGTGAGACATGATCGCAGCAGGATAGTCTGTCATTAATAATAATACCGAGATTATTGACACATTCAACAAAGGGAAGAGGAATATTATCAAGGACGATATTTGGAATATTGTCCAGGGACCTATTGGGACGTTTAAGGATGAGTGCTTTGGACTTATTAGGATTTAATTTGAGAAAATTGGAAGAACTCCACTCATTTATTTGGGACAGAATATCATTAAGATTTGAGATGCAAGATCTGATTTTACTAGGAGGACACGAGGTGTACAACTGAAGATCATCAGCATATAGATGAAATGAGCAGCGTTGAATAACGGAGGTAACATCATTGACATACAGGGAGAAAAGGAGAGGACCGAGAATTGAGCCTTGTGGAACCCCTACAAGTACTGGTAGGAATGAAGACGCAACCCCGTTATGACGAACACACTGTGACCTATTAGACAGAAGGGAGGAGAAAAGTCTGATGGCAGAAGAAGAAAAATTATAGAATGTCCTAAGTTTGGAAAGCAAACGCGAGTGAACTACAGAGTCAAACGCTTTGGAGAAATCAAGAAGAACAAGTAAACCTACATCACCCTGATCGAGGACTGAACGAAGATCTGAAGTTACCTTCAATACAGCAGTTTCGCAGCTATGGTTTTTACGGAAGCCAGATTGTAGTTTAGAAAGGAAATTGTTAGATTCAATATAGCGCGTGATCTGACCGAAAAGAATTTTCTCAAAGACTTTGGCAAGAAAGGGAAGAATACTAATAGGACGATAATCTGTTAAATCGACTGGACAGGATTTCTTTGGTAATGGAATCACAACAGACTTTTTCCAAATCAGGGGCACTTGTGAAGTTGTCACGCAGTAATTAAAGATATGAGTGATGGTTTCCAGAATTAGTGGAGAGAGTAACTTAAGAAATCGCGGAGAAACTTCATCACAACCGATACTGTTAGATGAGATGGACAGCAATGTTTCAAGAACTTCACAGGAGTCTACACAACGAAAGTTGAAACCATCAGTACTGAGTGAGCTAGATGAAGGGGAGTACGTGGGAGAGGAGAATGTGTTATCGGGAGGAAATTGAATAAAGGAAGCATTGAGAAGATTTACATCTACATCAGAAGGTGAGGGTACAGAAGTATTAATTCCTAAAGAACGAATATTGGACCAAAGTTGTTTGGAATTTAGAGCGGGATCGAGCTTGCGGGAGTAAAATTCCCGTTTAGCAGATTTGACTTTACAAGTGATTAGGTTGCGTAATTGTTTGTAAGCATTACGATACCTAGGAATTCTGGTCTTGCGATAGCGCCTATACATAAACTCACGCTGATTTATCAGATCGCGGATTTCACGGGAATACCATGGACAATGGCGAGATACCTGGCGCCTTCTCGTTACTATGGGGACACACTGATCGAAAAGGTGATGAATAAAAGCAATTAATAGATCAACTTTAGTGTCGATACAAGTGGTGTAATAGATATCATCCCACCGCATTGCCGCAGCGACTTCAGAAAGCTGATCTAAATTAATATTGCTATAGTCACGATACGAAATGGAAGAAGATGAAGAGGGAGGAGAAAATGCAAACTTAGTTGAGAGAAATAGTAGGTCATGATCAAGAAAACTAGGCGGGGAGATTTGACTGTGTTTTAATACAGCATCCGTGGCAGTGGTAGCTAGAATATCGAGTAGGGAGGGATTCTGGCAGTTCAAAAACGTAGGCAGTTCATTCAAGATATGTAAATCCAGTGATACAAGGAATTGCTTAAGTGCAGTCGAACGATTATTGGCTTTCAAAAGGTTAACATTAAAATCACCAGCAACAATTATGTTTTCGTAGTGCAGAGAAAGCCTTGCAATAAGGTTGGCAAGTTCAGTGCCAATCTCAGTGTTAAAACTATTGGGCGGACAGTATACACTGACTACAACACATTTGTCACCGGCAGATTTTACTTCTACCGCAAGAAATTCAAGTTGCGAGCCACACGATTTGCCCACCACTTTCGAGGAGAGCAATGATGCACAATATATGGCGACACCCCCACCAGTACGACCTATGCGATCATTACGATGCATCAAAAAACCAGGAAGGGAAACTAGAGCAGACGGGATTCCAGTTTTCAACCAAGTCTCACTTACCAACAGAACATGAATTTTCGTGAGTTCCAACATTAATCTGAATTCATCCATTTTATTTCTTAAGCTTCTTGCATTAAAAACACAAATGTTCAGGCCTGAGCAGGAAGAGGACAGGATATTGAGTAGTAGTCTCTCCCTGTGCACACAATTAGTGTAATTATTCATAACTCCTAGAGATTATCCAAATCAAAGGACAGAACAACACACAGAAGCATCCATCAAGCAAGCACAGTAGAAGTGAGAAAAGGTGAAAGTGAAGGATAAATACATTACAAGAACATATATATAAAGAAACTAAAGCTAATAAAATTAATAAAAATATAGAACAAAGAAGAAAATAACATAATATAAAAACAAAGAAGAAAATAATTAACATTGAAGAGACGAAAATGAAAATTAAAATTAAAAATAAATTAAAAATCATGCTCAAAGTGCGATGCGATGCTCCAAGACATATGCTGGCAGTTATTTCAGGCTGGGAGAAGATGATAAATTAACGGCATCATTGAGATCTAGTGCAGAGGAAAAAACTTTGGGTGGTTTGTTTTTATCCACCTGCACATACACTAAACCACGACGGGTAAATACAGAGGATACCAAGCTCCTTTTTTGTAGCTTCCGAGCTGTCTGAAAAATGTCCATATTTTTTGACGTCAAGCTTTCATTGACATGCACGAGATTATCGGAAGTAAAGCCCAAGTTAATATTCTTTAGGGGCAGCGGTCCATGTAGACGGCTCTTCCGAAGAAATTCCTGCTGCTCATTGCCAGAAGGGAATTTGACAATAAGCATTGAACTTGGTTTCTTCATATTGCCAGATTCTGCGACGCGCCGCTGCTGTGGGCGAAATACATTCACATATTGTGAAAGCTCATGGCCAATGGTGGAGGCAAGAGATTTTATAATTTCCTTCGGATTGTCATTATCAGCACACGGAATACCACGAATGACAACATCCTGAAGTCTGGATTGCCGTCGAAGATCCTCCACCTCGTTGGAGAGAACGGCGAGATCATGTTGCACGGACTCAACGTCATTATTTATTTTACTTACTAGAGTGGTAAGTGAATTCCGTACATCTTCAATTTGCGTGGACAGGCGGCTCTCAAGCTGTATTAACCGATCCTCAAATGCAGAAAGTCGTTCCTCCAGCACTCGATTCAAGGTCAACATAATCCGCTTCTCCAGTAGTTCAATGCTGCATTCCGGGGCTGCTATCGACGTAGATCTTGGAGTAGTGTTCTCCGTGCGCCTGCTAGCTGAGTGTACCGGTGTAACATTTTTGGCGTTAGACGAGTCTGACTCAGCGATTTTTCGTGTTGTTGGTGGTCTTTGTTTAGGCATAATTGGAGTGAATTTGAATTTAATTTTTAATTATTACACTATTTGCTATTTTAGACTGCGAGACACCAACAGGCAATTATAGTGACGCGACGGAAGAATAATTAACTCTTAAAAATTAGGAAATATAGCGGAAAAAAATTAAATTTACTAGGAGCTGCGCAATGAACACGTTCACTCAGTATGCACCATGACACATAACCTTTGCTGTTCGCGTCCATTCTGCCTATAAGTGTTCGGTCAAAGCTTATCAAATCCTTAGTGCTACCTCACTTCACTTACGCTTGCTCAGTCTTTCCGTCCCCAGATGCCTCATGCTGAGCCAAACTTAACGTTGCCTTTAATGATTGTACCAGGTTTGTATATAACCTCCGCAGATTTGACCATATAAGCCCTTACCGCTCTTCTATCCTGGGTTGCACGCTTGACCAATACCTTTTCCTCAAGGCAGTATTGTTCATCTATAAACTACAGTCCAATGAACGTCCGTCCTACCTCCTCGAGTATCTTCATCGCGATCGTACAACAAGGAAAATACTTTTTATCCCGCCTAGAGTCCATCACCTTGTTGGGCAAAGGTCCTTTTTTGTTCACTGTCTTCGCATGTGGAACAATTTGCCACACGCCATTCAGAGTGCGAGGTCTATGAACGTGTTCAGGAAGCTTGTATCTATTTACCTTACAAGTCAATAATCTTCCATCAAATTAGTTTTTTTTTTTTTTTTCTTTAATATTTCTTCCTTTCTTTCTCTTTTTTCTTTTCTCTCTCTCTTTCTCTTAGGTAGCGTATCTTAATTTTAAGCCAATTTTTAGTTTAATTGTGTTTTATTGATTTATATAAACTTTTATCCATTTTTTTGATGTACATACGTGTTATAGCGTGTTAAGATTATAATTATCTTTATGTACCAATGAATTTTAATAAATAATAATAATAATAATTGCTGTCTCACACTCCATTGATCTTACCGCAGAAGACTTTCCGAGCTAGCTCATCTTCACGAGCTAGATGTCCTGCCCCCGGAGCCTACCGATCTTTATTTTCTTCACAACATCTACGTCGCGCTAGCGCTCGTAGGTCTCGTCATTGTAGAGTCTCCAGAATCGTCCTACCTCACATACGAGGCCAATAATCCTCCGAAGTATTTTCCTCTCGAACACGGCTAAGAGATTTGAGTGTTTTTTTCAGTTTTTTGGGAATGCAGAATTCTCTCATGGCTTTGTAGAGTTCTACTCTGGCTATGCTATCATAGGGGGCTTTAAAGTCTATGAAAAGGTGTTGAATTGATTTTGAAACATTTTTCCATAGCCTGCCTCAAGGTGAAAATCTGATCAGTTTTTGATTTGTCTGGGCTGAAGCCGCACTGGTATTGGCCTATGATGTTTCTGGCGTATGGGGCCATCCTGTTTTGTAGGATAGCGGAGAATATCTTATACATGGTACTCAACGTCATACCGCAATAATTAGTGCACACTGTGATATCTTCTTCTTTTTTTGTACTCGGCAGAGGATGCCTTATCTGGTCTTCTGGCATCACTTCCTGTTCCCATACTTGCATAATTAATTCATGAATCGCTTGGTGTAATGTAGGCCCTCCATATTTAACCAGCTCCGCTGGGACGCCGTCTGCACCCCAGGCCTTGTTGTTTTTGGCTTATGGCTCTGCTAACTTCTTCTATGGTTGGTGGCGGCAGCATAGCATTATCATCAGATATTGGTGGAGCCTCCGAATCCTCAGTTATCTCGCCATTTAGCAATTCCTGAAAGTGCTCTTCCCATCGCTCCTTTAGGATCGGTGATCAGATTCCCTTCTTTGTCCTTACAGAATGTGTAACGTGGTGTGAATTGCGTCATACTCCGGACTCTTTGGTAGAACTCCCGCGCCTGGTGCGGCGGTCGCTCTCTGTACTACTCTAGTTCATAGACGAGATTTTTTCCCAGGCTTCCTTTTTTCGTCTTCTATTTCTTCTTTTCTGAGCTCTTTATATTTCTCTTCGCTTGCCCGGGTTCTCTGAGACTGCTTCATTGCTCGGTTCGTAGCATTCTTACGTTCAGTTGTCAGTTTGCATTCATTGTCGAACCAGTCGCTCCGATCTCTACGACTTCTGCCTAAGATGGAGTCAGCTGTTCCAATGACAATACTTTTAAAGCGGGTACAGCTCTCGATCACCACCGGCATCTCTTCCCTGGGACTGAGGGCGAGTTCTAATGTATGATCGTAGCTGTTTCTGGCCATTTAATTTCGTATTTCAGCTGTGTTTATTCGAGTCTGATCAGTGGATACAAAGCTCTTCAGCGTTGTAATGCACTCTCGGAGCACCATACCAACAATACAGTGATCCGAGTCGAAGTTGGCACCTCGGTACGTTCGTACCGCCATCACACCCGAAGGGTGGCGGCGGTCTATCAACATATGGTTTATTTTTTTGCGAGTGGCTCCTTCAGGAGATACCCAGGTGACTTTAATTAGTAAATCGTTAAGCCTTTTTCGTTGCCGTGGTCGTCGTCGTTGATTCCAGTATCCGAGGCATGTTGCTCGTTCCGTAATATAATTGTTTTTTCCGGGTGAGGTTTTTAGCCTCACGCCAACCTTACTCTGAAGGTTACTTTATATGGATTAGTGTTTCTAATATCTCCTGAAATCGTTCGAATTCCCAAATGAAATTGGTTGCTGCACAGTTTATCAGCGATGCTTCAACGCGGTCAGGACGAATTTGACCACGCGCTCTAGTATAGCGAATGAAGTACGATCAAAATGTTCAGGAAAAACAAATTCTCCAGAACAATCTTGTGGATTTACAACTATTATCATTATTTCAAATAGCTTCTCTCAGGATTAATTTGGCGCCAGTTCTGGTACTAATCAATTTCTTCTGGCACGAAAACTATTAATATTTTCGACGTTGTCAGTTTATTAATACTATATCATTTATTTTAAAAAATTATTGCTATGGAGGAGTTGTGTAGTCTGAGGTTCTAGGTGTAGGTGTGATTCGTAACGATTCAACGTTCATTATACTAGGAAATTGATCGTGTTAACCGAAAAAGCCCACCCAACTAGTTTTATTATTCTGCTGTAGAATTGTACTTTTAAAAATACTTTCTATGACGGCGGAATTAATAAAAAATCGATGTAAGAGAACTCCAGGGCACTTTAGAACAGACTCGTCTAATTTGTTTATTTAAGTAGGAATCCTCAATTATATCTTAATGTGGTTAGATTACGAGCTGACCCTAATGTTTATCAGTACTTAGGCATCGTTCAACTTCCGAGAATTTAAGCACATACTTTGTCATGTACACCTTTTGAACTCCACCCTACACACACTATTAATTTATAAATTTAAATTAAATAGGAAACCCGAAATTTTAACATGAAGCTGGCAACTCGAAGCATAGACTTTAATGTATGAAATTAAAATTTTAAGTAATTTAAATAATTTCGAATATTGAAAATTATGTCTTTAAAATATGGCGCAAAACCTGGCCAGGTTTGTTATGTGCTGTGAAATAAAAATAATTTAAATTTATTTTTAGAAGTAAAGTGAGGCGATATTAAAGTAGTAATGAAGAACGATAATGATCCCAACAATTTACTGAGCGGGCTAGTCTTAGATATTTGAGTATATAAGCTTTGGTAACGTTCCAAAATCTTCTCGATGCAACGAATATTAGCTGAAAAATACAGTAAACCATTATTGCATTGTCGCGATATCTTAAGTGCCTATTTAAAACTCTTAAAAAACTTTAATATCGAATTTAAATAATCCCATTTATTTATTCCTTCTGAGACTTATTAAAGTGATATGAAATGAGTTCTTATTCACTAAACTTCTATTTAATCAAGTTTTTGAAACTTTTGACAGGATTCCATTTTATTTGAGAAAAGTTTTACTCATTCAGCAATCCAACAAACTGCAACTAAACTTTCCCATGCTGCAAATCTCTTCATGAGCTAGTAAAAATATTCTTCTCAAGTGATTACATTCTACACAGATGGTACAAAGTTTTCATTCTTTCATTCGTGCCAGCTTCAGTGCATGGTTCCATTCTTAAAAATTTCCCTTTAAGCAAGATTTCACTATGAACTGAAATTCAATCATAAAATGGATTTCAGTTATTTACTTATATTATGTGGGCTTATCATGTTCTCGAGCTTCATCCACCAGCGACGTACGCCATCTCATTGAAATATTAACAATAAAGGAAATCATAGTCTTATTAAAAGTAATTCAAGAACAGGGTGATATGAGTCCTGGTTAACTGTGACTGTACAACTCCTATAAAATTAATCTAACTTGACGCCACATCCTGTAATAGTATGTTGAAATATTTACGAAATACATTATTAAAGTAGGTTCAAAAATTTCAGAAATATATATTTTAAATTTAAAAGTAAACGATTTTCGAAAAAAAAAAAGTTTTTTCTTTTGGTTCTCTTAATAATTTCCACTACAATCCTTAGTGACGAAGTCAAGACTTCCTTTCTTATGATGTCAACTTCGTTTTTTACCTGTATTATGTTAAAGGTTATTGTGATAGCCATGATTTTAATATTTAGTTTGTGCTGCAAATTATTAGAATGAAGCCAGTATATGACGACCTACCTTTTGAATTGAAAAAAGCGTGGGGCTCTTTACGTACTATGTAAATTCTCATTTTATTAACTGGAAATTTTCGTAAGCGCACTCCCACGCAGAATGTGAAATTATTGTTGCTGGTGATTTCAGCGTTCATAATGTAGATTGGCTAAATTGGGTGTATCCATGCTCGAAACGTCGCACACTTATAGTCTAGTCAAGTTAGGGTTTTCTCTCGCAATTCGAGGTAATAAGCTGAAAATTGGTATGAACCTCTGTTTTGGCATTATACATAATGTGTCAAAAGTCTCGTGTAATCTCGTGTCCACGTCTTGAGCTATTAGAGGTCAAACGTCACAAAAATCAGCTTTTCACGAATTAGTTTTGCCTTATTAGTATTTTTTATTTTTTCATTTTGACCTAGAGCCCACATAAAAAATCTCTATAATTGGAGATCTGAAGGGTCACATAAAAAATTCCTACTTCTAAATTTTTCAAATAGCATGGACTGAGCTCTTTGCAAACATTAATAATTTAAACCAAATTGTGAATTTCCCAACGATAGACCCGGGCGCTGCCGGCTACGGAGCCTATCCTTTTGACCTGTTTTTTACATCTCATCAGAAACTCCGCCGTGATTGACTCACCCCGTGTCTTCCTTTATAAATAGCTCTACAACCGGGATCCGGTCCTGGCCTCGAGCCATGTTGCTCGTTTCGTAATGTTTGTTTCTTAAGGCCCCCATACACGGTCAAATTGGCTGTACAACCAGATTTTCATCAAACCTATAAGCGCAATGTATTTTGATCGGCCGACCGGCCCACAATCGATAGTTTTGGTTGTACAACCGCACTTCGCTGTACAACCAATTGGACCGTGTATGGGGGCCTTTACGGGTGAGATTATTAGCCTACCAACCAACCCCAACCAACACAACTCCAAAAATAACTGTCTGGCACTACGGAAAAATTCAAATGATTAGCGTTTTTTCGGTTTTTTTTCAAGCCATTGACTAGAATTTACAAAAGCGAGCTCTGCCGCTCTCGGGGTCTCCAAAATCATACGAGCAGGAATACATATGCGTATTCCCATGAATAATGTATGTGCGCAATTAAAGCTAAAGAAGATACCTATAGAGCTATGGGGCATGTACCAAAATGAGTCATGTCATTGTGAATATATCAAGTTGAGAAACTCCTGTAGTTTTTGTTAACTTCTGTCAATCTATCATCAAGAAAGTCAAACCATCATTTGACGGCGGGTTGAGAAGTAAGATTCTTTATATAAGGGCAGGCAGTAGAAACTTCTGGTCATTGGTAATTAGTGATGAGCAAACATTTTTTTGGGCTTGCAATCTAACTGAACAAGATGAAGGCCAATACCACGACTATATTAGTCTTGCCTTGTTCTTCCGTGTGCTTATCACTATTGATAATTTCCAAGAAGAAGATATTAACCTTTTCCACAATCCCTCTTCCGTTCATTTATGAGAAGAGGGAAAATCCAAGACCGATTTATTGGCAACTCTGTTCGTCGCAAATTCTTGTTCACCGAAACTGCTATGCCACCCACAAGGTCACTTCTCTCATCCGTTCTATTTTCTAATATTGATAAATGATCTGCTCTTAATACATTCCAACCCACTTGATAGTTTTGCTGATGACAGCCCTCGTCGTTACTTCTACGACTTCGTGTCAGGCCTTGTCTTGATTGTAGCCGCAAGAATCCTGTGGAATTCAATGCATATAAAACAGAATACTGTCTTATATGCTCCTCAATCAGTGAATCGTGGGTAACTTACGGTTGACCCATCTCTTAACATCCTAGACCTAACTTTCAAATCAATCTGGATTCAATCTACATGTCCGATATTCAGCCCGCCCGACATGTCTGGACAAGGTGTACAACCGCGCAATCTAATCCATCGGTAATAGGATCTTCGATAGGGCTCAAACATTTGACTCACCGACATCTACTCAAGCACCTTTAAACCCATAACTTACTCTTTTTTCTTCTATGCTTCAAACCAAACTTGCTAAGCTTGATTATATCATACAAAATAAATTGTTCGGCATTTGTAATAGTTTCGAAAATTTAGGTATGCAGTTTTCCGCCCACTAAATGGGCAGAGTTGTCTTCAGAGCGCATGAAGTGTACAGGTGTCTCAAAGAGTTAAGACTCCAACAAACCCACTGGTCCCGACAATATTTCCCTATGGTTCTTAAAAAATGTGCCTCATCTTTGGCTTAACCTGTTTATCCTGACTCTTGCAAGCTGGCCTTTACAGGAAAAAAGTGACGCTAGTAACATTCTTAACCACCGCCCAATAGGAAGTAATAATAAACAGAAAGCTTGTGAAATATCTTTAATACAACAGAATATTAGACGACAAGCAGTACGAGTTAAGATCGAAAAGATCAGCTGGTGACCGCCTTGTTTGTCTAACAGAGTAGCCCAACAAAGTCTAGGTCTAGTTGCTGCATATATTTCCAAAGCTTTTGATAGAGTAAGGCATCCCGTTCTGTTGAATAAACTCCAAGCTATTGGTATTGACACTGTTATAAAGAACTGGATTAAGAGCTTTCTCTCTGGCCGTTCAATCAAGGTTGTGTTGGATGGTATTGACTCTAACTGGCTCAATCCAGGGTTCAATTCTGTCACCAGCTCTCTTCGTAGTTTTTATATATGACCTGCTCTCAATCCCTTCACAGCTTTGCTGACGACGGCATTCGACGTTACTCCTATGGCTTCGATAATGTACGATAAAGCACGCGCCAAATGTCATCGTGAACTCATGTCTTAATTCAATTCAGCCACATCGAACTAATTCTTGATTTGGGCCAGAAAACCGTGAAGAATTGATTGCATTAAAAACGAAGTACTGTCCCATGGTAAAATAATACAAGGTAGGCTCGCAAGGAAAAGGTCTGTTTCCATCTTGAAAAGCTTCTACCATTTTTACATTAGAAAAGATCTGAGTGACGTCACGAGAAAGCTTTTTTCCTTTATAAACTAAGATCTGAGTGACGTCACGTGGCCCTTATAAGCTTACCTTCTAATTATTGTACCATGGTACTGTCCCATCTCGTGATCGAACTTCCTTCTATGTCAGTGGGCAATGAGGACCTAAAGGCCGAAGCTTCCGAAGGCGTGCTTTCCACAACCTAAAAATCAAACTGACAAGTGGACGTGAAAGAAAACCAATTGAAAAATCTGTACGATTTGCGTATTATTTTTCTATCCTACAAGACCCTCTTTATTTTAGGTACTAATTTAATTGCCACAATTTGGAAAAATAAAAATTTGCATTAATTATGAAATTCAACAAATTTCCTATCCCCATCGCCAGGAAATTAGCAAAAAAAAACGCACGAAAGGAGTCAAAACTCCAAAATGGCTGAAAATTTATACACAGCTTCCTTGTGACATTTTAAGAAAACAATTTCGGAATCCAAAAGAATAAAACCTGGCCCCGGAGATATCGTGTTTTTCCCGAGTTTTTCATGTATCTTGGTTTCTATAGGTCATACAACCCCGTGCAAGGGCCCAAAATATTTACAATGAAATTCTCTACAACTTTAGTTCTTATAAAAAAGTTAACCCGTTTCACCCTTTAAAAGTTATTCAAGGTCAAAGTTTGCAAAAATCACTTTTTGGCCAATAAATCACTCAAAAACTGTTTTTTTTTTTTTTTTCTCGAAAATTCTATTTTGTTGGCAATAATGTTTGGTATAAGTAAATGAAAAAAATGTGTCGCCAGAAACAGTTAGGGTCATGCATTACAACTCACACTAAGTCCTGGGGATATGCCGGGCGTCGACGAGAGCTGGAACTATCTTAAAAATATTGTCATTGGTACTGCTGATTCCATCTTTAGCAGAAGTCGTAGAGATCAGAACGACTGGTACGATAAATGAATGCAAGCTGGCAACTGAACGTAAGAATGCTGCGTAACGAGCAACACAGCAGCCTTAGAGAACACGGGCACTCGAAGACAAATATAAAGAGCTCAGAAGAGTTGAAAGAGAATTCACAGACGAAAAAAGGAAGCTTGGGAAAAAAAATCTGGTCTGTGAACTAGAACAGTACAAGAAGCGACGGCCGCACCAGGCGCAGGAGTTCTACCAAAGAGTCCGCAGTATGACGCAATTCACACTACGTTGAACATATTGAAAGGCAAAGAAGGGAGTCTGAACACCGATCCTAAAGGCATATTGGAGCGATGGAAAGAGCACTTTCATGAATTGCTAAATGGCGAACTAACTGATGATACGGAGGCTCCACCAACATCTGATGATAATGCTATGCTGCCGGTACCAAGCTTAGAAGAAGTTATCAGAGCCATAACTCAGCTTAAAAACAACAAAGCCTCGAGTGCAGACGGTGCACAGTGGGGCAAAAGGCCGAAAAGCTGGCCAAAAGTCTTTAACATTAACCAATTAATTTTAAATTTAGTATACGGGAGTTTTTGGGATCGGTGATCACGAATTTGGTGTCCATTTTTCCATAAACAAGATGGCGGCTTCAAAATGGCGACCAAAAGTAGTTAAATATCCTTCAAATGCTACAAAACTTGGTATACGGGGGTTTTTGGGGTCGCTGATTACGAATTTAGTGTCCATTTTTTCATAAACAAGATGGTGGCTTCAAAATGGCAACTAAAATTAGTAAAATATTCTTCCATTGCTATTAAACTTGGTATACGGGGTTTTTAGGGTCCCTGGTTACGAATTAAGTGTCCATTTTTTCGTAAACAAAATGGCGACTTAAAGTAGTGAAGGATATCATGTTGCTGCGAAGACGATTGAAGGATACGCTACAAAACTTGGTATACGGGGGTTTTTCGGGTCGCTGATTTTGAATTTATCGGCATTTTTTTAATGAAAAAATAAAATTTTAAATAAAAGCTTGTAAGGAAATCACTCCTGAAAATATTAACCATGTACTCCAACAAAGGATTTATTGAACTTCTGATGATCTTTACAACTGCAAATAAGTGGATACGAGTATTTTAAATTTTTAAAACAGAAAATTCAGAACATTTTTTTTTTTCCAAATAATAGTATACTATACAAATTGTTTAAACACTATTTTAATATATGATAACAGTTAGGTACCATTTAATATGTATTAGCAAAAAAACTGATACGACCCTAAAACTCCTAGATGAAGGGTAGAAAATCGGTATACTTTATAACCCCTTATAAGAACCCTAAAAGGAAGCTCTCTGCCACATTCATTTTAGCCTATACCCTATCATTTCCGCGTTTAGGCTTTTTTCAACTTAATTCACCTATATTGTTTCCGAACTCAACAAATATAAAAACATTCCGAAAAAATTTATGCAGCAGTTTATAAAACAATATTTATCCCCCGGGGATACCACATACGTTGCATCACCACTTACGGTACGCCTTCCATCATCAGTCTAGCGCAGTCCACTGTCCACGGGGGAACAAGGCGCCTGCCATCGGGAGTTCAAGGCGAGTAGTATCGCCCGCTGCTATGCCACTGTTGCACCTATTCCATTATGATGAAATTGGAAATATTCCTAAGAGAAAACCTGAAATCAACGCTGAAACCAATGGTGAATCAAATACTGTCAATATGTAAAATCAAAAGAAAAAAAAATTTAGGTACAAAGAATGGTTTAATTAACAACAACATATATACAAACACTCAGGGAAACGCAAGAAATTACAACGTACTTTTACGTAACATTACTGATAACGTAACATTACTGATAACGTAACATTACTTCGAATCGAAAACGACAAACTCTGGGAAGGTAGGCTGATCAGCTGGTTTGTACATAATGAGGACTCGCACAAACTATGGTACTATAACTTTTATTTAACATTTATTCATATTTATTTTATACATACACCAATACTAAAAACCAATGGTTGTGGAGATTCCTCACCCGTGAGCGAAAATAATAACTACAACACACAAGAAAAACTCAAATTATATCTGGTTGCTCGTAACCAAAAATAGACACAAGGGAATCAAACAAGGAAGGGAAAAACACCAAAATTCACAACATCTTAATTACTACTTGAATAACTCCTTGTATTATAATTAAAACAAAATAAACATTAATATAATTAAAAAGAAAAAAATCCTGTTCCCCATTTAAGACACCATACAAAAAAAATTTACTGTTCCGTCTTCAGAGTCTTCCTTCTGTCCTTCGAACTCCGAACCCAGCCTCACTCCAAGATCGCCTCACAGGTCACCAGAACAAAATAATATGTTTCCAAAGGCCCTCTTCAGTTGGGCGTTGGGCATACACTTCGGAAGTCTATCTCTCGAAGGCTCCGTCTCTCACCAACAAATTTAACAAATTTACAGTTTTTTTTTTTTTTTTGATCGCCTTACAGTTCTGGGGCCTGACCCCCTCTTGGCCTAGTCCGCACAACAGCACATTTATTCTTTCAATATTCTTTCTTCATATAGTCCCTTCTCTATTTTCAGGGGTTGCACCTGATTGCATCTAAATTTTCAAAAAATTCGCCCTCCAGCATCCTCTCCTGTCCTCCGGGTGGTGAATTTATTCCGAGAAGGTCCCGGCGATTTTTCAAAAAATTTTCAGGTTTTTTTATATTTCCAGAAAGATTAACTCCGGATTTATACCCTCCGGTGGATACGCTTGTCCAAACCGACAAAAACTTTACAAAACTTTTTCCGGACGGATACTTTTCGTTTAAAGAATTCAAAAATTTTCCGGCCGACAACCAAATATTCGTTTATTTTTTCTCAAAAAAATTTTGTTTTTTTATTGCTGCTTGCTTCACAGGCCTATTACTCCAAACTAAAACTGATTCCCAAATAAAAAACGGCCTCCCCTTTTTCATTCCCCAATCGCTCCCTTTTCCATAAGTTTCCCTTTTTTCCCAAAAAAATTTCCTATAAAACGCAGTACCTTTTTAATTTTATTATAAAAATTACAATTAGGAAGTGCCTATGGGGTATATTTATAAGCCCGCCGTTACAACGGGTATAAAAACAGACAATATTGATTACAGAAATGTTTTCTTCATACCTTCAGGAAAAAAATCTATTTTTTTAAACTAAATAGCTTTTACCACTGGAAAATGAGAAGCAAAACAAGTAGCAGCTTCGACAAGACCTTAAAAATTCTAACAATCACTTGCTGCAACGGTCACTTTTGCACTGATCCTGCGAAGAGAAAAAGGACACCTGACCACCATAAACCGGTTTATTGTGTGGCAGGGGTCTCCTACTAAATATTTATCAGGCAAAAAGTTCGAAAATCGAACTTCGATTTTTCGACTTTTGGCCAGATTTTTGGCATTTTGCCCCACTGGGCGGCGTCCCAGCGGAACTGGTAAAATATGGAGGGCTTACATTACACCAAGCAATTCATGAATTAATTGTGCAAGTATGGGAGCAGGAAGTGATGCCAGAAAACTGGAGAAAAAGCATCCTCTGCCCGGTACATAAGAAAGAAGATAGAACACTAAGGGGCCATCCATAAATTACGTCACACGAATTTCATGATTTTTTGACCCCCCTCCCCGTCCTTGTCACAGCTGGTCACATTTGGGAGACCCCCCCCCTCCCTAGTGTGACGTCACATATTGTGCAATTTTGCATCTAGAAGTTATTAAACTAAAACAGCAGTTCCGAAATTAGTACCTAAAACAAAGAGACGCTCTGTAGGATAGAAAAATAATACACAGATCACATAACCGCCATTGCGCGTGTGTCTGTCACCAGCTTTAACGCGAGTTTTTGCGGAACGTATCCTTCGCGTAATGAGCAGTATTACTATATTTTAGATATATTAGATTTTGAAATGTGACGTAACAAAATTTAAGCCCCCCCCCCACCCCCACCCCTTGTCACACAATGTCACACTTCGCCGACCACCTCCCTCCCCCCTAACGTCTGACGTAATTTATGGATGGCCCCTAATGATATATGCACTACTTATCGCGGAATAACGTTGTTGAGCACCGCTTATAAGATTCTCCGCTATCCTAAAAAACAGGATGGCCCCATTCGCCAGAAACATCATAGACCAGTCACGAGTGTGGTTTCAGCCCAGGAAAATCAACACATGATCAGATTTTCGACCTTGAGGCAGACTATGGAAAAATGTCTAGAGTTTCAAAACTCAATTCAACACCTCTTCATAGAGCCTATGATAGCATAGCCAGGGTAGAACTCTACAAAGCCATGAGAGAATTCTGACAAGAGTATGTAGGTTGACCATGATCAATGTGACAAGCCAAGTTAAGGTATGCGGAACACTCAATATGTAATAATGGAATCCCACGGTCTGCCCTGCCTCTTTTTAAACCTGGCGTTGGAGAAAGTGATCCGAGATTCGGGCGTGACATCGGCATAATCCTCCCCAATTACTGGCTTATGCAGATGTCATTGACATCTGTTACGGTTATTCAAGTTCCCTAAAACCTGCAATTAAAATAAAACCATATGTTTCTTCTCGTAGGTAAAATGTCCTTTTATTTTCCTCCGTCTTCTTAGAACCTTCTTAATATTATCACCAGTCGTCTTGAAATATAAAATTCTAAAGACGTTTGTGCTCATCAAAAATCTATTTACGACTGACAAACTAAAACAAAAATGGGCAACGCATACTAAATTAATTGAATGAATATAAATCAAAGTTTTCTATGACAATTTATAAAAAGCTCTAAGTAGTTACAACTAAATTAACCTTGATTTTCAACATTCTCCCACCTAAGTTAATGCAAAGAACAATTTAATTAACTTACATATTATCAAGTAACACAAACAATACAAATGAATTTACAAGTTTAATCTGATTGGAGGTTTAACTAATCTACCACTACGTGTAACCTGTTGTACAGTAGAATTGGCTTCAAACGCTCCATATCCTTCCTCATCTGGTAAAGCGGCTGTGATATCGGATGTATGAGTCGTCTTTGCTTCTTTATCACTCGACATGACATTCATTTCTAATGGAATAATTCTTTGTATGGGCCGCAACATAACTCCGGAAGGAGTTCTCAGCTTAACAAGTCGCACCACACCTTCACGTCCAGGAATTACCTCTTCTATTCTTGCTAGTGGCCAATCAACCCGTTTTGCGTTCTCATTTTCGACAAGTACTAATTCTCCGACGCGGACAATTTTCGGTGAAAATTTCTTCGCAAAAAGCGTCAAACGTCCCAAATATTCATTGAAAAATCTCACCTTTAACATTTCTCGCAAAAGTTGACGGTATTTCCCGCGTTTGCCTAAATTAGGGGTAACTTCAATAACATCTAAATCGGGCACTCCAATTTCTCCAATTTCTTTTAGGAATAAATCGGGCGTCAGCGGCGTCAAATCCGTTGTATCTTCCGAAAGATAAGTCAAGGGTCTGGCATTGATTACGGCCTCACATTCACATAGTACAGCATGCATCTCGTCAAAATCTAATGATGTCTTACCAAGGATCCTGCGCAATAACTGTTTCAATAAACCAACGAGTCGCTCCCACCATCCTCCCCACCATGCAGCAGTGGGTGGATTGAATTTCCATTTAATCTTCATTGCCACTGTTGTCTTTTCTATTTTACTCCAGTCTATTCTTGACAAAGCATTCGCAGTACCCACAAAATTAGTACCATTGTCGGTGTATATCGTATTCGGTCGTCCTCTTCTGCTGATAAACTTACGCAGGCACAGGATAAATCGTTCAGTCGACAAAGACGGTAGCAGTTCCAAATGAACCGCTCTATATACCGCACAGGTAAACAAACATATCCATGCTTTCTCGTAAACTCCTCCACGTTTAGTTTTCAAAAATAGCGGACCAGCAAGATCTATACCTACTATTTCAAATATTTTAGCTTCACGAACCCTATCGACTGGTAAAGGTGGAGACTGCACTTGTAACTTTTTGGCGGTATGCCGTTTACATACGACACATTTATTCAAAACGGATCGGACGGTTCGTCTACATCCTATGACCCAGTATCGTTTCCTTAAAATAGTCATCGTAGTTTGTATACCTGCATGGCATGAATCTAGATGTTCTCCAAATATCAGTCGAAAAACAACTGGATGTTTGTTGTTTGGTAAAACCACTGGATAACAAAAGTCTACGTCATATTCTCCTCGTGAAATCTTGGTCTTCAGTCGAATAAGTCCATCCGTTCCCATAAATGACTGTAAACTTGACAAACGTGCATCACTTATGCCAGAAAACGAATCTTTTTGTATCAACCATAGCGTCCTAATTTCCGCCACCGCATACTCTTCCACTGTCAATTCACCACATCTTTTGGTTCCGTTTCGAATTAGACAATTTTCTTTGAATCTTAAAATCCATGCTATTAACCGTACGATCTGTCTATATTTGGAAAAATATCTGTAATACCAGTCATCATCCTCTTTGGTACAAATCATGGCTATTGAAGATATCACGGTTTTCTTCTTCTCCATATTTATTTCGTTTTCATCAAATATAAGGTCATGTGAAGGCCAGGTATTAGGAGATTGTCTCAACCACGCTGGGCCATTCCACCATAAAGACTCTATCAACTTCTTCCCATTACAGCCTCTCGACGGCAAGTCAGCAGGATTACATATACCAGGAATATATCTCCATTGCTTCTTAGAAGTTGTCTCCCTGATCTCCTTTACTCGGTTTCGTACGAATACATCCCACTGTTCGTCCCGTTCAATCCACGCTAGGACTGTGGTTGAATCACTCCAAAACATGGTTTTTACAATAGGGATGTTTATATCCTCATTAACATTTTTTACTAACCGTACACCAATATTAGCCGCTAATAATTCTAATCTCGGTATCGTCATCCTTTTGCGCGCTTTACTGATTGGTGAAATCCTGGTCTTCGCTTGTACCAATTGTACATTTATCTGTGAAGATGTCTCGGTCCTCAGGAAAATGACTGCGGCATACGCATATTGGCTAGCATCACCAAAAACATGGAGAGTATACTCCGCTAGTTCGTTCGTAGATATTAGCCATCTTGGAATCTGTAGCTGCTTCAAATACATCAAATCTTCCTTCCATTTTAGAAACCGTGCTTTTTCCTGATCACCCACTGATGTATCCCATCCGACATTCTGCGACCAAATCTCTTGCAGCAGCAACTTCGGAGTTAACAATAAGGGGCATGTTACACCAATCGGATCAAAGATACGGTGTGTTGCAGACAATATAGATCTCTTCGTTATCTGCGAAAGATCAAGAGAATTTAAACTTTCCAAACTTACTTCTAAAGTATCTGTTTTTCGATTCCACAGCATCCCCAGCACGTTAGAGCGGTCGTCCCTTCCGTCATAGACCAAAGAAGTGTACTCCCACCCTCTCAGATCGAAACGTGCTTGCTTCATGATTTCGACAGCTTCCTTCATAAAATTGTGCAATTCTTTTTCATCGGCGACACTGGTCACACAATTGTCAACATAAAAACAATTTAGTAGATTTTTTACTACATCTGCAGAATATGGTTGTTCACCTTCGAGACAATCTTTCAACATTTTCTTCAGATGAAATTGGATCACTGCACCTAACAAGAACGGGCTACATGAAACTCCAAAGACCACTCGTCGATGTCTATATATCTTAAGCTGATTTTCGCTGTTATACCATATAAATCGTAGAAAATTCCGATCCTGATGCGAAAGACTAATTTGTAGAAAGGCCTTCTTTATGTCAGCTACTACGCCAATCTTCTTTAGTCGAAATTTGGTCAAAACAGAGGGTATCAATTCTATCAAATTGGGTCCTTTTTCCAGACAACTATTCAAACTGGGATGTCCTTTTTCTCTCGCCGAAGCATCAAACACGGGACGTATTTTCGTTGTACTATTTAATTTGATAACTGCTCTGTGTGGTAAATAATGAGCTCTTTCCTCAGGATGCTCCGATGATACCTCTTCAATGATTCCTTCATGGATCCAGTCTTTTAACACTGCCTCATATGCTTCATAGTATCCACTTGCTTTCAGCTTTTTATTAGTAGCCTTTAATCTTTTTAAGGATAGTTCGTAGTTACTAGGCAGCGGTGGATGATCTTCTATCCATGGTAGATGAACCGAATATCTACCTTCTTCATCGACGGTTACTGTTCTCAAAAAATGTTGCTCTGCTTCTAACTGAAGCTCTTGCTTTCTTTTCTTCTCTACTGGATCCATAATACCTAGTACATCTAAGCGCCATAAATCTGAGATGTCTGCATCTTTCACCGTCATCGTTGTTACAGTCATTGCAATATTTTTTGACATAGTTTCTTCAGGAAGACATCCAATTAGCGTCCAGCCTAACTTTGTTTCCATGGCTACTAAGTCCGTCGATATTTCATGTTGTCTGCCGGTAAACAATCTGCCTGCAGCATCTGCTCCTAATAGAATCTCTATAGGCTTGTCTTCGAAATCTGTCAAATAAATGTTGTGTTTCTCTAGTTCACGTATCCATGGTCCTAGTGTTATCGGCTCTATTTTGCCGCATATGATTTGCTGGTCTAGTACCTCAAACTGGCAGTTGTACTTATCGTTTACGTCCGAGATATGAATTTTGAATACTTCATGATCTATAATATTAGTATTTAATCCTGCGAACAAATCATGACGAATTCTCTCTCTTCTCACTGGTTCATACTGCATGTCAACAACGACATCTCTTAAAATATAAGATCGCTGTGATCCTGTGTCAATTATTGCTCTTGTGATTCGTTCCGAATTTTTTCCTCTCAGTTTCACCAGGAATGTTTGCAACACCACCTTACAAGATCTCACCATATTTGCCAGCATCTGATCACTTCGTTCTAACTCTTGCCTCGTATGAGGCTGTTGTACTTCAAACTCTTGCTCGCATATAATAGTATGGTGCGTTTTACCACATACCGTACACCTGAGTCTGCTTCTACAAACAGCCATACGATGACCTCTAATCAAACAACGATAACAACAGCCTTGTTTATTTAAAACACTCTTTTTCTCTTCTACAGACATCTTCTGAGCCTTTTTGCATTCCGCACTAGCATGCTTGTCGCTGCAAAACACACATTTAATTTCTTTAACCATAGTTAATAAGCCTGTGGCAGTGGACATATTTCGGGCGGTATTCCTAAACTTCATGTTGTGCTCCTTCTTTATATATTCTTTTCCCATAGAGATGTTTGAGACGCCAAAGCCTGACAAAGCTAGTTTAATTTTTTGTTCATTTTCTAATTCGGACTGCAAAAACTTCATTAGTCGTTTTAACCGATATCCAGCTACATCGGTTTCATCAAACTCACTTTGGTCTTCATCTTTCTGATTGTTTTCTTCATGAACAACATAAAAACTGCTTCTCTGCCACGTCCTTAAAACGTCTTCTGGCAAACATGACTCTACCAAAGGCATGAGCATTGAAGCGCACCGTCCTGTCACGGTCGCCAAATGTTACGGTTATTCAAGTTCCCTAAAACCTGCAATTAAAATAAAACCATATGTTTCTTCTCGTAGGTAAAATGTCCTTTTATTTTCCTCCGTCTTCTTAGAACCTTCTTAATATTATCACCAGTCGTCTTGAAATATAAAATTCTAAAGACGTTTGTGCTCATCAAAAATCTATTTACGACTGACAAACTAAAACAAAAATGGGCAACGCATACTAAATTAATTGAATGAATATAAATCAAAGTTTTCTATGACAATTTATAAAAAGCTCTAAGTAGTTACAACTAAATTAACCTTGATTTTCAACAACATCTTTGGAAGAACAACAACAGCTGTACAAGAAGCTTTCACTCAAATTGCGTAGGCGGCGAACCTCTGGGACTGCACATTAACGAAAGCAAAACAAAGTACTTGATGGCCTCGTCTACAAGAACACCTAACATTGGCCCCACAATCTAGATAGAGGAACACGAGTTTGAAGTGGTAAAATGATTTACCTACTTTGGGTCAATAGTAGCAGCCGACAATAGCATTGAACCAGAAGTACGCGCACGACTGCTCAAAGCCAACAAAGCCTACTATTGTCTGCCAGGGCTCTTTAAATCCAAGCATCTAACCATAAAGTCTAAACTTTTACTATGCAAGAGGTCAGGACCGGATCCCGGTTTTATAGCTTTTAAAGAAGAAGAAGGCCAAATGATTGTGGGGGTGCTTTTGTATCTGATACCTCATTAGTAGAAGATGATAAAATTAAATACATTATGTATCAAGAAGCATATAATTATTCATTCTAAGGGTTTAAACTGAAAAATTAAAAAATAAATAAAAAATAAAAAGATAAAAACCCAAAATATACATATTTTAGTATGTTAACTTAGCAAACGAGTTTCTTTGTACGAGCATAACGGCATTCCATTAACTTTTGCAATTTTAAAATATCATTCTGCTCAAATTTACCAACACCAATTTTTTATTCAACCCTTTGAAAAATACTTTAGAATATCTGATGGCGTTTAATCTTTTAATAGACGATTTTCATAGACCAATTGTAGCGAGGCTTCCCAATCCTTCCGTAATTAATTTTAAGACCAACTAACGAATTAATCCGTTTAAAATTACGTTTTGTCGCTACCTCTTTCAATCTGTTTAACAAAGGATGCAAACTACCCCATCTTTCTACTTACTCCAGTTGCGTGTCAGTTAACACTCTCCTATTATAGCACCAATACAGTGTCTTCTTTAATGGACTTTATAAAACCCTGTTGAGAATTAATATTTTTTAGTGTATCTTGTTTGAAAATGGTCTCTTCCAGGGTACAGGTCAAAGGTATTCACGACATATTGTTGCAATGATGTTCATATAGATATGTTGATTGAATATTTTTGGATTTATTATGAAATATAATTTTTAACTTTCCAGTATAGGGAAGTTATTGTAATAGGCCCGAAAACTTTCAACGTATTTTCATTTTTCAACGTATTTTCGTTTTTCATAGCATTTTAAGCAAAAATTTGTGATTGTGTGTGCGTACGTATGTAATAACGACTTTGTTGAAGATTAACGTTAACATTAACGGAAATATGATCTAAAAAGATTTTTATAAAATTTGGTCGCACCGTTTTTTAGATTAAACGACATAAGTGATTTCGTTTATTTTGGTGATTGTAGACTCAAGGTAGACTGTTTTATCGACTACTTCGTGGACGGTTATTTCTTCCCATTCTAAATCTTCCTGCCCTGGATTGTTGCATCACCTTCGTTTTTCTTCGTTTATTTTCAGGCCTATGTCCTTTGCCGCCTCTTTTAATTCGACATAAGCTTCTTTTGCTGCCAAAAAGGACCTACCCACGATTTTCACGTCATCCGCATATCCAAGTAATTGTACCGACTGTATACTTATTGATTCACTTCTCTGGACTAACGTTTTCCTTATTACCCATTCTAGGGCCAGGTTGAAAAGCATGGGGGCCAGGCCATCCCCTTGTCCTAAGTCCTTGACGTACTTAGAACTCTTCTGTTATAACATTTTGGATCCTTACTTTCGCCAGTGAGCTGTTTGTGGCGCATTTGATTAGTTGTACCAACTTTAAGGGGACTCCTATTTCCTATAAGATCTCGTATAGGCTCTCTCTGTTTATTGAGTCATATGCCTGTTGAAAATCGAAACATATATCTGGTATACATCTACATTCCTTTCGCAGGTTTTCTCCAGAATTTGCCTTAAGATCAGCAGTTGGTCCGATGTTAACCTGTTTGTGCTAAAACCAGCTTGATATTCTCCTATAAGGCCTTCCGCTATAGGTTCCAGTTTTTGTTTCACAAGTATTGTGAAGATTTTGTAGCTGGTGCTGAGGAGTGAGATGCCTCTGTAGTTTTTGCAGTTTAATTTATCTCCTTTCTTGTATATTGGACATATAATCGCTTTCTTCCAGTCCTTTGGTATAACTTCTTCCTCCCAGTGGTGCATACGAGTTCGTGTAAGGTTTGTAATAGTTGGGGTCCTCCTTCCTTTAGCAGCTCAGCTGCTATTCCATCGGCGCCAGGCGATTTGTTGCTGTTTTGCCTTTTTACAGCTTCCCGCACCTCATCCAGTGTTGGTGGTTCTATTGAGATGTTATCTTGGGGAATTACAAATGCCTCTGTCCGTGCATCCTCGTTTATTATGGGGATAGGATTCAATAGGTTCTGAAAATACTCCCTACACCTTTCCTTCATCCTATCAGGATCTGCCAACAAGTTCCCATCTATGTCCTTGCAGATGTCCGTTCTTGATTCTCTAGATTCTCCTATTTAGATATTCCCTCTTCTTCTTTCTGCAGAGCTTGTCTGCGATTTTTCTTTTTTCCTTGAAGACTTCCATCCTTGCTCTTGTTGGCCTTGCGATGTATAGAAGTTTTCAAACGCCGTGACACAAATAATTTGAAGGGTTCTGCGCACCTCGTTGCCCAATTTCATAAATTTTGTTCTATCATTTCCCCTCTTTTAACTTAAAAAGGCAACAAACGCAGAAAAAACTCAACAAAATAATTTGGGAAGGGATGTGCGCATGCCGGATGAATAAAGTTAAGTAATCTTTATATGTATTGAGCAGAGCTTTTAAATACATGTAAAACTCCTGCTCAACAAAGGCAGTTTATCCATCGTAATAAGCATAATATTACTATAATTATGCTAAATATTTCTCATCCCTAAATTTAAAATAAATTAAAAGAATTGCTGGAAAAATTTCTTTTAAAGATATGAGCATTTTCATTCATAAATTGGGAGTTCTCCGCAGCCGCAAGCAACACAACCTCCCCAGGCAGAAGCGGGCTTGCGACTGGCGGAAAATGTCAAAAATCTAGTAATCAAAGTGATAAAAACACAAATATCGTATTTTTTAGTAGAAATTAGGTACTACAAATTATTTCTGTGGCATTTGTGTAAAATATAAAAACCTTAAAATAAAAAAAATATATAAAAACGGGTGTTTTTCAGTCATAATTTATAATTTTTTTAAATAATCATTGAAGTCCCAGAAAGATACACCTCCCGGTAGCAATACGCAGTCGCGACTGATTACATGGCAACAAGTGATTTGATAGGAGGAGTTAACTGAAGCTTTTGTCTGAACTTTTAAACATTTTTAAGAGCTTAGCTGGGGAACATGCGCGGGATGTCACGAGGTTTGAAAACAACTATACTCTCGGTGGCTCTGGTTTCTTTCTTCAATTGCGGCTCTACAGTCCTGGTCAAACCAATCAATTCTAGTCTGTCTGGGGGCCCAGCCTAGTGCCTCATTTGCTGCCCCCTTTATGCTGCTTTTGACTTGCTCCCATTTGTCGTTGATGCTGGGCTGTTCATCTGCCTCTCTCAGGTTTTGTGCGACAGCATGTAGGTAGGCATCTCTTAAGGCCATATCAGATCAAATTTTTGAGCAGCGACAGCAGCAGCGGAAGAGGCAGCATGCTGCTTCTTGTATCAGATTCGTTGTAGCATCAGCAGGCAGCGGCGGTTGTAAGCGTGGTAAGCGTCTTTAATAAAAAACTGAAATGTCAAAAAAAGCTGCCTTGGTGGCCAGCAAAATTAGGATTAGGAATGAAAATGCAGCGGCAGCATTCAGTGCTGCTTCTGTGGTCATGTGACCCGCTTTGACCAATAGAAACAGTTTGCTGCTGATATTTTTGTTGCGCTGCTTTGGATCTGATACAGCCTTTACTTCTTCCCGTTTTAGCTTTTCTATATCGTATTTTGGTTGAGTTTGCCCTCTATGCGTTTTAGTTGCTATCCGGGTTCTCAATTTCACTTTGACTAGATAGTGGTCCGAGCCACAGCACGCTCCTCTCTTTGTTCTTACGTCCAGTATACTCCTGGCCCCTCTTCTCTCAATTAGGACGTGGTCTATTTGAGTATTAGTTACTCCGTCTGGTGACTGCCACGTCATCTTATGGATATCTTTGTGCGGGAACATTGTTGAACTTACTACCATTGAGTTTGAGCTTGCGAAATCGATCAATCGGCTACCATTGTCATTGGTAACGTTGTAGTCCAGTAAATAGGTACTTTTTCTTTGCGAAAAATACCGCACGCGATTTTTTATTACCAAATGTTTTTACATATTTTTATGAGCTTAAATTCAAAATGGCGTCATCCCCACCCTTATGCTTCACTTACAATGAAGGGAAACGCGTTTAATTCTATATCTCCGAAACTATGCATTTTACGACAAAAATGTATTATAATCTTTTTTGTAGATAAATAAATCCCACCAAAAAAACATTAAAAATGTGAATTAGAAGTTCGTGGGCGCGGAAATTATTTATTGGGACAGTTTAAAACACACTTATAACAAAAAGAAGTGATATGGATTAGTCAAGATGAATCGTTAATAGCATGAAATAATTAAACACGTGCATTTACGAACGAATTCAAAGGAATTTTACAACAGTTTTAGAGCATGAATCTTAGCTGCCCTTCGAAATGTAACAAATTTTATTAGAAGTACTATAGACTGAGCCACGCTGAATTCAGCAAAGATTCATGCTAGGTATACAACGAACGCGCCAGCCAACTTTTTCGCGGTTGATAATATTTTATTGAGTTTTAAATAAAAATTGGCAGTTATATAATTCCTTTGAATTCGTTCGTAAATGCACGTGTTTAATTATTTCATGCTATTAACGATTCATCTTGACTAATCCATATCACTTCTTTTTGTTATAAGTGTGTTTTAAACTGTCCCAATAAATAATTTCCGCGCCCACGAACTTCTAATTCACATTTTTAATGTTTTTTTGGTGGGATTGAGTATACTATATAGCTTATTATGTTCTACTTATCATTCCCTTTCATTTGATACCCATGTCGAAGGGGTTGTGAAGAAAATGGTAATCCGCCCTCTTGAGATGACAGCCATGGATCTAACCAGATATTGAGTATATTATATCGCTTATGGTATTCTACTTATGATACCCTTTCAATTGATAGCTATGTCGAGGTGGTGGTGAAGAAATGGTAGTCCGCCCTCTTGAGACGGCCGCCATGGATACAAAGACATTGCTTATTGTATTCTACTTATCATACCCTTTCATTTGATACCCATGTCGAGGGGGTTGTGAAGAAAATGGTAATGGGTCCTTTTGAGGTGGCCTCGGTGGATCTTACTATTTATTGAGTATACTATATTGCTTATTGTATTCTACTTATCATACTGTTTCATTTGATACCCATGTCGAGGGGTTGAGAAGAAAATGGTAATCCGCCCCCTTGAGATGACCGCCATGGATCTAACCAGATATTGAGTATATTATATCGCTTATGGTATTCTACTTATGATACACTTTCAATTGATACCTCTGTCGAGGTGGTGGTGAATAAATGCTAGTCCGCCCTCTTGAGACGGCCGCCATGGATATAAAGACTTAGCTTATTGCATTCTACTTTTCATACCCTTTCATTTGATACCCATGTCGAGGGGGTTTTGAAGAAAATGGTAATCCGCCCTCTTGAGATAACCGCCGTGGATCTAAATATATTTTAAGGATACTAAATCGCTTATTGTGTTCTACTTATCATTCCCTTTCATTTGATACCCATGTCGAGGGGGTTGTGATGAAAATGGTAATCTGTCCTCTTGAGATGACCGCCGTGGCTCTAACGGTATATTGAGTATACTATATCGCTTATAATGTTGTTGTTATTCCCTTTCATTTGATACCCATGTCGAGGGGGTTTTGATGAAAATGGTAATCCGCCCTCTTGAGATGACCGCCATGGATCTAAGCAGATATTGAGTATATTATATCGCTTATGGTATTCTACTTATGATACCCTTTCAATTGATACCTATGTCGAGGTGGTGGTGAAGAAATGGTATTCCGCCCTCTTGAGTCGGCCGCCATGGATATAAAGACATAGCTTATTGTATTCTACTTATCATACCCTTTCATTTGATACCCATGTCGAGGTGGTTGTGAAGAAAATGGTAATGCGTCCTCTTGAGGTGGCCTCGGTGGATCTAAATATTTATTGAGTATACTGTATTGCTTATTGTATTCTACTTATCATACCGTTTCATTTGATACCCATGTCGAGGGGTTGAGAAGAAAATGGAAATCCGTCCTCTTGAAATGACCGCCATGGATCTAACCAGATATTGAGTATATTATATCGCTTATGGCATTCTACTTATGATACCCTTTCAATTGATAACTATGTCGAGGTGGTGGTGAAGAAATGCTAGTCCTTTAGACGGCCGCCATGGATATAAAGACTTAGCTTATTGCATTCTACTTTTCATAACCTTTCATTTGATACCCATGTCGAGGGGGTTTTGAAGAAAATGGTAATCCGCCCTCTTGAGATGACCGCCGTGGATCTAACCAGATATTGAGTATACTATATTGCTTATTGTCTTCTACTTAAGATACCCTTTCAATTGATACCTATGTCGAGGTGGTGGTGAAGAAATGGTAGTCCGCCCTCTTGAGACGGCCGCCATGGATATAAAGACAAAGCTTATTGCATTCTACTTATCATACCCTTTCATGTCGAGGGGGTTGTGAAGAAAATGGTAATCCGCCCTCTTGAGATGACAGCCATGGATCTAACCAGATATTGAGTATATTATATCGCTTATGGTATTCTACTTATGATACCCTTTCAATTGATACCTATGTCGAGGTGGTGGTGAAGAAATGGTAGTCCGCCCTCTTGAGACGGCCGCCATGGATATAAAGACATAGCTTATTCTACTTATCATACCCTTTCATTTGATACCCATGTCGAGGGGGTTGTGAAGAAAATGATAATCCGCCCCCTTGAGATGACAGCCATGGATCTAACCAGATATTGAGTATATTATATCGCTTATGGTATTCTACTTATGATACCCTTTCAATTGATAGCTATGTCGAGGTGGTGGTGAAGAAATGGTAGTCCGCCCTCTTGAGACGGCCGCCATGGATATAAAGACATAGCTTATTGTGTTCTACTTATCATGCCCTTTCATTTGATACCCGTGTCGAGGGGGTTGTGAAGAAATTGGTAATCCGCCCTCTTGAGATAACCGCCGTGGATCTAAATATATTTTAAGTATACTAAATCGCTTATTGTGTTCTACTTATCATTCCCTTTCATTTGATACCCATGTCGTGGGGGTTGTGAAGAAAATGGCAATACGTCCTCTTGAGGTGGCCTCGGTGGATCTAACTATTTATTGAGTATACTATATTGCTTATTGTATTCTACTTATCATACCCTTTCATTTGATACCCATGTCGAGGGGATTGTGAAGAAAATGGTAATACGTCCTCTTGAGATGACAGCCATGGATCTAACCAGATATTGAGTATATTATATCGCTTATGGTATTCTACTTATGATACCCTTTCAATTGATACCTATGTCGAGGTGGTGGTGAAGAAATGGTAGTCCGCCCTCTTGAAACGGCCGCCATGGATATAAAGACATAGCTTATTGTATTCTACTTATCATACCCTTCCATTTAATACAAATGTCGTGGGGGTTGCGAAGAAAATGGTAATACTTCTCTTGAGGTGGCCTCGGTGGATCTAACTATTTATTGAGTATACTATATTGCTTATTATATTCTACTTATCATACCCTTTAATTTGATAACCATGTCGAGGGGGTTGTGAAGAAAATGATAATCCGCCCTCTTGAGATGACAGCCATGGATCTAACCAGATATTGAGTATATTATATCGCTTATGGTATTCTACTTATGATACCCTTTCAATTGATACCTATGTCGAGGTGGTGGTGAAGAAATGGTAGTCCGCCCTCTTGAGACGGCCGCCATGGATATAAAGACATAGCTTATTGTATTCTACTTATCATACCCTTTCATTTGATACCCATGTCGAGGGGGTTGTGAAGAAAAGCCCTCTTGAGATGTCAGCCATGGATCGAACCAGATATTGAGTATATTGTATCGCTTATGGTATTCTACTTATGATACCCTTTCAATTGATACCTATGTCGAGGTGGTGGTGAAGAAATGGTAGTCCGCCCTCTTGAGAAGGCTGTCATGGATATAAAGACATAGCTTATTGTATTCTACTTATCATACCCTTTCATTTGATACCCATGTCGAGGGGGTTGTGAAGAAAATGGTAATCCGCCCTCTTGAGACGTGTACCATGCGTACCCTTTTTGTTAATCATCGAAATAATAGGGAATGCTATTTGACATCAACAGTGCTGGATTTGACTAACTTGTAAGGAATATGTCATATTTTTTAGAAACAAATTACGATTACGAACTCGGCATTCGGTATTTCAAAATTTTACTGTACATTTGTACTGTGAACTACATGTTTTTTATAGTACCTAACGCAATCTGATACCATAGTTGCGACTAACCACTTTAAATGAATACATTTTGTTAATCATCTAATGCCATCTGGCATCAACAGTTCGAGTAAACACTTTTCGACTAACTAGTAGCACCATCTCCTTTATTGAGCAATTGAAATAACTTAGAGCTCAGTTTTGAAATGAAACGGGGAAAGAAAGGAATTTTTTTTTTTTGAATATACATTCTCCGACATTTAAAGCGCTATAACTCGTGAAATATTAGCCCTATCTAAAAATTATAAAAGCAAAAATTATAGATAATCGTGTGTTCTATAAGTCTTAGGAAGGACTTTTTTATGGCGGGCTAACCGTTAACGAAATATAGTGCAAAGAAAGTAAGGTATAAAGTTTGAAGCACTATAACTCCGAACATATTGACTTTACAAAAAAAAAATTCTGAACAAAAAAGTTAAATCACTTATTTATCTACAAAAAAGATTATATACATTTTTGTCGTAAAATGCATAGTTTCGGAGATATAAAATTAAACGCGTTTCCCTTCATTGTAAGTGAAGCATAAGGGTGGGGATGACGCCATTTTAATTTAAACTCATAAAAATATGTAAAAACATTTGGTAAAAAAAATCGCGTGGGATATTTTTCGCATTACGAACAGAGCCGGCGCTTGCATTTTTTGCGTCCGGTGCAGTAAGCTATATTGCGCCCCATTAGCTCTTCATTTTTTGGTCGCAGTGAAGAACAATGGAAAAATACACAATTCCTTTAAAAGATGAAAATGAAGTTACGGGAACACTTTTTCAATTTTTTGTAAAGATTTTCTAAAATTGCGCCTTTATCTAATTGCGCCCGGTTCAAGTGCACCATTCGAACCTATGAAAGCGCCGCCCCTGATTACGAAGGCCTTTTTTTCGACCTATTTACTGGACTATTGTGTAGGCTATGCTTTGCTATGATTCCTAGGGACTCGTCTTCCTTTCCTACTTTAGCATTCATATCTCCAATCACCATTTTAATGTCGTTTGAAGGTATTAACCTAATGATGTTTGTTAGCTCTTGGTATAATTCCTCTTCTCATCCGTTTTCTGTTCTGTGGGCGCGTGGACGTTTATAATACTAATGTAGCCTTGTTTTAATGCGAAGCGTGCATATCCTGTTGCTGACTGGCTTGAAGTCCAGAATCAGTGATTTCATTTCCTTCTCTATGATGAATGCTACTCCGAACTCTCTTCTTCCACTCGATGATCCGCTGAAGAGTACCGTGTGGATTTTTAGATTCATTATACCACTGTGGGACCATTTTGTTTCTTGAAGGGCTGTGATCTTTAAGTTATATTTTTTAAGAAGTAATAAAAGCGAACGCAGAGCGCCCGTTCTGTTGAGCGTCCTGACGTTCCATGTTCCAAGATCGAATTCCATATTCCATTGCCTGAGTCGTTGCCGTTGAGTTCGTCCTGTCTGAGGCCTGCCTTGAGGATTCGTGACGGGTAGGTTTTTACGATGGAAGGTTGTCAGCCTGCCGCTCAACCCCCAACCTGGAGGACCAGTCCGGTATTTGCTTCCGTTTTAGGCGCGAAACACTCGCCTTTCACCCTCCTCAGTCTGTTACTCTTGTATAGACAAGAGCATCCAGGGGACACTCGATGTAAAATCTACATCTTCGTGGAGGTTGAGGTAAGATTCGGTAGCATATCGGAAAATCTTAGATCGTGTAGACCTTAGATCGCAGGTGTTACCCAGGATTTATCTCTTTGTTGTACCGGCACCATCAAGGGTCCCTGAGGCCGTTGCTACCATTTGACCCCCCCCCCCTGGTCAAACCCACATCCCAACTAATTTATTTTATAAAACAACAAAATAAATTTTTACCTGTCTTTGACTATATGGTAGGTATGAAATGTTTTCGTTTAAATAAAGTGAATTAAAATAAGACTAATTTATAATTGAATACATTATAAGACAAGTAGAATAATGAAATACCAAAATTAATATTGATGCTTAGTAGCAGGGATTAATTTAGATTAATTTCCAATTATCCATTCTTTTGTTTACGTTATTTCACTCCTTATAAATTATATTTTCAAGCTATCGTTTGTTTTACAAAACGTTTGTAATAAATACAAAAAGGAAGGAGCAGAGCCAAAATCTCAAATCTTTTTTGTACGTTGGAATTTGCTAAAACCACCCTCAACAAAATAAATTTATTCTTCCGAAGTTTTTTGGTTCAAATTTCTCATGCTCTTGCGTATACTTTATAACACGAAGCATTCTTTTGTGTATATTTTTATCCTCGGGGTGTATTTCAGATTCCCATAAAACTCAACCTTTTGAAGTTTTTACTCATGATCAAGATAAATTTTCTAGGTTTGCTTGAAGTCTACTTAAATTAAAAACTTGCAATTTAAGGCCTCAATAAAGTATTTTACGTATACACACAAAATTGAATACATCCCTTTTATTTAATTTTCATTAGGGCTATGAGATTTTTCGGTAATATTTAGTACGCTTATATTACGCTTTTCTGGGTGTTTGGGGCGTAGGTTTAAATTTGTTCAATTAAATTAAGGATAAATTGCCTAAAACATTTGCCGATTACTGGAGTTAGAGAATATTACCCTATATACTGGTTGAAAGCATAAAGCGATATAAGATTAGAATAGAACGAAGATTTGACCTTCTTAGACATTTAAAAATTCATGAAACTAACTGTAAGTTTCCTAATAAGACAAAAAAGGTGTACGGGTAAACCTAACATACATTATGCATAAAAACTTACATACTGCTTACATATCCATTATATAATTATGTGGTTGACCCTATGCATAACACTCACATTCAGGATTTTCTTTCCTTTTATACAAGCATGTCCTATTTGCATTAAGCTTCAACTTCAATTTTGGCATTTTTGATAAGGAGCAATTTCCATTTTTATGAGTCAAATATTATTTAAAGTTTCCACCTACTGTTATGACATAATAAAATACAATTTCTTTATAAACAGGTGCTGGCCATTGATAACGACTCCGGCGAAAATGGACGTGTCACTTATGCGATAAAATCCGGAAAAGGGAAGGCTAAATTCCGTATTCACCCGGATACAGGTGTTATTTATGCAGCGAAACCCTTTGAACGGGATACAGAATATGACTTGGCTGTTCGTGCACAAGATAATGGAGTGCCAAAAAGGAATCATACCACACGAGTTAATGTCGTAGTTGTGCCTATACCTGAGGAATCGGAACATGCTCCTGTCATAAAATCCCTTGACCAGATAGTCGAGGTAACAGAAAGTGACAGGCCTGGTTTTTTAGTGACGTTAGTGCAGGCAACGGATGACGATAACGATCAATTGTGGTATGATATTATTGGTAAGTTTTATTGGTGCAATTTTAACAGATATTTGTTTATACATAGAAATAAGTATTTTCCTCAACTTGATTTGTGTACCCATTCCCGATGCATTTGTTTTTTATTCCATCAAGAGTAAGGTATTTATGGGCAGACACTCCTGACTGGATGGATAAAAATTTGCTCGTATTCTTAAATAAATTAAAGAAAATATCTTTTTATTCTTTAATAAATTTCTTTAAATTAAATACGTCAGGTAATTATTTATATCGTTGGATACACTAAGAGAATAAGGCCTCCTTGTTTATATCTTCTTGAAGTACGGTGTCGTTCAGCAAATTTGGCCTTCCATCGTGCCGGCTCAGCTTCAATTCGTGATGCTATCTTTCCGAAGAAGTGCTTGTCTCATCTAAAGTCTCGTCGGCGTTTTTTATTGCAGCGTGCGCAGTATCCTGTTTGAAATGTCGTCTCAGTGGAAAATCGAATACTACCTCATTCGGCCTGCAACCAGTAGTCTGATTTTGTTGCGAATTTAAAGACCACTGCATTTCTCGTATATGTCGGTCCCATTCGGTTTCATTCGTCGTATCAGCTGCACAAGAAGAAGCTTTCACTCAGATTGAGCAAGCGGCAGGAAATCTGGGACGGCACATTAACGAAAGCAAAACAAAGTACATGGTGGCCTCGTCTACATAACATTGGTCCCACAATCAAGGTTTGACGTGGTAAAATCAATCAATAGTAGCAGCCGACAATAGCATGGGACCAGAAATACGCGCACGACTGCTAAAAGCCAACAAAGCCTACTATAGTCTGTCTAGACTCTTCAAATCCAAGTATCTAACCATAACGTCTAAACTTTTACTATATAAGACGATGGTCTTACCGGTTCTCACATATGCATCCGAAACGTGGGTGCTTAGCAAAAAGCACTCAAACCTCTTGGGCGTGTTTGAGAGGAAAATACTTCGGAGAATTGTTGGCCCCGTATGTGAGGAAGGCCGATTCCGGAGACTCTGTCTATAATGATGAGATCTATCGCGACATAGATTTTGTGAAGAAAATAAAGCTCAGTAGGCTCCGGCGGGTAGGGCATCTAGCTCGTATGAGTCGAGATGAGCCTGCTCGGAAAGTTCTCTGCGGTAAGACCTGTGGGGTGCGGCAGCGAGGAAGGCCCAACCTTCGCTGGAAGGATGGCGTGGGCCAGGACGCTCAGAGCTAAGGGATGCCAAACTGGATGACATCGGCTCAGAATCGGAACCGGTGGAGAGAACAGTTGCGAGAGGCCAGGACCGGATCCCGGTTGCAGAGCCGTTAAAGAAGAAGAAGAAGAATCGACGCAAAGCCGGTCACCTTTTCCTTCCCTTGTCACAAGCACAATTGGTGATAAGTACGGAGATGTACTTGGCCCAACTATGCCATGGTCCAATAATTTACTTTCTCTCTCTTAGCAAAAGGAATACAATATGGTCGAAGGTTTATTGGCTTGTTTTTTTTTTTTTTCAATTTAATTTTCAATTCAGCTTCAGTACATTTTCCTAATTCAGACCAATCGGCGAATCGATCACTGTACTTCTTCAGTAGTTGTCGCAACTGCTGTCGTTCTTTTATATTAATAGGATCGGTATTCAGGTCAATGTGTTCCATTGATTCCATACGACATTCTCGTGACTCAATGATCGGTCTATTTTCCTTAGAGAAAGTATGTCAGCCTCCCAATACGACAATTCCTCGTCAGGTACTAAATACACTCGACAGTTCTTCGTACATTCATCCATTCTGTAGTTCAATATGTTGCGTTGCTTTAATGACACCTCCGGAAAACCCCTTTAGCGTTATGGGTCGATCCGTGGAGATTCCTCCCAATTTATTTCCCAACGTTTGACAAATTAGTTATTTTTCACTTCTTATATTTATACGAGCTCTTACAACTTGGGTTTTCAACAATATGTCCTTGATGACCACCGCTGGAGTATTCTCGTCATCTGTAGTCACGGCTAGCCCTGTTAAACTTCGGTCTTCAGTCTTTCCTGGACTTTGATCGGTCCTGTGTGACGTTTACTTGCATTTCAGGCATCTTATATTTTTAGATTCCTTCGGACAGTTTCTAGATATATGTATGTATGTCCCCTCTCCTGACAATTGAAACATATAGGTCCTTTTTCTGCATTATTCGAACAGAATTCGCTATCTGTACAAACGACGTTCGGAATGTTATGTGGTTTTACTCTTATTTCAGGTTTTCCACTTGTTGGTTCCGTGAATTTCGCTTTAGGTGAACTTTCGGACGGCTACAAGTAAATCATTTGTCATCGAGAGCGGCATCCCTGTTGCTTTTTGGCTCACTTATTACAGAAAAACTCTATTCTCAAGATAAATTGGGAGTGAATGTTATATCTGATTTGTTCAAATGTAACCTACTGAATCTGAATCCGGGCCTCGACTAGTAGGCCCTTAGCAGACTCTATTCTCCTCTTTCATGCTGCGATGGACTGACACGCGCCATAATCCGTCATACTTCTTTAGACTCAGTTCTTGCATTTTCCGGCTCGTACAATCTCTTTGTCTCCAATGCAAGAATATCAATGGGGATCATTTCTGTTATGACGCATGCTCCTTCAACGGACGTAGAGCGGTGTACACAGATTGCTTGAGGGGCCCGGTAGGCAGAGATTATTTTCCTCCTGTTAACCGTTCGGTCCAAAGCCCTATGCATCCTTGCAGCGTCTTGTATGACAGCTGTACTATACGTTACAATATAGCTTTTTCAAACCTGTTGTTTCGGCATTAGGCGACAAGATTATATTTAGGAGACAAGCTGCTGTACCTTTCCGTCCTTTCCGTACAAAGTCCATCAGAAAATTATCGAAATCTTATAACGAAGGCTGGGTGGGTGTAGAAAACGCTAAAAAAATCTTTTTCCGCTAAAAAGTGTACGCTAAGTTCAGAATTTCAAAAACAAATCGGAAAATTGGTTTTTGCGTTGTATCTTAAAAACAAAATAAAAAATTAGAAAAACTAATAGCACCACAACAGTATTTTACTAAAATCATCATAATCATCTGTAGCACTACAGCCTATTATTGGCCTTGGCTTCCTCCAGCATTTCTCTCCATACCGATCGGTTCCCGGCTAATTCCTCTCAGTTTCGTACGCCCAACTTTACTAAATCTTCTTCAACGGAGTCTCGATTTAACGCTATTTTTGCAGGGTCGCTATCGTCAAGCCTTTGTACCTGTGCCACCCCTCGTAATCTACTTAATTTTTTACTTTAGATAATGTCGGGTCCCCGGTACAGTTGGTATAATTCGTGATTATATCTCCTTCTCCATTGACCGTTTTTGCAGACATCGCCAAATATTGTGCAGAGTAATTTTCTTCCAAGGTGCCAAGAAGAGTTTCATAAGGCCACTTTCAAAGTCCATGCCTCTGATCCAAACATCAGAACAGGCAATAAAGATTCACCTACTCAGCACAATCAAATTAGTAAATTAAAAACATCCAAATTAACATGCAACCCACGCAAGCAACAGAAAACATAAATCTCACGTGAGATTTAAAAGACTCCTTTTAAGGACATCTTTACTAATGCTCACACTAAAGACATTAATATTATTGTTAACATTAATTAACATGAGATTGACAGGTTCAAATCTGCCGTAATTCGTGTTAGAGGAGTTGAATTGTAAAAGAGGAGGTCCTCTTAGATTATATAACGACTCTCTCTAAATGACATACGCGACCTAGAAAACTTGAGTCGACCTTTCCATTAATGAGCTGATGAACAAATACAACATAGGCCACCTCACGACGCTTGTGAAGAGAGCTTAAGGTGAGTAACTTAAGCCGGGATTCATATGATGGAAGAACTATTGGGTTTTCCCAAGGAACTATACCATGTTTGTGTATAAAGAAACCAAGAAAAATTGGCTCATTTCGATATACCGTCGAATCATGGTATACCAACCAAGTTTTTGAAATTTTATTGACCTGGTATTATATAGCACACATCTCTTATACTACGCTGTATTTGAATACCATGGTATCAATACTAATTGGGTGTCCATAGCATAATTCTATTATTATATTTTTAAATTGTTATGATTATATTTACACAATTTAAGTTTATATGGAAATTTCGAGGAACCGATTTATTATTGCAAATTGTGAATTAGGACATCGCGACTTTTATAGTATTAGAATAGCCTGCACTAACATTAAGTGGAAAAAATTAGTATATACATAGATTTATAACAAATTTTTGTTCAGGCTATTCAAAATTTAAAAATCAATAATAACGGTAATATTTTCAAAAAGACCAAAGATAATGGGTTTATGTAGATAACATCTATTCACTAAAATTTTGCTAAATTCACTAATCTGTTTTTCACGGCTTGTAGTCCTTTCTATGCTACTTACTTGTCAAATAAAGATTTAATTTCTTTAGGAGTCCAAGAGCTACAGTATCTTAACGTAAGAAATATAATAATAAATACCTTACGAATGTCATTTGATTTCAAATTAGTTTGTTTTCATTTGGAATTTAAAATATTTACAATATTACACTCTTGTCGTAATAGAAACATTTGCTTTTTAAGAAAAATCGAAAATTAACACAAATTTAAAAATTAACAAAATTGCATAACAAACTATAAATATATATTTTAAGCGCATTTGTCCTACTATAGGTTATATATTTTTTATTTTACAGATGGTGACTCCAGAAACGAATTCTACATTGGTCGCGATAATGGAAATGTATTATTAGCAAAAGCTCTTGATTGGGAAGTGCAAAAAGACTATAATTTGACAATAAGTGTTACGGATGGAGTTTATACAACAACAACTCAACTCTATGTTAAAGTTATAGACATAAATGATCATAGACCAGTATTCTCCGAATCAGTTTACCGAGTTGATATATCGGAAAATATCGAAGAAGAATCGGAAATATTACAACTTCATGCCACTGATTTAGATGAAGATAAGAAACTTTTTTATACCTTACATGCGGTGCGGGATCCTATTTCATTGACATTATTTCGAGTTGATTCAATAACGGGGAAAGTAATAGTCACTCAACGGCTTGATCGAGAATTAATTGCTGAACATGTTCTAATTGTAATAGCTAAGGATCAAGGGACCCCAGCTAAAAGAAATTATGCTAAGATTGTTATTACTGTGCACGATCACAACGATCATGCACCTGAATTTACAAGCAAAATTGTTCAGGGTAAAGTGTACGAAACTGCAGAAATAGGATCACATGTTGTGCAATTGTATGCTATTGACCGCGACATAGGAGATAATGCAAAAGTAACGTATTCAATAGTCAGTGGAAATATAGGAAATGTTTTTGATGTAGATCCACTTTTTGGTACTATAACTGTAGCCAAAGAATTAGATATAAGCTCTATGCCCGAATATATGCTGCAAGTTAAGGCTACTGATGGTGGTAATCCATCTCTCTCGTCCCAAGTTCCTGTACACATTATAATAACAATGGCTGACAACGACCCTCCCCGATTCTTAAAGGCCCAACCTTCAGCTGAAATTTTTGAAAATTTACCTATCGGAATGTTTGTAATGCAAATCGAGGCAAGATCGACTTCATCAGTATTTTATGAAATAATTAATGGCAACTTCGGCGACATGTTTCAAATTAATCCATCGACCGGTGTTATTACCACAAAGGATATTTTAGACTATGAGAAAAATAAGTAATATACTAACAAGTTGTAGGAAAGAGCTTTAAATTAACATTTCATTTTTCAGGCATTTTAACTTAACATTAAGAGCCACAAATATGGCTTCCGTTTCTTCTATGTGCTTTGCGATAATCCACGTTTTGGACCAGAACGACAACATTCCGTACTTTTCACAAAACATTTATCGAGGAGAAATATCAGAAGCTGCCCCAATTGCGTCCCTTGTTTTATCGACTGATGACGAAGCATCCTCACAAGTTGGCAGTACTCCGCAGACAACGAAAAACATAATTTCCACAGTTTCATCAGCAAACAAAAGGTATTTCATGGTTCCAACGAAAATTTTCATTTTAATAGTCTTTCGTTTACGGAATAATGCCTATAGAGGAATACCCTTTTTCTATGTGTGTGTCAAGTACAATAGCACATATATAAATACTTTCTTTTTTGCAGTCCGCTCGTTATCAAAGCCTTTGATGCAGATTCAGGATTAAACGCTCTTTTGCATTATGATATTGTGGAAAATTTACCCAAGAGATATTTTCATATCGACTCGACTACAGGCGCTATAAAAACCGTGATGTTATTAGACCATGAAAAATTTCCCGTATTCGATTTTCACGTAAAGGTAATTACGAAACAATTTATTTATGTTTTATTAAATGTTCAAAAAGACAGGAGAAGCATCTTGATTTTACATTTAAATTTCACAGGTCACAGATTTAGGCAAGCCTCGTCTGTCATCCGAGTCAACAGCAAAGGTGCACATTACTGTGACGGATGTTAACGATTGTGCACCTGTTTTTAAGGAAACGGAGTATAATGTTACTTTATTACTTCCTACATATGAAAACGTTGTGGTGCTACGAATGAATGCGACTGACCCTGATAGCTCCGAGAACACTACTTTGCGTTATGATATTATAGAAGGGAACTCCGCCGGAGTGTTCGCGATTGATTCCAAAACAGGAGTTATAACAACCAGGTTAGTGGAAGTAATGTGATTATTTGTGCTCCCCAGTAGAATGAATTTAAATAATAAATAATTTAAAATCTGAACACAAAAAGTGGGAATAGTAAGTAGTTCGAATTGAAATTTAAAACCTATTTTTTATGTGGCAGTGCTAAACTCAGGAGTCTCTCTTTGTCCGTCATGTTATTTGTCACGTCATGATACAATTTCTAGCAGTAAGCTTAGAATTGGGGGGTTAAGCGTTATTAAGGTACGGAGGAGGGGGATTATTAAGGAAGGTGGCGATGATCACTGCGTTTGAACTCTTGGATGTTGTAGGAGCTCGGAAATACTGACTACGAGAGGTTATTCCGCAGTCAAGCTGGGGCCGTATTTGGTTTCTCGAGTCGGTGGATCGACTCGATAAAAAAAGCTTCTCGATTTTCTTTAAGTTTCATATTTGGTTTCACTACCAAATCGACAGCTAAGCGCATCCATACAAAACCATCAAATTGGGTGGTATTACTTCAAGGCAGCAAACCACGTATATTTAATTAAAATAGAAATTGTTAAAAGTTTATTGCATGCATAAATTGAGCTTTTTAAAAATCTTCAAACGTCTTTATCGACACGTAAAGAGACCATATCGTGTCGCCAAATGCCAATTTTTATTTATCGACAGGCGACAATGTCGACTCGAGAAACCAAATACGGCCCCTGTTCTATTTAGAAACGAATTGTTACAATAGATTAAGCACCAATAAAAATTGCATGCGAAACACATAAACAGTCATGAGACAACAAATAGACTCCTTTTAAGCAGGTCTTTGTTAGTGCTCACGCTAAAAACATTAATATTTTTATTTACATTAATGAACATGCGATTAACAGGCTCAAATCGGCCATAATTGGTGTTAGAGGAGTTGATGTGTAAGAGCGGTGGTCCTCTCAGATTGTATCGGCTCTCTCTAAACGACGCACGGCGCCTTAGAAAACCTGAGTCGACACGTCCATTAAGGAGCTGGTGGACGAAAACAACATCGGCCACCTCACGACGCTTGTGGAGAGTGTTTAAGTTGAGTAACTTAAGTCGGTATTCATATGGTGGAAGAATTAAAGGGTCTTCCCAAGGAAGGTGATTCAATGCGAATCGAACGAATCTACGTTGAACCGACTCAATTTTTTCAACATGCGAAGAATAGTGAGGAGACCAAACCTGGGACGCATATTCAAGTAAAGGTCTGACAAGGGAAATGTAGAGGTGTTTAGTGATCAGGATGCTGTTAAATTCTTTGGACCACCTTTTTATAAAACCCAAGACTAAGCTGCTCTTGGAAGAAATATAGTTGATATGAGTAGAAAAGTCCAGCTTGGTGTCAAATCTAACCCCGAGATCTTTGACAAAATTAACACGGGGGACACCCTCACTAGAAAATGAGTAGTTATAAATTATAGGATCACGTCGCCTACAAAAAGTCATGACTTCGCATTTACTAATATTAAGAACCAGGTTGTTGTTAGCGCACCAAGAGTAAAAGGTGTCGAGGTCGACTTGTAAAAGTTTGCAGTCCTCCATACTCTTTACGTGACGGTACAATTTGATGTCATCAGCATAAATCAGGATTCTGCAGTGTCTTAGCAAGGTAACAATATCATCAATAGAAAGAATAAAGAGGATAGGGCCAAGATGACTGCCTTGTCCGGAAAATGTCCGCACAAAAGAAAGAAAAAGACGTCGCTTAAGGAACAAATTGCAGAGATAGACGAACTCAGAAAGTTATATGAGAAAGTCAACAAGCAACGTAAAGAGTTTAAACCCAAAGTATCGATATGTAAGAACAAAAAAGGCACTATCTTGAGCCAAAAACAAGAAGTCTTAGAAAGATGGGGAGTGTTTTACTGAGCTACTGAATATAGACGACGAAAATGAGAGTGAAAGTGATGTGAACCAACCCGATAGGCTAATTAAGCCTGTTCTGATGTTTGGATCAAAGACATAGACTTTGAAAATGGCCTTATGAAACTCTTCTATGCACTTTTGAAAGAAAAATACTCTGCACAATATTTGGCGGTGTCTGCGAAAACCGTCAATGGAGAAGGAGATATAATCACGAATTATACCAACTGTACCGGGGACCCGACATTGTCAAAAGTATAAAATTAAGTAGATTACGATGGGTGGTATACGTACAAAGGGTTGAAGATAGCGACCCTGCAAAAATCGCGTAAGGTCGAATCCCGTGAGAAAGGCAAATTCAGGTCGGCCGAAGAAGCGATACATGAACTCCGTTGAGGAATATTTAGTAAAGTTAGGCGTACGTAACTGGAAGGCATTAGCCACCGAACGGCATGGAGTCAAAAGCTGAAGGAAGCCAAGGCCAATAATAGGCTGTAGTGCTACAAATGTTGATAAAAATTGTTGAACTTACTACCATTGAGTTCGAGGTAGCGTTACATTATTAATGGTAGGGTTGTATCAGCAATGGTTTCCTATGGCTCTTAGGAACTCCTCTTCGTTTCCTATTTTGGCGTTCATATCTCGCAGCGCCATTTTAATATCATTTGACAATACTAACCTTATGACGAAACGTTAATATTGTGCTACTTAATGGCCAGGATCATCATTTCATGTTCTTTTCCACAATTAATGCTACTCCAAACTCTCTTCTTCCATTCGATGACCCACTAGAGGGCATCGTGTGGGTTTTGAGATCCATTATGCCACTTTGAGTCCATTTGGTTTCCTATAAAGCTGTGATCCCTATGTGGTATTTTTCTAATAACGTTAAAAGCGAACGACTCGTCGGGTTGAGCGTTCTGACGTTCTAAGTTCCTATATCGAATTCCATATTTCCTTGCATGGATCATTGCCCGCCCTTAAGTCCGTTCTATCCGAGGCCTACTTTGAGAAATCGTGACTAGTCGAGTTTGTCAGCCTGTCGCCCAACCTGGAGGACCAGTCCGGTATTTGCTTTGTTTTGAGGCGAGGAACACTCACCGCCGTACGTTACTCTTCTTTAGACAAAAGTATCCAGGGGCCACCCAATGTAAAGTCGAACTTTTCCGGCAGGTGCAGCGCCGGCCCTAACCCTTGTTGATGGTGGGCGAGATTGTCTTTCGGCGCCCATTGTTCGACGCTTTCACTTCACATGAATTGTATTTCCAATTGTCCTAGATAAAATTTTTTTCGAGTACTGCCGGCCTGCCTTTTTCTTACGAGATTATATCTCCCCTTTTGCAAGCCTTATGGGCTGGAGCCCCATAAGGATTTCGAAGGCGGTTTTAGGGTCACAGTTCCGCTTGTAGCGGGAATAGAGGAAGTTTGTTTTCTCAGAGTTGCTTTCCCGACGTTTCGCCAACACCACCACCTTCTTCAGAAGCTATTTGGTTGTTTGTATTGCATGGTTAGGCATTAAGGTTTCCCCAGCTAGTAAGGTTGAGATGGTGGAGAGAGTAACCTTCTCGTTAAAAGAGGCTTCTCCTACCATCAGCCCAAAATTGCATTGTTCACCATCCTGACAATCTGTGAATTTTATGCGGTGCACTTTGTGGAGTATTCTCCTCTACTACACCCTTAGGGACTTCTGTTGGACCCCTTTCCTTTCAATATAATGCCAATGGGGTCCTCTGTTGCTGTCGGAGAGAACCCGATTACAAAAAGGCTACGCAGCAGCTTGTTCTCGTCTACAGCAAAAAGGCTTGCTCCTTCCAAGGCTTAAGGCGGCCCATCATAGAGGGCGCACCGATCCCTACTCACCTGAGTTGTTCTGAGCCCTGAGCCAATTCGGCTACCGCTTCCAGAAGACTTCCTTGCACGGTAACTAGTTGTTTCGTGGTCACAAGAGTCTCCGGATTGTTAGTCGCAAGCATGCCAATTCTGACACTTTCCGCTATTTGACAGAAGGTCGGCTTTGGAGTCGTTCTAGACTTCATTATGGGTGCGTCCGACTTTTCTGAAGGCTTTTCAAACCATATGGCCAAAGCCTTCGCCCTTTTCGCTGGGTCATTATGCCCTAGAGAACATCCAGATGAATTAACCCTCTTCTTATTAAGAAAATCGGTATCCCTTTCTTCCTCGGGCCACGCAGACCCTACCAGCCTCTACACGGAAGTAGCCTGCTTCCAGATATTGCATAAAACGTTTTCGGGCTGCGCCACCCCGTCTTCTGAAAGCGGTCGTTTTTCGAGTCGCCTCTCCGATTAGGTGCCCTTACTTCCGCTCGAGATCTAAGGAAATCACCCAAGGAAGGAGTGACGTAGTCCACCCCTGGGTTTACGGGCTCAGACTGCCCTCCCTGAAGAAGAATCCCGAAAACTTTCCTTCACTGGGACCACATTCGACAATTTGAAGCATGGATCCAAAAATATCTAACTGGCCTTGTAGGTCGTTCTTTTGGGAGCTGTGGGAGCCCCAGAAATGTTCTGAGCATTAAGAAGTTCTCCATCTTCAAAAGTTTTTTTTAAGGTATTTCTATATTGATACCACGAGCTCGGCGAGAAAGGACGGTCGCCCATGGTAGAGTTCCGTATCACCATTGGAAGGCTAATTCAAACCAAAGTTCGCCTGGTATTCGCAGTCCATCGTCAGTAGTACATTCACGCAGTACCATTCATAACTTCAGCAGGAATGTTTACACATTAGGATTGCGATTTTTATCGTGCTTAGATCCGCCGTATTCAGTCTGCTCCATGGATCTCGAGCAGGATGTGGCCTAAGGCCATATACGATCGGTCTTGGAGTCAGTGCTCCCTGCTTGTGCCGTGTTCGAGTCATATTGATGAGTACCTAGACTTGGCGGAGTACCTAGACTTTTTCGCATTCATTTTGGCGCCCCTTACCACCGGCACTGGGCAGATGGCGGTAGGATTCGTTGGCATATCGATAGATCTTAGATCATGCAGACCTTAGATCACCGATGACATTTCTCTGAATATCTCTTCGCTCATTTACTTATTTCTTTGGTGTACGGGCACCACCAAAGGTCCCTGAGGCCGTTACTACTATGTATTTGAGCCCCCAATAAATTAAACAATTTCATAAAATTCCATTGAATAGCTATTATTTTAAAATAGCCAAACTTTCTAAATATTTTTATTAGAAAAAATGTTATTATACATTATATAGTATACAACAATTTATTCGTACAATAATGTTTACATAGATGAATAAATCGTATGAATAACAATTTTCTTCTGCAGTAAACCTAATTCCTGAATACTGACTGTAATATCAAATTTAAAATATTTAATAGTAATGTTATTAGTGAAACCCATTACAGAGTACATAATAATTTATTATTGCATTTCCAGAAAACGTTAAAATTAGTCTCGTTTCCCACATTTTCCTAACAGCGTTAATTTTCTTGTCGTAGTCTTCTCATTTATTTTGATAAACCGCAGTAATATCTACCGCTGGCACGATACATAATTTCTTTTTCCTTTGTTTTTCCCTTGGTCTTATTACGTCAGTGTAATTTATATTTGCGGGCTCCTTAGGATTTTCGCTAATCTATTTGATTATAAATCGTTATAGCTTTCGCCAACTTTTCTAAATTTATTACAATAATTAAAGCCGGCTAATGTGTTTTGTTCAGTTTCAAGTTCATAACACCATTTAATTGTAACAATTTAAGCGTTTATTTTGAAAATATTTTTTTTTCTTTCAGGGATGTTGAACGGCTGGACCCATCATACAAACTTCATGTTCGTGCTTCTGACGGAAAGTTTTCTAAAGTAGCTTACGTAAATATCGATGTGGAAACGTCTGAAAACTCGAGACTTTCTTTTCAAAAGCCCGTATACGAAGGATCAATCAGTGAAAATTCAACAAAAATCACAACTGTGACTGTAGTGAATGTGCTGGGGACTGCTCTCAATGAACATGTAGAATTCCGAATCCTAAACCCAACAGAAATGTTTAGGATTGGCTTAACATCAGGCGCTGTAGAAACCACCGGGAAAAGTTTTGACCGCGAAGTTCGCGATAATTACGAGCTTATTATTGAAGCACGATCGGATTCCTCTGATAACGAGAAACCAAGAATTGCACATGTGGTGGTTAATGTTACTATTTTAGATATAAACGATAACTGCCCAATGTTTGTGAATTTGCCATACTATGCAGTCGTATCTGTTGATGATCCAAAGGGATCTGTCATTACGAAAGTACATGCAGTTGATATGGACAGTTTCGAAAATGGCGAAGTGCGTTATGAAATGAAGAGGGGCCATGGAGAATTGTTCAAAGTCGATAGGAAAAGCGGCGAAGTTACCTTGAAGCAATCGCTAGAGGGACATAATAGAGATTATGAATTGTTGATAGCTGCTTATGATGGGGGCATTACTCCGTGCTCAACGGAAGTTTCAGTTCATGTTAAGGTAAGCAATTTTAGAACAAATTATATTCGTTTAAAGTATCTTAAGTTAATAATCTAGCAATTTATGTTTATCGATGTACTTCAATATTGTTACTAATATTTAATGTGAATTAAGGATGAATTAAATTAATTAATCGAAAAAATTACTAAAAAATTTACATTTATTGTAATTTATTGTATTTTGTTCAATAAGTAAATTAATTTAAGATTGAAAAGTTCGTGTTTTGCCGAGGGACTCACCATTAATTAGGCTTTTTAGCAGCATGTTTTTAGTTGAATAATGAATTCAGCTGGTGAACGCTTTACTTACCTACATACTTACTTAGTGTTCCTTTAATCCTTCGTGGGACATACGGCGGAAACATTTACCCTCCAACGGACTTTGTTTTGCGCGACAGCTATGAGCTCTAACCAGGATCTCCCAGTTGTTGCGGCCTCCTCTCTAGTAGGGTTCTCCACGTTGTTCTAAGTCTTCATTGCGAATTCCAGTCAAGGGCCTGTTTGGCTAGATTTTCGTTTTCGCGTCGCAAGGTTTTTCAGCGCTGTCCGTTCAATGGTGTTTGCATTTATTCGCATTTCTTTAGTTTTAGCAGGATTTAGCTTTAAAACTGCTGGACTACTTTCTGTTGCCAAAGTGCTTAACATGTTTTTGAGGTCCTGATGTCTGTGGACCAGCAAACAGATATCATCCGTGTAGTCAAGATCCTTAAGGCGGTCTAGCAAACTCCATTGTATGCCGCCTGTTCCACTATCTAGATCGCCGACAAGGATGTCATATATTAGGTACTATAAGAAATAGTAAAGGCGAAAGTAGCATCCTTGTCTTACTTCTGAGCGCACCTCAAAGCTGTTGGATAATTTTCCATTATGGAGAACTCTGCATTTGGAATTGTTGTATATGGCTTTTATCAATTCTATTATTTTATCAGGCAGTCCACGTAGCCATAGTGCCTGCCATATAAAGCTCCTATTAACCTAGTCGAACGCTTTCTCATAGTCTACGAAAGCAAGGTAAAGGGGGGATCGGAATTCAGTAGATTGCCCCACTATTATTCTAAAGTTAATATGATCAATACATGAACGGCCCTTCATGATTTCGGCCTGCTGCATCCTAAGCGTTCGGTCTACTGCCTCTCTTATCCTAGATAGTTATATATGGGACAAAATTTTGTACACAGTAGATAATAAACAGATGCCTCTCCAGTTGTCCCATATTGTTAGGTCCCCCTTTTTGGTTTTTGACTATGATATCTTCCGTCCAATCCTTCAAAAAGATAGAGGTGTTCCATGGTATTTCCAGGATTGGCTGAAGCGCATCTGCTATGAGGTTTGAAACGGCTTTCAATAATTCTGGCGGAATGCCACCTTTCCCAGCTGCTTTACCATTGGCCATCGCACGAATTGCGGTTACTATTTCTGGCTTGGATGGGGCCCGAGTGGCGATTCTTGTTGGCTGTGCATTGTTGCTGTTTTCCTGATGCTCCTATGCAAGTGAACCATTCAGGGCGGCGAAGAAGTAATGTCTCGATCTTTGAAGTTTTGGAGTTTCTAATTTATTTGCTTGATAAAATAAGACCAGATGAAAACGATGAACTTATTTCTTCAGAAATTCGTGATGAAGATAACATGATTCATGGGCCATGTGCAGCATTAAATTAGTGGTTTTTACGCTTACGTCTGAAACTGTAATGGGGAACGATGACTACCAATTGTATACTGAGGACAAGTGCAAATAGGTTAAGGATCAGGAATTTGAAGTTGACAATCGTTGGGTCGTACCATTAATGTCAAAGTCGTTCAGTGCTCACATAAATGTTGAATTTTGTAATTCCGTCAAATCAATCAAATACATTTACGCCAATGAAAGGTAGTGACACAGTTTTTTTAGGTGTGGCTTAATACGATCGACGAAATAATACTGTATAAGATGGGACGTTATGTTAGCAGTAATGAAGCGATATGGCGAATTTTTTCATTTTTAATGTATGAAAGATATCCAACTGTTGTTTATTTGGTAGTTTGTCTTGAAAATGGCCAGCATATATATTTTACAACGGATAATGCTGGGCGAAGGTCTGAACGACTCCCATCCACCTCATGGCAAGTTTCGTCACGACGAAGTTGTAAGAACTTTGCTTTACTCTGAAGTTCCGATATTATACATAGAATCAATCGTTCCAACGTCGCAAACAAGGAACACCAGTGGAAGGACATCCGAACATCTTCTAGACGGATGCTTTGGAGTGGATTCATACAGTGTATCCCGCCAACGAAACCGACGTCATGCAAGTTTTAAGAACAATCCGATTTTAAGATGTAATCATTCAATTACAATAAATGGTTGCAAAAACTGAGTAATGTCTACTGGATGTACCTCCACAGCTCTGTCAACCTTTTTCGATTCACCACATCTATATGTATCTTAGCGAAGGTTGCCCCAATTCAGCTTTGAATACACTAGATGAATTATGCAGGCGCTAGAATCTTTGGAGTGCCCACACCCGGGATTTGGAGTCATCTATGAATTGAACAACGTCATAGGTCTTGTCATGCTGAAAGTTTTCCCATCCCCTTTGGTGGAGATCTAGACAACGAAAACTGGGACTTTGGACTTGGCCCTGTTTGGATTTGTTATATTGTGGCTTCAAGCCGAATATCTTGTCCAAGGTCTACTTCTGGCATATAAAGTTACTGGCGTCCTTTGATTTTTCTTAGATGGTGAGTCTCCAGTATAACTTTAAGTCCAAAATAAGGCCCATGTTAGTTAATTGGGATAAAGTCGTTGCTCGATCATTATATATGTAGAGATTTTTCTTCTTTTGGTAAAAGGGAGCAATTTTGCCTTTTCCAGCTGAACGGATAGCTCCGAAAGTTAGAGCCACTACCTAATCTTTCCAAGATCTTATTCCATAATCTTGAATTCTGGAAACGTCAGCACCACGCCAGGGCGAGAACTCCTCAAAGTAATCTGTTTCGTTTTGATTACCGGGCACATAATTTTCCTATAATGACTATTTGTGATTTTTCCTATCTTTCGAAAGTACTTTTTCTCAAATATATCTTCTTCTCCTCAAACTGGAATTCTTTACTTTTATTAAATATAAATAAAGTATTAATAAATCTAATTACATACATAAGATTGATTTTGCTTAATAATTTTAATTTTCACATATGTAGGTATCCAGTTAATGGTAAATAAAAAAGTATTGTTATTTATGTTATATGACCCTCAACCATACACATTTAAAAACGAACGTTCGTTCTCTTTTCAAACTGGATTTAAGGAAAAATCAAATATTTCTATTATTTTATATAAAACTAGTTAATCTTGTTTTTGTGGTAAGTAGTATATTGATTAAAACTCTTTAATGAATATTTTACTGCTACAAATTTATCAATGATGTTGTGTAATAGTATGGATGTATGTCCATGCTATATATATTTTAGATGGCTAGATAGTGCTTCTCCCTTTTTCTCTAAAGCCCGAACCAATCGCATTAATACCTAATTTCAATGCAGATAGTCCGACAGTGAGGCTTCGTCCAGAGCACGGCAGTTTTGGATCATGCCGAAGAGGAGCTTACTTGTAGAGAAGAGATCCAACACCTCCTCCATACTAGACTCTATCTACAAGATCAATGTTATGGTTCACTCGTATATTTCAGAGCTCCTTCAAATAGAATAGTGAGCATTTGCATCACAACGGATGAAAGATTGTTTGTATGCCTTTTTTAAGCAAGTATGACCTACCATCAGCCCAAAATTGCAATGATCACCATGCTGACAACGTCACCTCTGTGAATTTGATACGGTGCACTTTGTGGAGTATTCTCCACTTCTACACTCTTAGGGTCTTCTTTTGCACCCCTATCCTTTTCAACATTATGTCAGTGGGGTTTTATGTTGCTGCCGGGAAGTACCCGATTACAAAAAGGCTGCGCGGCAGCTTGCTCCCGTCTATAGCAACAAGGCTTGTTCCTTCCAGAGCTTAAGGCGGCCCGTCATAGAGGGCCACCGACCCCTAGGGACCAGGGCTATTTCCTCTGCCCTGAGCCTCCAGAAGACTTCCGTGGACGATAACTAGTTGTTTCCGGATTGTTAGTCGCAAGCACGCCCATTCTAACAATTTCTGCTATTTGACAGAGGTCGGCTTTGGAGTCATTCTAAACTTCATTATGGATGTCCGACTTTTCAGAAGGTTTTTGAAACCGTTTGGCCAAAGCCTTCGCCTTTTTCGCCTGGAGAACATCCAGATGATCTAACCCTCTTCTTATTAAGAAAATCGGTATACCTTTCTTCCTCGGGGGCCACGCAGATCCTATCAGCCTCTACACGGGAGTAGCCAGTTTCCAGACATCGCGTAAAACGTTTTTGGGCTGCGCCACCCCGTCTTCTGAAAGCGGTCGTTTTTTCGAGTCGCCTCTCCGTCGCCCTTACTTTCGCAGGAGATCTAAGGAGATCTCCCAATGAAGGAATGAGCTTAACGTACTCCATCCTTGGGTTTACAGGTTCAGACTGCCCTCCTTGAAGAAGAATCCCGAAAACTCTCCTTCACTCGGGCCACATTCGACACCTTCATGCATGGACCCAAAAATATTTAACTGGCCTTGTAGGTCGTGCTTTTGGGAGCTGTGGGAACTCCAGAACTGTTTGGAGCGTTAAGCGGTGCTCGATCTTCAAAAGTTTTTTTGGTTATTTCAATATTGATACCACGAGCTGGGCGAGAAAACACGGTCGCCCATTGCAGACCTCCGTATCACCATTGGAAGGCTAATTCAAACCGAAGTTCGCCTGGTATCCGAAGCCCATCGTTAGTATTACATTCACGCAGCACCTTTCACAACTTCAGCACGACTGTTTGCACATTAGGATTGCGATTTTTATCGAGTTTAGATCCACCGTATTTAGTCTGCTCCATGTACGATCGGCCTTGGAGTTAGTGCTCCCTGCTTGTGCCGTGTTCGAGTCATATTGATGAGTACATAGACTTAGACATAGACATAGACAAACAACGCCCTCAAAAAGTGCCACCAAAATTCTATTTTTTGCTCGGAATTGTTTTTTGCATTCATTTTGGCTTCCGCTTTCTTCCGTCTCCCAGATTCCATAATGTAGGTCTTTGTACTGCTGCTCACTTACAATTGCAATGACGATTTCCTCTTCGTACATTATTTGTGTGAGCAGATCTTGGGTCGTCTGGCAGTTATTCAGGCTTAGTTGTATAAACCTTATTTTCTTTCCCGTTTGAGTGCCTTCTTGAATAGTGAACTGCTCGTGCCGTGAGCACTGATGCTGTTCCTCGCTTCCAGGCAAAATAGGCATTGTCTTTAGGGATATGCCCCTTTCATCCGCATTTCAGGCATAGTTCTACACTACACTTCTACAGAAGTGGATCGAAAACTTCCTTTCCGGCCGTTCAATCAAAGTTGTATTGGATGGCGTCAAATCCGCATCCCACCCGATCTCTGCGGGGGTCCCCCAGGGGTCAATCTTATCACCGGCCCTATTTCTCATCTTTATAAATGACCTTCTTTCAATCCCCTGCAACCCACTTCTTAGCTTCGCTGACGACGGTACTCTACGGTACTCGTACAGCTTCGATACAAGACAGACTCATGCCAGATCCTGTCTTGATGATCGCGAACTAATGTCCAAGTCGATTAATAACGACATTGAACTCATTCTAGAGTGGCGAAAGAAGAATCGTGTTGAATTCAACCCCGACAAAACCAAGTACTGTCTTATCTCCAAAAAGAAGCTCAATACCTCTCCACCCTTGAGAGTGGATGGAGTTCAACTAATGGCCGACCCATCCTTACACATCTTAGGCGTGACATTAGCCAAAGACTTGCGATGGAATGACCACATATTCCAAATCGCCAAACAAGCATCCCAGTGCTTGGGATTTCTTAAGAGGTGCAAGTTCCTCCTCCAGCCATCGGCCCGTGCTGTTATTTATAAATCCTACATTCGGCCTCTTCTCGAATATAACTCCCTCGTTTGGGGCGGCGCCCCAATAACCACCTTGGCATGGTTAGATAAGGTGCAAAAAAGGGCGCTCAAGTTAATTGATGACGACACCGCCTGCTCCACCATCGACCCCTTAAGCCACCGTAGGAATGTAGCAGCACTGACAAAATTTTATCGCTACTATCATAGTGACCGTTCCTCCGAGTTAAACGCTCTCCTGCCTCCTCGGCAATCTTTTACCCGCAACACCAGATTAGCCCACTCGTCTCATTCCCTTCACCTCCAACTACCCCTTTCACGCACTCAACAAGATATGAATTCGTTTGTTAATAGAACAACTCGACTGTGGAATAACCTCTCGCAGTCAGTATTTCCGAGCTCCTAAAACATCCAAGAGTTCAAACGCAGGGTTCACCTTCTTCAATACCCCCCCGTACCTTTTAATCCTTAACCTATACCCCCCCCCATCCTCCGTACTAAGCTTACTGCTAGACATTGCACCATGACGTGACAAATGACATGACGGACTAGTAGTACAAAGGGTGACTCCTAAGCTTAGCACTGCCACATAAAAAAAAAAAAAGTTCCTTCCTGTCCTTAGTGCTGGTTCAGTTCTTTGCTATATGCCCAAACTCCCTCACTTGTAGCATCTCCTTGGCGCTGTCCACTCCTTTATTCCGCTGTCTTACCTTCCGTTGCAGGTCGCTTGACACTTGCTACATCTGCGGGCCGGATTTAGAATATTGTCAGATGGCTCCTGGGTTTGTGCTACCACAGCTTCTTCGTCAGATGGCCCTTTGGCGGAGCTACCGGCCTTACTGCAGTCCTCGGTACTTAAACATCCACTCGTAAGTGCCATTTGAAACCCCGAGGTGGCTGCCTTTTGAGGCCATTCTTACTGGTAGGTTATTTTCGCCTTCAAGCTAACCAACTTAGAAAGAAGGAAAGTTATGTAGGTGGAAAAAGTGGAAAAGGGTTTTACTCCGTAAGCTACCGAGGCCCCCGATTTAGGAGGCGTTATTCTTCATCAGTTCTGCGGTGGCAGGGTTTGACCACACTAGCACTGTTTTTGCAACATTAAATCTTTATGGGTATTTACCGTAAAGTACAATTGCAATAACTGGCTCTGTAGAAAAATTTAATTTCGCTGACATTGCGTTTTTAGAGTTTTGTGGTGACAATCAGACTGAAGATGATTTTTAACTTTTATTCCAACTTTTTGTTTTAACTGCCGTTTTCTAAGTAAAACAACCAAGAATTAAATGGAAGCCGGTTTCAATAATAAGTATATTATTTACAATATTCTACCACCTTTACATGGCTTCTTTGTTCACCTTATATGACTTTTCCTCAGTTGTTAAATACTTCCAAAAAATCCGTTTACAAGTTGTTTAATTTTTGCTTTTTTACTTACAATAAATGTTAATAGTTTAGAAAATCACAATATTGCATACTAATCAGTTTCATTTAATTACTTAATGCCATTATTAAAAAACTAGCTAAACAGTCATATAAAATTAGTTACAGCAACAAAATTTTAAGATTTATTTCGTTTTCTTTCAGGTCATTGACAAATCAATGCCGGTGTTCGGAAAGCAATTCTACTCGGACACAGTTTACGAGAACATCGAAATTTATTCCCCACTTTCTGTTGCTATTCAGGCCGACAGTCCTCTCGGTAGGAAACTAATTTATACTATCGTTAAGGGCAACGAAATGGAAAAGTTCACCGTAGACTTTAATACTGGTAAGTAATTGCTATGAAACTAGTTTCTGTTAAATGTATACAGCCCCAAGATATACATACAAACATTCAAGAAGCGGAGACTAGAATAGTTTATGATATAAATTTTAATGAAATTTTAATACAATTATGAAAAAGTTATTGCCTTTTCTAACTCGACAAAATCAGAGACGTCGTATCTAGTTGCCAATTACAATTTGTATTACGATTACACTCCGTTGTAGAAGGTTGTTGAAAATAATTAAAGATTCTAACAAGTAGAGAATTTCTTATTAAAATTAGTTGTTGGTGGTGGTGGTGTATAATTAGTTTTACGTTTCCTTAGTTCTGCAAAATTTTGTTATTAACATTTAAATTTCTTCATAAGCAGAACGGAATTTTAGTATCCCATAATTTTTTGCATTAAAACTAGTCGTAATATGTATTTGTTGAATTCGTTTCTGAAAGTTAGTAATAACAACTAGTTTCAATTTCTAGTTGTTAGAATTCTTTATGAATTACAATTTAATATATAGGTACTACTTGCAGGATTTCTTATTATTTGTATAAGCTTAATGTACGTTCGTTTAAAAGGGTAGCACTGGAAACTTTATTGTGCAAAAGCTTTGAAAATTTGTATAATGTCGCTATCATTGGTTTTACATACTCGTTAAAAACTCCTGGTAACATTTGGTTTTGAAATATTATTGTTCTACTATTATAGATATTACATCAAAAGTCACTTGGGAAATCGTGTTACTCAAAATGCTATTGAATATCAAAGGTCGCGAATATCCATTTTCCAAAAATCTCTATTAGTTTTACGTTAATTATGGTTATAAATTTCCCAGTTTATAGAGAAGTTATTATAATCATAGCGGGCGGATAATGTGGGAATGCCTTTGAATCCGGCCCATATAATAAAAGAAAAAGTTCTCTGCATTATCCTGGATACCTAGTCTTACCAGCCCAGCGCTGAGCTATCGTGTTCGAAACGATGGAGGTATTGTCTATATTCTCCGTTTCCATTGAAAACCTACGTTTGGTCGTGACCCGATCAAAAATAATATAGTTGATTAAATTTGCTTACAAGCACGCACGCGCCTGCAGCTCGCACGCAAAGAGAAAAAATAGGTATCTCACAGAAAGAAGCACACTCCTACGACTGGCATACACGCTACTACCACATGCACGAAAATCTAAAATTTTGTTCGCCACAGGCATTCACTCTCCCGCTTCAAGGACGCACGCTCACGTCACAGGCATGCACTTTTTCTGGACTAAAAGGAGCAAATTTGGAGCTTATGGAAATTGTGCCGGACGAAGAAAACCGGCAATGATCTTGGGCTTTATTTTTACTCAAGTGCGCATGCTAGCTGCGGTCTGGTGCGTACCTGCTGCATACTAGGTTTCATTGGTACTCGGGAAATCACTTCCTCCCACTCCCTCGTAACCCATACATCTACGTTTTGGGATAAGTCTAAAGGTTCATCGACTCTTAACAGACTTGTCTCAAGCTGGTGACATATCCAAGCGTACATGCGTTGCATTCGTTGACAGATGATAAAGAGGTGTGTGTATTCAAATGCGACCTAACGGAATATTCCATGAAAGGAATGCATGCCACGCAAAGGTCGGGCTACTTTCAACTTTTTCTGCAATGCCGCATTCGACATAGCACACACAAGCATAAACAACAAACACATGCACTCTTTACTTAGATTTTCAGGCTATGTGTGAGAGCCGAGACGGAACGCAACCATGCAATTATGTGTCAGAAAAAATTCGCCGCGTTTCATGGAGCCGTTGAATGCAATGCATGGGCGCTTGTATATGTCACCAGCTTCATTTGACTTGCCATTACGATACAGACAACTGCCGCCGTAAACTTCTCTGGCGAGACCGTCCCACAGGCCGCTAAAGAAAACCTGGCTAAAGAATATTGAGGGTGACCTAAAGAATCAACGGTTATCAGTTACCGAGGCTCGAGAGGTGCGCCAAAAACCGGCAGGAGTGGAAGCGAATCGTTCGCTCGGACCGCCGCGCCAGCTAACGGATCAAAGAAGAAGTATAATTTGCAATCAATTAACCTAACTTCTTTACACATACATGTATTTGTCTGCCTCAATTAAGGAGAGTTTAAGGCCGTTTCCATTCTGAACGCAAAGTAGATACCTCCACCTACAGCCGGTATTTTCGCGCAGTCTACATAATAGCAACTCGTTTCTACATAGAACAACTCAACTATGGAAAAATCTCTTGCAGTCAGTATTTCCGAGCTCTTAGAACATGCAAGAGTTCAGCACTGCCATATAAAATAAAAATTGTTAGTCTTTTATCACATAAAAGAAAAATTATCGAAAAATCTCAAAAATCACCTCACGTAATTTATGGACGACCCCTTATTGTTGACTAAGAAGTAGACAATAATTTGTTAAGAGTGTATACTTACAACTGGATAGTGAAAGAGCTGAGACGATTAAAGCTGATGTTCAAGGTGGTAAATTGTCGTGAAGGGACTGCTTTGTGCCTTAACTCCCACTAAGAGCATCCGCAAAATATTTGTCCTGGCAGCCTCAAGTGAATATTTTTATCTAGTCCTGGTAAAATAGTTTATTTGGACGTACATATAATGATTTATGTAGATTCATTGATAGGGTTCATTAGTGGTACGTTGATAAATGGTTCTTATCCAATAACCTCAACCTTAAACAACTTAGGATTATTTAGCTGTCAGGCGTTTGTTCACTCGCTTTTGTTGAAAAAATATTTTTACAATAAATTATATTGGAACCATCGCTCTTAATTTTTTAGGATCAAAAGCAATTGTCGTAGTCATGCACAGTCTAAGTAGATGTTTCTTAATATTACTTGATTTCGGTTTATTGGTTAATGTAGGAAATTAAGGGTAGATTATATTTTTTCAATACATATACAAGGGTGGTCCTTATTATAAAGGGTGAAAAAAAATTCGGCTTTCCTTGCTAAGCACCCTCCAGTTTCGTTCCTTTTGATAAGAAAGTAAAATTGTCGAAGTTTGAAATCAATCTGATAATATTAACACGTGTCACATTGGGGCCAAAGTTTGAAAAATTAATAATTTACGGCTTTTCTTTTCAAATATTTTTCGAAAGTAGTACAAGTAATTAAATTAATTGTAAATAATGAATATTCCATCAAATATGAGAATAAATTTTATTTGAATAAGATACCTTTATGAAGCACGTCATTAATTATGTCATATAGCGCTAAAGTTATAGACCAACGTGAGTTTATCTGTATAGAGTGCACTTTTGTAATATAAATTTTAGTTATATAGATTAATCAGACACTTTCGGCTGGGCTCAGGATACTTATGGCGATAATCTTGTACTGTCTGAAAAAGAGTTTATGTAAATATGTATAATACATTTTATTATCCAAGTAATTCAATGTTTTTAAGGGAAAAAAAACCGGTGCCCCGTGGCGATTATCCCGTGACAACTACCATGTTTATTCGTTATGCAATATATAATAAACACAATATACATATAATTTTGCAGTATTTTTATTTTTATTTATTCTCAAATGTAACAATAACAGTGTGATTATTTATTCAGTATTTTTTATTTCCAATATACGGCGGAGCCGGCGTCGCTTACTCACACATGCACATAGGCCACACCCACCACACACCGTTTCGGGACATTCTCCGTCCGCGCGCTCCGATTTATAAGACGTTGTCACGTCAAAATCGTTCACGTACTTTTAGTAAAAATTGTTTCTGCTTTTCATATTTTCTCATTTTGTTGTTGGAATCTTCCATAAGCTTCACTACGTGCTCTACAGTATCATTCACTACTTTTAGTGATTCTATTATTCTCTTTCCATCTCTATAACGCCTGACTGCTATCCCAGAGGTCCCGGGTTCCAATCCCGGCCAGTCCCACGGTCCTTTGCCTTTTCCACTTTCCCACCCACATAACTTTCCTTCTTTCTTCTCCCCTCTTTACATTCCTGATTCCTCCTGTCATAGCCTTCGCTAGTCCTTCCCCGCTCCACCAAGCGCATGTCAACCGTCGGCTGATGAGATTCAACTCGTTTCAGGAGGCATAACACTCCAGCGAGTAGTTTCTCAAATGCCCCGATGCCAGAGTCGCGAAATGGTTGGAGTAAAATATCGCGGCTAGGTTGTGGCAGCTCCTTCCTACTTCTATCTCTTTCTACTCTCTATCTTCCGACTAGAGCTGCTGTTCGACATTCTATATGAAAAATATTGTACTGGGACTTCCCCTAAGCCTCTAGTCTATGACATAAAAAAAATATTTTTGATTGTCCTTCCAGTAAATAGTGTCGATTAGTAGAAATTCAGGGGACAGGCCGCACCTTTCAAAAAGCTTTAACGAATTGGTTGAAACTATTCTGTTGGGAGGTCCTTCGAAAGGAAACTTGGAATATATTCCAATTTTAAATATATTTTTTTTTCTAAGTTCTTCTTTTGTTTCTCTATCCTTCTCAGTTTCTAATATTCTTTGAATAATTATGTTAGCCATTTTTTTGTCTCTAAGATGAAGGAGAAAACTTTGCTGCTGTGAATACTCCCTGTAGAATTTTCTCATAAATAATGATGCTTGGATGGTAAAAATAAAATATTCCGACCCAATTTTTGTTCTAAAAGAATACACGCACCATTTAATCGTCCAGAATGGATGGCAGTGGTGACGCCTGAACTTTATGTACCAGCAACTAATCATCTAGCTAGGGTATCATATACTGCGGAAGATACCTCATAGCCCAATTCGGATGCTCCAAGAACTTGGTCAATATTGGGGGCCGTTGCAATATCATAAGTCTTCTTTTTTAGTGTGAAGTTACACGATTGGGCATAACTTGAAAGGATTTTTATAAACCATACTTTAATAGTACTTGTTTACAAAACTAAAAGTATTGAGCTCTTTATTTTGAGTGTAGAGATTTTATCATTGGGTTACCCTTAAAAGTGACCCCAATAGTTCAAAAATATTCCAGAATTTCTTCATATTTTCATCTGTAGGCCTACTTGTGTCGATATAAAGGTTTAGAATTTAACATTATTGAAAAAAGTTTTGAAGATTCTCCATCATACATACATTTTTTAAGGCGTTTCAAAAGTTTTTTTTCTCTTTCAGCTTCTCACGGGCGGCCTTTCTTTCCTCAATGCCTGACAGCTTCATACCTTGCCAATCATACCTCCTGGACCACCTTTTTGCCTTTGTAATTGCTCGTTTATTCTCTCACTCGTTTATTCTATTAAGTCGTCAGTCGTCAGCCATATCTGATGTTTATACGACAATGTCTGCGATTATATTGAAGAAAACTACAACTCCGTCTCTTATAATTGTTCATTTGTTATTACTTACTCTTTTATTTTTGTATTGTAAAGGAGTAATAAAATAAGGATTTTGACTGATTATTTAGTATTTAATTACTAAAAAATCCCTGCTTAGGAATACAGCACTGATATCTGATCGGGCTGTTTTTGTACTGAGAGACGCGGTCGCTCCAGGGTTAACCACAATGCGACACCTGTTAATATTAACTGATCGATTTTAAATTTGGACCATTTTCGTTTTTTATATAAGGGAACAAAGTTAAGGGGTGCGTAGTAAAAATTAGTAGGGTGAAAAATAAGAACCACCCTAATATACATATATATTCAATTGTGGTAAAGATTACTTCGGATCCTGGATTGTTCTTCAGATTTAATTATACCGAATATTAGAGATTAATTCAATTTGGGCTAAATCATGTGTTGCTTTATTGATTTGCCAAACAATTTTTATTTTTAAATTCATGTCAGCTGTAAAAGATACATTCGCGAGACACTTTAATATAAAAATAATTTACACCATCTTTGTATAAAAATATCTTGATTATATTTTCGGTAAATAGAACTAAATATTAAAGTAATTTTTTCTCGCAGCACCTGATAGTAAGAATGGGCCGTGTGAGTATAAGTTTTGGTTTGGAGTAATGTATTAAATTTATATATAGCAATATTACTGCTTGCATGACGCTTTTTAATGGTTATGTAACAAGCAGCCTTTTTGTGTGCTAGTAACTGTAGAAGTAACGATTTAAAAAAGTTTATGCCTGCTGCTATTCTATTTTATGAAATATACAATTATAAATCGAAGCTTTCAATTCCATTTTATTTGCATAAAGTATGTTGTTTTTATCCATGCATGAAATTAAATTTTGTGCTGGCCTTTGGTAGGAGTGTTTAATAACATTTTTTTTAACTAATTAATATTTAAACAAATAAAATAATTATTCTATTTTAATACAGGTACGATATACGTTGTGGACGAGTTGGATTACGAGGAGCAACAAAGCTTTGAGTTAATAGTAAGAGCTACTGATAGTGTTACTGGAGTTTCTGCTGAAGTTCCTCTATCGATTTTGGTTCAAGATGTTAATGATTGCCCACCTGAACTAGAAAAAGACATTTATAACATTACAGTATCTGAGGGAGCTCCTTTTGGGACATCTATTCTTAAAGCACAAGCACGCGATAATGATACTGGTGTTAATTCATTGATCTCATATAAGATACAAATAAATGAGAAAAATAATAGCGAACACTTTCATATGGATGCAAATGAAGGAATTCTTTATCTAAAAAAACCCTTAGATCATGAAGTGCAGAGTGTTCATCATTTTACTTTAATAGCAAGCGATCAGGGATATCCAGTATTGAGCTCTACGGCTCATGTATGGGTTACAGGTAGGCATTCATATCTTTGTTTATGATAATTATATGGAGTAATTTATCTAGAAACATAGGGAATTTTGAGTTTTGTAAAAAAATAAAGTTATTATGCAGTGTCGACAGCAGTTTTATAATGGTCCTAAGTGATACATCTTTTAAGAACAGTTTCTTTACATAACATAGGTAGATAGACTTAATGCATAGTACATAGGACATAGTACTTAATGTAAAATATATAATATATAAAAAATATATAATATATAATAAATATATATATAATATATAATAATAAATATACCGGGTGCGGGAAAAGTCCAGGAACGGTCCGATATTTTCTGCAGGATAGTTTTGAAAAAAGTTTCGAGCAAAAGCTGATCCACTGAGGGTGTAATCGATTGCTGCACTATGAGGGTGTAATCGACTGACAAAACTCACCACCCCCACTTTTGCCACGGAGGGGGTGGGGTAAATCTGAAATTTCAAATGACAACCTCCATTTTTTCTCAGGGATTCTGATTCTCCGAAGAAAAAAATGAATTTTTTTTTATCCCAACCCCCTGCATCCTGCTTAACAAATTAAAACTGGCAGGATTTGCCAGTGAAATATTTACGGAATTAGAATATGTTGCTACACATATAGAACTACAAATATATTCAGACAAGAGCAAGATTCTAATTCAATCGAGGGTGAAAAAAATAAGATAAAACCTCAGCACCACCTGGGAATATAACTTCGAGCAGGTAAACCAATTTAACTCCCTGTGAAAGCAACGTTGAAACTATAAACGTGCAAAGAAGAAGAAACCTTACAAATAGAGCATACCTCTTATTGTTGCCTGCAATAATATCCAGAGGCATTCACATAAAGCCCAAAATAAGAAGCTATATAACGATCGTACAATATAGTCCGAAAGCCGGCTGTCAAAAGTATGCAAGAAATGAGTACGTACGACATATAGGCAGATTAACTATGTATTAGCAAAAGGGTGCGTTTCTGCAAAATATTGTTACAAACATGTAGGAACTCCGGTTCAAATGTGAAATATGAGCAGCTATGAAACTTTGACAGTATGTAGTTTATGGAAAATTAATAAAGGTAAACCGGTGGGTAATTAATAAAGGCTCCCGTGGTCAGTACATATAGCTCGTAAGAGTGAAGATGAGCCTGCTGGGAAAGTTTTCTGCGGTAAGACCTATGGGGCGCTTACAGGCTCTTAGACCCAATCTTCGCTGGAAGGATGGCGTAGCCCAGGACGCTCAAAGCTTAAGGATGTCAAACTGGATGATAACTGGCTCAGAATCGGGACCGGTGGAGAGAACAGTTGAGGAGTGTCTTTTCAAAAGGGGATATTTACAATTTTTATTTTTTTTTGAACTGAGTATGAGGTCTTGTTCTCTATGCTAAAATACACAATCTCGTTAACTTAATCTGAAAGAAAAAGTGATTAATTTCCAGTTAATAGCACCTAAAATAGCGTGTACGTTTCAAAAGGGGATATTTACAAAAAAACTCCTTATTTTGTCGACCAAATTCATTGTTTGACAACATTCATAGATAAATATTAACAAGAATTAATATTTGAAGAAAATTTACAATGACGTAATTTAAAACAAAACTCCAAAAGGCATAGAAAAATAATTAGGCAACAATGCAACCATATTAACACTATCCCCACCACACCTCAAAGATGTTACATTGTTCTTTCTTGTAAGAGGACATAGTTTCCTCCCAGCTGACCGGGTATTTGGTCGGCTGGAGAAAGAAATTAGAAAAAAAGTTTTATAACCACCAAAGATGAATATTATGACATTTTCAAAAAATTTGGTAATTTAAAAATACTGGGAAAAGACTGGATGCTCAAAGATTTAAAAAGCTTGGAAGCTTCTTACCACAAATTAAGGTATCCAGTCTTTAAAAAGAATAATTTGTTTTAAGAAACGGGTCCGAAGAACATACACTGTTGACTTAAAGGTCCATGAAACATATAGATTTGACAAGGCTACAGAAAAACATATCCCCCTCCTAAAAAGAGGCAAGAGGCATCCCATATCTTTGGATGATTTAGAATTGGCACAACGTCCACTAAATGACTAAATTTATAATATACCAAACAAATGAGGATATCTGTGGAGATGTACAATACAAAAGTGGATATTTACATGTAGTACAGAACAAAAGGGGGCATTATAAAAATTCCTGATCAAAAGGGGATATTTCATTTTTTTTAAATTCAGTATCTCTAAACTACATGGTCAGATATTTTATCTAAATATGCTATTATAACAATGTGTTTACATAAAATACCTACACAGATAATCTACTTTTCTGCAGACCTATGGAAGTACCACAATCAGTTTTCTTAATTTTCTGAAAAAAGCAATCACATGTAAATATCCCCTTTTGAAAAGACACTCCTCAGTTGCGAAAGGCCAGGACTGGATCCCGGTTGTAGAGCAGTTAAAGAAGAAGAGAAACCATTTCTTGCACCTAGTGGCGGGTGCAAAATGGTTCTTACAAGTTTTTGAATATGTAAAATTTCCAAAAAATTGCGAATTCTGAACACCAATAAAATCGAAAAAATTAATAAGTCATGTAATGTCGAAATGTGAACGACATGACGGAGTGGTAGATTTTTTGCTCAATGTCGATCAAAAAGCAGAAGAACTGTTTACGTAGATATTCCAAAATCCAAGCAATTGCTTTTCTTTGTAGCAATTCAAAATAAATACCGCATCCGCAACAAAATTGAGTGTCATGGAGGTAGCAGAGAAAACAAGCATATTTACAAGCAAGCACACTTCTTTGGTCAGCATTGAACGAGTCTGTTATTAATGCAGGGTTCTTTTTCTTCTGTTCCTTTAATCCCACATATAACATCTTGCGGAAACAGTTGTTGTGGCCTCTTCCAACTCGAAGCAATCCTTGCGAATTCCACTCATGGGCCTGTTTGGATAAAATCTCGTTTCCACCTGGCAAGGTCATGATTTCGTCATCTATCCTTTCTTAGCCGGCATATTCCCAGCGAAAAAATTGATATCGCGTCATCTTGTTTGAAGAAAACTTGCCCCACAAATTAGTACATTACATTTTGCCTGGTCTCTTAATAATGCTCATACTTCGTCTATTGCATATTTTAACTCACATTCTCAACTCCTGCTTCACGGTACCAAAGTTTCCCTCGACTTGGAAGCCTGTTTTAATCATACCCATTACCAAGTGCCCTCCGATTTTCGGCCTATTCTTCCATTTCTGGAAATGCTCCGTGAAAAGCTCATGGCTACTCAAATAAATCCGTATTGTGAACGTCTCAAACCTATAAATATAAATATGGCAATCTGGCTTTCGTAAACATCACAGCCTCAATCACGTCCTGCTTATGCCTTATGCTTTTGCAAAGTATTTTTTATCTAATCGCTCTGAAAAGTTAAAACTAGGTCGTATAGTTCCTCAAGTGCCTTACTCTATGCTGGAATCCCCCAAGGTTCTATTCTTGGGCCACTTTTATTCAGTATTTTTACTAATGATATTTTTATATTCAGAGATGAAATGCATATGTGTGTGAAGAAGCTTGCTGTTGAATGGCGTCATGTATTCTACTGGTGGACATTAAATTTGTTGCAGCTAAATCCTTTGAAATTGTGGTGTATTTGTATCTTTCTCATTATCTTTCACATTTCTGCTATCGCGATAAAGTCGGTTCCTTTTGTTAGCGTTATATTAATAAAGCAAGAAATCTTGGAGTGGGAGCCTGCTGCGATCACTTTAGTTTCATTGTTAGTAAAACCTACGGACTCCTTTCTAAACTTCGTTATCATTGTGGCTTGTTGAAAAGGACTGTGCGTGTGAATTTGCTTAAAGCCTTACTAGTCCCTCTTCTAATGCATGGCTTTTTCACCTATCCCTTTGTGAAGGCTCGATTATATTGAGCGAGTTTACAAGCTACTAGCCGTCGAATTCACTAACTGCTAATAAACTATTGTAAAAAATCTTCCGAGAAAGTTGAAAGCCGTGCTACTTTACTCGGTACTCTCTCGCGGGGGCTTCTTAGCTAGTAAAATAGTCGTGTGTCATCATAGTTGCTAGTGAACTAGCTGTTAGTATCTTGGTTTCATTGAACCCACTTTCATTGACTCGCGCTAGCTTGTTGACTACTGAGCGAGTGGAAAGTTGTGGAGTGGAGTTCTTTCTTTGTCTTCGCAGAACGACTTTGGAACCCTTTCCCTAAATTATATAAATTAAATTTGAATCACCGAATACATATATCACCCCGGCCCGCGGAGTCATAATGCATTTTCTAAGTGATACCATTTGGGTTGGCCACCAGGTCTATACTATCGTAAAGTTAATACATGATTTTTGAATGTGTGAATTAAAGCCGACTGAATTTTAAAAATTTGGTTCAAATACATCCTATCCTGGTTTGGTAATGAGAATGGGGGCAGGTGTCCATAGTGTAAGAGAACTTGTAAAAACTGCTCTCAAAATAATCTAATATCTTAAGCCTAAGATAATATCTTAAGAAAATGAATTCCGGCTAAATTTGCTTACTTTAATATTTTTTACATTGTTTCAGTTATGGATATGAATGACAATGCTCCGAAATTTGAACAGCCCTCTTATAGCTGTGTATTGTCTGAGCACGCTAAACGAGGACAATTTGTCACAGTTGTTACCGCTAGCGATCCAGATTTCGTCGATCATGATAATCTAATCTACAAAATTGCAGAAGGGAATGAGCTACAAACATATGACATAGATCCTGTGTCTGGAGTTATAACTCTACTAAATATGCAGAATTTCGCTGAAAACCATGTCACAGTGTTAAATGTATCGGTGACAGACGGTGTTTATACGAGCTTCACGAGGGTCAAAATTAATATATTACCAGGCAATTTACACAGCCCAGTATTTCCGCATTTATCATACGACGTTAAAGTGAACGAGAACCAATTAGCCGGACGGCACGTAATGACGGTAATTGAATTTATATTTTAGAGTGCATGTGTACCACTGAGGGGCTTCCTACTTGATTAATTTTATCTACATTTTAGTAGTCTCTATCTGCCCTCGTCGCCCTACAAAATGTGTATCACATTTTTAATATTATTTTCAATTTTTCCCAGGTAACTGCAACGGATGAGGATTTTGGTGAATATGGAACTTTGACTTATGATATTTTCTCTGACGAAATAAAGGAATATTTTACCATCGATAAGGATAAGGGGGTTATAGAAGCAAAAACTTCTTTAGACCGAGAAGAAAGAAAACTATACGAAATACCAGTCATGGCTTCTGACGCAGGTGGCAGATCTGGTTTTACTACGATTAAAGTAAAAATAGGCGACGAAAATGACAATCCACCAATTTTCCTTTATAAGGAGTACAAGGCTGTCATTAATGCAAATTTCGTAATTAATGCTACAATATTAAAGGTAAGTTAAACGATTTAATATATATTCTTGTTACTTCTATTTTGAGGGTTATTGTGTTTGAGCCCACCGGGCATACAGAGCATTCCTATTGATTAGATTAAATTTAAGAGTTAAACTTCTTACCTCAACCAAGAATGACTGCAATTCTATATTTTCTGTAATAATACCAAACCCATATATGGCTAGTTCTACTAACAGAAGAATTGAATGAATTATTTTTTGGCTCTTCGTTTATTTTCTGTATTTGAAGATTGAAAATTACCTATAACGAAAATTTATGATAGTATTCGAGGTTTGAATAGGCCAGTCAATATTATTTGAAATTTTTCAAGCTATACGCAGTTTTCGGGTGGCAGGGAAGTAAAAGTAAACTCTGGAAAGTAGTTATAATTTTTTTTACTTAAAAGAGAGAATTTTGTCGTCCAACAAAGGTAATCTGGACTATTGGGAAGTATTTTTGAGAGAAAAGTATTTTCTTGGTTTAATTGGGAGTGTACTAGTGATGAGCAAAAATGGTCTTGTTCTTGGAGTCTTGTCTTGTTCTTGCACATTTAGCAAGAACAAGAGTTAGGTATGCCTGCAAGAACAACAACAAGACAGACTGAACAAGACAAGGGCAAGACTAGACTAGTCTTGTCTTGTTTTGCTTATCACTAGTACGAACGCAATTCAAATTAAAGAAACTGCCTTCACAGTTGATATAAAACTAAGAAATTCCTGCAAAGCCACCATCAGGACAGTCAAAGCCTCATATGACAACAACTTGAGAAGCAAGCGCTTTAGTGCAAGCTGTGGTAGCAAAAACTGCTGGTCCTTGGTAAGTTCCACCAAGAAGAATTTAACTACATAACCCCTTCCTTCATCTACAATAATAAGGTGAAAACAGGCCAAGTTACTAGAATCTCTATTCGCCTCAAATTCTTCTTTGCCAGAAACTGATAAGCTATCCCCAGTTTTAAACTACAACGCCCATTCAATGGGCAGGGTATTCTACTGGTGTACAGGCACAGCACATCCTTACCCTATCATATTTCTCCGGAGTTTATCCAGACTTTTGTAAACTTGCACATGCTCAGCCCATACCGAAAAAAGGTGACTACAACAGTCCCTCCAACTACCGCTCTATAGCAATTACTTCTAGTTTCTCCAAAACCATGGAGACGATAATTAACAAAAAGCGTTTGGGATATCTAGAATCCAACCTACTTATAAACGACAGACATCCACTGGCGATATTTTAGTTTACCTTTCAGAACACCTCAACCGAAGCTTGCATCGATTTGGTGAGTGTAGTCTGGTTGCACTAGATATCTCCAAGGCTTTAAAGAGAGTATGGCAATCAACTTTGTTAGGTAAACTCAAAGCTAGTGGTGTTGATTCACTTCTACAGAACTGGATTGAGAGTTTTCTTTCCGGCCATTCAATCACGCTAGTATTGGATGGCGTGAAATCCGAATCTCACCCGATCCCTGCGGGGGTCCCCCAGGAATCAATTTTTTCCACTTACCCTATTTGTCATCTTTATAAATGACCTACTTTCAATCCCGTCTAACTTATTTCTCAACTTCGCTTAAGACGGTACCATGAGTTACTCTTACGGCTTCGATAATGCACAAGCACGTGCCAGATCCTGATCTTGATGATCGCGAACTAATGCCCAACTCAATAAACAGAGACATTAAAGTCAAGGCCGCAACAATCGAGTTGAATACAACTCCATCAAAACCAAGTACTGCCTAATTTCCAATAAAAAGCGCAACACCTCTCTATCCATGACAGTGGGTGAAGTTGAATTAATGGCCGACCTATCCTTACTAATCTTAGGCGCAACATTAGCCAAAGACTTGCGATGGAATAGCTACATTTTCAAAATCGCCAAATAAGCATCCCAGTGCTTGAGATTTCTTAAGAGGCGGAATTCGTCCTGCAGCCATCGGCCCTTGCTGTAATATACAAATCCTAGATTCGGACTCATCTCGTATTCAAATCCCATTTGGGGTGGCGATTCGAAAACTACCTTAGTGTGGTTAGATAAAGTACAAAAAAGGGCCCCCAAACTTATCGGGGACGGCGTCGTTTGCTTGACGATCAACTCTTTGAGTCAGATTAGCTCACTCGTCTCATTCCCTTAACCTGCAACTCCCCCTTTCACGCACTCTACAAACAAGTAATTCGTATCTAAATAGAACAACTCATCGACTGTGGAACAACCTTTCGCAGTTAGTATTTCCGAGGTTCTACAACATTCAAGAGTTCAAGCGCAAGGTGCATCACCACCTTCTGCAACACCCCGCATACCCTTGACCTATTCCCTTCTCCTACAAAGCTTACTGCTAGACATTGCACCATGACGTCACAAACGACGTAACGGACTCGTAGTACAAAGGGTGACTGCTGAGCTTAGAACTACCACATAAAAAATAACTTCTGCGCAAACTTTTTGTCATGCCATCTTTCTGGAGTATCCAGACTCTTAGAATCATATTTTCAGCCCATACCACAAATAGATGATTCGAGCAACCCCTCCAACTTCTTCTTTAACGGCTCTACAACAGGGACCGGTCCTGGCCTCTCGCAACTGTTCTCTTCACTGGCCCCAATTCTGAGGCGATCTTCTTCTTCTTTTTTGGCATGCCTAAACTCGGAGCGTCCTGGTCTATGCCATCCTGCCAGCGGAGGTACTTAATGTGCCTCACAGAGCTCACCCATCGATTTGGTAGGTCTGGTTGGGTTGACAAAGATACCTCTATAGCTTTTGATGGCACTCCGTTCTGTCAGGTAAACTCCAAGCCGTGGTATTAACTCAGTTCTGTAAAACTGGATTGCAAGTTTCCTTTCCGACCGTTCAATCAAGATAATACTAATCCACCCTCGAAGCTATTTCTGCCGAGATTCCCCAAGACTCAATTTTGTAACCGGCACTATTTTCGATCGTGATAGCTTCGCTGTAGACGGTACCGTGTGTTACTCATGAAGCCTCGATATAAGCACATTCCATAGCATTGACTTATGTCATATTTAATCAGGGCCGTCGAGAGAAAATATTGCCCACAGCACCATAACAACTCGATTATGGGACAATCTTTCGTAGTGAGTATTTCTGAACTCCTAAAACATCCAAGAGTTCAAGCGCAGCGTTTATCGTCATGCCTTCCAACATCCTCCAGATTCCTCATAACCCTGAACCTATGCTAAGCCTCGAACTATCTTACTACTAGACATTGCACCATGACCTGACGACGATATAACGGATTGGTACATAGAAAAAAAAATATCAGAAGATCAATTTCTTTTTAATGATTCATTAGATTCAGTGAACCTTATAATCAAATTCAGTTAAAGAGGGCGGGAAACCTCGCCACCTCTAATCAAAATTTAGAAAATAGTTTCAAGAAATCTAAACTATTGACTTTAAAAAATTCCGAAATAAAACGAAAGTTGAATCTCATGAGAAATTAATGAAAAGGCTGCGAAGCGCACTTGGAGTGATTTGAAATAATATTATAATGCCAGTATGTGATATATGAAAATTTGTAAATATGGTCCTTTGTGAAAATATGTGCATGCAAATTTTGGCGCGTTTGGTGCGTAAAGGTTATTTTATATGTAAGTTTCAGTTTTCACTTTATTTTTACAATTGAAATTATACTGTGTTCTTAATTATATTTACATTATTTATAATTATAATTAAAGATAATAAATATTCCACTTTACTTAGCCTTAGTTTTGTTTCAAGCAAACTCAAATTACTTTAAAATCGCCAACCTCTTTAAAAGTTAGTCACTTTATCAAAATAATTCTCATATAAGAGTTATCGTTTGGAACTTTATTTTGCAAAACTGGCGTAACTTCATATTCCCTGCAGTATTAATATAAATAGGACTAGCTTAATGGCCAAACATTTAACTGAAACCGTTTTTGCTGACATCGCCAAAAGTTCAGTTAGTCTGCAAAGCTAAACTTTCTGGATATAATTTTAATGATCAATAAACACAATTAACACTATTCACGGCAATGACTAGGATTACACGCCCAGAACATGGGTCGCATTTATCCTAGAAGAGTTTATAGAGAAAGAGATAAGAGGATAAAGCATACAATTTAATCATTCTGAAACCTTGAATATGAGTTTTGTAGCCTCAAACAAAGCAGCTTTGCTGTCCTTTTTGAAAGTTGAGTACCTTAGGATCCTTCGTTAATCTTAAATCATATCCTGCCTTTAGACAGAGGCAACAACAACTTTTTTATGGCATATCTTTGCATAAACCTTTGTTCAGACCGCTCTTGTCAATTGTGATGTCTTGATCCCTTTGCCTTGACAAGGGGCGATAAAGGGGGAACTGCTCAGTGTGCAATCGAATGGAGCTGCCTGAAAATATACATACGAATAACTTCTCGCTTATCAAAACAAAGACCGCAGGAGCACCAAAGAAAGCGTTATAACTACGAAGGACTTATCGGAACGCAGGCTGTGTTTGAATTAAGAAAATTAACAAACTTAGGGTAGATTTTATGAATAGGGGAGCTGACAATGATCCCCATAATTTTCTTTGCAACCTCAGGGGGAATTAAAGGGGAACTACCCTTGAGCGCATCAGTGCTCTTGTCACCAATACACTTTTTAAGTTAAAAACTTATTTAAAACTCAAATGGCATTGATTGGTTGCATTATATTATGTATTTTTAAGATAAATAATTTGGTGCTTAATACAATTTGTTTGTTATCCTATTTTATTATGGTTCAACTATTTTTTTTGCAGGTAAAGGCAATAGATATAGATGACAACCAGAACGCAATCGTACGATATTCCATCCATGATTTACAAAATTCAGGCATAAAGAGTCTTTTTGCTATAAATGAAGATACCGGAACAATATACCTTCAAAAATCTGCCATGAAGTGGGAAAATCAAGTATTTCAATTTTTTATCAGAGCAATGGATGGTGGAATACCTTCGCTTCATTCAGATGTCCCCGTAACGATTTTAATAGTTTCCAACGATCAAATTCCCCCTTCATTTGAAAAGAAAGAAAGAAAATTATTTCTCACGGAATCCTCTCCACCTGGAACTGTAATAACTCGTGTGAAATTGGCGGGAAATGTAACCGGAACATTTAGAATTATTTCTGAAAGCACGGAGAACCATTTTGCCATCAGCGAGCGTGGAGAATTAACACTGGCTAAAACTCTTGATAGAGAAAAGAAAGATGTTCATACAATTGGAATTTTAGCTGAAACAGCAGGAACACCGCCATATTCTGCTATGTGTGAAATAACACTGCATGTGCAGGACGAAAATGACAATGCTCCAATTTTCGAAAGCAACCCGTACAATCTCCTTCTTGCTGAAAATATGGAGAAAGGCACATCTATAATGAAAGTTACCGCACGAGATTCTGACAGTGGCTCGAACGGAGATATCCGATACTATTTAGCAGATGATATAGGCGATGTTGCTAATATATTTGATATTGACGTATACACTGGGTGGATAACAACACTAGTACCTTTAGACAAAGAGAAACGTGGCGAATATCGCTTTCAAGTTATAGGCTCTGATAATGGTCAACCCAAGCATGTCGGAAAAACTACCGTCATGATAAAGTTGATGGACTATAATGACAGTCCTTCAGTATTTAAGCGGCCAAATTACGTAACTTCTGTGAATGAAGATGCTTTACCTGGAACAGTCCTCTTGCAAGTATCAGTTAGCGATCGTGATACCGATATAAATGCACCAATTGAATATTATATTGTTTCCGGTGACTCCCAATCACAGTTCCAAATACGTCCAACTGGTGAAGTTTATGTTTCAAAATCTTTAGATCGCGAAAGTATTTCTTTTTACGAATTGGGCATAGTTGCAACAGATGGTAAATTCACTGCCAGAACCAATGTATCTGTAACAGTAATGGATGTTAACGACAATCCACCATATTGCTTGAAATACCGATATAGAGAAAGTGTGAATGAATCGGTTATTCCCGGAACATATGTTTTGCAAATTCTCGCTTCTGATGCCGATGAAAATGGTAGTGCTAAACTAAGATTTTATTTAACTGGTAATGGATCTGATGATTTCACTCTGGATAAAGACAGCGGCGTTTTGAAGACTGCTCGTCAGTTTGATCGTGAACAGTTATCGCGATACTCAATGACAGCCCATGTTCAAGATAGAGATCATTTATCATGGGAATGTTCATCGAAAATTGAAATTAATGTTTTAGATTTAAATGACAACGCACCAGATTTTACAATGGATACATATACGGTAACACTGCCAGAAGACGCTGAGGTAGGAACATTAGTAACAAAAGTTCATGCGACTGATAAGGATATAGGTGCTAATCGCAAAATAAGATACTCATTTTTGGATTCAGGCAAAGATAACTTCAAAATAGCATCCGATAGTGGAATTATAACGTTATCAAAACCGTTGGATCGTGAAATGATTGCCATTTTTAATTTATCAGTTAAAGCCTCCGATCAAGGAGTTCCTAAATTGTCTTCGATTGCTAAATTAATTGTAAATGTTCAAGACATAAATGACAATCCTCCAGAATTTTCATTTAAACACTTCTTCGCCACAATTGCGGAATCAAGTGCTATGAATACGGAAGTTACAAAAATTGTTGCTACATCACGTGATACTGGAATTAATGCAGAAATTTACTATTCTATTATTGGAGGCAATGAGCAGAAAAAGTTTTCAATAGATCGGAACACAGGAGTGGTGACTGTCATTGGGGATTTAGATTTTGAGAAAACTAAAGATTATTTCCTTACTATTCAAGCAGTAGATGGAGGAACTCCCCCGCTGAGTAATCTTGCAACATTGAATATATCAGTATCTGACAGCAATGATAATAATCCACAATTTTTACAAAATTCATATAGCGCTCGAATAAGAGAAGATGCCTTGATTGGTGATAAAATATTACAAGTCACCGCCATTGACCTTGACTCTGAAGAAAATGGACGTGTAAACTATAAAATTGAAAGAGGCGATCGTCTGAATCAATTTAAAATAGATGAAAATTCGGGCTATATATCTGTTGCCGGAGCTCTTGATCGTGAAGCAATATCAAATTACGTGCTAGAAGTACGAGCTGAAGATAACGGAGAACCTGCTTTATCCAGTTATGTACACGTAAATATTGAGATTTCTGATGCCAATGACAATCCTCCTCTCTTCTCCAAAACAAATTATAGTGCTGTGGTCCAAGAAGATAAACAATTAGGTCATGTACTGCTTAAATTTGATATAACTGATGCAGACACAAATCCGAATGCCGCTCCATATACCTTTGACTTTCGGAGTGGAAACGATGGGGGAGCATTTAGATTAGAACAAGATGGAACGTTAAGAACTGCTACACGTTTCAATCACAAAGTTAGAAATAGTTATGATTTACAAATTAGAGTGTTTGATAACGGGACACCACCTTTGTATTCCGACGCTTGGGTTAATGTCAAGGTAATAGAAGAAAGCCAATACCCTCCAGTGATAACACCATTAGAAATTTCCATTAATTCATTTCAAGACGAATTTCCAGGAGGAAAGATTGGTCGTATATTTGCTACAGATCATGATCAGTACGACAGCTTGATATACAGTTTGTCACCGACAGCTGCTGTACTTTATTCCCCTACGAATCTTTTTAACATTTCAAAAGAGGACGGAACTCTTTATGCTCTTCCTAATCTCGATTTTGGAGATTATCGTCTTAATGTGAGTGTTTCAGACGGAAAGTTTACAACATTTGCTATAATAAGAATATCTGTAGATTTAATAACGCCAGAAATGCTACTTAATGCTGTGATAATACGATTTAGTAAAATTTCCCCTGAAGCATTTATTTTAAGTCATCGAAAAGGATTTATCCGTTCTCTAAGAACAGCAATGCGAACGCGACAAAAGGATATAGTTATCATAGCTGTGCAACAAGTATCCGAAGATGTTAATGCAATACATGGTCGACTGGCAAGATCGAGTAATGTTACAACAGTATTTGAGAACAAATATAAGCGGCAGGTCAAGAGTGACCTTGATGTAGTTTTTACAGTTAGAAAACAACAAGTTAATCCAAATGCGGAAGGTTATTTCTCTGCTAAGGATATAATTGCAACCGTAGTTGATAATCTAGAAGAAATCGAAGAAGCTACTGGCCTTATTATTGAAGAGGTACTACGAACAAAATGTAACCAAGGACAATGTCTGCATGGAATTTGCCGTGATAAAATAGTGTTGAACAAAAGTAGTGTAAACACCATAGCAACCGATGTAACCAGCTTTGTTTCGGCTACTTACAAACATGTTGACGAATGTGAGTGCAGGCAAGGGTTTGGTGGCTTTAAATGTGATACTGTGATAAATTCTTGTGCAAGCGATCCGTGTCCATTATATAAAAACTGTATGCCTGAAGATAATTTGGACGGGTTTCGGTGCATATGCCCAGATGGTTTTGCTGGGCCAACCTGTGATCGTGATGTCAAGAAATGTGGAGATGAAAGTTGTTATACACCCATCAACCCAGTCTCCTTTACAGGAAAAAGTTATGCTCAATATAAAATTGATAAAATGGTTGCTAAAAAGACTTTAGAAGATCAATTATATTTTACGTTAAGAATAAGAACGGTGCAACAAACCGGCAATCTCATGTATGCTGCAGGAAAAATTGACTACAACATTTTGGAAGTTCTCAATGGTGTTGTGCAATACCGTTTTGATTTAGGTTCAGGCGAAGGCTTAATCAGTGTAACTAGTATTTATGTGTCTGATGGAGAATGGCATGAAATAAAACTAGAACGTGAAAGAAATAGTGCCCGGCTGATGGTAGACGGAAAGCATGTAGCTCAAGGAAACGCTCCTGGTGTTTATGGTATTCTTAACTTGCAGTCAAACGATTTCTATCTAGGCGCAGAAGTTAGACCCCATCCGTCTGTTCTTGGATTTGAAGATGTTCAAAGGGGGTTCGTAGGCTGTATGGATGATATAAAAATGGCTAGGGAGCCTGTACCGTTACATATGACTGGAAGTAGTACTGTCGCAGTTTTAAAAAGATTTGCTAATGTTGAATTCATATGCGATGCATCAACAGTTTTAATTCCACTTGGTATCTGTGGAACACAGCCTTGCTTTAACGGAGGAATATGCAAAGACATAGGATATGGTAATTTTGAATGTCATTGTCATCCACGATTTTCAGGTCCAAATTGTAAGGATGATTTAGATCCTTGTGCATCCTCACCATGCCTCTTTGGTGGCAAATGTAAATCAGAAAGCTACGGTAACTATTCGTGCGATTGTCCGCCGAGAATAACAGGCAAACGTTGCGAATTTGGAAGATTTTGTTCACCGAATCCTTGCCGAAATGGAGGAGTATGCGAAGAAGGAGACAATGGTCCTTTATGCATGTGCAGAGGATATAAAGGCCTTACTTGTGAAATAGACGTAGATGAATGTGAAAATCAGCCTTGTGGTAATGGTGCCACTTGCATCAATGAACCAGGAAGTTTTCGTTGCATATGTCCACCTGATTTAACCGGAGCCAGTTGCGGTGATCCATTATACTCGAACTCGATTACAACAAAACTGCGAAATCTACCTATAGAACACGTTATAGGTATTGCTAGTGGGGCCATCGGAATATTATTTATAGTTGTAGCTGCGATATGCTGTATAGTTTGCAGTAGACGTTCCTCTTCACATATGACGAATACAATCAATAATGACACACGCAAAGAAATATCTATGAACTCTCCGAGAGAGGAATATAAAAGAGGTTCAAAATTAAGTAACTTGGAAATAATTCAAAGACCATTGAGCTATACCCCTGGATCGAATAATGAAGCCCAATTTCCATGTAATAATGTATTCGTTAACAATTTGGATACACTCAGAAGTTATGGTTCTGCCGGGGATGAACTGGAAAACGTTCCTCCGGAGTATCAGAAGCTAAACCGAGCTAACCAACAAATAAATATAAATGGGAATACTTCAAGTGATACTGATTCCCTTCAAAAGCAAACTTGGTCGGAACAAATGCAGCTGAAAACATTTGCAGATAACAAATTAAATATAGGTAAACATATTTTTCAAATTTTTTGCGTTTTTTCTTCATTGTTAAACTTTTATTTTCTCAATAGAGAGGAAAAATACTGATCATTCGAACGGACGTGTTGCCACACTGAAATCGTCTGGAATCATACAAGGTAGACTTCTCCATGTACCAATGCCCAATCCCAGCAATTCCCCTGGTTTTGAAGATTCACCACGACAGTATCACTGGGATTGTTCTGATTGGGTGCGTCGTAGTCAAAATCCACTTCCCGATATAACTGAGGTACCGGGAAGTGAAGTGCCTGACTCCTCAAGCTTTCATAGTAATGAAAGTAACGAGTCTCATACTAGAAATATTCATTTGCCACCAAGTAATTTTTAAATACCGTAAAAAGGTAATAAAGTAATGCATTTTTTTTTAGATTTAGGACCAATAGATCCAATAAGAGATATTGAGACTCTCAACGAAGAAGCTGAGTCAGAATTCGTTGAAGGATCGGAATGTGACGGAAGTGAAAAACCGCTTTCAATAGCATTTGATCATCATACTTCCATACCTACGTTGAATCCATTAGATAGTGGCAGCGAGGATTATAGATTTAGCACAGGTAAGCAACTTTTTTATTATAATTGTGCATAATTAAAAATTTCGGTTTTCTACCAATGCTGCAATAGTGCCTTTAGTAGTAAATAAGAAAAGTAAGTAAGTTGAAGATGAAATCGTACCTAAAAATAACTATTTTAATTATTGTATATGAGCAATAGTCGGAATGTTTTGTAATATTAATAAATTTCATTCTTTTCGTTCTGATTTACAGCCGATAGTTATTTACGTCATCCGAATAGTTATCTACCCCGATATAACATTCAAAGTGAAACAGATGGTGAAGGAGCTCCATTAACCGGAAACAAGCTGCTCAACAGCTTAGATTTGGGACGCCAACAAATTATAGAGTCTGACGATGACGATGTCCCTGCCTATGGATTTCCAAAACGAAGAAATCGCCGTGAACCTTCTGATATAGATTTAATGGTTATAAACGGAGGTAAGTAAAACCGAAAAAAGAAAACATATTTCACCAGCTCTTTCGAAAGATAGGTAACAGGATAAATGCGTAAACATGCCATATTTTAGCACCAAATAATAAATTCCCGCAATATATTCCACTCTATGTTTTCAATTCATTTCTAAAAAAAAACGCTTTTAATATTCGTGAGCTTTGTTTTTTATTACTTTTCGTCACCTATTATCTAATATTTGGATTTATATACTTCCATTGTTTCTGTCACTTTTTCAAAAAAAAAAACTTTTTATTTGGCATTTTACGATTTCTCATCCCTTCTTCCTAACAGTCTCATAATTATCTATGGGATTTATGATAGGCTCTCAGGAGATGTAATAATTTTTGTAAAAAAACGCAATCCTCAGCTGCAAAAAGCTCAGCAAAGTTTAATCTGCAGCCCTTTCCTACGACATGATAGTCGTATAAGGTTACTTTTGCGCAAATGTGGGTAAGGGACTATATTATTACCCTCACTCTGGAAAGTTGAATGAAATGTTTAATAATAGCTGGCACCCCGTTTAACTATAAGAATATACATAATATGAAGTAGTATACTTCATGTAAGAAGTTACCGAGGAACGAATGTAGACAACGATCGCTACCTAGATGTTAGGAAAATTAGGGCAAAAAAATTAGCGAGGCAGCATAGAAGAAACGAAAACAAACAAATTAAGTGACACATAGAAAACTTAAGCCTCAAAACAAGAGTATGAAAGTAGCAAAGTTTAAGCAAATAACACGGAGATAATGCAAGCTGATCTGAACCTAATGTGGAATTCTTCAGTAGAAACATATATAGAAAGAAACAACAATGCAATAGGTACCCATACGACGAAGGAAGTGAGCATTGGCAATTTTAGAGAAGCATTGAAATAATAAGAATGGCAAGAGAAAATCACGGAAAAAATATGGCAGCTCGAAGAGCAACGAAAAAGTTATTAAGAAAGAAAAAACGAGACTACTTCACAAATAGAGTTAAGACAATTAAATATAGCTATAGTAATGAAGATGTGAGGAGTTTCTACAAATAAGTGTAGGCATGATAAAGAAAGGATTCAAACCTATTTTCACCGTGGCACACTGGGACGGATTGCCCCTTTACGACGACAACAATAAAAAAACTGATAACATTTTAACTGACCAAAACTAACTGGGATACATTCGTAAATAACCACTCTATAATACTACAAATAAACAATGGCGGATAGTGACAAAATTGGCTGGTAACATGCGCTAAACTTCCCCTCTCTGCCAAAGTCAACGCGAGAATCAATTGCGCTCGAAATACCAACAGCTTATTACGCTTGTTCATTAAGCGGTCCCCATATTTCCCCCTTTGTTAAACAGACCTTCACCTACCACGTTAACATTTTTGTTAAAAAACAACCCCAAAAGTTGGACTTTGACAACTTATAACTCCTAAACTTGCGAAGATAGAACCATCAATTTTAACATCATAGATAAGTGGAGGAATTTTGCGTTCATTGGTACCTTACTCATGAAAATAGTTTATAGGGTTACACATATACAGGGTGATATGTAAAACTCTATCTTTGTACAACTCTGACCGTATTACATCTAATATTACATCATCTAATATTGCTCCGTTTTATAATTATGTTAATTGACATATTATGTTGACATGATATATAAGCCAAAAAATATAAAATATGTGTGTTCTTATTTTTGTCGTCGTAAATTGGCTATCTGTCCCAGTGTGCGTGGTAAGAAAATAGGATGGTATGTACTATAGATATTAGTATCGATATTCGACGTGTGGGAAAATACTTATACTTGACAAGCGAATTATAGATGACCTAGAAAACGATCCGCCAGAACCTACAATAGAATAAATGACAAGCAATTGCAATTAACAAATTATAAGACTCCCGGCCCATATGGAATATCGACAGCAATTTTAATAGATCATGGAGAGAAGTTATGTTAGTCTTACATACTCTCAAACTGTGGAGACACAGAAATAGGCTGGAAGAAAGGTTTCTAAGCCCAAGTTTCCGAGCCCATAAAAAATGCGAATTGATGACTTCAAAAACTGCACATTGTTATATGTACTTTACCAATTTATTTCACATATCATAATCATATATGAAAGACAAAGTAGAAGATTACCAAGATTTAGAACTAACAGTTCGACAGCAGACTAGACTTAATTGTGATTTGGAAAATCATCAAACATAGCTCCACAGCTTGTTATTGATTGGCCTTGGCTTGCTGCAACATCCTCCTCCAGAACTGTCGGTAACTGGCTAGAAGTCTCCAATTTCTTATACCTAGGGTTCGTAGATCTTCTTCTACGCTATCTGCATATCTCTATTTTGGGCGTCCCTTACCTCTGTGTCCGTCTGGTCTCTTGTTCATAATAATTTTTGTTATGTTGTCATCGCTGCTACGTTCAACATGTCCTGCCCATCGGATTCTGTTAATTTTTATAGTTTTTATGATGTTTATATCTTACAACTGATACAATTCGTCATTGTATCTTCTCCTCCAAACCCCGTTTTCGTTGATTCCTCCATATATAGTGTGCGTTTTTCTTTCGAAGCACCCTAGTAGAAGTTCTTCGTTACTTCTTAATGTCCAGGTTTCGGATCCATACACTAGTTATGGCCTTATAAGAGCTCTGCATAGTTTCACTTTAGTCCTCCTTGATATGCTCCTTTTTAAAAAAGTGTTTACGTTGCCCAAAGTAGCATCTATTTCCCAGCGCCAATCTCCGTTTCACTTCTAATGTCGTGTCATTATATTTTGAAATTAGCGTCCCTAGGTATATAAATTCTTATACTCCTTTAATGTTATATGTATCGATTGTCATATTCTGTCGATCATTCCGTCTTTTAGAGATGCACATATATTTCAGTTTCTCTTCATTAATTGCTAGTCCGAATTTCTTTGCTGCTCTTTCTAGGCTTCTTTCATTGCTACAGGGGATCTGGCTAGTTTTACGAAGTCGCGAGCGTATGCCAATAGTTGCACCGACTTGTTGAAAATACTGCCCGCGGTGTTAATTCCTGCGTCTCTTATCACTTTTTCCATAGCTACGTTAAGTAGTAGAGTTCTCTCGTGAGAGTGATCGAGTTCGGACGAGTATTAAGAGTAAAGTGAATAAAGCGTAGCTAAGTATTATTACAGTGAATAATTTTCAAAGTAGTTTTCCTGAAAATTACAACAAAAAGGAACACACCAGACCACCTTGATGATGAGGACTGTCCTCATGAGGTTAAAAAACATAAAACAGTGACAAAAACTGGAAACATCAAAACTCAGAACCACATGAACAGCATGAAATACCAAAATTATTATAAACCACTTCAAACACTGATGCAAGATGATGAAATTGTCGAGGAAGCTCCATTACCCTCTGATAAAGATGTAGCTGGACCGACTACAAAAGACAAAACGGTTGTCCCGCCAATAAATGTAATTAAATCGTCCCTTAAGGATATCCGAGGTATACTGGAGACAACAAAAATCACCGACTATTTTCTAAAAAAAATATCGATTGGAGTAAAAATTACCACCAACACTATTGAAAACCATAAATTAATATGTGACACTATGCAAGCGAATAAAAAAGAACACTATACGTATACCAATAAAGAAAATCTGCCGTTGAAGGCGGTACTAACAGGAATAGACGAAATGGAAACACAAGAGTTAATGAACGATTTAATACAAAACGGCTTAAAATGTAAAGAAGTTAAGAAAATAGTAATAAATACCAAATTGGGTACAGACTACATGTATATTGTTTACCTAGAAAAGGGATCCATTAGCATGATGGAATTAATAAAACACTCAATAATTAACAAAACAAAGGTAAAATGGGACTATTATAGAAAATTGCCTGGCAAACCCACACAATGTAGGAACTGTCAGATGTTTGGTCACGGCACCAGTAACTGTAAGGTGAACACCTTTTGTGCCCATTGCGCTAAAAACCATGCAACACTTGAATGCCCAAATAAAGACAACAGTGCTAAGTGTGCAAACTGTAACGGGGAGCACAAAGCTATGGACAAAAATTGTCCTACAAGAATAGCATATATTCAACTGCGAGCTGGAAAAGCCAAAAAACCCACAGATGTACAACAAAAATCTGTACCGCAGATGAACGAGACAAATTACCCACCGCTAATGAACGCACGTAACACAATGTATGAATCACAAAATAAGTCATGTAGGACAATCCAGTGGAACCCACACAACTTGCAACTATTAAATAACAAAAATAGTACTAACACAGTGGAAAATAACACCAACTTAGCAAGTAAGAATTTGAATGAAAATAGCAGTAAAGTAAATAGTAACACAAATAACAATTTGTTTACAATACAAGAAATACAATCACTTACTAATGAATTATTAACAAACGTAAAACAATGCACTGATAAATTCCAACAATTTGAAATAATTACTAATTTAGCCATTAAATACTTATATGCACACTAACTTAATTAAGATTTTAACCTGGAATGCCAGAGGGATTAAAAACAAAACTATTGAATTTTTTAATTTCTTACAAACACATAATATAGAAATAGCGCTTGTCACCGAAACTTGGCTGAATCAGCTGTCAAAATTAACGCATGTAAATTACACTTGTTTACGGTGTGATCGCAGTGGAATCAGAGGTGGTGGAGTTGCCATAGTTGCTAAAAAGTCACTAAACTGCAGACTACTACCAATTCCTAACACTAAAATTATTGAAGCTATAGCAATCGAATTGATGATAAATTATGATCATAAAATAACTATTATTGCCGCATATTTTCCTGGTGGTACATCTACGCAGGAGAAAAAAGAATTGTTTAAATCTGATATTAGATACCTTTGCACCGCATATAATAATGTAATTGTTGGTGGTGATCTGAACTCTAGGCACAGTACTTGGGGCTGCCGCAGAGCTAACACGTGGGGCAACATATTACACAATTACATAGCCACACATCCTGTAACTATGTTATACCCAGATAACCCTACATACATACCATCTCAGCGCAAAGCAAACCCGTCTACACTCGATGGTTTTCTAACAACTCTGCAGGCAAACCTGCAACAACCAATAGCCATAAATGACCTTCCCTCGGATCACCTACCAGTTATCATGGAGCTCCCTCACTCACTCCACTTACCTAACATGATAAGGTATAAGTACAACTGCACCGATTGGAATAAATTTCGTACTGTATGCAAAAGAAACAACCCTTTCAGAACAACATATCCAAACCGTACTGAAATAGTCAATACTTCACAAATAGACAACATGATTTCAAAATTTAATGAATGTATTTGTAAAGCCCTACACGATGCCACCCCCTACACATACCTAAGGCCTCAAAATCCAATTAAACTTCCTGGGAAAATACTATGCCTAATCCGACTTAGAAATAACGTGCGCAGGCAGTGGCAGCGTTATCGTCTACCGCAACTCAAAGTGCGGTTAAAACAGGTAAACGAGTCGTTAAAAAAGCAAATAATTGAATATAGAAATAAGAGCTGGAATGAAAAACTTGCTACATTAGGCAACGCATGCAAACCCTTCTGGCGGTTAGCGAAAATAATCAAAAATGGTAACACAACTGTTCCAACACTGGAGGTAAATGGTAGCAAGTATATAACTATGGAAGAAAAGGCGCAGGTAATTGCTGACTCCCTGAATCATACTAATTTTGCTCCACTAAGATTTACAAATACACCCCATGAAACGGAGATCAAAGATAAAATCCAAAATTTTCAAGGGGAAAACACAACCATCCCCCCCAGTCAGTACATAAGCCCCTCGAACGTAAGAAAAATAATCTTAACTACTACCAGTAAAAAGACCCCTGGGAGTGACAAAATCACTAACAAAACCCTCAAAGAAATGCCCAGAATCTCACTAATCCTTCTAACATTCATATATAATTGTTGTCTCAAGCTAAATTATTTCCCTACCATATGGAAAAATGCACAAATAGTACCAGTGCCTAAGCCTGGAAAACCACTGAATGAACCAGGCAGCTACCGACCAATAAGTCTACTAAGCAATGTAGGTAAAGTGTTTGAAAAAATTCTGAAACAAAAAATTATTACTTCAATAGAAAATTTAGAAACATTACCAGAACATCAATTTGGTTTCAGAAGTAAATTTAATGCAAACCATCCACTAGCAATATTAACCAAAGAAATTAAAATGAACCTGGTAAATAAAAAATCGGTCGGTCTGGCGCTACTAGATGTAAAAAACGCATTTGATGCAGTGTGGCATGATGCGTTAATTACGAAGCTTATCAACTATAACCTGCCTTATCACCTCATAGATATTATTAAGAGTTTTCTAACAAACCGCACCTTTCAAGTTCGCGTCGGAAAGGCTCTGTCTGCGCAGCTACGTATCACCACAGGTGTACCTCAAGGTTCTGTCCTGGGTCCCATTTTATATATACTTTACATTGCTGACCTACCGAATATAGAAAACTGCAGAGTTCTCACATATGCTGATGACACTGCCATCTTCACTCATGCTGAAAATGCCTCCACTATAACATCGCGGCTACAATTTGCGTTCGATACCATACAAGGTTACTGTGACAAATGGAAAATTGCGTTAAACCCTGCAAAAACTCAAGCCATGTATTTCACCAGACGAAGAGCATCCGTCCACCTTCCCCAAAATAAATTAAAAATCAAAGGGCAAGATGTGCCATGGGTCAGTATTGTAAAATACCTTGGAATCACCCTTGATAAGACATTGACATACAACAAACACATACAAACTGTAATACACAAAACGAATATAGCCATAAAATCTCTCTACCCACTCATAAATCGCAGGTCGTTGTTGAGTAAGTTTAACAAACTAATAATATATAAGCAAATTTTTCAAGCGATAATGTTATATGCTGCCCCCATATGGCATCACTGTGCAAAAACTCACATAAGTAAGCTCCAAAGACAACAAAATAAAATCCTAAAACTATGCTTAAATCTACCACCATATTATTCCACCAGGCGACTACACCTCATAGCAAATGTACCATATATTGCCGAAGCGGCTAATAAATCGGCATATCAATTTTATAATTGATGTAGCAATACACAAAATCGACTGATACAGCTAATGATGGAATTAAGACAGCGAGTAGGCTAGTGATTAGAGTAATACCGGAGACAGACTTGTGGTATAGCAATTGAGATCGGGATATTGCAATATTGCCATATTGCAATATAAAAATGTGAAGACACACTTGCATTAGTATACTGAGTTATTTGGTTGTCATTTATCTGTCAGATTTGCAAATCGAAAAAAATTATTGTGCTGCAGTTAAATTGAAGTTAAATATGAATAGGAATATTGTGAAATTATTATTAATTTATATTAAAAATAAAAGTGAAATAGAAAAGGATAAATAACTTAACTCCTTCAACTGACATAAAAATCTTTGATAAGTAGTGCTGCCAAAATTGAAGAATTAAAATTCTGTTCGAAATTATCATTTTGGGTTATGCCCAGACTATTCTTCGGTTTAAATCTAGGATATACTGAGCTATACCACGAAGTTTTTCTCAATTGGGATATTGAGTTTCAATGTTGAGTATACTGAGTGTATACCGCGAATTTTTCTCAGTATATAGAGACACACCTGAAGTATATTGCAATATTGCTCATATTGTAATTACTATACCACAAGTGTGTCTCCGGTATAAGGTCGTTATAAGTTAGCTTTTAAGTTTTAGAAAAAGAAATAAATCAGGTTTTTTCTGAATTTTCCTGAGATTTACAATAATATGTAATAAATTTAACTGTACTACAAAATAAGACAACTCAGATGTAATGAGACATTAAACTCAAATCTCTGCAACTCTAAACTACTGTACACAAAATTATGTAAATTATGAATAAATTATTTTGAAAAAAAAAAAAAAAAAAAAAACGTTAAGTAGTAAGCACCATAGGCATCTCCTTTCTTGTCTTAGTCCTACTATGGTGTTGAATGATTCTTTCAGCTCTCCTTCAATTCTTATTCTGCATATTACCTCTTTCATTGTCATTTTTGTCAAACTACGAGGTGTTTGGGGAATCTTAAGTACTCCATAGCTTTATATAATTCTTCAAATTTTATTTTATCATAGGCGTTTCTGAAGTCTATGAATAGAGAATGTATGTTTATGTTAGATTCATCTATCTTTTCTAGGACCTGCCTAAGAGTGAAAATGTAGTCTGTGGTAGAACCTCCGGGACGGAAACCGCTTTGATAGTTTCCCAGAGCTGCTTCTGCGTAAGGCTGCAGTTTGACGTATAAAATATTTGATTATACTTTATATGCTAAGTTCGGTAGAGTGATGCCTCTATAATTACGGCAGTTTAGCTGATTTCCTTTTTTGTGTGTAGGGCAGCACACAATGCCCACGCTCCATTCCGATGGTATTTGTTTCTGGGTCCATATTAGTGTTACGATTTCATGCATTACCTTTTCATCTCCTTGTTTTAATAGCTCTGCTACAATGTTATCTTTACCCGGAGATTTGTTGTTTTTTAGTTTTTTCACTTCGTCTTGTACGTCTTCTAATGTGTAGGCATGTCTCCCGCTAGTTCTTCTGCTGATTCCACGTTTTCTGTTAACGTTTGCTCCTCATCTCGAGCTAGCAGTTCTTTAAAGTGTTCACACCAGCTAGTTAGAACTAGTTCTTTAGTACTTAAGATCTCCCCATCCTTATTTTTGCACATTGCTACTTTGGGTTTGAAACCGACTCGGTGCTGATTTACTTTTTTATTATAGTTTTCTGGCATCGTATCGGCTTTTCGCTTCTTCTGTTTTAACATTTCGTTTTCCCTGTACTCCTTATTCTTTCCGCTTTGTGCATTATTTTCTCTTGTCTTCTTTTTTCTTTGTATGCCTCAACTGCATTTCTCGTTCTGTGTTTCTGTATCATTACTTGATATGCTACATTGTTACCCTGCGTTACTCGTGCACAATCATTGTCAAACCATTCATTTCGTCTTTCACGGGGTTCGTATGCTAGAGTATTTGACGCTGATAATTTGATTAGGGTTTTCAAGTTACTCCATTTAACCTATGTCTTCGGCGCTGTCGTTATTTGCATTTGTCACTCTTCTATTTATTTTTTCTACATATTCTTCTTGTTGTTCTTCTTCTTTTAAAAGTTTCTCGCTAAATGTTCTTTCTCTGTCTAACTCTCGTGTCTCGTCCCAATCATATAGTGGTCAGAGTCGATGTTTGAACCACGATATAATCTGACATCTTGTACTTCTGAACAGTGACGCGCATCTATGACCGATTGAGTTTGCGTTCTTCCATCTGGAGATCTCCAGGTTACCTTATGTATATCTTGTGTCTATGAAAACACATATTTTTCATTATTGTAAAACTGATCAGTCTCATACCGTTTTCATTTGTTTCGTCATATAGACTGAATGCTCCTATTGTTGGTCGGTATGTCCTTTTATGGCCGATTTTTGCATTTGCATCTCCTATAACAATTTTTACATCATGCAGTTTCTTAGCGTTCTATCTAAGGTTTCATAGAATGAATCTTTGACTTCTTCTAGTGCAACTTCAATCGGGGCATGTATATTTATTATGGAATAATTAAAGAATCTTCCTCTTATGCGTATTCTACATATTCTTTCGGCCATAGCGTCAAACCTCATTACTAGATGTTTAATTTGTTTTCTTACAATGAATGCCGTCCCAAAAGTATGATTTTTCCCGTTACAGCTATAGAATATATTGTGTGTTTTTTCTCTAGGATCCCCTTTCCAATACATCTCACCTCTTGTACTGCTGTTAGATCACTTTTATATTTATCTAATTCGTTTAGTAGAACTTTTGATCTGCCAGGGTGATACAGTGTCCTTTACATTCCAAGAAAAAATTCGTAAATCATGGTCCTTGATACGATATCCGGGTCTTCGTTGTGTAGTCAATCATATCCGAGGCTTTGCTGTAGGTCTCGTGACAATGTGGTAATGCCAGGACCGGTTGCCAGCCCGTCGCCGGTATGCGGGAATATAGCGTCGCACGCTAGTTGCTATTGTCGTTAGTTGGCTATCCAATGGCCACCACGGGCAGGGGACGGGTCGATTTTGCCTCCGAGATTTGAAAAAGGGCGGATAGAAAGTTTCAACATACATCTTGTTTTTGTAGAGTACAGAATATCAGCTCAAAATTTTCGAAAGGACAATTCTTGGAAGAATATTTGATCCTGTCCTGACGAAATAAATATAGCCACATATATAAAATTGAGTAGACTACGATAAACTCATAAACGTTCAACGATCTTTTGAAGGAAGAAGGCTACCCAGGATTTTCAATAGTAGATCAGAAAAAAGAAGCCTAGAAAGACGAAGAAAGATATAAGTTCCTAATACCAGGCAGGCTGTGGTTATTTTATACAGGATTTTTGCGGAAATAATCTGAAAATAACAGAGAAAAATCAATCTACTATGATGAAAGGGGATATCCAAGCAACCATTGAAGATAGCAAAAAAATCAACGTTTTCTATTTTATGCTTTTTGCTCTTGCATACTATAATTTATTCTGGTACATATGGTTTAAGTAGATACATATAATTATGTAATCATTTAATATGTAATCAAAAATTCACGTGTATTTTTTATTAATGCAAATAAAATCACATAGATTTTCTTTTAATTTAAAATAGAGAAAATGAATTAATGCCCTCTATACAGGAGAAAATTGGATTTTTGATATTATGTGAAAAATCTTCTGCGACCAATTTCATGTTTACAAACTTTGTTAGCCATTAAGGCTTCATTTGATTAGATAAACTAAAGTTCCATTACTCACGCGTCACAAAGTGCTTTCCGGCTTACGTTTACCCTCATGCATAATTTATGGGGCGTAGAATATTTAATGCTCATTTTTTTTATAAAAATATTCCTTCAGCAACGTTGTCACTAGGCAACCCGATTTAAAGTTTGTTCGTTCTTTTGTTCACAGGTGGTGAAAATAGCTCTCTTCTGGGAAGTTATCATCATAATCATCCCCATCATAGCGGATCAAATAGTGATTTATCAACGCAACTTTGTGAAATTGAAGATTCTGAATTCGATGAGATTTCACCAACGCAAGGACCATCTAGTTCAACAAGCAAAAGTAAAACTAATGGGAATTGGACAAATAGCGTTCATCAAACGGATGTTTGACACGAAAGAAATAATTTATTTATTATTTATTCAAGGTAGCATTTACTTTTTAAACTGTCGATTATCTTTTTTATAATAATTATTGTACACAAAAAATTAATAATATTCAATACGTTTTTATATATATTTTTTATACCTTTATCTTATTTTAATTTTAATCGATTTAGTATTTAGGAAATGTGCAGCTAAACATTCAGCATCATATATAGTATCAAAGCAAAAGAAATTTATTAGTTTTTTTTTGTTTTGTAGTATCATAGATCAAATTGTACAGAAATGGTGTATGAAAAATAATGCAAAGAAACTACATTATTTGTCTTTAATATATGTGAATGTTGTCTGTCTAGCAACAGATAAACACAAAAGCGTAGAAAAATGTTTCGTTTGATTTTCATGTAACATTTTTGTACAAACGGGTACCTACGAATATACCTTAATTAATGCATTTACAAAACCATACAAAAATAATAGAAATATTCTTATGTAATTAATTTCGAAAGAAATAGGAGTGCCATACATTTTCTTGACGTAAATATTTTAATTTTCATAGCACTCATACATTTTTTTTATTAACTTTTTTTGCCTTTGAAAGTCTGAACAAATTTAGAAAGAGAACATTTTCAGCAATACACGACCTTAATTTTTTCATATTTGAAAATAAAAAAAAAAATATACTTGCGAGTACATACATATGTATTAAAAAAATAATTTTGTATGGCGATGGTAATCTTGAGTCTTAAAATTATTTTAGACTCCGACTGATGATCAACACTAGCGTGCTAGAAATTTTTGTACTTTTAAGGTTACTGTTAGATAAATTAGGCGTAATAATTAATAATTAAGTCTAGAAAATAACATAGAGTTACAACAAATTTTATAGCATGATTTTTTAATATTATTTATAAATTAAGTTTTCTACATTTTATTCAAATATATTTTAATTTACATTTCTTTACAAATCCAGATTGTCGAACTTGCCTAAAATTCCTATAACGAATAATTTTATACCTAAAGAAACAATACATAAGTATAAGGATAACCCATGGAAAACGTTTAGCAAATAGTAGAAGAATAAAATCTTTTTTTGTTGTAACAATATTTTAGTAAATAATAATTTTTATGGCGTTAACTTTCAATCAAAAAAAAAAATGTATTTATTTGTTATTTCTTATGAAGTTTTCTTTCAATGAGAGAAACGTGAAAACTTTATATAAATATTAAAATATAAAGTCTATTTTTCTAATCTTAATTTTTTTTATTACATAATAAATTTTTCAAAAATGAAAAGTAAATACTTATGTATGTATAAATCAAATTACATATATGTGAATAAATCGTTAAGTGAAAAGGAGGTCATTAAACATATCGTTAAAAATTTTCAAGTTTCTCTCCACCACCTATTTCTTAAATCAAAAATGAAGGAAAAAAACTTCAAAAAGAGAAATGTATTATTTATAGAAAATTAAAAAAAAAAACAATATAAAAAATTAACAGAAAATTATAATAAATGACGACATGATGGTGATATTTGTGTTTTAATTCCTTAGATTCTTAATTAATAAGGCTTTGGCGAACTAAGAGGGGAAGGGGCAGAACCTGGATATTCCAAATTCGCTACACGCTCTATGGAAAAATGAAACAGTATTGCCCATGAAGGTGAAGACAGATCTCAATCCCAACCTATACAAGCTATTGCAAGTTTCTGTAGACCTTCCGGTGAGCTCAACTGATGCAAACAGATTTTTGTATGCTATGAGGTGCATAAATACTTGGCTTAGGAGCACAATGATCCAGGACAGATTTTAAATACTGATAATCAGATAATTAAGCTAAAAGTGCCAGTATAGTTTTATAACCACGTTTCACGGAATTCTGGGGAGAGAAAGAAATAAAAAATCATTATAACCATTTATTTTTTGTAAATATAATGACATTATTTGGGCCTTATAGCGAGAGGACTATCCTTTTTGGATCCATGAATTTGTATGGAAATGTTTCAGATGAGCAGTCCATTATTACATGTCAGTGGCAAAGTCAAGTCTTTCATCTTCCTCAGTAGCACCTGTAAGCTTACAGAACTACTGAATAAGCACCCATTACTAGAGAGGCCTTACTATACCCCTAGTAAGAAGTGCTTATTCTTACACACGATGTCATAGGAGGTAAGGCCTTACTTTTTTACTTTCCCTAGAGTAGTTCCATAAGTACTTAGCTTAGGGTACTTACAGAACTGCTCATCTGTAAGGGGTATAGAAAGTGCTCTTTTCAGTTTTTCTGTAAGCTTACAAGTCCTACTGGGTAGAGGTGGATAACTATCGATAATCGACACCATCGATAGTCTCCGATAGTTTTCACAAAACATCGATAACTATCGATAGTATCTCGATGCTTTGACTTATTCTATAACAATGACGTTTTTCGACAACTTTTTTTTGGCAGCGACTAGAGTATCTTCTTTATGGGATTTATCTACAGGACAAAAGGGTGATATTCCAAACGAACGTACGAGGCGATGCATGCGATTCCCTTCCAACAACCAAGAGTTCAAACGCGGGGTTCATCACCACCTTCATCAATACCCCCCCGTACCTTTATAACCCCCCCCCCCCCCACCGTACTACGCTTACTGCTACACATTGCACCAGACGTGACAAATGACATGACGGACTAGTAGTACAAAGGGTGACTCCTGAGCTTAGCACTGCCACATAAAAAAAATTCTGGAAACGAAATTAGAAGTAACGTATCAAAACAGTAAACTGAAAGTGCTTCGGACGGAACTATATTTGGAAAAGAATTGAAGATGACAATGTTGCTGGTAGATTACCAGTTCAGAGTGTTATCAAAGATGGCCACTAGCTCATGCTAAAAGAAACAATATGAAGGGGGAATCTAATGGGCACATCCACGGGCCAACTAGTTGCCTAAACTGAGTTGTGTTGTCCCTGATGCGTGCAAGTTTATATTTTCATTGTTTTGCATTATTTTTAATTTAAATTATGAAAGATCACATAATATTAAATTAGTTTCAGTATTTATTTTTTTACAATTTATTTAAATATTAAGTTTACAATTGAAGTATCCGTTCCGTTGATGCGTTTGTGGCAAAACACCAACTCTTTTTACAACTCAGTTTGGGCAACTAGTTGGTTCGTCGATGGGCCCCTTAAGTACCGCCTTCATATTACTGACAACCATATTTTGAAACGTGTTCGATTTTGTATAGAGTTAGAAGCCTCTCGAGTTTTGGGGAAAAACTGGACAATTATGCAACCAAAATTGAAGGCGTTTCTTGTAATATTGTACGCACGTGAGGCGTACCAAGGAAATACTTTGAGGCTTCAATATTTGTGGAACAACAAGTGAGGACCATAATTTTTCTCCAACACTACGATTAGACGTGATTTTACTGAGATTCAGAAAAATTCGCTTTGGTCTCAGCAGTTTGGGACAAATTTATTGAAAAAAAGTCGAAATTTCTGCAAGCCGGGAGCTTATATTACCGTGGATGAGCAACTCTTTCCAACGGAGGCTAGATGCAGATTTACCCAGCATAAGCCAAACAAACCCCATAAAATTGACATACATATAATTTTGGCTGGTGGCTTGATGTATAGTTGTTTTCAAACCTCGTGACATCCCGCGCATGTTCCCCAGCTAAGCTCTTAAAAATGTTTAAAAGTTCAGACAAAAGCTTCAGTTAACTCCTCCTATCAAACCACTTGTTGCCATGTAATCAGTCGCGACTGCGTATTGCTACCGGGAGGTGTATCTTTCTGGGACTTCAATGATTATTTAAAAAATTTACAAATTATGACTGAAAAACACCCGTTTTTATATATTTTTTTTTATTTTAAGGTTTTTATATTTTACACATATGCCACAGAAATAATTTGTAGCAATTTCTACTAAAAAATACGAAATTTGTGTTTTTATCACTTTGATTACTAGATTTTTGACATTTTCCGCCAGTCGCAAGCGCGCTTCTGCCTGGGGAGGTTGTGTTGCTTGCGGCTGCGGAGAACTCTCAATTTATGAATGAAAATGCTCATATCTTTAAAAGAAATTTTTCCGGCAATTCTTTTAATTTATTTTAAATTTAGGGATGAGAAATATTTAGCATAGTTATAGTAAAATTATGCTTATTACGATGGATAAACTGCCTTTGTTGAGCAGGAGTTTTACATGTATTTAAAAGCTCTGCTCAATACATATAAAGATTACTTAACTTTATTCATCCGGCATGCGCACATCCTTTCCCAAATTATTTTGTTGATTTTTTTCTGAGTTTGTTGCCTTTTTAAGTTAAAAGAGGGGAAATGATAGAACAAAATTTATGAAATTGGGCAACGAGGTGCGCAGAACCCTTCAAATTATTTTTGTCACGTCGTTTGAAAACTTCTATACAAACGAAATTTGTGCTAAATGGTATACCATAGAGGGGAGAGCTGTAACAACCGATAATTTTATAATTGTAGAAATTGTAAGCGTTTTGTTATTTGACAGTGTCTATAAATCCATTTATCATTACTAGTTGGGATGCCCGTTACCGAAATTCGGTCACAAAAACAATAAATATATAAAATTAACTGGTAGATTTGTTCGAATTTAAATTCAATTTAAATATTTTTATTTCAAAAAAAAATTATTCGCAATGGCGAATTTTTAATTACTATGAAACATTTCCATTGTCGCTCCAGAGCATCTAAAATTTCCCAGGATTTTTTTAATCGCATCCATGACGTCTTGCTTGGCTATGTGGTAAAATGATAAATGCCATTTACAGTGTCATTTGACAAATTACACTCAGAGCTAATCATTGCAAAGGCAGCAACGAACGAATATTTGCAAAAAAAAATTTAGAACGATTTTTAATACCACTTTCATTCGAGGTTAATCCTTCAAAAAAATTATTGAAAAAGTAATTTTGAGAAAGTGGAGGTAGATTAACTTTGCCTTTATGACAACACAAAGAAAATGCCTCAGTATTACATAAAGTTACTTCAGTCAGAAAATGTTTGGCACGACAAAAATGACAACTCATATTAAAAGAACCAAACGAAAACGAATCAAAATTAACCGGAATAACATTCAAAGCACATTTAAAAGAATCAGTCAAAATTTCTAAAGGTGCAACACCATCAACAAACATTTCATTATGAAATGCATCAACATTCATTTCATTCACACCACTATTCAATTCATTCATTATTTGCAACTTTCATTTCATTAGCACTACGTAAATTTCTAACGCGACTTCTAGTATTTTCGCGAAGCGATTTAAAATCGACATTCGAGCGTCCCCGTCGTTGTCTTGGCATTTTGAAAAGAAAACGCGGAAAAAAAGTAAGTACTCACCGATAAATTGCACTCAAAATTCGCAGTTAACTGTTTGGAATGACAAAAATACAACTCAGATTCCGAGAACCATACGAAAACGAATAAAAATTACGCAGAATAACATTCAAAACACACTTAAATGAATCAATTATTAAAATTTCTAAAGGCATTCGCCTAAAAACGAACGACTACTAGTCCAATCAATCTAAAATAGCTCCATGTAATTTTTGCGTTAATTGCCAACAGGAAACAAAAAATTTGGTCATATAGGATAAAAAATTCTAAAAAAGATAGCGTTTTCTTTTTCGGAATTTGGAATGGCGAACCTAACCTAAAAAATCCCGGAAAGTGTAAAAAACGCTTTTTAGCGAATAAAAGAAAAACGTGACCTAGGATCGAAAAAAATTAAAATTATAAAGCTATGTATGCTGTTCCTAAGTACGGCGGTCAAGAAAAATGCTCTTATTATTTCTTGACCCCGGTACAGAAAATTTCGACAAGTAATGCGATGATTTTTTTCCGTGTTCAAAATTGACATTTGACATCATTGCGGGAATTTTTTTTTTGAGTACATATTATAAAATATGTAAATAAAATTTTTCTAAAATGTTGGATGAACAGTCTTTTAATTTTGCTGGCATCTGCGTTATTATTATTAGTGCACAGAAGAAAAACAAGGCGGAGGAGAAAACTTCCCACATATAGAGTAAATCCCTATCTTTTAGAAATGAATTCAAAAGGCAGATATAAAACAGATGTAAATATATTTTTATATTATTTAAATCTTTGTTATCAACAAGGATTTTCTGTCCTTCTAGTTCAATGACTTGATGGAAAATCCTATTATGTTTCAAGAGACTTCAGGACAATTTAATAATTTATATAATCGTATTAAACCTTATTTATTACCTAAGAGGTATGTTCGACCGTGCGATTATATTTCCAGCAAGCAAAAATTAGCTATGGTTCTTGAGTAAATGCATTCAATTAAATGAAATATGTACAAATGTGATATGGTTTTATTATATGTATGTAGGTATTTTGCTTCTGGAGACCTGCAAAGACACATTGCAAGTTGCTATCGTGTAAGTAAGCAGCATTTGAAAAATACGTGAGAGGTGCTTTAAGAGACTACGTCGTGTCTTCCCTTGGTTCTGTTCCTTGGCAAAGAAGAGCTGTAAACTTAGAATAAATTTAAAATAAAAACGAAAAAACTAAATTCAAATTTTTATTTATAAAACGAAATTACAATTCATTTGTTATTTAATTCCTTTCTTTTATTGTGTAGAAAGGTATACATTTCATAGTATACATCTTCTACCTCGTATTCTTCCATTCTGGAAAAAATACAATAAAAGAGCAGAGGAGCACACAGAAATCCGTATATAGTTTTTTTCGGTGTTGGATCAAATTCAAAAACTCCCTCCGCACAATAAAAAAAGGAATTTTCTCAAAAACAAAATTCGTCACGATTTTAATTTAAAACAATTCAAAAATTCTACACTAAAATAATCACTTCAAATAATAATTACGTTAGTGAAAACGCCAAATCTACTTTCCGTTCAATCTCGTAATGTCAATTTCGGTCAAGAAAAAATGGTCTTTCCAATTTTTTCTTAACCGCCTTAGGAAAAGTATCCATCTATGTGTCAGAATAGTACTAGCATTTTTCTTGAGCGAACAGCGTACTAGGTACAGAAATTTCTTGGGCAAAAATTCCTATAGCATTTCTTGACCGATTACTTAGGCGTTTTTTACATACACTTTATATGGGGAACATTTTCTTGACCGCCGTACTTAGGAACAGCATACATAGCTTAAAGTTGTAGCTATTCAAATTATCTTACGATTGATGTATATTGAGTTATAGGTTAGGGCACAAGACATGGAGAAAAATGGGAAAAACTGTCGAAAATCACGTTTTTTTAATTTGTTAATAACTTTTGTTTAACGCCACTTACATATTTGTTATTTGGTACAAATATTGCTTCTTGCTAGCTGAAAAAATTGTGTAATTTTTGTTGCGAAATATTAAACAGTTTCCCTGAAATTTCACTTTTTGTAAAAAAAAAGGGTTCTTTTAAAAACGTTCCTCTTGGTCCCTGGATTCCTCTGGATCAACGTTGAAGAGCTTAAAATTTTCTTCAAAGATTGTACTAGCATCCACAAGTAAAAAAAGTCAATTTAAAATGCTTACATTACTCAAAACGGCCCTCAAAAACGTACAAATAATGAAAAAACATAGGTTTGGTTGAAAAAACTCATTTTCTGAGTCTGTTTTTTCATTATTAATATGTTATTAACAAATTAAAAAAACGTGATTTTCGACAGTTTTCCCATTTTTCTCTATGTCTTGTGCCCTAACGTATAACTCAATATACATCAATCGTAAGATAATTTGAATAGCTACAACTTTATAATTTGATTTTTTTCGATCCGAGGTCACGTTTTTCTTTTATTCGCTAAAAAGCGGTTTTTACACTTTCCGGGATTTTTTAGGTTAGGTTCGCTATTCCAAATTCCGAAAGAGAAAATGCTATCTATTTTAGAATTTTTTTTCCTATATGACCAAATTTTTTGTTTCCTGAGGGCAATTATTAGATGGATTTTCGTAGACTGATTGGACTGTACGTAAAAAAAATTGTAAAATGCATCATGTGCTACTTACTATCGATAGTAAAAAGAAACCATCGATTGTGCTCGATAGTGGAAAACCATCGATAGTAGCGATAGTACTATCGATAGTTATCCACCTCTACTACTATTACAAAAATACGAAAACGAATGAGTCATCGGGCAAATTCTCATTTGTTTAGGTCTAATTATGGATTACACCTTACCATCTGCCTTCTCGTGTAAGGGCTCGTCTAACCCGAAGAAAATAAGGGGTACTCCTTACCAGATAACTTATATCAGTGCTCCATCGGTAAGGCCTTCCTAGAATTCTTACTGGGTCATACCTTGCAATTAATTGTGTGCGTGTATATATGAACACCACTGCTGACCACAACTCAATGCATACGTTGTGAGCTCGGCGAGACGAAGCCAGATTCTCTCTCTTCGATAAAGTATGCAGAACAGAATAGGAAGGAAAATTGAATCAGCTGTTCTTTTTTATAGGGCTGCAAATAAACGCAGAGAAGAGTAAGATTCTAATTCAGTCAAGGGTGGAAAGAAGAAGAAACCACAATACCACCGGGGGGGAATATAACTTTGAACGGGTAAACCAATTTAACTACCTGGGGTCCACAGTCAGCGAAGACAACGATGAAACGATAGACGTACAAAGAAGAATAAACGCCGCGAACAGAACATACTTCTCACTACTGCCAGTAATGAAATCCAGAGACATCCACAGAAAAACTAAAATAAGAATCTACAAAACCATCATACGTACAGTAGCTACGTATGGATGTGAAGCTTGGAGTATCTCCCAGAAATCCGCAGACAAGCTGGATATATTTGAGAGGAAGGTTCTCCGAAGGATATACGGCCCAATCAATGAAGACAGTGCATAGAGAATACGCTACAATCACGAATTGTACGACTTATACAAAGAATGTAAACTTTCGACCCATGCCAAACTACTACATTTACGTTGGGCCGGTTATGTTCAAAGAATGGATGACTCAAGGATACCAAAAAAAGCCCTGTATCTACTACCAAATGGCAAAAGACCAGTTGGCAAACCACGGTTAAGGTGGGAAGATAATGTTAAGGCCGATGCAGCAAAACTGCTCAATACAAGAAACTGGAGACAAGCTGCGGAGCAGAGAGACGTCTGGAGGAAGAAGCTGTTGGAGGCCAAGGCTGTAGAGCCATCGAAGAAGAAGAAGTTCTTTTTCATAAATCGGGAAAATGCACCAATACATCAAGTTTAACTCCTCCAATCTTTAAATCTTCAGTCAGATAGTTGTGTGCGAACGTGTATAAAAATGTTGCATTCCCTCTTTGATAGCTTGGCATTGCCATTTGTGCATGTTGCTGTTAGCCTTTCACTCATTAACCATATTTGGTCAGTGGTTGCCGCTTTAGTAGTGCCACTGAATTTTCTGCAAAAACTTAATCGTAAAAACGCGTATGCTACATAGAATGAGTCAATTCCGACCCTAAATTTATTGTAACTGGTGATGAGATTGAGCCGAAACAGAAAAAAAACCGTTGAAGTCGATCAAAACTGAAGATGATGTTGACCGTTTTTTTCGGTATTGTGCACTCGGAATTCTTGCCAGAAGGTGAGAGAGTAAACAAAAAATATCTGATCGTTACGCCCGCCGCACATGCCCACACTCGCACGCGTTCACGACCCTGCGGTAATGTGGCACTGACATTGGTGTACACGTGTTTGTCCGCATTTGCTAACACGAGTCGTACATCAGCCAGTGGCATTCAAGATGAGCGCGATAGACTTAAGTTCAATATCTGACAATGATAACGAGTTTTTATATAGATTTTTGTTAATAAGGAAAGCATCTGAAAAAAACTGGAAGAGCTCTTACATGTTCAGAGGGAAACCCATGGAAAATTTAACTTAACTTCCGAGTTTTCAGACGCAAAATTCAAAAACTATTTTAGATTGTCTAGGAATGAATTTCAAAATAGAATCCTTTAATTTTGCATTCTTGAAATCTGGGTGTTTTGTTTCGTATATGGGTAATTCCACGTCAAATCGGACAAAAAATGACGACTATTTTTTATATCGGTAAACGTATTTTTTTTTCGTTAGTTCTAATCCCAAATCTACCAGAAATAACGTTGTTTTAACGAAATTGTCGTGTTAACGCTGGAAATTAATTAATAACAAATTATATCAAAAATCGCGGTTTTATTCAAACTAAATTTACTAAATGGCTTAAATTCATTAGGGAAAACATATTTTCTACTTCTAGGGGATGTGTTTTGATAGACTGATACGATTATAAAATGTAATTACAAAACTATTTGTTTTTATTAGCTATTCAGTCACAATTTAGTAACAATTTAGTCACAAACTTCAAACATCAATTTCTCAAAAACACCCTCACCGATCTTGACGTTATTAGCGTCAAATTAAAGGGAAACGTTTATATTTTAACGTATAAAAAATCCACGGTATTGTTTTTTGATTTTTTAAAAATAGCGCAATTTAAAATATGCGTTCTTTAAAATAAGAGATTGCCTCCCTAAAACCTACCCCATATGCACTACACCCATGTACTAATTACGCAATTAGCTTATTTACCTGTAATAATTCGTAATTAATCCAAAAAACCTCATTACAGCCCCCTGGGGGGCTTAGTATATCAATTTACAGGTGTTTTTTAGTACGCACTAAAAGAGGCTCCAGCGGCCCCAAAAATGGTCGTAGGGGGCTCGTAGACCCCTCAAAATTTTCGTAACAGTCCCTACTATCCGCAAAAAATAACAGAAAAATCATTATTTGCTCCTAAGGGGGTCCTGGAGGGACCTAAAATGCTGCAAAAAAATAAAAGCTAATTTTAAAGAACGCATATTTTAATTTGCGCTATTTTTAAAAAATCAAAAAACAATACCGTGGATTTTTTATATGTTAAAATATAAACGTTTCCCTTTAATTTGACGCTAATAACGTCAAGATCGGTGAGGGTGTTTTTGAGAAATTGATGTTTGAAGTTTGTGACTAAATTGTGACTAAATTGTGACTGAATAGCTAATAAAAACAAATAGTTTTGTAATTACATTTTATAATCGTATCAGTCTATCAAAACACATCCCCTAGAAGTAGCAAATATTTTTTCCCTAATGAATTTAAGCCATTTAGTAAATTTAGTTTGAATAAAACCGCGATTTTTGATATAATTTGTTATTAATTAATTTCCAGCGTTATCACGACAATTTCGTTAAAACAACGTTATTTCTGGTAGATTTGGGATTAGAACTAACGAAAAAAAAATACGTTTACCGATATAAAAAATAGTCGTCATTTTTTGTCCGATTTGACGTGGAATTACCCATATATATTTTCCGCTTCGAACAGTTTCATTTAATTCCTTCATCATTCCAAACACTCGCGCCACTGCCACTCGAAATTAGTGTCTCGATCACCTAGCCGACATGCGCTACACGCTCATGTCCGCGCCGAAATCGACACGTGAGAGCAAATGCGGAGTTCGGTACTGGGCCATAGGTTTCAAATACTGCCACTCGCACGTGGCTCGTGTCGACCAATGCGAGTGTGGGCATGTGCGGCGGGCGTTATACTTCGTTTGGCCATTCATACATGGGATCATGGTTCTGCAACCAAAAGCTTTGCTGCAAGTTCCCTGAAAATACACGGTGCATTAGCAAAGAAAGCAGCTTTTGTGTATTGCTACGCAATGTTGTTTGTATTAGTAAGATGTCAAATATTTTGAGTCGGGTGTTTATTTAAATCAGTTCATTAGTTATAATTAATAATTAGATATCATAATGGGTGATTTGGTTGGTGATTTCAGCGGCAGCATGTTTTTTCCACTTTTAATTTTTGACTGTTTGAATGTTTATTATTTTTAATTCTATGGCAACGTATTAATATCTTATTTGTGTGAGTGCGTGCTTTCCGTGTTCGCAGGTCAAAAGCAGGAGCACAATAGTCTCCACCGAAGCACGAATCTCTCCACTTATTTCATCTCCGCACGCCTCCCTTGCCCAAAAAAAGGTTTTGCTCCGGAACCATAATCCCTTGTGTATGAATGGCCTTTGAGATACACAACACAGTTTTGTGGATAGAACCCTCATGGATTTTGCACGACGATAACGCACCATCTCATAAGACTATCTTTTACCTAGTTTATAGCTACTCCAAAAATAATTCGAATTATGGATCATCCCAAATTTTTTACCCTATAAACGAGGTAATTCGAATTATGGCTTAAACCGAAATATTTCGGCTTACGCCATAGTTATAAGAAAGTATTTAATACCCGTTTATACGCTAATTCGAAATTTGGATGTAACTTTGAGTTAAATCGATTTAATTTTTCTGCTATAAACTAGGTAATTGTGAACAAATTTCTGGCCCTAAACTCCACAGATCTTATCGAACAGTCACTGTATTCCCTGATATGGTTCCGGCCGACTTTTTTCTTTTTCCAAAACTCAAACTATCACTTTGAGGCACCCGTTTTCAGTCAATGAATAATACATATTTTGTGTTTCATTAACCCATTTACGGAATATACAAATGTTGGCGTCGCGATTCTCTGAATAAGGGCCTGTAGGGCCAGGGCCGGCTTTAGGTATTTTGGTGCTCCGTGCGAGATATTTGTATGCGCCCTTAACTTTTTAAAGAAATTTCTTTTAGGTAGAGTACCTATGTATGTTATTATGCACAAATTATACAATAACCCAAGTAGAAATAAAAGATGGCCTTACCACGGGCAAACATCTTCCGCTTGGGAGCACATACGAGCTCGCGACGGACGGCCGAATGGCAAGGCACCTTCGACGATAAATTTGAGCCAAAAAAGGAATCTGCACCAAATGTATTGTTGAATGTGCTTGATAAGCCCGTGTAAGTTTGGTGTACCGTCGTACAGTGCAGCATTTTCTGATGCCCGGCACATGTACGAGGATTATGTTTCAATCAGGATCGGTGTTCGCCCGTTGTAAGGCCATCTTTTATTTTTATTCGAGAAGGAAAGTACGAGTACAGTGGTCGTCGGTCAAATTGCGCGCAATTGCGTTAGCACTGGAAATATGATAATGGTATGATCAGGCAGCATTGAGCGCTGGTTCGTAAAAAATCATGTGGAAACAGTTTACAGTTTCGATGCTACGTTTCCCATCTACAGAATAGTTTGTCTATGGTATTATGAACAAATGGTATTAAACATTCCACAGTATTTGTTAGTTTATTTTATTGCTTTCTCCAGTCCGGTCATAAAAATTGCAGAAACGCCATCAGCAGTGGTTTTGTTTTGGAGCCCTTCTACTTGGTACATTGAGTGAACGAGGTATAGAAACCTCTATAATTCTCCTTTTACTTTAAACCTAAAGGAAGAAAAGATAGAACAATAGAGAGTCCGATACTTGAATTCACAAGGAGGATTGGTGAGCTCTGGAACGGTGTTCTCAAGAGCTGCTATTGTCTTGCACTGGCTTACTGGTAGAACTGAAGACAATGGTGCAAGTTACACTATCATTCATTTCGTTTATTATCCCAAAACCGGTTTTTTAGGCAAGGGGTCGCAGGGAAGTACAATTCATATGTCATATGACTCCTCACTTTTGAGCCAGAAAATTTGCCAGACTCACCCTCCATTATACTAACACAAATATAACATCGTACTCGGGGCTCTGCGAAAACTATGAGAAATTCCCCCTCTCATTCGCGTTTATTGCACAACTACAAACGCATCACAATCTTTACACAAAAAAGAGGTAGAAAAATGAATGCTTAGTGTAATACCCGCATCATACAGAAACCGTTTTGATGTGAGTATCGAGTGATGGATAGTGTAACTTGCACCAATGGTTGCAAAAGAATAAAATGGCATTGCAGCTGTCTTTTACGTTTTTTCAAACACAAGCTTTATTTACTTTCTGTGCATATCCGGCGTTATGTCTTGTATTGTGGAGGTGTTATCATTTAATAACTAAATAAATTAACTCGTTACTGGAGGCGCCTCTGCGACATGGACCCCGGTTTCTCCCACCCCTAAAGTCGGTACTGTGTAGGGCTGAACAAATATTGTATTAATAACTCTCAAGGCTATTGCATGCCACCTTCAAGGGTTAGTCTTGAGTGTAAGTATAAAATTGTAGTGAAAGAATATGAGTGTGCTTAAAACAACACTTTAGAAGTAAAACTATTTTGTCCAATAACTGCCGGAATTATTAAAATATTAACCTACGAGTAATATGCAATGGAAATAGTGGAAGGTCTGTCGGGTAGATAGTACACTACCCAATATCGAAAGAGTGGACTGCCGGCTTGTTGGATAGAAAGACTCTCAGAAAAGCCGGGCCAACGACCGATGCAGGAAATATAGTGCCAAGGAACTTTATGCAAATCTTCTTCTGAGGAATTGTTTTTTGGGGAAGAGATATAAATTTGAACATCATCTGCGTACATGTGTGCAAGGATAGAGCCTTGGGCAGGAAGAGAAAAATTAGGGGAGTTTTTTTTAGAAACAAACCGTGATTAACACTATCAAAAGCTGTTGAGAAATCGAGCAACAATAAGTAGCAAATGTGATGTTGGTCTCCGTCCTATGTCCCATGAAGGATTAAAAGAGCGTAAAGAAAAAAAAAGAAGTGATGTTGGTCAAGCGATTTTCGAATATCAGACGCCATTTTTAGAAGGGCAGTGTCACCGCTATGGCGAAGCCATTCATTAATGAGTTGAATTCGTCCACAAAACTCAAGAATTTGGGCAGCAATAAGCTTTTCAAGAACCTTAGCCAAAAAATGAAGTATACTGATGGGTCAGAAACCCCCGGTGGTGATGGGCATTTAGGAATAGGCGTGATTAAAGCAAGTTTGCAAGAAACTTAGAGGCATGTGTTAAAAATATGAGTCAGGACCGGCAAGAGACAAGGGGCCGTATTTGGTTCCTCGGCTTCCCGACTTTCTTTAAGTTTCATATTTGGTTTCACGACCAAATCGACAGCTAAGCACAGCCATATAAAACCATCAAATTGGGTGGTATTACTTCAAGGCAGCAAACCACGTATATTTAATTAAAATAGAAATTGTTAAAAGTTTATTGTATGCATAAATTGAGCTTTTTAATAATTGTCAAACGTCTTTATCGACACGTAATGAGACGATATCGTGTCGCCAAATGCCAATTTTTATTTATCGACAGGTGTCGACTCGAGAAACCAAATACGGCCCAAGGTATAAGTATATTTAGGAATCTATGAGATATGTTGTCACTACCGGTCGCTCAGAACTGATTTTAGAGCTGAGACTACCTTAAGGGAATCGACGCAGCGAATGCAAAAGCCATCAGGGGATAAGGAAGGGAGGGTATTAATCTCGGCAGTCGTATGGTTTCCAATGAAATGTTGATTGAGGCCTTCTGGGCAAAGATTATGAGGCGCAGTGACATTTTTAGAATGCACGCCTAAGGAGCAGCGTAAGTTATTCCAAACAATTTTGGCTGGAAGCGAAGGATCAAGCTTACGAGCATAATAACTTCTCTTAGCCTTCTGAATTTTTGAAGCGACAATGTCCCGGATATACTTGTAAGAACGAATGGCAGTAGCACTTTTAACTTTTTTGGACCAGCGATAAAGAAATTCCCTTTCAGCAATAAGCGATTTTATTTCCGCAGTAAACCAAGGTTTCGATTTAGCTTCCAAACCCAGTAAATTCATGATGTGCACAAAAAAGGTTTGCAGGAAAGACTTCTTTAATAAGTTCACGTTAAAATCACCACCAACAAGGATGTTTTTGTAAATATGAGATAAGTAATCAAGGGTGTCACAAAGTTCTTTTACATTATCAGGGTACAAAAGGCCGGGGGGAGAATATACCCAAACAAGAAGAAGCTTGTCGCCAATATTAGAGATATTAATGCAAATGAATTCGAATCCCAGACACTTAGAGAATCCAATGATTTTGCATTTGAGATGTTCGCGCACGCAGATAGCTACACCACCACCAATCCGTCCTGGACGATCATTACGGAATAATTTAAAACCATTAATTGCAACCATAGAGAAAGAAATAGAGGGGTTAAGCCAACTTTCGGTGATAAGTACAGCGTGCGTAGCAGAATGGATATATTTCATTTAATTCGAATTAAAAGAAGCGTTAGAACATTACGAAAACTTCGATTAACAAACTGGATAGACCTAGTAAGACGTAGAGACATAGACGTTAGGTTAGGTTGAAATGGCTGCCCCCACTAGGGAGCCCACTTAGACACGCCATTGGGCCCATTGTGATACCATTCTAGTGTTGGGAAAAAGTTCAGGCCATTTCAAGCCATTTTGATAAAGCGACAGAGGTTAGGAACATCAATATTTTGCAGCTCGCTCAATCCATCAAGGAAGGGTGAGCCAAGGAAGGTTCCTCTTTTCCTTACTAGGGCGGGACATGTACAGAGAAGATGGGAGGCAGTTTCTTCCTCTTATTCATTACCACAACTTCTGCATAAGTCGTTGTGGGGAAGTCCTAATCTTTCGGCGTGCGGGCCAAAGGGACAGTGACCGGTCAGCATCTTTACTACATGGCTTATGTCCTTTTTGTTCAATGAACAAGGGATTTTGAACGCTTTGGGCATTTTCGATAGTTCACCATGGTAGCTACCTGTCGAACCAGAAGTTAATCTACCATCGATTACTTACCCCCTTATCCTGTTGGTGAGACCCTGGTTATCTTACCGGTGATTAGTAGAACATGTTGAGTGGTGACTTATGGCAAGTAATCAATTTTTGAACGTGGTAGATTAACTTCTGGTTCGACTGGTAGCTACCATGGTAAATTCTCGAAAATGCCCTTTGCGTTCAAAGTTGGCCACATTGCATGATGAGTGCGGCACACCGTTGCTGTGGTTCATCTCAGCCCAGCTCGAGCTAAGCTGATTTTTCTTACTGTTAGTTTGTAGATGGCTAAGACGTAGAGATTACTGGATGAGAATTCAAGAGTTCTACGAGGACTGTAGTGCTATTTAACAAGAAGTAGAAATTCTTCTAAATCTCCGATTGAGCAGGGAACATTCTTTATATCATTGGCTTTCAATGACATTTTATATACTGTGCAGTTTTAGATGCAAAATCCATTAATTCAACAAAACGACAAATTTAATCTCTATACATGCATACATATGTATATGTACATATTTAGAATTTAATTCCTTGAAGCTACTAAATTTTACTCATGACTACAGTTCAACTTATAAAAAATCGCCAATTTAGGCGGCAGTTCTGAAAACAAGACTTCTATTATTCAAATCAAACTGCAGAATAAATAAATTGTCCGAGCTACTGTTAAAGATTTACGGTCCAAACAGCATTTTCAAATCCGTAGCTTATATCCACTGACCTACAAATTTGAATGTTTGCCAATTTATCAAATTCACCGGAAACCTCATGATGGGGTTGGCTCCTAACATTAGATCTATATTATGTATATTACTATTTGCATAGCGGTCATGCTTAAGGTAACTTGTAGCTGTCCATAAAAGTTCCATTTTGTGCCTTTTGGAAACAGGCCAAAGAGAAACCAACCTTATGATCATGAATTAAACTTTCCAACAATTTTCCATGGCTCTGTGGTCAGTATTGTCCTCTCATTTCGCCTCGTGCCCCTGTCTTTCAGCCATAAGTTTTTTTCTTTCTACAGCGTAACTTGAATTTGTGCAGCATGGATAAATCTGTAGAGAGTATAGTAGTTTTGGCCAACTCCACAAGCTTCCATAGAGGAATATATTTTTTGTTTTAAACGGATGGTTTTTTTCTCGGTGGGAACAATGTGGATAACCCCACAGGCATTCAATCACCAGAAGGTAATTTACTACGCTTGGAAGACTTTTTTTGAATCAGTAGGGTGTCTTTAAAAGGGGCTGAAATCGAATGGGAGCCCTGTCATTGATTTTGTCGTATTTCTTTCATTGTCTACAGTTTCTTTCTTAACTTTATTTAGGAGTTGGGAAAGGAATTTCTAGCAATGAAAATCACATTCGGAAACCAGGGCCAACCATAACGCATGGTGTTTTAAAATTAATAGAAAACCTTTTACGAATTGTTGGGCATGTTCCAAATCGGCGGCTTTGGGTAACATTAAAAATACTCTTAAGGTTTGACATACTTTGCAATTAGTACAAATGTTGTAAAATATTTTTAACTAGCTTGTACCGGTAACTTCGTCCCCGTGAAACTTGGCAAATAAAAGTTGGTGGATAGGTTGCAAGTACATAGTTTAATTTTGAAAAATTAAATACTGCACAACTAACAGAACAATCCACTGGTTTATAATTTATTTACTGGCGTACACATTCAAAAATTAACCAAATAGGCTATGCATTTTTTATTTTTTTACACATAGCTATGTATAAGGCTTGTCGTTTACTGGAACGCGTGGCCGCTCGAAACAGGAAATATTTTTCTCCAAGCCTTCTATATCACAAAATTTGAATATCAAATTCACTTCAAACTGAGCAGCATGAAAAGTAGTCCATTCAAAACGCGCGTTATGGTGTTCCAAATTAACATCGTTAAGAAAATCGAACCCTAAACGTTTTTATTTTACCTGAGTATTTATTTAAAATATCACATGGCGCAGTCGCAGTGAAAGAAAGTTAAAAACGGGAAAGTTAAAATTATTATTATTATATTATTGAGAATAAAAGTTAAAAACGTGAATTCAATTTGTAAAAACAATTAAATTGGAAAAAAAGTTAGTGTGAAAAATTTAAACTAACAATCAGATTAAAATAAAATTGTGGAACTAGTTAACACTAAAAAGTTAATAATTGTGACAAAAATTGCGTACATATAAGGTCATACAGTTACTTTATGGGAAAAAATTTAGACAAAAGCCGATTAGAAAAATTACAAAAACAGAACCGTCCAAGAGGAAGACCAAGAAAAATCACTATCATAAAAGTGAATGAGAATATGGACTACATCAGAAAAATAGACGAATTAAAATTCGAAGGAAATTTGGCGGAAAATTGGCGAGTCTTTGAACAAAATTTTAAAATTTTCGCCATAGCGGTGGAGTTAAACAAGAAAGAAGAAGCGGTACAGATAGCGACCCTGCTAAACGCTTTGGGACCTGCTGTAGTAGAAGTGTTTAACACATTCTCTCTGACAGAAGCCGAAAAAGCGAAATATGACGTAGTGTTAAACGCTTTTCAAGAATTCTGCTCTCCAAAGAAAAATGAGGTCTACGAAAGCTTTATTTTTTGGAGCAGGAACCAAAAAATGGGTGAGCAACTTTTTAATGGATATTAAGAAGATGGTTAAAAATTGTGGATATGCTGGCATTGAAGAGCGAATGGTGCGAGATCGTATCGTTTCAGGTGTAACAGATAAGCAGCTACAAAAACGACTATTGGAAACAAAAGACTTGACCATGACAAAAGCAATGGACATGGCACGTGCGGAGGAAATATCGAGGGCACAGTCATCAAACATACAAGCAGAATCGTTAACAGGACATGGATCACAGGTTTTGGCGATAAAAAGGAATAATTCTAAGGCTTATAATAATACTAACACAGACAATAAGCAAAATAGACACATTAATACTAACACTAAAAATAATAATTATTTTAGGCAAGTAAATAGAAATAATGGAAGAAGGAACGGTGAGGTAGAAAAAAATAACTTATTGAAATATAATCATAAAACTAAAGTTATAAATTGCAGATTTTGCGGTAATAAACATAAATATGGACATTGCCCAGCCTATAACCAGAAGTGTACAAATTGCGGAAAGAGAAACCATTTTTCAATAGTATGTAAAAATAACAAGGTCAGTGAAATTAATAGACTTACATAAAGAGATATTCCTTCTGACTCAGACAATGGCTTTTACGTGCATTCAATTCAGGATTTTGTAAAGGAAAATCTTAGGGAAAATTCTTGGTTTGAACCCATTCGCATAAATAATAGAACAATTAACGTAAAATTAGATAGCGGTGCAGAAACAAATGTGATGCCATTAGAAATATTGAAAAGTATAAAAAACGTAAGACTTGATAAGAAGAATGTGAAACTATTCATGTATGACGGTAGCTCACTTGACTCAGTTGGGGAAGTTATATTAAATTGTTGTGTTAAGAATCAGATTGAACCGTTAAAATTTGTTATTGTTAAAGAGGACGGAGTGCCGCTTTTAGGATTAAAAGACTGTGTAAAATTAAATTTAATTAAACGGGTAGATGTAGTGGCGACAGAGAGCAAAAATAGTTTGTTAGAAAATTGGAAAAGTAACTTTGAAGGTTTGGGATGCTTTTTGGATAATTATAAAATAGAATTAAAAGAAAATGTAGCTCCGGTAGTTAAGGCTTGTCGCAGAATCCCACTTTCTTTACGCCATTCATTAAAAAACGAACTAGATAGACTTGAAGATTTAGGTGTTATTGCCAAAAGTACAAAGCCATCCGACTGGGTTTCGAATCTCGTGGTAGTGGAGAAACCAAATGGGGCCTTAAGGATTTGCCTTGACCCGCAGGATCTAAATAAAGCAATAAAAACTGACAATCATCCTATACCTACGTTAGATGATCTGCTACCAAAGTTAGCAAACAAAAAGTTTTTTACGGTTTTAGATCTGAAAGAGGGTTTTTATCAAATTAAATTATCGGATGAATCAAGTTTACTATGTACTTTCAACACCCCATTTGGACGTTATCAATTCGTAAGGCTTCCGTTCGTAGTGAGAACTGCCCCAGGAATTTTTCAAAAACAAAACGAGAAAAATTTTGAGGGCATCGAAAATATTATAATTTGCATTGACGATATCTTAATAGCAACAGAAACCAAAGAACAACACGATGTAACATTCCAAAAGGTTTTGGAAAGGGCTCAAAAAACGGAACATTAAATTTAACAGAAATAAAATTCAGTATCGAGTCGGAAAAGTTAATTTTGTAGGTCATGTTTTTTCGGGAGAGGGTGTAGCTTTTGACAAAAACAGGATTCAGGCAATTAATGATATATGTGTACCTCAAACAAAAAAGGATGTACAAAAGTTATTAGGAATGATCAATTATATGCATAGAACAATCCCCAATCTATCAGATATCTCAGCTCCGCTAAGAGACTTAATAAAGAAAAACGTTATATTCCAGTGGCAACCGCACCACACGGCATGCCTTGAGGAAATGAAGAAAAGAATAATAAACACTCCTATTTTAAAACATTTCGATCATAACGCACAAATTACAATACAAGCAGATAGCAGTCAAAATGGCTTAGGATGCTGCTTGCTTCAAGACAATAAACCAATAGCATTTGCTTCAAAATGTTTAGCAGACTCTGAAAAAAGGTATGCACAGATCGAGAAAGAAATGCTTGCGATCTGTTATACCTGTAAAAAATTTCATCTGTGGATTTATGGTCGCAAAATAATTGTTCAAACGTTGTTAGCGATTATGAAAAAGGGAAAAATCGCGTCGGCAAAGTTACAAAGAATGAAAGTGAGACTACTTAAGTATAACATTGAGTTACAGTACATACCGGGAAACAAAATGTACATTGCAGATTTACTGTCAAGATACTACAACGAAAAAGATACGTGTGAAACAGTAAAAGGGTTATCAGAGGTAGTCCATTCCATAAACGTTAGTAAAGAAAAACAGATTTCCTTTCAAAAAGAAACAAGTCTTGATCCTGTCCTAATGAATCTAAAACAAATACTCTTACAAGGTTGGCCAGAATCAAAGTCCAACTTACCAGATATAGTACAGTCTCCAGAGTAAAAAAATCGCTAAAACTGCAAACAAAATTGTAGTTTAATGAAATTTGGAATGGTGGGAGTTTAGGAATTGGACAGAAGGTAACTGTTGAGTTCCGGGCCGTACTTCGTGAAAATCACGAGAAAATCCGATTGAAAGAATTTTCCGACGCTTTCCCGCCCGTAGCTCGGAAAAACGTCGAAATTGGAAAAATGTTAAGAAGACAAAATTAAAGCTATGAAAATTCTCAGCAAAAAAAGTTATATAAGCTTTTCCCGGAAAACTTCACGTTTGGTCGGAAAATGGAGGCTAAAGAAAAAAAATATGAAAAATTCTTTTGTTTTTATATTGTTTTCTTTATGCAGGGTGTCCCACCTCAAGTTACAAAGTGGCGGGCTGTAGATAGGGTTTTGGATAGACGAACAAAAAATCATATGGGAGTGGGGCAGAAATCGTAACGGTTTGGTCACTAGGGCGTTTTGAAATTTTTTTGATAGAGGTTTACATATCACCCTGTATTTTGGTAACCCGATGACCTACTTCCATGAATTAGGTAGCAGGTAGCAGTATACGCAGAATACACCCGCCTATCTAAACTGTAAAAGCGAAGGTTCTACACCACCAGCTTCCAGAGTTATGAGTCAAAATATCATTTTTTTTTTACAGTAAAACTATTTCGAATATACATATATATTAGAAAAATTAACAAAGTTCTTCGGAAATAACCAAAGAATGTGCAAACAGTAAATGAATTTCGATATTTATGCTTCGTAAGGGGAACAGCAAAGAAGAAAGCTGTTAATTTGGCGAGTTTGCCTCCCACTGCTAACGCCGCGAGACAGCATTTCTATCGAGTATATGTACATACTTACAAGTTCAAAAGTGGCTGTCCCATAATATCCACGCTAAGGATTAGGGGTGGATAGAAGGAGATACATTGGCGCCAGTAAAAATGACTGATCCTCCGGCTCCCAAACACCTTTTGCAGTTAATTTTCTGCAAGTGCATAAAAGGGTGCACGAAAAGCTGTTCCTGTGGAAAAGCGGGGTTATTGTGCACCTCAGTATGTGCTCATTGTTACAGCAATCGCTGCAGTAATATTCCCGTAATCAATGATCCTGAAGAGAACTTAGAAGAAGAAAATGAAGGTGAACTGGACAGCTCCGGTGAACCAGACCCCGAGATGACAGCGATGAAGAATAAATGGAAATAAATACAGGAACTTTGTTAATTTTTCTAATATATATATGTATATTCGAAATAGTTTTTCGGAGAAAAAAAAATGATATTTTGACTCATAACTCTGGAAGTTGGTGGTGTAGAACCTTCGCTTTTACAGTTTAGATAGGCGGGTGTATTCTGCATATACTGCAACCTAATTCATGGAAGTAGGTCATCGGGTTACCAAAATACAGGGTGATATGTAAAATTCTATCGAACAAATTTCAAAACGCCCTAGTGACCAAACCGTTACGATTTCTGCCCCACTCCCAAGGTCTGTGAAGTTGGCAACACGAAATGGGAATTTTGAGAAATTTTTTTTTTCATTCGTTTGTCCAAGTTTGTCCAAGCAAAATTTTTTTTTGTCCAGGCACCGTAAACAAGTAATAAGCAAAAAAAATTTTTGCAAATTTTTCAACCAACACCCCAACTTTGAAAAAAAAAATTGCTTAACCACATATATCGTTTGTCCAAGTTTGTCCAGCAATTATTTTTATTTGTCCACCCCCCAATTAATTGTAATAAATGATTGAAATTTTTCAGGTTTGTGAAGTTGGCAACACGAAATGCGAATTTTGGAAATTTTTTTTTGTCATACGTTTGTCCATCGTTTGTCCAAGTTTGTCCAGCAGTTATTTTTATTTGTCCACCCCCCAATTAATTATAATAAATGATTGAAATTTTTCAGGTTTGTGAAGTTGGCAACACGAAATGCGAATTTTGGAAATTTTTTTTTGTCATACGTTCGTCCATCGTTTGTCCAAGCAAAAATTTTTTTTGTCCCCAGGCACCATTAACAAGTTACAAGCAAAACTGCTCTCGTTACTGCTCTGCAAATGACGTTTCCGAACGCAGCCAGTGCCTGCAAAAACGAATTCTGGCATGGACAAATGATTTCTGTCCATGGACAAACGAATTCAGGCATGGACAAACGAATCTGTGCCTGGACAAACGAATTCAGGCATGGACAAACGAATTCCGGCTTGGGCAAACGATTTCTGTCCATGGACAAACGAATTCAGGCTTGGACAAACGAATCTGTGCCTGGACAAACGAATTCAGGCATGGACAAACGAATTCCGGCTTGGGCAAACGATTTCTGTCCATGGACAAACGAATTCAGGCTTGGACAAACGAATCTGTGCCTGGACAAACGAATTCAGGCATAGACAAACGAATTCCGGCTTGGACAAACGAATTCCGCCTTGGACAAATGATTTCTGTCCATGGACAAACGAATTCAGGCTTGGGCAAACGAATCTGTGCCTGGACAAACGAATTCAGGCTTGGACAAACGAATATGTGCCTGGACAAACGAATTCTGGCATGGGCAAACGAATCTGTGCCTGGTAAATTTTTTTTTTGCTTAAAACTTGTTAACGGTGGCTGGACAAAAAAATTGGGCTTGGACAAACTTGGACAAACGATGAACAAAATGATCTATGCGGTTGAACTTTTTTTGCAAAGTTGGGGTAAAAAATTTGCAAAAAACTTTTTTTGCTTGTAACTCATTAACGGTGTCTGGACAAAAAAAACTTTTGCTTGGACAAACTTTGGGGGGTGGACAAATAAAAATAACTGCTGGACAAACTTGGACAAACGATGGACAAACGATCTATGCGGATAAACAATTTTTTTTTCAAAGTTGGGGGGGTGTTGGTTGAAGAAATTTGCAAATTTTTTTTTTGCTTATAACTTGTTAACGGTGCCTGGACAAAAAAGATTTTTGCTTGGACAAACTTGGACAAACGATGGACAAACGTATGACAACAAAAAATCCAAAATTCGCATTTCGTGTTGCCAACTTCACAAACCTGAAAAATTTCAATCATTTATTACAATTAATTGGGGGGTGGACAAATAAAAATAACTGCTGGACAAACTTGGACAAACGATGGACAAACGATGTATGTGGTTAAACAATTTTTTTTCAAAGTTGGGGTGTTGGTTGAAAAAATTTGCAAATTTTTTTTTTTGCTTATAACTTGCTAACGGTGCCTGGACAAAAAAAACTTTTGCTTGGACAAACTTGGACAAACGATGGACAAACGTATGACAAAAAAAATCCAAAATTCGCATTTCGTATTGCCAACTTCACAAACCTTAAAAATTTCAATCATTTATTACAATTAATTGGGGGGTGGACAAATAAAAATAACTGCTGGACAAACGATGGACAAACGATGTATGTGGTTAAACAATTTTTTTTCAAAGTTGGGGTGTTGGTTGAAAAAATTTGCAAAATTTTTTTTTTGCTTATAACTTGTTAACGGTGCCTGGACAAAAAAAACTTTTGCTTGGACAAACTTGGACAAACGATGGACAAACGTATGACAACAAAAAATCCAAAATTCGCATTTCGTGTTGCCAACTTCACAAACCTGAAAAATTTCAATCATTTATTACAATTAATTGGGGGGTGGACAAATAAAAATAACTGCTGGACCAACTTGGACAAACGATGGACAAACGATGTATGTGGTTAAACAATTTTTTTTCAAAGTTGGGGTGTTGGTTGAAAAAATTTGCAAAATTTTTTTTTTTGCTTATAACTTGTTAACGGTGCCTGGACAAAAAAAACTTTTGCTTGGACAAACTTGGACAAACGATGGACAAACGTATGACAACAAAAAATCCAAAATTCGCATTTCGTGTTGCCAGCTTCACAGACCTCCACTCCCATATGATTTTTTGTTCGTCTATCCAAAAGCCTATCTACAGCCCGCCACTTTGTAACTTGAGGTGGGACACCCTGCATAAAGAAAACAATATAAAAACAAAAGAATTTTTCATATTTTTTTTCTTTAGCCTCCATTTTCCGACCAAACGTGAGGTTTTCCGGGAAAAGCTTATATAACTTTTTTTGCTGAGAATTTTCATAGCTTTAATTTTGTCTTCTTAACATTTTTCCAATTTCGACGTTTTTCCGAGCTACGGTCGGGAAAGCGTCGGAAAATTCTTTCAATCGAATTTTCTCGTGATTTTCACGAAGTACGGCCCGGAACTCAACGGTTACCTTCTGTCCAATTCCTAAACTCCCACCATTCCAAATTTCATTAAACTACATTTTTTTTTTGCAGAAGAAATCTCTAGGAGCTGTACTAATAATCTTAGAGCCTATTGGAAATTCAAAAACGAGTTATTACTTGATAACGACTTTATCTTCTTAAATGAAAGAATTCTAGTTCCGCAGACTATGCGTAAAAATATATTAGAGCTTTTGCACAACTCGCATTCTGGAACTGAAAAAACAAAATTAAAAGCCAGGGAGTCGGTCTATTGGCCAGGAATCAACTCGGATATCGAGGACATGGTAGTGAGTTGTAAAACATGCCAACGATAAGAAGTGCCACACAGAGGGAACCAATAATCTCACACGATATTCCTCAGTATCCATTCAAAAAGATTGGGATAGATATTTTCGAATATAATTCAAAAAATTATCTTGTAGTTATTGACTACTATCCAAAATATGTCGAAGCACCAAAGATATCTAGGAAAAATGCTGCGGAAGTTATATTAAAATTGAAGGACATATTTACAATATATGGAATTCCGACAGAAATTGTGGCGGACAACGTACCTTTTGATAGCTTCGAGTTTAGATCGTCCTGCAAATCGCTATATACATATAAAACTTACTACTTCAAGTCCACATTACCCCCGATCAAATGGCCAAGCCGAAAGGGCGGTTCAATTAGTCAAAAATCTAATGAGAAAATCCGAAGATAGTGGTAAGGAACTTTGGTTATACTTATTAGAATACAGAAATACGCCGATGAAAGACATCGAATTGTCTCCGAACAGATTATTGATGGGTAGAAACACAAGAACGCTATTGCCTAGAAAAAGTACCTCATTTAAATTACAAGTACACCCAGAATTAGGAGCAAATTTTATGGAAAAGATAAGAAAATTAGCAAAATATTACAATAAAGGTTCCAAAACGAAAGGTGAGTTTAACCAAGGGGAGACAGTTTTATATAAACAAGGGAAGACGTGGACAGAAGCAATTGTACTAGACAAGACAGATAAACCAAGATCTTATTGGATAAAAATAAAACACAATGGCACAGTAGTCAGAAGAAATTCACTCTATATTAGAAAATGCCGCCGAAAAAAAAAATTGTCGGTACATTAAAAAAATAACCGAACATTATTCTGGTTTAGGCAGGTAATTAACAAAAATATGATAACAAGTAAGTTAAAAAAAATATAAATAAATAAATGAGAAAAAAAAAGAGAAAGAAGAATATTGAATTAATTTAGTAAAATTATTTGCAATGAATTGCCGATATTTGTATTACAATTAGATTATCACTTTTAGACTAATAGACCGGGCGCTGGAGGTAGTTGAGTATGCAAAATATGAGGACCGCATTCTGTTAACAGAAATCCGTTAAGAATAGCTCAAAGAGGAATAATATGGATGTTGCCGGTCAATTTTTGGGTCCAATTTATTTTACCCCCTCTTTTTTTGTTGGCACCTCTAAAGCTCAGGGGGGCCGCTTTTTGACGATGGATTATGATGAATCACTGCAACATAAGTCGAAAATATGAAATAAAATTTTTCGATATCACGCTTAGTTTTCGAGATATCGACACTTTGAGGTGTTTTCCCCAAGTTTGTAGTTATATAACAGCTACCACATCCATGGTGCTGATATTTTAATTATGAATTTGAATGAATCACCCCTAAATAAAACGAAAATGTAAAATAATTTTTTTCGATATCTCGCTTCGTTTTTGAGATATCGATACTTGAAGTTTTAGGTATTTTCAAAAACATGTTACAGCGTTAATCGTTTTCAAAAAAGACTAATAGCTCAGGGTGGGGGCTGGAGGGATACAAAATGTGAAGACCGCGTTTTATCAATTGTTTTGATCTGAGAAAGGTTTACAGATTATAATTCTTGATGTTGCCAGAAGCTTCATTGGTCCATTTTTTTATACCCCCTCCGCTTAGATATCCAAAAATCGATAAAGAAAATGCTTTAAAGCAATTTTAATGATTGTTTCAGTGTCTATATGAACTTTTTAGTCATGATTAAAGGTAATACTAGCTAAATAAATGAAATAATACCCACAAATAATTAACAAAAAAGTAAAAAATATACAATTTTTTTTTAAACGAAAGCAAATTTACATAAATGTACGACAAAAATATAAATAATCATCCTTGTTTATTTTGACAATCATTATTAATACATTTGCACAACAAAATACAATTTAATTGAGATCTTTTGCAGCTACACGCCATTGTTCGACATTCCGATGCACATTTACAGGGCTGAATCAAAAGCTTTGGCAAATGTTGCTTCGTCATTTGTCGTGGGTACAAGTTACCATTTTTATTTTCATAGCCAAATAAGGTATAATCAATCGGCTGAAATTGGGTTTGATCAGCATGACAATAGTAAAAATGCTGAAAAACGACGGTTTGCCCATACTTTGAACCTACATATCTTTTAAACGAATAACGAATAACGAATAAAAGAATACACATTTACCTAAAAGATGAGCCTAATTACGTTGCTCTACTATAATCGGTCTAGAAGTTATTAAAGTTTAAGTAAATGGCAATTCGGCCATACAAGTTGCAAGTGAGGGGATATGAGTTTTTTATGAGTTTTTTATGTAAATATTTAAAACGGCGATATCTCATGAATGATAATTCGTACGGGAAAATGTATAAGATCCTTTTTTGTAGATAATCGCATAATCTACAAACTTTGTAAACACTATTTTATGATAAAAGTTACCGTTTTGCTGAAAATCGCAAAAAAAACCGTTTTTGTGACCTTTGACCCCGAGTAAATCCAGGTTCCAGGTGCCGGATCGATGGGGACTTTTTAGATTTCATTTATAACGGTGCTTTGAACAATCCTACCAATTTTCAGCTAGGTGCGAATTTATGTACCCTCTGATGTCTATATTGACTGGACTATAAGTAAGTAAATAAATATATGCAGAATTAAATATGTAATGAGTCAGTAGAATAAGTTACAATGAAATTGTTACTTGAATTGAATAGTGAATATTATAAATTGTATTGTAATCTAAAAAAAAGGGAGATGTGGTATATGAACAATGATAGTCAGAACATCCCGCTATCACTGTTATCATGCACCGCACATCCAGGCAGTCAAGCAGAGAGACCCGAGAAATAAACATCGTTTATAAAATAACTTGTGCGGAGTATTATTTAAAATATCACATGATCAAGATACACAAACATGTTATAGGCCCAGGGATCTTCCACTGTGAAACGTATTCAAATTTATTTCAAATTAAATAATAGCCTTAAATAAATCATGAGCAGCATAACTACGAGGATTGAACCACTTGGAAAGGATCATTATGACACATGGAAGTTACAAGTGGAGGCGCTCTTAATAAAAAATGAAATTTGAGGGTAAACGGAGAAATGCAAAAACCGAAGCAGATGGCAGGAAATCTCGAAAGTGAAGCGGATATAAAACATTGGGTAACTGCAGACAGAAAAGCAATCCTAGACCTAATATTCCCACGAAGTTTGGTTAAAATTGCGAGTAATTTACCAATCCAAATGTCAAGCTAGAAAAGCGTCTTTATTAAAGAAGCTAATCTTACATAAGATAACAGATGGTTAAGACGCACGCAAAGATATCTCAGATATTTTTAACACAGTGGAAGCATGCAGCATAATCTGTTTTATTTTTAATGATTATGATATAATACAGGTTATGTTCACAATATGAAAGAGCACAAGTATAATATGAATATAAGTGCTCCCAACATTGAAAAGCAAAGAAAAGTATAAAGTAATGACCACAATGACAATAATGAATGCTATTGAATGAAGTTATGGTTAATAGATTTCAACATAAATGTTATATCTTCTGGTTATTATGCTACTTTTCCGTGAGAATGTATAAATCATGGGTGGAGACCTACAAAAACACACCGCAATTCAGGAAGACGGAATTAAGTATTCAACATTTTCTACTAATCAATATTTTGTTTTAAACGCAGGGTATTTGCCGAAGTTTTTGCCAATGAAACATTGAAATGCTGGAAATTTATTTACGATTCAAGAATACGTGATGAAAAAGGATTCCTTTGCAAACATTATACCATTATCACCCCTCAGAGCACTTTGTTGAAATTAAATCAATAGGAGGTAGCCATTTGTATCACCTGAAAAAGTTCCCTCTATCATTGTTATACGAGGAGTTAACGATTCGTTACCAGGTCACCGGCAGCTACTGCTCAGGATACGTGATCCACCTAACATTTATAGCCCAATTTCGGAGACAGTTTAATGCATTTCGGTAAGAATTATTTGGACGATGTGGGCTGTGTACATATTTGCAAAATGGCTACCGGCTCTGTTACTTTAGTACTTGCAATCGAAAACTTTAGTCCTTATGGGACCACTTATTCTGCCTTATATGGGCGTTTTCTGTAGAATACAGCCGTGGAACTTTACACGTCTATAATTTACTTGTGGTTGAGGACCAAAACTGCTACAAGTATCGTTTTCGAATTATGTCTATACTTACACTCGAATTGCTTTGTCCCTATAAATTTATCGTGATCGACACTTCGTAATTGTTTTGTTAATGTCGTGCAGGATGCCATACACCGCCTTAAGCTGAGCTCTAGTACTTTTGTAGTTAGTAAAAAAGTCGTTGCTAGAATTTATGAAGTGTTTATTTAGAATTGCCTTGCCATAACGAGAAATGTTTTGACCCCTCGTAATGTATGGATGATAAAAGGACTTTAATCACATTAAAGAGGAATTTGTTGTTTTTGTTGAATTACTTATAAGGATGTGGAATAACACCGCATGTAAAAGGCGCAAGAAAGGAATTTAAAGATAATGAAATTTAAGGAAATAATTCTTATAAATGAAATTCAAAAATATAATTATTATTTCCCCAGTTTAAGAGAAATGGGGGGGGGGGGTGGTGTTGTAGTAGCTCCGAAATTCAAAATCGTAGTTTTCAACATATTTTGAAATTTAAAGGTCTCCAGTAACATTGCAGTCCAGTTACGCAAATTTTGGTTAATCGATTAGGAAATCTGTCTAACGATATATCAAGTTAAAAAGGGGGCTTTTAGGGGTTTTTCCAGAGTCAGCTGATTTACTTGAAAATTAATTAAAAAAAGTGCGTGTCAGCTCCGACGCGTTACTGGAGTTTACTCCTGAAAACGATGGTCTTTGTGTTGGCCGACATTACACAGCTGTTACATAGCTAATTGTATTCTGCTTGTTATGCCCTTTCATTTGATACCCATGTCGAAGTTCGGGAAACGCAAATACAAACAACAGCCGCCATCTTTCAAAATTCAATCTATATTATTTTACAAAATAGTGACATTGCGTTATCAAGGAAACTACGCATATGTGCAAAATTTGAAGTTGATCGGTTATATTTTCTACTTTTTAGTCTTCCGCCATTTTGTGGTGGCTGCCATTTTGAATTTGGAAAGACGCTACATTACTAGTTGTATTCTATCTGAATCCATGGCGGGGTCTGGGAACACAAAGGCCAAAATCGGCCGTCATGTTTGAATCGCCATCTTGATTTTCATACAAAATGGTCAGATTGTATTTTCAAGCGGTCTACACATATGTATGTGAAAATTTGAAGTTAATCGTTTGTATGGAAGTGAGTCAAAATCAAGCTAAAGGTTTTTTTTTGTTAATGCTTGATTTTTAGTCCCCATCTATTTTTCATGAAGTGCTCTATATATGAAACGATTCTTAAGGAGTAATTTAGCCTATTACAAGTCTTCCGCCATTTCGCGTTGGTCGCAGTTTTTAATTGCGAATAAAGCTACACAGCTAATTGTATTCTACCTGGCATTCCCTTTCATTTCATACCCATGTCGGTGGTCGGGGAACACAAATGCAAACATTGGCCGCCATCTTATATTATTTTACAAAATAGTCACATTGCTTCGCAAGCAAACTACGCATATGTGCAAAATTTAAAATTGATCAGTTATATTTTCTACTTTTTAATCTTCCGCCATTTTGTGTTGGGCGTCATTTTAAATTTGGAAAGACGCTACTTCAATTTTACCTGTCATGCCCTCTCAATTTATACCCATATCGGGGGTCTGGGAACACAAATACAAAACTCGGCCGCCATCTTTGAACCGCCATTTTCATTTTTTTTACAAAACGGCCAGATTGCATTTCGAAGCGTGCTATAAATATGTGCAAAATTTGAAGTTTATCGGTTATATAATACTCGCACCATACATACACAAAATACCGCATTTCGTTTCGTGACGATTTCTCCCAACTCACTCTTCCGGCAAGCCGCGTTAAGAAACTTCGTTCCAAAAATCTGCGGGACAATGCAATCAAACCATTTTGTAAAAAAATCAAGATGGCGGCTCCAAGATGACGGACAATTCTTGTAATTTTGTTCCTCGACTCCCGACATGGGTATCAAATGAAAGGGTATGACAGGTATGATATAATTAGCTGTGTGCTCTCATTCCAAATTCACAATGGCGGCCGACACAAAATGGCGGAAGACATATAATATACTAAAAACTAGAAAATGCAACCGATCAACAACAAATCTTGCGTATGGGTAGTTTCGCGTAACCGTTCCGCGTCGGGAGGAGTATCCCAATTTTTCCTTGAGTCGCGACACCCCTGGAACCGATATCAGCCGATAGGTTGAGGTCCAGGGAAGTCATTTTCGCACGTGAACAATAATTTTGAGCTCAGGTATTTTTCCGGTGCATGTTAGAATGGTTAAAAAATTGAACTGAATATCACTAAATATCCACTCAAAATAGCTGAAGAAAAATTGTCACAAAAATGATCCCTCAGCTTCAAACTATTTGTACAAGTTGTCAAATTGTAGATTTTTGAGCATAGAATCTGGAGAAATGATGTGCGGGAATGAAATGCCTTGGGATTGTTTACGGTTGGCTCTAGAAAGTTAGTTTTATTCGGCGTGTTCAGAGGAAATAATTCTGTACTAAACATGATCACAGCTGACATACTGAATTTTCAATTGGCTAACAGCACAAAATGTAGGTATTTGAACAAGGAATAACATGACACAACTCGCTTGAATGTCGCTCCCTCTCTGTTTTCTATCTGTAAATTTTGAAAATATACATGTTTTTTGACGCTTTCAACGATTTCCTCGTAATGAAGAGCATCTCTCGGAAGCGATTTATTGACCGTAACTAGGATCAAAAGGCGAGGCAGAGGGTATGAAACTGTAGATGATTTTTGAACGTGGAAGAAATTGGTATAGGGCGCGTGACTGTCGCTTCCTCTGCTTTCAAACTTTATCACTGCTAAAATGCACTTCTTTTAGTCTTTGGAGGTGTTTTCCTGAATTGGTAAGGTACCCGAACAACTTTCTGACTATACCTACCATCGAAAAAGAACTGGCGCAGAATTCTTACGGTAGTTATTTTGATTCGGTCGAATGTATTATAACATGAAAAACGATGTTCTCATGAAATCCGGAATAGTAAGTAAATCGGTTAGAAGAGACTATTTTCCCATTATATAATCGTCTTCTCAAAAAAAACCACCGGAACTTTTGAGTGATAGTTGCGGGTGTGTGTGTATAGGTATGTGACTGTCGCAAAATTGAGTCTTGTGCACCCTCGATCTATACTTATACCATGAATATCGCTGTCCGATGTTGTGAATAACTTAAAATAAGCTTAGGAGTGATACTTCCCATTCATATAAAAAGCACGCCCTCTACCAACTTATTTTCCACTTAAAAACCTCCAATTATGCTCCAGGTGACTCGCTTTACGATGGTAGGTATCCAGTGCTGGTTCTAACAAAGAAGAAATTTTTGTATGTGCCAATGATATATCTATTCACTATAAAGTTGATTCCGGGGGTCTTGCTAATCCAGGAAAACAGCTGAAAAGACTAAAAAATGCGCATATTAGAAGTGAAGTAGTTCAAAAGCAGGGGAAGCGACAGTCGCTTGCTCTCTACCAATTTCTCCTGCGTTCAAAAATTTATAATATCACACCCTCTGTCCTACTTTTTGATCATTGGTACGGTCAAAAAATGGCATCTGCGAGATGGTCTTTATTGCAAGGAAGTCGTTAAAAACGGGTAAAACATGAGTATTTTCAAAGGAATTTAACTTGAGAGGTAAAGCCGCGACACTTACACGCTTTTCGGCGGTAGGTATCGACAAAAACTAGCTGGCGGAGGATACTCGGCATTCCAGTAAAATCGTTGTAAACACTCAAAAAATGTACATTCTCAAAATGACACCCAGTGAGCCGCAAAAGTATAGGTACCTCTGATAATGAATACAGCAAAATTCGTATAACTTCTGTTTTGTATCAAGTATATAACATTTATTGTTTTTATAATTACTGATGGGTAGATTTAAGAAATATATAACCAAAATTTTTACTCCAAAAACTGTAAATAAATGAAAAACAAAAACTATTTTTTTTAACAGAAAACACTTATGCAAAATTATAGGTACCTTTAAAAATGTAGGTACATATTAGTATACAGGGTGTATCAGTTACTTGACGGGTTAGGCTGTGGATAGGTCTTGGATAGACACACAAAACATCGTTGGGTGGGGGAGGGGAAATCGTAACGGTTTAGCTGCTAGGGCGTTTTGAAATTTTTTTGGTAGAGGTTTACATATTAGCCTGTTTTTTTATAACCCTATTCGATATTTTCATGAATAAGGCAGCAAGGGTGGGTGATTCTTTGATCAATACCCAATAATTTCATCTATAGTAAAAATTATTTCAAAGATACGTATTTGCACTACACGTTCGCTTATGCATAGTCACAGGAAAGCACAGTCTATATAACGCTACCAATGACAACTGTAGTAGATTGATCGATCTCGCTAGTTCGAACTCAATGGTAGTAAGTTCAACAATGTTCCCGCACAAAAATATTCATAAGATGACGTGGCAATCACCAGACGGGGTAACAAATAATCAAATATACCATGTCGTACATAATTATGGTACCATATAGACAGACTGAAACGTGAAGAAAGAAGAGATGCCTATCAGAATGCTATCGTACAAAACCTGAGAGAAGGAGTAGGAGAAGAGCCCGACATCAACAACAAGTGGGGAAAACTGAACAACAGCGTAAAGGAGGCAGCAGAAGAGGCCCTAGGCTGGGCCCCAGACAGACTAGAATTGACTGGTTTGATCAGGATTGTAGAGCTGCAATATAAGAACGAAACCAGAGTCACCGGGAGTACATCGCACGGCCAACAAGAGCAAGGATGGAAGTATTTAAGTTAAAAAGAAGAACCTCAGAAGAGGGAGTATCTAAACAGGAGGATCCTACAGATACAGGAAGACTTCAATGAAGGGAGAAGGCAAGCCTACAAAGGAACACGCCAGATCAGCAATAAGTTTGAGCCGAGAACGGATATCTGCAGAGACAGACCCGGATAGGATACAGGAACGATGGAGCAACATTTTCAAAACTTATTGAATCCAACCTAAAGATTAAACGAAGACTAACGGGCGGTGGCATTTGTAATCCCTCAAGATAATATTCCAATAGAACCACCAACACTGGATGAAGTACGGGTAGCTGTTAAAAGGCAAAAAAGCAACTAATCCCAGGCCTCGAAGGAAGACCGCAATTCTTAAGAAACTTACACGAACTCATATGCAACATCTGGGAGGAAGAAGTTATGCCAGAGGACTCAAAGAAAGCGATTATATGTCCAATATAATAAAGGAGATAAATTAGCCTGTAAAAACTACAGAGACATTTCACTCATCAGTGCCAGCTACAAAACCTTCACAATCCTTGTGAAACAAAAACTAGAACCGCTGGTTGCAGGACAAACAGGTCAACATCGGACCAACTGCTGACCTTAAAACAAATTCTGGAGAAAACTAGGAAAAGGAATATAGATTCTACCAGATATTTGTAGACTTTCAACAGGGATATGACTCGATAAACAGAGAGAGGCTGTACAGGATCCTATTGGAATTAGGAGTCCTTTCCAATCTAGTACGACTGATACAATGTGCAACGAATAGCTCCCTGCGAAAGTAAGGGTCCGAAATGAGAGAGAAGAGTTCGAAGTGCGACAAGGTCTTAGACAAGGAGATGGACTAGCCCCCATGCTTTTCAGCTTGGCCCTAGCATGGGTGATAAGAAAAACGTCAGAACACAGGCTGTACAACTACTTGGATATGTTGATGACGTGAACATCGTGAGAAGGTCCTGCTTGGCAGCAAAAGAAGTCTATGTCGAATTAGGAGAAGCGGCCAAGGACATAGGGTTGAACATCAACGAAGAGAAAGTAAAGGTGATGCAACAATTGAGATCTGGAAGATTTAGAATGGGAAGAAATATAACCATCGACGAACACAATCTAGAAGTAGTCGATAAAACAGTCTACAATTACAAAAAGAAACGATGAAAAAGAAGAAATAACTAGACGAATACTATTGGCTAATAGAGCTTTTTATGCCCAAAGACAAATCCTGCATTCAATTTTTGTGCACAGACAAACGAAACTTTCACTCTACAAAACAGTACTACGAATAGTACTGTGCTATGGCACCGAGACTTGGACTATGACCCAGGACATAGAGGAACTAATCAACAGACTGGAGAGGAAAGTTCCTAGATGCATAATAGGCCCAACGAGAGAAGATGGAAAATGGCGAAGGAGATACAACATTGAGTTGTATGAAATTTTTGACGACCCAGAACTCTCAACGTTTATAAAAATCAACAGAATAAGACTAGCCGGCCACCTAATCAGGATGGACGATAATCGTATTCCAAAACGGCTTATGCTGGCAGAAATTCCAGGAAATAAACCAGTAGGTAGACCCAGGAGGAGATAGATAGACTCTGTCACGGCTGACGCAGAGACAATGCTCAACATTCCGAACTGGAGAACTGCTTCAAGGGACCGTCAAACTTGGAGAAGTGCCCTAGAGGAGGCCAAGGCTTGATTTGAGCTGTAGCGCAATTGGATGGATGGATGACATAGTTCGCGTGACAAGGCAATTAGGCCATTTTGTAAAAAAAAATAAGATGGCGGTTCCAAGATGACGGACAATTGTAATTGTGTTTCCTGACCCCCTGACAGGGGTATCATATGAAAGGGTATGACAGGTATAATCACTGACATATAGTAATGGACTGCTGATTGACGATGCTGAATGGCACCATTTTTCTACAGAAATAGAAAACCTTTTTTATGCAATCAAAAAAATTTTCTTCGAATTTAGGAGAAAATAAGTGATAAGATGTTTGTTATAATTAACGGAAATAAATTTCCATCACTCATTTTTATTTATTAGCAGTTTTTTCATTAAATAAATGAATTTATTCCAAAACCGTGACGGTTATTTCCCCTGTTTAACGAAGTTTTCAAAATAGCTCAAGAGTGAGACAGAAGAACGAAAACTATACCTGTCTATTTTTTTCTAATTATGTTTATATCGCTGACATGCGCTGACGATTACAGTTCATTGGGATTCAACGTGGGAGCGAGTCAGGAATAGTTTTTGGTGCCATTTTGTTGTATGGGATTTTGCCCATTTGGCAGTCCATTACTATATGTCAGTGGGTATAATATAATTAGCTGCGTGTCGTCATTTCTAATTCAAAACGGCCGCCGACACAAAATGGCGGGAGACATATCGTCCCCAGGTTGACACACTCTCGTATCTTGTATGAAGCAAATTGTTCAGGGCAGCGTTCTTTAAGTTTTGCCTTCAACATTTCCAAGCACTGTGATGCTTGTTTGGCGATTTGGAATATGTGGTCATTACATCGCAAGTCTTTGGATAATGTCACGCCTAAGATGTGTAAGGAAGGATCGGCCATTAATTCAACTTTACCCACTCTCAAGGATGGAGAGCTGTTGATATTTTTCTTTGAAATAGTACTTAGTTCTGGTGAGGTTGAATTCAACACGATTCTTGCTTCCCCACTCTAGAATAAGTTCAATGTCGTTATTAATAGAGTTGACGTTTTTATTTCGGAAACACTGGTTCCACTCAGTAGATTAGAAAAAATTAATAAGCCCCAGCCAATTGGCCTTCCCATAATGCCATACAGTTCTTATAACTGGTTTGGGAGGGGTGGGAAATTTGAATGGGAAGCTAGCGCTAATGGGGCCCATCCACAGGCCAACTGGTTGCCCAAATTGAGTTGTGCAAAGAGTTGGTGTTTTGCCACAAACGCTTCAACTGAGTTGATACTTCAACTGTCAATTCAGTATTTTATAGGCAATTTGAACGTTAAATAAAATTGTAGAAAACCTGCGATTAAGTTTTATGATTATAAAAAATGGGTAGTAATGATTTTTTATATTAATTATAAATTTTTTAATTATTAATATAAATATTTGTATGTTTTTTAAAAATATAATTTAAATCCTAAACAAGGAACTTTCATAATTTAAATTAAAAATTATGCAATACAATGAAAATATAAACTTGCAAAAAAATATAATTTTCGAATTCAGGCTTAATTAATGCAAGTAGTTTGCCAAACTGCAACATACACAGCGCGACTAGTTGCCCAAACTCTAGGCCCCGCCCCCATAAAATTAAAAGATTTTGATTTATCCCAACTGCAACCCCAACTGTCAAATCAGTTTGCCAACTGCCCCATACACACTGCGATTCAGTGCCAACACAACTCAGTTTGGGCAACCAGTTGGCCTGTGGATGGGCCCCATTACTAAGCAGTGATACGAATTGCCGAGAGGTGAATCAACTGTGACGGTATATCGAGCTGGATGAGAAGAAAGGAAAAGATCAAGGAGATAGGTTCCTTGATCAGCAACATCAGGGACTCTCGTGGGATGATCTACTATTTGATGTAAATTATTGGTGTCTGAAAAGAGCTCGACGTCCTTGCCAGAAGCACTGGTGCCATTTGAGTAAGACAGCCAGTTTACATGGTGAACATTGAAATCACCCGCAACGATGATTTCACACTCAGGATTGGACAACAAAAAACCCGAGATTTGTTCGGAAATAGTATCAAATGATGAAGTGGAGGCTTCGTTACTTATGGGGCCCATCCACAGGCCAACTAGTTGCCCAAACTGAGTTGTGTTGGCACTGAATCGTTGCGTGTATGGGGCAGTTGGCAAACTGATTTGACAGTTGGGGTTTCAGTTGGGATAAATCAAAATCTTTTAATTTTGTGGGTGCGGGGCCAAGAGTTTTGGCAACTAGCCGCACTGTGTGTATTGCAGTTGGGCAAACTCTTTGAATGAATTAAGCCTGAATTCGAAGAATATATTTTTTTTGCATGTTTATATTTTCATAATTTTGCATTATTTTTCATTTAAATTATGAAAGTTCACATAATATTAAATTATTTTCATAATTTATATTTTTATAATTTAATTTATATTTTAAAAACATATAAATAATTATATTAATAATTAAAAGAATTATAATTAATATAAAAAAACATCGTTATTCACTTTTTATTACTATAAAACCTAATCGGGGGTTTTCTATAATTTCATTTAACTGTGAAATTGCCTAAAAAATATCGAATATTGCATATAAAGTATCAACTCAGTTGAAGCGTTTGTGGCAAAACACCAACTCATTACACAACTCAGTTTGGGCAACTAGTTGGCCTGTGGATGGGCCCCATTAAGTTAGGACTTCTGTATGACGTGGTTCCGGATGGTGATTTTAATCCAAAGTGAGTTAAAATCTGAAGAAGTGCTTTTACATATTTTATAATGAGCCACGCCACGATGGCAATGCCCCTATGGGGAGAGAGATTATGCACTAAATTGTACCCCGACATCTGGCGTTGACTTAAGTCATTATCGGGTGATATTTGGGTTTCACTTAGTGCGAAGATTGAGGGTTTAAAATTCAATAAGTGGCACTCAACAAAAGAGAAGTTCGCATGAAGTCCATGAATGTTACAGAGGTCAATAACAAAGCTTGACTTTAACGGGACTTCGGTTGAGCTCAATCTCCACATTTCCCGGAATTACATCTGCCGCAACCATCAGAGTCAATGAAATTTGCCTGAGTTAAAGTGTTAAGGCCCCCATACACGGTCAAACTGGATGTACATCCTGATTTTCATCAAACCCATAAACGCAACGAATTTTGATCGGCCGACCGGCCTACAATCTATAGCTTTGGTTGTACATCCGCCCTTCGATGTACATCCAATTTGAACGTGTATGGGGGCCTTTATGCCTTTTGAGACGGGGCAAATTTCATCGACCGACAGATTTTGGGTGGGACACTTGCAGGTCCGAGAATCGAGTGAGGGTAGGAAGCAAAGGGGACTTACTTGCGCTGTTCGTCGGTAGCTTGCCTATACAAAGGGTGATGATGTTCGCTTTACACTGCCGCGCATATTTTTTATTCACTATTGGTTTTTTTTTGTTATTGCTTTTTTTAACGGGGGGTGTTTGACGGACCGGACCAGCACACGTCCGTACACTTCGCTGTCTATACTACGGCCAAACTCCATTTGGAGTTACATTCGCAGTTGTAGAAAAAACTTAAGGAACTTCGTTCCTGACGGGGGTCCCAAGACTGCACCTGCATTTGTTTTCTTTCATTATACCCTTTTCCGGTACTATTCAAACATATTCTTTTTTATTAAAAGGCGTTGCAACGCACGCAGGATTTTGCTAGTATGATATATAATTTTATCATTTTTATTATTGTAAGAATGCCAAAACCGGACTCCCACACTGCTAGCTCGCTGAAGTGCCTGTTTAGAGGGGTCGCGCTCACTACCTTTCAGCACGAAATTTGATGATGCGGGGATCCCAGCTAGCACAAACTAGTAGCAATGGAGTTAATTCTACAAGTAAAAGAATCGCAAGATAAGATATATAATGCAACTGTAGCTTCATTGCGACTGAAAAAGCAGATTTTTAACGCTTATTTCTTAACAACTTTGGTGCCAATGAGGCTACAAATGTGTTGTAGCTGTGTTTTAAATCTAATCACTACGTTAATCCAACAATTGTAATATGTATTTGTATCAAAAAATAAATCGCAGTTATTTTATATCAATGATATTTGCACGTATCAATAACGACAAAAGTTACAAATTAAGAAAATTAAGATCTTCGGCGCAAAACGTTTTGTTATATAGAAGTTATATTGGATAAAATATGTCTTTAGAATGTTTTGAAAATGTTTTTTGCAAGTATTCTTTTACATGATTACCATTTAACTAATGATAAGTTATTTTAAGTGTGTTTCAATAGTCAGAGTCATAAATGGAAGGTAAAGAAAAGACAAGACTTTTATGTATGACTTTGAAATTGACAAATTGCATGATTGATACACAAAACTTTTAGAGCGAATGCCATTTTGTCGATGAATGTGGCTATTTTACCAGGAGAAAATTCACGCGCTACCCAAAAAATGAAAATGTTAAAATAATTGAGAAATTAATAAAATTTCCAATTTTAAATATAAGCATGGAAATCTGAAAAAAATAGCTAAACACAATTTTTTAAGTTCGCAGTGTCATATTGCACCGAAAATTGTTATAGGAAATATAAAGTTCTATAGAAAATCGCATTTGACTTTTTTCAAATAAAACTGCATTGTGTAGGAAAAAAGTAGAACTACAAAAAATATGTCGACCATAGAGATTTTAGACAGATTTTGTCCAAATTCTTACAACTGCAGAAAAACCTCACTGTAGCGTTCTTACAACAAACTAAATTTCGTTAATTACACTGCTCAACCCGCTTTTTATTAAGTAATTTCAACTTAATAATAACCTCACTGCAGCGGTTATGTAACTAACTCACGCAACATGTTGTAATAACATAGAAAATAAGTTATTATTCAGTTGCGGTTGCGAGAAATATGTTGTAAATTTTTTAAATCCCAAGTGTCAGTTTAGCGCCGAAAAGAGTACGACAAAGACGTAGGAATTGCAATTTTAAGTTAGAATAATAAGAAAAAATAAACAGAAAAATGGCTTATTTGGTAGTCGAAGCCTACAAAAAAAAATCGACAAGCATCACCGAATTTTTTGTGGCGCTGCGCGGTTGGCTGGACAACCAAAATAAAATTGTATATTACCCACGAATTCACTCAAAAGCGGAATTATTAAATGTGAACTCAACATACGCATCAGATTGGATCCCAAGAATCCTAAAAAAAGTGTGGCATACGGATTTATCATTTGACTACGCCGAATCCATGGTTGACTTCCACGTAAAAAATAATAGCGGTGGAAGCAGTGAAGAGGCAAGCGAGACAGATCATTTAACCAGATTAAAAAAGAATTTGAAGCCAACACCAAAATTATTGCCACGGGCACAACAATATTCGTTGATGAAGCCGAGTGTAGTGCCTCCGGTAAGTTGAAATATTTATTTGAAAACAAAAATTCAATTCAAACTAAATCAAATCGAAATCGTATAGGATTCATTGCTGGCTACGACACCACCATCAACTAAAATAATCAAACAAGCGGAAGTAACCATAGAAGAAATGGAAGTTGAATTCGAATCCGATGAACGATATGTCAACACACAACCAGTGCACATATCTGAACAATTCTGCAACAGGGAAATCCTCCACCATGTCTATCGGTAGGTTTAACACTACTGTAAAGTTTTTACAGTGGTCTGGATACTCCCCTGATCGAAATTTTTCATCCGTACGTCTCGTTGCAGTTAATTCAGTGAATATCATATGCTTTGCGGTGTGCGAATAGCTTCCTCTAGTTACGCATTTCAAACAACTGTGATACCCATTGTGTCCAATGACGCCTTTACAAAACAAAATGTAAGTAGATATAAGGTACGTTTGTTGAATTGAATCAATTTCACCTTTTAGTGATGCACGCGCAGGCGTGTCACAAATGAAACAACGAATATGCACTTCAACTTTTTTCGCATTAACGGTTACACCACCATTTCCCCGAATTTTAAGAAATTCATTGACAAATGGAGACAAAAACCAATTAATACTTTCTGGTTTGCCTATAATAACAAATTATTTAAAAACGATTCAATGTTTCTCTCAATAATAGCAATAATTCTTGATTATTTACCTTTTCCACAATAAATTCCAATAACAAACGGTGAAATTTCATTTCTCCCATGAATATTAGCCAAAATTGGCCAGAACTCTACTTTAGATGATCTGTACAAAGGAAGTCCGTCCACATTAACATTCAACTTCACTTCGTTACAATATTCAATTCGCCCGAGGATATTAACCAATGCCTTTTCGAGGCCATAGTGCCAGTAAGAACCACCGTTACTATCTTCAATAATAACTACTTTTTCTCGCGGTGTACCCAAAACTGTTCTGGAATCCTTTGGCAGATTCAATTCGGGCAAGTTTTCATTTAGCATCGCCAAAAGGTCATCAGCTGCTGTTCTTTTAATTCTATGTTGAGTTATCCATTCGGAAAGAGCTTCTGTTAAGGATGAGCGGCGAACTTCTATGATTTGTGGGACAAAAGATTCGTCTTCACTTCGATCTAACTCGACAATCCAATTATCATTCGAATCCGTTCGGTTGATTGGCTCAGAATTATCAATTAAATTTACTCTCTGAGGTATAGATTGAACACTGCATTCTATCTCCGTCATATTTTGATTGCATTGCCCGGGATCATTGTTAGATTGGGCAGTCATCTCAATTGCGTTGCTTTGGGAGTACGTAGGTGCAATTATACTTTTCACTATATTTCTCTTAACTTTAGCAACATGTCCATTACTTTTTATTCTTCTCCAAGACGATAAATCAAATTTAATCTTTTGCATTTTCAAAGTGTCACCAAACAATTCAATTTGTACTTTTACTTTGACATTTTAGAGTCACACCGGACTTCACTATAGCTTAATAAAAACATCTTCAACCCGAAGTTTTGAACATTTAGCTGTAGTGACTTTAAAGTAACATGATAAAAACATATAGAAACTTAGTCCCATTAAGGTTGCTAACTAGTTATTCTATTTGTGACAGTTACAATACATTTATATTTTTAAGATATGCTGCAAAACGAAATGTTTTCATGACGTTAATTTAACTTAAATATGACTTCTTGTTTTGCATCTTTTATGGAAACTTTTGTAACAAAATTAAAACTGCAACGTAACTGAACCGAATGATTTGTTGCATATCTCCAATTCGAAACACTCATATAACCTATATTTAACTAAATTTGTTTAAAAAAACTAGATTACAACCCAATTGTAACATATTTTTGTTACAAATTTAAATCTGTGCTAGCTGGGGAGTGTTCGGGTGGGAGGGAAGTGCGTCTCCATTTTAAATCGACTCACGTTCGCCTTTTCTGATCAGCTCTTTGTTCTAATTCCATTTTGTATCACTTTAGTGTTCCATTTTATTTTTGTTTCACCCTAGTACAGTCAATCTGTCGTAAAAAAAGTCGTTTCATTGAGAAAACTGCCCCAAGTGTGAAAGGTGTTTTGTTTGTTGAAAAATGATGTGACTAAGCTATGATCGCGATGGGCATGTGCAACTGTTAGCAGTTTTTTGGAAAACTCAAAAAACGTGAAAAAAAATTGAAATGCGTTTTTCTCGGTTTGTATGCATTTTACAGTAAAATTTATTAAACCAAAAATGTAGAGGACGTTGCGATCTACAATTTATGTCATTGGCGCGATGTTGTACAACGAGAAGTGTACACAGTAGGTGGCGCTAAAGTCTCAAAAAAAGTGTTTTTCCACTTTTTTGTCCTGAAAATATTTCATAACGCAAAACTGTAAATGGAAAAGTTGTTCTTTGGTTTTCTCAACTCGATAACTACAGATTGACTGTACTACCCGCCGTGATGAGCAGACGTGTTTTATTGAGGAAGGAGGATCTTTTAACTTATGTTCTCTAGGGTTGGCCAAAAAAGCAATTCTTAAAATAAAAGTAAACACATAAAATAAGTCTGCGGAAATAATTATTAAATCGGATAAGCTGAATCAAAATGTTATAGTAAAAAATTAATTTAACAATTATAAGTAAATTCCATAAAATAATAGTCAAAATAAAGTAATAAAATCAACTTTTTTATGAATATATTTTGACACCTTTTATGAATATATTTTGACACCTTTTGACACAGCGTGATAAATTTTTTTAAGAAATGAATTCTGAATGCATATAAACTATTGAATTTAGCGAAATCTTTATAATAAGGACTTTTTAACTTCCCAGTATAGGAAGTCATTGTAATCGGTCCGATAATCGAAATCGAAATTTTCGACGTATTTTCATCTTTTGTGTGAATGTGTGCGTACGTACACGTCATTTTTCCTGCACGATATCGTTCGAACCAAAAAAGATATCGACTTTGTTGAGGGGTCGTTCGAAGCGAATTAACCGAAATATGATCTGAAAAGATTTTCATAAAATTCGGTCGAGCCGTTTTTTTTTGTTTAAGCGGCGTAAGTGATTTTTGTACCTGCACGATATCGCCCGAACCACGAAAGATATTGACTTACTTGAGGTGCCGTTCGAAGCGTATTAGCGGCAATATACCCTGAAAAGATTTTTTATAATATTCGGTCGAGCGGTTTTTTGGTTTAAATGACATAAGTGATTTGTGTGCCTGCACGATACCGCGCGAACTATAAAAGATATCGACTTAGTTGACGTGCCGTTCGAAGTAATCTTTTTTGGGTTCTCACAGCGATAGCCTTCGAACAAAACATCACTTGTCAAAATCCGACAAGCTTTCAAAATCGTGAAAAAATTTCGTTACCCTTGAGAAACAGCGCGAATTTTTCAAACCTTGGATAAGCACTTTTTGACGGGGAATTGTTTTCTACGCGCGATACAGTTTAAGGAAATTGCGGTTCATCCCGGGATTTACAGTAGTTACTGCAAAATTGGTTCTTTTTGGTCAAGTCTGACAAGTACTTAACAGTTACAGTTTTGCTAAGATCTCCGGAAAGCTTTGGAATTTCCAAATGATGTCATTCGCTTCTCAGTTTGTCAACGGCGCTTCAGCACGCTCAATACGAATTTGAACACCCGCTTTAGTGCAGCGATCAAAATCCGGAGGAAATGTTTGTTTGCTAACGCTCAGGAAAATCAAATTCTCTAGAAAAATCTTGTGGATTTACTACTATTATATTTATTTGAACTGGCTTCTCTCGGGATTGCTTTGTCATCAGTTCTGATACTATCCAATTTTCAGCAATTGACGGTGTATTCTTGATTTATAGTTTTGTTATTACACTAGCATTGCTTTTTAATTTAACTAATTGTCAGTCACTAAAATATTTTTGTTTCAATTGGATGTTATAAAATATAATTTTCTTTATACAAGAATAGAAGATATTTATTTCATTTGAAATGCTTGGAGCCAACCAACTCTTGCTGCTAAACTCCTTCTAATACTATGTTGTTCTTATGAGAAATCTAAATGCCCTCCAAATTTATTTTTTATATTGTTGTAAGCATTTAAATAAAAAAACACTCTTGAGTATCACTTAAAAAGAAATATTGCTCTTTTTGTCCAGCCCCAGTTCTCATTCCGTTTGTTCCAGCTTTCTTAAAAGCGACTGGACTCAAAGCGAACCGTCTAAACAATATTTCGCTTTGGGGCCACAGTGGCGAGATATTTGATATTTCACCCAAATTACTCTAGAGGTCGTAATTTTTAAGTTATTGACTTTTTGTTTAAAATGTTCTTGAATTTACCTATCGATCCCTCTAGCCGGATTTTGAAATTTCATTTTCGTTTTTTTTTAAATTTTTAACAAAAAGTCTAATTTTTTCAAAAAAACACTATTTTTTCTATTCAATTTATTCTAACGGGCCGAAAATTTGAGTTTCCGTACCCATGTTTTTTTTAAAATATTCGTCTTTTAGTTAGCTATTAATCTGTCTAAATGAATTTTTGATATAGTTTTTGAAAACTGTTAAAATTACTGTCAAATATCAAATCATTCAGTTTGAAATTTTTTGGTAGAGGTTTACATATCACCCTGTATTTTTGTAACCCTATGAGATATTTCCTTGAATCTACGCAGAATACCATTAAAATTGCTTATACATAGCTTCAAAACTATAGGCCGTAGCATAAAAGTTGTTGAACATTATTCATAGGAAATTGTCCAAGCTTTCCTATTTTGTAATAAAAAAATATCAATTAGCCATTTTTTTTTGGCGAGAAAGGTGGTTGAAGTTGAAATTTTAGTGAAGAAAAAAACAAAATTTTGACTTTGACGACTCATAACTCTGGAAGTTGGCGGGTTGAAGCCTTAACTTTTACCGTTTCACATAGGCATATTCTGCGTAGATTGAGGTCTTATTCAAGGAAATCTCTCATAGGGTTACAAAAATACAGGGTGATATGTAAACCTCTACCAAAAAATTTCAAACTGAATGATTTGATATTTGACAGTAATTTTAACAGTTTTCAAAAACTATATCAAAAATTCATTTAGACAGATTAATAGCTAACTAAAAGACGAACATTTTAAAAAAAAACATGGGTACGGAAACTCAAATTTTCGGCTGTTTTTTTGAAAAAATTAGGCTTTTTGTTAAAAATTAAAAAAAAAAGAAAATGAAATTTCAAAATCCGGCTAGAGGGATCGATAGGTAAATTCAAGATGAACATTTTAAAAAAAATGTCAATAACTTAAAAATTACGACCTCTAAAGTAATTTGGGTGAAAAAATATCAAATATCTCGCCACTATGGGGCGCCCCAAAAGGAGAGAAAGCGAACCGTCTAAACAGGCAACATGCCTGCCTGTGTGTTTGTTTTGCATTGCCGACTCAGGTCACGATTTATTTACACATGCTTGGGTAGGGTAGTGATCGGTGTGCAAGCGCCCAGCGGGTAATTATTGGAGGTATTCTCGATAAGCAGTAAGGAACTGCTTCCACATCGTATCCTTTGGATTCCAGTTTTCTGTTCAACAGACAAATTTTTCAAGCATGCCCATATGAGGGAGTCAGTGAAGAAAGTTACGTAAGAAGATAAGGTAAGGAATTATAAAGACTCCATGAGACGAACAGAGCGGTAGCCCTAATCAAGCGAACGGAATGTCAAAGAAAAACAAAGGAAAAACGAGCGGAGCGGATTGGTTCTGTTTGAAAGGGAAACTTTTTTGACACATATTTTGAGCGTACAGTACTCTTTAGAAGCTTTCGAAAAAGCCCCTACAAAAAAGATTACATTGAGCTTCTCAAGAAGCTGTCGGGAAGAAAATTGAACGCTTCCTTCTAATGACAAACAATTATAAGCTTCAAAAGAAGACTTCCTTATATCTTAAAGTAGGCTTCTGTGCCCCAGTGGGGGCCCTACATGTTCCCAAGTAAGTGTCCTGCATCTGTGATACCTCCTAACTTAAATAATGTCCATCAGAATATTCAATTGATTGTACCTCCCAGTTTAACTCTACTATACGTAGTATATGTGCATGTTATAATTGGATTAAACATCTTCGAGTTTGAGTTGAGTTGAGATTTGTGGAATTCAAGGAAACAGATAATTAAAGTAATATTGTCGTTCATGCGGCTGCTTCATTACTGCCTTGCTTGCTCTAATATTTGAAGTAAAAATCTGCATTCCCTCTAGGTTTCAAAAGGCCTCCTGGATTCCACACATTAAGCTATACCTATATTTGGCCAAAGAAAAAGTTCCAGGTATTGAAATAATATTTCAGCCCGATAAAATGCGCGAATTCACCCCTAAACTAGGGTAATGTGCTTTTAAGGTTATTTTCCACACTTTGCGATAGCTAAAGGGAATTTGGAGGCCCTATTTTGTAACTAGCAGGCAAACAATTTTGCAGATGCTGTAAAGCTGTTTGGTAATAAAAATGAAACCTTTTAAAAAAAATTAAAAATGCGCCAAACTCCTTACGGCTCTGGCGGGTTCCAAGTTTTTACAGCCATAGCTCGCTGTCTTAGCATATTATCACACCGTTCCAGCAATGCACATGCCCCAAACTTCCTACATTTAATATATGTATTGTATACATATGCACATACCTACGAGCATATATATCTCTGACGGCTTTTATAAACCTAATAACTATGAATTTACACTCTCCCTTATGACGGCGGAATGCATTTTCCATATTTTATGATGCACAAGAGAGACATCGTCGTCGTGCAGCAAATAGATTTTTCATTGATCTGAAGACGATGAAGTCAAAGAAAAAACTTTCCGCAGCAACAGGGAGCTTACATCGACATACTAATTTGCTGCTTGTCTATTGGAAAATTTTTAGCTTCTAGCTGTACGGCATGCAGATGTCGTGCATCCTATGTGGTTATTATGCGCACTTTGTTGGAAAAATGATAAAAATTCCACTTAAGAATGAGGATAGTTAGAATTCTCTGATAAAATTGATAAATACATTTTTTGAATTTTATCACAAGGAAAACCATATTTCCTGTCTGATTATTCCAGCATGTTGATGTAAAATCAATAAAAAGTACTATGTTAATGTATACAAGCAAAGGTTTCTTTAAGAAAGTGTGTAACAGGGCTCTTCTTCTTTTCATACGAGTTAGTTGCCCCACCACCCGGAGCCTTCCGACCTTTATTTTTTTCACAAGATCTATGTCGCGATAGCGCTCCTAGATATATTCGTTGTATAGCCTTCTCACGTATGCCAACAATTCTCCGAAAGATTCGAACACTATTCAGTAGACTGCTCTACTATTATTCCCAAGGTGTTAATATGATCAATACAGGAGCGGCCCTTTCTGAATCCGGCCAGCTGCTTCCTAAGCGTTCGATCTACTGCCTCACCTACCCTAGACAGTAATATATGGGACAAAATTTTGCCCACAGTACATAATAAACAGATATGCCTCTCCAGTTGTCGCATATTGTTAGGTCCCCCTTTTTTGGTATTTTGACTATGATACCTTTCGTCCAATTCTCCAGAAATGTACAGGTGTTCCATGCTATTTCTAGGATTGGCTGAAGCGCATCTGCTATGAGGCTTAAGTCGGCTTTCAACAATTCTGGCGGGATGCCATCTTTTCCAGCTGCTTTGCCATTGGCCATCGCATGAATTACGGTTACTATTTCCGTCTTGGATGGGGCCCGAGTGGCGATTATTATTGGCTGTGCATTGATGCTGTTTTCCTGAGGTTCCTGTGTAAGTGTAAGTAGAAGAAGTAATCTCTCCAGTGCGAAGTGCGAAGAAGTAATCTCTCCATCTTTGGAGTTGCTCCTCGTCGCTGCACAGCAGCCTTCCATCCGCACTCTTAACGGGATACTTTTTAATAGAGTATATTAACCCAGGGTAGGTAAATTTACTAGGTACCAGCGATATAAGAGAACAGCTTGTGTATTTAAATACGCACGTACCGTAACTATATTGGAAAGTTAACCTCCTCGTGGTGGCCATTAATATGATCGGATCTACCAAGCCAAGATGTGAAGTTATCGTGTCGTGTACAGCCATAGTACAGTATAGCCGACGATTTTAAAACGAAATCACGCATTTTTTAAATTTTTGTCTCTCTGTATGTCTGTAGATCTACATGTCTGTATGGCTGTCTGTCTGTTTGTTCGGGCTAATCTCGGAAACGGCTAATCCGATTGAGATGGGACTTTCACTGAAAGATTCAGTAATTTTGCGAGCATGTTTTAGGCTATTTGTATATCCTTTATATTAGCTTCATCTGTGTGCATGCATGTATGTATGTATTTAGACAAATCTTGCAACTCGACTTTGACCCACTTTCATATAACCGATCAACTTGAAATTGTGCACATCGCGTGACAATGCAATCTGCCCATTTTGTAAAAAAAATCAAGATGTCGGTTTCAAGATGACGGCTTAGTTTCGCAATAACCCTACCCCCGACATGGGTATCAAAGTACAGTAAAATTACCTATTTGGTGTCCTTCCAAATTCAAAATGGCGACCAACACAAAATGGCGGATTAACTTTTTCTTTACAATCCACTCGATATAGGTATCAAACGGAAGGATATGACAAGCAGAATACCTACTATTACCTGAGTGGCACCATTCCAATCTATCTAGTATATAAATATAAAAGGCGTGCCTGTCTGTGATTTCAAAATATAATTGTGCTTTTCTAAGTTCATATAGTTATTGATCTATCTACATAAATATAATCTATATAAATATAATTGGAATATCTGTCTGCACAAAAACTATTTTTATAATTGTTGTCTGTCTGTATTGCGATGGGACTTTGACTGGAAGATTCAGTACTTTTGCGGCCATATTTCAGGCGGATACGACTGTCAGATCCGATTTTCGGTACCGATTATCGTGTCCGACTACCGGAATAGACCATAAACTTCAACCGATAGACGAAGGAAAGCAAGTGAACATTTTTTTATAATTTCAATTGTAGGCCTCACAGAGCTTTATATAAATATCTAGGTTTCCCTAAAAATATCTTGATCGTACTATAGGGAACCCTTCACTTAGGGAACAATGGATATTTAAATATAACTCTTGCAGGTCCACGACTGCGATGATAAAAAAAAAGGTTGTACTCTATCAGGGATATATTTTTTTCGACTCTCCTGAAACTTTGGTTCTTTGAAAAATGGCCTCCACTTTTTGATTTCGTCGCTCAGACTATGAAAGATATTTATTGATTGTAATAATAGTCTTTCGGATCTTTTGTAAGGCCTTCTTTTTCACTCGAAAAAACAAAATTTGCATAGCTCTACACTGAAGGAATTATATTGGTTGGCCAGGAGACAGATTTTTTAGAAATATAAATAATATTCATCTGAGCATTTTGAAAATAAATCAAGACGGCGGTTACAAGATGGCGGCCGAGTTTCGCAATTGTGCTCGCCGACCCCCGAAATGTGTATCAAATGAAAGGGAATGATAATTAGAATACAAATAGCTATTTGGTGTCATTCCAAATTCAAAAAACGAACGAAAAGATATGACAACTAGAATGCTATTAGCTGTGTGCGTCATTCCAAATTCAAAATGGCAAATTACGTGCCGATAAAAGGGTTACCGTAGCAGGGTCGTTATCAGAGATAGCGACAAGTTTACTCACATAAGGAAAAACAGCTCATTCTAGGGTTTTCATATTTTTTTTTAAAATTTGCTGGCTACTCTATGAAAGTTCGTAATAGACATGGGTATTTTGATGAGTGACACTATTTATGACTATTTGCAAATTATCAACTCATCTAAGTCTACTCACTCAGGAATGTCGCAAACGTTGTAATACTTACAAGTGAAACATCGAGCATCGTTTGTAAACAAGCGTAGCCGTGAACTGCTTGCATTAATATGCACATTTTTTCCGTGCGGGCGGTGTGACGGGCTGCTAACATATGAAACGACGAAACGCGAAAACGGGAAACAGCAACGGCAAAGGCTTTGTATATTAGTTAATCGAAAAAATTAGCAATAGAACTTCAAAAAAATGCACACAAAAAAATGCACACTACCACAAATTTAAAGCTCTGAATCATAAACCAATGAACTTATAATATAATACAAAAATATATATTCATTTCAAATCATTTTGAAAATTGAGTTTTGAGCAGAACCTTTTATGAGCGAGCCCCACTGTGCGACGTTTAAACACAATGTAACTTTTTAAGCACAGCTTTAACATTGCAAAAATTGCAGGGCAAGGTTTTATTTTTGGGTTGTATAGGGGTGGGTCGGTGTAAAAAAAGTTTTAGCCTTTTAAAGGAAATATTGGGACTGATTTTTTTGTTCTAAGGCTTATAACTTCTTAAATATTAAATTTACGACAAAACTGCTTTATAATAAATTGTAGATAATAAAAATCTCTTTACAAATTGTAAACAATCTGTAAAATGTACTGTTACGGAGATATAGTGAAAAAAGCATTATCACACCTTTTCCAAGATGGGGCCAGGGATTCCGAAAACTCAAATTTAAACTGACACCGAACACCACACTCCCCCCCCCACCCGCCAAAAAAACTTGTCCTGGATTTTTGCATTGTTAAAGTAACATTTCCATGGACCATAGTTCGTGCAGTTTGGCCGTAATGCATTTGACATTAAAAAGTTTGTAAGACAGACATACATAAGTCCGCGTAGTGTGGATGCGCCATCAGGGAGTAAGCGCGCTGGGTGATTGGGTGGTCGCATATTTTATTGAGGACTTCTATACTTGCTACTGCTGTGTATCAAACAAACGCTTATTCTATATGTATTATGCTTTGATGTACCGATGTTCTTAATTCGTGACTTCGAAGAACTTTAAAAAAGAATCTATATACAAATGTATATGTAGAGCACCAGAAGTTTCTGAACATGTTTATTCATATATTATATAAATGATATTATATACAAGATCACATAAAAATTAAATTACAGCAATGAAAATTCACACCCACGAAATCATCCCTTTAACCCAGGCACAGTTTCGTAATAAAACTTTTTGCTGTCCCTGATGTTTTCTGGGAAGAAAAACTACAAAAGTACTTTTCCATCCATCCCTACGAGTATATGCCACAAATCTCTTGGGAGGGAGTTTGTGGGAAAGATCTTATTAAGCCTTGGGACGAAAATCAGCGTGAAAAACGAACAGAACAAGGGTGAAATAAAATGTTAACGTACCATCACTTTGTGAGATTTATTTCGGCTGAAATGCGATCACGACAACGTTCGACTTGATTTAGTTGGTGACAGAGATTTCACGTTGTGCACAACTTTGTTGGATTTATGGCACACAGTGGTATGCTCGTGTATTTATTCTTTATACAACCGCGTGAAGCCAATATTTTAGGACTGTCAATGCAACAGAATTGTACAATGCAACACCAATTTATTAATAAACAAGATAATACCGCGTTTGTCCTAGATTTACCGCGTTAAATAAGGTTATTGCCTGTTTTGCCATAATTGAAATTTCTTTTGAAGAGAGAATCTGGAGGCATTTTAAATAATAATTTCAGAAAAAGCCGTGTTTCAGCATGCAATCACCTATAAAATATCTTTATGTCGGAGAGAAAATTATTGGATGATGGTGAATACGGTTGATATGATATCTGGCCGGTTCCAAGCACAGAAAAAGAGTTTAGGTCAATGGTTAATTTTTCAATCCCTAGTTAAACTGTTAAGCTGATATCAAGACTCTAGAGCAGGAAATTGTGGCCCTTCGCAGGAAATTGTGCGTCCCGTGAGTTTCAACAAAATTTAACAAAATATTTTGTACTAGAAGGTTCCAACATGTGAAAACAAAAACTAGTTGGGATGTGGGTTTGACCCCTTCGGTCCACACGATTAATATCCCAGTATGATGAACGAAGATGGAATAAACTGACTTCTTACAAAATAGTTATACGTTAAGCACTAGTGGGAAATTGACTAGTATCAGAACTGGTGACAAAATAATCCTGAGAGAAGCTAGTTCAAATAATTATAATAATGGTAAATCCACAAGATTTTTCTAGAGAATTTGTTTTTCCTGAACGTTAGCAAACTAACATTTCCTTCGTACTTCGTTCGCTACACTAAACCGGGTGTTCGAATTCGAATTGAGCGTGTTGAAGCGCCGTTGATAACCTGGGAAGTGAATGACTTCATTTAGAAATTCTAAAGCTTTCTGGAGATATTAGCAAAACTAATCAATGTAAAGTACTTGTCAGACTTGACCAAAAAGAACAAATTTTGCGGTAGCTGCTGGAAATCCCGGGATGAATCGCAATTTCCTGAAACTGTACCACGCGTAGAAAACAATTCCCCGTCAAAAAGTGCTGATCCAAGGTTTGAAATATTCGTGATGTTTGTAACGGGTAACGTAAATTTGCACGATTTTTAAAGGTTGTCGGATTTTAACAAGTGATGTTTTGTTGGAAAGCTATCGCTGTACAGAATCCAAAAAAGATCACTTAGTTGCGTTCTAAACTCATTCCATCGAGTTTATTAGATATTAGCAAAACTTATCTATTTAAGGCCTTTCTGACACTTAGCCGAAGTTTTTCCATTTAAACAAAAAAAGGCCCGACCGAATGTTTTGATTTTTTTTCAGCGCATTCTTTCTTTAATATTCTTCTCTCAGAAGTCTATATAGTTTTTGGTTCGGCCGGTATCGGGCAGGTACAAATATCACGAACGTCGTTTAAACAAAATAACTGTTCGACCGAATTTTATGAAAATCTTTTCAGATCATATTTTGGATAATACTCTTCGAACGGCACCTCAACTAAGAACTCAACTAAGTCGATATCTTTTATAGTTTGCGCGATATCGTGCTGGTACAAAAATCATTTATGTCGCTTTAACCAAAAAATGGCTCGACTAAAGTGTATAAAAAATTTTTCAGATCATATTTCCGTTAGTATGCTTCGTGCGATATCGTGCAGGAAATAATGACCACATACGTACGCGCACACACACATACATACTTCCTCCCAAATTTCTGGTTGAAATGCTTTTGGCACCTTGAAAAATGAAAATACGTTGAAAATTTCGATTTTCGGACCGATTACAATAACTTCCCTATATTGGGAAGTTAAAAAGAGCAATGATTAATCTTCACAGCATGCCATAGAGAATTAGCTCTCGGGATGCATCGAGTGACCGGGTTAATGGATAAAAATCCAAGCAATTGCTTTTTGCTGCAAGCATACTTCGTTGGTCAACATGAAGCTAGTGTTTTGTGAGTGACCGCAGGAATCTTTTTCCTCTGCTCCTTTGCATGTGACTGTAATGCAGGTATGGAGTGGTTCTGTATTTTGACTAGGCTAGCTGAACCAGTCTTTGCAAGTGGCGTCTCTATAACTGTCTTATTATAGTGTGAGGTTATTTAAAAAAGATTTAATTAACTTTATTATTTAATTTTATTTATTTTGTTTATTGCTTAGTTCGCCCGGGTGAGCGTCTGAGAAATAATAATCAAATACAGAGCTCTTACACCTATTTTTAGTCTCATTATACCCTACTGTGCATAATGAATTATGCGTTACATAATCATCCCTTAACACAATCTACTTGTAACACAGTAGCTAACAATTTTCATATCAAGTTTTACTACTGTGTTTCTCATAGTACGTTTTATTACAGTATTTCTCATATCATATTTTTTATTGAAGAAAAATTGTATACTAATATTTAATTAATCTATTGTTGCGTACTTATTTTATTTTATTGTCCCCTAGTCTAATCTTAGATTATTGTTTTCTACCACTACATATAGTGAGTTCTTTTTCCTACTATCTACCTTAATTTTTACCTTGTCACCTATTTTTATATTTGAACTGTTTATTTTTTATCGTAATTGTCCTTTCTCGTCACTTTTGCTTTCTCTATTATCTCTTTTGCTAGTATTGGGCTTGTTGCCGTCTAAATTTTAACACTTTCAAGTAGTTATCACCATTATATAATACCTTCCTTTTCACTTCTCGTAGTTCGGAAATGTTTCTAATTTTCCGTATACTAGTTCAAATGGTGTAAATCCGGTCTCCGATTGTGGAGTCACATAGCAACAAAAGGTAAAGTATGAGAGCCATTCATCCCATTCTTCGTTTTCTGCTGTGGTTAATATTCTATGATTCCTTTCGATCGCACCTAATGATTCATGATAAAATGGAATTGTCGTATTATACGATTCTTTGTGTTCGCCTATCCAAGACCTATCTGTAGCCAGGCATTTCGACATTTTCACTGATACACCCTGTATAGCACTAAAGGTCACAACAGAATTACGGATGTGGTAGCTGGGGGCAAAGTCGTTCGTTTCGCAACAAGACAAACGGCATAACAAAATTACAACTACAGACTCACAGCGCCGCGCAGTCGCAGGGTGAGCAATATTATAAAGTTAATTTATGATGCATTGTGTTTTGAAATTTTTTTGTTAGAGTTTTACATTAATGATGAGCAAGACTTGTCTTGCATGGTCTTGCACATTTAGCAAGACCAAAACTAGACCGAGACAAGACAGGACAAGCCAAGACTGCAAGATCAAGATAGCAAGACTTTTTACTTAGTGCCATATTCTTGCACTTATGAGCAAAAAGTCTTGTCTTGTACAAGGCAAGACTGCAAGACCAAGCTTGCAAAGCTTTATGCAAGACTTTTTGCTCGTCACTGCAGCCTTTTGGCACTTACTGATGAGCAAAAAGTCATACTATCTTGATCTTGCAGTCTTGTCCTGTCCTATCGGGTCATTCCAAATCAAATCAACCAATGTTTAATTAATTTTGGACCTCATGGACTTCTTATTTTAAATTATACATTTTCAAAATATCGAAAATCGCAAAATTTTGAGAAATTTTAAAATCTTTTAATTGGTGTAGTTCAAAACTATTTGAATAGAAGGCTGAAAGTGGCACCAATTTCTTTTGCTGTAATAAGGCTTTGATATGCAACATACTATTATTAGTAAGAATAAAGATTTCTCCCAAATTTTGAAAATATTTGGTGCATTCACTAAGGTTCAACATCCAGCAACCAAACTATGATTACTACTAACAGACGGTAACTCAAAACAAGATGCGGATGATGACGCCAATCAAACATTGTGAGAACGTCATAAAAATTACTATTGCACTTTCGGCAGCAATACCGCTTCTCAACTAGCATCACTTAATATGATTTACTTTCGCAGTCAAGTTTTGCATATATTATGCAGCACGCATCTGAAATCGACATCATCCAGGCGAATCTATTGAAGCAGCAATATTTTGTTTATCTTGTTTACCATATTTAACGTTGTTTTGTGAACAAACCACAGAACTGCATTGCCGAACCCTTTTCATAGTAATAGTACTATCTATACATATATATAAAAATGAATCATTGTTTTGTATGTAATCGATGTTTGTAAAATTGGTTGTATGAATCCAGCGGGAAATTTTGGGAGCAGTCCCAAAAGCAGGGAAGTTGGAGGGCTCTCAATGGACTCCCAAGGGAGCATTATTGGAATTATTTAAGAAATTGAATAGGCCAAGCTCAAAACTTAAAATTGTATTGATACGATGACTCACTATTATACTGAAAACGAAAAATTACTGAAAAATTCTTATGGTACTTTAATGTTGACCTCTGCTGTAGATATTTAAAAAAGCTCTATAATGCTCCTTTTTGTCTCCAACTACATCCTTGCTGGAGTGCTCCTATGGGAGCTCAAATGGACTGCTAGCCTAGGCGGACATCTAATGTTAAAAAATATATGGAGAGGGAGCGGGAAGGGAGCACTCCATGCTTCCATGGGAGTGCTCCTCCATTGTCCTTAGAGCACTCCATTTCCCACTGGGAAATGACTCCCAGGGGGGAAAAAGGAGTGCTCCAAGAGCCATCTTGGAGCGCTCCAAAAGGAACATAGAGTGCTCCCGTTGCCATACCCGTTCTATATTCTTTTTAACATTGCATGTCATTGCGAGGGAGCATACGTTTTTATGCTCCCAAAAACGCGTTGTTGGAGCATTATAAAAAAGCTTTTTAAAAAAGAAATATTCATGGGCGACTGTGGGTATGTGATCCGGTATCGAAAAGCTTTTATTTTGTTTATCTTTTGCAATTGCCTTTTTCTTTCCAAGCCCGAGAGTGGCTTTACCAAAGCAGTCCCCCAACTAAACTCTACCAAACCAACTTCCAAAGCTGCTTGTCCTCCGTATCGAACGAGAGCCGGGCTATTGAGTTTGCTAATGTCACATTTTATGGGCATGAAGATAATTGCCCGTTTTCTTTTTTTATATAAAATTTATGAAAACTCCAAGAAAGCTCCCTTGAGAGTGCTCCAAGTACACTCCCCTGTGCATCGCTCCCAATTTTTCCCACTGGGTAGGAAGCATTTATGCCTGTGTTAGTTTTCACGCAAACATTTTTTGTTGAATAAGTAAAAACACTTCCCTCTCTTGGTCCTTGACCCAATAGTTAAAATAGCCGTTTTTTAGTAGTTTTCGACAAAAGCTTATGTGAACAAGAACAAAAAACTATGGAAGTTGGGGCAGCCAAACCGTCCTTCTAATAATTTTATATAGGTGGAGCAAAAAATTCGATACAACTCGAAACGAATGTTGGCAAATCACTATGAACGTAGATGCGTCGTGTGTGTTTGAGAGCCTATGTCCATCAATATGGTCACCAGATTTGTTCATAACTTTTACTTCCAATCCACATTGGAAAGATATTGAATCATGAGGCATGATAGATGGGGAATATTTAAAGCCGTATTCAAGAGCATTGATTTGTGAATCTTTAATCGACAACGATGGCTACCGTATTATTTATTTATTTATTTAGTCTACCGAAAAACAATTCTTACAGACTAGAAATAATTAATAAAAACAATAAAGTAACCAAAATAATTAATATCTTATAAATTAGAAAAAAAAAAAAAAAACAAATAATAATAATAATAAAAACAACAAAATAACCAAAATAATTAAATAAATAAGGAAAAGAAAAACAAGAAAGTCAAAAGTAAATTATGCCAATCTTAACTACATAACCCATTCACTAGCTTTTTGAACATATCACGATTGATAGAAAAATCAATACTGTCATAGACATTATTGAAAGCACTAGAACAGTGAGCGATAGGATCATGCCGGCCATAGCAGGTTCTATGAAAAGGAAGACGTAAAAGATTATAATATCTTAAAGACGTACCAGGAACATGAATCTTACTAATATTATAAACGTGAATTTTTGTATGTATGTTTGTAACTCTTTCACGCAAAAACTACTGAATGGATTTTAATGAAACTTTACAATAATATAGCTCATATATCAGAATAACATATAGGCTATAATTTATAAAAAAATTCAACATGGCCACCGAAAACTCAAAATGGCCACGCAAATTGTGTTCCGATTTCAATGAAAGTTGGTATATAGAGGTTTTTAAGGTCGCTAATAACGAATTTGTGGTCAAAACTTATAAATTCAAAATGGCCGTGCCAATATGGCCGACGAATTTGCCAATTGTGTTCCGATTCCAATGAAAATCGAAATCTGGCGGATTTTAAGGTTGCAAATAACGAATTTATGATCAAAACTTATAAATTCAAAATGGCGGACGAATTTTTCCAATTGTATTCCGATTCCAATGAAAGTGAATATATAGGGGTTTCGAAGGTTGCAAATAACGAATTTATGATCAAAACTTATAAATTCAAAATGGCCGCGCCAATATGGCCGACGAATTTTTCCAATTGTATTCCGATTGCAATGAAAATCGGTATCTGGGGGCTTTTAGGGCAAACAACGAATTTATGATCAAAGCTTATAAATTCAAAATTGCGGGTCCAATATGACGCACGAATTTTCCCAAGCCACATTCTGAAATGTAGTAAATTTCTAAAATTCCCTCTAACCAGTATAGAAACAGTAAAAACGGTAGAAAGAGTCGAAGTTTGCAAATTTGTGCGCCCCTACGTTGTCATCACGAGGTTAAACGATGTCATCTATCGCTTCCAAAAAGTTCGATCGGAAAAAACGGGACCTGGAGGAAGCTGTGTTCGGGACGAATACTGAGTAAGAAGGGAGCAGTGTAACGGCTAACCGAAAAGAGAAAGTTAAAATTCCAATTCACTGAGAAGTTATATGTTTAGATGCACCTACTTGAATACATAACGCTGTTCTAATTGAATCACCGATAAGATTGGGAAGAGGGAATTTTTTTTCCAGATTTATTGTTTTTTTTCCTACCGCGTACAACGCACACATAATTTTTTTTATTTAAAAGCCTTGCAACGCACACAGGTTTTTTGCTATAGGCTATCTTACTAATATTATAAACGCGAATGTTTGTATGGATGTTTGTTACTCTTTCAAGCAAAAACTACTGAATAGATTTTAATGAAACTTTACAATAATACTCGTATAGCTCATACTTCAGAATAACATATAGGCTATCTCGAAACCTTCGGGTAGCTGTAGTGTACTGATATAGAAAAATCCGAAACTTTTGTATGGGAGGTACTCTTCAAATTTCTGCTAAAGAAGTCAGATCCATTTTGTTTTGGTTTTTTTCCGAAAAAAATACGATTTCCAAAGTTTCAGATCGATCGGAGTTTATTTACGGATAGTTGCCGTACAATTTTGTTGAAAAAATCAGATTTATCGCGAAGGACGCGGTTCTCTGAACTTGGATTGAAGTAACTTCGGCTGCATGTGCCTGATTTTAGCAATGTATGGCTTAAATGAAAGGTCTCGAAACCAAAAAGACGACAAATTCAATAATCAGATGTTCGTCGCTTTTTCTTTTTGAGCTATGGTACCTGGAAATTTGCATAGATTTCAAGGTGCTTGATTTTTCAACATACAATAATTTTGCATGGGACATATTTTTTTTTCATATTTCTTACGGAAAAATTACTCTTTATCATGCCGTTAAATGTTTGAAAAGTTCGCACAATGTTGCCAAACGTTGCTTATTGAACGTATTAACTGTCTCCATTCATAGTGTGAAGTGTGACATCATCGGGAATTGCATCAACGCTACTTGATGGTGGATGTTTAGTGTATTGAGCACCCAAGTTCCTATTGAATTTGAACCAGAGAGAAACACCTACATGTAACATCAGTAAAAACTCCCGTATTGCCACATCCGTGCAAAATTATTATTTTGGAGCGAATGCACCATGGCCTATAAAAAATAGGTCGAAGCGCATGACAGGGCTCCGAGGAAAACCTAATCCATGGTGGGCGCTCTGACACTACTTGCTCAACTTTGCCTGGTACACTTCGATCAAAGCCTGCAAATGAGCTGAACGGATGCATGCTTGAAAGCATCACATCTATGGAACAGTATTGAAAAAACCAACTTTTGGTCGTTTCAAATAGCGAAATTTCAATCGATAGCATCGATATTATTCGGAATCAAAAATACGAAAATGGCTCCAACTGTATATTAAAATTCTTATCACCTCAACTGCAAAATAAACGGAAGCTATAGCGCGTACCAAACGAATTGGAAATATAAACACAGGCGGCGAACTGACAATTTCACACCCATTAAAATTTCGTGTATGGATAAAGTTCAAGCGGACGTGCATTGTAATTTCTTCTTCGAAATTCATTTACGGGCAAAAACACTCCCTCATAGCATCTGACCACGACAAGAGTGGCAGTGAGACCGCTGAATTGTGATTAGGGATATAAATGAGCAAGTGATTTGGGTTTTTAAACGAACGGAGTTACACTTTTCTTTACGAATGTACTTGCATCCCGGGATTTGAGACTCTCAGTGCCCATCGATTTTGAGATTCCCAATTGTTTTGGCGCACGCCATACTATTGGCTTATTTGTGCAGCGAGGCGCACCGGGTTCCAGCTAGTATTAAATAAGGCAAGGAGTTCAGGCGAGCGAATCTTTCAACATAAAACATCCCTGACAAACATAATACAACAAAATTTTCTTCTTGACTACAACGTTTGAAGGCCATGAAGAAGGCATCTGGAAAAATAGGAAGGAGAATGATTCCAACGAGAAGTGCGCAGTGCATAGCGAGTAAAATTTTTTTCGCGTTTCGCGTTTTCCAGTGGATTTAGACACTTCCTAAAAAAATTATCATTAAATATATAAAGGTTGCATATCGATGGGTCTTACGAAAAAGATATTGTTTCAAAATGTTGGTGAAAAAGATATTGTTTCAATTTATTGCTGAAAAAGATATTGTTTCGGTTTCTCGGTGAAGAACATATTGTTTCGTTTTCTGGCTGCAAAACATATCAGCCTAGCATGGAACACCTGTACCTTTCCGGAGGATTGGACGGAAGGTATCAAAGTCAAAATATCAAAAAAGGGGGACCTAACAATATGCGACAACTGGAGAGGCATCTGTTTACTATCTACAGTGGGCAAAATTTTATTTATTTATTTATTTATTTATTTACGTCAAACAAGGCACACTTAAATTATATTACACAGGAAAAATGACTATAGCTAAAGTAGTTTACAGTCTAACATTATTATCACAGAGTATATCTTTATAACATATTTAGTTATAGTGTTAGTTCAGGGTAATTCGGATGACAGGAAGGATAGCAATTTTTTCTTAAAGGATAATTTGCTAATTCCAGGGGAGAAGCAGGAACTGTGGCCATTGAAAATCATGCAACATCTGTTGATGGGCTCGTTCTTTCCATACTCGGTCCGATGAGAATATTCCCTAAGCATTTTCGTATGCCTATTCGGACATCGTCGTTAAATTTGATCCTGTCTGAGAGAAACAAACTGATCTTTGATCTTATCGTTTAAGACATCCAAAGTGAAGCATGAAATAAGCAGGTTACGCCTATTAAACAGTGGCATGACATTTTAAGCCTGGCTGTGTAGGGCGGTAGGCTATGGAAATCACGCGAGTCGTATAGATTTCTCAGAGCAAAGAGTAGAAACTTCTTTTGCACTGACTCAAAACCTACTACTGCTTACCTTGTAAGTAGGATTCCAGATCGGGCATGCGTATTCTAAAATTGGGCGTACTAGCGAACAAAAAAGGGTTTTAGTTACTCGAGGGCTGTCAAATTCCTTGGCTCTTCTCTTTATAAAGCCAAGAAGTTTGCTAGCTCTTGCAATAATATTATCGTAGTGCAAATTAAAATTTAATCTAGATCTACAATTTGATCAACGCGGTCTAATACCTTGCCGTTGAGATAATAGTATTGCAACTGCATGCCTTTTATACGAGAGAAGATAATTACGTGGCATTTACTGGTGTTTAGTTGCAGTTTATTGGTGGAGCACCAGCCCTGTAATGTATTCAGTTTCGACTGAAGGAGAGTTTCGTCAGCACGCGACTTTATGACACTATATACATATTTTGAGGTCATCGGCATAAAAAAGATGTCGTATATTCCTTAGTTTTTCTGACAGGTCTGAGATGAATATATTAAATAAAAGTGGGCCAAGATGACTACCCTGAGGGACTCCGGAAGTTACTTCGATTTCTTTTGACAGAAATCCTTGAAATCTAACGGCTTGTGTTCTTCCGTTAAGATATGATTCTATCCATCTTAGGACAGGCCCAGATATTCCAAATTTCAGTAGTTTTGTTACTAAAATGTGGTGGTCGACACGGTCAAAGGCCTTACTGAAGTCAGTGTAGACAGCATCGATTTGATGACCGTTCTCCATACCACATATAGTTCGGAGGTTAGTGTCATAAGGTTAGTAGTTGTCGAGTGCCCTTTTCGGAAGCCATGTTGTTGGTCATAGAGGAGCGGCTCAATTATGTGGGCAATCTTATCGTAAACAAGCTTTTCGAAAAGTGTAGGAATTGCTGATAATATTTGCAATGCCCCTGTAGTTGTCCACCGAATGCTTATTAGATGCTTTGTGAATTGGTATGAGGTATGATTTTTTCCAAATTTTAGGAAATTTTCCTAACGATAAGGATTTGTTGAAAATAAGATGGAGGGGAAACAGAATTTGAGTTGAGTAGCACTGCAGAAAGCAAGGAGGCAGATTGTCAGGACCGTCACCTTTATTGATATCTAGATTGTTTAAACCTGTAATGATGTCTTCGACGGATAAGGATATTTTATCCATAAGAGTTGAAGTAACAGTGCGCGTTTGAGTTAGGTCTGTGTGTGTTGTATCAGATTTTGGACAAAAGATTTCGGTAAATCTGTCAGTAAACATGTTACAAATTTCCTGTGGGCAAGAGGAGTGCTTACTGCCATTGGTCATTGTAGTTGGATAGCCTAAAGTTTTTCGTTTTACATATATTAACGAAATGAAAGAATTTTTTGGGATCTCCTATAATGCTATCGCCAACAGAGTTAAGATATGTAGTATAGACCTCACGTGACCTAAGACTGATCTCTGAGGCTAGCCTAGTGTATTCTAGTTTCAGTTTTTCATTTGCATGGGGGTTATTTCTAATCAGCTTATACAATTTATTTCTCTGATTACGAAGAGAACGGACATTCTTATCCAGCCATGGTTCCGATAATAATTTATCCCTTCTTTTAATTCTGGGGACATGTTTGTCAATAACGTTGAATATAATAGTGTTGAAGCAAGACACAATTTCGTCAATGTCATTACCAGATAGCTTATCTTCCCAGTCAACTAGATAAAGCTGTTAGAATCTGAATTTTTATAATCATAACTGGTTGAGTTAGTGTATGATATGCGATGATTAGATATTGCGGTAGTGTGTTCGAGGATCCATGCAGAATGATGAATAGAGTTGGTGAATAGGTTCTCCTCAGGCGGAGCAGGCAGGCTGTTCAGCTCCTCAGGTGAGTTAGTAAAGATTAGGTCTAACCAATTACCAAGAGAATTCGGAGTTCTAATAATTTGCTGTAGACCATTTCCATAAAAGGAGTCGATAAACTTTATATCGATAGCATTAGTGACGTTAATCGGAAGTAAACAATTGTCTTCCTCGTCGGGGATAAAAGATATGTTAGGGCGATTAAAGTCTCCTAAAATAAATATGTCGTCGCAATTGGAGAGAGATTCGTTAATATCATATGAAGTAATTCATCATATTTAGATTCGTCAGAGTTATGGGGTATGTAAAAAGTGCCGAAGTATGTGTGTTTCCTGCCCGATTTAACTCGCACGAAAACATGCTCAAAGGAACTCGAACTTTTAGTTGCGATTAGTTCACTATTTAAGGGGTCCTTGAACGCTATAAGATTATATTACTATCTAGGATAAGTGAGGCAGTTGACCGAACGCTTAGGAGGCAGCAGGCCGGATTCAGGACGGGCCGCTCCTGTATTGATCATATTAATACCTTGGGAATAAAAGTGGAGCAGTCTACTGAATTCCGATCCCCCTTTACCTTGCTTTCGTAGATTATGAGAAAGCGTTCGACTCGGTCAATAGGAGCTTTATATGGCAGGCACTATGGTGACGTGGATTGCCTGATTAAATAATAGAATTGATAAAAGCCCTTTATAACAATTCCATACGCAGAGTTCTCCATAATCCAAAATTACCCGACAGCTTTGAGGTGAGCTCAGGAGTACGACAAGGATGCCTACTTTTGCTTTTACTATTTGTTATAGTAATAAATGACATCCTTGTCGGCGCTCTAGATAATAGAACAGGCGGCATACAATGGGGTTTGGTAGACCGCCTTAAGGATCTCGACTACGCCGATGATATCTGTCTGCTGGCCCACAGACACCAGGACCTCAAAAACATGTTAAACAATTTGACAACAGAAAGTAGTCCAGCAGGCTTAAGGCTAAACCCGACTTAAACTAAAGACATGCGGATAAATGCAATCACCATTGAACAGACAGCGCTGAATAATCGTGACGTGGAACTGGTAAATAAATTCTGCTAGCTCGGTAGTATTATTACCGAAAATGGCGGAGCAGAAGAAGATGTCAGTTCCAGAATATATAAAGCACGAAGCGCATATGCATGCCTGTTCCGCATATGAAGATCAACGGAGATCTCAACTAACACCAAATTGCGGCTGTTCAACTCCAATGTTAAGGCAGTTCTTTTATACGGTTGCGAAACATGGAAAGTCACCCAATTCCTCACAGGGCGCCTACAAGTCTTCATCAACAGATGCCTTCGTCGTATCCTAAAAACCACTGGCAAGATAGAATTTCAAACGAAGAACTATAGCGCCGTGTCGGCCAAGAAAGGATAGACGACCAAATCAGGCGAAGGAAATGGAATTGGGTTGGCCACACCTTGCGACACGAAAACGAAAATCTAGCCAAAGAGGCCCTTGACTGGAATCCTTAAGGTTCCCGTCGAGTAGGAAGACCTAGAACAACTTGGAGGAGAACCCTACTAGAAGAAGCCGCAACAACTGGGAGATCCTGGTCGCAGCTAAGAGCTGTCGCGCAAAACAGAGTCCGCTGGAGGGCAACTGTTTCCGCCCTATGTCCCATGAGGGATTAAAGGAGTTTAAAGAATAAAGTAGAAGATAACCGGTTTCTGAAATGTAAAATGTTTTTTATAATCGATATTGTGGAAATTCGAATCACCGTATAAGTAAAGAGTAGATTAAGGAAAGAAGGAAAGAAGCGAATTTAGAAGAACAAGGAAAAAGGAAAAGTCTTTGGGAGGTCTTTCTGTTAAGAAACAGAGCGGTATACCGGCGGTTCAACAAGGACAAGAAGGAAGTCAGCGATGGCGAAGTTCTGCTTGGTTAGTTTAGGCTAGTTTCGACCTACAAGAAAAAGGCCGTGTAGCAGTAAGGGTTGACTGTACATGGTAAATTTTATAATTTTTGAGTCTGGATTGGAAATTTCTGGAAAAAAGAAGGTAGGCAGAATTATTGAAAAGCTTATTTTAGTGTAAATTAAGTGCACGATAATTAAAAGAGTATCAAAGTAGCAATTTACTAAAATCAATAAATATATGGCAAAGTTTCAATAGTAATATATGAGGTTTTGCCAATGGCGTGATTAGCCTTAAATGGAAAATACTATTTCCACTGACAAAAGCCTTTATCGGAATTGGAAAACTAAAATAAGAAACTTCATAAAAGCAACGTCTACAAATAATAAATATCATTCCCTCATCAACGTAAAATAGAGCTGAGCAAACTTTACACTTGACTTTTTGAAGTATTGCAAACGTTACACTACGGTTTGTTTTCTTTTTTTCTTCTGACAAAGTCTTACCTGAACAAAGTTTCTTACCTTTCAGAGAAATAAAATAAGAAAGTTTTTGTCCCAAACTATAAAACTTCCTTATTTTAAGGCGAGAGACGTTGTTTAACATTACAATATTAATATTCCCAATGCACCCAAGTGTCCCTAGTAATTTATTATCCTTTTCGTGATCCATTTCAAACATTTACTTTTTTTTTGTAAGGTATTAAATTGTGTCGGGAAAGTGCCACCCAACCCGTCAGCAAAGTGTTATACAGGGTGTTTCAGACTAAGATGCTAATCCTTTAAGGGGTGATTACTGGGTATATTTGAAGAAAAAAAATTGTTCTTTTGCCTAACTTAGTGCTTATTGGCACTATCCACCAAGATACAAGATGCTTAGGAAAGGGCGTTTAGCAGACTTCAATATACTTAACCTTTAATAACTTCTATACTGCAGCGCCACATAATGTAGTAAGGGCTGTACAAATTTTCAGCAACTTCCCGATTTATCTACTGATTCCAATCAGGCTTTTTTCGTCTACTTTGACTGGACTTCCAGGGGAAAACCTGTGTAAAATTAGAAAGAATTGAAAGGCAGTACGGTATAAACGGAAAAAAACTTAAGAACTAATTGTTATAAACGGGAAAATTCCCCGATTCCCACGAAAGGTATTTACTTTCGTGGGAACAAGCAAGAACAAGCTCGTCTAGTCTTTTGAAAGAGATGCTGACGAACTCGTCTTCACAGGTAGGAGTTAATTTTTACTAAGGAAACTTGGTAGATGGGCGGCGCTTTCCAAAAAGCGAAGTGAATTGAGTAAAATAATATTAATACCAGGTTGTTAGTTACCAACGTAAAGGTTTAGTCGCTAGTCGGTCGAGGTTTCAACCCACTAACATTCCAAAATTTTGTTTGTTTTCACTAAAATTTCAATTTCAACCACCTTTTTCTCCAAAAACTACGTATTTACGTGTATTTTTTTCACAAAATTAGAAAGCTTGGACAATTTCCTATTAATAATGTCGGACAATTTTTATGCTATGGCCTCTACTTTTGAAGTAATAAACAAATTTAATGCTAAAAATGCTCTATTTCGTACTTTTTCAGTGCTTTCCCACATGATTTTATGTATGTATAAAAGTACCAAATAAGACATTTTAATATCACAGTGGGTTGCAACTTTGACTTTTACAGTTTTAGATAGGTGGGAGTATTCTGCGTAGATTTCTGCCTTATGCATGAAAATAGCTTATCTTCTTTAAAGACTCTACAACCGGGAACCGGTCCTGGCCTCTCGCAACAAATGTGTCGTTCACTCACTGCGATGCAACTAAACACTTCAAAACCCTTGAGGTTCACCTGCTTTGGAGTCACATTCCGTCACATCCCCCGCTACAAAACCAAATCAACACCAGAAGTGCACCATAATTGCACTTATAGTGCAATTCTGGGGCCGCTCCACCCCCACAGGGAAAGATATGACAAAATGCGACTCCAAAGCAAATCAAACTCCAATACTCTAATGCGGAACCACACCACTCCTACATTGAACGACACAAATGCTAATCGTTCCGTAATAATTATTTTCCCGGGTGAGGTTATTAGCCTCACGCCAATTTTTCTTGGAAGTTAGTAGCCCGATCATATTAGCCTATCCCCTTTCATAGGATAGTTACCAGTGGCCACCGCTAGGAGGATATGATCGCAATTCCATCTGTCTGAAGTAGCTGCGGCACGTGCATGTTATGCTACATGTTATTCCTCCGATTCTGCTGATGACTGACCACCAATAGCTTAAAATAGCTTATAGGGCTACAAAAATACAGGATGATATGCAAACATCTACCAACAAATTTTCAAAACCCCCTAGCAGCTAAACCGTTACGATTTTCCCCACCTATACGATATTTTGTTCGTCTATCCAAAACCTATCCACAGCCGGCCACTTTGTTATTTTCAGCAATACACCCTGTATATTCGTTCATATGTATTATTCATCAGTAGACCGCATGTAGACCTTACTGGTACCATTGAGTTTACAGGCCTTGGTTTTTTTGCTTTTCAGATATCGGTTTACAACATCCAACTTATGTCATTGTAACCATATGGAATTGTATCATTTTGGATTCAGGTCTTACTTTTAGATAATGGATGTAATTTTCTACAAATCCTGCATTCGTCTACGCCTCGAATACAACTCGTATATTTGGACTGGGGCCCCGAGAACCACCTTAACCTGGCTAGACAAGGTGCAAAGTCGCGCTCTCAAACTTATTGGCGATACCGCCATTTGCTCTTCAATTGACTCACTAAGCCACCGTACGAATGTAGCAGCTACATCAAAATTTTAACGTTTTACTACAACAACTGCTCCACTGAAATAAGTAACTTCATGCCTCTACGGCAACATTTCTCCCGCAACACAAAACTTGCCCGCTCGGGTCACCCTTATAGTCTACAGCCCTTATCTTCGCGCACACTCCGATTTAGAAATTCGTTTATAACAAGAACAACGCGACTGTGGAGCAACTTACCTCAGTCAGTATTCCCGAATTCATACAACATTCAAGAGTTCAAACGCAAGGTTCACCAGGAATGTCAAAAATTCATTTTACAGCAAATTGAGAAGTAAACTCCTTAATGCAACCTCTGGTAGCAAAACTTCTGGTCCTTGGTATAGTGATGAGCAAAAATGGTCTTGTTCTTGCGGTCTTGTCTTGTTCTTCCACATTTAGCAAGAACAAAACTTAATTATGCTTGCAAGAACAAGAACAAGACAAGCACAAGACTTGATTAGCCTTGTCTTGTTCTTGCGTTTGCTCATCACTACCTTGGTAAGCTCCATAAAGAAGAATTTCACTACATCGACCATAGTTGATAACAGACAGCAATTCCAAGGCCGATTCATTAGTATCTCTGTTTGTTTCAAATTCTTATTTACCCGAGACTGATACACTACCCCGTTTCTCGAGCACAATGCTCATTTAACGGACAGGATTTTCTTCAGGACTCGCGAGGTGTACTAGTGCCTCAAGGTGCTCGATGCCAACAAATCCACTGAATCCGATAATATACGCCCTATCGTCTTAAAACAATATGCCTCCACTTTGGCTAAACCTCTACGCAAGCTTTTTGCCTTATCATACTTCACCGAAGTTTATCCAGGCATCGATTGTGGAACCTCTTCCGCAGTCGGTGTTTCCGAACTCATATAATATCTTAGAGTACAAACGCAAGGTTCATCGACATTAACTCACACACCCTCCAGACCCCTAACCTATCCTTTCTCCTCTATCCTTCAAATCAAGCTTACTACTAGACACTGACCATGACTTGAACGACATGACAGACATGTAGAACAAAGGGTGATTCCTAAGCACTGCCTAGGATGTTAAGAGATGGGTCAGCCATTACATTCTTTTTGCCCACTGAGATAGAGGGACGGGTGGTGCACCACGGTGGAACGCCGGCCGAGATGGAATGAGGGTTGGATTCAACGCCATCCAACACTATCTGGATTGAACGGCTGGAAAGAAAGCTCTCAATCCAGTTCCTTAGAACTGAGTCGATGCCAATAGCTTGGAGTTTAGACAATAGAGCGGGATGCCATACTGTGTCGAAAGCCTTGGATATATCTAGAGCAACCAAACCAGATTCACCGAAGCGATGGATGCTTTGGTTGAGAGCCTCAGTCAGACACACAAGAAGAAGAAGAAGAACAATCTACTGCGATCTGTTCGGTCTAAAGCCGTACCGCCTGTCGTGTAAAATTAGGTTGGATTCCAGATATTTCATCAGCCTTCTATTGATTATTATCTCCATGATTTTGGAGTGAACAGAAGTTACTGCTATTGGGCGGTAGTTTAAAGGGTCGCTGGTTTCACCTGTTTTGGGAATGGCTGAACATGAGCTAATTTCCAAGAGTTCGGATAAACTCCGGAGAGTAGATAGGGCGAAAAAAGGTGAGTCACATTTGTTGAGTACTATTAGGGTGAATATTGTCTGGCCAGTGGATTTATTGACGTTCTTTGAGAGATTTATACACGACTTTTATATAGAAAATAAGGAAGTATAATGGGATTTTACTAGCGCAAGACGAGTATCACGGGATAATAAGCTACCATAGAGACGCAGGCGACGCAAACAAGTATAGATTTTTTTTCACAGTGAGCGACACATGATCACAACAGGACAAGTTAGAGTTAACCAATACTCCAAGATTCCTAGAAAACGAGACTATTTTCAGCGGAATATTGTTAAGCTTTAGCGGGGATGCAGGATTAATGTTTTTTCAGGATTTAACTTCAAGAAGTTATTATCACACCATAAGGACAAGGATATCATATCGTTATTTAAGGCTTCAATAAGGCGATGAATATCTTTAGGAGTACAGTAATTATATAATTGGAGGTCATCCGCATAGCTATGGTGACGAGCAAAGGATAAACAATTAGGTAAATCGTTAACATATAGACAAAGCAACAGTGCCCCAAGAATAGAGCCTTGAGGAACACCCGAGGGTACAGGGATAAAGGAGGAAACATGTTTGTTATATTTCTCGCATTGGTGCCTATTAACTAGGAAAGAGGCAAGGAGATGAGTCGCAGAGGACGAGAGGCCGAAATTGGAGGACAATTTATTGAGAAGAACGCTATGGCAAACCGTGTTGAAAGCATGTGAGAGGCCTTGAAGAAACAATATACCCAACTCATTCCTTTCACATGCCATTCGTAAGTCCGTCAAGACCTTTAGCAGCGCAGTTTCACAACTATGGGGCTTCCTGAACCTAGATTGCTACGAATTCAATTGATTTTCATGGGTAAGATAGGTAACATTTATTAACTACATATTACAAAGTTGTGATAATAATGTAAATAATAAATGTAATAGCATTACTAACTTCCTTCTTTAATGAATATTTTTTCAAATTTTATTCCGTGTTTAACTTTCCAAGCAAACGCCGTACCTGGAGGTAGGAAACTACCGCTAAAAATAAATATATAAAAAAATTTCGGAATTTTTAGCAAACTATTCGTTTCAACTTATCTTTATTTTCTTATTTTGCTTTAAAACTGGAACTGGCTGCAACAAAAACTGGCTGGTCCTTCATCTGACACTGTGCCCCCAGAGAACAATTTCGGATATTTTAGTAGCAATCAAAGTTCAAACGAAAATTTTGCTTTTATCTTTATAAAAAAACTCTTATTTTTAACAAAAAATCCCGGCACTTTCATTAATAGAAAACTTTCCGCGGCACGAAACACTTGTTTTCCTCGTTATCAAAGGGATTTTGATTTTTTTTTCTCCATTGCCAACATAAACCCCGTAAATCTTATTAATAAGATGTTTATTTAAATTGCAAATTTATGACAGTTAATTTGGGTACTTTTTGCAATATTGTACGTTTTTTACATTCATGGAATAGCTCTTATTTTCAATAAAATCACACTCGAAACAACACTTTCCGCGGAACGAAAACTTCTTTCCCTTTGATTTTAATGGGACTTTGATATTTCACGAATTTAAGTTGGGACTTCATACAACCACACACACACCTACAGCATGGCTTGTAAATATAGAAGGCTTTGAGCTCAACCAAAAGTTTCCATGCTCTAGCCAAAGTCTAGTAATAACAAGTCTTTCATCTTCATACAAAATTTTCACCCGGTTGGTTGTGTGCGTGCATATATGAACATCACTGCTGAGCAAAACTCAACGCATACTTCGTGAATTCAGCGAGACAAAGCCAGATTCTGTCTTTACGGTAAAGTATGCAGAACAGAAAAGGAAAGAAAATTGAATCAGCTGTCAAAATTGAAATCATCAAAACAAACGAGCAAATATGCACCAATACATTAAGTTTATTCCCATATAAACTCATAAAAGTTTAGCCGTTTAGTTGTATGCAAATGCGTATAAAAATGCTGCATTCTCTCTCTGATAGCCTGACATCATCATTTGAAGAACTTAGGCATATAGTTGTTCGTCTTTCACTCATTGACCATATGAAGATGAAAGACTTGTTAATTTATAGACTTTGGCTCTAGCCAGCTGCATAGGCACAAGTGCCCAGAAACGGGTGCGAACCAAAAATGCGCGTGACCATCGCTGCTGTCTGTTGCTGGACCTCGACTAAAAGTTGCCATGCTCTAGCGTCTAGCCAGTTAAATGGCTGCAATATTTAAATATTTTGCTTGGATTAATCGCTTTCGGCGACATGGAATACGTTTCGGCGTTTCGCCTATTCGACTGCGCGTCTGTATTTTACGTACATATCTGGGGCAGTATCCCAGTAGGGAAAATCGCAAGTATTTACTGTGGGAAGTAGATTTGGAAGTACTTCTTTAATTAGTGTTTTCTGTAATGAGTTATAAGTAATGCAGAGGAGAATGGGTTTGGTGACCAAGCGTTTGATTTCGCGCAAAAAGCGTGTTAAAAACTTCGTAGCTGCTCGTTTTCTTTGTTAATTATCTCAGTTATGTCAGCCATTAAGTTTCTGATCTTTAATGTATAAACATATATTTGAATTTATGTTTATGATATAAATATAAATCGCTTAATTTTACTTATTTTACTGGTTCTGAAAAAATTCGAATTGAATCCAGTAGATTCCCATAAAAATTTCGATCCCTGACTTTGGCTGAATATAATATGACTTTTTTGCATATTTGCACAATGTTTAAAATAGCAAAAATTTCTGTTTCGTGACTATTTTATCAACCCGACGATATGTTCTGTGTACTATGTACTACATATTTCCTATGAACTATGCACTATGTCTTAGCTACTATTTTTACTAAAAACTACATTATCCCAGTCATCCATCGTCCGATCTTTGTGTGATAAGTTTAAGACAAATAGTTTAATTTCCAAAACATTGCAACACATTTTGGAGTGAGTGCATATAAGTAACAATTAAATAAACTTTAACAGAATATTCATAAATAAAATATATTAATCCTTATCGTCCTGTATTAAGATTGATTTGGAAATTTAGACTAGCTAAAGAAATTAACACTTCTAAAGTGTGGTCCTACGCACACTCATTTTTTTTTAGCTACTATCATAGACAAATAAAAGGAAAGATGTTCCATTTCATACAAGGAAAGTGTGCAAGATTCTAAAAAAAGAGCTTTCCTATTTCCTCCATTTCAAGCTTCCTCCAGACGAAAAATGCCCCCGCTAATTCTTTGTTTTCTATGCCACTGTCGAGAGCTTTGAGTAAGTTTTATCTGAAGAGAGCAAAAGTAAATGGAGGCAATTGATAGCGATGGTTGGGAGCATGGTCGAGTTGTTTACGCTTGCGCTTTTTTAAAGGTTTGGTTGATTATGAAATATCGACATACGTACATATGGATGTACATACGAATGTGTATATTTTTACTATGTAGGTAAATTTTCTTAAAGGGAGAAAATTGTTGGTCGAAATCAATTGAAAAAAGAAAAAATTTGTTGTCTGTAAAGAGGGTTTACGGACGATAGTTTAACGTGACAACGTCATGAGAAAACATTGATGAAATGATTGCATACTTTTATGAATAAACTTGAATCATTTATATTAAACTAGCAAAAACCCGCGTGCGTTGCAACGCCTTTCAATAAAATAAGATTATGAGGACACAGTCTGCGATAGGAAAAAGCTATAGTGAAAAAAGAACAAATCTGGGAAAATTGATTTCGGGAGATGACCGCCATGGACCAAATGATATATTGAGTATACTATATTGCCTATGGTGTTCTACTTATCATACTCTTTCATTTGATACCCATGTCGAAGGGGTTGTGAAGAAAATATTAATCCGCACTCTTGAGATGGCCGCTATGGACCAAACGATATATTGAGTATACTATATTGCATATGGTGTTCTACTTATCATACTCTCTCATTTGATACCCATCTAGAAGGAGTTGTGAAGAAAATGGTAAACCGCCCTTTTGAGATGGCCGCCATGGACCAAATTATAAATTGAGTATACTATATTGCTTATGGTGTTCTACTTTTCATAGCCTTTCATTTGATACCCATGTCTCGGGTGTTGTGAAGAAAATCGCAATCCGCCCTCTTGAGATGGCCGCCATGAATCTAAAGACATGGTCTATGGCATTCTTCTTATAATGCCCTTTCATTTGATACCAATGTCGAGGGGGGAGTGAAGAAAATGATCATCCTCCCTCTTGAGATGACCGCCATGGACCAAACGATATATTGAGTATACTATATTGCTTATGGTGTTCTACTTATCATATCCTTTCATTTGAAATCCATATCGAGAGGTGTGAAAATATCGGTAATCCAACCTCTGGAGATGGCCGCTATGGACCAAACGATATATATTGAGTATACTATATTGCTTATGTGTTCTACTTATCATACTCTCTCATTTGATACCCATCTCGAAGGGGTTGTGAAGAAAATGGTAATCCGCCCGCTTGAGATGATCGCCATGGACCAAACGATATATTGAGTATACTTTATTGCCTATGGTGTTCTACTTATCATACTCTTTCATTCGATATCCATGTCGAAGGTGTTGTGAAGAAAATGGTAATCCGCATTCTTGAGGTGGCCGCTATGGACCAAGCGACATATTGAGTATACTATATTGCTTATATTGTTCTATTTATCATACTCTTTCATTGGATACCCATTTCGAATGGGTTGTGAAGAAAATGGTCATCTGCTCTCTTGTGATGACTGCCATGGACCAAACGATATATTGAGTATACTATATTGCTTTTGGTGTTCTACTTACCATAACCTTTCATTTGATATCCATGTCGAGGGGTTGTAAAGAAAATGGTAATCCGCCCTCTTGAGATGGCTGCTATGGACCAAGCGCCTGCTTTTGAAATTTTTTTGCTATAAACCTCACGGAGCCCGAGACCTTTCCAACGAATGCAAAACCGTGGAAATCGGATCGTGCGTTCTCTAATTATAGCGTCTGGAAGGAAAACCCGACTTATTTTTATATTATAGATAATAACAGTAAACGTCCCACCTTGCGACTTGTGAATGGTAATAGCACAAGCAGGAACGCAAGGAAACTGTTTTCGTTTGCATTTCACGGTTTTCGTCAGTGTAATGTTCACTATTTTCTTATACACCGGCACCCAGTTAGGAGACAGAGTGTTTGGCTTGCTTTGCTTATTGTTGACAATTTGACAATAATTTAATCTAATTAATATTGACAATTTTAATCAAATTTTTAAGATTACTACGACCAATTTTTTAAAATTACTTCGGGAGATAACGGGACATAACGGGACAATGAGTCATCATTTTTCGTGCATGCAGCCGGCGTTCATCGTTTTAATAGACGTTGTCACGTCAAAAAGCTGTTTTATGTTTTGTTTGAGATTTTGTTTAAATGACAAAAATCTTTAGACTTTTGGAGGAAGTTGCAATTTTGCTGTTTATGTGCAACTTTCCGATTGGTTACATATTTTGCAAAATTTAGTAAAACCGTTCGTTTTATCCGAATTTTGATTTCGTTTCGATTTGTAACCAACATTTCCAGAATATGTTTATTTTGTAGAAGGAAATTATTGCGTTTTGCAAGGATTTCAAGATTTAGCATCAACAAATTTAAAAATATGAAAAGTGGAAATATTGGTTTATGGCTATTTATCGACTTTCTCACTTAATAGTGCAGCTAATATGAGAGTTTTATTTAATGGCGTTATAAAAATACATAAAACTTGAATATCTTTCGATCTTTATTATTATTTATCCTGGAAAGTATCATAATTTCAGCGGTGACCTTTTCTTTTTTAGGGGTAAATTTTAACTTGGCGCAATTATAATTTTATAATAGTATTTAGTATTTTGCTAAAAAATTTGTTGTCTGTAAAGAGGGTTTACGGACCGATAGTTTAACGTGACAACGTCATGAGACCGTGGTAGCTGGCTGAAATCTCCGCATAATATCACGTGGATGCCTCCGAATGGTTTGTCATAAAAGCCGGTAATCTGCTGCAGTCGGTAGTTGATTTTTTGAAGAATGGCTGAACTTAACATGCTGATCTCGTCGACGAAAACAGCTTTGACGCCAACGAACATGTTTCTGTAGGCTTGCAAATTTTCTGTGGATAAGAGTTTTGCCACGCGAGAAGTTGTGAGACGAAACGCTGAATGCACTGTAGTGCCACCAAGAGGTACAGCGGCTTTACCTGTGCTTGCACAGGCAATTTAGGTGTTGTTCATCGAGTTGTGCTCCTGAGTGTATCGGTTGTACGTTTCCATAAGGCACTTTAATGTGTAAGTTTTTCCACAGCCCGCCGAACCGGTGAAGAAAATTTGTAGCGCTTCCAAAATGCCATCTCCACAACCATGTAATCGGTGAATGACTTCAAGGATGATCTCCCGTTGTTCCGGATTGGTGGTTCGAAGAAACTCGCAATACTGCTGCTTTGACATCACATTGCTGCGCTTTTTCACAATCGAGAATCCACAACAAATATTATTGTTGACAATTTTTGACAATTTTAATCAAATTTTTAAGATTACTACAATCAAATTTTTATTAAAATTACTACGGGACTTACGGGACTAACGGGACTAACGGGACATAACGGGACATAACGGGACAATGAGTCATCATTTTTCGTGCATGCAGCCGGCTTTCATCGTTTTAATAGACGTTGTCACGTCAAAAATAAATTCTCCTTTCCACACCACCGCAGGGGTAGAGTTTTTGGCGCGTTTTTTTTAAAGTGGTTTCCCCAGTAAGCCTAATCCACAAAAAACTCGGCGATATACATATCTCTGACAGGGATTTAGTGTTGGTGGAGTAAATCCGGCAAAGGCGGTTATTCAATTTGATATTCATGCTACTAGTTCTAAGAATTTGTTCTACATTCCCTTTTAAGATTGGATAATTCTTTGCTTGGAATAGTTTTTAAATGAGCTCTTATCTTTTAATTGATGCGAATGCCACAAACAAAATTTCCGAAGAAGAATAAGGATTAAATAATCGAGGATTTGTTTGTGGTAATGGTAACATTCATTTTCGTTAGCTAACCAGTGGGAAAAATCAGAGTTTTTGCTTATTCTATCGATACAATGTTCAACTATTTTCTTTTTTAAACCTTTTGTTTCAGGAGTATTCTGAACAAATTTAGTGAAGATTTTTACAAAGAATTTACAAATATTAAAAAAATAATCTGTAGGATTTTTAAGTGCGCCAAAATCGGTACTTTTTGAATAATTTTTAAAGTAAATAAAACTTTCCGAAAGTTTTGAATACTTAACAGTTTCGTTTGGGTTTCGCATAATATTATCGCATAACAAACACTTTTCCTTTTTTGAAAAGCGGTCAATTATGAAACCTAAAAAATACCTGAAAGAAGTTTCTTCAACAGAAATCGAATCTTTATTTGGCCCACATTCCAACAAATCAATTGACTCGATTATGTTGCTAACTTCGTGATCCCCATTAGAGACATCACCAATCGTCCGATCCTCTACAGTAAAAGTACCACGATTGTCGTAATTATTTATGGTTTTTTCGTCACTAAACGAATCAATAGATATAAATTGCTGACTATCTTCGTCACAATTCTTTCTATGGGAAGATATAGACAAAATTTTGTTGGACATAATTTTGCAAATGATGCTATTGAAAACCCGACTTATTTTTATATTATAGATAATAACAGTAAACGTCCCACCTTGCGACTTGTGAATGGTAATAGCACAAGCAGGAACGCAAGGAAACTGTTTTCGTTTGCATTTCACGGTTTTCGTCAGTGTAATGTTCACTATTTTCTTATACACCGGCACCCAGTTAGGAGACAGAGTGTTTGGCTTGCTTTGCTTATTGTTGACAATTTGACAATAATTTAATCTAATTAATATTGACAATTTTAATCAAATTTTTAAGATTACTACGACCAATTTTTTAAAATTACTTCGGGAGATAACGGGACATAACGGGACAATGAGTCATCATTTTTCGTGCATGCAGCCGGCGTTCATCGTTTTAATAGACGTTGTCACGTCAAAAAGCTGTTTTATGTTTTGTTTGAGATTTTGTTTAAATGACAAAAATCTTTAGACTTTTGGAGGAAGTTGCAATTTTGCTGTTTATGTGCAACTTTCCGATTGGTTACATATTTTGCAAAATTTAGTAAAACCGTTCGTTTTATCCGAATTTTGATTTCGTTTCGATTTGTAACCAACATTTCCAGAATATGTTTGTTTTGTAGAAGGAAATTATTGCGTTTTGCAAGGATTTCAAGATTTAGCATCAACAAATTTAAAAATATGAAAAGTGGAAATATTGGTTTATGGCTATTTATCGACTTTCTCACTTAATAGTGCAGCTAATATGAGAGTTTTATTTAATGGCGTTATAAAAATACATAAAACTTGAATATCTTTCGATCTTTATTATTATTTATCCTGGAAAGTATCATAATTTCAGCGGTGACCTTTTCTTTTTTAGGGGTAAATTTTAACTTGGCGCAATTATAATTTTATAATAGTATTTAGTATTTTGCTAAAAATAAATTCTCCTTTCCACACCACCGCAGGGGTAGAGTTTTTGGCGCGTTTTTTTTAAAGTGGTTTCCCCAGTAAGCCTAATCCACAAAAAACTCGGCGATATACATATCTCTGACAGGGATTTAGTGTTGGTGGAGTAAATCCGGCAAAGGCGGTTATTCAATTTGATATTCATGCTACTAGTTCTAAGAATTTGTTCTACATTCCCTTTTAAGATTGGATAATTCTTTGCTTGGAATAGTTTTTAAATGAGCTCTTATCTTTTAATTGATGCGAATGCCACAAACAAAATTTCCGAAGAAGAATAAGGATTAAATAATCGAGGATTTGTTTGTGGTGATGGTAACATTCATTTTCGTTAGCTAACCAGTGGGAAAAATCAGAGTTTTTGCTTATTCTATCGATACAATGTTCAACTATTTTCTTTTTTAAACCTTTTGTTTCAGGAGTATTCTGAACAAATTTAGTGAAGATTTTTACAAAGAATTTACAAATATTAAAAAAATAATCTGTAGGATTTTTAAGTGCGCCAAAATCGGTACTTTTTGAATAATTTTTAAAGTAAATAAAACTTTCCGAAAGTTTTGAATACTTAACAGTTTCGTTTGGGTTTCGCATAATATTATCGCATAACAAACACTTTTCCTTTTTTGAAAAGCGGTCAATTATGAAACCTAAAAAATACCTGAAAGAAGTTTCTTCAACAGAAATCGAATCTTTATTTGGCCCACATTCCAACAAATCAATTGACTCGATTATGTTGCTAACTTCGTGATCCCCATTAGAGACATCACCAATCGTCCGATCCTCTACAGTAAAAGTACCACGATTGTCGTAATTATTTATGGTTTTTTCGTCACTAAACGAATCAATAGATATAAATTGCTGACTATCTTCGTCACAATTCTTTCTATGGGAAGATATAGACAAAATTTTGTTGGACATAATTTTGCAAATGATGCTATTGAAATTATATAAAGATGGGTTGTTACTGAAGCCCCCTCTTGATCGTACTAAGGAAAATAGGTTTTCAATTGGGTCTTGGTTAAATGTCGATGTTAGAATGAAATTCTTATTGCGAAACTCATTTAATATTTCATCAGTTAAAAGCAGTGGTTCCCAAACTTTAATTCGTACGGAACCTTTCTACAATGTATAAAATTTGGCGGAACCCAACGATGAAAAAATAAAATAATTATGATATATCCATATATTTATCCTTTAATATATTTTAAAACGTTTTTATTAACTCGCTTTCTTGTCTGTCTGTTTGTCCGGTACTGTAGCTTGCAATCGATTTTTTGAAATCTTCCGGCTACCGGATCACCCGGAAATTTTGCACACAACTTCAGCTCCGATGACAATGCAATATGGTATACCCAATATACCTTTAGATCCATGGCGGCAGTCTCAGGAGGGCGGATTGAAGTAGTCTTCACAACCCCTTCGACATGGGTATCAAATGAAAGGGTACGATAAGTAGAACACCATCATAAGCAATATAGTATACTCAATATATCGTTTGGTCCATGGCGCCCATCTCAAAAGGACGGATTAGCATTTTCTCCACAACCCCCTCGACATGTTACGCGGAGTGACGTAGACCAAATTTCGAGGAATAAGGGCCACTCGCCCTTTCTGATTAGCAAGAACCACTGACATATAGAATGGACATGAGAAATTTTTCATGGCACCAATTTGTTCCATATGCTACAAACCTTTTTTCACTCCATGTAAACACCGGAATCACTTTTGAAATTTAAATTTTTTTAAATACGTACTTAAAACATTAAAACAACACAAATATTTTGTTTAAAAAAATTAATAAACACTATTTTCACTTTTTCACCTTTTAAAATGCCTTTTTTTCATTAATTTGCAAATTTTATGTGTATCTGATTTAAGTTCTTAACGCCTGTTTTAGCAACTGACATTCTGTATGTCAAAATCCGGGGGCTTATGGGGAAAAGAGCAAAAGATATAAACATCCTATACCCGTCTATTTTTTTCTAATTGATTTAACCTGATTTTATTTCTGTCAGTCTGATTTTACTTCTGAGTGCTTCTGTAAGTTTGGGGGCTTATGGATGAGCGAGTCGACTATACCTTTTTGGTGCCATCGGTTTGTATGGGAATAATTGCTGATTAGCAGTCCATTATTATATGTCAGTGGCAAGAACGCGTTAAACGGCCGGCGCAACGCCAGTGAGTCAGTGGCACGGAACCCTAAAATTTTTTCGTGGTACCCTAAGGTTCCGCGGAACCCACTTTGGGAATCACTGGTTAAAAGAATAATGGATCTTAGAGTCAAAATCAATCCCCCAATCCAAAATGTTTTGTTTTTGTTCTCAAACGAAATTGATTGAATATAATGAAGCATTTCAGCAAGATACCTCCTTGGAGTATGTATTAACTACATTTCGATAGCTCAGGAAAAAACCTAATCTTCTAGCAAATAAAACACAATTTTTTTTTGAGTGGAGAAAATCATCAAAAAAACTCCACTATTTATTCCTTAATCCTTTTTTTATAACTGACACAAGCCCGGCACACGCCAGCTTTTTCCTAAAAAACCATATATACTACAGTGTGATTAAAATGCCGCCAAAGTGGCAGCGGGACTTTTGAATCTTAAAAAATATACAGATCCGTAGCGTTTCGTACAGTCCCCGGTGTCGGGAGACACAATTCCTAACACGTTACGGCTTGAGTAACGTCCGTAACGCTACATAGGTATCCTGATTGATAGCGCACTCCACCGGTAAGACGCAAATTTTCTGTACCGGTCGTTTCAAGACTGTCGCTGCAGTTTCCACGGTAACACTTCGCACAGCCCCTTTGCTATCAGGAAATACCTCTCTAATCCTTCCCATTGTCCAGCTGGCTGGTGGCAAGTTCTCGTCCTTTAAGAGCACTAGCTGTCCGACTTTAACACTTTCGCGTTCCCGACGCCACTTTTTCCTTTCTTGTAGCGTAGCCAAATATTCACTCTCCCAGCGATTCCAAAAATCCTTAAACATTTTTTGGCGGGCGTTCCAAAGCCTCTTCCCTTGCAGATTACTTTCATTTGCAAATTCGAACGGCGGCATTGCAACAAGCGGTTCCGACACTAGAAAATGCCCAGGGGTCAATGCTTGCAGGTCCTGCGGATCGTCCGTCAATGGGGTAAGCGGACGGGAATTAAGCACTCCTTCGACTTGGCACAAAAGTGTTGTGAATTGTTGGTATTCCATTACTGTTGCGCCAACAACACGTTTGAGGTGAAACTTCATAGATTTCACCGCTGCTTCGTATATGCCACCCTGATGTGGGGCGGTGGGAGTCATAAATTTCCAATCGGTGCCCTTATTCGCAACGCGATCTACAGTTCCATCCATTAGCCACTCTTTATATGCCTTGCCAATCACTCTTTCAGCCCCAATGAAAGAGGTGCCATTATCACTGAACAATCTAACACATCTTCCTCTCCTTGCTACGAAACGCTCGAAACATGCAACGAAAGAAGCTGAGGTTAAATCTGTCACTAGATCCAAATGAACTGCTCTTGTTTTCATGCATACAAACACTACGGCCCAGCATTTGTGTTGGGCGATTACATTCCTTTCCTTATCCAAATATTTCACTTGAAATGGTCCAGCGTAATCCACTCCTGCAGATAAAAACGCCTTTGGACCGGGAGTGACCCTGTCCGCAGGCAGATCTGCCATTATCTGTTCCTGATTTATCTGTCTTTGACGTACACATTCAATACAAGTCCGTATATAATTTTTCAATCCATCACGTAAGCGCAAAATCCAATAATTTCGACGGATATGTTGCATCATTAGCTGAATACCACCATGAGGATTGACTCGGTGGGAAAAATCCATTACCAGCCATGCTAAACGCGAACCTTTTGGTATTATGATCGGATGTTTCATGTCATAAGTAAGATCTGATCTGTCTAAGCGTCCCCCTACTCGTATCAGACCTTGCTTGTCCAGAAACGGGTTGAGCGGTTCCAAATGGCTCTTATCCGGCAGCGGCCTATTCGCTGCCAACGCAGTGTATTCGCGGTTATAATATTCGCGTTGGCTTTGTCTGATGAAATATTTCATTGCCCATCCTTTTTCGGTTTGAGATGGAGGAGCGATTATCATGCTAACAGAGCGACTCACTCTTGCCGGTGGTTTGTATCTCGCCAAGCGGGCTTTCACATAGCGGAAGCAGTATGCTAGAATTCGTAACGCTTTTTCCAATTTATCGGCGTATTCCAACACGGCCATTCTCTGTCGCCAATCCAGCCCCTTCTCTCCTTTGCTGATATCCAATGCGGCACTAAATTTGGTTACGCTATATACCTTCAATTCCAAAACGTCACTGTCTGCTCGCGGTATTGGAAATTGTTCCTCAGGCCATCGCGATTCTGGCCACTGGAGCCACTCTGGTCCGTGCCACCATAACTTATTGTCTATTAACTCCGAAGGCCTTGCACCTCGACTTAGTAGGTCTGCTGGATTTTGCTTGGTGTTTACATATCGCCACGCTTTAACTGGAGTTCGTTTTTGAACATCGCGAACCCTATTCGCTACAAATTCCTTTAAGTTGGCTGGCTCTTTGCGGATCCAAAACAAAGTAACTGCTGAATCAGTCCATAGCATGGTTTCGGTTCCTTCAAACTCCATTGATGTCGATATATCCGATAGCAACCGTGACAGCAGTTCAGCGGCTGCCAATTCCAAGCGTGGAATCGTCACTTCCTTCAACGGTGCCACTCTCGTTTTTGATGCGACCAGATTGCACCGTACTTCCCCATTTGGATACTGAGCACGTATGTAAATCACTGCTCCAAATGCTTTCTTTGAGCTGTCCGAGAAGCCTATCAATTTCGTCTTTGTAGCATCTGATGTACCATACCATCTTGGAATTCTTATCTTTTCTAATAGTATGACCTCTTTCCATACGTTTGTCCATATCTCCTGAATCCCTTGACTCACTTCTTCATCCCAATCTATTTTTGATTTCCACAGCTCTTGTATTAACATCTTCAAAATTACTATTACCGGCGATATATATCCGTTTGGATCAAACAACTGTGCGGCACAGCTGACGATTTTGCGCTTCGTGAGCTTTCTGGTGGGTGGTGCTGGTGTTTTAACAACATACGTAAATTGGTCTTCTTGGTTGAGCCATTTTACCCCTAACACACTGGTAAGACTGTCCCCGGAAAACACCATGCAGCTAGAATCCATGCCATCCAATTCATTTGATCTAAGGGCTTGAATTACCGCTTGGTCATTTGATTTCCATTTTCTCATTGAAATCCAGCTGCTGCGAGAATTTGAGCAATTTGTTTAGCCAATTTAATTGCCTCTTCTACCGAATCCGCTCCTGTCACACAATCGTCCATATAGAAGTCATCTATGATTGCTTTAGCTGCTTCCGGCAAAGTGTCCGCAGCTTCCTTTGCTGCTTGTATCATACTACGAACTGCCAGGTGTGCTGAGGACGTTAGCCCAAAAGTGACCACGGTCAACCAATATTCCTTTATCTGCAGATCCGGACTCTCGCGCCAAAAGATCCGTTGGCAGTCCCAATTCTCTTCATTAACTCTGACTTGATGAAACATCTTTTTGATGTCGCCGCATACCGCAATTTTGTGGCGTCTAAATCTCATCAGAGTCGTGTGCAGTTCCGTCTGTAGCTTTGCGCCAAGCATCTGAACTTCATTGAGCGATTTTCCGAAATTTGTCTTGCAACTCGCATCGTAGACTACCCTAGGCTTTTTTAACACACAGTGATGTGGAATATGGTAGCATATTTTACCGGGTAGTGGCGGTCGTGCTACTTCCACCATGTGGCCGTTCCGCTTTAATTCCCGCATTTCATTCACATAAAACTCCTTTAATTCTGGTATATTTTCCAGCCGTTTTTCGGTACTAATGAAGCGCCGCAATGCTATTTGACGCGAGCTACCTATGTAATTTATCCCAGGTTTGAACGGAATCTTAACTACAAATCTACCGTCCACGTCCCGATAATGTGTACTGACAAAGTGATCTTCCACCATTTGCTGCTCTTCCGTTAACTTTGATGCTGTTCCAACTACCGATCCAATATTATCCTGTTCCCAAAGCTTCTCAATCATTCCATTCAACTTCTCGTTAAGTGCATCATCCACTAACGAAAATACTTTTCCAGTATGCATGTCAACGCTCTCTATATATTCCCCCATCACGACTACTCCAAACGTTGTGTTTATCAACGTTGTGCCGTCCTGCAGTGTCCTAATGTAGCGATCAAATATTTTTGCAACAACCCCAACTCCTAACGTTATATGGACCTGATCCGGTTTGGTATAGAGCGGATCAGCCAGCTTGCAATCCAATTTATACTCGTTTTGCGAAACATCCAACTCAGCGCTCGGAATTAGCGGACAAAAGTCATTTTGTGCCGGCAAAATCCAAAATGTTACCTTAATAACGCAATCCGAAACAAACCATGGTCGCACATTGACCTCAGTTTTGCGGTTGATTATAAATGGCTTAGAATCTATGCCGACTACCTGACGCGTAGCTTCTGATGTTGGACATTTAATTATATTATATAATGCCGCCGACATAAGGTTAGGCTGAGCTCCCGTATCTAACATTGCTTTAAACGGCCCATACATTACTCCGTTACATTCCAATTTCACCGATGCAGTCGGTATCAAATACTTAATATCCTCTACTATTGTGGGTTTATTAAAACAATTTGAATAACATGAATAGGGCCAATTCTTTGACAATTTATTTTTATTAGATACATTTTCTTTTTGACATTCCTCCATTTTATTCTCCAACGCATTTTCCTTTTCCTTTAGCAGATCCAGCTTTCCGTTGAGCAATTCCAGTTTTTCGTTGAACAGCGATGTAGCCACCTCCAGTGCCGACGTATCAGGCTTCTTTCCTTTGACCCATTTTGGTTTCATTTGCCGTTCCGTTTTCTTCTTCTTGGCTGAGGGGCCGTCTAGTCAATCGGTTGAACTGCTTCGATGACGGCGGATGCTATCCGAGCGGTTTGGGCGGCGGTCTTGGCGGCGCGCCTGATCTTGCACACGGGTATCCTTGACTTCCTGTACTTTCATCGCCACGTTTGCATTTGCTTTGCTTGGACAAATCATGCTGTTATGCCGCCGGTCTTCACAATGGCTGCTACCACAGCGTGACAAATCGTAGCAGCTGCTGACGCTATGGCCACGTTTCAAACATAAACGACAAAGACGATTCTTTTCGATAACCCGGATACGGCCCGCATACGACAATGGCTTGAATTCCGGGCAGTAGAAAATTTTGTGGTCACCACCGCACGCACCACATGGATAGTTATACTTGTTAGCCATTCCAGCGACCGCTACTTGCGATGGTGCACGCGACTTATTGGCTGATCCTTGCTGCCTACGACTCTCTGAGCGGACCGAGTGCTCGTTGTGCGGGTTTGCTTGATACATTCCTTGTTCAATGCTGTTTGCACTTACAGCAGCGTTACAACGTTCATCCAGAAACTTCACCATCTCACTAATGGTTGGCGTGTTATTGTCATTGCGGCGCAGTTCCCATTCATATGCTGATTGCGGATCCAAACGTTCATGGACAACGTGAACCAACACCATATCCCAATACTCTACTGGCAATTCTACACTTTCCAGGTTGCGAATGGTCCTCATAGTCGTATCAGACAAACGCCGAAAATCTTCAGATGTTGTCGGCAGTTCTAAAGGTTTTATGGACATGAAATGTCGCAAATATGCGCGTGCCAGCGGATAATGCTTGTCGTACACCTCATTCAAGCGCTTCCACGCGTCATCGTAGCTTTCCCCATTAACCGGCCATCCGGCCAGGGTATCACTAGCATTCTTCCGAAGCGATTTAAGCAAATTCGTAAGCTTAAAAATTGGCTCTATCTTGTCGTTCTTGTGAACTGCTGCTTCAAAGCGGTTCCGAAAATCTTTCCATGTCAGCAAATCAATCCCATCAAAAGTACCCCAAGTGTTTTGTATATTCTGCTGCTGAGTCGGCATTTCGAGACGAAACACCTGGCGCTCATTTGCAACCAGCCTTTGTGTTGTGGCTCCGTTCGCTTGCACCTCCTGCGTTGGCATAATCACTTGCAATTGTGCAAGCTGCCCTTCCAATTTTCCAACTGCATCCGTAAATTTCCTTTCAATTTCGCACATTTCGGCGTTCAAATTGTCGCGTTCCTCTTGATCCGCAGCCACTCGGATCGCGTTCTTAGTTGCTTGCCTAAGCTCGACGTATTTATCTTGACCCATGGCCAACCGAGCGCGTGCCGTATAAACATCCAACTTCCCCAAATCTGGCGAATCCACAAGCTCCATCCAATAGTTAAGGCGTGTTACCATTGATGCACGCTCATACAATGCTTGCTCGTGCAGAAGCAGTACACTTGTTGCTGCTTCCGAAGCAGCCGGACTGCCTTCCGGTTGTATGGATCCATTAGCCATCCTATTCCACAAAAAAAGGAAAAAAAGAAGTGAACCAAAAATTCTAAAGCTTTTTCAGTAAATAACAATTCAAGAAAAAATAGATATACTCAAATTCTCAAATATATTTCAATTCTTCTTGTGCGCTACCCTAGCTCAACTTGTCTCTTTGTGAAGTTCCCAATATTTTATTAATCAATTTTTTTTTGTTTTTTAATTAATTAATTTATATTTACGCTAAGCCTGCTAAGTTTCTCACTTTTTTTTTTTTTAAAATCGCAGTGTATACTTATCTTTTTGTGCACTGATTTTCATATCCGGCTCGAAGGACCATAATGTATTAACTACATTTCGATAGCTCAGGAAAAAACCTAATCTTCTAGGAAATAAAACACAATTTTTTTTTGAGTGGAGAAAATCATCAAAAAAACTCCACTATTTATTCCTTAATCCTTTTTTTATAACTGACACAAGCCCGGCACACGCCAGCTTTTTCCTAAAAAACCATATATACTACAGTGTGATTAAAATGCCGCCAAAGTGGCAGCGGGACTTTTGAATCTTAAAAAATATACAGATCCGTAGCGTTTCGTACAGAGTATTTGTTTTAGTTAATCCACACCTATACCAGTTTCTACTAAAAGGTTCTTTACTATTAAGACAATCGAACAAGTTATTGAGTTTTGTAAAGAAATCGGATGTAGAAATAGTATCTGATGAAACATCAGGGCTAAGCAAATTTAATTCCAGAGCAGTTTTAAGAGCAGCAGAAACTGTGTTACTTAAAACTTGAAGGGCATAAGAAACCTTCATTTTTTCCCAAGTATTTGGCCATACATGCTTTGAAGTTAACTTCGGCACCATTTTAGTAGAACCATTTTTTTCTAAATTATAGAGCTCTTTAACACATTTCCAACTTACTGTACCATCTTCACAGCGAATATCTTTTACCAATAAAGTATTACGAATTGATTTAAATAAATGCGGAACATCGAACATTGCAAAAACTTTTTGGTCATTATAATAAAAAAAAAGGATCCTTTTCCGTTACTCCGAGAGAGCTAAAGCAACTGCGATTGTTTGAGGCCTGATCTGAGGTTATACTTCGAATTTTAAGACCAAGTCCACAACAGTAGTCTAAATTCAACTTCACCTTTTCAGCTAATACTTTACTGTTAATTGGTTTATCAGTGGCAAAAAAACTAATAATAAATTTCCAATTAGAAAATAAACCCCGGACCATAAAGACAGAAACATACTTTGCTAGTTCTTTATTTCTGTAGTCACCTGTATCTACAAAACCAACTATTTCATCTGTTACCTGTTCATATGTTAACTCTCTTCTAATATTAATTTCGTCGAATAACAACACAGCTTGTCTCATTTCTACATCCCAATGTGAAACAATCTTTTTAAGGTTTTCTGTAACCGTGTTGTTAAAACCAGGTTGGATATTTTTAATTAGCTGCCAACGATGCAAAGAGCTAAGAGATGGTAAATTTATGTTTAAATTATCTTTAAAATACCTGTAGGTTGTAGGAGATTTGTAATGAAAATTCAAAGCCAACGATCTTTCTTCATAACTCCATCTTTTTTTGTTTTTCTTTTTAGGAAGTATCATAGAGCAAAAAGTTTTTGAATTTTTACTCACATATGGCGAGGAGGCAATTAAAGAAGCTAACGGTCTTTTAACTATTCTACTAAGATAGTCATTTCGACATATCCTTCTTTGTAGGTTCACCTTCTTAGATCTATTTTCTTTGCTGCAGCTCTTCAACTTTTCCATAAGTTTTTTATATTTAATTAATAAATTTTTATATTTTGAGCGGTAGAAATTTACCGATTTCGCCGATTTTAGACAAAATGAACAGGACAATTCCATTTCGACAGAAGCAAATGAGGGATTTGGCTCGAGTTTAGCTAAATCTGTGAGAGTTAGATCGGGATTTGTTTTATTGGAGTTTTCATAACACCTACCAGAGAAAATAACTGGAATACTACAGTCATCGGTTAAATAGCTTTCTGTCGACTTCTCTTCAGAGATGGTAATAAATGGAGGTTTGTTACTTTCAGCTCTGGATGGAACTCTAAGGTTTAAAGTCGGAGTACTACCGTCATCGGTTAAATAACTTACTGCCGACTTGTCGTTAGAGATGATAATAACAGGACTTTTGTTATTTTCATTCCTTGAAGGAATTCCTAGGTTTAAAGTCGGTATCGCAGTTCGTTTTAAATTTTTCTTGGCAAATGAGCTGCTAGCAAAATGTTTTGAGCAAACATATGACACTTTTTTTAAGGGAGTATCTTGCAAAGAACAAGCGTGTAGCCACTTCTTATGCATATCAGAGTCTTTCGCAGGAAATTTAAAGAACCTTAGCTCTGCATTTGTTCTCTTCCGGGCTTTGCAAGAGGGTAGCACACAAATTACACCCCATTTCAAGGATTTTTCCATTTGAAAAATAAATAATAAATAACCTAAATATCAGAAACACTGATGTCAATAACGGAGCTAGAAAACCAATACAAAAACAACTCGCAAACAGGAAACAAACCTAAATTAAAATAAATAATGTATAATGTATTAAGTTATCAAATATATTTTAAGTATATTAAATAAAAATTAATATATTAAATATTCAAATATAATAATATCAAATCCTTTATTCAACTCTATTTATTGTATCTTTTCACTATTTAAAAAACTGCAGGAACTGAACTGAACACATTGAAAATACTTTTCAAATGACTTGATTCATTCCTAGGATTGCTTAGTACATCGAAAACATAACAGAATCTCCAAAACAGTTCCTTAATTTATAGCATTTTCCTAGAATAAAATATTTTATAAGGAAACCTGTAAAAAAAAGCGCTAACGCAAATAGTTCGATCATATATATCGCTATTTTTTTTCTTTCTCTTTTCTTTTACCATAAACAAATAAAATGTAAGGTGCTCCATTTCAAACAAGAAAAGTCTGCACTTTTCTGTTCCGTTTCCTCCATTTAGGTTTTCTCCAGACGAAAGCCGATTTTTTTTTGTGGATTAGGCTTACAGGGGAAACCACTTTAAAAAAAACGCGCCAAAAACTCTACCCCTGCGGTGGTGTGGAAAGGAGTATTTATTTTTAGCAAAATACTAAATACTATTATAAAATTATAATTGCGCCAAGTTAAAATTTACCCCTAAAAAAGAAAAGGTCACCGCTGAAATTATGATACTTTCCAGGATAAATAATAATAAAGATCGAAAGATATTCAAGTTTTATGTATTTTTATAACGCCATTAAATAAAACTCTCATATTAGCTGCACTATTAAGTGAGAAAGTCGATAAATAGCCATAAACCAATATTTCCACTTTTCATATTTTTAAATTTGTTGATGCTAAATCTTGAAATCCTTGCAAAACGCAATAATTTCCTTCTACAAAATAAACATATTCTGGAAATGTTGGTTACAAATCGAAACGAAATCAAAATTCGGATAAAACGAACGGTTTTACTAAATTTTGCAAAATATGTAACCAATCGGAAAGTTGCACATAAACAGCAAAATTGCAACTTCCTCCAAAAGTCTAAAGATTTTTGTCATTTAAACAAAATCTCAAACAAAACATAAAACAGCTTTTTTCTGTTTTCAATTGATTTCGACCAACAATTTTCTCCCTTTAAGAAAATTTACCTACATAGTAAAAATATACACATTCGTATGTACATCCATATGTACGTATGTCGATATTTCATAATCAACCAAACCTTTAAAAAAGCGCAAGCGTAAACAACTCGACCATGCTCCCAACCATCGCTATCAATTGCCTCCATTTACTTTTGCTCTCTTCAGATAAAACTTACTCAAAGCTCTCGACAGTGGCATAGAAAACAAAGAATTAGCGGGGGCATTTTTCGTCTGGAGGAAGCTTGAAATGGAGGAAATAGGAAAGCTCTTTTTTTAGAATCTTGCACACTTTCCTTGTATGAAATGGAACATCTTTCCTTTTATTTGTCTATGCTACTATACAAAACATATGAAGTTCATAGTACAGATGTACAGTTAAATTTTGAAATACCGATTACCACTTTTGCATAGTTCGTAATTGTACTTTATTTCTAAAAATGTGACATATTCGTTAAAAGTTAGTCGAATCCAGCACTGTTGATGTCAGATAGCATTCCCTATCATTTCGATGATTAAGAAAAAGCGTTCATATTAAACTGGTAGGAGTCCCAAGAGGATTACCATTTCTTCACCACTCTATCGACATGGGTATCAATTGAAAGGGTATTATAAGTAGAATACCATAAGCGATATAGTATACTCAATATATGGTTAGGATCCAGGGCGGTCATCTCAAGAGGACGGATTACTATTTTCTTTACAACCTCCTCGACATGGGTATCAAATGAAATGGAATGATTAGTAGAATACAATAAGCACTATAGTATATTCAATAAATAGTTACCGCGGCCATCTCAAGAGGACGCATTACCATTTTCTTCACCACCCCCTCGACATGTGTATCAAATGAAGGTTTTCTAAGCCCTATCGACAAGCTTTACGTTACGCTGGACACTTTACACTTGGATCATCTTGGGCCTCTGGCCTCAACTGCTAAAAATTATAAATATTTATTTGTCGTCATTGAAGCGTTAACGACATTTTCTTGGTTGTTCCCTGTAAGGGATACTTCAGCAGATGAAGTTCTTATGAGGCTCAACACGTTAAATGCAACCTTTGGGGATCCACAAAGAATTATTTCAGGTCGTGGGCCTGCTTTCACTTCAGCAGCATTTAAACGGTACAGTGAGGAAAGAAACATCAATCACATTTTGGTTACGACCGGAGTTCCGCGAGGAAATGGTCAAGTAGAAAGGGTCAATCAGACCATTATTGCGGCCTTAGCAAAGCTATCTAGAATGGAACCTACGAAATGGTACAAACATGTTGACAAATTGCAAAAATTTCTGAATTCTACGACAAGTAGAGCAACTGGAAAAGCACCTTTTGAATTATTAATAGGAGTCCGTATGCGTAAACCAGAATATGCCGAACTTGCCAAGGAAATAGATGAAGCGTTAGTAGAACACTTCCAAGAAGAACGGGACCAACTTCGTCAAGATGCCAAGAAAGCAGTAGGTAAAATTCAAGAGGAAAATCGTAGGTACTCATTTAGGGGGCGAAAAGCAGCGCAACAGTATAACTTACGTAATTTAGTAGCTGTCAAGAAAACACAGTTTTGTCTCAACGCTAAACTCCAATCTAAATTTATGGGACCGTATGAGGTGATCAAGCACATAGGCAAAGACAGGTATCAACTTAAACGGTCGGATATCACGAAGAACCCGTTACAACTACATCGTCAGCTGATCACCTAAGGCCACGGAGAAAATGGGGAGAGAATAGCGACGAGTCATCGGAGGCCGATGACCTGTAGCGTGGCCGAACTGTAGGAACAATAACATTTATCTAGCGGTAATGTTTCATTTTTCTCCTCTTACACTTATTATTGAATAGAAAAGCTGGACCCAGAACTGAAGCCACTCTTCTCTGTGCCGGATGCTAGTACACATTAAAATTAAGTCTAAAATTTTATTACATTTGTCAATTGAATTGCATATTTGGGAATCAAAATCTATAAATTAAATTTAAATATAATTACTTTGAATTATTGGATTCAAAGGTCGTCTTTTTATTGAACCAAAAATTTACCTAAAGGATATCCCCACATAGATGTAGATATGAACAAATTTAAAACGATAGCCTGTAGAGTAATTTATAGTTAGCTTTTACACCTCACAACGTTCCCTCCTCAACGTAAATAATCTCAAGAAATGTTCATGGCTATAGTGGTATTATTAAATAAAGACCTCTTTGCCTCTTCACAAACAAAAGTGAATGCGTAAGAAGCGAACCTAGTTTTGTAATTACAACCACCAGTATTGTGCTGAGGCTTGGTTGCTAGCCACAACCCGTAAGTAGTGTACTCGAAGTGTACGTGCAAGATAAATAGATTGGCACGTCGGAAAGTAATTAAAATCTATACGCAAAATTCACTACGGAATGCCACGAGAAATTCGCCTTTGTTAGCAGTAGTGCCATTACACAAACATTATTTTAAATAATGCAAACATTAGCATTATTTATATTTAAAGTCGTAACAAGAATTTAAGCCGAAAAAAACCAGCGTACTTACCCTTTAAGATTATTTCGGTTGTTTCCAAAATTATACTTCAGAGAAGTTGCAAATGCCGAGGTACCAATGGCTTAATTTCCTGCCAAGGTCCTCGTATAGGAAAAAGGCACGAAAACAGCTTTAAGTTACATACGATATGATCAAAAAGATTTTCTGGCTTTCCCCGTTGGCTTTACTTTTATCCCACATTTGATTTCTTTTATCTTTCCAAAAAGAAATAAAACTTTCAGTAGCTCCTGCACATTTTCCCTGCTGCTCAAGACAGAAAAAAATTGGAGAAAAATTAAGATGTTGTGCAGTCTACCTAAAAATCGTGTGTATTCAATTATTAAATTTTAATAGATTCAATGAACATTGGAATTGAGAAATATGTGTTGCTTTACTCAGGAAACGTTGTTGATTAAATTACCGTGAATAAAGGATAATTTATTATGTTTCATTCATTGTATGAATTAAAGAAAAATTTCATGATATATGATTTTAATATATCTTTAACGTAATTATTTTGCCGGAGAAAATTACAACTCCAATTGCTTTTTTTAATTTAAGATTACTTATCATATTTATACAATACGAAGAACAGCGTACGAGTTTTCTCTTTTATCAGGCATTTATTTGAAAACGTCTCTGTGGTCTCTCGAAGGGTTTAAATCTAACTTGTCCTTTGACATAAAAGGTTGAGGTAGCGGAGATCTTTGGTTGCTTCTTAGGCCCGTAAAATTGATGCACTCATATACCACCCAGTAGTGCAAACGCGAGGCTCACTGCCTTCTCCTTATGAATACACCAGACTACCCTTAACCTTTCCTATTCTTTTTAACTTCCCAGTAGGAAGTTATTGTAATCGGTCCGAAAATCGAAATCGAAATTTTCAACGTATGTATTTTCATTTTTCAAGGTCCCAGGAGTATTTTAAGCAAAAATTTGAGAGGAAGTATGTGTGTATGTGTGTGTGTGCGTACGTATGTGGTCATTTTTTCCTGCACGATATCGCGCGAACCAAAAAAGATATCGACCATTGATTATCTATAAGTAGATGCGTAATCATGGGACCTGCGAGGATGGCGGGTGTTGGTGTTTGGCGGCGCTGGCGTCTGTGTTCTTTTTGCGGTTTGGTCTTTCGGTAAAACTTGCAAGATTTGGAAGTTTTGGTTTGGAGTTTCGATAATATATAATAAAAAAGCTGAGGGCTTTCGATGTTGTAAATAAACTGTTCATAAGAAGGTATTTTCTTGGAACATTAAAATGTTAGGCTGGGGCGCGGTGCCGTATACAAATTTGAGATATTGAATCTCATGATTTTTCAGTTTTCGGACTTTTTGATTTTATGAGACTTATTTGCATGTTAGCGAAAAGTCCATTTGCAACGCAAAGGAATGGGAGGGGGAGGGGTGTCGAAACACCGTTTTGAAACTATTTCTCTTCATGTTTTTTGGTGGCTGATTATGAAAATCAGCAGGAAATTTTAGGACTGCAATAAAATATGTTTGTCACCCATATAAATATAAAATACACCCCTTTTTAAGGATAAGGATAATTATAATAATCAAATTAAATGCACTCTTTTTTATATTTATTTGCGAAGGTGGTTGATTTTTATTTAATCTAGCCAAATTTTATCAAGCATTAAGGGGATAAAACTAAAGGGAAGTAATATTTTAAAAATAAACTTTATACAGCAGCTTTTTTCTACGTTTTGGGTAATTGTTGCTGCTACCGGGTTGCAGGTTGGTTGCTTGTTATTGTTAAGAAGAAATAAGTCATTTTCAACCACCCCTAGATACAGGTTGTATTTGAAAAATGATTCAAATATTTTTATATGTTTAAATTTTATTTTTGATGAAATAATATCAAAAATAAATTGGAACATTTATTATAACCTCTTTTTCAATGCGGTGAACCACCCTTGAATCAAATCAAAATAAAAAAAAAACTTGAAAAATGTTGTACGATTTTTGAACAAATTTCCCAAAATAACTCTTGTACAACTAGTCCATTATTTAGATTGTCATATCATGGTTCATTGTCTTGCAGTAAGATTAGTAGGTACAAGGGTGGAATAGGTTAACCATTATGATCGTTGGGAGGTGGAATTGACGAGGAATTCTGCGTTTGAATTCTTGGATGTTGTATGAGCTCGGAAATACTAACCGATTATTCCAGAATCCAGTTGTTCTTTTTAGAAACGAATTCCTATTTTGTAGAGTGCCCGAAAAGAGGGCTGCAGGTGGAAGGAGTGAGACGAGTTATCTAATTTGGTGCTGAGGGAATAAGATTGCCGTGCAGTCAGGAGAGGGTTTATTTCGATGGTACTGAGATAGTGGCGATAGAATGTTGTATGTTTAGCAAGTAATTTGTTGATCTACACAGGAAGCACCAAGATTTATTGATTGTCAGTTCGCCTTCGACGATAACTTCGGGATAAAACTGATAAAAGTGTTTAAATATTCTCCGTCTTTACAACCCAGCGGGAAATGTAATGGCTAGGTAAGCGAGGTGGTAATGAGATGAACCCATTACCTTTGTGATGAAATAATAGCTTACTTTTACATAGGGATGTCCTATGGCGGTAAGTACTTACTGTAAGCATTACAAACGAGGACTTATTTCAGAGGTGAAGTGTAGTATAGATTACCATGTAAGGCACGCAGAATAAAATTCTGGCTACCCTTTTTAGCATTAAAAACATTACTATCCAAAATTACCATTGCATTTCATCTACATTTGGTGAGAATTTTACTAGCAAGATATCGTTTTGACTTCACTGCACGATCCACAGCCACACCGAACGAATTTGGAGGACGGAATAAACTCAGGAAGAGAGGCTTCGACAAGACAAAGAATAATAAAAGCACATCACATTTTCAACGAAAGTATTTCACAAGTCATTACCTAGTCGGTTTACATTACAATGTAAAGACCTCCATTTTACTAAATTTGCAGTAGAATTTTACAATTACCATGTAAGCGGTTACACAAATCATTAATGAATTCTTGGGTTACCTAAGTAACCCCTCGCTAGTTTTCCCGCTGGGAAGTAAGCCCTTGGATTTGTTACATATAGGGTGTTAGTAATACTCTATTTACAAATTTTATAGCGCCAAACTATTAGGAGTCCTAGCATACGTGACAGACCCTGTACAAGCAGTTGCGGAAAAATTGTAAAGATGAGAGGAGGAATATTAACAAAACCAGTTAATACTAAGTAAAGCCGGTTTATAGTACACTTCAGCCTGTCCCTGTTATGCTGTCTGTAAATTTTGGAAAGAAGGATTCAATTGTTTTACAGTTCCAGGATGATATATTTATATGGATCTATCATTATAGCCAAGGTCCTAAATCCAAAGCAATGCCTGAATGCGAAAGGATCTTTTTGATTGAAAGCCGTGAATTATGCCTACTGGGGACACCACGATATAAAAAAACGCGGCCTGTACTCGACCTCTTAGGTGGTGTGGAAGAGAGTGCACAAGACTTATTATATTTATAAAGCACTTACAATTCCAGGTGCGTTATAAATTTTAAAATATTCTTTTGGAGTAAAGTGCGACTGTTTAGCGTGGAATGGTTTTACATAAAGAAAGATTTTACTTTTCCCATATCATTAAACATCAAATCTTAATGATGAGGCAAAATACTTCATTGCCTGGGATACTATATCGAGCCCCTCCCGCCGTTTTATCGTAAGCGACATTTTTTCGAAAATTCGTTTTTTTACCGCAAACGACGTTAATTTAACCTTCGAAACATACCACCAATTTTGACATTAATCGGATAATAAACTAGCCTAACTAATAAAATAATTAGCCTAACTAATTTCAGCCCATTACAAATAACAGATACAAAAATAAGTAAGAAAAACCTTCTCCTGTAAAATTTACTTTTTGTCGGTTACGATAAAACGGCGGGAAGGGCTCGATATGATAAAAACCTCTTCCATATGTAAATTTAAACTTTTTACTGAAATTTTCTCAGACTCAACTTTTGGTCGAAAATAGAAAAAAATTTATATTCTGTACAAAGCAGAAATTAAAATTTGCGGCACCGTATCCACCTGCAAACAAAAAAATATGATTTCATAAAAAAATAAAAAAAAAATAAATCTTACACGACTAAATTTTTCCCTAAACCTGAAAAATCGTTTTTAAACAACACAACAACAAAAATTCCGAAAATTTTGTCTCAAAGAACGGCAGGCGCAATCGCAAGTATCCCAATTCATGCGATTGCTATATACATGAATTCAAAAGTTCAATGTACATAAGCAGCGAAACCGATAGACAGCTTTTATATATTTCGAAAGCTCTTGAGTCTCAGTTTTAACATGGATTTTTGAAATCAGTGTAAGTAAGGCCATCTATGTCCAAAGCCCGCAAACAAGGTTACGTATCTACTTATAGATAATCAATGTATCGACTTAGTTGAGGGCCCGTTCGAAGTGTATTAACCAAAATATGATCTAAAAAGATTTTCACAAAATTCGTTTGAGCCGTTTTTTGAAATGAAACTTCTTTAGGGACGTTTGCCTAAAAATGAGCGAATCAATTTTATTCGTGTAACGCGTAATGCTCTCAGACATGAAAAATCGTCAGATTTTCCGTATAAAGGTGGGAAATGTGGCGGACGGGGAACAAGAGGCGAAGAAACTCGAACCTGTGTGCGCAACAGTTCACATAAACTGCGAAAAACCTGAAAATAGGTTATAGAATTTCAAAACGCCCTGGCGGCTACACCGTTACGATACCCCTCCGCACGATTATTTTTCACCTAGCAGATACACCCTGTATTATGATTAGGTCGTCTATTGGTTTTTTGGTTCTGTCATGAAACGAAACCAAATGATTCTTTTTATATTTTACATATTTTTAAAGTGAATATGTTCAAATCAATTCTTTCGGGAAATTAAAATTGTTAGACCCTAAAATTTCCAATTTCTGTATTGTCATTGTGCATGAAAACCATGTCAGATTATTGCCGTTGAAAAACGTTCTTAAACAATATATCACTACTATCTAATTGTTTTATCAGACCAGATCCATAAGTCAAGTCATCATGGTCGCCTTTTACCGAAATAATTATTTCCGACTTGGTTGGCTTGATAATGGCTCATATAAATAATTAGTAGCAAAAATAAATATGATTGGTGCTTTTTAATGACTGGAGTCTTTGTTGTATTTTTCCGTTCCATTTATTTATATGCAATGGAAAATCCTACACTTCCTAATTAAGTTATTTTCCGTTTTGTATAATCTGAATTATATTTAATTTCCACATTGATTAAAGACACATTACTATTTATAGAATGTTGGCCGCCAGGATAGGCGTTATGATACCAAATTAGTACTAAATTTAAAAAACAGCTTCCGTTGATTATCGGCCACTGATTGCAAACAAATTACCCCAAGGAACTCCTAAAAAGTGATTTAAATTCTATCGCAAATAACTTAACAAAAGGCATGGTGGTCGCCTCTGGTGTTTCCAAGAAATTGTGGTCCGTAGCTTCTTAAATTTGCAGAAGAAGATTTTTTTGCTATAATCTTAGAACTGAAAAATTAAAACAAATAAAACGAGTTTTTATATGTAATAATTGAATTGGGGCTTATCAAAGCAATCTCTATCCAAAAAGTGTATAAATCCCACCCAACAAAGGGGACTTTGTAAGATGTAAACAACCCCAAACAGGTCAAGAGAGGGGAGAATTTATTGCGGTTCTTCTGGTGCGGAAGATCAAATTGTGTCATTTTCCTTTGTTTTTCTTCCACTGTTGCCAGCGCTGCCCTTAGTCTAGAGATAATTATAAAGAAATGAGAAATGGTATCTATCAGGCGCCACCTCAATCCCTCAAGATAAATTCATAAAGATAATTTGATGCTGCCTGGGATAAAAAGTGTTTTGTGTTAGAATGGGCTAATAAATTTCCAAGTTATTTGAACCCAAACATAATATCAAGAAATATGATTGGATAATATTCGTATTTTCAAAAATTTTCACGGCAGTGGAAACCAAGATTGGGCGAATAATACTTGTGTACGGTTGACTAGGACGTCATTGTCCTTAAATTGATTTACTTCATTTATGGAGAATGGAGTGACGGAATGGATGATTAACGTTGCATTTAATTAAAATGTGATGAATTACTAAAAAACTGCCGCTGAAAACAATACACACCATTTTCCCGATGACATGTTTAAGGGCAATTAAATTGGATTTCGGTGATAATAAAATGAGAAATTGAGGTGCAGGCCAGTAGCGGACCGGATGTGTAATATGTCTTTAATATTCATGGGAGTGCTTTGACATGGCATCAGTTACAGCAAGCAGATTGGCTTCCATAAATGTTTCCATAAGCGTGGAGTGAAGTGCTAATATTCAGAACATGTTAAATTTCTTATGTTGGAAGGTCTGTGCAAAATAATTGCAGCTTTTCCGGTTTTTACTATTCACTTTATGTTATTTAAAAAATAAATTGAAAATGAAATTGAAACAATGCTGTAAAATCTTTGATGGTTAACTCAATTGGAAACCTTTGTTTTACAGTAGTTATTGAGCTTTTTCATGCACCCCTTGTAATACCACTCCAGCATGTCGTTGTCTTTAAAGAAAGGAAACTAGTTGGGATGTGGGTTTGACCCCTCCGGTCCACACGATCAACTTTCCAGTATGATAAACGTAGACCGAATAAACTGTCTTCTTACAAAACAAAAACAGTAATGCGTTTAGCACTAGCTGGAAATTGACTAGTATCAGAACTGATGACAAAGTAATCCTGAGAGAAGCTAGTTCAAATAACCATAATAGTAGTTAATCTGAATGATTTTTCTAGTGAATTTGTTTTTTCAGAACCGAAAACTGGGACGAGAATGACTCATTTGGAAACTACAAAGCTTACCGGGGAAAACGGCTAACAAAGACCTCGGAAAGTGGTGGTACCCGATTCGCCACCTCTGCCAAAACCCGAGAAAAGCCACTGCAGACGAACAACTAGCAGCTCTGTTAGATGGGCGAATGGCGAGCTCTCTGCGCCACAAAACAGAGCTTTAAGTCGGTTGGGCTGAGGGTTAGCAACCCGCTCCCATAAAAAATACCATTGCTACGAATCAGCAAACAATGCCTCGGAACCGGATGGACAACACGATGACGACCTTTGATTTTCGAACAAGGACACGAATCGGATCATGGAATGTGAGAACACTGCTGGCTGAGGGACGGCTGGATAAAGTCCTCAACGAGATGAATCGATATAAAATCAAGATCATGGGACTTAGCGAGACCAGATGGCCCGATGCGGGGGAACATATCTGCCCAAATGGCGAGTCCTTTTTATATTCTGGTAGAAACGAAACTGAAAGCCGTAGGAGTGGCGTTGGTGTAATACTCACCAAAGAAGCCAGGTCCAGCCTCATTAGATGGTCACCAGTTTCTGAGAGGATTATTACCGTGCGCCTGCGTACCAGTCTAAGAAGTACTACGGCAGTCCAATGCTCCAACTGAAGACGCTGAAGATGACATCAAAGACGAGTTCTATTTGCGGCTGAATGAGGTTTTTCGCTCTATTCCAAGGGGAGACATCATTGTATTAATGGGTGACTTAAACGCACAGATCGGCCGTGACAACACCGGCCTTGGACAAACAATTGGAAATCAAGGTCTAAGCCAACTTACCAATAACAATGTTGAGCTTTTCGTTGACTTTTGTAGTTCCCACCAACTCATGGTAGTGGGAACTTACTTTTGTCACAAGAAGATACACAAAGAGACCTGTGTATCGCCCGATGGTAGAACGAGAGATCAGATAGATCACGTGGCCGTCAGCCGCAGATGGAGAACTATTCTTGAGGATGTCAGGAGTTTCAGGGGAGCAGACACTGGAATCGACCACCATTTGGTAGTAGCAACTATTCGCCTAAAAATCGCCGCAATCAGAAACGTTCAACGCGATGCTATAAACCGTAGACGGTTCAACGTACATAGATATTCTGCGGGAGAGTGGGCAAAATTTTGTCCCATATATTACTATCTAGGATAAGCGAGGCAGTAGACCGAACGCTTAGGAGGCAGCAGGCCGGATTCAGGAAGGGCCGCTCATGTATTGATTATATCAACACCTTACGAATAATAGTGGAGCAGTCTACTGAATTGCGATCCCCCCTTTACCTTGCTTTCGTAGATTATGAGAAAGCGTTCGACTCGGTCAATATGAGCTTTATATGGCAGGCACTACGGCGACGTAGACTGCCTGATAAAATAATAGAATTGATAAAAGCCCTATATAACAATTCCATATGCAGAGTTCTCCATAATGGAAAATTATGCGACAGCTTTGAGGTGAGTTCAGAAGTACGACAAGGATGCCTACTTTCGCCTTTTCTATTTCTTATAGTAATAAATGACATCCTTGTCGGCGCTCTAGATAGTAGAACAGGCGGCATACAATGGGGTTTGCTAGACCGCCTTAAGGCTGCCTTCAAACTGAATAAAGCAAAACGTTTTATAAGCAAAAAACGAAAAAATACTCAAGCATTGTGAGTAGCCTGCTTTTGGTTTTGTGTTATTCAGTGTGAATAACAGCACTCATTTTTAATTGATCTTTCACATTATGGTGCGCTAAAGCGAAAAAACACGTTTTGCTTTATTTAGTGTGAAGGCAGCCTAAGGATCGACACCAGCACCTCAAAAACATGATTAACAATTTGGCAACAGAAAGTAGTCCAGGAGCCTTAAGGCTAAATCCAACTAAAACTAAAGAAATGCGGATAAATGCAAACACCATTGAACGGACTGCGCTGAATAACCGTGACGTGGAACTGGTCGATAAATTCTGCTACCTCGGTAGTATTATTACCGAATATGGCGGTGCAGAAGAAGATGTCAGTTCTAGAATAAATAAAGCACGAGGCGCATATGCATGCCTGTTCCGCATATGGAGATCAACGGAGATCTCAACTAACACCAAATTGCGGCTGTTCAACTCCAACGTTAAGGCAGTACTTTTGTATGGTTGCGAAACATGGAAAGTCACCCAATTCATCACAGGGCGCCTACAAGTCTTCATCAACAGATGCCTGCGTCGTATCCTAAAAATCCGCTGGGAGGATAGAATTTCAAACGAAGAACTATGGCGCCGTGCCGGCCAAGAAAGGATAGACGACCAAATCTGACGAAGGAAATGGAATTGGGTTGGCCACACCTTGAGACGCGAAAACGAAAATCTAGCCAAACAGGCCCTCGACTGGAATCTGCAAGGAGGAGAACCCTACTAGCAGAAGCCGCAACAACTGGGAGATCCTGGTCAGAGCTGAGAGCTGTCGCGCAAAACAGAGTCCGCTGGAGGGCAGCTGTTTCCGCCCTATGTCCCATGAGGGATTAAAGGAGCGCAATGATGATGAAAGCTTACCGGAGATAGTACATGTCAAGCTTGACGAAGAACAACAAATTTTTCCAGTAGCCCGGGATGAACCGCAATTTCCTGAAACTGTATCACGCGTAGAAAATAATTTTCCGTCAAAAAGTGTTGATCCAAGGTTTGAAAAAGTCGTGATGTTTGTAAAGGTTACGAAATTTTGACAAGCGGTGTCGAATTTTGACAAGTGACGTTTTTTGGAAAGATATCGCTGAGCAGATCCAATAAAGAGGCCTTCGTTTAGAACGGGCCTCATTTCATTTCTTTGTATTAGATATTAGCAAAACCTCAATTTAAAGTCTTTCTGACACTCATCCAAAATTTTTCCATTTAAACAAAAAAAGGCCCGATCGATTGTTATGAAATTTTTGAAGTAAAACTTCTTTGGAGACGTTTGCTTAAAAAATTTACATGAGAGTGAATCAATTTCATTCGTGTAACCAGGACCCTCTCAACTACAGGCCATGAAGTTCTCTCTTGAACTAATACAACCATAGCTGAAGTCGGTCTACAAAATCTGACATTGACATTGGTTAGAATTTATATGGCGCGGAATAGGCTCGGGATTGTTTTCGTTATATTTTTGTGGTAAAAAGTGGAAAAACATTGTAATTTATTACTTTAAACTATACATGGATTATCAGTGATTAGTTCTTTAGTGATTTAATAAAAAAATTAAAAACAATTAGTGATTTAGTGAGTTTTAAGTGTGTTAATTGTTGAGGTGATCAATTTATTTTACTTTCGCGGTGTTTTTTTCGTGTTTATTAAGGAAAAATATGCTATTAAAATATTAAGGAAAAATATGCTATTAAAATATTAAAAGTAATTTGAAAGTCATTAATTATTTGATTATGCAATTATTATTAAACATATAAGTGCAGAAAAGTGTGAAAGGAAAAGTGAATAAGAAAAGTATTTTTCTACACCTATATTTTTAATAATAATTTCATAATATATGTATTAATCACCTTAAAATCACTTGTAATCCCATAACTACACAAAACATTATATTTTCACCATTTTTTTCGTAAATAAACATGAAAAACCACCGTGAATGCAAAAAAGTTTATCGCCTTAGGTTAGGTTAGGTTGAAATGGCTGCCCCCACCAGGGAGCCCATTAGGCACGCTGTTGGGCCCATTGTGATGCCATTTTAGTGTTGGGACATAGTTCAGGCCATTTCAAGCCATTTTGAGCTTTTGATAAAGCGATTGAGTCTAGTGACATCGATATTTTGCAGCTCGCTCAATCCATCTAGGAAAGTGAGCCAAGGAAGGTACCTCTTTTCCTTGGTAGGGCGGGACATGTACAGAGAAGATGGGAGACAGTTTCTTCCTCATCTTCATTACCACAACTTCTGCATACGTCGTTGTGGGGAAGTCCTAATCTTTCGGCGTGTGGGCCGAAGGGACAGTGACCAGTCAGCACCTTTACCACATGGCTTATCTCCTTTTTTTAAAACGTTTTTATTAGCTCGCTTTCTTGTCTGTCTGTTTATCCGGTACAAATCTTGCAATCGATTTTTTGAACACTTCTGGTTACCCGATCACCCTGAAATTTTTCACACAGCTTCAGCTCCGATGACAATGTAATATGGAATACTCACTACACCGTTAGATCCTTGGGGCCGTCTCAAGAGGACGGATTAACGTTTTCTTCAAGGAACAAATTTTGCAATCGATATTTCAAATACTTCCGGATATCCTATCATGCTGTAATTTTGCATACAGCTTTAGCTCCGATGACAATGCAATATGGTATTCTCAATAACCTTTATATCCATGGCGGCAGTCTCAGGAGGGCGGATTGAAATATTCTACACAACCCCTTCGGCATGGGTATCAAATGAAAGGGTATGATAAGTAGATCACCATAAGCAATATAGTATACTCAATATATCGTTTGGTCCATGGCGGTCATCTCAAGAGGCGGATTACCATTTTCTTCACAACCCCTTCGACACGGGTATCAAATGAAAGAGTATGATAAGTAGAACACCATAGGCAATATAGTAAACTCAATATATCGTTTGGTCCATGGCGGTCATATCAAGCGGGCGAATTACCATTTTCTTCACAACCCCTTCGAGATGGGTGTCAAATGAGAGAGTATGATAAGTAGAACAACATAAGCAATATAGTATACTTAATATATCGTTTGGCCCATAGCGGCCATTTCAAAAGGGCGGATTACCATTTCCTTCACAACCCCTCGAAACATTTAGAAATATTAGAGAAAGTTTTGAGTATATTACCCGATTAAAAATAATTTCATGGTTAATTTCCTTACTAGCACGCACGCGCCCGCAGCTAGCACGCATAGCGAACAAACAGGCACGCCACAAAAGTACGTACTCTCCCGCCACAGGCACGCACGCTCTCGCCACAGGGATACACGCTCCCGCCACTGGCACGAAAATCTAAAAATTTGTTCGCTTGAGGGATGCACTCTCCCGCCACAGGTATCCACTCTCCCGCCACACGCACGAAAATCTCAAAATGTGCCTGATGACGACTTTAAATACATATATAATACTCTTCTCCATCTTTTTTAAGAGGCGTAGAATTTTTATTCTAGGAAAAAAAAATTTTTTCTTTCATTTTAAATTTGAGTTTCGTGCGTACCAGCTGCATGCTAGCTGCGGGCTAGTGTTATTTTCACTCAGGCGTGCATGCTAGCTGCGGACGCCGTGCGGGTTAGTGCATGCCAGCTGCGTGCTAGCTGCGGGCGAATTTCATTTTTACTCGTGATTTATAATATTCGTGCGTACCAGCTGCATGCTAGCTGCGGGCTAGTCTTCAGGCGTGCATGCTAGCTGCGGGCGCCGTGCGGGTTAGGGCATGCTAGCTGCGGGCGAATTTCATTTTTAATCGGGTAGCTGATAATAATTTAGAATTGCGAATTGACAAGTGTCGGGTCGCACAAACCAAAATTAGTTACTTAGGCTATGAAGTTAGTTCTGAGGGTATTAGGCCAAATAGGAAAAATGTGGAAGCTATATTAAACTTTCCTTTGCCAAAAAGTACTAAGGAGGTACACAGTTTTGTTGGCATGTGTTCTTATTTTAGAAAATTTATAAAAGATTTTTCTGTTATTGCCAAACCGTTGTACGATCTATTAAGGAAAGATGTGACATTTTCATTCGATGAAAAGTGTCTAGAGAGTTTTCAGATTCTTAGGGAAAAACTTATAGAGGAGCCAGTTTTATCATTATATTCTCCAAAAGATGAGAACGACACCTGTAGAGGCGAAGTTTTGAGTTGGAGACTTTAGCGATAGTATATGCGCTGCAGAGGTTTAGACCATACCTTCATGGGTTGCGATTTAAGATAGTGACTGATTGTAACTCGCTGACGCTTACCCTTAATAAAAGAGAAATTAACCCGAGAATAGCAAGATGGGCTCTCGAATTACAAAATTATGATTATGAAGTGATTCATAGAGGATCCGAAAAGATGAAGCATGTCGATGCTTTGAGTAGGGCTCATAACATATTAGTGCTTGAGGGTAATACATTAGAACAAAGCGTTGCACCAATATGAAGACAAAGAAATGATTAGCATTCGTGAAAAACTAGAGCTAAAACAAGATCAGAATTTCAAAATGCGTAATGGATTAGTATACCGCAAAACAAATGATAGTAGATTGTTATTTTATGTGCCATCATCGTTGATTGACAATGTTATTAGAACATGTCATGATGACATGGGACATTTTGCAACTGATAAAACAGTTGATGCGATTTTAGTAAACTATTGGTTTCCGAACGTTAAGAGAAAAGTTCAGGATTACATATCAAAATGTTTAAAGTGTTTAGTATTCCAACCGAATAGTGGAAAGACTAGTGGGAGTTTGCACCCGATACCCAAAGGAGTAGAGCCATTTGATACAATTCATATAGATCATTTAGGCCCTTTAGAGAAATCCAAGTTTGGATACAAGTTTATACTTGTCATTGTGGATGGGTTTAGTAGATTTGTTAGATTATACCCCACTAAGACTACTAATACAAAGGAAGTTATTAGATCCCGTAGGGACTATTTTAGATCATATAGTCGGCCTAGTAGAATTATTTCAGATCGAGGAAGTGCCTTCACTTCGAAAGACTTTAAGTCGTTTAGTGAAGAGTTTAATATTAAACATGCTTTAGTAGCAACCGGTTGTCCCCAAGCTAATGGAGCTGTTGAGCGTGTAAATAGGACAATCAAGCCGATATTAGCAAAGTTAGTAGACAAGGATAAGAAAATCCAAGGGTCTGATGTTCTACCAAAGGTAGAATTTGCGGTAATATAGATTATCTTAGGGAGTATATTAGAGAAGAAATGTTAGGAAATGAGAATCAAAGAGAAAATTTTACAAGGATTAGAGAAAGAACTGCTCAAAATAATGAGAAATTGCAGGAATATAATAAGAAGCGTTATGATCTTCGGCATAAGAAACCAATTGTTTATGAGATAGGAGACTTGGTGCATATTGAGAATGTCGACACTACTATAGGAGTAAACAAGAAATTAATACCAAAATTTAGAGGCCCGTTCGCCATAGTTAAACTATTAGGGAACGATCGATATCTGATTAGGGATCCGCAGAGATATCACTATATCAGAACTCGAGTAGACCATTCCAAACTTTTAACTGCACATAGATTACATGTAATTAATTCGTTAGTGATTTTATTAAAAAAAAATTAAAAAGAAAGTGATTAAGTGTCTTTTAAGGGTGTTAATTGTTATCGTGATCATTTCTTATTACATTCGCGGTGTTTTTTCGTTGTTTATTTAGGAAAAAAATGTTGAATATTTAATGTTTTGTGCGGTGATAGAATTAAAAGTGATTATATATTATGAAGTAATAACTGCAGAATACCCCTATTCTTGTTCACTTTTTCTTTCACACCTTTCTGCACTTATATATTTAAAATAATTCCATAATATATATAATATATTCATCACTTTAAAATCACTTTTAATTCTATCACCACGCAAAACATTAAATATTCAACATTTTTTTCCTAAATAAACAACGAAAAAACACCGCGAATGTAATAAGAAATGATCACGATAACAATTAACACCCTTTAAAGACACTTAATCACTTTTTTAATTTTTTTTAATAAAATCACTAACGAACTAATTACATGTAATCTATGTGCAATTAAAAGTAATAAAATATAATATTTTACCACTTTTTACTGCAAAACTATAACCAAAACGGTCCCGAACTTATTCCGCGCCATGTTTATTCCGCTCACTCCGGTGAATTTTAGGACTGAGTTGACCACCACAAAAAACTCTCCTTCGTGGCCTGTAGTTGAGAGGGTCTTGGCTCCGTAGAAGCTGCGATTAGCTCAGCTTCTGAGGGTACTGTATTAACGCAAACCCTTGCGCGAGTGTGACTTCAATTACATTGAATGTGTTGGAGTTTTCACATTGATTTTCTGGGCCAAATAAGCTGGAGATATTACAGCTTCCCAATGTTTCGTAAGGCCTCGGCCATAATAAGAGCGGCACCAGCAAAATTTAACGTCTCAAATTAGCGGAGGGCGGCACTTCAGTATTGTCACTCTGCCGCTCGCGGCTCATATCTTGATCGTGGCTTTAGTGTTTCCAGAGGAGGAAATATATTAAGATTTTTGTTTTGATTAATCTTGATATACTATTTAAATTTATTTTTTTAGGAAGTTGCATTTGGTCAAGGGAAGCAGTGCTTCCTTTGCTTCCAAAGAGGAACCGCCACTGCTACATCTGTGGAGGTTGAGGTAGGATTCGCTAGCATATCGGAAAATCTTAGATCGTGAAGACCTAAGATCGCAGGTGGCGTTACCCAGGATTTATCTCTTTAATGTGCCGGCACCATCAAAGGTCCCTGAGGCCACTGCTATCATTTGACCCTATTTGAGCTTTATTGGATGCTTCTGAATTATTCCTCCCATTATATAATTGTAAATGATATTGGACAAATTTATAACATTCGAATGCGTTTACCCCGATAATGTAAAATTGTGAATTCACCTTTATTTACGACACACAAAATCCTGGTTATAACATAAATTTTATTCAATGTCATAAAAGAGCTAACCCCAATTCGTTTAAAACATTGAAAACATTAATATCTTGACTGACATCTACTCCCAACCATTTTAGTAGAATTTAATTACAACTTTAAATTGGGGAATACTTCTAGATGTTGGAATAGAAGCCATATCTCTCGCAGATTTTTTATTTGATTAGTGCAGAGGTAAAAAAGTTTGTAACCTAATTACCCCGAGGACCGTCAATTTTTTTTATATTTTTTATGAAATGAAGGTAACAGGACTCTTCTTTAATATCTCAAATACTTTGGGAGATAACCTTTCTCTATAACTTTATCTTTTACGAGGGGGCTATTAAGTCTACCTCAGTATTGGGAAAATGCTGCGCGAATAAAAAAGTTTGAAATAAAATGATTAGATCATGTTCTGAATTTTTTAAAGTTTTTCTGTTCTGAGATAATTTTAGGGGGAAGAAGAGTGGCGAGGGGACTTATTAATATAATAGGCTTAAGTAAACTAATGTTAAAAAACGAATCAGTGAATTTAAAAAAAATCGGTGGTCTGTGGAATCTTTTGTGGCCGTTTTGTTTGATTTTCGAAGCTTTCTTTTGAGAAAATAAAAAATTAAACAACAGAAGTAAGGTCTTAGCCGAATACTTTACTACGAATTTCTTGCATACATCAAAACGTGACATTTCTTGTTATCCACTAATTTTAGTGCTATATTGTTCAAAAAATGTGCGACCATATAGAACTAAGCATAAAAACTAATAACATCTATTCTAAAGTATTTCATCATATCGAGAGTGGGAATGGGAAATAATTACGAACAGTACATTGCAATGAAAACGACATGTCGTGTACTGATGTACTGATCTTTTTTATATAAAAAAACCAAGCTTAGAAGTAACCCTTTATACTACCAGTCCGCCATGTCGTTCAGTTCATGGTGCAACATCTAGTAGTTAGCTTGGTTTGAAGAATAGAGGAGAATAGGAAAGGTTAGACGGGGTTTGGAGGGTGTAGAAGAAAATTACGATCAACCTCACGTTTGAACTCTAAGGTGTTGTACGAGTTCGGAAATATTGACTGCGAGAAATTATTCCACAGTCGAGTTGTTCTATTCATAAACGAACTTCTAGACCGTATTGTGCGCGAACGGGGGGCTGTATGGTATGGGGGTGAGCCGAGCGGGCTAGTCTTGTGTTGCGGGAAAAATATTTTCGTGCAGGCAGGAGGTCCTGAATTTCAGTGGAACAGTCGCTATGGTAATAGCGATAAAGTATGGAGAGCGCTGCTACATCACTACGGTGGCACGAAAGGGAGTTTGAGGACATGATTTTGCCCCTTGTCGATACAAGCCAAGGTGATTTTTGGGGCACCTGCTCAGATATACGAGTTGTATTCAAGGCGGGGCCGAATGTAGAATTTGTAGATTGTAGTCAAGGCGGCTGGCTGTAGGAGGAACTTGCATCTGTTGAGAAATCCAAGACATTGGGAGGCATGCTTGGCGATTTGGAATATGTGATCATTCCATCGCAGATCCTCCGTTGAGAGTTGGGTCAGCCGTTAGATTCTCTTTATCCACTGAGGTAGGAGGATGGTTGATACAATTTTTGTTGGAGATCAGACAGTGCTTCGTTTTCGTGGTATTGAATTCGACGCGGTTCATCTCGCCCCAATGAAGAATCGATTCGATATCCCGGTTGATCGAAGTGGACATCAGTTGACGGTAGTAAAGACAAGGTCTGGCACGTGCTTGTCTTATATTGTCGAAGGAGTAAGAGAAATGCAAAGTACCGTCATCAGCAAAGCAGTGAAGTGGGTTGGAGGGAATTGAGAGCAGATCATTAATGAAGATTAGAAAAAATGCGGGTGAGAGAATTGACTCTTGGGGAACTCTGGCCGGAATGGCGTGGAGGTTGGATTCGACGCCATTCAATACTACCGTGGGTGCCATACTCTGTAAAAAGCCTTTGAGATATCTAGAGCAACCAGACCAGACTCACCAAAGCTGTGAATGCTTTGGTTGATACGCTCGATTAAGGGAATTTGAGGTGTTTTTCAGCAGCTAAAAAACTAAAAATATTTTTACTATACATTTTTTCACAGGATATTTATTCATGTTTATTAAAGAATACATAAAAAATAAAAAAAGTCAAAAAATTAAAAACTGTAAATTTTATAAGTTGTTGAAGTAGGGTGTAAAAAAATAGCGCGCCAAGTTTGCCACGATTCCAACCCTTCTGATGATCTGAAAAAAAAAACAACATATTATTAATTTAGATGAATGCTGCTATCGTACTAACTAAGAAAAAGTGGATTTTTTTTGCTAAATTCCGGCTGCCCGAAAAAAAATTTTTTTTGCCCTATTTTTTTTACTTTTCGGAATTTTTTAAAATTAGTAAAAAACATTAATCTTTTATAATAATAGTTAGTACGATAAAGACATGTATTGAGAACACTCACAAAAAATTTGAAGTAAATCGGTCAAGTAGAACTTGAGAAATCATGGCAAAATTTTTGAAAAATGTAGTTTCGAGATAAACACGTTTAAAGTTTAGGGTAAAATTACGCCGTTTTTGAACCATAAAATGACATTTTATACTTACGTTCATTTAATCCGCGATTCCTGCTCCATACATTGGGCCTTCTTCTACTTCAAAAAAGCATTTTCCGCGTTTCTTTCTTCTAAACGAGCAGTTCTGGCTTCCTTTGAATCGTAAGTTGTTCTCATTTCTGAACGGTTAATCCAGCTTCTCGTTTGATGGCGAATGCGTTAGGTTTGGACCAATGTTCATTCCCATTAGAGATATCATTTTCAAAATAGGAATGAAGCCTTCATTAAATATCGAAACTGCAATAAAAGTTGCAATTTCAACTATGTTTACGCCGCCATGTATATGTTTCGGAGCAAAAGTCCAAATTAATGAATTCAGGGACTCATTATTATTTTGGTTCTCAGAACCTAAGCATCGAACCAGTAAATCCTCTGACGATAAACTCTCGTAGATCGGTTTTGTAATTTTTAATACCTCGTCACACAGAGGTGGGTTTTCGTGATCAAACTTCTCAGACGTACCTTCATGTACAGCTTTCTGCCATTTACACCAGCTCTCTGGACCGGGTGGGCAATAAAAATGTCGTTCGTTTGCCCAAATTGCATTTTTCATGTCCTCAATGGAATCCGGATGCCGGCGAATCGCTAATCCATAATATAAAGTGAGTTTATTTATGACTTGATCAGTTAATTTTCCTTCACCTTTTCCGCCAATCCCTTTATTATTATTTTTTTTTGCTTTCCGTATTCTTGAACCCATTCTTTTTTACGTGTCCCACGCACTCCTTTTTTTCAACAACTGGGTCACCATCATAAGGAGCTATGTCTAGTATACCCTTAAAAGACTATAAAATAACTAAAATAATCACTAAAATATTTTACTTTAGAATTTAACTGTTAGAAACTGGCTCGAAAATTCACTGAAATAACTCAAATGAGCACTAAAATACATATTTTACTTTTACTCAGAGCACAGGCGTCTGCATTGTTAGAAACTGGCTGTAACCAAATATAATAAAAGAGGAGGGGAAACGGTATAGTTATTTGCCATTTCATTTTTTTTTTTTCAAATTTCTGCACTAGATTACCCCTACTAAAATGACTATATCTCTGAAAATAAATAAAATTTTAACAAGCCCTTTTAAGGACATATTCTTGAAAGATTAAGCTTTGAAAATATAAAAAAAAGTGATTTTTTCAAATTTCTACACTAGAATACCCCCTTAAACACACAAGCAGATCGCTAGTAGACCGTTTTGGTCTGAAGCCGTATTGCCTGTCGTATACAATTTGGGTGGATTCCAGATATTTCATCAGCCTTCTATTGATTATTGCCTCCATGATTTTGGAGAGAACAGAAGTAATTGCTATTGGGCGGTAGTTTGAGTGGTCGCTGGCTTCACTTTTTTTTGGAATTGGCTGAACATGAGCTAGTTTCCAAGAGTCGAGATACACTCCGGAGGAGTAAGACAGGGCAAAAAGTTTGCGCAAGGGTTTAGCCAAAGGTGAGGTACATTTTTTAACTACTTTAGGGAAATTTTGTCGGGGCGAGTGGATTTATTGACGTCGAGTTCTTTTAGGCACCTTAATGGCGATCTTATTCTAGATCTTTGGTGATCTTATTCTAGTAATGAGCGATGTATGAAATATATAATGTCATCGTGCTTTTGATTAACAGATATGTATATAAATAGCTACAATGACAGTTATTTCCCCATTCAGAATTTTATCACAACAAATGCCGTCACAGTTGAGCCACCTCGATGATTATGATAATTCCCACTCTCCCTGCTCGAACGTTCGATTGTATATATTTAATAAACAATTGAAGTTATGTACACTAATATCCTCGACCTTATTTACCCAACTCTCAGATAGAATAACGATATTCGACTTTTGTATGACAATATCCGTATAATTCTGGGAATGACTTCGAAAACTTTGGCAAATGAGAGTGTATATCGATAATCCATTATAGCATTTGTTTTTCAACAGTTTCCTAATGATCATTACTTCGTCCTGGTATACTAATTACACGTGACAATGCGACAATTAGTGATGAGCAAACGCAAGAACAAGACAAGACTAATCTAGTCTTGTTCTTGTCTTGTTCTTGTTCAGTCTGTCTTGTTCTTGTTCTTGCAAGCATAGCTAAGTCTTGTTCTTGTTCTTGCAAACATACCTAAGTCTTGTTCTTGTTCTTGCAAATATACCTAAGGCTTGTTCTTGTTCTTGCAAATATAGCTAAGGCTTGTTCTTGTTCTTACTAAATGTGTAAGACCAAGACAAGGCAAGACAAAACTGCAAGGCCAAGGTATTTTCTCGCATGTAGTAGGTATTGTATGTTGATTTTATAAAATGGTTATTGAAAAAAACCTAGACTTTAATAAAAAAATTATATCCAAACAACAAAATGCAAAAAATTGATTTTAAAACTATTATAATTTTAGCGTCAGTCAGTCAGCGTCAAAAGTTTGTATACACCGAAAATTTACTACCTTTGAGGTGAGAATTCCACATGGCTTTTTTATTAAACAAATCAGTTTCACGACTGCTCTTGGTGACGTTATTATGTTTGCGCCCCTGAAAAATTACATAAAATTCATATGGGAACAAGTTAGGCGTAGACATTTTTCTGTCAAGTGTGTAAGCAACAAATTACAACGGAAATATTTTGAAGCAAAAGTAAACCAGTATTATACCCATTACTTATTATAAATAATTAGGTTGTTCAAGTATGATTCATTAAAGAAGAAATGTCGTGTATGGGCACAAAAAATTATTAAATCCCTTTGCAGCAATACAAAAACTGGCCCAATACAAAATGCAAAAATATTGATTCTGAATCTCGTTGACATGCAAAGTCATTATGTACTTATGTACAAATGCTTTTACAATTATCATACTAAATATATACACATATACATGTATCTATAATAATTACTTGAGCATAATAATCAATTTTTAATAGAATGAATTTAGGCGGAATTTTTGCAAGAATCTTGCAAGAAATCTTGCTCTGGGTCTTGTTCTTGCACAGTTAGTCTTGTTCTTGTTCTTGCAAGCATAACTAAGTCTTGTTCTTGTTCTTGCAAAATGTGCAAGAACAAGACAAGACTGCAAGAACAAGACCACTTTTGCTCATCACTAGCGACAATGCTAGCGAATATTTCTTATCATAGTCGTAGACGATTGTGAAATACGTGTCTCCTTAAGATTTGTGTATCATGGTGGCACAAGCGCAAACTATTGGTATACATATGTGACCGTTTTACATTGATAGTTTTATTGTTATTGAGAGGTTTTGTTTATGATCTTATCGCAATTGGTACTGCCGTTCCTGAATCTGGGAATTCAAGCGTTCAAAACTGTCTATTTGCCTACTGCGCCGTTTACTAAACCATCTGCTATGTCTATATTAGTTGTTGTCATATAAAAGAGACAATTGTTAATATTTTTGAGTTTAAAACTCAATTTTCAAACTTTTAATCTATTCATACAAATATATTTAATCCAACGCTTACAAAAGCCTATACATCAAAGCGGAAGACTATAATTATCGATTTCATCAACAGCGTTTATATGTAATGTTAGCTAAAGAGTGAAGACGTAGGCCTTTCGCCAAGGAGTCGTGGAAAGATTACATTCTTTCTTCCTTTTCTTTAAGCTCCTTTAATCCCTCATGGGACATAGGGCTGAAACAGTTGCCCTCCAGCGGACTCTGTTTTGCGCGACAGCTCTCAGCTCCGACCAGGATCACCCAGTTGTTGCGGCTTTTGCTAGTAGGGTTCTTCTCCACGTTGTTCTAGGTCTTCCTGCTCGACGGGATCCTTGCGGATTCCAGTCAAGGGCCTGTTTGGCTAGATTTTCGTCTTCGCGTCGCAAGGTGTGGCCAACCCAATTCCATCTCCTACGTCTGATTTGGTCGTCTATCATGTTTTGGCCGGCACGGCGCCATTGTTCTTCGTTTGAAATTCTATCTTGCCAGTGGTTTTTAGGATACGACGAAGGCATCTGTTGATGAAGACCTGTAGGCGCCCTGTGATGAATTGGGTGACTTTCCATATTTCGCAACCGTACAAAAGACCTGCCTTAACGTTGGAGTTGAACAGCCGCAATTTAATGTTAGTGGAGATCTCTGTTGATCTCCATATGCGGAACAGGCATGCATGTGCGCCTCGTGCTTTGTTTATTTTGAAACTGACGTCATTTTCTGCCCCACCATTTTCGGTAATGATGCTACCGAGGAAGCAGAATTTGTCTGCAGATTACATTACAAGAGGTAAATGGGTGAAGCATTCCACTAACAATTTTTGGTTTTGTACTTTGTACTTTTTCTGGGTGTTTCCACAAAATTAGGGCCACTTTTGAAAGTAATATGTTTTCATTACATTTAAGATGCTATTGCATTTCCTAATAGTGTATAATGCGTGATTAATTTATTTTATCATACCTATAGCGGCAAGTCACTTTATGTAGTATTTTATGAGAAATTTAGAGTTTTGCGATTTTAGGCATTTAGGGACTGACATTTATTGTTACATTTTTTATTGATTTGGTTACCATTGTAACTATTTCTCTTTGACCAGCATTCATAGCTCGTTGAGCCAATTGCAACTAGTTTTCGTTCATGTGTCGTACTTCTTCTTTTTCTAACTCAATGGTTCAACTTGTTTTCATATGTGGAACGTGTACTAGTTAAAATTTTTACCGCATCTACAAAATCCATTCGCCATTTTAAATGTTTAAATTTTAACTACAGTATCGTCACGATGCCGATTTTCAATGGAATCGGAACCCAATTACAAAAATTGTCCGCCATCTTGATTTGTTTACAAAATGTCAGATTGCATTGCCACGGGGACTCAATGTGTGTGCAAAGTTTTATAAGAATTGGTTAAGTAGAAGTAGTCGCAAAACTTGAACCAAAGAAACAAACAAACAAAGGTCAAGTTAAATAAAACCATTAAAAAACAATTTAAATGGAAATGAATTTAATTTCGGAACTGGTGTTTTAATTTAATAATTTCTAGATGTTAAATTGCAAAATAAGTTAATAAGTTAATAATAGTAGTAAAACACGTTTTTTCATGTTTTAGGCACGAACAAACTTTTGTTTTGGAAAACAAAAAATACTACATAATAGTGCTTAAAAGACAAAAAAATATGAGTCTTGGACAATTTAAATCGGTCAACAAGTTTTTGCAAAAAAATAAAAATAAAAAACCGCGAAAAATTGCCATTTTTTGACATTTAATTATAGGGAGTGTAGTTATCGTAGAATTGTGTCAGGGCTTAAATTGTGGCTTCTGATGGCGCATACCAACAATAAAAACTTCATGAAAAAATAATAGTAACTTTTCGAGTAAATCTCAAAAATGTTAAAACACCTGTTTCACGAGAAAGGTTGAACAAGGTCCACAGTGGACCTAGAATTTGTTTGATAAGCCTAATTTAAACGCTAAGGGTGAGTTGCACCAAATCATTGATTAAAGTTATTGTTAAAGTTAACTTTAACAATAACAAAGTTGTTAAAGTTCCAGTTTGTAAAAATGAGTTGCACCACCCAATCGTTTGTTAAAGTTTCGTTAACTGCTACTTTGATTTAAATTTATATTTTTGTGTATTTATAAGTTTCACAGTTTGTGAGTTTATTGGAAATGGCACCCCTGTCTGGGTCTATGACAACTGTCATTAGTTAAGAATAACAATAACATTAACCGGGCAAATTTGCCTGGTTAAAGTTAACGTTAAAATGTTACGTCATATTAACAATTGTTAAACGGTGCAACTCCCGTTTTGTCTAACCGGAGATTTGACAACCGATTTAGCTTTTGTTACGGTTAAAGTTAGTTGGTGCAACTCACCCTAAGAGTTGCTCAGTATGTAAGGTTTGATTTAATATAGGGCTGCCATCGCCTAAATTGCCGAGGCCGGACAAAAATTACAAAAAACCCGGGCATTTGGGTGAAATTGAGTTTTTTCCCCGGACGCGAGTTTTTTTAAAAAGAATACGTTTTTTTGGCGATTTGAAATCCAACCGCTGTATAGAATCGATAATCAACTATTATATTCGGCTACCAGCGAAGGGCTAGCACCCCTTTCTGCAATTAAGTTGTTGCAATGAAACTACGATACAACCTCGGACAGGGCAGAAACTCGGGAAACTTAGGGCAAAGATATCTAGAATTACCCCATTTATGACTAGGTTGAAAAGTTGAGTCGAGGTTGAGTTGAAATTTCCACCACCGATCATGATATCGAGTTGAGTTCACTTTTGGTTGAAATAGAGTTGACCGGAAATCAAAACATAGCCTCAAATTTTTGGGTGAAATACTCAGAACGAAAATTGTTTATATTCCTGTGCAAGCAAAAACACCGAAGACAAAACTGGACTTCACGGACAAAATACAAAATCACTTCAACCCAATTACAACCCAACCAGGGTATATGCGGCGAAAAATCTACTCGACCCAGGTAGGAGAGCTGAATTGTATTCGAAGCTGTTGTTATTGTTTCGTCACTAGGGGAATACCTTTTTTACGGTATTTGAAGATCTCAGTCTCTTTAACATTCCTTTGTTTCTGTATACCGTGGTCCGAAAAACGTGACTACACACTCATGCAACCTCGCGAGGATCCCAGTTACCCGGCACACCTCGAGTCATTTGGCTCAGACCCAAAGACCGCCAAAGATACAAAGTTGCCCGAGGCGAAGCCAAGTTACACAAAGTGAATCGAAGTGCCTCTCTGCATTCTATACTTCCACCAACTTCAACCAACTTCGCGAGTAGAGTAAAAATTCTTAAAAACAAACAGTGTAATAACCCAGCAAATAAAAACAGACCATACCACCTCATGCTATCTAGGCACAGAAAAATTGATTCATATAGAAAAGAAACGAACTAAGAAGAGCATAGACAAAACAAGCCATTATTGGGAAGAAGAAGTGAGGGAAGTAGAAAAATCAGCAAACTCAAATGACACAAGACATTTTTTCACAAAGTTTATCAGCAGCTTAAAGAATTTAAACCCAGAATGACGATGTTGGAAGTATAAAAGTAGGGATGCACTACTACACCAAGAGCTGCAAATGTGCCTATCGAGTAGGAGGATGAAATGTTTTTTAAATGTTCGTACTCACAGCGACCATAAGAAAAATCGTGGTCTGCCTGGGCGGAAGAATTGCCCAAATTTAGTATGTCCGTTTTCCGGAAAATTTGATGACCGCAACGACACCTATCGAGTAAGAGCTTGAAATTACCCGTAAAATTTAGTATTTACGTAGTAAAAAAATATATGTTGGTCTGCCTGGTCAAATCTGGCGCTACTGTCTTGGCAGACCATTTTTTTGTTGCTGTTTTGGAACCGCAACTGACCTATCGAGTAAGAGTTTCAACTGTGGTATAATCTCTCACAGTCAGTATTTCCGAGTTCCTTCCACATTCAAGAGTTCAAACGCAGAGTTCATTACCACCTTTTTCAATACCCCCGTACCTTCATAACCCTTTACCTATCATCCCCGTACTAAGCTTACTGCTAGACATTGCACCATGACGTGACAAACGACATGACGGACAGGTGATACAAAGGGTGACTTCTGAGCTTAGCACTGCCTTATAAAAAAATACCACCTTTTATTTTACTTGAACCATAATAACTCCTATACCACCTGCTTGGTCATTTTGATCTGAAAATAAATCGGTTGGATATTAAGTGGTTTGATAACAAAAATCTTGGTTTCCTTGAACGACTGGATTAAGTCCTCTTTTAGTTTTGCATCTGTGTATGTTTGATAATTGAATTGTCGCTGGAACTTTCAAATAAAGCGAGAGCATTTTCGCCACCAGGCAATTTTTAGCTAAGATTTGTTTTAATATATTGAGTATCCTTCAATTGATCGGGTCACCCCTAACACAAAAAGTGCCCGGGTTTTACCCGGACAATTTTCAAAACCCCACCCGGACGGCCCCCGGACGCCCTCCCAACTAGGACAAACCCGGGGAAACCCGGACGGATGGCAGCCCTAATTTAATACCTTAAAAACTCGTTTAAAAACCAGCCTTTTTCCAGTTTTTTGAATTTGACTCGAAGGCATATTTTTTTAAATCCATTTGACAAAATGGAGGTGAAGAATGCCGCGTGTTATGTATAAAAACTTGACGTTCCCAAATTTAGTACAAATTGGAAAATCCTTAACGGAAAATTTTTTAAAATTCAATATTTGCAACAAAACAAAAACCAAAATTCCTAAACGGAAAATATATCACACGACAAAATCCAAGTTCAAATAAGATACTTCGCTCCACGGGAAACGACGAAGACAAAAGCAATTTGAGCTTTTCCGTCGGCGAGATAATTTTCGCAAATATTTGCAACCAAAATGTGGGAATCTAAAAGTGCAATACAGCAATTTTTGCATGTTAAATTGCAATTATGCAATTACATGGAGACTTTTTGAGGATAGTAAAATAACTTTTAAAAACGATACGAAGAGTCTTGATTTTAACTTCGATCGCGGCGCATCGAATAATAATAATGAAAATAATTTAAAAATTAATAAAAATAACTTAAAGAAAAAACGCGGTTGGTAGTGGTCACGCTGGCACCGTGGCGACTGCCAGTACAAAACTCATTTAAATTGCAATATTTAATAAATTAACGATTTTTTAAACGCATTTTAAGAATAAGTTAAAAAACAGACAATACGAATTTAAAATTAATAAATAAAAGTAAAAAACAATTTTTTTGCTGTGACTAGTAAATATAAAAAACAAAATAAAAGTAAATTAAATAATGATAAATTAAAATATTTATTTTTGTTGTTTCTTACCGCTAAGAAAAAATGAAAAAAAAAGTTGTGCTAAAAAATAATTATTGTGAGTGTTGTTTTTTTAGTATAACAATTATTATGAATCATTCAGTCAATAAAAAAAACCCCAATGATATATGAAAATTTAAACAACAAAAAATAAGTAAAAGAGTGTTGTTTTTTATTATAACACGCGTAAAAATTTGCATTCCCGTTTTTAGTCATAATTTTTTAAATTTTAGTCATACAGTTTCTTCAGCTGTACGGACACAACTTCAAACTGGTCATTTTAATATTTGTAAGGAAATTCGATTGCTTAAATATAGGCTATTGGTTGTGTCATATAGAAAGGAACTATGTAAGAGCAACTAAGGGGTTTTATTGCAGAAATCGTTTAATTGGTCATTTAACAAGAAAAAACCGCGGAGTGCTATTAAATTAGAGGGTGGAAATTGGAGATAGGGGTCAAAATGGATCCTTTTTAGTTTTTGCAATACATCTCGTAAATAAAGCAAAATTTTGATGTAATTGAGCATTAAATTTTCCATGAAAATGGCTTGTTTAAAAAATTTGAAACAAAAAAAAGCCAATATTTCGATTAATTTTTTCCTTTTTTGCCTTTATCTATTATTGGGTCAGAGATAGAAGTAGTTATTGCTGTATACAGTACCAGCTTTCAGGGAGGGCGAACCCGGGCGACCGCCCGAGGGCGCCATGTCCCATGGGGTGCCGCCGCGATCCAGTAATGTGTTAATTCATTTAGATTTTAAATGATAACACCTTCACGTTTGAAAAACGTAAAAGACAGATGGCAAGGGCGTTTTATTATACATTTTTGCAACTACTGTGTACAGTTTCTACCAATAAACCAATGCTGAGCAATAGCAACTCTTGAGTGCCACACGAGCTTTCCCATAAGTTGCAGATCCCTCTAATCCAGTGAGTCCAACTGAAAGAGGTATAGGACCCTCTATTGTTCTGTCTTTTCTTTTCCGACTGTGATAAACGGCAGAAAACAATATTTTCATTGAAGTTTTTTTTCCCCAAAGTTATCAACAGGAAAGCTCTCAAAATATTGGAAAAATCCTATTTCACTCCAATCCACGAAACATCTAATAAGCACTCGGTGGAAAACTACAGGGGTGTTGCTATCTTATCAACAATAAGGTAAATTGCTCCTCTAATCGACCCATGTTTTCATGAACAGCAACATAGTTTCAGAAAAGGACGATCGACTACGGCAAACCTTATGGCCTTAGACCGTGTCAATTAGGTTCTTAATTTAGGAATTGTTCTAGACAAGAAACTTTTTGGCTTTATAGAGAGAAGAGGCCAAGAACTCGATAACGTTCAGGCCCCAAATATTATTTTTTGTTTGCTCGTCTGCCCAATCCTGGAATATGCTTGCCCGATCGGGGACCTATATTTCACTTAAGTAGCGGTGGGTTGTGATCAGTATAGAAGAAATATCTTCTCTTTGTTCTGAAACCTACACGACCCACGCGTTTTTCGCAGCTTACTGGCAAATTCAAGTAGTTGGAATTCATGCCGCTGTCACATATGAGGCAAGTGCTTATCTCTTGCTTTACTTCAAGTTCGACACAATAGGCATATAAAAATGCGTAAGGAATACCCTCGTCAGACGGAATATGCAAAGAACGAGCCCGTCAACAAATGTTGTATATGCTTCTCACCCAACAAAATAATCCTTTAAACAAAAGCCTTTATACCCCTCTTGATATCACCATTAATTAACCATAGACTAAAGCTGAAAAAGTATAAACTATACAGTAATTTGTACCTCAGTCTTGTTTATTTTTTTCTTCAAGCAGTTAAATAACAAAATTTCCGACTAAAAGAGAAATCAACACGCACCACACACTTCCCGAAAAACAAACCAGCAGCTGGGGAACTTGTTTCCCTTGCGCATCGATAGTCTTTAAGTATAATAATCCAAACGACGAATGTACATAACGAAAATGATCAACTTCACATAAAGTTAGTCCAACAATACATTTGGTGCATATTTAACCCTACATTGACTTGACGATGAGGAAAAATTAATTTAATTTATAATTCGTAGAAATTGAATAGTAAACTTATCAATTTAACAAGTTGTTTTTTACAACTAAAAGTAAATATAAAATAAACTAGTTGGGATGTGGGTTTGACCCCTTCGGTCCACAAGATCAACTTCACAGTATGATGAACGAAGATGGAATAAAATGGCTTCATACAAAATAGTTATACGTTTAGCACTGGTGGATCAGAACTGGTAACAAAATAATCCTGAGAGAAGCTAGTTCAAATAACTATAATAGTGGTTAATATAAAAAAAATTCTCATTCCATCAATTTTTGTCTCACTCCATCCAGTTTATTAGATATTAGCAACAGTTTTTTCCATTTAAACAAAAAAAGGCCGGATCGAATGTTATGAAATTTTTTCCAGAGCTTTTTCTCGTTAATATTCTTCTCTCAACTCAAAGAATTCTATATACTTTTGATTCGCGCGGTATCGTGCAGGTACAAAATTCACGAATGTTGTTTAAAAAAAACCGTTCGACCGAATTTTATGAAAATCGTTTCAGATCATATTTTGGTTAACACTCTTCGAACGGCACCTCGATATCTTTTATGGTTCGCGCGATATCTTGCAGGTACAAAAATCACTTATGTCGCTTAAACCAAAAAACGGCTCGACTGAATTTTAATGAAATTTTTTTCAGATTGTATTGCCGCTAATACGCTTCACCTCAAAGAAGTCTATACAGTTTTGGGCTCGTTTAAACAAAAAAAACGCTTCGACCGAATTTGATGAAAATTTTGTCAGATCATATTTTGGTTAATACTCTTCGAACGGCACCTCAACTAAGTCGATATCTTTTATAGTTCGCGCGATATCGCGCAGATTTAAAAATCACTTAATGTCGTTTAAACCAAAAAACGCCTTGACCAAATTTTATAAAAATCTTTTCAGATCATATTTCCGTTAATACGCTTCGAAACGACACCTCAACGAAGTCGTTATGTTTTTTGGTACGCGCGATATCGGGCAGGAAAAAATGACCACATACGTAAGTACACACATATACTTCCACCCAAAGAAGAGCTTCAAATGCTCTTGGGACCTTGAAAATTGAAAATACGTTGAAAATTTCCAATTTCGATTTTCGGACCGATTACAATAACTTTCCTATACTGGTAAGTTAAAAATGCCGCCCCAAAATATGTGCCGCACCCAGCGCACCCCCCTAGGTACACCACTGAGTGTGGAATATCCATTGTTATGGAATGACTACGAATGGCGACATCTGTTACTCGTAATACAATATACTATTCAACAACCTGAGTCTCCCTCTTCTTCGCAATTGTAAACTGTTGCCGGTTCGGGCTATAAAAAATATGCACTTTTGTTAATCGTGCTTAAGTTTTATTACTTACAGTAGCCTCCAAAAGTCAGTTGAAATTGTATATTTCAGTATTTTATCTTAAAAACAAAGTGTGAAATAAAAAAATACGTTACATTTAAATATTATTTATTAAATAAACTGTTTTTCTAACGTTTTCATAAAGAAATTGGAGTCTGACATAAAGCCAACTGGGCATTGTAACTGAAAATCATAAACAACATATTGCCCGTTGAAAACGTATTACTAGGAACAGCGAAGTTTTTAAATATGTAGGAGCGTATTTCAACTGACTTTTGGAGGCCACTGTATATCTACACTAAGCCATTGCTTTCACTTCTTCTTAGAGCCCGTAAGAAATATAAATATCATGGATAAAAAATATAGGATGCTAAAAGTCTACTCAAGAGGATAACCATATCAAGAATAAGAAAATGTTGATTATTATTTCACAGGCGCTCACTGAGGTAGAAGTAATAAATTTCGTCTCGTTGGCAAAATAGAAATAAAATAAATCCTCCGTCAGTAATATTTTATCGCAAATGAATGGCAAGTTAATTATTTGGACTCTGATGATTTTATCTTGTTTAATGAGAAAGGCAAAAAGAAATAAGCACTCAATGACACGTGAGAATTTAATAAACTTATGTGTCTTATTTGTTCATCGGACCAGTTTATTAGCGCGTGTATCAATTAATGTTTTATTCAATAATGCTTAATGGAACTATTATAGTATTTTAATTTGTGAAATGTTAAACTCCCCCTTTCAATATCAAAGTGAACAGAAATTGATAAATTAATGATTGTAATAATATAAGCCGATTATGGGAAATGCAATAAATGTTTTTCGCATTGGTGTTGGAATTTTGAGAATTAATTAAGTACTAGATATTATTCGAAATTGCAGATGAAACGTTTGTGAATATACTTTGACTGAAATAATTTGTAGAAAATAAAGTCGGTCTAAATCCTTTAAAGCGGAGGGTGAAAAAATCTTTACTTTCCACGAAACAAAATTAGTAAACAATTTTTTAGATTTTAATGATTGAAATGATAATTCAGACTGATTTGGTAGAAAATCCTAGGCATTATTCAAGAAAATAATCTAAACAGTAAATTAAGAGGAAGATCAAAAAAGGCCAGATTTCGAGTTTTTTTGCAAAACCTTTTAATCGATTTTAATTGTCAAAAACTCATAATTTTCGCCTTAAGCGCTATTACGTGCTTTTTTTTTGTGAAAAAACGTGTTTTCACTAATATTATTAACTTTTTCAGCCAATTTATAGGTGGCTAAGGGAATTCCCATCAGGGCTATGCTGTAAACATGCTAAGGGCGACAGCGAAACTATTTTCCTCGGCCACTGCGAATGGCCCCGACGAAATTTGTTGTGAGCCCACACTAAGAGCGACGGCGATACAAATTAAAAAACACTCACTGGAATAACCATCTTGCACAGTCGAATATGTTGCACACGCAGACAGGAGCACACTAGAATAGCAACAGAAACCCATGCCAAAGTGCACTTGCAACTTTGACAGGCGACGGCTACGAAATAGAAATCGAATTGATTCGGTCGCCGAGCTAGGCGGCGTAGTTATCAGTACAACAGTTGTGGATGTGGTAAAGACAGAATTAGGAGCCTTGAGAGGCGTTTGGCTATCCGATTGAATTCCTATATTTTTATGAGGTATATTATTTATTTTCAGCCATCCGAGGGCTACATTTAGCAAGGCCAAGAACAAGACCAAGACTTAACTATGCTTGCAAACCAAGACCAAGACATTATGTTTGCGTCCTTCTTTCATAAATCTTTCTTTCTGACTTTGAGCCTAACGGCAATAATTTTCGTCACATTATTCCTAATCGAGAGGCTTATTTTTTACCTCTCTCAATTCTCAATGCTGATATCGTGAAACATATTGACGAACTCCCATTTGACTTCTCTCTTGGCCCCGACGGTATTCCTCCTGCTGTCCTTAAGTCCTGTGTGGAGATTCTACAGTCTCCACTAAAAACCATTTTTCATAAATTCTTGGATAAAGGGTACTTCCTTCCTCTTTGGAAGAATTCGTTCATAATTCCTATTCAGAAAAGTGGTAGCAAAAACGAAATATCAAATTATAGACCCGTTGCGAAGCTGTCTGTTATACCTATTCTACAGTCGTTCCTATCTGCAAGAGGCTGGTCTCAACGATTCAACATGGTTTTTCAAAACTTAAGTTCGCACTGTGAAACCTGCCCTAAGAATGTTAGGCTTTCCGCAAGCACTTTCAGTATGATTCCAGCCTTACTTATCTGGCCGGACCTACCATGTTCTTTTGCGTGGATTAAAATCAGTAACCATTGAAGCGTCATCTCGCGTCATCTTGGCCTTCTTCTCTTTATTCTATCAATTGATGACATTGTTCCCTTGCTAAGACGCTAGAATTTTGATTTACGCTGATGACATAATATTGTACCGTCACATTATATCTCATGTTGATTATATCTCAGCTAAAGCGTGGAAAACGCTGGGATTTCCGCGACCATTATACGTTAAAGACATATGTTTCGTTAGTCCGTTCAATTTTAGAATTTTCTTCAGTGGTTTGGTTCCCGTTCTTAACCGTTCTTAATCTTTCACTCGTTACGCCTTACCTACCGATGGAATTCCAGCCCGCCTTCTTATAATGCAAGATGTCTGCTCCTCGGATTACAAACCTTGGAATCCAGAAAGAAAGTTTCTAGCATTATGTTTGTCAGAGGTGTCTTGTGTTTTAAAATCTGTTCACCGGAACTTGTAACTTTATTTAATATTCATGTGCCTGCGTCCCTTAGATGTAGTAATTACATCTTACCATAGAACAACCTATAGACAACACGAGCCCATTGCGTACTCTTCACGAAAGTTTAAAGCGGTCTGCAATTTTATTTGATTTGCACGAAAAACGTGAAAATTTTAAAAATATTAAGTATTATTATTATTACAAGAGGCAGGAAGGCCTGAAGGCACAACCGACCAAGTTAAGCGCACACGGACTATAGATCCAAAAGGCGCTGAGGCGTGAGGTTACTTAAATTGAGTCAGTGATATCTAGAGATCTGAGAAGTCTAAAAAAAGGACTATTATGGTTCTGACCGGGGTCTAGTAACGAGGAAAGTGGAGGAAATTCACCGAAGAATTTTGCAGTTTCTAGGCATTCAGTCAAAACATGTCTAACTGTTAGGTGGGGTGCATTAGGGCAATTGTTGCAGGTCCGGGGAGAGGAATTAGTGAAAAGGTGTCCGTGGGAGAAAAAGGTGTGACCGAGTCTAAATCTGCAGAGCATACGCGCCTTATGTCTAGAAAGATCTGGATTGTATTGGGCCGGGGATGGTAATGGCGTATGGAAGCGTAAAAAGGACGAAGAAGTGTTCCATTTTGAGAGTGCTTCCGTGTGAAGGACGTTAAATGCATAAAGGCGAAAGCTGGATTCTGAAGGAGGAATGACGATTGAATTGTTGTCGGAGAGGGGGACGTTTTTGGCGAGGCTATCCGCAGCCTCATTTCCTTTTATACCAACATGTCCTGGAATCCAGCAAATTTTTATGTGACTATTCTGCGAAAGTAGGCAACGGATGATAGACGGAAGATAACATTTGTTGTTTCTATTTCTGATGGCCAGTACCGAGGATAAGGAATCAGTGAAAATTAGGTGGTTGGAAGGGGTGTTCTGTAGAATTTTGACTGCTTGGAAGATGGCAAAAATTTCTGCAACCTGAGCGGAGGTGTGTTGGGCCAGGAGGCCTGATTGTAGCAGGGAAACCTCTTGATTTATTACCTTTGCCACCACGAAGGCAACCTTTTGGTCGGATTTACTGGCATCAGTGTATAGGGGTGTATGGTCGGGGAATCGCGATAATACTTCTTGGTGGAGTTGGCGGTAAAAAGTAGAGGGGTGTCTTTCTTATTGTGGGGTTCGGCGTCCATGACAAAGTAGTGTGATAGAGGGTACCAAGGAGCCAGATTATGCTTAGGTGAAGGCGTGTATTCGGGTATAGGTATGTTAAATTCAGCTAAAAGCAAAGTGCAATGTCGGAGGGCAGAAAAACTTTTGGAATTGGAATTGATATAGTTGCGGAGCCGGAAATATAGAGGTGCAGAAGGGCTTATGATGTGTTGAGAGAGAAGTTTAATTTGGGTCCTTCGGACTCTCGCAGGTATATGTGTGAAGCTTGTTTCTACCAATAAGGAGTCGATTGGGGTAGAACGAAGGGCACCAGTGGCAGATCTAAGGACATTGTTGATGGCGGTTTGAAGAGGGTGGAGAACGGTAGCTGGAGAATTACCGTATATTGAAAGACAGTAACCAGCAGTGCCGAGGATAAGAGATTTACAGATGTGCAAGAGAGGGTCAATTGACAGTCCGTTTTTGCGGGAAGCAAGACATTTCACCAGATTGTTAATTTTTGCCATTTTGTTGACCACTGTCTTGATATGTAGGTTCCACCTACGGTTTTTCGTGAAAAGGAGACCTAAAATGCTCAATTCGTTAAGGGGTGTAACGAAATAATCTCTGACAGAGATGGAGGGTACGATGCAGTTCCGTTTTCTACAGATGTGAAGAAGCTCTGCTTTGTCCGGAGAGAAAATTGCTTCGGCAGATGAGGCCCATGCTAGCGATGTTTTCAGTGCTACGGTTAGTTTTTTTGAAACAGAAGTAGGTCTACCCGAGCTGAATATCAGAAGGTTGTCAGCATAAATGTAAGAACTGATATTATTAATTTTGCTTAAGCTGGAGCAGAGGGAAATGGTGTACAAGTTGAAAAGGGCACATGAAAGCGGAGAACCTTGTGGAGTTCCGTTCTGAAGCGGCATAATGGGCGAAAGGAAGCCATTGACACGTGCTTGAATGGTCCTGTGGCTGAGGAAGTTGAGGATGAGGAGTGTGAAGCTCTTATCAACTCGTAATTTTGCGAGTTGGTTGGCGAGGAAAGGAGCACTTAATCTGTCGTAAGCTTTCGTCAGATCTAGCGAAAGGATCGAGGTGTGTTGTCGTCGAGCAAGACTATCGCAGACGTCAGAATCTAGAAGGTGAAGGAGAGTGTGAGTGCCTCTCTGAGGAATATAAGCATGTTGGGACTTAGAAAAGGAAGTAGAGAGGGTAGCGTTTATTCTATTTGAAAGAATTTTTTCCAATATTTTTGATAGGCACGAGATCAGGGATATAGGGCGGAAGTCACTGATGCACAGAGAAGTAGAAGCTTCTTTGGGGATGGGAATGAGGAGCGCATGTTTCCAGGCACGGGGGAAGGAATTTTGTAGAAGGATACAGTTGTATAAGTTAAGAAGGCGAATTTGGAATGAATTAGGAGTTTTCCTGATTAGTTCATAGGAGATCTTATCGAGCCCTGGGGTTGAACCCTTAAAGGAATCTAAAGCATTTTTAAATTCACTTAAGGTAATAGGATGGCTAAGTGTAACGGCTGCATCACCAGGATAACGCTGCATATCGGAGGCTATATTTTCTTTACTTTGCCTATGTTTAGTGGTGAAGTTGTTGTCTTTTTTTTTTTTTTTTTTTTTATGTGAAAGACTAGAGTCACAGGAAACGCCCTTTATACTGTGTCGACAATCTATTTTCTTCATATAGAGTGCAATGTCGAACAGCAGCTCTAGTCGGAGAAGAAAGGAACTGTCACAACCTACCAGCGATATTTTGCAGTCCACCTACTCCCAACCATTACTGGCGACTTTGTCATCGGGGCATCGAGAAACAACTCGCTGGAGTGTTATGCCTCCTGAAACGAGTTGAATCTCATCAACCAACCGATGACATGCGCTTTTTGGTGGAGCGGGGAAGGGCTAAGGAAGGCTATGACAGAAGGAATCAGGAATGTAAAGAGGGAAGAAGAAAGAAGGAAAGTTATGTAGGTGGGAAAGTGGAAAAGGCGAAGGACCGTGGGGCTGGCCAGGATTCGAACCCGGGACCTCTGGGATGGTAGCCAGACGCCTTACTCCCTAGGCTACCGAGGCCCCCAACTGCTGAGTAGCTCGACCAAACGGTGCCAAACTCTTCGGCAATTTCAGGGGAACTGGTAAGATTTACACCACCTGACTGAATGTTGGATATGAGCCTGCTGGATGCACCAACCGTAACTGCACGTACCTTTGCCCAAGCTTCCTTAAGATTAGTGCGGACATCTATGGAATTCACAAAAGAATACCATGAGTCCCTTTTAGCTTTTTTGATGGTTCGTTTTAGAATAGCTGAGTAGAGACGGAACCTCAGGAAATTAGACTGGGAAGGATGACGACGGCAGAGCTGCCAGGAACTGTTTTTAGTCCTTATCAGAGAAAGAATTTCGCGTGTCATCCAGTTGGGTTGGGATACGGATTTGGGATGGCTAGTAGGGATGGAGGTGGACGCCGCGCCACGGAGAATTTTTCTGAGCTTAGCTGCTTCCTGGTCAACATTTTTCGAGATAGGACAGGCTGACGATAGGTCAGCAACTTTTGTCGAGAAAAGATCCCATTTGGCTTTTTTTAATAGAAAATAGGCAACGTGTTTTGTATCGGCGAGAGTAATGTTCGAACGTAAAATGACAGGGAAGTGGTCACTGCCCTCAAGGCTGTCGTGAGTTGTCCAGCTAAGAAAGGGAAATATGTTGGAGGAGCTAAAAGTAAGGTCTATAGATGTTAGAGTGTTGTGGAAGGATAAATGAGTGCAAGCGCCATTGTTTAGGAGGACAATGGGCTGATTATTAGATATCAGCTCTTCTATCATTCTACCTCTAGCGTCAGTGGAAGGGCAGCCCCAGCAGGAGCTGTGGGCATTGAAGTCACCACCAATAATAAACGTGTTTGGTAGTTGATCGTAAAGATCTTGGAGGTCAGTAAGAACGACAGTTTGACCAATTTCTAAGTATACATTGGCAAAGGCTGTAGGGGGACAAGAGTGAATAAGAACAGAGTTCGCCACAAGGTCTGTACGTAGAGGTAAGTGAATGTGGGATACGGATTTACGAACCAGTATGGAAACACCACTTTTTCTGTTTGGGTAACTCTTATTGTAGTGGTAGCAAATGTACTGGCCAACGTTAGACGGTCCTTCGCCCACCATCAGCTTAGTTTCTTGCAACAGGACTATATGCGGTTTGTAAAGATGTAATAAATTCTGCAGATAGGGGAGGTTATTATAAAAGCCGCGAATATTCCATTGCAGGTATATAAGATAATATATAAGTCAAAAAAGGCGGTTGCTGGAGAAAAGCTAGCATTATCGTGTTTTGGCCGTTTTTTCCTTGGAATCGACTGATGCGAGTCAGCCAAAGAACTGAAGCGATTCGACCCACCAGGGTCCGGGCCCATGCTGGAGCTTATGCCCAAGATATGAGCAATGAGCTTATTTATAATAAAGTAATTAAAAAGAACAGAAAAATAAGAATTAAGTATAAATAAATTTAAGGAGTTACTTATCCTTAGCCACTAAAGAAAAAGAAATTGAAAAAAAAGGAAAAATATTCAACGAGTGAATCACTGATGCACAGTCAATAAAAAAAAACCGAACAAACTGGTTTGGATACCGTTATCAATGCTTGACTATCAACTCAACTATCACTGTTCACTTCTAGAGATCACAGACGACTGTTAAAAATATCATTATAAGTTTATGTACTTAAATTTCGCATAATTATGTACATAGTATATATATGGTGAAAATAAAAAATTGGTTGTAATTTGACACATTTTAGTTAATATTTATGTGGGAAATGATCTCACAATACTTTTAATAATAACGATATATTTATTAATTCAGGTTATATTATTAATTCAAGTTATATTATTGATTCAAGTTATATTATTACAATATAGGATTATATTCTTCACGTTTCATTCTACTGTAACGAGCCACTCCGGCTTGGTCGGCTGAACAGCAACTACCACCGCTGGCTGCTCTCCCCCTTAACCGACCGTCATGCCACATTCGGCCATCCTGATATTATCATCCGACTCGGATGAGGGTTCATCTTGGTCCTCGTCTCCGGAAAGATGGTCTTTCCACGGCTTCATATTGTCGCAACTAGTCGTTGTTTTCCTAGGCCCTTCACTCGATGCAACTTTCCAGACTGTAGGTATACCTTCCTGCTTCACCTACTGAGACTATCGCATATGGGCCCAGATAAGGCGGAGCTAGTTTATTCCCTGTTGGTAATTGTGTCCTTTTTATTGCTACTAAATCTCCTGCTTTATATGTATGTTCTGCCTTCCTTCCGTTTTTTGTTATATGTTTTTCTATTTTCTTGCTGTATTTCACGGATTTGATTTTTCACGTCCTGTCTGCTCTGCTCTCTCTCTTCATCTTGTACCGCTAACATCTCATTTCTAATTAATTCTGCTATTTGTATATCATCTTTTTTTCGCATAGTTACTCCGAACATAACTTCAAATGGTGTTCTTTTAATTGCTCTCTGGAAACTGCTGTTGATTTCCACCTGTGGCCGAGGGATGAATTTGTACCACTTTTCAGGTGATTCTATTGACAGTCGTGTTAATACTTCCAAGATCACTCGGTTTTGTCGTTCCGCTTGCCCATTTTCTCGTGGCACTCCAGCTGTAATTATGGTATGCTCTACGTTTTCGTTTCTGCAATAGTCTTGAAAGCTTTTTGATGTATCCACGATCAGTTATGATCCTTTTCGGATTTCCAAAATTTTGCTACTGCTGTTCTAATTTACGAATTACTTCTTCGGTTGAGGTAGTCTTTGTGGGGTATAACCAAGTATATTTGGAAAACCAGTATATTACGGTGAGTATGTACTTATACTGCTTCGAAGTAAAATCCATTGGTCCTATGTGGTCTAGATGGTAAATGTGTAATGGGTTTTCCCCTTTATACAGGCTGTGCAAAAAACCTTCCTGTTTTCCTGTCTTAATATTTGCTAAAATACAACTTACAACTTAATTGTGTATACAACTGTGACTTCTCTCTAAGCCTTGGCATATAAAATTCTCTAGAAGTTAGAAGCATCGTCTTTTGTACTCCGAAATGTCCTTCTTCGTGCTTTTTACTAATTATTTCCTTCTCCATGTTTCTTGGTACGACTACCAGTTGAAATCCACTTTCTTCTTTCATTAGGATGCCATTTTTTATGAAGAAATTTCCATATGATGGTTTTTCTTGGACCACTGTTTTGATGGAGCAAATAAACTCGTCTGCTTCTTAGGCCTATTTATCCTTGCGGTTACTTCCTGTTCCATTACTGCGATCAATGGTGCTCTGCTGAGAGTATCTACGTGAACCATTTTTCTCGATGATCTATTTTCTACTTCGAACTCGTAGTCTTGAAAATACATTTTCCACTTTTGAACTGCATTTGGTAAATCTTTTTTGTTCATTGTTTGGCGAAAAGCAGCACAATCTGTCACAACCCTAAACTTGTTTCCTAAAATGTAGATGCGAAATTTTTTTAAGGCCCTAAAAACTGCATATACCTCAAGTACATAACTGTGCCACTTTTGTTCAGCTGGGTTGTTTCTATGACTATAATAGTACACTGGATGAAATTTTCCATTTTCGTCGCCTTGCATTAAGATTGCCGCTGTTCCCACTTTACTGGCGTCCGTATGCACTTCTGTTGGTGCATTTTGGTTGAAAATCGCTAATACTGGATTATTTATTAGTGCTTCCTTTAATGTAACAATTGCCTGTCGTTCTGTTGCAGTAATATTAAATTTGCTATCTTTTTTCAGCAGACCCGTTAGTGGCTGTGCTACAATCATTTTTTTTCCATTGTGCTCCTTTAATCCCTCATGGGACATAGGGCGGAAACAGTTGCCCTCCAGCGGACTCTGTTTTGCGCGACAGCTCTCAGCTCCGACCAGGATCTCCCAGTTGTTGCGGCTTCTGCTAGTAGGGTTCTCCTCCACGTTGTCCTAGGTCTTCCAACTCGACGGGATCCTTGCGGATTCCAGTCGAGGGCCTGTTTGGCTAGATTTTCGTTTTCGCGTCGCAAGGTGTGGCCAACCCAATTCCATTTCCTTCGTCTGATTTGGTCGTCTATCCTTTCTTGGCCGGCACGGCGCCATAGTTCTTCGTTTGAAATTCTATCCTGCCAGCGGATTTTTAGGATACGACGCGGGTTGACGAAGACTTGTAGGCGCCCTGTGATGAATTGGGTGACTTTCCATGTTTCGCAACCGTACAAAAGTACTGCCTTCACGTTGGAGTTGAACCGCCGCAATTTGGTGTTAGTTGAGATCTCCGTTGATCTCCATATGCGGAACAGGCATGCATATGCGCCTCGTGCTTTATTTATTCTGGAACTGACATGTTCTTCTGCACCGCCATTTTCGGTAATAATACTACCGAGGTAGCAGAATTTATCGACCAGTTCCACGTCACGGTTATTCAGCGCAGTCCGTTCAATGGTGTTTGCATTTATCCGCATTTCTTTAGTTTTAGTTGGATTTAGCCTTAAGCCTGCTGGACTACTTTCTGTTGCCAAATTGTTAATCATGTTTTTGAGGTCCTGGTGTCTGTGGGCCAGCAAACAGATATCATCTGCGTAGTCGAGATCCTTAAGGCGGTCTACCAAACCCCATTGTATGCCGCCTGTTCTACTATCTAGAGCGCCGACAAGGATGTCATTTATTACTATAAGAAATAGTAAAGGCGAGAGTAGGCATCCTTGTCGTACTCCTGAGCTCACCTCGAAGCTGTCGGATAATTTTCCATTATGGAGAACTCTGCATTTGGAATTGTTATATAGGGCTTTTATCAATTCTATTATTTTATCAGGCAGTCCCCGTCGCCGTAGTGCCTGCCATATAAAGCTCCTATTGACCGAGTCGAACGCTTTCTCATAATCTACGAAAGCAAGGTAAAGTGCTACAATTGCGTATGAATTAATAAATTTCCTAAAAAATCCTGTTAACCCAAGAAATGCCTGTATGTTTTTTATATTTTTCGCCTCTGGGAAGTTTTTAACAGCTTTGATCTTTTCGTGTGACGGTTTTATTTTTCCTTTGGCTATTGTATGTCCTAAAAACTGTATTTCCTGCTTTAGGAACTTGCACTTTTTCAAATTAAACCTTAATCCATTTTTAGCTGCCGTCTCAAAAACTTGTTCTAGTTTTCTGAAATTTTCATCTACGTTTTTTGACGCGATAATCATATCATCCATATAGACATTAACCACTTCTTTTCTTACCAAATCTCGAAAAATCAATGAAATAAATCTTAAGAATACTGATGGGGCAGTAGCAAGTCCGAATGGTACTCTGTTAAATTCGAATTGTCCATCTGCCGTTACAAATGAAGTGTATTTCTTGCTGTTTTCATGTATGGGCACATGAAAGTATCCGTTTTTAAGTCTAGTGTTGTAAAAACTTCTGCATCTTTAAGATTATCAAGGATGTCTTCCATTAGCGGCGTTGGAAAATGTTCTCTATTATTCGGTTTTTTTATTTTTCTGTAGTCGATACACACCCTTGGGGATCCATCCTTCTTTTTAGTGATAACCACTTGGCTACTAAATGGTGACGTTATTTCTTCTTTGATCCAAATTTCGATTTGTTTCGCGACGGCTTCGTTTTCCTTTATCGGAAACCTCCTTGGCTGGTGATAAATTGGCGTTTCATCATTTAGGATAATTGTCATTTCCACGGGGTACTCTTTTAATGCTTTTGACTTGTAGTTCTCAATTTTGTCTTTTATTAATTTCTCATATTTGGCAGGTACATCGATATCTATTTCATTTTGAACTTGTATTTGCATGATGTGTGGTTCTTCTTTGGCTTTAAAGAATGTTGGTCCAGTTTTTCCGAACATAACTTCTGCTTGAGATATGTAGTCTACTCCTATTATGACGTCATAGCGTATGCTGTCATATGGTACAATCATTATTGTCCCAAACAGCTCAACTTCATCAACTTGTATGTAACCTTTGATTGACCCTAAAGTACTTGTCTTTCCTGCTCGAATCCTACTAAATTAATTTTATGATTCTCCATCTGCTTTTGCTTAAGTTTCTGGAATGCTGTGAGTTTCATTACTGAAATATCCGCCCCTGTATCGATTAAAGCCTGAAATGATTCGTTATTAATTATTATTGTTATTAAATTGAGTAAATGTATTGTGTTGATATGTTTTTTCTCGAATTTCCCGGTGCAGCTGCTGGCCATGTGTCCGGTTCCGTTGCATTTGAAACATTTTGTTTCATTTTTACAGTCCTTTCTCTAGCGATCTCGGCTTCCACCGTTGAAACAATGAATATCCGTTACTGTTGATCGTCTCGCTGAATAAAAATTGTTTCCAGTTTTCACATTTTTATTTTCTCGTAGATTAGCTTTAAATTAATTTCATGTAGTCTTCATATTTGCTTTTTAATTCCGAAAGATTTCTGACGCCATACAGCATACTTTTGCGCTCTTCACAACCTGGTAAACCATTGATGACATATTAGTCCATTCAAAACGCGGGGGGGGGGTGTTCCAAAATAACACCGTTAAGAAAATCGAACCCTAAAGGTTTTGGGGTCGCTGATCACGAGAATCGAGGTCCCGCGGTCCTAAAACATGGGCGTCCCCCCTAAAAATGCAAAAAACACCCCTTTTTGTATAATCGTACATCACATTACATTCCTCACTAAATTAGTTTATTACTTCAACTTCCAAGTAACAGCAATTAAAATTTACTAAAAACAACAGGTAGTTCGGTCTGTGCCTTGAGCACCTCACTATAGAGTCTGTTGGAGTTAGAGCAGTGCTGTATTCTTGTGTTTTCATCGTCTGGTTGATACCTTTTGATATTGAGCCTATCATTTTCATTCAAAGTGGTCGTTTTGAATGTTCTTAATGAATTTATTGTTCGCATCATGTTCTATATTGACAAAGAACGTATTGAGCGGATCTTTTGTGCCCCTTTTGCGAGCACAAACTATTTCACCTCGTACTTTATTCCCAGTTTTTTCAATAGCTTCAATAATTTCTAGATGCGGAGTTGTATAATGAAGATGCTTGATGACTATTTTTTGATATCGCTCGTCTTTTCTAGTAAAGGTATGTCCAATAAGTCCCTTGCTACGTATATGTCCAATCAGTTTTTTGTATTTCTCGATATTTGTCGATGAAATGATAAGTTGGTTTTTAGAAGCTACTTTGTAGGTGTAATCATCCCTTTCGATTACTTATTTATTTATTTTTTTATTTTTTTATTATTGGTGGCGGTTTTGGAGGTTTCTTTACTTTATTGAGGGCTATTGAAGGCTCGTCGCAATTTATATCCTCGTCTACGGTGAGAGCAGCGAATCTGTTAGTTGTACCCGGCGTGGCGGGATTTGTAGAAGAAATTTTCCTGTGTATTTTTTGTTTACGATTCCTTATATTACCATCTTGATCTTTTGATGGTGATTGTGTTTCATCCGGTGATGTATTTCTTTTATTATATAATTTAGGGATCCTTTGCCATGTAATTTTTGTATTGGTTTCTTCCTCAGTATCTGCTTTTTGGCCTTGGTTTTGGGTTTTAGGTAAAATATTTTGATTTTCCTTGTTGGTTTGTGGTAACGAGCTGATGGAGTGTCGGAGTTCTTTTGTGGGGAACATACTTTCTAGTAGCGTTTTCTGTATGAAGTTTGATTGGGGTCGCTTCAACGTTACTTCGTTCTCTGGAGCTTTTGCCGTTGTTTCCTTGGATCCACTGGTAGTTAATTTTTTAGATGGGTCAAGCAATAAATGGCCTCCCCCAGAATCCATGAGCCCAGCCTCTAATGAGGATGGATTTTCCAGAAAGACTGGATTACCACCTGGGGTAGTTATATCTTTTGTTTTCTCCATTGCCATATTCCATAGTTGTTGTGGTTTAATTTCGGAGTTTCCATCTCCTAGCCTTCGGGAAGCCAATCCCTGAAATGTACAAGGCAGAACACTCCCTCTCTCGTTGGTTCCTGGCCAGCTTACTACACTGGGGTTGGATACCCAATCGTTCTACTGGTTGCTCAGGTTACAGGTTACACCACGTGAAGGTGAGGGTAGGAATTGGATAGGAGAGGCTATGTAGCATAAGGTTGCTTATATTTCGCTTCACTATCTTATTTGGAACCCTGTATGTTTTATATGAGCACGTTTTTATAAAGAATTTTGCAGCACCGCTTAACTGTCTACGGGCGAATATAACTTTTTCTGCATTAGACCAATTACTAAGTTCCGCTATTTCCTCGAATTCCTGGAACCACGAGTCTACGGAAAAATTATCTTCTCCTGAGAATTTCGATATCAAATTTTCAATATCTTTGATCGAAACGCCGCTGGAGGTTGCCATTGCCTTTGGTTTGACTTCTGATATTTTTGTTGTTAATTTTTTTTGTGTTTTCTTCTAATTCACTGTCGTCTGCTGATTCTACTGTAATATCCAAAGCTTTTGCTAGTCTCTTTACTAACACTCTTTTTGTCCCCGTTGTGTCCAACTGTAATTTTTCTAATTCAGCTTGTAATTCTTTCACTTTCTTTTTTCGCAACGTGTTTATGTCCATGACCTGGTCCCGATTTTTTTTTTCAGAGCATTTCTTCGTTACTATTCTTTTTTCGGCACCTCAATGAAATCGATATAGTTTTTAGTTCGCGCGATATCGTGCAGGTACAAAAATCACTTAAGTCATTTAAACCAAAAAACCGCTCGACCGAATATTATAACTAGTTGGGATGTGGGTTCGACCCTTTCGGTCCACACGATCAACTTCCCAGTATGATGGAGTTGAATATTATGATTGGATATTTTAATAATAAATGAACAATAGGCAATGTAGAATATATGTATAATACCGAGAATTTGTCACAATTATTTATCAATATTTTCGCTAAAATGTCAAACTAAATGTGCGCACTTACAAGATTAGGATGACGAAAATATATATAAAATTGATGTATTAATGTTTTTCGGAACCTCAATGTAGTCGATATAGTTTTTAGTTCGCGCGGTATCGTGCAGGTACAAAAATCACTTAAGTCATTTAAACCAAAAAACCGCTGGACCGAATATTATAAAAATCTTTTCAGATTATATTGTCGCTAATACGCTTCGAACGGCACCTCAAAGAAGTCAATATCTTTCGTGGTTCGGGCGATATCGTGCAGGTACAAAAATCACTAACGCCGCTTAAACAAAAAACGGCTCGACCGAGAAAATCTTTTCAGATCACATTTCGGTTAATACGCTTCGAACGACACCTCAACGAAGTCGATATCTTTTATGGTTCGCGCGATATCGTGCAGGAAAAAATGACGACATCCGTACACACACACACACATACTTCCTCCCAATTTTTTGCTTAAAATGCTCCTGGGACCTTGAAAGATGAAAATACGTTGAAATTTTCCATTTCGATTTTCGGACCGATTACAATAACTTCCTATACTGGGAAGTTAACCTGGTTTTTAATATTTAATGTGAAATCATGAGTTTTATTAGGAGACGTGATCCTATAATGTTTAACTACACCTTTTCAGATGAGGGGAACCCTCGTGTTAATTGTGTTAAAGTTCTAGCGATTAGATTTGATAGTAAGCTGGATTTTTCCACTGCATCAACTATATCTCAGGTACGTGGGGCTTGACGAAATGCTTCAACCAGGGTTTCGAGCTCTGTAAATTTTAGGTGCGGGTACGGGTTCGGGTTCAATACATTCAAAGTTAGTGGGTTCAGGCTCGGGTTCGGTTTTAGGGGTTTAAGCTTTTTCCCAGAAAAAAATTGTATATATGTACTGTTTATTTTAAAACGTTATTAACTTCCCAGTATAGGGAAATTATTGTAATCGGTCCGAAAATCGAAATCGAAATTTTCAACTTATTTTCATTTTTCAATGTCCCAATAGCATTTTAAGAAACAATTTGAGTAGTATGTGTGTGTGTGCGTACGTACACCCAGCGGGAAATGTAATGGCTAGGTAAGCGAGGTGGTAATGAGATGGACCCATTACCTTTGCGATGAAATAATAGCTTACTTTTACAGAGGGATGTCCTAGGGCGGTAAATACTTACTGTAGACATTCGAAGATTTATTTCCTGCTACATTAGGTGAGAGTTTTACTAGTAGGAAATCTTCTTGACTGCACTTGGTCACGATCCACTCCGATTTTGAGGACGGAATACACTCAAGAAAAGAGACTTCGATAAGCCAAAGACAAAGAATAACAAAAGCACATCAAATTTCCAACGAAAGTATTTCACAAGTCATTACCTAGTCGCTTACCTATCCATTATAATGTAAAGACCTCTATTTTCCTAAATTTGCAGTTGAGTTTTTCGATTACCAGGTAAGGCGGTTACACAAATCACCCTTACATGGTAATGGATTGTTTCTTGTCTGAAAAGCCTAAAATTGTAAGGTCTTACCTAAAGTAATATTGAGTAATCCAAAATGTAATAACCCGGCTCATTGTAGGTATTTCAGTTTGATTTAAATTTTACAACATCGGTATCATTACCCTTTCATTTACTGCTCATTACTTAAGGTAATGCCTCAACTATTTTCTTACTCGAAATTCAATAATATGTAAGTTTTCTATTTTTGCACACTTTATATTCTTTTATCTCTTTAGTCTCCTTTTACTGCTAAAGCCGCCTTTGATCATAAATGGTGGGCAGCAAGCACTTACATCATCACAATATAGTAATTGCTGTTTTCAGCAGTTACATTTCCTGTCTGAAGTAAGTTCTTACCTGTAATGGAGATAGTAAGCACTTACCAGCCTAGGACATGCCCATGTAAAAGTAATCGGTTCTGTAATAAGGAAAGTAATCGATTGATATTACCAGTAACATCTTACAGAAGCAAACCAAAAAAGATAACGACTTCGTTGAGGTGTCGTTCGAGGCGTATTAACGGAAATATGATCTGAAAAGATTTTTATAAAATTTGGTCGAGCCGTTTTTGAAGTGTTAACTTCTTTAGGCACGATTGGCACCTTTTCGCCGGGGGTAAAACAAAGAATTCGCGACACGCGCACTTTGTTGCACACCGGTTTCTGGACACTTGTGGCAATAGACAGCAGCGATGGTGACACGCGCATTTTATTGCGCACCCATTTCTGGCCACTTGTGTCTATGCAACTGGCTAGAGCATGGAAACTTTTGGTTTAGCTCCACCTACGTACTATATACAATGTACTGCATATTATGTACTATGTTCTGAAAAAATTCAGATTGAATCCAGTAGATTCCCATAAAAATTTAGATTCGCGACTTTGGCTGAATATAATATGACGTTTTTGCAAATTTGCACAATGTTTAAAATAGCTAAAATTTCTGCTTTTTTTTTGTTTAAATGGAAAAACTAAAGTGTCAAAAAGACCTTAAATGGATAAGTTTTGCTAATATCTAATAAACTTGATGGAATGAGACCCGCTCTAAACAAAGTGAACTTTTTTGGATTATGCACAGCTTTCCAACTAAATATCACTTGTCATAATCCGTCAACCTTTGAAAATCGTGCAAAAATTACTTTACCCTTTACAAACATCATGAATTTTCCACACCTTGGATCAGCACTTTTTTAACGGGGAATTGTTTTCTACGTCCTACAGTTTCAATAAATTGCGGTTCATCCCGGGATTTCCAGCAGTTACCGATTTTTTTTCTTTTTGGTTAAGTCTGACAAGTACTTAACATTGATTAGTTTTGTTAACATCTCCGGAAAGCTTTGGAATTTAAAAATGAAGTCCCAGCTTCCCAGTTTATCAGCTTCTACACGCTTAATACGAATTCGAACGCCCGCTTTATTGTAGCGAACGAAGTATGAAGGAAATGTTTGTTTGCTAACGTTCAGGAAAACAAACTCTCTAGAAAAATCTTGTGGATTTACCACTGTTATAGTTATTTGAACTAGCTTCTCTCAGGATTACTTTATCACCAGTTCTGATACTAGTCAATTTCCCACTAGTGCTAAATGTATTATTATTTTGTAAGAAGACAGTTTATACCTTCTACGTTCACCATACTGGGAACTTGATCATGTGGACCGAAGCGGACAAACCCACATCCCAACTAGTTTACTGATGCTTTTAATTGAAAATTTTTCCAAAGATACTTCAGAAAGTATATTATCCCACCAAAAAAACATTAAAAATGTGAATTAGAAGTTCGTGGGCGCGGAAATTATTTATTGGGACAATTTACAACACACTTATTACAAAAAGAAGTGATATGGATTAGTCAAGATGAATCGTTAATAGCATGAAATAATTAAACACGTGCATTTACGAACGAATTCAAAATTATACAACTGCCAATTTTTATTTAAAACTCAATAAAGTATTATCAACCGCGAAAAAGTTGGCTGGCGCGTTCGTTGTATACCTAGCATGAATCTTTCCTGTCCTTCGAAATGTAACAAATTTTATTAGAAACACTATAGACTGAGCCACACTGAATTCGTTCGTAAATGCAGGTGTTTAATTATTTCATGCTATTAACGATTCATCTTGACTAATCCATATCACTTCTTTTTGTTATAAGTGTGTTTTAAACTGTCCCAATAAATAATTTCCGCGCCCACGAACTTCTAATTCACATTTTTAATGTTTTTTTGGTGGGGTATCACTCTTTTTTGTTTTAATACATTCTAAAATAAAAAATAAATAATCTTCTGTATAAAGAAATATTATGTATTTAATTGTTCATTATATTTTTTTATTTATTTTATAAGTAGGTAATAACAAAATAACAAAATGCAGGAATTCAAATTAATATTATTGCCTTTGTAAAAAAACATAAGCTCCTTTCGAGTTTCTCGGCCAAGATTTTTTCTGCACTATGGAATCATTGATCCATAACCAGCTCGTAATGCACTTTTTTTATTTAATTTATTGCCTAATAAAATGATTTTTTGAGTTTATGAAGGTATAGTTAGAAGATTGATCTGATACTACATACATATTTGATGATGGATAAATGAAGTACCATTGCGAGTAACTAACTGAAAGCTACAGATTGGGGGTGGAAAAACCATTTAAACGGAATAAATACCTAAATTTACCGAAAAGAAATTAATTCCTGAAAGTTTGCTTAAATCTATCTGCTGCAGCTGTGAAACTGGTTGTGATAGTAAAAGATGTGGCTGTCGAAAGCATGGAGTAAAATGCTCCCTTTTATGTTCCAATTGTACCGGAGCCAACAACTGTTCAAATTCTGAAAATCAACCAATGGAAGATCTCAGCGATTCGGAGGAGATTATTAATAATGAAGATTGTGATGAGCTTGAGGACCTTCACGAAGTCGATGACTTTATTGAAGATTCTCAAGAGATTGAAAAATGTTTTGAGTTTCATGATCAACAGCCTCTCTCCAAAAAAATGAGGTATGAATAATTCTTTTATCACATAACAGCATTCGAGTACGCGAACACACTTATTATTTAAACACGGCATAGTCTTCACTCATGGGCAATTGTATTTAGCAGCCAGTAGAGTGTAATATACAATAAAATGTAATATGTGACATTAGGAAATAATAAAAGTTGGTTTTTTGGCATTGCTTTTTCCAACTATAAAAAATTTGTTTCATTTTTCAATTTGGTTTTATTCTTCTCGAAAAATTTTGTTATTGAAGACTTATAGACTTAGAAAATGGTGCTCGAATGTCGAGTGCTGGGTTCTACCAGTAAGTTTTAATGTATAAGCCAGCACAAAACGTAGAAATATTTTTTTTTTGGCCTAAAACTGTAATTTTTTCCTTGCTTTCTTGGGTGAAATAATTGTTTAAACAAATTTTTTCACATCTGAAACTGTTACCTGAAGCTCCCTTATAATATATTACATTAAATTTACAGTTTTGCGCCACTCTTAAAGCTTTATGTCAAAGAGAGATAAAGAATTAGCGAAGTTTACGGAAAAATCGATATTTGAAAAAGGATGTTTTTGGTTTTTCGAATTTTTCTCGATGTTTTTCTATTGTGACACTGTCATTTTTTTACACAATCTTAAAGTAGAGGATTCAACGAAAAAAACCCGTCTTCAAAATTTTCAAAATCAAAAATTCGTTCGCCAACTTTTTTGATTGAAAATGGGGCCTTTTTTTTTAATTAAGGTTATAAAAACAAAACTACACAACCAACCGCTTTGAAAAAAATTGGCCCTTTTCGAAAAATGAAAATCTACATTTTCCTCAAATTTCATTAAAATTGGATCATTTTTGTAAAAGATAAAAATGATAAACGAAAAACTTGGTTTTTGACGTTTTTCTCCATTTTTTGAGGTTATGTCGAAAAATGGTTTGAACAAAAGCTCTAGCTAGATCTTTTAATTATCTACAACGTTTACATTTAACGTTTTTCGATAGGGGGTCTAGTTTTCTCAGAAATCTAAAACTAAAACTCACATTTTGGCTCCCCGCCCCCTTTCCGGTCATCTGCTGCGGTGCTCTCGATTTTTCCTTGTTTAAGTAGCATTTATCCTAAATTTATCCCACCTTCCATATACTGCTAAGATTTTTTTTCTCAAAAATTATCTGCACTGGTCTAAATATGATTATATAACATTATATAACAGCTTCCCCTAAAAATTTCGAATCTCAATACTCCTCACTCTCATAATCTTCTCAAGATATATCGTATAATAGTATTTTCACCTAATTATTTATAGAAAATATAAAAATTATAATTTTACCAGGATACGGAAGTTTTCACGTAAATGTTGTACAGGTATTTATGGGTCCGATATGTACCCACAGACAGCTAAATATTTAAACTTCAACGAATATTTAATATTTTTAGAAATAAATTACAATTACAAAATCGGCAAAAGTAGTAACAAATTTCAAATCGTGATTTGAAATTTTGCTGTACATTTGTACTATGAACTACATTTCATATGTTTTTTTATATTTGTAGTACCTAGCGCTATCATACACCATAGTTGCGACTAATTATTTATTTGAACACTTTTTGCTAATCATCGAATGCCATCTGGCATCAACAGCGCGAGAAAAAATTTGTCGAATAACTAGTAACGATATATTGAGTATACTATATTGCTTATTAAGTTTTACTTATCATTCCCTTTCATTTGATACCCTTGTCGAGGGGTATGTTAAGAAAATGGTAATCCGCCCTCTTCAGATGACCGCTGTGGATCTAACGGTATATTGAGTATACTATATCGCTTATTGTGTTCTACTTATCCTTCCCTTTCATTTGATCCCCAAGTCTAGGCGGATGTTAAGAAAATGGTAATCCGCCCTCTTCAGATGACCGCCGTGGATCTTACGGTATATTGAGTACACTATATCGCTTATTGTGTTCTACTAATGATACCCTTTCATTTGATACCCATGTCGATGGGCTATGTAAAGAAAATGGTTATTCGCCCTCTTGAGATTACCGCCGTGGATCTAAATATATTTTGAGTATACTAAATCGCTTATTGTGTTCTACTTATCATTCCCTTTCATTTGATACCCATGTCGAGGGGATTGTGAAGAAAATGGTAATCCGTCCTCTTGAGATGACCGCCGTGGATCTAACGGTATATTGAGTATACTATGTTGCTTATTGTCTTCTACTTAAGATACCCTTTTAATTGATACCTATGTCGAGGTGGTGGTGAGGAAATGGTAGTCCGCCCTCTTGAGACGGCCGCCATGGATAAAAAGATATAGCTTATTGTACTCTACTTATCATACCCTTTCATTTGATACCCATGTCGTAGGGGTTGTGAAGAAAATGGTAATGCGTCCTCTTGAGGTGGCCTCGGTGGATCTAACTATTTATTGAGTATACTATATTGCTTATTGTATTCTACTTATCGTACCCTTTCATTTGATACCCATGTCGAGGGGGTTGTGAAGAAAATGGTAATCCGCCCTCTTGATATGACAGCCATGGATCTAACCAGATATTGAGTATATTATATCGCTTATGGTATTCTACTTATGATACCCTTTCAATTGATACCTATGTCGAGGTGGTGGTGAAGAAATGGTAGTCCGACCTCTTGAGACGCGTACCATGCGTACACTTTTTGTTAATCATCGAAATGATAGGGAATGTTATTTGACATCAACAGTGCTGGATTTGACTAACTTGTAACGAATATGTCATATTTTTAGAAATAAATTATGATTACGAACTCGGCATTCGGTATTTCAAAATGTTACTGTACATTTGTACTGTGAACTTCATGTTTTTTATAGTACCTTAGTTGCGACTAATCACTTTAAATTAATACATTTTGTTAATCATCTAATGCCATCTGGCATCAACAGTTCGAGTTAACACTTTTCGACTAACTAGTAGCACCATCTCATTTATTGAGCAATTGAAATAACTTATAGCGCCATCTGATAGAATAATTTTGAGTACCCACTTTTTTAGACTGAAGGAGAAGAAAAAAGTTCGATTCGAAATGTAAAAAATGTAAAAATAAAGAAAACGAAAATGATAGGAAAAAAAACTCATGGAATAATAAATTATTTATATTGTGGTTATCGGTTACAAATGAAAAATTACTTATATTGCTTATAAAAAGGTGATAAATCGCATAATTTTATAAAAAAAACACCTTGTTTTCTATGTTTAGGCGTAAATAAGGCATTAGCTGTTTGCCCTTACGAACTCGGCAAACTACCGCTTGCTTTGATAAGGTGTATAAAGAAACCAATATTATTCATATCTCCAACCAAAAAGTGAAAATATGCCTTTTTTCGACTTTAAAACCTTACGAGCCCAGGATAAGGTAAGGATGAATACTATTAAATCAAAACGACAACTATGCTGAGCGGCGGATAGTTGGCCAGAAGTGCAGGCGCATATGGGAATTGATCAAAAGAAAAATGGAGCAGAATCAGCATCGAACTACTGATATACAAATACAAATTCGGCTCCTCGACAAAGTGCAGTACTATTCATAATCCCCATAGAGGACCATCAACGAGGACTGACATACCAGGAACCGTCTTCATTTTCACTAATTGGAGTTATAAGATTTTTTTTATTTATTTACATAGTTCAATTTTAATTCGGAAATTTCAAATGCTGTATGACGAGCGGAGATCGATTTCTAAGCGAATGTTATATGTATTTCCATGTTTACTTGAAATTCCATCGCATTTAATCTTTTTAGTCGTTTGCTTTCCGCTCGGTTAGATTTCTTACAAGATATCGACATCTTTGAGCACGAAACGATTCCTAAATGAAATAAAAATTTCGCTCAGAAAAGTTACCACAATGTTGGGTAGCTTGTAGCGGAAGAAATAAAGCAGGAGTGAATTATTGGATTGACAGAAGAGAGATAAATAAAAAGTGATTGGCATAAATAATTTCGAGAGGAAAAATGTTTGATTACTGACTTTCGTGAAATAATATATTAATCCTCACTGGATTTTGTCCTGAAAATATTTCTACAACAACAAAACTGATGGTCCTTAAATCCAGCAAAATAGTACATACATATATGTACCTAGTAGTTCATACAGTCAATGCTGTTGTTATTTTTTGCTGGTCGAGAACATTTTCACTTTTAATACATGGACATTTTTTACTAAAAGGTAGTCGGTAGTTAAAGAAATTATTTGGCCATAATAAAAAGTAACGCTATTTGAAAGAATCATAAAACAAAATTGAGATACGGGTTGATTCAAAAATAACTGGTACAGAGGTCGATCGTACTGCTGCCTCGTGGAAACTGAAATGAAGAAACAACAGAAAGGAAGCAAAGATTAGCAAAATAGGAAAACCTCAAAAGATAGAATAGAATAGCTTTAAATCAACAATGCAGAACGAAATAGATCCATGAGGACCGAACAAGGCAAGGCGTATGCGTGATTATGCTGGATATAGAGCACGATGATAAGGCGAGGCTCGCACAAATTAACTGGGAACCGAGCAACATTTACCTTAGCCTGTCATTCTACTAAATTGTCAAGTTTGCTGAAAAATAAAATCTCAGAAGTTAACCAGTATACAAGATCCTTAGGAGATTTGCGAATATGCCGAATGCATCGCCCTTTTTAAAATTGTTCAACCAAATGGTAACTCTAAGATGAGAAACGCCGTAGTATAGTTTTTTCTAAAAATCCAGGTAGTGCAGGTTCATATAGTGTGGGGCGAACGGCTAACAAAGTTGGGGGTCTCGGTAGTCTAGGGGTAAGGCGAGAGGTCACAGAGGTCCCGGTTTCGAGTCCCGGCCAGCCCCTCCCTTCGCCTTTTCCACTTTCCCACCCACATAACTTTCCCCTCTTTACATTCCTGATTCCTCTTGTCATAGCCTTCGCTAGTGCTTCCCCGCTCCACCAAGCGCATGTCATCGGTTGGTTGATGAGATGCAACTGTTTTCAGGAGGCATAATACCCCAGCGAGTTGTTTCTCGATGCCCCGATGCTAGAGTCCCGAAATGGAGGTAGGTTGAACAATAAAAAAAAAATCGCGGCTAGGTTGTGGCAGCTCCTTCCCACTTCTCTCTCTCTCTTCCGACTGGAGCTGCTGTTCGACATTGCACTCTATACGAAGGAAATAGATTGTCGAACAGTACAAGCCTCTAGTCTATCACATAAAAAAAAGACCTCGGAATGTGGTGGCACCACTGACATATAGAATGGTCAGCTCATGAGGAATTTTTCATGGCACCAATTTGTTCCATAGGCTACAAACCTTTTTTCACTCCATGTAAACACCGGAATCACTTTTGAAATTTACATTTCTTTAAATACGTACTTAAAACATTAAAATAACACAAATATTTTGTTTAAAAAAATTAATAAACACTATTTTCAATTTTTCACCTTTTAAAATGCCTTTTTTTCATTAATTTCCAAATTTTATGTGTATCTGATTTAAGTTCTTAACGCCTGTTTTAGCAACTGACATTCTGTATGTCAAAATCCGGGGGTCTATGGGAAAAAAAGCAAAAGATATAAACATCACTAGTGCAAAAGGGAAAATATAAAATCAGGTCTGATTTTACTTCTGAGTGCTTCTGTCAGTTTGGGGGTCTATGAATGAGTGCGGCAACTATACTTTTGGGTGCCATCGATTTGTATGGAATAATTTCAGATGAGCAGTCCATTATTATATGTCAGTGGGTGGCACCCGATTTGTCACTTCTATCAAAACCCGAGAAGAGTCACTACAGACTCCTAGTAGATCTGTTAGCAAGTCCTAATCGCACCTCCCGCGGTGCGGTGTTTTAAGTCGGTTGGGTTGAGGGACACCATTGCTACGAATCGACAAACAATGCCTCGGAACGGGATGGAAAACGCGACGACGACTTTAGTTTTTCGAACCAGGACACGAATCCGATCATGGAAAGTGAGAACACTGCTTGCTGATTAACGGCTAGATGAAGTCCTCAATGAGATGAATTGATATAAAATCAAGATCATAGGACCAAATGGAAAGATACGGGGGAACATATCTGCCTAAACGGCGAGTCCTTCTTATATTCTAGGAAAAACGACACTGAAAGCTGTATGAGTGGCGTTGGCGTAATACCAGAAGCCAGATCCAGCCTCATTAGCTGGTCACCAGTTTCTGAGATGATTATTGCCGTACGCCTGCGTACCAGACTAAGAAGTTCTACGGTAGTTCAATGCTACGCTCCACCTATAACTGAAGACGCAGAAGATGACATCAAAGACCATTTCTGTATGCGACTGAATGAGTTTTTTTGCTCTATTCCAAGGAAAGACAGCATTGTATTAATGGATGACTTAATGCTCAGATTGTACCCAATAGGATATCAAGGCATAGGCCAGGCCAGCAACGGTGAGCTTTTCGTTGACTTTTTAGTAAGTGGAACCTACTTTTGTCCCAATAATATTCACAAGGAAACCCGGGTGTCCTCTGATGGTAAAATAAGAAACCAGATAGATCACGTGGCCATTAGTCGCAGATGATGAACTATTTTAGAGGAAGTCAGGTGCTTTAGGGGAGCAGACACTGGAAGTGCCCACCATTTGATAGTAGCAACTATTCGACACAAAATTGCCGCAATCAGAAACGTCCAACGGTTTATCGCAGACTTCTGCGGCTAGCATTAAAAGCCGAGAATTAGCTGGGAAACTACAACAAACCTTATACGCCCGCTCAAAGTTGCTTGCAGTGGACGATGTTTGTATGAAGTTCTTTATGTTGGATCTGTCGCGCATAGCCTCGTGTAGCCGCTCATGTAGCCGCAGCGCGTACCCGCTCGAATACGGTTCCAGTGGACGACCAGCCTTAAACGTGTGAAAATCAAACATTATGTGACTTCGTTTCCTACACACATCCACAATATATCCGGAACTACGCTTTCCTACCTGAGAGCTTCACGACCTCTTTTTACAGTCACTCGGTACCAGAAAGCCCGCGGGGCAAGTCATGACTGACGATTTTTCTAAGTTTACCTTATTGGCACTTTCGTGCCAATTAACGTAAATGAAAAGAATACTTGAAATAAAAACTATGATACTTTATTGCAATTATATTTTGTCTACTTTGCGTAAGTGAGTTATGCGTGCCGTTCCGAGACTGGTCTACTCGAGAAGTGATTTGCTGCTCGTCTTCCGCTTCCACTGAACTTGCATGGATCTGTTTGTAGCGGTTGCGATCGTTGGCTGTTTCCGGTCGACGGTTGCGTTCGCTACATCACTCCCCCTTCGGCGGAAGAAAATTTGCTGTACGCTTTAAGTGATTGCACATTGATTGTGGTTGAACATTGATTGTAAAATGTATCTAGTATCTTATTTAATGTAATATTTCAATCTACCTATGATTCATACATTTGTGTTACTTAACTTAGTCTAGTATTGTGTGTTTTTTTTTTTTTATTTATTATAACAGTTCAATCTAATGATAGTGCATGCATTGTGTTGTTAAGCTTAGTCTATAATTTCTTTATTTATTTCTAGGAATTCAAATTAATTATTTTATTTATTAAAATCATTATTACTATTATCTGCATGCAAAATTATTACGTTATATGTATGTACATATTTATAAATTAACAATATTTTATTAAATTTTGAACATTACTTTCTTTTTGTTCGTTTCTGATCGAGTGATACGGTTGACAGTGAACATATCTTTATTTAAAACGAATGCTGGTTTTAGTCGGTCAATTGATATTAAGCAATCTTTTTCATTCATGCTGATTTTGTAAAATTTTTCGTTTCGTTGCAAAACTCTGAATGGTCCCGTGTATGGAGCGTGTAAGCTTCCTTTTTTTATCTCTTCCCTTACAAAGACATGTGGAGTTGTTTTTAAATCATGTGGTATAAAAATGTTATTTTGTTTACGAACTCTAACAGCTTTTGGTTTGATTTTATTTAATGAATGTTGGATTTGATTTGCCAAGGTAGTTGTTATTACCGTTTCCGGTTTGGTGTCTGAAGCGACGAATTCGCCTGGTAAACGTAGTGCTTGTCCGTACAGTATTTGCGTAAGTGAGTTATGCGTGCCGTTCCGAGACTGGTCTACTCGAGAAGTGATTTGCTGCTCGTCTTCCGCTTCCACTGAACTTGCATGGATCTGTTTGTAGCGGTTGCGATCGTTGGCTGTTTCCGGTCGACGGTTGCGTTCGCTGCCTAATCTAGTCATTTGTTCAAATTTTTTCTTAGCGGCTTGGTATCTTTCTGGATTAAGCCTTCTGGGTCGTGCTGAAGGTAATGTGCCTTGAGTGTGAATGTGGTGCACTATATCGTGCTTGACCATTGTGGTGAAATCAGGTGGAGTTTTAAGCGATGGGAATTCGTTAAGAATTGATCCATATTCTCCTTGAATGTGACATAATTTTGGCGTTACAGTTTCTACGTTGCGAGTAATACAATTCACTGAAAACATAGTAGTTTTATCGATTAGTTTTCGTTCGCGTATGTCGACTACCAGATTAAATTTATATAGTAAATCGGCACCAATGATTGCGTGCTCGATGGAAGCAATAACGAAGGTATGGTCAAACGTGCGTCGCAGGTTTAGATCTAGGGTTAATTGTTTAAATCCATAAGTGGAAATATTTGCGCCATTGGCGGCTACTAGCTTGAAATCGGATTGTCTAAGGGATTTTGGGTATAATCTTTTGGGAATAATTGATATTTCTGCACCTGTATCAATTAAGTAGTTGGTTTTTGTTGACTTGTCATATATGAATAAGCGGCGTGATTTTTTGCCCACATTCGTTGCCGCGGACGATGTGACTATTCGGCGTTTTTTGTTCCTACGTCGTTACCTGTTTTTTTACTACATGGTTGACAACATTTTTGTGCTTTATCACCGAATTTTTGGTGATACCAACACAGGTTTTGTTGATTTTTGAACCTATTTCTTGATTTTGATCTCAAAGGTGATTTATTGTTACTGAAGGTTCGCGTTCTAGAGGTGCTATGTTTTCGTGACCTAGATAATCTCATTTCAAGATTTTTAATACGTTGGCCTAAGTCTTCGACTAAGTTGGTAAGCCTTTCATTGTCGTTAGAGCTGTGGGAGTTGTGCTCTATCACTGAAACTTTAGTACCACTGGTGGAATCATAAATTTTATCTGCTATGAAAAATATTTCCTCTTGGGGGTGAGATTGCTCGACGGCGATAATGCATGCTTGCATTGAAGATGGGAGTTTATTCATCCATAGCTTGTGTAGTAAGGGTTTGTTTACTAGGCTGTTACCTCCTGCCAGGGACTCCATGTGTCTGAACAATTCGGAGGGCTTGTAATTTCCTAGTTCGACTTTGTGCAGTAAGGTGTCAAGCCTTCTTTCTTCCGAATCTTGGCTACGAGTGAGTATTAAGTTTTTTAATTGCTCGTATTTTTCTTGCTGAGGAGGGTTAAGTAATGAGTCGGCAACCATTTCCATGGTCTCCGCTGGCAGAGATGAGACAAGGTAATCATATTTGGTTTGGGATGTGGTAATACCCCTGAATTTAAATTGCGTCACAACTTGGAGAAACCAAAGGTCGGGGCGATTGTTCCAAAAAGGTGGAATTTTTAGAGAAGTGATATAGTGGTTATTAGATTGGGCATTATTGGAAATACTACCACTTGGCGCGATGTTTGTCTGCTCTTGCATCTTAGAGGTTGTCGCGTTTTGGTTCTCCTCATTCGCCATTGTTTGATAATTATACTGGAATTATGTTCGGTGCGTTGGGTACGTTTATGTGAACCTTATAACAAGAAGTCAGCTTTAAGGGACTATAAAATTAACTATAAATTAATTTAACGTTTAAAGAAAATAAAGTAATTGAAAAGGTCCTATTGTGGAAAACATACTACTCTAAACGAACAATGGCTGTTGTTGGGTCTACAAGCTTTTAGCATTCTGTTCACATTTCAAGTTAAATACATACATAGGTACATGTAAATAGAACACATGACTATAATTCTTTCCTAGCGAAAACCGTTTTAAAGTTATCAAATCTTATTCGTAATTTTGGCTTTGTATATTGTTATAAAATGAAATTCATGTTACTTTCTTTTTCTTTTGGGTTTATTATTATTATTGCTTTTTTAAAGGGAAACTCGAGTAATTATTTATATGTATCTTTTTGATTATCTCCTCTTAGGACGAAAGTTTTGCAACGAACTTGAAAAATATTTTATATATTTTTAAAAACTTCAAATTTCAACGCATACATGGTTTTAATTTTTATTCTTTAGAAAAATTGTATGAAAAAGAATTGCACCTTATTTGATATGCATTTGTTTTAAAGAAAGGCAAAAAAATTTTACTCACTATGATAATTCTTTTTGATTCCGTTTATTTTTGTTCCAGCATTCACTTTTTTTATGGTTCTTTATTAGATTTTGTTCATTGTCACCGCATCCTATTGTTATAATTATTTTTTTATATATAATGTGCTTTTAAATTGAACCTAAAATAATTTTTAAATTTCTATTAGATAATTGTATTGTTGGTTTACATCATTGGAAATTAACTTAACTTATGTTAAAGTTGCATGTTGTTTTTTGTACCGCTATGTTGCCTCGTTACTACCTATGGCGTTCCTGTTGCGTGTAACCCTTTCTAGCGTGGCTGCTAAAATCCACCTTAATTTTCGATTTCCCTGCTGATCTTGGTGTCAGAATTTTTATTCCGGCTATTTATTAATTTTGGTTGTTGCTTTTGGGATGATTTTATATTTGTTGTTGTTTTAATATGATCTTTCTGTTGCCATGTGGTCTGCATGAGGTCCCTTGTTGATAATATCGTCTCTTGGTATTGTTTTGTTATTTTTTTACTTTCGCTGCATTTGGCGAATTATTATTGAATTTGGCACTACGTTTTTGTTTAAATTTATATAAAAGAAATCCACATTTTTAGAGTTAAAATATAATGCTTTTTTGTAACACTCGATAATTTTTAGAATTTTATTTTTTTTTTTGTTCGGGGTCACCATTTATTGGCACTTTCGTGCCAATTAACGTAAATGAAAAGAATACTTGAAATAAAAACTATGATACTTTATTGCAATTATATTTTGTCTACTTTGCGTAAGTGAGTTATGCGTGCCGTTCCGAGACTGGTCTACTCGAGAAGTGATTTGCTGCTCGTCTTCCGCTTCCACTGAACTTGCATGGATCTGTTTGTAGCGGTTGCGATCGTTGGCTGTTTCCGGTCGACAGTTGCGTTCGCTACATACCTCTTGAAAAACAAGGCTAAAAAGCTTCACTCACATATCCCAACGAGCAAACTCTCCAGAGCAAAATTCTTGCACATTGCCCAACTAACAAACTCTCCAGAGAAAAACTCTTGGAAATTGTGAAATTATCTCATAAGACTCTCTTAACACTCTTCGATACCCTCAAGAAGATAGCTCTTGTAATAAGAATTAAATTAACACTCATAGTAGTATTATTATGAGATAATAAGTCTACTAGAGTTACTAAGCCTTTCATTCTCATAATGAGATAATGTTTATACTCTTATATTGAGTGCAAGAAAACCTCTCTTCTTATTGTGTCTTTTTTATTAAAGCATTACTCTCAAAGGCTTTAACTGTCAAAAAATGTCCTTATGAGTGTTATGACACTTATAAGAAAGTTCTTACAAGACTTCAAGTATATCCCTTCTTATATAAATGCTCTTATGAGACGAAAAATGTTAAAACATTTATAAGAAGACTTTTATTAGTGCAAAAAGACTACCATCTCATAACCAGAATTTTGTTCTTATAAAAAAACGTAAACCATCGAGCGGCCATACTTTCGTTTAATATAGAATTTTATACTGAAACGAAATTCCACAAATCAAGCTAATTTACCTAATTGAATATGCGCAAAGTATACAAAGTTATTTCTTTCAGATGAAAAATCAATTTAAAATAAATTATTGAGCGATACTAAAGCTTTTATTTTTTTCTTAAGAAATAAAATTTCAAAAAATATGTTAAAGTTTGATTATTTTTAAGGCGCTTTGATTTTTATCGAGGTAGAATGGTTGTTATTATCGGTAAAGTTTCAATCGCAATAAAATTGCGACTAATATTTTCGTTAAAAATCGAATTCTAAAGTTTATTATCATACATAATAAATATTAAATTCTTAAGTGTTATATTTTTCGAATAGATTTTTATGACAGTTATTTAGAGCAAATAACTCTCATAAAAATTATTTTATTCTAAACAACATCGCCTTTCCATATATTGCTCCCTTTCTAACAGTTCTGTTAAGGAGAGTATAGCTCTTACAGCGCCCTTATAGTTACCCTTGCAAAGAGAGCTAAGGTATTTTTATAAGACAAAAATAACTCTCATAATTGTGCCATTTAATTCTCACAACGCACTCATAAAGCACTTGTAGTGTTCTATAAGAGTAAGTTATGAGAGTGATACTCTCTTAAAAAAGTCGAATATCCTCTCATAAGACACTAGTAGAGTCTTATGAGACGAATTTTGTTACTTGGGTGTGAAATTGTCTCATAAGACTCTCTTAACACCCTTCGATAGTCTCAAGAACATAACTCTTATAATAAGATTTAAATTAAGTCTCATAGTAATATTATTATGAGATAATAAGTCTACTAGAGTTACTAAGCCATTCTCATAATGAGATAATGTTTATACTCTTATTTTGAGTGCTCTATTCTTATTGAGTCCCCGGATGATGATAAAGAAGAATTCTTCGAATTAGTTGAACGGGAACTTAATGCCTGCCCCAGGTATGATGTAAAAATCATACTGGGACATCTGAACGCCAAAGTAGGCCGGGAGCCCATATACAGGCAATATGTCGGCAACCACAGCTTGCATGAAAACCCTAATGACAATGGACAGCGAGTTGTAGAGATGGCAGCAAGTAAGAACTTGGTCGTGGCAAGTACTAGATTTGCGCGTAAAGATATCCATAAAGCAGCCTGGGTATCTCCTGATGGAGCCACTCGCAACCAAATAGATCATGTGTTGATAGACCGCCGCCACCTTTCGGGTCTGATGACGGTACGAACGTACCGAGGCGCCAACTTCGACTCGGATCACTATCCAGTTGGTATGGTGCTCCAGTGCAAACACTGATCGAAGAAGAGCTACAAAAACGTCGACTACGGTGGTTTGGACATGTTTGCCGAATGGATGATAACCGCTTGCCACGTAAACTTCTCTGGTGAGACCATCCTGCAGACTGGAGAATACAGCGATCGGCACCGAAGAAAACCTGGTTGAAGAATATCGAGGGTGACTTAAAGAATCAACGATTATCAGTTACCGAGGCTCGAGACACCGCCAAAAACCGAGAAGAATGGAAGCGAATCGTGAATAGAGTTCGGGACCCAGCGGCACCGACAGCAGCGTATCCGTTGCGGGGACGTCCTGCTCGGACCGCCAGCTAACGGATCAAAGAAGAAGAAGAAGATGGTGCTCCGAGAGCGCATTACAACGCTGAAAAGCTTTGTATCCGCTGATCAGGCTCGAATCAACACAGCTGCACTACGCAATGAAATGGCCAGAAACCGCCACGGTCATGGATTACAACTCGCCCTAAGTCCTGGGGATGAGATTCCGGGCGTCGACAAGAACTGGACCCGCCTTAAAAATACTGTCATTAGTACTGCTGATTCCATCTTAGGCAGAAGTCGTAAAGATCGGAACGACTGGTTCGATAATGAATGCAAGCTGGCAAGTGAACGTAAGAATGTTGCGTACCGAGCCATGCAGCAGCCTCAGAGAACACGGGCACGCGAAGAGAACTATAAAGAGCTCAGAAAAGAAGAAAAGAGAATTCACAGACGAAAAAAGGAAGCCTGGGAAAAAAATCTCGTCTGTGAGCTAGAACAGTACAGAGAACAACGGCCGCACCAGGCGCGGGAGTTCTACCAAAGAGTCCGCAGTATGACACAATTCACACCACGTTGCACATACTGCAAGGACAAAGAAGAGAATCTGATCATCAATCCTAAAGGCATCTTGGAGCGATGGGAAGAGCACTTTCATGAATTGCTAAATGGCGAGCTAACTGAGGATTCGGAGGCTCCACCAATATCTGATGACAATGCTATGCTGCCGCCACAAAGCATAGAAGAAGTTAGCAGAGCCATCTGCCGGCTCAAAAACAACAAGGCCTCGGGTGCAGACGGCATCGCAGCGGAGCTGGTTAAATATGGAGGGCCTACATTACACCAAGCGATTCATGAATTAATTGTGCAAGTATGGGAGCAGGAAGTGATGCCAGAAGACTGGAGAAAAAGCATCCTCTCTCCGGTACACAAAAAAGGAGATATCACAGCGTGCACTAATTATCGCGGTATAACGTTGTTGAGTACCGTGTATAAGATATTCTCCGCTATCCTACAAAACAGGATGGCCCCATACGCCAGAAACATCATAGGCCATTACCAGTGTGCCTTCAGCCCAGGCAAATCAACGACTGATCAGATATTCACCTTGAGGCAGGCTATGGAAAAATGTCTAGAGTTTCAAAACTCAATTCAACACCTCTTCATAGACTTGATAGCATAGCCAGGGTAGAACTCTACAAAGCCATGAGAGAATTCGGCATCCCCAACAAACTGACAAGACTATGTAGGTTGACCATGATCAATGTGTCAAGCCAAGTAAAGGTATCCGGAACACTGTCCAGACCAATCAACATCTATAATGGACTCCGGCAAGGGGACGGTCTGGCCTGCCTCCTTTTCAACCTGGCGTTGGAGAAAGTGATCCGAGATTCGGGCGTGACATCAAGGGGTACAATCTTCCACAAGTCCACCCAATTACTGGCTTACGCAGACGACATTGGCATCATTGGAAGAACAACAACAGCTGTACAAGAAGCTTTCACTCAAAACAAAGTACATTGTGGCCTTGTCTGGAAGAACACCTAACATTGGTCCCACAATCAAGGTAGAGGAACACTAGTTTGACGTGGTAAAATCATTTACCTACCTTGGGTCAATAGTAGCTGCCGACAATAGCATCGAACCAGAAATACGCGCACGACTGCTAAAAGCCAACAAAGCCTATTATAGTCTGTCAAGGCTCTTCAAATCCAAATATCTAACCATAACGTCTAAACTTTTACTATATAAGACGATGGTCTTACCCGTTCTCACATATGCATCCGAAACGTGGGTGCTTAGCAAAAAGCACTCAAACCTCTTGGGCGTGTTTGAGAGGAAAATACTTCGGAGGATTGTTGGCCCCGTATGTGAGGAAGGACGATTCCGGAGACTCTACAATGACGAGATCTACGAGCGCTATCGCGACATAGATGTTGTGAAGAAAATAAAGCTCGGTAGGCTCCGGTGGGCAGGGCATCTAGCTCGTATGAGTGAAGATGAGTCTGCTCGGACAGTTCTCTTCGGTAAGACCTATGGGGTGCGACAGCTAGGGAGGCCCAACCTTCGCTGGAAGGATGGCGTGGACCAGGACGCTCAGAGTTTAGGGATGCCAAACTGGATGACATCGGCTCAGAATCGGGACCGGTGGAGAGAACAGTTGCGCGAGGCCAGGACCGGAACCCGGTTGTAGAGCCGTTAAAGAAAAAGAAGAATTCTTATTGAGTTTTTTTTATGAGGCCTTTACTCTCAAAGGTTTTAACTGTCAAAATAATGCCCGTATGAGTGTTAAAGTGCTATGACACTTATAAAAAAGTTCTTACAACACTTCAAGTATGTCCCTTCTTATAAAAATGCCCTTATGAGACGGAAAATGTTAAAACATTTATAAGAAGAATTTTACTAGTGCAGAAAGATTACCATTTCATAACTATTCATTTTCATAACTATAACTATTCTTATAAAAAAACTTAAACCATCGACCCGCCATACTTTCCCTCAGTAAAATTTAAATCGCAACAAAACTGCCAGAAATCTAACAGACCTTCCACTATTTCGTTATCGCATTTTCATAATTCCGGCATTTATTGGGCAAAAAAGTTTTATTTCTAGAGTGTGTTAGGCCATTCGAACACGAAAGATCATGGTTCCAGAGCAAAAGCTTTTTTTGGGCAAGGGAGGCGTGCGGGGATGCAATAAGTGGAAAGTTTCGTGCTTCGGTGGAGACTTTTGTGCTCCTGTTTTTGACCTGCGAAAGCACGCACACACACAAATATGAAATTAATGCCTTGCTATGGATTAAAAATAATAAACTTTCAGTCAAAAATTAAAAGTGCAAAAAAATGCTGCCACTGCCACATCTCCAAGGCACTATTTTCATCCATTATGATATCTAATTTTATTATAATAGATTAATGAGTTGATTTAAAATAACACCCACCCGACCAGAGTCAAAATATACTAATACAAACAATCATCGCATAGCAACACGAAAGCTGCTTCCTTTGCTATTGCTCCGTGTATTTTCAGGAAACTTGCAGCAAAGCTTTTGGTTGCAGGAGCATGCCCTCGTGTATGAATGGCCATAAGCACACTCATATTTTTAATAAGTGCTCCACTGACAGTAGTGGTGGATCCACATCTGACACTTTAAATGCAATGGCTTCTTTCGGTGCAACACCTTTAACAGCTGATACAACACTTACATACGACGCAGGTGGTTGCATGAATATTTATCCAGCATTCAGGAACGGATCAAAAGATAAAAGGACAATATCAAAAACGGTACATTTGATTTATATAAAGAATATAATCTGCCGCCTAAGAAGTGTATCTTAGGAAATAGTTAAACCGATAAGACGTGTTTTTTAGTATCGTAATTATATAGCAAGGATTGGGCTCCACAACTTAATACTCCAGCAGTGGAGTCGTTACAAGCTGGAACATACTCTGTTCCTATTCCAAATAACAAAAAAACCATTAAAGCTTGAAAAATGAAGTGGATTTCGGCAAAGATTGTTGTAGAGATTACCAATAATAAAATCAATTTCTGCACCAGAAACCTTCCCGATAAGTGTATCAGCTGCAAGCGCATCAGTTTTCGTGCACATCTACATCTAAAGAAGTTCTCAAATAAACCTTGAAGTAAAACGGTGGAAATGATAATCAAATGATAATTGTTTCATTCTGTGCAGCATCTGATGTGCCCTCAGTGTGTTATGCAGTTCGGGTAAAACAAAATGAACAAAATTGAAACTTGCTACAAATACCGTGGATGGCGCTGTACTATTACATGCGGTGAAACCCGAATTTAGTGGTTGCGAGAACGTTCTAATCAATAATGTAGATGTGAATAGCGATGAGGATGAACAATTCATTTAATTGTGAACATGTTTCGTTCAATTGTGTTAAACGGATTTAACGCAAATTAAGCACTTTGTATTAATTTCTGTTAAAAATAGAAAGGTTTTTTATAGTAAAATGAAAATTGCTCACTTACGTCACTTTCGAGGGTATTCTGGTTAACAGAAATCGTAAAATAGACAACATTTTTTAGAAATAAATCACTGAAATAGTATTCGGTGTACAGTAAAAATTTTAGTAAAAAACTTGAGTCCCCAAGAATAAAATAACAAAAAAAAACCTTTTTATTCGCAAAACGCTAAAAAATGAACTATATTGGGATTCTCCTCGTTCTTAGAAGCCACCTATCTTCTAAATGGAGTCACTTAAATTTCTTTTTTCTGTAAATACCCTGTATCATAGTGGATAGTAGGGATAGCCTTCCTCTCTAGAACAATTTCTTCCAAATATATTCAGGAATCACCCCTGAAAATATAAGCCACGTTATCCTACAAAGGATTTTATTGAAAGACAGGACAGTTTTTTTATATGTTAGTCTAAACTTAGCTATAATCCAGTCATTTCATTTCATTTTTCATTTTCGCTTTTTCAAAAAAAAAGCTTATACAGAGGCTCTGTCCGTCTATCCGTCTGAAGCCTACTTTCATCTCTGAAAGTACTGCCGCTACAGACTTGTATTGGGCCATATCTCAAAATGTAGCTCTTGGCCAAAAGACAAAAAACTGAGAAAATGGTCTGGAAATTTCAACCAGAAGTATATTTAAACAACAAAAACTAGATTTCTAATAAAGTCCATATATCGGTAGCCTAGAGGTAAGGCGCTGGAGTCCTATCCCAGGGCAACCAAGTTCAATCCCCGGCCGCAAAATGGTGAAGTACAATTTTTTTTTACTTCGGTGTAACATGTTTTGATTATATTTCCCACTAAATTATATTATTTAATAATGATACTCAGGAGAACATAAACATTTATTTAATTAAAAGTGCAAAAAAATCATCATCTTGAGTTTTTATGGCTCTTCGGCGGCTTTATAAATTATTAAGAAATTTCGCGGAAATAATATAAAGTATTTATTTGTTTATATGCATATTTTATACATATGCTGTTCATTTTATTATAGTTTATAGTCATGTATAGTGTTGGGTAGGACACGATAATAAAATGAGTTTGTAAGAGGAGCCTCTTTTTCCTTTTGAACCAGTACAATGTCTCACTTCAAATGAGGCGAGGTGCCATAGTATTGCGAGCACGTCACTTAGTGAATGGCTCAAATGTTGCGATGCGGGTAGATCTAGTGCGTTCGCGAAAGAGGAAAAGTTTACCTCCCTCGAAAAATGTAAGAAATATCTCTCCAACTTCACTCCCTCGAAAAATGTAAGAACTGTCTCTTCAGTACAAAATTCGCCTCCCTCGAAAAATGTAAGAATTGTTACCTGCCTCGAAAAATGTACGAAATATCCCTCGAGCACAAAACTTCACTCCCTCAAAAAATGTAAGAATTGTCCCTTTAGTATAAAATTTCACTCCTTCAAAAATGTAAGAGATTTCTTTCCAGTTCGTATTTACAATCTCACCACGGCTCGGTTTAAATTGGATATTTGACTGCGGCAAAAACAGTAAGAAAATATCTCTGCAGTTCGTGTTTACTTTGCCGCAATTCGAATTGGATATTTTATTGTCGCAAAAGAAATAAGAAAATGTTATTCCATTTCGTGTTTACAATCTCACCTCGGCGCAGCTCAGATTGGATATTTTGCTACCGCAAATGAAGTAAGAAATGTCTCGCCACTTCGTAATTTACAAACGCACGATACACGCTCATATCCCAGTAGTACATTATTTTTGAACCGGGACATTTAAAAAAGTTGAGGCCTCAGTACAATTTACTATCGTGTACGGGACAAATGAACTGCCTCTTGTAAGTCCGGCTCAACTCTAGTCATGTAGGTGGTGCTGTAGACCAAAACAAAAATTCAATTTTATCGAACTTCGCTGTGGATTTGTCACAAAAAATATGTATGATTTAAACGAAACATTTGGTAGGTTTAAAACGAAAAGTAGATATCTAATTTTTATCAGGGCATATAAACGCTTACTGAAATGAATGAAAATTTATAAATTTAATTGCACGAACAATGTATTTAAGACCGTCCTTATAGTCCATCAATATAAGGAAGTGATTTTTCTCAGAATTTTTAATATTTTACAAAAATTTTACAAACGATTTGCCCCATATCTAAAAAATTTTGCAGCCCTTTGCTTAAAAGCATATTTTTACGTTTTTATTAACTAAATTTGTATGTATCTCTTCAGAATAACAAAACAAAAGTGGGATGTTATGCCTAGAGACTAGCCACTAATTACGCTTTTTCTTGGTATTCTTTCTGTTGAATAACACTTCAGCAGACTGGATGACAACATATTAAGTGGAGATTGGGAAGAATCGCGAAAACATTCAAACAAATAACTTGGAAAACTAACGCATCTTTCATGGAGATGCTGCTGAAAGAATTATACAATAATTACCCGCCAAGAATTTGAAAGAATTGATATCTTTTAATTGCACCCCATCTATGACAAAAAATAGTGAACACCATCTATGGCAATATTACATTACTCTTCGTTTTACCTGTGATTATCAATTTCCATAAAATATACAAAATACATTTCATAAATAATAGAAAATCTGTTGTCATAATTCAGTTGTTCACTTTCTTCGAAACTTTATACATATCTAGCATTGGAATGTACCTTTTTACGTAAGCATGAAAAAATATGTTTATTGTTTAGTGTTTGGAGTAATGGGAAGGCGCTAGATCGGGGTGCCACCATCGATTCTTGGTGATGGTGGCGTGCATTTTTTTAACTGACTTCCAAAAAAGAGGAGGTTACTCAATTCGACGTGTAGGTATTTTGTAGTCCTGTTCATGCATAACTTTAATCCAATAACTTTTTTGCTTTTTTTGGTTCATTTGAAGGGGGAGTTTCCCACGGTGGTCCCGTTAATTTTTTTCGAAATTCTGATAACGGAGTCCTCGATCCAGCGGCGCGTAGCGTTGAAAGTTCAAGCCCAGGTCGGGGCAGCATTTTTGTTTTTTTTGTGTCTCTTTTTCTTCTTTCTGAAATGATTTATTAGAACAGTGATTCTCAACCAATGTGCCGCGGCACTTTTGTGTGCAGCCAAATCCCTGAAGTGTGCCGCCAAATTTTAGAAATGCAAAACTATTTTGTATGTATAAATTATTGCAGCGTGTCATTATTGTTATGCCGAGACAATGATTCTGCCGAGCCGAATCTAACATACCGCTATACCGGCGATAATTTTTCTTAGATCTACTACAAAAAAAGGGGACCAACTTGTTTGTTCCAACTGCAGAGCAACTATGTTACTGAATGTAGCATTTAAAATATTCTTGTTTATCCTGTATATTCGCTTATTGCACGAGTATGAAAGAGCAATTGGAAATAACCACTGCGGATTCAGGAAACAAAAGTCCACAACCGATCACATATTCGCATTGAGACAGGCAATTGAAAAGACGAAAGAGTGCAATATAGAGACCCACCTCTTTTTTGATCTTGCACTAAGTTTAAAAATCTACGAAGCAATCGTGGAACTGAACTTTCCAGACCAATTAATTCAAATTACTAAAACCTCATTGAGTCGAATAATAAACGGAGTGAGAATACGGAGCAAATTCTAAACAAGTCTATTCAGCTAATGACATATGTAGATGATATAGTTGTCATAGGCAGGTCAATGACTGCAGCGAAGGAAACATATGTAGTGTTAGAAAAAGCAGCCTAGCCCGACCGCCTCATGTGGACCCCGAGTAGATTGCCCTATAAGGCCCAGACCGAGTATCTTATCCCTTGCCTCATTCGCACCTCGTCATACGGAAATGCCTCATTTGGCCCCCCGAAGAAAAAATCATTTCTCTTCGATTCCGAACAGTTTGAGAAATTCGGCGTGGATATGTGAATAATAACTGCGGCTGTGTCGAAAACTTTATATTTTTAAAGGCAAGTATCGTTTTACCATTACGGTCTCCCAACTGAGAGCTAATTACGTCCAATGCTTCTTAACCCCTGTAATCGAACCAGAACCGGTTTATTGAGTATGCTAAATGATATCCTTCACGGTCACCAACATAACTGCCTGAAACATGAAGCAATACATCAAAAGTAAAGCTTTGTATGAGTTCAACTAAAGCTTTATGGCCCGGCTTCATCGACCTCAGTGCAATAATGTTCAATATAATCTACGTAAGTGCCTTCACCGGCTAAAGTCCATTTTATTTTCAATTCGTGCAAATTGTTGCTTTTTCGCCAGAGCTCAGCTCCACTATTCTAGTTGATTACTATTTTTTGAGCGAGCTTTTACATTCAACTTCAATTCGGGACCCTTTGTGCGAGCTGAGGTTGGTTTTACCTCAGTGGAATATGGTTAAACTATATGCGAACTGAACTGAGGTTAGAAGTTCAGTTCGCCAATTTGCTTGATCAGCCGGTGAAGCCATGGTATTTTTTTGAAGGTTTTCAAAACGTTTTCTGAATATGTAAGGCAGATATCGCCCCACTTAATTTGAAGTAAGGTTTGCCTAAAATGGGGAACCTAAATCTGCGCTAGCTGACGGTCTATAAGTAAAATTGTTTTAAATTTATTGTATTGTTAGTGTGCCGTCAAACTTTGAAATTGTTAAAAGTGTGCCGCAACAAAAAAAGCGTGGGGCGAAAAGTTCCGATGTTAATAAAATATGTGGCATATATATGAATATAGGTAAAGAGCCCCACGCTTTTTTACATTTTGAAAGGGAGGTTGTTTCCATATACTAGCTGAAGCAATAAAAACTTTATGCCGTGTTCACAATGTTAAAGTGCTAATTTTGCTGTGTGCACAGTGTTGAAGTGAATTTTCGGACACAATTTAAAAAATGTCAATATCAGCTGTTACATTAAAAAAATATTCACTAAAGAAATTGCCAACAGAATTCTCGATCTTTACTAAAACTTGATTTGACCGGACTCTTTCTAATTTTAAAATCAAATTTACTTGATTTTTAAGTAAAGTCGATAAAATTTGGAGAGATTTCTGTTAACTGAATTTTAGTTCAGACTATTTCTTTCGGAAAAAATATGTAAGTGCTGCCATCTAATGAACCCGAATGAGAAAAAACGGAAAATTCGATTTTAATTAATTCAATTTTCACAAATTATGCACTCGCAAAGCTCTCAAATGACTTTTGTCGCAATAATTTTTTTATTTTTAATATATTTTATGTTTTTCAATAGAAAATAAGAAACATAAATAAACTAGTTTGGTACTAATTCTTCTTGTTCATTAGTGTGAGGACCAGATGTCACTTGCTTATTCCGAATTTCCGAAATTTGAGTGTTGAAGTTGAAGTAGAGCCAACTTTAACTGATGTTCTCAAATTTTGACTTGAGATGGAAATAGAGAATTAGGCAGTGGAATGAGCGGGACGAAGCATAAAATAAATCCACTTTCTCATTGTGCACGAGGCATTACATTCAAAATTATTTTTTAGTTTTTAGTTCATTTTAAAATAAAAGCGTATTTTTTAGTTTTTTTAAACTATTTTTTTTTTATTTTCTATTTCCTTCGGGGATTTTGTTTCATATGAAACAAGTTTTTGACATGAATACGTCTCTAAATTTGCTTCCAGAACAAAAACCGATGATAACGAAATTATGGCATTTTATTTGCCGCTCAAAAACTATTGTTTAGGTATATTGAATAAAGAAATATACCATGACGTGGGTGAAGAATCATAGAATTTTATTGTTTACATTTGATTTCCTTTTTTTAAGCTATGATGATTATATTGTAGTGTTTGTTAAATACTTTGTTAAGTTTTAGATTACGCAGTCTCACAACTTATAACCTACATAAGCCTTTAACAACAACTTTTCAAGATCAATTATACATATATAGCTTTGGTCAGTGTGATACTTATGAATCTCCATGGCCATACTAGGATACAGCAATATGACAATAATTAAATCAATGCAACGTGAAATAAAAGTTTTAGTTAAGAACGGATTTGGCTTATTTAGCTTATTATAGATTGAGTTATATAGGCTAGTCGGCGAGGCATTTTTATGGTAATTTTGGCCCATAGGCGAGATTATTATTGGAATCGGTTCGCTTTAGGGTGTAGTTTAACGCCCTAAGTTTGCCCAAAATTTGGTTGACCGCATAACTTTTTAATTAACTTATTGTGAATAAAATAGGCACTTTTTTTATATTTCTTTCAATATCTCCGTTCCTGCTAGCTTTTAGTATAACATATGCTTTGGGAAAGCTGTTCGTTATGAAATTCTCTAAAAAATGAGCCCTGTTAGAAGTCGCTACGTGCAAGTGTGATCTTGCAAACAGCTTCCAAAGTTTTCAAATTACGTTACTTTCACTATTTGTTTGCTCAAAAGCAACTGCACATAGAGGGCTGAAAATTCTCACAGATGGTGTTTATGTAGTCCCGGTAATGTACAACAAATTTCAACAAGATCGGTCCATTACTTTTTGAGTAATTAACGATCTACTTTTTTTTTGACATTGCTGTCATTTTTTGCAAGATCAGTTTATAATTGGGAAAATCATTTAGAAAACTTAAGAAACAATTGAAAATGAAATCCCGCTGGAATTTTTGAAAAATCGCAATTTTGATCGATTTTATGAGGTTTTCCACGCAACTACCTTTTTATACGCGACATAAATAAACAAATATGTTGTTATATTTTTACTTTAGAGAATACGTCCTTGCATATATATTTTTTTACAAACTTAACAAAAAAGTTAATCCTAGCATTCACAGGAGATAAGTTAATTTTTTTTTTTCAAAAATTTCGTGAGGGCTTCTTATACGTCATACAGAAGATCAAATATATAGAGGTAGTTGCGTGGAAAACCTCATAAAATCGATCAAAATTGCGATTTTTCAAAAATTCCAGCGGGATTTCATTTTCAATTGTTTCTTAAGTTTTCTAAATGATTTTCCCAATTATAAACTGATCTTGCAAAAAATGACAGCAATGTCAAAAAAAAAGTAGATCGTTAATTACTCAAAAAGTAATGGACCGATCTTGTTGAAATTTTTTGTACATTACCGGGACTACATAAACACCATCTGTGAGAATTTTCAGCCCTCTATGTGCAGTTGCTGTCGAGTAAACAAATAGTGAAAGTAACGTAATTTGAAAACTTTGGAAGCTGTTTGCAAGATCACACTTGCACGTAGCGACTTCTAACAGGGCTCATTTTTTAGAGAATTTCATAACGAACAGCTTTCCCAAAGCATATGTTATACTAAAAGCTAGCAGGAACGGAGATATTGAAAGAAATATAAAAAAAGTGCCTATTTTATTCACAATAAGTTAATTAAAAAGTTATGCGGTCAACCAAATTTTGGGCAAACTTAGGGCGTTAAACTACACCCTAAAGCGAACCAATTCCAATAATAATCTCGCCTATGGGCCGAAAATGCACTTTTTGTCATTTTTTCCTTCTCGCCGACTAGCCTAATAGCTCACAATTGAATATGTACCAAAGGTTTTAATTAGTCGCCGCTTTGAGATTTTAACATCAACGCAGGCTTAGTTTATTATACATACTACAATAAATCATCGTAGCTAAAAAAAGTACTCAAATTCATCAAGAATCGAACCCTGGTCCTTTCGCACCCCGATCTAGCGCCTTCCCATTACTCCAAACACTAACTTGTAGGAATGTGGCAATAAACATATTTATTCATGCTTACGTATATTCCAATGCTATGTATAAAGTTTCGAAGAAAGTAAACAACTGAATTATGACAACAGATTTTCTATTATTTATGAAATGTATTTTGTATATTTTATGGAAATTGATAATCATAGGTAAAACGAAGAGTATTGTAATATTGCCATAGATGGTGTTCACTATTCTTTGTCATAGATGGGGCGCAATTAAAATATATCAATTCTTTCAAATTTTTGGCGGGTAATTATTGGTGTTAGTCTCATTGCGAGGTGGGGGTACTTGTGTGCGTGCACGTGCATATATGCTATGGATAAACAGGTGCCTATGTTTTTCAGTAGATGTTCTACATTTAAAGAAAAGTGCGTGCGTGATTTTTTCTTTAAAAATAAAAAAAAAAGTTACATTGAAGTGTAAATTAATACAAAAGGTGCGGTAAGCCGAATTTTTAACAATAAGACATGTAATGTTTAAGTAAAATAATACACCTAATTCTGTTGTGCAAAGTGCATCACATTGGATTTGCCTCCAATCCAAAGAAAAATGTTTAGATTCGTTTTATATAGTGTTTACATGTGTGATATGTGTGTGTTTTTTTTTTTTTTTTTTTTTTTTTTTTTTTTTTTTCAATTTGACACGAATTATTGGCCTCGATTCCCAGATCCGGCGGGTTGGAAGTGAGTGCGGATCAATCTCCACTTAATAATTGTCATCCAGTCTGAAGTGTTATTCAACAGAAAGAATACCATGAAAAAGCGCAATTAGTGGCTAGTCTCTAGGCACAACATCCCACTAGTTTTTATTTTAGATAATTTTAGTACATTAAGATTCAATATCTTATACCAGCTATAATTACATTATAGCAAGTGAAACAAAAGAAACAAATCTATAAAGTTTTTAATTAATAAATTATATGTGAAATAGAAGGATAAAGATAAATAAAAAAGCATGGTGCAATGTCGAGTAGTAAGCTTATAGCGTCATCGATTTGCTGCCCTTTTTGCTCGAAAAATGCTTTTGGAGTAGATTGCATAATCGATTTTACGCTCCCTCTCAGGGATGTATCCTCGATTTGTCACTCGCTCTAAAGCAAACCAAGATTTTGTCATCAATTTGACCAAAAGTGCTTCTAGCAAAGATCAGAAAGAGCAAGTTTTTAGATCTATACCATATCGACAGATTTGAAAAGTGCTCTAAAGTTTAAAAAGTTATTCGTGTTGTGAAGAATAAATAAATAAAAAAAGATTATAATAATATTATAACAAAATTATTTATGGTCGAAAAATCTTTAGAATCATCATTATTTCAAATACCAAAGAAATTAAAACAAAATTGTAAATTTTTCTGACAATTAATATGTTCAGTAGACAAAAATGTGTAAATGTTAATCAAAACAAATCTTGAAGAGAGCAAAATTCAATCCAAGAGCTAGCGAAATTGAACCAGAGCAATTCCATGTTAGAGCGAATGTGTTCTGGAGCGAGCTACTCTTGCTACTCTGGAGCGAGCTATATACTCGGACTCGAAGCTACCCAGTAAACCACGAATGCATACAAAATGAAACAATACATTTCAGAAATGAATGAAATTCATTACAGAAAGCATTTTGTAAGTAATACGGAATGCATTAAAACACATTAGGCATATCCTAGGATGAAATGCATTGCTTGTAATGCATTAACAATATATTTCATATAGAAGTATGTAATGCATAAATAATAAATTACAAATACATTTTATAGATGTGGGAAAAGCATTGCAAAAGGCATTTCATAAAACTAATAAAATGTATTGAATAGCATTAGGATTGCCCTAGAAAGAAATGCATTGATTCTAATCGACTAAAAATGCATTTAATAATAAAATAATATTTTTTTTTTAAAACAAAATTTATTTTAATTTTATGTTGAACTTTGTATTTTAGATGCCCTGAATTTCTGGATATGTATTCTACCATGTGACGTCCGTCGCCCTCATATCTCTCTCGAAAATAGAAAATGAATAATTTTCAGTATGTATGCTATCTGAAATGAGATACGATTTTATTAGCTTAATTACTGAAGACTCCAACAAAAATTAGTTAGCGTGGCGGAATGGAGTGCTCGTGTATTTGGCCCTTTATAATACGCTTTTGAATCCCCAAAATCCTAACAATTTAATACATTGCTTGTAATTTATTTGTAAGGCACTTGTAAGCAATCGCTGGTTGATAACTTTCAGATAGCTTACTTGTAATGTACGGCGAATGCATTTCTTTGTTCTATGCATTACATGTGGTTTGCTGGGTAGAGCTGCTAAATCGATGACGCTATTAGTTTTAAGATATAAAAATAAAAGAATTTAAAAAGAATATGATAGGTTAAGGGTAGCTTGGAGAAAGCAATGAAATTGCGTACAATAACGTTATAATCAGTTTTGCAATAAAACGTGTAAACGTAACATAGAAAACAAACCAATAAAGAGGACTACAGGTTAGAAGGGAAAACTTTTATGACCAGTCTATATTTGTAAATCAATCTTAATGTTGCAGAAGAATAAGGGTTAATGAATTTTGTTCATGGATATTCCATTATAGTTTATTTTATTGTTATTGATTGTTTATTGTACTTATAAAATAAGAGAAACAACAGCTTAATAATACATAATATACAGAATTCATAATACTGCATACATTTCCTATAGAAATCTACTCGGATAACGATAAGAATTTTCACGACGCGAAAATACATCGACGAAAATCAAATGGCTGCAGAGCTGAATTCACCATATACCGAATGGAAGTTTAATCCTCCATGCGCACCTCATACAGGAGGTACTTGGGAATGGTCAGTGCGATAAATTAAATATGTACTATCGGGTGTCACCGCCATCACTGTAAACTCGATACTTGCCAGAAATACTAAAAAACCGAGAAGGATCCAAGGAACCGGGAATGAAGTCAGGCGACTTTTTAATTTGGTTAAATATTGAGTTTTTTTTTTGTTTTGGAATTGAATAAACACGTTGTACTTATAAAGACTTAACCCACAGAGTCTATTATTTTTCATTTATCGTCCGCTCGTGCCATACGGTCTGACATCTCAGAAGTGGGATTTATTGAAATTAACCGCTGAGTACCATTAAAATTATAAAATTTCGCTAACTTTCGTTTTAGCATTTGTCAAGACAAAATGGTGTTGGTAAAAGCCAGCACATTAAGGGTGACCCAATTGAGGAAAATCTTACAAGCGCATGGCCTGGCAACTACCGGAACGAAAGCAATTCTGTTGAACAGAATTCATGAAGATCTCGATAAAGATGAGTTCGACGAAGACGAAGTGACCAGCGAGGAGTTAAACTTACCCGCCGACATCGGAGAATAAGGAGAATTGCGGAGCGAAATCGAAAAACTTAGGGAAGTTTTAAAAGAGGTAATGGGGGAGGTTAAATCCCTAACCTCATATAAAGCATCGACCGTCAGCGCTGTTGCGTCATCAGCAACTAGCGCTCCGCCACCGTCAACCGCCAACATTATCCCGCCAACATTGCACCGCCGTCAATTGCTAATGTTATAGCTCCGTCAACTACCAATGCCTTCTCGCCGGCAAACGCCAACTTTCCACCGCCGTCAAACTTTAATGTTGCTCATCTGCCATTGAACGTCAACGTTACACAGCCAACATTAGGAGCAACCATAAATCCAGGCTCTGAAATTACGTCAACTTCTGTTGCATATTCTTTACAAGAAATGTCTGTTCGGGAAATGTTGGACTTATTACCAGAATTTGACCCATCCAATGAATTATCATTGTCCGCTGAAAGATTTGTTGCCAGAATCAACGGCCTCATAACTTTCTATAATTGGAATCAACATAATGTACTAATAGCTGTTCAATCGAAGCTAAAAGGACCAGCCAGAATTTGGGCAGACTCAACAACTGAGATATATCGCACATGGTACGAATTTTCTTCCAGTCTGTGCCAGGATTTTGGGGAAATTGATAACGAAGCCGACATTCATATAAAACTTATAAATTGCAGTCGACGTCCGGGTGGACGCATCATTGAATATTTCCATCGCACCCGTGCATTGGGAAACAAGCATGGAGTGAACGACGCAGCTATCATCCGTTATATCAGGAACGGTCTTAAACACTGTGACCTACAAAATGCACTAGCCAGTATGGATTTCCAGTCCACAAACGATCTACGATGCGCCATCAAAAGATATTTAACTAATAGAGCTTCAAGTTCATCAGGCACCGACAGACGTCAAGTCTCACAATCGTCGCAAAAACCTGAAAGGAAATCGTCTCCTCAACACCCAAAGGCTCCATTAACCGAAAGGAAACATTCCAGCACTAACATAGTGTGCTATAACTGCTTCGAGACAGGGCATTTGTCCGTGAATTGCCCAAAACCACGTAGACGCTCTCGATGTGCCATCTGCTACGAACGACTCATACTGATGCCACTTGCCCCGAAGCGAACAACGTAAAGACAATCGGATCGGGAGAAACCCGACCCGACAACCGTCTGAACACCATCTCCATAAACGATCATAAATACAATGCTTTCATTGACACTGGAAGCGATTAATCACTAATACGCCAGTCAATAGCCAACCAACTTGCAACCACCGTAGAAACCGAGCCATTTGTTTTGAAAGGATTCGCAGGAGGAGAGTATCACTGCAGTTCATCGATAACTGCGTGCGTGGAAGCTGACAATCGCACATCAATAACTACATTTTTAGTTGTCAACGATGACATGCTGTCGCACGATGTGTTACTTGGCAACGATTATCTGAGTGACGAACAACACCAATTAGTCGTAGGACCAACAGCGTGTCGATTTGAACAAATCGATAAAAATAATATTCATATAGGACAACTGCAGCAGCATGAGGCCAACGAAGTACTAAACACTATCAGCTACCATTCCGATTGTTTTGGCAAATCTCTTGATCGTCTTGGCTTATGCAAAACAACAACTATGTCTATTAAGCTAACATCAAATCAACCCATAAATAAAAAACCATATCGTGTCCCATTTGCCAAACGCGAAGTGATTGAAAACATCATAAATGACTTGCTCGTGCACGACATCATCCGACCAAGTTCGTCCCCATACTCATCACCCATTGTACTCGTTAAGAAGGCAAATGGAGAAGACCGTATGTGTGTTGATTACCGGGCCCTAAATGCTATCACTGTCAAAATGCCGTTCCCGATGCCAACCGTTGAGGAAATATTGTCCATGATTTCAGTTTCAGTTCAGTTTCAGTTTGCGCCAAATTCTTTTATTTGACGGAAATTCCTCAAATGCTGGATGATGATTGCCCAGGTTCAATACCTGTACAATCTGATTCGTCCGTATTGTCCAGGTACAGTACCTGTACAATAATCTGTTGATAATTAATGTGCCGTATTACCCAGGTCCAATACCTGTGTAATAATTGGCTCTATAATCAAGATAGTTAGTTGAATTAAATTGGTGTGTTGCCCAGGTTCAGTACCTGTGCAACAAATGGCTGTTCTGAAAAGGAACGGGTTAATAATACAAAAGAAACAGGACTGTTGTCTTTGATGTCTGAACTTAGACTGACTTTATTAAAAATTAAATGATAAAATGTAAAAAACTTACGGCTATGACTATAATTAAATAACATCTTAAATTGCTAACATGTGCATAAAATAAATCAAGTGCACATGCACCTTGACCTTGGTTTCTTGGTACAAAAGCCTAGACGCTAATTCAGCGTTTTGTGCCGAGAAACAGGTGCATGCCGGTAGATGAAACCTGATACTTGTCAAACGTGTGAAAATAATTTAAAGAAAAAATTACTTGAGATAAGAATTATTTAAAGAAAAATTTTGTGGGAAGATTTAAATGTAATTCTTAAAAATACATGAGATTCTTAAAGATAAATGTAATGGATTTAACATTCAGGTTATCGCTATTTTACGACATTGGATATGATGTCCGGATACTACCAAATCCCAGTCCACGAAAATTCCAAGCAGTACACGGCTTTCATCACACATCGAAGACAATACGAGTTTAACAGAATGCCTTTTGGCCTGGTCAACGCTCCAGGGACGTTCCAGACTATGATTACGAAATTGATACAAGGCACAGCCGGTAGGATCATTAGCTACGTCGACGAAGTCATCATACCGAGTCACACAGTCACCGAGGGCTTAGAAATATTGAGTGAATTCCTACAACTTGTTCGTCATGCCGGGTTAACACTACGTCTTAAGAAATGCACTTTTTTAGCAACCGAGATCGTATTCCTGCGTCATCGAGTAAGCCAAGATGGGGTTAAACCTGGGAAAGAAAAAACCATAGCGATTCAAAATCTTAAAGCACCAATCAATGTTACCGAAGTTAGAAGATTCCTAGGCCTCACCGGATTCTTTAGAAAGTTTGTACCTAATTATTCGTCAATCGTCAAACCCCTTACCAATTTGCTGAAAACAAAGAACGCACCAGCTCATTTTGACTGGACAGCAGAGCACGAATCAGCTTTTGACAGAATTAAGGAAATTCTCTGTACCGACCCAGTTTTAGAAGTTTACAATCCGACACGGAACCATCAAGTCCATACCGATGCCAGTCGTGACGGCTTGGCAGGGATTCTACTTCAGGAAACTGAAAGCCATGACTATAAACCTGTTAGTTATTACAGTCGTTACTGCACAGCTGCCGAAACTAGTGATGAGCAAACGCAAGAACAAGACAAGACTAATCTAGTCTTGTTCTTGTCTTGTTCTTGTTCAGTCTGTCTTGTTCTTGTTCTTGCAAGCATAGCTAAGTCTTGTTCTTGTTCTTATTCTTGCAAATATACCTAAGGCTTGTTCTTGTTCTTACTAAATGTGCAAGACCAAGACAAGGCAAGACAAAACTGCAAGGCCAAGGTATTTTCTCGCATGTAGTAGGTATTGTATATTGATTTTATAAAATGGTTATTGAAAAAAACCTAGACTTTAATAAAAAAATTAATATCCAAACAACAAAATGCAAAAAATTGATTTTAAAACTATTATAATTTTAGCGTCAGTCAGTCAGCGTCAAAAGTTTGTATACACCGAAAATTTACTACTTTTGAGGTGAGAATTCCACATGGCTTTTTTATTAAACAAATCAGTTTCACGACTGCTCTTGGTGACGTTATTATGTTTGCGCCCCTGAAAAATTACATAAAATTCATATGGGAGCAAGTTAGGCGCAGACATTTTTCTGTCAAGTGTGTAAGCAAACAACGGAAATATTTTGAAGCAAAAGTAAACCAGTATTATACCCATTACTTATTATAAAAAATTAGGTTGTTCAAGTATGATTCATTAAAGAAGAAATGTCGTGTATGGGCACAAAAAATTATGAAATCCCTTTGCAGCAATACAAAAACTGGCCCACGCTCCTGTCGTTCTTACGATGCGATGTAAGCAATGTGGAGGCCTTGAAATTATACATACATTGAGAAAAGTCCGAGTTTCCTTGCCATCCAAAAAGCAAAAGAGGTTACTCAAAAAGATTTTTTTAGAGCATTTTTTTTTCTAATAAACTACTTGAACTACTGAATACTGACATCTAAGGCATGATTTTGCTTCAAAATATTTGCGGTTTCTCACCTAGAAAATGTTTTTAATAGAATGAATTTAGGTGGAATTTTTGCAAGAATCTTGCAAGAAATCTTGCTCTGGGTCTTGTTCTTGCACAGTTAGTCTTGTTCTTGTTCTTGCAAGCATAACTAAGTCTTGTTCTTGTTCTTGCAAAATGTGCAAGAACAAGACAAGACTGCAAGAACAAGACCACTTTTGCTCATCACTAGCCGAAACCAATTATGCAAGTCATGAATTAGAAGTGCTCGCCGTCGTCGAAACCATCTCGAGATTTCGAATGTATCTCCTGGGAAAACACTTCTGTGTGTTTATAGATTGCTTCGCCGTCAGCACAACGAAAGCAACAACACCCATGGTTCCACGTATCGCCCGCTGGTGGCTTAAGCTATCAGAATACGATTTCACCGTCATCCACCGACCTGGCTCCACTATGTCACATGTTGACGCCATGAGCAGGGCACCCGTACTGCCTCCTTCAACACCACCCACGGTTGTCGCGAACATCCTGAGAGTCTCTATTGACCCCGCAGATTGGGTCTCAGCCATGCAGCTCCAAGACCCTAAATTGGCAACAATTATCACCGCTCTAAATGGAAAGACTCAATCTGAACAAATTACACAAATCAGGAACGAATACAGCTTAAAGAACGGTCGGTTGTATCGCATCATTGGAGATGAGAGAAAACTTGTAGTTCCAGCTGCCGTCAGATGGAGAGTCGTCAAATGGTGTCACGACGACAACGGTCATTTCGGTCTGGAGAAGACGCTCGAAAGACTTAAGCAGAATTGGTGGTTTAGGCGAATGCGAAACTACACCAAATCATACATCGCTGCCTGCGTAGAATGCTGCTACCATAAGAAACCTGCTGGCGCCGTCGAAGGTAGGATGTTTAAAACAGTTATCGACCCTATTCCTTTCCAAACACTTCACATGGACCATCTCGGACCTTTTTCCAAGAGTCGTCAAGGCAACATGCACGTCATAGGCATTTCAGATGCCTTTAGTAAATATATCATCGTCAAGGCCGTGAAAACAACAAAAACACAACCCTGTATTGCAGCTCTGAATGAGCTGACGTCATATTTCGGACTGCCGGCCACTATTATCACCGATCGTGGCACTGCCTATACCTCGCGGGACTTCGAAGCATACTGCAACCGACATGGCATCCGTCATATCAAAACCGCCGTTCGTACCCCTCGCGCAAATGGTCAAATTGAGCGCGCCAACCAGTCAATCCTACAATTTTTACGCACCACTGACGCCGATGTAAAGGATTGGGACAATCACCTGAGGTTCTTACAACTCCACCACCAGATACAGTCCTCACGAAATTATCGTCGACTTCACTCTTAGAGACATCTCCGTGAATCGTCTTGTCCAAATACTACATCAAGATCAAGATGGGGACTCTGCTCCAGTCGACATGAGAAAACGGCGGGACGACGCCGCTGCTCGAATAGATCGAAAACGCGACAAGTGGAAAAAAAGGTTCGACGCCCAACATAAAGCACCAGTCGTGTACGCAGAAGGTGATTTAGTTGTCATTGAAGCGGTCCCTTCGCCAACCAGCGAATCACACAAATTAGACCCGAAATACCGCGGACCTTTCATCATTGCGAAGGTCTTGCGACATGATCGTTACGTCATCGAGGATCTTGAATCCACATCAAAGAAACGCCGATTCTCTTCGGTGTATACCAGCGACAAACTGAAGCCCTGGTGTCATCTGAGCCCCGATCTAGACGAAATCGACGAGTCGGATGAGGATGAAGAAGCCGTCTCCACCCTCAAGTCAGGAATGGACGAGCTGTCACCGCCATCACTGTAAACTCGATACTTGCCAGAAATACTAAAAAACCGAGAAGGATCCAAGGAACCGGGAATGAAGTCAGGCGACTTTTTAATTTTGTTAAATATTGAGTTTTTTTTTTTTGTTTTGGAATTGAATAAACACGTTGTAGATACTTATAAAGACTTAACCCACAGAGTCTATTATTTTTCATTTATCGTCCGCTCGTGCCATACGGTCTGACACGGGTATGCAACTGCATATTAATCAGAATGACGAAACACTACAAGGTATGATGGCGAAAGTAGAGTATATCGTAAACTCCAAACCGTTGACATTAGTGTTGGGTAGGACACGATTATAAAATGAGTTTGTAAGAGAAGTCTCTTTTTCCTTTTGTACCAGTACAATGTCTCATTTCAAATGAGACGACGTACCATTGTATGGCAAGCACGTCACGTAGCGAACGGCTCAAATGCTGCGATGCGGGTAAATTTATTGCGTTTGCGATTTATGTAGGAAAAGGAAATACAATAAATGATGAATGAATGGGAATTTTACTTATCGTGCAGTATATTTGCAGACAGCGGTTTAGAAAAGTATAGTGTGAGTTTGGTGTCAGTGACAGTAGGTTTGGATACATATCTATTAGTCAGTGGCGGTTCGTATGGTTCAAGATAAGGGAAGCAATGCGCAAGGCGAACGATCAAAGTAAAAGTATCGAAGACTTTAACTAAAAAAACTGAAAAATAACCTATAGTGCAATCAGATAAGCAAAACATTAGGAATTGTTATGAAAATAAAGGCTGTTCGTCATAATATTGGCTATCAGCGGTTACAATATGAAATTTTTATGTGTACATAAAAAAAACTTATAACTTCGGATTTTTTCAGTGAACTGTCATGGATTTTTTAGAAATTGTACTTTATAATGTGAATAATAACTGGTTAAATTTTCAAATCAAAATATCTTATTTACAAACATAATTGACTTTAAATTTGAAAATTGATTGCCCAATAATTTTTGTGCATTGCTTCGTATGAGGTTCTTTCTTATTTTTAAATATAGGTTCTTTTATGCATTTTTATGAACAAGAAGAATTTTGAAGCTTGAAAAAATTAAAAAAAAATGCAATCGAAAATCGTGAAATTTTGCACTTTTTCGTCAATTCTTTCGAAATAGTTTCGCTGCTATAGGGCGTTTTACGACTTTTTTCAGAGTCTGTTGATAATTAACGCGTCGAAAACCCCGTTGAAAAACTGCAACTACTAATTTAATATCATTTCACTTTTCATACGAATCCATAATTTTGCTAAAAATCTAAAAAATATAGTAATAATAAAACCGTGCATACCTGGAATACACCCCCTATAACACCCACCAACCATCATTACCGTCTCTTTGAAAAAAACGCTGTTACTATTACTACAATATTAATTTTTTGACCTGACAACGTCTTATATATCGATGAGTATAGGAAGTCATTAGCGCAAATAGTCGCGCCACGCGCGAATATCCCACCACTACTTAGCGACGGGAACGGGACCGGACATTTTGCACTAATGACTTCCTATACTCATCGATTTATAAGTCGTTGTCATGTCAAAAACGTTTCAGGCAACCCGTACTCAAAAATACAATTCATAAAAATATTCTATAAAGGGATCATCATTAAAGAGAATCTTAAAAAAATATAATGGAAGATACAAAGTTATCAGCTTATATTCAATATATACCGTCTGCCACCCCACAATAGATAAAGAGAAACTTCATCTATCTTCGATCTCTTTTTTCTTGACTCAATACAAAGTAAACGAAAATTCATAATTTCGAAGCAAAATTTTAAGAGCAGATTTAACATTGCTCGAAGCCAGAGTAGATTACCAGAAAACGAAACCAAGGAAACAAAGAGAATACGGTGGATACAGAAAATTTCTCTATCTCGTCTTGTCAATTCCCGCTGTTCGGTCCGAAATAAGCTGCGTTTAGCTCAGCTTCTGAGGGTACTGTATGAACCCAAACCATTTCGTGAGTGTGAGTTGAATTAAATTGAATGTGTTGGAGTTATCACGCCCAGTGCGCCAAGAATATATTCAGAATGAGTTTTTCACCTGTTCCTATAGCACAGAATATATTCCTTCGATATATTCGGAATCTGTTAAGTTTGCATTACTTTGTATGGACCATGTCCGCTTTTTACATACGTTTATGAAATAGTTAGAATCCATTACAATAATATGTTCAGAATATGTTCCTATAGATATTAACCACGGGTATTCACAATAAGAATTGGAATTATATGATACCCTAAAACTTAGGTGAACTTAATTTGGAATTTATGTAATGCATGTCTTCAGATAAAACTCTGCGAAATATACCATGGAAATTCCAACTTAAATTCACTCCGTTTCAGGTTACCGACAGGGTAAGTTTCTTAAAATAAAAAGATTAAAAATACATATATTGTGAAGGTAAAAAATTCATGCAAAACTATGCATCTAGTTTTGATACTAAAAATACAATAGATTCTTTTTTAATTACTTTAATCCTTATAAAACATAACAACTTCTTTGAAAAAAAAAAAAAAAATAATAAATAAATAAATAAACATTGGCTTATGAATATAACATTCATATTATGCATTTTTTTTTTTTGACCAATTTGCCTTTATAATTTTGGAGTTGGCGTTTTTCAGTGAACGGATAACATCTGCCTTAAAATCAGGGTACCCATATTTTTCAGACTTAGTAGCTTCTAAAAAAGTCAAAAGTCTTTTTTTTACAAATAATAAGGCATCTTACCAAATAAACATTCCAAAAGTTTGGAATATTTTTTCAAAGGCTTTTTGTTTTTTTATTCCGGCCCAGTTAAATAAGTTTGTAGTTTCGTTGGTGATAATTTCGGAAAATATTTTTTTCAAATAATCAGAACCCCCTTTTAACTGCCGTAAGTTTAATATCTATAAAAGTTAAAACCACTATAAAATTATTTATATTTATATTAAAACATCAGTAATTATATACTCACAAAATACTTTTTGAAATCTTTATTCTCTGTTAGTCTTTCTTCCATTTCCTCAATTTCTTCAGTATTTTTCAAAGGTAAATAAAATTGAATATTTTGTGATTCGTTACTCTCAATAAATAATTTGTTCGCTATTTTTTTTTTAATATAACTGACATTTCAATCATCATTCTGCTTTGTTTTTCTTGGTTTAATTCCATACTTTTAACTTAACAAAGGAGAAATTACTTGGTAAGAATGAAAATCTTTGAGAATGAAATAAATCTTACTACGTTCCGTTATGGTTGAGCATGATGAACAAAAACTTAAATTACTGCTACCTATTGGGAAAAATTGTATTTCTGGCTGAAGTAAAGCATTTGCTAAAATGCAATAATATGTATTAATTCAAAATTTTAAAATTTCTGACTAAGGTCAATACTTACTGATGTAGAAGGAGTAAAAGTCATTGAACATATTATAAGATAATGTTGTACTAGACTACAAATGACTTGCACTGACCGAGTCAAGAGCGAGGACGGGAGTTCCGATTCACTTGTCAATCTAGCCGGACTTGCTCTTCAATCAATAAAGTAATTATCATTAACAAAAACCTCGTGTTCATTATTTAACATGGCGCAGTCGGAAATTGGAAATCGGTAATCGAAATCGATACAAATTATAATAGAAATAAAATAAAAAATAGCGAATGCAGAAAAAATGCTAGTAAAAAAGGGATTAAAGTGCGCTGAGAGAAAGTGGATGAAGTGAATAAATGTAGATGGGAAAATTTAAAGAAGTGATAACATTAGAAAACATCAGAAAGACAAATAGACCACGAGGAAGACCTAGAACTTACATCAGAATTCCTGATACTTATCACCTCACCTAGAAAATGTTTTTAATAGAATGAATTTAGGTGGAATTTTTGCAAGAATCTTGCAAGAAATCTTGCTCTGGGTCTTGTTCTTGCACAGTTAGTCTTGTTCTTGTTCTTGCAAGCATAACTAAGTCTTGTTCTTGTTCTTGCAAAATGTGCAAGAACAAGACAAGACTGCAAGAACAAGACCACTGTAGGAAGTGAATAAATGTAGATGGGAAAATTTAAAGAAGTGATAACATTAGAAAACATCAGAAAGACAAATAGACCACGAGGAAGACCTAGAACTTACATCAGAATTCCTGATACTTATGGAAGGATGGATTTTATAAGGCCGGTGGATAAATTAAACCTGACAGGGAATTTAGCAGAAAACTGGAGAATATTCTCCCAGAATTTTGGAATATTTAGTGAAGCCATTGAATTGGAGAAAAAGCCGACAAAGGTCAAAATAGCGGTCCTTCTAAATGCTGTTGGGAGCGACGCTGTTGAGGTTTACAATAGCTTCAACTTATCAGAAGAAGAAAAAGCTAATTATGACACGGTATTGGAATCGTTTAAAAAATTTTGTGCACCAAGGAAAAATGAGGTGTATCAATGTTTTTTGCTCCTAAGCCGCAACCAACAAGATGGAGAACCTTTTGATGAGTTTTTGATGGATTTAAAAAAAATAATTAGAAATTGTGGTTATGAAGTTGCAGAAAATCGGATGCTAAGAGATAAGCTGGTCATCGGAACATGTGACAAACAGTTACAAAAGCGGCTATTAGAGACTACGGACTTGACCTTGGATAAAGCTATAGAAATGTCAAGAACAGCAGAAGTAACCAGAAAACAGAGCATCGAAATGAATAGATTTGGAGTAAAGGATGACAGTTGGCCCAACCAATTCAGCAGAATCAACTTGCTACAAGGAGAGACATCAACAGGAAGAAAAAATAATATGGGTCCAAACCATAATTGGGATAGCTGTAACGCCAAGGCTAAGTTTATTAGAAATAAAAATAAAGACAAAATATGTAATTTTAATTATTTTAGAAACCAAGCAACCTCTGAAGGAAGGATTGGAAATGCACAAAGCACAAAGTGTAAATTCTGTAGTCAAACACACACGAAAGGAAAATGTCCCGCATTCGGTAAAACTTGTCATAATTGCGGACGCAAGAATCATTTCGCCAGTGTATGCAAAATAATGTATAAGGTACGTGAACTCAAAGCTAACTCGAATAATGAACAATTTATTATTGATAGTTTGGAAAAAATAAAAAACTTGAATCTTGTCAATGAATCCAAAGCGTGGTTTGAGGTTATCCGAGTAGAAAATATTTTTGTTTCGTTTAAATTAGACTCGGGAGCAGATGTGAATGTCTTACCACTAAAATATTTTAGAATGATAGAAGGAGCAAAGTTAGTTAAAGGTGAAGTAAAATTAGAAGCTTATGATGGCTCACTTGTTAGCAATTTAGGAACTATAGAGTTAAAATGTTGCATTAGAAATAAAGTTTCACTCCTGACGTTCGTTATAGTAGATGCTGATAGGGTGCCAATTTTAGGGTTGAAGACTTGTGAAGAATTGAATTTGGTTAGGCGAGTATATACAATTAAAACTCAAGAGGTCGAACAATTTTTAAAGCTTAATAACGATGTCTTCGAAGGGTTAGGATCTTTTGTTGAAAATTTTGAGATAGTTTTAAAAGAAGATAGTATACCAGTTGCAAAGCCTGCTAGAAGAGTCCCTCTGTCATTAAAAGGTAGATTACAAGATGAACTACAAAGGTTAGAAGTAAAAGGTATTATTGAAAAAGTAACAGAACCGACGGATTGGATATCGAATATGGTGATAGTAGAGAAAGCAAATAAAAGCCTGCGAATTTGTCTTGACCCACAGGAACTGAATAAGGCACTAAAGACTCAAAGCTATACTATACCCACAATAGAGGAAATACTACCTAAACTGGCCAATAAAAAATATTTTACGATATTGGACCTGAAAGATGGGTTTTGGCAAATAAAACTAAGTAAAAGGTCAAGTAACCTTTGTACATTCAACACACCTTTTGGATGTTATAAATTTTTAAGATTACCTTTTGGATTAAAAATAGCTCCAGAGGTTTTTCAACAGTACAATGAACAAAATTTTGCGGGCATTGACGGAGTTATAGTTTATATAGATGATATAATGATTGCTGCGGAAACAAAGGCAGAACATAATACAATTTTACACAAAGTTATCGAACGCGCTAGAAAATTTAATATAAAATTTAATATAAACAAAGTACAATATAAGCAAAGTCAAGTAAATTTCTTAGGCCATATAATTTCCAAGGAAGGAATTTCTTGTGATCCAAGTAGAGTAGAAGATATAAAAGAAATAGGGATTCCTAAAGATAAAAAAGATGTTCAGAAATTATTGGGATTAATTAATTATATGAGGAGCTTTATTCCGAAGTTAGCAGAATTATCTCAACCGATACGAGAATTATTAAAAAAAGAAGTAGTTTTTAAATGGCTCCCCAACCATACTAAATGTTTAGAGGTAATAGTACAAAAAATAATGGAGGCTCCAACATTAAAAAGTTTTGATAGTGCCAAGGAAGTTAGCATACAAGCAGATAGTAGCAAAAATGGGTTAGGGGCTTGCTTAATGCAAGAAGGTAAGCCTGTTGCGTTTGCGTTTGAAGTCTATCGCAAGCGGAAATAAATTACGCACAGATTGAAAAAGAGATGCTAGCAATAGTATTTGCTTGCAAGAAATACCACAACTGGATATATAGAAGAAAAGTCCGGGTGATAACTGATCATAAACCCCTCCTGGGAATTATGCTCAAAGAAATTTCTAAAATCCCTTCATCAAGGCTACGGCGAATGAGATTACGGCTATTGAACTATCAAGTGGAGTTAGAATATGTTCCGGGGAAGTATCTGTACATAGCAGATTATTTATCTAGACATGCTAATGGAAATAAAGTTAATATGGAAATTATAGACTTGAATGAAATGGTACACACAATAAATATTAGTGACGAAAAAAAGAAATTATTTCAGGAAGAAACTGAAAAAGATAGCGTTTTATCAAAGCTTAAAATGACATTATTAGAAGGATGGCCAAATACAAAAAATAAATTGAATGACAATATAAAATATTACTGGAGATTCAAGGATGATTTATATTTAGAAGACGGCTTAGTATTTTTAAATGAGAGGTTAATAGTACCAGTTAAATTACGAAGAAATATCTTACATCAGTTACATAGTGCTCATCTGGGAATAGAGAAAACAAAAGCAAGAGCAAGATCAATAGTTTATTGGGTAGGTATTAATGCTCAGATTGAAGAATTAATAACAAAATGTGGAATTTGTCAAAAATTAAGAAGTGCCAATCAAAGAGAACCAATGTTGTCGCATGAAACTCCCCCATTCCCTTTTTATAAAATTGGAATTGATATTTTTTCACTTGGGAAATCAGATTACGTTGTAATTGCAGACTATTACTCCAAATACTTGGAGATTAAGGAATTGAAAACAAAAACTAGTTCGGAAATCATTAGACATTTACAAAACGTTTTTTCGGTTTACGGTATACCACGAGAAATAGTGGGCGATAATAACCCTTTCTCATCTTTTGAGTTTCGAAAATTCTGTAAAAATTTTGACATAGTTTTAACGACGAGCAGTCCTAATTATCCCAGATCCAACGGATTTGCTGAAAAGTTTGTTCATGTAGCTAAAAATTTGATACGGAAGACAAAAGAAGATAAACAAGACTTATGGCTAGGTCTGTTAGAGTACAGGAACACTCCAGTGAAAGATATTGAGCTGTCACCGGCAGAGATGTGTTTTGGTAGGCAAACGAGAACTTTACTTCCAGGTAAGATGTATTTGTATAGGTCACAAAACTTCCCTAATTTAGAACAGAACTTAAAATATCGCAAGCAGAGAAGTGCGAAATACTTTAATAGGGGTGCTAGGAAACGAGGCGATTTTTGTGTAGGAGAGAAAGTTTGGTATAGGCATGGCAAAACGTGGAATTCAGCTACAATAAAAGAAAAACATCCTGCTCCTAGGTCCTATTGGATAGAACTTGAGGATGGAAAAGTATACAGACGAAATTCAAGTTTTTTAAGAAAGAAATAAAATTATTAGTTGGTATAGTTGAAAAGAGTTCACAGCATTCACTCGGTGCATTTTCAATCCTTCAGACGAGGGAAACAAGTTATCAAATATTATCGTTATTAAAAATAAAATTTTATAGATGAATTGTTAAAGAATTAAATCAAATGATTTGTATTGAAAAATCTATAAAATCTATAAGATGAATTGTAACAGAGTTAAATCAAATGAAGTGTTTGGAAGAATGTATAAAATATTTAAGAATTTTAAAAATATTGTAACAGAAAATTTATAATGTATACGAACTAAAATAGGATAGAAGGAGTAAAAGTCATTGAACGTATTATAAGATAATGTTGTACTAGACTACAAATGACTTGCACTGACCGAGTCAAGAGCGAGGACGGGAGTTCCGATTCACTTGTCAATCTAGCCGGACTTGCTCTTCAATCAATAAAGTAATTATCATTAACAAAAACCTCGTGTTCATTATTTAACACTTACAACTGATGGGAATTGTTAATTGCTGATGTGTATTATCTCCATTTAGATTTGCCGCATTTTCAATGATTTTATGCCTGGAGTTTTTTTCAGAACATTCAATATGTTTTGCTATATTGTTTAGTTGATTTTCCACTGTGGTAAAATAAAAATTAACACATAATTTAAATTGTGAAACCTATTCTTACCTTCATTATTAATTTTCCTTTGGCAATCTGTCACGGAGAAGCTTATATGTTGTATATTTTTACTGATATTTGGATTCATTTCTTCAATTACATATGGCACATATGTAATAAAGGAAAAAGGATTATTTCTGGCAGAAATTGCACATGAAAATATTTATATAGAATATTATGAACATCGGCATGAACTAAATTAGATAAAGTATCTCGACAAGAAAGGATTCCCAGACCGACGGCAGAATCAATTGGCTCTTTGAAATATGGCTTTATATTGTTAAGAGGTCTTCCCTCGATAAAATATCGGCTATCTTTTTTTTTTAATTGCAATTATTTTAATTTTGACACAACAATGGGTAGTTTAACAGCTAAATAAAAGTCTTCGAATTGTTAAGCTCCATAAAACACGTACGTAACTCCACTACAGGCAGCAAAAACTTCTGGTCCTTGGTAACTGCCATCAAGAAGAATTTTACTTCCTCCTCAACACCTCCTTTTATTCACAACAAGGAAGTGATAACAGAAAGCAAACCCAAGGCCGACCTATTAGCTTCTCTGTTCGCCGCAAATTCTTCTTTACCCGATGCTGCTATGTCACCCCCCACTCACGAGAGTACCACCCACTCAATGGACGGAGCTCACTTCAGGACTCGCGAGGTGTTTAGGTGTCTCAAAGAACTCGACGCCAATAAATCCACTGGTCCCGACAAAATCCTCCCTATGGTACTTAAAAAATGTGCCTCACCTTTGGCTAAACCTCTGCGCAAACTTTTTGCCCTGTCTTACTTCTCCGGAGTGTATCCCGACTCTTGGAAACTAGCTCATGTTCAGCCTATCCCAAAAAAAGGTGAAGCCAGCGACCCCTTAAACTACCGCCCAATAGCAATTACTTCTGTTCTCTCCAAAATCATGGAGACAATAATCAATAAAAAGCTGATGAAATATCTAGAATCCAACCAAATTATACACGACAGGCAATACGGCTTCAGATCTAAACGGTCTACTGGCGATCTGCTTGTGTGTTTAACCGAGAGTATCAACCAAAGCATTCACAGCTTTGGTGAGTCTAGCCTAGTTGCTCTAGATATATCAAAGGCTTTTGACAGAGTATGGCACCCAGCTCTGTTGAATAAACTCCAAGCTATTGGTATACACTTAGTTCTAAGGAACTGGATTAAGAGCTTTCTTTCAGGCCGTTCAATCAAGGTAGTATTGGATGGCGTCGAATCCAACCCCCACGCCATTTCGGCCGGAGTTCCTCAGGGGTCAATTCTCTCACCCGCACTTTTTCGAATCTTCATTAATGATCTGCTCTCAATCCCCTCCAACCCACTTCACTGCTTCGCTGATGACGGTACTCTGAATTTCTCTTACTCCTTCGACAATATAAGACAAGCACGTGCCAGACCTTGTCTTTACCACCGTCAAGTGATGTCGGTTTCGATCAACCGGGATATCGAATCGATTCTTCATTGGGGCGAAATGAACCGCGTCGAATTCAATGCCACAAAAACGAAGCACTGTCTGATCTCCAACAAAAATTGTACCGACCTTCCTCCTGTCTCGGTGGATGGAGAGAATCTAACGGCTGACTCAACTCTCAACATCCTAGGGGTAACTTTAACGGAGCATCTGCGATGGAACGATCACATATTCCAAATCGCCAAACAAGCCTCCCAATGCCTTGGATTTCTCAAGAGATGCAAGTTCCTCCTCCAGCTAGCCGCATTGGCTACAATATACAAATCCTACATTCGGCCGCGCCTCGAATACAACTCGCATATCTGGGCAGGCGCCCCAAAAACCACCTTGGCTTGTCTCGACAAGGTGCAAAACCGTGCCCTCAAACTCATTGGTGATGGCCCCTTTCGCGTCTCCATAGACACCTTGAGCCACCGTAGGAATGTAGCAGCCCTCTCCATACTTTATCGCTATTACCATAGCGACTGTTCCACCGAAATTCAGGACCTCCTGCCTGCACGGCAATACTTTTCCCGCAACACAAGACTAGCCCGCTCGGCTTACCCCATACCCTACAGCCCCCTCGTTCACGCACAATACTGTTTAGAAGTTCGTTTATGAATAGAATAACTCGACTGTGGAATAATCTCCCGCAGTCGGTATTTCCGAACTCGTACAACACCTTAGAGTTCAAACGTGAGGTCCATCGTCATTTTCTTCTACACCCTCCAGACCCCCTCTAACCTTTCCTATTCTCCTCTATTCTTCAAACCAAGCTTACTACTAGACATTGCACCATGAACTGAACGACATGACGGACTGATAGTACAAAGGGTTCACCTAAACTTGGTTTTTTTCATATAAAAAAAAAACCTATTTTCATGTTTTAAAAAATGTTTTGGGCCCGTGATATACTGTTTTGTATTTGGTCTATTGCGCATTTGTTGGAGGACTTGGCTAGGCTTTCGAATATCTTTTTTTAACTGCTGCATATAATTTTTAAAACGATAAGCGGAAAAGGAATCGGTATGTCCAAATTGTCTACAGCATTTTGTAATGTGGAGTAAGCAATGAATATTGTAACTTACTTGATCTGGACCAAATAATATAGAGAAATTTTTTACAAATTCCTTTAGCAATGCTTCAGCAATATTCAAATTATTTTGTAGAGTAGAAGCCAACAAACGGTAAGCTGCATGTAAAAGCAGAAATTTGTAGTACAGATCAGATGATATTTTGTCCTTTAGAGCAACAATGCCCGTATATAAGACAAACTGAGGTAGCTCTGTTGCTTTCCAATGTGATAACTCGCTCAAATTTCTAGGCTTTCTAGAAAATTCACATGCTATGTATGGAGACAATTCAATAAACTTTTTTGAAATATTTTCTTTTTCTTTTGTTGTAAGTTTGAATTCAAAACATTTATTATTAAAAAGTAAAGTTAGAAATTTTTTTACCACGCCTAAATCAAGCAAATGCATAGGTCTATAGGAAACATTGTAACCATTAGCCCTAACTATAATGGTATTAAGATAACTTAAGATTTTTTACGCTCCTATGAAATGTCATAATACCAACTATAATGGCCTTAAGCAATCTTTCGTTAACTTTTCCAATCTTTCGTCAAGTCTTTAATGTACGGTAACGAGCGTACAAATCTTAAGCATTCTAAGAAAAGTGTAATTTTCTTTAGTGTTTCTAGTTGCAGAAAACGTTTTTTTGCAAAATGGATAATTTGGAGTTATTAAATAATTTGGCGTTATTAGTGAAATTGGTAGAATATGTGAAAAAATTAAAAAGAAAACCTAGATCGTGTTGTGTAGAAAAATAAATAGAGACAATAAAAAAAACAGTTTTGAACTAATTCAATCAGTTCTTCATTAAAACTATTGTTAATTTCCATTTTTTTTTGACGCTTTCCCAGACTCGATTTGTTTACCTTTTACAAATGTCAATACGTCTTAAGGCTATTATAGCTGAGCTTACGATTTGACAGATAATTAACCAGTCTTAAGAGAATTTGACGAAGAATCTTATGACGTCTTAAGATCATTATAGTTAGGGCTATTCCTATTCCAATTTTTTCTAATGTCGTTAAACAATGGTGGTATTTTACAGCATGATGATATTTGTCCGATCTATTTTTAAAATTCGCATCTGTTCTACTTTGGCCAACGTTTGTTTGATAAACCATTCGTCTGTTTACATAGAAGCCAATCTGCTGACATTTGGGGCATCCTCTTTGCCCTTGATGGTATTGTGTTCCGGTGACGAAGGCTCTTGCCGGAGCATCACAGCAGAAAGTCTAATATTTATCTTATTTGACAATAAAAGCTGCTGGGTTTCTTCAGCAAAGACTTTCAAAAAGGTATCTGAGTCCTCAGCATAACCAGCATACTCGTAGGCTCCAATTAGATATGGTGACCAGGGGCGGATGGGCAACATCTTAGCGGCCCGGGAAATAATATTTGTCGGCCTTTTTTTTTAATTTCCGGGTATGGCTAAAGTATATATTTACAGGGTGTTCCGACGTTTTTCACTTAGAATTTGTAAATTTTTTAAATAATCATTAAAGCGCCAGAAAAATACACCTCGATCTAGCAATACGCAGCCGTGGCTGATTAAATGAAAATAAGTGATTTGATAGGAGGAGCTAAATGAAGCTTTTGTCAAGATTTTTAGCGTTTTTAAGAGCTTTGTACTCCAGCATGCGCCAAATGTCACGGAGATTGAAAACATCTATACCACAAAATAAACAAAACATAAAAGTTTGAGAGTTATTCATGTGCAGTCGGAAGCAGTTATATAAAAACTCCATTTTTTGCTGCTTAGTTATACGAGTATAGGCAAATAATATAGTAAATACAGAAAAAATGTACAAAAATCCTTCAAAAATTTGTTAAGAAAATGAAAAGTTCATTCCGATTCTTTATTTTCGGTAAGTAGATATTTATGAAGATAGGCTGGTAGATCACTTAGACCAACGGTGGGCAACTTCCCCCCCCCCCCCCCGGCCTACCGACAGTTTCTCTCCGGCCCGCGAAAGTTTTTATCCAGCCTGCGAGAACTTTGGAAGAAATTATAACTCAATTTTAATTGTTTTATGTAAATTGTCTAGTTTAAATTGAAAATTAAACGCACTTAGCAGCACGTACATATGTTCGTACTAATATTGAACTGGCATCCATTGCGTCTTTCTGAATCTCAGGATTTCGAAGTGCCATTTGACATTTTATTCACTCATTTCTCCTGAAACTGACAAAAAATTGGTTCTCTTTTGGAATCTTAAAAGTCCTTGCCATTTCCACTATCGTCGGTCTTCCTCCTTCGTGCCCTCGTTTTGCTCACGCGAGTATGTCGCTCTAAACCTCTTCGTAGTCAATTTAATTCTCAAGCTCACTTCCACGGCACGTGATATTAGAAACAGACGCGGACAGAGCACCATGGGACGAGTGCCTTTTGTAGAAGCGCTGGTATATCTGTAGCGGGTCGTAGGGCGGGACGATCGTCCGTATAAAAACAGACGAGCATGAACAATAGAGTGAACGAACGAGCTTATTTTTAATTTGTTCCTTAATTTCTTAATTTTAAATAATACCAGTAAGGCCGCAGCTGCAACGATACGTTTCCTTTCACTTGGCCATTTTGTCATGATTTCGAATCTCAAGGCGCACACAGGCCGATACACACTGTTGTAAAAAGCCTGGGCGGTGCGTGGCTATCCAAACTATACAGAAACCAGTGGCGGTTCGTGAGGTTTAGGATAAGGGAAGCAATGCGCAAGAGAACGATAAAAGTAAAAGTCAGTTTCAGTTTTGAAACTGAAAAGTAACATATAGTGGAGTCAGATAAGAAAACATATGGAAATGTTTCTGGTCTAAAAATTTTTTTTGGAACATATTAGTTATATCGAATACGAAATGGACATTTTCTACGTCTAGCAACCGCCGCTACGTAAGTTATCGGCCATTTTGTGAAAATTTTATCATTTTGGTCGTTCTTTCTCAATATATATAGATGCGTATATCTCGGAATGTGTAGCTCCGAAAAATGCAAAAAATAGAGGCTGTTCGTTATAATTTTGGTTATCAGCGGTTACAATATCAAATTTTTATCTGTACACCTAACGTAAAAAAAAAGTTAAAAAACTGCTCAATTTTAGCTTCTTCGGATTTTTTTCAGTTAATTTACATAGTACTTTATAATATGAACAATAACTGGTTAAAATTTTCCAAAAGTTGACTTCAAATTTGAAAATTAATTGCCCTTTAATTTTTGTGCATCGCATCGATCGTATGAGGTTTTTCCTTGTTTTAATATGTAGTTTCTGTTATGGTGGAGAGCAAGAAAAAAATTTTAAACTTAAAAAAAGCGAATAAAATCTGATCGCAGTTTTTCGTTAATTTTTTCGAAATATTTTCGCTGCTAGTGGGCCTTTTGCGCTTTTTTTTCAGATTCTGTTGATAATTAAAGCCTCCAAAGAGAAAGCCGTTGAAAAACTGCAACTACTACTTTCATCTTATTTAATTTTTCATAAAAATGCCTAATTTTGGCCAAAAATTAAAAAAAAATAATAATAATAAAACCCTGAATACCTCGCATACACCCCCTACACCCACGCCTACAATCATTACATTGTCCTTGCCAAAAAAAAACACTTCAGGCAACCCGTACTCATACAATTCATAAAAATATTCTCTATCCCTTTAAAACATCTTTAAAGAGAATCATAAAAAATTGGAAGCTACAAAGTTATCAGCTTATATTCAATATATACCGCCTGCGACCCCACATTAGATAAAGAGAAACTTCACCTATCTTCGATCTCTTCTTGACTCAATATAAAATAAACGAAAATTCATATTTTAAGAAGAGTCAAAAACAAAATTACGAAGAAAAATTTTAAGAGCAAATTTAACATTGCTCGAAGCCAGAACAGAAAACGAAACCAAGCTAACAAAGAGAATATGGTGGATACAGAAAATTTCTCTATCTTCCACTTCTCAATTCTCGCTGTTCGGTTCCAAAGAAGCTGCGTTTAGCTCAGCTTCTGAGGGTACTGCATCTACGCAAACCTTTGCGTGAGTATGAGTTCAATTAGATTGAATGTGTTGGAGTTTTCACGTTGATTTTCTGTGGTAAAGAAGCTGAAGATATTACAGCTTCCCCATGTTGGGTAAGGCCTCGGCCACAATAAGAGCGGCACCAGAAAAATTTAACGTCTCCTCGAATTAGCGGAGAGAGGCACTTTAGTATTGTCACTCTACCGCTCACCGTTCACTGCTCATATCATATTCGAGGCCTAACACAGAAATGGGAAGCTGTAATATCTCCAGCTTTAGTGTTTCCAGTGGGGGAAATATATTAAGATTTTTCTTGTGATTAATCTTGATATAATATTAAAATTAAAATTTATTTTTATGAAGTTGCCTATTTGGTAAAGGGAAGCAATGCTTCCTTTGCTTCCAAAGAGGAACCGCCACTGACAGAAACGTTTTTGAGTTTAGGACCCAGTGATGGATAGTGTAATTTACCACATTAAAGATCTGTCACTTCAAATGCAGATTAAAAGATTACAGGTCATAACAAGATGCCAATTAACTTATTACGGCCCGCGGAAAAAACATAAAGTTTATTTTTTCCCATGTTATAAAAGGATTGCCCACCCTTGACTTAGATGTACTTTCAGCCACCGGCCCTGCGGGCCTCTGAACAGCCGGCCCACCGGGAAATTTCCCCGTTCGTCGTATGGCCCATCCGCCCCTGATGGTGACAAAAGATTTTTATTTACTATTGCTCCTAATATTGGCCATACGCATAAGCCTGAAGATTTTGATATAGGTAAACCATCAATTCCAATATCAATTTGTACGGGCATCTTATATGGTCTCTCTTTTTTAATTTTTTCCAATTCTCTTTCTAATCCATAGTGGAAATATTCACCTGGAAAAACATTTTGTGTAGAAATTACTCCTCTTGGTGTCCCCAATATAGTTCGTGCCTCTTTTGGTACATCATACCCGCTATTTCTCATTACTTCCAAAAGATGAGACAATGCTCTATGCGAGGTCTGTGAAGTTGGCAACACGAAATGCGAATTTTGAGATTTTTTTTTCATTCGTTTGTCCATCGTTTGTCCAAGTTTGTCCAGGCAAAATTTTTTTTTGTCCAGGCACCGTTAACAAGTTATAAGCAAACAAATTTTTTTGCAAATTTTTCAACCAACACCCCAACTTTGAAAAAAAAAAAAAATTGTTTAAACACATAATCGTTTCTCCATCGTTTGTCCAAGTTTGTCCAGCAGTTATTTTTATTTGTCCATCCCCCAATTAATTATAATAAATAATTGAAATTTTTCATGGCTGTGAAGTTGGCAGCACGAAATGCGAATTTTGGAAAAAAAAATTTCATACGTTTGTCCATAGTTTGTCCAAGTTTGTCCAAGCAAAAGTTTTTTTTGTCCAGACACCGTTAATATGTAAGTTACAAACAAACGATTTCTGTCCATGGACAAACAAATTCTGGCTTGGACAAACGAATCTGTGCCTGCACAAACGAGTTCTGGCATGGGCAAACGAATTCCGGCTTGGACAAACGAATTCCGGCTTGGACAAACGATTTCTGTCCATGGACAAACGAATTCTGGCTTGGACAAACGAATCTGTGCCTGGACAAACGAATTCTGGCTTGGGCAAACGAATCTGTGCCTGGCAATTTTTTTGCTTATAACTTGTTAACGGTGCCTGGACAAAAAAAAATTTTGCTTGGACAAACTTGGACAAACGATGGGCAAACGAATGAAAACAAAAATTTCTCAAAATTCGCATTTCATGTTGCCAACTTCACAAACCTCTCTATGCGATATATGATATTGTACTGCCCATAAACGAATAAGTACTTAATTTAAAACTTTCTTTCATATCCTGAAAAATATTTTCTTCATTGGCATCAGTTTCATCAACTTCCTCATCATCTTTGTTATTGTTTATGTTGTTGCCTTGTACTTGCATCGCCTATTTCATTTTCTTTTACAGTTTCATCAGTACAATTTGTATTACCACTGTTATCATTTAAATTATTACTTTCAACATCTGTTTGCGGAATTTCACTAAGCTGTCTTAAACTCTTGGAAACAATTGTTCTAAAATGTTTCTTACTTATGCCACGAATGCTGCCGTTCATATCGATAACAAATTTTCAGGATTATTTACTTAAGCCTTCCTTTTTAATCTTGAAGCACTACACTGCACTTTTTGCTTGGATTTAAAGCAATTTCACCAGAATAATTAAATGTTAAAAAAGTTCTATATTTTATCAAGTACTCGACTTTTAATATCCTGATTATCCAATAAATAATATATCCTGATTATCCAATAAATAATATGTACAGATAAATGGCGGAGCGTCGCTTCCAAACAAATCAAAGTAACGACTAATTATCAAAGAAAACCGCGCATGATTCAACTAACCATATTTGGACATATTTTGAATGCATTCTAAATATATCCGCAAAAATTTTATCGGAAATATGTCAAAAAGCCATTCTCAGAATATATTCTGAACGTTTGCTTGGAATGGAATATATTCTTGGCGCACTGGGTGGGGAAGCTGTAATATCTGCAATTTTGGTGTTTCCAGCGGAGAAAATATATTAAGACTTTTCTTGTGATTAATCTTGATATATTTAAATTTATTTTTTAGGAAGTTGTCTATTTGGTCAGGGGAAGTAATGCATCCTTTGCTTCCAAAAACGAACCGCCACTGCTATTAGTGCATGAAATAGGGGCGTGCAAGATTCAGGTGTTTCAGGTTCCAGTGCGTTTGAGGTTGAAGCAAAAGTAAGCGAAGCATTTCTGATGCTATCGGTATGAGATTCACAAATGCTTGCTCTTGGTGTGCCGAATTATATAATAAGCATATACTCAGCCAGTCTTGATATATTAAATAAAGGAGCAAATCACAGGAAAAAAACAAATAAATATTCGAATTGTTTGTTAAAAAATAAATACGTAAGCGCACGTGACATATGTACGTAAGGAGAAATACGATAGATTCTTTCTTACATTTTTTTTTTGTCTAAGAAATATTTTTAAAACTTAAAACAATTTTTTTTAATTGGGTAATTCCATGTCAAATCGGACAAAAAAATGACGATTATTTTTTATATCGGTAATAGTAGATTGTTCTACAAGTAAAGAAAAGTGATAGAGCGTAGCGACCGAGTGGATTAAAATTTACACGAGCTGGAAAACTCACTTTTCTTAGTGCGTTGAACATGCTATTTTTTCGGTAATCGTATAGAAATGACGTACATTTAATATTGAAAATCAAAAATTGCAAAGAAAATATTAATACTTACATTGAAAATCAAAAATTGTAAAGAAATAATAATTGGTCAAAGTATGCCATTTTCTGTTGACAAGATAGCAAAACAATATAATACCGAGTTAGTAATACAATTTTTTTCATTTTGAAGATGAGTGAATTAAGCGAAGGGTTTTCAGATATTTTAAAAGTAGTTGCAGAAGCTAATTCAAATTTGCTACCATTGAAGTCAAAAGAAAAGTATAAGAAATGTTATGAGCAATTTTGTTTATGGAGGAAAGCAAAAAAGTAGAGGGATGTGATGAAAATGTTGTAACAGCTTATTTTTTTGAAAAGGTACCTAAGTCTCATTAACAATATTGATTGCAGTACTTTTGTTATTTTTTGTAGGCCAAGACTTTACAATCTTCCACACTGTGGTCAGCTTACTCGATGTTGAAAAGTGTAATGGCACAATGGCGCGAAGGTGCTGAGAAAGCGATTTGAGACGCCACTGTGCCTGTGCATGCCCCCAGAGCCAGAAGCCCTGAAGAACCTGACTCTAGGAACATCCACGTACATAAAAAAATTTAAAAAAATCACTCTCCCTAAACCACCGAAATAACCGTTAGGGAGAGAGACGTTATGCCGGCTACACGAGGAACGCTAGCTCGCCGCTTGGGGTCGTGGGGTGTGTGGCCGGGCCGATACTTTTATGGTTCACCACTTACCTAAATGTCAGTGCGAAAATCCTGTCTTCGTCTTCATGGTTGAGACATCAACGATACGCGGACCTGGTAAACACTACAAAAAAAAAACCAACAACAAGGAAGAACCCCGGAGCGAACCCTCAGATCAGCCATCCTGGAAAATTAGATTTCTACTTAGGCCAACATGAACGAGTTTGGGCTAGGACAGCAAAGTGGACGGACGTGTGCTGTTCCGGTCCCAGTAAAACGCGCCGATAACGAAAAAAAAAAAAACAAAAAGTGTGAAAAAAGTGCGGATCAAATAACAGAAGAAATAACTAAAAGAAAACGTGCACAAAAAACACTTAAAAAAAACAACAACAATAGTGAAAATAAAAACACGAGCGCAGTCTAACGCGAAGGCATCAATCACCCTTCACTAGACACGACCGGACCGACGAACGGCGCAAGTAAGTACCCTTGCTCCCTACCCTCTCTCGCATCTCGGTCCTGCAGGTGCCGCGGCTAAAATCTGTCGGTCGATGAAATTTGCCCCGTCTCAAAAGGCATAACACTTTGACGAGGACAAATTTTTATTGACTCTGATGGTTGCGGTTGAAATATCCCCGAGAACGTGGCGATTGAACCCGCGCAACCGAAGTCCCGTTACAAGTCAAGTTTTGGTATTGACTTTTGTAACATTCGTGGACTTCAAGCGAATTTTTCTTTTGTTGAGTGCCACTTATCTAATTACAAACCCCCAATCTTCGCACTTAGTGAAACCCAAATATCACCCGATAATGACTTAGGTTATTACCAGGTGTCGGGGTACACTTTAGTGCACAATCTCTCCCCCCACAGGGGTATTGCCATTTATGTTAGGGACGACGTGGCTTATTGTAAAATACTCTCAAGCACAACTTCAGATTTTAATTATCTTTGGATTAAAATCATTTTCCAAAGCCACGTCATATTCTTCTGCTTCCTATACAGAAGCCCAAACATAAGTAACGAAGCCTCCACCTTATCTTTTGATACTATTTCCGAACAAATCTCGGGATTTTTGTCGTCCAATCCTGAGTGTGAAATCATTGTTGCGGGTGATTTCAATGTTCACAACGTTAAATGGCTGACTTACTCAAATGGCACCAGTATTTCTGGCAAGGACGTCGAGCTCTTTGCAGACATCAATAACTTGCATCAAATTGTGGATCATCCCACAAGAGTCCCTGATGTTGCTGATCAAGGAAGATATCTCCTTGATCTTTTTCTAACTTCTCATCCAGCGCGTTACTCCGTCGAAGTTGATTCACCTCTCGGCAATTCAGACCACTGCCTAATCAGCGCTAACTTCCCATTCGAATTTCCCACCCCTCCCAAACCAGTTCGAAGAACTGTATGGCATTATGGGAAGGCCAATTGGCTGGGGCTTACTAATTTTTTCCAGTCTACAGACTGGAATCTGTGTTTCCGGAATAGAAACGCCAACTCTGCCGCTATCCGTATCACCAGGATCATACAGGCAGGAATGCATTTGTTCATTCCCCATTCTACCAAATCTGTGAAGCCTAGGCCCAACAGATGGTTTAATCGGGAGTGTATGAATGCAATCAAAACTAAAGAAGCCGCCTTCCGAGCGTACAAGAGCTTCCCGAGTGAATCGCTCCGTTTAGAGTACATACAACAAAGAAATTCTTGTAAAACCGCCATCAAGAAAGTCAAAACCTTATTTGACAACAAATTGAGAAGTAAACTCCTAAATGCAACCTCCGGTAGCAAAAACTTCTGGTCCTTGGTAAGTTCCATCAAGAAGAATTTCACTACAACTTCAACCCCTTCCTTTATTCACAATGAGAAGGTAATAACAGACAGCAAATCCAAGGCCAATTTATTAGCATCTATGTTCGCTTCGAATTCTTCTTTACCCGAAACTGATGTGCTACCCCCTGTTTCCGAGCGTAACGCCCATTCAATGGACAGGGTTTTTTTCAGGACTCGCGAGGTGTACAGGTGCCTCAAAGAGCTCGATGCCAACAAATCCACTGGACCCGATAATATACCCCCTATCGTCTTAAAACAATGCGCCTCACCTTTGGCTAAACCTCTGCGCAAATTATTTTCCCTGTCATATTTCTCCGGAGTTTATCCCGACTCTTGGAAACTTGCCCATGTTCAGCCCATACCGAAAAAAGGTGATTCCAGCGATCCCTCCAACTACCGCCCAATAGCAATTACTTCTATTCTCTCCAAAACCATGGAGACGTTAATCAACAAAAAGCTTATGGGATATCTAGAATCCAATCTACTCATAAACGACAGACAGTATGGCTTCCGACGAAAAAGATCCACTGGCGATCTTTTAGTCTGTCTTACAGAACACCTCAGCCGTAGTCTGCATGGATCCGGTGAGTCTAGTCTGGTTGCTCTGGATATCTCCAAGGCTTTCGATAGAGTTTGGCACTCAGCCCTGTTAGCTAAACTCAAAGCTATTGGAGTTGACTCACTTCTACAGAAGTGGATTGAGAGTTTCCTTTCTGGCCGTTCAATCAAAGTGGTATTGGATGGCGTCAAATCCGCACCCCACCCGATCTCTGCGGGGGTACCCCAGGGGTCAATTTTATCACCGGCCCTATTTCTCATATTTATAAATGACCTTCTTTCAATCCCCTCCAACCCACTTCTCAGCTTCGCTGACGACGGTACTCTACGTTACTCGTACAGCTTCGATACAAGACAGACTCATGCCAGATCCTGTCTTGATGATCGCGAACTAATGTTCAACTCTATTAATAACGACATTGAACTTATTATAGAGTGGGGAAAAAAGAATCGTGTCAAATTCAACCCCTCCAAAACCAAGTACTGCCTTATCTCCAAAAAGAAGCTCAACACCTCTCCACCCTTGAGAGTGGATGGAGTTCAACTAATGGCCGACCCATCCTTGCACATCTTAGGCGTGACATTAGCGAAAGACTTGCGATGGAATGACCACATATTCCAAATCGCCAAACAAGCATCCCAGTGCTTGGGATTTCTTAAGAGGTGCAAGTTCCTCCTCCAGCCATCGGCCCGTGCTGTTATCTATAAATCCTACATTCGGCCTCTTCTCGAATATAACTCCCTCGTTTGGGGCGGCGCCCCAATAACCACCTTGGCATGGTTAGATAAAGTGCAAAAAAGGGCGCTCAAATTAATTGATGACGACACCGCCTGCTCCACCATCGACCCCTTGAGCCACCGTAGGAATGTAGCAGCACTGACAAAATTTTATCGCTACTATCATAGTGACTGTTCCTCCGAGTTAAACGCTCTCCTGCCTCCACGGCAATCTTATACCCGCAACACCAGATTAGCCCACTCGTCTCATTCCCTTCACCTGCAACTACCCCTTTCACGCACTCAACAAGATATGAATTCGTTTGTTAATAGAACAACTCGACTGTGGAATAACCTCTCGCAGTCAGTATTTCCGAACTCCTACAACATCCAAGAGTTCAAACGCAGGTTCATCACCACCTTCTTCAATACCCCCCCGTACCTTTTAATCCTTAACCTATACCCCCTCCACCCCTCCCCCGTACTAAGCTTACTGCTAGACATTGCACCATGACGTGACAAATGACATGACGGACTAGTAGTACAAAGGGTGACTCCTAAGCTTAGCACTGCCACATAAAAAAAAAAAAAAAAAAAAAAATGATGCACAAAAAAAAAGAATTAGATTTCAAATTAATGATTATTTTATAATGATATCATACAACAAGTGGTGTAACAAAAAAATTAGTAACTAACAAAAGTGTTAAATGAAAACATGCAAATAACGCAACTATTTACAGGTATACTCATATAATATAACCTATCAACAATAAAAACCTACGCCCTGGTGCCAGTCGTGGATTTCTGAACATTCAAAATTGTACATATGTACATATACATATATTATATATATTTAAAATGGTTTCATAACCCAATTGAAAATTACATAATTGTAATATTTTTCAGAAGTTAAGCTTCCGATTGGTTAGGAATACCCGAACCTAGGTTAACTTGGAATATAGGAATTCGTTCGGTATGATATAAATATGTAACAGTGTAAAATGATGGCAGAACAAAAGTTAATGACGTGTGGTGACCTATAATATTTACCAAATTATAGTATGTATAATGTTTAATATATGTATAACCAAACATTATAATAAGGTGAGATAACACAAATGAAGTGATAATATCTTCTTTGTGCCCCTTTAATCCCTCATGGGACATAGGGCGGAAACAGTTGCCCTCCAGCGGACTCTGTTTTGCGCGACAGCTCTCAGCTCTGACCAGGATCTCCCAGTTGTTGCGGCCTCTGCTAGTAGGGTCCTCCTCCACGTTGTTCTAGGTCTTCCAACTCGACGGGATCCTTGCGGGTTCCAGTCAAGGGCCTGTTTGGCTAGGTTTTCGTTATCGCGTCGCAAGGTGTGGCCAACCCAATTCCATTTCCTTCGCCTGATTTGGTCGTCTATCCTTTCTTGGCCGGCACGGCGCCATAGCTCTTCATTTGAAATTCTATCTGGCCAGCGGATTTTTAGGATACGACGCAGGCATCTGTTGATGAAGACTTGTAGGCGCCCTGTGATGAATTGGGTGACTTTCCATGTTTCGCAACCGTACAAAAGAACTGCCTTAACGTTGGAGTTGAACAGCCGCAATTTGGTGTTAGTTGAGATCTCCGTTGATCTCCATATGCGGAACAGGCATGCATATGCGCCTCGTGCTTTATTTATTCTGGAACTGACGTCTTCTTCTGTACCGCCATTTTCGGTAATAATGCTACCGAGGTAGCAGAATTTATCTACCAGTTCCACGTCACGGTTATTCAGCGCAGTTCGTTCAAGTGTGTTTGCATTTATCCGCATTTCTTTGGTTTTGTTCGGATTCAGCCTTAAGCCTGCTAGACTACTTTCTGTTGCCAAATTGTTTAACATGTTTTTTAGCTCCTGATGTCTGTGGGCCAGCAAACAGATATCATCCGCGTAGTCGAGGTCCTTAAGGCGGTCTAGCAAACCCCATTGTATGCCGCCTGTTCTATTATCTAGAGCGTCGACAAGGATGTCATTTATTACTATAAGAAATAGTAATGGCGAAAGTAGACATCCTTGTCGTACTCCTGAATTCACCTCGAAGCTGTCGGATAATTTTCCATTATGGAGAACTCTGCATTTGGAATTGTTGTAAAGGGCTTTTATCAATTCTATTATTTTATCAGGCAGTCCACGTCGCCGTAATGCCTGCCATATAAAGCTCCTATTAACCGAGTCGAACGCTTTCTCATAATCTACGAAAGCTAGGTAAAGGGGGGATCGGAATTCAGTAGACTGCTCCACTATGATTCTCAAGGTGTTAATATGGTCTATACATGAGCGGCCCTTCCTGAATCCGGCCTGCTGCCTTCTAAGCGTTCGGTCTACTGCCTCTCTTATCCTTGATAATATAACGTGGGACAAGATTTTACCCACAGTAGATAATAGACAGATGCCTCTCCAGTTGTCGCATATTGTTAGGTCCCCCTTTTTGGGTATTTTGACTATGATACCTTCCGTCCAATCCTCCGGAAAGGTACAGGTGTTCCATGCTATTTCCAGGATTGGCTGAAGCGCATCTGCTATGAGGCTTGAATCGGCTTTCAACAATTCTGCCGGGATGCCATCTTTTCCAGCTGCTTTACCATTGGCCATCGCATGAATTGCGGTTACTATTTCCGTCTTGGATGGGGCCCGGGTGTTGATTCTTATCGGCTGTGCATTGTTGCTGTTTTCCTGAGGTTCCTGTGCAAGTGAACCATTCAGGGCGGCGAAGAAGTAATCTCTCCATCTTTGGAGTTGCTCCTCGTCGCTGCACAGCAGCCTCCCATCCGCACTCTTTACGGCATGCTTTTTAGTAGAGTGCTTTCCCGAGAGCTGTTTAGTAATTTGGTACAGCACTTTACTGTTGCCTGTGTTTGCCGCGTTTTCCGCTTTTTCTGCGAGCTCATTTATCTGCTGCCTTTTATCACGCCGCACACTTCTCTTTACTTCCCGGTGCAATTGGGAATATTCCCGTTCAAGTTGGTGACGTCTTTCCGGGTCGCTTGTAGAGTTTACGTTATTTTTGAGGGCCCTCCTGCGTTCTATTTTTTGCCAGGTAGTGTCCGAGATCCAATGTTGCATGTTTCTCTGGACATAACCGACACTCGTTTCCGCAGCCGTCAATATAGCGCCCTTTGTTCTACTCCACAGCTCTTCAATATTTGTGTCGTCAGAAACGGTTTGCTGGTTTAATATTTGCTGCAGGTTTCCAGCAAATTCTCGCTTTTTAGCGGTCTCCTGCAGAAGGTCAACGTTAAACCGTCTACGGTTTATAACATCGCGTTGAACGTTTCTGATTGCAGCGATTCTAAGGCGAATAGTTGCTACTACCAAATGGTGGTCGCTTCCAGTGTCCGCTCCCCTGAAGCTCCTGACATCCTCCAGAATGGTTCTCCATCTGCGGCTGACGGCCACGTGATCTATCTGATTTCTCGTTCTACCATCGGGTGATACCCAGGTCTCTTTGTGTATCTTCTTGTGGCAAAAGTAAGTTCCACCTACCATAAGTTGATGGGAAGAACAAAAGTCAACGAAAAGCTCACCATTGTTATTGGTAACTTGGCTTAGGCCTTGTTTTCCAATTGTTTGTTCAAGACCGGTGTTGTCGCGGCCGATTTGTGCGTTTAAGTCACCCATTAATACAATGATGTCTCCCCTTGGAATAGAGCGAAAAACCTCATTCAGTCGCATATAGAACTCGTCTTTGATGTCATCTTCTGCGTCTTCAGTTGGAGCATAGCATTGGACTACCGTAGTACTTCTTAGCCTGGTACGCAGGCGCACGGTAATAATCCTCTCAGAAACTGGTGACCAGCTAATGAGGCTGGACCTGGCTTCTTTGGTGAGTATTACGCCAACGCCACTCCTACGGCTTTCAGTTTCATTTCTCCCAGAATATAAGAAGGACTCACCATTTGGGCAGATATGTTCCCCCGCATCGGGCCATCTGGTCTCGCTAAGTCCCATGATCTTGATTTTATATCGATTCATCTCATTGAGGACTTCATCCAGCCGTCCCTCAGCAAGCATTGTTCTCACATTCCATGATCCGATTCGTGTCCTTGTTCGAAAAGCAAAGGTCGTCGTCGTGTTGTCCATCCGGTTCCGAGGCATTGTTTGCCGATTCGTAGCAATGGTGTTTTTTATGGGAGCGGGTTGCTAACCCTCTGCCCAACCGACTTAAAACTCTGTTTTGTGGCGCAGAAGTGATAATATAATGAATGATAATATAATATAGAAAAACAAAATTATCAATAAGGTGCTGTACTAGAAGATTTAACCTCTTCACAATACAGTATTTTCTTCTTGGGTTCCCACAGAATCTTGCTCACATGGGGCCAAGCAGGAACAAGTATACCTCTTGTTAAAAAGTAATGATTTAACGCCGGGGTGTGACTTAACGTGACTAAGTAAATGAGCTAAAATCACCAAGTATCCAAGGATGGTGTGGTTGCGCAATAAGGCACCCAGAAAATTACATGCATTAAAAAACGACGTTCAGCGATGATTAAAACTTCTGTAGTTCTCTGCTTATGTTAGGTTGTTTTATTATTTTCTTCGTTTTGGTAAGCCGAATCCTCTGCCATAGATCCACTTCTTTGGTATATCCGCTGCTCACAGATATCCACTATAGCTAAAACACAACCACCGCAATTACCTTTTTTTTGTTTTTTTTTTTCTTTTGTTTCGGTGATGGAACCTTTATCTTGGTATTCCCTGGAATGGTATTTACCTACGGGCTCTCCATTAGGTCTTCGTGCACTAAATTTCCTGGTTTTGTTTTTTTTTTCTCCTCTCAGATTTGACCACAAAAATTTTTATATTTATTACAGCAGCACTAATACTGACTAATAGTTTTTCTATCCAGCCCGAACAAAATCAAATCCGAGAAAACAACCCAAAACTTTTCGACTCACTCCCTGACTGACTTTTTTCTTTTCCAATTTTTTTTTTTTTTTCAAAATTTTTCCTCCCCCTTTTTTTCTCTACGCCTAGTTTGTATAAATTTTCCAGTCAGATACAAAGTGGTAGATACAAGGTGATTTCACCTCACACGACCGTTACAAAAGTACCCTGGCAATTGAAGAAAATGTCGACATTTCTATCTATAAAAAGTTGCTTGCATATTTAAAACGTCAAAATGATGAATATGAGGTAAAAAAATCCAAAGTTTTTACAATGGATAATGTTAATAAGTTTTTGAATGAGGCTCCCGATGATACCTTCCTGCTCATGAAGGTAGTACTGACTTTTGCTTTACATGGTGCTTGTCGCAGTGAGGAATTACGCTTGTTAAGTGTAGATGATGTAGAAGATGTTGGATCTGCTCTGATTGTGACATTGCACGACACTAAAACCAAAAAAAAAACGTGTTTTTACAGTTACTCCAGAGATGGGAAACGTTAATGGAATTGAATTTATATCGAAAATATTTGAGTTTAAGACCAAGACATATTGGGCATTGTAGGTTATTCATAATCTACAGTATCAGTATCTGATTATAGATCAATAGCGGCATCTTCTGGGTTAACATTCAATAATTTAAATCATTGTCGAATTAATATTAATTTCAATAAATAAAATGATTGAAGATTAATGTTTGTTGCTATATTTAGTGCTTGCTAACTAGAATGGTGGAAAACAGTAAGGCTCAAGATCTTTACGATTTTTCTTAACGCGTTGAACATGCTATTTTTTCGGGAATCATATAGAAATACGTAAATTGTAAAGAAATAATAATTGGTTAAAGTAGGCCATTTTCTGTTGACAATTAATCGCACTGTAATTAAAGTTATATGTATCTAAAATCGTGAAGAAAAGTGTTGCTATCTAGAAAAGTATCACTTTTCTTTACGATTTTTGATTAAACAATGTACGTCATTTCTATACGATTCTCGAAAAAAGTATTTTTTTCGTTAGTTCACATCCCAAATCTACCAGAAATGACGTTGTTTTAACGAAATTGTTGTATTAACGCTGAAAATTAATTAATAACAAATTGTATAAAAAATCACGGTTTTTTTTAAACTAAATTTACAAAATTATTTAGATAAAAAAAAAACTTTTTAATATAGCACGTTTTTATAACGAACTAAAAAGTATAAAATAATTTGTCCTGGCCCCATACAGATTTAGAACCTCAAACATATTCCTAACACCATACAGATAGTCCTGAAAATTTGTGATTTGGAATTTGTAATAGCTATGAAAATATTTGTAACATTTTAAACGAAACAACGTGGGGGCATACATGATTAATGCGCATGATTTCTCAACCCAGCTACTCTCCACTCTTACTATTGTATATAGCATGCGCCCTACGTTTTTTCGTTTAAAATCTTGCCTATGGCATTCTACTTATAATGCCCTTTCATTTGATACCCATGTGGTTGTGAAGAAAATGGTAATCCGCCCTCTTGAGATGGCCGCAATGGACCAAACAATATGTTGAGTATACTATATTGCTTATGGTGTTCTACTTATCATACTCCTTCATTTGATACCCATGTCGAGGGAGTTGTGAAGAAAATGGTAATCCGCCCTCTTGAGATGGCCGCTATGTACCAAACGATATATTGAGTATACTATATTGTTTATGGTGTTCTACTTATCATACTCTTTCATTTTATTCATAGTAAATGTAAATGTAAATTTGATACCCACCACGAAGGGGTTGTGAAGAAAATGGTAGTCCGCCCCCTTGAGATGGCCGCCATGGGCCAAACGATAAATTGAGTATATTATATTTTGCTTATGGTGTTCTACTTATCATACTCTTTAATTTGATACCCATCTCGATGGGGTTGTGAAGACAATGGTAACCCGCCCTCTTGAGATGGCCGCCATGGACCAAACGATGTATTGAGTGTACTATATTGCTTATGGTGATCTACTTATCACACCCTTTCATTTGATACCCATGCCGAAGGGTTTGTGGTCAGCGCATCAGAAAAAGAAATCAATACTATTCTCCTCAATTTAGGATATGGAAAATGTTTTGAGATTAATGATAATCATGACATTGAGCTGCTGGCTGCTCTTTGTAAGTTCGTAATAGACACGGAAATTCTGATGAGCGACATTTATGACGATTTACAAAAGATCAACTCACCTAAGTCGACTCAACTTAGTAATGCCACAAACGTTGTAAACGTTGTTAACAAGTAAAATATCGAGTGTAGTTTATAAAGAAGCGTTATAGTGAATGCAGTATTGCCAGTGGGGACGGTACGACCAGCTGCTAAAACATGAAACGACGAAACACGAAAACGGGAAGCAGCAACTGCCCTTTTCAGGATCAAATCAGTAGTATCGTTTTATAATGTTGCCAATGTTCGTTTTAAGCCGAAATGTATTTATTAGATTTTTTCGGCGCGACAAATTGCGAATTTTCGGGCTGCACAGTGGGCACAAATTTTGGAAGTTCTGCACAGGGTGCCAATTACCTAATATAGTAACATATTTTTTATAGTTAGCCACATTTTTTATGTACCCTAAATCATGGGGACCTCGGTAGCCTAGGGAGTAAGGCGTCTAGCTACTATCCGAGAGGTCCCGGGTTCGATTCCCGGCCAAGCCCCCGGTCCTTCGCCTTTTCCAATTTCCCACCTACATAACTTTCCTTCTTTCTTCTTCACTCTTTACATTCCTGATTCCTCTTGTCATAGCCTTCCTTAGCTCTTCCCCGCTCCGCCAAAGCGCATGTCATCGGTTGGTTGATGAGATTCAACTCGTTTCAGGAGGCATAACACTCCAGCGAGCTGTTTCTCGATGCCCCGATGTCAAAGTCGCAATTGTAATGGTTGGAAGTAGGTGGACTGAAAAATATCGCGGGTAAGTTGTGGCAGTTCCTTCCTTCCCCGACTAGAGCTGCTGTTCGACATTGCACTCTATATGAAGAAAATAGATTGTCGACAGTATAAAGGGTCTTCCCTGAGACTCTAGTCTTTCACATAAAAAAAAAAAAAAAAAAAAAAATGTTTTTCAGATTTGATCTCTGATTCATTATACCTTTTTATCTCCCGGAATATATGTACCTATTTTTACCTATTTTTATTTATTAAAAGACGCTGTTTAGAATCTTAAATTTCCAAATTTAATTGTTTTGCTTATTTTTCCTTTTCTTTCTAACGTTATTTTTAAATTATCAATTCAAACTCTTACATTAATCCTTTATTTTCATTTTCTGTAATTTTTTCATATCATACTGTCTAAAGTTAAATTCTTACTGTTACACCTTACTGTTAAAATCAAATTGTATTTGTTTGCACGGATATTAAGTTATCCCAAAGTTATACCCAAAAATTATATCAGTCTTGTTCCAACTACCGACTCGAAAAGAGGCAAAAATAAATAAAGTCAAGGTTAAAGGTTAAGGGGGTCCGCTCATGGTTTACTTTCAAAAAATCGAAATTTTTTTTTTGCTTCAATCGTTAGATTCATGTTCTAAGAATGTTGTTTTCAAGTTTCAAAGTCTGAATCTGTATAGTTACAAAGGCATCTCCAAGAGAGTCGTTGCCGGTCGAGCGAACGCGACCCAGGCCGCGACTCGCGCGAGCTATTGTAAGGGCGTCCCGCGGTGACACACCTGCCCCATCAGAATCAGTATAGTTCAGTATAGTTCCAATCCTTGACGAAAACAGTAATGTACCGACCGAGGGCTTACTATACGGGCAGGGTATAGCTGATTAACATCTGATCCTCGTAAGTCTATTTTTTCATTATATAAAACTTTAAACCCCATTTTCTCATCACTATATTTCTAAAAACGGTGGGCAGGATTAAAAAAAACTATTGAACATATTTGCAAAACTTTGATTTTATTTTGTAGATAATTAAAAAGCCTACAAAGTAGACCTATAACATTCCCGAAAATATTGTGTAAAATATATTCTAAGAGTAAGCTAGAAAAAACAAGTCAAAAATTGAACTTTTTTTTTTAACAATAATTTTAACATTAAATTTTTTACTTTTAAATGGTATTAGAGGTCTACTTTGTGCAGTAAGGTCTTCTGATTAAGAATGTGTTTTCGGTTTTTGTTTCAGATGAAACCTTCGAGCTGCATCATGCCCACCGTTTCATTTTTTACGGCGAGGCGTTGAGAGAAATCCTTTATAAGTCCACTATTTTGAGATTTTTTTACCCACAAAAAATTTTATTATTTTATAAATCTTTAATAAATAACATGATGAAAAAGTTTTACTTGTTTCTTTTCTTATTTCTAAGAAAAATTGTGCTGAAAACCGCCTTTTTTTTTCGAGCGATCCATGAGCGGACCCCCTTAAAGTTAGTTCTTGTTTGTATTTTATTTTTTACAACCTAAGTAAAGTAAGGTTGAGTGCAAGGTGATAAATTATAGAGCAACGAGCCGCTCTATAAGGTTGCGCAAAACTGTTTTTTAAGGGTTAAAAAAAATAAAACAGCAAACCTTTAGTCAACAAGCAGACTTGGTCCTTCGAGTTGTACAAAACATGTATTGGTCCTACGAGCCGAATATTCAATCAACATCAACTACCAGCAACATTTATAAAAAGAGAAGTAGAGAATAATCATTCATTTTTTTTACAATATATTAAAAAACTCATAAAATTCTCATGCTCTACTAAAATAAAAAGCTATAAAATTTTGAACTTATATTTCTAAGTGCCACATAATTTAAACCTCAATTAATAATGAAAAAAAAAAAAAAAAAAGAAAAACATTTAATTTTTATTTGAAGATCGTGCATGTGGGAATTTACAAAACAATTGAAAGTATCTTACGGTTTCCGAACACCGCAATTTATAAAAACTCATAAGTGCCGTGGAACATTCTTGAACAAAGGATTGTTATCGGGATTTTGTTTTTAGCCATCGTGCATATTACGGGTAAAGTTCCATGTGCGGTACTCATATTTGGGCGCAAAGAAATTGAATATTGAAAGTAAAAAGAAACTGATGATAGGTTATTTTTGATGGTTATATGTATAAATTGAAGTACATAATTTCAAACTTTGAGAAGTTTTAGAATAAATGATTATGTTGTGGACATAAAACGACATAGAGTTTCAGTCAATAGCCCACTTGAAAGATATTTTAATACCCGTATTTCTGCTATTTACTACATTATCATATGAGCAACCGTTAACGAGATATTCAAAAAAAAATTGCGTTATCAGTTATTTCAGGCACGTGAAGTGCGAACTTTGGCGTCGGATTACTCGCAAACTATACAAGCGATAACGATGACTAAGGGCTTATTCTAAAGGTAATCACTAGCACTATAAGTTTGGTAATCGGCATTAACCCACCCAAATTAATATCTTACGAGTTAATCGCAAAAAACTGCATTCATCCTCAACCACCCGAACAAGTTCGAACTTTGAGCGGCCATAACTTTGAGCCAAATTAACTTACAGACCTCGTTGAGGGCTCATTTTGTAGATAATTTTATTCTCTAATGACTTTGTATTGATCATTTTCAGCTATCATACGAGTTATTTGGTATAAACGACCTCTACCTCTTTTTCAAGATTGCGGCTTTTCCCATCACACTGCGACCCCACAGACTTGGTTTTAACATTGTCAGATGTACCCAAACAAATTAAAAAAAAAAACATTTGGTACATCATGAAATGCAATTTGATTTACTAATTGCACTGGACTATTATATTTTGGGGAAAATTAACAATTTTGGTTATATTTTTTGGAACTTGGTGCGCATTTGGAATTAGTAAAATGAGTGATAGAGGTGCGTTAATCCAGAAACGCGGAAGGGTTAAGGGATCGTTAACGAGAATCAAAGTATTTGTAATGAAACGGATGAAGAACACATTAAAAATAGGTTAATAAAACTAGAAGATGCATGGGCCGAGTTCCAAGAAGTAGAAGTCGAATTATTGGTGATAGATGATCAAATTTCTGAAATGGAGGAATTTGAGGCGAAATATTTCGATGCGAAAAAATTGTTGAATCGGGCATTGCGTGAAAGGAATCAAGGGCAAGAAAAGGCATCGGTTTCGAACAATTTTCATTCTACTTTAAATCAGTCGTCGTGTGATAAAGGCCAATTTCAACTTATGAGTGTTAGGTTACCTCGGCTAGATATACCTACTTCCTACTACCTACTTCTCTGGAGACTATAGGGAGTGGTCATCGTTTAAGGCTTTATTTCAAGCTTGCGTCCATGACAATGAAAATTTATCAGCATCACAAAAATTTCAATATTTAAAGAGCCTCCTAAAGGGAGCAGCCGCATCAATCGTGCGACATTTGAATATAACCGATGCAACTTATTTTGAAGCATGGTCAAAGCTTAACGAACGTTTTAATAAAAGATCCCATATAGCCAACCATAAAACTTTTTATGGAGCAACCTTCATTTAATCAATCCTCTGTTAGGAGTTTACGTACCTTAAGTGATACCTTTGATGAAGTCATTTGGGGACTTAAAGGCTTAGGTAAGGAAGCTGAAAGCCGAGACGCATGGTTAATCTAAATTGGAGTTTCCAAATTGGATTATGAAACCAAGGAATTGTGGGCCCAAGAAATGTCACAAAAGGACTTCCCATGCTTTCAAGAATTTCTGGGCTTTCTCAATAAAAGATGCAATACTCCAGAAGTCTGCGGTGGTATGTCGAGATGTGCATATCGCCACCCCCTCCAGCCAAAATGTATGTCCAAAATGCAAATCTAATCACCCTCTTCATCAATGTACAATTTTTGAAAATCAACCAGTTGTGAGGAAACGAGAATTTGTAATTTTAAATTCTTTATGTTTCAAATGTCTTGGTGCCAACCTCTCTGTGCACGCTTGTCGTTCCAAAATGAGGTGCGGCCAATGTAAAGGATCTCATCATCCCCTGTTACATAAAGCTCGGAAAGTTCCAACACAAAACAGACACCCTTCTCCGAATCCTACTTCAGCTCCTTACTCAGAAGAACTCGGAGCAATCAGACCATCCTTTGCCACTAATGATGCTACAATCAACACTGCTACAATCAACCCATCTTCCCTCAACTCCTCTTCAATCAACCATCCTATTAACCCGCTCTCAGCGAAAGACCCAACAGTGACATCCCTAAGTACCTGTGTAGAAAATCAAGTAGTTCAAGATCGCGGTTCCACCAGCAATGGTAAGCGTGTTAGATTATCAAGGACGGTTTGTACCATGCCGTTTGTTTGTATTGTTCGACTCTGGTTCTCAGATCTCCTTACTTTCGGAATCTTGTGCTCAACGATTAAAGCTCCGAAGAGAAAATGCAAGATTAAATTTAACTGGAGTTCGGGAGGTAGAAGTAGGCTCCGCTAGAGGGACAACGACGGTCAAGTTGTTCCCTAGGTGGAGTAAAATGGATGGCTTGCAAGTGCAAGCATTTATAATGAACAAATTAACCTCGTTAGTCCAACCTTCAACAGTCTTAAGCTCAAGAAAGGAAGCTCTAAAGCACCTCCAACTTGCCGATCCGAATTTCAATGAACCGTGTGAAATAGACATTATCCTGGGAGCTGGCTGCGTTTTTAAAGTGATCAAAGGCGGTCAATTGTATGACGGTAGTGGTGAGCTGGTCGCTCAAGAGACCATGTTTGGTTGGGTAGCTGTAGACTCCTCTTCGTGCCCACTCAATCCAGTACAGAACTTTCATCTTCAAGCCTTCGAAATATAGATAAAACATTGCGGCGCTTTTGGGAAGTCGAAGAAATAGAGAAAAAGAGTGAACTATTAACAGATGAGGAGGAGTGGTGTGAGTTACATTTCCAAAGACTTTTAACACAGATAGGTAATCGTTATGCAGTAGGCTTGCCATTTAATTCTGAAGTAGCTGAACTGGGCGCATCTGTTCAAGGGGCAATAAAACGTCTCTATAGGTACTATGGAGAAAAGGTTTCAAAGAGATGCGATTTTCAAGGAGCAATATACGAACTTCATGAGGGAATATGAAGAATTGGGACATATGGAACTCATTCCGGCTGATGAGATAGCTACAAAACCTGAAACAGCCTTTTATCTTCCTCATCACGCCGGTTTCAAGCTTACTCCAACTTCAAAAATCAGAGTCGTGTTCGATGGATCCTACAAATCTACGTCTCTTTAAATGATAGGTAGGGCCTACGATTCAAAGAGATTTATTTGCAATATTATTAAACTTTCGCAGGTACGCTATAGCACTTTGTGCAGAGGTCGAAAAAATGTATAAGCAAGTCCTGGTGATCCCGGAGAACAGAGACTTCCAGAGAATTGTATGGCGAGAGCAGCCTGACCTTCCTATAAGGCATTATAGACTCAACATCGTGACTTATGGAACAGCTTCGGCACCCTTCTTAGCGACACGAGCTCTCTGTCAAATCGCAAATGAGTTTCAAAATAAATATCCTGAAGAGTCAGCAATTATCGAAAGACATTTTTATATGGATGATCTCCTAAGTGGAGCAGATACTTTGATCAATGCATTAAGAATCAAAGAAAATCTTCAAACCATGTTAGCAGCTAAGGGATTTAATTTAACCAAATGGATGTCCAATGCGGCTGAATGCACCGCTTGTGACAACGAAACAAACACTGCAGCAGGATTATTAGCAATTGATGAAAATATGTTAACTACTAAGGTTTTCGGAATCCAGTGGGACCCTAAACTCGACACCTTCCTATACAAATTAATAGTACCTGAGTCATCTGAGCTCACAAAGAGGAAGATACTTTCAGAATTATCAAGGATTTTCGATCCAATGGGTTGGCTTGCTCCTGTAACAGTGTCCGTGAAAATCTTATTGCAACGATTATGGTTATGCCAGTATGACTGGGATGATGTCCTTCCAAACGAACTGGTACATGTATGGCGAGTAATTAAAGAACAACTTCCGCTTCTAGTCTCAATTCGAATTCCCAGATGCATGTGTCTAGAAAGAAATCGTCTTCAATTACATGGCTTCTGTGATGCCTCTGAACATAGTTACGCTGCTGTAGTGTACTGCCGCAATATTGTCCAAGATAAGATATATACTCGTTTGATTGCGGCTAAGACCAATGTGGCCCCTCTAAAACAGATTTCTCTCCCAAGACTAGAATTAAATGGAGCCTTCTTACTCACGAAATTGATACGAAAGATTCTAGAATCATTAGAAGCAAATCTCACATCGAATGACATTTGTGCATGGACCGATTCAACGGTAGTTTTAGCTTGGTTGTCTGATACACCAAGAAAATGGAAAACAAGCGGCCAATGGAGTCATGTGCCTTCGAAGCACAACCCAGCTGACCCGGGGTCGAGGGAGTATCACCGTCGCAGATACTAGACTTAGACATCTGGTGGAATGGTCCAAGATGGTTACAAACAGAACCAATAACTCCCCCATGTAAAGAATCTAGAAAAATGACGTTCGATACTACCGCCGAACTGAAACAAAATAGTCCAGTCGCTAACTTTCATCAACAAGTTTCATCCTCCACAATCTTTGACAAGCACTCATCATATACCAAGATTCTTCGGATCTTTTCCTATTGTGCTCGTTTCATTCACAACTCAAGGTGCCAACCGTCTCAAAGAAAATTAAAATTTTTAACTGCATCTGAATACAATCAAGCTGAAGTCCTATGCTTTCGAGTTGTGCAGCAAACCCACTTTTGGGCAGAAATAGGAAACTTAAGGCGGAGCCAAACGGTAAATTCCAAAAGTTCTCTAGCTGCGTTATGTCCATTTCTGGATTCTAACGACGTCCTCCGAGTTGGAGGAAGATTAAACTAACTAACTATAACTTCGATGCAAAACATCTCGTAATATTACCCAAGGATCACCCATTTAGTCGTCTGCTCGTATCCGCATGGCACAGAACTCATCTTCATCCTGGACCGTCCACCCTCATGGGAATCTTACGCCAACGTTTCTGGATATTGGGATTACGAGATATAGTACGGAAGGTATATCATCAATGCATGACCTGTTTTCGTCATCGAGTTACTCGAGGGGCTCAGTTAATGGCCCCCTTGCCTGAAGCGAGAATGAAGCCAACGCGCCCGTTTTTTAACGTTGGAATCGACTACGGAGGACCGATTCAACTATGCGCACGTATATCCAGAGGTGTACGACCAGTAAAGGGACATTTCGCACTTTTTATTTGTTTGACTACCAGGGCCGTGCACCTGGAAGCTGTAGCAGACCTAACTGCCGAGGCATTTATAGCATGTCTCAGACGATTTGTTTCTCGTCGTGGTATACCAGCTCAAATCTTTTGCGATAATGCAACAAATTTTGTTGGTGGACGAAAACTACTTAGTGATTTACACCGCATTGCATTAACTATTTATGAAAATCCATTAATCTCTAGTTTTATTTCACAGAACCGAATTAATTGGAATTTTATACCACCAAGGGCCCCCCATTTCGGTGGGATATGGGAGGCTGCTATAAAGTCTATGAAATTTCACCTTCGACGAGTAATGGGGGAAACTCACCTATCACTGGAGGAGTTTTCCACTTTACTTACACAAATTGAGGCGATTTTAAACTCCCGACCATATGCACCACTATCACCCGATCCGGAAGATCTAGATGCGTTAACACCAGCTCACTTTTTGATAGGGCAACCGCTCACAACCCTTCCCGAAGGAGAATATTCAAGTACCAAGATATCGCGTTTATTCTGCTACCTCGGTAGCATTATTACCGAAAATGGTGGGGCAGAAGAAGACATCAGTTCCAGAATAAATAAAGCACGAGGCGCATATGCATGCCTGTCCCACATATGGAGATCAACGGTTATTTCCACTAACACCAAATTGCGGCTGTTCAACTCCAACGTGAAGGCAGTTCTTTTGTATGGTTGCGAAACATGGAAAGTCACCCAATTCATAACAGGGCGCCTACAAGTCTTCATCAACAGATGCCTTCGTCGTATCCTAAAAATCCGCTGGCAAGATAGAATTTCAAACGAAGAACTATGGCGCCATGCGGGCCAAGAAAGGATAGACGACCAAATCAGGCGAAGGAAATGGAATTGGGTTGGCCACACCTTGCGACGCGAAAACGAAAATCTAGCCAAACAGGCCCTTGACTGGAATCCGCAAAGTTCCCGTCGAGTAGGAAGACCTAGAACAACGTGGAGGAGAACCCTACTAAAAGAAGCCGCAACAACTGGGAGATCCTGGTCGGAGCTAAGAGCTGTCGCGCAAAACAGAGTCCGCTGGAGGGCAACTGTTTCCGCCCTATGTCTCATGAGGGATTAAAGGAGTTTAAAGAAGAAGAAGAAGATATCGTTTAGGATGATGGCAGCAAATTCAAAACATGCTTCAAGGTTTTTGGAAACGTTGGAGAAATGAATATTTATCCGCGTTGCAACCTCGTCCTAAATGGAGAACCAAAACGGATTCACTTAAAATCGGACAATTACATCCATCCATCCATCCAATGGCGTACAGCCCAAATCGAGCCTTGGCTTCCTCTAGGGCATTTCTCCAAGTTTGACGGTCCCTTGCAGCATGTCTCCAGTTCCGGATGTTGAGCATTGACTCTGCGTCAGCCGCCACAGAGTCTATCCATCTCCTCCTGGGTCTACCTACTGGCCTACTTCCCGAAATTTCTGATGCCATAAGCCGTTTTGGGATGCGATTGTCCTCCATCCTGATCACGTGGCCGGCTAGTCTCAATCTGTTGATTTTTATGAAAGTTGAGAGTTGTGGGTCGTCAAAAATTTCATACAACTCGTTGTTGTATCTTCTTCGCCATATTCCATCCTCCCTGATTGGGCCTATTATGCATCTGAGAATTTTCCTCTCGAACCTGTTGACTCGTTCCTCTATGTCCTGGGTCATAGTCCAAGTCTCGCTACCATAACACAGTACTGGTCGTATTACTGTTTTGTAGAGTGAGAGTTTCGTTTTCCTGTGTACATATCTTGAGTGCATGATTTGTTTTTGGGCATAAAAGGCTCTATTAGCCAGTAGTATTCGTCTAGTTATTTCTTCTTTTTCTTCGTTTCTTTTTGTGATAGTAGACCCAAGGTAGACTGTTTTATCGACTACTTCTAGGTTATGTTCGTCGATGGTTATATTTCTTCCCATTCTAAATCGTCCTGCTCAGGATTGTTGCATCACCTTCGTTTTTTCTTCGTTGATCTTCAGTCCTATGTCCTTTGCCGCCTCTTTTAATTCAACATAGACTTCTTTTGCTGCCAAAAAGGACCTTCCCACGATGTTTACGTCATCCGCATATCAAAGTAATTGTACCGACTGGGTAGCTATTGATGCACTTCGCTGGACTGACGTTTTCCTTATCACCCATTCTAGGGCCAGGTTGAAAAGCATGGGGGCCAGCCCATCTCCTTGTCTAAGCCCTTGACGCACTTCGAACTCCTCTGTTACAACATTTTCGATCCTTACTTTCGCCAGTGAGCTGTTTGTGGCGCATTTGATTAGTTGTACCAACTTTGAGGGGAATCCTATTTCCTATAAGATCTCGTATAGCCTCTCTCTGTGTTTATTGAGTCATATGCCTGTTGAAAGTCGACAAATATCTGGTATACATCTACATTCCTTTCCCAGGTTTTCTCCAGAATTTGCCTTAAGGTCAGCAGTTGGTCCGATGTTGACCTGTTTGTCCTAAAACCAGCTTGATATTCTCCTATAAGGCTTTCCGCTATAGGTTCCAGTTTTTGTTTCACAAGGATTGTGAAGATTTTGTAGCTGGTGCTGAGGAGTGAGATGCCTCTATAGTTTTTGCAGTTTAGTTTATCTCCTTTCTTGTATATTGGACATATAATGGCTTTCTTCCAGTCCTCTGGTATAACTTCTTCCTCCCAGATTGTGCATATGAGTTCGTGTAATGTTCGTAAAAGTTCGGGTCCTCCTTCCTTTATCAGCTCAGCTGCTATTCCATCGGCGCCAGGCGATTTGTTGCTGCTCTGCCTTTTTACAGCTTCCCGCACCTCATCCAATGTTGGTGGTTCTATTGAGATGTTATCTTGGGGAATTACAAATGCCTCTGTCTCTGCATTCTCGTTTGATATGGAGATAGGGTTCAATAGGTTCTGAAAATACTCTCTCCGCCTTTCCTTTATCCTATCAGGATTTGCCAACAAGTTCCCATCTATGTCCTTGCAGATGTCCGTTCTTGGCTGGAACTCATTGGTGATCTGGCGAGTTCCTTTGTACGCTTGTCTAATTCTCCCTTCATTGAAGTCTTCCTGTATCTGTAAGATTTTCCTATTTAGATATTCCCTCTTCTTCTTTCTGCACAGCTTGTCTGCGATTTTTCTTATTTTCCTTGAAGACTTCCATCCTTGCTCTTGTTGGCCTTGCGATGTACTCTCGGTGGCTCTGGTTTCTTTCTTCAATTGCGGTTCTACAGTCTTGGTCAAACCAATCAATTCTAGTGTGTCTGGGGGCCCAGCCTAGTGCCTCTTCTGCTGCCCCCTTTATGCTGCTTTTGACCTGTTCCCATTTGTCGTTGATGTTGGGCTGCTCATCTACCTCTCTCAAGTTTTGTACGACAGCATGTTGGTAGGCATCTCTTATTTCTTCCCGTTTTAGCTTATCTATATCGTATTTTGGTTGAGTTTGCACTCTATGCGTTTTAGTTGCTATCCGGGTTCTCAATTTCACTTTGACTAGATAGTGGTCCGAGCCACAGCACGCTCCTCTCATTGTTCTTACGTCCAGTATACTCGTGGCCCCTCTTCTTTCAATTAGGACGTGGTCAATTTGATTATTAGTTACTCCGTCTGGTGATTGCCACGTCATCTTATGTATATCTTTGTGCGGGAACACTGTTGAACTTACTACCATTGCTTTTGAGCTTGCGAAATCGATCAATCGGTTACCATTGTCATTGGTAACGTTGTGTAGGCTATGCTTTCCTATGACTCCTAGGAACTCCTCTTCTTTTCCTACTTTGGCATTCATTTCTCCAAGCACCATTTTAATATCGTTTGACGGTATTAACCGGATGGTGTTTGTTAGCTCTTGGTAGAATTCCTCTTTCTCCTCATCCGTTTTCTCTTCTGCGGGCGCGTGGACGTTTATAAGACTAATGTTATGGAGCCTTGTTTTAATGCGAAGTGTGCATATTCTATTGCTGACTGGTTTGAAGTCCAGAATCAGAGATTTCATTTCCTTCTCTATGATGAATGCTACTCCGAACTCTCTTCTTCCATTTGATGATCCGCTGGATAGTACCGTGTGGGTTTTTAGATCCATTATACCACTGTGGGTCCATTTTGTTTCTTGAAGGGCTGTGATCTTTATGTTATATTTTTTTAGAAGTATTAAAAGCGAACGCAGAGCGCCCGTTCTGTTGAGCGTCCTGACGTTCCACGTTCCAAAATCGAATTCCATATTCCGTTGCCTGAGTCGTTGCCGTTGACAATTACATAGTTCTAATAAATGAAGACACCTACACACTGGCAGGAAGGATTCTTGAGGTGCATCCTGGTCGTGATAAACTTATTCGAGTAGCAACAATAAAAACCAAAAATGGCATATGTAAACGAGCGGTCACCAAACTCTACAAGCTACCTATTGATGAGAGTCAAGACAAGTCTTGACGAGTGGGAGGATGTTTAGAATCTTAAATTTCCCAATTTAATTGTTTTGCTTATTTTTCCTTTTCTTTCTAACGTTATTTTTAAATTATCAATTCAAACTCTTACATTAATCCTTTATTTTCATTTTCTGTAATTTTTTCATTTCATACTTTCTAAAGTTAAATTCTTACTGTTAAACCTTACTGTTAAAATCAAATTGTATTTTTGTTTGCACGGATATTGAGTTATCCCAAAGTTATACCCAAAAATTATATCAGTCTTGTTCCAACTACCGACTCGAAAAGAGGCAAAAATAAATAAAGTAAGGAAAGTAAGGTTGAGTGCAAGGTGATAAATTATAGAGCAACGAGCCGCTCTATAAGGCAGCACAAAACAGACTCAACGCACGCGGGTTTTTGTTAGTCTTTCATAAACGCGTTTTGTGGTGTTTCCGTTAGTGGCTCCAAACATATTAGCAATTAACGCCATATTTCAGAAAACGCCACGAAATTTGTCGCAGACCTATACTTACTTCAAGCCAAGAACCCATTTTATTACTTGGTGAGCAGATTCCCCATAAAATTGCAGAAGCGACTCTATTGATGGAATAAGGAAAATGGCCTTTAACACCTAGCGTTAAATAATAAACGCCTTGATGCCATCAAGAAGTAGACAATGGTCGCTTCAATTCAAATGCAAAATGCATTTTTCTACTTGTAAATAGTAATTGTTTGACTGAAAGGCATCCAAATTAATGGGTTCCTAATGGATTTACCATGTTGAAGGGTGAAAGGCTTATACATCTTTATCTACTTCTAGCGACGAATTGCAGATGCACTGATGGAAGCGTTTTCCGGTATTCCCTTGTGAATGGTGCAATTTGTCTGTCCATAGCGTCAATTTGAAGACGGTATTACTTGTTTGAAGTAGTTCGCTTCCTTTCACTGGACTCAGCAGATGAAGCATTTTGAATTATTCTAAGTAGTGCATGCATGTAATCCAATATGCTTGTCCCTGCAAGAAATCACAGCATTTGCCTACTATTTTTGAAAGGCTTTCCTCAACTTAATTTAAAAATGTGTGCTATTTTTCGGCTACGTAATCTCGAATAGCTTGAGGCAAAATCGTTTTTATTTTCCCCTATTCTAGTAAACCCAGTAAATCAAAAGAGTGGGAGCAAATAAAAAAGTGCCATTATGCTTGCTTAAGGAATTATTCACTTTGTTCCCCATATGAATTCGGTTTCAAGAATAGCACTTTAAATCCTTGTTTGCTCACTGATGCTCAAAGCCTTTAGTAATCCCACAACACATCGCATGCACAACAGAACTGCAGATAGCATGGATAAAAATGCTTGAGATGCTCTCAATAGGAAATTATTCCTGACGAGAATGCATGGTACTATGGTAGCATTTCATCACGCAAACTTTCCACTGACCATTGTTTATCTGCTCGAAAAGACTTATTTAGAGTGGGAGCGTGTTGTTTTCCTTTAAATGTCGGATGAGTTTGCTAACAGTTTTTTGGAGTCTAAAGTGAGTTTTAGGGTTTTTATTGAAGGTTAATCGCAACTTGGCTTTTAATCATGACAATGACTATCCAATATAATGTAGAATTTTGCTCCTATTGTTGGTGGCGTCCATTTCTTTCAACTGTAATTATACGCAGATAATGCAAACTTAATTAATCCGGATATTTTACAAACGATAGAATTTTAAATTTTGGTTAAATTACTGACGAATGCATGTGACAATTTTTTTAGATAACATGTAAGTGCCACTGGTAACTAGGTTTTCGATTGATTTTATATTAAAAACCAATCACATAATTAAACAAGTGCCCAAAAATAAATTACAATATCATCGCAAATTTAATATAAATATCACTGTTATACAGGGTGGCCGTTATTTCCCAAATTAAAGATATTTATGAGAGGACTGGTAAAATCGATTACTTAGATGTCAAAAAGTAAATTATCAATTTTAAAAAAATTTTAACACTCATTTTCGCGTGCCTCTAGATAAAACAATTTCCCCATTTAAAAAACATGGGAAAATCCTTTTTCACGTTATGTTATTTATTTCCAACATTATCTGAATAGCCGTGAGTATTGGAAATGCTTAAAAACATCAAGAATAGTTAAAGGAAAATTTTCCTTATGAATAACAAATATAAATAATAAGATAGTCAAGAGATAGGGCCTACACGAGCCACGTCCAATCAGAGTGCAGTGTTTAAAAATTGCACAAAGAAGGGAATCCGATCCAAAAGGCATCTTGTTGAGTACGGTGTATAAGATATTCTCCGATATCCTACAAAACGGGATGGCCCCATACGTCAGAAACATGATAGGCCAATACCAGTGTGGCTTCAGCCCAGGGAAATCAACAACTGATTAGATTTTCACCTTGAGGCAGGCTTTGGAAAAATGTCTAGAGTTTCAAAACTTAATTCAACACCTCTTCCCTATGATAGCATAGCCAGAGTAGAACTCTACAAAGCCATGAGAGAACTCGGCATTCCCACCAAAATGACAAGCCTATGTAGGTTGACCATGACCAACGTGACACCAACGGAACACTGTCCAGACCAATCATAGGCTATCTAGACTCTATCATAGACTCCGACAAGGGGACGGTCTGGCCTGCCTCCTTTTCAACCTGGCGTTGGAGAAAGTGATCCGGGATTCGGGCGTGACATCATCAAAGGACACAATCCTCCACAAGTCCACCCAATTACGGGCTTATGCAGACGACATTGACATCATTGGAAGAACAACAACAGCTGTACAAGAAGCTTTCACTCAGATTGAGCATGCGACAGGAAATCTGGGACTGCACATTAACGAAAGCAAAACAAAGTGCATGGCGGCCTCGTCTACAAGAACACCTAACATTGGTCCCACAATCAAGGTAGGGGAACACTAGTTTGACGTGGTAAAATCATTTACCCCAAGGTAGGTAATAGTAATAGTAGCAGCCGACAATAGCATCGAACCAGAAATACGCGCACGACTGCTAAAAGCCAACGAAGTCTTCTATAGTCTTTCAAGGCTCTTTAAATCCAAGCATCTAACAATAACGACTAAACTTATAACACGATGGTCTTACCGATACTCACATATGCATCCGCAACGTGGGTGCTTAGCAAAAAGCACTCAAACCTCTTGGCCATGTTCGAGAGCTGAATAGTTCGAAGGATTGTTGGCCCCGTATGTGAGGAAGGACGATTCCGGAGACTCTACAATGACGAGATCTCCGAGCGCTATCGCGACAGATGTTGTGAAGAAAATAAAGCTCGGTAGGCTCCGGTGGGCAGGGCATCTAGCTCGTATGAGTGAAGATGAGCCTGCTCGGACAGTTCTCTTCGGTAAGACCTATGGGGTGCGACAGCTAGGGAGGCCCAACCTTCGCTGGAAGGATGGCGTGGACCAGGACGCTCAGAGTTTAGGGATTCCAAACTGGATGACATCGGCTCAGAATCGGGGCCGGTGGAGAGAACAGTTGCGCGAGGCCAGGACCGGATCCCGGTTGTAGAGCAGTTAAAGAAGAAAGAAGAAGAATAAGTAGAAAAATATGTAAAATAATGGTATGTTTAAGAATTTTTTTATAAGGTAGATACTATTGACAAACATTTTATTTACTCTGGGAGTCGAATCTTTTGAAAGATACAGATCCGGTGATTCTGCTCTCGTAAAAGATCCGTTTTGCCCATCTCTAATGTCAATATAAGTGCGTACATTTCCTTCTGTGTAAGTGAATTTAAAACTTAATTACCTTTTTATGTCAATGGTTGGTTTGGTGGTCAATGGTGGTATATACTATACTACACCTTATTTCTTTTTGGAATTAGGGATAACCTTAAACCCAAAGCGGCAACAGACAAATTTTCAGTTCTACTACCTATTAAAGTGTACGCGGCTATAAAATTTTCACTTCAAAAATTATGATTCGTTGTGGCTCAACAACCTAAATCTCAGACTTATCGAAATCGTAACTCAAAAGCTGACGTTCATTTGAAATCCCTTACCTGCTAACAACTGCGAAAGTACGAATATATTCATGAGGGTAAAAACAATTCCATTTTTTTCTAATTTTCATCGGGTTATTACATATTATATTTTTCATGGGCCACTTATAGGGTGTATTTTAAGTCAGTATTAAAGGCTTCAGGTTTCATAAACCATTCACTGCTCCCTTTTCTTCAGATCCTGCTTTAGCCGAGGAATCCACCCTGCTCTATGGACTCAAGTTGGGAACAAAGTAATAAAATTTGAGGGGCTAGCCTATGCCATGCCGCAAAGGGTTTGCTCATACTCTATAAGGCTACGTACACCTCCAACCTTCCATATCCTAATCATCACAATTTCAAACAAATTCTGATAATTTCGTTCTTATTATTTTAAGTAGGTAATCTGCACAGGGGCAGCGCAAGGGTTTATATTTATTTTCGGGAAAAAATATTCCAATTATATTCATACGCTCCGAAATTTTATTATTCTAAATGGAAAACGCTGCTTTGGTCTAATTTATTGACTCTTGGTCTTTTTTAATCTACATAGGGAATATTTTATGTGCAAGGGTTTGGTTTTTATTATTTCCTTTTGTGGGTCTGGAATCACATAAAAAAGACAGGATTAAGTATTCTACCTTCGAATTTTACCCTTTTGAAGGAAATAACACAGTTCGGAGGAGAGTCCAACCATATACAAGTTTTCATTAGAGAATACAAAAAGTTGGCGGGTTATTGGATTGTTGTGTTTCGCGAAGCACTAAAAAGTACAAATAGCCTGTGTTTTAATGCTTAAATGAAGTACAATAACAGTTCTATTAACAGAGAAGCAGCTTTTATTATTCCTAAAGCAGCGGTTAAATTAGCGGTATAATCAAAGAAATGGCACTATTTCTTGGAAACCAGGTGAAGCAGATGAAACATAAAATGGTTATTATATTTACAGCCCTTGGAGATTCTAGATTCTTCCTATAATCCAAATAGTTGTAATTATTAGGGTTATCTTATCCTTGTTTCAGCGCTATTTATTTAGTGAAACCACACTTTACTTCTAACCTATCTCAGTGGACTTGATATGAAACTAAGAAAAAAATTTCCTTTCGAGCAGAGCTTAAATGATTTCGAAATGTTTGCACACTTCGCGACACTTGATTGCCTTGAAAACGTGACCTAAATGGTAAAATTTACTGCAATAGTAAAATTTACCGCAAATCATTTCTACTACATTTTTTTACCCCTTTTTATATGGTTCCTGGGGGTAAAATGACGACGACCTCCATGTATGCGTGACGACTCCATCACGCTGGTTCATCCTGGGCAATTCATTTTCGAACGTAGCAGACAATCTTCCTCTCTGCCTTACGTTCATCACCTTGTTTTCAATCCTTGCCACTCATCGCCCAATCCGACCCATCCGGGTCGGATCAAGTTGTAATGCGAACCGTTCCAATGATCAGCTTGGCTGGGGACCTAGATTTAAAAAATAGCTCAGTCGTATACGGTGTGCTCCGGATACCTGGCGACCTCCGGTTGTAACTAGTCTTACCCGGGTACTGCGGATCTTTGCTTGGGTGGACCTCGTTTCTCCGGTGGGAAAAATTATGAAAAAATTAAAACAGCCAACAAAAAATGGGTTCGGTTCCCCTAAAAACAAAAACCGGAAGGTACCAAAAATCCCGCAAATAACAAGTACACCTGCGGGCAAGGCCGCTGCGGGGGGATCAGGGAGGCGAATGGTCTGCGGAAGGGCCAAGGACCTGAAAAGACCGAACTCGACAAAAGTAGGTCATAAAGAAGTCCGCGTGGCCAGCAGAGTCCTCCGCCCCTTGGCCACCAACCCGAGCAGGGAAGACCCTGAAAGAGGACTACACCAAAGTCCAGGATGACATTGCTTGGGCAAAGCAAGTCATACCAGACTTTACATTAGAACGGTTTAGAGATGCAACACCCGCTAAACGCCAACGATCTGTGGAGGAACCAAAACACCCACTGTCCAGTTCCAAAACAGTCCAAGACGCACGGAACCAAAGCGATATCCTTCGCAGAAGTAGCGAAGGATTGCAAAAAAATCATCATGGACGAAAATGATGAAAATGGGAAGGTCCCCAAACACCAATAGCGGTGGGTACAAGTCGCCCCCGCTATGGAGGCCCTGAAAGAGAACCCAGGACCTCCCCCTTATTCCTTGATACCGGTTGGTATCAAGGCAGCATAAAACGACCTGCGATAACACCAGATCTTCAGAGCTATATAAAGCTGTGGTAGTTAAAGTTGGGGAAGTTTACCCAGGCGACCGACTAAAGGCAGTTAATGCCGCTGATATATCATCTCGTCCGAAGGCCAGTCAGAAGCCAATGTCCTCCTCACAATGTTGAAGGCTTTCAACCCCCACATCAATATTGATAATTGGAAAGTTATCAAAACAAAGCAGACTACCAAGGCCACAATGCAAGTTATTCTGTTCCTAAATGAAAAATGCCTGAACCAGCTGGCAAAACAAAAATGCGCCGTGAGCTACGGCTTCCAACAAATCGAGCTGAAGGTCTACAAAACTGGCATGGAAGCCTAAACCAAGTGGCCAACACCATAGCCTCTGGCGATGAATCAGGAAATATGGAAAGCGATGGCGAAAGCGCAGTTAAACTACCTCCTATGGCCTCTCAGGACCCGGTAAGATACACCGATCCTACCACGGTCCTGGTTATGGCAAATGCGCACCATACACATTGGGGCAGCACGGACCCCAATGGTTGAGGTGGGCTACCTTTTGCAGCAGTATAGAGTCTACATAGGAAACCTCAAGACTGCGTAAAATATTCACTAAAGCGCCAACAATTCTTAGTTATTTATGCAAAGAAAACGGCGAGTGGACTGACTCAAGCAGAGAATCCCTGATCTACTTATGGACACCCATTTCCCGAGTAGTACTACGGACACCATTACCCTTGCCTTAACAGAACATGGGATCGAGACATCGGTGGTGTCTCTTATCCACCAAATGCTTACTGGCAGGATGGTGAGCTCGATCTTGGGCGATAGCCCAGCCCAAAGGGCCGTAAATAGAAGCACCCCGCAAGGAGGAATTCTTTCCTTCTTGCTATGGGTCGTAACTATGAACCAGCTATTGCGATGTATGGAGGCAGGGGGCATCACGTCCTCGCGTGCGCGGATGACATTATCATCAAAAAGGTAAAGTTACAAACCCCCTCAACCTGGACTGCCACCCGCTTACTCAGCTTTAGCCCAGTAAAAACGGAACTGGTCCTCTAACAAGTATAAGATCCCAACTTAGAAATAGACCACACAGTTTTCAGGGTGCCATAAACTGCTTTACTGATGGCTCTAAGCTCGACGGTCGGGTGGGAGGAGGAGTATTTTCCCATACTCTTGGGATTGAAGTCTCCTTCCGACTACCCGACCACTGCAATGTATACGAAGCAGAGGTTCTAACCATACAGGGTGTATCAGCTAAAGTGTCCAACCGCTTGGCTGTGGATAGGCCTTGGATAGACGAACAAAAAATCGTATGGATGGGGGGGGGGAATCGTAACGGTTTACCCGCTAGGGCGTTTTGAAGTTTTTTTGGTAGAGGTTTACATATTACCCTGTATTTTTGTCACCTTATTAGATATTTTAATGAATAAGACATCAATCTACGCAGAATACTCCCTCCCACCTATCTAAATCTGTAAAAGTCGAGGTTTTAACATACCAACAACAAAAACAACTTCAACCACCGTTGTCTCCAAAAAAACACTTAAAACCCCTTTTTTTTTTGTCAAAATCTGAAATTTTGGAAAATTTCATACTAAATGCTCTTGGGTGGTTTTAATGTAACTGCCTTTGGTTTAGTAGATATAAACCATTAAGAGTAAAAGTAGCTAATAGAGAAAAACTTAACGTCAGATTATGCATTTGTTGGGTAATAAAGAGAAATGATCTAAAATGAAATTTTTAAGGGTCATAACTCAAGTTACTGTATTATAGGGTCATAAAAAACGGGTACAACACATTTTCGCCAATGAAAATAGTGCGCTTGTAAAAATGTGGGCGTTTCACTGAAGTTATTTTTTAAAGTAAACAAACCATGAACGCATTTTTTAAATTTAAAAAACCCCTTTCAGTTTTATTACCCCATTCATTCGTAGACCAGAAATTATTCATAAAAAAGGATCCGTAAAAGCCCAGTAATTTTATTGCACCTTCTAATTTGTTGCCGACAAACTACAAGTAATAAAAAACAACGAAATTCTTAGAAAAATGATAATGAATTTTAAAAAGTAGTGCACCGTATTGGAGGGGATAGCTTGGTAATTTTTTTTTTTAGTTATAATAAAAAGGAGTTGCACCTTACAAACAAATTTAGTGTAAAAGTACAGTTGAGTAAAAAATGAATCGGCTTACAAGCTCCGAACTTACTGATATGCATTTGATGTATGGTATGGTTAATTGCAACAGTAGCGCGGCAGCTCGGGAATACAGGCGTTTTTATCCGAACAGGATTCACCCAGGTTGCAGAGAATTCACCCGGCTCCATTTAAATCTTCCGCATCTCTTAGATCGAGGTCTACATATGGTGAAAGACGACACACCAGAAGTGTAAGTATAACAATTTATTAATAAATTCCTTTTGAGCTATTGTTTATTTTCTTTATTTTCATTCAACAGTCTGCCGATTTGGAAAATGTCGTCCTCACAATTGTCCGCAACAACCCTGAGCTCAACACCAGAAGGATTGCTCTTCGCCTTCGAACATCGCATAGCTGCATTCACAGAATTTTGCAACATAATCATATGCATCCGTACCACTACGGTCCAAGATCTTCATCTTAGAGATTATCAAACACGTTTGGAGTTTTACCGCCTCATGCTGAGAAGAGACAGTCTGGACCCTAGTTCCTGTCTACTATTCTACGGACGAAGTGCAATTCACCAGAGACGGTGTTACGAACTTCCACAACCTTCACCAGTGGAGTCCTGAAAATCCGAGATGTACACGGGCCAGATCCTTTCAGCATCGGTCTCCCTTCAATGTATGGGCAGGAGTAATTAACCGTACATTGATTGGGCCGTACTTCCTTCCCGATGTTTTGAAAGCTGAACTATACAATTGGTGTTTTACGTACTCTTGCGCAAGCAGCTCTACAGCTTAACGAGATGGCTCAACATTCAGGACCCTCCTGGTATGGGTGCCGGGGCACCGAAATATAGAAATTATAAAGCTGACGAACTGGCTAGGGATCTTAATAAATGCCGAATTAACCTGGCCGAATTAACCTGGCCCTCTTATGGTTTCTGGCGGATCACCTTATTACTGAGCCTCGGAAGAGAAGACCTCTCAGTTATAGTGGGAGTGCTAACCGGGCACTGTCTAATAGGGACGCATGCAACCCGCTTAAGTCTTGAGACCTAGGATTTTTGCAGACACTGTAAGAATCTGGACGAGGAGAAAAGTTTACTACGTAAGTACGACAATATCTTATTTGGAGGAGGTTTTAATGTTAATATTTTATCTAATAATGCCCGTTCGAAAAACTTCCTTCAGTTTTTTAATATCTTCGACCTTAAACCCGTTAATCGACTTCCAACGTATTTGATACTAATAATCCATCATTGCTGGATATATTTTTTGTGCCGAATGTGGACAATGTATTATTTTATAATCAAATTAGCCCACCCAGTTATCTCGATCATGACATCCTCTATCTCTGCTAAATTTCAAAGTTGAAAAAGCACAGAAAAAAGTTTTCACATATCGTGATTACAAATCCATTGATATACCAGCCCTATTACAACGATTCTCTTCCATGAAATGGTACATATAGTATCATTGACATTGACGAAAAAGTAGAATATTTCAATTCACTATGTAACTTTCTGCATGAATCTTTTGCTCCGGTCAAAACTAAACGTATGCTTTCTACTATCTTCCCCTGGTTTTCCTCTCAAATTAACCGATTGATTTCTGAAAGGGAATTTTTATTCAGAAGATATAAGAAAAATAAAACTGTTGTGAATTTAGAAAGGTATAAATATGTTCGGAACTTAGTAACCTCTGCCATCCGTAGGGAAAAACTACGATTCTTTTCGTCAAAGCTTAGTCCTAATTTGCCTGCAAAGAAATTTTGGGCCAACATAAAGCAACTTGGAATCCATGGATAAGACTCTGTAGCCCAGGCCAATCTTAGCGTGAATGAGTTCAATAAATATTTCACAGCTGCAACGAGCAAAGTTGGTCATACTAATTGCTCTACGTCTACCGTCTACTGGTACATTTAGTTTCCGCAACGTGGACTACGAAGAAGTCCGTAAAGCCTTCTATGTTATTAAATCCTACGCCACTGGACAGGACATCCTCCCACTTTTATTTCTCAAGTTAATTCTTCCTGTAATTCTCCCATACATATCCCATATTTTTAATAGCTGTCTCATGAAATAACATTTTCCGCTTCAATGGAAAAAGGCGAAAGTAATTGCAAATCTTGTAAATCTTGTAAATCTCCAAGTAGTCTTGCAGACTATCGTCCTATAAGTATCTTATATTTTTTAGGTAAAGCACTAGAAAAAATAATGGCTTGGCAAATTGACAGCCACTGTGAGACGGGGTCCCTATTGAGTCGGGCACAGTCTGGCTTTCACAAAGGCAAAAGCTGTGAAACTGCACTTCTGAAGGTTACTACTGACCTTCGAACGGCTCTTGACTCCGGTAATGTTGCTTTCCTCGTTCTTCTTGACTTCAGTAAGGCTTTCGATAGTGTTGACCACATGCGCCTATTTACCAAATTGGCAACCCACATGAGGTTTACATCCTCTGCTACCTCTTTAATCCGTAGTTACCTGCAGAATCGTTCCCAAAAAGTATAGTTACATAACTCGATTTCGGATCCCAACAAACATTCGTGAAGTTTTGCGTAAGAAAGCGAGTGGCTCGAGCACGACGTTGCCGTTTCGCACAGTGGCGGGGGCTGGCGGGCGGCTTCGTGTCAGTTCGAGACGTTCGTGTCAGTCAGTTTTGTCGGGTCCTTACGGAATCGGCACAATGAGAAAGTTCTAATTTTTGACTTATATGCGGCGTAGCACAATTTAAACAACTACTTTTGACCACAATATATTCTTAGCTTTATTTTTATTATAATTGGTTCACGTAACATATATATTTATCTTATTTTTATTATACACAGATTTATTATTAAACACGGGTATTTATTTTTTATTGTCGGAACGTCAAAGTTTTTTAATGACAACTAATTAATTTTAATTACTTTATTGTTTCCTATTTTTCATTACTTGATGCAAGTAGGCTATGCTTTAGAGCAAAGTCTTTTGCAGTCAAGTAATTGGTGAGTAGTGGGACGAGTGGGACGATGTCCCTACATACTCCCCTCCCAGCGTAGCGTTACCTGAAGTGTACCGAGCAAGTTGATGCTGCTTCAACGTTTCGGTCACACTTAAAAGCAGGTTTCAGTCGATCGATAGTTATCGACTTATTTGTGTCATTTATGTTGACGACGAAATGTTTACGTAATCTTTTGATTACTTTGAATGGCCCTTCGTATGGTGTTTCAAAAGGCCGTCGGACGCGATCGGTACGTATGAAAACATACTCCGCGTTCTCTAATGCGTTTGGCACGTACACATCATTTTGAACTGACTGTCGGGGCTGTGTTGCCGACAGACCCTTCATGTGTGTGCGAAGACGTGTTAGAAATTCTGAGTGCTCTATTGGGTTCTCATCCGTTGGGATGGAAATCGAATTGGGGAGTCTCAGATTCTGTCCATAGACAAGTTCTGCTGGTGAGCATTGTAGATCGGTTTTAATTGCCGAGCGAATACCTAATAAAACAAAGGGCAAATCCTCACTCCAATGAGTAGTGTTGTCCCTTGCCATTAAGGCCGCTTTCAGTTGTCTATGGAATCGCTCTACCATCCCATTTGCTTGTGGATGGTAGGCGGTGGTACGTATTCTATGCGTACCTAGAAGTCTTGTGACTTCATTGAATAGTTTCGATTCAAATTGCGACCCTTGATCTGTTGTAATTTCAAGTGGTGCGCCAAATCTTGGGACGTACTCGGTGACAAAATGTTTGGCCACCGTAGTAGCAGAGATGTCTCGAATTGGATATGCTTCCGGCCTTCTCGTAAATCGGTCTACGATTGTTAGGATGTATGAATATCCTCGAGATGGGGGCAATGGTCCAACAATATCCATATGGATATGTTCAAATCTATTATTTGGTGGGTTAAAAGCTTCATGTGGAGATTTGGTGTGTCTCGAAACTTTAGATTTTTGGCAACCTATGCAGGATCTAGACCAGTTGTTACAGTCTTTATTGATCGCTGGCCAAAAATATTTTTTAGTAATAGCTTGCCTTGTGGCACGTATGCCTGGATGCGACAAGCTATGTTCAGCATTGAATGCTAATTTTCTTAATGATGAAGGTATGTATGGGCGTAATGTACCCGTGCTAATCTCACACCAAACTTCATGAGTTGTGAAAGGAATTGGTGTGAGTATTAGTTTTACCTTCGAGCTACTACTGGGATGCTCTTGGAGTCGTTGTAACTCTTTGTCACCTTCTTGTGCTTTCGCCAGATGTGGCAAATCGAAGGTGATTGTGTCAACGTTGTCGGCCGCTTATGAGCGAGATAAATAATCTGCGACAACGTTTTGTTTCCCAGAGACATGTCTGATGTCTGTTGTGAACTGGGAAATTAGGCTCAGGTGTCTTGTTTGGCGGGGAGATCTTTCGGTTTTTGTGTGAAGGGCATGTATTAAAGGTTTGTGGTCAGTGTAGACCACGAAATTTCTTCCTTCAACAAAGTACCGAAAATGTTTTATTGCTGCGAAGATTGCGAGTAGTTCGCGATCAAATGCAGAATAGTTTCGTTCAGCAGATGATAGCTTCTTGGAAAAGAAAGCTAATGGTTGCCATCTGTGACCGTTAAATTGTTCCAGCACAGCTCCGATAGCAAAATCGGAAGCGTCAGTTGTGACGCTATATTTAGCATCCTCTAGTGGATGTATCAGCATTACTGCTGCAGCCATTGCGGCTTTCACGTCGAGGAATGCTTGTTGGCATTTTGCGGGCCAAGGAAGTTGTTCCTTATTTTTTGTTGTTGATGAACAATTGAGGAGTTCCCTCAAGTGTTCATTGATCGGTACTAGCAGTTGTACTAGTTTAGGAATAAATCGGTGATAAAAGTTCACCATTCCTATAAATTTTTGTATTTGTTTGACTGTTGTTGGAGTTGTGAGGTCATTAATTGCTTGGACTCGTTCGGGTGATGGAAGGATTCCATCCTTGCCGATACTATGTCCCAAAAAGTTGATCTCACTGACCCCAAAAACGCATTTTGATAATTTTATTGTTAAACCAAAATTATCAAGGCGTTTAAACAGTAATTCGAGGTGAGTGAGATGCTCATCCTCGGATTTACTAGCGATAAGTATATCGTCTAGATAGACATAAACGAAGTCAAGTCTCTTGTGACTTCGTTCATAAATCTTTGAAATGACTGGGCTGCATTTCTTAACCCAAATGGCATGCGAGTAAACTCAAACAGACCAAAAGGTGTTATTATGGCAGTCTTATGCACGTCTTCTTGTGCAATGGGGATGTTATGATACGCACGTACCAAATCCACCTTCGAAAAAATCGTGCATCCGTGAAGGTTCACAGAAAAATTGTGAATGTGCGGGATTGGATATCTATCCGGCACTGTGACTGCATTAAGGCGACGGTAGTCGCCGCATGGCCTCCAATCATTTGTATCCCGTTTAGGGACCAGATGAAGTGGAGATGCTGCGGGAGACGACGATGGTCGACAAATCCCTAGTTGAACCATATGTTCAAACTCCAATTTCGTCACCTTGAGCTTCTCAGGATGAAGTCTACGAGCGGTAACGAAAGGTAATTGCCCATTAGTAACAATGTGGTGTTGCACATTGTGTTTAACCGGTAGGTTAAAAATTGGTGGTTGTGTTAATGAAGCGTACTTCATTAACAATACTTTATATTTGCCAAGATGTTGGCATTCAAAGCTCTCGAGTATATACTCACTAGTAGTACAGACATCAGTCCGCAGACTGGTCTGTGAGTCTACTAATTCTCGATGTTTAAAATCGAGAATGAGCTCGAACTTTGTGAGAAAGTCCGCACCGAGTATAGCTTTGTTTGTATTGGCTATTATGAAGTTGTGGATGAACCGTCGGCGAAGACCTAGGTTCAGTTCCAGCAACTTCGTGCCAAATGTTTGGATCGTGGATCCATTTGCGGCCCGCAGAAGCAAATTAGGGCATGTTGTTTGTACCCTAAACGTGTGCTTGGGAACTAATGATATGTCCGCGCCAGAATCGATTAAAAAATCGAGTTGGTTGTGCTGGTCGCGGACAAATAATCTGCACGAGCGTCTCTGCTGAGAGACGCCCGCGGAAGTGGCGACTCCCCGCCAATTTAATTTTTTGGATGACGGCCCCCCTTCATCTTCCGGTCCTTTTTGGCTGTAGAGCCAGGACCCTTGAAGGCACACGGTGGGGTGCACCGCTCTGCCCCACTGCCGTAGCGATAGTGGTAGTAGCAGAGCGTCCCCGGGAGCGCTTGTGCCGATGATGAAGCCTTGGGGACCGCTCCTCGATTGGTGGGATCCCTGGTCTCTGTCGCTGTAGCCTTCGGTTGTTGAACCAGAGATCGACTCCATCGCTGCCGACCAGAAGACCTACCCGCCTGCTCCTGGCCTTGGCCTTGCCCTCTCCTCAACACTAGTGTCCGCAATTGCTGCACCTCGCGTTGAAGAGAGTGCACGGCCCGCTCCAGGGACGACGAGTTTCCCACCTCTGACACCTGAGCGGGGGCTGAACGGGCAGTGATCTCCCACACTGTATCCGCCAGCTTCGACAGCTGCCCCAGGGACTGGTCAGCGGATGCGGCAAGCACCACCTGGATATCTCTGGGAAGCCTGCGCTCCCAAAGACTCCGGATGAGCTCCTCCCCATCCCCGAGACAGTCCCCTGCCAGACTCTGCAAGCCCCTCAGGAAATCTGAGGGCTTGCGATCTCCGGGCTCATGCGCCGCCAACAGCTGCTCGAGGCGGTTCCTGGTCGATAAACCATATCGTTCCAGCAACCGCCTCTTAGCCTCAGTATAGCTGGCAGAGCTGAGGTCCGGAAACGCATGTAGCAAAATCTTGGCCGCCTCCGTCGGGAGAGCGGACACAATATGGGACAGCTTCTGCTTGTCCGATGAGACCCCATTCAAAGAGAATTGGGCCTCGGCCTGGTAGAACCAGACTGCCGGGTCGCTTTGGTGGAATTCGGGCAGGTTGAACTTTGCCGTGGAGGCCACGTCAACTTCTGCCCGGACCCTGCGTCGATCCGGCAGCCCCTCCTCCAGGCTGGGCAACGACTCATCAATATCGACGATGAAACTATCATCTAATGCACTATATCTTTCCATAGTTTTTTTTTTTTTTTTTGAAAAAAGAAAGTGAGAGGAAAACAGACCAAGACAAACTTCACGAATTTCAAGTCAACTTTCAACGTTAAAACAATAAAAATTACAACGAAAATGCTACACAAAGAGAAATCAACCAACAGTTTGTATATCTTTATATGTAATTTCAAAAATGTTATTCGAATTCCTAAAACTAAATATTTATATATATTTAATAAAAAAAAAATAAAATTTTATTTATATACTAAATTAACAACAAAATTAATGTTCTTCCTTTAATTAAAAGCAGTAAATATAACCAGACTTATCTTGTATCTTCTGCCTGTAGGTATTTGTTGGCAATTTTCTTTTTTGTATCGTCCGTGTCCAAATTCGGGGTCACCAATTGTCGGGTCCTTACGGAGTCGGCACAATGAGAAAGTTCTAATTTTTGACTTATATGCGGCGTAGCACAATTTAAACAACTACTTTTGACCACAATATATTCTTAGCTTTATTTTTATTATAATTGGTTCACGTAACATATATATTTATCTTATTTTTATTATACACAGATTTATTATTAAACACGGGTATTTATTTTTTATTGTCGGAACGTCAAAGTTTTTTAATGACAACTAATTAATTTTAATTACTTTATTGTTTCCTATTTTTCATTACTTGATGCAAGTAGGCTATGCTTTAGAGCAAAGTCTTTTGCAGTCAAGTAATTGGTGAGTAGTGGGACGAGTGGGACGATGTCCCTACAGTTTCACATAGACTCACCGTGCGCTTCGCGCGTGGTTCTGTATGTGACAGACAGAGTGTTTTCGTATTCACCGTCCGGCGTTTAACGTAAGTATATTAATGTATTCTATTTATTTTTTGTTTTGTGCTATTTTATATGCTGATTATGCCCGTAAATGGGAATATGATGTCGTAATGTGGCGTGAACATTTTGCTTACAAGTACACATTAAATACATATGTACTTGCAGGTAACGAGTAAATGAATCATGCCCAAGTCCAATGAAACTGAGAATTCCGAGAAAGGGAATAAAGGCCACGACAATCAACTTGGTAAAGGTCTGGGGCGTTATTTCAAGAAAAGTGACAAAGGTGGCAAATGTCTTCTGTGTTCAGATGAACTAAAAATTAGTCAACGTTCTACCAAAGGCTTAAAAATACATTTAAAGACTAAACACAATATTGATATCGGTTCTCGAAACGATAAGACTGGAGAAGAATCCTTACCAGTAGTGCCAAAGAAGAAACCCAAAACTATGGACAGTTTTATTATCAAAGAAAACTCCATGGACAAAATGATCTCTAGGATGGTATGTAAAGACGGATTCTCCTTAAGTTCCTTTTGCACATCTTCGGATTTAAGAGATTTATTTTCTAAAGGTTGACACAAACTACCTATTCGCCAAATATGATAAGATCTATCGTAACAAATTTTTATAACACAGTCAAAGCTGACATGATTATAGAGTTTGAACGTCTCAAGAAAGGAAAACAGAAATTTTCACTTACATTTGACGAATGGACGTCACAAAAGAATCATCGATAGGTACTTAAGGCCCCTTTACACCATGATCGAAACGATAAAGTGTTGTCCTAAAGTGTGGATAAAGTTCGGTTAATCTACATACGAGATACTCTACATTATCATCGAAACGATAAAGTGCAGAGATAAAGTGTGACACATAGCGGATAAAGTAAATAGAACCGTTTCTATTCGCTTATGTCTACACTTTAGCAAACCGTATTTTCGCAGGTATGCTTTCACGAAAAACCGTGTTTTGTCTACATATTTGGAGCTCAACTTTTTGCAGTAATTTGAAAAATTGAATTTCTCGTGTTTCTAAAACTCCTCGGGTCTTCCAATCCTAATTCATTAAATGCCATGTATCCAACATCTTTTCCTAATCTCTTCGTGTTCTTTTGTTTTTGTTTTTTTATAATTTTAAATATATTATTAGCCACAATTCCAACACTATCTGCTGTCGGAGAATTTTAACTAAATTCATCGCGTTTTCAATCCGACACGACACCAAATGCTGAAGGTGTAAAGCCGAAAACTGCAGATTGATAATGTTTTAACTCTTTATCTTTGATAAAGAAAAACCAACATCAAAACACTTTATCCAGACTTTATCAATTAGATCATAATGTAAAAGGGCCTTTAAATATCAATGTTCACCAGAAAGAAAATCATTTCAATTTGGGTTTGGTACGTATATATGGCTCGGTTACAGCAGAACATTGCATTAACTTAGTAAAAGAACGCCTCGCGAGTTTTGGTCTAGACTTAGACACAGATATTATCGCAAGTACAACGGATGGCGCTAGTGTGATGGTGAAGGCTGGCAGGCTTTGCGTTGTTCCCAGCAGCTTTGTTTTACACACGGCTTACAGCTAGTGGTAGTTGATACACTGTATAAGAAAAGCAATTCACCAATACCAGAATGCCCAGCAGCCGCAATTACGACGAAATCTGATAATGATGATGACGATGATATGGACTCGAATGAACAGGGCGTAACTGTAAATATAAATTCACCACCACTTGAAATGACTTCCACATACGACAATCTATTGAAGAAAGTACGAAAAGTGGTCAAAATTTTTAAACGGTCACCAACCAAAAATGACATCTTCTTACAAAAATATGTAAAGGAACAAGAAGGAAAAGAATTGGCATTAATATTAGACTGCCGTACTCGCTGGAATAGCCTTTTAAACATGTTAGAACGATTCTATAACTTGAAGAATTGTATCGATAAAGCATTAATCGATATTGAATCTGAAATTAAATTCAGCGATAATGAGTGGTTCAAAATCAATGATCTCATTGCCAGCTTGCAACCTTTTAAATTGGGAGTTGAGGCACTTTGTAGGCGAGAGTCAACGCTTATAACTGCGGACACAACATTTCGCTTTATTTTGGATAAATTGCAACAACAAAATACGGTGTTGAGTAACCAGTTAACTCAGAGTCTACATGAACGTATTCAAGAACGCCGCACTGAGTTGACAGGAGTTTTGATTTATTTGCAAAATCCGAAAAAGTACGACCAAGAAGTCAAAAATACAGATCGTACTCATACATTCTTCATGCCAAAAAAAGCTGAAATACGCCAAGAAATAAAGAAAATAATAGAAAGAGTCAGTAGAGCTGAAGACGATGAAATTCATGAAATGTATGCAGGTGACGTCTTCGAAAATACACCTACAGCTGAAACATCTGCAACTGACACCAGTACCGGCTTTAGGGGTGGGCGAACCCGGGCGATCGCCCGAGGGCGCCATGTCCTAGGGGCGCCGCCGCGATCCAATAATGTGTTCATTCATTCCCGTGAAGATATCTCAGAGCCTTCAAATAATTACCAAAAAGGAAAAAGCTCTCAAGACCAACAATAGTTCGGGATGTTTCTACTTCAGGAACCCAACAATCAGGCTCAACAGGTAACAGGACAATGAGCGAAGTAGTGAAGGACTACCTTCTAGTGGCACTAACCTATGCCAATTCTAGTAGCAGCACACTCCCGGACCTTCTCCGACATCAAGACCAAAATATCAGGGATATTCATGGAGTTCGTGATGAGGTAAGAGTCGTCAGAAGTGCCGCTGCTCCCTTTTGATTCCGGGGGAGAGATATAACCAAAAGGGATGAAAGGGGAGAGATATTACCAAAATACCAAGGGCGAGGATCTGGCTCCCAGAAATGGAAGCAGAGCTAGACAAATTGCTGAGTAGCTTCAACGCCACAACCGGGACATCCCTATGGACAACTAAAATTTACTCAATGCCGGCTAACCCCAAAGAAATAGTAAAACACTGGTACTGCTACTCAACGACGAGTGCCTAGAGTGGCCCGGAAGAGTTGATTATAAACTCCATTTTGGACTAAGAAAGGCATGGATAAAGGTTTCCAAAACGGCTTCATCTAACGAAGAGGCTGACTCCGATAAAGAGCTCTGTGAGCGCTTAGATGAACGAGCAGTCATCATGGTTGAGAGAAAGTTAGCATCATAAGCTCAGAAGCAGCGGTTGACAATGTAGTATAAACATGGCAGCAGGCGACCTGTATCTTCCTCCAATCAGGTAAGTAGTGGTAGATTGAAAACAGTATAGAAGAAATTTCTCCTCTTCGCTCTGAGAAACCTACACGACCCGCGCGATTTTAGCACCTTTCCGCCCTCCATGGACATGTTATGTAAAAAAAATCCTAGAAGGGGAAATTTATTAAATTACCCAAAAAATATAAATTTTCCATAAGTTCCACATTTAAATTTTAAGGGAAACGGCCCAGACAAAATTTGAACCATCCCAAGATAATTTCATTGAAAAACTTCGCTGATATTTCCCACATTTGAAAAACATTAAAAACCAAAGCAAAGCGAAAAATCCGCCGGTATCCGCATGGGAATTGGATTATCAAACCTTCTAAGGGGCTAGTTTTTTCTTCTTTCATATATCTAAAGGCATAGACACCCACGGGGGGAACGTAACCTGACCCACCCGAAGATAACCTAGCGCAACTTGCCGCGTGAGAAGCGCACGTAAGCGAGTTGCGCAGGTGGAATTAAAAGTTCAAGGGCGCGTTCCCCAAAGGTGGACAATTTTCCTGGCCACCACCGGCGGGTGGAAATTTTAATTTGCAGAGCGTTGTTATAACCGCGGACACCGGCGGGTGGAAATTAAAAAAAGAGATTCTCGGTTCTCGGCGGCGGGTCGTCGTCGGTTCGATAAAAATAAATTTGTATACATAAGTATAAATAAAAAAATAAAAAGTGTGTGAAAGTTTAATTTTCTTTAATAATTAAGTTTTTTGGGTATTAATCGTTTTTTTGGTATCACTACTACGATATTAGTTTTTTGTTTATATTATTGTGCAAAACATTTGTAAGTTTATATATACCTAAATATAAACAAAAATTCCAACTTACTCCCAAAAACAGTGTTAATAGTTAATAGAGCTAAAAACTAATAATAAAAAACAAAAAAAATAAATAAACTCAACTCGTGTTTGTTTTTAATATACATGTGAGATAGTCATGATATACGACTATTAGTTATATATAACGAACGATAACAATTAAGTACATAACAATTGGCGCAGCCGGTAGGATCTGGGTGCGCTAACTAAAAAGACGTTAATACTGTTGGTCAAGGCTCCTTGACCTCCAACCCAAGGCTGAGCCTGACTTGGGGGCAGATCCTCCACGAGTCCCAGATCCTCCACGAATAAACGCTCGGGGGTAATCATCTATAGGTGCCTCTGCTCCAGGCGAGCACGCATTTACCCCCCTAAAGTTTTTACATCGCGGGACTTTTAGTGGGCTTCATCCCTGCCCAGGAGACGCCCTATGTCCGAGGGCCAACAAGGGGACAACATCATCAACAAATCCCCCACCGAGGGACAAATACATCACAGGTCCTTCAGCCCTACCACGACCCACCGACACCTCGCTAGACCAGGATATTCAACAAGGGATGCACCCAACAACATCAGCGTCTACTCCAGTTCCTCCAGACTAGAAGGCTTTGTCCATACCACAACACTATCGGCTACCCTAGTTACGAACGCTAGTTTACTGTATGTAATAACTTAATATTTTAAAAACAGATATACATATTAGTTATAGTTAGAAAAGTAGTCTTAGATAAGCTCTTAGTTCGTGTTTCTTTTATTTAAAAAAAAAAAAAACGAGTGCCAACATCATTCGAAATTTTATTAAAGAAAAGAAAAAAAAGCCAGAATTAGCTTACAAAATAAATTGGTCACTTAAATATGTATGAATAGCTTAAACAAGTTGTTGTGCAACTTTTTATTTTAGATAAAATAAATAAAAAAGATTATGTTTTAAAAGAGAATACGCGAACAAACAAAGTAAAGTAAATGAGTATTTAGACGTACATATGTATTTAAATTCAAGTACATACGATATAAAAGACCAATATTTTAATAGTTTCTTTTAAACAATCAATCTTTTCTCTATTATGATTTAATTCTATTCAGTAATCTTCGAATTGTTATCCCATTCAATTATTATAGTTTTTGACAAAAGCATTAGTTTAAACGTAACTTTTGGAAAAAATATTAAAAAAAAAAAACGAAAAAAATAGCAAAAACAAAAATTTGATAAAACAAAAAAAAACATTTCTCTTGTTTTTTTTTTCTTATATGAAAAAAATTTTTTTTTTTTTTGAAATTAATATTGAACGTTTGAACTTAGGTATAATATCTACATATATATACAATAATACATATATTACACACAAGAATAAAAAAAAGTAGTAGATACTAATATAAAAACACACTCGCCGACACCACTCACGCCGACGAACCCGTCCACTTTCTACATATACATATGTCTTGGCAGAATTATTCTAGACTCAAAACAAGAGTCGAATTCCGATCCCTAAATACCAAATAGAATACAAGCAACAGCCATGGCCGACAAGCTCCTGAAAGTTTCCAAATTAACAGTCCAAATGGTCCCCCTGTTTTCTGGCGGCAAAGCCCGACCCTAGCGATCGAGCTAAAAATATTTATAGACTGTTGCCGTTGTGTATTACAATGCCTCACAGAAGAGGAAAAGGCGATTTTCGTACAAATTTTCCCTACAAAACTTCGAGGTGAAGCCTATCAACTAATAGCCTCAAATCAACCAGCTTCCTTCGAAGAAGCTGAAAGGCTCCTCAATAGGACTTACCTTCCAAGGGAAACGTACCAAGAACTGGTAGGCAACCTAATCAAACTTCACCAGTTTCCTTTAGAACCTCTTACTACCTACATAAATAGGATAAAACAACAACTCACTTTATGCGTGGACTCAGCTACTCTCAAATATGGTGCAACAGCGACTCCAGTTACAGCGCAATTGGAAGATTTCGCCAAAAATGCCCTAAGCAGAGGAGTAACAAACCCTCATTTATGCCAGTATTTGCTGGCAGCGGGCGAAGATGGCCTAGATAATTTAATACAAAAGGCCCTTGACATGGAGAGACTCCAGCAAATGACACTAAACGTGCATGCACAACATCAAATGGCTCAAATGCCCCAAGGTACCCAAACCTATGTCGTGCCTAAAACGAGTCATCTCCTCCCATATGAAAGCATCCTCGCCTCACAATTAGGCCTGAACGGTCTCCATTCCACACCCACAGAGAATAATATACTGCCGAACCCCATACCCCCACAGACAATACCAAATACCGCCATCACTCCACTTAACACCACCCCTAGCGGTTACAACATTCCACATCACATTGCTCTTAGTAGCCAATTATTTTGTTTTCCTGAGGGTCCCTCAGAAAATACTCCAATATTACAAGCGCCACTCGTATCGTCAGCGCCTCAAATATCACAAGGGAACCCAGAAGCGAAAGTCTCATGCTGTTACTGCCGGAACAAGGGACATACATATATAGACTGCTTCAAAAGGAAAAACACCCCTTTCTGTATCATTTGTAGGGCCACTAATCATGATGCGCGAGATTGTCGACGCCTTCAAGAACGTGCACAACCAAATTTACCTAACAGTGGCTATTTTCAAGTACAGCGCACTAATCACAATAATAGTGATCCCTCTACGAACAATAATAACCGGTTACAACAGAACCACCAACAGCAGCAGCCCCGCCAACAACCGTCAAACAACCCAAATCAGGCGAACGGTAACACCCGAAGGATATTTAATATCCGCTTCATGTGTGACTTTTGCGGAAGGCGCGGCCACAAAGTGGACGACTGTCGAAAAAGACAGAGTTGGGAGTCCTCACAAAGGGGAGACTTCTCACTATCTGAACCAGGATTCCCTGGTTCGACCATAATTAATAAGAGTAAAATAAACGACGCACCTCAGACGTCCATTAACAGTGGCCCACTAGTCAACCTTTCACTTGACATAATCCTGAACGGCAATGTCCATCTAATAGTGGACACAGACGCTGAGGTTAATATTCTAAAAACACATAAGCTTAAGGATCCCAATCTACCAGATCCCACTCAACAATATACGTGGCAAACGCCATATGGCCAAGGAAAGACCCTCGGGAGCTGTCAGAGGAATTTCAGTCTAAAAACCCCACTCCCATGCACCTTCCAAATTGTGCGAAACAAACCGGGGCTCCCCAACTATGGCCTATTAGATAAAGATTTTCACTCAAAACCTTATAACATCAAAGGCCCAAACCAAACACTACGATTTCCTCGCACGGAAATCAATCCAGTAGATATAGCCATTCCACTACACAACGAATCCACCAAGTCTAAACCCAGAGAGCAGCAGGAGCAAACCCAAACCAGAGAAACTCCGCTCGTAGAAGCCGAGATAAAGCCCGGTGGTGTCTCCCAGGTATCCTCAGAGAGGAATACCAGCTGCCTATCTCAAGATGGGTCAAGGTTGGAAAACAACCTCAACGACTTCGAGACCACTTCACGCATAAAACAAAAGGTAGCATTGGACAAACCCCTTTGCCTACTAAGTCGGTCTCAAATGGTAGTTCCGATTTCACTAAAGTTAGAGGAGGAAATGCTCTGTGAATCATACGAGCCGAGCGAGGGCGTATTCCTCGCCAATGCCCTCTTACCCTCTGGAACAAGAACAGTGTCTGTTGGTTTTCTTAATGTTAACACCCAACCAGTAGTCCTGACGAGCCTAACTCCCACGCTCGCCCCAAAAACAGACTACACTACCAATCAACTAGCCCCCAACAACAACCTTAAGCCTCTAATCAACGCTAACGACGCATGCGGGTATCTGTCAGGCTCTGAACCAGTCGGTCTCAGGAACGCCCATACCCCATCGTCCTCTAACGTAAGGCGCGAAAGTATACCCAAAAATGGTGCAATCCCGCATGGTATACCCAAACAAAAACGGGCAAAATTCAAGTTAGGAAAAAAGGAAATAGAAAACAATTCCCTCCAATATCTACGGTACATATTCTCGAATTATCACGATCTGGAAGATCATAAGCGCGAAACCCGCCTCAAACAACTAGAAGAGGGACTCAACATCGAGCACTCTCTTACGGCCGATGAGGAGCGGCCCATAAAGGAACTTTGCGGCGAATATGCCAAGGTATCTTATTTAAAAGAGGACAAGTTTACCTACACGGAAGACTTGAAACAATTCATTAGTCAAAAAATGTACAGACTACCTGAAACACAACGGCAGATTATAAATGAACAATTTAAAGAAGTGTTGGACAACATCATTGCCCAACCAAGTAAAAGTCAGTGGAACTTACCCCTTCTAGTGGTCCCTAAACAGCCGGGCCTCAATGGTGAGAAAAAACTGCTTAAGAATTATGTCCTCACAGGCCTGCTACTCTTCGAATGTTTCATTTATCTAGACGGTATCGTCATCTACATTAAAAACTTTGTGGACTACCACTGTAAAGTACGAAGAGCCTTTGAGCGATTGAGAAAAAATAATCTCAAATTACCCCCGGAAAAATGCCAATACCTCCGAAAAGAAGCAGTTTACCAGGGTCACATATGCTCTAGAAAAGGAGCCTTACTAGACCCCAGAAAAACGGAGCGCGTTCAAAACTTTCCAGCGCCCCGTGTAGTTAGGCAAATGCAGTTTTTCCTGGACCTCGCTAATTACAAAAAATTCATGATTAATTTCTCCAAATTAGTCCGCCCCATAGCAAATTTACTACGAAAAGGTATTAAATTACCCGGGACCTCCAAATGCGAAGAAGCATTTCAGGCAATTAAGTCCTCTCTAGCCCCCCCCCCCCCCCCTCCACTCCGCATACCCAGATTTCATCTAACCGTCCAATCCCACAACGGGCGCCAGTAGTGAGCCCCTCAGACCAGTCCCCTCTCAAGGGGCCTTCCATGTTTTTTAATGGGTTGCAAATTCAATCAGTAGACCGACCATATAGGTACCCCTCAAAGGCGTCTTCAAGGACCCCCACTAAACGCCTCGTCTAATCTAACAAAAAACAGTCATAGTACGAAACAGGAAATTAGTCACGCTCCACAACAAACGTTTAAAGCCGTTTTATGAAGATAAAAGGTCACTTTAGACGATCAAATGACGACCTGCTCAATGAATACCCAAGCACGTTTTATTTTGTAAAACGCCGTGTTGGACGACCAGTCATGGGCAGATCCTTACTCTAAAACTAACAATGTAGCTAGGGTACCCCATAAAAATGTACCTCGTTACTGATCCATATGATCCGATCAAGGAACTCCAAGCTAATCTCCTGTTCTCGATACCGTACGATCCAAAGGACTCTGCCGCATAATTGCATAATTTTCCCATATCAAAAATAGTGCTCCATTCAAGTACTAGGTACGGCCACCCGCCCTAACCTCCTTCATCCCCTCATTCCTTCGAGTACGAGAATCGCTCTACTACGTAGCGATTCTCTTGCTCCAGGGGGGAAGGAATGTTATGTAAAAAAATCCTAGAAGGGGAAATTTATTAAATTACCCAAAAAATATAAATTTTCCATAAGTTCCACATTTAAATTTTAAGGGAAACGGCCCAGACAAAATTTGAACCATCCCAAGATAATTTCATTGAAAAACTTCGCTGATATTTCCCACATTTGAAAAACATTAAAAACCAAAGCAAAGCGAAAAATCCGCCGGTATCCGCATGGGAATTGGATTATCAAACCTTCTAAGGGGCTAGTTTTTTCTTCTTTCATATATCTAAAGGCATAGACACCCACGGGGGGAACGTAACCTGACCCACCCGAAGATAACCTAGCGCAACTTGCCGCGTGAGAAGCGCACGTAAGCGAGTTGCGCAGGTGGAATTAAAAGTTCAAGGGCGCGTTTTCCCAGCCGGTGGACAATTTTCCATGCCACCACCGGCGGGTGAAAATTTGATTTTGGAGAGTGTTGTTTTAACGGTCAAGCGCGGCGGGCGCGTCGCCGCTTTTAATTAATAGAGTGTTGTTCTAACCGTCACCACCAGCGGGTGTGCCTTTTTAAAAAAAAAACAAAAATCTCGGTTCTCGGCGGCGGGTCGTCGGTTCGATACAAGTCGCTGCTGCCTGTTCTCTAGTTTTTTTTCGGCGGGTTTTTTGCATCAACAGCTAAGTGGCGTGTCGGGATAAAATAGTAGTTAAAAAACAAAAACAAAAGAAAAGAATAGTGTTAACCAATCTGTCGAAGAAGAATTAAAAATTAAATTAAATTAAAAAATATTAGTAAAAATAAACAAAAAAATATGATAAAATAAAAATGTGAAAACAATACATAGTATAACATATAAATAAATAATATAGTAATTTAAAAAGAAACTAAATATAAAAATTCCGGTGTGTTTTTTAAAACAAATTGATATACATAATTATAAATAAAAAAAATAAAATTTTTTTTGTTTGTATCGTTGTGCAAAACATTTGTAAGTTTATATATAAATATAAACAAAAATTTCACCTTACTCCCAAAAACAGTGTATGTCAATAGTATGTTAATAGTGCAAAAAACTAATAAAAAACAAAAAAAAATAAATAAACTCAACTCGTGTTTGTTTTTAATATACATGTGAGATAGTCATAATATACGAGTATTAGTAATATATAACGAATGCTAACAATTAATTACATAACAGACAGATTCGAGAAAAAGGATTTCATGCCGCTGTCACAAAGGAGGGAAGTGCTTATTTCGCGCTTGTTCGTGTCCGATAGAATCAAGTTCGATGCCATAGGCATATACAAATGTTTAAGGAATACCCTCATCGGACAGAATATGCAAAGAACGAGTCCGTCAACAAATGTTGTATATGCTTCTCACCCAACAAAAAAAATCCTGTAAACAAAAAATTCTATACGCCTTTCACAAAAAGCACATTCAACAATATATTAGGTGCATATTCTTTTTTAGTTCAAATTTGCCGTCGTATGCCCGTGTGAATAGCTCAGTTCTCGGCCATTTAAACCTTACGTTTGGCCGTCCCAAACCCTTATGTACTCCCAAGTGGCCAGTGTTTGCTCGTTGTTATGCCATCTTTTATTTTTACTCGGGTTATTGTATAATTTGTGCATTATAATATAGGTAATCTACCGAAAAGAAATGTCTAAAAAGTTAAGGGCGCATAAAAATATCTCGCCCGGGGCGCCAAAATACCTAAAGCCGGCTCTGACTGACACAGGTCCTACACTAACGCTAAAAGAAGAATTAGAAAAACAGCTTAAACAAAAAAAAGAAATATTAAGAAAAAGCCAGACAACAATCAAAGGGATTATGAGAAAATTTTGAAGAAAGAAATGGCATGTTTTGAGTCCGATGGTATCAGAGGAGAGTACCCGACGATCGCCTATGAATATATCCTGACGGTTCAGCCTACTAGCGTAGAAGCCGAGAGAGCGTTTTCGGCATCAGGATATATTTGCAGTTCACTCAGAAGCAGGCTTGGAGATGATACTATAAATGCCATTTGCTTTTTAAGAACATATTTTCAAAAGTTATCACCATAGGTTAGTCGTAGTAATAGAATCTAGATAAGAGAAAGTTGTGATTTGATTATTAGTCATTATATGAATAAGACTATTAAGAATGAATTACAAACATCATAAAACTGTTGTTAGATGTAAGGGTAAAATTAAACAAAACTTTTGATGCTAAACATTTAAAAATTAAGGTCTAATAAGGCTGATTACTAATTACTCGTACTTAATTATAATTTCATTGTTATTTTGTTAGAAAACAAATAATTTTTGTTGCATAATGTAAGACATGTTTAATTAATAAACTTGATTTTTTAAACAAAAACCTGTAGTTTCAATTCGATTTAATAACATAATTTTAAATAAGATACTTTATCTTATATCTTATAGCCCTATAAGATCAAAAAATTAATACTTTACAAACGGGGCAAAAAGTTGAACTACTGTGAATAATTTCAAATATGCGGGATCCCGCGGGATCCCACGCGGGATTGATCAATCCCGCATATCAATCCCGCGAGATTGAGTGAGCTGCGGGATTGCAATCCCTAGTCTTGACAAGCTGCAAACTCCACATGTATGCAGATGATGTTCAGATCTACGTAAACAGCCCCTTGGACTGGCTGAGAACAGTATTGCGAACATAAATGCAGATCTCAAGCGTATTTATCAATGGTATGTGTCCAACCGTCTACAACTTAATGCCTCTAAATCCTGTTGCATTCCAATGTATGTATAGAAGTAAATTAGATACCGTTCGTTTTCCTCCTATCGTTCTTATGAACACACGGCTACCTTATCAAACGCGTGTCATTAATCTAGGCGTTTATCTGAATTCTCAACTTACCTGCTGCGATCATATTTCTCATACATTATCTAAAATTTATGGTAACTTACTATACTTACTATACGCTTCCATCCTACCCTTGGGCTCGCGCTTAAAGATAATTAAATCTCTAGTGTTACCATACTTTACTTATGCTAGTTTGGTCTTTCCTGTCCTTGATGCTGCATGCCGTGGTAAGCTTAATGTTGCCTACAACGACTGCGTAAGGTTTGTCTACAGTCTTCGCCGATGTGATCACATATCGTTGTTCCCTTCTGGGATGCACAATTGACGATTATCTACTCCTCAAGGCATTGACTTTTGTTTATAAGCTTCAACATTCCGACCGTCCATCTTACTTACATGAGTATTTCCGAATTGGACGTACGTCTAGAAGAACGTTTTTTATACTGCCAAGAGTCTCTTTCTTGGTTGGGCAAAGATCTTTTTTTGTCCATTCGCTTCAAGTTTGGAATAGTCTGCCTAACTACGTACAAAATGCGGGTTCGTTGAATGTGTTCAGGAAACGCGTCTTAAATTTTTTGAATAACCAGTAATATCTCTTCAACTACATTCTTTTTAATTTTTACTTGTTTACTTTTGTTTCTTTTCTCACTTTTTATTAGTTCACTCACTCGTCCCGCTTTTTATTAATTATTGTATTTTAATTATAATGTAAGATTATGTAATCTTGATGTGCAGTACATGAATAAACGAAATAAATAAATAAAAATACATCTCCCCGGCCCTAAACAGAACGAGGTTAACCACATTTGGTGAACCCTTTTTAAACACGTTTGCGGAAACCTCAAAGATTGGGATCCCACAACTTAGAAGATATATTACTTCCTTAAGATGCATCAGCGAAGAAACGACACTTTAACATCAGGTTTAAAGTCTGATCACTACGGCATCACAAGGGCCTATCCTTTTGGCCTAAGTGTATGAGCTTAAACCAACAGCTCAGCCATATCTAACCTAACCTATATGGTTCCTAATTAGCAAGAAAAAAAACTGGAAATCCCGTTATTCGATTTTAGTCCTATTTGCAAGACAACACTTAATTACCCTCACCTATAAAAATTTGCACGGTGTTCCGTCCTGACCTGCCAAGCGGACAGAAGGGGAGTCTCTGCCCGTTTACGATATAGGGTGTTTTGAATATTGAACATAAATTGCTGCGTATATCACCTTTGCTCAATAATCTGCAAGTTTTGAAGCAGAAATTGATTCTATACAATGACACTTATATATGTATCATCAAGAGAAGGTCCAACTATAATGCACGTATGAAACACACGTCACCAGGGCTCTCATGGAAATTAATATGTTCGGCCATATTAGACGTACGTCGGTCATATTTTATTTCGCTAAGTTTCCTTAAACGTAAAAATGCGAAAAGAACCGTGCTCAACGTACTTCTTGTGAGATGATTTGTAGTTTACATCGATGAGAGCTAATTTTGTGTTGTTGTTTTGTGTGTTTTAAAGAAAATGACTATGGAAAATGTTGTGGTTCAAATATATCGTAGCGATTTTGATGGGAAATTTATTATAATTGAATAATGAGTCAATAAATAATATCATGCATTTTAATAATTTTAAACTTTGAAGTCTTCTCGAATACATAATCGGTTTCGCTTTTGATGAAATTTACAACGTTCGTTAAGTTTGTTCGTCCATTTATGTCCAGTATTGGCCCCTAGTGCGAGCCACAAAATCGCAACCCTTACAAACTGGTCTGAAATGAAAGCGCAAACACAAGCCCGTTCGAAGAGTTCATGAAAAACAATCGCGGCCGGTCAAAATTAAGAGCTATAGGACGAAGTCGTGATCGTACTAGAAGTAGAGGTCTATCTATGTGCCCCTTAATCCCTCGTGGGACATAGGGCGGAAACAGTTGCCCTCCAGCGGACTCTGTTTTGCGCGACAGCTCTTAGCTCTGACCAGGATCTCCCAGTAGTTGCGGCCTCTGCTAGTAGGGTTCTCCTCCACGTTGTTCTAGGTTTTCCAACTCGACGGGATCCTTGCGGGTTCCAGTCAAGGGCCTGTTTGGCTAGATTTTCGTTATCGCGTCGCAAGGTGTGGCCAACCCAATTCCATTTCCTTCGTCTGATTTGGTCGTCTATCCTTTCTTGGCCGGCACGGCGCCATAGCTCTTCATTTGAAATTCTATCTTGCCAGCGGATTTTTAGGATACGACGTAGGCATCTGTTTATGAAGACTTGTAGGCGCCCTGTGATGAACTGGGTGACTTTCCATGTTTCGCAACCGTATAAAAGAACTGCCTTAACGTTGGAGTTGAACAGCCGCAAATTGGTGTTGGTTGAGATCTCCGTTGATCTCCATATGCGGAACAAGCATGCATATGCGCTTCGTGCTTTATTTATTCTGGAACTGACGTCTTCTTCTGCACCACCATTTTCGGTAATAATACTACCGAGGTAGCAGAATTTATCTACCAGTTCCACGTCACGGTTATTCAGCGCAGTTCGTTCAAGTGTGTTTGCATTTATCCGCATTTCTTTGGTTTTATTCGGATTCAGCCTTAAGCCTGCTAGACTACTTTCTGTTGCCAAATTGTTTAACATGTTTTTTAGCTCCTGATGTCTGTGGGCCAGCAAACAGATATCATCTGCGTAGTCGAGGTCCTTAAGGCGATCTAGCAAACCCCACTGTATGCCGCCTGTTCTACTATCTAGAGCGCCAACAAGAATGTCATTTTTATTACTATAAGAAATAGTAATGGGGATAGTAAGCATCCTTGTCGTACTCCTGAACTCACCTCAAAGCTGTCGGATAATTTTCCGTTATGGAGAACTCTGCATTTGGAATTGTTGTATAGGGCTTTTATCAATTCTATTATCTTATCCGGCAGTCCACGTCGCCGTAATGCCTGCCATATAAAGCTCCTATTGACCGAGTCGAACGCTTTCTCATAATCTACGAAAGCAAGGTAAAGGGGGGATCGGAATTCAGTAGACTGCTCCACTATTATTCTTAAGGTGTTGATGTGATCTATACATGAACGGCCCTTCCTGAATCCGGCCTGCTGCCTTCTAAGCGTTTGGTTTCACTACAAATTCGGTAGGAATGCACGTCGATGCAAGAGTCCATGAAAATATCGAAATCAAGCGAACGGTTCAGCCACAAGCGGCTGAGAACAGAGCGAATCAATCACAGTGGGCTGGCCCAACAAATTTAGCATTTCGAAAATCATCCTCAGTGTTATTTTGCAACACAAAGCGTACGTATTCTGATTTTATCAAATCGACTCATCGGACGCCTTCTATTGTTTTAAGTTTTTTATTAAAACGGGTACCGTTACAGAATTTTTTTTTTATGGAAGTTTTACAGCAAGGCATGTATCTTTATTTTGTATCTAAAGTTTAAATGGTTTTTATGTCATATTGTATTTTTTGAGGGTCTGTGGAATGTGTTTATTTGCACATAAAATTTTAACATAATGCCTGATTGCACAAAGAGTTTAACATGTTTCTTAATCTTCTTTAATGATGATTTTTATACCAAAAGATAGTTTAGAATCCTTTTTATTAAATACATTAGGTTTTACAGCTTACAATTATCTACTCTACTCTACGCATCGGTCAATATGGCATAACAAACACTGTGAATTTTTTTCTTTTCAGCTTGATCTAATAATTTTTCAATCTTCTGTTGTAGGTACATCATCTTACACGTGAAACCTGTCTAGAATGCATGTGTATGAGCTTTGGAACACTAAAGCGGGCACAATGGCTTAGAGAAGTGATAAAGTTTTTCAAACTTTACTCACGAATTTACCTGAGTCGATTGACAAAGACAATTTGGAATTTATTGGACTTTTGCTGTTACGTGTTAACTATATGTGTACACGAATAGCTGTCATGCTGAAGGGCTGCAAAGGTAACAAGCCCTATTTTATAAAGAAGCATTCAACATGGTTGAATGTTTCTGAAGAAATACATTGTAACGCATCAACAACGATGCCTACTGAGTCTGCTTGCTCTTCTAACGATCGTCATTGCGGCCGTCCACGAAAAGATTTTACTAAATGCAGTACGAGAACCAAACAACGGCGACTTGCTGAGTTGGCAAATATAGACATGTCGCTCAGTGAACATGTTCGTAATACCAGTTTTTCTGAATCGTCAAGAAGGATCGAATGTAAAGCAAGTGAAGTTTTATCTTTAATTGTTGAAGCAAAACTAACAAAGCACCAATATTTATTGATACGAAATTTTGTAAATATGTAGTAAAGGTCATAATGTGTTTCCATCATATAGCCAAGTGTTACTTAGCAAAAAAGAGTGTTACCCTAGAAACATTGAAGTGTCGGAAGCCGGAGCTGAAGTAGAACTTCAAAGTCTCTTAGACAACACTGCCAGTAGAATAGCTCTATCGCATAAAGAAGTGTTTGAAAACGTAGTGACCTCTTCCTATGACCTAAAGTTAATTGGGAAATGGGGCTTTGATGGTAGCACGGGACATAGTGAGTAAAAGCAGGCCTTTAATGAAGCCGACAGTGACAGCAACTTGTTTGTTACTTCCTATGTTCCGCTGCGCTTGGTGGATTCAGTAAACGATAATATTATTTGGAAAAATCCTAGACCAGCATCTGTTCGGTACTGCAGGTCAATACGTTTTAAATTCGTGAAAGAAAGTGTTGATATATCTCGTGGGGAAGAAAATTATTTTAAGGAGAAAATATCATCGTTGACTCCAACGACTGTTACAGTTAATGAACGCGAATTTAGTATTGGACATAATTTACTACATATTAACCATGGTAGATGGCAAAGTTTGTTCTGCCCTTTCTGATACAAGTTCGACCAAATGTTACATCTGTGAAGCTAAGCCTTCTGAAATGAACAACATTGAGATGTGCTTGCAAAGGCCAATTTATGAAGATCGTTTTCAGTTCGGGCTTTCTACTCTCCACACATGGATTCGCTTTTTCGAGTATTTTCCCCATCTTGCTTATAGGCTCAACATTAAAAAATGGCAAGTGAGGTCTCAAGAAGACAAAAACACACTTTGCCAAAATAAAGGGCGCATTCAATCTGAATTTATAAAGAAACTGGTTCTTATTGTAGATCAGCCAAAAATAGGTGGTAGTGGAACATCTAACGATGGAAACACAGCACGTAAATTTTTTGAGTGCAGTACAATTTCGGCAGAAATTACTGGCTTAGATAAAAATCTAATCGATAGATGTTCCACTATCTTGAATACGATGAGCTCAGGCTATGATATAAATGTAGAGAGATTTAAACATTTTACTTTAGAAACAGCACGTAAACTAGTCGAAAGTTATCCTTGGTATTTTATGCCCGCATCCGTACACAAAGTTTTAATTCATGGGCCGGATGTTATAAGAAAAGCTTTATTACCTATTGGCGAGTTGTCTGAAGAAGCGGCTGAGTCTAGAAATAAAGATTTAAAGTCTTTTAGATTGAACCACACCCGGAAATACTCAAGAGCTGTTTCCAATCTTGATTTAATCAATAGGCTTCTTTTGACATCCGATCCATTTATTACAGGACTTAGAAAGCTACCAAAGAAAAAGAAACTACTTTAAGTGCTGAAGTTCAAAGTTTGTAATTGATATAAGTTTATTTTATGTAGTCATACGATTTTTTTCTTCCAAAAAATATCCATTTTGATTACTTTTTGACGTCATTATAATTTTTTGATTTTTTTTTAATAACTTTTGTATTAATAAAAAAAAATAATTTTTACATTTATTTTGTATTATAAAGTGTCTTTAAACAAATACAGTTTATTTTTCAACTTAGCTCTTGTAGTTTACTGTAAAATTATTTTTGACGCAATGACTACCTTCAGCTGCAGCAGTTTCCAGTATCGGCGAGCTGGAAATGGATTCAAAGAAAACACTTCGCCTAAAAGTCACGCCTGGGGTAAATGCGGTGTGGATTAAACCAACAGACACAAAACTTTTCGCCGGTAATGGAACTCCCTTGCACGTTTAGGGACAAGTCCATCTTAAAATTAATCTAGGTCTACGAAGAGATTTTAGTTGGGCGTTCTACAAAGCAGCAGTGACAAATTCGTTCATAGGAGCTGATTTAGCCGAGCATTATGAACTGCTCATTGATTTGAAACACAAACAACTTATCGACAGCCTAACGGGTCTCAAGTCAAACTTTTTCACCGAAAGAGTAATCACTGAAATCACCATCAAACTTTTCAAAACAACTCTAACTTAACCCAATCTACTGAGTGAGTACAAAACTCAATTACAAAACTCGCATCGCTTTGTTCAATAGCATCAACTAAGGTAATTCATTAAATTAAAAGGTTGGCGTTTGGAGCCTCGAAAACTAAAAGCAGCTAAAGCGGAATTCGAACTACTAATGGCAGCAGGCATTTGCTTTCCATCAAGCAGCAATTGGGCCAATCCTATATTATTGCTAAAAAACCAGACGGATCATGCCGTCCATGCGGTGATTAACGTGCACTGTTTCAGATCACATCGATTTTGCAAGGTAAGACAATATTTGCCAAAATCGACTTGCAAAAGGCATTTCACCAGGTTCCAATTGCCGCGGAAAACATAAAAGGGTTATCGCAGAATTTCCATTTATGGCATTCTGCCTCCTCTGTTTTCCATATTTGGACGACTTATGCATCGCATAGTCTTCTCCTGAACAACATCGACAACACGTCAAAGCAGTTTTGAACATTTGAAACAACATAACCTGACAATAAATGTTGCGAATTTGGTAAGTCAGAGTTAATTTTTTTGGGTCATATGATTTCGCTGGACTGTATCAAACCGATAACTGAAAGAGTAGAGTAGGATGTGTATACCTACCGATTATTTTGATTGCTCTTCGTACGACGTATAAAGAGGATTTAAAAACCTCGTCGGCGGAATTGGTATATGGAAAAACTCTCCGCATTCCAAGTGAATTTTTCGACAACACTGCAAATACAACTAAATCGGAAACAGTCGTTGAATTTGGAAAAGCTTTGGATCTGTTTAACCAAGAAACAAAAAAAATATTAACACTCACGTCCTCCTACGAAATGATTCAGTCCGACCGATAGGTCAATTGCGGTCCCAAAACAGCAAAAACTCTATACACCACTCCGCATGGTCACTCGAGCTAAATTACTCAGTCCCCAATCATCGTACATCATATAACAATACAATTGTTTATGATTTTAAGAATGCGGACTTGGACAGTATTGGCTTTGATTTATCCCTAGTCGACTGGGAACATAGGCTATCTAGTAATGATCTTGACGAGATAGTATCATGTTTCTACGATATCATCTTCAACACCATCGACAAATATGTACCCAAAATTACAAAACGGGATAAAGTATCGGAACCATGGCTGGATAGAGAGACTAGATTTCTCCGTAATCAAAGAAATAAATTATATAATATGATCAGAAAAACCACGTATGTAAACGAGCGATTGAACTCCGAATACATCAGGTTAGCCTCAGAATTTAATCTTAGGTCTCGCGAGGCCTACACTACATATATTAATTCTGTTGGCGATAACATCATAAGTGATCCCAAAAATTTTTTTGATTTTGTTAATTTTAAACCGAAAACCTCGGGGTACCCAACGACAATGACGAATGGTAGAAAACACTCCTCGTGCCCTCAAATAATTTGCAACATGTTCGCTGATAGGTTTGGGGAAATTTATAGCCCCATGTCCAGTGTAACAACCAATCTAACTAGTGGGCACGCTGACACCCAGCTAATAAATGGTATATCTCTTTCTGTTGACGAGATTTTGACGGGTCTGCACAATCTTGACATTAAAAAAGGTAATGGTCCCGACCTTCTCCCTCCTATTTTCTTGCAGAGCTGCTCAAAACATATTGCATTCCCTCTTTATCTCCTTTTTAACAAATCTTTATCGTTAGGAAAGTTTCCCACGGTGGACAACTATAGGGGCATTGCCATTTTATCATCAATTCCTAAGCTTTTTGAAAAACTAGTTTATGACAAGATTGCCCCTCTTATCGACCCATACCTTAACGAACAACAGCACGGTTTTCGGAAAGGGCGTTCAACAACTTCTAACCTCATGGTCCTAATCTCCGAATTGCTATGCGGAATGGAGAGCGGCCATCAATTGGATGCTGTGTACACTGATTTCAGCAAGGCCTTTGATCGAGTGGACCACGCCATCTTAATTGCAAAATTATTAAAATTTGGAATATCAGGTCCTGCCCTGGAATGGTTAAAATCATATCTGAATGGAAGAACACAGGTTATCAGATTCCAAGGATTTCTATCTAATGAGATCGAAGTAACCTCTGGTGTTCCTCAGGGCAGTCATCTTGGTCCTCTCCTTTTCAATATTTTCATCTCCGATCTGTCGGAAAAACTAATAAATATTCCTCACCTCTTCTACGCAGATGATCTTAAAATCTATAGCGTCATTAAGACCCAAAGTGATGTTTCCTTCATGCAGGCGAAACTGAATGCCTTACAAGACTTGTGCACTACGAACAAATTTCAACTTAACACCAGCAAATGCCATGCAATTACCTTCTCCCGTGGAAAAAACGCACAGAAGCAGGACTATTATCTGAATGGCATAATGTTGAATGAGGTCGATCATATCGTAGATCTAGGCGTGGTTCTAGACAAAAAACTCAATTTCAACCTGCACTACGATAATATCACTGCCAGAGCCAACAAACTTCTTGGTTTCATAAAGAGAAGAGCCAAAGAGTTCGATAATGTATGGGTCACAAAAACACTCTTCTGTTCTCTAGTCCGCCATATCCTGGAATACGCGTGTCCTATCTGGGATCCCATATTCCAAGTAAGCAGCAGGCGGGTCGAATCCGTTCAAAAGAGATTTCTCCTCTTCGCCCTGAGACATCTACACAACCCACATGACTACCAAACCCTACCGCACTACTTGGACAGGCTCAAAGTGCTTGATCTCATGGCGCTATCTAGCAGGAGAAAATTGCTCATATCTTGCGTTGCCTTTGACGTCCTAAGTGGAAAGCTTAAAGTGCAATTTCTGTCGGACAAGATCAAATTCAATGATGTAGTCCGCCACACACGACACACTAAATTACTTAGGGAATATCCACACCGTACCGATTACGCAAGGAACGAGCCCGTCAACAGATGCTGTATGGTTTTCAATAGCCATAGCTCCTGTTTTTCCCCTTCACTCAACAAGGCATCCTATAAGAAAATACTCAGATTCCTACTAACATCCCCCCTCCTTGACAATAGTAGGTAATATAAAAAGACTGTTATACTATGTTATAATTTAAGTGTTATGTATACGTAGTTTAAGTGTGCCTTGTTTGGCGAATTAATAAACTAAACTTGAAAAAAAAAATTTACAATTTTTTTATTTTTACCCGATTTAGGGGTAGTTTAAACCCTTTAGTACTACCCCTTATCATAAAGTTCGCAAATAAATATTAAAAAAGTCCATTTCATCGCATTCGTTTTCATTATTATTGAAATAATCGCGAAAACCCCCTAAATGGGGTGTTTTTGCATTTTTAAAGGTGACGCCCATGTTTTAGGACCGCGGGACCTCGATTTTCGTGATCAGCGACCCCAAAAACGTTTAGGGTTCGATTTTCCTAACGGTGTTATTTTGGAACACCCTAATACGCATTTTGAATGGACTACAATGGCAGAATGTGATTTTCAGTGATGAAAAAAAAATATGAGTGTGCTTAAGACCACACTTTAGAAGTAAAAATTTTGTGCCCAGCGGCTAGTAATATATGCAATAGATATAGTGGAAAGTCTGTCGGATCTATAGTACGCTTGAGAAAATTCAGGCCAACGACAGATGCAGCAAGAATAGTGACGAATCTACTGACGGACTTGATACAAATACTATTTGAAAATATCAATATTTAAGAATTCCTATTTACATTAAAACCTAAAAGTAACCGAGTAAAAATAATTTTTATTGGCTAATTTTCTTAAAAGCATACACGCGGTCCACCTATTACGTATAGCATATAAGTGCGCATCCCACACGGATATGCACACTTCCGCCACAGGCATGGATACTACCGCCACAGGCACGAAAATCTAAACTTTCGCCTCATGGAAGTAAGCTGGTTACATATGCAAGCGTACATACATACATTGCATTCAGAGGTTCATAAAATTGCATGGTTTTTTCCGTCCCAGCTTTCACACATAACCCGAAAATCTAAGTAACGAGGGCATGCAAGGTGCATGTGTTTGTTGTGGATACTTGTGTGTGCTATTTCAAATGCGGCATTACAGAAAAAGTTAAAAGTAGTCCGACCTTTGCGTGGCATGCATTCCATTCATGGAACATTTCGTCAGGTCGCATTTGAATACACACACTTCTATATTATTTATGTCACCAGCTGTATGCACCCAGCGGGGAATTGAAGCGCTCTGGAATAGATTCTGAAGCGCTGAAATAGAATGCCAACGCGCTTCTTATTCATATCCCAATTCCCTTCCTTTTAACACAGGCATGTCATCAGAGCGAAGCGCTTATATTTTATTGTTGAAGAAGCGCAATCGAAGCAGGGAAATGGAAGCTTTTGAGAAGCTCCTGGAGCTTTAGTTTTCACCAAAAATAGTATTTCATAACAGATACGATTATTATAAAAGCACAAATTTACCAACTGTGGAGAATAAAAAAGAACTGGAGGAAAACAAAGCAAAAAATGAGAGTATAGAGTGGGTGCTTCCAAATAGCTTCCATAACATATGAATAGGAAGCGCTGCTTTCTTGCTTCTTTTGGCAGCGCTTGAAAAATTTCCCGCTGGGCATGCTCCGCTTCCGCTACATTCATGATCATTAATAATTGCATCCGCATCGGCATAGACTATTCCAAACCCAAGTATTGTTTTACCAAGCAGTCCACCAACCACATCCAATGAAGCTTTACCTACGCGAGCCGCTTTACCTACGCGGAGAGCCAGTCAACTTGAGTATGGTATTGGCACCCTTTATGGCCACCTAGCCAATTACCTGATTTCTTCGTCCCATACAATCTTTTAGGGAGCCAATTATTTTTAAAGGGAGCAAAAAGAAATGCAAAAAACAATCAACATTTTTTCAAATTCTTCTTTCTATGCGTAGTTGAAAATAATTTATTTTAGCTGATTAAACCGAATTTGAAGCATAAAGTTGAAAAAACATTTTTTTACAAACCTTTATATTTTCAGTCGATGTAGGGATAGTTTCAGCTCTTTACTATTATCCCTTACCATAAAATTTGGCTTGCTTTGTTATAAATCAACCACTTTTTAATATAAATATTGCAAAAAATGTATTTTATTGGATTGTTTTCGATTATAATTAAAATTATCGCGAAAACCCTTAAAAAAGGGAGTTTTTAAGCATATTTAAAGGTTACATGCATATTTTAAACCTGTGGGACCCCGATTTTTGTAATCAGCGATCCAAAAAACATATCAGGAACGATTTTCACAACAGTGTAATGTTTTGACGTAAACGATTCGTCGATTTGTGCAAGTTAAAAAAATTGTAATTTAAAAAGGGGAAAGGCCCAGTACATCTCACCAAAGAGGAAGTAGGTGCCAGTTTAAAACAAGAGCACCTCACCATTTAATTCACCACTTCCTTTTGGTATTCTAAGCACCCAAACCACAGACAAACGGTTTTAACAGCTTCGGTTTTTTCAATTGAAGCATGCAAAAAGTATTTTATATTGGAGACAATTACAAATTAAACGTAAGAAAGCTGTATTGTTTATTTCTTCTTTCATTTTTTCATTTTTGTTTACATCGTTTGGCATTTTAAGAAAGTCTCAAGTGTTTATACCGTAACTTCCCGGCAGTGCCACATGTTTGGCCACGCCAAAAAGCAGATCCACTTGCTCAGGCTGCGCCGAAAATTCTTGTCGTATATGCCGCTTCCAACATGTCAGTCAACTCCAAAGTGTCCGCGGCATAAGCCTGACCACTGACCAAACCACAAGAAAAATCTGAAACAATACACCTCTACATAATGGTGAATTTGTATTCCTATAATGAGATAAAGCAAAGTCTGGGCGACAACGTAGCTAACATGCCAGAAAATTTATGCAGTAAGCAGTGGCGTAGCGTGGGGGGTGCCGAGGGGGCCATTGCCCCGGGCGGCGTAGATGTTGGGGGCGGCGGCCAAACTGGATCGAGCTAGAGATGCTGCTGGTAACATCAGGCCCTAACCATTGCCACATCCAGCACGATGTCCTGGCTGATGGTGTCTATAGGCCAAACCTAAATGGGAAGGGAAGTGAAGTCATGTGAAGTTAGGTACCATTCCATATAAATGTATGAGAGCAAGGACGGCGCTTTCATAAGTGAAAATGGTGCACTTGCACCGGGCGCAATTTCAGAAATTAAGATTTAAAAAAAATTGAAAAAGTGATCCAATTGTCATATATTACACGAAATGCACCTTCTGTGCGTTTTACCATTGCCTTCTGCAAGGTGTGGCCAATGCAATTTCATTTAGTTCGCCTGATTTTGTCGTCTTTCCTTTCTTGGCTGGCACGGTGCCATAGGTCATGATTTGAAATTCAAACTAGTTGGGATGTGGGTTCGACCCTTTCGGTCCACACGATCAACTTCCCAGTATGATGGATATTGAATATATGATTGGATATTTTAATAATAAATGAACAATAGGCAATATCGTTAGTTTACAAGCAGAATTCACTAAGTACAATTTTTCAAGTTTTTAGTTTTTTATACTAAAGTAAGTCTTATAATGCCAACTTTATACTGGCAATACCTTATAGCCCGCAAACTAATATTGTTAAGGTTTTTAGGGGGTTAGTTTCGGATTTACCTTGTCCATAATGACACAAAACTACAAAATCATTTCTGCCAAAACTCATTAAGTCGTTGCGTTTTTTCATTTTAATCTAAAAATCCAGTATAAGAATTAAATAATTATTTCAATTCTTTTGTAAACTAAACTAAGAAATCTAAAAAACAATGTATACTGAGCCGATTACTATTATATGCCATTACAAAATTTTCAGAGACACAAACATCTTAAATATCGATTTACTAAAAACTATGGTTTTTGACTTAGTGATTTCTGCTTTTAAACCCACGATATAGAGTATGTATTATCTATAATTCCGAGAATTGGTCACAATTGTTTATCAATATTTTCGCTAAAATGTCAAACTAAATGTGCGCACTTACAAGATTAGGATGACGAAAATGTATATAAAATTGATGAATTAATGTTTTTCGGCACCTCAATGAAGTCGATATAGTTTTTAGTTCGCGCGGTATCGTGCAGGTACAAAAATCACTTAAGTCATTTAAACCAAAAAACCGCTGGACCGAATATTATAAAAAAAATTTCAGATTATATTGTCGCTAATACGCTTCGAACGGCACCTCAAGTAAGTCCATATCTTTCGTGGTTCGGGCGATATCGTGCAGGTACAAAAATCACTTACGCCGCTTAAACAAAAAAACGGCTCGACCGAATTTTATGAAAATCTTTTCAGATCATATTTTGGTTAATACTCTTCGAACGGCACCTCAACTAAGTCGATATCTTTTATAGTTCGCGCGATATCGTGCAGGTACAAAAATCACTTATGTCATTTAAATCAAAAAACCGCTGGACCGAATATTATAAAAATCTTTTCAGATTATATTGTCGCTAATACGCTTCGAACGGCACCTCAAGTAAGTCAATATCTTTCGTGGTTCGGGCGATATTGTGTAGGTACAAAAATCACTTCCGTTGCTTAAACAAAAAAACGGCTGGACCGAATTTCATGAAAATCTTTTCAGATCATATTTCGGTTAATACGCTTCGAACGACACCTCAACGAAGTCGATATCAGTTTTGGTTCGCGCGATATCGTGCAGGAAAAAATGACCACATCCGTACGCACATACACACACACACACACACATACTTCCTCCCAATTTTTTGCTTAAAATGCTCCTGGGACCTTGAAAGATGAAATTACGTTGAAATTTTCGATTTCGATTTTCGGACCGAATACAATAACTTCCTATACTGGGAAGTTAATAAGTCGTACTATTATAGATCACTACTTCGGCGAGAAACACCTAGATCGCCTCTGTTCTGAAGTTTTTGAAAGCGACTTCTATGTCCAGTAAGGCTGTTAAGTGGACTGCTTTGTTATGCAAGACTCTACCGTAGAAACCAATATATGCAGTGCAGTGACCATCTATTATCCTTCGAAATATAAAGGATTGAAGAACGACTTCGTTATGGAGATTCCAGTTTGTAGCATTATTAGTGCTGGAAATAGTTAAGGAAGTGCAGCTTACAATGAAAATCATCGGAGAGCATTAATCAGCATTAGCGGGAGCGTTTTGTGAATTTAAAGCGTAAGTAAACTCAGCACAAAAGCAAGATCGCGAAGCAAATCCTGATTGGACAAAGGCAAAGGCGCGCTTTCATAGGTGCAACTGGTGTATTTGTACTGGGCGCAATTGGACAGGGCGCAATTTCAAAAAAGTGAAAGAATAATTCCGTACCTTCATTTAAAATGAGTGTTTGTGTCTTCTTTCATTTTCCTTTACTGCCATCAAAAAATGAACAAAAATGAAGGGGGCGCAATATGTATATGGGCGCAATATGTATATGCACCGGGCGCAAAAAAGCCAAACGCCGGCTTATTATGAGAGTGACCAATATGGATGGTAGTAAGTGGATGTTACATCTACTTCAGTGGAAGTTACGTCTACTTTACTTCTGCGTTACTTTTCATTTAAGTTTGGTCTTATTTCTGGACTATAAAGTTGATGCATCAAAATTATCCAACCAAACTCTCCTATTTGACAGATTATCAAAAAAGCGTACGCCTGTGATGGAAGACAACCCCTTTTCTATTAGTAAATTATTTGGCGTAATTCTTTCGATTATTTGCAGGGCAGAATTTCTCTAGTTGTCCATATTAGAGTGGAGAATGAAACGTCTTATTAATTGGAAATACATAATGCAGACAAACAAATCTATTGAAATTTGGACAGGACAATGACGGTCGAGTCAGCTAACTGAAAATATAAATGAGCATATTGTATGAGACTCCAATGCGCATGGAAACACCTATTTTAAGATTCCCTTCGTTTATGACGCGGACTGTAAATGCTGAAGTTTGAAAAGGGCTCCAACAGCTGCCACATATGTCCTTAAAATCCCCTTTCTACGATGATGGGAAATAAAACCTCCAGATATTGGACAGAGAATTGTTTAAGCTTAACCTCGGTCGTCTACGAGGCTTTCTATCTAAAGACAGACTGAAATAAATTACAGAGAGAAATTACTGATTCAAGCTCTCTGGGTATGTTAAAGTTTATAATTCAGCCCAACCTTGAAGCACGGATATAGCCTGCGCCAAAACAATTGGAAATCTCAAAATCGATTTTTTTGATGCGCAGTGAAAGCCTCAAATCTTCTCCGCGAAAGTAGCTTCGAAAAGAAAAATCACCCGCTCATTTATATTTTCAATCAAAAATTCAATTCGTCTCACTACGACTCTTGTCCTGGTCAGATGCTATGGTGGAGTGTTGTTCCCGGTAAACGAGTTTCAAAAGGGAAATTAAAATGCATATGCGCTTGAGTTTTATCCATACACGGAATGTTAATGTATGTGGGAGTTGTCATTGATTCGCCTGCGCGTAAAATTTCCATTTATTTTGGCGCGCACTATACCGAACATTCATTAGTTACATATGATTCATTGCGTTTACATGATGCCTTGAATTCTTGGATTGAAAATTACTTGAAATTCAAGTTGGGTTTTGATTTATTGATTAAAAGAATCAATTCGAAAGTAGGGGGCAGCAAAATTTATGGTTCGCCCCGGGTGGCACAAATCCACGCTACGCCACTGGCAGTAAGGCAGAGTGTAGTTTAACTGTTGCACACACAGCCCCGAGTTTCTTCGTCTCTTGTACCCCGTCCGCCCCATTTCCCAGCGTTATACGAAAGTTCTGACGATTTTTCATGTGTGAGCGCGTTACACGAATGAAATTGATTCACTCTCATGTACATTTTTTAAGCAAACGTCCCTAAAGAAGTTATATCTACTTCAAAAATTGATCTGGATGGTCCTGATGGATGTGCTAAATACTGGCAAGAGTCATTCATTCATTCAAGAGGTAGGGGCGTTATGGCATGGGGTGCTTTTGGCTTCTTCGGGAAAACAAGGTTGTGATGGGTTCCGGGACGAACGAATGTGGACAGCTACGTGGAGCTCCTAGAAATGATAATGGATGAATATCATGAGAATATCGCTGGACCAAACTTTATTTTCCAGCATGATAACGCACCCATACACACTGCTAGGAGAACAAAACAATGGTTACCAGAAGAAAACATCCCTTTAATGGAGTGGCCCGCCCGAAGTCCTGATCTCAATCGAATTGAAAACCTGTGGGGATGGATGGGCCGGAAAATCTATAATAACGTAAGTCGATTCAACAGTGTTCAGGAGCTTGAAAGATCCATTTTGTCTACGGGGGAAGAAATTCCGATTATATGATAAAAAATTTAATTAATTCAATTAGACCGGGCGCTGGAGGTAGTTGAGTATGCAAAATATGAGGACCGCATTCTGTTAACAGAGATCCGTTAATAATGATTGTCAAAATAAACAAGGATGATTATTTATATTTTTGTCGTACATTTAAGGTGCTGTCAGACGTTGCAAGTAAAGCGCTTGCAGCGAGCATTTTACTTGCTAAAACTTATGCTCGCTACGTCTGACCAGCTTGCAAGTACTTTATGAAAGCATTTTTAAACTTTCATGCGAGCACTATCACTTGAAGTGCTCGGTTTATGTGACTAGTAGGCTTAGTGAACTTTAGCGAACTCTCTCAGAGCGAAATGCTTGCATGCGAGCACTTTCATTTGCATTTGCTGGACTAGCAAGTATTTTCACTTTCAGCAGTAAGCTGAGAATTTTTGATGCAAGTGAGTTTTTGATTTTGATTGGATTGATTTGTCTCCTCAAATATAAGATGCAAGGAAGCACAGACAAAAAGGTTTGGACACATGAAGAGACAGTGAAACTTATTGAAGAGTTGGAATTACACCCCAGCATTTGGCAGAAAAAAGATTCGCAATTTTGCAACAAATATGCAAAAAGTGCCGCTATTGAGGAAATTGCCAAGCGCATGGCTGTCTCCGAAGTAGCGGTTAAAGAAAAAATTAGATCGTTGCGCACCATTTTTTTGCAGAATTTTAATAAAAAAAAATTGAAAAGTGGCAGTGCCGGAGGACACCAGCCGAAATGGGAGTACTTTAAGGCACTCATGTTTCTAAAAAGTGAAGTTGCCACCGCTGGAGAGATCGATTCACTTGAAGTAAGTAAAAATAAAAATGAATGTTATCGGACGGTTAATATATAATGTATTTATTGTGAAAATTTAATGTAACTACTCTTAATTAATTGTATATTGCCAAGGCAATTCTCCTTGGCCGCTTGTAAAATATGCGCTATATTCTTCTCTAATTGCAATAACCGATGGCGGTGTCCTTTCGTTCACACTTTGTAAGGGAGTTAGTTGTCCTTCGTTTCGCCATTGCCCTAAAGTTATATTGCCATTTTGTTCGGAATCCATTATTTGTGGTGGTGCATAAACTTTGGTATTATCCATGCAAAAATTATGTAATATACACACAGCAGACACAATTTTTTTAACTGTATTCGGGTTTTGCTCCATGCAACTGCGTAGAACTCTCCAACGAGCAGATGCTATCCCGAATGCATTTTCCACCGTACGGCGCGCACGTGAGATTCGGTAGTTGTATACACGGTCAAGGGTTCCCAAATTTCGCATGGATAATGGCTTTATGATAGTGGTCAGTCATCAGCGGAATAGGGGGAATAACATGTAGCATAACATGCACGTGCCGTAACTATTTCGGACTGATGGAAGTGCAATCATAACCTCCTAGCGGTGGCCACTGGTAACTACTCTATGAGAGAGGATAGGCTAATATGATCGGGCTAGTCCCTTCCAAGTAAGGTTGGCGTGAGGCTAATAACCTCAAACAATTATTACGGAACGAGCAACATGCCTCGGATACTGGAATAAACGACGACGACCACGGCAACGAAAAAGGCAAAACGATTTACGAATTTTTTCATGGAACGTTCGAACTCTGTACAGAACTCGAGCTTCAAAACATCTAGCCGATACCCTGTCAAAGTATAAAGCTGACATTACCGCCATTCAGGAGATGAGGTGGACAGGGAATGGTGTTTTGCAAAAACCTGAGTATGACGTATATTACAGTTGTCATACAAAACACCATGTTCTAGAAGTAGGTTTTATGGTTAGCAAAAGAATGAAGCCTACCATTATCGGCTTCAAAGCAATAAACGAAAGGCTATGCTCTCTTCGTGTGCGAGGTAAATTTAAGAACATCAGCCTCATAAACGTTCACGCACCTACAGAAGAGTCCCCGGATGATGATAAAGAAGAATTCTTCGAATTAGTTGAACGGGAACTTAATGCCTGCCCCAGGTATGATGTAAAAATCATACTGGGAGATCTGAACGCCAAAGTAGGCCGGGAGCCCATATGCAGGCAATATGTCGGCAACCACAGCTTGCATGAAAACACTAATGACAATGGACAGCGAGTTGTAGAGATGGCAGCAAGTAAGAACTTGGTCGTTGCAAGTACTAGATTTGCGCGTAAAGATATCCATAAAGCCACCTGAGTATCTTCTGATGGAGCCACTCGCAACCAAATAGATCATGTGTTCATAGACCGCCGCCACCTTTCGGGTCTGATGACGGTACGAACGTACCGAGGTGCCAACTTCGACTCGGATCACTATCTTGTTGGTATGGTGCTCCGAGAGCGCATTACAACGCTGAAAAGCTTTGTATCCGCTGATCAGGCTCGAATCAACACAGCTGCACTACGCAATGAAATGGCCAGAAACAGCTACGGTCATGCATTAGAACTCGCCCTAAGTCCTGGGGATGAGATGCCGGGCGTTGAAGAGAACTGGACCCGCCTTAAAAATACTGTCATTAGTACTGCTGATCCCATCTTAGGCAGAAGTCGTAAAGATCGGTACGACTGGTTTGATAATGAATGCAAGCTGGCAACTAAACGTAAGAATGCTGCGTACCGAGCCATGCAGCAGTCTCAGAGAACACGGGCACGCGAAGAGAACTATAAAGAGCTCAGAAAAGAAGAAAAGAGAATTAACAGACGGAAAAAGGAAGCCTGGGAAAAAAATCTCGTCTGTGAGCTAGAACAGTACAGAGAACGACGGCCGCACCAGGCGCGGGAGTTCTACCAAAGAGTTCGCAGTATGACGCAATTCACACCACGTTGCACATACTGCAAGGACAAAGAAGGTAATCTGATCACCGATCCTAAAGGCATCTTGGAGCGATGGGAAGAGCACTTTCATGAATTGCTAAATGGCGAGCTAACTGAGGATTCGGAGGCTCCACCAATATCTGATGACAATGCTATGCTGCCGCCACCAAGCATAGAAGAAGTTAGCAGAGCCATCCGCCGGCTCAAAAACAACAAGGCCTCGGGTGCAGACGGCATCGCAGCGGAGCTAGTTAAATATGGAGGGCCTACATTACACCAAGCGATTCATGAATTAATTGTGCAAGTATGGGAGCAGGAAGTGATGCCAGAAGACTGGAGAAAAGGCATCCTCTGTCCGGTACACAAAAAAGGAGATATCACAGCGTGCACTAATTATCGCGGTATAACGTTGTTGAGTACCGTGTATAAGATATCCTCCGCTATCCTACAAAACAGGATGGCCCCATACGCCAGAAACATCATAGGCCATTACCAGTGTGGCTTCAGCCCAGGCAAATCAACGACTGATCAGATTTTCACCTTGAGGCAGGCTATGGAAAAATGTCTAGAGTTTCAAAACTCAATTCAACACCTCTTCATAGACTTTAAAGCCGCCTATGATAGCATAGCCAGGGTAGAACTCTACAAAGCCATGAGAGAATTCGGCATCCCCAACAAACTGACAAGACTATGCAGGTTGACCATGATCAATGTGTCAAGCCAAGTAAAGGTATCCGGAACACTGTCCAGACCAATCAACATCTATAATGGACTCCGACAAGGGGACGGTCTGGCCTGCCTCCTTTTCAACCTGGCGTTGGAGAAAGTGATCCGAGATTCGGGCGTGACATCAAGGGGTACAATCCTCCACAAGTCCACCCAATTACTGGCTTACGCAGACGACATTGACATCATTGGAAGAACAACAACAGCTGTACAAGAAGCTTTCACTCAGATTGAGCAAGCGGCAGGAAATCTGGGACTGCACATTAACGAAAGCAAAACAAAGTACATGGTGGCCTCGTCTGGAAGAACACCTAACATTGGTCCCACAATCAAGGTAGCGGAACACGAGTTTGACGTGGTAAAATCATTTACCTACCTTGGGTCAATAGTAGCAGCCGACAATAGCATGGAACCAGAAATACGCGCACGACTGCTAAAAGCCAACAAAGCCTACTATAGTCTGTCAAGGCTCTTCAAATCCAAATATCTAACCATAACGTCTAAACTTTTACTATATAAGACGATGGTCTTACCCGTTCTCACATATGCATCCGAAACGTGGGTGCTTAGCAAAAAGCACTCAAACCTCTTGGGCGTGTTTGAGAGGAAAATACTTCGGAGGATTGTTGGCCCCGTATGTGAGGAAGGACGATTCCGGAGACTCTAAAATGACGAGATCTACGAGCGCTATCTCGACATAGATGTTGTGAAGAAAATAAAGCTCGGTAGGCTCCGGTGGGCAGGGCATCTAGCTCGTATGAGTGAAGATGAGCCTGCTCGGAAAGTTCTCTGCGGTAAGACTATGGGGTGCGACAGCGAGGGAGGCCCAACCTTCGCTGGAAGGATGGCGTGGACCAGGACGCTCAGAGTTTAGGGATGCCAAACTGGATGACATCGGCTCAGAAACGGGTCCGGTGGAGAGAACAGTTGCGCGAGGCCAGGACCGGATCCCGGTTGTAGAGCCGGTAAAGAAGAAGAAGAATGGCTTTATGATGCGATTTGAAGCAGCAAACGCGTCATCAGCAACAATACAAAACGGGGCTGGCATTGTGAGCCCGGGCAGTGGCTTATCTGTGGGTATATTTAACGTGTTGTTGTATAATGCGTTGCTTAAGGGGCATGCGTTAAAAATACCACCATCTGAAGCAGAACCTTTAGCTCCAACATTTATGTAATTGAATTTATAACTTGCATCAGCCAATGCCATTAGCACAACGCTAAATGTTCCCTTGTAGTTGTAGTATTCGCTACCACTATTTTTAGGAGCTTTGCACATGATGTGCTTGCCATCTAAGGCACCAATGCAATTAGGTAAATTCCATTTTTCTTCGAAATTATAGGCCACTTCTAACCACTGTTCTTCAGTGTTTGGAGTCTGAAAGAAAAATTAATATAGTATTTTTTATTGCAGGAAACCGCAATACAAAATTTAACAATAGGGAGTCTGGATTTAGTAACAGACGATATATTGACCACGGAGCCTGTTCAGGAAACTACACATAATTGTCAAATTGCTACGCCGTCGCTTGGAAAGCGCAAACGGACAGCACATTTGGAGGAAGGGCGAAATGAACGTTGGGCATTTATTATGTCATCTTTAAATGAAACGCAAGATGAAATAAAGAAATTGCAGGAACGGCAAGTTCGCAAAAATCAAGAATTTGGTGATTACATTGCAGCCAATTTAGACAACATAACTGATGACGGCATTGTTGCCCGTACTAAGCAAGCAATAAAAATTTTAATTTCGAAGGCGACTATAGAAGATTCAGAAATGCAACTTGAAAAGACATTGTCTACAACAGATTAGATGTCCAATTGGTGGGATTCAATGAAGTAGAACTACATATTTTCAATTTCAGCTTTTGCTGAAGTTTTTGTTTATAGTAATAAAGAAAAATTGAACTTTACTGTTAAATATTCTGTTTTCATCGTTTTATAGATGGCATCACACACTTGTAGAATAATAGTCACAATGGACGGTCGCGAAATACGAAACATTTGCGATAAAGTTCCATATGAATCGCCAGTTGCAAGATATTTTAGTGTAAGCGCCACTCTCTCTTCTGTTGATATTGCAACACGCATGTGAGTGTCTTTTTTGCTCACTATCGGTCTCACTTTATTGCAAATATAATTAAATTGGTCCATAGATACATGAGCAAAAGTTTTGTAAAAAGCTTTGCCTTCGAAACTCAAATCTTTCATGAGCGATGTATAATGCTCGTTAATTCTTCCACGCTCATAAAACTTTCGCACCCAAACTGTTCGCTCTGTTTTTGGTCGCATTTCTTCCTCTTCCTCTTCAAGTAAATCCGCTGCTGCATACAATAACGCACGGTGGCGTCGCAACAACGCCAATTTCATTTGCACTTGATTAGACATTGACAGCGATTTACAAATAAATCACAAAACTGACTGAAAGTGGCTCTCTGGCTTTCTGAGATTTCATATAATTTTTACTTGCTATGTCTGACACCCCATGCGAGTGCTTTGTTACAAGTACAGTGAAAGTACTTTCATGAGAGAGAATTTTCGCTCGCTCGCAGCAAATTACATTTGCAAAGTGTGACTGCAACTGCGAGCGTCCGAAAATCCCTCTCTGCAAGTAAGAGAGCAAATAGCTGGCAAGCACTTTCCTTGCAACGTCTGACAGCACCTCTACTATGTTAAAATTTGCTTTCGTTAAAAAAAAAATTGTATATTTTTTTACTTTTTTGTTAATTATTTGTGGGTATTATTTCATTTATTTAGCTAGTATTACCTTTAATCATGACTAAAAACTTCATATAGACACTGAAACAATCATTAAAATTGCTTTAAAGCATTTTCTTTATCGATTTTTGGATATCTAAGCGGAGGGGGTATAAAAAAAATGGATCAATGAAGCTTCTGGCAACATCAAGAATTATAATCTGTAAACCTTTCTCAGATCAAAACAATTGATAAAACGCGGTCTTCACATTTTGTATCTCTCCAGCCCCCACCCTTTTTTTGAAAACGATTAACGCTGTAACATGTTTTAGAAAATACCTAAAACTTCAAGTATCGATATCTCAAAAACGAAGGGAGATATCGAAAAAAATTATTTTACATTTTCGTTTTATTTATGGGTGATTCATTCAAATTCATAATTAAAATATCAGCACCATGGATGTGGTAGCTGTTATATAACTACAAATTTGGGGAAAATACCTCAAAACGTCAACTTCAAGTGTCGATATCTCGAAAAGTAAGCGTGATATCGAAAAATTTTATTTCATATTTTCGACTTATTTTGCAGTGATTCATCATAATCCATCGTCAAAAAGTGGCCCCCCTGAGCTGTAGAGGGGCCAACAAAAAAAGAGGGGGTAAAATAAATTGGACCCAAAAATTGACCGGCAACATCCATATTATTCCTCGTTGAGCTATTCTTAACGGATCTCTGTTAACTGAATGCGGTCCTCATATTTTGCATACTCAACTACCTCCAGCGCCTGCACTAAATGCCCAATTGTTGTTTTCAGGTCATAAATAATCAAGTTAGACCAACCATTATTAAGATATAAAAACAAATATTGTACAAATAAAAAATAATAGAAATATAGTAGTGTCTTCAAATTAATTTCGCATTTCCAAGGCATAATTTTAGAAGATTGCCCATGTAAAATGGAATACATATTTTTGAAATGAAAACGAATCTACACAAAAATCCCTAAATTTTGATATTTTTGGTAACTCATAGAAATGCTTGGTTTTTGCATAACGGAACTTCAAAGTTTAGAAAAATAGGTGTCTTTAAATTAATTTCGTGGACTGTATATAAAGAATCAATCGAAGTGTAAACACGAAAATCTCCATCGCATCGCAAAAAAGTGAAAATATTCATCACATTGCCGAAAGGTCTGCATGAAATGATCCAGTTTCTTATTAAAAGAGGAATTTTCATATACCTATGCTAAGAATACCTGCTTAGTTTAATATAGGTTTTTTTAATACCACAAGTATTTTAATGTACCTTTTCAATACGAAGGAAGACAAAAATTCACGACATACACCTGTAAGTACTTCAGATGTAATAAGAAATACGAGAAAGTTTCTGCGACTTCCATTTCATATTTCAAAAGAAAAGTTACTGGTTCTATTTTTTTTGCATAAAACAAACGACAAACTTGAAATAGAGAGATTTGGAATTTTGTAGAGAGAATTTGCAAAACTGTTCGTACAAAGTTTCTTACTTTGCATAAGTTTCTTTTTGTTGGAATTTCGGTAGGTATGTGTCACAAAGGCAAAGTTTGTGTCCTTCGCAACTAAAGGCTTTTTCGCCAAATACACATACGCGTATATCATTTTCACACATCAAATGACATTACAAAATAACTCAAATTTAATTTGTTTGGATTTAAACATTCAGTTAAAAATCGTATTATAGCATGTATTTTCCAGTTCGTCAATTTAACTGGCTAAGATTTTTTTGTCATTAAAAGGTGCAGTATTTATTTTTTATCAAAAAATATAGTATAGGAAGTTATTGTAATTGGTCCGAAAATCGAAATCGAAATTTTCGACGTATTTTCATCTTTCAAGGTCCCAGGAGCATTTTAAGCAAAAAATTTGGAGGAAGTATGTGTGTGTGAGTGTGTGTGTGTGCGTACGGATGTGGTCATTTTTTCCTGCACGATATCGCGCGAACCAAAACTGATATCGACTTCGTTGAGGTGTCGTTCGAAGCGTATTAACCGAAATATGATCTGAAAAGATTTTCATGAAATTCGGTCCAACCGTTTTTTTGCTTAAGCGGCGTAAGAGATTTTTGTACCTGCCCGATATCGCCCGAACCACGAAAGATATTGACTTACTTGAGGTGCTGTTCGTAGCGTATTAGCGACAATATAATCTGAAAAGATTTTTATATTCGGTCGAACGGTTTTTTGGTTTAAATGACATAAGTGATGTTTGTACCTGCACGATATCGCGCGAACTATAAAAGATATCGATTTAGTTGACGTGCCGTTCGAAGAGTATTAACCAAAATATGATCTGAAAAGATTTTCATAAAATTCGGTCGAACCGTTTTTTTGTTTAAACGACGTTTATGATTTTTGTACCTGCACGATACCGCGCGAACTAAAAACTATATCGACTTCATTGAGGTGCCGAAAAAAGAATATTAACGAAGAAATGCTCTGAAAAAAATTTCATAATATTCGGTCGGGCCTTTTTTGTTTAAATAGAAAAACTTCGACCTTAAATTGACAAGTTTTGCTAATATCAAATAACCTCGAAGGAATGAGGCCCGTTCTAAACGAAGTGATCTTTTTTGGGTTCTGCACAGCGATAGCCTTCGAACAAAACATCACTTCTCAAAATCCGACAACCTTTCAAAATCATGCAAAAATTTCGTTACCCTTTACAAAAAGCGCGAATTTTTCAAACCTTGGATCAACACTTTTTGACGGGGAATTGTTTTCTACGCGTGATACAGTTTCAGGAAATTGCGGTTCATCCCGGGATTTCCGGTAGTTACCGCAAAATTTGTTCTTTTTGGTCAAGTCTGACAAGTACTTGCCATAGTTCTTCGTTTGAAATTCTATCTTGCCAGCGGATTTTTAGGATACGACGAAGGCATCTGTTGATGAAGACTTGTAGGCGTCCTGTGATGAATTGGTTGACTTTCCATGTTTCGCAACCGTACAAAAGAACTGCCTTAACGTTGGAGTTGAACAGCCGCAATTTGGTGTTAGTTGAGATCTCCGTTGATCTCCATATGCGGGACAGGCATGCATATGCGCCTCGTGCTTTATTTATTCTGGAACTGACATCTTCTTCTGCACCACCATTTTCGGTAATAATACTACCGAGGTAGCAGAATTTATTTACCAGTTCTACGTCACGGTTATTCAGCGCTGTCCGTTCAATGGTGTTTGCATTTATCCGCATTTCTTTAGTTTTAGTCGGATTTAGCCTTAAGCCTGCTGGACTACTTTCTGTTGCCAAATTGTTTAACATGTTTTTGAGGTCCTGGTGACTGTGGGCCAGCAAACAGATATCATCCGCGTAGTCGAGATCCTTACGGCGGTGTACCAAACCCCATTGTATGCCGCCTGTTCTATTATCTAGAGCACCGACAAGGATGTCATTTATTACTATAAGAAATAGTAATGGCGAAAGAAGGCATCCTTGTCGTACTCCTGAACTCACCTCAAAGCTGTCGGATAATTTTCCATTATGGAGAACTCTTCACTGCCTCACTTATCCTAGATAGTACTTTATGGGACAAAATTTTGCCCACTGTAGATAGTAAACAGATGCCCTCCAGTTGTCGCATATTGTTAGGTCCCCCTTTTTTGGTATTTTGACTATGATACCTTCCGTCCAATCCTACGGAAAGGTACAGTATTTCTGGTTTCTGGACGTGTCGACTCAGGTTTTCTAAGTCGCCGTGCGTCGTTTAGAGAGAGCCGATACAATCTGAGAGGACCACCGCTCTTACACATCAACTCCTCTAACACCAATTATGGCCGATTTGAGCCTGTTAATCGCATGTTCATTAATGTAAATAAAAATATTAAGGTTTTTAGCATGAGCACGAACAAAGATCTACTTAAAAGGAGTCTCTTTGTTCTCTCTTGACTGTTTATGTGTTTCGCATGCAATTTTTTATTGGTACTTAGTTTTTTATGTTTGCATGTCTCAGCCGAGCCCACGTGGTCGTGGTAAATGTTTTTCAGCCCAGCTGAGAAGTGCGCCGTCTTCATGTTATGTAAAAAAAAATCCTAGAAGGGAAAATTTATTAAATTATCCAAAAAATATAAATTTTCCATAAGTTCCACATTTAAATTTTAACGGAAACGGCCCAGACAAAATTTGAACCCCCCAAGATAATTTTCATTGAAAAACTTCGCTGATATTTCCCACATTTGAAAAACATTAAAAACCAAAGCAAAGCGAAAAATGCGCCGGTATCCGTATGGGAATTGGGTTATCAAACCTTCTAAGGGGCTAGTTTTTTCTTCTTTCATATATCTAAAGGCATAGACACCCACGGGGGGAACGTAACCTGACCCACCCGAAGATAACCTAGCGCAACTTGCCGCGTGAGAAGCGCACGGTAAGCGAATTGCGCAGGTGGAACTAAAAGTTCAAGGGCGCGTTCCCCAGAGGTGGACAATTTTCCTGGCGGACACCGGCGGGTGGAAATTTTAATTTGTTGAGTGTTGTCATAACCGCGGACACCGGCGGGTGGAAATTAAAAAAATAGAGTGTTGTTATAACCGCGGACACCGGCGGGTGGATTTTAAAAAATAGAGTGTTGTTATAACCGCGGATACCGGCGGGTGTATCCTTTAAAAAGGAGATTCTCGGTTCTCGGCGGCGGGTCGTCGGTTCGATAAAAATAAATTTATATACATAAGTATAAATAAAAAAATAAAAAGTGTGTGAAAGTTTAATTTTCTTTAATAATTAAGTTTTTTGGGTATTAATCGTTTTTTTTTTGGTATCACTACTACGATATTAGTTTTTTGTTTATATTATTGTGCAAAACATTTGTAAGTTTATATATAAATATAAACAAAAACTCCAACTTACTCCCAAAAACAGTGTTAATAGTTAATAGTGCTAAAAACTAATAATAAAAATCAAAAAATAAGTAAATAAACTCAACTCGTGTTTGTTTTTAATATGTACATGTGAGATAGTCATGATATACGACTATTAGTTATATATAACGAAAGCTCACAATTAATTATATAACAATTGGCGCAGCCGGAAGGATCTGGGTGCGCTAACTAAAAAGACGTTAATACTGCTGGTCAAGGCTCCTTTGACCTCCAACCCAAGGCTGAGCCTGACTTGGGGGCAGTGTTAGCGTCTACAGCTACAGTGCGTAAAATATCCCAGATCCTCCACGAATCAACGCTCGGGGGTAATCATCTATAGGTGCCTCTGCTCCAGGCGAGCACGCATTTACCCCCCTAAAGTTTTTACATCGCGGGACTTTTAGTGGGCTTCATCCCTGCCCAGGAGACGCCCTATGTCCGAGGGCCAACAAGGGGACAACATCATCAACAAATCCCCCACCGAGGGACAAATACATCACAGGTCCTTCAGCCCTACCACGACCCACCGACACCTCGCTAGACCAGGATATTCAACAAGGGATGCACCCAACAACATCAGCGTCTACTCCAGTTCCTCCAGACTAGAAGGCTTTGTCCATACCACAACACTATCGGCTACCCTAGTTACGAACGCTAGTTTACTGTATGTAATAACTTAATACTTTAAAAACAGATATACATATTAGTTATAGTTAGAAAAGTAGTCTTAGATAAGCTCTTAGTTCGTGTTTCTTTTATTTAAAAACAAAACGAGTGCCAACATCATTCGAAATTTTATTAAAGAAAAGAAAAAAAAAGCCAGAATTAGCTTACAAAATAAATTGGTCACTTACATATGTATGAATAGCTTAAACAAGTAGTACAACTTTTTATTTTAGATAAATTAAAAAAAAATATTATGTTTTAAAATAGAATACGCGAGAACTTAACAAAGTAAAGTAAATGAGTATTTAGACGTACATATTTAAATTCAAGTACATACGATATAAAAGACCAATATTTTCATATTTTCTTTTAAACAATCAATCTTTTCTCTATTATGATTTAATTCTATTCAGAAATCTTCGAATTGTTATCCCATTCAATTATTATAGTTTTTGACAAAAGCATTAGTTTAAACGTAACTTTTGGAAAAAATATTAAAAAAAAACGGAAAAAATAGCAAAAACGAAAATTTGATAAAACAAAAAAAAAACATTTTCTCTTGTTTTTTCTTATATGAAAAAAAAAAAAAATTTTTTTTTTTTAAATTAATATTGAACGTTTGAACTTAGGTATAATATCTATATATAAATACAATAATACATATTTTACACACAAGAATAAAAAAAAGTAGAAAAAAAACACACTCGCCGACACCACTCACGCCGCCGAACCCGTCCACTTTCTACATATATGTCTTGGCAGAATTATTCTAGACTCAAAACAAGAGTCGAATTCCAATCCCCAAATACCGAATAGAATACAAGCAACAGCCATGGCCGACAAGCTCCTGAAAGTTTCCAAATTAACAGTCCAAATGGTCCCCCTGTTTTCTGGCGGGCAAAGCCCGACCCTAGCGACCGAGCTACAAATATTTATGGGCCTTTATCTACTAACAGGAAAATCATGGTCCAAGCTTTTTTTTTTACTTTGACTATATAAATGAATAGTTTTATTCATTAAAACGCATAATATATAACCTGTTATTTAAGGAGACAAGCTTAATCAATATTTAGAATCAGAATCATTTCATAAATTCGGTTTAAAAGCCACTAAAAACAGTCCTCTGTTATGTCCTAATTCAGGATCGAGTATGATTCGGTTCGGTTTTTATTAGTTCTATTTAAAAATGTAAAATCTTATAACTCTATAAACATAAAGAATATTGAATGCATGTGAACAAAAAACAATTATAATTTTAGAGAATTTTTTAGTACTAAAAACTAGTGTTTGAATTTTGTCCATTACATTTTTGAACAGTCCTCTGTCACAATTTGAATATCGCGCCACAAAAATATTAGACACTATTGTGCTTACATTTCCCTTGAAACTGAACGTTAACAGTGTGAAGTTTGTTCGGTCGCCATGCTAAACAAGTCGCCGCCATTTTGCGCAGTGACAACTCCGCGTCTGTGTGGTAGCCACGTCTCTGTAGTGTTAAGTGAACAGTCCTCTGGTAAGTCTATTTTACGGTGTTTTATGTGTTATAATTATATTTATTTAACAAAAAAATTGCTCAGTGTGATAATTTATACAGTGAGCGCAAAAAGTATTCGTACAACCATTAATTATGGATGAAAGTGAAGATATCTTCCCTGTATATAAAGATTAAATTTTAATTTTTGTAAATGTTGTCTATTAACTCATTAACTAAAGAAATACATAAAAATATCACACAATTTCAAAATCCTTATTATAGTTTATTTAGCAAAAAACAAAATACTAGAAAAATTTAACGCAAAAAGTATTCGTACAGCTGTCGTAATCTCCTAGAAATAGTCATAGTATTATATAAATACACCAGTATATTATAGTAACTTACTCGATTTAATATTTAGTCGGGTTTCCCTTACTTCTAATAACGGCAGTCAGTCGGCCAGGCATTGAATTTACGAGCTTTTTGGTAGTTTCAGCTGTAATATTATCCCATTCTTCCTTGAGAACCTCTTTCAATGTTTCTTTACTTGTTATTGTCCTTTTACGGATCCTTCTCTCAAGAATATCCCACAAATGCTCTATGGGATTTAGATCTGGGGATTGTGGAGGAGTATCTAAGCACTTTGGTGTATTGTGAAGAAGCCAAAGCTTTGTGTTTAGGGCTGTGTGCTTTGGATCATTATCTTCATAGTACATAAAATTCTTTAAAATGCCTAATTTTGCAGCACTGCTGCGAAGATTGCGTTTTAGGATATCGATGTACTTTCGGTGATCTAGGGTTCCTTCTATAAATTCCAAATTTCCGACACCGGAAGCACTCATACACCCCCATACAAGAACGCTTCCTCCTCCATGCTTTACCGTTGGAATCAAGTTCTTTGGATTAAGCTCCGTATTAGGTTTTCTCCACACTAGGGAATGTCCATCTGAGCCAAAGATGTTATATTTGCTTTCATTTGCAAAGATCACTCTTCGCCAAAACGAAAAATCCTTGTCATGGTACTTCCTAGCGAATTGCAAACGTTTTTTCTTGTTTGGCTCACTTACAAAAAACTTTTTTCTGGGTCTACGGGCATGAAAGCCAGCGTCATGCAACACATTTCTTATGATACTTGCAGAAACTGCTTTGCCTAAGTTGTTCCCCATTTCTTCGGCTAATTTTGGTGCGCTTAATTTAGGATCTTGTTTGACAGCCCTTATGATATATCGACGATCTCCATCAAGAACCTTTGGAGGACGTCCCGACCTTGGCTTGTTTTTCAGAGTTTTTCTCTCTGAATACCGGTCAATGATTCCCTGTATTGTAGACCGAGCTCTGCCAACAATGTTCGAAATCTCACTTAAACTCTTACAGTCATTGTGAAGATTAATTATCATTTTTTCACTTCATCACACACTTCCTTTCCTTTTCTACCCATTTTTTAAAAACTAACTAATAAAATTCACACAAACTAATAGAACTGATTATTTTGACTCTACTCGCACTTCTGTGCTGCCACCCCAGGTAATTGGAAAAAAAAATTAACGGCCAATTTTCAGAATTCAATGACCAAGTGTGTCGAATAATTCCCCGAAAAGATAGTTGTACGAATACTTTTTGCGTTAAATTTTTCTAGTATTTTGGTTTTTGCTAAATAAACTATAATAAGGATTTTGAAATTGTGTGATATTTTTATGTATTTCTTTAGTTAATGAGTTAATAGACAACATTTACAAAAATTAAAATTTAATCTTTATATACAGGGAAGATATCTTCACTTTCATCCATAATTAATGGTTGTACGAATACTTTTTGCGCTCACTGTAGTTGTTTCTGTTTTATGAAGTAATATTTAAACTGATACGTGGTATGACATTTTTTACGTAAAAATAACAGTCCTCTGTGCAACAGTCCTCTGGAAATTTATAACACAGAGGACTGAAATTTATAATACAGAGGACAAAATTGCCTATAATTCGAAAAATAAGGGAAAATTACAATGGTTTCTTGTTTATATATATTTATATTATAACTATCTATCGACTTAACATACTACATTTTTAATTTTCTAGAAAAATAGGGTTGGGACAACTGTCAATAGACAAGTTTCCAGTTAGTAGAGAAAGGCCCTTATAGACTGTTGCCGTTGTGTATTACAATGCCTCACAGAAGAGGAAAAGGCGATTTTCGTACAAATTTTCCCTACAAGACTTCGAGGTGAAGCCTATCAATTAATAGCCTCAAATCAACCAGCTTCCTTCGAAGAAGCTGAAAGGCTCCTCAATAGGACTTACCTTCCAAGGGAAACGTACCAAGAACTGGTAGGCAAACTAATCAAACTTCACCAGTTTCCTTTAGAACCTCTTACTACCTACATAAATAGGATAAAACAACAACTCACTTTATGCGTGGACTCAGCTACTCTCAAATATGGTGCAATAGCGACTCCAGTTACAGCGCAATTAGAAGATTTCGCCAAAAATGCCCTAAGCAGAGGAGTAACAAACCCTCATTTATGCCAGTATTTGCTGGCAGCGGGCGAAGATGGCCTAGATAATTTAATACAAAAGGCCCTTGACATGGAGAGACTCCAGCAAATGACACTAAACGTGCATGCACAACATCAAATGGCTCAAATGCCCCAAGGTACCCAAACCTATGTTGTGCCTAAACCGAGTCATCTCCTCCCATATGAAAGCATCCTCGCCTCGCAATTAGGCCTGAACGGTCTCCATTCCACACCCACAGAGAATAATATACTGCCGAACCCCATACCGCCACAGACAATACCAAACACCGCCATCACTCCACTTAACACCACCCCTAGCGGTTACAACATTCCACATCACATTGCTCTTAGTAGCCAATTATTTTGTTTTCCTGAGGGTCCCTCAGAAAATACTCCAATATTACAAGCGCCACTCGTATCGTCAGCGCCTCAAATATCACAAGGGAACCCAGAAGCGAAAGTCTCATGCAGTTACTGCCGGAACAAGGGACATACATATATAGACTGCTTCAAAAGGAAAAACACCCCTTTCTGTATCATTTGTAGGGCCACTAATCATGATGCGCGAGATTGTCGACGCCTTCAAGAACGTACACAACCAAATTTTCCTAACAGTGGCTATTTTCAAGTACAGCGCACTAATCACAATAGTAGTGATCCCTCTACGAACAATAATAACCGGTTACAACAGAACCACACACAGCTGCAGCCCCGCCAACAACCGCCAAACAGCCCAAATCAGGCGAACGGTAACACCCGAAGGATATTTAATATCCGCTTCATGTGTGACTTTTGCGGAAAACGCGGCCACAAAGTGGGCGACTGTCGAAAAAGACAGAGTTGGGAGTCCGCACAAACGAGAGACTCCTCAATATCTGAACCAAGACGCCCTAGTTCGACCATAATTAATAAGAGTAAAATAAAAGACGGACCTCAGACGTCCATTAACAGTGGCCCACTAGTCAACCTTCCACTTGACATAATCCTAAACGGCAATGTCCAACTAATAGTGGACACAGACGCTGAGGTTAATATTCTAAAAACACATAAGTTTAAGGATCCCAATCTACCAGATCCCACTCAACAATATACGTGGCAAACGCCATATGGCCAAGGAAAGACCCTCGGGAGCTGTCAGAGGAATTTCAGCCTAAAAACCCCACTCCCATGCACCTTCCAAATTGTGCGAAACAAACCGGGGCTCCCCAACTATGGCCTATTAGATAAAGATTTTCTCTCAAAACCTTATAACATCAAAGGCCCAAACCAAACACTACGATTTCCTCGCACGGAAATCAATCCAGTAGATATAGCCATTCCACTACACAACGAATCCACCAAGTCTAAACCCAGAGAGCAGCAGGAGCAAACCCAAACCAGAGAAACTCCGCTCGTAGAAGCCGAGATAAAGCCCGGTGGTGTCTCCCAGGTATCCTCAGAGAGGAATACCAGCTGCCTATCTCAAGATGGGTCAAGGTTGGAAAACAACCTCAACGACCTCGAGACCACTTCACGCATAAAACAAAAGGTAGCATTGGGCAAACCCCTTTGCCTACTAAGTCGGTCTCAAATGGTAGTTCCGATTTCACTAAAGTTAGAGGAGGAAATGCTCTGTGAATCATACGAGCCGAGCGAGGGCGTATTCCTCGCCAATGCCCACTTACCCTCTGGAACAAGAACAGTGTCTGTTGGTTTTCTTAATGTTAACACCCAACCAGTAGTCCTGACGAGCCTAACTCCCACGCTCGCCCCAAAAACAGACTACACTACCAATCAACTAGCCCCCAACAGCAACCTTAAGCCTCTAACCAACGCTAAGGACGCATGCCGGTATCTGTCAGGCTCTGAACCAGTCGGTCTCAGGAACGCCCATACCCCATCGTCCTCTAACGTAAGGCGCGAAAGTATACCCAAAAATGGTGCAATCCCGCATGGTATACCCAAACAAAAACGGGCAAAATTCAAGTTAGGAAAAAAGGAAATAGAAAACAATTCCCTCCAATACCTACGGTACATATTCTCGAATTATCACGATCTGGAAGATCATAAGCGCGAAACCAGCCTCAAACAACTAGAAGAAGGACTCAACATCGAGCACTCTCTTACGGCCGATGAGGAGCGGCCCATAAAGGAACTTTGCGGCGAATATGCCAAGATATCTTATTTAAAAGAGAACAAGTTTACCTACTCGGAAGACTTGAAACAATTCATTAGTCAAAAAATGTACAGACTACCTGAAACACAACGACAGATCATAAATGAGCAATTTAAAGAAGTGTTGGACAACATCGTTGCCCAACCAAGTAAAAGTCAGTGGAACTTACCCCTTCTAGTGGTCCCTAAACAACCGCGCCTCAATGGTGTGAAAAAACGGCTTAAGAGTTATATCCTCACAGGCCTGCTACTCTCCGAATGTTTCGTTTATCTAGATGGCATCGTCATCTACAGTAAAAAAGTACGAAGAGCCTTTGAGCGATTGAGAAAAAATAATCTCAAATTGCCCCCGGAAAAATGGTAATTCCTCCGAAAAGGAACGGTTTACCTGGGTCACATATGCTCTAAAAAAGGAGCCTTACTAGACCCCAGAAAAACGGAGTGCGTTCAAAACTTCCCAGCGCCCCATACAGATAGGCAAATGCAGTTTTTCCTGGGCCTTGCCAATTACAAAAAAATTCAAGACTAATTCCCCCAAATTAGTCCGTCCCTTAGCAAATTTACTACGAAAAGGCATTAAATTTTCCGGGACCTCCAAATGCGAAGAAGCATTTCAGGCAATTAAGTCCTCTCTAGTCCCCCCTCCACTACTCATACCCAGATTTCAGCTAACCGTTCAATCTCACAACGGGCGCCAGTACTGAGGCCCTCAGAACAGCCTTCTCTCAAGGAGACTTCCATGTTTTTTAATGGGTCGCAAATTCAATGTGTAGACCGACCATATACCCCTCAAAGGCGTCTTTAAGGACCCCACGGCACGTCTCGTCTGATCTCAAACAAAAAAACAATCATAGTACGAAACAGGAAATTAGTTACGATCCACAACAAACGTTTAAAGCCGTTTTATGAAGATAAAAGGTCACTTTAGACGATCAAATGACGGCCTGCTCAATGAATACCCAAGCACGTTTTATTTCGTAAAACGCCGTGTTGGACGACAGTCATGGGCAAATCCTTAATCTTAACTAACAATGTTGCTAGGGTACCCCATAAAAATGTACCTCGTTACTGATCCATATGATCCGATCCAGGAACTCCAAACTAATCTCCTGTTCTCGTTACCGTAAGATGCAAATGACCCTGCCGCATAATTGCATAATTTTTCCCATATAAAAAATAGTGCTCCATTCAAGTACTAGGTACGGCCACCCGCCCTAACCTCCTTCATCCTCTCATTCCTTCGAGTACGAGAATCGCTCTACTACGTAGCGATTCTCTTGCTCCAGGGGGGAAGGAATGTTATGTAAAAAAAAATCCTAGAAGGGAAACTTTATTAAATTATCCAAAAAATATAAATTTTCCATAAGTTCCACATTTAAATTTTAACGGAAACGGCCCAGACAAAATTTGAACCCCCCAAGATAATTTTCATTGAAAAACTTCGCTGATATTTCCCACATTTGAAAAACATTAAAAACCAAAGCAAAGCGAAAAATGCGCCGGTATCCGTATGGGAATTGGGTTATCAAACCTTCTAAGGGGCTAGTTTTTTCTTCTTTCATATATCTAAAGGCATAGACACCCACGGGGGGAACGTAACCTGACCCACCCGAAGATAACCTAGCGCAACTTGCCGCGTGAGAAGCGCACGGTAAGCGAATTGCGCAGGTGGAACTAAAAGTTCAAGGGCGCGTTCCCCAGAGGTGGACAATTTTCCTGGCGGACACCGGCGGGTGGAAATTTTAATTTGTTGAGTGTTGTCATAACCGCGGACACCGGCGGGTGGAAATTAAAAAAATAGAGTGTTGTTATAACCGCGGACACCGGCGGGTGGATTTTAAAAAATAGAGTGTTGTTATAACCGCGGACACCGGCGGGTGTATCCTTTAAAAAGGAGATTCTCGGTTCTCGGCGGCGGGTCGTCGGTTCGATAAAAATAAATTTATATACATAAGTATAAATAAAAAAATAAAAAGTGTGTGAAAGTTTAATTTTCTTTAATAATTAAGTTTTTTGGGTATTAATCGTTTTTTTTTGGTATCACTACTACGATATTAGTTTTTTGTTTATATTATTGTGCAAAACATTTGTAAGTTTATATATAAATATAAACAAAAACTCCAACTTACTCCCAAAAACAGTGTTAATAGTTAATAGTGCTAAAAACTAATAATAAAAATCAAAAAATAAGTAAATAAACTCAACTCGTGTTTGTTTTTAATATATGTACATGTGAGATAGTCATGATATACGACTATTAGTTATATATAACGAAAGCTCACAATTAATTATATAACATTCATAAGAAGGGAAACTCTATTATTATTATTATAACCGATGCTCGTTTCCGCAGCCCTTTGTCCTACTCCACAGCCCTGCAATATTTGTGTCGTCAGAAACGTTGTGCTGGTTTAATATTTGTTGTAGGTTTCCAGCAAAATCCCGCTTTTTAACGCTCTCCCGCAGAAGATCTACGTTAAACCGTCTACTACTGCTACTACCAAATGGTGGTCGCTTCCAGTGCCTGCTCCCCTGAAACTCCTGACATCCTCAAGGATAGTTCTCCATCTGCGGCTGACGGCCACATGATCTATCTGATTTCTCGTTCTACCATCGGGCGATACCCAGGTCTCTTTGTGTATCTTCTTGTGACAAAAGTAAGTTCCACCTATCATGAGTTGGTGGGAGCTAGAGAAGTCAACGAAAAGCTCACTATTGTTATTGGTAACTTGGCTTAGACCTTGATTTCCAATTGTTAATTCAAGGCCGGTGTTGTCACGGCCGATCTGTGCGTGTAAGTTACCCATTAATACAATGATGTCTCCCCTTGGAATAGAGCGGAAAACCTCATTCAGTCGCAAATAGAACTCGTCTTTGATGTCATCTGCAGCGTCTTCAGTTGGAGCATAGCATTGGACTACCGTAGTATTTCTTAGTCTGGTTTGCAGGCGCACGGTAATAATCCTCTCAGAAACTGGTGACCAGCTAATGAGGCTGGACCTGGCTTCTTTGGTGAGTATTACACCAACGCCACTCCTACGGCTTTCAGTTTCGTTTCTCCCAGAATATAAAAAGGACTCACCATTTGGGCAGATATGTTCCCCCGCATTGGGCCATCTGGTCTCGCTAAGTCCCATGATCTTGATTTTATATCGATTCATCTCGTTGAGGACTTCATCCAGCCGTCGCTCAGCCAGTAGTGTTCTCACATTCCATGATCCGATTCGTGTCCTTGTTCGAAAAGCAAAGGTCGTCGTCGTGTTGTCCATCCGATTCCGAGGCATTGTTTGCCGATTCGTAGCAATGGTATTTTTTATGGGAGCGGGTTGCTCGGGTTTTGACAGAGGTGGCAAATCGGGTACCACCACTTTCCGAGGTCTTTGTTAGCCTTTTGCCCCCCTTGGAATTGCTGGAATCAAGACAATTTTTCTATCAGTGTATAGATGCGTAGAACCGTACGAATTTTCGTATCCCGGGAATTGTTCATTATATTTTATGTACCTTGAATTCCTTTCTCTACTGAAGGACTGAAGGTGCACTGAAGGGCGGTGAGCGCGGGGTGGCGGCGGGTAGGGTTCGCTGTTCGTTCCCTCCTCCGCCGAGTTCGAAAATGAAAATTGCCTTTGAAAATGAAAAGTTATGCAAGAATAATATGGTGCTGTCAGAAAAGCAGCTTTATGTGTAAAACTGTCAAACAGCAAGACACTGTACTTCATAGAAGTTAATAAAAGCGACAAACAAGAAGTTCAGTACAAACCTACTAATTCGCCTGGATATTCGTATTCGTTATATTCGTTAGATGCATTTGCATTGCATGCATTCCATTCCCGGAATATTCCGCCAAGTCGTATGCACACAATTCTATATTGTCTGTCACCAAATGCAACGCATGTACGCTAGGAAATGTCCTGAGTTTCAGTTGCGTGGTTGCATTTGTACGAGTCAAAGTTTATTCAACAAAATCACCGAACACAAAACACCGATTGATCAAAAATCAGTTGCACTTGTGTGTGGACAAAGGTTTCATTTCGGTTGCAAACTGGTTGGGAGCGTGATAATGTTGAAACCAGTGCGAAACTGGGATTCCAAATCAGTCGACTCATGTGCGTAGGGCCTCAATGTTTATGGAATTGTCATTTCCCCACATTCTTACTTAAGTCCCTTTAGTATTTTTTGGCGATAGCTTTATCACGCGAGAAAGGGGGTGGACGAACGCTGCTACTCGCAGAACGCTTCGCCAACCTATATGAACCTGCGTAATGCGCAAAAATTAACCAAATAATTCGGCCGAATGTTCTCATTCGGTCGAACCCATATTGGGCGCATCTCTACTATAGTAACCGTCAAGGTCGGACATAATGATCCGGCAACGCTTCTTCATAAGTAGGTACACTTTTATTATAGACGAACTGTCGCGCCATTTTATGCTCAATGGTAAGACACGGTAAAGAGAACCGACATCATGCGAAATTTTCATTTTTGAATATATATAAAAAATTTGAGCCGGTCATTAACGAAATGCTCGGACCGCTAAGGGGGGCCAATCCGTCTCTAAGTGCCTGCCTCATAGTCTATGAAAGCATGGTTAGGGGGATCAGAATTCAGTAGAATGCTGCATTATGATTGTCTACGAGTTAATATGGTCTATGCTGCAGCTCATGTATTGATCATATTAACACCTTGAGAATAATAGTGGAGCAGTCTACTGAATTCCGATCCCTCCTTTACCTTGCTTTCGTAGATTATGAGAAAGCGTTCGACTCCCTATATAACAATTCCAAATGCAGAGTTCTCCATAATGGAAAATTATCTGACAGCTTTGAGAAGAGTTCAGGAGTACGACAAGGATGCCTGCTTTTGTCTTTACTATTTCTTATTGTGATAAATGACATCCTTGTTTCTAGATAGTAGAACAGGTGGCATACAATTGGGTTCGCTAGACCGCCTTAAGGATCTTGACTACACGGATGATATCTGTTTGCTGGCCCACAGACATCAGGACCTGAGAAACATGTCAAGCACTTTGACCACAGAAAGTAGTCCAGCAGGCTTAAGGCTAAATCCGACTAAAACTAAAGACATACGGATAAATGCAAACACCATTGAACAGACAGCGCTGAATAACCGTGACGTGGAACTGGTAGATAAATTCTGCTACCTCGGTAGCATTATTACCGAAAATGGTGGTGCAGAAGAAGATGTCAGTTCCAGAATAAATAATGCACGAGGCGCATATGCATGCCTGTTCCGCATATGGAGATCAACGGTGATCTCAACTAACTCCAAACTGCGGCTGTTCAACTCCAATGTTAAGGCAGTTCGTTTGTACGGTTGCGAAACATGGAAAGTCACCCAATTCATCACAGGGCGCCTACAAGTTCTCATTTACAGATGCCTGCGTCGTATCCTAAAAATCCGCTGGCAAGATAGAATTTCAAACGAAGAACTATGGCGCCGTGCCGGCCAAGAAAGGATACACAACCAAACCAGGCGAAGGAAATGGATTTGTTTCGGCCACACCTTGCTACGCGAAAACGAAAATCTAGCCAAACAGGCCTTTGACTGGTATCCGCATGGATCCCGTCGAGTCGGAAGACCTAGAACAACGTGGAAGAGAACCCTACTAGCCACAACAACTGGGAGATCCTGGTCGGAGCTGAGAGTTGTCGCGCAAAACAGAGCCCGCTGGAGGGCAACTGTTTTCGCCCTATGTCCCACGAGGTATTAAAGCAGCGTAAAGAAGAAGAAGATTTTTTTGATTTTTTTTTTTCGTTGAAAAGAAGACAGTAGTTTTTAGGATTATATGTATATAGAAGTAAATTACCTAGTTCAATTGGTGATTCTTTCAGAACTAATGTAATCTACAAATCATAGGGCTCTTGGATGGGGGATGCCCCTCATTTCCTCCCTTGTATCCGCCACTGTTTTAGCGCCATACATAAATGTATGACGACCGTACCATACATAAATGTATCGTGACATTTCTTCTACCCTAAGTGTCTCCACCATTAGTGTTAAGGCTATTAAGGGTTGCCCTCAAGATGGAGTCTTATCCCCGTTACTCTGGTAACTAGTTGTGGATGAACTTTTGATCAAACTATCTGTCATGCAGATGATCTTGGCATCATTGTCTCTCGGAAGTTGAACTTGACCATTACAGAGGTCATGAGAACAGCACTCCGAGAAGATGGTGTACCAAGGAGGGTCTGTCAATCAACCCAAATAAGGCTGTCCTGGTACCTTTTTCCAAACGCTACAAAGTGGACCTAGGCCCTATCTGCATCCAGGGTACCACAGCTAAGTACTCAGACTCAGTCAAATATTTAAGAGTAAATTTAGTGAAGAGACTGAACTGGAGCGTCATCAGCAAATCCACAAGAGCCTGCAAAAGCCTTCTGGGTAAAACATGGGGTCTTACACCACAAATGATGTACTGGACTGGATTTTTTTAAATGTCCCGCTTCAAAAATAATTCCCTGTTGGTATATGAGCGTGTATCATGATAAACAAAGCGAGGTGGAATTGTAAATTACGTAGTGGAAATACATTTCTTACTTTTTTTGCAGCAGTAAAAAATCCGATTTGAACTGCGACAAGATGAGATTGTAAGATTGTACAGGAGAGACATTTCTGGCTTTTTGCTTCAGTAAAATATCCCATTTTAACCGCGGCGAGGTGAGATTGTAAGCATAACAGGAGAGACATTTCTGATTTTTTGGCCGTCCATTCAAAACGCGGGGGCGGGGTGTTCCAAAATAACACCGTTAAGAAAATCGAACCCTAAAGGTTTTTGGAGTCGCTGATCACGAAAATCGAGGTCCCGCGGTCCTAAAATTAGGGCGTCATCCCTAAAAATGCAAAAAACATCCCTCTGCCTCTACCCGCCCTTCGCCGCCTGCACCCTTCCACGTAATAACCGGATTTTACGTAATAACCAGATTTATCACATCGTTAACATACACACATGTACATATATCAATTTATATTTTCTAATAAAAAGAATTTTTATTCAAACAATTCATTAAAAAAATTTAAATTGCAATCTACGAAAAGAAAAACATTTTTTTTTTTTTTTTTTTTTCAATTTACCCCTAAGGTTTAACTCCTTTAAGAAGGTTAAAAATTTTCCAAATGTTTTAATAATATTTCATCAAATATAAAATTTTAATGCAAAACAATAAATTTCAATTTGTTCCAATTACAATTTTAATGTGGGGTAGTTTTACCCCCTTAAGTGTTGACAAAATTAAGTTTTTGCTGATAATACCGTTTGAACCAAATTTCAAACAAAAAGCAAAAAAAAAAATTTTGGCAATTTTTTTTATATAAAGTTGTTTTTATTATAGTAGGGGTAGTTTTAACCTATGTAAGACCTATGGGGTGCAACAGCGAGGGAGGCCCAACCTTCGCTGGAAGGATGGCGTGGACCAGGACGCTCAGAGTTTTGGGATGCAAAACTGGATGACATCGGCTCAGAATCGGGACCGGTGGAGAGAACAGTTGCGCGAGGCCGGGACCGGATCCCGGTTGTAGAGCCGCTAAAGAAGAAGAAGAAGTTTTAACCCCTTAAGGGTTGAAAATAATTTATTTTTGCCTGACAGTACGCCCACAATCGAATTTGAAGCATAAACTTGGGGAACATTTTTTTTTTTACAAGTTTTGCCATTTTTCGCCAATATAGGGGTAGTTACAACCCTTTAGGACTACCCCTTATCATAAAGTTCGCCTTAATTTAGTACAAATAATAATAATAATTTATTTTGGAAGTTGTACACAAGATTTTCATCTTTTTTCGTACCTACATATCGTCGCTTATCCAGAATAGTGGCACAACTCAAAAATTTCCAATTTCGAGTTTATTTTAAGAATGTAGGTATAGCTAAATATGCATATTTTTATGTAGCAAAAATCCATATTAATACTTCTAAAAATGACCGCTGGAAACCCGCTGGAATCCAAGATCATAACATGGGCTTGTATGAAACTAAAAACTTTCAAATGGCTCCCCTGTAAAATTCATTGTTTTTGAGTTGTGACACTATTCTGGATAAGCGACGATATGTACATATTTATAATTATAATTCAAAGCTTATCATAATCTAGTTTCTATATCTAAAAAAAAGAAAAACAAACTTCAATTAATATTACAGAAAAAAACCAGAAAGGACAAAAGGTAAAGGAAGTAAATGTGGAAATAAAGGAGAGCGAAATTTAGAGAAAAGAAATACTAGGTAGAAGAAGAGGAAGAAGATAGAAAGAGAGAAGCTTGTCTTCTGAAGGCTCTGGTTGTGCCTATTCTTTGAATAGAATTCGGAAGATTATTCCAGAGTCGGAGGGAGAGCACAAAGAAAGAACGACTACCAATTAGGGAATGATGTGCGGGAATGAGAAATTTAATTGAGCGCAGGGATTGGACAGGCGTGAGGAAGTCAGAAAGGTAGGGAGGGCTCTTGGCGTAGAAAGCTTTATGCAGGAGGACCAAAGCCATGATGTCAATAAAGCGAAAGATGCCACAACCCAACAAGGAGTTTTGGAAACCAGACACATGATCAGATCTTCTCAGGTTGTAAATGAACCTTAAGCAATCATTAAATGCAACTTTGAGACGCTGACGACAGGATGAGTCGAACGATATGTATATGAGAGACCCGTAGAGAAAGTGTGGCAGGATGAGGGACTTAACAAGCTTGGACCGGATAGATGAGGATAAAAGACTGGAATAGAGCCAAAGTTTGCGTAATGTTCCATATATCTTTGAGAGCATAAGTGAAACGTGTTTGCAACAAGAGAGTTTGGAGTTGATAACAATTCCAAGATTATTGACACAGTCAAAAACGGGAAGCGAAATATTATTGAGTAGAAGAAACGAAACGTTACCAAGGGACAGAGAGCGACGAGTAAGGAAGAGAACTTGGGATTTATTAGGATTTAATTTAAAGAAATTTAAGGAGCACCATTCATTAATTCGGGATAATGTACTATTGAATTCCGAAATACATTGTTCGATCTGGTTAGGATTACATGAAGTATACAGCTGGAGATCATCAGCATAAAGATGGAAGGAGCAATTATGGATAACAGTAGGAAGATCATTAACATACAGCGAAAAGAGAAGGGGACCAAGTACAGAGCCTTGCGGAACTCCAAGGGACACAGGTAGGAATGAGGATACAGCATTGTTAAGGCGAACACATCGAAGCCTATTAAGTAGAAAAGAAGCGAAGAGTCGAATGGCAGAAGAGGAAAAGTGATAGAGTCGGCTAAGTTTGGAGAGCAGAAGGGAGTGAACCACAGAATCAAATGCCTTAGAGAAATCTAAAAGGACCAGTACGGCAATGTCACCAATGTCGAGCGCAGAACGCAAATCAGTCGTTACCTTTAATACTGCCGTTTCACAACTATGGGATCTACGGAAGCCAGACTGATATTTAGAGAGGAGGTTGTTAGACTCAAGATATCGTAGTACTTGTATATAGAGGACTTTTTCAAAGGCTTTGGCGAGAAAAAGAAGAATACTGATGGGACGAAAATCAGTTACGTCATCGGGAGGCGATTTTTTAGGTAAAGGAATCACTATGGCTTTTTTCCAAAGCGACGGAACTTGAGAAGTTGTCAAGCAGTAATTGAAGATATGCGTGATAGTTTCTGCGATTAGTAGCGATAGAAGCTTAAGAAAACGGGGAGATAGATTATCGCAGCCAATGCTATTTAAAGAGATGGAAAGTAATATCTCAAGAACTTCATGTGTGTCAACACAAAGAAAACTAAAACCATCAGAACTAAGTAGGTCAAGGGGAAGATCAGAAGAGGAAGTAGGATCAGATGGAGATTGGATAAAAGATGCATTGAGTAGCTTTACATCAGCATCAAACGGGATTGACAAATCAACCATCTTCGCAAATAAATATTAAAAAAAGTGCATTTCATCGCATTAGTTTTCATTATTATTGAAATAATCGCGAAAACCCCCTAAAAAGGGGTGTTTTTTACATTTCTAGGGGGACGCCCATGTTTTAGGACCGCGGGACCTCGATTTTCGTGATCAGTGACCCCAAAAACGTGTAGGGTTCCATTTTCTTGACGGTGTTATTTTGGAACACCCCCACCTAGTTTTCAATGAACTTATATTGTAGGGGTAGTTTTAACCCCTTAAGGGTTGAAAATAATTTGTTTTTGCCTGACAGTACGCCCATAATCGAATTTGAAGCATAAACTTAAAAAAAATTACAATTTTTGCCATTTTTCGCCAATTTAGTTGTACTTTCAACCCTTTAGGAGTACCCCTTACCATTGTTCGCCTTAATTTAGTATAAATCAACCACCTTCGCAAATAAATATTAAAAAAAAGTGCATTTCATCGCATTAGTTTTCATTATTACTGAAATAATCGCGAAAACCCCCTAAAAAGGGGTGTTTTTTGCATTTTTAGGGGTGACGCCCTAATTTTAGGACCGCGGGACCTCGATTTTCGTGATCAGCGACCCCAAAAACGTTTAGGGTTCGATTTTCTTAACCGTGTTATTTTGGAACACCATAACGCGCGTTTTGAATGGACTAACAATAAAATATCCAATTTGAACTACAACGTGGTGAACTTGTAAACAGGAACTGGAGAGGGGAGACATTTCTTACTTTTTTGCGGCAGTAAAATAACCAACTTGAGATTAGGCGAGGTGAGATTGTAAACACCAATTGGCGAAACATTTCTTGCTTCTTTTACGGTAGTGAAATATCCAATTGATGAGGTGAGATTGGAGCTCGAGAGCCATTTCTTACATTTAACGAGGGAGGAAAATTTTGTACTGAAGAGACATTTCTTACATTTTTCGAGGGAGTGAGATTTTGTAATGAAGAGGCATTTCTTACATTTTTTGAGGGAGTGAAGTTTTGTAATGGAGAGATACATATTTCTTACATTTTTTGAGGGAGGAAAATTTTGTACTGTCGAGAGATTTTTTACTTCTTTTGCGGCAGCAAAATATCCAACTAGAAATTAGGCGAGGTAGGATTGCAAAATAATATTGTGGAGTCGTAGATTTTTTATATTGTGTAACAATTTAAACTTGTTTAATTAAAACGAGCTTTCGTTGTGTTAAATAATACTTTTTAATGTTCCCTTAGCCTTTTATTAAATAGATTTCACTTATGTAACGTGGAGTTTTTATTATTGTAACTATCTTTATTGCATGAAACTAATTTAGAACACTGTGGGACTAATCTCTATTTATTTATTTTTTAGTAGAAACTTTTTTAATTATTACGGATCTTTATCATTATTATCATTAGCTTTTTTAAATTCAAGGAATCAAGAGTCAAATTAATAAAGTTTTCATTAACTTGATGCAAGTCGGCTGTTTTTTTGACCACTCAAGAAGTTATATGACAATAGTGGGACGATGTCCCTACACCTACACATACTCATAGGCCATTAAATTCACATTATAATTAACCTTGTAAAAAAGTTCTACATTGTTTTTTTTTTTTTTGTCATTTATTTGTTTTTGTCATTTAGGCATTACAATAGCACCTCGCCTTATTTGAAGTATGACATTGTACCGGCTCAAAAGAGAAAAGAGGCACCTCTTACAAAGTCATTTTAAAATCGTGTCCTACCCAACACTAGTCTGGTGGCCCAAGACTAACCAGATTACTGCGATCCTCAAGTGCAGTAACTGCAACGGCTTGCTTGCCTCTCCACAATCGGAGCTATGCGGACCTGCCCCACAGCTGCAATGGAGGCAATGATTGGATTGACCCCTTTGCATCTCTTCATATGGAAATCCGCCGCCATAAGTGCTTTGAAACTTCAGATCTCATCCAACTGGCCCCATACGGTCAAAGGACACATGAATATCCTTAACACTATCCCAAACATTTCCATTTGCTGCGTATCCGACCATATGGTTAGTCAACTGCGGTTCCAAAGGAAATGCAGAAATATTACCCCGGATCGTTTTGAGTGGGGGGGGGATTTATTCTTCCTGTAGTACAAGATCCGTAGAAGAACGACCTTCACTGATCGAGTAACCAAATGAAATCTATTTTTTATGAAAAAAAAAATATGCTAACAAAAGTAACGGTGATGGGTTGCCTAACGAAATATGTTCAAGGCTATATTTAATTGATAATTCAAAAATCAATTTTTTTGCCATACCTTCACCGATCGAGTAACCAAACAAATTTAACACTAATCGAAAGTAAGAAACCTATAGATTGTGAAAACATAGGGTTGCCTACCATTTTCCGTTCAAGGCTATAGGGTTGCCAGGTTTAAACAGGTGAGTAAAAATGGGTACCTTCACTGATCGAGTAACCAAATAAATGTAACACTTAGGGTTGCCTACCTTTTTCCGTTCAAGGCTATAGGGTTGCCAGGTTTAAACAGGTGAGTAAAAAGATCGAGTAACCAAACAAATTTAACACTAGTCGAAATTAAGAAACCTATAGATTATGAAAACATAGGGTTGCCTACCTTTTTTCGTTCAAGGCTATAGGGTTGCCAGGTTTAAACAGGTGAGTAAAAAGAGGTACCTTCACTGATCGAGTAACCAAATAAATTATACGTATAGGGTTGCCTCTGAAAACCCTTTCAAGAATCAGGGTTGTAAGGCTTTGAAATTTATAAATTCAAGCATATGAAAATGTACGATAAAGAGTCTATCCATTCTATCCAGTGTGATAGAGATGCAGATTAGCAAATGGGGCCGGAATGAAAAAAGAGAGCACACATCCTCTGTGGGGTTGAAAATCTAGTGAACGACAAGCATTGCTTTGGAGCAACTGACAATATACTCCAAAATATGTCTGGGACTTTCTTCTGTTCTGGAGCCAATTAACTTCTCTCCTGAATTTTTAAATCACTATTGTCGAAAAATAAAACAACTGTTAGCAATGTGAATGTTCGTATATCTTTATAAACAATATCAATAGAAAAACATTGAGGTATTTCGTTTGAGAAAATATACATAAAATAAAAATAAAATATTATACATTTATATACACTAATTATACATATTGTTACGTTTTTACAGCTTAACGGATTCGTGGGATTAATTAAGGAATACACTTGGACATTTCAAAATTGCTTACCTTAATTAATCCTACGAATCCTTTAAGCAGTAAAAAGTAAGAATTTTATTCATTATCTGATTCTTCTAGTGTAAAACTATTATCATGTTCGGAAGATTCGTCATCATTTTCCTTGTCAATCATTTCCACTATATCTTCGACTTTCAAAGGCGTTTGGTCCCCAACAAATCCTATAGGTTTTAAATAATTTTCCAAAACCCAACCGAAATTTTCAGGCCGTACTTTTACACAATCAGGCTCTGTTGCATTGAGCCACATGAAATGGACATAAATTGTACGTAAGATTTTTTGCTTCAGTGACATCCAACATGGTGGTATTGCGTTCGAATCGAAGCTTTTAATTTTTTTCAAAAAAATTTCGCTATCTTTTGCCGCAAAAGCTTTTCAAGAAAATGCTATATCTTGCCTCATTTACACTGGTGCAATTTTGAATTCCGTATATAGTTGAAGTGAATTCTTGCACGATGTCCATTTTTTCCTCGATTAAAATATCGACTTCATCAGTTAAGGACGCAAAAACTGTTTGGTACGTTTCATTGTTACAGAAAAATTTAAAAGGTTTAATTTTACCTTTGTTATAGAAAGCTGCGGTGTAATAGCAACCTGTAAATGCGTGGAAAGCGGGTAGACTTTGGCAAATTTGGCTCCAAACTTAGATTGCGATATCCGAATTTCGTAGTAACCGTTGGCTTTGAAATATGTAGATATACAGCGGGTATTTGTTAAGTTTACTAAAAATAGTATGAGTTGGGGGAACCGGCGGTTTGAATTTTTTTTGTTAGGGTATTATATATCACCCTGTATTTTTGTTACTCTATTACATATTTTCATGAATATGGTATCGGTATACGCACAATACTCCCACCTATCTAAAATTCCAGCCTACCAACCTCCACAGTTATGATTCTTCAAAGTCAAAATTTGAAATCTTGATGTTTAAATTGGCTGCATCAAGTGAGGTTCCATTATGTCGTGGTGCTTTCGTACACTGGGTCTGTTAACACGCTTCGCTCCCCGGAAAGCTGCTAACGAACTTTGTGCATGAAGGGTCAAGTGGGGTGGTACCATCATACCTTCATCTACAAAGTTCACAAGAGCCCAGTTGCTAATCTGCTTCCTCCTCTATCGCACTGGATAGAATGGATAGACTCTTTATCGTACATTTTCATATGCTTGAATTTATAAATTTCAAAGCCTTACAACCCTGATTCTTGAACGGGTTTTCACAGGCAACTCTATACGTATCGTTTCGCAATAAAATTATCTTTATTTTGATGTATAATTTATTTGGTTACTCGATCAGTGAAGGTACCTCTTTTTACTCCCTGTTTAAACCTGGCAACCCTATAGCCTTGAACGAAAAAAGGTAGGCAACCCTATGTTTTCATAATCTATAGGTTTCTTAATTTCGACTAGTGTTAAATTTGTTTGGTTACTCGATCTTTTTACTCACCTGTTTAAACCTGGCAACCCTATAGCCTTGAACGGAAAAAGGTAGGCAACCCTAAGTGTTACATTTATTTGGTTACTCGATCAGTGAAGGGACCCATTTTTACTCACCTGTTTAAACCTAGCAACCCTATAGCCTTGAACGGAAAATGGTAGGCAACCCTATGTTTTCACAATCTATAGGTTTCTTACTTTCGATTAGTGTTTTTGTTTGGTTACTCGATCGGTGAAGGTATGGCAAAAAAATTGATTTTTGAATTATCAATTAAATATAGCCTTGAACATATTTCGTTAGGCAACCCATCACCGTTACTTTTGTTAGCATAGATGGATGGAACGAAGGCACAGGGGCTGGTGTCGGTCTTCCAAAATAGTAGCAGGGTGTTTTGACGTACTCCAGAGCCTGACCAGAAGAAACGAGGTCTCGCTCTGCTGGGTCCCCGGACACGGGGGTATCGAGGGAAATGAGGCTGCAGACAGCGTCTCGAGGGAGGTGCCTGAAACGTTGTTCCAGGGCCCAGAACCCTTCTGTGGCATCTCTTGGTCCACCTCCAAGTCCTTGATAAAAGAGTGGATTAAGAGAATAAACCTAGCCTATTGGGAGTCAGTCCCAGGTCGTAGACAGGCTAAAGATCTTATAAGACCCTTTGCCTTAAGGGGCACTATCACTCTAAACAGAGCGGACCCAAGGCTGCTGGTGGGTTATCTCACTGGCCATGTAGGAATGCGGTACAACCTCCACAACCTAGGACTGTCTCAAGAGACAGAATGCCGACTTGTTTGGAAGGCGACAAGACTTCTACACACATTCTTTGTGAATGTCCAGCTCTGCTCTGGCTTAGAAGAAGAACGTTTATCAGAGAGTTTTTGAGCTCTGCTCAAGTCCGGTCTCATCAATTAAAGACCTTCTTGCCTTGATCCGGAAGGCTGATAGTCTGTTCCGCTAGTGGAGTACGTACACAATAGGCCTAACGTGGCCGCAGTGCTCACCATGTGAGTTGTCCCCTCATTCCTTTAAAAAAAACCGATCATGAAAAATTGAGTATAACTGCATATAATACAAAAAATCATTACCTAAAAGGAAATATTCATCATCATATTTCCTATTGTCTTAATTCACAGAGCACACCACGTTCATCTCAAGATCTTTCATTTCGCAAAATAACCGCTAATGTACCGGAATAAGTTAAAGCACAACCTAAATACAAGTAAAGCGCAACAAAAAAGTAATACTTACTTGTACTTCCAGATCATTGACAAATTACATTTCATCCGACTGATATTTCTGTATACGTGCCAAATCACACCCTCACGTTCATTCCTTCTTATTGTGGAAAAATTTCACAATTCATCAAATCGAATTTCCTGAAAACTTCACAATACCATAAAAATGGGATGGTTATCAACGAACTTTCACAGCAGAACACAATGTCTTCGTCACTAATCGAAATCCCATTCTTATTGAGAAACTTCGATTACTTTGAATTTTTAATGTAACGCTTGGTCGAGTTTCCACCTGATGGCGGGCAACGGCAACGTGCTTCTGTTGCATCTTGTTTGCGGTGCGGGCTTTCCTTTTCAGTTTTATTATATCATCCACACTCCAAAAAAAGTTATAAATCAAAGCGGAGCTGCGCTGACATCATCATTTTTTGGTAGCGCTAGATACGAAAAAACGCCGGATAGTAAAAACGTTGCTCCAATTTTCGTTAATTAATAAATCTTCAGTGGTTCTATTGTCGAGAGTGTGATCAAAAAAAGGATTCCCAAATTATTAGATCGAGGGAATAGTGTGTATTCTGTGCAAGCTTAAGTGATGTGCAAGTTGCAAAGTGTTTTACTAATTGCTACAATTGTTTGCTCGCATTCTGTAAATTCTTCTCCAGCTGGACGTGCCAAAGCTATCTCAAATGGAAAATCCTCAACAACGAAGGCACTTGATCCTAAACCATTGGAATCTAATGTGGCAGCAAAAGCTCAGGAGGTAAGTTACCGTACATTGTTGGTCTCTACATGCTTCAGAAGAGATTTAATAAAGTTCTTTGTCCCAAGACTCTGTCCTGACTTAAGTAGATCACACTATGCAAATGGGGAGCCTTAGTATGTAATTCAAGCGGATGTGGCAAACTGCAAACAGTGACTGCAGGGCTGATAAGGCTCTAAATAAATGCGTTGGTAAATTTCATACATAAATTGTAAGAGTCCTTCCCGAATGTGTTCGTCCGTTGATGCTAAAAAGGCCAACAACAATAATCCCAAGTTCGATTTTGCAAAGCAATTACCCTCCGCCACTGAGAGATGCGATAAATATCTTCGTTGGTTTCGAAGTTTCCCTCTAATTAATCTGCTAAGTGGGCTCGGACAGAAGTTTCAGTTTTGCTATTTTCAAGTTGAAGTCTTGTTATTCAGTGACTTGTGTTCCACAGAAAGGGAGTTCCTGGGGCAGCTCGTATGGGACCTGGCAATACATTCTTCCGAGCCACTTCCCCGCATATCAACTTGTTCAAATAGATCAGTTGCTTACAAGTTTTTATGTAAGAAAGTTTGAAGGTTTTCACAAATTTTCAGAAGAATTTTGTGAATTATTAATAAATTTCGGAATTTTCTCTTTTCAAGCAATTAAAAATTTTTGATTGTCGAATTCTTTTGCAGTTTTGAGCGAAAGGACTACTTAAGAACTACGGTAAATTCGAATAAGTTTGATTACGGTCTATTCAGAGAAGCTCTAGTTTTAAAAGCCGCACTAAGTTGATTTCTCCAGTCCGGAAAACATTTCCTTATTTGGTACTTTTCGACATGAGCTCAGGTGGAAAAGTACTAAAAAAGTACGAAATAAAGCCAATTTTAACATCGAAATTGCTTATAACTTCAAAAGTACAGGCCGTAGCATAACATTTGACCTGGCATTATTCATAGGAAAACGTCTGTTAGAATATGCAGGCAACCCCGATCCTTGCATCCTTGCTAAGACACTGCAATAATTAATTTTATATGAGTTGTAATTAGTTGGCTTAGGATTTAATAATTTTTTTTTATGTCAGCTATTCGATTTTTGTTTTTTTTTAGTTCATTCCTGACTCTCAGTCTGTTAATTTGAAATTTAAAAATAAATTTGCTAAAAGGAATTCCTCTTTATTTTATAACAATGGTTATGGGCTCAGTTCATAGTTAAGAACTGCGAATATTCAAGGATGAAGATATTGCGTGAGTCCCTGAAATCAGCTGCGTTTGTCGCAATGGCTAATTCATTATTTAATATTGAAAAACTTTCCGTGATAGTTACCCTGCCTGGGTAATTCTCGTGAAAAGTGTTTTGATTCAAAATGATTACTGGGACGCTAATGAAGAAATGGGGTTAACGTAGAAATCTGCTGATCAAAAGGCGCTTGCTACTATCATACTCGGTCTCCAAGCTTCGGAGTTGGTCCATGTGAATGAACCTTGGGATAAATTGGATAGCCTATACAAGCCTCAAGGTCCTGCACGAAAAGTTACTTTATTTCAAAAGTTATTGAACCTGAAAATGGGAAGTGGACAACGTGTGGGAGATCACATCAAGGAATTCTATGAAATTATTGCGCAACTAAAAGAAATTCAGAGTGACATTCCTGATGAAATACTAAGCATAATCTTGTTGTGCAGTTTGCCAGAGGAATATGAAAATCTAGTTGTAGCACTTGAGTCAAGGGATGAGATGCCTAATCTCGAATTATTGAAATCGAAATTGCTTGACGAGGAACAGAGAAGAGGAGTCAGAGAGTCAGATGACCGTTTTAGTGAGCATGTATATATTACACAAAAAGGAAAAAATAAACCTAATAATATCAAAAAGACCCAAAGCAAATATGATCACGGTAGACAAGGTTCTCTGGACCAATCAATGCACAGGCAACCTTCTGTATACAAAAAGATGACGACTTTCTCCAGGAAGACGAATGGTGTTTGGATAGCGATGCGACTAGCCATTATTGTCGTGATAAATCTAAATTTAATTTTATCAAATCTATAAAGAAGCAAAAGATTTGGCTGGCTTCCGGTGAAACCGCGTTCGCTTTTGGTGTCGGAACGATTAATGTGAAAACGGATTATGCTGATATTATTTTGAAAGATGTATTTTATGCACCTATGTTAAAAACAAATTTTCTGTCAGTCAACTGCATAATGAAAAAAGGTTTTAAAGTTGTATTTGTCAAACAATTTGCAGTAATACAAAATTATCGTGGACAAATTGTTTTGAAAATTGCAAAGAAAAACAATCTTTATGTATGGTCAACATCCAATGTAAATTCTGCTTTAACAGTAATGCAGCAACCACTAAATAATTTGGAAATATGGCATTCACGATATGGGCACCTGAATGTTGAGAGTTTAGCTAAGCTGAGTGAACTGAATATGGTTGTCGGACTAGACAACATTCCACCGAACAAAAGCTTTAATTGTGAGACTTGTGCTCTAGGTAAGATAACTGCCAAACCTTTTCATACTAATTATTCTATTGCTAGTGAGCATGTCCTGGATCTGATCCACTCTGATATATGTGGTCCTATGCGAACAATATTGCAAGGTGGAGCCAGGTATTTCGCTACATTCATAGACGATAAGTCAAGATATATCTGGTTGTATTTGTTGAAGAGAAAATCTGATGTTTTTGAAGGCTTTTCCAATTTTAAACGCTATGTTGAAACAGAGACAGGTAAAAAGATCAAGATGCTTCGAACCGATAATGGGACTGAATACCTGAGCGAAAAATTTTCTAATTTATTAAAAATTAATGGCATCAAACGACAGTTGACTATTCCCTACACCCCGCAACAAAATGGTGTAGCTGAAAGGGCTAATAGAACACTTGTGGAGATGTTACGATGTATGTTGGTTGAATCCCGATTGCCAGAGAATTTGTGGGCCGAGGCTGTAGCAACAGCGGCATATATTAGAAATCGTTCGCCATCTAAACCGTTACATAATGTAACACCATATGAAATATGGTTTAAGAGGAAGCCAGTCGTTAGACACTTGAGACCATTTGGATGCAAAGGTATTGCTCTTCAAAAAGAAACAAGACAATCGAAATTTTCGACGGACGGGAATTAGTCATGGTCGGCTATTCAAACGAAAGTAAAGCATATCGCCTTTATGACACAGCTAAAAGATCTATTACAATAAGCAGAGATGTACGATTTTTTTAAGGAAAGCCAAACAATAGTCAGTTAGATAACCGTACGTTTAATTTTGACTTCCCTCCAAAGGAACAACATTTTTATTAGGGAATGCAATACCGAACAAAAAAATGAATACCGGTTTTCCGGTATTTTCATTTTGAAAACCGGGAATACCGATATTAATACCGGTATTGTTAAAATTTAAAAAAATGGAATAAAATTGAAATTTATTCACAGTAGGATATATAAATATATTATATACCTAGTATATAAGAAGTTATACAATATGTATGTATGTTAAAGTGAAAGTCAAAACTAATAAAAAAAATTTATTTTTGAAAATAGTTAATACAAAAAAGAAAATTTACCAAAACTAAATAAAATTCGTGTACTTAATTACAAAAAAAAAATCATTTCTGGAATAATTAACCAATATTGAAGTATTAGTTTTTGGTATTAAAATAGGATTTTAAGAAGCAAAATAATATGATCCAGTGTTTCACCATTTAGTCTTGATCTTATTTTAGTGCAGATCTGCACAGAAGCTGAAAATGCTCGTTCTGATTCTACACTTGTTGGAGGTATTGTTCTTAGATAATCATAGGCTAATTGTAAGTGCACCTCCTTAATACCTTCTTCTTCAAAAAATAACATTTCTTTCCTAATTTGTTGGTCTAATCCTTGAATTTTCCCTTTGGAAGTATTTGGAGCAGATGTCATCGTTTTATTAATTACAGTTTGTAATTTATTTTTTAATAAATCAGTTTACTGCAGAGATAATGACAGTGCCAATGGTATGTCATCTTCAGGATCCGAATGTTCAATTGTACTGTCAGGCTCGTTAGCTCTAATCCCAACTCCGAGACGTTCCACAAGACGAATAATAGTTTTTCTAATAGTTGGTTTACTAATTATTTGAAATAAATCTGTATCGACAGAATCGTTTGCATTCTGTGATGCGCTGTGTAAATACTGAAGTACTTGAGATAAATCTGTACGCCTTTGGGATATGCGAAATATTAAAGCATTTGTCAAATTAGTGCTTATTTCACTTTTATTGGCAATGAGTGTTTCCATAAAAAATTTTAAGGTTGCATCTGCAACGAGAAGATTTGAGTCTTTTCTGCACAATGCTTCTACTCCCAATTTAATTGGTTATTCAAGTTTAAGTAAATATTAAAAAAATAAATTTTTTTGTTTTCGTAAACACCCTGTATCTTAGTGGATAGTGGGGATAGCCCCCTCTCTAGAACAATTTTTTTCTCCAAAACTAACCAAGAATCACCCCTATTATATTAATTAAATATTAAATATTAGCACCGTGGTCCAAAAGAGGATATAGCGAACATCTGATTACCTATACAAGTTGCGAATTAGGGGGACATAAGTATCTCAAATCTTTAAAACGGCGATATCTCATGAACGGTCATTCATACGGGAAAATGCATAATACCATTTTTTGTAGATAATCGCATGATCTACAAACTTTGTAAATAATATTTTGTGGTAGGACCTGCCGTTTAGGAGATATTAGCCAAAAACAGAATTTTCTGTTTTTAGGGGGTTATTTTAGGGGTAGCGTACAACCAATTTTACGAAACTTTTTTTTAACATATTTTACTCACTAAAAACTATTTTTTTAAAAAAAATTTCGTGAGTTAACATTTAGTTAGAGGTCAAAACCCCTAACAAATGAACTATTTAAAAGAAATCTAATAAAATCCGTACTTCGTAACTAGACCACCTACCTCGAAAACTAGACGTGATGGATACCACATATGTTTGGAACATTTAATCTATGACTCATTACCTATTTATTCCAGCTAGCAGTTAAGAGGGTACTCAATTTTTTTTTTTTTCATTTGTAACGCAGTGAATTAGTTGGCTTAGGATTTAATAATTTTTTTTTATGTCAGCTATTCGATTTTTGTTTTTTTTTTTAGTTCATTCCTGACTCTCAGTCTGTTAATTTGAAATTTAAAAATAAATTTGCTAAAAGGAATTCCTCTTTATTTTATAACAACGTCTAAACTTTCCAATTTTGGGAAAAAAAATTATTGAGTAACAACGTAATTTTTTGGTTGGAATGAAAAAAAAAACTAATTGGGATGTGGGTTTGACTCTTTCGGTCCACACGATCAACTTCCCAATATGATGAACGTGGACAGAATAAACTGACTTCTTACAAAATAGTAATACGTGCACTAGTGAGAAATTGACTAGTATCAGAACTGGTGACAAAGTAGTCCTGAGAGAAGCTAGTTAAAATAACTATAATAGTGGAAATCAAAAAAAAAATTCTGGAGAATTTGTTTTTCCTGAGCGTTAGCAAACAAACATTTCCTACTAAAGCGGGTGTTCGAATTCACTACACTAAAGCGGGTGCTCTAATTCGTATTGAGCGTGGTAAAGCGCCGCTGATAAACTGGCAAGCGAATGACATTTGGAAATTTTTAAGCTTTCCGGATATATTAGCAAAACTAATCAATGTAAAGTTCTTGTCAGGCTTGACCAAAAAGAACATATTTTCGGTAACTGCTGGAAATCCCAAAATGAACCGATATTTCCCGTAACTGTAGTGCTGATCCAGGTTTTGAAAAATTCGTGATGTTTGTAAAGGGTAACGTAATTTTGGCACGATTTTTAAAGGTTCTCGGATTTTGACAAGTGATGTTTTATTGAAAGGCTATCTCTGTGCACAATCCAAAAGAGATCACTTCTTTTATAACGGGTATCATTGCATCGAGTTTATTTAGCAAAACTTATCAATTTAAGGTCTTTCTGACACTTATCAGAAGTTTTTCCATTTAAACAAAACAAAGGCCCGACCGAATGTTATGAAATTTTTTTCAGGGTATTTATTCGTTAATATTCTTCTTTCGGCACCTCAAAGAAGTCGATTTAATTCGGTCGACCGAATTTTATGAAAATTTTTCAGATCATATTTTGGTTAATATTCTTCGAACGGCACCTCAACTAAGTCGATATCTTTTGTGGTTCGGACGATATAGTGCAGGTACAAAAATCATTTACATATGTCGTTTGAACCAAAAAACGGCTCGACCAAATTTTTGAAAAATCTTTTCAGATCATATTTCCGTTAATACACTTCGAGAGAAGTCGTTATCTGTTCTGGTTCGAGCGATATCGTGCTGGAAGAAATGACCACATACGTACTCACACACACATACTTCCTCTCAAATTTTTGCTTAAAATGCTCTTGGGACCTTGAAAAAAGAAAATACGTTAAAAATTTCGATTCCGAATTTCGAACCGATTACAATAACTTCTCTATTCTGGGAAGTTACAAAATTATTAAAAACCGACTTATAAAAAAAGGATAAAATAATAATTTTTTCTAAGTGGATTAATGCTGTAAACAATTACAAACAATTTTTTCATCCTGTATTGTGCATCACGGAGAATTGGTCTTTTTTTAAGTCGGGGTTAAAAATTTATTTTATACCGTACGTTTTAGTCCTCTCTGCGGTAAGACCTATGGGGTGCGACAGCGAGGGAGGCCCAACCTTCGCTGGAAGGATGGCGTGGACCAGGACGCTCAGAGTTTAGGGATGCCAAACTGGATGACATCGGCTCAGAATCGGGACCGGTGGAGAGAACAGTTGCGCGAGGCCAGGACCGGATCCCGGTTGTAGAGCCGTTAAAGTAAGTAAGTAAGTTTTAGTCCGTTCATTTTTTTGGAGGGGCAATTTAAAAAACGCCACCATCGCACAGTGAGGCAAAAGGCCGAAAGGCTGGCCAAAAGCCTTTAACATTAACCAATTAATTTGAAATTTGGTATACGGGGGTTTTTGGGGTCGGTGATCACGAATTTGGTGTCCATTTTTCCATGAACAAGATGGCGGCTTCAAAATGGCGACCAAAAGTAGTTAAATATCCTTCAATTGCTACAAAACCTGATTTTTGGGGTCGCTGATTACGAATTTAGTTTCCATTTTTTCGTAAACAAGATAGCGGCTTCAAAATGGCGACTAAAAGTAGTTAAATATCCTTCAATTGCTACAAAATTTGGTATACGGGGGTTTTGGGGTCGCTGATTACGAATTTAGTGTCAATTTTTTTCATAAACAAGATGGCGGCTTCAAAATGGCGATTAAAAGTAATGAAATATTCTTCAATTGCTACAAAACTTGGTATACTGGGTCGCTGATTTCGAATTTAGCGGCCTTTTTTTAATAAAAAATAAAATTTTAAATAAAAACTTGTAAGGAAATCACTCCGTAAAATATTAACCATGTAGTCCCACAAAGGATTTATTGAAAGTCTGATGATATTTACAGGTCGCAAATGAGTAGATATGAGTATTTTAAATCTTTAAGACGGCGATATCTTATGAATGGCAATTCGTACAGGAAAATGCAGAACATTTTTTTGCAAATAATCGCATAATCTACAAACTTTGTAAACACTATTTTATGATAACACTTTCCGTTTCCGCCTCATAGATGATGAGTAGAAAATCGGTAGACTTTATAACCCCTTATAAGAACCCTAAAAGGAGGTTCTCTGCCACATTCATTTTAGCCTGTCCTGTACCCAATCATTTCCGCTATTTCGCTTTTTTGACTTAATTTCCCTGTACTGTTTCCGAACTCAGCAAATATAAAGAACATTCCGAAAAATTTTATGCAGCATTTTATAAAAACAATATTCATATAAATATATTATATAATACATACACAACATATGTAATATGAATCCATTAAAATGTTATTTTATTTATACACAAATATGGTGGGAATAGCCTATAAAATCATGCACTTTTTAAATAAAACCGTCCACCGACTAAAAGATCGCAAAAAGTCTCGATTTTTGTTGTTTGAATTTTGTGAAGAAATGTTTAAGGAACATATTAAAAAAAATTTAAAGCGGGACCTAGCGAGACTTTTTTTGTAGGGCTTCTTTAACAAAAGATTTTCTAGCAAAAATAATAAAAAATTTACTGTCTTTCATTAATTAATTAATCAAACAGGTGTAAAAATAGACAATATTGCTTATAGAAATGTTTTCTACATCTTGAGGATCAGAGTCCATTTTTTTTTTAATATAATAACTTTTCATACGGTATAATAATACGCACAACAAATAGCAGCTTCGACAAGGGCTTAAAAATTCTCACAATCACTTGCTGCAACGGTCACTTTTGCACTGATCCTGCGAAGATAAAAAGGACACCTGACCGCCATAAACCGGTTTAATGTGTGGCAGGGGTCTCCTACTAGATATTTATCAGGCAAAAAGTTCGAAAATCGAACTTAGATTTTTCGAATTTTGGCCAGCTTTTTGGCATTCACTGTGCGTCGATAAGAATCGAGTAGCTAAATAGAATGCAGCTGTAGCTGATTACAAAGAACGGATCTGTTCGCGTTTAAATGTCATAGAGTGTTGTATAATGTTATTACCACTTTTCGCTTTATTATACTAATAAATCGTTTTCTTTCACTTCTCCTATTAATTGTTCACCACAAAACAATTTTTAAATTATAAAAAATGCAAACAAAATGTTATATTTACAAAAGTTCTGACAGCCGAATCCGGCGATTTCTAAACAAACGAAAACGAATCGGTACAGATCCACTCAAATGCGCTTGTATCCGTCCATTGTAAACGTTCTGGAACCCTATATTCCAGGCAAGCAGCAGTAGGTTGGAATCAGTATAGGCCAAACCTAAATGGGAAGTGAAGTGAAGTTAGGTAACATTACACATGAATGTATGAGAGTGGCCAAAATGGAAGTTACATCTAATTCAGTGGAAGATAAGAAGAATTTCTCCTCTTCGCTCTGAGAAACCTGCCCGAACCATGCGACTTTTTCAACTTACCGCCCTACACGGACAGACTCAAGAAGTTAGAACCCATGCCGCTGTCACATAGGAGGAGTGCTTATCTCTTGCTTAACTTTGGGCCCTAAACAAGTGATTCTCAACCAATGTGCCGCGGTAATTTTGTGTGCCACCAAATTATGGAAGGGTGCCAGTGCGGATTCAGGAAATAAAGTCCACAAACGATCACATATTCATCATTCTTCATTTACTTTAAAACAGCATTTGATCTTGTGCTACGACGAAAAGTCTATGAAGCAATGGTAGAACAGAGCTTTCCAGACCAATTAAATCAACTCCCAAAAGCCTCATTCAGTCGAGTGATAGGTAGAGTGAAAACACAGAGCAATGTGTCCGTGCCCTTTGAAATGAACAGAAGCCTCAGGTGAAGAGTCCCTATCCTACTTACTATTTAACATTCTATTATAAAAAGTAGTCCGGGAGGCAAGTCTATTCAGCAAATGGCATATGCAGATGATATAGGCAGTTCAATCACTGCAGCAAAGGAAGCCTATGTAGCGTTAGAAAAATCTGGACTTATTATCAATAAAAATAAAACGAAATATATGCGGATCCCTAAACAGTAGAGGAAGAACAGAATAAAATATAACAATCGAATCGACAGATATCACATAGAGCCCGGGGGCCTCGGTAGCCTAGGGAGTAAGGCGTCTAGCTACTATCCGAGAGGTCCCGGGTTCGATTCCCGGCCAAGCCCCACGGTCCTTCGCTTTTTCCAATTTCCCACATACATAACTTTCCTTCTTTCTTCTTCTCTCTTTACATTCCTGATTCCTCTTGTCATATCCTTCCCTTAGCCCTTCCCCGCTCCGCCAAAGCGCATGTCATCGGTCGGTTGATGAGATTCAACTCGTTTCAGGAGGCATAACACTCCAGCGAGCTGTTTCTCGATGCCCCGATGCCAAAGTCGTAATAGTAATGGCTGGAAGCAGGTGAACTGAAAAATATCGCGAGTAGGTTGTGGCAGTTCCTTCCTTCCCCGACTAGAGCTGCTGTTCGACGTTGCACTCTATATGCAAAAAAAAAATGAAGACGGTGCCTGGAGAAGAAGATACAATCATGAATTGTACCAAATATACAAAGAACCTGACATAACCAAAAGCATCAAGATCTCACGCCTATGCTGGATAGGACATATAATGAGAATGTCTGAAGAAGGCCTCCAAAAATGCTGTACATCAAAACGCCAGAGGGAAGGATGTCACTTAGGAAAAGATATTAAGACAACATCGCAATGGACTTACGCACATTTGGGATCACCAACTGGAAGGGAGAGGCGTTGGAAGAAAATACTTGAGGAGGCCAAGGCTCACACTAGATTGTACATAGTACCAATGATCATAATGATTATTATTTTTACAACCAAATATAAAAGACATTATCAAAAACCATCAAGCTCAAATTTCGCATTAAATGCATTCTTATAGTAATTTTTTAATTAATCTTCAATGAACTATTTTACCCCGTGTATTATCATCATCTGTAGCACTACAGCATATTATTGGCCTTGGCTTCCTCCAACATTTCTCTCCATGCCGTTCGGTTCCTGGCTAATGCCTTCCAGTTGCGTACGCCTAACTTTACTAAATCTTCCTCAACGGAGTCCATGTATCGCTTTTTTGGTCGACCTGAATTTCGCTTTCCATCAGGAATTCGATTCAACGCTATTTTTGCGGGGTCGCTATCGTCAAGCCTTTGTACGTGTGCCACCCATCGCAATCTACTAAATTTTATACTTTTGACAATGTCGGGTCCGCGGTACAGTTGGTATGATTCGTGATTATATCTCCTTCTCCATTCACCGTTTTCGCAAACACCGCCAAATATTGTACGTAGAATTTTTCTTTCAAAAGCGCCTAGAAGAGTTTCATCAGCCACTTTCAAAGTCCATGCCTCTGATCCAAACATCAGAACGGGCTTGATTAGCGTGGTATATAGTTTACACTTCATTCCTCTAGCAGTGGTTCCCAAACTTTATTTTGTACTGAACCTTTCTACAATGTATAAAATTTGACGGAACCAAACGATGAAAAAATAAAATAATATATGATATACGTATTATATTTATCCTTTAATATATTTTAAAACGTTGTTATTAGCTCGCTTTCTTGTCGGTCTGTTTGTCCGGTACATACATATCTTGCAATCGATTGAATACGGTTCCGGTTACCCGATCACCCTGAAATTTTGCACACAGCTTCAGCTCCGATGACAATGAAATATGGTATACTCATTATACCGTTAGATCCATGGCGTCCGTCTCAAGAGGACAGATTACTGTTTCTTCGCGGAACAAATTTTGCAATCAATTTTTCAAATACTTCCGGATATCCTATCAAGCTGAAATACAGCTTTAGCTCCGATGACAATTCAATATGGTATACTCAATATACCTTTAGATCCATGGCGGCAGTCTCAGGAGGGCGGAAAGGGTATGATAAATAGAACACCATAAGCAATATAGTATACTCAATATATCGTTTGGCCCATGCCGCCCATCTCAAGAGGGCAGATTACCATTTTCTTCTCAACCCACTCGACATGGGAATATGGAATGGCGGCTAAAATGTTACACGGCGTGACGTAGACCAAATTTTAAGGCCACTCGCACTTTCTGATTAGCAAGAACGCGTTAAACGGCCGCCGCAACGCCAGTGAGTCTGCGAATGTATTTGAGCTTCGGCGCTGGTGACACGGAACCCTAAAATTTTTTCGTGGAACCCTAAGGTTCCGCGGAACCCACTTTGGGAATCACTGGCTAGACAAAATGCGTGATGTAAGATGTTGTCGAAGTCCAAAATAGCATCTGTTAGCAACGTTTATTCTCCTTCTGATCTTCGTTGTCTCACCACTGTCAACTTGCAATACGGTTCCAAGATACGTAAATTTTTTAACGGTTTCTATATTATATGCATCTATGGTGATATTTTGTCTTGGAGTTGCGTATCTTTTTGAAGTACAAAGATACTTAGTTTTTGCTTCGTTGATGAGCAATCCCATCTTTTCCGCAGCTGCTTCCAGTTTGATGAAGGTTTATTTCACACTCGCAAACGACCTACCTATTAGAGCGACATCATCAGCATAAGCCATCGTTTGTGTTGACTTGTTAAAGATGGATCCCGTTGTTTCTACCCCAGCGTCTCTCACCACCTTCTCCAACACTATGTTAAATAGGAGGCATGACAGCGCGTCACCTTGTCTCAGGCCTCTCTGTGATGTGAAACTATCTGAGAGGTCTCGTTCAACTCGTACTCTGCATCGTACTACCTCGATTGTAGCTTTTGTTACTTCGATTAGGTGTTTTGGAAATCGGAAGCACTCCATAGCTTTAAATAACTCCTCACGCTTGACGCTGTCATATGCTTGCTTGAAGTCTATAAACAGTACGTGAATATTGATGTTGAACTCCCATGATTTTTCCAAAATTCTTCTTAGAGTGGAAATATGGTTTGTAGTGGACCTACCTGGTCGAAAGCCACATTGATAGCTACCTATTATGCCTTCTGCGATGGGTAGAAGTTTTTTGTATAAATAGTGGACAGTACTTTATACGCTGAGTTGAGGAGGGTAATACCCCTATAGTTCTCACAAACGAGTTAATCTCCTTTTTTATGCAGGGGGCATATCACACCTTCCGTCCATTCAAGTGAGATCTTTTTCTGACGCCAGATCGATTCTATAAGTTTATGTAATCCATTCCTTAATTCTTGGCCCCCATATTTCCACATCTCAATGCTATCTTTTCCTGGGGCTTTATTGTTTTTGAGATACGTCATAGCTTCTTGTACGTCGTCCATTGTAGGGATATCACTTTCATTATCAGCACCAGTATCACTATCATTATTGGTTGGTGCGTTTCTATTTGTTTGATTCACATCACTTTCACTCTCCTTTTCGTCGCCTCAGCTCATTAAAATACTCCCCCCATCTTTCTAAAACCTCTTGTTTTTGGCTCAGGATATTACCGTTTTTGTCCTTACACATCGATACTCTGGGTTTAAACTCTTTACGTTGCTCGTTCACTTTCTCATATAACTTTCTCACTTCGTTATTATTCCCGAGTTCGTTTATCTCTACAAATTGTTCCTCCAGCCACGTCTTCTTTTTTCTTTTGTGCGTACGTTTTTCTAGTCGTCGTTTTTCCTTATAGGTCGCTACGGACTTTCTAGTTCTATATCTTTGCAGCATTTTAGTATATGCTTCATTCTTATCTTTCGTTACTCTAGCGCACTCTTCGTCGAACCAGTCTTGACGTCTTGCTCGTTTTTCATAGCCTAGCTTGGTTGCAGCGGCTTCCTTTATTATGGTACTTAGTTTTGCCTATTCCTCATCAATATTGGCATCGATACTTGTAGCTTCGTTATTCGATGCACCGAACCTTCTATTTAGCTCTGCTACATATTCTTCCCTAATTTGTTCTTCGTTGAGGGCCGCGGTATTATATTTTCGCTCGCTTTGTTGTACCCTTCCTCCTGTCCTAACGCACGAAATCCTATCTCTTATCTTAGCACCCACCAGAAAATGGTCTGAGTCCACGTTTGCTCCACGGTACGTTCTAACATCTATTATGCTGAAGCTGTACCTTTGTACTAATATGTAAGTATATGGTCTATAGCATTTACCGTCTTCTCATTAGGAGATTTCCAGGTTACTCTATGTATTCTTCTGTGTTCGAATTTCGTTCTAGCTACCCCGTGTATTATTCATAAGTAAATCCTTTTAAACTTATTTTATTGGTAGTGTGCCGCCAAATGTTGGGAATTGTTAAAAGTGGGCCGCAACAAAAAGAAGCTTGAGAATCACTGTCCTAAACGATAACGTTGAGGTATAGTTCCTATCCGGTAGAATCAAGTTCAATACCGAAGTTCGTCACAATACAAAAATGCGTAAAGAATACCCTACAGCATATGCAAAGAACGAACCCGTCAACAGATCTTGTATGACTTTTAACAGTCACAGTCCTTGAACAAAAAATTATGTCCCTCCTAGCATAACAATTATTACCATAAATTAAGCATAGCCTTTGTACCTTAAGGCCTCCACCTACGATCAGTTTTGCGTGTCACGCAAGAATGTCATGCAAGAAGGTCATTTTCCCATACATTATCATGCATGCAGTCAATCCACAGTTTTAAGGAAGAAGTGGTAGTGAAAAATTGGTGTTAAATATGAGTGATTTTTCACTTCAAACCACTTTTTTCAATTTCCGTCGGAAATTACTTCGAATCGTATTATTTTTTTTACTTTATCTACTGTAGCACTCGGTTCCAGTTCTTTATATATTTCTAAAAGGTCTAAATATGTATCTTCCATGTTTTAATTGTCTGTTTTTATAGTCTTCACTTGCCATAGCTCATTATGACGCCGATATTATTCAAAAAACTCCTTCCAAAAACTTTTATTCACGGAACTCGCCATTTTTCATTTTGTTTTGCAAACTGATTTTGCTCCAATTTCACCTACTCACTCGGAAATTCACAGTCGGAATGACAAAATAATTGACGACACCAGCAATACTGTCCTTCATGCCCTGCACTTTCATTCACTTAGCTCCGCCCACAGGATATCAAACACTTTTGATTTCCATCATGCATGCTTGTCCCTCCATGCTGCAACCCCATACACTATCCCTATTGCATGCATGTCCGTTACCCTTGAATGCAGGTCTGGGGCTTGGTTTTTTTGCGCCCGGTGCACTATGCCATATTGCGCCCCATAAGCTGTTCATTTTTAACCCATTGAAGGACAGTGACATAACACTCTTTGATGGGAGAAATAATATTCATAGTTCGCAGAAAATGTTACATCGGTCAATTTCACATGGGCCAACATTCAACCAACAAAAATCTGCTGAAAACGTCGTTTGATAAGAGAGTAGGAGAGGACGATGGGGAGGCTGATTTTTTTAACCTCTGAATTCTTTCACTGAATTTTTTAACCAACTTTTTGACAGCCGTGTGTTTGTTGTTGCTCTTTGTCCTCCTTTTGCTAAGAAAAGAAAAGGGGTGGCAGATGGGAAAATTAAGATTAAAAACAACAAAAGGCTAAAGCGTTCTAACGTATAGTTCGTTGGAAAAGTTGGCTCTCGTTGTTTCCCATGCGACTCAAAAGGGAATAGGCGATTACAGCCAATTTTTGTTGGTTGTCCCGTGTAAAACTGGCCATATTAATTTGTTAGACAGTAAAGAAACAAACCAAAAAGAACGATTAAAGAGGAATCCTCGCCACAAGGAATATTGTTCTCCTAATTTTGTTCATTTACCTCTTTTAAAAATCCAGCAATAGCTGCGTTCTATTTACACCATGTTCCAAATCAGATCAGCGGAGCATAAAAGAACGGAGTTGGATCATAGAAGAAATTTAGTTTTGTACTAAAAAATTAAAGAAAACAGAACAAAATTATAAGAGCTTTTTTCAATGAAATGTGTCTTGGATATGGTTGTTACACAAGCTATTTTAGAATCCCAGATTTTGATCCAAATCTTTTTTGGATCAAGTTGTTGTTGCTGGTTTACTTGAAAGTTAATGATCTGAGTATCATTGTGTTGATAGAATGCAGCTATTATCAATACAGAGCCATTGGAACAATTTTTCCTTTGGGTGAGTCGATGTGGTGATATTTCCCGAATTTTCAAAAATGCTGCAGCGCAACATAAATAAATGAAAGATATTTCTCTCACTTCGGAAAGTTTTTTCCCTGATTTTTGCTGCTAATTCTCGAAGACGAAGGTCTGTACCTTCATTTTTTGAGTAAAATCTCGGGTAAGATTTCTTGAGTAAAATTTTATGAAAATCGCGGAACTTCTTTGGACCCCCCCTTGGATGAGAAAGTACAGGGATAGAAATTGGTTAAATTTAGGTTATTTCTTGCACCTGTGAGTATACTTTTCATTTTCTTTTTCAAAATTTTAAGTTTTTTTTATTTCTTCATTTCTGAAATTGCGCTCCCGACAAATTGCGCCCGGTGCAAATGCACCATTGGCACCTCTGAAAGCGCCGTCCCTGCTTGGATGGGGACCTTTGGTCATAAATATGCATTGTATATTTCTGTAGTAAGTTTAAGTCTGTCTTGTTTGGCAAATAAATAAATGAGGAATAGAGACTAGCCCTGTAAGCTAAAGTTAAATATGCAAAAAAGAGGGAACTAATTAAATGAAACACTGATGGTGCAATTAAGAAAAATCCAGTTTATTTCGTATGACTAACACGTTTGAGATCTCGAACACAAGTGCTCGAGCCGGTTAATTGTTTGGCTGAAGGCCTGTACAAAATTTGTAGTAGTAACAATTATGGTAGTAGATCATGATGAGGTAGTAGATCTAAACAAGCCCATATTTACCTATTCTCTCTCATAGGATATTTACCAGTGGCCACCGCTAGTAGGTTATGATGGCACATGTTATTCCCTTTATTCCGCTGAAGACTGACCACCCAGACCAAGCAAGCCTTGCCTTAAAAATTCGGATATGCAATTAATTTCTAGGCTTTTCAGTTAACAAATCTTAAAGTTTTTTTCTAAATATATCTTCTAATTAACTTTCGTCATTTTTATAGAGCTCCTATTCTCTTTTATGATACTGCTATTATCTGGTCTCATTAATTCGACAATACAACACAGGTATCTTACTACTTCTGTGGCCCAAGTCAAGAAAGGGTTATTTTTGTTATTACTTTACAGATACAATCTTTATGAAAGATTAAAATTCACTTTATGAAAGTGGAATTGTTATCAAATGATTGTGCTTTTTGTGTTTTACATTTGGTAGGAGAGTAATGAGAGACTATTTTTTATTATCTATTAAGAGTGGCTATTAAATGTCTCTGGACGTTATGACCCAAATTTCGGGTATAATAGCTGCGTTCCATTGGGAGATTTTTTCTACTCCCGAGTACATGGCCAATGGAACGCGATTTTTGATATAAAAAGTAAACAGGAATATAATAAAACAATTTTTTTATCTTACCGTATTCTATCTATCAATATTATCCATTTTATAATTTTTTAAACTTCCCTGTTATTTATTTTATTCACTTTAAACTGTTATTTGTTTTGTTTACTTTAAAAATACAACATAAAATAATTAATCTGACAGTTTATTTTAACTGAAAAAACAAAAAGCCATCTATTTTTACCTAGCTGAAGCTTGAAAACCTGGCAGAAATTTTATGCGTTTCTACTAGGAGTGAAATCCCCCAATACAAGAGCAGAGGTAGTTGGAGGTCCTCGGGAGTACTCCGGAGTAGCAAATATCGCCCAATGGAACGCACGTAATAATGCTAAGGGGAAAACTCAGACAAAGCTTTGATATATCTAGAACGGGATTAACGATAAATAGTTTTCTTCGTGCTATTAGAGACGTAAGACTTTATAAATATTTTATGCTATACTAACAAACAACCGCTTATTTATATGAGAACCTCTTTGCTTTAACAATGATGTTGCTGAAGTCGCTGCAAACTTAGGTATTTAGTGTTTAAACCCTTGTTGTCGATTTTAAATGCTTAGAGGGGTTTAGTGAAGAAAGTAGTGTTTCACTAGTAAACGATTGTATCTTGTTTTAGATAGAAAAGAACTTTATAAATCCTCCAATTGCCGAGTCGAAAAGCTGTTTACTCTAATAGCGTCGTTCAATACTGCTGGACCTCCGTGATCAAACAAGAACCTGTCTATTGAGTATGCTAAATGGCAGCCTTTGCAGTCGACGGCATAATTGTCTCTTCATTTCTCCATAAGTATTTCTCGTAACTAAGTGCTTACAGTCCCAAATGTTTAATGGATGAATAAGGATTTTAATTTTTAGCACTTTTATCGTATTGTACCTAACTTAAGTGTTCAATTTCGGTAAAACAGGTTAAGTTTTAAAGAACAAAACACTTCAGTGATTAGATTCTAATAACCTCACGTTTAAAAAAATTACACAGACAGAATTTTTTTTAAACATCTACCCAATACTTGGATTTGTAGTGGTGTTTTGTTTAGCGTTTAGCCTTAACCAAAATAAATCATAACGTAACATAACGGCAACGTAAAGAACCAACACACCTAAAGTGATTAATGAGTAAACTTTAAATATGTTTGTAGCGTGTTTTAGGTTCTAAATAACAAAAATTATATTAATAGAAATTTCTTTATATTTTTGTTCTTTTGCAATACATTATTTTTTTTTTATACTTCTCAGTATAGGAAGTTATTATAATCGGTCCGAAAATCGAAATCGAAAATTTCAACGTATTTTCATCTTTCAAGGTCCCAGGAGCATTTTAAGCAAAAAATTGGGAGGAAGTATGTGTGTGTGTGTGTGTGTACGTACGGATGTGGTCATTTTTTCCTGCACGATATCGCGCGAACCAAAACTGATATCGACTTTGTTGAGGTGTCGTTCGAAGCGTATTAACCGAAATATGATCTGAAAAGATTTTCATGAAATTCGATCCAGCCGTTTTTTTGTTTAAGCGACGTAAGTGATTTTTGTACCTGCACGATATCGCGCGAAATATAAAAGATATCGACTTAGTTGACGTGTCGTTCGAAGAGTATTAACCAAAATATGATCTGAAAAGATTTTCATAAAATTCGGTCCAGCCGTTTTTTTGTTTAAGCGGCGTAAGCGTAAGTTTTTGTACCTGAACGATATGGCCCGAACCACAAAAGATATTGACTTACTTGAGGTGCCGTTCGAAGCGCATTAGCGACAATATAATCTGAAAAGAGTTTTATAATATTCGGTCCAGCGGTTTTTTGGTTTAAATGACTTAAGTGATTTTTGTACCTGCACGATACCGCGTGAACTAAAAACTATATCGACTCCATTGAGGTGCCGAAAAACATTAATGCATCAATTTTATATACATTTCCGTCATCCTAAATCTTGTAAGTGCGCACATTTAGTTTGACATTTTAGCGAAAATATTGATAAACTATTGTGACAAATTCTCGGTATTATACATAGATTCTATATTGCCTATTGTTCATTTATTATTAAAATAACCAATTATAATATTCAACATCCATCATACTGGGAAGTTGATCGTGTGGACCGAAAGGGTCGAACCCACATCCCAACTAGTTTCATTCATAATTTGTACATTTTCCAAATAATCATTGAAGTCCCAGAAAAATACACTTCTCTGTAGCAATACGCAGTCGCGACTGAATAAATGGCAGCAAGTGATTTGATAGGAGGAGTTAAATCAGCGTTACCGTTCTACTACATATTACTACCCTTTTAGAAAACGATGATAATCTACTACACTACTACATCAAGTTATCATTTTACTACCTTCTTTCGATAATTCAATTTTTTTTATTTATGGCTAAATCGACCACAGCCTTAGAATAAAGAACTACAGGAAAGGCCTTCGCCTATCAAATACGTGTACGTAAACGTAGTGAAATATGGGGTCCGTCTCGAATAGCAGAATAACTTTTAAAGCATCGGATATTCTACGGAAAAAGAACTGTGAAGAAAATTCATGTTCTCAAACATTTTGTATGGAACGGCGATAGGTGAGTTGTAATGAAAGGATTTTGAGAATGATCAACGAGTTTATTTCAACGTATCGAATGTTGCTCAACATGCTGAAACACCTCCAGCGACAACTTTGTACAGTATCTTTTCGATTTGCAAAAATAATCCGTTTGCACGAACGTTGCTTTCTTCTGAGATGCCACTTTATTACACTTGAAGACCCTCATCGAAGAAATTTCAACGTCGGGAGTAATGCAATGCGGCTCCTGATCATATGGATGTGCGTTCTAATGGTGCTATTGGTCGCATTTGCAGAGTTCATCCGAAGAATAACGAATGCTCTACTTCTACTTATCTACGCGATTGTTACTGGGGAATGTTCGTGGGCCGATATCATATGAATCACTTCGAGCTGGTGGTGGCGAGATGGTCCCAACATTGTGTGTTGCAACACCTCAATTTGGTTGAAAACGATACTCATTGGGAGCATTATAATCGCTGAAGAAATTGTTTCTGCATCGCCATCTCAGATACACATTATTTGCTATCAATATTTTGACATGCTTCACATCGAATCCACGAGAATTGTAAAACAAATACCAGAATGGCATGTCAGAAAAAATTTTACACCGAATTCGGTTCAATTTCAAGGAATCCCGAGCTCAAGGTGAATGACGAGATACATAACCAGGCTTTGCTTTTGATCGAAGGCATGTGTTACCTCATGTTCGGCAGTTTGTTAGTCAAGTTAGGAATACCAATGCCTTATTATCAACTGAACGACGCTTTCAATAGAGAATTGGAGTGTGAACGGGAACAAGATCGAAATGCATTGAACCAATAGGTTCGAGCGAATGTACCACTATCGAACTATGAAAGATCTGCGCAACTCAAGATGTTTTGGAGGCGCAATAATTCTGCTATTTGAAGATTTTCGCCAAACACTATCACTCATTACAAGATCCACTGCTGCTGATGAAAAAAACGCTTGCCTCAAATCATCGACTCAGTTTATGAAGAAACGACAGCTGACGACAAACGTGCGAGCTGCCTTGCTAAATGATCTATCTACCGAAGATTTGTCTAAGCAATTGCTGAGTAGTGCAACAATGCTATGCGAATCATTTCGATTCGTTTTTTCAACATTTATTGAACTTAATTTATTTAGAGTATTCATTTTATCATAAAAAAAATCTCAATTTAATTCAGCTAATAAGTTAACAGAACATTTATTGCTTCTGAGACGGTTTGAAGTTCGCCGGGTCAGCTAGTGAATGTTATGCGTAAATTTTCGTAGTGTTAATGGAGTATTTCAAACTTGATTTGAAATCAAAAAAAATTGCTACCTCTTTTTTCAAAAAGGTAGTAAATTTTACTACTCTCAAAATTCATTTTACGGTAACAATGGAGCTTTGCCCGAGCTTTTAAACATTTTTAAGAGCTTAGCTGGGGTAGATGCGCGGAATGTCACGACGTTTGAAAAAATCTATACCTGGGTTTGGTCTCATATTATCTGTCTTAAGGTAAATTGCTGCAGTATCAGCAAGCGCTCCTTCACATTACATCTGCATGCTAGAGATTGGCGTAGAAAAACACAAAATTAGTACAGCTATGCAGACGGTACCGCCATTAGTAGTCAATTTCAGACTAAAATGTATTCATAAATTAGAACAAACAATAAAACTTGAAAATTTATTATATACTAGCATAAAACCCGCGTGCCTTGCAACGCCTTTAAATAAAAACTGTTTATTATGTGCACTGTTTTCCTTGAAAAAAAAAACAAACAAAAAGTCAGCTGTTATTATCCCTAAAAAAGGTTTATTATAGTGCATTTTTTTAGTAAACATGGTAAACAAATTGCTGCGTTTATCACCTCTGCTCAACAAATCTGCAAGTTTTGAAGCAGAGATTGGCGTGTATATGTCATCAAGAGAAGTGACAAAGGAATCCTAAATAAAGTGAATTTTGAGTCATTCATTTGCACGTGATTATAGGGTTGCACTGTCAAAATTTCAGCTCTTCAGCCGCAGTGGTTTGGGTTAACTCCATTTCACCCCTTTAGGGGATGAATTTCGCTTTATAGTGGATGTCCACGACATTATAGGGATGCACTGTAAAAATTTCAGCCCTATAGCTCCAGCCGTTTTGGATTGACCCCATTTCACCCCCTTATGGGATGAATTTCGAAAAATCGCTATATAGTGGATGTCCACGCCATTTTAGGGATGCACTGTCAAAATTTCAGTCCTATAGCTCAGGCGGTTTGGGTAGACCCCATTTCACCCCCTTAGAGGGGATGAATTTCGAAAAATCGTTTTATAGGGATGCACTGTAAAAATTTCAGCCCTATAGCTTCAGCGGTTTGGGTAAACCCCATCTCACCCGCTAGGGGATGAATTTCGAAAAATCGCTCTATAGTGGATGTCCACGCCATTATCAAAAATGTCCACACACTGTCAAAATTTCAGCCCTACAGCTCCAGTGGTTTGGGTTAACCCCATTTCACCCCCTTAGGAGATGAATTTCGCAAAATCGCTATATAGTGGATGTCCACGTCATTATAGGGATGCACTGTAAAAATTTCAGCCCTATAGCTCCAGCGGTTTGGGTAAACCCCATCTCACCCCCTAAGGGGATGAATTTCGAAAATTCGCTCTATATTAGGGCTGAAATTTTGACAGATGTTCACGTCATTATGGGGATGCACTGTCAAAATTTCAGCCCCATAGCTCCAGCTGTTTTGGGTTGACCCCATTTCACCCGCTTAGGGGATGAATTTCGCAAAATCGCTAGGGATGCTAAATTACTGCTTCAACTTAAAGAACAATCCTTGCCCGGATGCGGTAATTCACTCCTTCAACTTTATGAAGGCTAACTTTAATGAACTCTCATCTAAGCTTGCCTTGATTCATTTCAACAGCTTACCTACTTTCCGCAAATGAGTTGGATGTCGATGTGGCACGGTTTTATACCTATACTATACGAAGCTATCGTTTCATGTGTACCTTTTGAGCCCCAAAAATTGCGCAGTTCATCTCCACCTTGGTACAACAATGAGCTGAAGACCTATTTAAAGAGAAAGGACACTCCGAGTCTTATTGCATTTACTGATTGCTATAACAGATTTCGTTTACTCTCTTCTGCTCTGTATTTTGAATATCTCAGCAGCATGAGGGACCAGGTGTATACTGATCCTAGAAACTTCTTTAAATTTGTCAACTCTAAGAAAAAATTCGATAACTACCCAAAAACTATGCAGCACACTAACTGGTCTAGTAGTGAGTCTTCCTCGATTTGCAACATGTTTGCTTCTTTCTTTCGTCAATCTTTCACTCCTTATTTATTCTGCAATCCTGCCAATCTGCAAGAAACTTATTTCTACGAACCAACATGGTTTTCTTCCAGCTCGTTCCACTACCACCAATCTCCTTGAATTCACTTCCCATGCTGTTGAAGGCTTCGTTTCCGGTTGCCAAGCTGATTGTATTTATACTGATTTCAGTAAGGCATTTGACAAGCTTTCCCACTCTATTATACTTTTCAAACTAAAAAGGTTAGGTTTCCCTGAAGCCCTTCTATTATGGTTCCAGTCATACTTAGCTGACAGGACCTACCAAGTCCTATTCCGTGGATCCAAATCGACGACCATTGAGGCGTCATCCGGTGTCCCTCAAGGCAGTCATCTTGGCCCTATCCTCTTTATTCTTTCTATTGATGATATTGTTACCTTGCTAAGACACTGCAGAATCCTGATTTATGCTGATGACATCAAATTATACCGTCACGTAAAGAGTACGGAGGACTGCAAACTTTTGCAAGTCGACCTCGACACCTTTTACTCTTGGTGTGCTAACAACAACCTGGCTCTTAATATTAGGAAATGCGAAGTCATGACTTTTTGTAGGCGACGTGATCCTATAATTTATAACTACCTACTCATTTTTTAGTGAAGGTGTCCCCCGTGTTAATTTTGTCAAAGATTTCGGGATTAGATTTGACACCAAGCTGGACTTTTCTACTCATATCAACTATATTTCTTCCAAGAGTAGCTTAGTCTTGGGTTTTATAAAAAGGTGGTCCAAAGAATTTAACAGCATCCTGATCACTAAACGCCTCTACATTTCGCTTGTCAGACCTTTACTTGAATATGCGTCCCAGGTTTGGTCTCCTCACTATTCTTCGCATGTTGGAAAAATTGAGTCGGTTCAACGTAGGTTCGTTCGATTCGCATTGAATCATCTTCCTTGGGAAGACCCTTTAATTCTTCCACCATATGAATACCGACTTAAGTTACTCAACTTAAACACTCTCCAGAAGCGTCGTGAGATGGCCGATGTTGTTTTCGTCCACTAGCTTCTTAATGGACGTGTCGACTCAGGTTTTATAAGTCGCCGTGGGTCGTTTAGAGAAATCCGATACAATTTGAGAGGACCACCGCTCTTACACGTCAACTCCTCTAACACCAATTATGGCCGATTTGAGCCTGTTAATCGCATGTTCATTAATGTAAATAAAAATATTAATGTTTTTAGCGTGAGCACTAACAAAGATCTCCTTAAAAGGAGTCTCTTTATTCTCTAATGACTGTTTATGTGTTTCGCATGCAATTTTTATTGGTACTTAACTTTTTATGTTTGCATGTCTCAGCCAAGCCCACGTGGTCGTGGTAAATGTTTCTCAGCCCAGCTGAGAAGTGCGCCTTCTTCATAAGAAGGGAAACTCTATTATTATTATTAAAATTTCAGCCCTTTAGGTCTAGCGGTTTAGGTTGTGCTTTGTCTGTCAGTCAGTTACTTTTTATACAATAGAAAAAAACAGTAAAGAAAAAAATCCCCAACAACTTATTGAACCCCATTTCACCCCCTTCAACCCTTTTTTTTTCTCCATAAAAAGTAGCCTATGTCCGTCTCCAAGGTCTAAACTATCTCTGAACCAAATTTCCTCAAAATCGGTCCAGTGGTTTAGGCATGAAAGCGTAACAGACAGACAGACAGACAAACAGAGTTACTTTCGCATTTATAATATTAGTAAGGATTAATATTCGCGAATACCCACAAAATGCAAATGGCAGGTCTTATTTGGCAGATGATCTTATCAAAGGCATGCACGAAAGAAACGCCGAATATATGAACACACAATACCATTTAGTTTACTTAGAATAAATCAGAGAAAAATAATTCTTCCATCAAAAATATTCCCATAATGTATTGAGAAACTAAATCTTCCCCCAAGAAAAATATACAGAGGACAATTTTATAATTTTATCTAAAGAGCAAACTTTTAAAAATAGCAATATAACATGTATGTATAAATACAAAACAGAACAACTCGTACGGAAGCATGCTAATGCTTCAGAATTCATCCTAAACAACTTCTGATATTAAAAGTCTTCCAGTTTTTCACTAAAAAATATATTTACAAAGCTGTCATGTAAGATGCACGACGAAAGAAAACCATACAAGTTTATGAAGGAAATAAAGTTTCACTTCAGTAATGGGTGGGTGTATCGATTTAGTAACGTTAAGGGAACACTTCAGAAAAATCTTGTGCAGTTTTCTAAGTAAAGAGATTTTTCTGTATGATGCACACAAAAATATTTAGTGCGTTGCATGTAGTGAATCAATATTTAATTCAATTTACCCATGATTATTTGTGATTACTTCAAGAAGTTTGTGGAATCAGTAAGACTCTGCTTTGGTATCCATTGGGTTCGTTTTAAGTAGTGACTGCTAATAAAAATTGTAAATAGCTTTAGTTTGCAATGGGCGTGCAACAAACCTTAAAAAGTCTGTAAATAAAAGAGTAACGGGCGACTCGAGATAACTCGTTCAATTAAATACATCCATCCCTCGATTTGCACGGTACTCAATTCACATGATTTCGCTTTTACACGGTTTTAAAATTAAACAAAAAAAATTTTTTTTTGGCTTTGTTTTGATTATTTTGCATATGCCATTTACAAATTAAAAATGTATCATATTAACAAGTATTTAACCTGACTAAAAAAATATGTCTATGAAAGTTTGTATATGGCAATTCTTTTATCGTTCATTTTTTTTTTCTTCCGTCTTTGATTGAAAAGGGTGAAAGCATGTACCTATTGTCTTAAGAGATATGAATTTCGTTCGCCGAGGAATTTTATGCTCTTTTTGAGTAATGTAAATAGTTTAGCTATTTATGTAAAAGCCTGTTTGGGTAATTTTTTTGTTTGATTTCTTTGTTTGATTTTTGTCATTATGTATTCCTTTGTTACAAAATATAAAAATGCATTCTTGGGTTAGGGGTAGCAAATTAATGCGTAAAATGGTCTGGAATACTCATTCGTGCAAGTGCCGTTGTAAGAATTAGTTAGCGAACCAATAAGTAGAGACAAAAATATTTAAAAAGTAAAATAATAGTGTCAGTGAAATAATATAGTCTTTTGCATCTTTGTTTACATGGTTTAATTTTATAATGTCTGCAAAAAGAAAGGCGATTCCAAAGAGGTATATCAAGCTAGCTGGCCAAAGTGTCGTGCCGCACACGGGTGTAGGTTTATAATTTGTCGCTAATTTGTTGCTAATTTGTTACGTCAAAAATAATTTTGTCGCTCATCTCATTGTTTAAATAATAATGAGCAAGCTAGCTTGATATCAAGCTGGCTGGCCACCTAGTGTATCTTTCAATCTGAGCAAGATAACGGAATGGGGTTTGCGCCATATTTTGTCGCTAATTTGTCGCTGAAAGAATCACTTAATACCGATTTTGTCGCCGGTTTATTTACGAGTCACGGGACGATTATTACCAATCGACCAATCAAGCTGGCTGGCCAACATGTGTATCTCTTATTTGGAAAGTGATAGCGGAACGAGGTTCGCGCCATATTTTGTCGCTAATTTGTCGCTGAAAGAATCACTTAATACCGATTTTGTCGCCGGTTTATTTACGAGTCACGGGACGATTATTACCAATCGACCAATCAAGCTGGCTGGCCAACATGTGTATCTCTTATTTGGAAAGTGATAGCGGAACGAGGTTTGCGCCATATTTTGTCGCTAAAAGAATCACGTAATGCCGATTTTGTAGCTTGCGGTAAGAAGGTAAATTAAACTGATTCTGCTTAATCTGTATATTATTTTTCCCATACGAGATTTAATATTTTCACTTTAATGCGCTACAGCCCTGTGTGAGCTTTGGACTCCTCAAGGTTTTTCCATCAACGTCCTGTGTCTCTCTCTATCAGTTGGTAATCCCAATTGTGCGCAAGTCTATTTTTATTTCATCGCTTCCTAGGTCTTCCGTGAGACCTTCTTCCCTCTGGATTTTGTAAGGTGATGCCCCAGCCATTATCTTTTTCAGCTTAAGGGTGATATCATTATGCTTTTTGTTTTGTCTGGTTCTTTGTATATTAAGTTTGACAATATTTAGTTCGTGTTGAATCTTCTACTCCAGACTTCTTCGTTTACTGCGCCTGTGATCCTGCGGAGAATATTTCTTTCGCAGCTTCCGAAAACTGTTCGTCTTGCCTATCGCACATGAAAAGTGTTTTTTACGGTATTGTATAGCATGAATTTTATACTCCTCCTTATTCTTTTTGACTTGAAATATTTCAACATACTGTAGTACGTTTTGTTCGCTAGCAGTATTCTAAGTAGGTAAACTCGTTTACGGATCATATGTTATATCTGTCGATTGTTATATTCAATTCATTAAGTTTTGGGGCATACGTAAATATTTGTATTATTATCATTGTATATAGTTATGGAAACTATAGATATGTAGGTTCAAAATATGACCAAAATGCTAAAATGTTGGAATTTTTCTAAAAAAAAACAAGAATATTGGAATTTTGATCAAATTTTTTAATTACATATATTCTAAACGGAGTCACAGTTCCTGTTCTTAATATCATATAAAATAATATACATTTACCTATAATATGAATCTAATTACGTTGCTCTACGATAATATTATTCTATGAGTTATTCAAGTTTAGGTAAATATTAAAAAAATACATTTTTTCTTTCGTAAACACTCTGTATCTTAGTTGATAGTGGGGATAGCTCCTTCTTTAGAACAATTTTTTTCTCCAAAAACATCTAGGAATCACCCCTGAAAATATAAGCCACGTAGTCTAACAGAGGATTTATTGAACGTCTGATGACCTATACAAGTTGCAGGGGGTATAGTAAGACTTACCCCTTACCAGTAAGTGCTTATTTCAGTACTTCTGTAAGCTTACAGGTCCTACCCAGTAGGACTTTTGCCAACCGCTGAAATTTCAATCAATTATTTCTTTGGTGAAAATCGGAGTAATGCAAAATGTAATGACCTGTATGTAAAAACCTGTATGATGTAAAAAGAAAGGCCTTACCAGGGCGGACATTGCAATGTAAATGTAATGCAGTTGGTATTGCGTGCGGTAAGGTCTAGAGTTTGTGAATTGTGATTAGCAAATCGTTTCCATAGCCATTACAAGTCCCACTGGGTAGGTACTGGGCACTGAGAATACATCAACACTACATATGTATACAGTCGCCTCTTGATAATTCAAACCTTTGCGTAACAGTCCCTACTATTATAGTGGAGTCAGATGAGCAAAACATAAGGAATTGTCTCCAGAGTAAAATTTTTTTTTTGGAACATGTTAGTTACATCGAATACTATACGAAATGGACATTTTCTACCTCTAGCAACCGCCGCTACGTAAGTTATCGGCCATTATGTCAAAAATTTACCATTTTGGTCGTTCTTTCTAAATATAAATGCGTATATCTCGGCATGTGTAGGTCCGAAAAAATAGAAAAAAATAGAGGTTGTTCGTTATGATATTGGCTACCAGCGGTTACAATATGAAATCCTTATCTGCACATATAACCTCAAAAAAAATCAAAAACTAAAGAAACTACAGAATTTTGGTTTTTTGGTGATAACTTCGAATATTTTTAGTGAAATTTGATGAAATTTTCAAAAGTTATACTTTATAATGGGAACAATAACTGGTTAAAATTTCAAGTCAAAATATCTAATACAAGGCTCAAAAATTGACTTTAAATTTGAAAATTGATTGGCCTATCAGTTTTGTGCATCGCTTCGTATGAGGTTCTTACTTTTTTTTAAATGTAGCTTCTTTTATGCACTTTTGATGGTGAAAAAGAAAAAATTTTAAACTTGAAGAAAAGTGAAAAAAATCGAATCGAAAATCGACAGTTTTTGCATTTTTTCGTCAATTTTTTTAGAAAAAAATCACATTTTTTGATAAAAGTCAATTTTTCGATCATCATATGTCAAAAATGAACTAATAATTCATTGGAAATTGAGCATTGCCAAAAAAAGTCAAATTTTCCTAAAAAATTGACGACAAAATGCAAAAATTGTCGATTTTCGATTCGATTTTTTTCACTTTTCTTCAAGTTTAAAATTTTTTCTTTTTCACCATCAAAAGTGCATAAAAGAAGCTACATTTAAAAAAAAGTAAGAACCTCATACGAAGCGATGCACAAAACTGATAGGCCAATCAATTTTCAAATTTAAAGTCAATTTTTGAGCCTTGTATTAGATATTTTGACTTGAAATTTTAACCAGTTATTGTTCCCATTATAAAGTATAACTTGTGAAAATTTCATCAAATTTCACTAAAAATATTCGAAGTTATCACCAAAAAACCAAAATTCTGTAGTTTCTTTAGTTTTTGATTTTTTTTGAGGTTATGTGAGCAGATAAGGATTTCATATTGTAACCGCTGGTAGCCAATATCATAACGAACAACCTCTATTTTTTTCAATTTTTTCGGACCTACACATGCCGAGATATACGCATTTATATTTAGAAAGAACGACCAAAATGGTAAATTTTTGACATAATGGCCGATAACTTACGTAGCGGCGGTTGCTAGAGGTAGAAAATGTCCATTTCGTATAGTATTCGATGTAACTAACATGTTCCAAAAAAAAAATTTTACTCTGAAGACAATTCCCTTTTCACTAAAATTTGATGCTCATCTGACTCCACTATTAGGAAAAAATACCAGAATAATCCCACCTTGCCTCTAAGGGGGCCGAATTTCATGGCTGCAACAAGTAAAATGCACTTATGCACTTCATACTTTTAATTACCACGGCCCCAAAAAAAATCGTAGGAAGCTGGGAGACCCCGCAAAATCTTCGTATTTAATCGTACAATTACGCAAAAATAAAATAAAAATCCACATTTACCTCTAAGGGGGTCAAAACGTGTTTTCAAAGTTGACCCCCTCTCGTATGTACCCTATGCACGCCACCCATGTCTAAATTATAAAACTAGTTAATTACAATGTAATAATTCATAATCAATCAATAGAAAGTCATTGCACCTCACCTGGGGCTCTAATTACATCGATTTGTATGTGCCTCATAAAATGCACTAAAAATGCACTAAAATTTACCTCACTTTTGCCTCCCACGGCCTCAAAAAAAATCGAAGGGGGCTGTATGACCCCTTAAAATTTTCGTAACAGTCCCTACTATTAGGAAAAATCCCACCTTACCTCTAAGGGCCCAGGGAGCTCCCCAAAAGGCTAAAAACAAAAAAAAAATCCCGCTTGATAGGTCGATTGGTAATAATCGTCCCGTGACTCGTAAGTAAACCGGCGACAAAATCGGTATTAAGTGATTCTCTCAGCGACAAATTAGCGACAAAATATGGCGTAAACCTCGTTCCGCTATCACCTTTTAAATAGAAGATACGCATGTTGGCCAGCCAGCTTGATAGGCCGATTGGTAATAATCGTCCCGTGGTTCGTAAATAAACCGGCGACAAAATCGGTATTAAGTGATTCTTTCAGCGACAAATTAGCGACAAAATACGCCGCAAACCTCATTCCGTTATCTTGCTCAGATCGAAAGATACACTAGGTGGCCAGCCAGCTTGATATCAAGCTAGCTTGCTCATTATTATTTAAACAATTGACTGTTCCTCCGAGTTAAACGCTCTCCTGCCTCCACGGCAATCTTATACCCGCAACACCAGATTAGCCCACTCGTCTCATTCCCTTCACCTGCAACTACCCCTTTCACGCACTCAACAAGATATGAATTCGTTCATTAATAGAACAACTCGACTGTGGAATAACCTCTCGCAGTCAGTATTTCCGAGCTCCTACAACATCCAAGAGTTCAAACGCCGGGTTCATCACCACCTTCTTCAATACCCCCCCGTACCTTTATAATCCTTAACCTATTCCCCCACCCCTCCCCCGTACTAAGCTTACTGCTAGACATTGCACCATGACGTGACAAATGACATGACGGACTAGTAGTACAAAGGGTGACTCCTGAGCTTAGAACTACCACATAAAAAAAAAAAAAAAAAAAAAAAAAAAAACAATGAGATGAGCGACAAAATTATTTTTGACGTAACAAATTAGCAACAAATTAGCGACAAATTATAAACCTACACCCGTGTGCGGCACGACACTTTGGCCAGCTAGCTTGATATACCTATTCCAAAGCAAAGAAAGACAATTAGTTTGGAAAAGAAAATTGAAATTTTAGACAAACTAAAATCTGGACAAGGCTCAACATCCGTAGCAAAAGAATATGGAATGAATGAGGCAACTGTTCGAACAATAAAACGAATGGAAGATTCTATTCGAAAAAGTGTATCCAGGGGAACTGCTGTAAGCGCAAAATTTTCGACATATAACCTAGATGCTTTAATAGAAGCAGTAGAAAAGGCAGTAGTAATTTGGATAGAAGACAATAGCCAAAAAAAAGACCGGTGGATTCTAATTCCATAAGACATAAAGCGCTTAATATTTGTAACTCTTTAAAAGAAAAGCAACCAATTTCTTCTTCTACAGAATTCAGTGCAAGTAAGGGATGGTTTGAAAACTTTAAAAAAAGACACAATCTTCATAACATCCAACTAAGAGGGGAATCTGCTTCCGGCGATGAAAAATCGGCAAAAGAATATCCAGCAAAACTGAAAAAAATTACCAACCGTCCAAGTGTTTAATGCCGGCTTATTCTGGAAAAAGATGCCTAGAAGAACTTATGTGTCAAAATCTGAAAGATCGGCAGGAGGATTTAAAGCAGCCAAGGATAGGGTGACTACTTCTTTGCAGTAACGAGTCAGGCGATCGTGTTTTGAAACCTTTACTCATTAATAGATCTCAAAGGCCGCGTGCGATGAAAGGAAAGGATTTGGAAAAACTACCAGTACATTGGCGTTCCAACAAAAAAGCCTGGATGATGTGCAAAATCTTTGAAAATTGGTTCTATGAGTGTTTCATACCAATATCCAATATCCATCCAATAGACTTACAACATGCAAATGTAAAAATTGAGTTCTTGCCCCCCAACACAACTTCGTTAATTCAACCCCAGGATCAGGGGATAATTTCTGCGTTTAAGTGCTACTATATTAGACGAACATTCGCAGATGTTTTGAATGAATTGGATGAAAATCCGTCACTTACTCTACCTGAAGTGTGGAAAAAATTTACAATTTTAAATTGTGTAACAAATGTCGTTTCAGCCGTCGCCGAAATAAGAAAGTCAACATTGAATTCTTGCTGGAAAGTCATATGGCCTGAAGTAATTTGCGAAAGAAACGTGACTTCAACTGAAAATGTCTATGCTAAAATCATAGATATAGCCCATTCTATTGGAGGCGAGGGATTTAATGATCTTGATATTCCAGATATTGACGAGTTATTTGAGGATGAGGAAATTTAAGATACGGATCTCGTTGATTTAGTACTACATCAAGTTCCCGAAGATACTGGAGATAGCAATTCCGACGATGACAGTAATACAGCTGAAAAATTTGGTGGAAAAGTTATTGCTGAAGGTCTTCGACTAGGCAGAGAACTGCAAAATTATTTTTTTAACAGAGATCCTGATACCGAGAGAGCATTGAAATTTCAAAGAATAATAAAAAATGCCCTCAGTCAATATGAAGAAATTTATAAAAATACCCGCCAGAGTAAGCAAATGTTGATCACCGATTTCGTATCATCCAAAAGTAAGTCAACTGTTATTAACGAAGCGGAAAATGAAGCCGAAGAAGAAGAAGAGTGAAGCTTGATTTTTATTCCTGTTTTTGTTAACTGTAGTTGTTATGAAGATTGTTTGAAATTTTTTATTTGTACGGAATATTTTTGATTTCTTTACGTTATGTTTATTTGAAAGAAAAATTGTTAATTTGCGTTTATGTTTTTTATTTTTTATTTTTTATTTTTTTTTTTTTTTTGTTACCGTATTCGGTGTTAGTTAATGTTATTTTTATGTTTTTCATTTTAACAAATAAACTGCAATAATATTTAATTGTGTTTAACAATTAATGAAGAATCCCATTTTCATTTAATCTTTTTCTCAATTTACACGGTTATAATGTACGTATCCTCGACTTTTCCTTTTCTTCTTTAGATCGATTTACACGGCTTGAAATTTAATTGAACATATCCTTCTATTTTGTATGAACTCTGTGTCTCGTTTTACACAGTTTTGCTTTGCACGACTTTTCCAGGAACGTATCTACCGTGTAAATCGAGGGATGAGAATCGAAACTATAAGATATAAGAATGTTATAGTTCAAAATAACTAAAAATTATTGTGGCGGATCAACGTACACAGATACTCCCATTCACAAGCTTTATTATAGAAACGGTCACTGCAATCGCAAATATATTGCTGCAGAGTTTCCAAGCTTGTCGGTCAGTCAAAATAGACCGGCCAGCATCGTAGACGACGACGTACTTCCGAGGTGTTGATTCGGTTGCAAATCTCCTCCGTCGAGTTGATTTCCCTGAGGCGGACTGCACTCCTTGTTGCATTGTCATCGAAGCTGAAGCTGTGTGCAAAATTTCAGGGTGATCGGATAACCGGAAGTATTCAAAAAATCAATTGCAAAATTTGTACCGGACAAATAGACAGACAAGAACGCGAGCTAATAAAAACTTTTTTAAATAAAAAGCGGTTATAACTAGGGAGTCCAATCCTGCAAAGGCGGGATTTTGCAAATGCGGGACTAGACATACGGGCTCCGCGGGATTCGCAAGATTTGGGCAGTCCTGTTCGCCTATTATAAATACCGAGGCTTTTTAGAGAAATACTAACAATATTGCAAGTATTAATAAAATTAGATTTAGGTCCTCCAAACACGAGTGTGCAATCAGTCGCAATTCCAGTTGCACCCGCAACTGTTTCGTGATCTTACCCGTTTATGGAAGTGGGAATTCCTACAAGGGTCGACAGAAACGAAACCGATTTGAAATTAGTCTGAACTGCTCACATACGACTGTTTTTGCCGGTCGGAAGCGATTTCAATTGTGTGGCTGCACTTCATCTGAACTACTTGACATTTTGCCACAACCTCGTGTCTAAAAACTATCAGGGGATTCTGTGCCGATTGATCCAAAATCAGTTGTGCTCGTGTGTGGACAAAGGTTTCATTTTGATTGCAAACTATTTATTGTGAAACCTGGAAATTGGAATTGCGAATCTGTCGACTTTTCGTTGGTTGAAAATATCTGCCTACTAAGCAAAACAGAAATAACACAAAATCGTCTAAGTATATTTATGTGATCCGATCGTGATCAATTACTGAGTTTCCATGCAGTATTTACCCTGGGTTAACTCAGAGTAAGCGCACAATGGAAATGCGGGTTGAGTAAGGTTTCGTTAAATCTAAGAAAACTCCACGAAACATGCCGAATTAAGCTGAGTTTTGCATAGGTGTTTGTTTAAATGTGTTTGCTGCAAATATACCAACGGAGACACGTCGAACAATTATTTATCTGTCACTTCAAACCAGAACTGTCATATAAACAGTATCGGGTTAACTTGAGGGAAAAAGCTTTCTGCAAACTAAACGAATATTCTACCGCGGTTCATAGAAACAAAGTAAATGTCAAGTTACCCTAAGACTGCGACAGGGGATTCCCCACGTGCATATGATACAATTGTATTGTACGAGTATATCAAAGGAACTACGGAAAAGATTCCAGCGTTGTTCAGAATTGGCCTGAATACTTTGTTTGCACTGATTCAGTAGTTTGTTACTCTTATTTCATATAATATTTCATAAATTCATTAACATAACTACTCAGAACAAATTTTATGATGTTTTTGCAATCCCGCAAATCCCGCGGATCCGCGAGATTGTCGACCTCGATCCCGCAGGCTTACGGGATTTAGATTTTGATGCGGGATTGGATTCCCTAGTTATAACACAGAGCACGGCGATTACGTCTGGGTATATCCATGGTAATTCACGTTACGATTTTGCTAGACATTGGAGCTTTGGATCTTCATTAAAAGGCAATTATAAAACCTTCTTACTTTATTTCTTGAGCTATTACACCATAAAAAACAGTATTACATAAGACTAAAATACTTTTTATTTAATATTATTGTTTATCATATAAATAGGAATCTACCTAAACTTTCGGTCACTCACGTTACATTTTCTGACATAATGTCTTTCGTTAGTACCTACTTATATGTGTAAAAGCCTGCTCTGTTGTAAATAAAAAAAAAATTAAATAATAACATGTGTTTTCTAATACTGATAGGCTTATCCCACTTAACAAATATTAATTTTCTACAAGCATTTCAAATTTTCAAATTTTTTGTTACAAAGCCTTTTGTTACAAAAAGTTTGGTAACTCAGGTTACAATTTTTTAAAAGACTGCTACAACCTTATGTAACAATTTATTATTTATTTACGTAAATTGGAAAGAGGTACATCATCATCGGAGCTATCATCCGATCCATAAATTTGCTTGAATGTTGATTTAAAGAGCTTTGAATAAGGCGTTAACTTCTCTCTTTTCACTACATCATTTATTGTGTAAAAATGATGTATTTTACTGATTCCAGGAATTGCTGCGGCGTTTTCAAATACATGATTCAGTTGCATGCCCTCACAGCTCTTTTCTGTCTTCTTCCTACGAAAACTTTGGTGTACGTTGAACTTTATACCCTCCATACTCGCACGAAGGTTGCTAAATCTCTTTTAATGTCCTTAATAACATATAGTGACGTAATCTTCTGTAAACTCGATTCATTCTAGCAGCTAAAATTGAATGTAGTATTAAATTCTATTGTCGGATACGTTTATAAAATCCGCCGATTCAATCACGTTTCATCATATTCTCGAGAATTCCTTGGTGTTCTTTCTCGGCATATCTTAAAATTCGGCTTATCGTTTAAACTCCTCGTCTCGGGTAAACCGCAATGTCTCCGAGAAAAACTCACATTCCTTCAGTCTACTAGAACTAATAATTTACTTATGCCCCATTACTCGTGCTTACAACCTAAAAGTTTATTTTTCGTTCACGTCACTAGTTTGTGGAATTCTCTACCTGTTAAGCGAGCTGGTGCTGTAGGAAAGTTCAGAAGGCAACTTATTGTTGATTTTTCAGCCCTCTAATTTAGTCAGTTTAGATAGTATAGTAGTAATGTCATTTTAAATTTTCACTTTCTCTTTTTTAAAAATGTTACGAGGTTACAAGTAAATAGAAATAAAAACCTATTATTTGGCTATCGTCTTAATATTTCCAATTTAATTTTTATCATTTAATGTCACATTTCAATACCCGTCTTGTTCACTAATAATAATATTGATTCGATTCGCTAAGGAAGCTTCCCTTCATTTCTTGTAAAACTACAAAAAAATATTTATTCATTCCACCCTCCATGGAACAATTATTTCCTTTCACGGATTCTTTTATCAAAGAAACAATAAGCAATTCTGTACAACCAGCCGTTATCTTTCACGAGGCCAGATATTCATAATTGCATCGGAAACGAATCCACTCCATGGACTGTGGCCTACTTTCGTAGCATGACCGCGAACACTTTTATACAGTGGGTAGCTTACATTCACCCGAAACTTCAATTAATTTCTCTCTCCTTTGAACCACCTGTTCAACCTGCAGCTATTACCCTAATTCGTTGCCGTCATACAGGTGTAGATTTATCATTTAATTCCGGATATTATGATTTATTCCACCGGCGTAAACTGACTGACAGCCGTATCAAACGGTATTAGAGGGTGCAGTTCGGATTAGAATTGTAGGGGTTTGTTTTTGATGATTTTCTTAAATCTATCGAAACTTTGCAGATTATGCCAATTGAGATTGTAGTTTCGATTCGCGTAATTAAGAGTAAAAGGTAAAAATGTATAAAGAATCAAAGAAACAATAAGAATAAATTTACTACTGCTTGTTTAACGTCTCATTTCATTCGTAACAATACTATTAGTTACCCGCGTTCTTTTTACACCGTGATCCAGATTAGATCAACCGAGCATAAAAGAAGTTGGATCATGGAAAAAATTTAGTTTTTTACAGTTGTAGTTCTGATTTTTGATGTGCTCTGTCGGAATTTATATCAGTCTCTAAAAATTATTAAAAATATTTCTGTTTTAAAAGCAATTTCTAAAAATGCTTACTTGAATTGCAAAATTAACAAAAGCCTATTTTCAATATTTTTTCCAAATAAATTTATGAAATTTTTCAGAATTACCAACCCACAAATTAAAGAAAACAGACCAAAATTATAAAAGCTCTGGATTTTCCATTAAGATGTGACTTGGATTTGGTTGTTACATAGGCTATTTTCATCAACAGATGCCTGTGTCGTATCCTAAAAATCCGCTATCAGGATAGAATTTCAAACGAAGAACTATGGCGCCGCGCCGTGCCGGCCAAGAAAGGATAGACGACCAAATCAAACGAAGGAAATGGAATGGGGTTGGCCACACCTTGCGACGCGAAAACGAAAATCTGGCCAAACGGTTTGCTTTGTGGTTTAATGAAAAATTTGGAATTTTTAAAAATGTTATTTTATATACAGAATTTTTTTTATTCAAATATTCTTCAATATCTAATTTCATTGCTTGATATTTTCGTATATTATTATAATTCAAATTTTCGTCATTGTTTAAAAGTTCCAAAAAGCATTCTGTAGTAATCAATACTAAATCTTTAGAAAAATTTAAAATTTTAACTATTGCTGAACTTGGAAGATTTAATGAATTCATGTTTTTAATAAAATTTGGCAACCTTAATTTAAATAAATTTGCATTAATATTACTTTAATTTGTTAATGAAGTACTTGCGCTGGCATTTTCGTGTGTTTGTTGTTCTTCATGAGTAAACTTATTTCTGTTATGACCGATAAAACCTGCATTCGGTTGTATTTTATTTGATAATTTACATTTTATTGCATGTTTTCTCAAACCACTGTACGTATTAAACACAATGCAATTTTAAAAATTTAGATTCTATCAAAGAATGAGTCAATTTTAAATGTTTGATAACTTTGAAAAATATGGAATATTTCTCCATACAAATAAAGCACCTAGATTCGTTCATTTTGAAATTGATCGGTGGTGCAGGTCTCGAGGAGCTACTCATCATTTGTCACGTTTTTCTGAAAAAGTATTAAAATTGTTAAAATATTATAAATAGTTGCGTTCATATTTACTTCTTGAAATATAATTAAACAATCAACTGCCGATTCATCTGACAATCTACTACATTTTTTCTTCCCACTGGTGCGGCGGTAATTGTCCTATCATATTAATCACTGTTAATATTTCAGGATTCCAGTCTAAAATAAAATATACATACAATAAAATTAGTAAGTAATTCCAGTTTCGTAAATTACCATTTTCCCTTTCTGGTTCCATATACAACAATTTTTTTCCGGAATTCTTGACCACAGTATAAACATATCTTCTTTAATTTTCATTCCATTTTTTGATAAAATTTGTTTTCCCGTAACTTAGTTCAAAAACAATTTCATCAGGTAAAATTGAGTTATTTATGATATCGATGGCTGTCAAAACTTCATGTACATATGTTTTCGCACAAATCATCAGGTTGTACAGGCTGTTGAATTTCATATGCGGAACATTTTCCTAAATCTGTTTTCCTTTTCCTGTCCTTTTTTAATTTTATTTGCAAAAGCCATTGTTTTCTGAGTTAACTATCGTCCCAACAGAAATACATGGAAATATTTTATTACATATATTTGAAGCAGCTAATTGCTCACTTTTGGTCGGTTTAAATCCAAAATTTTCTTGTATATAGACCGCGGGGTGCCTGGTTATTATTCTTGGCTCTTTTTCCGTTAAACATTTATTTTTCTTATACGCCTTAAAACAGCTCAATTCCGACAAAAAACGTTTTAAACGATTCTGGGGTAATAATCAGATTTGTACCCAAAGCCGCATTTGATCTTTCTAAAGTTCCATACTGCGCTTCACTTTCATTGATTATTGTATAGCAAGTCAAATCAAAAACACCAGACGAAAGCCCGGTCTGGTAACACTGTAAATTAAGACAAGGTCTTCCCGTGGCTGCGAGCGGTTAAAGTGTATAGTAGATGACGCATTTGTAGAAGTCATGTAAATAACATTAAATAATGCGTAGTTAGTAGATTTTATGTTCCAAGGGTAGTATGGGTAAGAAGTAAATAATTGTTGACCCTTTTATGACTGATCTAGAGTTCAGACCGCCCTAGGCTAATTATGGGGACGCGCCCCCGCCAGGTGTGTTACGGACGGCCTAAAAAGTAGTAAGTGTAATAGTAGTGTAAAAATTTTAACATGGTTCATACTATCTATAAAAGTTTTCAGATCGATCTGCAAGCGAAACTAACGTTACCCTTTAATCTGCATGACATTCAACCTTAGGGTGGCAAACCATTTTTTAAGCTGACCGTACATAAAGGCAAAGTACCTCACACATTATAAGACAAAAATCATGATAAGTGACTGCAGGCTACCGAGTAGAAAACCAAACCCATGTCGTGGTTGGCCGCATGACTTGTGTTGGCTTAGTTTCTATAGAGGCCTCTAGTGTGTGAAGTTGCTTCGACTTGAGTATTTTTTAAATATTTACACTTCTGTTATTGTTAAAGAGGAGAGGCATCATACAAGTGAAACATTTTTGCAACTGATTAATGATTTATTTGAAAATTATGGTAATTAAGTAATTATTATTAGATTATACAAAAGTCATTTTACGTGCTTTAGCGTTTGCAAATCTTTCCACAATTTTTTTCAAATTTAATAGTTTTTAAAAAATCACTTTCTATGTACATTAGCGAGAGCGCTGCAGGTTTTTGCTGGCGGAGTGTGGAGCGCAAGTAATTTTTCACTCTTTTAAGTGCTGAAAACGACTTTTCGCCGCTACAGTTGGTAACATTCATTGTCAAAAAAATTCTTAACATTATCTCCACATTCGAGAACATGTATGAAATATTAAAACTTTTTATTAACTGCAACAAACCCTTTGTTTTCACTCATTTGCTTTGCTTCTAATAAATTCACTGGTCTAGTTCATGCAGTTTACATAAGAAACCAAATTTTGTGTTTACTATTATAAATAATTTGCCGGTTTTTTAAGAGTCATCTAGCGGCAAACGCAAGAACTAGGTTGCGCCGTTTAAATTCCGAATTTTCCATACAAAATGAAATTAAAATTTACGCCCGTTATTGGTAGGCGGATTAAACAAAACTCGCCCTAGGCACTCTGTTGCCAGCTTACCCACTCGCTCGACCACCGACCGATTCGAGTAACAAGTCAGTGTTTGCTTCACTCGCCCTTTTTAAAATTTCAAAATTTATTTTGAAAATCAGTGACATAAGTCTCAAGCGCATTTAGTTTTAGTCCGTTTATCTCGGTCTAGTTGAAATAATATGTAGGGTAGATGCAATGATGCTAGATTAGTGCATGCGTAGATACGATTTCGGAGCGCCGCCCCCCGTTCCTCGCGCCCTAGGCTGCAGCCTAATTAGCCTAAGGGTTAATCAGGCCCATGTCATAGAGTGAAATTACACGGCCATTCACTTATTGGGACTCACGTCAAACCTGTCTGTGTACAATTTGAGTATTACACGAAGCATCCCAGTAGGACCGGTAAGCTTACAGAAGTACTGAAATCAGCACTTACTGTTAAGGGGAAGGCCTTACCACACCCCTTTCATAAGTCCTTATATTTACACACGATGTCATAGGAGGTAAGGCCTTACTTTAGTACTTACCTTAGAGTACTTATAGAACTGCTCATCTGTAAGGGGTATAGTAAGGCAGCAAATGGAACATTGCAAAAAGAAATAATCATGGGCGCCTGTGGATATGTGATCCGGAACCGAAATGCTTTTATTTTGTTCATCTTTTACAAATGACTTTTTTTCCAACCCCGAGAGTGGCTTTACCTAAGCAGTCCCCCAACTAAATTCTCCATTTCTCCAAAGCTGCTTGTCCTCCGTATCGAATGAGAGCAATTGTTATTGTCGCATTTTATGTCGACGAATATATTTGCCCGTTTTCTTTTTTTCTATAAAATTTATGAAAACTCCAGGAAAGCTCCCTTGAGTCATCGGGCAGATCGTCACTTGTTTGGGTATAATTCTGGACTACACCTTACCATCTGCCTTCTCTTGTAAATGGGGTTTGTAAGGGCTCATCTAGCACCAAGAAAATAAGGAGTACCCCTTACCAGATAAGTACTTATTTCAGTGCTCCATCGGTAAGGCCTTCGTAGAATTCCTACTGGGATCTAAATTTCTACCTCTTTTCCGTGTAACATAGTAAATGTATATGTAGTTGTGTATAACAGTGTCATTCCCCGAGAACAAAGTTATGCTTGTGTTAGTGTAATTTGCGGTGAGACCGAAAAATGTTTGGGTTTACAAGCGAGGCTCAACACATACCCTTCCCTGCCCTCCCTTGTCTAAAAACCGGTTTATTGGAAGTGATTGGAAAGTGAGTCTTGGAAAGTGATAGGCCGTGTAATTTGGCTGATAAATATCCCAAAGTAGTGAGTAGGTAGATTTTTCCCCTCAAGTGCATGGAACCCAGAGCTCAGGGTTTACACGAAGGTAGCTAAAAAATAGAATGCGCAATTAAAGTAATGCGCAATTAGTCACTAGACAAAGGACTGACATTATGTATTGTTGCAAGGGCAAATGCATGCCTGGAAAAATAAATAAGGGTAGTGCAAGTTTTAAGAAAGTAGTAGAAATACACTCATTTCGCAAGTCGGTCGCGGCCACGGGTTGATGAATATTTTCTCGAGTAATTTAAAAAAAAGCGATATTAATTGTTACTAGTTGGGATGCCCGTTACCGAAATTCGGTCACAAAAACAATAAATATATGAAATTCACGATTTCCAAGTATTTCCACGATTTCATTAGTATTTCTAGTATTTTCGCGAGGCGATCTAAAATCGACATTCGAGCGTCCCCGTCGTTGTCTTGGCATTTCGAAAAGAAAACGCGGAAAAAAACGTAAGTACTCACCGATAAATTGCACTCAAAATTGTAGTTAACTGTTTGGAATGACAAAAATACAACTCAGATTCCGAGAACCATACGAAAACGAATAAAAATTAAGCAGAATAACATTCAAAGCACACTTAAATTAATCAATTAAAATTTCTACACAAAAGAGTATAAAAAAATGCACGCACAAAGTGACCGAGTTTTTTATGTCAGTGTTAGCCGCCAAAAATCCACACAAACGCTTGTTTTCTCGGTTTCTCCTCATTCGCTTCACTGAAACGGCATTTGTGTCAATCGTAAGCTACTCAGCTCTTCGTTGATGCTCACAAAAAATTCAAATTTTCCAACGGCTTTTTAAAATTCGAAAAATTAAAATCGCTATAACTTTTTTATTCGTGAATCGATTTCGTTGAAATTCCTTATTACAAAACTATGCCATAAAAAGAACATTTTCCGAAAATTTAAACGAAATCGGTCCGCGAACAAAAAAGCCTTAGCGTGTACAAACTTTTTGTTTGCCTATTAATATATAAGATTTCACCCTTATTGTTATTTTTGCACTTAACTTTTAATATAAAATTGGGGGTGCATACAAAACTGCGCAACGTAATTAAAAAAAACTTCAGGACTTATTTCCGCGTCTACCGAATTTAAAAACCAGACAAAATTTTTTTCGTCAATTTCACAATCGCACTGAATCGTTTTAACAAAATCCATATAATTTAGATGCGAGGTATCATTATTAAATTATTGCTTTTTATAGAGATAATTTTTTTATTATCTTTTTCTTCTTCGATGGCTCTCCAGCCCAATTCGAGCCTTGCCCTCCATCAGGTTCTTCCCCCAGACGTCTCTCTGCTACGCAGCTTGTCTCCAGTTTCGCATCGGCCTTGACATTATCTTCCCACCTTAACCGTGGTTTGCCAACTGGTCTTTTGCCATTTGGTAGTAGATACAGGGCTTTTTTTGGTATCCTTGAGTCATGGATTCTTTAGACATGGCCGGCCCAACGTAAACGTAGTAGTTTGGCATGAGTCGAAACCTTGCCTTCTTTGTATAAGTCGTACAATTCGTGATTGTAGCGTATTCTCCGTGCATTGCCTTCATTGATTGGGCCGTATATCCTTCGGAAAACCTTCCTCTCAAATATATCCAATTTGTCTGCGGATTTCTGGGAGATACTCCATGCTTCACATCCATACGTAGCTACTGTACGTATGATGGTTTTGTAGATTCTTATATTAGCTTTTCTGTGGATGTCTCTGGATTTCCTTACTGGCAGTAGTGAGAAGTATGTTCTGTTCGCGGCGTTTATTCTTCTTTGTACGTCTATCGTTTCATCGTTGTCTTCGCTGACTGTGGACCCCAGGTAGTTAAATTGGTTTACCCGTTCAAAGTTATATTCCCCCTAGGTGGTATTGTGTTTTTTTTTATAATTCTACTGTAATATAAATACCTTCATACAGCATTATTACAGAATGTAACACAACAATTATGCACTTATATGCTACTTCATATCTATACATGTAAAACATTTTTATTATGAATATTTAGAAAACACATGCACAATTTTCTTTGCTAGTGCAATACATACGATAACTTAGTGAACGAGCCTAGTTGTGTGTTCCGGAATTCCCGTTAATTTTGCATGGCGTAATATTTTGTTGAGGAGTCCCAGCTCTACTTTCCAGTTCTGTATTCCGTTGGATATATTTCGGAAAGTAGGTAATAAATGTTGATCCTTTTAGCTTTTTCAAAAAAAAAAGCTAAAGGCGTCCGTCCGGTCCGTCTGTCTGTCTGTCCGTCTGTGTCCATCTCTGAAAGTACTGCCGCTACAGACTTGGGCCATATCTCAAATTGTAGCTCTTGATCAAGAGACCTAAAACCGGAAGTACTTATATTTAACGACAAAAAAGAGATTTCTAATAAAGTACATTATATCGGTAGCCTAGAGCTAAGGTGTTGGAATCCTATCCCGGGGAACCAAACCAAGTTGAATCCTCGGCCGCGCAATGGTGAGATATTTTATTTTTTTTACTTCGGTGGAACATGTTTTGAATCTATCACAAATTATACTATTTAATAATGATACTCAGGAGAAAATAAACATTCACTTAATTAAAAGTGAAAAAAATCATTTTCTTGATTTTTTATGGCTCTTCGGCGGCTTTATAAATCATTAAAAAATTTCGCGGAAATAATATAAAGTCTGAAGTGTTATTCAACAGAAACAATACCATAAAAAAACGTAATTAGTGGCTAGTCTCTAGGCACAACATCCCACTAGTGTTGTATCAATGCAATGACTTTGTTAATTTACACTGAATAGATTTTATCTATCAAATGGATACGAAAGTTGTGTTACCACATTTGATATATTTACAAAAAAAATACTTTTGATACATTTAGAGAATTATATTTCAAAAAATTTCGGGAGAAAATGTTTTTTATAAATTGAATATATCAGCGACATACCATTTTTATATAAATAATATTCAATAAATCAAACATATAATAATGGACTGCTCATCAGCAATTATTCCCATACAAACCGATGGCACCAAAAAGGTATAGTCGCTCACTCATCCATAAGCCCCCAAACTGACAGAAGCACTCAGAAATAAAATCAATTAGAAAAAAATAGACGGGTATAGTGATGTTTATATCTTTTGCTCTTTTCCCCATAAGCCCCCGGATTTTGACATACAGAATGTCAGTTGCTAAGACAGGCGTTAAGAACTTAAATCAGATACACATAAAATTTGCAAATTAATAAAAAAAAGGCATTTTAAAAGGTGAAAAAGTGAAAATAGTGTTTATTAATTTTTTTAAACAAAATATTTGTGTTGTTTTAATGTTTTAAGTACGTATTTAAAAAAATGTAAATTTCAAAAGTGATTCCGGTGTTTACATGGAGTGAAAAAAGGTTTTTAGCCTATGGAACAAATTGGTGCCATGAAAAATTTCTCATAAGCAGTCCATTCTATATGTCAGTGGGTGAGACCGAAAAATGTTTGGGTTTACAAGTGAGGCTCAACACATACCCTTCCCTGCCCTCCCTTGTCTAAAAACCGGTTTATTGGAAGTGATTGGAAAATGAGTCTTGGAAAGTGATAGGCCGTGTAATTTGGCTGATAAATATCCCAAAGTAGTGAGAAGGTAGATTTTCCCCCTCAAGTGCGTGGAACCCAGAGCTCAGGGTTTACAGACAGGTAGCTAAAAAAATAAAATGCGCAATTAAAGTAATGCGTAATTAGTTTCTAGACAAAGGACTGGCATTATGTATTGTTTCAAGGGCAAATGCATGCCTGGAAAAATAAATAAGGGTAGTGCAAGTTTTAAGAAAGTAGATGAGTTGATGAATATTTTCTCGAGTAATTTTTAAAAAAAAGCGATATTAATTGTTATTTCACCCTTATTGTTATTTTTGCACTTAACTTTTAATATAAAATTGGGGTGCATAAAACTGCGCAACGTAATTAAGAAAAACTTCAGGACTTATTTCCGCGTCTACCGAATTTAAAAACCAGACAAAATTTTTTTCGTCAATTTAACAATCGCACTGAATCGTTTTAACAAAATCCACATAATTTAGATCCGAGGTATCATTATTAAATTATTGCTTTTTATAGAGATAATTTTTTTATTATCTTTTTCTTCTTCGATGGCTCTCCAGCCCAATTCGAGCCTTGCCCTCCATCAGGTTCTTCCCCCAGACAGGCCTTGACATTATCTTCCCACCTTAACCGTGGTTTGCCAACTGGTCTTTTGCCATGTGGTAGTAGATACAGGGCTTTTTTTGGTATCCTTGAGTAGACGTAGTATAGTTTGGCATGAGTCGAAAACTTGCCTTCTTTGTATAAGTCGTACAATTCGTGGTTGTAGCGTATTCTCCGTGCATTGCCTTCATTGATATCCTTCGGAAAATCTTCCTCTCAAATATATCCAATTTGTCTGCGGATTTCTGGGAGATACTCCATGCTTCACATCCATACGTAGCTACTGTACGTATGATGGTTTTTTAGATTCTTATTTTAGCTTTTCTGTGGATGTCTCTGGATTTCATTACTGGCAGTAGTCAGAAGTATGTTCTGTTCGCGGCGTTTAATCTTCTTTGTACGTCTATCGTTTCATCGTTGTCTTCGCTGACTGTGGACCCCAGGTAGTTAAATTGGTTTACTCGTTCAAAGTTATATTCCCCCTAGGTGGTATTGTGTTTTTTTTATTATAATTCTACTGTAATATAAATACCTTCATACAGCATTATTACAAAATGTAACACAACAATTATGCACTTAATAGCTACTGCATATCTATACATGCAAAACATTTTTATTATGAATATTTAGAAAACACATGCACAACTTTCTTTGCTAGTGCAATACATACGATAACTTAGGGAATGAGCCTAGTTGTGTGTTCCCGAATTCCCGTTAATTTTGCATGGCGTAATATTTTGTTGAGGAGTCCCAGCTCTACCCAGTAGAGAATGGAAGCCTTCCAGCTTCGATTCAGTACACTTTCCTTCGAATGCTTAATGTCAATTTTCTAGATCGAATCATCCCTTCTTTTAAGGGTAAGTATCCTCGAGATTACTTAAAAAGAAGGTTAACTTCAAATTGCGTTTTAAGGAAAACGTTATTAGATATTAAATTTTTTTATTTTTTACATTAAATGTATCTACATCATTTATACAAAAAAAACAATTTTTGTTTTTTTTTAATTATTTAATTTTATGGTTAAAGATCTATCACTAAATTATATTATTTAATAATGATACTCAGGAGAAAATAAACATTTACTTAATTAAAAGTGAAAAAATATCATTTTCTTGATGGCTCTTCGGCGGCCTTTCATATGTAGTCCAGTCAAAATAGACGAAAAAACGCCATAATTGGAAGATAATTCGGAAGTTGCTGAAAATTGGAACAGCCCTTAAAAACATTATTATACATAAGCTGTAGAGACTGCCACGCGATTGGACGACTGCAAACTTTTTTATTCAAGGTCAAAGGGTCAAAATATCAGTTTTTTGCAAATATATGCTAAACCGTACGTCTTATCAGAAAATTGTTCTTACAACGTTTGTAGATTAGGCGATTATCTACAAAAAAATATATTATACATTTTCTCGTAGGAATTGCCATTTCTGAGATATTGTGGTTTTAATAAGTTAAAATACTCATATTCTATCATTCCCGACTTGTAAAAGTCATCAGAAATTTAATAAATCCTTTGTTGGAGTACGCGGCTAATATTTTCAGGGGTGATTTCTGACCTTGAATAAAAAAGTTTGCAGTCGTCCAATCGCGTGGCAGTCTCTACAGCTTATGTATAATAATGATTTTAAGGGCTGTTCCAATTTTCAGCAACTTCCGAATTATCTTCCAGTCAAACCTCTAATTTGACTGGACTAATGGCTCTTCGGCGGCTTTATAAATCATTAAAAAATTTCGCGGAAATAATATAAAGTCTGAAGTGTTATTCAACAGAAACAATACCATAAAAAAGCGTTATTAGTGGCTAGTCTCTAGGCACAACATCCCACTAGTGTTGTATCAATGCAATGAATGTGTTTTGGATAACATTGGTCCAGGGAACAGGTGGTAAAAAGCTAATAATAGTAGCGAAAATACGTTTTTTACGTTTCAGGTACGAACAAAATGTTGTTTTGGAAAACAAAATCATTGAAATCGGTCAACAGGTTTTTGCAGAAACTTTCAAAAACCGTTAGACATGGCCATTTTTTGACATTTAATTAAAGGGTATGGCGGAATAACGTTGTTGAGTACCGTATATGAGATATTCTCCGCTATCCTACAAAACAGGATGGCCCTATACGCCAGAAACATCATAGGCCTGTACCAGTGAGGCCTCAGCCCAGGCAAACCAACCACTGATCAGTTTTTCACCTTGAGGCAGGCTTTGGAAAAATGTCTAGACTTTCAAAACTCAATTCAACCCCTTCATAGACTTAAAAGCTGCCTATGATAGCATAACCAAAGTATAACTCTACAAAGCCATGAGAGAATTCGGCATCGCCAACCCACTGACAACACTATGTAGGTTGACCATGACCAATATGACAAGCCAAGTAAAGGTATCCGGAACACTGTCCAGACGAATCAACATCTATAATCAAACATATAAACATATAAAATCAAAATAATTTATAATATTATTAAATACACAAATCTAAGAAAAGTCATAATATTTTTATAAAATATTAAATAAAATTTAAAGGGAAAATCTTATGAAGAATTGATGCAACAGGTCATTTTGACCGGTCGGTAGTTCTAGTGTTAAGGCGATCAACTTTGTTTTTACATTCACGGTGTTTTTTCATGTTTATTTACGAAAAAAATGTTGAAAATATAATGTTCTGTGTATAAATAAATACATATATTATGAAATTATTATTAAAAATATAGATGTAGAAAACCACTTTTCTTATTCACTTTTCCTTTCACACTTTTCTGCACTTATATGTTTAATAATAATTTCATAATCAATTAATTAATGACTTTAAAATCACTTTTAATTAAATAATAAGCATATTTTTCCTTAATAAACACGAAAAAAATCACCGCGAAAGTAAAATAAATTGATTACCTTAACAATTAACACACTTAAAACACACTAAATCACTAATATTTTTGAATTTTTGTTATTAAATCACTAAAGAACTAATCACTGATAATCCATGTATAGTTTAAAGTAATAAAATACAATGTTTTTCCACTTTTGACCACAAAAATATAACGAAAACAATCCCGAGCCTATTCTGCGCCATATAAATTCTAACCAAATGTCAGATTTTTTGGACCGACTTCAGCTATGGTTGTATTAGTTCAAGATATAACTTCATGGCCCTAGCCACAATACGAGTGGTGAGCGGCAAAGTAGCAAATACTAAAGTGCCTCTTTCCTTATCGTAGCCGAGGCCTTACACAACATGGGGAAGAACTGTAATATCGTCTGCTTCTTTGCCACAGAAAATCAATGTGAAAACTCCAACATATTTAATCGAATTGAACTCACACTCACGCAAAGGTTTGCGTAGATACAGTACAATCAGAACCTGAGCTAAACGCAGCTTCTTCGGAACCGAACAGTGGATTATGAGAAGTCGAAGATAGAGACATTTTCTGTATCCACTGCAATCTCTTTGTTTTCTTGATTTCGTTTTCTGGTAACCTACTCTGGCTTCGAGCAATGTTAAATCTACTCTTAGAATTTTGCTTCGGAGTTTCGTTTTTGACTCTTCTTAAAATATGAGTTTTCGATTATTTTATATTGAGTCAAGAAAAAAGAGATCGAAGATGAAGTTTCTCTTTGTCTATTGTGAGGTGGCAGGCGGTACCTATATATTGAATTTAAGCTGATAACTTTGTAGCTTCCATTATATTTTTTAAGATTCTCTTTAATGATGATCCTTTTAGAGAATATTTTTATGAATCCTTACTAATATTATAAATGCGAAAGTAACTCTGTCTGTCTGTCTGTCTGTCTGTCTGTCTGTCTGTCTCTCTGTCTCTCTGTCTGTCTGTCTGTCTGTCTGTCTGTTACGCTTTCACGCCTTAACCACTGGACCGATTTTGATGAAATTTGCTACAGACATAGTTTATACCTTGGAGACGGACATAGGCTACTTTTTATGGAGAAAAAAAGGGTTGAAGGGGGTGAAATGGGGTTCGATAAGTTGTAAGGGGATTTTTTTTTCTTTACTTTTTTTTCTATTGTATAAAAAGTAACTGACTGACAGACAACGCACAACCTAAACCGCTAGAGCTAAAGGGCTGAAATTTTGACAGTGCATCCCTATAATGGCGTGGATATCCACTAAGAAGCGATTTTTCGAAATTCATACCCTAAGGGGGTCAAATGGGGTTTACGCAAACCGCTGGAGCTAAAGGGCTGAAATTTTGACAGTGCATCCCTATAATGACGTGGACATCCGCTAAAAAGCGATTTTTCGAAATTCATCCCCTAAGTGGGTGAAATGGGGTTTATCCAAACCGCTAAAGCTGTAGGGCTGAAATTTTGACAGTGCATCCCTATAATCACGAAGAAATTAATGACTCGAAATTCACTTTACTTAATATTCATTTGTGATTGCTTCATAATTGCTTGCACCCACGTAAATAGGCGAACAAACTTAACGAACGTTCGTCAAACCCTAAAATGTCACTTCCATTGATGACATAAACATGCCAATCTCTGCTTCAAAACTTGCAGATTTGTTGAGCAAAGGTGATATACCCAGCAATTTGTTTACCATATTTATTAAAAAAATGCAATATAATAAACCCTTTTTAAGGATAATAACAGCTGAGTTTTTTATTTTTATTTTTTTTTTTTGAAGGAAAACATTGCACATAATAAACAGTTTTTTTATTTCAAGGCGTTGCAAGGCACGCGGGTTTTATGCTAGTTGTAAATATTTTCGAGTACGGGTTGCCTGAAGTATTTTTTTGCAAGAAGAATGTAATGATGGTTGTTGGGTTATAGGGGGTGTATGTTGTAGGGGTATAGGGGGTGTATGCGAGGTATGCAGGGTTTTATTAGTACTACTTTTTTAGATTTTTAGCAAATGGGGTTGTATGAAAAATTAAATTATATCATATTAGTAGTTGCAGTTTTCAATGATTTTTTTGGCGCTTTAATTATCAACAGAATCTGAAAAATGGCGCAAAACACCCTCTAGCAGCGAAACTATTTCGAAAAAATTGACGAAAATGTGCAAAAATTCACGATATTCGATTCCATTTTTTTTTTTTTTCACTTTTTTCAAGCTTAAAAATGTTTCTTGTTCATAAAAATGCATAAAAGAACCTACATTTAAAAATAAGAAAGAACCTCATACTAAGCGATGCACAAAACAATTGGGCAATCAATTTTCAAATTTGAAGTCAATTTTTCGCACTTATGTAAATAAGATATTTTGACTTGAAATTTTAACTAGTTATTGTTCACATTATAAAGTACAATTTCTGAAAAATCCATGAAAGTTCATTGCAAAAATACGGAGTTATAACCAAAAAACTAAAATTAAGCATTTTTTAAGTTTTTTTATGTACAAATAATAATTTCATATTGTAATCGCTGATAGACAATATTATGACGAACAGTTTTTATAACAATTTCTAATGTTTTATTCTTTTGATTCCACAATATGTTGTTTTTAACTTCCCAGTATAGGAAGTTATTGTAATCGGTCCGAAAATCGAAATCGAAATTTTCGACGTATTTTCATCTTTCAAGGTCCCAGGAGCATTTTAAGCAAAAAATTGGGAGTGTGTGCGTACGTATGTGGTCATTTTTTCCTGCACGATATTGCGCGAACCAAAAAAGATATCGTCTTCGTTGAGGTGTCGTTCGAAGCGTATTAACCGAAATATGATCTGAAAAGATATTTATAAAATTCGGTCGAGCCGTTTTTTTGCTTAAGCGGCGTAAGAGATTTTTGTACCTGTCCGATATCGCCCGAACCCCGAAAGATATTGACTTACTTGAGGTGCTGTTCGTAGCGTATTAGGGACAATATAATCTGAAAAGATTTTTATATTCGGTCGAGCGGTTTTTTGGTTTAAATGACATAAGTGATTTTTGTACCTGCATTATATCGCGCGAACTATAAAAGATATCGAGTTAGTTGACGTGCCGTTCGAAGAGTATTAACCAAAATATGATCTGAAAAGCTTTTCATAAAATTAGGTCGAACCGTTTTTTTTTTTTTTTTGTTTAAACGACGTTTATGATTTTTGTATCTGCACGATACCGAAAAAAGAATATTAACGAACAAATGCTCTGAAAAAAATTTCATAATATTCAGTCGGGCCTTTTTTGTTTAAATAGAAAAACTTCGGCTAATTGTCAGAGAGACCTTAAATTGACAAGTTTTGCTAATATCTAATAATCTCGATGGAATGAGGCCCGTTCTAAACGAAGTGATCTTTTTTGGGTCCTGCTCAGCGATAGCCTTCGAACAAAACATCACTTGTCAAAATCCGACAACCTTTCAAAATCGTGCTAAAATTTCGTTACTCTTTACAAACAGCGCGAATTTTTCAAACCTTGGATTAGCAGTTTTTGACGGGGAATTGTTTTCTACACGTGATACAGTTTCAGAAAATTGCGGTTTCATCCCGGGATTTCCAGTAGTTACCGCAAAATTGGTTATTTTTAGTCAAGTCTGAAAAGTACTTAACAGTTAGAGTTTTGCTAATATCTCCGGAAAGCTTTGGAATTTCTAAATGACGTCATTCGCTTCTCAGTTTGTCAATGGCGCTTCAGCCCAATTTGAATACCCGCTTTAGTGCAGCGAACGAAATACGAAGGAAATGTTTGTTTGCTAACGTTCAGGAAAAACAAATTCTCTAGACAAATCTTGCTGATTTACCACTGTTATAGTTATTTCAACTAGCTTCTCTCAGGATTGCTTTGTCATCAGTTCTGAAACTAGCAAATTTTCCAATAGTGCTAAACGTATAGGTATTTTGTAAGAAGTCAGTTTATTCCATCTTCGTTCATCTTACTGGGAAGTTAATCGTGTGGACCGAAGGGGTCAAACCCACATCCCAACTAGTTCAGTTTTTTTAGTTAAAGCCTTCGATACTTTTAATTTTATCGTTCGCCTTGCGCATTGCTTCCCTTATCCTGAACCTTACGAACCGCCACAGGTGGAGAGAGCAGATTCGAGAGGCCAGGACCGGATGTCGGCTATAGAGCCTTTAAAGAAGAAGAAGAACAATGCGAATAGCGATATGCTTTGAACAGAAATCAGTTGCGATCTGAAACTATACGTTAGAACAGTATAATAAAACATTGCCACACGAAGAATAATACAAAGAGATCGGAACAGAAGTTTGCGAGAAAAAGCTCGCTTGTCACTGGAACAGTAAAAGACCAAAGAGACTAATCCTACTGTTGATCTCATTTCATGATTCTACCGTGTCACCACCAAATTAGCAGCAATTAAAAAATCCAGAAACCAGCTACACAAACGAAATTTCGGTTGAGCGGACTTCCTTCGGTCAGATTTGAAGAGAACCTACACGACCAATTTCGCAATGGAATGGGCAATTGATGTTTTGATAATAAATGAACAATAATAATGGTCAAGAAAAGAAAGCATTTAAACCATTAAAATATAATAAAAAAAATTTTTATCAATACACAAAAAATCAAAATTTCATATCAAATGTGATTTTATTTCTATTTTTCCAAATTAATACCACTACCACTATGCAATTTGTAGAAAAACCAGAAATTTTAAATTTGCATCTATATTTTTTATTTATCGTGGCACCGAAAAGTAATATTTCATTTAAAGATAAGCACTCGAGAGTTATGGCCTTAGCAAAAACAATTCCCAGCAACAACAATATTAAGGCATATTTATGAAAAGCCATATTGAATGGTCTATAAAATATTTCACTTATGGTCACCAACCACCCCTGTTCCAAAAATGAAGGTAATTGAGATGTATAACTTGCTCTCCTTGATGGGAGATATTGTTGGCCATTTATGAACTGATTTACGAGTGTCCGAAGGTTTTTCGTATTTTTTTAAATATTTTTTGTATGTGGGGTATGAAATCTGTAGGCATGATGGAAAAATATTTGGCAGTATATCAATAAGCCATTTCCTAAGATATATGATAAGACACGTGTTGAGTTTTTATTGTTAGCCTTAATAAACCCAACAAAAAATATCTTTAGATTGAAATGTTTGAGAATATAGAGTTGGATTGTAAAAGAGAATTACTAAAACAGAGATATTTTGAATCGATTCGTATTTAACTTTGTTTATAAGCCTCAGTGATAACCTTTTGTGCTGCAAGAGCAGTCATGAAGTTTAGCCGTTTCCAAGCAAAATTATTGCCGATACACTTAATTCGATAGAGCGGTAGAGGTAGCCAACTATATGTAGGAATAGATTCATGGAAATCATTCACATATTTAACTAGTTGGGATGTTGGTTTTTTGACCCCTTCGGTCCACACCATCAACTTCCCAGTATGATGAACGTAGACGGAACAAACCGTCTTCTTAAAAAATAGTAATACGTCTAGCACTGGTGGGAAATTAACTAGTATCAGAACTGGTGACAAAGTAATCCTGAGAGAAGCTAGTTCAAATAACTATAATAGTGGTTAATCTAAAAAAAAATTCTAGAGGATTTGTTTTCAATGAACGTTAGCGAACAAACATTTCCTTCGTACTTCGTTCGCTGCACTAAAGCGGATGTTCGAATTCGTATTGAAGCGCCGCTGATAAACTGGGAAGAGAATGATTTAATTTGAAAACTCCAAAGCTTTCCGGAGATAGTACTTGTCAGACTTGACCAAAAAGAATAAATTTTTCGGTAACTACTGGAAATCCCGGGATGAAACCGCAATTTCCTGAAACTATATCACGCGTAGAAAACAATTCCCCATCAAAAAAGTGCTAATTCAAGGTTTAACAAATTCGTGATATTTTTAAAGTGTAACGAAATTTTTAAACGATTTGAGTGTCGAATATTGACAAGTGATGTATTTTGGAAAGCTATCGCTGAGCAGAATCCAAAAAAGACCACTTTGTGTGGCTCATTCCACCGAGTTTTTTAGATATTAGCAAAACTTATCAATTTAAGGTTTTTCTGACACTTACTCAAAATTTGTCTAAGTCGATATCTTTTATGGTTTGCGCGATATCGTGCAGGTACACTGTCGTTTAGACTAAAAAACGGGTCGACCGAATATTATAAAAATCTTTTCAGATTATATTTTCGCTAATACGCTTCCAACGGCACCTCAACTACGTCGATATCTTTTGTGGTTTAGACGATATCGTGCAGGTTCAAAAATCACTTATGTCATTTAAGCCAAAAACGGCTCGACCAAATTTTATAAAAATCTTTTCAGATCATATTTCCGTTAATACGCTTCGAACGAGACCTCTACGAAGTCGTTATCTCTTTTGGTTCGTGCGATATCGTGCATGAAAAAATGACCACATACGGAAGTTAAAAATGTCCACTCTTTTATGTTATTGATTTAAAAATTATAATTATAAGCATAAGAAATTCACGCGCTGCAAACGCAGGTCTACTTTGACTTCCTTGATCAGAGTGCCTCTGTGCTGGCTGACTTCAAACATTCCAGTTCCGAATTGGATTCTTTCTTCTTTTATAACTTTCCAGCGGGGAATTGAAGCGCTTTTGAACAGATTCTAAAGCGCTAAAAAGAAATGCCAACGCGCTTCTTATTCATATCCCAATTCCTTTCCTTTTAATACAGGCATCTCATCAAAACCAAGCGCTTATATATATTTTTTTTATGTGATAGACTAGAGTTTTAAGGAAAGCCCTTTGTACTGTGAAAATTTTTTTTCCTATAGAGTGCAATGTCGAACAGCAGCGCTAGTCGGTAGACAGAGAGAAGTGAAGGAAAGAACTACCACAACCTAGCCGCGATATTTGTTGAAATCCACTTCGTGCAGTTTCGGAACTAACCTCCGTTCCTATCTCTTTTGCATCTGCCATCGCTCCGCTCTCTAGCACACTTCACGTAGCTGTTGCATATGCGAGAAATGCTGTTCTACACGGAACAAATATTCCTCTCCCGACAACTCACTGGTATCGCCGGAGAACCGTAAGTTCCAAGCTGGAACAGGTGATCTCCTTTTGTTGGTAAAAGTTGACGTCTCCATACATACCACCGAATGCTCGGCTTGGGCCGGAGAATGATTCGAATTGGTACGCGTGAGCAGGGGGTTCTCCGCAACTCTCTGTTGGACGCTAAGCCTCTCTTCTTCTAATCTTAATTGTGCTACTTGGTCCGCGATTGACATGACCGGCTCGTCTGGAGTCACGTTTTCGTTCCTCGATGGGGCTGGTACTCCTTCCTCATCGCGGTACTGCTTGGCCCCACGACGAACCGTAAACGTTCATGGTGGTGCACTACTAAAATCGAAAACAAAGACGCAAAAATAAAAAATCCAGCCAGTCATGGCATGTCCGACATACCGAAAACAATTTCTCTAAATTTCAAGAAAATAATGTCCGTGCAGAACATATGAGGGCCTATAAGCCTGCGTTGGGCGCCATTTGTTATGTAACCTAGGGTTGATGGCCCGAAGAGATCAACTGCCGATCCACACACACAAAAACACAAAAATTTGGACACAAAATAAAAATCACCTGAAAATACGTAAGACAGTACCCCGGGCCTTCACGGTTGGGGCTGCTCGCCGGGGGGGGGGGGTCGTGGAGTGGGGGAGACTCCAGAGGTGCAGTCTAAATTATGAAATGCATCACCAGATAGAAGCACCTCCCTTCATGGCCGCCTATATCATTCGAGTCGGATACCTGAAATCAACTTCCGGTCCCCCGCTAAGGATTCATGACCCTAGCCTTCCATCATGTCCAATCTAAACAATGGTAAATTCATTTTTAAGAGCCAGTATTTTAATTCTTTTAAAAGAGTATTTTTATTTATCTTTCTTCAGTGTTTTTAAAACGTTTATTAGCTCGCTTTCTTGTCTGTCTGTTTGTCCGGCACAAATCTTGCAATCGATTTTTCGAATACTTCCAGTTATCCAATCACCCTAAAATTTTGCACACAGCCTAAGCTCCGATGACAATGCAATATGGTATATATACCTTTAGATCTTTGGAGGCCGTGTCAGGGGGGCGGATTGAAATATTCTACACAACCCCTTCGACATGGGTATCAAATGAAAGGGTATGATAAGTAGAACACCATAACCAATACAGTATACTCAATATATCGTTCGGTCTATGGCGGCTATCTCAAGAGGGCGGATTACCATTTTACTCACAACACCCAAAACATGGGTATCAAATGAAATGGTATGATAAGTAGAACACCATTATCAATATAGCATACTCAATTTATCGTGTGGTCCATGGCGGCCATCTCAATAGGGCAGATTACCATTTTCTTCACAACGCCCTCGACATGGGTGTGAAATGAAAGGGCATCATTCCGGCACTTCTTCAGAAGGGCCTTGATCTGATCCTCAACAACCTGGTCTGCCTCTTTAGAGCCAGCTTCAATTAGGGATACATTCCAACCATCTGGAGGAAAATCGTAGTGGTTTTATCCCGAAACAGGGCAACAGACCCCCATGCTTGCAGATCGTGACATTTCTTCTATCCTAGGTGTCTCCACCATTAGTGTAAAGGCTATTAAGGGGTGCCCTCAAGGTGGAGTCTTATCCCCGTTACTCTGGTCACTAGTTGTGGATGAACTCTTGGTCAAACTATCTGAATCTGGTTTCGATGTCATCGCTTACGCAGATGATCTTGCCATCATTGTCTCTGGGAAATTTGATTTGACCATTACAGAGGTCATGAGAACGGCACAGCGAGAAAGATGGTGTACCAAGGAGGGTCTGTCAATCAACCCAAATAAGGCTGTCCTGGTACCTTTTTCCAAACGCTACAAATAAGTGGACCTAGGTCCTATCTGTATCCAGGATACCACAGTTGAGTACTCAGACTCAGTCAAATATTTTGAAGTAAATTTAGACAAGAGGCTGAAATGGAACGCTCAGCTTGACTACGTCATCAGCAAAGCCACAAGGGCCATATGGACCTGCAAAAGGCTTCTGGGTAAAACATGGGGTCTTACACCACAAATGATGTACTGGATGTACAATACGATCATTAAACCTGTTGTCACTTATGCTGCTATAGTTTGGTGGCCCAACACCAACGACGATCCTCAAGTGCAGCAAGCTGCAACGGCTTGCTTGCCTCTCCATTACCGGAGCTATGTGGACCTGTCCCACAGCTGCAATGGAAGCAATCATTGCATTGACCCCTTTGCATCCCTTCATATGGAAATCCGCCGCCATAAGTGCCTTGAGACTTCAGATCTCATCCAACTGTCCCCATACAGTCAAAGGACACATGGATATCCTTAAAAATATCCCAAGCATTTCCATCTGCCGCGTGTCCGACCATATGGTTTGACAACTGCTGAGTGGGAGGAAATTATTCTTCCTGGGATCCAAAACATCTCCACTGGTTTACTGACGGGTCAAAGATGGAACATGGCACAGGGGCTGGTATCACAGGATCCAACTCCAAAGTCTCGATTGCAATGGGTAAGTGGCCCTCTGTTTTCCAGACTGAAATACATGCCATTGCGACCTGCGCTAGGCTCAACCTTAAGAAAGGTCTGAAAGGCGGCAACATTAAAATATTTTCTGACAGCCAAGTTGCCATCAAGGCAAGGCGTCTCAACGTGGAAGTTTTCTTCCAAAATAGTAGCAGGGTGTTTTGACGTACTCCAGAGCCTGACCAGAAGAAACGAGGTCACGCTCTGCTAGGTCCCCGGACACTGGGGTATCGAGGGAAATGAGGCTGCAGACAGCCTTGCGAGGGAGGGGTCTGTGACATTATTCCAGGGCCCAGAACTAGCATCTCTTGGTCCACCTCCAAGTCCTTGATAGAGGAGAGGATTAAGAGAATAAACCTAGCCTATTGGGAGTCAGTCCCAGGTCTTAGACAGGCTAAAGATCTCATAAGACCCTTTGCATTAAGGGGCACTGTTACTCTAAACAGAGCGGACCTAAGACTGCTGGTGGGTTATCTCACTGGCCATGTAGAACTGCGATACCACCTCCACATCCTAGGACTGTCTCAGGAGACAGAATGCCGACTTTGCTTGGAAGGCGACGAGACTTCCACACATATTCTTTGTGAATGTCCTGCTATGATCTGGATTAGAAGAAGAACGTTTATCAGAGAGTTCTTCAGCTCTGCCCAAGTCTGGTCTTCATCAATTAAAGACCTTCTTGCCTTCATTCGGAAGGCCGATAGTCTGTTCCGCTAGTGGAGTACGTACACAATAGGCCTAACTTGGGCGCAGTGTCCGCCATATGGGTTGCCCCCTCATTCCTTATAGTAATAAATAGTGATGAGCCAAAAGTCTTGCCATCTTGATCTTTCACTCTTCTGAGGTCCTGTCTTGTCTTGCTCTAGCTTTGGTTATGATAAATGTGCAAGCAAAGGCAAAACTGCAAGAACAGCCTTGCTCATCACTAGTTTCAATCATGGCCCATCCTTTACTTTTACTCGGCAGGTTTTGGACAGGAGTAACCAATAACTGGTAAATTCGATGGGATGATGATTAAATGCCGCCATTAAAGCAAAAGATGGTCCCACGAAATACTAATGCCTGTATTTCATATCTATAGGTAATAGAATTCTTGGATATTGTCTGTCTGTATACTACCTTTTGTTGCATATATGTATGTACATAACAACTAAATATATGTATATACATGAAATTCTTCCACGACTCCTTTATAAAACAAAACTACGACATAAAAATGACAATACTCACAAATAACAAACAGAATTACTAAATTCTACCGGCAGCTGTAATTTAGGAATATTTCCTACATGAACGATTTTCGTACACTAAAATATATGTTACTACAAATTCTCGATAGAAATAAATTACCCCCAAATCAATGAAATCCGCCTTACCAGACCAAAATCCTATCCGTGAGAGTATGTCTTGTCCTCAGGAATTGCAACCCAGCAGATTCTCTTATCGCTTATTCCAACTCAATTCAATCGATGGCAGAAGTATAAATTTTGTCAGACTCAACGGAGATAGGTGCATATCTCCTCCTTAACACAGGTACAGAAAATTGACAAACGAGATTTATCGATAATCAATAAAAATGTCCTACGACAACGTACTAAGCAGCAACAAAAGTTATGTCTAACTTTGTTAATGCCATGTATGCTATCACATAACACTTTTATCTACAAGTATGTTCATTCGCCATGCAGTGGGGATAATAGCCGTAAATAATTTATTCCCTAGTGTTGAAGAGGTTTGCTGATGAGAAGTTGAGTTTTTGGTAATAGGTAAGGTAGGTTAGGTTGGAAATAGGTAGCTGGTAAGTTGTCATCCTGTCATTTGCACTATTTATAATGTTGCAATAAGGTCGGACTATTAAAAAACATTTTTTCCTTAGATAGTGCTCACCTTATGAGATACCATCAGTTTATAATTAACTAGGGTTGATTAACTAGAGTTTGTCCAAAGACTTTGTTTTTTGTCTTGGTGTGAAATTTTTATACATTAAAAAATTTCATTGGATTAAACATAAATCTCAGCTCCATAGTAACCAATTTCCTAGAAGTAATTGTTTCTATGCACACATTTAATTCATGCCCTACAAAACATGCAATTCGTGTGAATATTACATTCGGGTCAATCCGACACGGTAGCAACCAATTTCATCACCGCATCAGTATTTTTAAACCGATGTTTTCCAGTTCCTTCCCACTGGAATCGTAGCAACAAAAAACTAAACTTTTCTTTTTTAATGGCTATTTAGACGTTAACAAATGAATCTTTTGTAGATGGAACCTACCTCCATTTATGTGCTTCGCTGATTTTACATTCACAGCCAGCTGAATAATAAATCGTGTTGGGGCGTATAAAATTATGAAACAAAAAGATTCAAAAGTTGGAGGTTTTAAAGTTGCTTTGAATATATACATACATTTCCTGATATTCCCTTTTCGAAAAGTAAGTAAGCTCGGGTTGGTAAGCTCATCAATAATTACTACCATAGATAAATTATAATATTGATTAGTAAAGAAGCCTTAAAACTTATGCCACTGTTTCTGCTATCGGAAATTCAACTTTTTATAATAAAGGCCGTATCACACCCGGAGCCGGATTTAAGATTGGTCGCGCACCTGGGGTGGTAGCACGTAAGTTGTTTCAATCGACCTCTTCATACAAAAATTCAAGTGTTACAAAATTTTTTGTATGAAGAGCTCGATTGAAACAACTTACGTGCTACCACCGCTGGGCCCAAGAGTTTTGCAGGCCCTTCTACATACATATGTACCACCGCACGCCAGGGTAGAACGCGATCGTGAATAAACGTGCAGGACTTAGAGAAACTATCAAAAAAATTCAAGAAATCTTTATAAATAAGAAAGTTTCTGAATGAGTGAGTTTACACGGCTGCATCAAATTAATTCAAAATGTGTACTCGAAATATCAAACAAGTTGGTAGAGGTGGATAACTATCGATAGTCGACGCCATCGATAGTCACCGATAGTTTTCACCAAAACAACATAGACTATCGATAGTCTATCGATAGTTTTGACTTATTCAATAACAATGACGTTTCTTATTACATGCTGATATTTTCCACAACTAAATTATCAAAATTGGCACTTTCACTTCAATTTCAAGTCCGGTTTGAATTTTTGTAGAAAATATGCAGAATTAATTTTGTTTTTGCTTGGCAGTGACTAGGGTATCTTTATCGGATTTATCTACAGCACAAAAGGGCTTACCTCTGAGCTCTAGTCTTTCACATAAAAAATAAATATCTGGCTAGCTAATTACGACTGCATAGACCTAGCCATAAAATGATATGAGTACTGCAGTCATACTGCAGTGGCGGTTATACTGCAGTGCTGGGTTAATGAACTCACCCATATTCAACCAATGAACCCAGAGCTTTGCTTAATGCTCTCGACATACTTAATTTTACAACCTAAATTCAACAGAAACATTCGCTGTTCGATTATTTCATTTCATTCCCAAGATTGTGGGTCTTAAATGCAACCAGGCCCGCCGGGTCCGGGGCTAAAATGCGATTGTGGGCTCTTTTTATTCCTGTTATAGTAAACCTTTGCCCAGCAAGTTGTGTCTTAATGAACAATCTCTTAACTATCCTCGGCATTGTAGCAAGTCTGTCGTTCCACCTGCGAACTTTACGCGACGACTGGAACGAAGAAATAGTGTTGCTGTCATGGTAGGAGGAGATCAGAACCACAGTGTTTTGCTTTGCAGCCATCTTTAGTTCACACACTGAAAGAGGCGGCGAGCAGGTCTGATTTCGAGGCCACAAATCCCTGAAAGTTAGACCAGTTGGTTTTTTTAGGAACCAGGAAGAGACGCGTATATGGATCATTCCATGTCAAACCGAACGCGTAATAATAATTGATGATTCCGATTTTTTTGAAATTTGGCAGGCATATTCTACACAGGAAATAATGAAAAGCGTGTCTCGCGAAAAAAATTTGGGATTTTTTTTTTCAGAAGATATAGACGGTAGTAAGTTGCAAGAAATTTCAAAAAACGACGCTCGGCCGACCTTTCAAATTACTGTATCGTCGAGACCATTAGTCGTACAAAAAAATGAAACAGGTCGATTTTGAAGATATCGAGTCACTCTATGTATGTAGTGGTATAAATAAAATTTGAGTTTGGTGTTAATAAATTATTATTAATTTGTTTATAAAGTTTCATTACCACTTTTCGTCTTCAACTCACCAACTTAAAATTTTGAAAAAAATATCATCGTGTTCCCCTTTAAATTCTAAGGAAACAGTGAAAATTTGAAAATGGAACTCAAACGGGGTCACACTTAAAAAATTCTCTTTCTATCAATGTGTTACATTTTTCTCACTATTGACCTGATTTTCTGGCGCAAAAAAATACTACTAGTTTTCTCTCTCTTACACGTACCAATTTAGCTTTAAATATTCCAATTTCAGCAATTTAAAATGGAAAATGCATAAACAACAGAGTTTTTTATTTTACCCATCGGTTGCCTTTAGGTTAAGTGGAAATACTTTCTATGCTATGTATACTTTTTCAGTTCTGTTTAAGTGTTACACAAGATCAATAGTGTTATAGTGTTTAATATCGTAGTGTTACTGTTTTTTTTTTTTCTGAAAATAATTATAACAATAATTAATTACGGGTATTATTTTATCAGACTTCCTTATTTGAAATCTCACAGGAGAAAAAATGTCAACTCGTTACGATAAGTGTTTTAATCCGTTTAAAAAACGTAATGACGGGAAAAAAACCAATGAAGAATTTACGTCGAGTCACTTCGAAGCTGAAAAGAAAATTGAAAATTACGTTGCCCTCGTCAGAAAATATGAAGATTTGTGACGCATGCCGAATGAAGACTAGGAAAATCCCTTCTTCTGATTCCGATAGTACTGAATCAGAGACGTCGGAAAAATTTGTTTCAGGGTTAATCCCTGGACCTAGTACACGCTGTGTTACAGATTCGCCTGTATCAAAAAGCGATTTTGATTTGCGATTTTTCCGAAAATTATGCGTTTGTTCTACAGGATGCAATTCAAGGAGTCCATTGGAATAATGACCAAGTAACGATACACCCTTTCGCAATTTATTATAAAGATAAGGGAAAAACACAATTGCAGTTTGAAACATGGCGTCCACTTATTTCAGCGTGGTTTAATTACTTTTTTAAACAAAACATTGGGTTCTTTGCGAAAAATATTTTACTTTTCTGACGGAGCGAGTGGTCATTACAAGAACAAAAAAAAATTTCATGAATCTTTGTTATCACAAAGTTGATTTTGATTTAAGTGCAGAATGGCACTTTTTCGCCATGTCTCATGGAAAAGGACCTTGCGATGGTTTAGGAGGTACGATTAAAAGATTAGCTGCAAAAGCCAGTTTGCAGAATATAAATGACCCTATAAATACCCCGGCCAAATTTTTCATGTGGGTTAACAAAAATATTAAGAATATTAATACCGGATTCTTTCATCTTCAGGACTATAGAACGGAAGCATAAGCACTTCAAACCCCTTTCGACAAAGCGAAGATGATTCGTGGCACTTTAATGTACCATTCATTTTTTCCACAACAAAATGGAAAAATTGAAGTAAAAATCAGATCGTCAGTTACTACGTCGACTATTGTAAATGTGTGCAAAAATTACTTAATTCATTATTTTATGTGTTATTCGTTTTACGTTGCCGCGTAGCGTGGGGGGCAGAGGGGGCCATGGCCCCGGGCGGCGTAGATGTTGGGGGCGGCAGCCAAACTGGGCCGAGCTAGAGATCCTGCCGGCAAAATTAGGCCTTAACCATTACCACATTGAGCACGATGTTCTGGCTGATGGTGTCTACAAGCCAAACCTGAATGGGACGGGAAGTGAAGTGAGGTGAATTTGGTCTCTTATGTTTCTCGCGTTCAACTCATGAATAACTCATGCATGGACCTTCTTTTTGTATCCATGTTGGTGTAAATGATTCAAAACACTTGTGAGGATAATACCTAACAAACATATATTCCTTACGAATGGAGTCCGTGCCATTTAAGATTCTCATCTTTTATGACGCGGACTGTAAATGCTAAAGTTTGAGAAGGGCTCCAACAGCTTCCGCATTTGTCGTTAAAATGGCCTGTAATAGTTTAGGGCTGCGATGATGGGAAATTAAACCTCCAGATATTGGACAGAGAAGAGTTTAAAGCTTAAGCTCGTGAGTCTATGAGACTTTCTATCTAAAGACTGAGAGAAATGACTGATTCCAGCTCTCTGGGTTTGTTAAAGTTTATAGTTTAGGCCAACCCTGAAGCACGGATATAGCCTGCGCCAAAACAATTGGAAATCTAAAAATCGCTTTTTTTATGCGCAGTGAAAGTCTCAAATCCTCACCTAGAAAGTAGATTCGAAAAGAAAAGTGCACCCCGTTCTTCCGTTCGTTTAAAATCCCAAATCACCCGCTCATTTATATTCTCATTCACAATTCAGTCCGTCTCCCTACGACTCTTGTCTTGGTCAGATACTATGGTGGACTGTTGTTCCCCGTAAACAAGTCTCAAAAGGGAAATTAAAATACTCGTGCACTTGTATTTTACCTATACACAGAATGTTAATGTATGTGGAATTGTCATTTTCTCGCCTGCGCGTAAAATTCCCAATTATTTTGGCGCACACTATACTGCACATTCATTAGTTATGTACATATAATTCATTGCGTTTACATGATGCCTTGAATTCTTGGATTGAAAATTACTTGAAAATGAAGTTGCGTTTTCGATTCATTGATTAAAAATTATTGAAAATCTACAATGTCCATGTTGACATTAATCTAGCTCTAGAGATCTAATCTAGCTTTCTTACTAATAGAACAAGTGGTATAAATTAACATTGGCTATTGTCTTAGAAAGTTCGCTTTCCAAAAAACACGCAGAAAATAAAGTTTTAAATTAGTAGTTGAACTTCCTAAGACGCCCTTATTTTATTTCCTTTTAAAATAATGAATTTTCAACATCGCAGACTTTTTAGTTTTTACCAATTCAATTCGAAAGTAAGGGGCGGCAAATTTATGGCTGGCCCCGGGTGGCAGAAATCCACGCTACGCCACTGCGTTGCACCTAACAGTCCCTGTAAACGTTCTCTGCGTGTACGCGACATGTTACCCCGTAGTGCCGCGCGGTCGCATTCTTTTAAAGAATTTTTTAAGTGTGACCCCGTTTGAGTTCCATTTTCAAATTGTCACTGTTTCCTTAGAATTTAAAGGGGAACGCGATGATATTTTTTTTTTTTTTTCAAAATTTTAAGTTGGTGAGTTGAAGACGAAAAGTGGTAATGAAACTTTATAAGCAAATTAATATTAATTTATTAACACCAAACTCAAATTTTATTTATACCACTACATAGAGTGACTCGATATCTTCAAAATCGACCTGTTTCATTTTTTTGTACGGCTAATGGTTTCGACGATACAGTAATTTGAAAGGTCGGCCGAGCGTCTTTTTTTGAAATTTCTTGCAACTTACTACCGTCTATATCTTCTGAAAAAAAAAATCCCAAATTTTTTTCGCGAGACACGCTTTTCATTATTTCCTGTGTAGAATATGCCTGCCAAATTTCAAAAAAATCAGAATCATCAATTATTATTTTTAACGAAAAGCGTCCGGTTTGACATGGAATCACCGATATATGGGAGGCCGACAATATATAACCTGATGTGCAAATGGTCCGATAGTCAGGCCTCATCTAGAATACGGCAGTTTTGGATACTTTCAGAGAGTAGCCTGCTAGTGAGGATGAGGTGCAGCACCTCTTTCCTACCACCAGTGACAAACGGGTTTGTGTCCCGATCTATATTATTTGTAATCAATAATTATAGGAGACACTCACCTCTCTCGTTAACATCGGTAATCCCAGAAATAGAGTGGTGAACATTTGGATCACAAACGTTGACAAATTGTCGGACCTCCTGGACGTCAATTGTAGGACCTCCTTTGGGGCCTATTTAAAGGTACCTTTACATTATATGACTTGTCATATGACTTTACTGTCAATGAAGTCAAACCTAACAATGACATTTGTTTTTGACATGACATACGACATTCTGTCAAATTTTTTTTTGAATATTCTCTGTTTTGACTTGATTTATCATATGATTTTTCTATCAAAATTACAAGTTGATAATCTATCTTGCTTCGTATTGTGTTCACAGTTAATTTTGACAAGTCATAACAGAAATATTCAAAGCAAATTTTGACAGATAGTCGTATGACATGTCAAAAACAAATGTCATTTGACATTTTATGTTAGCTTTGACTTTCTTGACAGTAAAGTCATATGACAAGTCATATAAGGTAAAGGTGCCTTAAGGAATTCCAAAAAATCTATTGTTAAAAAAATATTTAATACTCGTAACTTTTAAACTCTTTGCTAAGAAGATCCTGGTTTATTTTACTTTTCAGATTTCAGACCGTCGTCGCTTCTGCGTTCAGAATTTGCAATCCTTTTTACAACTATTAATAATAATAAAGATCTCTTGCTTTAAAATTATACCTCATCTAACCATACCATAAATAGAACCGGAGTTATAGCGATATGAAAAAGCGGCGATACAAAAACAGGAAAAATACGTGTCCGATTTTTTGTATAGGAACTGCGTGAAAAAATTTGAAGCAAATCAAAAATGTTGATTAATAAAAGTGTTCGATTTGTAAAAGAACACCTCATATGCGACTTTACTATCCATAGTAAAAAGAAACCATCGATAGTGCTCAATACTGGAGAACCATCGATAGTACCATCTACAAGTTGGTACATATCAATAGTCCGATGGATAAACTACCCTGTATAAATATTTCAACCGTATTATGTAGTTAATAATCACTTATTTCAAGAACTCGGAAGTGAACGCATCCTGCATTGTTCTAACGCATTGTTATCAGTGACTCTTTGGTATTTACCGAAAACAATTCTCGGAATACAGGTGTTTGTGTTGTATGTTTGTGACATTGAAATCCAAGAACCAGATCTCTTATTATATTTTATACAAATATTTCACAACTGTTTATAATATTTGGGTACTACGCTGGTTTCTTTTGCTTTGAAAGGAAAGCAAAGAACTGGGAACAAGAAAATGGACGAAGGTTCCAGAAGTTAGATAAAGGTGGAACTTGGGATATATAAAATCGACTTGCAGGCACTGAAGATGTCAGTTTTTGATTTGAAAAGCGACGAAGGTGCTCTAAAGTGATAACAATAAAAAGTGGTGATTTAAAAGTGAATTATAAAACGAAAAATACAATTTAATAGCGTGAGATATTAAACTTTAAAGTGATTATAGTGAACTCTAAGAATTATGTTTGTTATTAAATTGTGTTTGGTTTGTAATAAATAAGTTTTTGTTTGGATAGTTAATAATAAAAAGTGTATTCTTTAATTAATCCTACGAATCCGTTAAGCCGTAAAAACGTAACAATATATAAATTTAGTTTCTACTTTTTAGTCTATTATGTATATGTCTTCCGACATTTTGGAGTGACGTCACACGGCTTACTGTGCTATACATACTCGCCATACACTTTTATTTGGAGCCCATACCGAGAGCGCTATGAAGAAAAGGGTAAATTGCCATTTTGAATTTGGAGTGAGGCCACACAGCTAATAATATTCTAATTGCCATATCCTTTCATTTGATACCCATACCGAGTTGGTTGTAAAGAAAAAGGTCGTCCATCATTATGTGTTGGCCGCCATTTTGAATCTTGAATGACCGCACATAGGTGCCAGGAGGCACTGGCATGACTTCGTAGTCTCATATTTCGACCCGGCATTTTAAAGGAAATTATGTCTACAATTTTTTTTATAAAGCAATACCTAAACCTACCTCTGACCCAAAAAAAGATATACGGGTCATTCCATATCAAATCAACCAATTTTCAATTAATTTTGGACCTCATGGATTTCAAATCACCTAATTTTTGTTATGTTTGTTTTTCTGGTGAAAACTAAAAAGCAACAAGATTTTAACATTTTTTGGACTTCTATTTTTTTAGTTCTAAAATTTCAAAATATCGAAAATCTTAAAATTTTGACAAATTTTGAATTCTTTAAATTGGTCTAGTTAAAAAATTATCTTACATAGAAAGCTGAAAGTAGCACCAATTTATTCTGCTTTAATATGGATTTAATTCCGGCATTTTGAAAATTTTCTTTCTCAAAATAATGTTTTCCAAAATTTTGAAAAAAATATAATATATTTTGTGCGTACACTCTTAACGTACAATCCCAAAATTTATAATGTGACGACATTGGGATCATATTGAAATCAATTTTTTTAGGTACCTATTATTATTTTTTATTTCAAATTTATTATCGTTCTTACTGTGAACCGTTTTACACCTACAAGGGGGGGTGGGGACAGTTGAAACATTTTTTGTGGGTACGGTTGAAACAGTATGTTTATTTAATTTTCTTGTTTCTTAGATGCCAAGGGTACGCCAAAGGAAGACTACGAGAGGTCAGAGCGACTTATCAACGTACAAACAAGCTTATGAAGATGTAAAAGCCGGATCTTCGTTAAGAGCAGCGGCAGAAAAGAACGGGCTGAACCACTGTTCCCTGTTCAGGTATGTACGTAAACGAGATGCGACTGGTGATGAAAATCAAGAAATGGGATATAAGGCTCCCACTCGAGTGTTTAACCAGGAACAAGAGCGTGAGCTATCTAAATATTTAATTAGATGTGCAGACATATATTTTGGCCTTACTAAAAAAGATGTTAGGAAATTGGCATACGAATTGACCATCAAGTACGACTTATCACGTCCTCGGATTTGGGATGAAAACGAAATGGCTGGCGAGGAATGGTTTCGCATGTTTCTGAGAAGAAATCGTGAACTGTCAGTACGTGTAGCACAGGCTACAAGTCTTTCTAGGGCTACTAGCTTTAATAGAAATAACGTAGATACTTTCTACGACAATTTGGCTACTGTCATGGACCGTTATAAATTTGAACCACAAAATATATATAATGCTGATGAGACCGGCATAACTACTGTGCAAAAACCCGACAGAATAATAGCTAGACGTGGTGCTCGTCAAGTAGGTTCAGTGACTTCAGCCGAGAGGGGTACTTTAGTCACAGTAGCCTTTGCGGTCAATGCCATCGGAAATGCTATTCCTCCATTCTTCGTCTTTCCGCGAGTGCGATATCAAGATCACTTTATCAGGGATGGACCAATAGGATCTGCTGGAAGTGCAAATCCTTCTGGCTGGTTGCAGGATGAATCATTTATTGCTTTCCTGGAACATTTCCAGAAACATTCAAATGCTTCTCCTTCACATCAAGTCTTACTTCTGCTTGATAACCACTCTTCACATATTCACATCAACGCACTAGACTTTTGCAAGACGAATGGCATTGTGATGCTATCTTTCCCTCCCCACTGCTCACATAAGCTCCAACCGCTTGATCGATCTGCATTTGGTCCGCTGAAGAAAGCTGTAAATTCGGCCTGTGATGGATGGATGCGAAGCCACCCCGGCAAGACAATGTCAATATATGACATCCCAGGGATTTTAGCTACTGCTATGCCGCTTGCTCTTACACAAACCAACATTCAAGCTGGCTTTCGCGCAACTGGGATTGTTCCATTTAATCGGCATTTGTTTACTGAACTCGATTTTGCACCTGCATTTGTGACAGATAGGCCAAATCCTGCAAATACAATGGAAGCAACTGACGACCCTATTCAGAATACTACAACACCTGATGATAAAACGCCAACACCACCACCTTCTATTTTAACTCTCGAACCACTAGAAGAGTCGGAGGAGCTTTCTACTGCAGCTCTTTCTTTACAACAACCGACTGTTCAGCAAATTTCACCCAAGCCCTCTACAAGTTCTCAATCCGTTCCTGTGTTGACAAATCAAATGGAAAATATCGCGACTTCGAGTACACCATTTATGTTTTCGCCGGAAGCGGTGCGACCACTACCAAAAGCTTCTCCACGGAAATTAAAAAACAGGACGCGAAAAACCAGGAAATCTACAATCTACACAGATACACCTGAAAAAGAAAAGATGAGAAGAGAACATGAAGCCAGATTAGAACGAGCCAAAGCTAAGCAATGTAAGAAAAGATTGTATGGAGGAAAGACTAAAAGAAATGCTACAAAAAGGAAAAAAACTAACACGCAAGATGAATCACCAGAAGAAGAGAAGTGGTACTGCCTTGTTTGTATGTCCGCCTATTCAGAAAGCAGACCGAGGGAAAAATGGATACAATGCACAGAATGTAAAATGTGGGCGCATGAAGAGTGCACAGAAGGTAGTCTTAGTTATATCTGCCACAATTGTGATTCTGAATCTGAATGATCTTTATGAATGATTTTTATTTAGTTTTGACATGAATATGTCTTATCCCTGGAGTCTATTTGAAAGAATGTGCGGAGACGAAAATCGTTACCATGAGTCATTATTGTTTAGCATACTTTTAGGATAAATTTTTGTTTTTTGCTGTTTTTGTTGTTTTTGTTGCTTTTGCTGTTTTTGTTGTTTTTGTTGTTTTTGTTGTTTTTGCTGTTTTTGTTGTTTTTGTTGCTTTTGCTGTTTTTGTTGTTTTTGCTGTTTTTGCTGTTTTTGTTGTTTTTGCTGTTTTTGTTGGTTTTGTGTTATTTGTTGTTTTTGCTGTTTTCGTCGTTTTTGTTGTTTTTGCTGTTTTTGTTGGTTTGGTTGTTTTTGTTGTTTTTGCTGTTTTTGTTGTTTTTATTGTTTGGTCGTTTTTGTTGATTTTGCTGTTTTTGTTGTTTTTGTTGTTTTTGCTGTTTTTGTTGGTTTTGTTGTTTTTGTTGTTTTTGTTGTTTTTGCTGTTTTTGTTGGTTTTGTTGTTTTTGTTGTTTTTGCTGTTTTTGTTGGTTTTGTTGTTTTGTTCTTTTTGCTGTTTTTGTTGTTTTTGTTGTTTTTGCTGTTTTTGTTGGTTTTGTTGTTTTTGCTGTTTTTGTTGGTTTTGTTGTTTTTGTTGTTTTTGCTGTTTTTGTTGGTTTTGTTGTTTTGTTCTTTTTGTTGTTTTTGTTGTTTTTGCTGTTTTTGTTGTTTTTGTTGTTTTTGCTGTTTTTGTTGGTTTTGTTGTTTTTGCTGTTTTTGTTGTTTTTGTTGTTTTTGTTGCTTTTGCTGTTTTTGTTGTTTTTGCTGTTTTTGTTGTTTTATTTGTTTTTGTTGTTTTTGTTGTTTTTGCTGTTTTTGTTGTTTTTGGTGTTTTTGTTGTTTTTGTTGTTTTTGTTGTTTTTGCTGTTTTTGTTGTTTTTGCTGTTTTTGTTGTTTTTGCTGTTTTGCTGTTTTTGTTGTTTTTGCTGTTTTTGTGGTTTTTGCTGTTTTTGTTGTTTTTGCTGTTTGTTGTTTTTGTTGTTTTTGCTGTTTTTGTTGTTTTTGTTGTTTTTGCTGCTATTGTTGTTTTTGTTGTTTTTGCTGTTTTTGTTGTTTTTATTGTTTTTGTTGTTTTTGTTTTCGTTTTTGACATGAATATGTCTTATCCTTGGGGTCTATTCATGTCTACTGTGCCATCGAGAAGCCATGGCACTTTTTTTTTTTTCTCTTAACCCATTTTATAGCTGAAGTGCTAAAATTATTTTTTTAAATCTGTTGAATTTTATTCTTTTAAACATAAAATATTGAAGTTTTTTTTGTTATTTATTTATCTATCTATCTAATGTTATTATACGATGAATAAAACATGTTTATTTATTATATTTTGTATTATTTCCATGTGTTTCAATTGACCCCAGGCACTGTTTCAACTGACCCTGGCATTGGGACAGTTGAAACAAATTACATTTTTTTTTAAATTTGATTTTACACATAAAATACAATACAGTCATCTGAACTAATATTGCCCATTAGTAGACAGATGTATGGTCTTTCTTTTAATATCTTCCCGCCATCGCTCGCTTAACTAATCCCGATGCAATGGACGATAAACGCTAAACTGTTTCAACCGTACCCAGCCTACCCTACTTGAAAAGCTGAACGTACATACAATGAAACCAATATAAAAAAATTGTTAGCTGCGGAATAATCTTGGCATTGCCACTAATTCCATACTATCTTGCTGAAAACATGTCTTTCTTATGCTCTCCAAGATCTATGACACATTACGTAAACTTTGGCTCTATGGTAGTCTTCTATCGTCGTCTAAAACTTGTCAAATCTCTGATTCTGCTATATTTCCTTTATGGGTCTCTTGTTTACATATTCTTCCGTTCGTCGTTCGTATCTCAAAATTGCATTTAATGATTGTTTAAGCAAAGATTACCCACAAAGATACGACACTCTCAAAATTTCCCATAAGCTCCCTTGCGAGTGAATATATCAATCGACAAGGTGCAAGCGAGATAAAATTCAATTTAAAAACAAAACAAAAATCGAAGAAAGAAAGGGTAAATAAAGAAATGTTATTTCACGAAGTGCGAAAGAGACGCACTGATTTCTCTTCTCCGCAATTTTTTGTGCCGTCTGGACTTTTATTTTGCTTGTGTGAATTCATGTACCATTTTCGTGTACTTCCTGCTCTGCATGTGTTTGTGTAGTTTGCCGTTGCTCCGCCCTCTCGCCATTCCGGAGCGCGTATATGAATAGAGAAGTTGATCATAGATTTTTACTTTCCTTTTTCTTCGCACAGAAAGGATTACAGTGTCGTATCTTCCTGAGTAATTTTTGGTTTAAGGTTTATTTTCCTCTTACGACGATCATATTATGTGTCGATTGTGGGAATTTCCTTACTTGGTTGTGACCTATTTCATTTTATAGATATTTTTTTTTTATGTGAAAGACTAGAGTCTCAGGAAAGGCCCTTTATACTGTCGACAATCTATTTTCTTCAACCTCCCCGACTAGCCTCCTCTCCTCTTCTTACCTCTCCGACTAGCTTTGTCCTTTGCAATCCTTGAGATCGAATAAATTTCTCATTCCCACTCACTGTTACCTAATGGGTAGTCGTTCCTTCTTTGTGCATTCGTTTAGGCTTTGGAATAATCTCCCTAATTTCATTCCTAGAACAAGCACAGTCAAGACTTTTAGAATGCAGGAATCCCTTTTTCTATCTTCTTCTTCTTCTCTTTAGCACTTTAATTTTCTCTGCCTTTTTACTTCTCTATCTACTTCTTCTCTTTACATGCTCCTTACTCCTACACTTTTCCAGTTATTTTTTTTCCTTTTCTTCTTCTTAGTTTAGTAAGATTATATTAGTTATATATTAAAATTAATTTTTTCCCTTGATTAAGAATTATTGTACTCTAAAAGATGTGAGTCTTGTGTACTTCCGTACTTTATATAAAAATAAATAAATAAATACTTAGTCGGCAGGACCTACCAAGTTCTAATCCCCGGAGCCAAGTCTAAAAACCTTGAAGCTTCGTCTGGTGTCCCGCAAGGCAGTCACCTTGGTCCTCTTCTATTTATTCTATCAATTGATGACATTGTTGCCTTGTTAAAGAACTCTAAAATCCTTATTTACGCTGATGACATTAAACTCTAGCGTCATATAAGAAGTATCAAGGATTGCAAACTTTTTCGCATGCTGATCGTATGCTTATTAACGTTAATAAAAATATGGGTGTTTTTAGTATGCTTACAAGTGAAGTGGCTCTCAAAAAGAATCTTTTAATGTGACGTGACTCCTTGGTGTGCCCCACTGCTTCTTTCTGGTTGCACGCTTCTTTGTTAAGTGTTTTGTATTTATTATTTGTTATTTTATGTTTGCATGCCTTAGCTGAGCCACTGGACAATGGTAAATGTTACTCAGATGAGAAGTGCGCTTTCGTAATTCTATTATTATTATTAATTGCATGTTGCAGTTGTTCCAGAATGAGGCAAAGATCTTTACATGGAAGAACTTAATTTTACACCGATGGATAGATAGGCTAAGTAAATCTAAGAGTAGCCCTAAAGTAAAACCTAAAATATACACTAACACTACTAATAATTCACCAACTACTAACTCACTAACCAATAATACAAAAAATTTACTTCCAACCACCATCAGAAAAACTAAGAGAACTAACGTTACTAATGATCCACTCCCAACCACTAATTACCCGAATTTCGCGCGAAGTCACGTTATTGTTGGCGGCCGTTCCTACGCTGACATCTGCGATGCTCAACCTCAACCAACCCCGCCACAGCAAATGTCATCGGATTCTTCGGTAAGATCCAAGTCGCCTTTCTTGAATCCTCTACAACCCCCGGTGGTAAAAAATACCATTATATCTGCTGACTCCGAAGATAAGAGATATTTGCTTTCACGCTTGCGAGAAAAGAGGATCTTTGACGATGTTCGCCTATTCCTGGCTTACATGCACAACAAACCAGATTCAACTTGCATTAATGGCAAGACCAGGACTAGTCTAATTATTTCTATTCAGCAAGAGGGCCTACCTACTGAACGTAATGCCCTCCTAGAACTCTTTACAAATTTCTATGACCAATTCCAAATTTCCCCTCAGCAAGTTAGCAAGGACCTCTCTGCATATGGGTCCCATGTCAGAGCAAAACATATCTCCCAACTTCAAAGGAGTCGGGACGAATCAAATAGATATTATCGTCCTTAACTAGCTTCCCCCCGAAATTCTAACCATCTCCCAGCCCGTCATTCAAAACTAACATCTTCCGATAACTTAAGACTCTTCTATCATAACTGCAGTGGGATGAGAGGCAAACTGAAGGATCTTTTTATCGACTCCAAATCCTGTGACTTCAATGTACTGGTGTTAACCGAGACTTGGTTGAATGACTCCTTCCTTAACGAGGAGATCTTGCATGGCAGCTGGTCCATTTATAGATGCGATAGAGATTATATATCTACCGGTCTCTCAAGAGGAGGTGGTGTCCTCATAGCTGTTAGAGACCCCTTAAATAGTGAACTTATCGCGACTACATCGTCTCAAACCTTCGAACATATTTTAGTACGGGTAAAGTTCGGAAATAAATACATTGTCATCGGTTCTTTTTACTTACCTCCAAACTCCGACGAATCTATATATGATAATGTGATTCATATAATAGATGAAATATCCAACGATAGCAAAGATATATTAATCATACATAGGTGATTTTAATCGGCCTAATATATCTTTCATTCGTGACAAGGAAGATAGTTATTTACTTCCGATTAATGTATCAAACCCCGTCGATATAAAGTTTATCGACAATCTTTACAGCAACGACTTGCAACAGGTAATTAGCCAACCAAATTCAAATGGGAAATGGTTGGATTTAATCTTCACTAACCTCTATGAGGATTTGAACGTGCTTCCCGCTTCTGAAGAGGAGAATCTATTTAATAACACTACACATCATTCCGCGTGGGTCGTCGAGCTCAGTTCTACAATAACTGATTTTCTCGCCTCCTATAACAACTCTGTAGTCTTCGATTTTAAGAATGCCGATAATGTTAGTATTAGCACTGAATTATCCCTTATTAACTGGGAGGATCTACTTGATGGTGATGATATTGACGAGCTAGTTACTAAATTCTACGATGTTATCTTTAACACCATTGGCAGATTCGTACCCAAAATAAAAAAAAGGGATAAATTGACGGAGCCATGGCTTGACAAAAACATTCGGTCCCTTCGTAATAGGAGAAATAAATTGTACCGCGTAGTGAAAAATAACAACAATGTTAGTGCTGAGCAGAAATCTGAATACGCCAGGTTAGCCTCAGAATTTAATTATAGGTCACGGGAGGCCTATACTACCTATGCAAAGACTGTCGGCGAAAATATCATACGTAATCCTAAAAAATTCTTTGATTTCGTTAACCTAAAGCGAAAAACATCAGGCTACCCGACAACAATGACAAACGGTATCACGCACTCCTCTCTCCCCCAAGAAATTTCAAACATGTTTGCGGACAGGTTCAGTGAAATCTTCTGCCCCATTTCTTCGACTGCACACACTGTCCCAAGAGAGCATTCCGAAACTGCGGTCCTTATATACAATATATCTTTATCGCCCGAAGATATAATGACAGGTCTTATAGATCTGGAGGTCAATAAAGGTCACGGTCCGGACTGTCTACCTGCAAGTTTTTTGCAGAGCCACGCCCAACTCATTCTACTCCCTCTTCACCTCATTTTTAACAAGTCCCTTTCTGCCGGTAAGTTTCCTTCGGTATGGAAGAAATCCTTCCTCACACCAATCTTTAAGTCAGGTGATAAACATGCGGTGGACAACTATAGGGGCATTGCTATCCTATCTGTTATCCCTAAACTATTTGAAAAACTTATCTATGACAAGATTGCCCCTCTAATTGTTCCGAACCTAAACGATCAGCAACATGGTTTTAGAAAAGGTCGTTCCACCACATCCAATCTTATGATAATGATATCCGAACTACTGTGCGGTATGGAACAAGGCCACCAGTTTGACGCTGTCTACACTGACTTCAGCAAGGCATTCGATCGAGTAGACCACCACATTCTATATATGAAATTATTAAGATTTGGGATATCCGGCCCCCTTCTGGATTGGATAACATCCTATCTTAACGGGAGAACTCAGGTGGTAAGATTTCAGGGCTTCCTCTCAAAAGAAATAAATGTAACCTCAGGTGTACCGCAAGGCAGCCACCTAGGGCCACTTCTATTTAACATATTCATTTCCGATCTATCTGAAATATTAAATGGCATTCCGCACCTCTTTTACGCCGATGATTTAAAAATTTATAGTGCTATAAGGTCTCAAACTGATGTATCCTTTTTACAGTCGAAACTTAATGCACTACATGACTGGTGCACCACTAACAATCTTCTTCTTAACACCAGTAAGTGCCACGTAATTACCTTTTCCAGGAAAAGAAACAAACAGCTGCAAAATTATTATCTCAATGACAATGTCTTGGATCGTGTCGATCACATTGTTGATTTAGGCATTGTCCTCGACAGCAAGTTAAACTTTAACTTACACTATGATAATATTATTGCTAGATCCAACAAGCTGTTGGGCTTTATCAAGAGAAGAGCTAAAGAATTCGACAATGTTTGGGTTACTAAAGCCTTGTTTTGCTCATTGGTCCGTCCTATTCTTGAGTATGCGTGCCAGATCTGGGATCCTATATTTCAAATTAGTAGTAATCGAATAGAATCTGTCCAAAAGAAGTTCCTTCTTTTCGCGCTTAGGAACCTCTATAATCCTTCGGATTTTCACAACCTTCCTCACTATAAGGACAGGCTCAAAATCCTTGATCTCTTGCCTCTATCCCTTAGACGGAAATTGCTTATATCTTGTTTTACCCTGGATGTCCTGAACAATAACCTCAAGGTGCAGTTCCTGTCGGACACAATCAAATTTAACGATACTCGACAAACTAGACATTCCAAACTGCTTAAAGAGTACCCGCATCGCACTGAATATGCTAGAAACGAGCCTGTTAACAGGTGCTGCATTACCTTCAATTCCTACGCGTCCTGTTTCTCTCCCTCAATTAAAAAAAGTTCCTATAAAAGAAAACTAATTTCCCTATTGTCCTCTTCTAACTAACATTATAGACCTAGATCTTAGTTTAATATTTAAATATTAAATACTGCAATGTTCCTTATTAATGTTAATATGTATTTTTTTATCTGTAACTGTTTTTGTTAAGTGCCTTGTTTGGCAAATAAATAAATAAATAAATAATTCATAATCGTCTCTTTTTGTAATCCTAATGGGTTTATTGTACAGCTTCCGCTATTTGTGTTTTCAACAGTTAAACCTTCAAAAAGTTAAGCCGTCAAACCTTGTATCATCCATACGCTCGCTAATCTTTTCAGCGAGGTTAATCTCTGTCTCTGTTATTTCTTACGCCAAAGCGAAGGTTGTGATTAACTCAACTACTGTAACTACTGTACTTCCCAGTTGAGACGGTGAGAAGTGAGATGTTTGAAATGTGGCGCTAAATATTGTATATTCTAACTATAGCTAGCTATACCTGTACCTGCCTAGCATAATTTTATAACTAATTTAATTTTGTATACTTAAATGTAAGTGTGCCTTGTTTGGCAAATAAATACATTAATATTTTGGTCAATCGGACAACTAATCTCAAACCAAGAGTTTAATGCCAAAGCTCATGAACAGTGTCGCCAAATGCCCATTCTGTGAAAATATACCAAAAATATCAACAAATTTTCGTACGAAGCTCTGCAGTTTGGCTAGCCACCATGATAGGCCACTCAGTAATAATCGTCCACTGACCCGTCAAAAAACCAGCGAGAAAACAACATTTTGTGATTATTTGGCCAATCATACACGAGGGAGCATGGTTCCGGAGCAAAAGCTTTTTTGGGAAAGGGAGGCGTACGGAGATGAAATATGTAGAGAGTTTCGGGCTTCGGTGGAGACTTTTGTGCTCCTGCTTTCGACCTGCGAACACGGAAAGCACGCACTCACACAAATAAGAATAAATCGTTTCCATGGAGTTAAAAATAATAAACTTTCAAACACTCACAAATTAAAAGTGAAAAAACATGTTTCCGCTTTTTATCCATTATGATATCTAATTCTTATAGAAATGTACTGATTTACTATAAACAGAGTCAAAATATTTGACATCTCACTAATACAAACAACCATTGCGTAGCAACACAAAAGCTGCTTCCTTTGCTATTGCTCCGTGTATTTTCAAGAAACTTGGAGCAAAGCTTTTGGTTGCAGAACCATGATCCCTCGTGTATGAATGGCCTTTCAGCGACAAAATGCGCTGCAAATCTTGTTCCTTTAACCCCTTTTAAATGGGAGATACGTATGTTGGCCAGCAACCTTGATAGGCCGATTGGTAAAAATCGTACTGTGGTTCGTGATTCACGTGATTCTTTCAGCGACAAAATACCGACAAAATATGGCGCAAACCCCATTCCCTATTATGTTGCTCAAATCGAAAGATACATTGGGTGGCCAGCCAGCTTGGTATCAAGTTAGTGTTTTCGTCATTATTTAAACAATGAGATGGGCGACCGAATTATTTTTGACGGAACAAATTAGCGACAAATTATACGCCTAAACTAGGGTTGCCAACCGTACTTTAAAATAGAGTATTGTACTCTATTTCATGTAGGTGTACTTGTACTGATAGAGGACGCTAAAATAATATTTTTTAAACAACGTTTACTATACTTATAGCAGTGCATACTCATTTTCATAACCAAGCCCCTCTGAACTACAGGCCATGAAATAGAATTTTTCGTGGTGTTGGTCAAAAAGTCACCGGAATAACATGGCGAGAGGCAGTATGGGAAAATTTTTGTTATATTTTTGTAATAAAAAGTGATAACATTATATTTTAACACTTTTAACTGCACTTGGATTTACCAGTTTTTAGTGATTTCATTAACAAAAATAAAAAAAAATTGTTTGTTAAGTATGTTTTAAGTGTTCTAATTGTTAAGGCGATCAACTTTTTTTTTACATTCACGATGTTTTTTCATGTTTATTTACTAAAAAATGTTGAATTTAATGTTTTGTTTAGTTATGGAATTACAAGTGATTTTAACGTGATTAATAAATATATTATGAAGTTATGATTCAAAATATAGGGCTTTTCTTTTTCACTATTCCTTTCACACTTTTCTGCACATATATTTTTAATAATAATTGCATAATAAATTATTTAATGACTTTAAAATCACTTTTAATTAAATAATCAGCATATTTTTCCTTAATAAACACGAAAAAACACCGAAAAAGTAAAATAAATTGATCACCTCAACAATTAGCATACTTAAAACTCACTAAATCACTAATTTTTTTTAATTTTATAAAATCACTAAATAACTAATCACTGATAATCCATGTATAGTTTAAAGTAATAATTTACAATGTTTTTCCACTTTTTACCACAAAAATATAACGAAAACAATCCCGAATCTAAATTCTAACCAAATGTCATATTTTTTGGACCGACTTCAGCTATGGTTGTATTAGTTCAAGAGAGAACTTCATGGCCTGTAGTTGAGAAGGTCTTGTCATAACCCAAAAATTGTACTGTTTACTGTATGTTGGTAAGCCAAACTCGCGACGTTTCTGAAGGCAGCTACCATCAGTCACGTGAAAATGTAATGTCAATCAATGTCAATGTGACAAATTGTTTTGATGTGTGCTGTGAATGCTAATAATGAGTATACCTGGCTAGGAAACGACCCAGAAAATGATACCAATGCAAAATGCTTGATGTGTGGTGCAATTTTCTCTATTTCTTCAAGTGGAATTTCACACGTATACGTAAGAAAGAGTGTTTTGTGAGTTGTGAGTTCCCGAGTAAAAATGTAACTTGCCCACACTTAGCATGCAGCAAGTACGTATTAGCCCGTAAGACGCCCGCAGCTAGCATGCGCGCTTGAGCAAAAATAAGGCTGAAGATTGCCCGCTTTCTTCGTCCTACACAATTTTCTAAAGCCCCAATTTTGCTCCTTAGTGGCATGCCTATTTGTTCATTATGCGTGATAGCTCACGTGCGTTAACCAACTAAATTATTTTTAATTGGGTTACGACCTCACGCCGGCCTTGAGTCGAAACGGAGAATATAAGCAATACCTCCATCGTTTCCAGCACGATAGCTCAATGATTTGACTGGTATGACTAGGTATCCAGGACCACGTTTTCTTTTATTGTGTGCGAATCGGCGAATATGGGCCGGAACAAGAGGCATTCTTTATGTAACACGCTAATTTATTCTCAAATTCCGGGTGGGTATTGTACTCACCCAGAATTTTCCGGGTGAGTACCAGTGCTGCCACTCGCGGAGCATTTGGACGTATCCATTACAACACAGAAAAAGTATCCAATCGTATCCATAACCTTACTGAACATATCCATATGATACTAAATGAACAAATAATTGTATAGTATTGGTTCCAACAGAAATTAAAAAGGTCATCTCTATTGCCTCGCCTGAAGCCTGAACTACATTGAAAAGCATGGCAGTGCAGTACTGTGCAGTATGTGGCAGTGGTTTATTAGAGAAAGCGTGGTAAGCAGTGTTTTGACATTGACTGTTCGTCTTTATTTATCACTAGTTCTGTTCATTTTTCGCCATCCATTTTGACAACAATGGCAATGACAACTTCATAGAAATTAGCATGCAGTGTGAAACACTTTTTTAGAAATTACAAACGCAGCGCAATGCACTGCAGTGCAAGGCAGTGAAATTAATGTGAGTTGCTACATTTAGTTACAAAAAGTCTAAATTTCACTGCGCAATGCTGCACTGCTCTGATTTAAAATGTAGTTCAGGCTTGACCCATCTATTGCCTCGTAGACAAGACAGTGCGTGTCCTCCTTGTTTGCTGTTTGTTATGTAATTTTATATAAATACACGAATACTTTGCAATATAAATTTATACACAACATATCATATTACCTTCGGTCTCTAAATTAGAATGATCCAAAAATACTATTTTTTATTAGTTGCGTGTTCCGTTTCCCGTTTTCTTTTTGCAGTAACAAATCTAAATGTGGTAGCAGTTACTTACGATACAATTTAATACGATACAATACGCAGATAGATACAGATAGATATAGATACAGATTTTGAAAAAGTAAAATAAAATTACAATAAGCGGGAACGTATCCTTTATGATTGTTTTCGGCTAAATATAGTATCCAAAATGATACGAACGTATCCGAAGTGGCAGCACTGGTGGGTACTGCTACCCACCATACCCACATTTTCCGCCGACTATGCCTACACCCGTGTGGCACGACTCTTTGGCCAGGTAGCTTGATATACCTCAAAACCATTGAGATTGAAAAAAATTCATTCATATACACATGTAGAGAAGTAAAAGTAATTATTATTCACAATTTATCCCGGAACCCGATAAAACGAAATCATTATCGCATTTAACAGTTTCCTCGTATATTTGCTATTATCTTGTGCTATTAAAGGCATTTTCCTTTTATTAGTTGCATAATAAAAAGAAATTAGACTACATAGCCTGAATAGAATTTCCTTTTTATATCAGCAGAAGTGTGTACTTGTTAACTTTAAACCTAGAAATCTGTCTTAAAATTTTGCGGGCTCTCAACGAGTTTAAGAATTTTTACTTCTTCTGCGGACCACGCAATAATTCCAGACTAAAGAGGATTTTAAAACTAAAAGAGAAAATCCACGTTCCACTAAAATTGCAACAAAGCTTCCAGCCAAAGCCACCTCTTTTTAACCAATGCTCTCCACTACTTTATACAGTTTTTACTTCTTTGCTCTGGAAGTGGTTGGAATTTTGAAAGAACTCCTTCAAGTTGTTGCATCAGGTTTTCTTTTCCTTTTGAAAATTTTATCATTAAACTTTGTTTCCTCGTTTTGTTTAGGTTTAAGGTGAGATTTGGTGATATAAAAACTTTTTCTTGTTTTCATTCCATTGAAGGAGCATCATCTGGGTTTAATAACGGACGCGGCTAAGGATGACTTTACTGAAAATGCTGCAAAACAAGATGAGATTGGATACTTAAGGAGTTTTCACAAAAAGGGAAATGGTGGATACGACCGTTATGAGGCTTTCCACAATAAGGACAATGCTGAGTACGAACATGAAGACCGGGAACACATCGACAAGGAAGACAAGAAGAAGAAATCGCATAAAGGTTTGTAGCTAACTTAAAGAGTTGTAACGAAAAATGGCTGCAACTAAGAAAAAGAAATACCGTGAAAGGATTTTTATCTTTTTAGCACCTGGCAGAGCTAAAGGTGTTAGGTATCTTAGCAGTATGTTTGTATACGATAGTGGGGCTGGTCTCACAGATTAGAGACTGTTCCCGAAAAAATGGAAATTCATTGGATGTTTTTCAAATGATATTTTAATATTCATTTAGTTTTTAACTACGGACATGAAAAATGTACTTTTAACTTAGGTTATGCTATCTTGGGTTATTTAGTGTTTAACGCTCAGTAAAAATCGTATCCAGTAGTTTTAAGCTTGCAACCAAATAAGCCAACAGAGGTACACCACAAAGAGTAGTGGTCTTCTCATTACTGTAGTTAGTAATAAAAAAAATATGAGTATGCTTAAAACCACACTTTAGAAGTAAAATCTCTCTGCCCAACAGCTGGTAATATGCAATAGATGCAGCGGAAAGTCTGTCGGATACATAGTACGCTTTGAGAAAAGTCAGGCCAGATGCATGAAGCATAGTGACGAGTGTACTGACGGATTTGATACAAGTACTATTTGAAAATGTCAATATTTATGAATTCCTATTCCCATTAAAACCTAAAAAATAAGAAAAGGTTTTATAATAACTAACTATTTTTGATTGAAACTGGTTAGTTAAAAGCACATCGTGTAAAAACTGCATCAAGTGATGTTCCATATGCCGTGGTACTTTTGTCTGTTTAGACACTTCCTCGCGCCAGGAACGTTCCTCGCGCACTTTGTGGATGAACATAGAAGTGGGTGGTACCTCTTATCATCCCCACTTTCCTCTTCATCCACAAAGTTCGGACGTGCCATTTCTGATGAAAAATTAATATTGAAATCGTTACTCAAAATCTTGGGAATATCGTTGAAGTTTCGACGTAGTAAGTTTGACCCTTCGGAAGTGGAGATGTTTACGTATGAATTCCATTATTTCGGGTAAAATTTTATGCGGCGATACATAAATAACCAACATAAAATTTATTTCTACATTTTCTGCTGTGCATCTGTTATCTGCGGTGAGACCTATGTGATGCCACAGCGAGGGAGACCCAATCTTCGCTAGAATGATGGCTTAGACCAGGACGCTCAGAGCTTAGGGGTGTCAAACTGAATGACATCGGCTCACAATCCTGACTGGTAGAGAGAACAGTCGCGAAACGCCAGAACTGGACCCGGCCGTAGAGCCGCTAAAGAAGAAGATCTGCCTACACACATTTCATGGTAATTTATCGTGACATAGCGTTTTTGGTATGTCTGGATGAAATGTTAAAACTTTAGCGAAGTTCTCATCAAATTCTTCATTTTTCATCCAAGTTTCTGATAAAAGTACTGCATTCATTTTTTTACAACTTAGTCACCTAACTCTTGTACGTTCGCATGCATACTTTATTAATTTAGCAGTATTGATAATCCTGGTTTATTTGAACTCGAGTAAAAATAATTTTGTTGGCAAATTTTCTTAAAAGCACACACGCGGTGCACCTAGTACGAATAGCGAACTAGTGCACATGCCACACGGGTATGCACGCTCCTGCCGCAGGCATGCATAAAGCTGGAAGTACATAATTGCATTGCGTTGCATGAATGCATTGACAGATCAAGTTTACACTGTATATTTCAATGACGGCGGATCTATTAATGCGGCTCTACCTTCAATGCAACGCAATGCAATGCAACAGTTGTTCAACTTTTAACTTTTACGCATACAATGCATTCAATACTCTGTCAAATTGGTCTTGTTTTTTTCTGCAAAATATTTTTAGCTCGAATTAACTCAGTAATATATTAAAAATGGATTTTCTTGAGAGATTCAACACAAATGCAACATAAATTCAAATTTCAAAACGCATTTAAATGCCAACACGCAACGCATTAATGTGTCAAATACATATAATGTAACGCATTGCAGTGAAATCCAATCAAGTATTGCAATGCAATGCAACGCAATTATGTATTTCCAGCTTAAGGCCCCAGGCACGAAAATCTAAACATTCGCCTCCTGGAAATAAGCTGGTAAGAATGCTTTGCAGTCAGAGGTTCCATGATATGCGGCGATTTTCCTCTGACATATAGGGTGTGTTTCTTTACTCATTCCATAGAAGGAATAGAATAAAAAGAATACTTGATAGAATATTCGGAATAGAATGAATAAAGAAACGCACCGGGAATGACAGTAAACAAACTGAAGAAAAATTGTGATTTATTCAAAAGAGTTGTGTATTTTAAAAATATTGTGGGATACATATAACTATAATAAGATTAGACATTTGATGTCTCCTGGGGTCCATTTGAAATTATTATTATCCATATCTGAAATTATTATTATTAGAAATACTTTTAAAAATGATAACAAATAAATAAAGGCCATGGCTGCTGCTTTCTTGCCAAATGACGCAATTATGACAGTAATATATTTATATTATGTTATATTAGTAAGGTTAATTCCCTTTATTCTAAACGTGTTCCATCTCAAGAGGTAGTTTAAAAAGAATGCATTCCGAATATTCCGAATGAATAAAGAAACGCTTCATCTGTCAATTCGAAACTTGGGAATGAATAAAGAAACGCACTTTCTGTCTATTCCTTCTACGGAATGAATAAAGAAACACACCCATAATTGCATGGTTGTTTTCCCTCCCGTCTTTTACACATATCCCGAAAATCTAAGTAACGTGTGTTTGTTGGGTATACTTATTAGTGGAGTCAGATGAGCAAAACATAAGGAATTGTCTCCAGAGTAAAATTTTTTTTTTGGAACATGTTAGTTACATCGAATACTATACGAAATGGACATTTTCTACCTCTAGCAACCGCCGCTACGTAAGTTATCGGCCATTATGTCAAAAATTTACCATTTTGGTCGTTCTTTCTAAATATAAATGCGTATATCTCGGCATGTGTAGGTCCGAAAAAATAGAAAAAAATAGAGGTTGTTCGTTATGATATTGGCTACCAGCGGTTACAATATGAAATCCTTATCTGCACATATAACCTCAAAAAAATCAAAAACTAAAGAAACTACAGAATTTTGGTTTTTTGGTGATAACTTCGAATATTTTTAGTGAAATTTGATGAAATTTTCAAAAGTTATACTTTATAATGGGAACAATAACTGGTTAAAATTTCAAGTCAAAATATCTAATACAAGGCTCAAAAATTGACTTTAAATTTGAAAATTGATTGGCCTATCAGTTTTGTGCATCGCTTCGTATGAGGTTCTTACTTTTTTTTAAATGTAGCTTCTTTTATGCACTTTTGATGGTGAAAAAGAAAACATTTTAAACTTGAAGAAAAGTGAAAAAAATCGAATCGAAAATCGACAATTTTTGCATTTTGTCGTCAATTTTTTAGGAAAATTTGACTTTTTTTGGCAATGCTCAATTTCCAATGAATTATTAGTTCATTTTTGACATATGATGATCGAAAAATTGACTTTTATCAAAAAATGTGATTTTTTTCTAAAAAAATTGACGAAAAAATGCAAAAACTGTCGATTTTCGATTCGATTTTTTTCACTTTTCTTCAAGTTTAAAATTTTTTCTTTTTCACCATCAAAAGTGCATAAAAGAAGCTACATTTAAAAAAAAGTAAGAACCTCATACGAAGCGATGCACAAAACTGATAGGCCAATCAATTTTCAAATTTAAAGTCAATTTTTGAGCCTTGTATTAGATATTTTGACTTGAAATTTTAACCAGTTATTGTTCCCATTATAAAGTATAACTTTTGAAAATTTCATCAAATTTCACTAAAAATATTCGAAGTTATCACCAAAAAACCAAAATTCTGTAGTTTCTTTAGTTTTTGATTTTTTTTGAGGTTATATGTGCAGATAAGGATTTCATATTGTAACCGCTGGTAGCCAATATCATAACGAACAACCTCTATTTTTTTCTATTTTTTCGGACCTACACATGCCGAGATATACGCATTTATATTTAGAAAGAACGACCAAAATGGTAAATTTTTGACATAATGGCCGATAACTTACGTAGCGGCGGTTGCTAGAGGTAGAAAATGTCCATTTCGTATAGTATTCGATGTAACTAACATGTTCCAAAAAAAAAATTTACTCTGGAGACAATTCCCTTTTCACTAAAATTTGATGCTCATCTGACTCCACTATATGTGTGGCATGCATTTCATTCACGGAATATTCCGTCAGGTCGCATTTGAATACACACACTTCTATATTATCTGTCAACGAATGCAAGGGATATAATGTACGCTTGGATATGACACCAGCTGTATGCATTCTCCGCTCCCGCTACATTCATGAACATTTATAATTGCATCCGGATCGGCATAGACCATTCCAAACGCGAATATCTTTACCTATGTAATCGAACAAGAGCCAGTTTACTTGAGTATGCTATTGGCTGGCACCCTTTATGATCTCCTAGCCAATTGCCTGTTTTCTTCGTCCTATACAATCTTTTATGGAGCCAATTAATTTTAAAGGGAGCAAAAAGAGGTTTTAGGACAAACAGGTCAACATCGGACCAACTGCTGACTTTAAGGCAAATTCTGGAGAAAACCTGGGAAAGGAATGTAGATGTATACCAGATATTTGTCGACTTCCAACAGGCATATGACTCAATAAACAGAGAGAGGGTATGCGAGATCTTATCGGAAATAGGAGTCCCCTCAAAGTTGGTACAACTAATCAAATGCGCCACAAATAGCTCACTGGCGAAAGTAAGGATCCAAAATGTTGTAAAAGAAGAGTTCGAAGTACGTCAAGGGCTTAGACAAGGAGATGGGCTGGCCCCCATGCTTTTCAACCTGGCCCTAGAATGGGTGATAAGGAAAACTTCAGTCCAGCGAAGTGCATCAATAGCTACCCAGTCGGTACAATTACTTGGATATGCGGATGACGTAAACATCGTGGGAAGGTCCTTTTTGACAGCAAAAGAAGTCTATGTTGAATTAAAAGAGGCGGCAAAGGACATAGGCCTGAAGATTAACGAAGAAAAACGAAGGTGATGCAACAATCCAGAGCAGGACGATTTAGAATGGGAAAAAATAGAACCATCGACGAACATAACCTAGAAGTAGTCGATAAAACAGTCTACCTTGGGTCTACTACTACAAAAAGAAACGAAGAAAAAGAAGAAATAACCAGACGTATACTACTGGCTAATAGAGCCTTTTATGCCCAAAAACAAATCCTGCACTCAAGATTTGTACACAGGAAAACGAAACTCTCACTCTACAAAACAGTAATACGACCAGTACTGTGTTATGGTAGCGAGACTTGGACTATGACCCAGGACATAGAAGAATGAGTCAACAGGTTTGAGAGGAAAATTCTCAGATGCATAAGAGGCCCAACAAGAGAGGATGGAATGTGGCGAAGAAGATACAACAACGAGTTGTATGGAATTTTTGACGATCCACAACTCGCAACTTTCATAAAAATCAACAGACTGAGACTAGCCGGCCACATAATCAGAATGGAGGACAATCGTATCCCAAAACGACTTATGGCATCACTTTCGGGAAGTAGGCCAGTAGGTAGACCCAGGAGGAGATGGATAGACTCTGTGACGGCTGACGCATAGTCAATGCTCAACAGCCGGAACTGGAGACATGCTGCAAGGGACCGTCAAATTTGGAGAAATGCCCTAGAGGAGGCCAAGGCTCGATTTGGGCTGTAGCGCCATTGGATAAATGGATGGAACTATAATAGTGGTAAATGACAAGATTTTTCTAGAGATTTTGTTTTCCTGAACGTTAGCAAACAAACAATTCCTTCGTATCTCGTCCGTTACACTAAAGCGGGTGTTCGAATTCGTAATGAGCGTGTTGACTTCATTTGGAAATCCCAAAGCTTTCTGGAGATATTAGCAAAACTAATCAATGTAAAGTACTTGTCAGACGACCAAAAAGGACAAATTTTGCGGTAGCTACTGCAAATTCGAGGATGAGCCGCAATTTCCTGAAACTGTAGAAAACAATTCCCTGTCAATAAGTGCTGATCCAAGGTTTGAAATATTCGTGATGTTTGAAACACAAGTGATGTTTCGTTCGAGGGCTATCGCTCTGCAGAACCCAAAAAGATCACTTCGCTTAGAACGGGTCTTATTCCAACGAGTTTATTAGATATTAGCAAAACTTATCCATTTAAGGTGTTTCTGACACTTATCTGAATTTTTCATTTGTATAAAAAAAGGCCCCACCAAATGTTATGAAATTTTTGACGTGACAACGTCTTATAAATCGATGAGAATAGGAAGTCATTAGCGCAAAATGTCCCGTCTCGTTCCCGTCGCTAAGTAGTGGTTGGGATAGTCGCCCGTGGCAACAGCGTTTTTTTTTTCAGGTAATTTTTTTGTTAATATTCCTCATTTGGCACCTCAAAGAACTCGATATAGTTTATGGTTCGCGCGGTATCATGTAGGTACAAAAATCACGAACGTCGTTTAAACAAAAGAAAACGACTCGACCGAATTTTATGAAAATCTTTTCAGATTATATATTGATTAGTACTCTTCGAACGGCACCTCAACTAAGTCGATATCTTTTATGGTTCGCGCGATAGCGCGCAGGTACAAAAATGACTTATGTCATTTAAACCAAATACCGCCTGGACCGAATATTATAAAAATCTTTTCAAATTATATTGTCGTTATTACGCTTCGAAAGGCACCTCAAGTAAGTCGATATCTTTTGTGGTTCGATATCGTGCAGGTACAATAATCACTTATGTCGCTTAAACCAAAAAACGGCTCGACCAGATTTTATAAAATCTTTTCAGATCATATTTCCGTTAATATGCCTTGAACGACACCTCAACAAAGTCGTGTTCTTTTCTGGTTCGCCGATATCGTGCAGGAAAAAATTACCACATACGTACCCACGCACACATACTTCCTCTCCAATTTTTGTTTAATGTGCTCTTGGGACCTTGAAAAATTAAAATATGGTGAAAATTTCGATTTCGATTTTAGGACCGATTACAATAACTTCCCTATATATACTAGTTAATAAATATTGCAATATCATAGGATTGTTTTTTATTATAACTGAAGTTATAGCGAAAACCGCGTTTTTTTGCATTTTTAAGGGTGGCATTCATATTTTAGGACCGCGGGACTTGGATTTTCGTAATCAGCGACCCAAAATAAATATAAGTAACGATTATTACAACAGTGTTATTACTCAGTGTTGAGATAAACGATTCGTCGATTTGTTGCAAGTTAAATAAATTTGGAATTTTAAAAGCCCAGTACATCTCACAAAAGGGGAGGTGGTTGCCAAAATAAAACAAGAACACCTCACGTGTTTAATTCACCACTCCCTTTTGGTTTTCTAAACACCCAGCTACTTGAAATAATTCACCTCTATTGGTGAATTTGTATTAGTATCATGAGATAAATGAAAGTCTGGGCGACAACGTAGCTAACATGCCCGAAAAGCTATGCAGTAAGGCAGTGTATTTCAACTTTTGCACACACAGCCCCGAGTTTCTTCGCCTCTTGTGCCCAGTTATACGAAAAATCTGACGATTTTTCAATGGGTGAGAGCGTGATGCGTGATGCGAATGAAATCGATTCACTCTCATGTAAATTTTGAAGCAAACGTCCTTAAAGAAGTTTTACTTCAAAAAAATAGGTAAATTTTTTTTTTAAGTTTAATGGTTTTATTTGAATTCATAAGCTGTACCAAAAACTAGCAAATAATTAGATCACTAACATGGGCCTTCTTGAGATTCTGACGTCTAAGTAGATATGGACAAACCCGAGTCAAATTAGCTTCCAGTTACGGCACCACGAGCTGGGTGCGCTAGTACCGCAGGGTTTTTGCGCTTACTCCTGTTGTTTTGTTCAGAAGGGGCAAGGAGGATGCAAAAATGAAGATGATTTCGTGGCCGATGGGTGAAATTTGACAATGAGGGAATGAAATGAATGGGCGAGATAATTTTAATGGGAAATTTGGCATCAAGCGTTTTTTTTATGTTGAAAAAATTGTTTTCAGGGATTATTTCATTTTTAAATTCTTTTATTTAACTTACACTGTTTGTCGTCAAATCTTGGAAGTTAAATTTGACCCACTTCCCGGTTTCGGATAGAGCTGAAATTTTGCATACACGTTTAGTTTGGATGACAATGCAATCTGGCCATTTTGTAAAAATATCAAGATGGCGGTTCCAAAATGGCGCCCGATTTTTGAAATTGTGCTCCGCGGCCCTCTGACATGGGTATCAAATGAAAGGATATGACAGGTAGAACACAATAAGCTATGTGGCGTCATTCCAAATTCAAAATGGCGGCCAACACTAAATTGCGGAAAGCTTATAATAGACTAAAAAGTAGAAAATATAACCGATCAACTTCCAATTTTGCACACACTCGTAGTTCGGGTGGTTAATGTGTATGAATGATGAGATGAATAGTTGAGTTAAGGGTGAGTTGATAATAAAGAAGCAATACACGTTACAAAAAATCACAAACAAACATAGAGATGCTGCTGTCAACTAAATTCAACTACTCAAATACTGAACTCATGTCCGTATGCATAATTTCAACTAAACCCAGGTAGCAGAGCTGAGTCGAGTTCAGTCAACCTTAACCCAACTCGACTCCCGTTTACATGTAGTTAGACTTAGGTTCAACTTGAGTTCAACTCATCATGTATAAGTACTAAATGCAATCTGACCTTTTTGTAAAAAAATCAAGAAGACGGTTCCGAGATGGCGGCCGTTTTTGCATTTATGTTCCACCGAGCCCACGACATGGGTATCAAATGAATACAGTAAACTGTGTGACGTAATTTTAAATCTAATAGAATTGCCATCATAAAATGGCGGAATACATATAATAAACTAAAAAGTAGAAAATAAAATAAATGGTTAAAAAAATTTTTAAAAAAAATTCTTTTCATTAACTAAAAAATGTACTGAAAAGTAAAAAATAAAAAATATTTTAAAGAAAGCGTGAAATTTCAATTTTAATGAAAAAGTTAATTAAAAGAATGGCGCATTTTTCATCAAAAAATTTTGTTAGAATTTGAAATTAACAAAGCAAAAAATTGAGGGTTATTGTAAATCTCACGCGATTTACAGTTATATTTTCAATTTTTGATGAAAAATGCGCCATTCTTTTAATTCACTTTTTCATTAAAATTGAAATTTCACGCTTTCTTTAAAATATTTTTTATTTTTTACTTTTCAGTACATTTTTTAGTTAATGAAAAGAATTTGACCTGCCCGATATCGCCCGAACCAAGAAAGATTATTGACTTACTTGAGGTGCTGTTCGTAGCGTATTAGTGACAATATAATCTGAAAAGATTTTTATATTCGGTCGAGAGGTTTTTTGGTTTAAATGACATAAGTGATGTTTGTACCTGCACGATATCGCGCGAACCATAAAAGATATCGACTTAGTTGATCGAAGAGTATTAACCAAAATATGATCTGAAAAGATTTTCATAAAATTCGGTCGAACCGTTTTTTTTTTTAACGACGTTTATGATTATTGTAACTGGACGATACCGCGCGAACTAAAAACTATATCGATTTCTTTGAAGTGCCGAAAAAAGAACGTTGAATTAACGAAGAAATGCTCTGAAAAAAATTTCATAATATTCGGTCGGGCTTTTTTTGTTTAAATAGAAAAACTTCGGCTAATTGTCAGAAAGACCTTAAATTGACAAGTTTTGCTAATATCTAATAAACTCGATGTAATGAGACCCGTTCTAAACGAAGTGATCTTTTTTGGGTTCTGCACAGCGATAGCCTTTGAACAAAACATCACTTGTCAAAATCCGACAACCTTTCAAAATCGTGCAAAAATTTCGTTACCCTTTACAAACAGCACGGATTTTTCAAACCTTGGATTAGCACTTTTTGACGGGGAATTGTTTTCTACGCGTGATACAGTTTCAGGAAATTTGTCCTTTTTGGTCAAGTCTGACAAGTACTTTACAGTTACAGTTTTGCTAATATCTCCGCTTCAGCACGCTCAATACGAATTTGACCATCCGCTTTAGTGCAGCGAACGAAATACGGAAGAAATGTTTGTTTGCTAATGTTCAGGAAAAACAAATTCTCTAGAAAAATCTTGTGGATTTACTACTATTATATATAGTTATTTGAACTAGCTTCTCTCGGGATTGCTTTGTAATCAGTTCTGATACTAGCCAATTTTCCACTAGTGCTAAAAGTAAAACTATTTTGTAAGAAGTCAGTTTATTCCATCTTCGTTCATCATACTGGGAAGTTAATCGTGGTGGACCAAAGGGGTCAAACCCACATCCCAACTAGTTTTTGCTTTTTTTATGTGGCATGGTGAAGTCCAACCTTTTGTACGTAGATGTCGATGAACCTTGCGTTTGATCTGTGTTATATGGTCTCAACAACACCGACTGTGTGTTCTATTTATTAACAAAAAGAAGGTATGTAGTGGGCCTGAGTTGGGTCTAGTTGGCTAGTCTTGGGAAAATACAAGGTGCGCGGTAAAAATTAGCGAGGGCTACTACATTCCTAGCGTGGCTTAAAGGATCTATACAGGAGCAACAGGGTGCTTTCGCCAATGCACCTTTTTCGTTTAGCACCTTCTCCAGCCAAGTCAATCTAGTTTTGGGGGCGCCTGTAATACAGGCTCGCGCCACGCAACCGCCAAAAACAATTAAATTTAAAATCTTTTTTTTTTTTTTATATTATTTATTTATAGAGGATAACCAACCTGAAATTAGATTATATGTACCCTCTGTATTATTGTACATTTATTTTATACTAGCAAAAAACCCGCGTGCGTTGCAACGCCTTTCAATAAAAAAAGATTATGTGTCCGCGGTAGGAAAAAGTATAATGAAAAAAAGAACAAATCTGCAAAATTGATTTTGGATACATATAAAAATTTAGAGTTACCTATAAAAAATATGTTACAACTTTTTTTTAAATTTGATGTTGAGCGCCACCTATCGGAAGAAGTACAATCGACACCTAGCAAACATATTTTTTGGATATGTTTGTCTAAGTGTCTATCGTACTTCTTGTGCTTTTGCTCGCACAGCGGTGCCCGTGATAAACTTATGGTAAAATAAGCACACATGAAATAGTCTTAAAAGGGTAACCCCCAACAAAAATAAATGTTAGTGAAACAGTCAGCAACTTTATGCGCATAGTATAATCTCAAGAAAATAAGTCAGATCTGCATTGTGTTATAAAAATTTTGGGGAGGCAGGCATTAGTATGGACTTTTAGTTAAATTAAACATTCAATAATCCAAAAAATATTATTACATCCTGAAAGAAAGAATATACTAATTTAAGATTTAAAAATGGGCTTTTGACGGTAATGGACAGTAAACGCTTGGAGTCATGTACTGAAGGAGTGTGACTTCAGACGGAATTTATAAGGTCCGATCAAACATTCGTTATTTGCTACCTCAAAAAACCCCAGATATCGATTTTCATTGGAATCGGATCACAATTGGCAAATTCGTCGGCCATATTGGGGCGGCCATTTTGAATTTATTAGTTTTGTTTAAACATTCGTTATTTGCTACCTCATAAAACTCCAGATACCGATTGTCATTGGAATCGGAATACAATTGGCAAATTCGTCAGCCATATTGGCGCGGCCATTTTGAATTTATAAGGTCCGATCAAACATTCGTTATTTGCTACCTCAAAAAACCCCAGATATCGATTTTCATTGGAATCGGATCACAATTGGCAAATTCGTCGGCCATATTGGCGCGGCCATTTTGAATTTTTAAGTTTTGACCACAAATTCGTTTTTAGCGACCTTAAGAACCCCTAGATACCCACTTTCATTGAAATCGGAACACAATTTGCAAATTCATATTTTGGTGGCCATTTTGAATTTCGGTCATTTTTCGGCGGCCATTTTGAATTTCGAAAATCGGGCTTCGAGGTGTTTCAGGGCAGACCCCAACGGACCTTCGTGCAAAATTTCGAAGCTCTACGATGACTGGTGCGCCCGCTATAGCGCACACATACATACACGCATACAGAAACTTTCTTTTATTAATTAGATGTCATTTATTAATTTAGTTTCTGTTAGATATTTTCTTAATTTTGTTATTTCGCTGGGATAGTTTCCAAGGATTTCTTCAAGGTGTTGCTTTATGTCGTGTTTTCTTCTTGTAGTTTCATATTTGGGACAGTCTATTAGTATATGAGTAACGGTTAGTTGTGTGTTGCATATGTTACAGGTGGGTGGGGGTTCTTTTTGTAATATCCACTTATGTGTGAGGTTTGTGTGTCCAGTTCTTACCCTCGTTAGGCAGGTTTCATATTTCCTGTTTTGGTGGTGGGCTGTTTCCCAGATTTCTATCGTTTTCTTAATGTCAACCAATTGGGTAGGGTTTTGAAGCCATTCAGTATTCCACTGGGATATGATTTGTTTCTTTATGTCTTCGGCAATTGTTGAGTATAGTGGCGCGAATTCAAAATTTATTGTACCTGTTAATGCTTCTTTTGCTGCTGCATCTGCTTCTTCATTTCCTTTGATTCCAATATGACTTGGAATCCAAAGAAATTTTACGTTTTTCCGCTGGGCTAGGGTTTGGTGAAGTGTGTCATTTATTTTCCAGACAATTGGGTTCCTGCTAAAATTATTGCATATTGCATTTAATGAGCTTAGGGAATCTGTGATCACTATTGCTTCTCTGATGTGGTCTTTACGGTGTATCATGTCTACGGCATGTTGTAAGGCGTGTAGCTCGGCATCAATTCTTATTTTAATAGTGCTGCCATTTATGATTATTGCAAAGCCTGTACTGTCTTCTGTTTTTGATCCGTCTGTGTATATTTGTGTGTATGTCCTATATCTATTTAATATTTCTAGGAGTTCTTGTTTATATATAGCTGGGTCAGTGTCTTCTTTCTTCTTTTGGGCTAATGTTTTTATAACGTGTATGGTTTTTGTTACCCATGGAGGATGTTCAGGCTGTAATATCTTTAGTGGTGTTGTAGATTTGTTGTAATTTATGGATTGGATGGTGGTGATGAATCGGTGGTATAATAGTTTATCTGAGTATCTGTTTCCTTGGTGCGTTTGGATTTGGGGAAGATTTACTATGCTATAGTTGAGATGCGTTGGTAAGCTCCTAATTTTTAGGACATAGTTGGACTGTAGGATCTCTCTTCTATATTTGAGCGGGGTGATGTTCGCATCTACCTCCATGCTTTTGACCGGGGTTGTTCTGAAAGCTCCTGTAGCTATTCTAATTGCTGTGTTTTGGACGGTGTTTAGTTGCTTTAGGTGTTTGTTGTTGGCGCTGTTGTAGACTATGGCCCCGTAGTCTATAATAGGTAGTATAGTTGATTTATAGATTTTGAGGAGAGAAAATCTGTTAGTGCCCCATTGTGTATTGGCAAGGCTTTTTATAATATTCATCTTTTGAATACATTTGTTTTTTACGTTTCTTAGATGCGTTTTCCAGGTAAGTTTTCTGTCGAAAGTCATTCCTAGTATCTTGACTTCGTTTTTGTATATTATTTCCGTGTTTTCTAATGTGATTCTAGGATTTGTGATTTTGTATTTGTTTGTGAAATGGATGGCCGTTGTTTTTTCTGCTGTGAATATATATCCTGTTTTCTTTGACCAGTTTTGTAGGTTTATAAGTGTATCTTGTATTTTTTTTGTATAATAGATGTCGATTGGTGTCTCATATATATTACAAAATCATCAGCATATAGTAATGCTTTTACTGGCTCGTTGCAGTTGGTAGTTATATTATTGATTGCAATGAGAAATAAGGATACACTTAGTACGGAGCCTTGGGGAAGGCCATTTTCCATTGTATACTCGTTTGATTCCACGTCGTTTAATAGAACTTTGAATTTTCTTTCACTTAGGAAGTTTTTTATATATTCGGAAAGGTGTCCTTTGATACCGATTTCTTTTATTTCCTGCAGTATACGGTATTTCCATGTTGTGTCGTATGCTTTTCTAATATCTAAAGAAACTGCTATTAGGTGTTCTTTGTTTACAAATGCTTGCAGAATTTCATGTTGCAGTTTGGCTGCACAGTCGGTGGTGGAGTGGCATTTGCGGAAGCCACATTGTGATGGAGTTATTATTTTTCTTTCGTTTAGGATCCAGGTAAGTCTATTGGAAATAATTTTTTCTAATGTTTTCGATAAGCATGATGTTAACGAAATTAACCGGATGTTATCTAGTTGGGATCGGTCTCGTCCTGGTTTTGGTATGGGAATTGCGAGGGAAGTTTTCCATTTATTGGGGAATTTTTCGGTAATAAAAATGTTGTTGTAGAAGCTCAGTATATATGCTAGGGATTTGTCATTAAGGTTTTTTATCATTTGGTAGTGGATATCGTCTGGTCCTGGTGATGATCCTCTGCAGTGTTTGAGCACATTTTTTAATTCCCCTAATGTTATTTCTTTGTTGTAATTTTCACTACTGTCTTTAATGAATTCGATTGGGATGTTTTCCGTATCGGCTTTATAATTTCTAAAATTTTCTTCGTAGGATTATGTAGAAGTAGTTTTAGCGTAGTGTTTAGAAATTAGTTCGGCTATTTCCATTCTATTGCTGATAATTTTGTTGTTGTTATTTATATATTCGATGTTATTTGTCTTTGCTTGAGAGTTTATTTTCCTTATGTTATTCCATATTGTGGAGGTTGGTGTTAAGAAGTTGATATTCTGTACGAAGTTTCTCCAAGATTCCCTTTTTGCTTCTCTAATGAGACGTCGGGAGATTGCTTTTGCTTTTTGGTGGTTTATAAGGTTGGTTTTTGTTGGTTTTTTTCGATATTTATTCGGGGCCTTTTTCCTGTTTTTGACTGCTTTTTTTATATCATTATTCCACCAAGGAACTAATGGTCTCTTTGAGTAGTGAGGAGTTTTTGGAATACATGACTTAGCTGCATTTATTATTTGATCCGTGATATATTTACATTCTTCATCGACGCTATATTCTTCGGTTTTTTGTAGGTTGACTATTTGTTTGAATTCTTGCCAATTAGCTTTTTTTGTTACCCATTTTGGTCTTCTGATTTCACAGCTTTTGTGGTTATCATGCTGAATTAGTATTGGAAAGTGGTCACTATTGTGTAGATCCGGATGCGCGTTCAATTGGAACCTATTCATTTGATGGTCTATACTTAATGTTAGATCAATTATGCTTGTTTTTCCTGTGTATGCGGTAAAGTGTGTAGGAACTTTTAGTTTGTTGATGATACCTATATTATGCTGCTGTATAAGGCCTTCTATTATTTTTCCTCTACGGTCTGTGAGTTCAGATCCCCATAGGGAATTATGTGCGTTGAAGTCACCTAAAAGAAGGGCTGGTTTTGGGATTTGTGTGATGGTATTACTCAGTTCCGTGTATGTCAGGTATTGTGAATTTGGGAGGTATATGTTGCAAATTACGGTCTTAATTGGATAGTTGATTCTTACTGCTATTGTTTGGTAGTTTGTTTGTAATGGTATTAATTCATAAGGTATGCTGTGTTTTATTGCGATTAGGGTACCTCCGCAGGTGTTTCCCCCGCTAGTATAGTCATTTCTTTCAATGTTGTAGTTTTTTAATTGAAATTGTTGCTGTGGTTGTAGTCTTGTTTCTTGTAGGCATATTATGAGAGGGTTGATCTCATTGATAACTAATTGGAGTTCTGGAAGTTTAGAGAATAGTCCATTTAAATTCCATTGAAGTATAAAGGTGTTCATTTTGTTGTTTTTGATATTTGTGGATTTATCCACCTCTTTTTTTTGGTCTTGCTCTAGATTTTCTACTAGCTGTAGATTGGTCTGAGCGTATTGATGCTTGATCTTCGTTTATTGTTTGGGATAGTGCGTTTGTTATGTTGCTGGGGACGGTGAAAATTGTCGTATCTGGACTTGGTTCGATGTTTGATGTAGCTATATTGAGGTTTGACTTTGGTGTTGGGACAATTGTTAGATTATTTGGTTTTCTCTGGGTTGAGTCTTCGCTTATTACTGTGATATTTTTCTTTTTTTGTTCGTTTGTTTGATCGTTGTTTGTTTCTCTTTTCCTTTTAGTTGAAGTTGATCGTGAGCGCTGATGTCTGATGATTGTTTGATTGTTTTGTGTCTTGTATTTAACCGTAGTTGGGAAGTCGTATGACATGGGAGATGGAAGTGAAGGAAATTCTTCTTCAAGGTCTAAATCTAGAAATCTGTTGCTATTTAATCTGGAGGATAGACTCTTTTTGTTCCGTGGGACTTCAAGTGAGGCTTCAAGGAAACACAAGTTTCTGACCGCCATTGTTTCGTTTATTTCCCTTTGTCGTATTTTTTCTGGGCAGTATTTATGGGTTGCAATGTGGGTTTGCTTGCAATTAATACATTTGGCAGGTTTAGTGCACTTGGGATGTTTCGGGTTTTCACTACAGTTGATGCATATTTCTAGGCTCCTACAAAATTTGGTTGTGTGCCCGTATTTAAAGCATTTATAACACTGTTTGGTTGGTTGTATATAGCTGTCACAGGGAATGCGTACTTTATATAGAAAGATGTATTGTGGCGTTTTATTTCCATGGAAGTTTATTTTGACGGCTTGTGAATTTTCCCATTTTTAACCGACTTCAAAAAAAGAGGAGGTTACTCAATTCGACGTGTAGGTATTTTGTGGTCCTGTTCACGCATAACTTTGTAACCCAATAACTTTTTTGCTTTTTTTTTGGTTCATTTGAAGGGGGAGCTTCCCACGGTGGTCCCGTTAAATTTTTTCTAAATTCTGATAACGGAGTTCGAAGTTAGGCAGAAAAAACTGTTAAAATTCAACCTGTTAAAGTTCAACCTAAACATTTCATGGGCACCGAACAAATTACTTTATTGTTGTCAATCTGGCAGCAGCCCGGTGGCGGAGTGGGTGGAGCGTCGGATCCTCGATTCAGCGCTACAGGTTCGATTCCGGTCGGGGCAGCCGGTTTTTTTCTTTTTCTCTTTTTCTTTTTTCTGAAATGATTTATTAACATATTGGTCAGCGGCCGATAGTGCTTAACATAGCGCAAAGGGCTGGAGCCAAGTATTCTTGTCTGTGGGATCTGTGGGGTGCGAGTTCGATCCCAAGGGCTCGCGGTGCTTAAAGAATGGATCTAGAAAGAAGAATCACTTTTGAAGACGGTGCTAACACATGTGGGTGATATATTAAGCCTAACAAAGAAATGTAAACAATTGCCGAAGCAAGAGTTAGTGCAATCAAAGTCAACTACTACCTGGCACCGTCTTCAAAAGTGATTCTTCTTTCTAGATCCATTCTTATTGGATTGATGTTGTTAAGAATTACAAACAATTATTTCATCCTTTTTTGTGCATCGCAGGTTTTTTCTGAAGTCGGTTTTTAAAATTTTTTTTTATATTTCTCCGTTTTCGTCTTTGGTTCTTTTCTTCAGTCTTTGTAAGGAGTGAATTTTAATCGGAGATTCAATTTCGTTTAGTAGAGTGACGTCGTCGATATCACAATCTATTCCCTTGACCACCGCTGCTCGAGTGAGGAAGGCGATTGGAATGTACGAATTATAATTCAATTGCTTTAGTGCTTCGTTTTGTACTATATCATTGGCGATATGTGCTCTACTTGTTTCAACTATAACCGTATTTCTACTGACCTGTTTTACTTCCTTTATAAATTCCTTTTTTTCTTCGAATGTTTGGATGATTGTTTTGGCTGTTTTAATTTTGCTAATTGGGGTTTTGTTATTGCATCTTACGATGACTTTGAATATTCCTGGATCGAAAGTGTTAGGATAGAGGTTTATGCCATCTGATGTTGATGCCATCGTGGCGGTTAGGTTTTATTTTCACTGATTATCACTTCACTTGATTTAATAGCGCGTCCGTATGCTTTGAGGGTCTTGCTCAGACTGTGTAAAATCTTTTATTACAACCAAAACTAAGAGGACGATTAAACAAATTATAGTAATTACAACCAGACGCATTTTGATAAAGACTAAACCGAGACTGAAGCTCTGTTCTTTAATTTAATTTTTCCAAACGTGAAAGAAAAGCTTACATCTGATTTACTTAATAGTAATAATAAAAACATCAAAATTGAGCGTAGGTGATCCTTTATTTTTAATATACATATTTTTTATAATGGAAGGATGGACGTTTCAGCATTAATATTTATGCCATCATCAGCTAAAATATACAATTTTTTTTTAAATAATATAATGATATAATTGATCTTGATTTATAAATCTCAACTAGTAATTAACATATTATTATGGAAGTAATTAATGAGCTTACCAAAATTTAGGAACAATATTCACATAGCTTAACATCAAAAAGCCAATGCGTCCGATCATCATACTATTTGTTTGGATTTGAATTTGATTATAAAACGTAACTTGACCATATTTTTTGTATGATTTTGTTTCTGTTATTGTTAATGGAATTTAATTGTTTTATTAGTTTTTATATTTTTCCCTTTTTTTGTTTTTTACTTTTGTAGAAGAAATATGACACATCACAAGTGCTCTAACTCTTCCGGGATGAACGTAAAACTGTAAAGTGAAAAAAAAAGTTGGAAACATTGGAGAAACTAAATAAAAATAAGAAGAGCCAACAGATAACAGTTTTAATTATTGCAATATGGTTGCGGGATGAAATATAATGGGAGAAGAACCCAATTTAAATGTAATTATTGATAAAATTGTTTAAGAATTTTAAATTATTTTTATAATCGGTATGGTTATTAAGAACTGATTTGTGATTTTTATTGATTTGAAAGGTCTCTTTAATAAGCCTATTATTATATATATTGTCGGAATCTAAAAAGTTTCATTAAATTTGATTTTATGGCCAGTATCGTATGAGTGTTTTGTAAAAGCACTATGATGAAAGTTTAAGTTTTTACTGTGGTAATCATGTTGATATAATCTCTTTTTTAATGGCTGAGATGTTTCGCCAATGTAAATTTTATCGCAGTCCCCACAGTCAATCTGGTCTGTCTGGTAGATGACATTTTTTGTTTCTATAATTGGAATTTTATCTTTAAGTTTGGTTAAAAAATTTGAGGTAGAACAAATCGAATTATTTGTTATCCTGATATTATTATTGCCTAAAATTTTATTAAGTGCATGATTGTGTCTTTATCATAAGGAATCTTAGTAAATATAATGTTTGAATTTACATTATTGTCGAAATTAAAACTTGGATTCATCATGGATCTTAGTTTGAATAATCTGTTATTGATAAATATTTTGATAAAGTGAGGAGGGTGACAATTTTTTATTAATTTGGTATAAATCGCTTTGAAATTTTTTGGGTGGAATGAACGGTCGGAGAGTAGGAAGGCTTGATCGACAAGGGCGTTGATTACGCTGATTTTATAATTAGTGTTCGTATAAGAATAATAATTTAATTAACGTTCACTAGCGATAATTTTTTGATACCAATCTGTAATAATCTTATTATGTTTCTTGATTAGGGTCACATCTAAAAAGTTATGTTTATTATCATTTTCTAACTCTAATGTGAATTTAATTTTTGGATGGTAATTATTAAATTTATTAAAGATTAAGTTTATATTGTCAGCAGGAATAATTAATAAACAATCATCTACATATCTTTTGTAATATATAATTTTATATTGTGGGTCAAGAATGATCCCTCTTTCAAGTTTTTGAAAAATGATGTCAGCAAGAGAACTAGAGATGCTAGAACCCATGGGAGAGCCATCAATCTGTTTGTAGATAACATTATTATGGCTGAATACTGCATTATTAAAACAAAGTTTAATACCTTCAATAAATTGATCTAAATTCAGATCTGTAAATTCATAAATTTCATCCCACTCCCACCTATCATTAATATGTACATTTAAAAACTAAATCTTGGGGAATGCTAGGGTATAACGCTATGACATCGAAACTTACAAGGCAATAATTATCAGGGATGTGTAAGTTCGAAATATCATCTACCAGTGTTGAAATGAATTTCTAATATTGAATTCGTATTTAGAAGTAACTTGTGTTAATACCTTGTTTAGATACTTAGAAAGTTTGTAAATAGGAGTATCGATAGTAGAAGTGATCTGACGCAATGGAATGTTGATTTTATGAATTTTGGGATTCATATACATTCTTCCAATCTTTGGATTATTTATTATAAGGTCAGGTTTATTTATGAGTTTTAAATATTTTTTACATTCAGAGTCTAAATTATCGATAGGGTTTCGATTTAATTTAATGTTTGTATTCTCGTCATTTAAAATTGTAAGGGCTTTAGTGTCATATTCTTTTTTGTACATTATTACAGTTTTGGCTCCTTTATCAGCTTTAGTAATTATTAAAATATCTTTATGGTTTTTAACATATAAATGAAAATAGATTATACTTCTTAACCACGTGCAAAAAATATAATCTCATTCCAAAATTCATAAAAGGGTCGTGTAATAACAATCGTCAATATTATTCTAATCGTAACCGCAATGCGGTAATTACTGCACAGAGATTGGAAACCGTATATTTATGCGACATTTACCGCAAGGTATAATGCTGTAAATATTAACAAGTTTAACAAAATAAGTTCTAGTGAAGATGAAGTGCCTGTGATTTGGTATTTTTTAAATAAACCTTTTTAATTTGTTTTGAATTCATTTTTGAATTTTTCAATAAACACTTCTGATGAAATCAATACTCAAAATCGCAATGCGACACGCCGTAAATATTGCAATGAAGGAAGACGTTTCTATCTCTTTGCGATATCTCCTTCATGTTGCAATGCAATATTTCGATTGGTCGCATGATGTGCGGCAGTAACAGCACTTTACATGCTTTTCAAATGGGATCATGCGATATTCGTTGCATTGCCGTAATTACCGCATTGTAGTGCTTTAACCAAACACTCATACGATACTGGCCATAAATTCAAATTTAATGAAACAAAATTTTTAGATTCCGACAACATATAATAGGCCTGCAGCGAATCCCCAAAAAGTGCTCTAGAAATGAAAAAAGTGATGGAAATGAGATAACCGGTTGAGACTAATTGCAATCGATAGAGGATGGAAAAATGCATCTACAGTTGATTTTGGCCGAAGTTTGGACATGGCTTTTCTAGTTTTTGGTACAGCTTATAATTTCAAATAAAACCATTTAACTTAAAAGTTTTTTTACCTATTTTATTTTCTAATAAAAAAGATGTGTTATAGATTTTTGAAATTCGCTTTTTTGGCTAAACTACATTGTATCTAAATACTTAAGGCAGTTTTCTGTAAATTTTCGGATCAAAATGTCCTCCGGTTCTAAAGTTACAGTAACATTTGTTGACACTCGACATTGTAGCCGTTGCAAAGTACACGAGTAGCAACTACATATACTGTGTGTAAAATTACTAAATCGCGTGTAGCATCAATTTTAATATCACTTATATGCTGTGATTGCATTTGGCGGTTTTTTTCTCTGTTCAGTAATTCGTAGATGGTCCAACTTGTCGAACAAATAATGTCAGGACACCCTTTTTTGAGTGAAATATAACACCATCTGAAGCAGTTTCCAAGAGAATTACTGTTCAAGAACAATAATATTAAATTTATATTTTTTACTGCAAATATTGATGCATAATTATAATTTGATACCTGCATGCGGCGGATATCCGCCAGGCGGAATTTATAAATTGATGGAAACTTGCGGGTGCAAATGGACACCATGCACGCGCAAATCAATTGTGCTAATCCAGCAAATTATGTGTAAAAATATTGGTATATTTGTATATTTGTACCTAGATGTAAGTTAAAATTAAATTAAATATGTAGTACTTATTTAACATTCGAATTGGTCGGTCAAATAAATTGTTTTATTATAAAGTCTTTGTTTTCTTATGTTTTACCCGAACATAAAGTGGTCCTTCGAGCTTTTTTCTTTTTTGTTTTTATAAGTGAAGTTGAAACCAGCAAGAAAGTGCATTACAGTTGCTTAAAAAAAAAAAAAACCTGAGATAATTTCTGTTTGGTCAAATTGTGGTCGTTAAAGTGTAAAATTAAGCGACAAAGTTAGAAATTTGTGCACTTCAAAAAGTTAACAGATTTATAAGTGTGTTTGTTTACATTTGGTCTACAGAGTTACCATTAATGTGAACTAATTAAAAATTTAAAAGCAAAATAAAGTGCGAATAATAAATGTTTAATAATTATCTCAATTACTGTAATACAAACCAGCAGCTGATCAGTGGGCAATCATTTTATTAAGGTGCCACCAAATCAACAAGTTACAACAGTTACAGAGGTCCACACAGGACAACAGTAAAGGCTACAGAATCCAGCAACAGAGGTCCACACAGGACAACAGTAAAGGCTACAGAATCCAGCAACAGAGGTCCACACAGGACAACAGTAAAGGCTACAGAATCAAGCAACAGAGATCCACACAGGACAACAGTAAAGGCTACAGAATCCAGCAACAGAGGTCCACACAGGACAGCAGGAAAAGTCTACAGAATCCAGCAACAGAAGTCTACACAGGACATCAAAAGGACATCAGTTCCACAAAACAAGATACCGAATATAAGATAAGTACTCAAAATATAAAAATTAAAAATTACATAATTTTCGAAAGATATATAAAAAATCAATCTCTACAAAAAATAATCATTAAAATGAAATAAAAATCTACAATTATATTGTTTTTTCATAACAAATTTTCAATACACATATTGCAAACGCTGTTATCATATTATATATTTTTTAATTTTTACTCTTTTTAACATTTATGATTAAAACCCAATAAAGTGTCGATTATTATCATTATTCCATTACTATTCAAAATAAAAAACCCTAACGTAATCAAAAATTTCTCTGTAAAGTGTTCATTTACACCGCGCAAGTTCCAAATAGTTTTTCATTTATCAAGTTTAAAACCGTTTATCGAGTTAAAGGGTTACAAAATTCGGTACAAGTTAAATTCGCACGCAAGTATTTAAACAAACATCCGCTCTCCCAGAGACTTACTTTAATCACTAATCAAGCCTACGGTTCTCAAAAAAAAAAAAAACAAAATGAGTAATATTGCCCAAGATTTAGCGCAACAACAAGAGCTAGGTGAGTCAATTCAAAGGGTGGAAATTAATTATGGAAAGGATTCCGCGAAAAGGAAAAATAAAGAGTATTTTGAAAAAAAATTGCGCAAATTAGAAGAATTATGGACAGAGTTTCATTTAAAAGACGTTGATCTCCAAACATACAGGAATAAAGATCCAAACAACAAGTACTTTGTGAACAAATTTGCAGAACAGGTACACGCAGCATACATATCAGCTAGAGATTTGATATCCAAGGATTATCATGAGATGCTATGCAAAGAAATCGACAATTCAGATAAGGAACAAATAGAGGCACAGGATAATCAAGCCCAACCAGGTGGCAGTCGAACCAATCAGAATCAGGAAGATTCACAGCAGCCTCGAGTTAAAACGGTGACATTTAACTTTAAAGGCAAGGAAGGAGATACTTTCAACAGAGAACTCGAAAACACGCTAAAGGTACAAATAAGTAAAATGGCAGCTCTATTAAGAATAGTAGAAGTGATAGAGAACGAGGTGGACAATACAAAATCAACAGTTTATTATCAACAAAAAATCCAGACATTACAAAATTACTGGAATCAGATTGAACGGAATCACGACGAGTTAATCAAGTTGGCCGGCCCACATGAAATAAATCATGAATATTTCGAGCAGCAAAAATATGAACAAACAGAGGACATATACCAAACAATAATAATACAGTTACAAGAGTTGTCTGCCAGGACACGACAGGAGAACCAGAATATGGAAAATCAAACAGCTAATAGGGACAAGCCAAATGGGGCCAAGATTAAACTTCCTCCAATAACAATCCCAAGATTCAATGGAGACTATAACACATGGAGACAGTTCCATGATCTTTTTGAACAGCTAGTCCATACAAACGAAAATCTAAGTACGGCTCAAAAAATGCAGTATCTAAAGGCAAATTTAATTGATGAAGCAGCGCAGTTGGTAGGCCACCTACCAATAACAAATGACAATTACATTACAGCGTGGGGGCTACTAATTAACAGGTACGAGAATAAGCGGTTATTAGTGCGAGCTCAATTAAATACATTACTAACGCAGGCAGATGCGAATGACTCAGCAAATTCAATTAAGAATTTGCATGATACAACTAATGAGTGCTTATTCCCCAAGCCCCTTTGCAACAATTCAACCTTACCACGGTAACTTATGGCACAAAACCTGCACCATTCCTAGCGATACGTACCTTGTATCAATTGGCCAACGATGAAGGACACAACTTCGTCAGAGCGGCAACAGCACTTAAACAAGATTTCTATGTTGACGACTTGTTAACAGGTGCAGACACCATCGCATCGGTCAAGGAATTGAGAATACAATTGGATGAGTTGTTAAGTAGGGGAGGGTTTAAGTTAAGAAAATGGGCTAGTAACAGCATGAACATCTTGGAAGGCGTTCATGAGTCAGACAAGGAACAAAATCTTTTAAGTCTATCAGGTGACACTAAGGTAAAAACCTTAGGAATATATTGGTGTCCACACAGAGATACCTTCACATTTAAAGTAAACACAAGTCAACAGACTATAACTCCAACCAAAAGAGTAGTATTATCAGAATGGTCACAATTGTTTGATCCACTAGGTTGGTTAGCTCCCTGCATCATTAAGGCCAAATTAATGTTTCAATCCTTATGGAAAGCTAACTTATCATGGGATGAAGAATTACCAAATCCAATACATGGAGAATGGAGAACATTAAGAAACCAATTCGCTGATCTGGAAAAAATTGAAATTCCTAGGTGGGTTCACGTATCACGAACAAATTCGATTTTGGAACTCCAAGGATTCTGCGATGCCTCCGCAAAGGCATATGCAGCGGTTGTCTATACGAGAACAATAGACCATCAAGGGTCAGTACATGTCCAATTGCTTACAGCAAAAACAAAGGTAGCTCCTCTAAACAAAGAAGTGAGTCTACCACGTTTAGAACTTTGCGCAGCGGTTCTGTTGGCAAAACTATTGTCTCATACCGTGAAGGCCGTTAATATTGAAGGATTGCAGGTACACGCGTGGTCTGATTCGAAAGTTACACTAGCCTGGATACAAAATAACAATAAAAAATACAGTACTTTCGTGACCAATAGGACACGGGAAATTAACAATTTAATACCAATGGCGCAATGGCATTATGTCAAATCAAAACAGAATCCTGCGGATTGCGCCTCTCGTGGTTTAGATCCATCAAAATTAATAAACTTTACGCTATGGTGGAATGGACCAGAGTGGCTCAGACAAAAGGAAATTGAATATATCACCAACAGTGAACCGACCGATCAAGAATTAAAAAGTTACATCCAAGTAACATTTACTTTAAAAAACAATGGCACTTTAGAACAATTGTTTTCAAAAACAAACGATTTCCAAAAGTTATTGAGAATAATCGCGTATTGTCTGCGCTTCCGTAAGCTCAAAGAGCGGAAGGTACTTTTAAGGACAAACTACATAAACATACAAGAGCTAAGAGAGGCTAGGAACCTCATAATCAAACTGGCTCAAGAACAAGAGTTCTCATGCGAAATAACTGACATCAAGTCGACTGGAAGAGTATCACAGAAAAGCAAGATCCTCTCATTAAATCCATTTTTAGACAAAAAAGGCATCCTTAGGGTAGGGGGAAGATTAAGGAATTCATCGCTCGGTGATGAAGCGAAATTCCCCATCATTATATCGCCCCAGAGCCCACTCTCTGCGTTAATCATCTCAGAGGCACATTTACACTCTTTACACGGTGGACCAACACTAACCTTATCACACATTCGTCAACGATATTGGATACTCAATGGAACTAATGCTGTTAAGAAACAGTTACACAAATGCATAACATGCCGTAAGCTAGTAGCCAAACCATTAACTCAACTGATGGGAGACTTGCCCAAACCACGGGTCGCAGTTAGCAAACCGTTTACACATTGCGGAATCGACTACGCGGGCCCTATCACATTAAAATTAATGAAGGGTAGAGGCAAAACGACATTTAAGGGATATATCGCCGTATTCATCTGTTTGGCAACCAAAGCAATTCATATAGAACTAGTAAGTGATCTCACCGCCGAGGCATTCGTCGCAGGCTACAAACGGTTTGCCGCCAGAAGAGGCAGAGCCTCTCACATTTACAGCGACAACGGTACAAACTTTGTGCTGGCAAACAAAATATTGAAGTTCCATAGCAAGGAAGAAAAAACTGAGTTCTTCGAAGTAATTCAAAGGGAACTTTTGAAGCAAGAAACTGAATGGCATTTTATACCGCCAGCCGCACCACACTTTGGGGGATTGTGGGAGGCTGGAGTACGCTCAATCAAATACCATTTAAAACGAGTGATTGGGAACTCAATCCTCAATTTTGAAGAAATGTATACCCTCCTTACACAAATCGAGGCTTGTTTGAATTCAAGGCCCTTATGTCCTCTTTCAGCAGATTCGGAAGATCTAGATGTTCTAACACCAGGACATTTTCTAGTTGGGATGCCATTGCTGTCTGTCCCAATGCAGACCTTGTCTGAGGCACCTATGAATCGTTTGAAACGATGGCAGGTGATTGAAAAAATGCATCAAACCTTCTGGAACAAGTGGAGGCATGAATATTTATCGAGGTTGCAGCAACGTCCCAAATGGATGACAAACCAGGAGAATATCAAGATAGGAGACATCGTCCTACTAACCGATGAACAAACTCCTCCAACACATTGGCCGCTAGCAAGGGTGGTAGAAACTCATCCTGGACCAGACAGCCAAGTCCGAGTCGCAACAGTAGCTACCGGTAAAGGCAAATTTAAAAGACCAATCACTAAATTGGCGCGTCTACCAGTTTCGCAGGACGAGGATGACTCAGCAGCATCGACAGAATTACCGGCAGAAGAGTCGCAAATGATCAACAGAAATGATCAGCAAGTACCGGAAACGAAGAGGTCACGAGGTCGATACTCATCCCCACTTTTGTTACAGTCTCTACTAGTATTATTACTAGTAATAAGTCCATCATACGCCTTAAATAAATCCTTAGTAACACATCCCTTGACAGCACGAGCAGGGGTATATTTTGAAGATTTAGGATACGTTAACTTAGTAAATAATGCATGGAAAATAATCGTTTACTATGACTTGGAGAGCTATTGGAAAGAATACGCGGGGATAAAAGGTAGCATCCAACAAATAGAAGGTCTCTGTAGCTCACACTTGACTGAGGTAAGCTTCTGTCCAGTACTACTTGAGCAATTGCAACACTCCTTACAAGAGATAGAACATAAAAACGAACTTATTACAGGCAAGGATTTAAACAATAAATTAAGGAATCGACGATCACCACTCAATATTGTCGGAAATGTTGCCCATGGATTATTTGGGATTCTTGATGACGAATTTGCCCGAAAATACGAAGAGCAAATCAACCTAGTAAAGGATAACGAGAACCATCTCCTTCAACTTATTCGTAATCAAACGTCTATTGCGGACTCAACAAGCAACATTATCAAGAAAAATAATAAGGCAATCTCGGACCAATTTCTGGCATTAAAGCATCAGTTGGCAGCGATTCAGCGTACTATCAATAACACAAATCAAGAAGTGGCCAAACGTGACAGGTATGAAGCGTTTACTACGGCGATGTTTCATACAACCTTAATGTTGCTAGCCTACCAAAATACTCAAGAAGCTCTGTTTCAACTTATAACAGATACTCAGCACGAGAAAGTCAGCCCGCTTTTACTTACACCCGAACAACTCAGATCCCAATTAGCACTTATTCGAGAAAACATACCAGAAACAGTAACGATTCCTGGCAGCACAGACCAGAAGGGTATCTTACAGACCTACAATTTAATGAAAATAAGATCTAAGGTCATGGAGCGCTATATATTATTTGACATATCTCTACCTCTTCCTAACATTGAACGTCTCCAGCTATTTAAATTGATTCCTACTCCAATCCTAGACGACGGTAAATACATATACGTACACTCAGTAGCAGAGTATCTAGTGACTAGCTTGCACAGGGATTACTATGTCCCATTGAGTAAAGCACAGGTTGAATCCTGTGTTCCAACAGAGAATAACCGAAGACTTTGCCAACAGTCCTTTCCCTTATACAACCACAAATCCGTAGTTGGCCGATGTGAAATGAGTATTCTAACACGGCAACAGACTTTATCCGAATACTGCAAAATTGACACGATGGACCCAGTAAATCTGTGGATCTCGATGCAGTCCCCAAATCGGTGGATCTACTGCCTCAAGGATGATTACAATTTCGATGTGATCTGCGGCAGTGTAGTACATCCATACACACTCAATGGCTCGGGAATATTAGAATTGCAGCCGGGCTGCACACTCAAACAAGATTCCATGGTGATCACCTCATACCATATATTCGGAGGTAGCATAAGATCTTCCTACACGCCAACAGCACCAATTAACATGCCCATGAGTGACAGCGGTCCAAGCTTGAAAACATCCTCAGCGAACATTCCACTTATATTCAGTGACATGTCAGAATTGGAGCAAGCAATCAAATATCAGAAACAAAGGGAAGCACAAGGTCAACTGCATCAAATAAATGCGCATGACATTCATCACTATTCCATTTCTTATATTTTTATAGGAACATGCTTGACCATAGGGCTTATTTACCTCTATAAGAAACGGCAGCAGAGAATCCATCGAGTAGGCACTCCTGAATTCCAACTTCCTACAATTTCCAGAACAATGCATCCACAACCTACCCCAAGACGTTAACCCTTTCTGCAAACAACCTCTCGCGGGGAGCATGTTCAAGAACAATAATATTAAATTTATATTTTTTACTGCAAATATTGATGCATAATTATAATTTGATACCTGCATGCGGCGGATATCCGCCAGGCGGAATTTATAAATTGATGGAAACTTGCGGGTGCAAATGGACACCATGCACGCGCAAATCAATTGTGCTAATCCAGCAAATTATGTGTAAAAATATTGGTATATTTGTATATTTGTACCTAGATGTAAGTTAAAATTAAATTAAATATGTAGTACTTATTTAACATTCGAATTGGTCGGTCAAATAAATTGTTTTATTATAAAGTCTTTGTTTTCTTATGTTTTACCCGAACAATTACTTTCACTTCATGGGGTGTATTGCTTGCGGTTCATTCTTGGAAGTGCCTTGCTTTTGTAAATTTGTTATAAATTCAGCATGGAAGTCAGGTAAAAAAAAAATTGGCAGTTATAGGGACTGCCGATAGAAGTGAAAACTTAGAACTTAGATGTTGAAATTCGATTCTTTTGAAGTAATACAAAATTCTATATTTCTTGAAAGGACTAAATCTTTTTGATTGCAGTATTTTCATTAGGACATTAACCAACTTATTAAAATATGTAGCACAAGTAACTGCGTCTTCATTAATAAGTGTACTTTTTTCTATAAAATTTAATGCTGCTGCATCTTCAACCGATATCTCAGAATTATTTTTTAAATTATGTAATAATTGTAACAATTTTGACCATCCTATTTCATTAGCACTTATTGTAAAAAAGATACAATCGGGTTATGTTAACTAAAGTAAGAAATGAAAATGTTTGATTCAAATTTATCTAAGTATTGCGTAAAAACCGCATCGATCGTCGTTTTATATTTGGTAGTACTAAGTTTCCGATCATTGGACATATTTAAATTAAGTGTTGCATTTAAAAATTCAATTAATGGTAGATTTTTATCATCTGCAAAGTTAATATTGAAGTCTCCACTTAAAATCATCGGTACATTATCATATTTTTCGCCGAATATTTTTTCGAGAATTTCAGAACCTATCATCAATCGTAATTCCATAAGAAGTATAAAGTGCCCAGCTAGCACAAACGAGTAGCAATGGAGTTAATCTAACATGTAAAAGAGTCGCAAGATAAGATATGTAGTGCGACTGTAGCTCCATTGCGACTGAAAAAGCAGATCTTTATTGTTTATTTTGTAACAACTTTGGTCACAACGAGGCGAAAAATGTGCTGTGGCTATGTTTTAAATGTGTTGTTGCCACAAACTAAAGTTGCATACAACAAGATGAAACATTTTGAACATCCGGAAAAGTTATAATTCTTTATATTATATACATATTTTTAACAACAAAGCACAGCGCAGTTTTAAATGTGTTTCAAAAGTCATAATGGAATGAAATAAAAAGACACATTACTCATTACGTACTTTAAAATTGACAAATTGCGGAATTTTACTCCAAAATTATAAAGCGAATGCCATTTTGTTGATGAATATGGGTATTTTACCTCTGGAATATTCACGCGCCACTCAAAAACAGAACATTTAGAAAATAAGTGGAGAAAACTTCGATATTTTTTAGCAGCATGGCAATCTGTAAACTACAGCTAACTTCATTTTTTTAAGTTCCTAGTGTCATTTTGCGCTAAAAAATGGCTATAAGAAATATAAAATACAATATAAAATAACATTGGTTTCTTTAAATAAAACTGCACAGTGTAGAAAAAAGAGAGAATCATGAAAAATATGGCGAACATGAAGCCTTTTGACAGCGATTTTTCCAAGTCCTTGTATCTGAACAAAAACCTCCCTGCAGCGTTTTGAACATTTAAAATGTAGCACTGACTTGATAAAAACTTATAACAACTAAGTCACTTTAAGGTTGTTAACTAGTTACTCTATTTGTGACAGTTACAATATAATAACAATTTTGAAATATGCTACAAAAGGAAATGTTTTAATAACTTTAATTTAATTTAAATATTACATATTTTTTTGCAACTTTTATGGAACCATTTAACAACAAGTGCATTTTCCCGTAACAAATTTAAAACTGTAGTGTAACTGAACCCGATGATTTGTTGTAAATTGCTAATTCGAAGCAATAATACAATTTACATGTGACTACATTTGTTTAAACAAACTGGATTTCGACATAATTGTAACATAAATTTGTTACAAATTTAAATCTGTGCTAGCTGGGTGGTGTACCTTTCAAGTATCGCAACCACGTTTTTATTTTTCTTTTGTTGACTATACCATAAAGGTAGCTGGATTTGTGTATTTTCATTTTCGATACTTAATTGAATAATAGTAGGCGGTCAGATTTATTTTTTTATTCAAAATCAAAAAGTTTTTGATTATAATCGATTGAGCGCGTGCGCCAGTCATGAGCATGTCGGTGACGCGAACCCATAACATTTTCCCCTATCAAAAAGTGCCCAACACGGCTAAAGAAGTTTTCACTTCAAAAAATATTTCTCCGTTCTGCAAGGAGCTTTCATTCTTTTTCCATATCTCAGTGGCAGCCATTTTCCACAAATAACGTTTTTTTGTCTCACTTTTGTTTGAGATTTCAGCATTCTTCCCTTCGTTACAAAATGTCGCGTAACACGGCTTGTGATACTTGGCATTGACCTCTAATAAATTCGGGGTTTTGTAAGTAAATCGCGGACATTTTTAGTGACCTTGTTGCTTTGTAAAATATTTTCACATATTTGGAATGGCCTCGATATTACTGCTGATAAGTTTTTTCAATGATTACATATAAAACTCAAATTCTCCCAGTCAAAAGATCTGTGCTTCGTATACGTTTCTGTGAGTTACCATCAGTATCAAATTCTGAACTTTTGCGAGTCCGCTCCTTTTTATTGCATGTATAGATTTTTTCAAACTCCGTGACACAAAACACAGGTTCTGCGCACCTCATTGCCAAATTAATAAATGTTGTTCTATCATTTCCCCGCTTTTTAGTTAAAACGGCAACAAACGCAGAAAAAACTCAACAAAATTATTTGGGAAGGAATGCGCGCATGCCGAATGAATAAAGTTAATTAATCTTTATATGTGTTGAGCAGAGCTTTTAAATACATGTAAAACTCCTGCTCAACCAAGTCAGTTTATCCATCGTAATAAGCATAATTTTACTATAATTATGCTAAATATTTCTTATCCCTAAATTTAAAATAAATTAAAAGAATTTCTGGAAAAATTTCTTTTAAAGATATGAGCATTTTCATTCATAAATTGAGAGTTCTCCGCAGCCGCAAGGAACATAACCTCTCCAAGCAGAAGCGCGTTTGCGACTAGGGTTGGCCGATTACATCGTGATTAATCGGACAATCGATTATTCGATTCGATTAATCGAAACAATCGCATCGTTTTTTTCCTATCCGATTACATCGAAAATCGATTATTTCATGCGATTATTGCATCCGATTATTGAAAAATAAGAAAATAGTTTTTGGATTGTTAAAAATTGTAAAACAACAGATAAAAGGTTGACAGAATTTGAACCTAGATAATTGTTATTAGGTTGGCAGTACAACTGCTTCACCACACGTCCCTATACCAAACGCAAGTATTAAAAAGATCTAGGTAAGGTAAACACCTTGTCATGTCGGTTGGCATTCGCGACTAAAATTCTTGTGCGTCGATCATACGTTGAACAGAGGGATAGTAGTTTTTGTTCGGCAAAACGGGCACCGCTCAGCGAAACTCTGTGGTCAAAATATAATCTTAAGTAACTTCCTTCTAGATTGAAAAGTCTCTCTAGAGTCTATATACTCTGTTATCAAAAATTATTCTATGATCTTTTCAGATGTATATTCTATATGGTTGCGAGTAGGTGGAATAAAAATATCGCGGCTAGGTTGTGACAGTTCCTTCCTCTCTTCTCTCTATCTTCCGGCTAGAGCTGCTGTTCGACAGCGTATACGGAAAAATAAGATTGTCGACTGTACAAAGGGACTTTCCCTAAGCCTCTAGTCTGTCACATAAAAAAAAGAAAAAAAAGTCTTTATTCTAAAGAATTGTAAAATTTCTTAATTGTATAATCACTACCTATAATTTAATTTTGGTAATTTTATATTACTATATTACTTTGTGCAACAAAAAATTAAAAATAACAGTAGAAAAGTGTTTTTATCAATTTTCATTGAAAATTATTCGATTATTACATTAATCGATTATTTTCAAACGATTAATCGATTAGAGATAGTCGAATGATCCGATTAATCGGCATTCGATTAATCAACATTTTTTTAGTAACCGGCCATCCCTATTTGCGACTGACGGAAAATGTCAACAATCTAGTAATTAAAGTGATAAAAACACAAATTTCGTATTTTTTAGTAGAAATTATAGTTGTTTTCAAACCTCGTGACATCCCGCGCATGTTCCCCAGCTAAGCTCTTAAAAATGTTTAAAAGTTCAGACAAAAGCTTCAGTTAACTCCTCCTATCAAATCACTTGTTGCCATGTAACCAGTCGCGACTGCGTATTGCTACCGGGAGGTGTATCTTTCTGGGACTTCAATGATTATTTAAAAAATTTACAAATTATGACTGACAAAACACCCGTTTTTATATATTTTTTTTATTTTAAGGTTATTATATTTTACACATATGCTACAGAAATAATTTGTAGTAATTTCTCCTAAAAAATACGAAATTTGTGTTTTTATCACTTTGATTACTAGATTGTTGACATTTCCTGCCAGTCGCATACGCGCTTCTGCCCGGGGAGGTTGTGTTGCTTGCGACTGCGGGGAACTGTCGATTTATGAATGAAAACGCTCATTTATTCAAAAGAATTTTTTTCAGCATTTTTTTTAAATTATTTTAAATTTCGAAATGAGAAATATTTCGCATAATTAAAGTAAAATTATGCTTACATATTATGTTGAATAAACTGTCTTTGTTGAGCAGGGCTTCACATGTGTTTAAAAGCTCTGCTCAACACATATAAAGATAAATTAACTTTATTCATTCGGCATGCGCGCATCCCTTCCCAAAATATTTTGTTGAGTTTTTTCCGTGTTTGTTGCCGTTTTAACTAAAAAGAGGGGAAATGATAGAACATTATTTATAAAATTTGGCAACGAGGTGCGCAGAACTGCTCAAATTTTTTGTGTCACGGAGTTTGAAAAATTCTATACTACAAATTATTTCTGTTGCATATGTTTAAAATATAAAAACCTTAATATAAAAAAAAATATATAAAAACGGGTGTTTTTCAGTCATAATTTGTAATTTTTTTAAATAATCATTGAATTCCCAGAAAAATACACCTCCCTTCAGCAATACGCAGTCGCGACTGATTACATGGCAGCAAGTGGTTTAATAGGAAGAGTTAAATAAAGCTTTTGTCTGAGCTTTTAAACATTTTTAAGAACTTTCCTGGGGAACATGCGTGGGATGTCACGACGTTTGAAATCAACTGATGGCGAGATAAAGTGAAAATTTCGTTCAAACCGCACTTACGAAAAAAATGCATTTTCATGATTTTTTTATACGTTGGCCATGTCCAAACTTCGGCCAAAATCAACTGTAGATGCATTTTTCCATCCTCTATCGATTGCAATTAGTCTCAACCGGTTATCTCATTTCCATCACTACAGGCGAAAAAATGGGTTGCCCTGCAGGCCTATAATAATAGGCTTATTAAAGAGACCTTTCAAATCAATAAAAATCACAAATCAGTTCTTAATAACCATACCGATTATAAAAATAATTTAAAATTCTTAAATAATTTTATCAATAATTACATTTAAATTGGGTTCTTCCCAATATATTTCATCCCACAACCATATTGCAGTAATTAAAACTATTATCTTAGACGTTGGCTCTTCTTATTTTTATTTAGTTTCTCCAATGTTTTCAACTTTTTTTTTCACTTTACAGTTTTACGTTCATCCCGTAAGAGTTAGAGCACTTGTGATGTGTAATATTTCTTCTACAAAAGTAAAAAACAAAAAAAGGAAAATGTATAAAAACTAATAAAACAATTAAATTCCATTAACAATAACAGAAACAAAATCATACAAATAAAATATAAAAAAATATGGTCATGTTACATTTTATAATCAAATTCAAATCCAAACAAATAGTACGATGATCTGACGCATTGGCTTTTTGATGTTAAGCAGAAACTATATGTGAATATTGTTCCTAAATTTTGGTAAGCTCATAAATTACTTCCTTAATAATATGTTAATTACTAGTTGAGATTTATAAATCAAGATCAATTATTTCATTATATTATTAAAAAAAATTGTATATTTTAGCTGATGATAGCATAAATATTAATGCCGAAACGTCCATTCTTCCATTATAAAAATGTGTATATTAAAAATAAAGGATCACCTAGGCTCAATTTTGATGTTTTTAATGTATTACTTATGGATTCTACATAACCTTAAGATCTAATAGTAATAATGTTACAATATTGCTAACTAAGCGTCTGAGTGGCCGGATGCTTCCGAAGTCGAGGTCATCGATGGTGGCTTGTGCCGTAAGGCTCGTGAGCTTTTGGTTGGGGTAATGTGTTGTCAATACAATTCAATACAAGGCGGAATGTAGGATTTGTAGATTGTAGTCGGGGCAGCTGGCTGAAGGAGGAACTTCCACCTCTTGAGGAATCTCAGGCATTGATAAGCTTGTTTGGCAATTTGGAATATGTGATTACTCCATCGCAGATCTGGCACCTTATTCTCTATTACAATATTATGTATGTAGATAACAAAAAGTTACTCTACCACGACTAAAAAAGTTTCACTTCAAAAGTTGTAGGTAAAATATTTTTTATAGGTAATTCTAAATTTTTTAATGTGCCCAAAATCATGTTTTGCAGATTTGTTCTTTGTTTCATTTTACCCTTTTCTAGTCCTGAACTATGCAAACATATATTTTTTTTTTTGTTAAAAGGAGTTGCAACGCACGCGGTGGTAAGTGACGTTTAATTTAACAAATGACAATTTGGCAGTTTAATTTAGAAAAAGAAGTTACTTTAAATTTCGTTCTAATAAAATACTACAAAAATAATTGAAACTGTGAAAATGTATAAATTAAAATTCAAACAGAAGCTTACTCGCCTTTCAATTAGTTTTAATTCTAATTTATTCACTCACACAGGTTAACTTATTTGAAGTATTTATAATTTAATTCTACGGTGAAGTCGTGGTTGTAACTCCTCCCCTCCTAAGGGTAATTTGAGGATTTTATACTTCACGTGCTTCTTCTTTTTTAGTTGTTTCCAGGGTGTCCCTTCAATAATTAGAGACTATTGCTAAACTGATGACAGTCGAATACCTTAAGGTGATTTAGTATCTTTCGTCAATATTCCAATCGCTGCTATGTGCTCTATCCTCCATTTACGAGTATATGTACTAAGTTTTTTGGCTTAATTTTTTGATTATTTGGCTTCTTTGTATTCATTACATATATAGGTATTACTTGAATTGAGTACCAGTATGCTGTTAGATTTGATTATTTTATATGTGCTTGCTGGTACAAAGGTTGCAGTAGTTGTTAAAAGTTTCGGGTAAAGATTAACAGTGATTAGTTTGCCGCATTGCATTTCCTCCTCCATCTCTTGTTCGGTCAATTTGCAGACAGGAAAACTCTTTAAAAATAGTGTGTGCTTTTTTATATATAAAAACTAAGCTTAGAAATCACCCTTTGCACTACTGTTCAGTCATGCCGTTAGTCATGCTGCAATGTTTAGTGTAAATTTAGTTTGAAGGATAGAGTAGAATAGGACAAGTTAACCGGGGGGCTGGAGGTGGGGTGTACGAACTGATTCAATCAATGTATCGCAATTGCGATCTTCAAAATTCTTTTTTTCAATATGTCGTTCGAATCGCGAGTTCATACAAAAATCCCATATTAAATGCACTAAATCTTCCAATTTTCCAGGCAACTTTCTAATTGTTCTTTTCAAAAAAACCTTATTCGGACTATTACGCACACTTAATTACCAGCTGGTTTCAAGTGATTTCGTTTTTATTCATACAGCTTACAAAAGACCGGTTGTAGATAGGTCTTGGTTCGACGAACAAAAAAGCAATTGAGGGGGGCGGTGGGAGGGAGGGGGCAGATGGGTAAATCGTAATCGGTTTAGCAGCTAGGGCATTTTGAAATTTTGACGTTCCATTTTTACATAATCCCCTGTATTTTCGACTATAACCTATTTACATGAATAAGGTAGCAGAGTCCGCAGAAACTCCGGCTGATAAAGATTGTAGAAGAGGTTTTACAAGGTACTGAAGTGTACCAAGGGGGCCTTCCTTGTATTCAAAAGTTTGGCAAAAATGAGTACTCTGTGTCAATTGTCGAGAGGAGGCTAACGAATACCTCCGAAAGTGGTGGCAGCCGATTTGTCAAAACCCGAGAAGCGTCACTACAGACAAGTTAGCAAGTCCTAATCCCACCTCCCGTGGTGCCCCTTGGGGTACTTCTTCAAAAAAAGAGCTAACGGGTGACGGGAGAGCTCTCTGCGACACAAAAAAGAGTTTTAAGTCGGTTGGGCTGAGAGTTAACAACCCGCTCCGATAAGAAACACCATTGCTACGAATCGGCAAACAATGCCTCGGAACCGGATGAACAACACGACGACGACCTTTGCTTTTCGAACCAGGACCGGAATCAGATCATGAAATGTGAGAAAACTGCTTGCTGATGGGCGGCTGAATGAAGCCTCAACGAGATGAATCGATATAATATCCAAATCATGGGAGTTAGCGAGACCAGATGGCCCGATGCGAGGGAACATACCTGTCCAAAGGGTGAGTCCTGTTTACATTCTGGGAAAAACGAAACTGAAAGCTCTACGAATGGCATTGCCGTAATACTCACCAAAGAAGCTCCAAGGCAGCTCCAGCCTCACGCCGTGAACACCCGCAAACAAGCGCAAACGCGACTAGCTCGCGCCTTGCTTTCCGTTCCGAGTGGATACGGCGTAAATTCTTGCCGTCAATTCACGGCTTGAGAGTGAATAGAAGTTCAGATCTTCAGGCCCGAACTGACGATAAATACGAGTTTGGAGCCTTAAGATATTGGTAAATCCTACACAAAAATTTGTTGTCGATTGTTTAGTGTCCACCGGCTATCCAAACGCGCGTCTCGTCGAATGCTGCAGTGTACGAGCCAAGTAATACTGACCCGCGAAAAAGCCCTTAGAATTTAGAACTACAAGAAGACACACGCCGAATTTTAGCGTAATGAAATGCTTGTTGAGTGAGGGCTCACGTTTTGGTAGTTATGTGTCCACTACGAGCGCAAAAGCGAGTGGAATAGAGAAGGGCAAGGAGTACAAATTATCAGTTATCTCAAATAAAATCTTACTCTTAACACCCCCTTCCGCCCAGATGAACTTTTTACACGCCTTTCACTTCGAATTCTAATGAGCTGATGGCATTTCATTTTAATGTAAACAAAGAAGATATAATTTGACACTCAACTGACCCAGATTGCACTACGGTTACGCACACGGATTTTATAAGCGAGCGTCTTTCCTCCAGTTCTAAGCAAAGGCCCGCCTTGCTGTGGTTACGACCATAATTACGTATTTGTAGTGTAAATAGCCTCACCGCAAGCTCTTGAGCCCTTGTTACAGCTGCGGAGCGAAGATCTGGCACATCGCTGATGGGCCCTTGGCCGAACTGCCGACATTATTGCAGTCGTCGGTATTCAAGGAAGCACTGCGATGCCCCGTTTCAGACCCTGAGGTCTGACTCGACTTCTGTGCTGCCACCCCAGCAATTACCTTCCGGGAACCGAGTTTTATGCGATGATAGTCGCCAGCACTTTCTTGGTAGTCAGTGTAACACTGTTGTGGAAGTAACCGGTAGTCTAGAGGTAAAGGGGCCTCGGTAGTCTAGAGGTAAGGCGCTTGACTACTATCCCCGAGGTCCCGGGTTCGAATCCCGGCCAGCCCCACGGTCCTTCGCCTTTTCCACTTTCTCACCTATATAACTTTCTTCTTCCCTCTTTACATTCCTGATTCCTTCTGTCATAGTCTTCCTTAGCCCTTCCCCGCTCCACCAAAGCGCATGTCATCGGTTGGTTGATGAGATTCCACTCGCTTCAGGAGGCATAACACTCCAGCGAGTTGTTTCTCGATGCCCCGATGTCAAAGTCGCGACAGTAATGGTGGGAGTAGGTGGACTGAAAAATATCTCTGGTAGGTTGTGACAGCTCCTTCCTTTCCCGACTAGAGCTGCTGTTCGACATATTGCACTCTATATGAAGAAAATAGATTGTCGGCACAGTATAAAGGGCGTTTCCTGAGACTCTAGTCTTTCACATAAAAAAAAACGCCAGTGTAATATCAAGAGCACCTTTGCCCTTGATGTTGGAGACGTTACTGCTCAAGCATTCTGCGGTTGCACCGTTTTAGAAGATCAGTAGCTGGTAAATTGGGCGAGCGGACACTTTACTCAGCTCATCTTAGTCCTCTTCTGCTCCTATTGTTCCGGGTTTCTTTGAACGAACTGCCCTCAAGCTCAGTTTTTCCCGCTGGTTTTGTCATTAATCAACTGATTGGTAAGGACTTACAAAAACAGCAAAAGACCCACAATTAAACAATCTCCTCATAAAAATACAATTTTATGGATCTTGTTTTCATCTGACCATTAACCCAATTTCATAACATGAATTTACCTTAAATAGGATAAATTTCAAAAAAAAATTAAAATACATACATACATATAATGTAAAATTTTTATTTTATAAAAACCCAAATTTTTCAATTTTAAATTAAAAACTAATTGCCTATTTTTTGAGATATACGCCTTTAACTATTTTACGAGGATTTCTAAAAACTAAATATACATATGTATTTTTAGTAGAAATTCTAGTTGTCGAATGATAAAATTGTTTGTATTAATATTATACTGTAACTACATCCAATGAAGCAATCTTAGCTAAATAATAAACCTTTCCTTACCGTTCCACAGATGCCTCCAGTGGTCACGCCTCGGAAACGTCTAGTGACGATGACTACGAAGACTATGACCAAGATGCGGCAATCGATAAACAGCTAAAATCTATTCTTCAGTAAATTCTTAAAGTTAAATATCTCGCAAAATTAAATGTTGTTATTTTAGGGAGGAGCACCCACAAGAACAGCAAAAGCCGGCTCGAGCCTTAAAAGGAAAACGTTCAAAAAATAAAAAAAAATCTGTCCGTACTCTTAGTGACAGAACACAGACCAATCCAGAGGAAATCGACCAAGAAAAGCAAACTGAAGTGACAACCCCAACAGAATCGGACGTTCCTGAACTACCAAAAATTAAGTTTAGTGAACGAATTACCGAAAATGCAATAAAACCTAAATCAAAACCAGGCTACGAGGTCCATGAAACTCCAGAAGAAAACGAAAAAAATTTCAACCAGAAGCGACCAGAATATAATCGCCAATTTTTCCAAGGTACTGCCACAAATCATGGTAAGCCTCACAAATATAATACAAAATCTGCAAAGCGTCGACCAAGTGGTGGAGGTTACGAAGCATTTATAGTACATGACGAAGAAGATGAGAACGACTTTAAGGAACACGACCTACGAGACAAAGGCCGACACTCCTTAATAAATTCTCATTATCCGACTTCAGGCATTAACCATAATAAGAAAGCTAGTAAGGAGAAAAATTACGACGAGCACGCCGATTACAACGAGGCGGAAGAGGAAGCGGAACTTAGCGATGAAGATGAAAATTTCCCTGTGGTTCAAGAGGAGAATTTAAGTCCTACCGGCCCTATTTCAACTGATGAGGCAAGAAACGAGCAAGAAGATGACGAAGACGAAGTAGAATATTCTAACGATGATATTGATTACGACGACATCACACCACACCAACAAAAAAATTCCAATTACGAAGATTATACAAATGACCGCAATGAAGATTATGATTACACTGATAGAAAGAAAGATGCAGAGCCCACGGCTTTTAAACAAGATGAGATCCCGCACGAAAATGTCCCCGAATACGATTATGAATACTATGACGATGGGGACGCCGGTAGTGAAAAAGAGAAAAACATTCAAACTAAGCCTGAAACTTATGCAAAATTTTCCTCACGAGACAAAGAAAATGACAGCGACTACGACATAGCATATGACTATGGGAATGAGCAAGTACAACAAGCTGATGACGATTATGACTGATTTTGTTGTTTAAGTTAAAATATTCCTATATTTATTGCATTTTTAAATAAATCTAATAAAATATATAAAATTTTTTATCAGGGTGTATTTATATTAAGTAGATTTATACAATGAATATGAAATGAAACTATTAAAAATAGCACCTTATTATTAAAACAAGAAACTTCATACATAAGACTGTAATAATAAATAAATACCTATTAAAATAAATACTCAATGGCCGCATTTTTCCCGAATTTAATGTAACTGAGGTAAAATATCGCTAATAACTCAACGCACTTCAATTGTACAATTACCAATTTATACATTATGTACATACAATCGAACAGTGCCCATAAACTAAACATTATTTATTGTTTCTTTGATTGAAATTGAAGTAATAATATGGCAACAAGTTAATGTTATTAAATCAATATCATGATATTAAGAATTTTTAAATTGAGTATGCAAGACACCTTATTCCGTCAACAGATTTCTGTTGAGATAACGGATTTCTATTGCAATAATATGCTGCCAATTAATTTTTGGGTCCAATTTTTGTCACCGCTTCCCTTGTATTGGCACCTCGATGGACGATGACGATGGATTTTGATGAAGCCCCACAAAATAAGACGATAATAGGAAATATGGCTATTTTTCCGATATCTCTGTTAGTTTTCGAGATATTAGCAGTTGAACCTGAAATTGCCGTTTTGAGGTATTACCCAAAATTTTTTAGTTATATCAATCAAAGCTACGATTTCCGTGGCGCCGATATTTTAATTATGAATTTGATAAAACATCCCAAAATAAGACGAAAATGTAAAATAATATTTTGCGGTATCTCCCTTAGTTTTTTGAGATATCGACACTAGAAGTTTCAGGTATTTTCAAAAACATGCTACATCGTTAACCGTGCCCAAAAATTAATAATAAGTTACCTTTCTAACACAGAACGTGCACTTCTCAGCAGGGCTGAGAAACATTTACCACTCAGTAGGGCTGAGAAACATTTACCACTGCACAGTGGCTCAGCTGATACATGTAAACATAAAATATTAAACAACATATAAGATCACAAAACATTAAGAAGGCCTTTTAAGGGCAACTTCACTAATTAGCTAAACACACTCCTATTTTTGCTAGAATTTATAAGCATACGATTAACTGGTTCGAACATGCCACAATTGGTATTAGAGGAATAAATGTGCAAGAGAGGTTCACCTCTCAGGTTGTAGTTATTCACTCTAAATGATGCGCGGCTTCTTAAGAAACCTCAGTCCACCTTGTCATTCATCAGCCGATGAACGAATATAACGTCAGCGACCTCACGGTGCTTATGGAGGGAGCTTAAGTTGAGCAATTTAAGTCTGTTCTCATAAGGCGGAAGAGCTAGTGGGTCATCCCATGGGGAAAGGCTGAGTGCAAATCGAATAAACTTCCATTGAACCGATTGGATTCTACCAACATGGGAGGAGTAGCAAGGAGACCATACCTGCGAAGCGTATTCAAGTAAAGGCCTAACCAAAGGTACGTACAAGTGTTTAGCGATGAGGGGGTTGTTGAGTTCCTTGGACCATCTTTTTATAAATCCCATGATTGAATTGCCCTTGGACGAGATATAATTAATGTGGGTGGATAAATCCAACTTACTTTCTAACCTAACCCCTAGATCAATTACAAATTTAACGCGGGAGACCGTGTTGTCGAGAAAAGTATAGTCGTAAGTTACAACACCACGTCTCCTACAAAAAGTCATGATCTCACATTTACTAATATTAAGCACAAAGTTGTTGTTGGAACACGAAAAATGGAAGGTGTTTAGGTCTGCTTGCAGAAGTTTGCAATCCTCTATACTCCTTATGTGGCGATACAGTTTGATGTCATCAGCGTAAATAAGGATTTTACGGTGCCTTACCTTGGTAACAATAACGTCAATTGATAAAATAAAAAGGAGAGGGTCAAGATGACTACCTTGCGGGACACCAGAGGACGCTTTGATGTTTTTAGTTTTGACTCCGCGGAATAGAACCTGGTGTCGGCTAAGTACGACTGGAACCATACCTCAATGGAATGCGGCGAGCCTAATTTCTTTAGTTAAAAACTATAATATAATGAGAGAGCTTGTCGAAAGCCTTACTGAAGTCGGTGGAAACACAGTCAGTTTGGCAGCCAGTGACAAAGCCTCAAACTGTGTGTGAAGGGAACTCCAGCAAATTAATAGTAGTGGAACGAGCTGAAAGAAATCCATGTTGGTTTGTTGAGATAAGTCTCTTGTAGAAAGGGGGGGATTCGAAGAGTTTTGGTATAGACCAGGTGCTCCGAAACTGTGCGTCGCGACGCGAGAGGGTACGCACAAGTCGCCTACACGTGACGTAATGAATTAGTATCATTCATATCACCTCGCTTCCTGCTCTTTCACCCTTTCATTTTCCCCACCCTTTCATTTCGTATTTTAGTAACTAAATTTCAGTCAGTCTTTTGTTTTCGTCGATTACAAGTGTTGTGAATTTTGTTTTGATTTGTATTACACTGCGTATAATTATAAAGGATAACTTTGTTCATACGAAAGTAGTGAAACAATTGTAGAAAAACGAAAAGAGTACAGAAAGTATGACGACCAATATTTAGATTTTGAATTTACCTTCGTTAGCAAACGAAATATGGAACTTCCTCAATGTGTTGTTTGTCATAAGGTGCTGGCGGCATTTTGATAAGTATTTTCCAGAAAATTTTGATCTCTACGACTGGATTGGAGACCCATTCTAATCGAGCCCACTCGCATCCGCACTTTCAATAGTGCAGGAAGAGCAACTGTTAGAACTATCTTGTGATACGAGCCTAAAAATAAGATTCGACAAAGCAAACTTATTTACATTTTGGATAAAGTATCCCAAGAATATCCTACTCTCAGCACTACAGCTTTGAAAATTCTTTTAACGTTTGGTACGTCACGTGGTACTTGTGTGAAACTGGCTTTTCTGCAGCTCGAAATCAAGTCAAAATTAAGATTACAAATCAAGATAGAAAAAGAAATGAGAGTAGCAATTCCAAAACTTCAACCTAGATTTGTTAGTTATGCTCAGAAAAGCAAGCTCATCCTTCTCATTCATTGTACTGTTACATTTTTAATCAATAATAATAATTAAGGTTCTATAATCTTTGGAGTTTTCTTTAATTAAATAATAATGAAGTATTCTTAACATCTGCTAGAGCCACACGTAGATATATTCTTTTAGAAAGGCGTCGCGAAAAAATTAAAACCTTTAAAGGGAGTCGCAGTATAAAAAATTGATTAGGAATCCCTGGTATAGACTATAACTTCGCAGTTGTTTATGGACATGTATTATAAAAGAACTCTTCCATAAGATCCTGCACAGGATTTTAGGACAGCAGGAGGAACTCCATCAGGGCCGGACGGAAAATCTTGTGGAAGTTCATTTATATATTTTGAGATATCTTCCCTGGTTATAGACAGGGATAAGTTTTGCGCCGTTTGGATTGCATATGTCGAAAATTTGTCACAAATCTCGGATGAATTAGAGCTAAGAGAGTTCTCGTATTGCATGGTGTAAGGGTAGTTATTAAGTTTTTTCATAGTGTTGATAAATTGAAAGAATTTACACTTTACCTTCCATGTTCCTGAGGTACTTTTTATAGAGGGCTTCGGAGAGGGCGTGAAATTGGTCATAGCAATTGAGAAATGCATAGAAACTCGCAGTGTCTTTCCTCTTCAGGTAGGTTTTCCTGAGTTTATTCTTAAGGTTTTTATTACGTCTCAGCTCATTATTGTACCACGGTGGGGATGATCTGGAGGACTTTAACGCCTTAATAGGTACACAGAATGCGAAGGTTTCATACAGGACGGAGTGAAATCTTGCTACATGAACATTCAACTCATTAGATGAGACCAACAAATTTAAATCGACCGAAGTGAGCTTGGTTGAGAGTTCTTCGAGGTTGGCTTTTTTAAAGTTAAAGGTAAAGCTTGACTCCTCTAGGATTAGCTTATTGTTAAAAACAGAACAATAGCTCAGTAGGAGAGGAGGGTGATAATTATCGACAGGCGACAATACAATTGAGCTAGGCTCAACATTAATGTTGTCTGAGTCGGAAAGGAATACAAGATCTAACCGCCTTTCTAAAATATTATTCACACCAGTGGCGGTTCCTCTTTGGAAGCAAAGGAAGCACTGCTTCCTCTGACCAAATAGGCAACTTCATGAAAATTAACTTAAATATATCAAGATTAATCACAAAGAAAAATCTTAATATATTTCCTCCTCTGGAAACACTAAAGCTGTTAAGCGTGAGCAGCAGAGTGACAATAATAAAGTGCCGCTCTCCATTAATTCGCGACGTTAAATTTTTTTGGCGCCGCTTGCCGCTCTTATCGTGGCCAAGGCTTGACACGACATCGGGAAGCTGTAATATCTCCAGCTTATTTGCCCCAGAAAATCACTTTGAAAACCCCAACACATTCAATTTAATTGAACTCACACTAACGCAAAGGTTTGCGTTGATACAGTTCTCTGAGAAGCTGAACTAAACCCAGCTTCTTCGGAGCCGAACAGCGGGAATTGAGTAGCCGAAAGTAGAGAAATTTTCTCTATCCACCATATTCTCTTTGTATTCTTGGTTTCGTTTTCTGGGGTTTTGGCTTCGAGTTGCAACTATAAAATTTACTCTTGCAAAGCTGCTTCGAAATTTGTTTTTGTGCTCTTAAAATGTGAATTTTCGTTTATTGTATATTGAGTGAAGAAAAAAGAGAGTTTATTGTAATGGGGTGGCAGGCGGTGTACATGTATCGAATATAAGCTGATAACTTTGTAGCTTCTATTAAAGTTTTTTACGATTCTCTTTAATAAGACTACTTTTATGAATTGCATTTTCGAGTACGGGTTGCCTGAAGGGTTTTTTTTCTTTGCAAGGAGAATTTAATGATGGTAGGCGCTGATTACAAAGAAGAAAGGGGGTGTATGCGAGGTATGCTGGGTATTTCAGAATTAGATCTACATGATTAAAGACAAGTAGATATTTATTAGAAATTCGGGTTTAAAATATTTGATATTTTATTTAATTGCACGATTTATTGCATTGTAGTGAAGTAGTGCTACTAATATTGAATTTCAGGGATTTTGTTGTACAAAATCTTGTTCATAAAAAGTGAAATATCTTGTTTTTTTTCGGGTAGAGTGAATTTTGCATTGGTTTTTGTTTTTGTTTTTTTAAGGGCACATAGCCCTCGTTTTTATTTTGAAGTTTTTTGGTTTAATTTGGGTAAGAAATATTTTTTTGTTTAATTTGCATTGCTTTTATTTAAAAAAATATTAGAATTTAAATATGAGTGTACTGAATAGTTGTGCATGCACTATTGAGGAACTCCTGTGGCAATCTTTTGCATCTAGGACTTTTGAAAAGAAAAAAGAAATTATAGATAACGGTCGTCCAAAACCCATAATATCTTTAAGTCAACCATCAGCAAAAAATAATTTTACCAGGCATTTCTCATATAAGCTATATGAAGAAATTGAATGGTTAACAGGTTGCAAATTGACAAATAAACTTTATTGTTGGCCATGTTTGTTGTTTTCATCTGAGAACAACGTGTGGCGAAATCCAGGATTTTCGGATTTAAACAATCTCCATAAAGCTATTAAGCGGAACGCGAAATCATCTCAGGACCATTTACGCTGCATATTAGCTTTGAAAAAATTCGGTTATTTGCCACGAATAGAACTAATGCTTGATAGCCAACGTTCACGCAGCATTCAAGCACACAATGAGCAAGTTAAGAAAAACAGAGGAATTCTTAGATGCCTTATTGATGTTGTTTCACACCTAGGATCTCAAGAACTGGCATTTCGGGGCCATGATGAAAATGTTAATTCTGATAATAGAGGGAATTACATTGAAACTATTACGTTATTAGCAAAGTACAACCCCGCTTTAAAAAGCCATTTAGATGATTCAAAAACATTTTCAGGATTATCGAAAGATATCCAAAATGATTTAATTTCGTCAATTTCTTATGTAATCTTAGATTCTATTAAAAAAGAAATTGAAAACGCTTCATTTGTTTCAATCATTTTGGATGAAACAACAGATATCTCTGTGAAATCGCAACTTTCTACAATTTTAAGATACGTAGATAAGGCGGGCGTTGTTCACGAAAGTTTTTTAGGCTTTCGGAATATTTCAGAAGATAGGTCGGCTGCATTTTTACACGGTCATGTAGTTGAAATCGTAAGTGAGTTCAAACTTGAACGAAAATTAATTTCACAGAGCTACGATGGTGCATCAGACATGTCTGGTGAATTATCAGGATTACAAAAGAGGGTAAGAGACACTTTTCCCAATGCCATTTTTGTTCACTGCTTTGCTCATAGGCTTAACCTCATTCTTACAAAATCCTGCAATAGAATTAAAGAGTGCCGTGTATTCTTTTCATCTATATCAGGATTTTCAACATTCTTCAGCCATTCTACGAAACGAAGTTTCGCTTTTGATGAAATAGTTAGAAAGAGGCTCCCTAAAGTTGCCCCAACTAGATGGAATTATAATGGTAGGCTTGTGCTAACTATACTTGATAACAAGGCTGATTTAGAGAAATTATTTTGTACTATTATTGATAGTGGTTCTTGGGATAGTGAAACTTTTAATGCTGCACAAGGCTTATTATCTGTTCTTACAGACTTTCAGTTCAATTTTCTGTTAAATGTCTTTTCTTCAATTTTCCCCTTTAGTGATCAGCTTTTTAATATTTTTCAAACGAAACAAAGCGATATCACTTATTGCATTAAAAAAATTACGGAATTTGAAAAGAAACTGCAAGAAATTCGATCTCAGTTTCAATTATATTTTAGCAAAACAAATGAAGTTTGTGATTTGCAAAGCAAGCGGAAAAAAGCTAGATTTTCTATAGACGGTGAAATAGATATTGAAAGTAGCTTTAGGCAACATTTTTATGATATAATCGATAATTTATCTCAGGAAGTAACTTTACGATTCAAGAGTCTTCAGCAGTTAATTTTTCTGCAACTTCTTGACACATCCTCCTATTCCGATTTTTCGAAAAATTTCCCCACAGCTTTATTAACCAATTTAAAAGAAGTTTATCCTGATATTTACGATTTTGGTTTTTTGCGTACTGAATTATCAGTTCTCTTTTCTGATGAAGACATGAAGAATAAAAGTTTTAAAGACTTGAACGATTATTTTATAAAAAATAAGTTGCAAAGTTGTTTCCCAGAATTTTTTAAATTAATTCAGTTAATTTTGACAATTCCAGTAACAAGTGCATCAGCGGAACGTAGTTTTTCAACCCTTAAGAGGACTAAAACTTATTTAAGAAATTCTATTGGGGAGGATTGCTTAAGTAGCTTGGCACTTCTATCTATCGAAAAGAAATTATTAAAAAATCTCCTCAGTGTTGATGAAAATTATAATACTATTATAGATCATTTCGCACAGAAGAAGGATAGACGGATTGATTTGCATTATAAACTTTAATAAGTAGTTTCAATTAATGTTTTAAAATCATAGTAAAGTTTACGTCTCGTGCTCCTACAGGCATATCCAGCAAGCGTCATCCAAAAGAGCTCTCATTCTTTTTAGGTGAAACCAAAAACTTGCGTAAAATCTGAGGGTTCTCTGTTGCCTGTTTATAATCTATCTCCTGGTTGCGGCACTCTGTAGCCTAATCACCACCACCGCCTAAAGATGATAATAGAGCCCCATCCTTCGATGCAGCTATTTACCAACCTTCTAAACTAGTTGGCACACTGGCTCCGGATCTCGGCACTCCGAAATCGACCCCTGGTTTGCAAGTTTATCAGCCTTTCGATATCTACGTGTACCCTGTCCTATGAGAAGACACCCGCGCCCAATCTGCCATCAATCATCGATCCGTCTATGAAGGGAGCGACATATCGCCTATCGGCGTTCTAAGATACCTTTCAATCACCCTTTTCTTCGTAATCTCTTCCATGGGCATCATAAATTCCCTATTCGCTTTGATGGTATCTGACGGGATGAGCTCCTTCCACATGCATACTGCAACCCTTTTTATCCAAAGCGCCACTGCACGGCGGCAATTCCACGAGTTCTTGCACTATTGCAATGGATGTGGCGAAAAAGCGCCAAAAATACTTTTACTTTTCCTTTACGCCCCGTCCAACTGCCTCTTAACTGTTTTATGTATGGCCTTAGTCCTCCATATTACTAAGGCATGTATTATGTAAGGTCTCAACGTTATGGTCTCTATAGAATGCTCACTTCTGTGAGATATTTCATCTTAGTCCACACTTTCCTACATAGGGAAATTTTGCCTTCCCGATCTTTACTTCAATGCGATGCTTCCAGATCAGCCGCGAATTTGGTTATACATCCAGATACTAAACGGCGCCGTCACGTTTAACTTCGATCCGAATAACTTTATTTACTAATGATACCACCTAAAATGTTTCTATGCAAAAGTCTAAACCTCAAGTGCAACTTTAATGCAGCTTTTTTGATTATATTTATTTTTTCTTCATTCTTTGTTTAGCATTTTTGCCTTTTAAATAATCAATTAATATTTTATTGAAACTCTTAATTTTTGCTTTAGTTTTTGCATTAAGTTATTTCGCTTCTACATATATACGTATGTGTAATTTAATTTTTGTTTTGTTTTTTTGTTTATGTGTACTGCATGCCAGTTTGGGAGCCTCATTCTGTGGAATAGGTAAACAGTTTCTTGGCCTCAGCCGAGAAGTGTGCCTTCTTAGAAGGAAAACTCGGACATTACTTACTATTTTGTTTTTAAATACAAAAAACTAGATTGGTAGTACGCTTTTCATATTTCTTATTTTTCAGTTTTTCAATTAAAGAATTCGATACTTGTTTTTATCGTTCGCGGGGGACATTAGTTTTGACGCCTTGTGCATTGCTTCCCTTGTCCTGAGCCTTACGAACCGCCACTGATTCACACCGCTCATTTGGCACAAACCGCATGAAAATAAGGAATTCAGAAAGCTGGATTTCCTAGAATTACGGTTGTTTCCAGGAAGGCAGTTATCGTTATCATCGCAAGATACCCATTTAACGCCTACAAGTAGGAGTTCGTCTTTGGAATCCATCATATCTAGGATATGATTTGTGCAAGAGATTAGAATATCATAGAGGTTTTGACCTCCATCGTCAAGAGTACTGAACATGTCTGGTGGGATGTAACAGCAAATTAAAAATAGGTTGTTATGGACAAGGAACACTGTAAGAGCGAGGATATCAATGTCCAAAGAGTTTGAAAAATTAGGAAGCTTTATTAAGCAACAGTTGAGAAGGTTACTACAGGCAAGTATTACACCACTTCCACGAGCCTCCGAGTCTATATATCTATCCTTTCGAAAAACTTGGAAGAAGGTATCGAAATCGCTGGCCAAAGAAACACATTCTTTTTTGGACGGTCATCTCTAATGCGTTTTGGACCTGGTTCTCCTCACGTTTTGGTAATAGAGGATAAGCGTCTTAAGTTTTTTGAGACCTGTCGAGTGTTAGAAATACACTGCACACGCGTGCAGGGAATAAAATACTTTGAAAAGGCACGAGAAGGCCAGAACGTCTGGTCTAAAAACTTTTCGGCGGTATTGGGCGGTGCAGTCAGGACGAAAGGCGCAACCGGTTTGGAAACATTGCTGATCTTCCTGCAGGAGACTGTAGCAGGATTAACAGCTTTACCCTTAAGGTATTCTATAATTGCCTCGCACGTAGTTTCAGGGGAGAAACGCAAAATGAAAATACCGGTACCGGTACCAAATTGGCGTAGGCTACCAAAGACTCAGTATCCCCTGTGACGGTTCAATGATAAGAGATGATATTAACAGATGGCGCATCCTCTTCTGGGATATAAGCTGGCGACATACACAAGCTTCATTGCATTCAGCGGTTCCATGATATGCGGTGAATTTCTTCTGACACATAACTGCATGATTGTTTTCCGTCCCGGGTTTCACACATAGCCCGAAAATCTAAGTAACGAGTCAAGACCCTCTCCACTACCCAGTAGGACCGGTAAGCTTACAGAAGTACTGAAATCAGCACTTACTGGTAAGGGGTAGGCCTTACCACACCCCTTACAGAAGTGCTTATTTATACACACGATGTCATAGAAGATAAGCCCTTACTTTAATACTTACCTTAGAGTACTTATAGAACTGCTCATCTGTAAGGGGGATAGTTAGGCAGCAAATGGAACATTGCAAAAAGAAATATTCATGGGCGCCTGTGGATATGTGATCCGGTATCGAAATGCTTTTATTTTGTTCATCATGTTCATGTTTTACAAATGCCTTTTTCTTTATAAGCCCGAGAGTGGCTTTACCTAAGCAGTCCCCCAACTAATTTTAACCACTTCTCCAAAGCTGCCTGTCCTCCGTATCGAATGAGAACCGGGCTATTGAGTATGCTAAAGTCGCATTTTATGCCGACGAATATAATTGCCCGTTTTCTTTTTTTCTATAAAATTTATGAAAACTCCAGGAAAGCTCCCTTGAGTCATCGGGCAAATTCTCACTTGTTTGGGTATAATTCTGGACTACACCTTACCATCTGCCTTCTCTTGTAATGGGTTATATAAGCCCAGCGGGAAAAGGAGTGCTCCAAGAGTCATCTTGGAGCGCACCAAAAGGAGCATAGAGTGCTCCCGTTGCCATACCCGTTCTATATTCATTTTAACATTGCATGTCATTGTGAGGGAGCATACGTTTTTATGCTCCCAAAAACGCGTTGTTGGAGCATTATAAAAAGGCTTTTTAAAAAAGAAATATTCATGGGCGCCTTTCATGAAGCGCGACACCCATATCTCATACTTACAAAAACATGCTTGTTTGAGGTGCTTTTAACGTGAACTTTTTTAAAGAAGTCCTCCCTCACACACAGAAAATTAACATGAAAACTCCAGCCACTCCAGCGCATTCATTTAATTGAACTCACACTTACGCAAAAGTTTGCATTGATACAGTTCCCTCGCGGAAGCAGAACTAAACCCAGCTTCTTCGGAACCGAACAGCGGGATCCACCATATTCTCTTTGTTTTCTTGGTTTCGTTTTCTGGTAATCTGTTCTGGCTTTGAGTTGCAACTTGCAACTATTACATATTAAATTTACTCGTGAAAAGGACCCCGCACAAATTATATGGAAACGTGCTTTCGGTCAAATTGGCTGGAATTTTACTATGTTGTAGCTGACATCATCCTGATCAAAAGTGTTCATGGGCACGAAACCCAAAAATTAGATCTTTTGGGTTTTTCAGGTACTTTTAGGATTTACCCTCTCTTTTGCCTCCCACGGCCCCAAAACAAGTCGTAGGAGGCTCCAAGACCCCTCAATATTTTCGTAACGGTACCTAATATTAGTAAAAAATACCAGAAAAATCCCCCCTTGCCTCTAAGGGGGCCAGGGGGCGGTCCGTATGGCGAAGCTACCTCAATCCAAGTTCAGGGAACCGCGTCGTTCGCGAAAAATCCAACAAAATTGTTCCGCAACTACCAGTAAATCAACTCCGATCGATATGAAACTTTGGGAATCGTATTTTTTCGGAAAAAAACGAAAATAAAATGGATTTGAGCTCTTTAGCAGTGAGTCGAAGAGTACCTCCCATACAAAAATTCGAGATTTTACCATATCGGTACACTACAGCTACCCGAAGTGTTCGAGATAGAGCAAAATAGACCAGCTAGGAACACTCCCCGTACCCGAAAACCCCTATATCCAAAAAATTACGCCAATCGGATGAGCGGTTTCGGAGTCTATAAAGGACTTACACACAGACAAACATTCACTTTTATATAGATATACTTTGTATATATAGATTTTCATGCTAAGCTGAAAAGTGCGCCTTCTGTGCTAGAAGGGTTAACTCTAGAACTAATATTCAAAAGTCTCTTGACCAACATCCAGGCCCGCCACTAGCCGCTTCAGCGCCCGCGTGCAAAACAGGCAATGCCACCCCTCCCTTATCTTGTTTTTTCTGACTGAGCTTGTCGGAAAGTGTTTTAGTTTGGTTACTTATAAGAGTATATAAAAAAAATGTGGGGAAATGGCTCATTTTTGGACATTCTTGAGGGCCTCGGTAGCCTACGGAGTAAGGCATCTGGCTACTATCCCAGAGGTCCCGCGTTCGACTCCCGGCCAGCCCCTCGGTTCTTCGCCTTTTCCACTTTCCCACATATATAACTTTCCTTCTTCTTCCCTCTTTACTTTCCTGATTCCTCTTGTCATAGCCTTCCTTAGCCCTTCCCCGCATCACCAAGCGCATGTCATCGGTTGGTTAATGAGATTCAACTCGTTTTACTCCAACGAGTTGTTTCTCGATGCCCCGATGTCAAAGTCGCGATAGTAACCCTGTGTCTCCACGAGACAGAAATCTTTCAGATATCTGTGCTGTAATTTCCAGATTGCCTGAAAATGTTTCGTGGAAACTACTATGGCAGGACAGAAACATATGGCAAGACGGCTACGTCTTCAAACATGTTTTGGCATTGCCGTCTTGAAATCTTTCAAAAATTTTCGAAAATTAAAATGTCGGAAATTGAAGTTTGATACACAAGCAATTGTTAGCAGTATTAAATATATTATAAAATTAGTGAAAATAATGAAATAAAATAATAATTAATTTTTTTTAATAAATTTGCTTTGTTTGTACTCATTATAAATACTCTCATATCAATGGGTAGTGCTACACACGGGACTAAGACGCACGGTGAAACCGGTTTTATGGGAGAGAAACAACGTAAGCAAGGGGAAAGTACGACGCACCTGACGAAACTTTAACGAAAGAATTTTCATCCAAAAATTTGGTGGGTGAAAACTAACACATATGCATATTTCTTTCTCTTCTTCTTTTTCGGTCCGGAAATTTCTAACACATTTACAAAGTTGCATATAAGATACAGAATTACTCAACGAAGGCGACCACCGTGTGTAGCACTAAGAAAGGAGGAAAAAACCGGTTTCACCAGTGCGTCTTAGTCTCGTGTGTAGCACTACCCAATGACTTTCACAGTATGACAGTTGTCAAATAATGAAATGTTAAAACTTCAGTCCTGCCAGAAGTGCCCAGTCAAAAATAAATGTTTGTTCGATTCCATCTGGAAAGACAGAAATGTCTGGCTGACATCTGTCTCGTGGAGACACGGGGTAATGGTTGAGAATAGGTGGACTAAAAAAAATATCGCGGGTAGGTTGTGGCAGTTCCTTCCTCCCCGACTGGAGCTGCTGTTCGACAGCAGTTCGTACGAAGAAAATAGATTGTCAACTGTATATAAAGGGCCTTCCCTGAGACCCTAATTGTGGTATTCGGAGTAGCTAAGCGAAACGCACTTGTCGAGTTCTGAGTAGCAACTGCCTTTATTGTACTTCGATATTCAGTCAGTACTCTACATCTCCCCTTCTAAGCTAATAACAAATTCAATTTTAAATTCGATACCAGTCAACAGCTCCGGGAATTTTTCGCACGAGGCCCACGTAAGTGCTAGAGCCTCTTTTTCGATCTGTGCATACCTCTTTTCTGCATCTGTAAGCGTTCTTGACGCATATGCTACCGGACGGACAATTTCACTCTCATCCACTTGAAGTAAGACTGCTCCTAGCCCATATGATGAAGGGTCGGATGAAATAATTGTTTTATGCTTTGGATTGTACAATTTTAGAACCGGTGCACTCACGAGCATTTGTTTCAACTTCTCGAAGGATTCTTCTTGTGGACTTTGCCAATCGAAATTTATATCGTTACGCAAAAGCTGGTTTAGGGGTTGACTTACATCTGAAAGAAATGGAACAAATTTTCCTAAAAAATTTACCATGCCACGGAATCTTTTCAACTCGGTAATGTTCGTTGGCCTTGGACAATATTCAATCGCTTTGAGCTTGGAGTTGCATGGATGAATTCCGTTTTTATCGATGCGATGTCCCAGAAATTGCAGAGAAGTAATTTCAATTTCGCATTTATCTTTGTTTAATGTCACCCCATGCTCTTTTAACTTGGTTAGAACCTCCGTAGGGTTTGGTCATGAGCTTTTGTAGTTGGACCAAAAACTAAGATGTCATCTGTCTGGCAGACTACATTTGGAATATCTTTTAAAATTTTTTGCATTAGCTTTTGATAGATTTCGGGCGCAGATGAGATACCAATTGGCAATCTCAAAAAACAATACCTTCCAAATGGAGTTAAAAAGGTAGTACTTGTACTTGCCAGAATCCCGAGTTGGCATCCAGTTTTTAAAATACTGTAGCACCTGATAGTTGCGCTAATGTGTGATCTGCTACTGGCATAGGGTGTATCCCTCTTTCAACTGCCAAATTTAATTTCGTTAAATCGACACATAGTCGAATATCTTCATTCGCCTTTGGCACGATAATCAATGGAGCGCACCATGGTGTAGGTTCGTCGACTTTCTTGATTACTCCCATTTTTTCTATTTCGTGTAGCTTAGTTTTTAAAATATCCTTTAGTGGCACCGGAACGCGGCGAGCTGTAAAGTTTGACATCACGTTTTTGGAATGGTTTGACATCGTTTTAATTTAATTTCACATTCAAAATCTTTTATACATCCAAGCCCTTTAAATAATTGAGGAAATTCATTTGCTATATTTACATTGGATTTGGTTTCACCATTCACTTCATTAGTGCTTAATAGCTCGCATCTTTTTATTAATTTTAGTTTTTCGCTGGAATAAAGGCTTAATCATCAATTATGTAAATTTTGCTGTTAATTTCAAAAGATTTATACCTTAATTTTGCATAAAACATTCCTGTAACGTTTAATTTTATACCGTCAGGGCCAGTTATAATTTTGTCCGGAACAGACAGCTCTTCATTTTTAAAATATTTTTCATAAATTTTATTTGGAATTGCATCCACTAGAGAACCGGTATCGATAATAAATTTATTTTTTTCATTGCTTATATAAATGTCAATGGTCCAATTATTTTTATTGTTTATGTTGTTTAAACTCCTCATATGTTTCTTCCGAACTGTTATCGATGGCCCGGTTTTCACTGTCCATATTAGGTGTGTTCGCGTACTCGCCTGCGGGTTCCATCAGATTTCAGCCAGATTTCTGTTCGTTTACTTTTTATGGCTACAAAAAGAGGGGAAATTTTTACTTCCCCTGCAGCCAGAAAGTGCCAGAGATTTTAGCTCGGGCAATTACGGGCGATTTGTTTTTTGTAGCCCGAGAAAGTAAACGAACAGCAATCTGGCCATTTCGGGCGCTTTCTTGCTGTTGTCAATGTTTTCCGTTGTCATGTTTAAAAGTTGTTTATAGCCGTGATAAAAGAAATAAAAGATGGAAAAGACAAATTTTACATTAAGCGTCTCTCCTGGAACATTTTCAAGTCCAACAAGGTAAAACAGATTCGAGGACGCAAATAAATAATATAATTAATTTGACAATCCAAAACCGTTGCCAGAAAACCACAAATGGCATTTAATCTTCTTCTTCTTATTGGTAAGAAATCGCCCGAGAAGCGTTTTTTTACTTTTCAGTTTTTTGATGGAATTTCCCCCACTCTTGGCGTAAGTTTGAGCCAGAAAACTGGTAGCCAGAAATGTACGCGAACAGAGCTATTGTGAACGGTATGTTGTTTCTTACCTGTATTATTGTTTTTCGATCTGCATACACTCGCAAAGTGATTCCAATTCCATTTACCACAAAAGTTGCATATCTTCCGGTATGCAGGACATTCAGATTTCCCGTGTGCCCTGCTAGATCCACACCAAACACATTTATGCTCGAATTTTATTTTCTCTTTTGAAGAATTATTACTCCGTTTGATACGATCACTTTTATTGGTAGTGTGCATTCTATATATTGCGGAGGAGCTCAATTCTATCTGTTGTTTTTGCACTGCATAATGCTGTCTTACTTCTGTTACAGCTTTTTCTAATGTGAGATCCGTAACCAGCTGCAATTTTTCTGATAGCTTTCGGTCTTGCACCCCGACCACTATACTGTCCCTGATCATTTCTTCTCTCAAATTACCATAGTTGCAGCATTGATTATATACTTACTCTATAATCAATGGTTGCAGTTTTCTGATAACAAATAAAAGTCCGTTATAAAATCTTCAACCAGTTCGCCCTCCAGGAGCGCGTTCAAAAACCTTACTATAGTAAACCACGAGGTAAGCTGTGGTTATGCTACATCACTTCACTTAACCACGAAAGTTTATGTTTAACCATGGAGGTTTTTGAACGCACCGTGGTTAACTACGTGGTAAAGAAAATTTAAAAAAAATTTCTATAAAATAGTGTCGGCTATTTGCCTCAATTATTTCCAATAATTATTTATTTAAAATAATCTCACAAACCCCACTTTGATTTGTTCATTATTAACATTAAAACAAATGTCAAAAAATTGTTTTTATTTTTCTTCTTCTTAACTATCGAAAACCATGCTCCCGAGCATGGTTAAAATTTAACTACACCATGGTTAACCACGGGAGTTTTTGAACGCCAAAAATTATGCTCGTGGTTATGTTGTAGTTAACCACGGAGTTTTTGAACGACAAAAGTTTACCATAGTGAACTATGTTTAACCATAGTAAGGTTTTTGAACGCGCTCCAGTTGATATCGAAGGTTAAATCTTGCTCGTTCGTAAGTTACATTTGTTTTTATTACAAAATGATCAGTGAATGCTTTGATCACTTTTTAATATGTCTTCTTATCATTTTCTGATAATAAATGATAAATGATAGGAAGATATTATCTGCTTGATCACCCATTAAGTAGATGAGGGTGTTAATTTGCTCTTCTTCTGAGCCTTGATCTAATTTAGAGGCTATACGAAATCTCTCGAATCGCCGTAGGCATTTTGGCCATTCGGATGGATTGCTGAAAGTAAATGCTTCTGGTGATCTTACGGTGAAGCTGCTACCGATGGGTAGCTGTTGCTGTTGCTGTGTCATTTTGCTCTTCACTTTGGCTCTGCCACGCTTTGACTCTGCCACGTTTAGAACGTGCGATTTTTCGACGGTCCGCATTAATCAGGCTTAATTAATATATTTATTTTATCACGTATCAACGAGCCTATCACCTCACTTTTTTTTAAAGCCCCGGAAAGTTTACTCCTTTTACCGCTGCCACCATGTGGTATTCGGGGTAGCTAAGCGAAACGCACTTGTCGAGTTCTGAGTAGCAACTGCCTTTATTGTACTTCGATATTCAGTCAGAACTCTACACTAATCTCCACATAAAAAAATCCAAAGCCTAGAATTAATGAAATTTTTTTTTAAACTCTTCCTAATGAAATTGCCTTTAATTCTATCGAGTCGGGGTTTTGAAATTTCAAATTAAATATGGCTAATCCAATTTGACGGGCATAAATTTTGTAAGTAAATTAAAATTTCATCAAAAGATTGTTTAAAGCATGCTGGTAGGCATCTTTCCTTACTTTCAGTCTTAGCTTATCTACTTACATAAACTGTATTTTGGCTGAGTTTGTCCTCTTTGCGTTTTGGTTGCTATCGGGTTCTCCACAACACGTTCCTCTCATTGTTCTGACGTCCAATATACTCGTGTCTCCTCTTCTCTGCGATTATTAGTTACCCCGTCTAGTGACTCACCTCTGTTGATAAGGATGTTCCAATTTGATAAAAAAATGAGTACACCACTTTTATATTTTAAATAAAAGACATTTTATTTTTACTGACGTGTTATTTATTTCTGACGTCTTTGCTTCTTCACTTCACGAACTTTCATGGCTGACTCACTGCCGCCTTTTTATGCCCGCGCTGCTTACACTCCTGAATCTTATGGGTTAGTTCGTTACGACTGCATTTTTCCAACACTTCCCCTTAATTTGTGCTTCTTTGATTTTCAAAGTGTCTCAAATTACAATTTCTAATTTTCAATTTCTTATATCTAGTTTGTATTTTTATCCATTTCAACAATCTTATATCTCCATATATTTTTATACAATTCCAAAAGAGCTTCTTATAAACGCTTTATATTTTATTTTTAACATTTTCAAATCAAGTATTCAAATTCATTTTTTTTATATTACATTTCTAAGGTTTTTTTTTTTTTTTTTTTTTTTTTTTTTCATTTAAATTTATATCGAGCCTTTTTTTATATAATCGTTAGATTTTTACATTTTCAAATTATTTCGTTGTTAAATTTCTACATGTTTTAATTATTATTTTGTTAGATTTTACAAAATTTCCTTTCTTAATTTATCAAATTGAGTTTGATTCAATGGTTTTGTTAGAATGTCAGCGAGTTGTTGTTCGGAAGGGCAGTACTTTATATTGATTGTTTTGTTCTGCACCTTTTCTATTACAAATTTATATTGTATATCAATGTGCCTACTTCTTTTGTTACATACTCCATTTTTTATGATTTGGATAGTACTTTGATTGTCTATGTTTAGTGTTATATTTACTGCTTTCTCTGTTAGTTCTTCGATAAGATTTTTTAAATATAGAATTTCCTTTGTACACTCGGCCGCTGCTATGAACTCGGCTTCCGTGCTTGACGTTGCAACTGTTGATTGTTTTCGTGAGGCCCAGGCTATCGGTCCTCCGCAAAACATTATTATGTAACCTGTCGTACTGCGTCTTGTGTCTTCGTCTCCAGCGTAGTCCGAATCGCTATATGCTATGATGGACGAACAATCTGAATTTTTCATATATTTTATACCTGATTTTCGTGCTCCTGCAAGATATTTCATTGTCCTTTTGACATTTCTAATATCTGATTTTGCCGGTTTATCTACGTATCTGCTCTCGTAATTTATTGCGTATGATACATCCGGTCTCGTTCGACCCGAAGCATATAGAAGACTTCCTACAGCTTCTCTGTACGGAAATGATTCTTCATTTTGCTCGTTTTCATTTTCCTGTCTTTTCGAGGACGCAAGTGGAGTGTTTTTAAATTTGACATTTTCTAGGTTGTATTTTTGTAGCATGTTTTTAATGTATTCTTCTTGCTTTATTATTAAACCGTCCTCTTGCTTTTCTATTTCAAAACCTATGAATGATTTTAAGTTTTTATATGTTTTTATCTCAAATGTTTCTGAAAGATGTTTTATCAAATTATTTATTTCTGTTAAGTTTTCTCCGATAACGACGCCATCATCTACATAGATTGCAAGGAATAAAGTAGAGTTTTTATTTTTAAAGATGCATCTTTCTGTTTTTGTTTCTTCTAGTCCATATCTTTTCAAGTTTCTTGTAAATTTTTCGTTCCACTTAAGTGGTGACTGTTTTAGTCCATACAAAGATTTTTTTAGTTTACAAATTTTATCTTGTTGATCGAATCCTTGAGGCATTTTCATGAATAAATTTTCGTCTAATTCTCCATAGAGAAACGCAGTTTTTACGTCGAAACCTATCATGTGAAAATTTTTAGCTGCTGCTAGTGCAAATATTGTTCTTAGACATGAAATATTTACTACTGGGCTGTATGTTTGGTCGTAATCTATTCCTTCTTGTTGTTCGTTGCCGCACACTACTAGTCTCGCTTTATATTGGTCGTTTTCCTTTTTTTTAAATATCCATTTGTTATTCATTATTTTAGCGCCTTTGGCTTCTTTTAGGGGTACCACTTCCCATGTTTTATTCTTTAATAACGATTGTTTTTCGTCTTTTATTGCATTTATCCATTCCTGTTTTTCTTGTGAATTAATTGCTTGTTTGTATGTTAGCATTACGAAATCTTTAAGGCGTTCTGGTTTCTTAATGTGTCTTCCTGATTTACTGGTTTGAACTGTATTTGTTTCATCTCTTTGGCTGTTTTGTGTAGTATTTTCTTCTTCACTTGAGTAGTTTCTGATAGTATAGTCCGGATTACTTCCCTCTCCCGCAATTGCGTCATCGTATATTGTTTCGGTTGATAGATTGTTGTCATCACAATCGTGGTCTTCCTCCCTCAGTTGGTTGGTCAGAATTATCTAAAATGAATTTTGCGTTAGTTTTACTTTGTGTACAGTTTTCTTTATGGTCCATAAATACTATATCTCTCGCGTATATTATTTTTCTGTTAACTTCATCCCATAATCTATAACCGTTTGCTGCATGTCCTACATAAATTAATTTTTCAGAACGATTTTCCAACTTTTTTACATGTTTTAGATTTTTGGCGAACACTGTCGTTCCGAATACATGTATGTTTGAGACATCTGGTCGTTTGTTGAACCATAATTCTGCTGGAGTAACTGGTAAGTTCGTTGTTGGACTTCTATTTAGTAGATAAGTTGCCATATATGCTGCTTCTCCCCACATGTCTTTATCCATTTGCGAGTCGATAAGTAGAGCTCGTACTTTTTCTATTAGGGTTCTGTTTAGTCTTTCTGCCTTTCCATTTAATTGAGGCGTGTATGGAATTGTGGTATCCAATACAATTCCCTTCTTAGTAGTCCAGTTGATTAATTTGTAATTCTTAAATTCGCCTCCATTGTCGCATCTCAATTTATGTACTTTTAGGTTCCATTTATTTTCCCATTCTTTTAATGTTGATTTTATTGCCTCGTAAGCTTCAGACTTGTATTTTAGTAGTTTTACTATTGCGAAATGTGTATAATCGTCTAAAAATGTTATTACATAATTATATCCATCCCATGTCGGTTGTTCGAAGGGTCCGCACAAATCCGTATGTATTATTTCTAACGGTCTATTCGATTTGGTTCGCTCATTTTGAAATTTTTGTCTTGAATGTTTTGCCTTCGCACAGGTCTCACAATTTTTTATTTCGTTTTCGTTGTAGTTTGTTATTTTCAATCCTTTTACAATTTTTTTTAGAACTTTAACGTAATTTGAATTGAGATGTCCGAGTTTTTTGTGCCATTCAAACAAACTTGTGTTGTTTTCTGACAAAAAACATTTGTTTTCTATCTCAAAATCAATTTCATATAGCCCTGATTCTAATTTTCTCCCTTGTAATATTGTTTTATTTGTTTTTTTTGTTATATTTACCTTGTCATCCTCGAATGTTATCTTATACCCCTTTTCGGTTAAGCATTTTATCGACAACAGATTTCTTGTCAAATCTGGCGCATGAATTACGTTATTTATTTCAACATTTTTAAGTATTATTTTTCCAATTCCTACTGCTTGGAGTTTCTGAGCACTTTCACTTGCTAGAGTTATTTGCTCTTTTATTTGTTTGTATTCACTGATTAATGTTCTAGTTTTTACCATATGTGACGTAGACCCGGAGTCTAGTACAAAACTTATTACATTTTTCTCGTCTCCATTTTGTTTTGTTTTCTCTAAATTCGCGAAAAACGACATTTTACTTTGATTTTGTTTACGTTGTGTAACGTCTTTATTTCTGTTTTTGAAGAAACAATCTTTTTCTTCATGATTATTTTTTTTACATATAGTGCAGTAGTTTCTGATTCTACAATTTCTTTTTCTATGACCTCTTTTATTACAGTTGTAGCAGATTATATTTTTACATTCTTTCGCAATATGCCCGATTTTTTTTACAGTTATTACATTTCAATTCAACTTTGAATGCTGCTTGCGTGCTGTACACTTTTCCGTTTTCTTTTCTTTCTTCCGCTAGCAATCTTGATATCAAATTTGCTAGAGTCTTGTCTGTTTTAGATGCTGAGTCCCACGCAGTTACAAAATATTTGAATTCTTCCGGCAAGTTGCTTAAAATTTTTGCCATTAGTAGATCATCATCCACGTTACCTCCTACCGATTTCAGTCTGAAGGCATGGTTTTGGACTCTCCCTATGTAGGATTCAAGAGTTTCTGACTTTTCACAACTCAGCGAGAAAAATTCTTGTAGAAGTTTACACGTTTGTTGGTTACCTTTTATTTCGTATATACTTTTTAATTTTTCAAACATCTGATTGGACGTCGAGCATGACATGATGTGCAATTTCGGTTCTTTATCCAACGTTGCTAAAATGTATCGTTGTGCTTTAGCGTCTTTGACCATCCAGTCCTTTTTTATTTGTGCTGAAGCATTATCAGTTATTATCTCTGTCCCATTTGCTATTTCATACAGTTGCTCTGATTTCAAAACTATTGTCAGATGAAATTTCCACGTGTCAAAGTTTTCTGCATTTTTTAATTTCTCAAAGGAAGTTATTATCTCCGATTTACAACTTTCTTCCATATTTGACATTCTAATTTTGCCTTTTAATTAATTGATTTTAATAACGTTGCAAAATCTAATTTTACAGTTTATTTTTACCAGTATACTTTTTATGTAGTTAATTTTTACTCTACCTAACCTAAAAAAATACAGTTTTCCCTATTTACAGGTTATGTGATTTTTGTTATAATTATAGCATGCGTTTCTAACCACTTCTATATTTTAGAATTATTGCCCATCTTACTTTTCTGAGTCAGCCAATTTCTTCCATCTGTCCTCTTATTTTCAGCAAAATTTAGGATCCATTTTTATGTGTTTTTTTGTTTGTTTTCAGGAACTGCTTTTTATATGTTATCAGGAACTACGCTCTGCTACCATGTTGATAAGGATGTTCCAATTTGATAAAAAAATGAGTACACCACTTTTATATTTTAAATAAAAGACATTTTATTTTTACTGACGTGTTATTTATTTCTGACGTCTTTGCTTCTTCACTTCACGAACTTTCATGGCTGACTCACTGCCGCCTTTTTATGCCCGCGCTGCTTACACTCCTGAATCTTATGGGTTAGTTCGTTACGACTGCATTTTTCCAACAACCTCATGGATATTTTTGTGCGAGAGCATTGTTGAACTTACTACCATTGCGTTTGAGCTTGCGAGATCGATCAATCTACTAGCATTATAGTCGTAAAATTCATAGTTTCTGAGATATAGAATTAAACACTACTCCCTTCCTTTCAGCACTAGGAATGAGATTGTACTGCAGGATCTCCAAATAGTCTTTGGCGTCCATTACGACATCGTTAAAAAATGACGGGAAGTGCCATGGCTTCTCGATGGCACAGTAGACATGAATATGTCTTATCCCTGGGGTCTATTTGTTTCTTGTTCTTATTGGAAATCACCTTCTTGTTCTTATTGGAAAGAACCCCTGGAGGGGTCGAAAGGAATGCACACAACAATATATGTATATCTGTCTCGCTTCAATACATACCCTTCAACCACCTTATCCTTTTTCCACAATGTAACAGAATACAAACACACGAAACGAAATCGTTCAAAATAAAAAAAATGTGCTTTTGCAAAAATTCTAAACGCACCGCGACCGCACCACGCTCAATCCGCAAACTGCGTTCCCTGATATCGACTCTGATTCCGCCGCTTCGAAAACACAAAAATATCGCGCGACGGACGACTCAAGCACACCTTTTCTAATGGGGCCCATCCACAGGCCAACTAGTTGTTCAAACTGAGTTGTGTTGTCACTGAATCGCATCGTGTGTGGGGCAGTTGGCAAACTGATTTGACAGTTGGGGTTTCAGTTGGGATAAATCAAAATCTTTTAATTTTATGGGGGCGGGGCCTAGAGTTTGGGCAACAAGTTGCACTGTGTGTATTGCAGTTTGGCAAACTACTTGGATGAATTAAGCCTGAATTCGAAGAATATATTTTTTTTGCAAGTTTATTTTGCATTATTTTTAATTTAAATTATGAAAGTTCACATAATATTAAATTATTTTCATAATTTATACTTTTAGAATTTAATTTATATTTTAAAAAATATAAATATTCATATTAATAATTTAAAAAAAATTATAATTAATCTAAAAAATCATCTTTCTCCAATTTTTATTATTATAAAACTTAGTTGCGGGTTTTCTACAATTTCATTTAACTTTCAAATTGCCTATAAAATATCGAATTGACAGTTGAAATATCAACTCAGTTGAAGCGTTTGTGGCAAAACAACAACTTTTTACACAACTCAGTTTGGGCAACTAGTTAGCCCGTGGATGGGCCCCATAAGCTGTTTAAAAAATCTCACACAAAGTAAAAGATCTTCGACACTTTTTCTCACTCTTGGAACAAGAACTCGCACCGATTGAACAAAAAAAAGTCCACCCACGAAAGAATAAACCAAGCAAAACAAAAACAAAATGAGTCAAGGAATGTGACGACTTCCGTTCCGCACATTCTTTTGAATAAACTCCAGGGATAAGACCACTGACATATAGTAATGGACTGCTAAATGAGCAAAATCCCATACAAAAAAATGGCACCAAAAACTATTCCTGCCTCGCTCTCACGCTAAATCCCAATGAACTGTAATCGTCAGCGCATGTCAGCGATATAAACATAATTAGAAAAAAATAGACAGGTATAGTTTTCGTTCTTCTGTCTCACTCTTGAGCTATTTTGAAAACTTCGTTAAACAGGAGAAATAACCGTCACGGTTTTGGAATAAATACATTTATTTAATGAAAAAACTGCTAATAAATAAAAATGAGTGATGGAAATTTATTTCCGTTAATTATAACAAACATCTTATCACTTATTTTCTCCTAAATTCGAAGAAATTTTTTTTGTTTGTATAAAAAAGGTTTTCTATTTCTGGAGAAAAGTGGTGCCATTCAGCATCGTCAATCAGCAGTCCATTACTATATGTCAGTGGATAAGACATATTCATGTCAAAATTAGTTTTCCGACTCCGTTCCAAAAGTGTATGGCAGCACTGACGTGTGTTCTTATTCAAAATCAGAAACGCAAGTATATGAAAAGGCTGGTAAAGTATGCTTAGGGGGATGATACACGGGTCAACATGTTGAGCAACACGAGCTTTTTCTGCGCAGTTCGTAGGCAATGGGAAGGGTCAGGGTGAAGTGTGCGGTGTTGACTGAAACTAGAAACGATTTCTATTTTTCCTCCAGTTGCTTGAAAAATGTTTATGTATGCGTACCTGTCAAGCGATTCTGGGTGAAAATAATTTGGAATGCACACCCACACATATGAAATCGCAATGTTATTACACAAAGTGTTGCGTGTAGCGTGTTGAGTCGTGTATCACCTCCGTTCAACAAACTGACAGTGTGTTGCAGAGACACGTTGACTCGTGTATCATCCCACTTACTTTGCTTTTGCAAGTTGCGTCATCAGAGCCGGATATATGGGGGGACAGTGTTGACTGCACACGGCCCCGCGGTTAGGCCAGCCCGCGCTGCTAGGCCCCTAGTGAAGCAGAGAGCACAGCAACGATGTAAGCGGAGAGCAAAGCAGCAAATGAATGTGGCACTTATAAAAAAATGTCGTACACATAGTGACGCGTTTAAAATTGAGCAGAAAGTTCACAAAATTATAATTGATTTTTTTATTAACCGAAAATTCTTCCTTAAAAATTTAGTATTTTCCACTGACATATACTAATGGACTGCTAAATAAGCAAAATCCCATACAAATAAAGGGCGCCAAAAACTATTGCTGTCTCGCTCCCACGTTATCCCTATGAACTTGAACTATTTTAATTAGTCAGCGCATGTCAGCGATATAAACATAATTAGAAAAAAATAGACAGGTATAGTTTTTGTTCTTCTGTCTCTCTCTTGAGTTATTTTTAAAAGTTCGGTAAAAAGGGGGAAATAACCCTCACAGTTTTGAAAAACCTGCTAATAAATAAAAATGAGTGATGGGAATTTATTTCTATCAATTATAACAGAAATCTTATTACTTAGAAGGTACCATGTTCACAGAAAAAATAAAAGTAGACATATACATGGTTAATTTAATTATTTGTATATGCAACTCCGCAAACATACAGTAAAGTTTTAATCTTCGCTCGACTATAACAGAGATGCTGCAGTATGCTCCACTGTACATGTGTATATTTATAATGAGTAAATAAAAGTTATTTTTCTTGACCCCGCATTTATTTTTGTACACAGCCTCGCAAACCTTAAGACCAGCTCTGTGCGTCATTGAGCAACATACAAAAGCAAATATGCCGCAAGTTTGAATCATTGAAAACACCCATCATTAACAATTCCAAAACAAAGGTTCATACAAATTTTCAGCTTATTACCTCTCATTCCGATTTGAAACACCAATTTGACTGAACTATTTAATTGTAAGAATACGAAAAATCATTCTTGTGTCGATTACCTTTAGCTTTTATTTGTCATCAATTTTTCAAAACCATAAATTTATAATATGACAAGACTTATAATATGAAATCAATAGATAATGATTACATAATACAAATTAACATTATAATCTGAAAACAAGTTTAATAATAATTTGAATAAGATATTAAAAATGTCAAAATCAGTTCTAGAATTTAAAAAAAAAGGTACATATAACAAATTGTCATATATTAATTTACTATATTATATGTAATTTAATGGCTGGAATTATCACTTTATCGCCAAGAATTTGATAAATTTGTTGAACGCGAAAACCTGCAACAAAACAATGCTATTCGCTAACTACTAAGCAAGGTTCATCAATTTGTACAGAATCTTTACAGTCTTCGAAAGATTATTTTTATTCATTCTATGTTATGTTATATCACTTCCAATATAAAATTACAGTAATATGCAACCACAATTAAAATATCTATGGTCAAGACTTGCAACTAAATTTATTTGGCCACCGCTTAACAAGTAAAATAGTATACGAAACATATATTAAAATATATCTTTAATTTATTTGTTTTGAATTGCTACGGAAGCATCATAACGGTATATCTATCATTGTTACAAATTAGAAATCAAGCATTTTCTTAAGTGATCCATCTTCATACATTTTTTTCACATCAGTTCCGCCACCAACGCAGTTACCATTTATAAAGACTCGGGGAACCTAAAAAAAAGTTTTTTTATTAATTAACAATTTGACATTACAATTTACTACAATAATAATTGCAAAAAACAGAACAATAAAGCAAACTAGTTGTGACTTTATTTACGTTAAAATAAAATATAACTTGTACCTTTAGCAAAAAACAAATGGATATAGGAAGTCAAGTCTGTTATTTCACAGTAATTGAAAAAATTTTGTGCTCGTAAAGTTTTGACAATTTTATCAACTGCCTACATTTTTTTTAATTTTGTTGCTATCACTCAATTCGAGTATCAAGAAAATTTTTCGATTTCCATATATGTGGAGGAAATAGTCTCCTTTTAAAAGCGCCTAAGCTATTCCGAATTCTTGAGAAAAACAGCGTTAAGGTCTTTCCTGTAGGAATGCACATTGTCTTCAATATGCATAGTTTACTTCTTACTTACGCTCCTTTAATCCCTCATGGGACATAGGGTGAAAACAGTTGCCCTCCAGGGAACTCTGTTTTGCGCGACAACTTTCGGCTCTGACCAGGATTTGGCAGTTCTTGCGGCTTCTGCTAATAAGGTTCTCTTCCACATTGTTCCACGTTGATGTTAGTAAGACCATAACCCCTCTAAACCACTGAGACCCCGCGCTTTGCCAAGCATTTTTAGAAAATTTCCCTGCGTCGAACCTTGTGGACATCTTTGATGTTAATAAGGCCTTAACTCCTCTAAATTTGATTTGCCAAATATATTGGGTTTGTTTTGATACTAGCATAAAACGCGCGTACCTTGCAACGCCTTTAAATAAAAAATTTTTTATATGTGCACTGTCCGCGGTAGGAAAAAAATGGAAATGGAAAAGGGACAAATATGCAAAAATTTAACTATCACTGGCCACTGCGTTTTTCCTTTAAAAAAACAAATAAAAAAGGCAGCGTTATTATCCCACAAAAAGGTGTAATATATTGTACTGTTTTTATTAAATATGATAAACAATTTGGATTTGACGAACGTTCATAAAGTTTGAAGTTTAAAAGTTTATGAAGAAACCACAACCGAATCCTAAATAAAATCAATTTCGAGAAATGCTAAAACATCTGTTTCATTATTTATGCTGTATAGTTTTTATACCAAGTTTGAAGAAAATCTGTTGAAAGAAATAACTTCTCATACACCGCATTCCACCTTCTTTCACCCCCTTAGGGGCTGAACTCCGAAAAATCCGTAACGCTTTATTTCATTATTTATGAGGTCTGTTCCAGTACTTTTCCTGCAAAAATTTGTTGGGCAAAAACTTACTGAATGGTGGGGATAATTTTGTAAAAATCCAGAAAGTAAAGAAACTACTTTTGACGGTGATTAGACTGTTCGTTCCTACGTAAGTTCCTCATGAGCTTTTTAGATGAACGGGGAAGTGGAGATGAAGAAGGGCTTCATCCCCACTTCCCCGTTTATCTAAAATCTCGTGAGGAACGTACGTAGGAACGAACAGTCTAATCACCGTCTTTGGGCAATTTCTTGCAAATCAAGAAGAAGATAACATAAATGGCGAATGTCTATGTGTATGCCGCTTTTCAAGATACCCACACACATACCAAAAATTGTCAATTGACAACTTGCAAGAAATCGCAGGACCGAAAACCTCCGGCTAATTCCTGCACGAGGAGAAGTGAAAATTTCCCCGCTTTTTTTGTATGAGAAAGTAAAGAAACACAAATTGGGTGAATTCTTGCTCCCGCCGGATCCCACATTCGAGTTCTGGAACAAAGCTATGGTGTATAGTATTTATACGGAGTTCGAAAAAATTCGGACTAAAGCCGGGAATACACATGCCCGTAGCTTGCACAATGGCATGCAAGGAGCTTGCACATAAGACATACTAGCATGTGTGTTTATGAAAAAGCATGCTTTTAGGAGGCATGCAAGTAAATTGCACAGCATTTGATTTTTTGGCATGCAATGTGTGGTTGACCTTACTTAGAATTTTAAGTGGCACATCTAATGGCACGTATGAACGCACCAGGTCATCTGGAAATACCGTGGCGATGGAATCGGGATTTTTATGTGGTTAATATGTCACGATGGGAAGATGAGAAAACTATTAAATTTATTAGTTTATACCGAGATTATGAATGTCTGTGGAATTCGAAGTCTCCTCCCACAAAAAAAAATATCTCGAGAAAACGCCTATCGTAAAATTATGGAAGATATGAGTGACTCCAATCTAACAATACAAAATATGAAAACTAGAAAGAAAGGTTTAACGGTTTGGTGAAATGCGACCACTTTCCACCAAATTTCGTTCCCTAAGATGTTTCGTAATGCATTGCGTTGCAAGTAACAATATTAAGTTCACTTCGCGAAATTTCCATTATTAATTTAAACTGGCTTAATCAATAAGCACATGCATTGTCTTTTGGTAGTTACAGGCATGCCACCAAACAGAATTGGTGTAAGGCATGCCATTTCACTGGCAAGTGTATCCTCGTTGCACTATCTCCTATATGTACATATATGCCATTTTCAAGCATGCAAGCTACTTATCTATTTTTAAGGCATGTGTATTCCCGGCTTCAAGGAAAAATTCCCCCATTCAACCTATTCATCCCATTTCCTCCCTTAGGGAACGAATTTTGAAAAATCGCTTCTTAGTGGATGTCCACGCGATTATAGCGATGTACTGTCAAAAATTCAGCCTTATAGCTCGTGGTTTGGGATAACCCCATTTCACCCCGTTAGGGCATGAATTTCGAAAAATCTCTTCTTAGGGGATGTCCACGTCTTTATGAGGATACACTGTCTAAATTTCAGCTTTTTAGCTCCAGCGTCTTGGATTAGCTCCATTTCCCCCCTAAGGGGATAAATTTTGAAAAGTCGCTTCTTAAGTGGATATCCACGTCATTATAGCAATGCGCTGTCAAAATTCCAATCCTTTATCTCCAGCGATTTGGGTTTTCACCACCTTAGGGGATGAATTTCCAAAAATTGCTTCTTAGTGGATGTTCACCTCATTATAAGGATGCATTGTCAAAATTTTAACCCTTTAGCTCCAGCGGTTTGGTCTGTGCGTTGTCTGTTAATTTAAGGTTTTAAATTTTTTTAATTTTTTAATTTGTTTGGACTTCAATACGAACTTTCATCCCCTCTTTCAACCCCTTCAAACCTCTTGACAAAAAGTAGCCTATGTCCTTCCCCAAATCTAATCTATATCTGTAACAAATTTCATCAAAATCGGTTCAGCGGTTTAGACGTCAAAGAGTAACAGAGAGAGAGACAGAGTTACTTTCGCATTTATAATATTAGTAAGGATAAGTTTGAGAATAGATTTATGTACCAAAAAATATATCGTTTTTCAATTATATATTGGTTTTATTTTGAAAAACGAAAATTTAATAAAATGAACTTCAAAAAGGCAATAACCAGCGAGGTAATGAAATGCTGTCCATAAGCACTCTGGCCCGAATACAAACCGTTTAGGCAACACTGTGCAAGTCATGGACAAATAATTAATAGTATTATTGAACGGTTACTGGCAGCTTTCGAGAGCCTAAGGGCCTGTTTCACCGCTTGCTGACAAAGTTTCAGATAGTTATCTGCCATATATCAGTATCTAACAGATAAAGGCTGCTGATATGTTTTTTCTGTTTCACCATCAAACTCCCTGATAAACTAACTGGCAGATAAATATATCTGCCACTTGTAATTTTCCAGTGTCAGTCAATCTTTGCTTGGTATGGGAGTGATTAAAAATAGTTTGAATATGACATGATCCAGGCCATCTGGCAACTACATATGTCCATAATTTTTAATTGAGAGTCCACAACTGTCTGGACTTTCATAGATTAATTGCCTTTCCGGTGTTTATACTATTCGGCAGTTTCTCCTCCTATAAACGAGTAGCAGCAATTAATATTAATATAAAATTGATGTATTTATGCAAAAATATTAATTAAATTTAATACAAGAAGCAGAAATTTCTTAACTATATTGTGTAAAGTTGCAGTACATACTTTTTAACAAAGTTCATAAATTACTATTTTTCGTGAAGATTTACACCTGGTGATTTAATGTTGATGTGAGTACAATCTATGGCTTCAACGACCCTAGGAAATCTTGCAATTTCATAAAACCCTTGTGTTATATTTTCTATATTTGATGGAAATTTTACAAACAAGGGTCTAAATTTGGTAAGGCGGAAACGAATTCTAAAATCTTCGTCATCTAATGCTTAAAAAAAATTTGGTCTATAACAAATTGCTCGGCTTCTACGAGGTCGCCTAATATTTTCATAATATTCATCAAATTCATCTTCTAAAAATTCGAATAAATCCATTTGGAAATCTTTTGTAACCGCAATCTTTGATTGTTCACGTAAAAATGCTACCAATAAAAGCTCGAAAACTTAAAACATTTTTTTATTATCTTCCAGATGAAGCCTTAACAGCCACTGAAATCGGCTGCTAAGTTACCAGCAACATTATCTGCCAGATATTTCTATCCAAGACCTGTGAAACCAAAATTTGTAGTTTATCTGGCGGATAAGTTCCGAATAGGCTATCCGGGGATTTATCAGCAAGCGGTGAAACCGGATATAAATACGACTGGGTTGCGTTGGTCGTAAAAATATCCGCTGGACGTAGCCTCATTTAGTATGCTATGTTCGAAATTTCGAAAATTATGTTTGACGTTTAAAAACAAAAGGCCCCCATCCACGGTCAAACAAATCGTCAAACCAATTTTCGACAAACAGCGCACACATTTATGCTTTGACATTTTTGGCCATCAACGAGGAAAACTTTCTTCAAACATCCCGAGCGACATTTCATATAATCTACTGTAAACAAAGCGAACTTTACATGGCACACAGGCAAAACTCACACACACATTTAAGCTGTTTGAAGGAAATATTAAACCAGACGAATATTTTCTTCAAACAGCGGCCAACTTCGAAAACTTGTATTTTATACACGCACACTTGCAATTTTTTCGATGTTGGCCAGGAATTTGACGATTTGTTTGACCGTGGATGGGGGCCTAAACAGTTTCAATTAGGCCGCGTTCTCATGGGCTGCATGCCGCACGACAAAAGCTTTCAATGTTTTCTGATTGGCCAGGAAAATATATCTGTATGCACACATGTTTTCTCTCTCGCACAGCCTTGCTGCAAAAATCGAACAAGGGAAAATCCCTTATTCATGCGGCAAAATCACGGAACTGTCGAGTTCGAACTTTTGCCGTGCGGCATGCAGCCCATGTGAACGTGCTGCAAAATCACGGAACTAGTGATGTTTCGATTCGAGCGATGTTTAAAGTGATTTAAACAACAATATTTCACATTTTGACATCAACATTAATCGTTAACATAATTTTTTTATTATTAAAGTAATCCAATTCACATTTTCAAAATCACAAAAGACTGATTTTTGACAACCAGCAGATGCTCTCATATGAACGAGGGGATGCTTCTATGCGGCAAGCTTTTTGCAGCCTGTCACGAAAATTTTCGAATACTACCCGAAGATAAGCCGATATCAAGCTTTAGCCGTGCGGCATGCAGCCCATGAGAACGCGGCCTTATTTTTGAAAATTATGTTTGACGTTAAAAACAAACGTAACGTCATTTTTGAAAAGCGATCCATATAAGAAAAGAAGTCAAGATGAGTAGAACAGAAACAACGAACTTTTACAGAAAATAAAATCAAATGCCAACTTCCTTACCTGATATCGAAAAACAATTAACAGCTGACTCTATGTTCGAATCTTATGTCCGAAAATAACATAGACTTTCGAATATAGAGGCATCATTTATCCCGGTCGATGAAACACACCAAATATCCGACAGAATATCCAAGATATTTATTATCCGTGGATATATCCGTGCCCATGAAACCGGGCCTTAGTCCTTAAATTCCCAACTGCGATATCTACAAGCAAGGCGAGTCACCAATACCAGCTGTAGATAACGACAGGCAGCAACCACGTGGTTAGTGGAAAGTTGCACTTGCATAGCTAAACTGCTTGAAGGTCTTTTTCAGGTGGTTATTGAACCCAGTACAGGAACGTTAATAGAGAGGCTAGTAACTTGGGACTCTCCTACCGTCGCGATTGAGAGGATTGATTTGAATACTTCGGAATTTCAAGTCTATGGGGGATGATGCACGGGTCAACATGTTGATCAACACGAGCTTTTTCTGCGCAGTTCGTAGGCCAAGTGAAGGGTATGGGTGAAGTTTGCGGTGTTGACTGAAACTATTCGAAACGATTTCTATTTTTCCTCCAATTGCATGAAAAATGTTTGTGTATGTGTAACTGTCAAGCGATTCTGAGTGAAAATAATTTGAAATGCGCACCCACACATATGAAATCGCAATGTTATTATACAGAGTGTTGAGTGTAGCGTGTTGAGTGGCGTCCCAGCAGGGAATTTAGGAATTGATGAAATTGGAATGCATTCTTTCATCAGTGAAATGGGAGCAATGGGGATCTATTACTATGGTAAGGAATGGTAATGCAAAATGTCATGCATAATGGACGCACGGCGTACGCTATATCGGGAACGCGATGGTCGGCTTTCTTAAAATTATGATGCAATAATTGTCTGAATTTACATCTTTCTCTTGTGTTATATTATAATAAAATTAATGCTATAAGCTTCCTTTTTACTTGACAATTTCCTACATTTCTGAAATATCAAAACTATCGTAGTCAATGGCAATGCCTGCCCTCTAATATAGATTTCTATTCATACATGTAATCATCAATGAAGAGTATTGGAAAAAAAATTCGTTGTACCTTACCACTGTAATGAATGCTAATGCAAAAGGTAGCTATTATGACTTCCTACGGAATGAAAGGTAATGCAAAAAGGCAGGTGTTATTACTTCGTCTGGAAGGGATGGTAATGTAAAAGATAGTCGTTATCACTTCCTATGGGAAGGAATGGTAATCCAAAATTATTGAATTATTGAAGGAGGTGGTGATGAACCCTGCGTTTGAACTCTTGGATGTTATAGGAGCTCGGAAATACCGACTGCGAGAGATTATTCCACAGTCGAGTTGTTCTATTTACAAACGAATTCATATCTTGTTGAGTGCGTGAAAGGGGAAGTTGTAGGTGGAGGGAATGAGACGAGTGGGCTAATCTGGTGTTGCAGCTTGGAGAGCGTTTATTTCGGAGGAACAGTCACTATGATAGTAGCGACAAAATTTTGTCAGTGCTGCTACATTCCTACGGTGGCTCAAGGGGTCGATGGTGGAGCAGGCGGTGTCTTCATCAATTAACTTGAGTGCCTTTTTTTGCACCTTATCTAACCATGCCAAGGTGGTTATTGGAGCGCCGCTCCAAATGAGGGAGTTATGTTCGAGAAGAGGCCGAATGTAGGATTTATAAATAACAGCACGGACCGATGCCTGGAGGAGGAACTTGCACCTCTTAAGAAATCCCAAGCACTGGGATCCTTGTTTGGCGATTTGGAATATGTGATCATTCCAACGCAAGTCTTTGGCTAATGTCACACCTAAGATGTGTAGGGATGGGTCGGCCTTTAGTTCAACGTCATCCACTGTCAAGGATGGTGAGGTGTTGAACTTATTTTTTGAGACAAGACAGTACTTGGTTTTGGTGGGGTTGAATTCGACACGATTCTTCTTTCCCCAATCTAGAATTAGATTAATGTCATTTTTAATAGATTTGGACATTAGTTCACTTTTTTTATTTTATCTTTGCCAACTATAAAGGTTAGACGTGTTTTGTTGTGCTTGGCGATTTCTTGCTAACGAACAAAATGGATCAAAGAACCTGTATTAAATATTGCAAAATAAAATCGTATCTGAAGTATATGAATGTATGTTTATACAGATTAAATTCATTAGCCTTCTGATCTGCCTAAAGGTGAAGATATGGTCTGAGTAGATCTTCTGAGTAAGGCTACACTTCAATCCTACACTTCTATAGTTACGGCTGCTCTCTTTTTTATTTGTAGGACACTCAATGCCCTCGCTCTATTCCGATGTTAGTTGTCTTCGGTGCCAATTTTTTTTTTATTTATTTAAATATTTATTATTAATATTAAACTAGAACTACAAATAAATTATTTTGCATCATTTTTATTACTATTTTCAACATCCCCTCTCAATCGGCGAAGCTGGTATGAGAGTTGGGGTGCCCTCATTCAGTTTAGTATCACATTTAAAAGCGTAAAAGTGCTATTAACAAAGTGTTTATCACAAAAGAGCAATAAATAAAAAAAGAATAAAAAGAAATAAATAAAAAAAAGAATGAAAAGAAATAAATAAATGTTAAAAAGAAGTAAATAAAAATTAATAAAATAAATAAATAAAAATTAATAAAATGAATAAATAAAAAAAAATTTTAAAAACCGACTTCAGAAAAAAACCATTCCCGCGATGCACAAAAAAGGATGAAATAATTGTTTGTAATTCTTAACAACATCAATCCAATCAGAATGGATCTAGAAAGAAGAATCACTTTTGAAGACGGTGCCAGGTAGTAGTTGACTTTGATTGCACTAACTCCTGCTTCAGCAATTGTTTTCATTTCTTTGTTAGGCTTATGCCCTTAATATGTATATCACCCACATGTGTTAGCACCGTCTTCAAAAGTGATTCTTCTTTCTAGATCCATTCTGATTGGATTGATGTTGTTAAGAATTACAAACAATTATTTCATCCTTTTTTGTGCATCGCGGGAATGGTTTTTTTCTGAAGTCGGTTTTTAAAATTTTTTTTTATTTCGTGCTTTTTAGTCCATTCATTTTTTAATATTGCCTGTCATTGCAGGGAGCCTACGTTTTTACAACGCCACATAGCGAAGTGTATTCTACTTGTCACACCTTTTCATTTGATAACCATGTTTGGGGTCGGGGAACGCAATTGCAAAATTTGATTGCAGATTGTATTGTCATGCGAACTATACGTATGTGCAAAATTTGCAGCTGATTGGTTATATGGAACTGGGTCAAAATCAAGTTGCAAGATTTGTTTACACTACACACACATCTAGATCAAGATAATATAAGGCATATAAAAAGTTAAGTTGCCATTGATATCGGGGAAATTAAATGTAAACAATAAAATTCTTTGATTCTTCATCCACGTCATGGTATATTTCTTTATTCGATATAAACAATAATTTTTTGAGCTTCAAATTTCGCCATAATTTCGTTTTTATCGGCTTTTGTTCTGGAAGCAAATTTACAGACGCATTCACGTCGAAAACTTGTTTAATATGGAACAAAATTCCCCGAAGGAAATTAAAAAATAATTATTTTGTCGATGTATAGAAAAAAAAGCACCGCGAGCCCTTGGGATCGAACTCGCACCCCACAGATCCCACAGACAAGAATACACCTCTCTAGCCCTTTGCGCTATCTCAAGTACTATCGGCCGCTGACCAATATGTTAATAAATCATTTCAGAAAAAAGAAAAAGAGAAAAAGAAAAAAACCGGCTGCCCCGACCGGAATCGAACCTGCAACGCTGAATCGAGGACCTGACGCTCAGTTTCAGTTTTCAGTTTTAAAAGCATTTTATTTACCTTAACATCTATCTTAATATAAATTTAACTAAACGCTTAAAGTTAATTATTCTAGCCTATTCTAATCTATCTAACTTACTGGCCCTCAGCAGGCACTCTAAATTAATCTATGTCTTAAATTAGCTTATGCCTTTCGGCTAAAACTTATCTATTTTATAATTATATTTTATCTCTAAAAGGAAAACATTATCAACTTAATTCTAAGAAAAATTGGAAAAAAAACTTAGACACTATATTTATTTTATATAAAACCTTACAACTACTTAATTCTATGGCTTAGATCTACCACTATCTGGGCGGGGGGCAGCGGAGACGATTAAATCGTCTCAGGTGACCCCCGTCCAGGCGACGGGCTTCCACAGACTCGAGTGATGCTAGAGCTCAAGTTCATGAAAGCTCGCACCACTTACTTACAAGCTAATTAACCTAAACACAAAACTATCCGGACGGGGTACAGCGGAGGACCTGCCTCGGTTGTACTCCGTCCAGGCGACGAGCTTCCACGGGCTCGTGTTAGTAAAACTAACAAAACAGACAAAGAACAGACAAACAACAACAAAAACAGACAAACAAAACTAACAAAAGCTCGTGGTAGCTCGCACTTAAGCTTACTTAAAACTAGGTCTATTACTAAGTAAAAACTATAACTAATCCTGTCTAAGCCCTAAGCTAATCGTTAAGTCTAAATTACAAGCTAAACTAGTCTATATCTAATAATTTAAGGGCGAATACCCAATAATTAGTCGCCCAACCACCAGTACAATGAGTAGGCGTTGGCGGCATCTTTTTTGTCTCTTTCTGAGATTCTGGTACTGAACCTCAAGAGCTCCTGAACATTCCCATCCTCTTCCGTATAATTAAATCGCTTGTCACACGCCCTGCGATGCAAGTGGTAGAAGAGAGGCACCCCCGATCTATCTTGGACCAATCTTTTTGAATCCAGGTACACAAATGTCTCTGGAGAAATAAAGCCGCGTTCACAAGCTGTTTTGTGGTATCTCGCGTTCGGGTAGAACGCTCCCCGAATGAGAGGATTGTCGCTCTCCGTCGCTCTAGCAATATGACCTCGAATCAACTTGATTATGAAGTTGTCGATCCTATTAACAGATGCCTTATCGTAAAGAACATTGTTGGCGTGAAACTTCGTGAAGCCTGATTCGGGTGTCCGATACAACCTTAAGCACGCCCGTAAGCATTGTCTTTCGAAAACCCGAAGCTTTTCCATATAAAAAGGGGATATGTTGAACCACACTGGGCAACCATAAGTTAACATCGGTCTGACCAAGGCCTGGTAGCAGATCACCTTTACCCGTGAGCTTAGGTGTCTGCTATAAAAAAGCCTTTTAGTCATGTGAAACGCCTTGTTTGCCTTGTCCAGAGCAGCACTTACATTTCTATTGAAATACAAGTACTGATCCAGCCAAAGCCCAAGGTATTTCACTTCCGATTTCCTTTCTAATGCTTGTCCAGCATTGTTCGAAATTTTAAAAGTTTTCCAGTTCCTCTGTACATCGTAGGAAGCTCTTTTTAGAACAGTACGAAAGAGGATCGATTCGCATTTGCTAACATTGATCTTCAACTTCCAATCATCACTATAGCGTTCGATTGTTTCGAAGTCACGTTGTAGGAGCGTCTGGATCACTCCAATCTTCGGCCCGTCCTGTACACAATCAGGTCATCCGCATACGCCAAAGCGAAGCGGAGTGAACTAATTAGGTCACTCGTAAAGATATTAAATAAGAGCGGCGAGTTTACCGCACCCTGTTGCAGACCATTTTTAATGTCAAAGACCCTACTGGAAGTGAAGTTGCCACTTTTGACGACGAACTTCTTCTTTGAGATCATGTTATAAATCGTGTATAGCTGGGGTCCTGACATGCCAAGTCTGACCAGTTTGTAGAGAAGACCTTCGATCCATACTGTATCGAACGCCTTCTCAAAATCGATCAGGCATGCTCCAGTACACTGGCCTTTCATAAAGTTCCAGTGTATGTCTGATACCAATTTCGACACGGCATGAATAGTGTCATGCCCTGCCCGGAATCCGAATTGGTTATCGGGAATTATCTTTTTTTCCTCAACCCATTTGGATAATGATCTATTAATCACTATTTCAAACACCTTGCTGATATTCGGAAGCAAACTAATTGACCGAAGATTAGCAGGGTTACTTTTATCTTTACCCTTTTTGGGTATTGGGTACACCACTGCCGTCTTCCAGTGTCCTGGAAAATGGGCGTTGTTTAACGCGTTGTTAAACAAAGTGGTGTATGTGTCTATGGCTACCAGAGGCAAATTCTTTAACACGATGTTTGGGATACCATCTACCCCGGACGACTTCTTATTGTTTAGGTGGCGAAATATTAACAGGAGATCAATTTTTCTAATGAAAGTAGAATTTAGTTGGGCCGCGGGAATATCATTCGCTGGGCAGTCTTCACTGAATTCGATGATTGATCGATTCTCAGATTTCCAAGCTTCAATTTCATTAGACAATCTGAAATGGTTCAGTAAGGCCCTATTCTCAAGGACAAAATTCGCCCGAACACTGGTGTTCACCGAATAAATTCCCTGATAGTAGGACCCCACGAAATCCACCTTCTCCTGCTCGTCCTCTATACAATAATTGTCGTCTATGCGGTTGATTTCTTCCGGATTCAAGCCCGCAGACCTCAATAGCTCTTCGTTAGACCGAGTCCGAGGGATGCGCAACTTGTCTAATCGGTTATGGGTTTTGCTCCTAAAGATTTTATCTGTGGGAACATGCTCGCGCTAAATAGCACGAATCTTGTTGTTCCAATACAGATTCACAGAATGTGAGTATTGTTGTTTCAATAGATGTTGGAGATTTTTCATAACCGATTTAAGAGTTACGATCTCCGGACTCGTTCGGTCTCGAAACTGGCGGTGAAGGGCTTTCAGTCTCGTCAGCACTCGACTTTTGTGTTTGTGCAGTGCGTCGATCGTTGCATTCCTGTAGCAGTCCGTGCTGTTCTTTTTTTTCGTTCTTGGTATAGTCTTATCCATCGTCTGTATGATGAGACTGTCCATATTTTTGAGATATGAATCAATCTCGTTGTTGGTTAGATTCCTGGTCGTTGGAGGTAGGAGTCTGGTATTCTGTATTGCCCTTTCCATAGCCTTCTCGAATTTTGGCCAGTGCATCTTTTGATATGCAAAAGGGTGCACTTCGCAATATTCCAGAAGTTCTACGGAATCGTCAGGGACTTGTACTGTTATTTCAAGTCCATAATGGTCGCTGTCGTAGGGCACTGTTGTTAAGCAGTTTGTCTCGTTCGTATTTATCCCTGGTAGCCCCATCCGAGAATCTAGCAGGCATAAATCCAGAAACGACCCACCGCCTGGGTATGATGGTATGTCTGTAGCGAGAAGATTAATTTTTCGCTGAATTCTATTTTGGACCAACCAGTCATTCAGTTGGCTGCCCCTGGTATTAGCTGTTTGGTTTCCCCATGCCGCATGACGTGCGTTTAAATCTCCGGCCAATAGGTAAAAATTTTGCTCCGACTCCAGTTGAAGCGTTTGAAAGAGCAAGTTCAATTCCTCTATAAATAGCCTGGATTGAGAAGTTTGGGGTGCGTACGCGGCAATTATATACAACCTTCTGCCACTAGACACGAGGGATGTATATAACGCACGCTTCTAGCACCTGAAACCTTTCTATATCTCTACTATACACGATTTTATATTTCAGGGAAGTCTTTGTTAATATAAGTAGGCCTCCGCCTTGTATGGCATTAGGTCGATCACGCCTAATTACCACGTAATCTTTGTAATCCATTTTGTGCTTCTCGCTTAGTTTAGTTTCACTAGCCAAAAGCACATCCGGATTTTGGTTCTGTAAGAGGGTTAGTAGGTTCGCCCTTCTCTCGTTTCGTATCAACGAGTTGACGTTCACCGCAATGACCTTGATCGTGTCCTCCCTGCGTAAAGCCATTAAACAGCTTACCCAGAGATGGTTTCTGTCGAAAAGAACGCAGAGTATACTATATCTAGACGAGCGGCTTGCTCGCTCAGTTGTTGCTGGAGCTGTGCGATTTGCCCTTGTATGGACAAGAGAACCGCCTTAAGGTCACCGTCTCCAGAGCTCGCTGCAGGAGCAGCTTTAGGAGCTTGTTGTTTTGTTGCCTGGGCTCCTGTAGCCATTTGGGCAAAGGACATACCAGGAACAACGAAATTTTTGAACATTTGCGTTTTTTTCGCTTGTTCAGCCTCTAACTGGTCTTTTCGCGCTTTAATGCGTTGCTTGAGCTCTGCATATTTAGGGCATCCTCTATAACTAGCAGGATGTCCATTTGATTTGCAGAGAACACAGAACAGCTTGCTCTTGTCCGCAACTTTTTCTTTCCCCAAGGGACATTCACCTTGTTTGTGGTTATTATCACATTTCACGCACCTAAAAGCCATTTGGCAGTTAGCTGCGGCGTGACCAAACCTTTGGCACCTCATGCATTGGAGGATGCCAGCTTTTTTATTAATTTTCTCCCATGTGACGACGTGGAAGTTAACATATTTAATGGATTTTAAATTTTCCAGCCGACTGTCGGGAGTCAGTTGAACGAGAAAGATAGGCAGATGACTCTCAGAGGAGCGTGAATGGGCCGTGCTGAAGCGTTTGACGGCTGTAAATTTTAAATTTTCTATATTTAATGACTGTAGGTCATTCAGGAGCTCTTGCGGGTCAGAATCCGCATCAAGCCCTTTTAAGAGGGCGCTTTGCACCTTTTCACCTTTCGTGGTGAAAGTGAAAAATTGGGTATTCGCCCTTTCTAAGACAATCTTCATTTTTTTGAAATCCTCTACACTACTTAAAACTAACGCATGCTTTGTCCCATTTAATCGCTTAATATAAAAGTTTGCGTGCTTAAGCACCTGTTTCGCTAACCTTATAGTATCCACCGGCTTTTGGTGGAAAATGTTGATTGGTGGTATTTTCTCCTTCTTCTGTTGTTGTTGTTGTTGGGGCTTTGTTGTCCGCTGCTGTGGTTGTTGTTGTTGGGGCATATTACTCTGCGTCAGCTGTTGTTGTTTTTGTTGTTGTTGCTTCGCCTCGAGCACTGCCGTTTTCGTCGCCTTTGTTTTGGGGAGCCTCGGAAAGTTTTTTTCTTTCAGCTCCTCAATAATTTGTTCGAGTCTGACCTCGTCTTCTATAGTTTCAGTGGCCAGTGCACTGAAACTGTTTCCCTGGCCTTTGTATTCTTGCAGGCCTGGGACGGAATCATATGATGACTCCTGGTCTGGTTCTATGACCACGGTACATGGGGCCGTTGACCTAGACCCAGATGCTGCTGGCTGTTGTTCTTCTCTCCTTGCTTTTCGCTGCACAAGGTTAGGAACAGCTTTGATTTTACGGCGGCGCTTAGTGTTGCTGCGCACGCTATTATTGTCACTATCACTCGTGTTCATTGTTTTTAGTTTTTGGCTATAATTACTGCTGGAATCACTATCACCAGCGATCACTTTATCGGCGCACTTTACACTTTTCATTTTGGTAGTGTTTCCTGAAAGAGACATGTCACTTGTTTTGTGCACATGCTCTGCACTAATTTTAGTGTCCTTATTGTCACTTATGTTCTTATTGTCACTTATGTTCTTTGTTCTTTTTATTTTATTTTTAAAATAACACTTCTTTCTCACTGCAGTAAAGAATAGATATTATTTTACACTTCGCGCTTTAAATATAATTAGTAATTGACACCGTCACTCCGTTTATTTGTTTTAGACTTCAAGTCCGCAACGATAGTCTGTCTTCACCCAACGAGAGTTCCAACCAGACTCCAGGACCTGACGCTCTACCCACTCCGCCATCGGCCTGCTGCCAGATTTACAACAATAAAGTAATTTGTTCGGTGCCCATGAAATGTTTAGGTGCACTTTAACAGGTTGAATTTTAACAGTTTTTTCTGCCTAACTTCGAACTCCGTTATCAGATTTTAGAAAAAATTTAACGGGACCACCGTGGGAAGCTCACCCTTCAAATGAACCAAAAAAAAGCAAAAAAGTTATTGGGTTACAAAGTTATGCGTGAACAGGACCACAAAATACCTACACGTCGAATTGAGTAACCTCCTCTTTTTTTGAAGTCGGTTAAAAAATAATAAAATGAATAAATAAAAATTAAAACGAATAAATGCAAATACAGATTAAGAAATTAAATTAAACAAGTAATAACGCTGAACCTCTTCTAACAGATATTTCTTTAAGGGGCCCGCCCATACACGAGCAAACAATTTGCACAAATTTGTGATTGTCAAAAAATATGATTGCCATACACTACGCAACGAGTTGCACAAACTTCAGTTTCGTTGATGTTTTTGTGGAGACAACATGTCTGAAACTGCAGTTTTGGCTACTAAATTGCAAGTTTTGCAGGAAGTGAGGCAAATTTCAATGAATTCCCTTCATAATTCTTCATCTGCTTTCCTCCCTGAAGCGCTATTTTCTCTGAAGCTTGGACTTTCTTTTAAGAACTCCTATTAGAGGGGTGAGGATTTATCCTATTTTCCCTACGTGTTTCCTCCAGTTCAGTTTATCATTAATTAAAAGTCCTCGGTAGACAACTTCAGTTATTCTAGCTACTTTTTCTTCACCTATCTTGACCGTAATTCTGATATCTACCTTATTTTTTTAATGGAATATCATGTACTTTTTGTACTTTTTTTCATTTATCTTTAATTTATTTCCATCCGTCTACTCCTTGAAGATATTCAGGTCACTTTTCATGCTATTTTCTAGCTCTTCCGCAGTTCTAGCTCGATATATCAGGTACCATCTGCAAATATATATGTAGAGCAAATATAAAAGTGGTCCTAGTAAGGAGCCTTGAGGAACTCCAGTTGTGAGCACTAGTTGGTCACTCGAGACACCATTAACTCTAGTTGACACGTGCCTCCCAGTGAGATAGCTCCTCAGCAGATCATTTGACGTGCCCCTTATTTCAAGGTTGTAGAGGGTACTTAGTAGGACGTCATGATGCACCTTGTCAAATGCCTTTTTAAGATCGATGAATACTGCCCCTTTATAGTAACCCATATCAAGATAACTGTTTATTAGGTTCAGGGTTTCCGACGTAGCCAGTTCAGCGTTGCTGCATTCTGGAAAACCGAGCTGCTTACTGTCTAGACCACGTTCTGGAATCATGAAGATTGAGTTATCGCCATTGGTGTTTCTACAGGTAGCCTGGTAGGTATATCCGCCTGGATAGACTTACCAATGCCATTAAGGTGTTGAAGCAAGTTGCAATGTATCCCGCACTCTCAATTTCTTGCCATTTACTATGATTTTCTGTAGATCAGTTTTCGATTTTGTTCTTGCTTGTTTATTGTGTCCTTATTTATAACTTTCCATAGCTTTCTGGTATCCCTCCCCGCGTGTGATATTCTATCATTTATGTAATTCTCCTTGGCTACTCTTACTGCCATTGTAACTTTGTTGCATATTCTCTTATATTCGGCGCACAGAAGGTGGTCATTTGGTTTTTTTTTTTCATTTAAGAGTATAAGGAATCTCTTTTATTCCAATTATAATTTCGCTCGTTATCTAGCTATTAGTTCGCGTTCTAATTGTTTAATGGATGGAGGTAAGTGGTTTAGCTTTTTTTAACACATCTACAATATTATCAATTTTAGGGTTTTCTATTCTAGCGAGCACTTTTTTGCTCTACTCTACTTTCGTTTAATTGTTAATATAATTTTTGTTTTTGATTACATTGTTTTTGGAGTTGTGAATCATCATGTACCGATGGTCTGATATCGCAGTTGTTTGTAAGATAGTAGGAATTCTATAGCACTGAGGAAGGTCTGTAATACATACAATGATCAATGATTGTATGCGTATTTTTACCATGCCTGGTATACGTATGTTCAGTTTCAGTTTTGTTTAGTATTCTGTAATTGTTAGCAGAGGTCATGTTACTTAATATATTTGCCATGTTATCATTTCTTAGTAAATCTTAGTAAAACGACTTTGGGTCGTTGTTAAAATTTCTTACTGCGAAAGTCGATTTTAGTCAAAATTAGTCGATAAAAGCATATATTTGAGTCGATTACGAAGTGTCAAGTCGCCGTCAAAAATGTAATCGACTCATATTTATGATTTTATCGACAGAAATCGACTTTTACAGTAAGAAATTTTAACATCATCAAATTGACGACATTCGCAATAGGCCCCATAGTTTCTCCTTATCTGGGGCTAGCAGTTCTTTGACATGTTCACACTATCTAGTTAGAACTATTTATTTGGTACTCAGGATCTCCCCACCCTATTTTTACCCATTGTTATTCTGATCTTGAATCCGAACCGCTCCTCATCTACCTTTTTGTATAGTTTCCTAACATCGTAACGGATATTTTTACAGGAAGCTGACTGCGTTAGTTTTCTAAAATAGCGGCTTTCCGCTCCAAATTCAACGTTTTGCAAACTAAATTCGTTATTTAAAAATTAATTTTGTCTTCGCAATTTCCATTAGTTGCTAATTAAATAGTATAACAAATACCTGTAAACATACATAGTTATTTCTCTAAGATATGGAATTCATATTTAGAATGTCGCGCCTCACTTGATGTTTGACTTCGAAGTTTTTCAACAAATTTGACCCTGTATGGTTTTACACCCAATGAAGTTAATGATTTGTGTTCCAAATGCTTTGGATAAATGAACGCGAGGTAATTTGAATGTGTAAATAAAAGGGTAAAGGGAAAAATCAATAAGATGACAATGACAAATATTCGAAATGACATCACATTGTGCGGACAACAGTGCATTTTTAATATATATTCTCTTAAGAGGTTCTTAAGTATATCAACCAAAATGAGATAGGAATAATCTCAATGTTAGTGGAACGAGTTTCCTTAGCGTTACCCCCTTGTAAAAGTAATTCCTTAAAAATCCTCACATTCATTTCAAATTGTAAAAAACTTAACGTGTATCACAAAGGTGGGAGAAACTAAATAAAATAGAAATATGTCAAGGTCGCTCGTGAACGTGACTGATAACTTAAAAATAAATTATGTAGAACACGCTTTCTCTGTCATATTTCCGTGGCATATAACCCAATTGTAATGAAAAACAAATTCCACGATAATATTAGTTAAACTCCAACTACATATCTTAATTACACATTATTTGTTCTGTAATTACCGTTCTGGCACCGGTTAGATTAAGTAATATGTCCTGAATCTCTTCAGCATCTTCTCTTTTGTCTAGTTCTATTGCAAACACGGGGTAATTGAGTTTCTTGAATTGCTAAAATAAAAAGATTTTAATGCTGTCACCTATAAAAGTATTTGTTACCTCCTTTGCTAAAATACAATAAGGGCAATATGTTTTAGAAAAAATCACTACTTTGTCCTTTTGGATAGATTCCAAAACAAATTTCGCCTTTGGACTTGACATGTCGACAACCGGCCGTGCTTTCCCAACCATGGACCCCATTCTCCCCTGGAATTTCGGGAAATTTGAGTATAGACAGCAACAGGAATTTTGGAAAACGGTAAATTTCGAAAAATAAATTTTCGCAAATAGTGCGGTTTTAACTGACGTTATTTTGTAAATATAATAATTTAAATTTAAGGCACTAAAAATTTTATTTACAGAATTTCGTTACAAGAAACATCTGCGACCCAAAAATAAGTTTAAACTGACTCAAAATTAATAAAAGTAGCTAACTAGATTTACCACTAGCCCGAGGTCTCCGCAGGCACTTTTCCGTCACAGTCAATTATAGCAACATTGCTTGTCCAGTTTCATTGCCTAAATTGTTGGCATTCCATTTTAAAAGAGCCCAATTTGTCGGTAAAAATATATGTGGGGCGTTTTTGTAATCTGCTCCTTCCTGAAATATTTTAAAACGGCAAAGGAAATTTTTATTTTCATATGCATAAAATAATTTGCATCAGACTTTCGGCATTTCAATTTCTTCTAATATTGCATAAAAATCGGTCTTATTTATCTTCTCTAACAATTTGTCTCGTTTTTCATTCAGTAAACAAAAAAATTATTTTATTTTTCAACTGCCAACTTAAAAATCGCATGTGAAAAAGAGAAACTTAAAATTTACCCTTGTGCGGGATACTGTTCTTGATTATTATCGGGGACTAGAGTTTGTACCGAAGTTGTTCCAGAACAGATTAAAAAACGCAGCAATAGTTTAAACCAGGGGCTAGACGATCAATTTTTCAATTGCAATATTGCATTACAGCATTCTTTACCCGCCGTCTAGACGGGGCGGATTTTCTGTTACGACATCCGTTTCGAAACAAGACAGAAAAGTTTTTGTGGACAAATTCGGTTATGCCATTTCATTCTTAAAAATCAGTCAAAGAAGCAGCACTGGTCTTGACATGAAGATTTTTGTTTTCTACACGAGACATATTGCAAGACACACAGATGTCAAAATGAAAATATGTCTCCTCTAGACGGCGGGTTAAATTTAATCGTCTAGCCCCTGCTGCAATATTGTAAATGCTATGACTCCATATGCAAGAATTTCAAATTTTTTTTAAAAACAAAATGACGGAAAGTGAAAAAACCTAAGCAGAGTAGATTACTTGACTCAGGATTATTTAATTAGTGTGTTTCCATGAGCCATGGTAGAGTTTTCGTTGAGTAAAGAGAAAGTTTTTTCCCCCAAGTTAAAACGATGCAGTTCCCATGACGGTTCTTGGTTAAAGTGGCAGATAATCAATTTTACATTGCGTCGCCTTTTGCATATGTTCAGTAAAAGATACTCATCGCACATATGTATATGCAAAAGATAAGAAAAGCCGCCCTTGGTATTTTATTGATGTAGTCTGGACCGAAACTAGGATAAGCCAGATGCACTAGCCTCGCGATATCGGTAATATTTCTTCTGGCCTTTGAAGTCTATTTCGAAGTTGAACTCGATAAACCTCTTTCATGTGCTGATCGCTTTAGCGCAATTCCAACGCCTGAACCAAGAACTCGTAATTGTTTCGATGTTCTGCAGGTAAAGACTGTAGCATTTCTGCTGCTGTGCCACTTAGTGATAACGTAAGGACATTGCTTTCTCCTCCTCGGTCCAGTAGTTACCCGGTGTTACTGCTTCGAATTGGAGCTTGTAAGTAGGCCATAGTCTTCGCCCATCGAAAGTTGGTGGCTCCAGTTTCCTAAACCCGATGACTTCGTGCGGTACCGGTGCTGGCTGATATATCTTTGCCCTTTCTAGGTCAGCTCGGAAAGTTTCTAGTTCAATCTTTACCTTTTCTTCATTTTCCTTTATGGTATTTTCGAGTTTTTACAGATCATTTCATTCATTTTCTGTTTTGCTATTCAGCTGGTTTCTCTGTTCTTCCATAAAGTCCAGAGTCTAACAAAACTAGGAGTGTTTTAGCTTGCTAACTAGTGAAGTTGTCCTTAAAAGGACCCTTCTTAATGTGGCGTAACTCTCTACGTCTCCTATTCACTTTTTGTTTTTGCACGCTTCTCTGTTTGATGTTTTGCGATCTTTTATGTTGTTTGATATTTTATGTCTGTGTGTCTTAGCTGAGCCACTGAGTAAATGTTTCTTAGCCCAGCTGAGAAGGGTAACTCTATTATTATTATAAAAAAAAGAGTCTTTGAGCTCTACGCTCATGAACTACTGTTAACAATTTTTCTTCATTTTTTAACACCAACACTTCCGCCTTGATCTCATTTGTCGAACGTTCTTGCGCTTCCTTCATCTTTTCTGATATCCGTCCTTGCGCTTCGTTCATCTCGGGTGTCGCTTCCTTCATCTCTGCTGATGCACGTTCTTGCGCAGTTGATGACCGTTCTTGCGCAGTTGATGACCGTTCTTGCGCCTCATTCATCACCATCAATGTCTTAAAAAGTTTTGTCGTATTCACTGTTGCCTCTTTTGCCTCTGCTTCTACCTCGTCTTCGAACATGTAAGTTTCTGGATCTTTATAGTGTGGTCTTTTACCAACCTCAACTTTCGAGTTAAGAAGTTCTTAATTGTTTATTTTAACTGTTTATACACATATAGTTTTTATTATAACATTATATTTTATTTATTTCTATTTAATAATTGTAATGAAACTGTTAATTAACTTTTGTCTAATTCTTTTCTCACTTACTTATTACTAACTTATTTTTAAAATTTTAACTCCTTATGACAGGTAAGTCATAATAATCAGCCTTATTCTCGTTGTCGAGTGGCGTGAGAGATGTCACTTCGACCCTCAATTGGCATTCTCATTGTCAATATAAGTGACAACTGGCGACTAGATCGACAAATGTCGAATTCTAATTCTCACTAGGTGGAAGTGTCAAGGGACAATTTTGTCGATACGTTTGTAGGTATCGGCAGTTCTATCTTTAGCAAAATTGAAGCAGAAAAAAAGGTAAACAAAAAATCTTTCTATTCTATATTCCCTAAAAAATTATACAAAATTAACATCCAAAAACCAAAACGCAACTTAATTTTTTTTTTTACAAATTGTTACGTGTTTTTCACAACAAACATAGCACTGTAAAATATGTCAAACTCAACTGTCAAATGAAAATGTGTTCCATTTCACAACGTACCTCGTAGCCTCGTCACTCGCCAACGAGAATACCATATTGAAAGTGATAGTTTTTATTATAACATTATATTTTATTTATTTCTATTTAATAATTGTAATGAAACTGTTAATTAACTTTTGTCTAATTCTTTTCTCACTTATTACTAACTTATTTTTAAAATTTTAACTCCTTATGACAGGTAAGTCATAATAATCAGCCTTATTCCCGTTGTCGAGTGGCGTGAGAGATGTCACTTCGACCCTCAATTGGCATTCTCATTGTCAATATAAGTGACACCTGGCGACTAGATCGACAAATGTCGAATTCTAATTCTCACTAGGTGGAAGTGTCAAGGGACAATTTTGTCGATACGTTTGTAGGTATCGACAGCTCTATCTTTAGCAAAATTGAAGCAGAAAAAAAGGTAAACAAAAAATCTTTCTATTCTATATTCCCTAAAAAATTATACAAAATTAACATCCAAAAACCAAAACGCAACTTAATTTTTTTTTTTACAAATTGTTACGTGTTTTTCACAACAAACATAGCACTGTAAAATATGTCAAACTCAACTGTCAAATGAAACTGTGTTCCATTTCACAACGTACCTCGTAGCCTCGTCACTCGCCAACGAGAATACCATATTGAAAGTGACGTGACACCGCCTAAGAAAAATCTCACTTGGGCTATGCGACAACGAGAATAAGGCTGAATTTTTTATTTTTTTATTTCTTACTTAGCCTTGGCTGACTTTGTTTTCATGCAAGTCTCCTTGGCTAAGTAATGGCGGAAGTAGTAGGACGATGTCCCTACATCCTTGCCCTCGCTGAACATAGCTTCTCGAATCTGGGCGGTTAGGAAATTTTTGGCTCCCACCCATGACAACGGGCGTTAGCTTAATTCTCTTTTTAAGTCCACAGTACGTAATTCCACTATTTTGCGACCCATTTTATTATTATGTTCTTATTTTGCATCACAAAATTAAAATAAATTAAATTCCAGCCACAATTGTTTTTAAGTTCACTTGGTTTAAGGTCTCTTAATTAACCCCACTTTGACACCATTTGTTATGTTTTTACGGCTTAACGGATTCGTAGGATTAATTAAGGAATACACTCCCAAGTAACAAAATTCGTCTCATAAGACTCTACTAGTGTCTTATGAGAGGATATTCGACTTTTTTAAGAGAGTATAACTCTCATAACTTACTCTTATAGAACACTACAAGTGCTTTATGAGTGCGTTGTGAGAATTAAATGGCACAATTATGAGAGTTATTTTTGTCTTATAAAAATACCTTAGCTCTCTTTGCAAGGGTAACTATAAGGGCGCTGAAAGAGCTATACTCTCCTTAACAGAACTGTTAGAAAGGGAGCAATATATGGAAAGGCGATGTTGTTTAGAATAAAATAATTTTTATGAGAGTTATTTGCTCTAAATAACTGTCATAAAAATCTATTCGAAAAATATAACACTTAAGAATTTAATATTTATTATGTATGATAATAAACTTTAGAATTCGATTTTTAACGAAAATATTAGTCGCAATTTTATTGCGATTGAAACTTTACCGATAATAACAACCATTCTACCTCGATAAAAATCAAAGCGCCTTAAAAATAATCAAACTTTAACATATTTTTTGAAATTTTATTTCTTAAGAAAAAAAATAAAAGCTTTAGTATCGCTCAATAATTTATTTTAAATTGATTTATCATCTGAAAGAAATAACTTTGTATACTTTGCGCATATTCAATTAGGTAAATTAGCTTGATTTGTGGAATTTCGTTTCAGTATAAAATTCTATATTAAACGAAAGTATGGCCGCTCGATGGTTTAAGTTTTTTTATAAGAACAAAATTCTGGTTATGAGATGGTAGTCTTTTTGCACTAATAAAAGTCTTCTTATAAATGTTTTAACATTTTTCGTCTCATAAGAGCATTTATATAAGAAGGGATATACTTGAAGTCTTGTAAGAACTTTCTTATAAGTGTCATAACACTCATAAGGACATTTTTTGACAGTTAAAGCCTTTGAGAGTAAAGCTTTAATAAAAAAGACACAATAAGAATAGAGGTTTTCTTGCACTCAATATAAGAGTATAAACATTATCTCATTATGAGAATGAAAGGCTTAGTAACTCTAGTAGACTTATTATCTCATAATAATACTACTATGAGTGTTAATTTAATTCTTATTACAAGAGCTATCTTCTTGAGGGTATCGAAGAGTGTTAAGAGAGTCTTATGAGATAATTTCACAATTTCCAAGAGTTTTTCTCTGGAGAGTTTGTTAGTTGGGAATTATCCACATAAAAACTTGTTTATTACAAACCAAACAAAATTTAATAACAAACAGAATTCTTAAAGTTGACTAAAATCACTTGCAATTTAATTTTTCGCATTATTAAATTCTATTTCTAATTTCTAATTCACTTTTCAATCACCACTTTTCACTTTAGGTCACTTTCATGGCTTTTCAAATCAAACTGACTTCCAAACGCCGTTTCTACCACATTTATAGGGTGATCCGTAACCTCATAGAATTTAGTAGAATTTATTTCCTTTAAGGCCGTGACACAATGGCGACTTCGGCTTCGGCTTCGAAAACGACGTTGAAGCGCTGAAGCGCTGAATTAGGCCCATTTTACATGATGAAACACAAAACATAAGGGCCGAAACACATCCAGGCTGGCTTTGAACACATCCAAGCCCAAAGCTGGCTGCAAGCATATCCAACCTACGCGTTCGAATGGGATGGAACACATTAAAGCTTGCCTCGCAAATTCAGGCCTTGGCAAAAATGGCCGCAAGGCTTGCCTCGGTCGAAATTCCGGCAATGTTGGAATTTGAATTCGGCCGAGGCTGTAGTTTGCTTTTGACAGTTGAACTTTTCGGTTGGGGTTTTGCTTATTGGTAGAAATAGTGCTAAAAATGGAGGAACTCTTGATTGAAGCATATGTATGTGACTTAATTAAAAATAACAAAGAAAACAGGCAAGTTAATTCAAATGATTTTTGAATTTTATACTTTTTACGAATCCCAACGAAAATCGTTAACAAATTTAACAACTGTCATCAGCTGGACTGATTGTGTTTTGCGAATTCCGCGGACGGCTTTGCAGCTCGCCTCAAGGAAAGCTTTGAGAGGTGAGCTTTAAAGCCAGCCTGGATGTGTTTCGGCCCTAAAGTTTCCAGCAAGCTTGGGCTAGGGGTGAGAGAGGGCTTGAGGGGACGTGAAATTTTGCCAACAAAGTTTTGGAAGCAACTTTGCGGAAACAGTTTGACAGCTACAGGTTTGTTGTTGTTTTTTCTCTGATTTCTTTGTAAAAAAGAGAAATGAGAAGTTTACTCATGCAGACACCGATGAAGTTTTTGAGGAAACTCCAAAAGGGAATTAGCGATTGCAGGCAACTTTGTTTCGTTTCGTGTTTCATCGTGTACAATGAGCCTTAAGAATCGACGCCGAAGCCAAGTATAACACAATAACGGCATTCGTCTTCGTCTTGCAAATCGCGGAAAATTTATTACATTAAATAAACTTTGTTAAATTATCATGGAAAATAAACGGGAGGAAGTTTTATTAAAGTATGAAATAAATATAAACTTACCCGGAATACCTAAAATTCCACTTATTTTTTTTCCATACGTGGTCTTTTTTCTGATTATTTTTATGATCTTTGCACCCTTTTTTGGATTTTCCTTTACTAACTCGATTAATTTTTCCTCAAAATCCATATTAAACACGTGTTAAATTAAATTACCGGACAGCCCACTTCGATTTTCCAAATAAATTTCAACCGACGCCGCTTCCAATATCAAATATCATTAGGCCCCCATCCACGGTCAAACAAATCGTCAAATTCCTGGCCAACATCGAAAAAATTGCAAGTGTGCGTGTATAAAATACAAGTTTTCGAAGTTGGCCGCTGTTTGAAGAAAATATTCGTCTGGTTTAATATTTCCTTCAAACAACTTAAATGTGTGTGTGAGTTTTGCCTGTGTGCCATGTAAAGTTCGCTTTGTTTACAGTAGATTATATGAAATGTCGCTCGGGATGTTTGAAGAAAGTTTTCCTCGTTGATGGCCAAAAATGTCAAAGCATAAATGTGTGCGCTGTTTGTCGAAAATTGGTTTGACGATTTGTTTGACCGTGGATGGGGGCCTATTTGATTGAGGCTTCGGCTTCGAAATCGAATCCGAAGCCGAAGCTGCCACTGTGTTAATAAGTACTGCCACGCTTACATTTGATTTTGACAGGCATCGGCTTCGAAATCGAAGCCGAAGCCACCATTGTGTCACGGCCTTTATAAATTAATGAAAAGGCCCCCATCCACCCCCATAATAATATAACGAAACCGGTAAAAGGCAGCAGATAAATGAGCTCGCAGAAAAAGCGGAAAACGCGGCAAACACAGGCAACAGTAAGGTGCTGTACCAAATCACTAAACAGCTCTCGGGAAAGCACTCTACTAAAAAGCATGCCGTTAAGAGTGCGGATGGAAGGCTGCTGTGCAGCGACGAGGAGCAGCTCCAAAGATGGAGAGATTACTTCTTCGCCGCCCTGAATGGTTCATTTACACAGGAACCTCAGGAAACCAGCAACAATGCACAGCCAATTCGAATCACCACCCGGGCCCCATCCAAGACGGAAATAGTAACCGCAATTCATGCGATGGCCAATGGTAAAGCAGCTGGAAAAGATGGCATCCCGCCAGAATTGTTGAAAGCCGACTCAAGCCTCATAGCAGATGCGCTTCAGCCAATCCTACAAATAGCATGGAACACCTGTACCTTTCCGGAGGATTGGACGGAAGGTATCATAGTCAAAATACCAAAAAAGGGGGACCTAACAATATGCGACAACTGGAGAGGCATCTGTTTACTATCTACTGTGGGCAAAATTTTGTCCCACATATTACTATCTAGGATAAGTGAGGCAGTAGACCGAACGCTTAGGAGGCAGCAGGCCGGATTCAGGAAGGGCCGCTCATGTATTGATCATATCAACACCTTACGAATTATAGTGGAGCAGTCTACTGAATTCCGATCCCCCCTTTACCTTGCTTTCGTAGATTATGAGAAAGCGTTCGACTCGGTCAATAGGAGCTTTATATGGCAGGCACTACGGCGACGTGGACTGCCTGATAAAATAATAGAATTGATAAAAGCCCTATATAACAATTCCAAATGCAGAGTTCTCCATAATGGAAAATTATCCGACAGCTTCGAGGTGAGCTCAGGAGTACGACAAGGATGCCTACTCTCGCCTTTACTATTTCTTATAGTAATAAATGACATCCTTGTCGGCGCTCTAGATAGTAGAACAGGCGGCATACAATGGGGTTTATTAGACCGCCTTAAGGATCTTGACTACGCAGATGATATCTGTTTGCTGGCCCACAGACACCAGGACCTCAAAAACATGATTAACAATTTGGCAACAGAAAGTAGTCCAGCAGGCTTAAGGCTAAATCCGACTAAAACTAAAGAAATGCGGATAAATGCAAACACCATTGAACGGACTGCGCTGAATAACCGTGACGTGGAACTGGTCGATAAATTCTGCTACCTCGGTAGTATTATTACCGAAAATGGCGGTGCAGAAGAAGATGTCAGTTCCAGAATAAATAAAGCACGAGGCGCATATGCATGCCTGTTCCGCATATGGAGATCAACGGAGATCTCAACTAACACCAAATTGCGGCTGTTCAACTCCAACGTGAAGGCAGTACTTTTGTACGGTTGCGAAACATGGAAAGTCACCCAATTCATCACAGGGCGCCTACAAGTCTTCATCAACAGATGCCTTCGTCGTATCCTAAAAATTCGCTGGCAAGATAGAATCTCAAACGAAGAACTATGGCGCCGTGCCGGCCAAGAAAGGATAGACGACCAAATCAGGCGAAGGAAATGGAATTGGGTAGGCCACACCTTGCGACGCGAAAACGAAAATCTAGCCAAACAGGCCCTTGACTGGAATCCGCAAGGATCCCGTCGAGTAGGACGACCTAGAACAACGTGGAGGAGAACCCTACTAGCAGAAGCCGCAACAACTGGGAGATCCTGGTCGGAGCTGAGAGCTGTCGCGCAAAACAGAGTCCGCTGGAGGGCAACTGTTTCCGCCCTATGTCCCATGAGGGATTAAAGGAGCGCAATGATGATGATGATGATGAAACCGGTACCGATATGTTACAAGAAAATTTGGCTACTATTTTATTCTTAAAGCCTAGTATCCAGATCGAGTGAAATTTCACTTAGGGATCTCCATTAATTACGTGAGGCGTTTAGGGGAGCAGGGGGCCGACAAGAATCTCACCAATCTCACTTGGGGGAAGCAAACATTACATTTTTTTTTTTTCAAGAAATAGTATGATCCCGCGGGATCCCAAAATTTTTGATAGTAAAATTGAATAGTGGGGATAAAAATATGAAAGTAAGAAAACACTTTCTGGGGTGTATTTTACAAATCAAGAAGACTATAACCTAAGAAATCACTTGGGTTTTCAAATTAATGACACAAAGCTTTTGAAATTAACAATTTATTTAACAAATTATTGAAAATCTTGTTACTAGGCACCAAATAAAGAACTTATTTTCATCACACTTCTTCATTTTTGGTTTAACAAGATATGTGACAGTTCCTTTTGACAATTCAAATGTACTACAGAATTGCTTTGACAGTCAGCCGCAGACGCCGTGACTCAAACCTCGGGCACTACTTTTCAAGAGGGGAAGCGAAAATTTCCCCTCTTTTTCGATGCCAAGAAAGCGAACACGAAATTTGTGCTAATGGGATCCAGCGGTATCTAATTTTTAGTAGTCAAACCCTCTTACTGTAAAATTGCTAATTGCCTGGATTAAGTTAAGTAAAACATGTTTCTCCACTAAAGACCCCCATTCACTTACAGGCAGCCGGTAGGCAGTGGACTTTTAGACCAGACCGTGGCATGCAGGTGAAGTCCAGAGGCTAGTATTAACAACTCTTTCATCTTCATATAAAACTCCCCCCCCCCCCTCTAGTTGTGTGCGTGCATATATGAACATGACTGCTGAGCAAAATTCAACGCATACTTCGTGAACTCGGCGAGACAAAGCCAGATTCTCTCTTTACGATAAAGTATGCAGAACAGAAAAAGAAAGAAAATTCAATCAGTTGTTTTCTTTCACAAATCAAAACAAACTAGCAAGTATGCACCAATACATTAAACTTTTCCCCATATAAACTCATAAAAGATTCCGCTGTTTAGTTGCAAACGCGTATAAAAATGTTGCATTCTCTCTCTGATATCCTGACATCGTCATTTGAAGAACTTGTGAATATAGCTGTTCGCCTTTCACTCATTAACCATATGAAGATGAAAGACTTGTTAATTTCTAGACTTTGGTGAAGTCATGATTCGCTACAAACACCAGACGAAGGGGACAGCTTGGCATAGCAGATTATTATTTCAAGTGTGAAAATGTTCACGGTCAAAGGCGCCGGGAGGGGGGTGCAAGGGGGTGCACTTGCACCCCCCTGGGTTTGTAGAAAAAGGTATGGAAAAATAACATTTAAGTATTTTTATGCAATAAATACTTTTTTATTTTACGGTTATTACTTTTTAAAATTATTTGACGAGAATATATCGATTATTATAATTATAATTATAACAAAAACTGGAGTCCGTCTAGGCTGCCGGCCAAACTTGTTGATATCTTTATCGATGAATTCTGGATCCTCTTTAATTCTTTCTTTGTGGACGCTTATCATGCACAAACCACTGAGGCCTCTCGTCAGTCATTGTAGATCTGTTCCAAGTTTTCACGCGTCTTAAGGTACCTTTACATTATATGACTTGTCATATGACTTTACTGTCAATGAAGTCAAACCTAACAATGACATTTGTTTTTGACATGACATACGACATTCTGTCAAATTTTGTTTTGAATATTCTCTGTTTTGACTTGATTTATCATATGATTTTTCTATCAAAATTACAAGTTGATAATCTATCTTGCTTCGTATTGTGTTCACAGTTAATTTTGACAAGTCATAACAGAAATATTCAAAGCAAATTTTGACAGATAGTCGTATGACATGTCAAAAACAAATGTCATTTGACATTTTATGTTAGCTTTGACTTTATTGACAGTAAAGTCATATGACAAGTCATATAATGTAAAGGTACCTTTAACGTACTGAATGACCTTTCGATGCTGCACGTCGTAGTTGGAAGAGTCAAGCCAATTTTGACTGCTTCGGCCACAGCTGGGGAGAACGTTGCAGCTTCGCCAACTAAGTCCATGTAACTGAGGGTTTCCATCAAGGATCTTTTATTTTTCCACATCTCAACCACGTAGTGGCGTCGGCACGGAAATTCGGCAAAATATCACCGTATAAATTGTGTATATTCTCCACAACTGTCAAAAATGACGCTTTGTCTAATTTCTTCATTGCATCTGGGTGTAGTTGCAAGAGGGAAAATTCTTTCTCTTGCGTTGATGAAAAGTGCGCCTTTTATAATATAGCACAAATGTTGGCAAGTTCTCGCACAAACACCCTCGCAGTGCTTTAAGTGCATTCTTAGATTCTTAGAAAAATCATTTCTGAGTTTCTCAATGTTTTTTGCATTAAACTTGAGGTAAAAAAAGTTATTGTAGACCAAGATAATTGAAAATTATTGGGTGGGTTATAAATATGAAACGGAGTATATGTTGTTGTCTACAAAAGTAATGAAAACAAAAATATAGGAATGCATGAGAGTTTCAGACTAAACAATATTAGTCAATAGAATTTTTCTTTAAAAACTCGCACGTGCATTCAGTACACTGCGAGAGTTCCAAAAAATTAGTTTAATAGTATTTAAATTGTAATTTTAGAAGTTTGTTTATTTTTTCTTAATTTGTTGGTATTCGTATGCACCCCCCTTACGAAAATCTTGCCGGCGCCCTTGTTCACGGTGTTGTATTTTTGGTAGGGTTATTAAATAATAACACGCGTATAACAATTGCTTACAGATTATTTATTATTTTATATATAATATTTATTACCTTTCGCTTACACACTTGCGTACACTTCACTCCATCAATCAACTAACTTTTTCTCTTCTCTTGTTCACTGCCTCTCGTCCATTTCCCAATATTGCCAACACATGGCCTCAACGAAAAGTTCAAGGCGGCTTCAGACTCACACCGTGAACACCCGCGAACGTGAGTGTGGATGGTTTTCTCGCCTTTCTTTCCGTTCCGAGTGGATATGGTGTGGCTTCTTGTCGTAAATTCATGACTTGAGAGTATATAGAAATTCAGATTTTCATTGACGAACTGACGATAAGTGGCCAGCCAATCGCGTATTTTGGCGAATGCTGCAACGTACGAGCCAGGTAACACTTTCCCGCGAAAAGGCCCTTAGGGCCTGTGCCAAAATACATTCGAAATGTCAATTTGTATATAAAACGTATTTCAATTTAACATTTCAATTTTCAGAGGTTTGTGTCTTTGGAAATGTAAGGAAATATTTTGAATTGTAGAGAAATATTATCCAAACATTCGTTTGACAGTTTGTTGTATTTTGTAGCAGTTTGCCATAATTAAATAAATGTTATTTCTATAAATGGTGACAAACATCTTGCCTTTGACTTCAAAAATACAACTTCTTGTTGTTATATTAACTATGCAAAGAATATTCGTGAAATCTATGGCCCTAATGCATTGTGGAATAATGAACTCGTATGAAAATTGGTTGAATCCATTTCCAATTATTGGAGTACAATATCCCGAGTTTTTGCAATTTTTAGCGTACGATTGTTCTCACTGTATATTACTACTACATCGTAGTGCAACGTTCAACAACGCCAATCAAAATAAAATTAACAAATCAATTTCCGTACAACAATTAATTTTTTTTAACTTGAGTAAATGCTTTCCCCCTTACTAGATGGATGATGCTCATGAACCCCTTCCACTTCCATCATTCCAAAAACATTGATGTAGAAATTATTAAAAAATTTATGAGTAGATTTCAAATTTTATGAGTAAATTTTAAATTTTCTGTCATTCATGTTTTAAAAAATATAATAATATCAATTGTCAATGAAATGCGGGAAATGTATTTTGGCACACTTTGTAATTTCGAAGTGTCGTCGGTGAAAGGGGTGAAAGTAACAAATTCGGAATTGTATTTTGGCACCCACCTTTATAATATAGAATTACAGGAAGGCACACGCAGTGTCCAATTTGACCGTGTATGGGGGCCTTAAGGCCCAATTACAATAGGCCCCCATCCACGGTCAAACAAATCGTCAAATTCCTGGCCAACATCGAAAAAATTGCAAGTGTGCGTGTATAAAATACAAGTTTTCGAAGTTGGCCGCTGTTTGAAGAAAATATTCGTCTGGTTTAATATTTCCTTCAAACAGCTTAAATGTGTGTGTGAGTTTTGCCTGTGTGCCATGTAAAGTTCGCTTTGTTTACAGTAGATTATATGAAATGTCGCTCGGGATGTTTGAAGAAAGTTTTCCTCGTTGATGGCCAAAAATGTCAAAGCATAAATGTGTGCGCTGTTTGTCGAAAATTGGTTTGACGATTTGTTTGACCGTGGATGGGGGCCTAATGAGCGGATCTACGCGGATTGAAATGTCGAAAGAACGCATCAGAACGGATAGGAAACTGCACTGATTACAATGAACGGATCAGTTCGCATTTACACGTGAAAGTTTTTATATCCACTCTTTGCCTTGTTGTACAGTATTTCATAATCTTTCACTTCTGCGATTAACTGCTCGTCCGAAAACATTTTTAAAAACATAACAAATTAAAAAAAATAAAACCTTAAACATTCACAGCTTTTGTTTACCAAAATTTTGACAGCTCAATCCGGCGATTTCTAAACAAACTAAAACGAATCCGGAACAGATGCGGTCAAATGCGTTTGAATCCGTTCATTGGAACGGTTAAATAGAAAACGCATGCTTGGAAAACCACTTTGACAGTTCAATCCGATTCTGTTCCGGTCTAATCCGGTCATTGTAATTGGGTCTTTAAGCTTAAAAAGTCAAAAGCCCACTCTCAGAACCGTTTCGCCGTGAATATTCCACGCAAATAGAAAAGTGTCGTTATAAACAAAATGAGTGAAGTGGACGACTGGCAAAACACGTGTAAAGACAATAAATCACGAGCGGAGTATATTTTACATAATGAAATATTGACGGATTGTAAATTCTTAATCGGACAGGAATCCGATGAAGTAGTAACAATTCGTGGTCACAAATTAATTATGGGAATGGCATCTCCAGTTTTTCAACGAATGTTTTATGGGAACTTCGATGATGGGGAACTTAACGAAGTACGAATATCCGATGTAAAACACAATATTTTTCACAAAATGATGGATTATATTTACTTTGAAAAATTAGAACTTGTAACGGTAGAAAACGCCTTGGAGTTATATTCGGCTGCAAATAAATACATGCTGCATAATTTAATTAGAGAGTGCAGAATTTTCTTAAAGAGACATCGCAATATAAGCAATGTATGGAAAATATACGAATTTTCCGAGTTTTTTGAAGACAACGATCTAATAAATAGCTTCTCTCATGTATGTACATAATATGTTAGATAAGAAATTAACTCTATTTTTGAATATATTTTTCTAGTGGATGGCCCGGAACGCTTTTGCGGTGTTTGGCGATGCGGGTTTTTTAGATGCTAAATTAACTTCGTTAATTGCACTGCTTAAAAGAGATAATTTGAATATTTGTTCAGAATTGCACTTATTCGTCGCCCTTGATAAATATGCCTTGGCCAATGGTTATTTTGATACAAAAAATAGTGCTGAGAACAGAGAGGAATCTGAAATTGAAAAAAGAGTGCTGCTAATGGAAGCTCTTAAGCTAATACGTTTTCTGTGCTTGACGCCGGAGCATTTTGTGATTGTAGCTAAATCTAAATTGTTAACAGAATCGGAAGTTTTATCCATTTTACTGCATAATGTAAGTTCTGGTAATTATGCTTTGGATCGGCCAATGCCTGAAGGTTTTAGCAATTCGAGAACTCCAAGACAGACACGTTTTTGAATTTTAATTGATTATTTCTTAATGAAAAACAAAAATATTCTAATGAATTAAAAAAACGTGCAGATTATAGAAATAAATACATTGTTAATATATTCCTAAATTTATTTTGGAAGAAACCAATTCTTTTAGCAACATCAGATACAACTCGACTATCTAAAAGTTTGCAAATCCAAATAAACGTTAAAAGGTTCAGTAATATGTTTGAAGAACCTTGATTGCTATTACTAATATAATAGCTTTGTTCATTAGTTTTCAGGACTGGGCAGATCAGAACAGAATAGAAGAGAATTGGACAACAAGCCAACAAGTTGGACAACAAATCAAACCTTTTAGAACAAATTTGAATAGAAAATCTAATGAACGCTGTCTTGTAATTTTTTGTTCTGACAATTTCCGTTGTCAAAATTTCATATACACATTTGTCAAAACTAGAAAAAAACGAATTAGTATACTATAGTCTTCTCGCTCATCCATAAGCCCCTTCTGTCAACGACTCAAATTTTGTTCAATTTCATGTAAGACCGGTTCTACACATTCAACTTTCCATTTTACTTTTTGACGTTCAACTTTTCTTTCCCTTTCAATCCAATGAAAAGTTTGAAACAGACTAGACTGAAAGGAAAATGGAAAGCAGCTCAGAATGGAATGGGAATTTGCGTTCAACTTTTGTATTTTTGTTCAACATATTTATGAGTGTGCGTATATGTATGTATGAATAGGAGTGTACACGGATAGCAGTGAGAGACGAGATTTTCGATCTTCTTCTTGAAAAGTTGAAAATGTGTAGACACGGGCGACAGAATTGAACGTCAAAAAGTGGAATGCAAAGTTGAATGTGTAGAAACGGTCTTAGATATTATCGTCCATTAAGGCCCAGTTACATAGCAGCGTTGCGTTGCGTTTCGTAGCGTCTGTCAAAATTAAAACTATGTAATTTAAATGGGGCTTGCTACATTGCGCGCAATGCAACGCAACGCAGGAGTTGAACAAAGTTCAACTTTTTACGCAAAGCAAACGTTGGCAATTTAGAAAGCGACAGTTGGGAATTAAAAAAAGTCTTTAATCGTTGATATAATTGGTAAACTATATTTACTTGTAATAACAAACAATAGAATTTCATTATTTCTTGCATTTTTTCCACTTTTTATATAAAACAAACTCTGCCAATTAACGGAACTTTATTTGTCAAATAACGCAACGCTAAGCTGTTATGTGACTAGGTTGCGAAAAGTTATGCTCAGCTAAGCTACGCAACGCAACGCTGCTATGAAACTGGGCCTTTAATTAGGGGGGAGGGTCGAGCCGAATCTGACCCAATGTCACGTGGGGTGAGGAGGGTCTCGGCAAATATCACGTAATTTTTTTTCAAGAATCTGTAAAATTGCTAAAAAAGAACTGCGTTAAATGTAAAACATATTCCTCCACTAAAGACCCCCATTTACTTACAGGCAGCCGGTAGGCAGTGGCCCTTTAGACCAGGGGCCTGTTCACGCAATTTGACGTCGACTGAAAACTACGCGTTAAGCCTAGTATGGAGTTCGAACGGAATTCCGTTCCCCATATAAAATACACGTAAAAAGATGCACGGAATTCCGTTCACCCGATTTTTCCGTGTACTTTTTGTTTTGTGAGTACGGACTTCAAACGGAATTCTGTTGGTAATGTATCACTTGGGAAACTTTCTAACAGATGGCTCTGCAGGGGAATTGAATGTGGCGACCCAACTGCAAAGGTTGTTCAGCGCCATCTACATGAAAGACGATCATACACAACAACATGTTACACAAAAACCGCTGTACACAAACGAAATTAAAACACTTTACTTTAGACTAAATTAGATTTAATTTTAGGATAAGTAAGCACTGATGTATTTTCACGTTTAATTTATAAATTGTTTTAGAATTAGAAATCAGTTCTCTTTGTACAGCCTTCGGGTTAACAACTTAATAAAAGAATTATAAATCATCCTCCTCTCTAAATTTATTTCTATGAGGATAAGATACGGAGTCAAGTCCCCATAGGAAATTGGTGACCCCGAACATAAACGAAGGAAGGACGACCCACCCCGAACATAAACGAAGGAAGGACGACCGACCCCGAACATAAACGAAGGAAGGACGACCGACCCCGAACATAAACGAAGGAAGGACGACCGACCCCGAGCATAAACGAAGAAGGCCGACGACGTCCGAAGGAAGGACGACCCCGAACATAAGCGAAGAAGGCCGACGACGTCCGAAGGAAGGACGACCCCGAACATAAACGAAGGAAAGACGACCGACCCCGAGCATAAACGAAGAAGGCCGACGACGTCCGAAGGAAGGACGACCCCGAACATAAGCGAAGAAGGCCGACGACGTTCGAAGCAAGGATGACCCCGCATACAAACGAAGGAGGCCCGACGACGTCCGAAGGACGGAGGACCCCGAATACAAGCAAAGGAGGCCTGACGACGATTGAAGGAAGAGAGACCCCGAATCAAAGCGAAGGAAGACCAGAACGCGAGCGAAAGAAGGAAGGAAGTCCCAGGAACGAAGACCAGTCCCGAATAAGAGCGAAGGAAGGACTGACCACGAGAGAAGGAAGGAAGGAGCCCCAAAGACGAGCGAAGGAAGGCCCCTACCTAGAGCGAAAAGAAGATCCTGAGTACGAGTGAGGGCCCAGCCAGTTGCTAAGGCCCTAAGGAAGGTTCCGGACGGTGAAGCTAAGCAAGGACCTCCAACCGGAGGAAAGAAGAAGACGACAAAGAAACGAGAAGAGGAACATAAAGAAGTGAGAAGAAGACGACCCATTGCCGAACGCGAAGGAAGTTGCACTGAAGACAAAAGTTAGTATTTAGAGTTAAGAGGTTGTTCAATTATATATTTACAAAAGTCAAAACACATAACTCATATTTTTGTCATAAATTCACTAACCACGAGTTACTAACGGTGAATTCGACCGATTTGACATAGTTTTCTTTCGTGCGTTGCAAATATTACTGTCCGAGAGTTACGGGAACCGGGCAGTATACATATTATATTTCGAGAACCATGAAAGCAAATCGTAATTTTTTTGTCTTCTTAACAAGTTTGCGCAAGTTAAAGTCAATTAATAAGTACACGCGAAGTCTTTTATATACATATATTCTCACAAACGGGGAAGGAATTGGTGACATGGATCAGCCAGCCGAAACACCAAGTGCTGTGCAGGCATCAGCCAACGAACAACAGCCACCACCCCGTTTCGAAGCAGCTTCCTCAACGGGTCATGGTCATGAATACGAAGGCAATCACATAAATGCGGTGTCTAGTATTAAATTACCACAACCATTCTGGAAGACATCTCCAGCCAGGTGGTTTGCAGTGGCGGAAGCCGCGTTTGGATTGAATAGGATCACTGCGGACTCTACGAAGTTTAGGCATGTTTTGGTCAATTTAGATAGCGAAATACTGGGAGTCGTAGGGGACATAATAGACTCTCCACCAGAAAGAAACAAGTACGACACTTTGAAGACACGGACCTTACACAGCGTTTGGTGAGTCTTCTGAGACACGAGTGCGGCGTTTATTAAGGGGACAGCCAATTGGAAATGAGAAACCCTCGTTATATCTCCAGCGCCTGAGGAATTTGGCTGGAGGTCAATGCAACAATACTGTCCTGCGTTCGCTGTTCACTGAACAGCTACCTGAGCAAGTACGTGGTATCATAGCCGTCAACGATACTGAAGATCTGAGCGGTTTAGCACTTCAAGCTGATCGGATTGTTGAAGTCATGCAGCCACACGTCTACGCGCTAGAAAGGAAAATGCACGAGGATCCAGATAAGGGATTTAAGCAAACGCCAACGGGACATAGCACAAGAGATGATAACGCAGGAAGAGGTGACAACGCCAACGCTGAGACTTGCTATTGAAACTCGTCGAAGGAGGTGAGGAATCTCCGGTCAAGGTCACGTAGCAGAGACAACGCCATGCACGCACGAGGTAGATCGAAATCGCCATGGAGAAAACCACAAGAGAATAGTGAAACTTGTTTTTACCACCAAAAGTTTGGAAACAAGGCACGTAAATGTCGACAACCGTGTTCTTGGACGAAGAATTCGGAAAACTAGGAGTACCGAGGCGTCCGTCGGTCAGCTATCAAGCTCAAAACGTCTCTTAATGCAAGACCGAAAGACTGGCACGCGATTTTTAATTGATACGGGAGCTGACGTTGCAGTACTAACAAAGAATTTTAGCAAAAATTGTCAATGCGATCCTGATTTTTTTCTTTATGCTGCAAATAATACCAAAATATCGACTTATGGACAAATGAGAATGACTGTTGATTTCGGATTAAGACGCATCTTCACATGGAACTTCATCATTGCTGACGTAGCCCAGCCGATTGTAGGAACCGATTTCTTACACGAGTACCATCTACTTCCAGATCTGAGGAATCGGAAGTTAGTAGACGGTATAACGAACCTTACCGCGGTTGGCACGCTGACAGCAAGCAAGACGCTAACAGTTACAACGGTATGCGAGGAGAATGAATTTCTCAAGCTAGTCAAAGAAAATATCGACGTCACACGAAGAGGGAAGTACAGGGAGCCGAAGCACAACGTGAGGCATTACATAATGACGAAAGGTCCACCCTGCTACGAACGCCCCCGACGATTATCACCAGGCAGATGCAAAGCCGCAAAAAGAAATCTGGTACGTTTCGCAACACCTAACAACTAGTTACGGTGTTACTGGAAGGGGAGTAATGTGGCGACCCAACTGCAAAGGTTGTTCAGCGCCATCTACATGAAAGACGATCATACACAACAACATGTTACACAAAAACCACTGTACACAAACGAAATTAAAACACTTTACTTTAGACTAAATTAGATTTAATTTTAGGATAAGTAAGCACTGATGTATTTTAACGTTTAATTTATAAATTGTTTTAGAATTAGAAATCAGTTCTCTTTGTACAGCCTTCGGGTTAACAACTTAATAAAAGAATTATAAATCATCCTCCTCTCTAAATTTATTTCTATAAGGATAAGATACGGAGTCAAGTCCCCATATGGAGACTTTTTCCGTTCACGTTGGAACGGAATAAATAGCTAGACAATTATTCCGTGTTGCTGTTGTTGGTAATTTTGACAAAACGACAGAAAAACAGAAGTTGGCGTTGTGATTTTTGAAATTTATTAAATTTTCTGTTTTTTTTGTGATTCTGAGTTGTATTAAATTTATAATAATAATTGCTGTTTAAATAAATAAAATATTTCATAGTGAATGCTTTTTATTTTATGCTATTTTCTTCTGACTTTGCAACTACCGCATACGCCTCCCTCATTATTAATAAATATGTACACAAGAGTCAGCTGTTTCTTTTTCTCCACAATGTTTTCTACACGCATTTTTCCGTGTAGAATTAACTCGCAAAAATGCTGAACGGAATTCCGTTCGAACTTCGTACTAGGCTTAACTTGAAAAATCAGCTTCTGATTTTTCGCATTTAACCATTTTATGGATTTTCCAATGAATTTTTATTAATTCCCCATGATTTTTTTTGCATCTCGGCTGACAATTTTGAAGAAATCCTCGAAATGGTTAAAATTCAGCTAACTTCATGTGGGGCACGTCAGCTTTAGTCGATATCTGTGGCCAAAAATGAACTAGAAGATAAGTTTCTGCTACGCATCAATTTCCAGTTATTTTACCCAGGGAGACTATACAAGGAGATATAACGTGCGTTCCATTGGGCGGTATTTGCTACTCCGGAGTACTCCCGAGGGCCTCCAACTACCCCAGCTCTTGTTTTGGGGGATTTCACTCCTAGTAGAAACGCATAAAATATCCGCCAGGTTTTCAAGCTTTAGCTACTTAAAAGTAGATGGCTTTTTGTTTTTTCAGTAAAATAAACTGTCAGATTAATTATTATAAGGTGCATTTTTAAAGTGAACAAAACAAGTAACAGTTTAAAGTGAATAAAATAAATAACAGTGGAATTTAAAAAATTATAAAGTGGATAATATTGATAGATATAATACGGTAAGATAAAATAAATTGTTTTATTATACCCTTGTTTACTTCTTATGTTGAAAATCGCGTTCCATTGGCCATGTACTCGGGAGTAGAAAAAATCTCCCAATGGAACGCGGCTATAACTCCGTGTTGTCTCGTTTGATTAATGAGGGCGCCACAGTCACATGCACCCCAAAAAACATGGCCGATTATATTCATCAGTTTCATGGCCAAGTTCGTTAACTATTAAGATTTTTTATGTTTACGTCTAACTTTAAAAATCAGCCTCTGATTTTTCATATTTAACCATTTTATGGATTTTCCAATGAATTATTATTAATTCCCAACGATATTTTTTGCATTTCGGCTGACAATTTTGAAGAAATCGTCGAAATGGGTAAAATTCAGCTAACTTCATGTGGGGCACGTCAGCTTTAGGCGACATCTGTGGCCAAAAATGAACTAGAAGTTTAGTTTCTGCTACGCATCAATTTCCGGTTATTTTCCCCATAAGAGCTATATCTGCTTGTATAACCTCCATGATTTTTCCCATAAGAGTTATATCTGCTTGTATAGTCTCCCCGATAATCATGTAGCGGTCGTTGTCACTTGTCGTAGACGCTAAAAGCTCAAACAGAACCAATCCGTTCCGTCCGTTTTTTAAAGTTGGAAATTTGACATTTCTATAAACTTCCCATAAGACAAACGGAGCGGTGACCACATTCAAGCGGACGGAACGTAAAAGGAAAACGAAGAATGAAGGTTGTTTGAGCCTTGAACCCAGGGAGACTATACAAGGAGATATAACTCCGTGTTGTCAATTTTCGTTTGATTAATGAGGGCGCCACAGTCACATGTACCCCAAAAAACATGGCCGAGTATATTCATCCGGTTGATGGCAAAGTCCGTTAACTACTAAGATATTTTATGTTTACGCCTAACTTAAAAAATCAGCTTCTAAATTGGATTTATGTCGATGCGATTTTTCGTATTTAACCAATTTATGAATTTTCCAAAGAAATTTTATTAATTTCCAAAGAATTTTTTTTTGCATTGCTTTATTTTCGGGTAAAATTCAGCTAACTTCATGTGGGGCACGTCAGTTTTAGGCGACATCTGTGGCTAAAAATGAACTAGAAGTTTAGTTTATGCTACCCATCAATTTCCGATTATTTTCCCCATAAGAGGTATATCTCCTTGTATAGTCTCCCTGCTTGAACCTTTTGCGGGCCATTTTCAGCTTTGGCACTAGTCAAAATTGTCCGCCCGCTAAAATATTACCAAAGCAATCATTGCCTGAGTAATGAGTTAAGGAATTCTGATATAGTAACAACAGAATAAATTACCCCGATTATGACTAGGTTCAACTCAGGTTCGAGCTAGGTTCAATCCAGTCATAAACGGGAGTCGAGATGAAATTCTTCTTTCTTTCTTTGTGCCCCTTTAATCCCTCATGGGACATAGGGCGGAAACAGTTGCCCTCCAGCGGACTCTGTTTTGCGCGACAGCTCTAAGCTCTGACCAGGATCTCCCAGTTGTTGCGGCCTCTGCTAGTAGGGTCCTCCTCCACGTTGTTCTAGGTCTTCCAACTCGACGGGATCCTTGCGGGTTCCAGTCAAGGGCCTGTTTGGCTAGGTTTTCGTTATCGCGTCGCAAGGTGTGGCCAACCCAATTCCATTTCCTTCGCCTAATTTGGTCGTCTATCCTTTCTTGGCCGGCACGGCGCCATAGCTCTTCATTTGAAATTCTATCTTGCCAGCGGATTTTTAGGATACGACGCAGGCATCTGTTGATGATGACTTGTAGGCGCCCTGTGATGAATTGGGTGACTTTCCATGTTTCGCAACCGTACAAAAGAACTGCCTTAACGTTGGAGTTGAACAGCCGCAATTTGGTGTTAGTTGAGATCTCCGTTGATCTCCATATGCGGAACAGGCATGCATATGCGCCTCGTGCTTTATTTATTCTGGAACTGACGTCTTCTTCTGCACCGCCATTTTCGGTAATAATGCTACCGAGGTAGCAGAATTTATCTACCAGTTCCACGTCACGGTTATTCAGCGCAGTTCGTTCAAGTGTGTTTGCATTTATCCGCATTTCTTTGGTTTTGTTCGGATTCAGCCTTAAGCCTGCTAGACTACTTTCTGTTGCCAAATTGTTTAACATGTTTTTTAGCTCCTGATGTCTGTGGGCCAGCAAACAGATATCATCCGCGTAGTCGAGGTCCTTAAGGCGATCTAGCAAACCCCATTGTATGCCGCCTGTTCTACTATCTAGAGCGCCGACAAGAATGTCATTTATTACTATAAGAAATAGTAATGGCGAAAGTAGACATCCTTGTCGTACTCCTGAATTCACCTCGAAGCTGTCGGATAATTTTCCATTATGGAGAACTCTGCATTTGGAATTGTTGTAAAGGGCTTTTATCAATTCTATTATTTTATCAGGCAGTCCACGTCGCCGTAATGCCTGCCATATAAAGCTCCTATTAACCGAGTCGAACGCTTTCTCATAATCTACGAAAGCAAGGTAAAGGGGGGATCGGAATTCAGTAGACGAGCAGTATGATTCTCAAGGTGTTAATATGGTCTATACATGAGCGGCCCTTCCTGAATCCGGCCTGCTGCCTTCTAAGCGTTCGGTCTACTGCCTCTCTTATCCTTGATAATATAACGTGGGACAGGATTTTACCCACAGTAGATAATAGACAGATGCCTCTCCAGTTGTCGCATATTGTTAGGTCCCCCTTTTTGGGTATTTTGACTATGATACCTTCCGTCCAATCCTCCGGAAAGGTACAGGTGTTCCATGCTATTTCCAGGATTGGCTGAAGCGCATCTGCTATGAGGCTTGAATCGGCTTTCAACAATTCTGGCGGGATGCCATCTTTTCCAGCTGCTTTACCATTGGCCATCGCATGAATTGCGGTTACTATTTCCGTCTTGGATGGGGCCCGGGTGTTGATTCTTATCGGCTGTGCATTGTTGCTGTTTTCCTGAGGTTCTTGTGCAAGTGAACCATTCAGGGCGGCGAAGAAGTAATCTCTCCATCTTTGGAGTTGCTCCTCGTCGCTGCACAACAGCCTTCCATCCTCACTCTTAACGGCATGTTTTTTAGTAGAGTGCTTTCCCGAGAGCTGTTTAGTAATTTGGTACAGCACTTTACTGTTGCCTGTGTTTGCCGCGTTTTCCGCTTTTTCTGCGAGCTCATTTATCTGCTGCCTTTTATCACGCCGCACACTTCTCTTTACTTCCCGGTGTAATTGGGAATATTCCCGTTCAAGTTGGTGACGTCTTTCCGGGTCGCTTGTAGAGTTTACGTTATTTTTGAGGGCCCTCCTGCGTTCTATTTTTTGCCAGGTAGTGTCCGAGATCCAATGTTGCATGTTTCTCTGGACATAACCGACGCTCGTTTCCGCAGCCGTCAATATAGCGCCCTTTGTTCTACTCCACAGCTCTTCAATATTTGTGTCGTCAGAAACGGTTTGCTGGTTTAATATTTGCTGCAGGCTTCCAGCAAATTCTCGCTTTTTAGCGGTCTCCTGCAGAAGGTCAACGTTAAACCGTCTACGGTTTATAACATCGCGTTGAACGTTTCTGATTGCAGCGATTCTAAGGCGAATAGTTGCTACTACCAAATGGTGGTCGCTTCCAGTGTCCGCTCCCCTGAAGCTCCTGACATCCTCCAGAATGGTTCTCCATCTGCGGCTAACGGCCACGTGATCTATCTGATTTCTCGTTCTACCATCGGGTGATACCCAGGTCTCTTTGTGTATCTTCTTGTGGCAAAAGTAAGTTCCACCTACCATGAGTTGATGGGAACTACAAAAGTCAACGAAAAGCTCACCATTGTTATTGGTAACCTGGCTTAGGCCTTGTTTTCCAATTGTTTGTTCAAGACCGGTGTTGTCGCGGCCGATTTGTGCGTTTAAGTCACCCATTAATACAATGATGTCTCCCCTTGGAATAGAGCGAAAAACCTCATTCAGTCGCATATAGAACTCGTCTTTGATGTCATCTTCTGCGTCTTCAGTTGGAGCATAGCATTGGACTACCGTAGTACTTCTTAGTCTGGTATGCAGGTGCACGGTAATAATCCTCTCAGAAACTGGTGACCAGCTAATGAGGCTGGACCTGGCTTCTTTGGTGAGTATTACGCCAACGCCACTCCTACGGCTTTCAGTTTCATTTCTCCCAGAATATAAGAAGGACTCACCATTTGGGCAGATATGTTCCCCCGCATCGGGCCATCTGGTCTCGCTAAGTCCCATGATCTTGATTTTATATCGATTCATCTCGTTGAGGACTTCATCCAGCCGTCCCTCAGCAAGCATTGTTCTCACATTCCATGATCCGATTCGTGTCCTTGTTCGAAAAGCAAAGGTCGTCGTCGTGTTGTCCATCCGGTTCCGAGGCATTGTTTGCTGATTCGTAGCAATGGTGATTTTTATGGGAGCGGGTTGCTAACCCTCAGCCCAACCGACTTAAAGCTCTGTTTTGTGGCGCAGAGAGATCGCCATTCGCCCGTCTCCCGTTAGCTCCTTCCGAAGAAGTACCCCAGAGGGCACCGCGGGGAGGTGGGATTAGGACTTGCTAACAGGTCTGCTAGGTGTTTGTATGCAGTGGATCTTCTCGGATTTTACTAGAAGTGACAAATCGGGTGTCACCACCTTCCGAGATCTTTGTTAGCCGTTCGCCCCCCGAGATGAAATTGCGTCCCCTTAAAGCCTCAATTATACTGGACGCAACGGAACACAACGGACCGGATTGAAATGACAAAATGAGTTTCATTGCAGAGAAATTTTATGGAAGTGATTATACTGGACGCAACACAACGGAACGGACCGGATTAAAGTTTCAAAACTTTGGAACTTGAAGGAACCGTCGGATTGAAGTGTCAAAAGGAGCATTAAAAACAGCTGAATTTGTCATTTATTATTTAAGCCTAGTATGGAGTTCAAACGGAATTCCGTTCAGCATTTTTAGCATATATTTCTACACGGAAAAATTCCGTGTAGAGTACTGTGAAGAAAAAGTCAAAAAGCGAGAAAAAGTTAATAGCTGACTGATAAAAATCACATATTACACCAACCACTTGGCCGCAACAGCTGTTTTTTTCGTGCTGTCAAAATTACCAACAGCAGCAACACGGAATAATTGTCTAGCTATTTATTCCGTTCCAACGTGAACGGAAAAAAGTCTCCAATTCCCCTGCAGAGCCATCTGCTAGAAAGTTTCACAAGTGATATATTACCAACAAAATTCCGTTCGAACTCCGTACTCACAAAACAAAAAGTACACGGAAAAATCGGGTGAACGGAATTCCGTGCATCTTTTTACATGTATTTTATATGGGGAACGGAATTCCGTTCAAACTCCATACTAGGCTTTAGCCCAAAATGTCATCAGAGAATATTGAAAAATTAATAACCGAAGTGGAAGCTAATGAAATTTTATATAATAAAAAATTGCACAGACATAAACGTTTTAAGCACAAGTCCGAGTCTGATTTTTTACTTATTTACAAATGAGAATGTCACACATAAATTTGAGGTACATGATATACGGCAGTCCAAATTTCAACTCAATTTCGACTCAACTTTTCAACCTTGTCATAAACGGGCACACGAAATCAAAACAATTACTGAAACTAGAAACGATTTCTATTTTTCCTCCAGTTGCATGAAAAATGTTTATGGATTCGTAACAGTCAAGCGATTCTGGGTGAAAATAATTTGGAATGCACACCCACACATATGAAATCGCAATGTTATTATACAGAGGGTTGAGTGTAGCGTGTTGAGTCGCGCATCACCTCCATTCAACAAACTGACAGTGTGTTGCATAAACACGTTGACTCGCGTATCATCCCACTTAAGGAGATGATCAACATGTTGATCAACACGAGCTTTTTCTGCGAGGTTCGTGGGTCAAGGGGTAAGGGTGAAGTTTGCGGTGTTGACTGCAATTAGAAACGATTTCTGTTTTTTGTCCAGTTGCATGAAAAATGTTTATATGCGTAACTGTCAGGATTGTGGGTGGAGATAATTTGGAATGCACACTCACACATATGAAATTGCATTGTTATTCAAAGTGTTAAGTGTAGCGTGCTGAGTCGTGTATATCTCCGCTCAACAAACTGACAGTGTGGTCCATAAACACGTTGACTCGTGTTTCATCCTACTTACTTTGGTACTCTTTCTTTGAATCTCGCGTAAACACATTTTTTAAAAATAGAATTAGCCGAGCAATGAAATTCCTTCTTTTTAACGGTGACATACATAATGTCTTGCTATTGCCGGAAAAAATGCTCGTGGAGACCCGGAGATAAGCAATTTTATCGCATGGCCCTTTTTAGACGGGCGGACACCGAACAGACAAAACTTAACTGTAATCGCAAATTCTCCTTTGAAGCCCGGTGGAGTGTCGGCTGGGCATTTACACGGGCGGACACCAACGAACGGACAAAATGCCAAAAATGATTGGGTTTTGTTGTTGCTTTTATAAAAACTTCATGGCTTGCTGTTCTTGCTTTTTGAAATTTGCTTTTGCCCTCTCATCCTAGCAACAACAACAACGCAGGAACTGTCAAATTCTCCGTTCACAGTTCGCTGAAAGTGTCCATGAAAATTGTCTGCCCTCCCCATCGTCCTCTCTCACCCTCTTCCCTATACACCCAGTTCGTTCGTTCGTTTTGTCTGTTCGGTGTCCGCCCGTCTAAAAGGGGGCCATGTCGAAATTAGCTGTGTTCGATACTCGAAGTTACAAGTCATTTTTCATGCCGCTTGGGAATCATCTATTCCTAGTGAAACCTACGGATTTTTTTGTCGAGTTGAAATATTGTTCTGTCGGCTGTAATAAAAATTGTGGATTATTTAAAAAGTACTATTTTCTTAAAGTATTATTGTAAAATTATTGCTTAATAATTAGAAAAATAACGAGGTAAGCTATATTAGAAATTGTATGTACATATTTAGACTTGACGCCATTTTATATTCATATATAATTTAATAGGATTAACTACAAAAATGTATATGAGCTTAAATTAATCTATAATTGATTGTTTCTTAAATTTAAAAATGAATATTTTTTTTATTATTGAAAAGGTGAGATATTTCATCTTAATATAATAACGCTGTGACAGAAAATGCATTTTTACACTCGGTGCTGCCTTCACAACATATCAGCGCAGTATTTGATTTTTTATTTTATTTAAAGTATTGTTTCGGGAAATTGTGTTGAAATATCTTTGCCGGAATTGTGTCAATTGTGAACTTTTGGTTATAGGAAATTTCGTAAAATTACGTTGACTTAATATTTGGTTGTGGATTTTTTGGTTGAATGATCTTAATCGGTCATATTTTTCCTTTATTTTATTTTACAACTTGGTAAAATTTCGAACATCGGCTTAAAATTGCTTATATGTAGGTTAAGGTTTAATAATATGTAATTAAATTCTAGCGGCGCGGCATCTTGTTGTTGACATGAAATATGCGGGATTCGGTCCTGGCCTCTCACAACTGTTCCCGACTCTGAGCCGGTGTCATCTAATTTGGCTTCTCTATGATCTGAGCGTCCTGTTGTCCTAGTCTACGCCATGCTTCCAGCGAAGGTTGGGGCTCCCTCGCTTACCGCATAAATACATATCCTAGAAACAATAAACATAATGTTGTGCAAAAATTCATATGTACTATCTAAATTACGAAAGTCAACATACATTTAACCCGCCGCACAGTGCGGCCGATTCCCAAAAAGCTGGCCAAAAGTCGAAAAAACAATTTTCTTATAGGGGTTTCTTTTTTGTTCAGTTGGCTTCAGTACACCCACAGCCACCAGAAATCATACATAGCTTTTCTCGTACTTGGTCCAAAACAACAGTCGCAACGATGGTATCATTCCAAAATCCAGAAAGGCAAAATCCAGAAGCGACCAAATCCAGAAAACTTTTAAAAATCCCGAAACGACAAAATCCTGATTTTGCCGAAATAGCAAAACAAACTTATAATTGAAGTTGGTCTAGAATTTTCAAAAAATCGAAATTTTGTTTACGAAAGCATAGCCTTCGGAGAGGATCGCGCGATTTTTTATTCTGGATTTTTTCTGGATTTTGTCATTTCTGGATTTTGTCGTTTCTGGATTTTGTCTTTCCGGATTTTGACTTTCTGGATTTTGTCATTCTGGATTAAGACACATATCCCGCAACGATAGCTGTTTTGATTTGTCAAATGGTTCTCGCGAAAGTGCATTTAACAGAGTGTTGTTTAAACATTGTGTAAAAAATTAATATTGTCGTGGCCATACCAAAAATGGAATCTACTTCTGAATGTAAGTAGAATGTAAAAAAAAATGACAAAGAGATTTCCAATGCCACAAATTTTAGTGACACCACGATTATTACTAATTTTTATCGCTTGAAATCAAATAATCTGTGTAAGTCATCACGCGAATAGAAAAAAGTTCCGCGTTATTCCGCTCTGAAACTTGATGGAGGTTATTCCTTGAGGTATTAGTTACAGAATAAAACAAGATTTAGCTGCCCCAACTTGCCCGCTTTTTTTTAAGAAGATTTTGAAAAACCTATAAATTGACATGAATCTTGATTATGTTAAATAATATACGCTATTTCACGCGAGGGGGTGGCTAACAGGGGTGGACGGGGGCGGCTTTTCTAATTTTTAATATCAAATTCGTAATCAGCGACCCCGAAAACCTATAAATTTACATGCATTTTGATTGTGTTGAATAATATACCCTATTTCACGCGAGGGGGTGACTAATAGGGGTTGAAGGGGGTGGCTTTTCTAATTTTTAATATCAAATTCGTAATTAGCGACCCCGAAAACCTATAAATTGATATGAATCTTAATTACATATGTTGAATAATATACGTTATTTCACGCGAGGGGGTGGCTAATAGGGGTGGACGGGGGTGGCTTTTCTAATTTTTAGTATCAAATTCGTAATCAGCGACCCCGAAAACCCCCGGGTAAGAAATTTTGTATCAATTACTTGATTTATCGACTTTTGGCCAACTTTTTGGGAATCGGCCGCACTGTGCGCCGTATGCTACATGGTTTTTTGGGTACATACCTTAGAATACAAAACTACAGGAAGGGCCCTCGCCCAATTAAAACGTAGTGAAATTCGTTTTGTATGAGTGCCCACGCTTTGGTAGTTGTTTGTACACTACAAGCGTAAAACCCGAGTAAAATAGAGGAGGGGCAAGAGCGAGTTAAAATTATGAGTAATCTAAAATAAAATCTTGCCCCCACAAATGAACTTTTTACACGGCGTCACTCCGAAGTCTAATCAGCTGATCCCCTTGGATTTTGCGTTGGGTCATTTAATGTAAACAAAGAAATTCAAGCAAATAACATTTACATTATTTGGACAATTTATCACAGTGATTCGCATATTTATTAATGTAAATATCTAATATGTGTGTTTAAGCACTATTTTATTTAGCACATTCACCTGAAGAACGATTTTTCTCGTGCATATTTCCATTTATTCCTGCATTAACAAACTGCACACTTCATTGTTCTTTTTTTCACAGAAAACTCACTCGCTAGAACTTTAATTATACTTTAAACTATTCTTTATACTTTCTTTCTTTTTTTAAGTTAGTTTTGATAATAAGATTTCGGATACTTTATAAAAAAACTCGTTTTAAAAAAGTATTCTACCCGAACGCGGGAATAGACGGAGAGCTGGCTACATAAAAAAGCAAGGTATAAGGTACATGAAATATGAATATCTAGATAGGTGCCATTAGCGGTCCCGGACACCGAGTGGCTAATCTGCCAGCGCGATTAGGAAGATTAAGGCGGGGGCGGACGATCAAAGATGACAAATTATACATAGAAAAAAATGATAATGCTCATGGATAAAAATTATTGATAAGTGAAGTATTTGTTGCTACGAAACGCGAAAATTATTGGCAGACGATTTCGTGGAAGATAAATGGCCGGCAGACGTCAACAAAGTGGCGTTATCGTTGATGCGAAAAAATTAATGATAAGCCTCATGATTAAAAATTTTTGAGAATTATCATTAAACTGTTGAGGAAGCTGTGTGTTGAATGGCAGACGAAAAAATGAAAGACAACATCGAGGCAGACGGTATTGAAGAGCGCGGTCTCGATAGATATATTTTCGTATGTTATTCTGATATTTCTATGCCAACATTATACATAATTAATGCGGGATTAAGAGTGTTTATATGAGGCATGAGAGTGTGCGTATCTCTATGTATATGCGAGTAGGTATATAGCATATAATAGATGTAACGGCGAGCTTGCAGAACTCACGTTGTCACTTCATATGTATATATACATCAGAAAGTATACTTTGATGCCCTCTTATTACATTTTGTTTGATTACGCGAGCTTTGAATTTTTGTACACGGGTTACTTTTTGATTTTTTTAATTGTTTGAATTTATTTGCAAAAGAAGTTAGTTAGTTTTTCAGCAGATGTTAACGAAAGCCAATGTGAGTATGATATCGATTGCGAAAGCGAAGAAGATATGCAGTACGATGAATCCGACGCCAATAGCGAAGTAGAATAATTCTAAAATTTATTTGTATTATTTGTTAATAAAAAAATTGTTTTAATGGTAAACATATTTTTTAGCACTTGTATAATAGAGGAATTGTTAACTTATTGTCCTCACAATATAATAAAGAAAATAATAAATCTTGCAATAAACCGTACGTAACTATATAACTCGTTAATACGAGACCGCGCTCTTCAATACCGTCTGCCTCGATGTTGTCTTTCATTTTTTCGTCTGCCATTCAACACACAGCTTCCTCAACAGTTTAATGATAATTCTCAAAAATTTTTAATCATGAGGCTTATCATTAATTTTTTCGCATCAACGATAACGTCACTTTGTTGACGTCTGCCGGCCATTTATCTTCCACGAAATCGTCTGCCAATAATTTTCGCGTTTCGTAGCAACAAATACTTCACTTATCAATAATTTTTATCCATGAGCATTATCATTTTTTTCTATGTATAATTTGTCATCTTTGATCGTCCGCCCCCGCCTTAATCTTCCTAATCGCGCTGGCAGATTAGCCACTCGGTGTCCGGGACCGCTAATGGCACCTATCTAGATATTCATATTTCATGTACCTTATACCTTGCTTTTTTATGTAGCCAGCTCTTAGACTAGAACACAAGCAGCTAACTAACCCAATTTGACAGTTGACTAACCCTCGGATTTCACTACGCTCACATACAGGGATTATACCCACGAAGGCCTTTCCTGTAGTTCTCTATTCCAAGGTACATACAGTCAGAGTCAAAAGTGACAACACCTAAAATTTTTATATTTCACCCTGGATATCTTGGTAATGAAACCACACAAATTAACGACTTATATCTTAAAATATTCTTTGATTTATTAACATAATCTCAAAAAAAATTTTTTAAATTATAATAACAAAAAAAATTGCAGTTGAAAATTTGCAAATACTCCAAAATTCATGAGTCAAAAGTAACTGAACACTTAGAATTATGTACATGTTAAAAAACCTAACGAAACTGAACTAGAACCGAACGAAACTTAACTAGAGCTGTTTAAATACCGAACGGAATTTTATAGAACTATTCAGTTGCGCATTTAAAGTTTCAATTCTGGACATTCTAGTGAATTTAGCGTGAATTTGTAAAATGAGGACCGAAACTCAATTGGAGAACCGAAAAATTATATTGAATTTATCGTTGGAAGGGAAGTCTTACCGTGAAATTGCAAAAATTGTCAAAAGAAGTCATGTCACTGTAAAAAATATAATAGACAAATTTAAATATGAAGGAACATTACCCCGTACTGGGAGGCCGAAGAAATTACTTCCTATACAAGTTAGGGAGATTGTTCGAGAAGTGAAAAAAAACCTAGTACTAGTGTGGTGGAAATCGCGGAAAATATAACGATCCAAACTGGGAAACAAATTAGTGCTTCTACCATAGGTAGAGCACTAAATAGAAACGGTTTACATGGCCGAGCCCCTAGAAAGAAACCCTGCATTTCAAGTGTTAACAAAATTAAATTTATTATAATTAAATTTTTTTTTGGAGAATATTTTGTTAATAAATCAAAGAATATTTTAAGATATAGGTCGTTAATTTGTGTGGTTTCATTACCAAGATGTCCAGGGTGAAATATGAAAATTTTAGGTGTTTAGGTGTGTTTGACTCTGACTGTAGTCTGCTACATGGGGTATTTCGTTTCCTTGTATACTTTAGGGTACTAAAAATGCTTTAAAAAATCTAACAAAATTTGGGTTTGCTCTTTTAAGTGTTAACTTTAATTTTTATTTGTTTTAATAGCCAAAGAATAACTTTCAATATTTTTAATAATTAATGCAGGAATAAGAGAAAATATACAGATTTTAAAAAAGACTGGGGTATTGAAATACCCCAGTAGCAGACGGCGGGTTAATATCAAATGTGGGCTACTTAATATGTAGTTGGTCCACCGTTCGCATTTTTAACTGCTTTTAAGCGATTTGGCATTGAAAAAACCAACATCTCTGAGACGGATCATGATATCTTACCCTATTCTTCTGCCAATGCTTGACTAAGAATTTGTTTAATTTTAATATTTTTTTCCCGACTCTGCCCAATCATACCATAAATTTTCTATTTCGGGGATTGCAACTGTTTCGTTGTTTTATATAGCAGTCACTTCTTAACTGTTTTCGCTATATGCTTAGGATCGTTATTCTGTTGAAAAATTTAATTGTTAGGCATGTTTAATTTATCGGCAAATTAATTGAACTTATTTTTCAACATGTTCAAATTCCCAAAGCGATCCATAATAGCTTCGATAAAACACAAATTCCCAACCTCAGAGGTTGAAATGCAGCCCCAGACCATGACTCCGATGTTTCATATTGATCCTACTGATCAAAATTTTGGAATTTGGCTCTGTAGCACTAAAGTAGCTGTTGGTAGGCCCAAAATCTAGTGTTTAACCATGCATTGTATGTCGGGCGGGCTAAATTTCTCGTACATTTTTGCAGCAAAAATGGATAAAATAATATATTTTATAATTTTTTACTGCATTAGAATTATCAGTGATTAGTTATAGTGATTAATAAAGTAAAATAGATAAGTAAAACCAGCAGGGACCGCTCTAGAGAAATTAGCGCCCTAGGCAAAATAAAAAAAAAGCGCCCTAGGCAAAATCAAAAAAAGGGCCCTAAAAAATAAAATAATGTACTATATGTGTCTCGAATCACAATCCACCATAAATATATAGAATCAATTTTAAAAAGATGAATCATGTTTTGAAATAATAAAAAATTTTAACATCGCGTATATGATAAATAAATATTCAGTGATAAGTATGCATAAGTGTGCATAATAATTAATAAAATATAAATAAAACTGTACTAAAATATGTTATTATTAATGGTTTTATTTTATAACGCTGTTACATGATAATATACTTTAACAATCGTTAAAAATAAATTAATAAGATGATTTTTAAAATTAAAAAGAACAAAGTTATAATCCATTATACATATAATATTAAAATTTGACTTTCCTTGCTTTAATTTTTGCAAATATTGATACCAAATCCTGCAAAGGTAACGTTTTTACTAATTCCTGCTCAATCGACAATATTGCCAAACTGGATAAACGATCTTGAGTCATCCTATTTCTTATATAAGTTTTTATTAATTTCATTTTGGAAAAACTACGTTCACCAGATGCGACATTCACTGGAATTGTTAGTAGTATCCGCAAAGCAATGAAAACATTGGGATAATTATTGTTTATTCTATTTTGGCACAAATATTCTAATATTTTCATAGGTGCCAAACGTGGAGGTAAAAATTGCGAGAGTACTCTCAATTCCATGCATAATTCTAGAGCATCAATGTCTTTCGAAGAATCTGTCCCAGTTAACTTTTTTTCTAAATTTTTGCTTAAATCTAATATTTCTTCAGACGTGCTTTCTTTTAACTCTGCAATATTGTACAAAAATCCAAATGGAGAACTAATTTCACCAAGCTGACTAAATCGTTCTTTGACAGAATTAATGGCCGTATCTAGAATTACGAAGTAAAATTTTATTTTAAAGCCGGTTTTTGGATTAGAGATTGGTTCATCTCTTCCTTCGTATTCGAAATGGGTTCTCCTTCTGATTACTCTTTCATTTTGAAAAACAGGCTCTATCCCTAATTTTTCGGCCATTTCGTTGGCATCAACCAGTATTTTTTCAAATTCTTCATCGTTTCGTAATTTTTCTAAAAATATTTTTGTTTCTTCTAATTGTTTTACAGCGTCTATAATATTTAAATTTACGCTTTGCAAAAGTTTGCTGCAAACATTTGTGTGGAAGAGTACTTTATGCCACACAGTCAGAGCAATCAAAAATTTATATTTGGTAATATTATTAGCTATACTTAGAGCCTCTGCACGAGTAAAATTCCCAGTAGTGCCAGTAAAAGAATAATCTTCGGAGATTTCTAATAAAGCGTCGCAAATCTCTTCTAACTGGTATCTAAGTGGGATTATCGCATCGATGCGGCTCGACCATCTAGTTGCACACAATGGTTTTAGAGTTAAATTTGGCAAATGTTTTTTTAATATGCTCCATCGACGAGGTGGAGAAAAAAACACATAAACTTTTTGAACAAGATCAAAAAATGTAGCAGCTTCAGTACAAGAAGTAGCCGCATCATTTATTACTAAATTAAGCGTATGGGCTCCACACGGGACAAAAAAAGCCCTAGGATTAATATTTAGTATTTTTCTTTGAACCCCTGCATTTTTTCCAGCCATGTTGCTCCCATTATCGTAACTTTGGCCTCTTAATTGATCAACCGGCAATTTAAATTTATCTAAAAAATTTAAAAGTACATCAGTCATATTTGAACCTGATGCGGCTGCTTCAAGAGGAATAAACCCAAGAAAATGCTCTTGTATTGAAACAAGTGGTTTATTTAAATCTTCACTTGCTGTCGAAACTAAATTTTCTTCAACCTCACTTTCTTCAAAAGGTGTAACATGAACAAACCTGATAATTACAGTCATTTGTTCTACATGACTCACATCAAGAATAATCAAGAATAATTGAAAAATATTTTGCTTTTTGAAAATTTTCTAAAATTTTTTGTCTTGTCGAATCTGCCAAAATTTGGATTAATTCATTTTGTATGTTTTTGCCTAAATAATGAACATGCATCTCTTCATCCTTTATTTTTCTTACATGTTCTTGCATAATCGGATCAAACAAAGCGAGTAATTCAACAAGTTTGAGAAAATTCCCATTACCTATTACATGTAATTTTTCGTAAGTACCTTGAAATGCGAGATTTTGAAAACTGAGTAGTTTTACTATAGCGATCAATCGCTCTAAAACTTTGCTCCAATATTTTTCTTCTTCTCTCGTTTTGCTGAATTAATTTTATATCTACTGATTGACCTTTTTTCCATCTTTTCTCGAAATCTTTCCACGTATTGTAGTTTAGTTTGTGTTCGTGACTTTTCTGATGATCTGTTAAAATTTGAGCGATGTTATGCCAATCTTTCGTGCCATTTGTTGCAAGGGAGGGTAATCTATTTCCTTTAGAAAATAATAAGCAGCAAAAACAATATACTTTATTGGTTGATATTGAATATAGCACCCAATCCCTATGAATACGCTCACCATTTACCAGTTTCTGATAATAATGTACATTCGAAAATTTTCTTTTTTGGTCATCAGCAGGAAAAATATAATTTTTCACTTGTACTGGGCCATGTTCTATTAATATTGGTCTTAGTTGATCAATACTTAATTCTATATGCGCCCAAGTAGCTGGATCTGAAAAATTTATGTTTAATTTTGTATTCCCTATATTTTCAGAATTAGAATGAATGATGGGATGCTCTAATTGAGATAAATCAGTTACTAAATTAGTTTGCATATTATTTGCAATTTCAATCTGCACATTATTATCACTTTCTGGATTGATAGATGAAGGGTCAGGCCGAGATAAACCATCGATAACATTTTCTTCGTTTAGATTACTTGAATGTATACCTATACCTGATGCAGTTTCTTTATTGCTATTACAGACGTCAATTTGGGTTGGTTTGTCAGCATTATCTGTGCTACAAAAATTGGAAGAACCAGTTTGAAGTAATATTTCAGATGCAGACTCGTTAGCAGGTTCATTGTTACTAGAAATTGTTGAAGGATCCTGTCGCAAAAATTTTGCAAGACTATTTTTTAATTTTTCATCAGTTTCTAGTTGTTCAATCTTCCGTTTTCTGTTTGCAGCTCCCGATAATTTTTTGGACATATTATCTGCATAGAAATAGTGTTTATTCGATTAATTCGATCAAAAAAATATAAACAATTTGTATAGATGACGTGTTTAAAAGAATTGGTAGTAATCGAGCAATTTTCATAATATTTTAAAAGAGTAATAGTTTATATTATTTTGAAAACAAATCTCACGTATGCAAATATAGGGAAATTAGGAAAATAGCAATTTAAGCCCATGTTGAATAGAAATGCACTGTAAACTTCCGCATATTTTATTAATTCTTGTAATTATTAATTAAAGGTTAACAAGTATATTTTCCAAATCACAGCTAATTTTTGACTATACCCATAATTCGTACATACCAATATTAGTATTCGGACGTACGTATATCATTTGAGATTGTAACAATCTGCATATTGATAATAAATTAGGCTTCAAATGTTTACGAAAATGAAAGTGAAAAATATCAACAAATATATAACGTATACAGTATAAAATAATCCCATAAAAAACTTTCTTAAAAAAATTACGAAAAAGGTGTAATGATAAAAAAAAGGAAAAAATACATTTTAGCATGATAATTTTTTTGAGCAAATTTATATTTTGAATTATGTTGAAGTTTTATCTTTACCGCCGTTTAAAAGAGTTTCGATAATAAATAAAAAATATTAACAAACTTAGATAGGTTTTTAATAAATTGAAAAATCATGATAACTTAAGAGTATACTTACCAGCTTATGTAAAATATCGTTTTGAAAAAAAAAATGTTTTCTAACAACAAGATTTTCAAATAGAAATAAGTACGACAATTTTTGCAATATATTAATAATAATCCAGAACCATACTTTTTTGCGACTGCACAACCCAATAGCTGTCGAGATAATGAAGAAATGAACTGCACATCAGTTTTTCCGCGAATTATCACATCGAACAGTTTCCCAGAATTTTTGAACTCGTTGATTTTCAAGAATAAATAGCAGTTAATATATAGGCAATAGAATGCCGAGAATGCTACTCTAGATATGTAACTAATAGAGTTCAGGCAGGCTCATCTTCTTATAATACTTAATTTTTTCAAATCAATCAAATTTATAATAGTTAAATTTTTCTCTTCATATATTTTCAAAAAATTTTTCTAGCATTGTTTTATTTCGGCGCCCCTCAGCCTACGGCGCCCTAGGCGGGCGCCTAACTCGCCTATATGGTAGAGCGGTCCCTGAAAACCAGTGATTAAGTGCTATAATTGGGATTCCATAAGGAAACATTTTATTTTCACAGTAAACGTCTTCAAATATTGTATTTTATCACAGTTTACTGCTCATGGATTACCAGTGATTAGTGCTTTAGCGATTCATTTAAAAAATTAAGTGATTTAAGAGTGTTTTAAGTGTGGTTAAGGTGTCCGTTTTTTTCACATTCGCGGTGTTTTTATCATGTTTATTTAGGGAAAAAATATTGAATTTTTATAGTAATCGAATTAAAAGTGATTACAGATTATTATGGATTAATTCTTAAAAATATAGGGGCAGAAAAATGTGATGGTAATCGCTTTCCTACACATTTTTCTGCTGATTTCATTTGGGCTTTTGACTTAATAAAGCACTAAAACTAATCACTGATTATTTTATGGCAGTAAAAAGTTATAAAATACTTTATCCCTTTTTACTGCAAAAATTACAGATGCCCTAAACGTTATGTTATATATATGTTAGGGTGGAGCGATAATATATGGAGAATTTTTTTTACTTGGCTTTTGTAATGGAATAGCAATAAAAAGTTGCCTTTGTATGAGTAAATGAAACTGACAAAATATTATTTTATTGTGATGACGTTTAGAGGTGCCCCAATGCAATTCAATTGCAAAAAAAAATTGTGTGAATATACTGCTATTAGACTATCTGATACATCCATAAATTTTGAAAAATCGTTGAAATAGTAATTTTGCATTGTTTAGAATTTGTTTTAGGGTCAAATATGAAAGTTATAAACATATAGTGCCCCATTTATACTTAAAACATGAGGTTTTCTTAAAATTTGTAAAAATGGTAAAAATATCTTGTTTGTAGTTTACATGATAAGTTTTGTTCTAAAACTTGCGTGATAGTTTTGTTTGTGTTTAAAATGAGCCAAAATTAAGAATTGTAATGTTTATTTTGACTACAACATAAATAACAAAAGCCAATCTTCGAGGTGGGCAAAAGGCTGATTTTGTAAATTTTTTTAAATCTTTATACCATCTGGGGCACCTCTTAACATGCAATGAGGTGAATAATATTTTTTGTCTTCATTTGTAAGCTAAATTGACAACTTTCTGCAGGTATGCCCTTGCCGTTGTAAAAAAACAATTTTTTCACTCCACCCTAATATATGTACATCTCTCCTTTGAACCTAGTAGCAATGAAAAATGCTACTATTGCAGCGCTCAGAATAAAAGAATCTGGATCTTGGACCATAAATAGAGGAGGGCACTTTAAGGTGCTAGACTCTGTCAATATTCCCACAGAAACCGACTTCAACATCCGAGGCAACTTTACGAAGTCTACCTTCCGTCATGTCATGAATGGAATAATAGACCACATACTATTCAAGATGCCATAAACTTTTTCACTGATGACTCTAAGCTTGAGGGTCGAGTGGGAGGTGGAGTTTTTTGGCCGGAACTTGGGATTGAATTCCTTCCGACTACCCGATCACTGCAGTGTTTATCAAGCGGACTGTTCCTGTTTCAAGTTCATCCGAGAGTCTAGGAAGTATATATCTAGAAAAGACCCACCGCCTGGGTATCATGGTATGCCTGCAGCGAGAAGGTTAAATTTTTTCAATCGGTTGCCCCTGGTTCTACCTGTTTGGTTTCCCAATGCCACACGGCGTGCTTTTAAATCTCCGGCCAATAAGTAAAATTTTTGCTCCAACTCTAGTTGAAGCGTTTGAAAGAGAGAGCAAGTTCAATTCCTACAGACAGAGGGATGTATATAACGTGCGCTTCTAACACCTGAAAACTTTCTATATCACTGCTATAAACAATTTTATATTTCAGGGAGATCATTATTAATATTAGTATATAGGTGTCCGCCTTGTATGGAATTACATCGATCACGCCTTACCATAAATCCTTGTAATCCATTTTGTGTTGCTCGCTTAGTTTAGTTTCACTAGGTAGAAGCACATTAATACATCAATTCAATTCAATTTATTGTTCCGGTTATAAACATGTTTAGTTACAAAAAATTTATACTTGGATATTTCTTATATTACTAGACCTTTCGGTCGTCTGTTACACTCTAACATTTTGTTTTAGTCCGTTTTACATGGTGACTATACATATATATATTTACATCTTTTGTTTTATTTTAAATATGTATTCGAAAATTAGTACATCTCCAGTTGAACAGACTGGACTGAAATCTCTCGGATCGAAAATTTATCTACATTTAGCAAGTCCGGTTTGTAATTTTTGGCTTCCAAACCCGAAACCAAGCATTACATATCAGCTGCTGTAGGGTATACTGTAAGGGGACTAGCAGTGCCTCACATCCACCCTAGACTGCGTGTGTGAGCAGAGAGGGCATGAGGTCCAACACTGCCAGGCCACCAGGGTAATTCATGACGATTAAAGAACTGGAACTACCAGATTATTATGAATAGTATTTAATGGAGTGACATAAAATTATTGGTAAGGGTTTCTAGGTGTACGAGTATATGTTAAAGTCCTTTTTAATTAATAATTCAGTTCTCAGTTTTTTTTTTTAGTTTTTAAAAAGCATTTTTATTTATTACCTTACTATCTATCTTAATATAAATTTAACTAATGCTTAAAGTTAATTATTCTATCCTATTTTAATCTATCTAATTTACTGGCCCTCAACAGGCACTCTAAATTAATCTATATCTTAAAATTTAACTTATGCCTTTCAGCTAAGACTTATCTAATATTTATTTTTATTTTATAGAAAAAAGAAAAGGTCTAAGAAAAATTTGAGAAAAAAAAACTTAGATACTATATTTATTTTATATAAAAAGAATCTTAAAACTATCTTGATCTACTTAATCTTATTCTAACACTATCTGGGCGGGGGGCAGCGGAGATAAAATCTTCTCGGGTGACTCCCGCCCAGGCTACGGGTTTCCATCTACATCTATACCCGCACCCTTACCCTAAACTTACTTAAATCTAAATGTATTACTAGGTAAAAACTAGAACTAGATCCTATTTAAGCCCTAAGCTAATCACTAAGTCTAAATTTAAAACTAAACTGACTTATGTGTGGCGATTTTAAGGCGAATACGCAACAATTACTCTTCCTCCAACCACCAGAACCAAGTGCTGGCTTTGGAGGCATCTCTTTTATCTCTTTTTGAAATTTTTGTATTGAACCTCAAGAGATCCTGAACATTTATATCCTCTTCGCTAGCAGTGTATCGTTTGTCACATGCCCTGCGGAACATGTGGTAGAAGAGAGGCACTCCCGATCTATCTTGGACCAATCTTTTAGAGTCCAGCTAGACAAATGCCTCTGGAAGAATAAAGCCGCGTTCATAGGCTGTTTTGTGGTATCTTGCGTTCGGGTAGAACGCTCCCCGAATGAGAGGATTGTCGCTCTCCATCGCTCTAGAAATATGTCTTCGAATCAACTTGATTATGAAGTTGTCGATCCTATTAACAAATGCCTTATCATAGAGAACATTGTTGGCGTGAAACTTAGTGAAGCCAGATTCGGGTGTTCGATACAAACTTAAGCACGCCCTTAAGCATTGTCTTTCGAAAACCCGAAGCTTTTCCATATAAAAAGGAGATATGTTGAACCATACTGGGCAACCATATGTTAAAATTGGTCTGACCAAGGCTTGGTAGCAGATCACTTTGACCCGTGGGCTTAGGTGTCTGCTATAAAAAAGCCTTTTCGTCATATGAAACGCCTTGTTTGCCTTGGCCAGAGCAGCACTTATGTTTCTATTGAAATATAAGTATTGATCCAGCCAAAGCCCAAGATATTTTACTTCCAATTTCTTTTCTAATGATTGTCCAGCATTATTCGAAATTTTGAGGGTTTTCCAGTTCTTTCTCACATCGCTAGAAGCTTTGTTTAAAGGAGTCCGGAAAAGGATAGTTTCGCATTTGCTAAAATTGATTTTCAACTTCCAATCATCACTATAACGTTCGATTGTCTCGAAGTCACGTTGCAGGAGCGTCTGAATCACTTCAATCTTCGGCCCCGTCCTGTACACAATAAGGTAAGTGAACTTGTTTGGTCACTCGTAAAGATATTAAATAAGAGCGGCGAGCTCACCGCCCCTTGTTGCAGGCCATTTTTAATGTCGAAGATCCTGCTTGATGTGAAGTTGCCACTTTTAACGACGAACTTCTTGTTGGAAATCATATTATAAATCGTGTATAGCTGAGGTCCGGTCATGCCAAGTCTGACCAGTTTGTAGAGGAGGCCTTCGATCCATACTGTATCGAATGCCTTCCCAAAATCGATCAGGCATGCTCCGGTACACTGGCCTTTCATGAAGTTCCAGTGTATGTCTGATACCAATTTCGACACAGCATGAATAGTGTCATGCCCTGCCCGGAATCCAAATTAGTTATCGGGAATTACCTTTTTTTCTTCAGCCCATTTGGATAATGAACTATTAATCACTATTTCAAACACCTTACTGATATTCGGAAGAAGACTAATTGACCGGAGATTTGCGGGGTTACTTTTATCTTTACCTTTCTTGGGTATTGGGTACACCACTGCCATCTTCCAGTGTTCTGGGAAATGGGCATTGTTTAACGCATTGTTAAACAATATGGTGTATATGTCTATAGCCACCAGGGGCAAATGCTTTAAGACTATGTTCGGAACACCATCCACCCCGGACGACTTCTTATTGTTTAGATGGCGAAATATTAACAGAAGATCGATTTTCCTAATGAAAGTAGAGTTTAGTTGGGCCGCGGGAATGTCATTCGCTGGGCAGTCTTCACTGAATTCGATGATTGATCGATTCTCGGATTTCCAAGTTTCAATCTCATTAGCTAATCTGTCGTGGTTCAGTAAGGCCCTATTTTCCAAGTCAAAATTCGCCCGAACACTGGTGTTCACAGAATAAATTCCCTGATAGTAGGTCCCCACAAAATCCACCTTCTCCTGCTCGTCCTCTATACAGTAATTGTCGTCGATACGACTGATTTGTTTCGGATCCATGCCAGCAGATCTCAGTAGCTCCTCATTTGACCGCGTCCGAGGAATGCGTAACTTGTCTAATCGGTTATGTGCTTTACTCCTAAAGATTTTATTTATCTGTGGAAACATGCTCGCGCTATTTGTTTGTATAGCACGAATCTTGTTGTTCCAGTACAGATTCACAGAATGTGAATATTGTTGTTTTAAGAGATGTTGGAGATTTTTTATAACCGACTTAAGAGTTACGATCTCCGGACTCGTTCGGTCTCGAAGCTGGCGGTGGAGGGCTTTCAGTCTCGTCAACATTCGACTTTTGTATTTTTGTAATGCATCGATTGTTGCATTCCTGTAGCAGTCCGTGCTGTTCTTTTTCTTTGTTCTTGGTATAGTCTTGTCCATTGTCTGTGTGATGAAATTGTCCATATCCTTGAGATATGAATCAATCTCATAGTTGGTTAAATTCCTTGTCGTTGGAGGTACGAGTCTGTTATTCCGTATTGCCTTTCCATAGCCTTCCCGAATCTTAGCCAGTGCATCTTTTGGTATGCAAAAGGGTGCACTTCGCAATATTCCAGAAGTTCTATGGAATCGTCAGGGACTTGTACTGTTATTTCGAGTCCGTAGTGGTCACTATCGTATGGCACTGTCTTTAAACATTTTGTCTGGTTTGTGTTTATCCCTGGTAGCCCCATTCGAGAGTCTAGCAAGCATATATCCAGATAAGATCCGCCGCCTAGGTAGGATGGTATGTCTGTGGCGAGAAGGTTAACTTTCCGCTGGATTCTATTTCGGGCCAACCAGTCATTCAGTTGGTTACCCCTGGTGTTAGCTGTTTGATCTCCCCATGTCGCATGGCGTGCGTTTAAATCACCGGCCAGTAAGTAAAAGTTTTGCTCCGACTCCAGTTGAAGCGTTTGAAAGAGTAAGTTCAATTCCTCTATAAATAGCCTGGATTGGGAAGTTTGGGATGAGTATGCCGCTATTATGTCCAACCTTCTGCCACTAGACAGAGGGATGTATATAACGCACGCTTCTAGCACCTGAAACCTCTCTATGTCCTTGCTATACACGATTTTATATTTCAGGGAGGCCTTTATTAGTATTAGTAGGCCTCCGCCTTGTATGGAATTAGGTCTATCCCGCCTAATTACCACATAATCTTTGTAATCCATTTTGTGCTTCTCACTTAGTTTAGTTTCACTAGCCAGAAGCACATCCGGATTTTGGTTCTACAACAGGGTTAGTAGATTCGCCCTTCTCTCGTTTCGTATCAACGAATTGACGTTCACCGCAATGACCTTTATTGTGTCTTCCCTCGGTAAAGCCATTAAGGCAGTTTACCCAAAGATAGTTTCTGTCGAAAAGAACGCAGAGTATATTAGGTCTAAACGAGCTGTTTGCTCGCTTAGTTGTTTCTGGAGCTGCGCGATTTGCCCTTGTATAGACAAGAGAACCGCCTTCAGTTCATTGTCTCCAGAGCTCGCTGCAGGTGCAGCTTTTGGAGCTTGTTGTTGTGTTGGCTGGGCTCCTGTCGCCATTTGGGCGAAGGACATTCCAGGGACAACGAAATTTTTGAACATTTGCGTTTTTCTGGCTTGTTCAGTCTCTAGCTGGTATTTTCGCGCCTTGATGCGTTGTTTGAGCTCTGCATATTTAGGGCATCCTCTATAATTAGCAGGATGTCCATTAGATTTGCAGAGTACACAATAAAGCTTGCTTTTATCCGCGACTTTTTCTTTTCCCAGGGGGCATTTACCGTGAATGTGGTTATTGTCACATTTCACGCATCTAAATGCCATTTGGTAGTTAGCTGCGGCGTGACCAAACCTTTGGCATCTCATGCATTGTAGGCATTGTACCGGCTTTTTTATTTATTTTTTCCCATGTGACGACGTGGAAATTTACGTATTTAATTAATTTTAAATTGTCCAGCCGACTGTCGGGAGTCGATTGGGCAAGAAAGATTGGTAACTGCCTCTCAAGGGGCCAATACACGAGCGAATAATTTGCGCAAATTCATGCTTGCCAAAAAATATGCGATTGCCCATACACCATGCAGCGAGTTGCACAAACTTCAGTTTATGTTACGCTGCCCGTTGCACAAAAATTTTCAAACACGTTTGATTTTCATCAAACAGTTGCGCAACACATCAAACCGCCCCATTCACGGGGAAAATGTTTGCACAGCGGACTGCGTTGCGCAAATTGTTCGACCGTGTATGGGACCCTTCAGAGGAACGCGAGCGCGCCGTACTAAAACGTTTTACGGCTGTAAATTGTAACTTGTCTATATTTAACGCCTGGAGGTCGTTCAGGATCTCTTGCGGGTCAGCATCCGCGTCGAGCCCTTTCAAAAGGACGCTTTGCATCTTTTCACTTTTTGTAGTAAAAGTGAAAAATTGCGTATTCGCCCTTTCAAGAATCGCTTTCATTTTTTTAAAATCATCTGACTGGCTTAGTTTTAACTAGCGCGTTTCCGCTCAACCTTTTTATGCAAAAATTGTTGTGCTTAAGCACTTGTTTAGCTAACCTTATTGTATCCGATGGCTTCTGATGGAAAATGTTGATCGGCGGTATTTTTTCCTTTTTTTGTTGTTGTTTCTGGTGCTGCTGGTTTTGCTGTTCAGATTGTTTTTGTTGATGCTGCTGCTGGGCTTGCTGTTTCGTCTTCTGTTGTTCCATAGTCGACGCTGTTTTGGCTTTCGGCAGCCTAGGAAAATTTTTTTCCTTCAGTTCCTCAATAATTTTTTGTAGTTTGGCCTCGTCCTCTTTGCTTTCGGTGGCCAGTTCTTTAAAACTATTTCCCACGCCTTTGTATTTGCCTGGGACCGTGTCATATGACGATAATTCATCATCCGTATCAGTCATAATTACGGTGCATATAACCGGGCTTCCAGATCTGGATGCCGTTGGATTTTCTTTTGATTTTGCAGGTTTCGCTCGCTGCGGCGTGAGATTTGGCATTGTTTTGATTTTTCGGCGCCGTTTATTAACGCGACGTCGAACATTCGTCGATTCACAACTACTTATAACTTTATCTGTTTCTAGGGCCTTGCCTTTATTATTTTTTTCACTGGCACTAATGCCGGCGGCATTTATCGTGCCGGTGGCACTTGTTATCTTCTTTCTTCTTTAAACTCCTTTAATCCCTCATGGGACATAGGGCGGAAATTCTTGGCACTTGTTATGTCTGCTTTTAATTGAGACATGCCACTTTCGTGTACATGCTCTACACTACTTATTTCTTCCTCTATTTCTATTATTTTTTTTTATCACTTATCAAACGTTATTATCTTTGTGAATTACACTTTTTTATTTTTAATTAAAGAAAAACGTTCACTCACTGGATTCGAACTTAAATCACTCTGTCTACCAATTTTTTTAGTAAAGTTATTAGAATAGAAATTATTATTGAGGTTTGATGTGTAGCAATTCCGGATCAGTTCATTACTCATTGGAAGCTCTTTTTTTCCAGAGAAGTAAAGCATAGGATAAAAGAGGTATGATCTTGGCATCCTTGTACAGCTCAGTGTTAGAATAATACTTATTTCTATTTTTATATCTTTTTGAGCAGCAGTGTCTGAGGATGTTCCTTTCTACTAGTTCCATATTTCTGGCCCAAGTGGCGGAGATATTGAACCAGCACAGGAAGCCATAGACCCAGATTGGCCTTATAAGTTGTTTATACAACAAGAGCTTCGAGTCTTTATTGAGTTTGCTACGATAGTTTATCAGAGGGTAAACTGCACCAACCGCTTTTTTTGACTTTTTTAATAATATTTTTGCAATGAAGGTTAAATTTTAATAGGGGAGTGAACTGGATGCCAAGAAATTTAAGGTCCTTGGATTGAAGAATGTCTGTATCATTGAGACTAACTCTGATAGCTTTGCATTTCCTCATTGTGCCTCTGCTGCATTTGCCGCTAGCATTTCTAAAAACCATCAATCTAGATTTATTACCGTTTACATTTAGTCCCCATGAGTTATAGTAATTGTTTATTGCTTTGAGGTGCTTAGTGAAGTTAATGCCAGCTTTAATGGGGTCGCTATCGGTTGCGTAGGCGATTGTGTCGTCAGCGTACAGTGTGGCTATTGAGCTGGGTTTTCTAATTTGTGGGGGAAGTCATAGAGAAAAATATTGAAAAGTTTTGGACCTAATATGGAGCCTTGTGGCCCTCCCGAGCGCACTGGGACAGCCGTGGAGAGTTTGTTATTAATTTGAACCTTTAGGAGCCTGTCAGATAGAAAACTATGGATGAGTCTAATTGTATTTGGAGGGAAGTTTAATTCTGTTAGTCCTTTTGTCCAGACAGAGTCGAAGGCTTTACTTATATCGAGAGAGCAGGCGACCGTAGCCCATTTACGCCTAAGTCCTTTGACAATAGCTTCTTGCAGCACTAGGAGACCGTGTTCCGTGGAGTGTTCTGATTTAAATCCGAATTGCTCGTTAGGTACAATGTCATGCAGTAGGCAGTGGTAGTCTACTTCCAGCATTATAATCCTTTCGAGTAGCTTTCCCAAGTTGGAGAGGGAAGATATGGGGCGGAAGTCCTCAGGCTCAAAACCTTTTCCTTTCGGAATAGGGATGAGCTTCGCGATTTTCCATGCTTTAGGGAAGTAACCGCCATTAATGCAGTTATTTAAAATTACTGTTAGGTATATCATCGCTGAGTTAGGCAGTTTTTTAATGGTGAAATTAGAAATGCCATCAAAGCCGCATGATTTTTTGTTATTATATTTCTTATGATGCTGGAAAGTTTGCTGACGGTGGTAAATGGGGAGCGGAGCTCAGTGCTTATTGATGGGACCGAGTTATTGAATTGAACTAGTGAGAGAGGTGAATTTATGGCATTATCAAAGCAGGAGAAAGCCGCTGGAACTATTACGGTGTCTTGTCTTCTAGGGTTTTTCTCTGAGAAGGAGTACCTATAAAATGTGAAAAAGGCGTCCAAGATATCGGGCGGGTTATTAATTTCTGAACCCAAGATCGTGATTTTGTCAAAGCTATGTTGTCTGGATCCACCAGTGATTCGCTTGATCTCCTTGTAGAGGTGTGGTCCAGGTTTCAGGTTCCTGAGTCCCCTCTGGAAGTTATCATTGATGTAGTTGTTCACCTGCTGATCTACTATAGCCGAGAGAAGTTTGATTCTATTTTCAAGGACCTTGGTGATGCTGTCCCGCTTGTAAAGTTTTCTTTCCAGAAGCTTTTTAAGGGTTTTTCTCCGGATTTTCCTGGTGTTGAAGAGTCCCTGAATGGGAGTGGGGAGGTTATATGTAGGTTACCCGGGGGCTACACGATCAATTTTTCAATTGCAATATTGCATTGCAGTACTAAAATTGATCGTGTAGCCCCTGCTGCAATATTGCATTGCATATTGCAGCAGGGGCTACACGATCAATTTTACTACTGCAATGCAATATTGCAATTGAAAATATTTACCGTGTAGCCCCCGGGTTATTGGAGACAACTTTTGTAAAAGTGTCAATTGAGATGTCAATTTCTGAAGTTGAGAGATTCATGTTAACTGGAGGGATGATATGGGATAGCTGGGCGTCTGTTTCAGATCTGAAACTATCCCAGTTCACTTTAACATCCCTATAGGGTAGGGGGTTAAAAACTAATAAATGGGATCCAGATAGGGACAGCTTGAGTATCACTATATAATGGTCAGAGAAGGAGTCTTCTGTGCAACATGATGTGCTAGAGGTGACTCCGAGAAAGTTGTTAAGAGACGAGATAAAAGTCCAGGCAGCTTTGAGACCCCGGAAAAGTGGGGCCTCCAGGGTGAATAATCCTGAGGTTGTTAAGGTGGGGGTTGTTAGTTAACCAGTTTCTAAGGTAGGTACCATTTTTATTAGAAATGGAGTTGTTCTAGTCGGGATGCTTTGCATCAAAGTCTCCGCTGACCATGACGCCCAAATATTCCCCCCTCCGGTCAAGGTTATTTAGGGTTACCAAAACTTCCTCAAGGCATGAGTTGGGTACGTCTGTTGGAAGGTATATAGATACAACTAAGATTTTGGGCTTTTATAGTTGGGGTTAGCCTTCGAAGAAGGATTAACTGATGGAATTTGGTTAGAGTTTAATTCAGGGAACGAATTATTGTTTATTGTGAAAGTCGCTTCTCTATTTTTAATAATATCTTGTTTTTTATTTTTTACTTGTTCCGCCCTTCTGATATAGACCGGGCAACCCCTATAGTTGGCAGGGTGTCCCAAACTTTTGCAGTTTACACAGAACGGTACCTCAGCATCGTCCTTCGTGCATTTTCCAGGGGGTGTATAATTGCGCATCTGATACAATTATATGAGTAGTTGCAGTTAGAGGCCGCGTGCCCAAAAGCTTGGCAGTTCTTGCATTGCAGGATCGATTTCCTGTTGTATCTCTCCCAGTGAACACGCATATTGAATACATATTTAATTTTCGAGACTAGCAGAGGATCAACCTCGGAAGGGAGAAGCATTTCGAGGTTGATATAGTATTAGAGCAGTTGAGAAGACCCCGGGCTTGTTAACATCACCGGCGGCATGGGCAGCGTCCGGAGCCGAAGCCGTTTCAGTTTTTTTTACGGGTCCTGAGCATTGTTGATTCAACATCCATTGTTTTCACTGGAATTCGGGTTCCGTTATTTGTGCTTCTTCATAGGCTTCTGACGAGCACGTGGACACTGTGGATGTGAGATTTATCGCACTTGAGCGGGATTTTGGTGACTTGTTTATGTTGGGTTTTTTATAGGCTGCAAGGATCCCGAGAGCGCCTGAGGGCACCCGGAGATCCCGGCCTGCGGTGGCGTTTCCCAATTTCTGTTTTCTATCACTGCACTTTTTAATGATAGTAATTTAAATTTAAATTAATTTAATATTATTATTATTTAACTGCTTACACAGGGTTAACTTTTTACTTTTTTTATCTATACTAAACTTTTCATCCACGGGTTTTACTCACATTAATACATCACCAGCAGTACATTTGCCCTTCTCACGTTCCGTATCAGCGAATTGACGTTCACCGCAATGACCTTTATAATGTCTTTCCTCGGTAATACAGTTTACCCACAGATAGTTTCTCTCGAAAAGATCGCCAAGTAAGATCTAAACGAGCTGTTTCTGGAGCTGCGCGAGTTGCCTTTGTATGGACAAGAGAACCGCCTTCAGGTCGTGGTCTCCAGAGCGCGCTGCTGGAGCAGTTTTTGGAGCTTGCTTTGTTGGTTGGGCCCCTGTCGGGCGAAGGAAATTTCAGGGACAACTTGAGAAAATTTGGGTTCATGTTCAATAGCCCCCATCCATGATGAAACAAATTTTCGACAAACCGTACACATTTATGCTTTGACATTTGTTGGTCATCGACGAGGAAAACTTTCTTCAAACATCTCGAGCCACATTTCATATAATCTACTGCAAACAAAACGAATTTTACATGGCACATATAAAAAAACTCACACATTTAAGCTGTTTGAAGGAAATATTAAACCAGACTAATCTATTCCCAGCAGGAAAAGTAATGGTTGTGGCATCGAAGTTGTAATCCATCCGAAAAATTCTTTGCATTACTTTTTGCGTTACGGAATCGATTACATTTCCATTGTGATGTCCTAGGACGGTAATCGACGAATGACGTAGAATCACGAAATCCCGCATACAATTGAAAACAAGATCAAACAAGCTCCAAAGGAAATGTGTCAAATGGGCAAACAAAACAGAGAGAAAATAAAAGAATAAATGTTCGAAATATCGATTTAAAGGTTGATTTACTACTTTTTGCATTACATTGTAATACGTGAGGATAACCATACTGATTCTTGCAAGAAAACACCTATTACTGTGTTCAGTAATTACTGATTTTCCTGCTGGGTTTTCTTCAAACACCGGCCAACTTCGAAAACTTGTATTTTATACACGCACACTTGCATTTTGGCCAGGAATTTGACTATTTGTTTGACCGTGGATGGAGGCCTAATCTCTAACTGCTCTTTTCGCGCATTGATGCGTTGCTTGAGTTCTTCATAGTTAAGGCATCCTCTATAATTAGCAGGATGTCCATTACATTTTCAGAGTACCCAAAACAGTTTACTTTTATCGCCGACTTTCTTTTCCCAGTGGTATTCACCTTGAATGTGATTGTGTCACATTTCACGCATCTAAATGCCATTTTAGCATCTCGTGCATTGGAGAGTGCCGGCTTTTTTGTTTATTTTCTCCCATGTGACGACGTGGAAATTCACATAATTTTGAATTGTCCAGCCGACCATCGGGAGTCAATTGGGAGAAAAGATCGGCAACTGGCTCTCGGGGGGAACGCGAGTGCACCGTACTAAAACGTTTCACGGCTGTAAAATTTAAATGTCGATATTTAGCGACTGTAGGTCGCTCAGGAGCTGTTGCGTGTCAGAATCCGCATCAAGGATTAGGAGAATGCTTTCCACCTTTTCACTTCTTGTGGTGAGAGTGAAAAATTTCGTATTCATCCTTTCCAAAATTGCTTTCATTTTCCTAAAATCGTCTAACTGGCCTAAAACTAATACATAAATGGAAGTTTGCCGACGCTCGGAGTGAAATCAAAAATAATTTTTTTTTAGTTTTTAAAAAGCGTTTATTTGACTTAACTATCCTAATATGTATAAATTTAATTAAACGCTTAAAGTTAATTATTCTAACCTATTCTAATCTATTTAACTTACTGGCCCTCAGCAGGCACTCTAAATTAATCTATATCTTAATTTAACTAATGCCTTTCGGCTAAAAAAAATTTGTTTCTTTATTTTTATATTATATATTTTTATATTATATATTATTTTTAATCGTCAGAAAAATTTGAAAAAGCAAAAACTTGGTGCTATATTATCAAAAAATTTTGATTTTTAGTAGAAGTTGGCAACCATGTTGTATGTTTCTAGTGGGGTTAAGAACTTAGCCAGCGAACATCCTTTGAAAAAGTCATTTGAACTGTGGATGTTTGCATGGATGTTGGCAATCTAGTTGGAGTGTCTGTATATTTCATGATGCCAACATAGTTGTCAACCAAGTTTGTCGTGTGTAGGCCGCTTAACGCAGTCTACTCTTAGCAAGAGTTCAAATGAAACTTCTGTATCTGGGGCTTTTAAGTATCAATGTTAAGCTTTGGTTCCGTGGGAGTCTTTTGTAACCTCAGAACTGATAGACGTAACCTCAGGGAGAGTTTTTGGGAGTATTTTGTAACCTCACAACTGATCAGAGCCGCAGCAAGCACTTCTATAGGATCTCACACCCAATATACTTGTTGCTCTATCCTTTTCAATAAGTACATGATCAATCTGGTTGCTAGTCCTACCATCCGGTGATGTTCAGGTAATTTTATGGATGTAGATTAAAATGTCAAATTAAGTTGGCTGGAAATAATTTCGTTTTGAATATTTATCGGGCAATATAAAACGATTCAATCGCAGCTTCGGTTTGCTTCCCACTTTCGCATCCAGGATAAAACTTCCCTGTTCTTTATACAAAATACACACTTACTACAAATTTTAGCTAGTAAGTAAGGTGGAACATTTATTATCCAGCAAGCAAGCAAGCCTTAATCCATCAATTACTTTTCTGGACTGCCGATATACGCGCAGCAACCCGACTAATATCTTATCGAGAACTTAGAAAAGCAAATGGTTTGTAACTTCAGAAACTAGATTAATTTAAGCTTTATAAATATATGACTTCATAAATATCAAAATATCAACAGTTATATATTTTGAAAAAAAAAAAAAAACAATAATAATAATAAGAAAACGCCATAAACGCTATACTATTTATTTATTATTAGAGAAACTTCCGGTCCGGGTCCGGTGTCGGGCAGAAAAGAAGATATTCACATAAAAGACGACATTGTTTCGAGGAGAAGATCCTGATAAATCAAAATGCCGGGAGCTGGAACTTTTAAACTCTTCATAGGAAATCTCGATGATAAAACTCAAGCTTCTGAGCTGCGTCCGTTATTTGAAAAGTACGGTACCGTTATCGAATGCGATGTTGTCAAGAATTATGGTTTTGTCCACATGGAAAATGAACAGCAGGGTCGCGATGCTATACAAAATCTAAACGGTTATGTTTTGAATGATAATCCTATTAAAGTGGAAGCCGCAAAGAGTCGTCGGGCGCCAAATACTCCCACTACTAAGATATTCGTTGGTAATTTAACCGATAAGACACGAGCACCTGAAGTTCGAGAACTCTTCCAAAAGTATGGTACGGTTGTAGAGTGTGACATCGTTCGTAACTATGGTTTCGTACATTTGGATTGTGCCGGCGACGTACAAGATGTTATCAAAGAGTTGAATGGACGTGCTGTAGATGGTCAACCTTTAAAAGTTCAAGTGTCGACAAGCCGTGTTCGACCTAAGCCGGGAATGGGCGATCCAGAACAATGTTACCGTTGCGGACGTTCTGGACATTGGTCTAAGGAATGTCCACGATTAATGTTTGGTGAACGCGGTTATAGAGATCGTATGTACGGACGTGATCCCTACCCACCGCCTCCCCCACCGCCCCCATTCCTTCGAGAAAGGATTATGGATGGCTTTAGGGTAACGAAGTAGCAATAATATAATAATAAGGAATAACTACTTCCAAAATAAAATTGTTTGTTATGCATTCTGAATCGTTTTAACTTTCTGATTTTAAAATAATTTTGGCATAAATTTTTTATTTCATATTATTTTTTATAAAATTATGTTAATCGGTTAGATGTTTTATAATCACAAAGTGTAACGAAAAATTCGCAAAACGACAAGAATGCAAATTTTATATGGAAGTTGAAACAAATATCGCTTCAAAATTTACATTGATTTATTTTGTTTTATACAGGATTATGATTACTACGATCGCCGATTCGATGATGGACGTGATCTATTTGAAAGACGCTATTCGAGTTCTCGGATGCGCGATTTCCCACCACCACCAATGGGAAGACGAGAACCAATGCCGCTACCACCACCTTTGGGGGGGAGTTTAAGAAGTAGTAGCAGCTTGAGTAGAGGTTATGATTCAATGTTTAGTAGGAGAACTCCACCTCGAAGCAGTAACGGGCTTGGCAGATATGGGTAGGTTTTTTATGAATTTAATAAATCATTAAAGTAAATTTAAATTGTTGCAATATGGCTTCGTCGCGCAGAGACAAAAGATACGATTAGATTAGGATTTAAACCGGGAAATATCAATTATTTTTAATAGTTGAAAATGATCGTATCGATAAAACTTCTATGCCATTCACCATGTTGCTTGAGGCATTAGATTTGTTCTGCCACTATAAAATTAGGAAATTAATTTCTTCTCTTACTATTTGTTACAGTGGCTACGAAGATTTCAGTCGGGATTCTTTTGATGATCGCAGACCAGGAATGAGGGGACCTTCACCCCCTGGACGTCGTTATGCTCCTTACTGAGATGAATTGTTCTACTCCACCGGAAATGACTTTCGACGATATAAATATTATTAATATTTGAATCTTGGCCATTATCGGTCTGCACTTAATTATAAGTGAATTTATCTTGCATAGGAAGGAATATAATTAATATTCCTTTGGTATTATTATAATCATATTTTAAATATATTCGTTTGTGAATGGTTTATGCATTATTTAGTTTCATTATTTTACAATAAAATGTACACATGACTTGTATTTTATCAGCAAATTATTTTAGGATCGAATAAAATTGTATCTTTAATTAAACGTTAATTTAATTTTCATTCATTTTTGAAACTGATATAATCGTTAGTAAGTAATCTGGGGTGGTAGCACGAACCTCGTTTCAATTTTATTGGGATTATCCAGTTTTCATAAACCTACCAAATGTTTCGTTTAAATCATAGATATTTTTTGTGACAAATCCACGGGATGAGACAAGTCGAAGCGCGTCGAGACTCATCGTAAAATTTTATAGAAATATTTAATTTGCAAAAAATATATATATATAAATATTGTTTCGTAAAAACTAAGATCTAAACGAAGTGCAGTGTGCTCATTTGAAGTAACGCTCATTTAGTGAAGAAACCAATAAAACGCGGAAAAGAAGCGCGTCTGAAAAAATGCAGGATGGCGGGGAAGCCCTCCCAGGCCCCCCGCCAAGCAAATCAAATAACATAGAAGGAAAAAACCAGAATAAAGAAGCAAACCTCAATAGTGTAGCAGTGTACGAGGGTTTCACACAGAACGCTTATAAAAATTTAAAAAATTGGAGCAACGGAGAAATCCAAACCAATAACGGCTCCGAGGAGTCAATAACACATACAAATCCGAATAAGACGCAAATGCCAGCAAGTCGAGAGGAAGCTACACGCAGCCACTCATCTCATGCCATATCAGTGATGGAGACGGACTCGGAGAATGCTACAGTGGTGAACAAAAATAAAGCTAAGCCTAGTAATAACATTTCCTCAATTAATTTAGCGTTAGATTTTAATAATCCCAATTATAACGATAATTTTAATAATGACCTAGAGGGCTTTACCCTGGTAAGTAAAGGCGCGAAAATACGTAATGTTGTGCAAACAAGCCCCTTATACGGTGTTGGTAATAGATTCCAAACCTTGGCTGAGGCCTCAGACAAGAGTGATGCAGACTTGCCTCAAGCTTCGCAAAAACAATTGATTCGCGGTGAACCTGGGAGAATAAAATGGTGCCCTCCAATATTTATGTCGGGGGTAAGACCAATCTCTGTTTACAATCTGTGCAAGGCACACAGAAAGGAATTTAACTTCAAAGTGCTGAAACTAAGCGCTTTTAAATCTAAAATATTTGTAGGCGACCCGTGTCTACACAGCCTGATCATGCATAGGGCGAAACAATCGAAAGTGGGGGCATTCTCATTCACCCCCAAAGGGACAAAGGGAGAAACATTCATTTTGAAAGGCCTCTCTAGCGGCTACTCAGCTGAGGAAATCAAATCCGAACTACAGGAGAGGAATAATGACCTAAAAATCTCTTGGGTAAAACCCCTCACATTCAGAAGACCTCACCTTAAAGAGGTGAACTCTTGGGTATCTTTATAGTACAACTAGAACCCGGAATAAATGGCAAAGAACTAACGAAGATAAGGACGGTGGCGCACCATATAATCCACTTCGAAAGGCTAAATAAGAAGGAACATGTGCAGTGCTACAGATGTCAGGCGTTCGGACACATAAGCGTCAACTGTGCCAATAACCCCAAGTGCATAAGGTGCTGGGAAAACTGTCAAGACACCTGCCCTAAAAAAGAGGTACGAGAAACGAAACCCAAATGCGCCAACTGCGGTGGCGAACACCCCGCCAACTATCGAGGATGCCCCAATTTTCTGGCATACTTAAAAAGACGATAAGATAACAAAAAACGCATTCTGAGGGCTAAGGTTGAGCGTAAGGAAAGGGTGAATGAAATCATGAACGCTAAAAGAAAAAATGGATTATCGTACGCGCAAGTCGCGGCGGAGAATCAAGAGGAAGGAAACCTGTTAAGAGAATTCAGGGAAGAAGCCAAGAATTTTTTTGGAGTACCATTGGGTACACTCATGAGGAAATTAAAAGCATTCTGGCCTCAATATAAGCGTCTAAGCTCCGACATCAAAGTCGATGCTTACCTAGACTTCCTAGGCGAACTCCAATGTTCCAATTAACATTTATCTGCCTTAATGTGAACTCCCTCGTCAATAAAGACAGAGCACTCACACTTTCAAACGAGCTATGTATAAGAAAACCACATTGCGCTCTACTTTCAGAAACCAGACTTCATGGTAGAAACCACCCCAGTCTGACGGGCTACACTTTAATTAGAAACGACCGAGGCAGAGGCACTGCTATAGCCATTAAAAACTCCTTCAAATTTACCAAAATTGATTTCATCTCCTCCTGGTTTAATACCTGCCTAATAGAATAGTCTGTTACCGCGTCAGGCAGACCCCGTAAGATGCTGGTGGGAGCCATTTACGTACCTTGCAATGTAAACAATGCCTGGAAAAGAGATCTCGAAAGGCTTGAGACGCTGGCAAAGGGCTATGAATATTTTATCATAGGGGGGGACTTTAACGCACGGCACCCGCAATGGGGCGACTGCCAAATCAACACAAATGGTAGGGCGCATAGTGACTGGTTCCTATCGGCCTTCCTATTCTCGGAACTTATATCTCCTGGCTCACCTACCTTCCTCAGGGGATCCTCTCATCTTGACTTCTTCTGGGTCTCGACGTCCCTAGTCCAGAATAACACTTCATGCTACACGTTTGCATATCCCTCAGACCACCTCGGAGTAGCCATACACACCAGAGCGAACCTAGTTCCAATCTGCGAGTCACAAGACAGATTCCGATCTTATAAAAGAACGAACTGGCGAAACTATAGCCAGGAACTTTCCAGAAGACTTGAGGCGGGAGGAGTCCCCTCGTCCAACCGAAACCTATCAAACATAGAAATTGAACACCTAATAGAGAGACTCACAAATAATAAATACAAATACATCTCACCCTAACGCTAAAACTTATGAAAACAAGGAGACAATGGCTGCAGGCCCTCAGAAGAATTTTCCATCGATCCGGCAATCGTCAATCGGGGGAGTATATTGACCTCGCTGCTAGAATAAAATGTCTTAGCACTTTAATAAGGGAAAAAGTCAGGATCGACACAAACACATGGTACGTGCAAGAGCTCAGGAGAATTAAACCATCCCCACAAGCATTCAAGGCAATTGACAGGTTAACGGGCCGAAAGCGTATGAAATCCAACCCAGCGCCCATTCCTATAAAAGCGAGAGGAATCACTTTTGACAAGCTCGAAGCCAAAGTAAAGGAATTCAAAAAACATTTCGAAAGCACATTTGAAGCAGTGCCATATGACAGAAACCAGAGCATTAAAGCTAGGGTCGATGAAGTCCTATCGAGGTACGAGGACGTCCAAGCCCACATCACGTCATTTTCTGAAGTAAACAAGTCCTCCCACCCAATAGATCAGGGGTTCCCAACCTTTCTGTGGTGCGGGCGCATTCGAGATTGCAAAACAAACTGACGAGCACAAGTCGGATTTAAAAAAAACACAACACATCGGTAGCACCTGATGATAACAGTAAGAGTCTACAACGACCGCACGCGGTGACAACTAATATTATACTACTACTAGCATAAAACCCGCGTGCCTTGCAACGCCTTTAAATAAAAACTGTTTATTATGTGCAATTTTTTCCTTCAAAAAAAAAAAAAACAAACAAAAAAGTCAGCTGTCATTATCCCTAAAAGGGTTTATTATAATGCATTTTTTTAATAAATATGGTAAACAAATTGCTGCGTATATTTTGAAGCAGAGATTGCCATGTTTATGTCCCCCATTTCACTGCGTTAGGGGATGAATTTCGAAAAATTGCTTCTTAGTGAATGTCCACGTCATTATAGAGATGCACTGTCAAAATTAAAGCCCTTCAGCTCCAGCGGTTTGGGTTAACCCCATTTAACCCCCTTAGGGGATAAATTTCAAAAAATCGCTCCTAAGTGGATGTCCACGTCATTATAGGGATACACGGTCAAAATTAAAGCCCTTCAGCTTCAGCGGTGTGGGTTAACCCCATTTCACCCACTTAGTGGACGAATTTCGAAAAATCGCTTTATAGTGGATGTCCACGCCATTATAGGGATGCACTGTCAAAATTTCAGCCCTATAGCTACAGCGGTTTGGGTAAACCCCATTTCACTCCCTTAGGGGATGAATTTCGAAAAATCGCTTTAATAGTGGAAGACCACGCCATTATAGGGATGCACTGTCAAAATTACAGCCCTATAGCTTTAGCGGTTTGGGTAAACCCCATTTCACTCCCTTAGGGGATGCATTTCGAAAAATCGCCCTATAGTGGATGTCCACGCCATTATAGGGATGCACTGTCAAAATTTCAGCCCTATAGCTATAGCGGTTTGGAAAAACCCCATTTCACCCCCTTAGGGGATGAATTTCGAAAAATCGCTTCTTAGTGGATGTCCACATCATTATAGGGATGCACTGTCAAAATTTCAGCCCTATAGCTCCAGCGGTTTGGGTAAACTCCATTTCACTCCCTTAGGGGATGAATTTCGAAAAATCGCTCTATAATGCACTGTCAAAATTTCAGCCCTATATCTATCTATAGCGGTTTGGAAAAACCCCATTTCACCCCCTTAGGGGATGAATTTCGAAAAATCGCTTTATAGTGGATGTCCACGCCATTATAGGGATGCACTGTCAAAATTTCAGCCCTATAAATTTAGCGGTTTGAAAAACCCCCATTTCACCCCCTTAGGGGATGAATTCCGAAAAATCGCTTCTTAGTGGATGTCCACATCATTATAGGGATGCACTGTCAAAATTTCAGCCCTATGGCTCCAGCGGTTTGGGTAAACCCCATTTCACTCCCTTAGGGGATGAATTTCGAAAAATCGCTTTAATAGTGGAAGACCACGCCATTATAGGGATGCACTGTCGAAATTACAGCCCTATAGCTTTAGCGGTTTGGGTAAACCCTATTTCACCCCCTTAGGAGATGAATTTCGAAAAATTGCTCTATAGTGGATGTCCACGCCATTATAGGGATGCACTGTCAAAATTTCAGCCCTATATCAATAGCGGTTTGGAAAAACCCCATTTCACCCCCTTAGGGGATGAATTTCGAAAAATCGCCTTATAGTGGATGTCCACGCCATTATAGGGATGCACTGTCAAAATTTCAGCCCTATATCTATAGCGGTTTGGAAAAACCCCATTTCACCCCCTTAGGGGATGAATTTCGAAAAATCGCTTTATAGTGGATGTCCACGCCATTAGTTAACCTATTAAAAGTATAAAAAAAAACGAACTAACGAAGAAAACTGACAACTTACTTTGATGTTTTTTTAATAAACATACATTGTATATGTACTTACACTCCCAACATTCCTGTTCTAAACTAAGAATATGTGTCTACTTAATTAAAAGTAGGCTAACCCAATCCAAAATAAGAAAAAAAACCGAATTAACGAAAAAAACAACTTACTTTGATGTTTTTTAAACTGAATTAAGCAACAAACAAAAATCCGCGACAACCTTGCGCTTTGAAGTATAATGAAATACTAAAAAACTTTCAGCAACCACTTGCAATGACGTGAATAACTGAGGAAATGCTCGCTCGGTTATCCTCGGGACCCATCGCGTTCGACGCGCTGCGCCTGCGCTGCATGCAGTACATGAACCCAGCCAGTCTCGCCTGCCATAGCCGTCGATTTATTTTAATTCTAATGACCTTTCACAAATAAAGCAATTTGAAAATCATTAAAATTGATATTGTGAGTCAACCATAAAAGATAGACATATGCTGCCGTGGACTTTTTTTTAGAACTTCTTGAGGGGAACTATTCCACCATACATTATTTTCGTGTAACTTTAACTATTTGCGCTGCACGCGCCACAGAAGCTCTTAGAAGGGACAATGAATTTACAAATATCGTCATACCGGTAGCTTGCTTTCGCAAAATGTTCATAAATTATAGCCTATAACCTTCCCTGATAATCTCTCTTTCTATTGGTGAAAACCGCATGAAAATCCATTCAGTAGTTTCTGAGATTAGCCCGAACATCCACAAACTCAGCGCGGCTGGAAACTTAAATTTATAATATGTAAGGATTATACTACTATAATAATACAATAAAGACGCCGGGAAAGACATGATTGTAAGGCTCCTTTCATATTGGATGGCGGTTTGGCCGCGATTTTATTGCTTTTCGTACTAAGCAAGTTAGTTTTACTCAAAGTTACTTAGCGAGAAAAACAATAAAAATGCGACCAAATCGTGGGAACTAACCGACAAAGTTAGGATATAAGGGTCTAATTCGCGTGGTGGATTAGACAGATATTAGTGTAGCCAATTTAGCGAATTTCTCACTACATCTAGCAAAATTTTTAAAATTAAAGTAATTTTTTTTATTTTTAAGATTTGTTTTTTTTCCGTATTTTAGCCCTTTGTCGCGGGCACAATTAAATATCTTCGTGGGCACATATGCGCCCGCGGGCACAAGGTTGGGAACCCCTGCAATAGATAATACATACTTCACTACATCGTGTGAATTACTGGTCATGGGCCCCGGCCTAAATTCCAAGAAATCCGCCGGCATCGATGGAATATCCAATTACCTTCTAAAGAAGAGCTTGTCGTCAATAACTTCCTACCTAGCAGTTATCTTTAATAACTGCATTAACAATAGCCACTTCCCCACTCAATGGAAAAGAGCTAAAGTACTCGCCATACCCAAGCAGAGTACATCTACAGATGCAGAAGACTTCAGACCAATCGCACTTCTCTCAAACCTTGGTAAACTCTTAGAGCGGGTTATACTGACCAAACTAGAAAAATTCTGCGAGGCTCGGGCGATAATCCCCAAATACCAATTTGGTTTTGAAAGAAAACACTCCACAGAACACGCTCTTCTTTACCTACAGGACTCGATAATGGAGAACCTGAAGCATAAGAGATGCACGGTAGCGTGCGCCCTGGACCTCCGTAAAGCATTTGACGTTGTATGGCACCGGGGATTAATTTACAAACTTAACAGTCTGGATTGCCCAAATCCACTGACCAAAATGATCAGAAGCTTTCTGGCCTATCGAGAGGGCATTACTCAGCTGGATGGGTTAGACTAGGAACCTTTCAAAATTAACTCAGGCGCCCCTCAGGGATCGATCTTGGGCCCAAAGCTTTTTAACATTTACTTTTCTGACTTTCTGCATAAAATGGCTAACCTGGACTCATCCTGCATCCAATATGCAGACGATACAATGGTATGGGCAGCATGTTCATCCCCTTTTATGGCAGCAGAAAGACTGCAAACACTACCTCAACAACTGGAACGTCGACATCAACTATGGGAAGTGTGACCTAATCTGCATAAGAAACCCTGCTGGTAAGGGCCACAGAAACGCCCCTAAAGAAGCAAAACTGATAAGAGTAACCATAAACGGACGAGTAGTGGCACCAAAGGAGAGTATTAAATACCTCGGAGTAAATTTTCACAATAGGTTAAAATGGAATCCACATGTTCGACTAAAAACAAAAAATGCTCGAATAGTAGCGGCCAGTCTCAGACCTCTTCTAAACTCCAAGTCACTACTCACAAAAACAAAAGTGTTAATGTATAAAACCATAATCAGACCGGTCCTTTCATACGCATTCTCGATATGGTGCACATGTTCCCCGACTGTGGCGAAAGAAACTCAATTGTTCGAAAGGAAAGTGCTCAGGCACTGCACATCAATGTATATGTCACAAATAAATAAATGGTACCCAAATAGGGTAATATATGACAAAGCAAATGTAAAGCCGATCTTAAGCTACCTCGTGGAGCTCATGCTGAGTAGACTGTCTAGGCTCAGATCACACCCAAATCCCCTAATAAGGAATATCATAGCAACCAATGGGGCCCATTCCATTTTGGAACAATCATACCGTTAGGAATAACGATTTAACTTGATATATATAAATTCCTTTTTCTTTCTTTGTATTCTTTCTCATGTAGATGTCACCACCTTATATACTAAACGGACATGTAAGGTTGTTTTCTTTGTTAGCTTTTATCATTGAATGTATTCTGGCTACCACGCTATGAAAGTGTTTTTTAATAAACGTGAATTTGTTATGGGCCCAGGCATGTAAAGTGAAAAAAAAAGTATTCGTAAATAAAGTACTATAGTCGCAGTAAATTAAAAAGTGAACACCGATTATAACTTAAAAAAAACATGCCCGACGAAGTGGAACGATACAGAATCCCCTAGTTGGAAATTTAGAATAGTTACGCTACTCACGGAAATGGATTTACTTTCCCTAACAGAGAAGAAGTATACGGAGATTGTGCAAATTCTCCTAGGTGACAATGCGGAACAAAGGGCGCAGACAAGGAATTCCAGTTGGAGACACTAAAGATGAATGACCAAAAATGTAAGTCGCAAATAATACAGAGGATCGCTGACAGTCACTTGAAGTACGCTCAAGATAAGGAGACAGCTTTTGATTTATGGGACAGTTTGTGTAGTACATTTGAGAGAAAAGGAATTGCAGGCCAACTACTCATACGCAAGTCACTACTGTGCATGAAATTTGATTCTAAGAATGATACGCTTGCTAATCATTTTTTGCAGTTTGACAAGTTAATTCGAAGCCTAAAATCAACTGGAGCTAAGCTAGAGGATACCGATATAGTTTGTCATCTTTTACTTACAATGCCTTCCGAATACGATTCAGTGGTAACAGCGATAGAAACTTTGGCAAATGATAAAGTCACATCGGCCTTTGTGAAAAGCAGACTACAAAATGAAGAAATGAAAAGAAAGAACTCGTCCAGTGAAAATGAAGTGTCTTCTTCAGCAACGTTTGTATCTCAAGCTAATAAACGAGGTGGAAAACAATCAAGTGTTAATGCGTCAAGATTTCCATTTAAATGCAACTATTGTAAGAAACTAGGCCACAAGTATTCGGAATGTAGAAAAAGAGAACACGATCTGAAAAACAAAAGCACCCAGAATGCCAGTTCAGCCGTCAAACAAGACGATGATAATGAACCTCGCGGGTTCTGTTTCTCAACAATGACGCAAAGTGATACTAACCAGTCAGTTAAATGGTATCTCGACTCAGGATGCACAGAGCATATGTGTGGTAAGAATGTATCCTTAAGTAAAGAGATTTGGAGAAACCAATTGAAATCAAGGTTGCAAAGTCTGCAGCTTTTCTACAAGCTGACGCTTGTGGAGAATTTGAACTTGTAAATACAGTCAATGGCAAGGAAAATTCTATCACGATGAAAGAAGTTTTGTCAGTTCCACTTCTCGAAAATAATCTCATGTCAGTCAGAAAACTTGAGATGAATGGCTATCGAATCAGTTTTGAGAAAGGACGTGGAATAATTAGTAAAAAGAATCGCATTGTAGCCATTGCTTACAGGAAAAGTGTTCAGTTATACGAGCTGGATTTCAGAAGACCAGTGTATGCCAATATTACTTCTCACCATGAAGAATATGAACTGTGGCACAAACGAATGGGCCATTTGAATTTTAACGACGTCAAGAGATTGCAAAGTCAAACTGTTGGAATGAACATGGACGCTTCGAAGTTATCCAAGGAACTGTGTTCAATTTGTATAGAAGGTAAGCAGACTCATCAACCTCATAATCAATCACGTAGAAGGTCAACACGTCCACTTCAGCTTGTACATAGTGATGTTATGGGGCCGATAAAGCCTGTGTCCCATGATAAGAAAAATTATTTGCTCACGTTTATTGATGACTATACTCATTTCACAGATTGTTATATTTTAGAGTCAAAAGCAGAGGTCTTCAAGTTCTTCAAGATTTTCGAAGCCATGGCTACTGCCCATTTTAATACAAAGCTAAGTCGTTTCAGATGTGACAACGGTGGAGAGTACATTTCAAATGAAATTAAGAACTTCTTCGAGAACAAAGGTATACAGTTTGAATTCACAATCAGGCACACTCCTCAACAGAATGGAGTAGCGGAGAGGATGAACCACACAATTACAGAAAAGGCTCGGTGTATGCTGCTAAATTGTAAACTAGGAAAGTAATTTTGGTCTCAGGCAGTGGAAGCTGGAGTATATATAACGAATCATAGCCCAACTTCTTCTCTCGATGGTCAAATTCCAGCATCGCTATGGTATAACGAGAAACCAAACTTGAAGAAAATAAAAGTGTTTGGATGCATTGCGTATCTGAGACTACCAAAGAAATTGATCGCAGGAAAGTTCGATTCAAGGTCGCTCAAGTGTTACTTCGTGGGATACTATCCAAATTGATTCAAGTTCTGGGATCCAGAAAGTCAAAAGATCGTTCTTGGACGAGATGCCGTATTTGATGAAAAGGAATTTTCATTTGAGGGACTGGAAACCGAAGATTGGTTATACAATGAAGAGAATAAAGAAGAAGCTAATGTTGAAGAGCCAAACCATGTACAATTGAAAGAAGAAGAGATGGATCATGGAATTCAACAGAGAAGAACTACCAGGACAATAACAAAACCACGTTATCTTGAAGATTATGCGGTGTTAGCATTGCAAGATGAGTCATTTGTAGAAGATGTCCCTGATATATTTCAAGATATTGAGGCAAGAGATGATAAAGATGAATGGGCTGGCATACACGGATCGTAATATCAACACCAAAAAACCGGTTTTTTATGATACTCTCGGCGTACATGGGTATTTATTTTACCGAGAGTAACTTTATTATCCCTACACGGAATATCTATGTGTGCACAACCCGAACGCGAATAGCAAAGAGATATGTCAATATCAGACCCAAAGAAGAAGAAGATAAGAAGAAACATTTGTGCATGTGTTAGTTTTCACGCCAAAAATTTCTGTTCAAAAAGTTGCAACAACTTTCTCTCTTCCTTTTGCCCCTCTGTCCTGGAAACCGGTTTTTTAATCTTGACGTTATGATCCGTGTATGCCACCCCATTGGATGCAAGCCATAAATGAAGAGATGGAAGCACTATTGGAGAATCAAACATGGGATTTAACTACACTTCCGAAAGGTAAACGTCTGTTGGATAATAGATGGGTCTTCAAGATCAAGAGGGACGAGGAGGGCAACATTGAGAGATACAAGGCCAGGCTTGTAATCAAAGGTTGTGCTCAAAGGCATGGATACGACTACGAAGATACATATGCGCCAGTTGCTCGATTAACAACAATGAGGGCCTTACTATCTTTAATTGTTAAAAGGAACCTCCTATCATGTCATATGGATGTTAAGAACGCCTTTTTACACGGAACAATTGAGGAGGAGGTGTATATGAGAGTTCCCGAAGGTTTTGAAAGCAAAAATAACTCAATCTGCAAGTTGAATAAGGCTCTTTATGGCCTTAAACAGGCTCCAAGAGCTTGGAATAAAACCTTTGACCACTTCATAACTCAACTGGGATTTACTCAATCCGAGGTTGACAAATGTCTCTACAATTGGAAACATGAAGAAGGCTGTCTATTTCTACTCCTATATGTCGATGACATACTTCTAGTTGGAAATAGTGCAAAGAAGATTGACTATGTAAAGAATGAAATGAAAGCAATTTTTCATATGAAAGAACTCGGGGAACCAAAAACATCCTCGGTATCAACATTGAACGGGTGAATGACACACTGTGCTTGAGTCAAAGACATTATTTCAAAAATTTGCTCAAACGATTCAACATGGAGAACTGTAATCCAGTCGGAACACCTATGGACATGACACCGGTTCCTGATGATGAAGAGTTGCTGATTGATGAATCGAAACCCTACAGACAACTTTTGGATGTTTAATGTACGGAATGCTCACTACAAGACCGGACTTGAGCTATTCTGTCAACTACTTTAGCAGATATCAACATGAACAAACTGAATCTCGTTGGAGAGATCTGAAGAAAATTCTACGATACATCAAAGGAACTTTGGACGTCGGCCTATGCTACAAGAAAGGAGACAATGAATTAATAACTTGTTATGTGGATGCAGACTTTGGGAGTGAAAAGGACAGGAAATCGACTTCTGGTTTCTTGATGCAGCTTGCTGGTAATACAATCTCGTGGACCACAAAACGACAGACCTCGGTAAGTCTTTCGTCAACTGAGGCAGAATTTATTGCACTTGCCATGGCATCTGCCGACGTATTATGGATGAAAAGTCTTGCAGCAGATCTTCAGGTTGCAAGTGATGTACCACCTAAGATTTTTGAAGACAATCAATCCTGCATTCATCTTCTATCCCGATGGGAACATAAACGTTTAAAACACGTTGATGTCAAGTATAATTTTGTACGAGACCTTCATGAAAAGGGACTAATCGCAGTCGAGTATGTTAATACTCGAGATCAAGTCGCCGACATCCTGACTAAACCACTACCAAGAACTCAATTCGCATACCTTCGATCCAGGTTCGGACTTCAAGAACTTCAAGATCTTCAGGAAGAAAAGAGGAAAAATTGTTAAATCGAGGAGGAGTATTAGGAATAACGATTTAACTTGACATATATAAATTCCTTTTTCTTTCTTTGTATTCTTTCTCATGTAGATGTCACCACCTTATATACTAAACGCACATGTAAGGTTGTTTTCTTTGTTAGTTTTTATCATTGAATGTATTCTGGCTACCACGCTATGAAAGTTGTTAAAGAAAAACACTATATTATATGTTATTAGCGTAAGAAATGTAATAAAGCTTTTTGTAAGAAGAAGATTCCTTCTTCCTTGCCCTAGTCAAGAAGAGGGACTTTTATATTTTTCTTTTATCTGTATAAATAAATATTATTTGAAGTGTTAAGTGCCGGGTATTTATTTATTTATTTAGAAAACTCAAACAGGTTATGGGCCCAGGTCACGCTCTGTGCGAAACAAGGTAAATATATAGAAACGAGAAAATGGCGTCTACCACAGAATTTAAAGTTCCTGTTGATAAATTGGAGGATCAAGGGGACTGGACGAAGTGGAAGTGGCACACGAATATGGTATTTCGTGCGCATGGACTTGAAAGCATTGTTGACGGTACAACAATTTGTCCTGAATTAACGCCTGAATCTACAGCTGAAGAAAAGAAAAATGTCACAAATTGGGTAAGAGATGATGCAAAAGCTGCAAGTCTTATTGCGAGTGCGTTAAACAATGCAAATGCTGAACTAGTGCTAACTTGTGAACATGTGCTAACTTGTGAACATAACGAAGTTTGGGCTAGGACAGCAAAGTGGACGGACGTGTGCTGTTCCGGTCCCAGTAAAACGCGCCGATAACGAAAAAAACAAAAAGTGTGAAAAAAGTGCGGATATAAACTAACAGAAAACGTGCACAAAAAACACTTAAAAAAATAAAAAACAACAATAGTGAAAATAAAAACACGAGCGCAGTCTAACGCGAAGGCATCAATCACCCTTCACTAGACACGACCGGACCGACGAACGGCGCAAGTAAGTACCCTTGCTCCCTACCCTCTCTCCCATCTCGGTCCTGCAGATGCCGCGGCTAAAATCTGTCGGTCGATGAAATTTGCCCCGTCTCAAAAGGCATAACACTTTGACGAGGACAAATTTTATTGACTGATGGTTGCGGCAAATGTAATGCCGGGAAATATTCCCGAGAACGTGGCGATTGAGCCCGCGCAACCGAAGTCCCGTTACGAGTCAAGTTTTGGTATTGACTTTTGTAACATTCGTGGACTTCAAGCGAATTTCTCTTTTGTTGAGTGCCACTTATCTAAGTACAAACCCCCAATCTTCGCACTTAGTGAAACCCAAATATCACCCGATAATGATTTATGTTATTACCAGGTGTTGGGGTACACTTTAGTGCACAATCTCTCCCCCCATAGGGGTATTGCCATTTATGTTAGGGACGACGTGGCTTATTGTAAAATACATTCAAGCACAACTTCAGATTTTAATTATCTTTGGATTAAAATCATTTTCCAAAGCCACGTCATATTCTTCTGCTTCCTATACAGAAGCCCTAACATAAGTAACGAAGCCTCCACCTTATCTTTTGATACTATTTCCGAACAAATCTCGGGTTTTTTGTCGTCCAATCCTGAGTGTGAAATCATCGTTGCGGGTGATTTCAATGTTCACAACGTTAAATGGCTGACTTACTCAAATGGCACCAGTATTTCTGGCAAGGACGTCGAGCTCTTTGCAGACATCAATAACTTGCATCAAATTGTGGATCATCCCACAAGAGTCCCTGATGTTGCTGATCAAGGAAGATATCTCCTTGATCTTTTTCTAACTTCTCATTCAGCGCGTTACTCCGTCGAAGTTGATTCACCTCTCGGCAATTCAGACCACTGCCTAATCAGTGCTAACTTCCCATTCGAATTTCCCACCCCTCCCAAACCAGTTCGAAGAACTGTATGGCATTATGGGAAGGCCAATTGGCTAGGGCTTACTAATTTTTTCCAGTCTACAGACTGGAATCTGTGTTTCCGGAATAGAAACGCCAACTCTGCCGCTATCCGTATCACCAGGATCATACAGGCAGGAATGCATTTGTTCATTCCCCATTCTACCAAATCTGTGAAGCCTAGGCCCAACAGATGGTTTAATCGGGAGTGTATGAATGCAATCAAAACTAAAGAAGCCGCCTTCCGAGCGTACAAGAGCTTCCCGAGTGAATCGCTCCGTTTAGAGTACATACAACAAAGAAATTCTTGTAAAACCGCCATCAAGAAAGTCAAAACCTTATTTGACAACAAATTGAGAAGTAAACTCCTAAATGCAACCTCCGGTAGCAAAAACTTCTGGTCCTTGGTAAGTTCCATCAAGAAGAATTTCACTACAACTTCAACCCCTTCCTTTATTCACAATGAGAAGGTAATAACAGACAGCAAATCCAAGGCCAATTTATTAGCATCTATGTTCGCTTCGAATTCTTCTTTACCCGAAACTGATGTGCTACCCCCTGTTTCCGAGCGTAACGCCCATTCAAGGGACAGGGTTTTTTTCAGGACTCGCGAGGTGTACAGGTGCCTCAAAGAGCTCGATGCCAACAAATCCACTGGACCCGATAATATACCCCCTGTCGTCTTAAAACAATGCGCTTCACCTTTGGCTAAACCTCTGCACAAATTATTTTCCCTGTCATATTTCTCCGGAGTTTATCCCGACTCTTGGAAACTTGCCCATGTTCAGCCCATACCGAAAAAAGGTGATTCCAGCGATCCCTCCAACTACCGCCCAATAGCAATTACTTCTATTCTCTCCAAAACCATGGAGACGATAATCAACAAAAAGCTTACGGGATATCTAGAATCCAATCTACTCATAAACGACAGACAGTATGGCTTCCGACGAAAAAGATCCACTGGCGATCTTTTAGTCTGTCTTACAGAACACCTCAGCCGTAGCCTGCATGGATCCGGTGAGTCTAGTCTGGTTGCTCTGGATATCTCCAAGGCTTTCGATAGAGTTTGGCACTCAGCCCTGTTAGCTAAACTCAAAGCTATTGGAGTTGACTCACTTCTACAGAAGTGGATTGAGAGTTTCCTTTCTGGCCGTTCAATCAAAGTGGTATTGGATGGCGTCAAATCCGCACCCCACACGATCTCTGCGGGGGTACCCCAGGGGTCAATTTTATCACCGGCCCTATTTCTCATATTTATAAATGACCTTCTTTCAATCCCCTCCAACCCACTTCTCAGCTTCGCTGACGACGGTACTCTACGTTACTCGTACAGCTTCGATACAAGACAGACTCATGCCAGATCCTGTCTTGATGATCGCGAACTAATGTTCAACTCTATTAATAACGACATTGAACTTATTATAGAGTGGGGAAAAAAGAATCGTGTCAAATTCAACCCCTCCAAAACCAAGTACTGTCTCATCTCCAAAAAGAAGCTCAACACCTCTTCACCCTTGAGAGTGGATGGAGTTCAACTAATGGCCGACCCATCCTTGCACATCTTAGGCGTGACATTAGCGAAAGACTTGCGATGGAATGACCACATATTCCAAATCGTCAAACAAGCATCCCAGTGCTTGGGATTTCTTAAGAGGTGCAAGTTCCTCCTCCAGCCATCGGCCCGTGCTGTTATCTATAAATTCTACATTCGGCCTCTTCTCGAATATAACTCCCTCGTTTGGGGCGGCGCCCCAATAACCACCTTGGCATGGTTAGATAAAGTGCAAAAAAGGGCGCTCAAATTAATTGATGACGACACCGCCTGCTCCACCATCGACCCCTTGAGCCACCGTAGGAATGTAGCAGCACTGACAAAATTTTATCGCTACTATCATAGTGACTGTTCCTCCGAGTTAAACGCTCTCCTGCCTCCACGGCAATCTTATACCCGCAACACCAGATTAGCCCACTCGTCTCATTCCCTTCACCTGCAACTACCCCTTTCACGCACTCAACAAGATATGAATTCGTTTGTTAATAGAACAACTCGACTGTGGAATAACCTCTCGCAGTCAGTATTTCCGAACTCCTACAACATCCAAGAGTTCAAACGCAGGGTTCATCACCACCTTCTTCAATACCCCCCCGTACCTTTTAATCCTTAACCTCTACCCCCCCCCCCCTCATCCCTCCCCCGTACTAAGCTTACTGCTAGACATTGCACCATGACGTGACAAATGACATGACGGACTAGTAGTACAAAGGGTGACTCCTAAGCTTAGCACTGCCACATAAAAAAAAAAAAAAATGTAGCGGAAATTTGGAATAAGTTATGTGCTCGATTTGAGCGCAGTAGCACTCAACGATTAAATATGTTGATAGAATCGTTTTTTCAAGCCAAACGCGACGATAAAGAAGACATCAGCATCCATGTAGCTAAGCTTCAAAAATTGTTTGTTGATCTAAATCACGAATTGGAAAAACACAATGAAAATAAATTGTCCGAAAGAATGTTAAATGGCAGAATTCTGTCCACACTTGGGAAAGAATATGATAACTTTAAGGACTTATGGGAAATAATCCCTACGGATCAACAAAAGCTTAATCTTTTAATTGAAAAACTATGTGCAATTGAAATGCGTGATATGCGAGTTGATAAATCTAATGAAGAAACAGCATTTGTAGCACAAAGAAAAACCAGCGCCTTTATAGAATATTGTCTAGATGCATCAACTAATACAAGAAAAAATACAGATGTCTGGTATTGTGACAGTGGATCTTCAAATCATATAACACCTAGTAAGCAATATTTTTCATCATATCAGAAGTTTATGGTTCCTGAAATAGTGGTCGTGGGTAAGCAAAATGTTACAATGGAAGCGCATGGTAAAGGTATTATTAACATTCAGGTGAATTACAATAATAAATGGCATGCTGCAATATTGAAAGACGTGTGGTATGTTCCTGATGCCAGTGCACATTTATTCTCTGTGAAAGCTGCTGCTAAGAGTGGTTTTATCACAATATTGGATGACAGAAGGGTTGAGATTAGAAGAAAAGACAATGGACAGCTTGCAGCAACCGGATATCTAAATAATAAAATATATATTTTGAATGTGCGTGTCGTAAAACCTGCTCAAATTGCACAAGTGCACGTATCTGTAAAAACTGGAACACTGCAGTTGTATCATGAACGTCTAGCTCACCAAGACAAACGTCATGTGAAGCAAATTTTAAAGCGCATGAATGTCGAGGTGGACAATGCAGATGAAGATGTATGTGATGGGTGTGCTTTAGGCAAAATGCATCGCTTACCTTTTAAGCAACGAACAAATCAATCGAAAACAGTAGGAGAATTAATTCATGCTGATGTAAATGGACCAATGAGAACCATGTCGATGGGTGGTGCTTTTTACTATGTTTGTTTTAAAGATGATTACAGTAAGTTCAGACGACTATTTTTCTTGAGGCATAAAAATGAAGTGTGCAAAGTACTTAAGCAATATTTGAAGGAAGCAAAAACAAAAGGACATGTAGTGAAAAGATTCAGATATGACGGGGGAAAAGAATTCGACAATAAAGAAGTTGCTAATGTATTAACAGAAGAAGGTATTGAATAATTTATAACACCTCCTTATACTCCGCAGCAAAACGGGACTGCTGAGCGAGATAATCGCACCATTGTTGAAGCTGCTCGATCCATGTTATGTGCAAGCAAATTACCGAAATCATTATGGGCTGAAGCCTGTAATACAGCAGCCTATATTCTTAATCGCCTATATTCTTAATCGCACGGGGAATAACATGTAGCATAACATGCACGTGCCGTAACTATTTCGGACTGATGGAAGTGCGATCATAACCTCCTAGCGGTGGCCACTGGTAACTATTCTATCAGAGAGGATAGGCTAATATGATCGGGCTAGTCCCTTCCAAGTAAGGTTGGCGTGAGGCTAATAACCTCACCCGTAAAAAACAATTATTACGGAACGAGCAACATGCTTCGGATACTGGAATAAACGACGACGACCACGGCAACGAAAAAGGCAAAACGATTTACGAATTTTTTCATGGAACGTTCGAACTCTGTACAGAACTCGAGCTTCAAAACATCTAGCCGATACCCTGTCAAAGTATAAAGCTGACATTACCGCCATTCAGGAGATGAGGTGGACAGGGAATGGTGTTTTGCAAAAACCTGAGTATGACGTATATTACAGCTGTCATACAAAACACCATGTTCTAGGAGTAGGTTTTATGGTTAGCAAAAGAATGAAGCCTACCATTATCGGCTTTAAAGCAATAAACGAAAGGCTATGCTCCCTTCGTGTGTTATGTAAAAAAAAATCCTAGAAGGGAAAATTTATTAAATTATCCAAAAAATATAAATTTTCCATAAGTTCCACATTTAAATTTTAACGGAAACGGCCCAGCCAAAATTTGAACCACCCCAAGATAATTTTCATTGAAAAACTTCGCTGATATTTCCCACATTTGAAAAACATTAAAAACCAAAGCAAAGCGAAAAATGCGCCGGTATCCGTATGGGAATCGGGTTATCAAACCTTCTAAGGGGCTAGTTTTTTCTTCTTTCATATATCTAAAGGCATAGACACCCACGGGGGGAACGTAACCTGACCCACCCGAAGATAACCTAGCGCAACTTGCCGCGTGAGAAGCGCACGGTAAGCGAATTGCGCAGGTGGAACTAAAAGTTCAAGGGCGCGTTCCCCAGAGGTGGACAATTTTCCTGGCCACCACCGGCGGGTGGAGATTTTAATTTGTTGAGTGTTGGCGCAGCCGGTAGGATCTGGGTGCGCTAACTAAAAAGACGTTAATACTGCTGGTCAAGGCTCCTTTGACCTCCAACCCAAGGCTGAGCCTGACTTGGGGGCAGTGTTATCGTCTACAGCTACAGTGCGTAAAATATCCCAGATCCTCCACGAATCAACGCTCGGGGGTAATCATCTATAGGTGCCTCTGCTCCAGGCGAGCACGCATTTACCCCCCTAAAGTTTTTACATCGCGGGACTTTTAGTGGGCTTCATCCCTGCCCAGGAGACGCCCTATGTCCGAGGGCCAACAAGGGGACAACATCATCAACAAATCCCCCACCGAGGGACAAATACATCACAGGTCCTTCAGCCCTACCACGACCCACCGACACCTCGGTAGACCAGGATATTCAACAAGGGATGCGCCCAACAACATCAGCGTCTACTCCAGTTCCTCCAGACTAGAAGGCTTTGTCCACACCACAACACTATCGGCTACCCTAGTTACGAACGCTAGTTTACTGTATGTAATAACTTAATACTTTAAAAACAGATATACATATTAGTTATAATAGTTAGAAAAGTAGTCTTAGATAAGCTCTTAGTTCGTGTTTCTTTTATTTAAAAACAAAACGAGTGCCAACATCATTCGAAATTTTATTAAAGAAAAGAAAAAAAAAGCCAGAATTAGCTTACAAAATAAATTGGTCACTTACATATGTATGAATAACTTAAACAAGTAGTACAACTTTTTATTTTAGATAAATTAAAAAATAATATTATGTTTTAAAATAGAATACGTGAGAATTTAACAAACAAAGTAAAGTAAATGAGTATTTAGACGTACATATTTAAATTCAAGTACATACGATATAAAAGACCAATATTTTCATATTTTCTTTTAAACAATCAATCTTTTCTCTATTATGATTTAATTCTATTCAGAAATCTTCGAATTGTTATCCCATTCAATTATTATAGTTTTTGACAAAAGCATTAGTTTAAACGTAACTTTTGGAAAAAATATTAAAAAAAAAACGGAAAAAATAGCAAAAACGAAAATTTGATAAAACAAAAAAAACATTTTCTCTTGTTTTTTCTTATATGTATGAAAAAAAAAAAAAAAATTTTTTTTAAATTAATATTGAACGTTTGAACTTAGGTATAATATCTATATATAAATTACAATAATACATATTTTACACACAAGAATAAAAAAAAGTAGAAAAAAAACACACTCGCCGACACCACTCACGCCGCCGAACCCGTCCACTTTCTACATATATGTCTTGGCAGAATTATTCTAGACTCAAAACAAGAGTCGAATTCCAATCCCCAAATACCGAATAGAATACAAGCAACAGCCATGGCCGACAAGCTCCTGAAAGTTTCCAAATTAACAGTCCAAATGGTCCCCCTGTTTTCTGGCGGGCAAAGCCCGACCCTAGCGACCGAGCTACAAATATTTATAGACTGTTGCCGTTGTGTATTACAATGCCTCACAGAAGAGGAAAAGGCGATTTTCGTACAAATTTTCCCAACAAGACTTCGAGGTGAAGCCTATCAATTAATAGCCTCAAATCAACCAGCTTCCTTCGAAGAAGCTGAAAGGCTCCTCAATAGGACTTACCTTCCAAGGGAAACGTACCAAGAACTGGTAGGCAAACTAATCAAACTTCACCAGTTTCCTTTAGAACCTCTTACTACCTACATAAATAGGATAAAACAACAACTCACTTTATGCGTGGACTCAGCTACTCTCAAATATGGTGCAACAGCGACTCCAGTTACAGCGCAATTAGAAGATTTCGCCAAAAATGCCCTAAGCAGAGGAGTAACAAACCCTCATTTATGCCAGTATTTGCTGGCAGCGGGCGAAGATGGCCTAGATAATTTAATACAAAAGGCCCTTGACATGGAGAGACTCCAGCAAATGACACTAAACGTGCATGCACAACATCAAATGGCTCAAATGCCCCAAGGTACCCAAACCTATATTGTGCCTAAACCGAGTCATCTCCTCCCATATGAAAGCATCCTCGCCTCGCAATTAGGCCTGAACGGTCTCCATTCCACACCCACAGAGAATAATATACTGCCGAACCCCATACCGCCACAGACAATACCAAACACCGCCATCATTCCACTTAACACCACCCCTAGCGGTTACAACATTCCACATCACATTGCTCTTAGTAGCCAATTATTTTGTTTTCCTGAGGGTCCCTCAGAAAATACTCCAATATTACAAGCGCCACTCGTATCGTCAGCGCCTCAAATATCACAAGGGAACCCAGAAGCGAAAGTCTCATGCAGTTACTGCCGGAACAAGGGACATACATATATAGACTGCTTCAAAAGGAAAAACACCCCTTTCTGTATCATTTGTAGGGCCACTAATCATGATGTGCGAGATTGTCGACGCCTTCAAGAACGTACACAACCAAATTTTCCAAACAGTGGCTATTTTCAAGTACAGCGCACTAATCACAATAGTAGTGATCCCTCTACGAACAATAATAACCGGTTACAACAGAACCACAAACAGCTGCAGCCCCGCCAACAACCGCCAAACAGCCCAAATCAGGCGAACGGTAACACCCGAAGGATATTTAATATCCGCTTCAGGTGTGACTTTTGCGGAAAACGCGGCCACAAAGTGGGCGACTGTCGAAAAAGACAGAGTTGGGAGACGGCACAAACGAGAGACTCCTCAATATCTGAATCAAGACGCCCTAGTTCGACCATAATTAATAAGAGTAAAATAAAAGACGGACCTCAGACGTCCATTAACAGTGGCCCACTAGTCATCCTTCCACTTGACATAATCCTAAACGGCAATGCCCAACTAATAGTGGACACAGACGCTGAGGTTAATATTCTAAAAACACATAAGCTTAAGGATCCCAATCTACCAGATCCCACTCAACAATATACGTGGCAAACGCCATATGGCCAAGGAAAGACCCTCGGGAGCTGTCAGAGGAATTTCAGCCTAAAAACCCTACTCCCATGCACCTTCCAAATTGTGCGAAACAAACCGGGGCTCCCCAACTATGGCTTATTAGATAAAGATTTTCTCTCAAAACCTTATAACATCAAAGGCCCAAACCAAACACTACGATTTCCTCGCACGGAAATCAATCCAGTAGATATAGCCATTCCACTACACAAAGAATCCACTAAGTCTAAACCCAGAGAGCAGCAGGAGCAAACCCAAACCAGACAAACTCCGCTCGTAGAAGCCGAGATAAAGCCCGGTGGTGTCTCCCAGGTATCCTCAGAGAGGAATACCAGCTGCCTATCTCAAGATGGGTCAAGGTTGGAAAACAACCTCAACGACTTCGAGACCACTTCACGCATAAAACAAAAGGTAGCATTGGACAAACCTCTTTGCCTACTAAGTCGGTCTCAAATGGTAGTTCCGATTTCACTAAAGTTAGAGGAGGAAATGCTTTGTGAATCATACGAGCCGAGCGAGGGCGTATTCCTCGCCAATGCCCTCTTACCCTCTGGAACAAGAACAGTGTCTGTTGGTTTTCTTAATGTTAACACCCAACCAGTAGTCCTGACGAGCCTAACTCCCACGCTCGCCCCAAAAACAGACTACACTATCAATCAACTAGCCCCCAACAACAACCTTAAGCCTCTAACCAACGCTAACGACGCATGCGGGTATCTGTCAGGCTCTGAACCAGTCGGTCTCAGGAACGCCCATACCCCATCGTCCTCTAACGTAAGGCGCGAAAGTATACCCAAAAATGGTGCAATCCCGCATGGTATACCCAAACAAAAACGGGCAAAATTCAAGTTAGGAAAAAAGGAAATAGAAAACAATTCCCTCCAATATCTACGGTACATATTCTCGAATTATCACGATCTGGAAGATCATAAGCGCGAAACCCGCCTCAAACAACTAGAAGAGGGACTCAACATCGAGCACTCTCTTACGGCCGATGAGGAGCGGCCCATAAAGGAACTTTGCGGCGAATATGCCAAGATATCTTATTTAAAAGAGGACAAGTTTACCTACACGGAAGACTTGAAACAATTCATTAGTCAAAAAATGTACAGACTACCTGAAACACAACGGCAGATTATAAATGAACAATTTAAAGAAGTGTTGGACAACATCGTTGCCCAACCAAGTAAAAGTCAGTGGATCTTACCCCTTCTAGTGGTCCCTAAACAACCGGGCCTCAATGGTGTGAAAAACCGGCTTGAGAATTATATCCTCACAGGCCTGCTACTCTCCGAATGTTTCGTTTATCTAGATGGCATCGTCATCTACAGTAAAAAAGTACGAAGAGCCTTTGAGCGATTGAGAAAAAATAATCTCAAATTGCCCCCGGAAAAATGGTAATTCCTCCGAAAAGGAACGGTTTACCTGGGTCACATATGCTCTAAAAAAGGAGCCTTACTAGACCCCAGAAAAACGGAGTGCGTTCAAAACTTCCCAGCGCCCCATCTAGATAGGCAAATGCAGTTTTTCCTGGGCCTTGTCAATTACAAAAAATTCAAGACTAATTCCCCCAAATTAGTCCGTCCCTTAGCAAATTTACTACGAAAAGGCATTAAATTTCCCGGGACATCCAAATGCGAAGACGTTTTTAAGGCAATTAAGTCCTCTCTAGTCCCCCCTCCACTACTCATACCCAGATTTCAGCTAACCGCTCAATTTCACAACGGGCGCCAGTACTGAGGCCCTCAGGACAGCCTCCTCTCAAGGAGACTTCCATGTTTTTTAAGGGGTCGCAAATTCAATGTGTTGACCGACCATATACCCCTCAAAGGCGTCTTTAAGGACCCCACGGCACGTCTCGTCTGATCTCAAACAAAAAACAATCATAGTACGAAACAGGAAATTAGTTACGATCCACAACAAACGTTTAAAGCCGTTTTATGAAGATAAAAGGTCACTTTAGACGATCAACTGACGGCCTGCTCAATGAATACCCAAGCACGTTTTATTTCGTAAAACGCCGTGTTGGACGATAGTCATGGGCAGATCCTTAATCTATAACCAACAATGTTGCTAGGGTACCCCATAAAAATGTACCTCGTTACTGATCCATATGATCCGATCCAGGAACTCCAAACTAATCTCTTGTTCTCGTTACCGTAAGATGCAAATGACCCTGCCGCATAATTGCATAATTTTTCCCATATAAAAAATAGTGCTCCATTCAAGTACTAGGTACGGCCACCCGCCCTACCCTCCTTCATCCCCTCATTCCTTCGAGTACGAGAATCGCTCTACTACGTAGCGATTCTCTTGCTCCAGGGGGGAAGGAATGTTATGTAAAAAAAAATCCTAGAAGGGAAAATTTATTAAATTATCCAAAAAATATAAATTTTCCATAAGTTCCACATTTAAATTTTAACGGAAACGGCCCAGACAAAATTTGAACCACCCCAAGATAATTTTCATTGAAAAACTTCGCTGATATTTCCCACATTTGAAAAACATTAAAAACCAAAGCAAAGCGAAAAATGCGCCGGTATCCGTATGGGAATCGGGTTATCAAACCTTCTAAGGGGCTAGTTTTTTCTTCTTTCATATATCTAAAGGCATAGACACCCACGGGGGGAACGTAACCTGACCCACCCGAAGATAACCTAGCGCAACTTGCCGCGTGAGAAGCGCACGGTAAGCGAATTGCGCAGGTGGAACTAAAAGTTCAAGGGCGCGTTCCCCAGAGGTGGACAATTTTCCTGGCCACCACCGGCGGGTGGAGATTTTAATTTGTGGAGTGTTGTCATAACCGCGGACACCGGCGGGTGGAAATTAAAAAAATAGAGTGTTGTCATAACCGCGGACACCGGCGGGTGGAAATTAAAAAAATAGAGTGTTGTTATAACCGCGGACACCGGCGGGTGGAAATTAAAAAAATAGAGTGTTGTTATAACCGCGGACACCGGCGGGTGGAAATTAAAAAAATGGAGTGTTGTTATGACCGCGGACACCGGCGGGTGGACATTTAAAAAAGAGAGTGTTGTTATAACCGCGGACACCAGCGGGTGTATCTATTTTAAAAAGGAGATTCTCGGTTCTCGGCGGCGGGTCGTCGGTTCGATAAAAATAAATTTATATACATAAGTATAAATAAAAAAATAAAAAGTGTGTGAAAGTTTAATTTTCTTTAATAATTAAGTTTTTTGGGTATTAATCGTTTTTTTGGTATCACTACTACGATATTAGTTTTTTGTTTATATTATTGTGCAAAACATTTGTAAGTTTATATATACCTAAATATAAACAAAAATTCCAACTTACTCCCAAAAACAGTGTTAATAGTTAATAGAGCTAAAAACTAATAATAAAAAACAAAAAAAATAAATAAACTCAACTCGTGTTTGTTTTTAATATACATGTGAGATAGTCATGATATACGACTATTAGTTATATATAACGAAAGCTAACAATTAAAAACATAACACGTGTGCGAGGTAAATTTAAGAACATCAGCCTCATAAACGTTCACGCACCTACAGAAGAGTCCCCGGATGATGATAAAGAAGAATTCTTCGAATTAGTTGAACGGGAACTTAATGCCTGCCCCAGGTATGATGTAAAAATCATACTGGGAGATCTGAACGCCAAAGTAGAGCGGGAGCCCATATACAGGCAATATGTCGGCAACCACAGCTTGCATGAAAACACTAATGACAATGGACAGCGAGTTGTAGAGATGGCAGCAAGTAAGAACTTGGTCGTTGCAAGTACTAGATTTGCGCGTAAAGATATCCATAAAGCCACCTGGGTATCTCCTGATGGAGCCACTCGCAACCAAATAGATCATGTGTTGATAGACCGCCGCCACCTTTCGGGTCTGATGACGGTACGAACGTACCGAGGTGCCAACTTCGACTCGGATCACTATCTTGTTAGTATGGTGCTCCGAGAGCGCATTACAACGCTGAAAAGCTTTGTATCCGCTGATCAGGCTCGAATCAACACAGCTGCACTACGCAATGAAATGGCCAGAAACAGCTACGGTCATGCATTAGAACTCGCCCTAAGTCCTGGGGATGAGATGCCGGGCGTCGAAGAGAACTGGACCCGCCTTAAAAATACTGTCATTAGTACTGCTGATTCCATCTTAGGCAGAAGTCGTAAAGATCGGAACGACTGGTTCGATAATGAATGCAAGCTGGCAACTGAACGTAAGAATGCTGCGTACCGAGCCATGCAGCAGTCTCAGAGAACACGGGCACGCGAAGAGAACTATAAAGAGCTCAGAAAAAAAGAAAAGAGAATTCACAGACGGAAAAAGGAAGCCTGGGAAAAAAATCTCGTCTGTGAGCTAGAACAGTACAGAGAACGACGGCCGCACCAGGCGCGGGAGTTCTACCAAAGAGTCCGCAGTATGACGCAATTCACACCACGTTGCACATACTGCAAGGACAAAGAAGGTAATCTGATCACCGATCCTAAAGGCATTTTGGGGCGATGGGAAGAGCACTTTCATGAATTGCTAAATGGCGAGCTAACTGAGGATTCGGAGGCTCCACCAATATCTGATGACAATGCTATGCTGCCGCCACCAAGCATAGAAGAAGTTAGCAGAGCCATCAGCCGGCTCAAAAACAACAAGGCCTCGGGTGCAGACGGCATCGCAGCGGAGCTGGTTAAATATGGAGGGCCTACATTACACCAAGCGATTCATGAATTAATTGTGCAAGTATGGGAGCAGGAAGTGATGCCAGAAGACTGGAGAAAAGGCATCCTCTGTCCGGTACACAAAAAAGGAGATATCACAGCGTGCACTAATTATCGCGGTATAACGTTGTTGAGTACCGTGTATAAGATATTCTCCGCTATCCTACAAAACAGGATGGCCCCATACGCCAGACACATCATAGGCCATTACCAGTGTGGCTTCAGCCCAGGCAAATCAACGACTGATCAGATTTTCACCTTGAGGCAGGCTATGGAAAAATGTCTAGAGTTTCAAAACTCAATTCAACACCTCTTCATAGACTTTAAAGCCGCCTATGATAGCATAGCCAGGGTAGAACTCTATAAAGCCATGAGAGAATTCGGCATCCCAAACAAACTGACAAGACTATGTAGGTTGACCATTATCAATGTGTCAAGCCAAGTAAAGGTATCCGGAACACTGTCCAGACCAATCAACATCTATAATGGACTCCGACAAGGGGACGGTCTGGCCTGCCTCCTTTTCAACCTGGCGTTGGAGAAAGTGATCCGAGATTCGGGCGTGACATCAAGGGGTACAATCCTCCACAAGTCCACCAAATTACTGGCTTACGCAGGCGACATTGACATCATTGGAAGAACAACAACAGCTGTACAAGAAGCTTTCACTCAGATTGAGCAAGCGGCAGGAAATCTGGGACTGCACATTAACGAAAGCAAAACAAAGTACATGGTGGCCTCGTCTGGAAGAACACCTAACATTGGTCGCACAATCAAGGTAGCGGAACACGAGTTTGACGTGGTAAAATCATTTACCTACCTTGGGTCAATAGTAGCAGCCGACAATAGCATGGAACCAGAAATACGCGCACGACTGCTAAAAGCCAACAAAGCCTACTATAGTCTGTCAAGGCTCTTCAAATCCAAATATCTAACCATAACGTCTAAACTTTTACTATATAAGACGATGGTCTTACCCGTTCTCACATATGCATCCGAAACGTGGGTGCTTAGCAAAAAGCACTCAAACCTCTTGGGCGTGTTTGAGAGGAAAATACTTCGGAGGATTGTTGGCCCCGTATGTGAGGAAGGACGATTCCGGAGACTCTACAATGACGAGATCTACGAGCGCTATCGCGACATAGATGTTGTGAAGAAAATAAAGCTCGGTAGGCTCCGGTGGGCAGGTCATCTAGCTCGTATGAGTGAAGATGAGCCTGCTCGTAAAGTTCTCTGCGGTAAGACCTATGGAGTGCGACAGCGAGGGAGGCCCAACCTTCGCTGGAAGGATGGCGTGGACCAGGACGCTCAGAGTTTAGGGATGCCAAACTGGATGACATCGGCTCAGAATCGGGACCGGTGGAGAGAACAGTTGCGCGAGGCCAGGACCGGATCCCGGTTGTAGAGCCGTTAAAGAAAAAGAAGAAGGATATAGAGTATGGGTTCCATCGCGGAAAAGGGTTATCTGCAGTCACGATGTTATATTTAAACAAGAGGTTTTGTGCAATATAAAACCCAGTATAATAACGGTTGAAGATACTGAAGAAGTAATCGATAATGTAAGTGAAAACTCTTTTAGTAGCAAAGTAGTTAATAAAAACGAAAACATAATGTTACGTTTTTACGGCTTAAGGGATTCGTAGGATTAATTAAGGAATACACTTTTTAATTATCCAAACAAAACTTATTTATTACAAACCAAACACAATTTAAAAATAAACACAATTCTTAGAGTTCACTATAATCACTAGCAAATTTAATATTTCGCACTATTCAATTCTAATTATCGCTTTTTATTTCACTACTTTTCACTGTTCTCACTTTAAAACACTTGTATCGCCTTTATAATCAAAACTGACTCGATAGCGGCTGCCAGGCGCTTTTATATAGGCAGCTCCACCTTTGTCTACTTTCTGGAACTTTCGTTTTCTGGTTCCTTGTGGTATGTTCTTTTATTTCCTTAAGATTCGACCAGCTTGAAGTTGTCTTCGCTTATCGCTCGTTAGTTTAGTACATAAATTCTTAATTCAGACAACAACCGAAAATCGTTGATTCATCCTCTCGACAAACAGATGGCGCATAATCATCACATTGCCCCCTTCTTAGGACTGTTTGTCCCGAACAGTTGTCCATCCTGGATCCGGCTGATGATATGGGCACAGCCTGTCTATGTGCACAATCTTCTTCTTTGCTTTGGGTCCTTGTTGAATCCTGTAGACCACATCGTTGATCCGTGTTAGGATTTTATAGGGCCCTCCCACTGACGCTGAAGTTTCGGAGACTTGCCTTTCCGTCTTCGAGGGTTGAACAGCCAAACGAGGTCACCTTTCTGGAATCCGCTACAGTTTGCTCGGAGGTCGTACCTTGTTTTCATCCTGTCACTGGCTATCTTGAGATTCCTCCTTGTGAGCTGGTGGATATCTGCAAGTCTATCACGAAGTTCACCTGTATAACCGCCAGTAGATTCGTTGCTTTCCACAGGTGTCCCAAATTTCAGGTCGCTTGGCAGCCGGATTTGTGTTCCAAAAATCACACTAGAAGGGGTTTGTCCTGTGGAATTATGAACTGCTGTCCGATATGCCATTAGAAAAATAGGGATATAACTGTCCCAGTCGCGCTGATGCTCGCTAACGACTTTCCTTAAGTGCTCTAGCATTGTCCTGTTGAATCGTTCTACCATTCCATCGGATTGGGGATGAAGGGGCGTCGTCCTGGTCTTCTTCATTCCGAGTATCTTACATACTTCTTGAAAAACTTGAGATTCGAAATTTCTCCCTTGGTCAGAATGAAGCTCATGAGGAACACCAAATCTGCAGACCCAATTGTTCACTAATTCCTCTGCAACAAAGATTGCTTCCTGATTTGGAATGGCATATGCTTCGGGCCACTTACTGAAGTAGTCCATAACCACAAAAATGTAACGATTCCCTCGGTCTGATGCTGGAAAAGGTCCCGCCACATCGATTCTTTCAAACGGGGCTCCTACGTTGTATTGCTGCATTTCTCCTTTTGTTTTTACTCGAGGGCCTTTGCTGCTGGCACAAATTGTGCATTTACGGCACCAGTCTGTAACATCGTCCCGCATGTGAAGCCAATAGAAACTATCTCTTATTTTTGCCAAAGTTTTATTGACTCCCAGATGTCCTCCTGATGCGCCATTATGACACTCCTCGAGAATATCTCTTATTCTACTGCGAGGGACTAACACTTGCATTCGGTGAGAGGTACCGTCAGCGGTTTCCCATTTGCGCTTTAACACTCCTCGCTCGATGTGCAATGAATCCCATTGGGCCCAATAGCTCTTCAGGGTTTCGCTTCTCTCTGCAATATCCTTCCATTCAGGCTTCTCCTCGTATTCCTTCCATGCCAGAATCGAAGAAATATCTGGGTCGTCGCGTTGGGCGTCTCGGAGTCCCTGGTCGTCCCATCCTGTCGTTGGCTCAACGGTCGTCCTTTGACACTTTTCCTCAATACGCCCACAATGTTTGCAATCTTTTACGCATGGTCGCCGGGAGAGTGCATCTGCATTTCCATGGTCTCCTCCTTTCCTGTGGCCTATATTAAAGTCGTAGGACTGAAGTCTCTCGATCCATCTTGCCACTTGTCCTTCAGGATTTTTAAATTGCATCAGCCATTTTAATGCTGCATGATCCGTTCGAAGGATGAAGTTTTGCCCATAGAGATACTTGTGGAAGTGCTTAGTTGAGTCCACGATTACCAACAGTTCTCTCCTTGTGACGCAGTAATTCCGCTCCGATTTTGACAGCGCTCTACTGAAGTAAGCTATGACCTTTTCCTGCCCTTCGAAGTTTTGTGATAGCACTGCACCAATTCCGACATTACTCGCATCTGTGTCCAATATGAATTTTTCCCCTGGCTTCGGATATGTAAGTATTGGTGCTTGGCAAAGTCCTTGCTTTAGTGTCTTGAAACTTTCCTCGCATTTTTCTGTCCAGATAAATGGTCTTCCTTTTTCTGTCAGTTTATGTAATTCCTTAGCTATGTCGGCAAAGTTCCTGACAAAACGTCTATAATAGGTGGCAAGTCCCAAGAAGCTTCGAAGTTCATGTTTATCCTTCGGTGTGGGCAAATTCTTAACTGCTGCTATTTTCTCCTGATCTGTTTGAACTCCATTGGATGAAACCACATGTCCGAGATAATTGACTTGGTCACTGAACAGCACGCACTTTTTAGGGTTGAGTTTCAGTTGGGCAGTTCTCAACTTTTGGAAAACCTCTCGTAAATTCCCCAGATGTTCCTCGAAACTTTTTCCAACGACGATGATATCGTCCAAATAAACCAGACAAGTCTTCCATGTCAGTCCTCGCAAAACGCATTCCATCAGTCGTTCGAATGTTGCTGGAGCATTACACAGTCCAAACGGCATAACTGTAAACTGCCACAAGCCGTTTCCTACAGAGAAGGCTGTCTTTTCGCGGTCCTCTGGGTGAATTTCGACTTGCCAATAGCCGCTCTTAAGGTCCAGGGTAGAAAACCATTGAGCTCCAGAGAGAGTATCCAGAGTGTCATCGATACGAGGTAATGGGTAGCTATCCTTTTTAGTGATGTCATTTAACCGTCGATAATCCACGCAAAACCTTGTCCTTTTTTCTGACTAGCACCACGGGAGACATCCAAGGGCTTTTCGACTCCTCTATAAGGCCTTGTCTTCTCATGTCCTCAATCATATTGGCTGCTTCTTCCCGCTTGGCTAGTGGTAGTCTTCTCGGCGGTTGCTTGATTGGCTGGGCATCTCTGGTGTCGATCCTATGTTGGACGATGTTCGTTTTTCCAAAATCATCATCTCTCATGGCGAAGATATCACTAAAATCCTCCACTAATGTTCTTGTCTGGAGATACTGGTTTTGTTCAAGACAACTACTTGAGAGCACTGTGTTTACCAATTTCGTGGCCTTTGGCTTTGGTTTTGCCACCGGTTCCGTGTGAGCGCACTCCACTAATGTAATCTGTTCTGCCGGTTCTCCTTTCCCCAAAACCGTATCCTTCTTCAATCGTATTTCGCGCTCGTTGGTATTTAGCACTCTCATGAACACCTCCCTTTTGTCATCGATGCTCACCAGACATTTTCCAATTGCTATATTTTTGCTTTGTTCCGTTTTTTCTGGTTCTATAAGGTAAAATCGGTAGCTCCCGGGATCACCATCGACTATCGCTCGTACCAATTTCTCAGCACACGGAGGAAGCACGGTATCTTCACGAGCGACGACTTTAAGCTGCGAATAACAAGTGGATCCTGTGGCCATTGGAATCTCCTTGTTGTCATATCTCAGTATTTCCTCCCCAATGTCCAGTAGAATTTTATGTGCTTTCATAAAGTCCAGTCCTAGAATACACTCGTCTGTTATATCTGCTACCAGGAACGAATGCGAAAAACCAATGTCTGCGAGAACCACATCCAACATAATTTCTCCGTGTAATCGTACTGGCTCTCCTGTTGCAGTTTTCAGTCTGTATTGGCGTGCGTCTTTCAGCCATTTATTACCGACCATGTCAGCGCGGATAACAGATTTTGAAGCACCAGTATCTACAGTTATTGTGCATTTTTCGGCTCCAATCTTTCCATCGATGACAAGGCTGTTGCCACTACGCTGCAGTTGTTTGATAGTGGTGATGATGACACCGGGGGCTTCGATTTCCCCGACTGACTCCCGCCCCATGGAGTCAGTCTTTATTCGTTTCCCTGCTGCTGTCTGCGGAGAGACATGGACTCATTGTTTGCGGCCTCCCTCTGGTCACATTTCTGTCGTTGTCCGCATTTTTCACAAGTTCCGCCACTCCTACTCTCGGGAGACTCTGCTCTCCTTCGCTTTCTGCAATTCCTTTGCAAATGACCCGGTTCACTACAGTTCCAGCATCGGAGTCGACCGCGTACTTCCGTTGCATTCATTCTGTTACAAATATCCTCTGTTGTGTGGATCTCTCTGAGGAGGACTGCACTTCTTGATGCTTGCCTCGCTGCCTCGTATGCCAGAGCATATGCCAAAACTTCTGCGGTATTCTTCTTTCCGGCCAATCTGGCTGCCTGTTGTAGATCCCGGTCAGCAAAAGAGTTAAGGAAAGCCTCTCTTGCTACTTCGTTGATGTAATCTTGGCCGAAGCTAGGATAAGCCAGATGCACTAACCTCTCGATATCGGCGCATAGTTGTTGTAAAGTTTCTCCTGGCTTTTGAAGTCGATTGCGAAGTTGAAGTCGATAAACCTCTTGCATGTGCTGATCACCGTAACGCATTTCCAGCGCTTGAACTAAGAACCCGTAGCTGGTGCGATGTTCTGCTGGTATTGACTGCAATATTTCTGCTGCTGTGCCCCTTAGTGACAACGTTAAGGCCGTTGCTTTTTCCTCCTCAGTCCAGAAATTGCCTGCTGCTGCCGCTTCGAATTGAAGCTTATAAGTAGGCCATGGGCTTTGCCCGTCGAAAGTTGGAGGCTGTAGTTTCCTAACTCCGATGACTTCATGAGATGCCGTCGCTGGGTGGTGAATCTTTACTCTTTCTAGATCGGCTCTGACGGTTTCTAGTTCAATTTCGAGTTTTTCTAGATCATTCCTTACGTTTGCCTTGATGGAAGATTCGAGATTTTCCAGATCATTCCTTACATTTTCTTTCATGTTATCTAGCTTGTTGTCGGCAGAAAGGGAGAATGATTCGATTTTCTGCTCCAGCTGGTTCTTCTGCTCTTCCATAGACTCTTTGAGTTCTGCTAACGAGCGTTCAAGAGCTACTGCTAACAGTTTCTGTCCATCTTTTAACGCCAACACTTCCGACTTGATCTCTGTTGTCGAACGTTATTGCGCTTCCTTCATCTCTGCTGAAGACCGTTCTTGCGCTTCTTTCATCTCGGCTGTCACTTCCTTAATCTCTGCTGATGCACGTTCTTGCGCTCCCTTCATCTCTGCTGAAGACCGTTCTTGCGCTTCTTTTATCACCATCAATGTCTTAAGAAGTTCTGCCATACTCACTGTCGCCTCTTCTGGCTCTGCTTCTACCTCGCCTTCAAACATGTAGGTTTCAGGATCTTTCCCCTCGTTCACCATAGCTTCTCGAAGCAGGGCGGTTAGGGAACTTTTAGCCCCCACCGTTGACAACGAGCGTTTACTTAATTCTTTTTTTAACTCTACAGTGCGCAAATCCACTAGCTTTCGACCCATTTTATTAATAAGTCCTTATTTCTCACGCACAAAATTTAAATTCCAATCACAATTATTGTTCAAGTTCACTTATTTCACTTATCTCTTAATTAATCCCACTTCTGACACCAATTGTTACGTTTTTACGGCTTAACGGATTCGTAGGATTAATTAAGGAATACACTTTTTAATTATCCAAACAAAACTTATTTATTACAAACCAAACACAATTTAAAAATAAATACAATTCTTAGAGTTCACTATAATCACTAGCAAATTTAATATTTCGCACTATTCAATTCTAATTATCGCTTTTTATTTCACTACTTTTCACTGTTCTCACTTTAAAACACTTGTATCGCCTTTATAATCAAAACTGACTCGATAGCGGCTGCCAGGCGCTTTTATATAGGCAGCTCCACCTTTGTCTACTTTCTGGAACTTTCGTTTTCTGGTTCCTTGTGGTATGTTCTTTTATTTCCTTAAGATTCGACCAGCTTGAAGTTGTCTTCGCTTATCGCTCGTTAGTTTAGTACATAAATTCTTAATTCAGACAACAACCGAAAATTGTTGATTCATCCTCTCGACAAACAGATGGCGCATAATCATCACAATAACATCTGAAAATTTGAATGTAAACAAAGAGCTTTCAACAACTAATCATGAAGCTGATATCCCCGATACAATGATTAATACTGAAAGAAAAAGTAATCGTGAAAGACAAAAACCAAACTGGATGAACACTGGAGAGTTTGTGATGTTATCAAAAATGACAGAAAAATGCCAAAATGGAGAACCAAAGTCATATTATGAAGCAATACAGTCACCCCAAAGTAAACAATGGCTTACAGCAATGAATGAAGAGCTCACATCGCTAAAAACAAATGATACATGGGAGCTTGTGGAACGAACAGCTCGAGCTAAAGTACTTCAAAACCGTTGGGTTTTGCGAATAAAAATTTGTCCTGAAGGTAATACTCGATTCAAAGCTCGATTGGTGGCGAAAGGCTACGCACAACAGGAAGGGATAGACTATGATGAAACCTTCAGTCCAGTGGCAAGATATGATACTGTTAGAACATTACTTGCAGTTGCAGCGAGAAAACGGATGAAATTAAAGCAATTTGATGTAAAGACCGCATTCTTATATGGCACACTTGCGGAGGAAGTATATCTTGAACAACCAGAGGGGTTTGAGGACGGTACCAATCGTATATGCCGACTAAAAAAGAGTTTATATGGATTGAGACAAGCTCCACGATGCTGGAACAAACGATTTATGGAATTTATGAGGAAATCTGGCTTAGAAGTAAGCACAGCCGATCCATGTCTTTTTTATCGAAATTCTCTCTACGTGGTGATCTATGTAGATGACGGCTTGATAGCAGGAGATAACTATGAAGAAATTGACAATCTCTTGACACAATTGAGAAATGAATTTGAGATTACAATAGGATCGCTTGAAAATTTTCTAGGCATGCGAATTAAATGTGAAAATGATGGATCCATAAGAATAGATCAAGAGAATTATTGCAATAAAATCTTAGAACGCTTTCGTATGACAGAAGCAAATCCAGTATCCACTCCAATCAGCAGAGAAGAATATGTAAGCAACAATATCAAAGAGCAAGTTCCTTATCGTGAAGCTGTGGGAAGCCTTATGTATTTGATGACAGCAACTCGTCCAGACATTGCCTTTAGTGTAATAGGGTTGATACACGGGCACCAACGAATGTTCATTGAAAGAGGAATGATCATTCGTCTTCGTGTATCACATGCAATGAAGTTCTAATGAACATTAATATCTTCATTCGTTTCTTTTCTGAATGAAGCAAATAGAACTTCATTCGCCTTCAATGAAGTTGGAAACTGGAAATTTTCCATTATTTAAAGTGTTTAGAAGTTAAAAAATTTGTCTGTGCTATGTACCCTTGGTATAAAAAGAAGAAGAGGAAGAATATTTTGACGTTTTCAAAACGTTTTTGAAAGTTCGTGGTTCACGGTGGCCGTTGGTTTTTTATAACCATATTTTTAACGGTGCATGCGAATTTTATAATGAGTGCCACAAAAATAAGGTCATGGCGGAACGAGGAACATCATGAGCAAGTTAACAATTGGTAAAATGCTGGCCACGTCCATTTTGACAACTGTTGTCATTCACTGTATCTTCATTACTGTTGTCTCGTGTATCAGCATGTAAACGAATGATCATTCAAATGGATGAAGCTGGAAGAATGATCATTCGTTTGTGCCCGTGTATCAACCCTATAAGTAAGGCTGCTCGAGTAATGGATAAACCTAAAGAAGCAGACTGGAATAATGTGAAGCGCATCTTCAGGTATCTACGAAGAACCAGCAATTACTGCATCAGGTATCAGGCGAATGGTGAACAACTAAAAGTATTTAGTGATGCTGACTATGGAGGAGATGTTTTAACTAGACGATCAACAACTGGCATTGTAGCAATGCTATCTGGTGGCGCAATATCCTGGACTAGTCAACTACAAAAAACAGTCGCGCTCTCTACTACAGAGTCGGAAATTGTTGCAGCAAGTGAAGGAGCGAAAGAATTGGTGTGGTAACGCCTCTTGTCGGAGTTAATGGGAAACAATAATCTGACACCAACTCTATACATAGACAATGCAAGTGCAGTTAAACTAGCAAAGAATCCAGAGTACCATAAAAGGTCAAAACATATTGAAATTCGACACTTTTATGTTCGAGAAAGTTTTTTAAATGGAAGTATTGGACTCGAACACATCGATGGAGACAAACAACTTGCTGATCTTCTGACTAAGCCTCTAGAGCGAGCTCGTTTTGAAATGCTTCGCGAACAAATTGGAATAAAAGGCAACATATAGTTTTTTTGGAGGAAGTGTTAAAGAAAAACACTATATTATATGTTATTAGCGTAAGAAATGTAATAAAGCTTTTTGTAAGAAGAAGATTCCTTCTTCCTTGCCCTAGTCAAGAAGAGTGACTTTTATATTTTTCTTTTATCTGTATAAATAAATATTATTTGAAGTGTTAAGTGCCGGGTATTTATTTATTTATTTAAAAAACTCAAACAAAAGTGTTTTTTTCTTATTTTTAATAAACGCGAATTTGTTTAAGTAAGTTTTTTTGTTTATAGTTTTTATCACTACCTGCCTACGTTATCACATACATCTCCCCCATTAACCTATTACACCAGGACTAGGCTCGACTTCTTCGAATCACGGATGAAGTAAACTTTTTGCCGCCTTTCTACATGAGTGTAAGTAACCCTAATATAAGAGGTCCGGCGAAGGTCACAACACAAACTGTGACTAGTACATAAGGCCAAAACCACAACCAAGTAGTTGATTGATTTAGGAATTTAAGCTTACTTAGCAATTAAGTTTACATTGCTATTCAGTTATTTAATTTTAAGTATATAATTTAAATGTATGTATAAGTATATACATAAGCCAGAACGGAAACCTTGCAGGCGTCTGAATTAGGAATTTAAGTTTACCTAACAAGAAAGTCATGTACCCATTGTTATTAGGTAATTAATGTTAAGTCTCTATATAAAGGTATACTATAAGTCGATATAAGTCTATTATTATAAGCCTATTATACAATTAAAATTGTATAGGCGAGTGTAGCCGCGTTGACTAGGTAGCATGTAATTTTGTAAAATTTTACCACTTTTTAACAGCCAAGAAGGCACTGAGACTGTAGTAGCACTAATGAGCAAGTACAAAACTTAGCTAAGATTATTGTTTTAGTAGACTTGAACCCAATTTGAAATGAGGATCCAGATCCTATTAAAATAGTAAGCCGACAGTAAAGCCCAGACATACTTTGTAGTCGGCCACAATATTAATTAATTTGTAAGAACTCTGTTAAATTAGAAGAAGCTCAATAAATAATTTTTTTAAAAACTAAAAAAAACCTGACAAATCCACAGCGAAGTTCGATAAAAATGAGTTTTTTTTGGTCTACAGCACCACCTACATGACTATAAACCAATAAAATGAGCAGCATATAAAATATGCATATAAACAAATAAATACTTTATATTATTTCCGCGAAATTTTTTAATGATTTATAAAGCCGCCGAAGACCCATAAAAATCAAGAAAATTATATTTTTTCACTTTTAATTAAGTAAATGTTTATGTTCATCTGAGTATCATTATTAAATAATATAATTTAGTGATAGAATCAAAACACCGAAGTAAAAAAAAATTGTTTTTCACCATTGTGCGGCCGGGGATTGAACTTGGTTCCTTATCTCTAGGCTACCGAGTCACCATCAGGAATGTCAAAAATTCATTTGACAACAAATTGCGAAGTAAACTCCTTAATGCAACCTCTGGTAGCAAGAACTTCTGGTCCTTGGTAAGCTCCATCAAGAAGAATTTCACTTCATCCACAACTCCTTCATTCATCCACGATGAGAAGGTGATAACAGACAGAAAATCCAAGGCCGATTTATTAGCATCTCTGTTTGCTGCCAATTCTTCTTTACCCCAAACTGATATGCTACCCCCAGTTCTCGGGCACAGCGCTCATTTAATGCCCAGGGTTTTCTTCAGAACTCGCGAGGTGTACAGGTGCCTCAAGGAGCTCGATGTCAATAAATGCACTGGACCCGATAATATACCCCCTGTCGCCTTAAAACAATGCGCATCACCTTTGGCTAAACCTCTGCGCAAACTTTTTGCTCTATCATACTCCTCCGGAGTTTACCCAGACTCCTGGAAACTTGCCCATGTCCAGCCAATACCGAAAAAAGGTAACTCCAGCCTTCCCTCCAACTACCGTCCAATAGCAATTACTTCTATTCTCTCCAAAACCATGGAGACGATAATTAACAAAAAGCTAATGGGATACCTAGAATCCAACCAACTTATCAACGACAAACAATACGGCTTTCGACAAAAAAGATCCACTGGTGATCTTTTAGTTTGCCTTACAGAACACCTCAACCGAAGTTTGCATGGATCTGGTGAATCTAGTTTGGTTGCTTTAGATATCTCCAAGGCTTTTGATAGAGTATGGCACTCAGCCTTGTTAGCTAAACTCAAAGCTATTGGAATTGACTCGCTTCTGTATAAGTGGGTTGAAAGTTTCCTTTCAGGCCGTTCAATTAAGGTAGTATTGGATGGCGTCAAATCTGAATCTCACCCCATTTCTGCGGGGGTCCCCCAGGGTTCAATTTTATCACCGGCCCTATTTCTCATCTTTATAAATGACCTACTTTCAATCCCCTCCAACCCACTTCTCAGCTTCGCTGACGACGGTACATTACGTTACTCGTACAGCTACGATACAAGACAGACTCATGCCAGATCCTGTCTTGATGATCGGGAAATTATGTCCATCTCTGTTAATAACGACATTGAACTCATTCTAGGGTGGGGAAAGAACAATCGTGTTGATTTCAACCCCGACAAAACCAAGCACTGTCTTATTTCAAAGAAAAAGATCAACACCTCTCCATCCTTGAAAGTGGATGACGTGGTACTAAAGGCCGACCCATCCCTACATATCCTAGATGTGACATTAGCCAAAGACTTGCGATGGAATGACCACATATTCCAAATCGCAAAACAAGGATCCCAGTGCTTGGGATTTCTTAAGAGGTGCAAGTTCCTCCTCCAGCATCGGCCCGTGCTGTTATTTATAAATCCTACATTCGGCCTCTTCTCGAATACAACTCCCTCGTTTGGGGCGGCGCTCCAACAACCACCTTAGCATGGTTAGATAAGGTCCAAAAAAGGGCCCTTAAGTTAATTAATGACGATACCGCTTGCTCCACCATCGACCCCTTGAGCCACCGTAGGAATGTAGCAGCACTGAACAAATTTTATCGCTACTATCATAGTGACTGTTCCTCCGAGCTAAACGCTCTCCTGCCTCCACTGCAATCCTATACCCGCAACACCAGATTAGCCCACTCGTCTCACTCCCTCCACCTGCAACTCCCCCTTTCACGCACTCAACAAGATATGAATTCGTTTGTAAATAGAACAACTCGACTGTGGAATAATCTCTCGCAGTCAGTTTTTCCGAGCTCCTACAACATCCAAGAGTTCAAACGCAGGGTTCATCACCACCTTCTTCAATACCCCCCCGTACCTTTATAATCCTTACCCTATTCCCCCTCCCTCCCTCCCGTACTAAGCTTACTGCTAGACATTGCACCATGACGTGACAAATGACATGACGGACTAGTAGTACAAAGGGTGACTCCTGAGCTTAGCACTGCCACATAAAAAAAAAATATGGACTTTGAGTGCGTCCCGTAATATACTGGGAGCACTGCGCCAGTACTACCAGTGGTAGTTTTGTCGTTCCGTTTTCACCAAACAGTGCTCTGTCGCAGTGCTCTGGGAACATTCATGACGTCATGAATATTCCCCTTTTTACTACTGGGACTACTGCTTTGAAAGAGGTAATGTGCTCCCAGTAGTTTCAACAGGTTTTGACAGATGTGTATTGTGGCTGTAAAAAAATTTAATCGTGAGCAGTAAAATATGGAGCCGGAGCCAGTATACTGTGCGCTCGTTCCGTATACAAAAATGTACTGCTTAGTTCAGTATAACTTTTTTAAACGGAACGTGCTTCGCAGTGCACTGGCATGACGTCGAAAATCACAGTGCTCCCAGTATATTACGGAACACACTCTTTATTAGAAATGTCTTTTTTGTTGTTAAATATACTTCCGGTTGAAATTTCCAGACCATTTTCTCAGTTTTAGGTCTTCTGACCAAGAGCTACAATTTGAGTTATGGCCAAAGTCTGTAGCGGCAGTACTTTCAGAGATGAAAGAAGGTCACAGACGGACAGAGCCCTGGTATAAGCTTTTTTTTTTGAAAAAGCTAAAATGACATTTGTCGGAGAACAAGTTCGGGCGTTTAAGGAGACAAAAATGTCTTTTTGATTACTGTCAAGTGACTTTTTCAAAAGTTTGGTTTTGGTACGTGACGGAAATCAAATTATAAATGGAAATAGGGAAAATAAATAAATTTGAGATTGATAAGTCACTCTTTGTATTACCATTCCGTTACGTCGTTTGTCTCGTCATGGTGCAATGTTTAGTAGCAAGCTTAGTACGGTGATGGCAGCTTCAGGGTTAAGAGGGTTCGGCGCTGAAGAAGGTGGCGATGAACCCTATGAGGGTTCGGCGCTGTAGAAGGTGGCGATGAACCCCGCTTTTGAACTCTTGGAGCTCGGTAGTATTGACTGCGAAAGATTGTTTCACAGTCGACTTGTTCTATTTAGAAAGGAATTGCTACCTTGTTGAGTGCGCGAAAATGCGCGTTACAAGTGGTGGTTGTGAGACGAATGGGCTAATCTGGTGTTGCAAGTATAAGATTGCTGTGGAGGCACTAAAAACCGACCAGTGAGTGACACTTGTTTTTTGAATGGTAAGTATTAAAAAATGTTCAAAAAAGAATTAGAGTGAAAAAAGATGAGCCTGAAGTTCCGAACGTCGATCGAACAATTTTAGAAAAAAGAATTTAAATTTTGAAACTGATGGTTGGACCTTAAAAAATAAGTAAATAATTGTTTTTTGATACGGGGAAGTCAGTGGAGGTCTTGAAAAATATCACCCCTAAATTATTAATCACGAATTATAAACCTACCCCTAACTCACACCCTAGAAATGAGTATTTTGGGAAAAAATAGTTTTGGGCTTTAGACCCCGCTGAATTTTTGTACACTTGTTAAGGGTGGTATTAGGAACTACCACAAAAAATTTCAAGTTCATAACATCCCCGGGTGGCACCCATATACCACCCCCTAGAAATGATTATTTTGGAAAAAATAGTTAGGGGCTTTAGACCCCGCTGCATTTTTGCATACTTATTAAGGGTGGTATTAGGAACTACCACAAAAAATTTCAAGTTCATAATATCCCCGGGTGGCACCCTTAAACCACCCCCTAGAAATAATTATTTTGAGAAAAATAGACGCTTTAGACTTCGCTGCATTTTTGCACACTTATTAAGGGTGGTATTAAGAACTACCACAAAAAATTTCAAGTTCATAACATCCCCAGGTGACATCTTTAAACCACCCCCTAGAAATGATTATTTTGGAAAAAATAGTCATAGGCCTGTGAGCGTGCTATAAAGGAGGTGGGTCACAGCCCATACAAAATTACCCCAGGCCCGGCGCAAAAGAAAAGTATCTCAGATTATCGGCTATAATAAGTATTGAATTTCGGTATAGTTGTTATATCCCGTAACTGTGGCTAAGGTGTTAATAATACTATTTTTTTTTATTCGGGCGAAATGACTAATTAACTCTGTATTTCTGTAACGCCACCACATAGCTTCATGAATAAGGTATCAGTGCACGCAGAATACTCCCACCTATCTAAAATTGTAAAAACGACGGTACCACAGTACCAACTTCCAGAGTTATGAGTCGTCAAAGTCAAAAAAAATTTTTTTTTAACAAAAATGTCACTTTCAACCACCTTTTTCTCCAAAATATTCATAGTCAACTAATGTTTTTTTCCCAGAATAAGAAAGCTTGGAGTTTTTCCTATGAATAATGTCGAGACAATTTTTATGCTACGGCCTTTACTTTCGAAGTTATAAGCAATTTTAATACTAAAATTGGCTCACATGAATTTTTTTGCAATAATTTTTTTATTTTTAATATTTTTTGTGTTTTTCAATACAAAATAATTAACATAAATAACCGACTTTAGTGCAATAATTCTGATTATTCATCAGTGTGAGAAACAGATGTCTCTATTTTTTCGAAATTTCGGAAATAAATATAAATTTGAGTGTTGAAGTTGAAGTAGAGCCAACTTTAACTGATGTTCTCAAATTTTGACTTGAGATGGAAATAGAGAATTAGACATTGGAATGAGCGGGACGAAACAAAATAAATCAACTCTCATTGTGCACGAGGCATAAGTGCTTAAATAATTAATAAAAATCTTTGCCGCCCAAAGATTTGTAGTTTGCAATCTCCACTAACTCCAAATTGCGGCTGTTCAACTTCGGCTCTAAGGCAGTTATTTTGTACGGTTGCGAAACAACGAAAGTCACCCAATTCATCACAGGGCGCCTACAAGTTTTCATCAACAGATGCCTGCGTCGTAGGCTGCATTCGGTATCGTCAAATGACCGTCAATCAACTGCGTCGGCTGCAAAATTGACTGATACATTTTGCAAAAGTGACTAGTTTTACAAGCAAGCGCTGCAAATTTGACGATTCCGAACATATGACTGCAATACCGAACGATTGAGTTGCGTCTACTGCCCTGCAAATGACGTTACCGAATGCAGCCGTATCCTAAAAATCCGCTGGCAAGATAGAATTTCAAACGAGGAACTATGGCGCCGTGCCGGCCCAGAAAGGATAGACGACCAAATTAGGCGAAGGAAATGGAATTGGGTTGGCCACACCTTGCAACGCGAAAACGAAAATCTAGCCAAACAGCCCCTTGACTGGAATCCGCAAGGATCCCGTCGAGTAGGAAGACCTAGAACAACGTGGAGGAGAACCCTTCTAGCAGAAGTCGCAACAACTGGGAGATCCTGGTCGGAGCTGAGAGCTGTCGCGCTAAACAGAGTCCGCTGGAGGGCAACTGTTTCCGCCCTATGGCCCATGAGGGATTAAAGGAGCTTAAAGAAGAGAAAGAAGAAAGATCCTAAAAAATCTAATAAATACATCACACAATTCTCATTTTTTCCTAATTTTTTGTTGAGACGAATACATAACATTAGAAATGTGTGTTGTGTTCTTATCGCGACGATTTTAGCAGCACTGATTTGGTTCTGAAAAGGACCATCGCTGTTTCTCGTTATTTTCTAATGATTGTTTGTGTTTATAATTTTTTTTGTTTCTATGAAATTTGTTTAAATTATTATTGTTAAATTATATATTATTCAGCTATACCCCATCACGACCTGCTGTCTTTGCTAAAAAAAATATTTTTTTAATCGCGTGAGAAATAGGCTCAACATATGTATCGGTTCGAGCTGTGACCGTCAAAAAGTGGTGGACTTTTCTGAAAGGATGAAAATTGCAGGAATGATAGTATTTGAAAAGACTATCTCCATTTCGAAAATCGGAGTAGAAAAAGTATGTATGTGTTATGTCTGCTCAAATTCAAGTTTATTTCTGACTTGCTCAAAATAATACAATGCATAGGGCTGTTTCACACGAGCCGACGGCCAACCAACAGAAATCGTATGAAAACGTCATTTGGGTGAAGAGGGTGAGAGAGGACGATGGGGAGGGAAGATTTTTCCGTTCTACTTTGGGCTGTTTCACACGAGCCGACGGCCAACCAACAGAAATCGTATGAAAACGTCATTTGTAGAGAAGAGGGTGAGAGAGGACGATGGGGAGGGAAGATTTTTCCATTCAACTTTCTCACACGATTTTCGATACGACTTTTTGACAGCTGTGTGGTTGTTGTTGTTTTTTATTCCTTTGGGAAAGAGAAAAGACAAAACAACAACAATAAGCTAAAGCGTTTTGACGTAGAGTTGGTTGGAAAAATTGGCCCGTGTGAAAGCCCATGCGACTTTTCGTCGAGTTTCAAAAGGGAATGGACGATAACAGCCGATTTCTGTTGGTACGCCGTCGGCTCGTGTGAAACAGCCCATAACAATCAAAATATTACAGGCTACTATTACTACGATTACATAGCCCCCTTTTAGACGGGCGGACACCGAACAGACAAAACGAACGAACGAACTGGGTGTATAGGGAAGAGGGTGAGAGAGGACGATGGGGAGGGCAGACAATTTTCATGGACACTTTCAGCGAACTGTGAACGGAGAATTTGACAGTTCCTGCGTTGTTGTTGTTGCTAGGATGAGAGGGCAAAAGCAAATTTCAAAAAGCAAGAACAGCAAGCCATGAAGTTTTTATAAAAGTAGCAACAAAACCCAATCATTTTTGGCATTTTGTCCGTTCGTTGGTGTCCGCCCGTGTAAATGCCCAGCCGACACTCCACCGGGCTTCAAAGGAGAATTTGCGATTACAGTTAAGTTTTGTCTGTTCGGTGTCCGCCCGTCTAAAAAGGGCCATACCGGACTGAGGACTTTTCTAGAACTTGAACTGACAGTTAAACATTACGTTTACATGATTTACTTGAGTTCCTGACTTGAAATTTCCTTGAAACTCAAGTTGCGTTTTCGGTTCATTACTTGACTTCAAAATGTCTTGAAATTTTCTTGAACTGACACTTGACCTTTCATATTATAACAGAAACTATCTTCAAATTATAATATAAATAACTTTAAAAATATTGCATCAAAAGCATACATTCACTACAGTTTTTATCTTCTTCTTGTTCCAAAGAAAAAATACACAAGCAAAATTTCAAGTATTCAAGTAGTGTTTACATGAGCTTTTTCAAGTCAATCAAACAAATTTTTGTGATTTACTTGACTCAAGTATACTTGAAGTCAGGACGAGTTTACATGCATATTTAGTTACTTGAAATCTACTTCAAGTATACTTCAAGTAAGCATGGGTCTGTTCAAGATTTCTGCTATAGCAGCTTTTAGCGGCTATTGTCATGCTTTTCCTGTTCAAAACAGCAAAAAAGCTGCTAACGAAGCTGCTATTTTTGTGTTCAAAATTCGAGAAAAGCTGCTAATGTAGCTGCTTTTTGTTGCTCGCAGTTTCGACTGCAAGCAAGAAAGCAGCTACGTAAATCATACATGTGTGTGTAAATGTCATTGGTCGTTTTGCCAAAATGACTGACTTGAGTTAGGTTTTGTTGACATGAATACATATTAAATAATAAATTTAGGGATTGCAACTGCACGGCCAAGCTTTTTTCTAATTGTAGGGAGAGGAATAGTTGACTGCAAGAAATACTCATACACATACATTAACACAAAGCTATGGTAGCAGCTTTTTTGCGTTCAAGATATCATAGCAGCTTTTTCTTGCTTTGCTGTAATTTGACAGTTTAAAAATTCTGCTACTAAAGCGGCTATAGCAGAAATCTTGAACAGACCCCATGTAAACGTAATGCATTAGTATATGACTAGGACTATGAGCGAGTTTACACGGGTGCATCTAATAATTAATTTGATGCCCACTGCATTAAGCCGAGTATGTGACAAAATCGAGGGGGACTAATCACTTGTCGCGCAGTGTGCATAATTTACCATAATGCCTTCACTATTTAATTGAGTTGCAATTATATCCCAAGCGTTTCTAATATTTTTCTGATCACTGCACAGTTCCTTAAACGTTCCGTAAACAGTAATTAAGGTAATTGTCTCTTCATGAGCCCATAATATTTCCGATGCTGAATGTGAAATTATTATAAAAAAAGAATAAATATTTTACATTCTTACCTTTATTAATTGTAACTTCATATTCTTCAATAGTTAATTTAATGCATTACTCGACTGATGTGATGAAAAAATATTTTTATCACATCAGTTGGTTTTGTATCAGTTGGAACCTGTCGCCATCTGTTGTTAAATAGGAACTGAATAGGTAAATCGAACAGCCATTTTCAGTGAAACTGAGGAAAATGTGAGGAATATCAGATAAAAGTGGCAAATCGAAAACAGCTAGTGTAACTACTACTGAGGATGATGGTAAAGTTTTTCTCATAGATACAATAGATATTGCCGACAAAAGTCACACTGGTGATTATCTTCTGACTCTGGCAGTCGACAGCATCAAAAAGTGTCAAGTTTTGGTTGCCATGTGCGTAGCTTTGTAACAGACAACGCTGACAATATGGCAAAGATGAGAAGACAATTGACGGAGTTTGAAGATAGTGAGATTGGCGATATTATAACCTATGGTTGCTCTGCTCATTTATTGAATTTATTTGCCAAAGACATTGAACAAGTGGACATTAAAAGTAAGGTAAAAACAGTTATAAAATACTTCAAGTATCATTATTTTCCAGGAGCAAAGTACAATGAAGCCGGTGGAAAAGCGCTTATACTACCTCAAGATGTGCGCTGGAATACATTAGCACAGTCTCCAGTCATTCTTCAGTAATTGGCATTGTCTTGCTAAAGTATGCAGTGAACACAGGTCTGTAATAGACTACAAATCGTAAAGAAATATTCAAGATGTTGAGCTAAAAGAAAATGTTGAGAATTATCTTAGAAAACTTAAAAAATATCAATTGCTCTTGATCTTGTACAGAAGGAAATGTGCGTCCTAAGTGATTGTACACCAGTGGCGGCTCCTGCCTCTAAAATTTGGTGGGGCTTGAGAAATGATTTTATAAAAAGGAATTTAACTCTATTCGTTGCTATCAAATTTAGGCCTATCCCACTAATTTTAAGAATATAAGCTCAACTTCTTTGGAAAACGAATAAAATAAAAGAATAAAATATTTAACAAAACAAAAAAAAATTCAACAAACCAGTAAAAGAAAAAAGGGAAATTATACTGTTTTATGTAAATAATCTGTCCGATGTTCTTTTTGCTGCGCGAACAATTCAATAGCTTTTCATTACAATTTGGAATCTCGGGAATATACATATTTATTACATTGATTATCTATAAGTAGATGCGTAATCATGGGACCTGCGAGGATGGCGGGTGTTGATGTTTGGCGGCGCTAGCGTCTGCTTTCTTTTTGCGGTTTGTTCTTTCGGTAAAACTTGCAAGATTTGGAAGCTTTGGTTTGGAGTTTCGATAATACATAATAAAAAAGCTGAGGGTTATGGATGATGTAAATAAAGTGTACATAAGAAGGTATTTTCTTGGAACATTAAAATGAAGTTGGCTGGGGCGCGGTGCCGTATACAAATTTGAGATATAGAATCTCATGATTTTTCAGTTTTCGGACTTTCTGATTTTATGCGACTTATTTGCATGTTAGCGAAAAGTTCATTTGCAACGCAAAGGAATGGGAGGGGGAGGGGTGTCGAAACACCGTTCTGAAACTATTTCTCTTCATGTTTTTGACGTGACAACGTCTATTAAAACGATGAACGCCGGCTACATGCATGAAAAATGATGACTCATTGTCCCGTTATGTCCCGTTATGTCCCGTTATCAGCCGAAGTAATTTTAAAAATTTGATCGTAGTAATCTTAAAAATTTGATTAAAATTGTCAATATTTAATTAGATTAAATTTGTCAAATTGTCAACAATAATCAAAGCAAGCCAAACACTCTGTCTCCTAACTGGGTGCCGGTGTATAAGAAAATAGTGAACATTACACTGACGAAAACTGTGAAATGCAAACGAAAACAGTTTCTTTGCGTTCCTGCTTGTGCTATTACCATTCACAAGTCGCAAGGTGGGACGTTTACTGTTATTGTATATAAATACTCCTCGGAGCAACCACAACAGTTGGTGTACGCGGCGCTGAGTCGGGTAACGAATATAGACGGCTTGCACATCATCACAGAAAAAAATGCGCCTTTTATCTTCAAACACGGACGGGATGGGAACGACTCACAGACTACTCGAGATGTCCGTAACGAATACATTCGACTCCGTGGACACGCCCTTCAAACAATCACTTCGAAAGCAGTGAAATTTTGTGATGACGGTAACAACGCTGGGCAAACTGTAGTGACAAACCTTAATGACAACCTGCGTTTGTCCCGTGATACCAAGATCGGATTATTTGGTATTGACTGAAACGTGGATGCGTGACAATTTTGATCCAGTTCCAATCAATAATTATGAATGTATAACCAGGCAGAATAATCGATCGGATTCTGATACAAACGCAGCTGGTGGAGTAGCAATCTATTGAAAATTAACATCAACATCCACGGCCAAAGTTCTACACGTTGAATTGTCGGACACAACTCGTCTCATCAGAAACACAGGCGAGGTCTGCTTGGCTGAAATTACATGCTTCACTGCTGCTACAACGTTTAAAATTGTACTTGGCGCAGTGTATATTCATCCTGGAGCAAGTGTCTCAAACATTAGTGTATTGCTGCACCAAGCACTCTTTCCGAACGTGCATAACAGGCAGTATGTGCATCCGATCATGCAAGTGGATACCAATGTACCAATTCTTTTTTGTGGCGACTTCAACACAAACGTGAAAAATGATGATACATTCCTCAAATTCATGCAGGATATGTACAATCTCGAATGCACATCAGATGTTACTAAGTCAACATCGCTGAGAGGAACGACCCTCGATTTGACTTTTTCAAGGCACATTACACTTCAAACACTCCCATTCATTTCATACTTTTCCTATCATCGACCTATCCTTAACAGAATAACACAGATTGCAAGAAGTTAAATATCAGACATGTATAAAAACTGTAAATGAATTTGTTACTACACATTGTTACTTGTAAATAATCTGTTCATTAAAGTAATACACATATTTGAATTCATTAGTGCAAATAAAAGCTAATTTATCAATCAAAATGAATATTTCATTTCACTGCTTTTTATATCCATACAAAATAATGATAATTTAATATAAATGATTCAATTTTATTCATAAAAGTATGCAATCATTTCATCAATGTTTTCTCATGACGTTGTCACGTTAAACTATCGTCCGTAAACCCTCTTTACAGACAACAAATTTTTTTTGGTGGATGATTATGAAAATCAGCAGGAAATTTTAGGACTGCAATAAAATATGTTTGTCACCCTTATAAATATAAAATACAGTCCATTTTAAGGATAAGGATAATTATAATAATTAAATTAAATGCACTCTTTTTTATATTTATTTGCGAAGGTGGTTGATTTTTATTTAATCTAGCCAAATTTTATCAAGCATTAAGGGGATAAAACTAAAGGGAAGTAATATTTTAAAAATAAACTTTATACAGCAGCTTTTTTCTACGTTTTGGATAATTGTTGCTGCTAACGGATTGCAGGTTGTTTGCTTGGTATTGTTAAGAAGAAATAAGTCATTTTCAACCACCCCTAGATACAGGTTGTATTTGAAAAATGATTCAAATATTTTTATGTGTTTAAATTTTATATTTGATGAAATAATATCAAAAATAAATTGGAACATTTATTATAACCTCTTTTTCAATACGGTGAACCACCCTTGAATCAAATCAAAATAAAAAAAAAACTTGAAAAATGTTGTACGATTTTTGAACAAATTTCCCAAAATAACTCTTGTACAACTAGTCCATTATTTAGATTGTCATGTCATGGTTCATTGTCTTGCAGTAAGATTAGTGCAAGGGTGGAATAGGTTAACCATTATGATCGTTGAATAGCTTAGTACTTTTACATAGGGATGTCCTATGGCGGTAAGTACTTACTGTAAGCATTACAAACGAGGACTTATTTCAGAGGTGAAGTGTATTAAGTGAATACATAGATTACCATGTAAGGCACGCAGAATAAAATTCTGGCTACCCTTTTTAGCATTAAAAGCATTACTATCCAAAATTACCATTGCATTTCAGCTACATTTGGTGAGAATTTTGCTAGCAAGATATCTTTTTGACTGCACTGCACGATCCACACCGAACGAATTTGGAGGACGGAATAAACTCAAGAAGAGACGCTTCGACAAGACAAAGAATAATAAAAGCACATCACATTTCCGACGAAAGTATTTCACAAGTCATTACCTAGTCGCTTACCTATCCATTACAATGTAAAGACCTCCATTTTACTAAATTTGCAGTAGAATTTTTCAATTACCATGTAAGCGGTTACACAAATCATTAATGAATTCTTGGGTTACCTGAGTAACCCCTCGCTAGTTTTCCCGCTGGGAAGTAAAGCCTTTTATTTGTTACATATAGGGTGTTAGTAATACTCTATTTACAAATTTTATAGCGCCAAACTATTAGGAGTCCTAGCATACGTGACAGACCCTGTACAAGCAGTTGCGGAAAAATTGTAAAGATGAGAGGATGAATATTAACAAAACCAGTTAATACTAAGTAAAGCCGGTTTATAGTACACTTCAGCCTGTCCCTGTTATGCTGTCTGTAAATTTTGGAAAGAAGGATTCAATTGTTTTACAGTTCCAGGATGATATATTTATGTGGATCTATCATTACAGCCAAGGTCTTAAATACAAAGCAATGCCTGAATGCGAAAGGATCTTTTTGACTGAAAGCCGTGAATTATGCCTACTGGGGACACCACGATATAAAAAAACGCGGCCTGTACTCGACCTCTTAGGTGGTGTGGAAGAGAGTGCACAAGACTTATTATATTTATAAAGCACTTACAATTCCAGGTGCGTTATAAATTTTAAAATATTCTTTTGGAGTAAAGTGCGACAGTTTAGCATGGAATGGTTTTACATAAAGAAAGATTTTACTTTTCCCATATCAGTAAACATCAAATCTTAATGATGAGGCAAAATAGTTCATTGCCTGGGTACTATATCGAGCCCTTCCCGCCGTTTTATCGTAAGCGACATTTTTTCGAAAATTCGTTTTTTACCGCAAACGACGTTAATTTAACCTTCGAAACATACCACCAATTTTGACATTAATCGGATAATAAACTAACCTAACTAATAAAATAATTAGCCTAACTAATTTCAGCCCATTACAAATAACAGATACAAAAATAAGTAAGAAAAACCTCCTGTAAAATTTACTTTTTGTCGGTTACGATAAAACGGCGGGAAGGGCTCGATATGATAAAAACCTTTTCCATATGTAACTTTTTACTGAAATTTTCTCAGGCTCAACTTTTGGTCGAGAATAGAAAAATTTTTATATTCTGTACAAAGCAGAAATTAAAATTTGCGGCACCGTGTCCACCTGCACACAAAAAAATATGAGTTCATAAAAAATAAAAAAATAAAAAAATCTTCCACGACTAAATTTTTCCCTAAACCTGAGAAATCGTTTTTAAACAACACAACAACAAAAATTCCGAAAATTTTGTCTCAAAGAACGGCAGGCGCAATCGCAAGTATCCCAATTCATGCGATTGCTATATACATGAATTCAAAAGTTCAATGTACATAAGCAGCGAAACCGATAGACAGCTTTTATATATTTCGAAAGCTCTTGAGTCTCAGTTTTAACATGGATTTTTGAAATCAGTGTAAGTAAGGCCATCTATGTCCAAAGCCCGCAAACAAGGTTACGTATCTACTTATAGATAATCAATGTTTATTACATATTGATAATGTAATCTGTTAATTCTGTTTCATCAGATTGAACATATAGTCCATTCAAAACGCGCGTTATGGTGTTCCAAAATAACACCGTTAAGAAAATCGAACCCTAAACGTTTTTGGGGTCGCTGATCACGAAAATCGAGGTCCCGCGGTCCTAAAATTAGGGCGTCACCCCTAAAAATGCAAAAAACACCCCCTTTTAGGGGGTTTTCGCGATTATTTCAGTAATAATGAAAACTAATGTGATGAAATGCACTTTTTTTAATATTTATTTGCGAAGGGGGTTGATTTGTACTAAATTAAGGCGAACTTTATGGTAAGGGGTACTCCTAAAGGGTTGAAAGTACCCCTAAATTGGCGAAAATGGCAAAAATTGTAAAAACAAATTTTTTCCCAAGTTTATGCTTCAAATTCGATTGTGGGCGTACTGTCAGGCAAAAATAAATTATTTTCAACCCTTAAGGGGTTAAAACTACCCCTACCATATAGTTCATTGAAAACTAGGGGGGGGGTGTTCCAAAATACCACCGTTAAGAAAATCGAACCCTATACGTTTTTGGGGTCGCTGATCACGAAAATCGAGGTCCCGCGGTCCTAAAATTAGGGCGTCACCCCTAAAAATGCAAAAACACCCCCTTTTAGGGGGTTTTCGCGATTATTTCAGTAATAATGAAAACTAATGTGATGAACTGCACTTTTTTTAATATTTATTTGCGAAGGGGGTTGATTTGTACTAAATTAAGGCGAACTTTATGGTAAGGGGTACTCCTAAAGGGTTGAAAGTACCCCTAAATTGGCGAAAATGGCAAAAATTGTAAAAACAAATTTTTTCCCAAGTTTATGCTTCAAATTCGATTGTGGGCGTACTGTCAGGCAAAAATAAATTATTTTCAACCCTTAAGGGGTTAAAACTACCCCTACCATATAGTTCATTGAAAACTAGGGGGGGGGTGTTCCAAAATAACACCGTTAAGAAAATCGAACCCTATACGTTTTTGGGGTCGCTGATCACGAAAATTGAGGTCCCGCGGTCCTAAAACTAGGGCGTCACCCCTAAAAATGCAAAAGCACCCCTTTTTAGGGGGTTTTCGCGATTATTTCAATAATAATGAAAACTAATGCGATGCAATGCACTTTTTTTAATATTTATTTGCGAAGGGGGTTGATTTGTACTAAATTAAGGCGAACTTTATGATAAGGGGTAGTCCTAAAGGGTTGAAACTACCCCTAAATTGGCAAAAAATGGCAAAAATTGTAAAAAAAAAAATTTTTTCAAGTTTATGCTTCAAATTCGATTGTGATATAATAAAAACAACTTTATATAAAATTTTTTTTTTTGCTTTTTGTTTGAAATATGGTTCAAAAGGTATTATCAGTAAAAAATTAATTTTTTTAACTCTTAAGGGGGTAAAACTACCCCCACATTAAAATTGTAATTGGAACAAATTGAAATTAATTGTTTTGCATTAAAATTTTATATTTGATGAAATATTATTAAAACATTTGGAAAATTTTTAACCCTCTTAAAGGAGTTAAACCTTAGGGGTAAATTGAAAAATAATTTCTTTTCGTAGATTGCAATTTAAATTTTTTTAATGAATTGTTTGAATAAAAATTCTTTTTATTAGAAAATATAAATTGATAAATTTTTGCAATTTTTTTTATATAAAGTTGTTTTTATTATAGTAGGGGTAGTTTTAACCCCTTAAGCCTAAGGCTTGAAAATAATTTATTTTTGCCTGAAAGTACGCCCACAATCGATTTTGAAGCATAAACTTGAAAAAAAAAAATGTTTACAATTTTTGCCATTTTTGGCCGATTTAGGGGTAGTTTCAACCCTTTAGGACTACCCCTTACCATAAAGTTCGCCTTAATTTAGTACAAATCAACCACCTTCGCAAATAAATATTAAAAAAAGTGCATTTCATCGCATTAGTTTTCACTATTACTGAAATAATCGCGAAAACCCCCTAAAAAGGGGTGTTTTTTGCATTTTTAGGGGTGACGCCCTAGTTTTAGGACCGTGAGACCTCGATTTTCGTGATCAGCGACCCCAAAAACGTATAGGGTTCGATTTTCTTAACGGTGTTATTTTGGAACACCCCCCCCCCCTAGTTTTCAATGACGCCCACAATCGACGCCCACAATCGAATTTGAAGCATAAACTTGGGAAAAAATTTGTTTTTACAATTTTTGCCATTTTCGCCAATTTAGGGGTACTTTCAACCCTTTAGGAGTACCCCTTACCATAAAGTTCGCCTTAATTTAGTACAAATCAACCCCCTTCGCAAATAAATATTAAAAAAAGTGCATTTCATCACATTAGTTTTCATTATTACTGAAATAATCGCGAAAACCCCCTAAAAGGGGGTGTTTTTTGCATTTGTAGGGGTGACGCCCTAATTTTAGGACCGCGGAACCTCGATTTTCGTGATCAGCGACCCCAAAAACGTTTAGGGTTCGATTTTCTTAACGGTGTTATTTTGGAACACCCCCCCCCCGCGTTTTGAATGGACTAATACACAAACTTTTGCTTGAAATTCAGATTTCAGTTTATCTAGATAAACGTGTAAACAGCATTCATGTAACTAATTTTTGAAGAGTTTTTACGATTTGACTATTCTTCAAGTAGTCATCGAATGTGATATCTATTGATCTGTTTTATGTAACCATATCAGGAAATATTCCTCGATTACTGTTTGATTCACATTCATCATGGCCACTAAGAGTAAAATTGTGTCCACCGCAAAACTTTAAGATATCTAAAATTTGACTCAATACTTGACGATTATTTATATTTCGCTATAGAACTCGCATATCCTGCATCGATCAGTGCGATAATATTGACCAACCAGAAGGTTTCGTAATTTAAATCATTTTTTAAATTCGTAGCGCTTGTTTCATGGATTTTAATTTTTTCCGATACATGTTTTAAGGAAGATATTTTAAAAATAAGTCATGTGTCCGTGTGGTGGAGATCGCTGGGGAATAAAATAGATCCGGAGATGATAGAACTCACAAATCAGTTATATACAGCCACTGCGTCTTCTGCCGGAATCGAAAGATTATTTTCGACTTTTGGGTTGGTTCACTCTAAATTACGCAACAGACGGCACCGAGAAAGCAGCAAAGTTGGCTACAATAATGAGGGCGCTCAATCCAGGCAGAGGCTCATCATATGTGAACGAGGATGAGGTTGAGGACTAAACACTTTTATTATTATCTATCATATAATATACGCAATCGACAATAATATTACGTAGTAATAATTATTATGATAGGTAGGTTGGTAGCCTAAGTAGGTCAGGTCAGGCAGGATTGATTTATTTTATTATTATTTCTTTTTTTTAGAATAGTACCTAAAGATTACTTTACTATTAATAAATAATAAATAAATCTTTATTACATAATTATTAATACAGTTCTGGTATAAGTACCTAGTATAGTATAAGAACTATTTCTGTTCTGGTGTATTGTTTAACAATAAAAAACTTGTTTCTTTCCATTTTATTTGTTTTAATTCTCTCATTCCCTTACTTACAATGTTTAAATCATGTTTAAAACAAATAAATTAAAACATCTATGTAAAACTGATTTAAAACATGTTTTTTTTGTTTTTTGAATTAAGCATGTTTTGTTCTTTTTAAAAATAACTGTTTTTTTTTCAACCCAGCTTACGCTAAACATATTAATGTTGTTGTTCACGTTAATGAGCATGCGATTGACAAGTTCATATCTGCCGTAATTCGTGTTAGAAAAGTTGATTTGTAAAAGAGGTGGTCCTCTCTCTCTCTAAACAACGCACGACTACCAAGAAAACCTGAGTCAACCTTTCCATCAAGTAGCTGATGAACGAATACAACATCGGCCACCTCACGACGTTTGTGAAGAGTGAAGTGGGAGGAGCGACTCCTGAATGCGCTTTTAGAGTATAACGAAATTCCTCTCAACTTCATAAAAATTTGCAGTTAGGATAAATAAATTATGTTTTTATTTAATTTATTCTTTTATTACGGTTTTCCCGGATTCTCTTATTTTTTTTAAACATTTATTTAAGTTTTAAATTTAACGACTTTATTTTAAAACGGCGGTTAAATTATATAACCGAAAGTTTTTTTATTTCATCAATGAAAACTTATACTACGACAATTAATGTGTACTGACAATGAACACAATATAATAAGACTATTCAGCTAGACTATTAACGTAAAACTCATACATTTCTATTTTTTATTTTTCATGTCAATGAATCAGTGTATCTATGTTTGAATACATTTAATACTTGTACAGTGTAAGCGTACGTGATTGTGATTTACCTAGAGTGTATTTCCAAAGTAGTAGTGAAAATGACGTAACGCACACTGTACTCCAAAATTGTAAGTACACGTATTTAAATTAGAAAATTAAACTCGCAATAAGATAACAACAAAATTAATGCGTAGCGACCGCTACATAACTCCCCCTTCAGCGTTAGCGTCTATAAAAAAAATATTAAAATCATGATTGAAAACTTACTTTACAATCGAAACCGAACTCTTTTCTTCGAACTACGTGTTACCGGCTTATTACTGTCTTCGTTTCTTTCTATGTGTGCCGGTTTTAGTCTATCAATAGATACTTTTACTACCTTCCCGTTAACATCTATCGAAAAATTTTTTTCTCCCCTTTTTGATCACTCTATACGGTCCTTCATATGGATTTTGCAATGAACTTCTCATCCTATCCGTCCTCAGGAAAACAAATTCGCAGTCCCTTAATCCCTTTGGCACAAAGAAATCTTTCTTTTGTTCACGAGAGTCCGTTGGAACAATATTTCTCATATGGTTTCTTAGCATTGCCACAAAATCTGTTGGGTCTGATACAATCTCTGTGTCTCTTATGAAGAACTCTCCTGGGATTCTTAGCGCTTGACCGTAAACTAACTCTGCTGGACTACACTTTAGATCTTCTTTTATTGTAGTTCGCATACCCAGCAAAATAGCTGGTAAATGCAGTAACCAGTTCGGATTATTCATCTTGGCTCTCAATGATTCTTTAAGCTGTCTATGAAGCCTCTCTACCATTCCATTCGCTTGCGGATGATATGCCGTTGTTCTGATCCTATGTGTACCCAAAAGCTTCGAGAATTCCTCAAACATTTTTCCTTCAAACTGACCTCCTTGGTCAGTGGTAACCGTCAATGGAATTCCGAATCTTGGAAAATACTGTTCGTACAATGTTCTAACTACCATCTGTGCAGTGATATTTTTAAGAGGATAGACTTCGGGCCACCTAGTGAAACGGTCCACGATCGTTAATAAATACGTGAATCCTTCTGCTGGCTGGAGTGGTCCAACTATGTCTATATGAATGTGTTCGAACCTTCCTGTTGGCGCCTTAAATTTTTCGACTGGGGATTTAGTATGTCTATAAATCTTGGCTTTCTGGCATTCTATGCATGTTTTCGCCCATAAATTAATTTCGCTGCTCATCCTAGGCCAAAAATATTTTCCTGTTATCAGCTTTCTTGTACTTCGAATACCTGGGTGTGCTAAATTATGTACAATGTTAAAAACTTCTCTTCGTAGAGTTTTTGGAATGAACGGTCTGTCTCTACCCGTTGAACATTCTAGCCAAATTTTATTACTTGTTGCAGGTACATCTTTTTCTATTAATATTATTCTTGAATTTCTACCAGAATCTTCCATTAAATACTTTAATTCTAAATCATCTTTCTGTTCTTCTGCAATAATTTCTAAATCTATTTTCTTTTCTTTAATCGCGTCACAATCCTTACTATCTGTCTCTACTCGGGATAATGTATCCGCTACTACGTTAGCTTTCCCTTTGATATATCTAATATCCGACGTAAATTGCGTAATGTAATCCAACTGTCTCGCCTGTCTTGGACTTCTTTCAGCTTTTGTCCATATTGCCGAAGTTAGCGGCTTGTGGTCTGTGAAAATTGTAAACTCACGACCTTCCAGAAAATGTCTAAAATGTTTAATTGCCAAGTATATGGCTAAAAGTTCTCTATCGAAGGTTGAATATTTCGATTCCGCGGCGCTTAATTTTTTCGAATAAAATGCTAGTGGTTCAGGCCCATTCTTGCCTGTTTGCTCCAGCATTGCTCCTACAGCCACGTTCGATGCATCAACTGTTAAACTAAAAATCGCGTTCTCAGAGGGATGAACTAATAGAGTTGCTGAAGTAAATGCGTTCTTAGCTTTGACAAAAGCGTCCTCGCATTCCTTTGTCCACTCTAAATTCTTCACTTTCTTACCTTTTTTAAGCTCTTTGGCTAAATGACTATGAATTGGACTTAAAATTTCTGCTAGTCGAGGAATGAATCTATGGAAGTAGTTTATCATTCCTATAAACTGTTGTGCCTCTTTTATCGATTTGGGTGACGGAAAATTTCTAATTAATTTAACCCTGTCTTCTGATGGAAGTATTCCGTCCTTTGTAATTTTGTGGCTTAAAAATTCCAATGTATGAACACCAAAAAGACATTTCCCTGGATTAATGTTGATTCCAAATTTTTCAAGTCTTCCAAAAACTTTTTCCAAATGAGCTTTGTGCTCTTCTTCGTCCTTGCTTGCTACAAGAATGTCATCAATGTAAACGAAAATAAATTCTAGTCCGTTTAGTACTTGATCCATAAAACGTTGAAAAGTTTGGGCAGCGTTCCTAAGACCGAAGGGCATTCGAGTAAATTCGAATAAACCGAAAGGTGTAGTAATAGCTGTCTTGAAAATATCTTCCTCTGCCATAGGTATATGGTGATATGCTCTAACCAAATCAATTTTCGAAAATACCGTGCACCCATTCAAATTCAACGTGAAATTTTGGATGTGTGGAATTGGGTACCTATCTGGGATTGTTATTGCATTAAGTCTTCTATAATCACCACAAGGTCGCCAGTCTGAACAGTTCTTTTTCGGTACCATATGTAAAGCGGAAGAAGCTGAGGAAGAGGATGGTCTACATAAACCTAACTTAATCATATGATCAAATTCCAATTTTGCTATTTTGAATTTATTGTTGTCAAGTCTTCTAGGTCTGGAAAAAGGTAACTGACCTTTTGTTTGGACAGAGTGTACTATGTTGTGTAGTACTGGTAAGTCATAACGAGGTGGTTGGGTTAGTGAGGGAAATTTTGATAGTATTTTGCCGTATCCACTGTCAAAGGAACAATGCCTGGGTGATGGACTGTCTGCCTTAATCATAATTCCGTTAACACTCAACTCAGTATCGCCGTCGATTAAACGTTTCCTTTTAAGATCAACCAATAAATTAAATTGCGTAAGGAAATCTGCACCAATTATAGGTTTATTGACACTAGCTACTATAAATGGAAATGTTAAATCTCTTCTTAATCCGAAATCGATTTTCAACAGTTTATTTCCATATGTGTTTATCGTCGAACCATTAGCTGCTGAAAGAATAAAATTAGGATCTTTCTTGTATTTGCCAAAATAAACGTTAGGAACAACAGATAATTCAGCTCCTGTATCTATCAGAAATTTAAATTTATTTTCTTTATCAAAAACAAATAGTCTACATGACTTTCTTGGAATAACATTTTTACAACACGCTGAAGGGATACTTAGTTTTTTGAATTCTTATAACTACATGGTTTAACACATCTTTTGGCATTATCTCCAAATTTAAAGTGAAACCAGCAAAAAGGCTTATTATTTTCTCTATGTCTGCTATTTGAACGACTTCTACTTCTTGATCTAAATCCGTGTTGAAAATTATTATTTTTATTATTAATAGTAAGTCTCTTGATTAAATTTGCTAAATCTTCAATTTTATTCTCCAGTAAAGTTATTTTCTTTTTAACATCAAGGCTATTTATGCTGAAATCTTCTTTGTTCAGGAAAGGATTTGCCGAATTGTTACCGATTGCCGAAATGAATTTAAATTTAGATGCTTCGAAAATCTTGTCTGCTAACAAAATCAAATCTTGAATATTCTGCTTTCCAGATGCCATTAGAGCAATATTTATATCCGAAGGCAGTTTCCGCATCCATAACTTCTTGATTAATTCTTTCCCTAAATGTGTTGATGTTCCAGCCAAAATGTCCATTGATCTGTAGAAGTCTGACGGTTTCCTGTCTCCCATCTCCGAGTTGGATAAGAGTTGCTCCAACTTATTCTCTTCAGATTCCGTGAAGCGTTGAATCAAGGTCGATTTAAAGGCCTCGTACTTGCCTTCCTGAGGTGGGTTTTGAATGAAATCCAAAACATTCATAATTATTTCTAAGGGAAGCGCCTGGATGACATGCTCATATTTCGTATCATCCAGCCTAACTCCCTTAGAATGAAATTGGCTTTCCGCCAAAACAAACCATGCTTCTGGACACGGTGACCAAAAGGAGGGTAGTTTAACGGCAGAAGCGTTGATTTCACTATTTGCAAAAGTATCCCCCGAATTTTGCACACTCATTATTTTCACACTATATAGGCACTAACGTAACACGAAATTCTTTTAAAATCAAAGAAAAGAGTTTCGATTCACTTAAAATTCGCGGAACTTCTTATAAATTAATTTCGCGGACGATAGCGTTGACGGAGGACTCAAACTTTAAAACTGTCCGTTAAATAAGGAAAATTCCGACTTTTAAAAGAAAAGATCATATAAATCAATTAAAGAAGAGAAATTAAATCAGAAATTCACTACTACCAGGAAAAGTTTTGTATTTTAAAAAGAAAATTTTTGTGTTTTTTTTTTTTTTTTTTTTTTTTAAAGAAATTAAAAATGGTGAAAATTATTAATTTAAAATGAACTTAACTTCCCTTAAAAGTTTTATTGAATCTTCTTTCTTCTCCTCTCTTACGTGTATTCTTTCTTCTTTTTTTTAAAAAAAACCTTCTTCTTAAAATTGTTCTTTTATTCTTTCTTCTTTCTTCTTATGAATTTTCTATTTTATTTTTGAATTAAAATCCTCTTCTTTTTTGTAATACCTCAATCTTCTTTTTTAAAATTGTAGGAAAAACTTCTTTCTTCGTTTCGGGGTCAACAGATGAAGTGGGAGGAGCGACTCCTGAATGCGCTTTTAGAGTATAACGAAATTCCTCTCAACTTCATAAAAATTTGCAGTTAGGATAAATAAATTATGTTTTTATTTAATTTATTCTTTTATTACGGTTTTCCCGGATTCTCTTATTTTTTTTAAACATTTATTTAAGTTTTAAATTTAACGACTTTATTTTAAAACGGCGGTTAAATTATATAACCGAAAGTTTTTTTATTTCATCAATGAAAACTTATACTACGACAATTAATGTGTACTGACAATGAACACAATATAATAAGACTATTCAGCTAGACTATTAACGTAAAACTCATACATTTCTATTTTTTATTTTTCATGTCAATGAATCAGTGTATCTATGTTTGAATACATTTAATACTTGTACAGTGTAAGCGTACGTGATTGTGATTTACCTAGAGTGTATTTCCAAAGTAGTAGTGAAAATGACGTAACGCACACTGTACTCCAAAATTGTAAGTACACGTATTTAAATTAGAAAATTAAACTCGCAATAAGATAACAACAAAATTAATGCGTAGCGACCGCTACAAAGAGTGCTTAAGTTAAGTAACTTAAGCCGAGATTCATATGATGGAAGAATGAATGGGTTTTCCCAAGGAAGATGATTCAGTGCGAATCGAACAAACCTTCGTTGAACTGATTCAATAGTTCTAATATGCGAATTGTAGCGAGGAGACCAAACCTGGGACGCATATCCGAGTAATGGTCTGACAAGAGAAATGTAAAGGTGTTAAGTGATCAAAGGGTTATTCAATTCTTTGGACCACGTTTTTATAAAACCCAGGACTAAACTACCTCTGAAAGAGATATAGTTGATGTGAACTCCAGCTTACTATCAAATCTAATCCCGAGATCTTTAAAAAAAAAATTGCCAGTTATAGTGACTTCCGATAGAAGTGAAAACTTACAACTTAGATGTTGAAATTCGATTCTTTTGAAGTAATACAAAATTCTATATTTCTTGAAAGGACTAAATCTTTTTGATTGCAGTATTTTCATTAGGACATTAACCAACTTATTAAAATATGTAGCACAAGTAACTGCGTCTTCATTAATAAGTGTACTTTTATCTATAAAATTTAATGCTGTATCTTCAACCGATAACTCAGAATTATTTTTTAAATTATGTAATAATTGTAGCAATTTTGACCATCCTATTTCATTAGCACTTATTGTAAAAAAGATACAATCGGGTTATGGTAACTAAAGTAAGAAATGAAAATGTTTGATTCAAATTTATCTAAGTATCGCGTAAAAACGGCATCGATCGTCGTTTTATATTTGGTAGTACTAAGTTTCCGATCATTGGAATATTTAAATTAAGTCTTGCATTTAAAAATTCAATTAATGGTAGATTTTTATCATCTGCAAAGTTAATATTGAAGTCTCCACTTAAAATCATCGGTACATTATCATATTTTTCGCCTAATCTTTTTTCGAGAATTTCAGAACCTTCTTTTGTATAAATCATCAAATTTTCGAATAAAAATTGTTGTATCTGTCTCATAGATTTTCCAGGCGAAATATAAACGGCAACCATTAATATGTATTGCCCATTCTCGGAACTGCAACGAGCAACGCATATTTCGCCTATATCAGAAACATTAACACCAATGCTTCTAGTGAATTTAGTATGTATGTCCATATATGAAGTAATGAAGTGTGACGTATCTTGAGTATTGTGATAAATAGCTACTCCTGCTGCTGGAACTTCGGGTCTTTTATAACTTACAACAAAGTTGAAATTCGGAACATCAAGTGGTTCTTCGTTTTTCATACGAGTTTCTGACAAAAGCAGAACATTTGACTTTTTTTTCTTTTGTTATCGTCTGAAGACATCTTCAGGATCAAGGATCCAAACAAATTTGGAAAACAGATATTTAACACATCAGTCAAAATGACTGGTTTTATATTTTCATTTTCGATACTTAATTGAATAATAGTAGGCGGTCAGATTTATTTTTTTATTCAAAATCAAAAAGTTTTTGATTATAATCGATTGAGCGCGTGCGCCAGTCATGAGCATGTCGGTGACGCGAACCCATAACATTTTCCCCTATAAAAAAGTGCCCAACGCGGCTAAAGAAGTTTTCACTTCAAAAAAATTAACACGAGGGATACCCTCATTAGAAAAGGTGTAGTTGAAAATTATACGACCACGTCTTCTACTAAGTCATGACTTTACATTTACTAATATTAAGAACCAGGTTGTTGTTAGCACACCAAGATTAAAAGGTGTCAAGGTCAACTTGCAAAAGTTTGCAATCCTCAATACTCTTTATGTGACGGTACAATTTGATGTCATCAGCGTAAATTAATATTATATAGTGGCTTAGCAAGGGAATAATGTCATCAATTGATAAGATAAAGAGAAGAGGGCCAAGATGACTACATTAATTCGAATCCTATGGGGGTCCCTGATGCAATATGAGTACACAGACTTTATTACTTTCTTCATTATGTACAATTATTTTCTGTTACAGCTTTATACAACTCTTTCGAGTATCAAAGCCGGAGTAATTGGATGTGTGGAAGGAACAATGTGTAATTCGACCAAAGGAAAATGAACATTTATTTTATAATAGAAAAGGTTATCACAGCGTATTGTTTTTGTGTTATAGCTTTTCCCCTGAAAAAATGTTTATTTATATAATTAATTAAATATGCAGTTATAAGAAAATATAAAGATAAATTTACAATTTTTATTCCTAAACTCATGAAATCGAAACATCAAATGCGACAGCTGCACAGCCGTCGGAAAAAATTCCGTTTGTAATCGCATCAAACCGATTCGAATTCGCATGGCATGATTGCTTTTTTCGATTTTCGGATAATTTCATTTTCGAATCGCATTTCATGATAAGGCCCCAGGACTTAATGGCAGCAGGAGGAATACCGTCGGGGCCAGAAGTGAAGTCGAATGGGTAGGGATGGGCGATTATCAAAAATGTTACGATTAATCGCTACTCGATTAATCGTTCAATTCGATTAATTGTAATCGATTAATTGCATTACAACAATCGATTATTAGATAAATCGAATTATTTAATTAGGAATGTTTGAAATATATAAATAAACACTCAAAATTTCATTGAAAACTGAACATTTTTATTTTTATATTTAAAAACAATTCAAAACTAAACTTTCACTTTACATTTATAGTAACTTTTCGTTGTTAAATTAACATTTATTGTTATTTAAACATTTGACGATTAAAATCAATTGAAAACAAAACTTTTCTCTTACATTCGTAGTGACTTTTCGTTGTTAAATTAAAATAATTAAACAGATTTTTTTAAAATAAATAAGTAAAAATATATATAATCGTATCAAATAATCGTATAAATTAATCGATTTGCCGATTAATTATATTAAAACTAATCGATTCATTTTTAACGATTAATCGTTTCGAACAATCGAATACGAATGGGAGTTCGCCGATATGTTTCATGATACAGACTTATTTTGATTAGATAACATTTCAAACACCTACAATTTAAAAATTTGGTTGTCATTACTTCGATTTTTTTCGTTGAAAAAAAGACAGTAGTTTTAGGATTATATATAGAAGTAAATTTCCTAATGTGATATTTTCAGAACTTAAGTAATCCATAAATCATATACTGAGTTTCCATGAGAGTTCAACCAGAGTTGAACCCGAGTTGAACTCCATGGAAACAGTCGCAGTCAAGATTTTTCGTTAAAGATTTTCAACTCCGCTCAACTCAACGAAAATAGGTAGATTGAACAGAGTTCACGCACGCAATTACAAACGGGATTGTCAAATGTTAAAAAAGTCAAAATGTCGCGCCTGTTTATAACATTTCTGTTATACAACGAACACAATAAATTAATTTTATGGTCCATGATCACTATTTTATAATAACAAAAATATTACGTCAAATTTAAAAACAGCTGCTTGCTTAATACAAGTACACATTCAGCTGTCTGTACACAGGCAGAAAAGACAGCCATGGAAACGCATAGAGTTGAGTCGTTGAGTTGAAGTGTCATTTCAACTCAACCTCAACTCAACTCGACTCCCAAGGAAACTCGGTAATAGAGCTCTGGGGGGGTAGACTGAGTTTCCATGCAGAGTAAATCCAAGTAAACTCAACGAAGCCAGTTCGGTTAAGCCGGGTTTTCCATATGTGTGTGTGTTTCAGTTTGCTTTACCGCACATACTGAAACGACATAATGCAAAATTATTTATCTGTCAATTCAACCCAGAACTGCCATGGAAACTGCATCGAGTGATCTTGAGAGAAAAGGCTTTCTGTTTACTTATGGCCCATTTTATACGATGAAACACGAAACGAAAAGTTTCCTGAAAGCTTGCTCGGTTTCATGGGGAGAGGTGAGACAAGGCCTGAAGGAGCACGTGTTCCCTCAAGCCCTCTCCCCTCCAAAACGAGCAAACTTCCGCGAAACTTTTTGTTTCCTGTTTGATTGTGTAAACTGGGCCTAACGAAAACTCTGCCCTGGCTCATGGAAACACAGTAATGGAAAATTGGGGTTAACCGGACTGCCGTCGTTAAGTTTACTTGGATTGCCTTCGTTAAGTTTGCTTGGATTTAACGAAACTTTCCTCAATCCCCGTTTCCATGGGAGCTTAATCTCAGTAAACTCAGGGTAAACTCTGCATGGAAACTCACGTGACATTAGTGCTCCCACATCCATTTGTATTATGAGAAACCGAAAGTTATGTGGATAGAAGAAATTTAAAAACATTAAGTGGAGGTGCGCCCAAAAAATCATAGAAAATGAGAAAAAAATCGATTTTTTTATTGTAGTTTTAGATACTTCAATTCTTTCCTTATATGATAGTGAAAGTAGAATTTTGATGCGAGCATCGGAATCATTGTTTTTTAACTATTTATCTGGCTCTGGTTGCATAGGTTGCTCAGCTTCGAACGTCGCTATCTCGAAACATTTTTTCCAATGATTTCTCGCACTAAGATTGATTTTTCTCGGTCAATTTTTATCCGATTGAGTTGAAATTTGGTACATATCTTCTTCGTACTATAATAAAAGTTTCTGTAAGACGGATTTTTGATAACGGTATTTAAAAAAATGCTATTCAAGTTCGATTAACAAGAAAACACAATTATAGCCCAAAAAATGCCGTTTTTCTTACTTTTTTAAATAACAGTCATAACTTTGTAACAAATTAAAAAATCAAAAATCCGTTTTACAGAAACCTTTATTATATGTAGTTTGAAGAAGATATGTATCAAATTTCAAGTCAATCGGATAAAAATTGACGGAGAAAAACATGGTTCAATTTACCCCTTTTTTCGGACTTTTTGTGATTAAAAATGGGTGGGGGTAAATTGGGTGGCTTTAATAAATTTGCTATTAAAGTCAATCAAGATGCACTAAAATCAAAAAATCACTTCAATCGGTTAAATATTCCAAATTTTAGCCTTTTTGGGCGCACCTCCCCTTAATTCAAATTGTTGAGAACAGGGGTGGTAGCAGGTAATTTGTTTCAAACGACCTCTTCATATAAAAATCTTGAATTTTCGTATGAAGAGGTCGATTGATGCAACTTACGCGCTACCACCCCAGTATTGCATTAGAAATTGCTGATACAATTAACCGTCTCACATTTCAAACTAAGAAAAAATAAAACGAGTCGATGTGCGCACTAAATAAAAAATGAATAAAACAAAAGTGTATGGCAGCACTAGCGTGTCTCTAAGCTTGCAAAGTATGGAATCATCATTCATTGAAACTTTGGGTACTTTCATTGAGGCGAATTACACGGCATAACACTTTCTGCTGTAACAAACCGGTTTGTGCGTTGAAATAATTACAGGGATTTTGTAATGAAATGCTTTTGTAATTTATTAGTATGTAGTAACAATAAGAACTTTATTACACCAAATTTAATCAAAACCAAATTTAATCAAACTTTACAAAAAGGGAAAGTTAAGAACTTTATTGAACAAATTTACTAAAACTTTATATATAAAAAAGGAAAGTTAATAATTATTGATAATAGACGCGGCGCGGCGCTAATCCATCCGGCGGTGATAATTTTGAGTTCCAGACTGGTTGTTGTCTCTTTGATTTTAAGAATACATCGCACGCGCACCTCAATCCGCGATCGCGCAAAGTTGCCGAATTGCCCTTTTTGTCATAATTAAAGGTAATTTAGGCGATCAGCAATTGTGCACGCGCAATTGATTATTGCAATCGATTTGCAATTCGAAATGAGGGCGATCGATGCACTCTTAGTGGAAAATCCAAATTCCAAATTGTGTTTCCGGTGTCAGGTAGCGAAACATTCCGGCGGCCTTGAAATCCTGGGATTTAAATGATGAAATGATGATTCCTGCCTCGCTTCCTTGTTCTTGCGCGCTTGAAAAGACAAAGATATGTATAATGAGTGTGGACAGCCTCTCGTCGCGGCATTTCCTCCATTTAAGGGCGCCTCGACTCGCCCTGTTTTAGAGTTGAAGGGAAAGGAGTTTGGGAGTAAGGGATATGTGAAAGTAGGAAACTAAGTGTATGTCAGTTTGATCATTAGATGTGTACCTGTGGGTATAAATTTACCTTATCCTTCAAAGTCTGAAGAGTGATGGTATCGGCTTCCGCTGTTGTTGGGAGGGTTGCAGACCCGGGATTGACATCATTTGACTGCGGTATAGGTTCAGCTTCTGGTTGATCGTTAATTCTAACAGATGATAACACTGTTTCATGGGTCCTTTGATAATGCTTGTGAACGATTAAAGTTGTAAGTGAATTGCCTAGTGCGGCGAGTATGTGCCAACTCCATCCATGAATTCTCCTAATTATGTGCAGGTTGATTATTATATCCACTAAAAACTTGATGGCTCGAATGATGATAAATATGCCGAAAATACTAGCGTTAAAGGTTCCAAAGTGCGACAACCCCCACCAGGTCCCCTTCAAGTATGCTGTTATTTTTCCAAGATGTTCTGTAGAGAACAAATTTAGCACGTCAATATTCCGGGTATCAGTATCATGCCCTAACAGCAGGTCAGAACGTTCTCGATTGCCTGACGTTCTGCAGGATACATTATTTGTCTTCGAAGGTTCTGCGTAGATTCTGCTGTGTAGATTCCTGATTTTATGAGGGGCGTGTGGTCTTCGTAGTTCCAGGGCACCTCGTTTGATACGGTGAGGGAATCAGGCTTCTCCAAGCGGTGAATTTCTGGACTGAAGCCGTACCAGGTGCCGTGCAGAAGATATCCAGGGTTCATAAGGAGGGAGCAAGGAACTTGCGTTCCGTGTTCTTGGATTAGGTGAGTGGATGGCACCTACCACAAAGTAACTTTTATTATTGTATGTTACCGGTAGCTCATTATAGCACCGTTCGGTTTTGCGAATACTTGCTTCTACTGGCTGACATTTTACAAGATAAATAAGTTCTCCTCGGGGAACCGCGGTAAAGCCGGGTTCTTTGAGTCTCATTAATGCGAATTCAGCAGGATGATGTTGAGCTATAGCTAGCTGTGTTTCCAAAACCTGATTTTCCAATTCACATTTCTTCAGTATATGTTTGTACATAGATTCCATCTGTGTTTTGATGTGACGCTCAACGTAAACGAATTTCGAATTTATATAAGTAAAGAGATCAAGATTAGCTGTTGAAATTGGTCTTTTGGGGAACCAGTATTCATGTCCTGATTTCACTACGATCACTAGTCTTGGATGTTCTGTTTGGAAACCTGTAAATCTGCACACAGGAACGGTTTTAATCACTTCCAAAGCAAAAATAATATCTCCGCTGTGTACTGCATACAGAGTACGAATATTCACTCCCTTTCCAATAGTTTGGCTTTTTATGGCTAACCCTTGATAGAGAACGTCGTATTGCAGGCTTTCACAGCTTGAATCTGCGATCATTTCCCAGAAACTCATAACATACTCTGGGTCGGTGCATGCACCCTTAATGTATGGGCATACGATGTTATTTCGCAACACAGCATGGTTGTCTTCTAGTCGAACGACACTGTCATAATCAGTGATGGTGATCTCCAAGGCGTGCATCACTACTACGTTGTCCCATGAGTTGGAACCGAAGGTGTAGGGAACTCCGGCACAATTTCCTTTTGCGTCGACGGATCCCGCAATTACTTCTGAATATCGTGAGGACGAGTTTGCTTTGATGTTAACTAAAATACGATTATTTTGGAGAAGATAAGTGCCATGGGTATGAATTCGGAGACAGCTTTCTTTGGTTATTTCGGAGATGAAGGTGCTGATGCCTCCGGGCACTACGGAGAGATGGCTAAACATCCGCAATGGAGAACTGTCTGTAAAACGTTAATCTTGCATTGGTAAACGTGAATGGAAGCCACCTCGCTCAGTTGTAGAAGTTGGATGTCTTCGTTGACTTGGTCCACTGGAATGTCTTTAATTTCACAATTCCGGCTGCTTAGTAAGAAGATTTTAGTTAGATTCATCCGTTCGTGTCCACAATCATACACAATGAGGGTTTCAGTTGAAAAGATTAGCAACATACATGTAAATGTAACATACGAAATCCAGGTCATGATTCTGTCTAGGAATAAGAATTGGAATAGAGTTGTGTTAATTTAAGTGACTACGGTGAGTTATTACAGCTTATAATCTAAGTAAGTAAGACTAGTGTTGTGGGATGTATACCTCATTAAAGTTAGGGTGGAGTTCCCGAATTCGAAGGTAGAGGGGCCAGTTTTGAAATAGGCCTTTTAAATTCCCCAGATGAAGTTTTTACTCTTACAACTCTTGTTATATTATCTTGGCCTGGAAAGATCTCAATTATTCGAGCTAATTTCCAATAAGATGGAGGAGATCCCTCGTCCTTTAGGACCACGAGATCTCCTACCTTAAATTCCTTGTCAATTTCCTTCCATTTGGGTCGTTGCTGTAACTGATGCAAATACTCTGTTGACCACCTTTTCCAGAAGTCCTGACGCATCTTTTCGACTAGTTTCCATCGGGATAAATGCGATATTTTCCTTTCTTCGTAATTGTTGTCAGGTAAGCTCAGCAGAGGGCTCCCCACCAGAAAGTGCCCTGGGGATAAGGGTTTATGTCATTGTGATCTGAGGACAGAGCACAAAACGGTCGTGAATTCATTATTGCCTCTACTTGAGTTAACAGCGTTGTTAGTTCTTCGAACGTGAGTAGAGTCTGTCCCACTGTTCGTCGTAGATGATGTTTCATTGATTTGACAGCTGCCTCCCACAGGCCCCCGAAATGTGGGGCACGAGGCGGTATGAAATGCCATTCTACTCCCTTATTTGCATACAATTCGGCTGCTATTTGTTGGTAGGATCTAAAGAATTCATCCATTTCTAGATCGATAATTTTCTTTGCTCCCACGAAGTTGGTTGCATTGTCGCTGAAGATTTTTTTACTAAGTCCTCGTCGTGAGAAGAATCTGCGTAGGGCGGCCAGGAAACACTCTGAAGTTAAGTCACTTACAAGTTCAAGATGAGTAGCTTTTGTTACAAGGCAGACGAAAACTGCTATATAACACTTAGTGCTAGGTGCATTTCTAGTTTTCCTTGTTTTGATTAGTATGGGTCCAGCATAATCAATGCCTGTGCAAGTAAATGGTTGGCAGGGAGTTATTCGATCGGCTGGTAGTTGGCCCATAATGGTAGCTGTCTCTTCCTTTCGCCAGCGAGAACAAGTAGTACATTGATGTATTTTTTGTTTTATAATGTGTTTTGCACGAGGAATCCAATAGGTTTGTCTCAGTGTATACAAGGTCAGTTGGATTCCTCCATGCAGCGTGTCCTTTGCTCAATCAATAATTCTGAGAACTTGTCCGAGTGAGGCAGAATAATAGGATGTTTTTCTTCGAAGGGTAAATCGGAATGTTCTAACCTTCCTCCCACTCTTAGAATGAGTTGATCGTCGAGAAATGGGTTTAACGCCAATAGTGAGCTTTTTCGTGGTAAATTTTGGTTTGCCTTTAAGCACTCAATTTCACTAGCGTACGCTGTCATTTGGGTCACTCTTATTAATGTTTGTCTGGCTTTATGAATTTCACTTGGGACTAGAACGAAATTGGGGTAGGCCTTTAACCTTTGGCATCTATCTACGAACCTTCGACAGTAAGCGATGGTTCTTAGTGCATGCGTCAGATTAGAGAATCGTTCTATGATATGCTCGCTAATGGTGGTTAAATGGAAAGTTTTTAATCTTTTCTTTTCCTCTGGGTGGTCTTCCGTCAAGGTTGAATTCGGTTCTTTAGGCCACTCACTCTCAGGTTTTATGAGCCAAAAGGGACCTCTCCACCAAAGATCGCGGTCTTTTAATTGTAAAGGGGACACACCTCGTGAGGCGAGATCCGCAGGGTTATTTTGTGAAGGAACGTGTCGCCAGTCTGCATTTCCCGAGTTTTCAATGATTTCGGTGATCCGGTTTGCTACGAATGACTTCCATCGATGAGGTAGACTGCGAATCCATGATAGAACTATTGTAGAGTCGGTCCATAGGATGGTCTTACAGTCCTTAATATAAGACTGCTGCAAAGATTTTATCAATCTAGATAATAGGACAGCACCACACAGTTCCAATCGTGGTAAAGAAATTGTTTTGATAGGGGCAACCTTTGTTTTAGATACCAAAAGGTGAGCTATTGGATTATTATCATGGCCAAGAACTCGTAAATAAACGGCAGCTGCATACGCCTTTTCCGAACTGTCACAAAATCCGTGCAGTTCTACTGTGGATTCTGTGTAACTATTTACCCACCGTGGTATTCGTAGTTGCTCAATATGAGGTAACACGCTTATAAAGTTTATCCAATCGGATCTAAGATATTCTGGAATTTCTTCATCCCAGTCAATACGGGTAATCCACAGTCTTTGCATAAAGATTTTTGCTTGTATGATGATAGGACTCACCCATCCAAGCGGATCAGAGTTTTGCGATAATAGATAAAATACGGCGCTTTGTCCAATTATTTTCCTCAATTAACGCCACCTTGTATTGAAATTCATCGGCTTTGGGATCCCAATAGATTCCTAAAGCTTTTAGGACGGTGTCTTCTGAAAATTGCACCTTTAGCGCCTCCTCAGATTTGCTGGTGTTCGGGATATGTTCTAATATTCGGGAATCGTTAGATGCAAATTTTCGCAGTGGGAAGTGGCCTTTTGCTAATAAGGCAGTGATTTCAGCTTGGAGAGATTTCGTTTCTTCTATGGTGTCTCCTCCTGTTAAGACGTCATCAACATAGAAGTCATTAATAAGACAGCTTGAACCACGGGGAAAATTGGCCCTTTCATCTTCAGCCAGCTGTTGCAATGTTCGGATCGCTAAATAGGGGGCACAGTTGACACCGAAAGTGACCGTTTTTAACGCATATTCCTTAATGGGGGAGCTGAGATTGTCTCTCCACAAAATCCGTTGGAACTCAGAGTCATCCGGGTGAATAAATATTTGCCGATACATTTTCTCAATGTCGGCAGTGAAAACGTATCTGTGGAGTCTCCATTTTAAAATAATAAGTGTAATGTCATGTTGTAACGTGGGGCCCACTAGAAGGTTATCATTCAACGATTTTCCATTTGACGATTTGCATGAGGCGTTGAAAACTACCCTTAACTTCGTCGTCGTGCTTGAGGGCTTTATTACTGCATGATGCGGGAGATAGTACGTGTGATTAAGCGTGTGATTAGTAGATGTTGGCACTTCCACCATATGCCCAAAAGTGATATACTCCTTTAATACCTTATTGTACTCCTTGAGTACTTCCTTCCTTTCGTTATTTCTTTCGGTGGAAAGATAGCGTTTTAATGCAATTAGCCTGGATTCCCCGAGTTCTGGACCATTTTCCTTGAAAGGTAAGCGAACTACATAAGATCCATCGGGGTTGCGACGATGTGTGGTTTTGTAAATTTCTTCACATCGCTGATCATCTGTAGAGGTTTTCTGTGGTGGTGAGACTTCTTCAATTTCCCAAAACTTCTTAAGCTGATTATCCAGAGAACAGGTGATATTATAGGACCTTACCTTCGGAGTTCTGTTCGTGGTCGAAGAAGCTTTTCCTGTTAAGATCCAACCAAATATGGTGTTCTGTGCTACAGGGGTACCGTGCGGACCCTTTCTTAGACCATCACATATGATAAGTGGATAAATGTCAGCCCCGATGATCATATCTACCCTTGCTGGTACATCGAAGTTTGGATCTGCGAGGTCTAAGTTTTCCAAGTGATCCCAGGAAAATTTGGTAAGTGGCACTGACGGAAGCAAATCTGTCAAGGTTTCTAAAACAAAAGCTGATGTCGGAACTCTAGAAGGGAACTTCGTTGAAAGAATCGTTAAATTGGCAGCTCGCGTTGCTCTGGTGATTTCCTTCTCTTCAACACCTGTGACTACGATCGGGGCGGGTTCGGTTTCTAAATTCAGTTGCGATACAATGGAAGAGGTAATGAATGTTACTTGGGAGCCAGGGTCAATTAATGCACGCCCCTTAACAACTCCATCAGGACCCTCCATTTCTATTTCAGCTGTGGCCACGTTAATAAAATGAGCAGTGACCCTGGTAAAGCCTTCTGAAGTTGCTTCAATTTCAGATCTATGTTCGACTTTAGCCTTGGCCGACTGCGTGCTAGAACTCGGTTCCTGTTTGTTTATTGTTGGAAGATGCAGTAATGTGTGGTGCTTTCCTCGGCATTTACCACATCTAGATTTGCTGAGACATTTTTTGACCGAGTGAAATTCTCCTAAACAATTTATGCAGTAAGCTTTGGATTTTGCGATTCGCAACCGTTCTGGGGGATCGCTGTTTACAAAGCTTTTGCAAGACCGCACCGAATGTTTTTCCTGACATACTTTGCATGTTATTTGACCTACATAGAAACTTTGTATGTTGACATTACCCGTTTCTTGCTTTTTATGTGGAGGATTTTCTTTCGTTCGCACTTCACTCAGAGCTTCCAGTGTGCGGAATCTAGTTTCTAGAAAGCCTTTCAGCATTTCCCATGTTGGGTAATCACTTTGGTTTGAGATTTTCTCCTCCCATGCCTTAAGCGTCTCTGGAGGGAGCTTTTGTGTCAGTAAATGAATCAAAAGGGGGCCCCATTCAGCAACAGATACTTCCAGGTTACCTAGCGACGCCAAACATTCGGTCGTAGTGTCGATCATTGCCTTAATTGCATTAGCTGATTCATTGTTTATTTTGGTTTGCGAAGTCAATGCTCGCAGTTGAGTTGATATGAGCACACGTTTGTTTTCATATCTGTCGGTTAATGCGCGCCACGCCGTTTTATAATTTTCATTGGTAATATTATACTGTCGGATAACCTTGGCCGCATTTCCCACTACGTTTGCTTTAAGGTAATGTAATTTTTGCACACTGGCTAGAGATTCGTTGGAATCGATGAGTGAATTAAACAAATCCCGGAAACTAACCCAGTCAGCATATTGCCCGAGAATTTAGGGAGCGTTATGGTTGGCAATTGTACAGCGGGAGTCGAGGGATTTGTCTTTGTAGGATTCTGTTCACCACTTTCCTTATGATCTTTTTCAAAGGTGCTCAATTTGTCAACTAGCTCACCTTTGAAATCGAAAAAGAGTTCTTCGTACTGATCGTAATGATTTTCCTTGAAATATGGTGCCTCATCGTCTTGATCAGTTTTTAGTGAGGTCAAGGATCGATCAGTAGCGGAGAACTTTCCCCACAGGTCATGCCAGCCATTGACACGACCGAGATAATAACCGTGTGTTCTCTTAATTAGCGCGGTTTTCCTCGTGTTCCTGACAAATTTGTTCATTTGCTCCATTAAAGATATTTGGAGTTGTAAAAGCGCATGAACTGAAGGTGCCTTATCGTAGTCAGGGTTTGCGTTAGAGCTTGTTCCTTCCATTTCTTTGTTTGTTTACGCGACCGCAATAAATTTAGATTAAACTCAACTTGATTGGTACCTAGATACCGCGGATAATGACTTTTTTTTGATATTACTTCACAATTCAGGGACACACATTTGTGATTCCGGACACACAATACACTTAGTTATTTTCAATCATAGTAAAAAAAAGGAAAAGGGATAGGTACTTACAATTTGTTCAACGGTTGAAGTTAAACGTTGAAGCTCTTCTCCTCGGGATGTACTGGGCTGGTAGTAAAGTTGTTCTTGATGATTGGTAAAGTTTTAAACTTGTTGAAAATCACACTTATTGTTAAAAGTCACAAACACTTCGCACTGATATTTACAAGAATCCGGCTCGAAGGACCATGAAATAATTACAGGGATTTTGTAATGAAATGCTTTTGTAATTTATTAGTATGTAGTAACAATAAGAACTTTATTACACCAAATTTAATCAAAACCAAATTTAATCAAACTTTACAAAAAGGGAAAGTTAAGAACTTTATTGAACAAATTTACTAAAACTTTATATAAAAAAAGGAAAGTTAATAATTATTGATAATAGACGCGGCGCGGCGCTAATCCATCCGGCGGTGATAATTTTGAGTTCCAGACTGGTTGTTGTCTCTTTGATTTTAAGAATACATCGCACGCGCACCTCAATCCGCGATCGCGCAAAGTTGCCGAATTGCCCTTTTTGTCATAATTAAAGGTAATTTAGGCGATCAGCAATTGTGCACGCGCAATTGATTATTGCAATCGATTTGCAATTCGAAATGAGGGCGATCGATGCACTCTTAGTGGAAAATCCAAATTCCAAATTGTGTTTCCGGTGTCAGGTAGCGAAACATGCGTGTTATACGAATTACACGATAAACTGACTGTTCTGCATTTTTTCGTGTAACAATTCTATTGTCTATGTAGCTGTGTACAAACTATCAGTTAAGCTAAGTCATTTTCGTAGGCTCCGAGAATGAAATTATGATTGTGTTAGTGTGTTGCTCTGTGCAGTCGAGAATTTTTTGGGATGCACAAGTAACAAACTTCCCCGCGACCGCTTGCCAATAAAACCGGTTTATTGGAAGTGTTGATGGAAGAAATGTTATGCCGTGTAATTTGCCTCATTAACGCATATTTGCCTGCGCAACATGCGTACTTGATTGTCAATTCAATTCATTTATTCGGCTTAAGTTCACAGTTACATAATGTTATCTTCGTTTTACTAATACATACTAATGTAATTGATGGACTGTAAACGTATTGTCCATTTGCCTGTATTATATTTGAGAAACTGCCGAGCTTTATACAATAAATTTTTAATTCTGCACAGTTGCGACCGTTGTGCTTACTAACAGTATCGGTCCTCAGAGGGCTACACTACCTTAAGAGCTAAAAATATATACAATTACTAACTAGCCTAAAAAACTTTTTTTTTCTCCTTTTTTCCTTCTTTTTTTCTCCTTTTTTCATTATATCTAGATTAGGAAAAAATGTAGGTTTAAACTTAACATTAACTTAACAAGTTGGGCGAATTTCGTAGGTTTGAAATTCGTCCAAGTGGTCTTCGTACATTTATTAATATTAGGGGAGTAGATCTGCCGTGCAAAGGGGAAAAGACCTATATTCATTATAGGTCAAAATGGCTTTGTATGGATTTTTTGATTTAAAATATTCATATTTATCCCTAAAAAAAATTTCAGACTGATAGCACTTTTTAATAAAAAATTTTCTTTTTGGACATTTACTTTATATGCGTCGGTTTGAATTATTTTCAAACCGAAAAAACGCACAAAGCAGCCATGACCTCTTAAATCTTTTGACCATTGCACAAATTGTGGACTCTTATCTCAAGAAAAAGCTCTATAGTCTTATAGAGTGTTTGCCACTTGTAAATTGAAAATATATTTGAAGGATAGAAAACGACAAGAGATTTCCAGGGTTTTTGGCCGTTGTCTTGAAAGAAGAGCGGAAAAAGCTTATGATCTCGTGTATAGTTTTCCCTCTGCAAAGTGCACAAAATTTTCAAAAAGAGAAAAAAAATGTAGGAGAAAATTAACTTTTATTTGTAAATAATTATTGATATATAAGACTAATAGCGGTAAATAATTTGTTATGGGCTATTAGAATTTAGAATAGAGCTTTTTTCGCTCTTGTTTCGTCTTCCCAAGACAACGGCCAAAAACCTGGAAATCTCTTGTCGTTTTCTATCCATCAAATATATTTTCAATTTACAAGTGGCAAACACTCTATAAGACTATAGAGCTTTTTCTTGAGATAACAATGCACGCTCTGCGTAATGGTCAAATGATTCAAGAGCATATTTATGTTTTTTGTTTGGAACAAATGGAACGAGGGAGCATGGGAGAAACGATTTATGAGAATATAATTGTTTTCTCCTTTGGTTGCAACAAGACTCTGGTACAGGAATTGCAACGCAAAAGTATTTCTCCTTTCATAACTTTTTATTTAAAAGTTTTGGAGGATAAAATATGATATTATAGCATTAGAAAAACTTTTTAAGTCATATTTGTTTAGATAATTTGTATAAAATTTATTTACATTTTCTTATTTTACGGAAAGAAGCATAAAAAACTTTGAACGCGTTTTACTCGAATCGAGCTTTTTGCATATAGGTCTTTTGCCCTTTGCACGGCAGAGATGAAGTTAATTAAAATAATATTTAGACATTAAATAATTGTCTTCCTTTTTGTACTTTTCCACCTGAGTTTTGCCGAAAAGTACCAAATAAGGCCAATTATCACATTAACAGTGCTTATAACTTCAAAAGTAAAAGCCGCAGCATAATAGTTGCGAGACAGTATTCATAGGAAATTGTCCAAGCTTTCTAATTTTGCAAAAAAAAGTATTGGTTAATTACGTGTTTTTTGGAGAAAAAGGTGGTTGAAGTTGAAATGTTAGTAAAAAAAATACAAAATTTTGGCTTTGATGACTCATAACTCTGGACGTTGGTGGGTTGACCACTTGACTTTTACAGTTTTAGATTGGTGGGAGTATTCTGCGTAGATTGCTGCCTTATTCAGGAAAATATCTAATAGGGTTACAAAAATACAGGGTAATATGTAAACCACTACCAAAAAAAAAATCAAAACGCCCTAGCGGCTAACCCGTTACGATTTCCCCTCCCCCACCCGACGATTTTTTGTTTGTTAGTCTAAGACCTATCCACAGCCCAACTCGTCAAGTAACTGATACACCCTGTATACTTATATGTACAGACATTTTTACAGCTGTACCAAAACTTTTGCGACGCCAATTTCTTAGAATTGAATGAATTCACCGTTATATCTGCTCCAGTATTAAGTAACTGCTTTCTTGTTTTTACAAAAATTGAAATAGTGTATGTTAATAAAACCTGTAAAAATAACCTAGGTGGTTTAATATTGGTTTATTAAGAGTTAATCGTTTTTTTATTCTTTTTAGCTTGGTGTACCAAAACTTTTGCTGTTGACTGTATACTTTTTAATTACCGTAACTTAAAACTTTATTTATTTAAATTCGCTTGAATTAAGACATAATCTTCAGAAACTTTTGTTCCTAACGGTACTTTTACTTTTACAGGTTCGCTTTTATGCGCCCAAGTTTTCTTCTTTTTGGGACGTCTCCCATCCCGACACTTGCGTTCGCTTCAACACTCACCAAGCGAATCGTACTTGATTGTCAACTTCACATGCGTCTCGCACTCATAAAATTTACTTGCGCACGCATGTAAACTTGCATTTATAAACATGATCCACCATTTTTGAAAATGCGGTTATCATTTGAGTCATGTTGTGGCCCATAACAAATTTTTTTCCTTTCCCCCCCACAAAGTTCTCTTCTAAATCAAGCCCGCTTCAAATTAATTTTTTAATATTACCCGGGCTCCAAATGACATAATTTTCACAGCTCCTTAAATTTATTAACAGTAATTATAAATTTAAAATTTACTTACTGAAATCCAGTCATCTTTAAAGTTATTGGCACCACAGGTTGTGACGTTACAGTCTTCTTCTTCATAACAAAACGGCGCAAGCTTACGGCATTTGCTTTCACGTGCTTTGCTTTTTTGAATTTATGAAGCCTATGCGTATGCAAGTTTTTTTTTTCATTTGCTTTAATGAAGTCTGTGCGCAAACTTGCACTATTGAAAACGGCCTTTGCTTTAGGTAGTTTGAACGAACATGCTGTAGCGGCAACACTAAAATATTATCGAATTGCATACACAGTATCAAAGGTTACCGCTAGATCAGCCACCCGCGCTAGCATGAAAAAAGCTGTAGATCAGTCTTGTAGTGAACACCAGAGAATAAAGTCAATTCCATCAACTCGTGCGTTTTAATCGTGTACAGTGTACCGTGCCTGATAATGTACTCTGCATACCTGCTACATTGGTGACCCCGACTATTGTAAAGTGCTATTTGGAGTTTTTTTTGTTTTTTAAAAAATAGTGAAAAAAAAACACATTGATACATTTTAAAGAAATTCGCATTTTAAAGCACCAGTTTAAGGTGCTTATGAAGCAACTAGTAGGGCAGCGAGTATACACGCCCATTAAAATTTCTAACTGTGAAATAAATTAAATTAAATGGAAGTTAAATAAAAAATAATTTAAAATTGATGATTCAAAAAATTAAATAGAAATGCATTGTGAATTGCAAAAATTTTTTTTCTGAGAAAAGAATATGCATTGATTATATAATGTAAATTTTCTTTGAAAACATGTCATAGTAATTTTTAAATAAAACGTTCCACATAAAGTTCCGCAACTAAACGAGTAGCAGCAAATTAGGAACACATCATCATTAAAACAGTAAAAAGAAAAATAAGAAATCTACAAGACCGCATGGTAGAACAATAGCAGCCAGAAACAAAGCGCAACGAGACTCTACAATTTGGAATAGACAGCAACACAAACCGCATGGCGAACAAAATTCAGCAAGAAAAACAGCATCCCAGGAGAAAGCATCATTCATACCACAGAATTTTAATGTATTATATTTTTCCTTTCAAAAATTGGATATATTTAAGAATACAACTATTATAATATTTTTCATTTTAGGACGTGAATTATCTTGTTTTTTGGGTACTGAAAAAAAAAAAAGTTTTAATAGAAATATACATATGTACATGCTACCAAATTCATCTACACATGCAAACAATAAGCACAGTGAGTTATTACAAAAAGATACATAATTTTTTTTTTCTTTTGCATATTGAAATTAAAATACATTATAATATTTAATATTTTTACGAGAAAAAAAGAAAAAAGTTCAAACTTCTTTTATATATCAAAAATAATGAACCGTTAATAAAATAGGTCATACAATAAGGCATACATATACATATATACAGTTTTCCCTTTTGTGTTTTAGCACATTGAACAACACACGTTTTAAATAAACAGTTAGTGACAATGAAATACAATTATATTTAGGATCAAATTAATTAAAAAGGAATCTTATTTTAGTGGTATAAAGAATAAGAAAACACAAAATTAACAAAGCAAGAACATTAATCGACAACACAAACATTTTATATTTCCTTTCATGCTGTAAGCAGCAGAGATGTTTTTGTGTTTAGCTAAGATCCATAAGTTAATAATGAGTGCTTAAATAATTGATTGTTCAAATCGATATAAGCCAAGTGTGCATAGTTCAGAGTTATTTTTTTTCTTGCGGGCAAATTTCGAGCCGAGGTTATTTTTAGCTATATCACACTCGTAGTCTTTCATTAAATGATCTGAGTTTCGAAAGCAAATTTTCAAATATATGCCCACACTCAGCCGTACCTATCTCAAGTAGCCATCTAGCAATTCAATTAGTGCCACATTTATAATTTTTAAGACCGCTAATTAAATGTGAGATTCGCTGATCGTTTTCAGTTTTTCTTCCCTAGTTTACTTGAGTTGTAGAAATAAGCCGTGGTGTTTCAGTATATAAATAATTACGTCTGATCTTTGTACCAACAACATGTCCACAGACAACGGGGAAACGGAGAACCCCGGGGCATCATCGAAAAATGACCCCTGGGAACAACCAGAACCCATCAACCCTTTGATTAGCAGTATAAAAATACCCCCATTCTGGAGCAATCGCCCAGATTTATGGTTCGTCCAGGTAGAGACACAATTCAAAGTAAAACGGATAACTTCTTCGGACACTAAATATGATCATTTGGTAGCGTCCCTACCACAAGAAACGATGGAAATCGTAGCCGACATACTACTGCACCCACCCAACCAAGATAAGTATGAACATCTTAAAGCAAGTCTTCTCTTACGCTCAACAGATTCAGAAGAGCGCAGGCTCGACACCCTCATGCATAGACTCCAGCTGGGTGATTATACACCGTCGGAACTTTACCGACATATGGAATCCCTAGCTGGAGGGAATAGTTTAGTTAACCCAATGCTGTTAAAAAAGCTGTGGATTAATAAACTCCCCCAAACACTTCAAACCTGTGTTATCGCGATCGAAAGCTCCCACAATCTGGACGAGCTGTTCACCATCGCGGACAAAATACACGATTCGAATACAATCTCCAATATTTCTGCGGTACACACTAACTCTACCAAACACCCAAGAGACAACGACCTCGGTATTACCGATACTTTGCAACAATTGTCAGAAAGAATCAAACGACTGGAAATGAGAAAATCTAACCGGCCAAGACAACGCTCTGTGTCACAAAACCGTTACAAACACAGAAGTCCGGCCAGTAACGACAGAAAAAGCAGTTGTTGGTATCATAGGAAGTATGGTGCCAATGCTAAAAAATGTGTACCACCCTGCGACAAGAGCGTAATAGACAACAACAATTCAAAAAACTAAAAAGAACTGCTTCGTGTGCGGCAACGAAAGCAAACAATTATTCGCGCCGCCTCTTTCTTCTTGACAAAAATAGTCAAATCATTTTCCTCATCGATACAGGAGCGGAGGTATCCATTATTCCAAAAAGGTTATACCCAAACGTATCCGCTCAAAGTAGTCCGACTTTGGCATCAGCTAATGGCACGCCAATATCCACTTTCGGATACAAACATCTAACGCTAAATCTAGGACTACGCCGTAATTTCGACCATACGTTTACCATTGCAGCACTTAATTACGCCATCATCGGTGCAGATTTTTTACATAAATACAGTTTATTAGTTGATCTTCGACACAAGAGACTCGTTGATCAAACAACCTCGTTAACAGTCAACTGCAAAGCGCGAAAATGTTCTTCAAAGTCCCCCAAACTTTTAGTGGTCGAAGGAGAATATGGAACAATTCTAAACGAGTTCCCAGCATTAAAAGCCCCACCAAACTTCAACTTAAAGGTCAAACACAGTGTCGTACACCGCATTCACACAAATGGACCCTTACCAGCCGCGCGTCCGAGAAGATTACACCCACAAAAATATGCTATCGCTAAAGAGGAATTCGAAACGATGGTAAGACTAGGCATTTGTCGCCCGTCAGCATCGGCCGCCGCCTCGCCTTTACACCTGGTCCCCAAAAAGGATTCCAGTTGGCGCCCATGCGGCGATTATCGCCAGCTTAATAACATCACGGAATTCGACAAATACCCATTGCCCAACATCCAGGATTTTACTACACGGTTACATGGTTGTAAAATATTTTCTAAAATAGACCTAGTCCGAGCCTACCACCAAATACCGGTAGCTCCAGAAGATATTTACAAGACCGCAGTTATAACTCCATTTGGGCTTTTCGAATTCCTCAGAATGCCCTTCGGTGTTAAAAACGGGGCACAAACGTTTCAGCGTTTCATCAACGAAATCTTGGCAGGTCTCGATTTCGTTTTCTGTTACATTGACGACATACTAGTCGGAAGCGAAACGCCCGACAAACATAAAGAACACTTGCGCGTTCTATTTAAGCGACTTCAGGACCACGGAATCAATGTTAATCCGACAAAATGTTCCCTAGGTCAAACAGAATTAGACTACTTGGGACACAAAATCAGCGAGGAAGGCATACTACCCTCCAAAGATAAAATTGAGGCACTTAGCAATTACCCAAAGCCTCACACACAAAAAAATTTGCAACGCTTTTTAGGTATGGCAAATTTTTACCATCGCTTTATTCCGCGTTTCTCCGCTCTCGCCGGCCCCTTATACGATCTCATCAAACAATCAGATTCAGATAAACGCAAACCAAACATACTCGAATGGGAGAACTCCCATGAAGAAGCTTTCGAGGAAATAAAAACCAAACTTCAAAACTGTACCTTACTCGCACATTTGGGTAGACGCATCCGGCGACGCAGTGGGAGGAGTTATTCAACAATCTAATGGTACACATTGGGAACCACTCAGTTTCTTTTCCCGACGACTAAAACCAACCGAGAGGAGATATTCAGCGTTTGACCGCGAATTATTAGCCCTTTACTTAACAATTAGACATTACAGATATTTTTTAGAAGGCAAAGATTTCACCGTATATACGGATCATAAACCCCTCACGACAGCGATCGTTTCAAAAACAGACAAATCCCCAAGACAAACAAACCACCTGTCATTCATCTCCGAATTCACTAATGACATCAGATACGTCAAAGGTTGTCATAACGTAGTGTCCGACGCCTTGTCAAGAGCGCACATTGACGCAATCCAAAACCCTAAGAAAATCGACATCGAGATCTTAAGCAAAGAACAAGAAAACGACGAAGAATTGAAAGCCCTTCTAAACAGCCAAACCGAGGACAAATCACTCTCTTTCACATTAAAACTAATCAAAATACCTCTCGACAATTTGCATATTTGGTGCGAAACCTCAACAGGTACGGACCGGCCTTACGTCCCAGAAAACCTCCGTCTTAGCATTTTTGACACAATACACAACCTTTCGCATCCCAGCATTCGCTGCACAAATAAGCTCCTTACGTCGAAATATTTTTGGCCAAAAATGAATAAAGAGATAAATTGGTGGTCAAGATCTTGTAACTCGTGTCAAAAGGCAAAAGTCATACGCCACACAGTAACCCCACAAGGAAACTTCAATACTCCCTCCGGGAGATTTCAACATGTACACATGGATATAGTGGGTCCCCTACCACCTTCTAACGGCCACATGTACCTATTAACAATGAAAGATCGTTTCTCTCGTTGGGTGGAAGCAATACCTACCGAAACATCGAAAGCAAAACTGTGTGCAATGCGTTCATCCAGCACTGGGTAGCGCGTTTCGGAGTATGCCAAACATTAACCACAGACCAAGGGACGCAATTTGAGTCCTCGCTGTTCAATGAACTGTCGAACATTTTGGGACAACATCGTATCAGAACTACGACCTACCATCCGCAGTCAAACGGATCGGTAGAACGTTTCCATAGACAGCTCAAGGTAGCTATACGTGCATCACCACAGCCAAAAAATTGGTATAACAGTTTGCCATGGATTCTGTTAGGAATCCGTTCCGCACTTTTGGAAGACATAGGTTTTTCCCCAGCACAGTTGCTTTACGGCCAATCCCTACGTCTCCCGGGAGAGTTTATCACTCAGCAAACCTCACAGGATCTCGAAATGACAAGCACACTAGCTAAGGAAATACAGGAGTGCATGACCAACCTTAGACCTATTTCCTCACGAACTAGAAAACAAAACAAAATCTTTCAGCCACAAGATATCGAAAATAGCACCCACGTGTTCATTAAAGAAGGGATATATAAAGGAAGTTTGAACCCGCCATATACGGGCCCGCATAAAGTACTAGCAAGAAGAGACAAGACATTAGAAGTATGTGTAGACGGAAAAACGCAAGTTATCAATATAGATCGAACTAAACCCGCGCACGTTTTAGACCCTAATTTCAGTACAACACCAAAAACAAGATCATTAACAAATTACTTAAAATTTAAGCATGAAATTTATAGAAACATAGATAATAACTACACATGTATAGACTCAATTAGCAAAATTATTAAAATTAAACATTTAAGCATGAAATTTATACAAATACAAACTTGAATTATAACTTCATATGAAATGCACACACAAAATTAGAATAATTATTAATATTCAACACTTAAGCATAAAATTTATACACACATAAACATAAATTGTAACTACACATGAATAGACAAAATTATAAAAATATTAAAAATAAATACAAAGTTGTGCAAATACAAGCATGAGAAACAATTATGCATGAAAGAGAACGTAGTCAGTAATATTATTTTAAGGATTGTTAAACATTATATTTTACACATTTATACATATATATTTTTTTTTCCACGAGGGGGAGTGATGTAGCGGCAACACTAAAATATTATCGAATTGCATACACAGTATCAAAGGTTACCGCTAGATCAGCCACCCGCGCTAGCATGAAAAAAGCTGTAGATCAGTCTTGTAGTGAACACCAGAGAATAAAGTCAATTCCATCAACTCGTGCGTTTTAATCGTGTACAGTGTACCGTGCCTGATAATGTACTCTGCATACCTGCTACACATGCAAAAGTAAATATGCAGCAAGTTTGAACCATAGAAGATACCCTTTATTTCTTAAATTAAGTCGGCTAGATTTACCGATGCATTTTTGTTGAAAAGTTTGCAGTTGTATTGTAAAACACAAAGATTACTTACTTAAGTTTTTTATCCATCTTCAAAAGGAATGAAAATTATATTAACGTTTAATTAAGATACATTTTTATTCGACCCTAAAAGCTTTTGCATACAATTCGTGTACACATTTTAATGTAAAATAATGAAACTAAATAATGCATTGTTCTTTCACAAACGAATATATTTAAAATACGATTATAATTATATCAAAGGAATATTATTTATATTCCTCCCTCTGTAGGGTAATTTCACTTATAAATAAGTGCAAACCAATAATGGCCTAATATTGAAATATTATTAATAATATTTATATCGTCGAAAGTCATTATCGGTGGAATAGAACAATTCATCTCAGTAAGGGGCATAACGACGTCCAGGGGGTGATGGTCCCCTCATTCCTGGTCTGCGATCATCAAAAGAATCCCGACTGAAATCTTCGTAGCCACTGTAATAAATAGTAAGAGAAGAAACATTACTTTCCTAGTTTCATAGAAACTGAATCTGCTGCCTCAAGCAACGTGGTGAATGACATTCAACTATTAATAATTGCCAGTTTAGAACAGAAGTAACCCAAGTAGTATTTTTGTCGCTTTTAATAACTTTATGAAAACTGGATGTGTTAAAAGCATATCTAAGAAAGTCTAAATTATGTTTATATCCATCATATAGTAAACATCTCCTAATACGCAATTAAGAAATTCGACGCAATTAAGAAATTCACAAAAACGCGTTTAACTCATTATCTCAACATAAGCAAATTGCTACTTGGATCACTTCTGTACTAAGTTAGCCAATTATGAATACTTCCGCGTGTTAATACTAATCCAATCGTGTCATTTGTCTCTGCGCGACTCAGCCATATTGCAACAGTTTCAATTATTTTTGTTTTACTTTAATGATTTATTAAATTAATAAAAAAAACCTACCCATATCTGCCAAGCCCGTTACTGCTTCGAGGTGGAGTTCTCCTACTAAACATTGAATCATAACCTCTACTCAAGCTGCTACTACTTCTTAAACTTCCCCCCAAAGGTGGTGGTAGTGGCATTGGTTCTCGTCTTCCCATTGGTGGTGGTGGGAAATCGCGCATCCGAGAACTCGAATAGCGCCTTTCAAATAGATCACGTCCATCATCGAATCGGCGATCGTAATAATCATAATCCTGTATAAGAAAATGAATCAATGTAAATTTTAAATAGGTTTTAATTTAACTTCCGCATAAAATTTGCATTCCTTTCGTTTTCGATTTTTGCTCTTTACACTTTATGATTAAAAACATCTAAACAATTAACATAATTTTTTTTTTTAAATAATATGAAATAAAAAGTTTGTGCCAAAATTATTTTAAAATGAATAACTTGAAACGATTCAGAATGCATAACAAAAAATTTTATTTTGGAAGTGGTTAATCCTAAAAATCATATTTGTTATTTCGTTACCCTCAAGCCATCCATAATCCTTTCTCGAAGGAATGGGGGCGGTGGGGGAGGCGGTGGGTAGGGATCACGCCCGTACACACGATCTCTATAACCGCGTTCACCAAACATTAATCGTGGACATTCCTTGGACCAATGTCCAGAACGTCCGCAACGGTAACATTGTTCTGGATCGCCCATTCCCGGCTTTGGGCGAACACGACTTGTCGACACTTGAACTTTTAAAGGTTGACCATCTACAGCACGTCCATTCAATTCTTTGATAACATCTTGTACGTCGCCGACACAATCCAAATGTACGAAACCATAATTACGAACGATGTCACACTCTACAACCGTACCATACTTTTGGAAGAGTTCTCGAACTTCAGGTGCTCGTGTCTTATCGGTTAAATTACCAACGAATATCTTAGTAGTGGGAGTATTTGGCGCCCGACGACTCTTTGCGGCTTCCACCTTAATAGGATTATCATTCAAAACATAACCGTTTAGATTTTGTATAGCATCGCGACCCTGCTGTTCATTTTCCATGTGGACAAAACCATAATTCTTGACAACATCGCATTCGATTACGGTACCGTACTTTTCAAATAACGGACGCAACTCAGAAGCTTGAGTTTTATCATCGAGATTTCCTATGAAGAGTTTAAAAGTTCCAGCTCCCGGCATTTTGACTTATCAGGGTCTTTTCCTCGAATACTATGTCACCTTTTATGTAAATATCTTCTTTTCTGCCCGACACCGGAACCGGACCGGAAGTTTTTCTAATAATAAATAAATAGTATAGCGTTTATGGCGTTTTCTTATCAAATTTTTTCAAATTTTGTAAGTTTGATCAAATTTTCGTTTTTATGAGCTTAAATTAATCCTATTTCTTTTCAAATCATTTTTTCACTTCCTATAGACAACGAGGTAGGAAACAATTTATTATACATTATTCAGCCTTAAATACAAGGGATAAAGGCACGTATATCTGCTGAATAATGAAAGTTCTAGCTTTTCCAGCCGAAATAAACTCCCATCCATGCAGAAATATAGTTAAAAGTCATAAGAGAATTCCTGGGATGCATTGAGAAGAGGCCAAAAATATTAAAAAAAAAAAAAGATTGCCAGGAATATGCTTTTATAATCTTTGATTAATTTACATAGGTATTATTATAATTTTTTATTGACATGAATGTGTCAATTATTTTAATCTACGTGTGGACAATGTCATTCAAATAGCTTCCTTTTTCTGGTTGACAAGTTATCACTCTATCATTTTGCATTCTGATCAACTAAACTGACTTCGCGACACAACACACTTGCCAAAGCCCCTTATTAGTTCCTTAAATTTGCTTAAATAACCCCACCAAAAATCAGGAGCATTCAATTGAAGGAACTAGTTCGTTCACAGGAAAATTTCTACTTAGTCCAGTGCAATTAGTCGATAAAAGGGCATGAAAATGCATTTTACGATGTACGAATTTTTTTTTGGAATTTGTTCGGGTACATCTGGGGCCTTATTACCGAATACGATTCGATTCGGATTAATCGTAAATCGTAATTTTGGTACCACTGAATACGATTTAACTTCAAATCGTAACAAATTAATCGTAAATGTCTACGATTGATATTTGGTGCTCGTAAATAAAAAAGACGGTAGTTGTATTAAAAAACGTGGTTATTACAAACAAATAAAAATAAAACATGTAAGTAAACAAAAGTAATTATGGTGTTTATTTAACATTATTATGAGTTTATATTTAATATTGTTACTTATTGAGGCTTTTCTGTCCATAAAATTATCATTTTATGTTATGAAGAATTAAATGAGATCAAAGCAACGGGAAAAATTTCTAGAAGAGCATTTTTTTTACTGTCATTTTCATAAATACCTAGGTATTTTATGAAAATGACAATCAAAATATCGCTTTTTTAGAATTCTCTTTTAATTTTTCATAACATACAATTGTCAAATTAAAAGTGAAGTTGGCTTTGGTTGGAATATTTTCGGAAAAATATATGGCATCACTTATATTGGTTACGATCGTAATCAATCATGTGAAATTCAAATCGAATCGTAAACTCAAATCGTAAATATTTTTGATCGAATCGTATTCGGTAATAAGGCCCCAGAGAATGAAAACTCCAAGTTTATGGGGTCGCAGTGTGCTGGGAAAAGCCGCCATCTTGAAAAGAGGGAGAGGTCGTTTATAATAAATAAGTCATTTGCATGCAATGACAGATGAAAATGATCAATGGCAAGGTCTTGGAGAATAAAATTATCTACAAAATGAGCCCTTAACAAGGTATGTAAGTTGATTTGACTCAAAATTATGGCCGCTAAAAGTTCAACCTTGATCGTGTGGCTGGGGTTGAATGCAGTTTTTTGCGATTAATTCGTAAGATATTAATTTGTGTAGGTTAATGTCGATTACCAAACTTAAAGTGCTATAATTACCTTTAGAATAAGTCTTCGGACGTCATTCTCGCTTGTATAGTTTGTGAGCAATCCTGAGGCCTGAAATAACTGATAACGCCATTTTTTTGAATATCTCCTTAACGGTTGCTCATATGATAATGTAGTAAACAGCAGAAATAAATATCTTTCAAATGGGCTATTGGCCAAAATTCTATGTCGTTTCATGTCCGCGACATAGCGGGTGAAAAGTCAGCTTCGCGTGTCGGATGAATTTATATTTCAAATTATTTAACAACTTTGGAAAATTATAATTTGAAATAGTAGCTAAAAATCATCATTCCGCGAGATACCTTTGACATTGTTAATGAAAAATCTGATCAACGATGTCCCATGGCACGAAGTCAGCCCCGATTTAAATATTATTGCAAACTAGAATGTTATTATAAATATTCTTCTTCTTCTTTGATCCGTTAGCTGGCGGTCCGAGCGGGACGTCCCCGCAACGGATACGCTGCTGTCGGTGCCGCTGGGTCCCGAACTCTATTCACGATTCGCTTCCATTCTCCTCGGTTTTTGGCGGTGTCTCGAGCCTCGGTAACTGATAATCGTTGATTCTTTAAGTCACCCTCGATATTCTTCAACCAGGTTTTCTTCGGTGCCGATCGCTGTATTCTCCAGTCTGCAGGACGGTCTCGCCAGAGAAGTTTACGTGGCAAGCGGTTATCATCCATTCGGCAAACATGTCCAAACCACCGTAGTCGACGTTTTTGCATTTCTTCTTCGATCAGTGTTTGCTGATCGCATCTTTGTCTGACAACCTCATTTCGAAGGCGATCACGGAGTGAGACACGGAGGATCTGCCTCAAACATCGCATTTGGAAGACCTCGAGCTTCTTAACGTCCGGTTTGAGCAGTGTCCACGTTTCAGATCCATAAAGAAGAATCGGAAGAATCAACGTTCGGTAAAGACGTAGATCTCAACGAGTTAAAAATTACATTGAAAATAGACTAGGGTTCCAATCTTCGTCAATGCACGGAGCATACGAGGCTGCATTTAAAAATTTTATCCAGAAATTACAGCCAAAACTAGAAGAAATTACGGTAATTCTTTGAAATTTGGTAGCCGCGGTTTAGAATCCTTGGGGGGGCGAACGGCTAACAAAGATCTCGGAAAGTGGTGACACCCGATTTGTCACTTCTATTAAAATCCGAAGAGATCCACTGCAATCAAACACCAAGCAGACCTGTTAGCAAGTCCTAATCCCACCTCCCCGCGGTGCCCCCTGGGGTACTTCTTCGGAAGGAGCTAACGGGAGAGGGGCGAATGGCGAGCTCTCTGCGCCACAAAACAGAGCTTTTAAGTCGGTTGGGCTGAGGGTTAGCAACCCGCTCCCATAAAAAACACTATTGCTACGAATCGGCAAACAGTGCCTCGGAACCGGATGGACAACACGACGACGACCTTTGCTTTTCGAACAAGGACACGAATCGGATCATGGAATGTGAGAACAATGCTTGCTGAGGGACGGCTGGATGAAGTCCTCAACGAGATGAATCGATATAAAATCAAGATCATGGGACTGAGCGAGACCAGATGGCCCGAAGCGGGGGAACATATCTGCCCAAATGGCGAGTCCTTCTTATATTCTGGGAGAAATGAAACTGAAAGCCGTAGGAGTGGTGTTGGCGTAATACTCACCAAAGAAGCCAGGGCTAGCCTCTTTAGCTGGTCACCAGTTTCTGAGAGGATTATTACCGTGCGCCTACGTACCAGGCTAAGAAGTACTACGGTAGTTCAATGCTATGCTCCAACCGAAGACGCAGAAGATGACATCAAAGACGAGTTCTACATGCGACTGAATGAGGTTTTTCGCTCTATTCCAAGGGGAGACATCATTGTATTAATGGGTGACTTAAATGCACAAATCGGTCACGACAACACCGGTCTTGAACAAACAATTGGAAAACAAGGCCTAAGCCAAGTTACCAATAACAATGGTGAGCTTTTCGTTGACTTTTGTTCTTCCCATCAACTTATGGTAGGTGGAACTTACTTTTGTCACAAGAAGATACATAAAGAGACCTGGGTATCGCCCGATGGTAGAACGAGAAATCAGATAGATCATGTGGCCGTCAGCCGCAGATGGAGAACCATTCTGGAAGATGTCAGGAGCTTCAGGGGAGCGGACACTGGAAGCGACCACCATTTGGTAGTAGCAACTATTCGCCTTAGAATCGCTGCAATCAGAAACTTTCAACGTGAATCTATAAACCGTAGACGGTTTAACGTTGACCTCTTGCGGGAGAGCGCTAAAAAGCGAGAATTTGCTGGAAACCTGCAGCAAATATTAAACCAGCAAACCGTTTCTGACGACACAAATATTGAAGACCTGTGGAGTACAACAAAGGGCGCTATATTGACGGCTGCGGAAAGGAGCATCGGTTATGTCCAGAGAAACATGCAACATTGGATCTCGGACAGCACCTGGCAAAAAATAGAACGCAGGAGGGCCCTAAAAAATAACATAAACTCTACAAGCGACCCGGATAGACGTCACCAACTTGAACGGGAGTACTCTCAATTACACCGAGAGGTAAAGAGAAGTGTCCGGCGTGATAAAAGGCAGCAGATAAACGAGCTCGCAGAAAAAGCGGAAAACGCGGCAAACACAGGCAACAGTAAAGTGCTGTACCAAATTACTAAACAGCTCTCGGGAAAGCACTCTACTAAAAAGCATGCCGTTAAGAGTGCGGATGGAAGGCTGCTGTGCAGCGACGAGGAGCAGCTCCAAAGATGGAGAGATTATTTCTTCGCCGCCCTGAATGGCTCACTCACACAGGAACCTCAGGAAAACAGCAACAATGCACAGCCGATAAGAATCAACACCCGGGCCCCATCCAAGACGGAAATAGTAACCGCAATTCATGCGATGGCCAATGGTAAAGCAGCTGGAAAAGATGGCATCCCGCCAGAATTGTTGAAAGCCGACTCAAGCCTCATAGCAGATGCGCTTCAGCCAATCCTCGAATTAGCATGGAACACCTGTACCTTTCCGGAGGATTGGACGGAAGGTATCATAGTCAAAATACCCAAAAAGGGGGATCTAACAATATGCGACAACTGGAGAGGCATCTGTCTATTATCTACTGTGGGTAAAATCTTGTCCCACACTATACTATCAAGAATAAGAGAGGCAGTAGATCAAACGCTTAGAAGGCAGCAGGCCGGATTCAGGAAGGGCCGTTCATGTATAGATCACATCAACACCTTAAGAATAATAGTGGAACAGTCTACTGAATTCCGATCCCCCCTTTACCTTGCTTTCGTAGATTATGAGAAAGCGTTCGACTCGGTTAATAGGAGCTTTATATGGCAGGCATTACGGCGACGTGGACTGCCGGATAAGATAATAGAATTGATAAAAGCCCTATACAACAATTCCAAATGCAGAGTTCTCCATAACGGAAAATTATCCGACAGCTTTGAGGTGAGTTCAGGAGTACGACAAGGATGCTTACTATCCCCATTACTATTTCTTATAGTAATAAATGACATTCTTGTTGGCGCTCTAGATAGTAGAACAGGCGGCATACAGTGGGGTTTGCTAGATCGCCTTAAGGACCTTGACTACGCAGATGATATCTGTTTGCTGGCCCACAGACATCAGGAGCTAAAAAACATGTTAAACAATTTGGCAACAGAAAGTAGTCTAGCAGGCTTAAGGCTGAATCCGAATAAAACCAAAGAAATGCGGATAAATGCAAACACACTTGAACGAACTGCGCTGAATAACCGTGACGTGGAACTGGTAGATAAATTCTGCTACCTCGGTAGTATTATTACCGAAAATGGTGGTGCAGAAGAAGACGTCAGTTCCAGAATAAATAAAGCACGAAGCGCATATGCATGCTTGTTCCGCATATGGAGATCAACGGAGATCTCAACCAACACCAAATTGCGGCTGTTCAACTCCAACGTTAAGGCAGTTCTTTTATACGGTTGCGAAACATGGAAAGTCACCCAATTCATCACAGGGCGCCTACAAGTCTTCATAAACAGATGCCTACGTCGTATCCTAAAAATCCGCTGGCAAGATAGAATTTCAAATGAAGAGCTATGGCGCCGTGCCGGCCAAGAAAGGATAGACGACCAAATCAGGCGAAGGAAATGGAATTGGGTTGGCCACACCTTGCGACGCGATAACGAAAATCTAGCCAAACAGGCCCTTGACTGGAACCCGCAAGGATCCCGTCGAGTTGGAAGACCTAGAACAACGTGGAGGAGAACCCTACTAGCAGAGGCCGCAACTACTGGGAGATCCTGGTCAGAGCTAAGAGCTGTCGCGCAAAACAGAGTCCGCTGGAGGGCAACTGTTTCCGCCCTATGTCCCACGAGGGATTAAGGGGCACATAGATAGATAGATAGAGGTTTAGAATCCATTATCAGTTTTTTGAAAAACAAATTAGCGGCCATTTATGTTAAAAACTCATAATTTTAATGAAAATGGATGTTTGGGGTTTCGAATTTGACAATGTCTTCCGAAAACAAAATGGAGATGGAAATGGATGTCTGTGGTTTCGGATTTGACAATGGGTTGTATGCAAAAAAAGAGATCAATCTCGGATACAGGGATGTAGAATCTTTTACTCTATTTGGAAGATTGAGCAAAAACTCTAATCTCAATCCCAATTTCGAATGCAAAAAGTTGAGAATATGCTCATGAGAATATTCTCAATTAACTGAGATCATTTCAAAAGCTTAACCCATTTAGCCATGCCGAATGAAAGTGAACACAAGGAGGCAACTAAATAAAATGAAAATATTGTTGCGGAAAACACAACTGCCATTCATAGAATAGGATCCGTAGAAGAACGATCTTCAACTGCGCCACCAGGCGTAATACTTTTCAAAATGTAATACGAAATGTAACATATTATTTAGACCTTACATGAAAAACATTTCTTGTAATACCAAATAAATGCATTAATAATGTCTCACATGAAATACATTCAATTGTAATGCCAAAATAATGCATTACTTTTATATTACGTGTAAGACAGAACCTTCGGGCACCGACAAAAGGGGTCCTCTCCCATATAAATTTAATGCGAAAATAATACGTTTTGTAATATCTTACAAAGGTATTACATATTAGCTTTGTTTATTGAGCTGCTCTAGGTTGAGCTAGCTTGAGATATCTCACGAAAAGGTGTTTCATGAGCAATTTGGTTGCTCTTACTTGCCTGAAGTTTCTCTGATTTCTGTTTCATGAGCTTGCTCTAAGTTGAGCTAGCTCACGGTTTTCTGCTCTACCTTTTTTGGTGGAGCAACTTGAGGCAAGCAATCAGCTGTTTGTCAACTGTCAAAATACCGCCATCCGTTAATTGAATATCTGAATTAGAGGAATCATCTAGCGCTTCCATCAACTGACTTGATAAATATTTTTCCATTTTTTAATTTAGTAACGTATTTATCAAGTTTAAATAAATTTCACTTTAAAAACTGTCAGGTGAAGTTCTGACAATGCACTTTGAGAATTCTTGCCTGAAAAGTGTTTCATGAGATTTCTTGCTCTGAATTGCGCCAACTTGCATTATTTATTTTTGACAGCTGCTCTACTGTGAGCTGCCTTGAGCTGCGCTGCCTTTTTTTCGGTCTCAATAAACACAGCTATTATATGAAAGACATTATAATTGCATTTCTGGCTGACTGGGTATATAAAAAAGAAATTATATTTCAGGAGCATTTGTAACTCGGGTCACTTATTTACTAGGGACATTCACATACCGCTGCGCCATTGGTTTCAAATAAAATTAATATCCAAATCTTTGGCTGTGGGTTTCGAGCGCATACAAATTGCTGTTGTTTTGGCGTGGCGTGGTGAAATTTGGACAAAATGGGATGCACTTCAATTTGGGGCTTTTGTACATAAGTCAATAAATCAAAACGATTTTTGTCAGATGTTCAATAATTCAGGGTGCACTTGCAAATGACTACAAATGTTCAAATATAAAGACTGTTTGCTTAGCAAATACTTTATTATAAAAAATGACGATTATTTAAATTTTAGCTGTGAAACCGAAAAAACGTAGAGAAGAAAACGGTGATTTAAGTTGCTCCAGTTCAACTTAGAGCAGGCTCATGAAACATTTTGCTGAGACAGCTCAACCTAGAGCAAGGTCATTAAACACAACGGTTATCAGATCAGTCAAACACAAACCAAAAATTTTGGTCAACTTAAAATTATAATTTTTAATAATGAAATTGCGTTATAATTAAGTCTTCGCAAAAGTGTAGTGCCAGGAGAAATCAAAATAAGAAGGTAATAGTTTACAGGGCAAAAATGTTGACTTCTGTGGAAAAATAACAACAATTTAGAAGGTCACGTTTCCCATTGGACTTTGGGAAGTTAAGAGCTCAAAAAATGAGAAATTAATTTGGTAAAGATCTAAATGTGTAAACTATCATCGGATGACTCTATTCTGTTGGTTAAAGAGTGTAGGCAGGGATTGCTGGGTAAAGGGTCAGGAATTAAAAAATGCAGTTGCAGACGAATAAAATTATACCCAGGGGCCGTTTCGTGTATGGCGAACGACGATAGTTGAACAAAAAGAAATTGAAGTCGAAAAATTTTGTCGACGAACATTTTAGCGTTCGCATAGGCCGAAAGAAAATTGTTCGTGTCCTAATGCAAAAACTCGATAACCCAAGAGCTTTCGAGTGCCTTTCGTCGGCTTCAGACGAAAATTTTCAATTTTTTCGACTTACGCGAACCCGAGACGAAAATAAAATTTCGTTTTCGACATACACGAACCGGCCCCAAATTTCTTCTGCTGCAGGTTTAGCTGTAGCAGTCATCGAACACACGTTATTTATGTAACTTTATTAAATCTTATTTCCTTCCGTGTCACAACAAAAAAGGCCGATCCTGACACTTTACAATCGAATACTTTTGCAAAACAATCATTTTAATGTGCCCTGCCAACACCTATTCAACCATAACCTTGCATTTGATTTCAAGCCAAAGTTTTGTGGTTTTACCACGCCAGTAGAAAGATTTTATCGGAAGCAAGAAATCCAAAAACCTGAAATTCCACTAACCAGTAGGAAATTACGAGCCCTTGTACACAATACCCCGAAATGATAACTATAATACATTTTTTTTGGCGATACATATTTGATATTTAGTGAAAGTAATACCAAACTAGTTTCGAATCACAGCGTCAGCATAACAATGGCGAAATAAATACATTATGTATGTACGTGAAAACAGATCCCCTCGCTAATAATTATAAAAAATATATTTCGAATACAATCTTTGTCTTTTTTGGCTATAATAAAAATTTGTTTTTCTAAATAGATTAATTTAAGCTCATATCTGCACTTTTGCAATAAATAACATTAAATATTCTGAACGAAAATGACGCCTGAGCACACATCCACAATCAATATCTAATTTTGCTTACCTGGTTATTTTGCTAATTATTAAGAAATATTACAAACATATTTCAAATTAATTTTACTTTATAAATAATACACAATTCTTTATTGCAGGAGAGAAACAAAATGTATTTCCACACGCCGAAGAGGACTCCGCAATTAGGCGATTCCCAAGCGGCGTTTACATAAGCGGCAGTATCGAGTATCGAACGAAACTACAGACAATTTTAGTCTCCACGGCAATGGAAATCTAAAAATTTCCTTGCGAGGGAAAACTATCATGTGTAAGCACAACCAATGGTGCAAGTTACACTATGAGCGAGTTTACACGGGTGCATCAAATAATTAAATTAAATTTGATGCAGCGGGGTCCCTGACAATTAAAATAATCCGCTGCATTAATTTAGTTCACAGAACTTATTTGATGCACTGCCGTGTAAACAGTTGAGTGCATTAAATTGACATTTCAAGAAGAGCATATATTTTCACTTTAAAATTAAAAATGGAAATGGAATTACAAATGGAATCGCGGACGAGGCGCAGTTCTAATTGGACAAATCTAGAAACAAAATTATTTATAGATATCTGCAAAGATATAAATATTTGCACAATCATGGACACAAAATCGGTGCATCTCCGCATTAAAAAAATTTGGTTCAATATTTAATCACCGAACTAAAAGTGACAGCTAATCACATACCGTGTAAACGACACGGCTTAATGCAGTGTGCATCAAATTAGTTATTTGATGCACCCGTGTAAACTCGCTCTATCATTCATTTCGTTTATTACCCCCATACACAAAACCGGTTTTTCAGGCAAGGGGTCGCAGGGAAGTACAATTCATGCGTCATATGACTCCTCACTTTTGAGCCAGAAAATTTGCCAGACTCACCCTCCATTACACTAACACAAATATAACATCGTACTCGGGGGTCTGCGAAAACTATGAGAAATTCCCCCTCTCATTCGCGTTTATTGCACAACTACAAACGCATCACAATCTTTACACAAAAAAGAGGTAGAAAAATGAATGCTTAGTGTAATACCCGCATCATACACAAACCGTTTTGATGTGAGTATCGAGTGATGGATAGTGTAACTTGCACCAATAATTACCTTCATCTTAACGTGTTGTTTAGACGGTTCGGTTTGGGGCGCCCCAAAGGAAAAATTTGTTTAGACCGGTTCTACACATTCAACTTTGCATTCCACTTTTTGACGTTCAATTCTGTCGCTCGCGTCTACACATTTTCAACTCTTCAAGAAGCAGATCGAAAATCTCGGCTGTCTTTGCTATCCGTGTACACTCATACTCATATATATTCGCACACTCATAAAAATGTTGAACGAAAACACAAAAGTTGAACGCAAATTTCCATTCCATTCTGAGCTGCTTTCCATATTCCTTTCAACTCTAGTCTGTTTCAAACTTTGCATTGGAGTGAAAGAGAAAAAAAAGTTGAACGTCAAAAAGTGGAATGCAAAGTTGAATGTGTAGAACCGGTCTTAGACCGGTTCTACACATTCAACCTTGCATTCCACTTTTTGACGTTCAATTCTGTCGCTCGTGTCTACACATTTTCAACTTTTCAAGAAGAAGATCGAAAATCGCGTCTCTCACTGCTATCCGTGTACACTCATATTCATACATATACGCACACTCATAAAAATGTTGAACGAAAATACAAAAGTTGAACGCAAATTTCCATTCCATTCTGAGCTGCTTCCATTTTCCTTTCAACTCTAGTCTGTTTCAAACTTTTCATTGGAGTGAAAGAGAAAAAAAAGTTGAACGTCAAAAAGTGGAATGCAAAGTTGAATGTGTAGAACCGGTCTTAGACGGTTCGCTTTGAGTCAAGTCGCTTTTAAGACAGCTGGAACGATCGGAATGAGAACTACATAGGGCTGGACAAAACGAGCAATATTTATTTTTAACTTTTTTTTTAACTAAAAAAATGTTTACAACAATAGCAAAAATAAACTTTTTTTTATGTGGCAGTGCTAAGCTCAGGAGTCACCCTTTGTACTACCAGTCCGTCATGTCAGTTGTCATGTCATGGTGCAATGTCTAGCAGTAAGCTTAGTGCGGCAGGGAGGGTGGGGGAATAGGTTAAGGATTATAAAGGTACGGGGGGTATTGAAGAAGGTGGTGATGAACCCTGCGTTTGAACTCTTGGATGTTGTAGGAGCTCGGAAATACTGACTGCGAGAGATTATTCCACAGTCGAGTTGTTCTATTTACAAACGAATTCATATCTTGTTGAGTACGTGAAAGGGGGAGTTGCAGGTGGAGGGAATGAGACGAGTAGGCTAATCTGCCGGATTCTGGATTGCCGTGGAGGCAGGAGAGCTTTTAGCTCGGAGGAACAGTCACTATGAAAGTAGCGATACAATTTGGTCAGTGCTGCTACATTCCTACGGTGGCTCAAGGGGTCGATGGTGGAGCAAATGGTGTCGTCATCAATTAGTTTAAGGGCCCTTTTTTGGACCTTATCTAACCATGCTAAGGTGGTTATTGGAGCGCCGCCCTAAACGATGGAGTTATATTCGAGAAGAGGCCGAATGTAGGATTTATAAATAACAGCACGGGCCGATGGCTGGAGGAGGAACTTGCACCTCTTAAGAAATCCCAAGCACTGGGATGCTTGTTTGGCGATTTGGTATATGTGGTCATTCCATCGCAAGTCTTTGGCTAATGTCACGCCTAAGATGTGTAGGGATGGGTCAGCCATTAGTTGAACTTCACCCACTTTCAAAGGTGGAGAGGTGTTGAACTTCTTTTTGGAGATAAGACAGTACTTGGTTTTGTCGGAGTTGAAGAGCATTTAGATTTTTTATAAGAACAAGATAGTAGGTGTGTTCGCGTACTCGCCTGCGGGCTCCATCGGGCGCCAGGAAGCGCCCGAAACCGCCAGATTTCTGGCGGTTTCGGGCACTTTCTGGTGCCTGATGGAACAGGCAAGTACGCGAACACACCTAGTATTAGAAGGAGCTTAGCACCAAGAGTTGGTTGGCTCCAAGGATTTCAAATTAAATGAATATCTTCTATTCTTGTATAAAGAAAAATTATAACATCCAATTGAAACAAAAATATTTTACTGACTGACAATGGGCGCACCCAGCGCACTCAACAGCTGAGAAGCGGCTAAGTGCTGAGCTCGTTGGATGGCTAGCTGAACTAAGCAGCTTAGCTCAGCGGCTGGCAAATTTCCCAGGGTAAAAATTTTATGCTAAGTAGCTCAGCGGTAGTTAATTGATGTTATTTAAAATAAAAAAAAATCTGTTCCATCCAGCCGGCACATATTGCCGAGTTACTTTTTACGCTGTGCTGTTCAGCTAAGCGGCTTTTTCGCTGAGTGTGCTGGATGCGCCTAATTAGTTAAATTTAAAAAGCAATGCTAATGTAATAACAAAACTATAAATCGAGAATACACAGTCAATATATAAAAAAAGCGAAAATGTCTTCATAACAGTTTTGTAGAGAATCGTATGCTCTACAAAAAAGCCTTATTATAATGATTAGCGAAATCATCATCATCATAAATTCAATGGGCCTTTCCACACTAGTATTCTGCATTCAGTATGCAAACGGGTTTTTCAGGAAGGGGGTAAGAGAATCAAGGAGAATTCTCTACAAAAAGTGATGAACTTGGAGAGAAATGTGCAGCACATTTCAAACCTATTTCTCGGGCGTCAACTCACTTACACCAATAGAGACACAGTTGGGGGGTTCAGAAATTTTCAAGCACTAAATTCGAAATGAAGCACACGCACACAATCAAGTACTTAATCGGAATATGAATGGTTACGCCGCTGCAAGAATACAGGTGTGGAAATCGCGGTTGTTGTCAATCCAGTTTGCATACTGCATACAGAATACTAGTGTGGAAAGGCCCAATAGCTTATACCCAATCAAAATCCATTTCTAAAAAACATCACCCTTTCTACCAAATGTGTCAAAATATTTTCATAAAAATGTTCATTTTATTATTTTGTTTTAACTATTATTTTATTGAATTTTCTTAGCTCAACCGTTTTAATAAATATTTCCACAGACCATTTCTTTTAACAATATTGTTTACTTTTATTTTAACAATTGCTTTTTTGGTCAACCCTAGAGAACACAAGTTAAAAGATTCTCCTTCCTCATTAAAATACGTCTGCTCATCACGGCGACTGAAACAAAAATCAAATGGAACACTAAACTGATCCAAAATGGAATTAGAACATACAGCTGGAGCGCGTTCAAAAACCTTACTATAGTAAACCACGAGGTAAGCTGTGGTTATGCTACATCACTTCACTTAACCACGAAAATTTATGTTTAACCATGGAGGTTTTTGAACGCACCGTGGTTAACTACGTGGTAAAGAAAATTTAAATTTTTTTCCATCAAATAGTGTCGGCTATTTGCCTCAATTATTTCCAATAATTATTTATTTAAATGAATCTCACAAATCCCACTTTGATTTGTTCATTATTAACATTAAAATAAATGTCAAAAAATTGTTTTTATTCTTCTTCTTCTTAACTATCGCTAACCATGCTCGGGAGCATGGTTAAAATTTAACTACACCATGGTTAACCACGGGAGTTTTTGAACGCCAAAAAGTTATGCTCGTGGTTATGTTGTAGTTAACCACGGAGTTTTTGAACGACAAAAGTTTACCATAGTTAACCATGGTTAACCATAGTAAGGTTTTTGAACGCGCTCTTGATCAGAAAAGGCGAACGTGAGTCGCTATAAAATCGAAACGCACTTCCCTCCCACCCGACCACTCCCCGCATCCAAAATTTCGTGTTGAAAGGTGATGGGCGCGACCCGTCTAAACAGTCACCGTCTCGATTTTAAAGTTACTCACGTTCGCCTTTACTGATCAGCTGTTAGTTTGAATTCCATTTTGTATCACTTTAGTGTTCCATTTTATTTTTGTTTCAGCTGCCGCGATGAGCAGACGTGTTTTTATGAGGAAGGAGAATTTTTTGACTTTCCGACGGATAAGGATTTACAATCGCCCTCGGGATCCCATTTGCGCCAATTTCATGTTCGCTTACTATCTCGGGCTCGAAAAAGAGGGGAAATTTTCGCTTCCCCTTTTGCCAATTTGTGCCAGAGGTTTTGAGTCCCGGCGATTGTGGATTGCTGTTTGTAGTGTATTTGAATTGTCAAAAGGAAATGTCAATTATCATGTTAAACCAAAACGATTACGACTTGATGAAAATAAGTTCTTTATTTGGTGCCTAGTAACAAGATTTTAAATAATTTCATGCATAAATTATTAGTTTCATTAGCTTTATGTCATTAATTTGAAGACCCAAGTGATTTCTAGGTTAGATTTGCCAAAAACAGCCCAGAAGGTTTTCGCTTACTTTCATATTTTTATCCCCACTCTTCAATTTTATTGTCAAAAATCTCGGGATCCCGAGGGATCCCATCATGGAGCCTAGACAAGGAGTTAAAACTCTTATGGCGAAAATAACCGGAAATGGAAGGTTGCAGAAACTAAACTTCTAGTTCCTTTTTTGCCACAGATGTCGCCTAAAGCTGACGTTCACCACATGAAGTTAGCTGATTAATGGAGCAATGCAAAAAAAAATCATTGGAAATTAATAAAAATTCATTGGAAAATTCATAAATTGGTTAAATACAAAAAATCGCATCGATATAAATCCAATTTAGAAGCCCATTTTTCAAGTTAGGCATAAAAATAAATTATCTTGATAGTTAACGAACCGGATGAATGCGATCGGCCATGTTTTTTGGTATACATGTGACTGTGGCGCCCTCACTCAATCAAACAAAAATTGACAACACGTAGTTTTAACTCCTTGGGTGTGTTTCTTTACTCATTCCATAGAAGGAATAGAATTAAAAGAATACTTGATGGAATATTCGGAATAGAATGAATAAAGAAACGCACCGGGAATGACAGTAAACAAACTGAAGAAAAATTGTGATATATTCAAAAGAGTTGTGTATTTTAAAAATATTGTGGGACCTATATGTAAACTATAATAAGATTAGACTTGATGTCTCCTGGGGTCCATTTGAAATTATTATTATCCATATCTGAAATTATTATTATTATTAGAAATACTTTTAAAAATGATAACAAATAAATAAGGGCTATGGCTGCCGCTTTCTTGCCAAATGACACAATTATGACGGTAATATATTTATATTATGTTATATTAGTAAGGTTAATTCCCTTTATTCTAAAAGTGTTCCACCTCAAGAGGTAGTTTAAAAAGAATACATTCCGAATATCCCGAATGAATAAAGAAACGCTTCACCTGTCAATTCGAAACTTGGGAATGAATAAAGAAACACATTGGGTGTGTTTCTTTATTCATTCCGTAGAAGGAATAGGCAGAAAATGCGTTTCTTTATTCATTCCCAAGTTTCGAATTGACACATGAAGCGTTTCTTTATTCATTCGGAATATTCGGAATGTATTCTTTTTAAACTACCTCTTGAGGTGGAACACTTTTAGAATAAAGGGAATTAACCTTACTAATATAACATAATATAAATATATTACTGTCATAATTGTGTCATTTGGCAAGAAAGCGGCAGCCATGGCCCTTATTTATTTGTTATCATTTTTAAAAGTATTTCTAATAATAATAATAATTTCAGATATGGATAATAATAATTTCAAATAGGCCCCAGGAGACATCAAATGTCTAATCTTATTATAGTTTACATATAGGTCCCACAATATTTTTAAAATACACAACTCCTTCGAATAAATCACAATTTTTCTTCAATTTGTTTACTGTCATTCCCGGTGCGTTTCTTTATTCATTCTATTCCGAATATTCCATCAAGTATTCTTTTCATTCTATTCCTTCTATGGAATGAGTAAAGAAACACACCCTTGGTAGCCCAAAAACTGAAAAGTTCACTAAAAATTCCCTGTTTTTTGGCCTTTCTTGTTAAATATCTCTTAACGAAGGTGTCAATTGACATTTTGTTTATGTGTGTGGGTATCTTGAAAAGCGGCATACACATAGACAATCGACATTTATGTTATCTTCTTCTTTATTTGCAAGAAATTGCCCAAAACGTGTTTCTTTACTTTCTGAATTTTTGACAAAATTATCCCCACCATTCACTAAGTTTTTGCCAAACAAATTTTTACAGGAAAAGTACAGGAACAGACCTAAATAGAATACAAGGTATGGGACAGAAAATTTCACATTTGATGATGACGTCACAACGTACTTGACAGTTGTCAGCTGTATAGGAGGAATGCAAAAGTGCAAAAGTAAACAGAACTTTAAAAATGAATAAAATATTATGGTATGGTTTTATTTAATTTTTTTAATTTTATAATTTTCTTGTCTTAACTTAAAATTTGATTTAGAGTTTTAATTTTTTGGAAAATAGTACCAAAAACTTCAGCAGGTTGAAAACTTCTGCAAGAAATTATTTTAGTATGAAATGCATACAGGAAGGTAAAGTGATTTAAACATATTCTCTCGAGGTGTCCTACTAATCTATGTGTATAGGATCTTTCTTCAACATCCAAATGAATTCCTTCGTGAATCCACAGTAAGCTTAAGCTTAAGGAGCCTCAACTTCTGAAACCACTAATACCAGCAATTAGAGCAGGTCTAGATCACCGAAATTCTTACGCGAGACGAAACGCTGTTTTAGCTATTATCCCAATTTATAAAAATTTCAAATGGTTAGTTCCCGATGGACCCGAGCTTATTGCAAACTTCTTGGAAACGCAACAGGTAAATTTGTGACGCAATTGCGTGGACCAATTGACTTGATACATTTCCTTCTAGGATATGTCCTGCAAGAGGAATTCATTTTTAATGTTATTGCATGCTGATCAAGAACGAACCTTAAATTACTTGGAGGAATAATTTCGGAGATATTTTGCAACTTGTTATAGTAGAATTGATTTATAAAGTATGTCATGGAAATCCGTCCAGTCCATAATTCATAAATTCCTCATCAAATGCTGTCAGTGTACGAAAAGCAACAACAATAACGTAAAGGTAATTGTTCTTGATACATTAATAGCCATGAAACAAAATGAAAATACGGAACGAGTCATGCAGGATTCAGTTATGGACATTTTGCGTGTCTTAGCTGCTCCCGATATTGAAGTCCGCCGCAAAACTCATGCCTTTGCTATGGTTCTTTTCTCGTCAAGGAACATTGAAGAGTTGGTGCTTGTATTAAAGAAGGAAGTTGTTGAGCCTGAAGATACTGGAAAATATAGGCAATTACAAGTTCGGGCATTGCATAGCTGCTATATTAATTTCCCGGATGTTGCTGCAACTGTAATTCCAGTTCTTGTTGACTGACTTTCAGATATGAATGAGTTAGCTTCCACAGAGGTTTCAATATTTATTCGTGAAGCAATTCAAAACTTTTCCTCGCTTAGGAATTTGATTATTGATAAGGTGGTTGAGGAATTCCCAGCTATAAAATCTTCGAAGGTACATCGTGCAGGAGTTTGGATTCTTCTAGGCGAGTATGTAGACAAGAATAATCAAATACTGGAGTTAGTTGAAGTTATTAACCAAACACTTGGTGAAATACCAATGGTAGAAGCCGAAAAAACACGTTTACCTAGTGAACAAATTGAGGAGGATCAAATGAAAGAAACTCGGAAGGAAAATATTCCAAGTAATAAAGTAACTTCAGATGGAACGTATACTGCACAAAGTTATTTTAGCTTGCCACCGTATGTTGAATAAATTAAAATAGCATAGACATAATTAATCTTTCTTGTAGAGGTGGGAGAAAGGAAAAACGACCGCCGCTTCGACAATAGTTAATGGATGGAGATTTCCTTATTAGCGCTTCATTAGCGGCTGCACTAACTAAATTGGCTTTGAGATACATACTTTGACATGGAAATCCAGCAACAGCAAGGTACAACCCGATGATCCTGTTATAATCTCTCAGCTTATAAATGGCAAGGATAACTTGGAGAGAATGTCTTGCTAGAACCAAATAGAATTTTGAAATTGAGTTTAAAAATAAATAAAAATAATCGTATATACTTATGTTATCGTTTTATTTAATTTTTTCAATGAATTAATTTTTTTTTCCTTACTAATACTTTGATTAAGTAACCTAATCCTAAAATGCATTCTGCATTTAAAAAACAATTTACATACATTTTCCTCCAAATTTGAACTGTTTATTACATTATCCAAATGATATTTTAAAAAGTTAATGCCTAAACATATTTTTTTTCATTTAATTTGTTAAATATCCTTACTAATATTATAAATGCGAAAGTAACTCTGTCTGTCTGTCTGTCTGTCTGTCTGTTACGCTTTCACGCCTAAACCACTAAACCGATTTTTATGAAATTTGCAACAGACATAGTTTAGACCTTGGAGACGGACATAGGCTACTTTTTATGGAGAACAAAAGGGTTGAATGGGGTGAAATGGGGTTCAATAAGTTGCAAGGGGATTTTTTTCTATTGTATAAAAAGTAACTGACTGACAGACAACGCACAACTTAAACCGCTAGAGCTAAAGGGCTGAAATTTTGACTGTGCATCCCTATAATGGCGTGGACATCCACTAAAAAGCGATTTTTCGAAATTCATCCCCTAAGGGGGTGAAATGGGGTTTATCCAAACCGCTGGAGCTATAGGGCTGAAATTTGGACAGTGCATCCCTATAATGACGTTTACATCCACTAAAAAACGATTTTTTGAAATTCATCCCCTAAGGGGGTGAAATGGGGTTTATCCAAACCGTTGCAGCTATAGGGCTGAAATTTTGACAGTGCATCCCTATAATGGCGTGGACATCCACTAAGAAGCGATTTTTCGAAATTCATCCCCTAAGGGGGTGAAATGGGGTTTATCCAAACCGGTGGAGCTATAGGGCTGAAATTTTGACAGTGCATCCCTATAATGGCGTGGACATCCACTAAAAAGCGATTTTTCGAAATTCATCCCCTAAGGGGGTGAAATGGGGTTTATCCAAACCGGTGGAGCTATAGGGCTGAAATTTTGACAGTGCATCCCTATAATGGCGTGGACATCCACTAAGAAGCAATTTTTCGAAATTCATCCCCTAAGGGGGTGAAATGGGGTTTACCCAAACCGCTGGAGCTATAGGGCTGAAATTTTGACAGTGCATCCCTATAATGACGTTTACATCCACTAAAAAGCGATTTTTCGAAATTCATCCCCTAAGGGGGTGAAATGGAGTTTATCCAAACCGTTGGAGCTATAGGGCTGAAATTTTGACAGTGCATCCCTATAATGGCGTGGACATCCACTAAGAAGCGATTTTTCGAAATTCATCCCCTAAGGGGGTGAAATGGGGTTTATCCAAACCGTTGGAGCTATAGGGCTGAAATTTTGATAGTGCATCCCTATAATGGCGTGGACATCCACTAAGAAACGATTTTTCGAAATTCATCCCCTAAGGGGGTGAAATGGGGTTTATCCAAACCGTTGGAGCTATAGGGCTGAAATTTTGACAGTGCATCCCTATAATGGCGTGGACATCCACTAAGAAGCGATTTTTCGAAATTCATCCCCTAAGCGGGTTTACCCAAACCGCTGGAGCTATAGGGCTGAAATTTTGACAGTGCATCCCTATAATGACGTTTACATCCACTAAAATGCGATTTTTCGAAATTCATCCCCTAAGGGGGTGAAATGGGGTTTATCCAAACCGTTGGAGCTATAGGGCTGAAATTTTGACAGTGCATCCCTATAATGGCGTGGACATCCACTAAGAAGCGATTTTTCGAAATTCATCCCCTAAGGGGGTGAAATGGGGTTTATCCAAACCGTTGGAGCTATAGGACTGAAATTTTGATAGTGCATCCCTATAATGGCGTGGACATCCACTAAGAAACGATTTTTCGAAATTCATCCCCTAAGGGGGTGAAATGGGGTTTATTCAAACCGTTGGAGCTATAGGGCTGAAATTTTGACAGTGCATCCCTATAATGGCGTGGACATCCACTAAGAAGCGATTTTTCGAAATTCATCCCCTAAGCGGGTTTACCCAAACCGCTGGAGCTATAGGGCTGAAAGTTTGACAGTGCATCCCTATAATGACGTTTACATCCACTAAAAAGCGATTTTTCGAAATTCATTCCCTAAGGGGGTGAAATGGGGTTTATCCAAACCGTTGGAGCTATAGGGCTGAAATTTTGACAGTGCATCTCTATAATGGCGTGGACATCCACTATAAAGCAATTTTTCGAAATTCATCCCTTAAGGGGGTGAAATAGGGTTTATCCAAACCGCTGGAGCTATAGAATTGAAATTTTAACAGTGCATCCCTATAATGACGTGGACATCCACTAAAGAGCGATTTTTCGAAATTCATCCCCTAAGGGTGTGAAATGGGATTAACCCACACCGCTGAAGCTGGAGGGCTCTAATTTTGACCGTGCATCACTACAATGACGTGGGCATCCACTTAGGGACGATTGAATCCCCTAAGGGGGTTAAATGGGGTTAAGCCAAACCGCTGGAGCTAAACGGCTGAAATTTTGACAGTGCATCGTGGACATTTACTAAGAAGCGATTTTTCGAAATTCATCCCCTAAAGGGGTAAAATTTGGTTTACCAAACTACTGGAACTACAGGGTTGAAATTTGGACAGTGCATCCCTATAATGACATGGACATCCACTAAGAGGCGAGTATTCGAAATTCATCCCCTAAGGGGATGAAATGGGGTTAACCCAAACCTCTGAAGCTGAAGGGCTGAAATTTTGACAGTGCATCCCTATAATCACGTAGAAATGAATGACTCGAAATTCACTTTATTTAATATTCATTGGTGATTGCTTCATAATTTCTTACATCCACGTAAATAGGCGAACAAACTTAACGAACGTTCGTCAAACCCTAAAATGTCACTTTTCTTGATGACATATACATGCCAATCTACTTTAAAACTTGCAGATTTGTTGAGGAGAGGTGATATTCGCAGTAATTTGTTTACCATATTTATTAAAAAAATGCACTATAATAAACCCTTTTTAGGGATAATAACAGCTGACTTTTTTGTTGGTTTCTTTTTTTAAGGAAAACATTGCACATAATAAACAGTTTTTAAAGGCGTTGCAAGGCACGCGGGTTTTATGCTAGTACTTTATAATTTTTCTAATTCTGCGATAAATTCGGCTGTTGGTTTTATCAGTCCGCCTTCTGACACAGTATTGACCCACGTTAGATGACTTGAGGAACTGCATATAAACTGTTGGAGGTTACATCATCTCATTATATCTCGTTTATCCGAGTGGTTTTTACAACAATTCACTGCACAAGAGACCATTGTTAATTTTAGTTTATTTTTATTTTATAAAAACTTCTATTTATCTTGTTGTTTCTTTTTTAAAATTACCAGCTAGGGAACCCCAATGGTTCCTTAACGATTTCGACCAATTAATTATAACACTGAGATTTTTGTTTATTTTAAATTAATAATAATAATGCACTGAGACTTTTGTTTATTGTTTGTTGAGAAAATTCTTAAATTGTTTGAGTTTTTTTGATAATAATTCGCTTTGAACACGTTTGTCTTGAATCAAATGCCAAATGTCAAATGATGTCAAGGGTTGTCAAGTACGACGTGACGTCACACAAATTTAAGGTTAGGGTTGATCTGTTCGTTGTCCCATACCTTGTATTCTATTTAACATATCTGAAATTTTAAATTTTGAAAATTAGATTGATTTGATTGTATCCCTATTAGCACAGAATATTCTTGAATATTATATAATATTCGTCGAATATTCATAGAATATTATCAATAATATTAAAATAATATTCTCACAACATTCTAGGAATGATCTATGTCCTCCTAAATAAATATTTTGTGAATATTTATTTAATATTAGAAAAATATATTTCTAATATTTAAAGAATATTATGGGAACATTTAAAAATATTAAAAAAAAATAAATTAATATTTTTTTAACATTTTTTAATATTTTTGAAATATTGAAACAATGTTGTTGAAATGCATGTGCTGCATGTGCTGAAACAACGCACATGCAAATGTGAGACCACGTTCTTATTGCATTCATTATATAATAAAAAAAATTAGAATTTTAACAAAAGTTCAGGTTTTATTACAAGCACTTTTTTATGAAATTAATGATTATATATACAATTAATATTATACATAATATACATCATTAATATATTTGTGATCATTACTCATAACTTATGATTATTACTTACATAAATATTTTAAAATTGTTGAAATTACATGCAATTCTCTTATCAGTTCTAATATAATTTCTGTTGGGATATTTACATTCTTTCAGAGACGCGTTCGTTGTGTAACAACGGCAATACAACATATTTTGTCTTGTATGGTAGAAGAAACATTTTGTTTTTTATTTTATCAATGGACCACATTTCCTCTTCAGAAAGATGTGAAACTACATGAATATCAAGCAGTGAAGATTCGCACGGAATTTCGTACAGATTTTCTTTTAGTTTGAACTTTTTACCACACAGAATTGTTTGTTGAGCAAGACGATCGTAAGAAAATTTTTTTATCAGGACGACATCGCCATTCGTTAACAAACAACAGTTGTCGTTAGTACTTTGAACTTTGAAGCGAAAATTTTTTGACATAGCTTCAGTATACGAAGGTCCTATTTGTTTGTTTGGTAGAATACAATGACCAATGTTTGACGCAAGATTTATTTCAATTTCCTCTGTTAAAACAATGTCATTTTCTTTATAACATTGAACTTCATTGCATCTGTTATAAAGTTGTTGCAATGGATGGCCATATTTTTTTATCAATTTTTTCAAAAACTGGAAGAAGTTTTCGTATTTGAACGCGCTGTACTGATCTAACGTCCCGTTCCGTCTTACATCTTCCACAATATGAATTAATGCATGTACATTGTACGAAACAAAACATTCGTGATACAAAGTGGCCATCGCAGGTACATACTCCTTCAACAGTTTCTCTGCATAATCTATGTGTTGGATATAATATTTGCAGGTAATATACGTCAGGGTCCCATCCCTATTAGCACATAATATTCTAGGAACATTCTACGAATGTTCGAATTATATTTAAAAATATTTAAATAATACTCGAAAAATATGCCTATAATGTCCCTTGAATGTTCTATGTCCTACCAAAAAAATATTGTGAGAATATTCGAAAAATATTCGATGTATATTATTAAATATTATTTGTTATTTATAAATATTTTAGTTTATTTTTCATATGAAATCGAAATCGCACAATGATATTTTTTAATATTTTCAGATCATTTTTAAATGTTTAAATAATGTTATTTAAATATACTTATAATACTTATTTATTATATATACAACTTATCAACAATGTATTATGCGGATAATATTAAAATAATATTTTTTAATTATTTTTCGTATATTTTTATTTTACGTTATAATTTTACATAATACAATAAAAATATTTAGTTATAAATGCAAACTTGACTCGAAATTGTTATTACAAATGAAAAAACTTCATTTAAGTGATTTTTACTAAGGCAAAGCTAAGTACAGCAAAGCTAATCTCGACTTTATTTTTACACTTCATCCTGTTCCTTATTCTTCTTTGATAAACGTTCTGGACCGTGGGCTAACCATAAGGGGCCCATACACTACAAGGTTTTATGCGTACAAACAAGGCGTTCAAACAAAGATTGACAGTGTGTGGTGAATTTGGTTTTTGGTTTTATGTTTGTCACAAGTTTGTCCCAAATATCAAAATGGTTTGATTTTTTCGTGGTTTTATCTGACAGTTCTGTGCATAACATAAAATTACAAAGGCTATTGATTACAACTTATTCCTAGTTAAAGAACTCATTTCGATTTGAAATCTTTAAAGGAAAATGAAAACCATAATAGTGTATGGGTAAGCTCGGCGTTCAAACAAGTTTGTCAGAAAGATTGTGGGACATGTTTGTACGCATAAAACCTTGTAGTGGGGACCTATACTTTCAAAGGGCTGCTTACATCATCTTCATCGGCTTTCGGGAATTTCACGCGAACAGCATCTGAAACAGAAATATTTTGTATTGAATAGGTAATATTTATTGTTTTGTATTACATGCACAAACTTGTTTTGCAAACAAAATAATTTCAAAATTCACCTAATATAACTTTCCATACATGAAGAGTTTCGAATTTCTCTTTGTGTCCTTTTTGTCCAGTCCAACTATACCTGCTTGCAGCCTCATCAGTCATCAAAGTTTTCATTATAGTAGTGACAGTTTTGTTCAACAATTTATGTCCTTTCAAACTTAATGCCGTTTTCTGCAAAATGAATTATGTTAAGTTTGACGATTGTTCATTTGTTAAAAATAATAAATTTTTACAATGTTTAAGGTGGGATGTCGATGATACATGCAGAATCGTATACACGGCTGACTCGTGTATCGGAAAAGACTGAGTCTTGTGCGATCACGTGACAATCACGTGACTTCTCACACAAGGCCCACGCTTGTGTGCAAAAGTCTCAGGCTTGTGCAAAAACAGTGCCAGACTCAGTCTTTTCCGATACACGAGTCAGCCGTGTATACGATTATGCGTGTAGTCAAATTCAAAAGTTTGTTTGTTATGAAAATTTGCATTTTACATGACAATTAAGAGTATAATTAATTAATATAATCATTTAGTAAAATCCCTTGCCACAATCCCTTGTTTTTTAAACAATAAATTGTCGTTAGTATGAAATGCGAAATAACGATTTCCTCGATCTTTTAAACGCGACGGTATCAGTCGACCAATCGTAGTCGAGCGTATCAATGAGAACTGGAAAATGTGTAAATATATCGAGTTATATCTCCGAAACGTTTAGTGAAAATGAATTTTGTCAAGCTAATTAGAATTCTCATTAATTTAATCAAATGTTATCAGTTTTTGAAAAATATCTGACATGTTGTTCGCCTGCAGTTGATTGATATTCAAGCTTCGTAACCTTATTTTTCGCGTCGGCTGTAAGTCTGTAGAAAATATGCAAACTTTAATCTTAAATATCTTCTTTTCAAAGTAGTCAATAGATCTCTAATTTTAACAGTAGGTGTAGAATGATAAAATTAAATAGTGTACAAAATTTGAGGAAAAACTGACATTCTCGTCGAATGAGACAACCCACCTTTAAAAGCACAGAAATGAAAGATTTGTACTTACTAAAGCCTTTCTAAAATCGCTATCGGTTTTCAATCTGCCATCGATGCGTTTAACAACTGCAACACTCTTCATAGGAAAATCACCTGATCCAAAAACGTCAATTTCAACAGAATCGTCTTGGGCAGCAGGTTGAACTTGCAAATTTTGATGTTTCAAAAACGATTCTATTCTTCTCAATCGATTGGTGAGATCTACTAGAGATCTGGTCACAAAACGCTTGTGCCTGATGTCGTCTGAAAGTAAAACAAAACGCCAAGAAGTTAAAAAAATAATGATAAAATGAAAAAATTGAATTTGAATAATGTGAATAATTTTGTATATAAATAAAAACGTTGAACTTGAAATGCATTTAAAAAAGTTGAAGAATTTGAAGTACCTTTTTGAATTGATAATTCAAATTTATTGCATTGAAACAATTAAAAAGAAAACATAAAGTTGTAATTTATTTGTTTATTTCATTATAAAACTACTTAGGAGTTTTCTTTGTACACCCTAAACATGATAATGTATTTCAAAGTATTCAAAGTATTTCAATATATTACTAGGTAGGAGAATCGACTGTTCTCCCTCGAGTAAGGTATTGTATTTTTTTTTGAAAAAAAAATAGGGGAATAGGAGTTCTCCTATTGAGTAAAGAAAAAAAATTTTATAACCAAGCGGTCAACTTCTATAGTGGCAAACTCTTAAGTTGAATATGAAAAGTTCTGTTCGTAGTCGAATCAAATATCAAGTATAACCCCTTTAGTCATTCTCTTTTTCTAAGGTTTGAAACCATTTTTTTCCATGTGTATTATAATTAAAATGACCTAAATAATGATATTTTGATGAAAAATTGGTGATGAAATTTTTTATTTTTTGCAATAAAATTTGTTATAAACAAATTTTCATATGGATTTCATATTTTCCAGGTTCTTTTAGTGATGAACAATTTCACCATAAACGAAAAAGTTTGATTAATTATAAAAAAATTGTAGAGAAATTAAAAAATCGATTTTGAAAGCATGTACAATTTTTTAAGGGATAATATATTAAGGGGAATAATATTGGGGTTAATATATACCTGTTTCTATGTTCCCTTCGCCGGCAACCTTGAGCGTTGCAGAAGAACTTGCGAACTTGTTTATTTGGCTAATCATTGATTTGGCATGGTAGTGTCCTCCTGTCGCTGGATTTTTATTTTCTGAATCAAACCCATCGTCCGCAACCTCTTCAACGCTGCCTGGGTTTATAGATGAGGTCGAGTTGTTTTGAGAATGTAGATCCTTCGAGAGATCCGCACCTTCTTCTTCGTCGCTTTGATTCAAAGGTGAGGTGAAACTTTTTTGACTTTGCGGAGTTTTTGGTTTGGAGCTTGAGGTTTCGAAAGTCGCAGGTCGGGAATACACAGGAGGCGTTAATTTGGTCTTTTTTGGAACTTTTTCGAGTGTCTTGGTGATTTCTTCTGGCTCTGACTCATCGTCTGAGAACGGACGTTTTTTTCTCAGGCTTCGGCTTTTTTTTTTTTCTCCTTTTCTGCGTCAGAACATGTATCAACGTCTGATATTAGTTGAGCCAATTTAACTTTCTCGATAGCCCTTTGCCACGTGACTGAAACATTTTTATTTTATTCAGATTAGATAACCCTTTGTTTTTTATATCATGCAAAAAACCTATTTTTTGCATGATTTTTTGTTGTTTTGATTTTTTATCAAAACAACATTCTATTTTTGAATTTCATTTACATTGTAATTAGATTTGTTTTGAAGAGACGAATAATATCAGTTTACATGTGTGCATAAAATGTTAGGTAATATAAAAATCTTGAAAATTGAGAATTTCAGAAATATCCATGAAGATATAATTGGATAAAAAGGGTTGTAGAACATTGTTTTCATTAAATAATACGATTTTTTTGCAGTTTCACTGAAATCTCTCAAATGTCACGACCGCAAATGTAAAATCAATTTTTTCTATAATGTAGCGAAAATCGTTTAGGAAAATGTCCCGATGAGATCATTTGAAAGAGTTGAGTGTAAAAATTGAAACAGGAAGTTAAAAAAGTTGAACAGGAGTTTCAAAATAAAAAAGATTGTCGAATTTGAAAAATCCGCAAGATTCATTTCTAAAATATGACAAAATACCAGCTGTGCCAAATATATCTTTCACGTCAAACGTCCACCACGTTTCTTCATTTGGATCAGCTTCCCTGCTAATCAGCCGCATGACTTTTTTTTCGTCGTCTTCTTTTGGCCAAAAAATGTGTTTCTTGTTTTCTGATAGCCATTTTTTCGGGACTGCAACGACGCCGTCCTCCAACTCCAAAATGTAATATCTTGGGTCACACTCATTCTTGTCTCCGTTGTGGTTCACTGTAAACAAAATTTCAAAATCAATATTGCTTTTTGTTGGTGGTAAAACACCAAAAATTACAAATTAAAGTTGTTTTCATTGAGACGATAAAAAAATTTGATGATTCTAACAATTAGTAAACAAAAACGAAAATTACGAAATGCTGCATTAAATGAAATTAACACTTACCATCATCCATTTTTGGCTTTTCTAACAAATTTTAACTTCACAGTCAAGTACAAGAAACCAGCGAAATGCAAAATTTTGCTTGCAATCACGTTTCAAAAGCGCAAGTATGAGGGATGGTGTTTCAACTCGATGCCTGCGACCAAACTGGCCATTGTTGATGTAGATCAGAGTTTTGTTGATGAATTTCAGCCAATGGGAACAAGCGTTCTTGCGCAGTGCCACTTCCAACCAATGAGAGGGCCTGTTTTTAAACTGAACTTGAACGGACGAAGTGCCCGACGAACTCTCGAACGAGCAATGTGACGTGTGAATTTGAAATCTGATTTCATGTTATTTTATTCAACGGAATATGCAGACTAAATTTTAAATTGTGTATCGGTTTTTGTAAATGATTGACAGTATCCCTGGTTAAGTAAGTTTAATATCAAATTTTATCCTGTGAAACGTTATTTTATAACTTTTAAAAAAATATTTTTGTATAAGATAACCTCAAATTTAAGAGTTGAAATTTTTCATAACACTCATTTTCTCACATTGGTTTTAGGATCATAGTTACTGCAAAATGTCAAAAAGACCGAGAAAAGATATTTCTCAAGTGTCTCGTCGCCATTTCAGACGAATCGTCAAAAAAGAGACTGAAGAAAGTTTGCGCGATATTTTTGAACCCAACGTAGAAGCTACAAGTACGGATGAAACAACATTGGGTGAGTATTTGTTTCATTAAAAAAAATACACTGAAAATGAAACAACTTTTTCAAAATTCAGAAATTTTTGTTGACATTTTGTTTAATACTTGTTTACCGTTTACCGTCTTTGCTCAGATCTTTTTATGATTTAAAAAAATAGAATACAGAAGAACTGGAAATCTTTATTTATCATTACTAGGCAGCTGATTCGTACACTGATTTTAACAAATTATATTGTAAAAATAACAAATAATAGCACAGGACAACATTGAAAACGCAAACACATCTTTTTTCGAGTCAATTACAGAAACAACTAAACAACAAACAATTTCAAAATCATTTATTCACAGTAAAAAATACTCAACGTAGTACCAGCGAGCACTAATAACAAGAGTGATTAGGTAGAGCTCAAGGACAAGTAAAAGAGTTAAACATATGAAAGAAGAGATTAGAAATAACATTAAGCAAAAATGTCAAAAAAATAATAACAAACGCGCGATGGAAATACATCTTATGCAAAAAATACATTATTACGAAAGAAACAGAAGATGTTCCTTGATTCCCCTACTGGAATATGTTTACATTCAAATGGAAGCAAGACTGGAACACAGCAGTAATTTGATGGGTAAACATTTCGTGTTGGTATAGCGATTTTGGCTTACGAATGCACATGTATTGTTGTTTTGGGCGTACGAATGCACTTGTATTGTCCATTAAAAAAGGCGGGAATCTTATAATATACATTCCAGCCACTTCCCCTTCATTTTTTATCTTTCTTTCACATACGCTGCGTTTAGTGGCTAAGTAATTCTGCCTTCTTTTATCATAGATATTACTTCTTTGTTCATTTTGACTTTTTCACTCCTATTGAAATTTTTATCAGCTGATTTCAAGGGCAATGAAACATTTTTAAAAATTTGTTCTAGCTCATCACTCTTGTTATTAGTGCTCGCTGGTAGTACACACATTATTGTGTAAAATTTGAATTCATTATACACAAAAAAATTTCACTAAATTGCGCGAATTAAAAGTGTTGTGCGATATGCCCCTGTATGTGTAATCAAGGAACACAACCGATGTAAATAAATGTTTTGAATCCAAAAGATCCAAAAGATAACTCAAGCTTCGTGTCAAATTTCACACGTTTTTGTGTAGCTCAATTTAGTTTATTTCGTTTCGTCATTTTTTCTGTTGACTCATTGACTCTTTCACATTAATTTGATTAAAATTTCACACAACATGCTTTACAAAAAAACACAAACTGTGAATATTTTTTACTGTCTTATTTACAATCGTTAGAACCGCTGGATACAAAATAAGTCACACACATGCAGAATGTGATGATGTGTAAAAACAAATTTTGTGGCGACACGACATAACATTCAAAATAATATAATTTTTTTATAACAATGTTTGCCTTCGTTGCAATTGTCGTTTTTACACGAAGTGAAAATTTGGTGAAAGCTTTGTTCGTATTTAAGTTTCTGGTAACAGGGGGATCGTAGATGTGATGATTGCTAAACAACTTCAGTTTGTGCAGAACTTTTTTTGCATTTGCAATTGTGTTAAGGAGTTCTTTGCAAACGCCGATCAAAAATTCCGTCGAGCTGATTTCTGGGGCGGGTTCGTGTATGGCGAACGACGATAGTCAGTCGAAAAAAATTTGAAGTCGAAAAATTTTGTCGACAAAAATCAAAAATTTTAGCGTTCGCGTAAGTCGAAAGAAAAATTTTCGTGCCCTCGAAAGAAACCACTATATTGAAATACTAAAAATTTTACAATAACCGCTGTAAAAAGATACAACTTTAAGAACAAACTGTCAATAGCTGAAGTGTTGTTGTTGTTCTTTTGATAAAGAAACAGTCATTACGTTTACATGATTTACTTGATTTCCTGACTTGAAATTTACTTGAAACTCAAGTTGCGTTTTCGGTTGATTTACTTGACTTCAAAATGTCTTGAAATTTTCTTGAACTGACACTTGACCTTTCATATTATAACAGAAACTATCTTCAAATTATTGCAAATATTGCATCAAAAGTATACATTCACTACAGTTTTTATCTTCTTCTTGTTCCAAAGAAAAAAAAAATACACAAGCAAAATTTCAAGTATTCAAGTAGTGTTTACATGAGCTTTTTCAAGTCAATCAAACAAATTTTTGTGATTTACTTGACTCAAGTATACTTGAAGTCAGGACGAGTTTACATGCATATTTAGTTACTTGAAATCTACTTCAAGTAAGCATGTAAACGTAATGAGTGCTTTTTAAAAATCACATCTTGTTTTGAGAAGGTAAAGCAAAAATAAATCTTTGATAAGTCTTGTTTTGTGTTTGTTGTGTTGTTTTGTGTTTGTTGTGTTGTTTTGAATAAAATAAAAAATAAAAACATTTCTGTAAACAATGCATTTTTTGAATTGAACTTTTATTTTAAATCTTGTGCTTGTGCTATAGTACCAGGAAAATTAAATTAAATTTGCAATTTTAAAAAAATATTCCCATGTGAAATTTATAAAAGTCTAACTTAATATTTGAAAATTATTACTCATAATAATGCAAGAACTCGATAACCCAAGACCTTTCGACTGCTTTTCGTCGGCTTCAGACGAAAATTTTCAATATTTTCGACCTATGCGAAACCGAGACGAAAAAAAATTTTCGTTTTCGACATACACGAACCGGCCCCTGTTTCATTATCCTATTCATAATAATTTTAATAAAGGAAATATAATTTTCATTTATTATTTTTCCACAGATGAAAATCAAAGCTTCCCGTATCTCTTGGACCCAACGCCACCTTCACCCCACAACGTTCTTTTTTCGGAACTACAGACATCAGACGACTTGCTGAATATACCTAACGAAGAAGGATATTTCATTGATTTATCTGAATTTGATTCTGACGAAGATCCGATTGCATCAGACGATGAGTTCTTTGATGATCTAATAAACGACCTACAGCGTTGTGTAACTACTGATTTTGATGAAAAGTAATACGATTGATTATTAATATAATGTTAATATAAAAATTGAAGAAAATTCTTCCACATGTGAAACAACTTTAATAATGTCAACTTGTTCTTTTTCACAGCAATGTCGGACGAGAACTGAGTAGTCTGGAACAAAGCAGTCCTCATCGACCAAGTACTCCTGAACAAGGTCGTAGCAGTCCCGAACAAATCCAGCATGATTTTCAAGACAGCCCAGTCGCAGCGGATGCCTCAACAGGATATTGTGCGGATACTGCTGACAGTGGGGAGATCGAAGACATGATGAACTTCCTACGGCACTGGAAGTGCGATTTTGGCATTGCCCACAATGCCTTAACTGCATTGTTAGGTCGAATGCAACAACATCCTTGCTTCAATAAATTGGCACGCCAATCAAAAACACTTATGAAAACTCCTCGTGGAAAAGTCAACATAAAATCTACTGACTCTGGAGAGTACGTACACCTAGGTCTGGTTGCAGGAATTATAGCTGTATTATCGCGAGAAAACCATATCGAATTACACGTCAATGGATTAGATTTATCTGTTTTCTTTGATGGGATTCCGATCTGGCGTACGGGTGCATCATTGCACGCTATCGTTGGTTCTATAAAGGGTCTTAAAACACTGTTCCTTATAGGTGCTTATTATGGCGTTGAGAAACCAGCTACGCCAAATGAACTCTTACTAGCAACTGTAGATGAACTCAAAGATGTATGCTGTAATGGCATTACGATCAACGACATTCATTATCAATGTCGCCTCGATAATGTAATTGCTGATGCACCAGCGAGAGCGTATATTCTTCAAGTAAAAGGTCATACGGGGTTTCATTCTTGTACAAGATGTCAAGTTAAGGGTAAAAAATTGAAAAGTCGCGTGTGCTTTTTAGATTGTAGTAAAAGATCCCGCACTGATCAAGATTTTCGTGATAAAGTCGATCCTGAACATCATGTAGGCGATACTATTTTAACAGAACTACCTGATTTTAACATCGTAAAACAAATACCACTCGAATATATGCATCTAATATGCTTAGGAAATATGCGTAAACTTCTTTTTTTGTGGCTAAGTAACACTAAGCATGCATTTTGTTTGAGTGCAAATCAAGTAAAACGGTTAAGTGATCTTTTGGAAAATTGCAAAGCGTTTGTTCCGAGTGAATTTTCACGCAAGCCACGCTCGTTACAGTTAGTCAAACGTTTTAAAGCAACCGAGTATAGATTACTCCTGCTATACGTTGGTCCAGTAGTTTTTCAAGATTTTTTGCACGAAGACATTTATAATCATTTCATCGTTTTACATGTTTCTATACGAATTTTGAGCAGCAAAGATTATATCCAACACATAGATTATGCAGAGAAACTGTTGAAGGAGTATGTACCTGCGATGGCCACTTTGTATCACGAATGTTTTGTTTCGTACAATGTACATGCATTAATTCATATTGTGGAAGATGTAAGACGGAACGGGACGTTAGATCAGTACAGCGCGTTCAAATACGAAAACTTCTTCCAGTTTTTGAAAAAATTGATAAAAAAATATGGCCATCCATTGCAACAACTTTATAACAGATGCAATGAAGTTCAATGTTATAAAGAAAATGACATTGTTTTAACAGAGGAAATTGAAATAAATCTTGCGTCAAACATTGGTCATTGTATTCTACCAAACAAACAAATAGGACCTTCGTATACTGAAGCTATGTCAAAAAATTTTCGCTTCAAAGTTCAAAGTACTAACGACAACTGTTGTTTGTTAACGAATGGCGATGTCGTCCTGATAAAAAAATTTTCTTACGATCGTCTTGCTCAACAAACAATTCTGTGTGGTAAAAAGTTCAAACTAAAAGAAAATCTGTACGAAATTCCGTGCGAATCTTCACTGCTTGATATTCATGTAGTTTCACATCTTTCTGAAGAGGAAATGTGGTCCATTGATAAAATAAAAAACAAAATGTTTCTTCTACCATACAAGACAAAATATGTTGTATTGCCGTTGTTACACAACGAACGCGTCTCTGAAAGAATGTAAATATCCCAACAGAAATTATATTAGAACTGATAAGAGAATTGCATGTAATTTCAACAATTTTAAAATATTTATGTAAGTAATAATCATAAGTTATGAGTAATGATCACAAATATATTAATGATGTATATTATGTATAATATTAATTGTATATATAATCATTAATTTCATAAAAAAGTGCTTGTAATAAAACCTGAACTTTTGTTAAAATTCTAATTTTTTTTATTATATAATGAATGCAATAAGAACGTGGTCTCACATTTGCATGTGCGTTGTTTCAGCACATGCAGCACATGCATTTCAACAACATTGTTTCAATATTTCAAAAATATTAAAAAATGTTAAAAAAATATTAATTTATTTTTTTTTAATATTTTTAAATGTTCCCATAATATTCTTTAAATATTAGAAATATATTTTTCTAATATTAAATAAATATTCACAAAATATTTATTTAGGAGGACATAGATCATTCCTAGAATGTTGTGAGAATATTATTTTAATATTATTGATAATATTCTATGAATATTCGACGAATATTATATAATATTCAAGAATATTCTGTGCTAATAGGGATACAATCAAATCAATCTAATTTTCAAAATTTAAAATTTCAGATATGTTAAATAGAATACAAGGTATGGGACAACGAACAGATCAACCCTAACCTTAAATTTGTGTGACGTCACGTCGTACTTGACAACCCTTGACATCATTTGACATTTGGCATTTGATTCAAGACAAACGTGTTCAAAGCGAATTATTATCAAAAAAACTCAAACAATTTAAGAATTTTCTCAACAAACAATAAACAAAAGTCTCAGTGCATTATTATTATTAATTTAAAATAAACAAAAATCTCAGTGTTATAATTAATTGGTCGAAATCGTTAAGGAACCATTGGGGTTCCCTAGCTGGTAATTTTAAAAAAGAAACAACAAGATAAATAGAAGTTTTTATAAAATAAAAATAAACTAAAATTAACAATGGTCTCTTGTGCAGTGAATTGTTGTAAAAACCACTCGGATAAACGAGATATAATGAGATGATGTAACCTCCAACAGTTTATATGCAGTTCCTCAAGTCATCTAACGTGGGTCAATACTGTGTCAGAAGGCGGACTGATAAAACCAACAGCCGAATTTATCGCAGAATTAGAAAAATTATAAAGTACTAGCATAAAACCCGCGTGCCTTGCAACGCCTTTAAAAACTGTTTATTATGTGCAATGTTTTCCTTAAAAAAAGAAACCAACAAAAAAGTCAGCTGTTATTATCCCTAAAAAGGGTTTATTATAGTGCATTTTTTTAATAAATATGGTAAACAAATTACTGCGAATATCACCTCTCCTCAACAAATCTGCAAGTTTTAAAGTAGATTGGCATGTATATGTCATCAAGAAAAGTGACATTTTAGGGTTTGACGAACGTTCGTTAAGTTTGTTCGCCTATTTACGTGGATGTAAGAAATTATGAAGCAATCACCAATGAATATTAAATAAAGTGAATTTCGAGTCATTCATTTCTACGTGATTATAGGGATGCACTGTCAAAATTTCAGCCCTTCAGCTTCAGAGGTTTGGGTTAACCCCATTTCATCCCCTTAGGGGATGAATTTCGAATACTCGCCTCTTAGTGGATGTCCATGTCATTATAGGGATGCACTGTCCAAATTTCAACCCTGTAGTTCCAGTAGTTTGGTAAACCAAATTTTACCCCTTTAGGGGATGAATTTCGAAAAATCGCTTCTTAGTAAATGTCCACGATGCACTGTCAAAATTTCAGCCGTTTAGCTCCAGCGGTTTGGCTTAACCCCATTTAACCCCCTTAGGGGATTCAATCGTCCCTAAGTGGATGCCCACGTCATTGTAGTGATGCACGGTCAAAATTAGAGCCCTCCAGCTTCAGCGGTGTGGGTTAATCCCATTTCACACCCTTAGGGGATGAATTTCGAAAAATCGCTCTTTAGTGGATGTCCACGTCATTATAGGGATGCACTGTTAAAATTTCAATTCTATAGCTCCAGCGGTTTGGATAAACCCTATTTCACCCCCTTAAGGGATGAATTTCGAAAAATTGCTTTATAGTGGATGTCCACGCCATTATAGAGATGCACTGTCAAAATTTCAGCCCTATAGCTCCAACGGTTTGGATAAACCCCATTTCACCCCCTTAGGGAATGAATTTCGAAAAATCGCTTTTTAGTGGATGTAAACGTCATTATAGGGATGCACTGTCAAACTTTCAGCCCTATAGCTCCAGCGGTTTGGGTAAACCCGCTTAGGGGATGAATTTCGAAAAATCGCTTCTTAGTGGATGTCCACGCCATTATAGGGATGCACTGTCAAAATTTCAGCCCTATAGCTCCAACGGTTTGAATAAACCCCATTTCACCCCCTTAGGGGATGAATTTCGAAAAATCGTTTCTTAGTGGATGTCCACGCCATTATAGGGATGCACTATCAAAATTTCAGTCCTATAGCTCCAACGGTTTGGATAAACCCCATTTCACCCCCTTAGGGGATGAATTTCGAAAAATCGCTTCTTAGTGGATGTCCACGCCATTATAGGGATGCACTGTCAAAATTTCAGCCCTATAGCTCCAACGGTTTGGATAAACCCCATTTCACCCCCTTAGGGGATGAATTTCGAAAAATCGCATTTTAGTGGATGTAAACGTCATTATAGGGATGCACTGTCAAAATTTCAGCCCTATAGCTCCAGCGGTTTGGGTAAACCCGCTTAGGGGATGAATTTCGAAAAATCGCTTCTTAGTGGATGTCCACGCCATTATAGGGATGCACTGTCAAAATTTCAGCCCTATAGCTCCAACGGTTTGGATAAACCCCATTTCACCCCCTTAGGGGATGAATTTCGAAAAATCGTTTCTTAGTGGATGTCCACGCCATTATAGGGATGCACTATCAAAATTTCAGCCCTATAGCTCCAACGGTTTGGATAAACCCCATTTCACCCCCTTAGGGGATGAATTTCGAAAAATCGCTTCTTAGTGGATGTCCACGCCATTATAGGGATGCACTGTCAAAATTTCAGCCCTATAGCTCCAACGGTTTGGATAAACTCCATTTCACCCCCTTAGGGGATGAATTTCGAAAAATCGCTTTTTAGTGGATGTAAACGTCATTATAGGGATGCACTGTCAAAATTTCAGCCCTATAGCTCCAGCGGTTTGGGTAAACCCCATTTCACCCCCTTAGGGGATGAATTTCGAAAAATTGCTTCTTAGTGGATGTCCACGCCATTATAGGGATGCACTGTCAAAATTTCAGCCCTATAGCTCCACCGGTTTGGATAAACCCCATTTCACCCCCTTAGGGGATGAATTTCGAAAAATCGCTTTTTAGTGGATGTCCACGCCATTATAGGGATGCACTGTCAAAATTTCAGCCCTATAGCTCCACCGGTTTGGATAAACCCCATTTCACCCCCTTAGGGGATGAATTTCGAAAAATCGCTTCTTAGTGGATGTCCACGCCATTATAGGGATGCACTGTCAAAATTTCAGCCCTATAGCTGCAACGGTTTGGATAAACCCCATTTCACCCCCTTAGGGGATGAATTTCAAAAAATCGTTTTTTAGTGGATGTAAACGTCATTATAGGGATGCACTGTCCAAATTTCAGCCCTATAGCTCCAGCGGTTTGGATAAACCCCATTTCACCCCCTTAGGGGATGAATTTCGAAAAATCGCTTTTTAGTGGATGTCCACGCCATTATAGGGATGCACAGTCAAAATTTCAGCCCTTTAGCTCTAGCGGTTTAAGTTGTGCGTTGTCTGTCAGTCAGTTACTTTTTATACAATAGAAAAAAATCCCCTTGCAACTTATTGAACCCCATTTCACCCCATTCAACCCTTTTGTTCTCCATAAAAAGTAGCCTATGTCCGTCTCCAAGGTCTAAACTATGTCTGTTGCAAATTTCATAAAAATCGGTTTAGTGGTTTAGGCGTGAAAGCGTAACAGACAGACAGACAGACAGACAGACAGAGTTACTTTCGCATTTATAATATTAGTAAGGATATTTAACAAATTAAATGAAAAAAAATATGTTTAGGCATTAACTTTTTAAAATATCATTTGGATAATGTAATAAACAGTTCAAATTTGGAGGAAAATGTATGTAAATTGTTTTTTAAATGCAGAATGCATTTTAGGATTAGGTTACTTAATCAAAGTATTAGTAAGGAAAAAAAAATTAATTCATTGAAAAAATTAAATAAAACGATAACATAAGTATATACGATTATTTTTATTTATTTTTAAACTCAATTTCAAAATTCTATTTGGTTCTAGCAAGACATTCTCTCCAAGTTATCCTTGCCATTTATAAGCTGAGAGATTATAACAGGATCATCGGGTTGTACCTTGCTGTTGCTGGATTTCCATGTCAAAGTATGTATCTCAAAGCCAATTTAGTTAGTGCAGCCGCTAATGAAGCGCTAATAAGGAAATCTCCATCCATTAACTATTGTCGAAGCGGCGGTCGTTTTTCCTTTCTCCCACCTCTACAAGAAAGATTAATTATGTCTATGCTATTTTAATTTATTCAACATACGGTGGCAAGCTAAAATAACTTTGTGCAGTATACGTTCCATCTGAAGTTACTTTATTACTTGGAATATTTTCCTTCCGAGTTTCTTTCATTTGATCCTCCTCAATTTGTTCACTAGGTAAACGTGTTTTTTCGGCTTCTACCATTGGTATTTCACCAAGTGTTTGGTTAATAACTTCAACTAACTCCAGTATTTGATTATTCTTGTCTACATACTCGCCTAGAAGAATCCAAACTCCTGCACGATGTACCTTCGAAGATTTTATAGCTGGGAATTCCTCAACCACCTTATCAATAATCAAATTCCTAAGCGAGGAAAAGTTTTGAATTGCTTCACGAATAAATATTGAAACCTCTGTGGAAGCTAACTCATTCATATCTGAAAGTCAGTCAACAAGAACTGGAATTACAGTTGCAGCAACATCCGGGAAATTAATATAGCAGCTATGCAATGCCCGAACTTGTAATTGCCTATATTTTCCAGTATCTTCAGGCTCAACAACTTCCTTCTTTAATACAAGCACCAACTCTTCAATGTTCCTTGACGAGAAAAGAACCATAGCAAAGGCATGAGTTTTGCGGCGGACTTCAATATCGGGAGCAGCTAAGACACGCAAAATGTCCATAACTGAATCCTGCATGACTCGTTCCGTATTTTCATTTTGTTTCATGGCTATTAATGTATCAAGAACAATTACCTTTACGTTATTGTTGTTGCTTTTCGTACACTGACAGCATTTGATGAGGAATTTATGAATTATGGACTGGACGGATTTCCATGACATACTTTATAAATCAATTCTACTATAACAAGTTGCAAAATATCTCCGAAATTATTCCTCCAAGTAATTTAAGGTTCGTTCTTGATCAGCATGCAATAACATTAAAAATGAATTCCTCTTGCAGGACATATCCTAGAAGGAAATGTATCAAGTCAATTGGTCCACGCAATTGCGTCACAAATTTACCTGTTGCGTTTCCAAGAAGTTTGCAATAAGCTCGGGTCCATCGGGAACTAACCATTTGAAATTTTTATAAATTGGGATAATAGCTAAAACAGCGTTTCGTCTCGCGTAAGAATTTCGGTGATCTAGACCTGCTCTAATTGCTGGTATTAGTGGTTTCAGAAGTTGAGGCTCCTTAAGCTTAAGCTTACTGTGGATTCACGAAGGAATTCATTTGGATGTTGAAGAAAGATCCTATACACATAGATTAGTAGGACACCTCGAGAGAATATGTTTAAATCACTTTACCTTCCTGTATGCATTTCATACTAAAATAATTTCTTGCAGAAGTTTTCAACCTGCTGAAGTTTTTGGTACTATTTTCCAAAAAATTAAAACTCTAAATCAAATTTTAAGTTAAGACAAGAAAATTATAAAATTAAAAAAATTAAATAAAACCATACCATAATATTTTATTCATTTTTAAAGTTCTGTTTACTTTTGCACTTTTGCATTCCTCCTATACAGCTGACAACTGTCAAGTACGTTGTGACGTCATCATCAAATGTGAAATTTTCTGTCCCATACCTTGTATTCTATTTATCTTGTGTTCAACCTACAGAAAATGAAGGTTTTACAGCTTTAAATATGTGGAAAAAAATTAAAACAAAATATTTAGTTACAAATTCCGTTAAATGTGCCGGAATAAAATCTAAACTGGAGAAAATAAAATTCAATGATTTTAATATTGCAGCAATTTTTGAAAAAATGGAAACATTATTTGCAGAGATGAGACTACATGGTGATGAACCTACAGAAAAACTAAAAAAGGAATATTTCATAAAAGCTATGACAGCAGACTACGATTCTGTAAAATCAGTAATTGAAGCACAGGAAATATCAGGAATATCAATTCCGCTAGAAACAATCAAGCAAATGATTGAAACGAGGAATTTAGAATTGAATCAAAAGGAAAGACATTCCTTAAGAAGTATCACATGTTTTCATTGTCACAAGAGTGGACACAAAATGGCCGATTGTTGGTTTCTAAAAAACAAAAATAAAAGAACACCTCTAAATAAAACAATTAAACCAAAGTGTAATGACCATGAAATGAAAGTATATCAACAATAAAATTTAATGATTATAATAACAAAAGTGTTAACATAAAATTCTTGTTGGATTCAGGTGCAACTGCTCATTTCGTAAATAACAAGGATATCATACATGAATATGAACACTTGAATGAACAAATTATAGCCACTGGAATAGATGGTGGGTATTTAATAGAAGGTAAAGGTAAAATTAATATTATTCTAAATGACGAGATTTATGAAGTTCAAGTGATGTTTATACCGGAATTACCAACGAATTATTTTTCATTAGCAGAATTCGGGAAAAATGAAGACGAGACAATAATTATCAACAAAGGTCATTGTAAATTAATAAAAGACGGTCGAGTGCTAGCTAAAACTGAGTTAGAAGAGAAGAAATATGAAGCTACATTGAATATATATGCAAATAATTCACATGAAGAAATTCAAAACATTTGGCATGATAGACTTGGTCATATAAACCAAAACAAATTACAAGAGATGAGCAAAATTTACAATTACATCATACCAACATCAAAATTAAATTGTGAAGACTGTTCTAAAAATAAAAGTACTCGTCCTATATTTGCAAATAAAAAATCTACGAACATTATACTCAAAAACTTACACACTGATGTATCAGGACCACACAAAGAATCAGTTGATGGATATAAATATTATGTTACTTTTATTGATGAGGCATCAAGATTTTGCCAAGTATATGCCATAAACAAAAAAAGTGATGTAGCAAATGCAGTAAAGAAATATATAACGTGGGCAGAGAGGAGCACTGGTCAAAAAGTACAAAACATTATTCATGATTCAGGAAGAGAATATCTAAGTAACGATTTGAAGAAATGGCTACAGGACAGAGGTATAATGCAAATTTCGTTAACACCTTACAGCCCTGAGTCAAATGGAATAGCTGAAAGAAAAAATCGGACCTTAAAGGACATGATGAGAACTATGCTCAACAAATCAAATCTACCTGACACATATTGGTCATACGCGTTATATTATGCAAATTATATTCAAAATCGTATACTAACTAACAAAATGATTCCTTACTATGAATGGTATGGAGAATATCCGTCCCTTAAAAAAATTAAAATATTTGGATGTGAATGTTTTGTCAGAAAATTAAAACCAAGATTTAGAGCAACTGAAGAAAGAAATGAAAAGGCAATATTTTTAGGTGTATCAGAAGAGGGATACAAATACATTGTTCGATGCATTAAAAATAACAAAGAGAGTTCGATTCAAAGCCGGAATGTTACCAACTTTAATGAAGACAAATTTCCCAAACTAACGTTATACAACCAACAACCAAACAAAAACAATAATGATGTAGATGACTTACTAAATACCAACTACACTACGGTACAAAACTTTACTGAGCGCGAAGGAAATACTAATCACATAGTAAATGAAAGAGATGAAGAAGATGAGAACCTAGATATATATGAAAATGATAGTGAAATAGAGGATGATACTGAGAACAACATTTGTAGTGAAAATAATATACCTCAGCAAGGGCGAGACGACAATGAAAGATTAAGTTCAAGATCAAAAAGGACCATAAAGCTACCAAGTAAGTTTACAAATTATGAAATTTATGATATGAAAATAAAAATACCAATAAGTTATGAGGAAGCAATAAATGGCAAATATAAAAATAATTGGATCGAAGCCATGAACGATGAGTTAAAGGAAATGTATGAACATAAAGTTTTTGATGAAATAGAAAATACTGAAAAAAAATAATGTAGTTGACTCGAAATGGATATATAATATTAAATATGATACTGATGGAAATATAACAAAATTTAAAGCAAGGTTAGTAGCAAGAGGATTTTCACAAATACACGGTCTAAACTATGATGAAACATACAGTCCAACGACAGGAATATCCACAGTGAGATTATTTTTGAAATTCGCACTAGACAGATCATTTATCATAGAGCATTTAGACGTAACTACAGCATTTTTAAATGGAATCTTGGAAAAACCAATCTTTATGAAACCGCCACCAGGCTATCAAAACAACAACAAAATCTGGAAATTAAAAAAGAGTATATATGGATTAAAACAAAGTTCAAAATGTTGGTTTGAATATTTAGTGAAACTACTGGATAATATGGCTCATTTTACACGATGAAACACGAAACGAAACAAAGTTGCCTGCAATCGCTAATTCCCTTTTGGAGTTTCCTCAAAAACTTCATCGGTGTCTACATGAGTAAACTTCTCATTTCTCTTTTTTACGAAGAAATCAGAGAAAAAACAACAACAAACCTCAAGCTGTCAAACTGTTTCCGCAAAGTTGCTTCCAAAAGTTTGTTGGCAAAATTTCACGTCCCCTCAAGCCCTCTCTCACCCCTAGCCTAAGCTTGCTGGAAACTTTATGTTTTGTGTTTCATCGTGTAAAATGGGCCTATGAATTTAATACAATGTAAAGTTGAACCATGTTTATTTTATAACTCTGGAAAAACTATATTCTTACTATTTTACGTAGACGACATATTAATTATGGCAGAAGATAACAATATAATTCGCCAACTAGAGAAACAATTATCTGGAAAAGTAAAAATAAAAAACCTTGGAAATATTAAAAAATATTTAGGAATGAACATTAGCAGAACAGATGATTCCCAGAAAAAACATCCAATACAAAATTAACGCTGAAAGTGGACTTCGCGATGGTAAACAAACAAAAAAATGTCACTTCAAACTAATTTCAACTCAAGCCCCGTATATGAAGTGAAATATCAACTCGATCTAGGTAGGAGAGCTGAGTTGGGTTGAATGGACCCAGTTTCAACTCGACATACGTTTATGACTGGTTAGAACCCGAGTTGAACCTGGGTTCAACCTAGTCAAAAACGGGGTATCAGACCCGTAAATGAGCTTTGTACTCTAGAAAATAGATGGCTTTTTTTCTGAGTGGAGACTTCTTATTTCATTTTCCGCAGGATACTTAGCTTCAACAAATGTATTTACTACTTTCATCAGGGAGACTATACAAGGAGATATAACTCCGTGTTGTCACTTTTCGTTTGATTAATGAGGGTGCCACAGTCACATGTACCCCAAAAACATGGGGGATTATATTCATCCGGTTCATGGCCAAGTTCGTTAACTATTAAAATATTTTATCTTTACGCCTAACTTGGAAAATCAGCTTCTGCTTTTTCGTATTTAATCATTTTATGGATTTTCCAATGAATTTTTATTAATTCCCAATTATTTTTTTGCATTTCGGCTGACAATTTTTAAGAAATCGTCGAAATGGGTAAAATTCAGCTAACTTCATGTGGGGCACGTCAGCTTTAGGCGACATTTGTGGCCAAAAATGAACTAGAAGTTTAGTTTCTGCTACGCATCAATTTCCGGTTATTTTCCCCATAAGAGTTATATCTCCTTGTATAGCCCCCATGATTTTCATGAGCGGAAAGTTTAATATCCTTTTCTTGCGGAATTCAGACCCGTAAATAAGCTTTGTACTCTAAAAAATAGATGGCTTTTTTATGAATGGAGACTTTTTATTTCACTTTCCGCAGGATACTTAGCTTCAAGAAGTGTATTTCATATTTTCATGAGCGGAAAGTTTGACGTTTATTTTTCGGAGGCATACGAGATTGATAAATGCAACATTCAATGTTCGCGTTAAATAAAAATTATTTATTTGTAATGTTTTTCTTACATTTTAAATGCAAAATCTTTCTTGATTCTTTTTACTCTATTACCTAGTTTATAGCTACTCCCAAAATAATTCGAATTATGGATCATCCAAAATTCTTTACCCTATAAACGAGGTAATTCGAATTATGGCTTAAACCGAAATGTTTCGGCTTAAGCCATAGAGCGAGTTTACACGGGTGCATCAAATAATTAAATTAAATTTGATGCAGCGGTGTCCCTGACAATTAAAATAATCCGCTGCATTAATTTAGTTCACAGAACTTATTTGATGCACTGCCGTGTAAACAGTTGAGTGCATTAAATTGACATTTCAAGAAGAGCATATATTTTCACTTTAAAATTAAAAATGGGAATGGAATTACAAATGGAATCGCGGACGAGGCGCGGTTCTAATTGGACAAATCTAGAAACAAAATTATTTATAGATATCTGCACAGAAATAAATATTTGCACAATATTGGACACAAAATCGGTGCATCCCTGCATTAAAAAAATTTGGTTCAATATTTAATCACCGAACTAAAAGTGACAGCTAATCACATATCGTGTAAACGACACGGCTTAATGCAGTGTGCATCAAATTAATTATTTGATGCACCCGTGTAAACTCGCTCATAGTTATAAGAATGTATTTGTAAGAACCCGATTTGTAAGAAATACCCGTTTATACGATAATTCGAAATTTCGACGTAACATTGAGTTAAATAGATTTAATTTTTCTGCTATAAACTTGGTATAGGTAATAAACGGAGTAAAGGCCCAATTACAATGACCGGATCTACGCGGATTGAAATGTCAAAAGAACGCATCAGAACGGATAGGAAACTGCACTGATTACAAGGAATGGATCAGTATGCATTTAAACGTCAAAGTTTTTATATCCACTCTTTGCCTTGTTGTACAGTACTTCGTAATCTTTCACCTCTGCGATTAACTGCTCTTCGAAAATATTTTTAAAAACATAACAAACCAAACAAAATAAAACCTTAAACATTCACAGCTTTTGTTTACCAAAATTTTGACAGCTCAATCCGGCGATTTCTAAACAAACTAAAACGAATCCGGCACAGATGCGATCAAATGCGTTTGAATCCGTTCATTGTAATCGGTTAGATGGAAAAAGCATGCTTGGAAAAAGACTTTGACAGTTCAATCCGATTCTTTTCCGCTCTAATCCGGTCATTGTAATTGGGCCTTAAATGTTTATAGCAGAAAAATTAAATCGATTTAACTCAAAGTTACATCCAAATTTCGAATTAGCGTATAAACGGGTATTAAATACATTCTTATAACTATGGGTGTGTTTCTTTACTCATTCCATAGAAAGAATAGAATAAAAAGAATACTTGAAGGAATATTCGGAATAGAATGAATAAAGAAACGCACCGGGAATGACAGTAAACAAACTGCTGAAAAATTGTGATTTATTCAAAAGAATTGTGTATTTTAAAAATATTGTGGGACCTATATGTAAACTAAAATAAGATTAGACTTTTGATGTCTCCTGGGGTCCATTTGAAATTATTATTATCCATATCTGAAATTATTATTATTATTAGAAATACTTTTAAAAATGATAACAAATAAATAAGGGCCATGGCTGCCGCTTTCTTGCCAAATGACACAATTATGACAGTAATATATTTATATTATGTTATATTAGTGAGGTTAATTCCCTTTATTCTAAAAGTGTTCCATCTCAAGAGGTAGTTTAAAAAGAATACATTCCGAATATTCCGAATGAATAAAGAAACGCTTCATCTGTCAATTCGAAACTTGGGAATGAATAAAGAAACACATTTTCGGTCTATTCCTTCTACGGAATGAATAAAGAAACACACCCTATGTGCCTGTTTAGACGGTTCGCTTTGCCTCTCCTTTTGAGGCGCCCCAAAGCGAAAATTAGTTTAGACGGGTCGCTTTGAGTCCAGTCGCTTTTAAGACAGCTGAAGCAAACGGAATGAGAATTAGGGCTGGACAAAAAGAGAAATATTTCTTTTTAAGCGAAACTCGAGTGTTTTTTTTAAATTGTACAAATAACTAAAAAAAATACTTACAACAATAGAAAAAATAAATTTGGAGAGCATTTAGATTTTTCATAAGAACAACATAGTATTAGAAGGAGCTTAGCAGCAAGTGCTGGTTGGTTCCAAGGATTTCAAATTAAATAAATATCTTTCTATGCTTGTATAAAGAAAAATTATAACATCCAATAGAATAAAATATATTTTATTGACTGACAATTAGTTAAATTAAAAAGCAATGCTAATGTAATAACAAAACTATAAATCGAGAATGCACTGTCAATACATAGAGAAAGCGAATATGTCTTCATAACATTTTTGTAAATAATCGTATGCTCTACAATAAAGTCTTTATTATAGCCTAGTATCCTGTTCGTGCAGAATTCCGCTCTGTAGAGAATCCATATAACCAGTCTGAATTCCGCTTACCTGGGAGTTATATAGACAATGACAGTTGGGCAATTTGAAAATGCGTCCAAAGGTAAAAATTATTGTACTTTAGTGGGATGATACACGAGTCAACGTGTCTCTGCAACACACTGTCAGTTTGTTGAGCGGAGGTGATACACGACTCAACACGCTACACGCAACACTCTGTATAATTACAATGCGATTTTATATGTGTGGGTGTGCATTCCAAATTATTTTCACCCAGAATCGCTTGACAGTCACGCATACATAAACATTTTTCAAGCAACTGGAGGAAAAATAGAAATCGTTTCTAGTTTCAGTCAACACCGCACACTTCACCCTGACCCGTCCCTTTGCCTACGAACTGCGCAGAAAAAGCTCGTGTTTCAGAACATGTTGACCCGTGTATCCAGGGCCGGCGCTTGTGGTTTTTGCGCCCGGTGCACTATGCCACATTGCGCCCTATAAGCTGTTGGTTTTTGAACGATGTGAAGGACAATGGAAAAGACACAAACTACTCGATGAATGGGAGAAATAATTTTCATAGTTTGCGCAAAATTTAAGATTGAACCATAATAATGTGTATAACATAAAAAAATGATACATAGATAGTTTCACATGGGTCAACATCCAACCAACAAAAATCTGCTGAAACCGTTTTTTGAGGAGAAGAGAGTAAGCGAAACGACGGCTGCAGATTTTTTAAAGCTCTGAATTCCTTTGAATCAACTTTTTGACATCTGTGTAGTTGTTGTGGTTTTTGTCTCCCTTTTGCTAGGAAAAAGGAAAAGGGTTGGCAGAAGGGAGAATTAATATTTAAAGGCAACAACAACAAGCTAATGCATTTAAACGTATAGTTTGTTGGAAAAGTTGGTTCTTGTGAAACCCCATGCGATTCTTCATCGAATTTCAGAAGGGAATGGATGATTAAAACCAATTTTTGTTGGTTGGCCCTTGTGAACCTGGCTGGGTTTCACCTAGCGAACTACGCAATTTCGAACGAATTGATGTGTACTGAACTTCAACATTTCCCTGAATTCCCATACAGTTTCACATATTGAATTCAGACAATAATGAAGCCTGAGTTCGCCAAACAGAACATGAAATTGAGATTGACAGTAAAAGCTCACTAAAAAGAGAGTAATCAACTGGAACAATGAAATGTCATCCCAGTGAGCTTTTGCATTTCTAACTTCTGGCGAGAAAGCAACAGACTGTTTCAAGCATGAACTGAACATGCCAGTCGGTGAAGCCACTAATACAGAATGAATTGAACTTTATTGAACTGAGGCCAGTGAAAAAAGGGCAATTAAAGGGAAGTTCTCGCCGCAAGAAGTTTTTCTCTTCTCATTTCGTTCATTTACCTCTTTTAACAATGATTTGAAACAGAATTTAAAAGTGCAGCAACAGCGCCCTCAAATTTATATCAATCATGGTAAACCGCAATAAACAATTCAGAGCCATCGGAAAAATTTTCCTTTGTGTAAGTGAATATGGTGCTTTTTACAGAATTTACAAAAAGTGCTCCAAGTAAATGAGAGCTTTTTCTCTCAATTGGATCTCTGGAAACTTCCTGCACGAGGGAAGTGAAATTCCTCCGTTTTATCTTACATGACCGGTTCTACACATTCAATTTTGCATTCTACTTTTTGACGTTCAAGTCTGTCGCTCGTGTCTACACATTTTCAACTTTTCAAGAAGAAAATCGAAAGGCTCGGCTGTCACTGCTATTCGTGTACACTCATATTCATACATATTCGCACACTCATAAAAATGTTGAACGAAAACACAAAAGTGTTTCCATTCCATTCTGAGCTGCTTTCCATTTTCCTTTCAACTCTAGTCTGTTTCAAACTTTGCATTGGAGTGAAAGAGAAAAAAAGTTGAACGTCAAAAAGTGGAATGCAAAGTTGAATGTGTAGAACCGGTCCATGAGAAAGTACAGGGACAGAAATTGGGTAAAGTTGTTTAATTTCTTGAATCCGTGAGTATTCTTTTCAATTTTTTTTTTGTTGAAAGTTTTAATTTTTTTTGCGCCCCTGACAAACTGCGCCCGGTGCAAGTGCGCCATTCGCACCTATGAAAGCGCCGCCCCTGCGTGTATCATCCCCCTTACTCGCGCTTCTACGGCATATAAGGGGGATGATACACGGGTCAACATGTTCTGAAACACGAGCTTTTTCTGCGCAGTTCGTAGGCAAAGGGACGGGTCAGGGTGAAGTGTGCGGTGTTGACTGAAACTAGAAACGATTTCTATTTTTCCTCCAGTTGCTTGAAAAATGTTTATGTATGCGTAACTGTCAAGCGATTCTGGGTGAAAATATTTTGGAATGCACACCCACACATATGAAATCGCAATGTTATTACACAGAGTGTTGCGTGTAGCGTGTTGAGTCGTGTATCACCTCCGCTCAACAAACTGACAGTGTGTTGCAGAGACACGTTGACTCGTGTATCATCCCACTAACAAGTTGAGAAAATTGCCTGCATATCGAGTAAATCATTATTTGGAGAAAAAAACATTGAAAGGAAATTTTATTAAAGATGCAGGTTCTATACATATGTATATCCTCGTACTAATAAATTGGACTAGCTAAAACATTATAAATTAAGAGAGAGTAAAAAGAATCAAGAGAAGATTTTGCATTTAAAATATAATTTTTATTTGACGCGAACATTTGTTAATGTTACACTTTTCAATCTTGTGTGACTTCGAAAAGTAAACGTCAAAATTGCCGCTCATGAAAATACATTTCTTGAAGCTAAGTATCCTGCGACAAAAGGAACGAAAAGTTCCCATTAAAAAAAACGCCATCTGTTTTATAAAGTACAAAGTTCATTTACGGATCTGAATTTCGCACGAACAGGATACTAGGTTTTATGGACGGAATTGAAACCGTTCTCTAAACTGAATTCCGCATACTGTTTTCCATGTATTTTAAAGCGGAGTCTGAATTCCGCACGAACAGGATACTAAGCTTATGATTTCGCTAAATTCAATAGCTTATACGCAATCAAAATTCATTTCTAAAAAAAATTATCACACTTTTTACCAAAGGTGACAAAAACTTGCATAAAAATGTTGATTTTATTATTTTGTTTTGACTATTATGTTATTGAATTTTCTTATAATAATTGTTAAATTAATTTTTTAAATTAACATTTTTATTCAGCTAATCCGTTTTAATAATTATTTCCACATACCTTTTTTATGTGTTTAATTTTATTTTAACAATTGCTTTTTTTGGCCAACCCTAGAGAACATAAGTTAAGAGATTCTCCTTCATCATTAAAACACGTCTGCTCATCACGGCGGCTGAAACAAAAATAAAATGGCACACTGAAGTGATACAAAATGGATTAGAACAAACAGCTGATCATAAAAGACCAACGTGAGTCGCTTTAAAATCGAGACGCACTTCCCTCCCACCCGAACACTCCCCGCATCGACAAAGGACCCCGCACAAAATGTATGGAAATGTGCTTTCGGTCAAATTGGCTGAAATTTTACTATGTTGTAGAAGCTGACATCGTCCTGATCAAAAGTGTTCATGGGCACGAAACCCAAAAATGAGATCTTTTGGGTTTTTCAGGTACTTTTAGGAATTACGTCTCTTTTGCCTCCCACGGCCCCAAAACAAGTCGTAGGAGGCTCCAAGACCCCTCAATATTTTCGTAACGGTACCTACTATTAGTAAAAAAATACCAGAAAAATCCCCCCTTGCCTCTAAGGGGGCTAGGGGGCGGTCCGTATGGCTGCAACAGGTAAAATGCACTTATGCACTTTATACTTTTACTTCCCACGGCCCCAAAAAAAATCGTAGGAAGCTCGGAGACCCCGGAAAATTTTCGTAATTAATCGTACAATTACGCAAAAATAATATTTCCGCATTTCCCTCTAAGGGGGTCAAAAGGGTCCTGAAAGTTTGCCCCTCCCATATGCACCCTATGCACGCCACCCATGTCTAAATTATAAAACTAGTTAATTACATTGTAATAATTCATAATCAATCAAAAAAAAGTCATTGCACCTCACCTGGGGCTCTAATTACATCGATTTGTAGGTGCATCAAAAAATTCTCAATTCCAAGCTTTAAAAAGCATTTTACCTGTTGCAGTCATACGGACCGCCCCCTGGCCCCCTTAGAGGCAAGGGGGGATTTTTCTGGTATTTTTTTACTAATAGTAGGTACCGTTACGAAAATATTGAGGGGTCTTGGAGCCTCCTACGACTTGTTTTGGGGCGTGGGAGGCAAAAGAGACGTAAATCCTAAAAGTACCTGAAAAACCCAAAAGATCTCATTTTTGGGTTTCGTGCCCATGAACACTTTTGATCAGGACGATGTCAGCTACAACATAGTAAAATTTCAGCCAATTTGACCGAAAGCACATTTCCATACATTTTGTGCGGGGTCCTTTCGTGTGGAAAGGTGGTGGGCGCGACCCACTGACATATAGTAATGGACTGCTAAATAAGAAAAATCCCATACAAAAAAGTGGCACCAAAAACTATTGCTGACTCGCTCCCACGTTAAATCCCAATGAACTGTAATCGTCAGCGCATGTCAGCGACATAAACATAATTAGAAAAAAATAGACAGGTATAGTTTTCGTTCTTCTGCCTCACTCTTGAGCTATTTTAAAAAGTCCGTTAAACAGGGAAAATAACTGTCACAGTTTTGGAATAAATACATTTATTTAATGAAAAAACTTCTAATAAATAGAAATGAGTGATGGAAATTAATTTATATTAATTATAACAGACATCTTATCACTTATTTTCGCCTAAATTCGAAGAAAATTTTTTTGTTTACATGAAAAAGGTTTTCTATTTCTAGAGAAAAATGGTGCCATTCAGCATTGTCAATCAGCAGTCCATTACTATATGTCAGTGGCGCGACCCGTCTAAACAGGCACTATGGCTTAAGCCGAAATATTTCGGTTTAAGCAAGACCCTCTCCATTACAGGCCATGAAGTTCTCTCTTGAACTAATCCAACCATAGCTGAAGCCGGTCCACAAAATCTGACATTTGGTTAGAATAAACATGGCGCGGAATAGGCTCGGGATTATTTTCGTTATATTTTTGTGGTAAAAAGTGGAAAATCATTGTAAGTTATTACTCTAAACTAAACATGGATTATCAGTGGTTAGTTCTTTAGTGATTTAATAAGAAAAAATTAAAAAAAAATAGTGATTTAGTGAGTTTTAAGTGTGTTAATTGTTGAGGTGATCAATTTCTTTTACTTTCGCGGTGTTTTTTCGTCTTTATTAAGGAAAAATATGCTGATTATTTAATTAAAAGTGATTTTAAAGTCATTAAATAATTTATTATGGAATTATTATTAAACATATAAGTGCAGAAAAGTGTGAAAGGAAAAGTGAATAAGAAAAGTGTTTTTCTACACCTATATTTTTAATACTAATTACATAATATATGTATTAATCACTTTAAAATCACTTGTAATCCCATAACTAAACAAAATATTAAATTTTCAACATTTTTTTCGTAAATAAACATGAAAAAACACCGTGAATGTAAAAACAGTTGTTCGCCTTAACAATTAAAACACTTAAAAGACACTTAATCACTAAATTATTTTTATTTTTTTTTTAATTAAATCACTAATAAACTATTCACTGGTAAATCCAAGTGCAGTTAAAAGTGTTAAAATACAATATTTTATCACTTTTTACTGCAAAACTGTAACCAAAACGTTCCCGAACTTATTCCGCGCCATGTTTATTCCGCTCTCTCCGGTGAATTTTTGGACCGGGTTGACCACCATGAAAAACTCTCCTTCGGGGCCTGTAGTTGAGAGGGTCTTGGTTTAAGCCATAATTCGAATTACCTCGTTTATAGGGTAAAAAATTTTGGATGATCCATAATTCGAATTATTTTTGGAGTAGCTATAAACTAGGTAATATATTTATTTCGGGGCGCAGTACTCCAGTAGCAAGTGAATAAGGGCCGAAACACATCCAAGCCCGCTTTGAATACATCCAAGCCCAAAGCCAGCTGCAAGCATATCCAACCAATGCGTTTAACTGGGATTGAACACATCAAAATTTGTCTCGCAAATTCAGGCCTTGGCAAAGCTGGCCGCAAGGTTCGCCTCTGTCGGAATTCCGGCAATGCTGGAATTCGAATTCGGCCGAGGCTCTTGTTTTTGCTTTTGACAGTTGAACTTTGAGGTTGATATTTTGTATGCGAGTTTGTATTGAAAATAATTAAACGAATTAAATACAAAATGTTAGAAAATTTCACTGTAAACAAATAAATAATAATTAAAAAAGTCAACGAATTTCATTTTATTTAAAATGTTTGAAATTTCACCACATTTACATAATAATAATTAAAAAATAACAATGAAAACAGTCCAAATAATTTTATTTTAAATAATTTTTATATTTTACACTTTTTACGAACCACAATGCTCGCTTACAAATTTGACAAATGTGATGAACCGGCCTGATTGTGTTTTGAGTATTCCGCGGACGGCTCTGGAGCTCGCCTCAAGGAAAGCTTCGAGATGAGCTTTAAAGCCAGACTGGATGTGTTTCGGCCCTAAAGGCCCAGTTACATAGCAGCGTTGCGTTGCTAGTCACATAACAGCTTAACGTTATTTCACAAATAAAGTTCCGTTAAGCCTAGAATCCTGCTCGTGCGGAATTCCGCTCTGTAGAGAATCCATATAATTAGTCTGAATTCCGCTTAGCTGGGAGAGTAATGTAGACAATGTGGACCTGACAGTTGGATAATTTGAAAGTGCTTCTGCGGCGTTATGAGAAATTGAGAAAATTGCTTGCCTATCGGGTAAATCCATTATTTGGAAAAGAGAAAAGGACATTTTATCAAAGATGCATGTTCTATACTATACTATACTTCTATATAATGAAATTGTATGGTTTGTTATTACAATTAAGGTCGCATGCCAACAGTTACACAGGGGGACTAACACGCTGCTTTGTGCTCCGTGCCGAAACTGTGCTAAATACTGCTGGAAGCTCGACTACACCCTCCACGTGGGGCGACTGGAAACAGACTCCTGGCATGGTCATGTCTCTACCAGGAGTGCTGGCTAATGGTAGTCGGGCGGAGAGAAGAACACTCTTTAAAAAATCACCCCAGTCTAAGGTGAAACAGGATATGCCGAGAGACTCGTGGCCAAGGGGGTGCTTGGTCTTTAATATCCGAACTCTGGATACCTGGCGTCCTCCAGTTTCAATTAGCCTTCCCATAGTACACGGGCTCGCTATGGGTGACCTACTTTCCCGAATACTCGTGGGATCATACATGGATTCAAAAAATAAAAAGTATGAGCTCGATGCAGCTCCGACAGCATCATCCTCGTCAATTGTGACGATGGCCTCATCTCAAGTGTCTTTAGGGACACAAGAGATAGCAATTGCCTCAACTAGCGGAGCCATTGGGCACGCTAGCTGTGAATCAATTGCTTTAACGAGCGGAGCCATTGGGCACGCAAGTTTAAAACCTTCAACCTCGACCGGTGGAGCCATTGGGCACACCGGTTCTACAGACGGGTCATCAGTCGCTGAAGATGAGTCTTTAGACGCAGAATCCGTCTGCAGCGCAGACTCGGTCAGTGTGTGTTCGGTCATTTCCGGAGCAACCACCATTGGCCGAGACTTAGATAAGATGGAGCTTGACAAACCCAGGTTTGTCAAACTCTCCAACCGCCAGAGGAAATGCTTCCAAGAAGCACTGGCAAAAGGCCTCTCCAGGGATACGGCCCTGGAAAAAGCTTTAAAAAAGCCCTCCAAAAAAACTGAGCTGAAGAGAGTTCGCTCAGAGGAGGAAACTCCGGAACGTCCGGAACAGAAGAGGACCAAGACGGCCAAGGGGCCCACTCGTCCCACCTTTAGCCAGGTGGTAAGCAGTGTCAAGCTTGGTCTCATCTCGACAGACATGGTCAACTGCCCCCTGACACCTGAGCAAATGGCACAGTTGCAGGAGGCGATCATTGACGTCGTTATTGAAAAAGCGGGCGGTCAAGTCAAGCCGTCTTTCGAGGGGAGCTTCGCAAGAAGAGGCTGGCTGCTGCTGGTCTGCTCAAACCCTGATACAGCAGAATGGGTGAGGAGTAACGTCTCCTTCATTAAGAGCAAAAGTGCTCTTGATATCACTCTGGTGGAAGAGGGTAATTTCCCTCAAACCCACGTCATTCGTGGCTATTTCCCCCAAAGTGGTACCTGAAGCAACGAGAAAGTGCTGGCTACTATCGCTGCACAAAACTCGGTTCCCGCTGACAAGTGGAAAGTGGTCCAGAGGCGGGTAAATGAAAACACACTTCACTTGGTCATGGTAGTGGATACCGCTTCCATGACTAAGTTAATTAGTCTTAAAGGGAAAATCGCCTATCGGTTTTCTCATACCAGACTAATTCTCAAGGACAAAGATCCTTCGAAGAAGCAGCCACAAGGGCAGGGTTCGTCTTGTGACACTCAGACCACAGGGTCTGAATTAGCACCCCCAAATGCTTCTGCTGTCACCGAGGACTGCAGTAATGCCGAGGCCATAGGGCCATCTGACGGCGGAGCTGCTCTCGCAACGACTCCAGGTCCATCTGGCGGTGTTCCAAATCCGGCCCCCGCATCTGCAGCCTGCGCCAGGGAGCCTGTAGCAGAGCAAACTGCTGGGCGAACAAAGAACACACCTGCCGAACCTGGAGTCGGAGCACGGGGCAAATCAGCACCCCCCAAGGGCAAAGACGGTAGGACAAAGGGTCCTAGACAAGCCAAGAAGACCGGGCTTGTCAAACGCTCCTTGGAGAAAAAATGAGCGCCATAAGGGCACTCCAAGCAAACTTGCACCATGCGAAAGGGGCATCCTCCACCCTGTGCAAGACTTACGCGGAGAGGCACCTTGCCCTTGCTCTCATTCAGGAGCCTTGGGTAACCGATGGTAAAGTCAGAGGACTTACCACTGGCTCAAGTAAACTAGTATATGATCGGAGATGCGGGCGCCTCGCGCTGCCCTTTTAATTGACAATCGTGTCACTCATCTCTCCATTACTAACTTTATTTCCAGAGATCTAGTGGCGATCTCGGTTGCGGTTCCCACCGCCAACGGATTCCAAGAAATCGTTCTTGCGTCCGCTTACTTTCCGGGGGATGTAGCAATAGTGCCACCCCAGGAGGTTCAAGATCTCATTGAGTTCTGTCGCAAGACGAACCGGCAATTCGTCATCGGCTGTGATGCAAATGCTCACCACTCCATCTGGGGGAGTACCGATGTAAACCAAAGGGGTGAGTGTCTTCTAGAATTTCTTGTTATGAATAACATAGATATTGCAAATAGAGGATGCAAACCCACTTTTATCACTGCTAGTAGAAAGGAGGTGCTGGACCTCACTTTCACGAGCAGGCTTTTATCCGACAGGATTGAAAACTGGCGTGTTCTGGACGAGGCCTCACTGTCCGATCATCTGCACATTAGATTTGACATTGTGGGCCTTCCACATATCCGCGCCTCCTCTTTGGTTCCTAAGAAAACCAACTGGTCTAAGTTTCAGGGGCTTGTGGCCTCGAAATCAGACCAGCTTGCGGCTTCTATCAGCTCAGTGTATGAACTGGAGAATGCGGCCACGCAGCTTACTGATGTGCTGATCTCTTCCTACCATGACAGCAACACTGTTTCTTCCTTTCAGTCGTCGCGAAAAGTGCCCTGGTGGAATGACAGGTTAGCTGCAATGCGTAGAGATGTTAGGAGATTGTTCAATAGGGCAAAACATACCGGGCATTGGGATGAATATAGGTTCACCCTAACAGCCTACAACAAGGAGTTGAGACGTTCCAAAAGGATTGCCTGGCGGAAACACTGTGAGAGCATTCAGACTCTACCAGAGGCGACTAGACTCCAAAAGCTACTTTCTAAAGACTCCTTCAACGGAGTGGGCCTTCTCAAAAAGGAGGATGGCTCCTACACCTCTAACCATGAGGAAACCTTAAGGTACCTGCTCAGAGAGCACTTTCCAGGGTCAATCCTTCAGACCGCTTATCCATTGGATGCTGGGTGTAGTCATAGGACTATCCCAGACCGCTATTCCCGCAGTCTTTCAGGGAATATCTTCGACCGTGACAAGGTTAAATGGGCAGTGGCCTCTTTTCAACCTTATAAGTCCCCCGGAGGAGACGGAATTTTTCCGGCACTTCTTCAGAAGGGCCTTGACCTGATCATCAACAACCTGGTCTGTCTCTTTAGAGCCAGCTTCAATTGGGGATACATTCCAACCATCTGGAGGAAAGTCGTGGTGGTTTTTATCCCGAAACAGGGCAACAGACCCCTCGAGCTGCCTAAATCGTACAGACCTATCAGCTTAACCTCTTTTCTTTTGAAAACAATGGAAAGGCTGCTAGACCTTCATATTAAGTGCAAACTGGAGCTCACTCTCCCTCTTCATAGCTCCCAGTTCGCTTACTCAAAGGGTAAATCAACAGAGGTTGCTCTACACCACCTGGTCAGTAAAATCGAAAAAGCCTTCCTCGCTAAGGAAACTGCTTTATGTGCGTTCCTTGATATCGGAGGTGCTTTCGATAACACTGGCTATGATTCTATCTCTAGAGCACTGGCTCTCAGAAATTTGGATCCTCACACGATTGAGTGGATAAATGCCATGCTTGCAGATCGTGACATTTCTTCTACCCTAGGTGTCTCCACCATTAGTGTTAAGGCTATTAAGGGTTGCCCTCAAGGTGGAGTCTTATCCCCGTTACTCTGGTCACTAGTTGTGGATGAACTCTTGATCAAACTATCTGAATCTGGTTTCGATGTCATCGGTTATGCAGATGATCTTGCCATCATTGTCTCTGGGAAGTTTGACTTGACCATTACAGAGGTCATGAGAACGGCACTGCGAGAAGTTCAAAGATGGTGTACCAAGGAGGGTCTGTCAATCAACCCAAATAAGGCTGTCCTGGTACCTTTTTCCAAACGCTACAAAGTGGACCTAGGTCCTATCTGTATCCAGGATACCACAGTTGAGTATTCAGACTCAGTCAAATATTTGGGAGTAATTTTAGATAAGAGGCTGAACTGGAACGCTCAACTTGACTACGTCATCAGCAAAGCCACAAGGGCCATATGGGCCTGCAAAAGGCTTCTGGGTAAGACATGGGGTCTTACACCACAAATGATGTACTGGATGTACAATACGATCGTTAAACCTGTTGTCACCTATGCTGCTATAGTTTGGTGGCCCAAGACTAAACAGGTTACGTCGATCCTCAAGTGCAGCAAGCTGCAACGGCTTGCCTGCCTCTCCATTACCGGAGCTATGCGGACCTGTCCCACAGCTGCAATGGAAGCAATCATTGGATTGACCCCACTGCATCTCTTCATATGGAAATCCGCCGCCATAAGTGCCTTGAGACTTCAGATCTCATCCAACTGGCCCCATACGGTCAAAGGACACATGGATATCCTTAAAAATATCCCAAGCATTTCCATCTGCCGCGTATCCGATCATATGGTTAATCAACTGCGGTTCCAAAGGAAATTCAAAACAATTATCCCGGACCGCTCTGAGTGGGAGGAAATTATTCTTCCTAGGGATCCAAGCCATCTCCACTGGTTTACTGACGGGTCAAAGATGGAACATGGTACAGGGGCTGGTGTCGCAGGACCCAACTCCAAGGTCTCGATTGCAATGGGTAAGTGGCCCTCTGTTTTCCAGACTGAAATACATGCCATTGCGACCTGCGCTAGGCTCAACCTTGAGAAAGGTCTGAAAGGCGCCAACATTAAAATCTTTTCTGACAGCCAAGCTGCCATCAAGGCACTCTCAACGTGTAAGTTTTCTTCCAAAATAGTAGCAGGGTGTTTTGACGTACTCCAGAGCCTGACCAGAAGAAACGAGGTCTCGCTCTGCTGGGCCCCCGGACACTGGGGTATCGAGGGAAATGAGGCTGCAGACAGCCTCGCGAGGGAGGGGTCTGAGACGTTGTTCCAGGGCCCAGAACCCTTCTGTGGCATCTCTTGGTCCACCTCCAAGTCCTTGATAGAAGAGTGGATTAAGAAAATAAACCTAGCCTATTGGGAGTCAGTCCCAGGTCTTAGACAGGCTAAAGATCTTATAAGACCCTTTGCCTTAAGGGGCACTATTACTCTAAACAGAGCGGACCTAAGGCTGCTGGTGGGCTATCTCACTGGCCATGTAGGACTGCGGTACCACCTCCACAACCTAGGTCTGTCTCAAGAGACAGAATGCCGACTCTGCTTGGAAGGCGACGAGACTTCCACACATATTCTTTGTGAATGTCCTGCTCTGATCTGGCTTAGAAGAAGAACGTTCATCAGAGAGTTCTTGAGCCCTGCCCAAGTCCGGTCTTCATCAATTAAAGACCTTCTTGCCTTCATTCGGAAGGCCGATAGTCTGTTCCGCTAGTGGGGTACGTAACACAATAGGCCTAACTTGGCCGCAGTGTTCACCACATGGGTTGCCCCCTCACTCCTTATAATAATAATAATAATATTACAATTAAACAATCGAACAACCAACTGACACTTCTTTAATTCCCAACTGTCACTTTTTAAATTGCCAACGTTTGCTTCGCGTAAAGCCTGAACTACATTGAAAAGCAGTGCAGTGCAGCACTGCGAAGTGAAATTTAAACTTCTTGTAACTGAACGTGGCAACTCACATTAACTTCACTGCCTTGCACTGCACTGAACTGCGCTGCCTTGTCTTAGGCTAATTTCTAAAAAACTGCTTCGCACTGCATGCCAATTTCTAAAAAAAACATCATATGAAGTTGTCATTGCCATTGTTGTCAAAATGGATGAGTAAAAATTGATGGAATTAGTGAAAAATAAGGACTTTCTAGACAAAAAAGGTCACAGGAATTACAAAAAAAATTACAAAAGACTATATAGGAATAGATAATGTCAAAATACTGCTTATTCAATGTGTCTTACCACGTTTTCTCTAATAAACTACTGCAACATACTGCGCAGTGCTGCACTGCACTGCTTTTCAATGTAGTTCAGGCTTAAGAAGTTGAATTTTGTTCACTCATGCGTTGCGTTGCATTGCGCGCAATGTAGCAAGCCCCATTTAAATTGGTATCATGCCAAAATCCAGAAAGTCAAAATCCAGAAGCGACAAAATCCAGAAAACTTTTAAAAATCCCGAAACGACAAAATCCAGAAATGACAAAATCCAGAAACGACAAAATCCAGAAACGACAAAATCCTGATTTTGCCGAAAACAAACTTATAATTGAAGTTGGTCTAGAATTTTCAAAAAATCGAATTTTTTTTACGAAAGCATAGCCTTCGGAGAATATACTGTATCGCGCGATTTTTTATTCTGCATTTTTTCTGGATTTTGTCGTTTCTGGATTTTGTCATTTCTGGATTTTGTCGTTTCTGGATTTTGTCTTTCCGGATTTTGTCTTTCTGGATTATGACGCATATCCTTTAAATTACATAGTTTTAATTTTGGCAGACGCTACGAAACACAACGCAACGCTGCTATGTAACTGGGCCTTTATGTGACATCTGTGGCTTCTGCTACCCCTCCATTTCCGGTTACTTTCCCAATAAGAGTTTGTACTCCTTGTATAGTAGTCTCCATGTTAAAAATGTACGTAGTGATTCGGCATCACTACTCCATGGCTGGATTTACACGACCGGACACCGAACAGACATCGAACAGACAAAACTTAGCTGTCATCGTTAATTCCCTTTTGAAGTCCGATGGAAAGTCCTATGAGCATTTTCACGGGCGAAACTCCAACGAACGAACCAACGAACGAACTAGTGAAAGCAATTTGCTTTTTGTTGTTGCTTTTAGACATTTGCTTTGAAGTTTTTTTTCCTCTCTTCCTGCCAACAACAACAACGCAGGAACTGTCAAAATGTTCGTTCCGCTGTCCGCTGAAAATGTCCATTAGACCGGTTCTACACATTCAACTTTGCATTCCACTTTTTGACGTTCAACTTTTTTTTCTCTTTCACTCCAATGCAAAATTTGAAACAGACTAAAGTTGAAAGGAATATGGAAAGCAGCTCAGAATGGAATGGAAATTTGCGTACAACGTTTGTGTTTTCGTTCAACATTTTTATGAGTGTGCGAATATGTATGAGTATGAGTGTACACGGATAGCAAAGAATGCCGAGATTTTCGATCTGCCTCTTGAATAGTTGAAAATGTGTAGACGCGAGCGACAGAATTGAACGTCAAAAAGTGGAATGCAAAGTTGAATGTGTAGAACCGGTCTTAAAATTGTCCGCCCTCCCCATCGTTCTCTCTCACCCTCTTCCCAATAAACCCAGTTCGTTCGTTCCTTTTGTCTGTTCGGTGTCTGTTCAGTGTCCGGTCGTGTAAACCGGCCCCATCATGACTAGGGAACCCGATCCCGCGCCATTTAGCTTTTAATTCAAAAAAATGAAAACAAAGGTGGTATCAAACGAGTTTTTAAGGTGTTAAATCAAACCTTATATTCACTTCTTTGCGAATAAATTAGGCTTATAAAAAAAATTCCAGGACTGTTGTGGATTTTTACACTTTTGAAATTTACTCGAAAACTTACTATGTATTATTTTTTCATGAAATTTTTATTGTAAGTAGGCACCATCAGAAGCCACTCTTACACAAGGTTCTACGATAATTAAATGACAAAAAAACTGCCATTTTTCGCGGTATTTATTTTTTTTTTTGCAAAATCCTAATAACTGATTCAATTGTCTTAAACTCATATTTTTCGTCTTTTTAAGCACTATTATGTAGTATTTTTTGTTTTCCACTTTGTGCTTTTTTCGTACCTAAAACATGAACAATGGTGTTTTCATTACTATTATTAACTTTTTACCAACTGTCCCCTGGACCAATTTTATCCAAAACACTTTCATTTTTCTTAATTACAGCGTCAAGAAATCGCAGGGTAGATTTATTTTAACTTTTTCGCAATCCCTCCTGGACTTGTTAATGTGTTTTTTTGCGCTTATGTGTTCTAATTAATGGCTTAGCAAAAACGCACACATTTCACTTTGGCGTTTGATATCCTGACAACAGAGCATCATGAAATGCGGTGCCGCCATATTTGCTTGATTTTGATGCTTATATGCGGCGAAAATGAATATTAAACAAGCTATATCACGATTCGCATCAGGGGCCGGTTCACGTAGTTCGAACGACGACAATCGTTCAAAACGAATTTGAATACGAAAAAATTAGTCTCGAAGAAAATGATCGTTCACGTAGTACACCAAGAACTATCCGCACGGAGTACAACGGTGGTCTGCTTCGGGTGAACTCCGTCCAGGCGACGAGCTTACACGGCCTCGAGTTAGCAAAAATAACAAACGCTCGTGGTAGCCCGCAACCGCATCCTTACTAAATACTACATTTATTACTAAGTAAAAACTAGAACTAATCCTATCTAAGCCTTAAGTTAAACATTAAAACCAAATTACAAGCTAAACTGGCCTATATCCAGTTTTTAGGGCGAATACACAAAAATAATCGTCCAACCACCAGTATTAAGTACACGCGTTGGCGGTATCTTCTTTGACCCTTTCTGAGATTTTAGTGTTGTGTGTGTTTAAACAAGTTTAAAATGTATTAATCCAACGAAAAATATGTACTACATCAATTAAAATAGCAGTAGATCCTAAAAGTCGAGCTGTCTGATAGACTTGCCATAAACCTCAAACTAAAATGAGGTGATGGGTTGATTAATTCGCCGAATTAAATCGAATACAAAATGTACTAAAATCAAATAGTACGGAGTAAAAAGTTGTAACATAAAAATCGTAGCAGAAATACTACAATTGTAGTAGGGTGGCAGCGCTGGTTGTTGATCCTATTAACAAATATCTTATCGTAAAGAACATTGTCGTGAAACCTCGTGAAGTTAGATTCGGGGGTCCGATACAACCTAAGCATTGATCCAGCCAAAGCCCAAAGTATTTCACGTCAGATTTCTTTTCTAATGGTTGTCCAGCATTGTTCGAAGTCGTAGATACCTCTGTTTAGAACAGTACGCAAGAGGATCGATTCGCATTTGCTAAAATTAATCTTCAACTTCCAATCATCACTATACCGTTCGATTATTTCGACGTAGGAGTGTCTCTAGATTATTTCGATCTTCGGACCCGTTCTGTACACAATCAGGTCATCCGCTAAAGCGAAGAGTGAACTTATTAGGTCACTCGTAAAGATATTAAATAAGAGCGGAGAGTTTACCGCACCCTGTTGCAGACCATTTTTAATGTCAAAGGCCCTACTAGAAGTGAAGTTGCCACTTTTGACGACGAACTTCTTTGAGATCATATTATAAATCGTGAATAGCTGAGATTCGGTCAGATCCATACTGTATCGAATGCTTTCTTAAAATCGATCAGGCATGCTCCGGTACACTGGCCTTCCAATGTTCCAGCGTATGTCTGATACCAATTTCCTGTCCGGAATCCGAATTGCTTATCTAATCATCCTTTTTTCTCAACCCATTTGGATAATGATCTATTAATCACCATTAATACGGGGAAATTGGCATTTTAAGGACACGAAACTCCAAAATGGTTGAAAAATGGTCCACAGCTTTCTTGTGACCTTCTAAGAAAACAATTTCGGAATAAAAAAAACATGGCCGCCGAAGATATCGCGTTTTTTCGTAGTTTTCCATGAAACCGAGATTTCTATAGGTCCCATGCAAGGGCCCAAAATGTTGACAATGAAATGGCAAGAGTTTTTATACTATCTATGGAAGAAATTATGATTGAGTTCGTAGTAATTTTTTCTTGCACAATATATAGATTTTCGAGGGATATCGAATCAGACCACTATTTGCGGGTCCCTTTTCGTCCCTCTGCCTAGAGTCATCTTATTGGGGTTGCAGTGGGTTGTCCCATTGCTCCCTTGCTTCGACTCCCCTAGTTATCGCAAGCAGCTGATTGAAGGGAGTCTGCCTCATGTCCTCCATCCAATGGAGTCCAGTTATGGCAGCCCTTTTTCTCGCCACCGCCGGACAGTGACACACTATGTGTGTGGCCGTCTCAGGTTCCTCTAGGCACATCCGACAGGTGTCATCCTCCAGAATTCCCATTCTTTTTAGGTGATACCTGAAACATCCGTGTCCTGTAATCAGTGCCACCAACCATCTGAGGGCTCTCCTTTGCATATGCAGGAACCTTCTTCTGGCTGCGGTAATCGGCAACGTAAGCACCATCTTAGCCTGCCTACACGTGGTCATAGCTTCCCACCGTCTCCGGTGTTCCTCAGCGCCCCATTTCTCGATGTAGTTCCTTACCAACCCTCTGCCAATGGCAGAGTATGGCTCCGGTCCCCAGAATTCCGAGGTTGACCCCTGTTTTGCCAGGTTGTCAGCCTTTTCGTTCCCATCGATGCCTGTATGTCCTCTAACCCAAGCTAGCGTCACGTTGCACAATGGTATTGACTTAGTTAGTACCGGGAAAAATAGATTTTTAGGAATTTTTGATAGATTTATAGAATTTATTCTGGACCGCCTTCTGAACAGCCTGGCGATTGAGAAAGTAATCCGAGATTCGGGTTTGACATCAAGACATAATCCTTCAATATTAGCCTCCTATGTCGTCCTGGACATCGTTGGAAAAATATCAAGGATGGCTGTACGAGATTCACCCTTTGTAGAACGCGTGTGTTTGAACTATGTATTACATATTGATAAAAATAAATTATTATATTTAAATGCTTGCTTTTTCGTGTTATTATCAACAATCAAATATCCATTTGTAATATTCAAAATACATCATACTGGATAATTGATCATGTGCACCTAAAGCCTCTTTTTACATGAAGCAAGAAATAAAGTTTCCTGAAAGCTTGGAAGGTTTAACGGGAGAGGTGAGAGGGCTTGAGGGCACGCGTGTTCCCTAAGCTCTCTCTAACCTCTCCCCTCAAACCGAGCAAGCTCGCAGGAAACCTTTTGTTTCGTGTTTCATCGTATAAAATGGGGTAAATGGTTAAATCCACCAATGGTTATGTTCTTGTTGGGCACAGATTTTGTGTATTTAATAAAATACCAATTGAATTAAAAATTGAAACAATAAATTTTATTTTAAATATTAAAATTATTTCTAGCATAATAAAAACAATTTACATAAATTCTCTTCACAATTCTAACCCTTACGATTATCAATTTAAAATAAATATTTACAATATTACTAGAAGATGCAGATTTAATTTTAAAACTTATTGATAAACTAAAAAATCTTTTCTCTTCGAAACCTTTTGCGCAAAAGCCATACCATCGTGTGTTGGGGCACTAAATGCAATTTCATCCATAACAATTTCAACACCTAGCAATGTATTAAACTGTACGGCTTTTAGCAGCTTTGAGCCGATTCTCATTCGTCGATGAAAAGGTGAAACCCAAATTCTAGAAATTCCACATCTGAAATTTATATTCATACAAAAATAAGGAAACATGAGAATCATTCCATATCAAATCAACCAATTTTTAATTAATTTTGGACCTTATGGACTTCACATTACTTAATTTTTTATGTTTGTTCTTCTGGTGGAAACTAAGAAAAAATCAACTTTTCTGACTTTTTGGATTTCTGTTTTCTTAGTTATAAATATAAAAGGCGACATTATTAGCGGTTGATATCAGCAATTCCGCAGCTAAACATTTTTTTTTATATTGCGTTCATTGAACATTCAGCTTTTCAAGTACCTAAAATATTTTATTTCAATATGATCCCACTGTTGTCCCATCCTAAATTTTGGCTTTATATGTACCTCAAGAGTGCATGCACACATAATACATTTTTTTTCAAAAATTTGAAAAAACACTATTTCGAGATATTCCAAAACGAAAATTTTCAAAATGCCGGAAATATTTTCATTCTTACTAATAACACTATGTTGTATATCTGCTACTTTCAGCTTTCTATTGTCAAATAGTTTTTGAACTAGACCAACTTAAAGATTCCAAAATTTATCAAAATTTTAAGATTTTCGATTTTTTGAAAATTTATAACTAAGAAAATAGAAGTCCAAACAATCTGAAAAATTGTTTTTTTGTTTGTTTCCACCAGAAGAACAAACATAAAAAAAATTATAACAATCAGAGGTGGTGAGGTCTAAACCATTGGCTGATTTGATATGGAATGACCCATGAGTAGCTTATTTTGCGTTAAGTAACTTATTTAGAATCTTTATAACACTATTATTTACTATTACCCTACTCTATTTGTATGTGTTTTCAATTAAAATAGTTTTCTTCTTCTTCTTTAAAGGACCTACAACTGCGATCCGAACCTAGCCTTTCGCAACAAATGTATCGTTTACTGTAAAAGCGGTACAACTCCCCACTTCAAAACACTAGAGGTTGACCCGCTATGAAGTCACATTCCATCACATCCCCGCTACAAAACCAAAGAAGCTCCAGCCGCTCCACCCCACAGCAAAAGATATGACAAAATGCTATTAGAAAGCAAATCAACTTCCAACGTACTGAAATCCGGAGCCAGCACTCTTACAATGAACGACACAAATCGTAATAATTCTTTTTTCCGGGTGAGGCTATTAGTCTCACGCCTCAAATAATATTTTTAAGGCAAGAAATTTTGAAAATGCTATAATAGAATGTCGTACCTGAGAAAAACTTTCCTATGTAAGGTAAAATTGTAATTTCGTTTTACTCCACGTAAAATAATACTCATTGATATTTAAAAGCCTACGCTCTAGAGCAAGTCTTTTGAAGACACAGTTTGTACATGAAACTTACTTTGCTGTAAATGTCTCGTTAGTGCAACAATCAACCCCATCCATGCAAATAAAACGATGAGCTTCTTTAAGAGGTTGCACCATGCAAAAACCAACTATTTGATTTCTTCTTATAGCCAGGAAAGCCTATAGTGTGAAATTATATTATTCTGTTACATAGTTTCTAAAACATACTAACCACATAAGTTTCAGGTAAATTATATGACGAAAATCCTAATTCTTGATCAACGATCTTTAAAACTTCTTTTACTCTTTCAGTACGCTTTGAATGTGAAAAGTTAGAAACACGAATTATTCGCCCATCTGCTCCCCACTCTGGATATTCAGCTACAACATCTTCATCAATCCATCCCTAAAAAATAACAAACTAAGGTATAAGCAGCAATTATTTTTTCCTTACTTTAAATTTCAAAATATGCAGAGAATTGTGATATTCATTATGAATTCTTTCTTCTTCTGGTTCATGGGCTGTGTACACAAGACCACATTGGCTGCATTGTTTAGCCCCAAATTGTTTTTGTCCTGCATCTATTTGATATTGAGTTAATCCATTTCCACGGTCCAAAAATGTTGGTTGTTGCCTTCGTAAGCTTTTTTGCTGTATAGGTTTACATTTTTCTGGATAAAAAACTGGAAAAAGCTTCCTTTGATCTTGATCTGTACTAACTCCGTTCTTTGCCTTAGATGCTGAAGAGTTTTTTTCTGGTGCACATTGATAGTCTAAGTTATCACGAGTTGAACTTGTTTCTGCATTGTTAATATCAAGATTGATAGCTTCTAATTCCATTTCTGAAAAATGTTTGTTAATATCCCTATAGTTAACAATCATTTCTTCTGTTTCAATTTCATCTAATGCAAGGTAAGTATCTAGTAATTTCTCAGCTTCTTCTCTATGATTTTCCATATCTGAAATAAAAAACTAAACTTTTCTTCTATGCTTATTTAATTAGAAATACGGAAATACTTTCATATTTATCGTTACTTCTTGAATCTTCTGTCTGTACTTCACATAAATTAGTGTCCATTTCATCTTTATCAGATACAATAGCTACTAAACTATCTACTATACGTGCTGCTTCTTCTTTATGATTCTCAGGGTCCGCGATAAATATATTAAAATTCTTTTCCGTGCAAATTTGATTTGTTATTAGAAAATCGAGCAAAAGATGTTGTTGCTCTATTTTTTCCGGATTGGTTGTACCATACGGGAGACGTTCACGAAAATTTGCAAACATTTCATCATCGTCAAGAGGTTCTGGCAAAGTATTTTCGGTCTCTGCAATATTTGAATTGGGTTCATCTTGTTGAACGGGTAACTCTGAGACAGAAATATCCTGAGTTAATTCCAGCTTTTCTATGATTTCGTTGACTTTTGCTTGTTCCGTAGAAAAAGTAACATCTACAAATAATAAAAATTAGCCTTGCGTAAACTATTCATAAAACTTTTCATAAATGTATTGTATATATATAATATTGGTTTTACTAATATTAAAATGAATTCAATTTCTATTGGGATAAAACTTGTTATTTACATAATGGAAATGCAGCACTCTAATTTGTGGTAGCAAGGAATCACTGATTTAATTTGCCGCAAATCTTGAAAAGAACTAATTTTAAGACAAATATTGTCAAAAAAGAAGACTGCATCCAGAAATATTTAAATCACTCGAATAACAATTAAGGCTCTGGATCGGAGTTCAAGTTGGAGAGCCGTCCTAGACGGACGTGCCCTCAGGGCAGCGAAACAAAATGGCAGCTTAAGCCAAGTAGTGTATTAACACATAAATTTTTTTAAAATAATATACAGTGCAGTCTTAAGCAAATCAGCTTAATATTAATATCTTAATCAAATAATTATACAAGAAAAACAATAATAACAGATAAGAAATGGGGGGACGACCAATTCTTAATCTTGTTAATAATTAACATCTGAACCACGTGTGGTTAATATAACCTATTAGTGATCGCAACTCGGGCTAACTTACAGTTTTAGATAACTTTGTAGTTATTGGTCATTGGACTCATCATATTTAGGAGATGTTCACGGACAGGGAGTCATCGTTGGCGGATAATATTCCGTCATCAAATTTACTGAATTATTTCATCGGATTCGTGGTAAAAAAAGGGGGAGGATTCAACGAACAAGTTGCAGGGAGTCATCAAGATGGTGGATACCATAATTTCGTCATCAAATTTACTAAAATATTTCACCGGATTTGTCAGATTTTTAATGATCTTCAGGGGGCAGTTAAAAACAAAAAATAAAGGAGGATTCAACAACAGGTTGGGGAGTCATCAAGATGGCGGATACCTAATTTCGTCATCAAAATTACTTATCATTAGGATGGCGTCGTCCAAGATGGCGGACGTCACGAATAACAAACCTCATATAAAGATTTCTATAATCTTACTAATAGTGTTTGTTCTTTATTTATTTGTGTTTAGTTTTAAGGTAGTTTTAAGTTAGTTTTAAGTTTACAATTAAATATTTTCATACTAGTAGTCAGCCTATTCACCTGGCTACGTTATTTACTTGCGACTTGGTTCTCACAGCTCAGCTCAATTCCAAGTGTATTTTGAGTTACAGTTTACTAAAATGATGGTGTGAAATGCTATGAACTAAATCAAAATTGGAGCTTTTTGCATAACTGTGTAGTAAGGGATACGAAAATTCGGATTATAAACTAATTTTAATTTTTATTTAAATTCTAGACAAATAGGAATTTTTGATTCATTCGATTTTATTTTACCCCAATTAACGATTAATCAATTGTCAATCTTTTTAATGAATTTGATTTAAAACCAACAATCAAAACTTATTATTGTATAGAAAGAGTAGTGTAGCCAAAATAAGTCAATATTATTAAAAGAAAGTTTCTGTATGCGGTTATGTATGTATGCATGCGTGTTTGTTTGCGCTATAGATAGCGGGCGCACCGGTCATTGCAGAGCTTTCAAATTTTAGCAGAAGGCGTATCACCACGAAGCCCGATTTTTGAAATACAAAATGGCCGCCGAAATTTGAACGAAATTCAAAATGGCCACCCAAATAAATATAAATTTGTGTGTGTCTGTATGCGGGCGTGTCTTCCGCCATTTTAAATTTGGAATGAAGTAACACTAATTGTATTCTACCTGTCATGCCGTTTTATTTAATACCCATGTCGGTCTGGAAAAACAAACAAAAGCAAAAATCGGCCGCTATGTTAGAATCGCTATCTTGACTTTTTTACAAAATGGTCGGATTGCATTGTCAGGCAAACTAAGCGTACGTGCAAAAGTTGAAGTTGATCGACTATATTTTTTGTGATTTAGTCTTCCGCCATTTTGAATTTGAAAAGACGCTACACCACTAGTTGTATTCCACGGTATTCAGAAACAAGGTAATGTAAAAGACTGTATACCGTATACGGTATTTTAGTGCTGATGTCACGTGCGGGACACTTCCCATATAAAATCGAAGCTGTTGTTGTTGTTTCAGCATTACGACTGACGTCACCAGGCGCCCATTTTTTACGGTATTCGAAGCTGCCGTCGCTTTTACATTACCTTCGTTTTCTGTATACCGTGGTTGTATTCTGCCTGTCAGACTCTGTCTAATTTGATACCTATGTCAGGGTCTGAAAACACAAATGCAAAAATCGGCCGCCATCTTTGAACCGCCATCTTGATTAATATAGTCTCAAGATTATTTTTATACAAAATACAGTATCTAAGTTTTTTTTGAAATTTGTCTAGAGTTTACATTATAACGATCTTCTTTAAATATCTGATAAGTCTCGGCTGAAAGGCATAAGTTAAATTTAAGACATAAATTTATTTGGAGTACTTGCTGAGGGCCAGTAAGTTAGATAGATTAGAAAAGGCTAGAATAATTAACTTTAAGCATTAGTTAAATTTACATTGAGATAGATAGTAGAGAAATAAATAAATGCTTTTTAAAAACTCAAATCAACAGACTAAGAAGCCGACCACGTAATCTGGATAAAGGTAAGGTAATCGCATCCGAAAACGGCTCATGGTTGAAGAAATTTCGGGAAATAGACCAGTAGGCAGACCCAGGATAAGCTCTGTGACTGGTCAGGCAGAGGCAATGCTCAGCACATGGAACTAGATTCATGCTGCAGGGGATCGTCAAACTTGGGGATGGGTCGATTCTTTGAAAATAGTAACTTACTACACAAGATAACATAAGTTTTAATAAAAAATTTGAGAATAATGAGCCCACTCGGATCATTGAAGCATCATCATGAGGAAATACATGTATATAAATATAATTGGAGTGTCTGTCTGTGATTTCAAAATAATTGTGTTTTTTTAATTTTATATGGTTATTTACATAATTTTAAAACGAAATCACGCGTTTTTAAAATTTTTGTCTGTCTGTTTGTGCGGGCTAATCTTGGAAACGGCTAATCCGATTGGGATGGGACTTTCACTAGCAGATTCAGTATTTTGGCGGGCATGTTTTAGGCTATTTATATGCACTATATATTAGCTCTACCGTATGTATGTATGGATGTATGTATGTAGACAAATCTTGAAAATTGTTTTTGACCCACTTCCATATAACCGATCAGCTTCAAATTTTACACACATGCACAGTTCAAGTGACAATGCAATCTGACCAATTTATAAAAAAATCAAGATGGCTGTTCAAGATGGCGGCCGAATTTCGCAATTGTGCTCGCTGACCGCCGACATGGGTATCAAATGAAAGGGAATGATAAGTATAATATAATTACCTATTTGGTGTCATTCCAAAATCAAAATGGTGGCCGGAACAAAATGGCGGCCAAATACAGATGGCGGATTACTTTTTTATTTACGTCACGATCGGTATGGGTATCAAATGAAAGGATATAACAAGTAGAATACTATTAGCTGGGTGACGCAATTCCAAATTCAAAATGGCAGCCAACACAAAATGGTGAACTGTCTCTTTTTTACAACGCTCTCGGTATCGATGCCAAATAAAAGTGTATGATGATCATTTTAAATATCGGTCACCACAAAATAACCGAAGACATATAATAAAGTAAAAGGTAGAAAACTAAAAATATAGTTTGAACAACTTAAAAATATGCTTTTGTTTAAGAATAAACTAAAAAGTAAACAATTATGTTGAATGAAACCTTTTTTGCTCAAGCCAGTATATATAATATATGGGGTGCTAGCGAAAAGTTGCAGTGATAATAAAATAAGAATATAGGTAAAGTCCCACGCTTTTTAACATTTCGAAAGGTAGGCTATTTCGCCAATATGAGATCAGGACAGTAGCAGAGATTTCGGCAACTATAGGCCCATCAGGAAGAACTGCTCATTCTATGCTTAAGATACCGATCGAAGAAGATAAGTTTTACAAGACTGCATGATGGCTGTCTGGGAATGCGATGAGTGTACTATGGCAAATAAAGTATCTATTAACAGAACACCGCGAGATTTAAGATGTAAAAACCAATTATTTTGGGGAATAACTGTTTTATTGGCATAGATTCCGGGCAAATGTTGCTGGCTGTCCGGACAAATATGTGGGCCGATGAAAATTGATTCATGTCTGAAATGATCACTCATTTAGGGACATATTGGAAAACTCAGAATTCAGTTCTATTCTCCTCAACAAAGGATATATAACAGGGAAGCAGCAACTGTCCTTTTTAGGATCAAATCAGTAGTATCGTCTTAAAATGTTGAAAATCTTCGTCTCAAGCCATGTTCGCCATGGGGCAAGTTCAGGCTGCCAATTATCTGAAACGTAAAAATCTACGCGCACAAGACATATTCTGAATAAAATTGGCTAGGGGCTGTCCTTACTGTCAAAATCGATCAAGTCTTCATCAACCCATTCTAATTCTTCGTTGTGTATCATGACTGCTTAAACCTCACCCGCTCTTTTAGCAGCAGTGCGTACAGGTCTCAGTTTTGGAAAGTCTTTTTTTTGGTCCCAAAACCTCGATAGAGACCCCGATAAAACCTGGGTCTTCAGATTTGTATGGGGAAGAACTATATAGTTCATTAAAAAAACACGGCTTTTGTTTCAATTTGTTAATCGCTTTTATTTGTTCGTTTTTCCAAGAATGGATTAGAAGAAATTTTCGATTCTTATAATATCCGTAAAGTAATATAATTAAAAATCAAAACGGAGATTTCAATCCTGAAAACTCGGTTGAAATTTTTCATTGTCTAATGAATTAGAATCTCAAAACTTGCGTTACATAACACTGATATTGACACCCCCATACCCCCTTGTAACGCTTAGTAACGTTGCTCCAGACCCCCACTCCCCCCTCTGAGCGTTACGTAATTTAAGGACAGCCCCCTAGGAATCTCTTGTGCACGTAGTATAAAAGTTGTCCGATGATTAACCTCGAATTTTAAAAAAAGTTGTAGGTAACATATTTTTATAGTAAACTCTAAAGTTTTTTATATATCCAAAAACATGTCTTGCAGATTTGTTCTTTGTTTCATTATACCCTTTTCTTATTCCGGACTGTGCACACATAATTTTGTTTTATTAAAAGGCGTTGCGACGCACGCGTGTTTTTGCTAGTTAGTAATATTTTGAATGGGTGTAGTAAATAATTTTAACCATTCTATGTTTGCGAAGATTGGGGAAAATAAACAAAGTTGTACATCGCTAAAAGAAAGCAGTAACAATTATAAAATATAAATAATTATAAACTTACCCAATGCTTTGGATTTTGAATGGCGAGGCTTCCTTTTATTTGTTGGAAGAATTGACAATTTGCCATTAGTTACCGTAGCTCTTATGTTATTGGTTATTTTAAATTGATTCTTGATAGCATGTCCACCAGATTTAAAAAACTTTTTTTTCACGTTTGAATTGCTTAAATTGTTGTTTGTTTCTTGGATTGGTTCAATGATTGTTTCTGTTACAATTGATTCAGAGCAACTTTCATCGCTACTGTCTGAAAAATGGCTTACAAATTCATTCACTTCGGTTTCGACTCTTAAAGGACGAGCCATTTCAATTGAATTACTGCAAGTTTTTAGTACTTTGTGGACTTCAGATACTTGTTCATTAAAAATCCTTTTAGATGGTAAAAATTTAAATTTTTCGCAATTAATGGATTTAAGAATGTCCTCAATGGACGCTTGATTCAGTGATTTCCTTTGACGTCTAATATTGTGATGGACACCTTTATTAATATTATTATTTGTTTTGGTCAACTTTGTATATTTTTTTATTTTCTTTCCTTTTTTATTTGGCGATATTTTTGGCAAAGAAGAATGTGGAGATGTTTTTATCGCACCACCAGCTGAATAAAAGGATTTTGTAGGTATATGTATTTCATTTATAGAAGAGACTTTGGGGCTATGTTTTATGTCAGGAGTAGTTATTTTTGAAATTTTACACTGGGGGCTTCCTTCACAAATTTCCTTATTTCTTTTTCTGCGTTGTGCATTCTTATCTGGAGAAGTTGGTGATTTGGCTAAAGAGCTAAGTAGGTCCTCTTTCGTTTGCAATGCTGTTGATTTTTTTACACTTTTTAAGTTAAGTGCATTATCAAATAGTGTAAAGAGTTCATCTGTAGTTGAAGATTTTTTTTTCGGAGTTACAGGAAGATTTTCTTTGCCTGTGCCGGCATTAAGAATATTGCCAATGTCACTTGACAAACTTTTATTTCCGACAGCCCGCCGCGGTGACGTTCTTTTATTGTGAGTAGCCGGTGATGTAGAAATCGTAGAAGCCTTTTTAGCATCAGAAGATTCTATTTTTTTTATTTTATCAGCATCCTCTATTAATTTTCTTTTCGATTTTATCTTGCCAGACTTTCGGGAACTATCTTCTAAAATAATTTTATTGGATTCAGGGCTGAACGGCCGAACCCCGTCAATAACAGTATTATTAAATTCTTCATTTATTGGTGATTGTTGTCCATTGGTAAAGAGTGATCTCTTTCGTTCTGACATTTTAGGTGTTGGAGTACGCTGAGGACGCACACGGGCATTAGGAGGAGTTTCCATCATCTATAATTGCAAATTAATATTATAATTGAATAGGTTACACATTTTGCTTAACTTAAAATTAATGTCTCATTCACACAATTTTCGCTATCTAATTCAATACTAAGATTATGCCTTGCTCCTTTATCTAAACTTGAAGCTATTGTGATCAGTTCTAAAGAATTGAATTGAAAATTTTCGACTTCGCGAAGGTACGAGGGCAGCCTGAAAAGTAATGTACACATGGTTCCCAGCGCGAATAAAATACAAGTGCACAAGGTTGAATTTGGAAATTGGATTTCCTCCCTATATTATAGTGTATTTTGAGAAGTGAAGTATGGAGACGTGTCCTAGTGCTATTACAAATATATTTCTGTTATTGTAGTACTATGTTTTTGTTAATACCCAAAATGTGTGCCCCTCGCAGAGAGAAATCTTAGATCCACCCATAGGTATTCTACCTGAATTAAATGTCTTTAAAAAATCAAGGGTGCAAAAAATATCTCGCACGGGGCAAAAACACCTAAAGCCGGCCCTGGTTAGTGGAAGTTGTAAAACTAATGGCTGGCCCATCCATTAACATCCCGCTCATGAGATTAGCTAAAGGATTTGCAATAGAATGACTTCATAAGGAGTCGTCCATAAATTACGTGAGGCATTTAGGGGGGAGAGTGTCGAGCCGAATCTCACCAAATCTCACGAGGGGAGAGGGTCTCCGCAAATATCACGTAATTATTTTTTTTAAACAGTGTAAATGACAAGAAAATTGGGTTAAATTAAGTAAAACATGTTTCTCCACTAAAGACCTCCATTCACCTACAGGCCGCCGGTAGGCAGTGGCCTATCAGACCAGGCAATTCGACGTCGACTGAAAACGACACGAAGCGAATTCAAAAATCTTAATATGATTAACTATGTAAACTTTTGTCGTTCAAAAACACCGTGGTTAATTACAACGTAACTACTTCCATAACTTTTCGACATTGAAAGTATGCTGGCTAACCATAGTAAGTTTTTTGAACGCGCTTCGTGTCGTTTTCAGTCAACGTCGAATTACGTGAACTGACGCCTGGTCGACCGACACGACTAAGCTTGGCTCAGTCTAACTGAGGGATGATACTTCCCGCCTGACAGGCCGTGGCATGCAGGTGAAATCATGATTTCCTACAAACACACGGGCGAAAACGACTGTTTAGCATAGCAGGTTATTATTAATTCAAGTGTAAAAATGTTCATGGCTTCAACGAAAACTTCAAGGCGGCTCCAGCCTCACGCCGTGAACACCCGCAAACAAGCGCGAACGCAAGTGGGGATGATTTTCACGCTTAGTTCGCGCCTTGCTTTGCGTTACGAATGGATATGGTGAATTCTTGCCGTCAATTCACGGCTCGAGAGTGAATAGAAACTCAGATCTTTTCCCATCAAAAATTGTCTAAGCAGATTTCACATCACTTTATTAGGAAGGAGTTCCAGTGACACAAAATGTCCACGAATGAGTCGATTACATATTTGACGTCGACTTGACACTTATGTAATCGACTCTTATTTATGCTTTTATTGACCAATCTCAGCAAAAATCGACTTTCGCAGTAAGAAATTTTAATATCGAATCAAAGTCGTCAAATTAACGATATCCACAATATGGCCCTTATTCTTTCTTAGGATCATAGTTTATCTTTAAAACTTTGTCTTCTATGCGATAAATGCGATTTTTGTCAGCTTTCTTGAACTGCAGGTCCCATACAGCTGACGGCCGGTGAGTGTATGATAATACTTGGGCTCAAGACGAAAACTTTCAAGCCACGGCCTGCCGGCGAACTATGTGTAAATTGGGGCCTTAAGGTATGGGTAAATCCTACACATAAAATTTACTCCACTGTTTAGCCTCCAATGGCTAGCCAAACGCGCGACTTGTCGAATGCTGCAGAGTACGAGCCAAGTATCACTGAACCGCGAAAAGGCCCTTAGAATTTAGAACTACAAGGCCCTACAAAGGCCCTTAGAATTTTGAACTACATGCCGAATTTTAGGGCAATGAAATGCTTGTCGGGTGAGTGTTCAGGTTTTGGTAGTTGTGTGTCCCCAACAAGCGGAAAAGCGAGCGGCATAGAGGAGGGCAACGAGTCCGAATTATCAGTTACCAGATTTCACTACGGTTACGTACACTTATTTTATAAGCGAGGGCATTTCCTGAAGTTCTATATTCAAAGGAAAGGTCAGCCTTGCTGTTGCTACGACCGTAATTACGTATTTTTAATGCAAATACTAGATTTTTTTAAATTTGAAAAATCTCTCGTGAGGTTAGGGGAGAGGGAGGAGGTCGAGCCAAATCTCACGTCATCTCACCAAGCGTGGTGAGGGGGATTGAAAAATCGCAAAAATCACCTCACGTAATTTATGGACGACCCCTAATCTAAATCGCCAAGCAAGCTTCCCAGTACCTGATATTTCTATCCTAAATTCGGCGCCTTTTCAAATACAACTCCTTTATTTGTGGCAGGGCTTACAAAATTGTCTTAAAGTATATTCGTCAATATAAAAAATCATGGATAATTTAAAAGTGACCCACAGTCTGTTATCTAGCGAAGTTAAAAAGGAATGATCAAATATTCATATTGTCGAAACTAGCATTGATAAATCTTTATTTTTGTTTTGAAGAATTTGTTTTAAACATTACGCAAGCAGAGCATAAAATTCAAAACAAGGAATCTGAGATTGTTATTTAAGGCATTTTTTTTTTATAAAATAAATATTGGATAATATTTCATGTATACACATATTAAATTTATGCTCATTTCATATGCACTCATGTATATTATCTGTGCGGTAGTATTTTCTGTAAGAAACTGCTGCTCTTTTACAGGTGCCGTTTTTTGACTAGGGAATAGCGCTCCGACAGCGTTAACCCATAAAAAAGAGAACAATCCTATTAGCTATAAAAGGCAAAATAAGCTTAAATAAACTTAAATAAAGGAATTAAAAAACCGGCCTATTTCCAATACATTATACCATTACAGATTATTTAAGCAATATAACAAAACATTTGAGTTAAAAACATTAACTTAAAACACTAAATATTTGAGGTAATTCTTGATATCAAGATATTTAATAATAGGACTTACATTGTTTTCCCCCTTTTAAAATGCCTTGTTTATTAAATCTGAATATTGATATAACGATAATGGCCACTTACTATATAATTATTATTATACACAACACTTTCTCCTACGTTTTATATTAGTTTAATTTATATTACATTGGGTTCATCATGCTAGAGTAATTTTACGAAATCTGCCGCACTATTCCTTTTGACATTCAATTCTAAACAAAAAGGCGCCAAATTAAAATGCATACTCGATCCACATCTCTAATGTCATCTAATTTGTTGTTTTAAATAGTTTTGGGAAATTCTTACAGATGTCTCCATACATATACAAAAGTTTCTGGCATAATTTGTGCTTATAAGAAGCGTTGAGTTCATGAATTGAAGTTCACTTGAAATTCAATTTGAGTTATCGGTTTACTTAACTAAAGGCCTGAACATGTAGACAAGGCGAAACCAACTAACCCACCCAGCTCCTGAGTAGATGATTTGTGCAGTTCGATTTTTTTTGCAAATGGTGCCTTCAAAATGTTTTGGTTAAGTTATTCACCTTTTCGGTTACAATCATTGAAGGCGTTTTTTAAAGTTCCATGATACCATTGATAAAACCGAAATTGTTCTAAATGAAAAAAAGAAATTAAATATATCTAATGACATTACTGAAATTGTAAGTTCAAAATATGGAAACTAATATTTTTATGCAATTGATTTTATTTTGAGGTTATAATAAACTACACTGAAATATAAAAAATGCGTTTCGTTTTCCATCTGCTCCAAAGACCAAGAAAGAAACACACCTATTAATTTTTATTTATCACTTTTTCATTCACTTTTCGCTTTAGGCCACTTTACCACACTTTCATCGCTTTACAAATTTACTGTCTTCCAAATTCCGTTTCCACTCCACCACATTTATATATTCAAGCGCCCCTTTATCTAACTTCTAGAACCTTCGCCCATTTTATAGTTCCTGGTGGAAATTTCTTTCCTTTTTAATAGATCTAGAGACTCTAACAGATGGTCGCCATAGTGGAAATCCGTAAATTCAAAACCCAACAAAGTCGTTATTAGAGATGCACCGAATGTTCGGCTGAATATTCGTATTCGGTGTATTCGGCGAATTTTTTAATGTATTCGGTCGAATATTCGGTTAGTTTGCCGAATAATTACCGAATATTTAAATAGTATTATTTTAAGAGCTACATATATATGATAAAGAGGCTTTGTTTTGGAATCGTACATAGGTAGAATTTGTAAATGAAACAGACACCTCCTTGTTTAACTATATTTATTCAGAATATAAAAAAATAAAAAAATTGAGAGTCCACACACGAGTCAACAGAAACAAGACCGATTTGAAACTAGTTTGCAACTGTTCTTGTCGGTCGGGAGCAAAACCATGCAAGAAGAAATCTCACACTCACAATGAAAGCACAATAGGACTTCAATTTAGCTGTCAAACTGTGTGGAGTGCGGCTATGTGCGTTTATTGGGAATCAATTAATTTTTTTCACCAAATTAAAACAAAATTTATGGACATTAATTGTAACATTTATTTACTACATATTACAAAGTTGTGTTAATAATGTAAATAATAAATGTAATTGCAGCTGCAGCCCTTTCTTCCTTAATGAATATTATTTCAAATTTCATTCCATGTTTATCTTACCAAACAAATATCGTACCTGGAGGTAGGAGACTACCGCTAAAAATAAATTTATAATACATATTTGTGGCGGTTTAACCAAAAAGCCCCACACATGGCAACACAAACACCAAGAAGTACCAACTTTTGTAACCCGTCGTCTGGAGCAAATGGAAATAACCTTCAACGTTCGTTCTCTCTTAGATTGAACGCCGGTCGAAGCACAAGTATTTTTCTCGCATCCAATTGCGCAATTTCTTACTGACGCGCATTTTCTGTATATAATTTATATCGAATATTTTCTTTAGATTGTCATTAATTTTGTGTTCATTAATTTAGTTCTTTTAAAATACAATTCATGTTATAAATTGAGACAGAGTTTACATTTACTTGCAAACCTTTAGGAACACGCAAAGACTTAACGGACCAGCAGGCCTTTTTCGTAGTTGGATCCCAAAGGACCACATTGGTGACCCCGTGTGCCTAAGAGTCCCGTGTGTGCGAGAGCACCCCGTGTGCCTAAGAGCCCCGTGTACCTAAGAGTTCCGTGTGCGCGAGAGCACCGACGTGCGCGAAAGTACCCGTGTGCGCGAGCGTTCCTTAGCGATAACCATGGATCCAGAGACGCAGCATGCAGAACCTGATGATATCAACAACGATGTTTCATCCAGCACAGCACAAGTTAGCGACAAGCATGTGACGCAGGTCAGGTTACCGCGTTTCTGGCAAAACGACCCAGAATTATGGTTTGCTCAAGTGGAAGCCAGGTTTCATACTTTAAAAATAAATACAGATAATGAACGCTATTATATCGTTTTAGCCTCGCTCGAAGATCCAAATGTTCTTTGCCAGGTATCCGACATAATCAGGAAACCTCCTGAACAAAATAAATACTTAATTTTAAAAGAGAAACTTATTACTCGTTTCACGGAATCTAAGGAGAAACAGCTGAACAAATTACTGACGGAGCTTGATTTACAAAACAAGAAACCATCTCAATTGCTTCGCGAAATGCGTAATATAGCACCCGCTGGGATGACAGAAGACGTAATGAGATCCTTATGGATGCAGCGTATGCCTCTCTGTGTGAAGTGCGTGTTATCTGCTACATTAGATGTTGAGCTCTCCAAACTAGCGGAAATTGCGGACAGAATTTTAGAACAGAGCAGCTCCGCACAAACTTTTAGTATCACAGATCAAGTTGCAGCAGTGACAGACAACAGAAAAGATGTAGGTGAAAGATTAGAAAAGATAGAACAGCAATTACTAGATATCACCAACAAGATGCAAAAATTAACGTCGAGAACATTCAACCGCAGTAGATCTCGATCAACGACACCCAGGCGTAAAGAAATCTGTTTCTATCACCAGAAGTTCGGCCAGAAGGCAGAAAAATGTCGAGCGCCTTGCTCTTTTGCTCCCCTTGTGGGAAACTAACTGCGCTGTCACCAGAGGAGACCGGGTCTGACAGCAACTACCCTAATCGTTTCCACTTCGAAAACAGATTATTTAACGTGATGATAACTCGCACAAACGATTCCTCATTGATTCAGGCTCTGTGATGTCTATAATACCAACATCGTTTGTACCTCATAAAGTCGAACGCTGCAAATTCAAACTATTTGCTGCTTCTTCTTCTTCTTTGATCCGTTAGCTGGCGGTCCGAGCGGGACGGCCCCGCAACGGATACGCTGCTGTCGGTGCCGCTTTGAAAAATGCGGTTTCTTGCCTAGTTTTTACGATCAATTCGGCAGGTCGACAACCCTCCTCCTTTCACACCCTGGACTTGGGACCAGGCGACGGCGGAGTTACTATTTGCTGCAAATAATACAACAATCGAAACTTACGGAGACTATCAGATGGAAGTCAGTTTAGGTTTGAGACGTTCTTTCAAATGGATTTTTAAAGTAGCCCAAGTACAAGAAGCCATCATAGGGGCAGATTTCCTCATCAACTTCGATTTAATCATAGATCTCAAGAACAAATGCCTAGTAGATAGCAAAACTTTATTATATAGAAAAGGACAACTAGCACCAACCACAGTTTATGCTGTCACAACTGTAGGACATCAACATAAATATCACGACATTTTAAACAAATACATAGATCTCACCATCCCTAAAGTCAGACCAGTGCGAAATGAAAGCGATAACCAACAGCATAGGATTTTCACTACAGGACATCCATTGGCAGAACGACCACGACGATTATCTGGGGAAAAGTTGCAAGCGGCGAAAAAAGAAATCCAATATATGTTAGACCAAGGTATCTGTCGGCCCTCAAGTAGTTCGTGGGCAAGCCCATTACACATGGTGCCTAAAAAGGCTGGAGGATGGAAAGCCTGTGGCGACTACAGGAAATTGAATGCCCAGACCATTCCAGACCGTTACCCTATCGCCCACATCACAGATTTTACGGAAAAACTTTGTGGAAAGACCATATTCTCTACGTTAGATCTAGTGAGAGCATATCATCAAATACCGATGGCGGAAGACGACATCCCAAAGACTGCAATCACCACTCCGTTTGGTTTGTTTGAGTTTGTGGTTATGCCTTTCGGACTACGAAATGCCACACAAACCTTCCAGCGTTTCATGGACGGAATACTTCGAGGTTTGGACTATGCATATTGCTATATCGACGATATTATTATCATGTCTCAAAACGAGGAAGAGCATCAAAAACATCTCGACGAAGTCTTCAGGCGTCTACAACATGCACACTTGTGCATCAACATTGACAAATGTGTGTTTGGAGTCGCGGAAGTGACCTACCTGGGTTACGTGATAAACAAAGATGGCTGCAAACCACCAGCAGATCGAGTCGAAGCAATTAATCAGTTCCCAAAACCACAAACACTAGCCGAATTGAGACGTTTCTTGGGAATAATCAATTATTATCGTCGATGTATTCCTCACGCAGCACAGCTACAGGCCCCGTTAAACAATCTTCTGAAAGAGCCAAGGAAGAAAGACAAGAGACCTGTTCCGTGGACTAAAGAGACTGAATCAGCGTTTATTGCCAGCAAACAATGTCTTAGCGAAGCCGTACTACTGGTACATCCTTCAGCAACAGCCCCTCTAGCCCTCACCACTGATGCATCTGATGTGGCAGTAGGAGCAGTTTTGGAACAACTGCATCAAGATGTATGGAAACCATTGGGATTTTTCTCAAGAAAACTGTCAAACACCGAAATGAAATACAGCACTTATGACCGTGAGTTGCTAGCAATCTACATTGCAATAAAACATTTCAAACATTTCCTGGAAGGACGGAATTTTGTCATCAAGACTGATCATCAGCCGCTAACGCACGCATTTAAACAGAACGTAGAGCGAGCATCGCCACGCCAACTTCGGCATCTCGACTTTATATCTCAGTTCACCACAGAAATAGTTCATGTAGCCGGCTCGGAAAACACAGTCGCAGACGCATTGTCACGGCTAAATGCAATCAGCACACCTTCTACAGTTGAATTGAAGGAGTTTGAAGAAGAACAGAAGGCAGACGACGAACTCAAGGAATTACTCAAAGGAAACTCATCATTGCAGTTGCAAAAGTTAGCAATGGACCCAACCACTACCATATACTGTGATACATCCACAGGAACAATTCGACCATACGTTCCAAAGGCACTGAGACACCGCATTTTTATTTTAATCCATTCCTTATCACACCCGAGTGGAAAAGCAACATACCAACAAGCCAAGCAGAAGTATGTATGGCCAAATATGAACAAGGACATTGTTTCTTGGGCACGTTCTTGCATACAATGTCAGCGTGCAAAGATTCACAGACACCACAAGAACACCCCTGCAAAATTCGATATACCGGATCAACGTTTTGACCATATTCACATGGACTTGATCGTCATGCCCTTGCATGATGGTTATCGATACTGTTTAACAATCATCGATCGATTCTCCCGTTGGCCCGAAGCCATTCCATTGAAGGATATGACTGCAGATACTGTTGCTACAGCCTTTTTTACCACCTGGGTATCTCGTTATGGTGCTCCCAAAACAATCACCACCGACCAAGGTAGTCAATTTGAAGCTGAACTTTTCAGAGCGCTGACAAACATGCTAGGTGCAAAACGCATTCGAACTTCACCTTACCACCCAGCGTCGAACGGATTGATTGAGCGTTGGCACCGTTCTCTGAAAGCTGCTTTAATGTGTCAACAAACTGCATCTTGGATCGAGATTTTGCCTACAGTTTTACTGGGTTTAAGAACATCTTTTAAGGAGGACCTAAACGCATCCGCAGCCGAACTACTTTTTGGAACACCACTAAGAATACCAGGTGAGTTTTTAACTGACCTTACTAATGAATCTCCCGTCAATCCACAGATATTCATTGAAAAATTTCGTGAGCATATCCGAGCAATTCGTCCACAACAAACAGCAATCCACGCAAAACATAGGATATTTCGACTGAAGGACCTTTATACATGCACACACGTTTTTCTAAGGAATGACACAGTTAAAAGACCGCTAGAACCACCTTATTCCGGTCCTCATCAAGTCATCAAAAGGTTGGATGATTACATTTTCGTCATCAAGGTTGGGGAGACGGAGACAACAATCTCCACAGAGCGTTTAAAACCAGCATACATCACAGTAGAAGACGATCAACAAGAACAGGTACACCAGCTCGTTCAAAAAGAACACTCGCTCGACCAAAATGTTTCATGGCTGCGATTAAATCGACCCGTCAAGACTTATCCAGGAAAGAAGAAAATCACCTTCGCCGACGACCTATCTAGAAAGGGGGTAGCTGTGGCGGTTTAACCAAAAAGCCCCACACATGGCAACACAAACACCAAGAAGTACCAACTTTTGTAACCCGTCGTCTGGAGCAAATGGAAATAACCTTCAACGTTCGTTCTCTCTTAGATTGAACGCCGGTCGAAGCACAAGTATTTTTCTCGCATCCAATTGCGCAATTTCTTACTGACGCGCATTTTCTGTATATAATTTATATCGAATATTTTCTTTAGATTGTCATTAATTTTGTGTTCATTAATTTAGTTCTTTTAAAATACAATTCATGTTATAAATTGAGACAGAGTTTACATTTACTTGCAAACCTTTAGGAACACGCAAAGACTTAACGGACCAGCAGGCCTTTTTCGTAGTTGGATCCCAAAGGACCACATATTGTGATGATTATGCGCCATCTGTTTGTCGAGAGGATGAATCAACGATTTTCGGTTGTTGTCTGAATTAAGAATTTATGTACTAAACTAACGAGCGATAAGCGAAGACAACTTCAAGCTGGTCGAAACTTAAGGAAATAAAAGAACCTACCACATTGATTATAGAGTAAGTAGATATGGACAAACATCTTTCAGGTTGTCTTGTTAGATGGCGATAGTTGTACCGATTTAAGTTTTAGTGATAGAAATTTTTGTTTTAAACCTCTAAAATCAATGGGGATGGGTTTTCAACATTAGTTTAATAATATAAATAATAATATTTCTTTATTAGTGCATAATAATCAGAAAATAGACACATTTTTTAATTTTGTTATTTTTTAGAAGAAATTGAAAAAAAGCAGGTTTGCGCCTGAATTTAAAAAAGCATTTCAAAGCCCTTCACGCATGTTGGAAGAAAAGGCAAAAGTTTCGGATCTAAAAATAGATTCCTGCACGGGTATTCCTTTTGTTTTGTTTTGGAAGGGGGTGGGTGGGCTGAAACCACAATGATTTCTTGGTCGGTGGATGAAATTTATGAATGAAGAAATTAATGAATGGGAAGAGAGATTTAATGGGAAATTTAGCATCGTGTTTTTTTTATTTTGAGAGGAATTAAATAAGTTTTTTTTTGAACAAAATTCTAGTTATTGATTTATATTGATTTTATTATTGCTTATAGAGTAAATTGAGTAAACTATTTCAAAATATGAATATATATACCTACATATTTGCGTAACATAATAAAAAACAATAAAAAATATTAGAATTTTCGTTTAAAGCCTTACTTCATATTTCTCAAGAGTAGGTAGTCGTCAATGAAGGAAGAAGAGTTCCGATTTTGAAAGATTTTTTTAAATGTAATAAGGGTAATTGTTTACTTTATCAGGCAGCCCCCCTCCGCTTTGGTTGCAACGGTTAAAGGTTCGCGCAATACTCCAAAATTGCGGTAGAAGTTTGGGTGGGAGAATTAAACTGCTATTTTTTGTAAAATTTACTTTGGTCAATCACTTATAATCCTTACCTCCTGCGGGTATGCGGTGATAAAGTAAATAACTATCCAAAACTCTAAGAATTTTTGTATATATGTACAGGTATATGAATATCCCACTCCACCACCCGTTCATTTAATAATGGTAGCTTCAATAAAACCACCCTCTTGCTTACTTCTGTTAGTATCAAATTTTAAAATTTAATGAAAATTATGGTATTGGAAATAAAAATACTTAAAATTATAAAAAGCAAACCAGTCTAGAATCGTTATTCAACTGGAAGCCTGCCATGAAAACCCATAATTAGTGGCGGGGCGGTCGATACAAATACTCACTTGTTTTGTGGTGGCAAAAAGATTGCAAGCAAGTTAGAACTCTTGTTGTTCAGGTTGCAACGACAGCCAAATTTCAAGAAGAAAAATGTAGACATATTGTGTAGCTATAAGAATAATGAGAGATCACAGGCTCTTGCTTGGGACGACCTGCACAGACGAAGAGAAATCTAGAATAGAAAACTCTAGTATGTCTCTAGTATTAACCGGTAGTTGAAAGGTCTTCGTGATATTCAATATTCACCCTACTGGGTAGTTGGGCATGTGAGCATTATGGCCCGCGTACATAACACAAACCTTGTTCTTGCAAACACTTTTCCTATGGATTTTTATCCATGAAACAAAGAATGCTGGTGGAAATGTGCGCACAAACATTCCGTCGACTTTGTCCGCACAGGCATCCTGCCGCCCATATCATTCAAACATCAAAGTTTCACCTGATCTCTTTCTAATATTCATTAATGATTTGCTCTCAATACCCTCCAACCCACTTCATAGTTTTGGCAATGACACCCTGCGTTACTCCTACCAAGGACGTAGCCAGGATTTGGCTTCGGGAGGGGTTTTTGTAGGTTAGGTTGAAATGGCACGCTATTGGGCCCATTGTGATGCTATTAGCCATTCTAGTGTTGGAACGAAGTGCAGGCCATTTCAAGCCATTTGGAGTTTTTGATAAAGCGACAGAGTTCAGGGACCCCAGTATTTTGCAGCTCGCTCAATGCATCAAGGAAGGGTGAGCCAAGGAAGGTCCCTCTTTCCTTGCGAGGGCGGGACATGTACAGAGAAGATGGGAGAGAGTTTCTTCCTCTTCTTCATCACCACAACATCAGCATAAGTCGTTGTGGGGAAGTCTTAATCTTTCGGCGTGCCGGCCAAAGGGGCAGTGACCGATCAGAGCATTTACTACATGGGTTATCTCCTTTATGTTTAACAAAACAAGAAATTTTGAACGTTTTGCGTCCAAAGGTGGCCAGATTGCATGAAGAGTGCGGAACACCTTTGCTGTAGTCCATCTCTTCTGGGTTTTTGTAAGAATCATAATAATGATCTGTGTAAATGAGACCTCCCCTTCCCCCTATATTTTTTTACTTTTTTTATACATAGTCATCTAGATATTTTTTCCTTTCTTCGGAAATGCAAATTACACACCCTTAAACTTTGCGCACATATGAATAAGACATTCGCTTATGTATTTTCAAATTTCCGCTTCGAAATGTACCAAGAATGCTACTGCGCATGGAAAATAGCCTTTTGAGAAACCTCATCTCGTTTGGTTCGCGCTACACATAGCTGTCGCCAAACGTATTTCTAAGAAAAAAAAAATGCGATTTGAATGGTGTTCTGCCTATCTCAAATTTAGTATACAATTGAAGAAAAACTATTTATTATTATTTAATTTTTCATGCTATCTGCGATGTCTTTTTTCATTCGGGGGGGGGGGGTTTGAACCCCCAAAACCCCTCCCCTGGCTACGTCCTTGACTCCTACGCCTTCGTCAATATAAAGCAAGCACGGGCCAGACCTTGTCTCCTAGAGCTGAGCTCTTATCTCTACGAAAACTTGCACCATCCTTCTCTTTATCTCAGTGGGGAAAAAGAATCTCATGGCTGACTTTTCTCTTGATGGGTCTACGTCATTTTGACATCATAATCTGGAATAAGGATGCTAGTCTGTCTACGGTAACAGGTATGAGTTCACCAAAGGAAAACGAACATTTGCTCGCGGGCAATATGACGTCACCAAGAAAGTGCATATCACAGCTATGCACATCTGAAACATATCCTTTTAACGTCATTATAACGTCAGTCAAAAGCCTGCGTGCAAATGCCTTGGCGGATTCGTACCTTTAAGGACGAAATACACGAGCACTCCATCTATTGATGTTTTGGCGTGCATGGAGCGCTCGTGCATTGGGCCCTTTAGACATAATTTTATCTTTAGGGGCCCTATTCTCTATTACAATATTGTTAAATCCAATCTAAAAACAAAACAGTAAAATCTTGCTAATATTATTAAACTTTCATGTAAAATAAATTCCGATATTGTAATAGAGAATACGGTTTCGGCCAGTTTCGTCAAAAAATATAACAATTTTAAGGCCCGAGATACATAGATACGTGATGGAGTAATCACATTCCAAATCGTCAAACAAGCTAATCAATGCTTGAGATTAATCCAGAGATTAAAATCCCTCCTTCAGCCAGATGTCCAGGCTACAATCTACAAGTAATATATTCCGCCTTGAATATAACTCGTATATCTGGGCGGACTCAGCCAAAACAAGCTTGGCTAAGCTGAATAAGGTGCCAAACGAAGAAGGTACATTGGCGGTAGCACCCGTTTGGTCCTCTATATACCCTTCAAGCCGGTAGGAATGTAGCACCTAAGTTTAACAGCTTTCACCTACACGCACCTCTTTTTCCAAGATTAGCCAACTCAGGACATCCGCGGTCCACTACATACCCCCCTTTGTTAATAAATAGAACACATAGTTGTTAACAGAGAACTGATCAAACGTACGGTTCATTGACATCTACTCACGCACCATCCAGACTAACCTAAACTTACTAGTACATCCTTACTTGAAGGACATAACGTGGTAACGGTACAAAGGGTTGGACTTGGCCATGCCACATAAATAACGATAAATAAAATCAAAAACAAAAATTATTTTATTTATCTCAACAGTAATTAAATTATCCGTAAAAATTTCAAATTTCTACGAACTTATAAAATACCTGAGAACAAATCTAAAAATTTGTCACCTTTTCGCTAAGAAAAAGGAAATAATCCCTTCATTTTTCTAAAGATAATAAAAACATGCTTGTAGCCAAATTTCCCATTAAAGTTATCTCGCCCATTCATTTATTCCCTCATTGTCAAATTTCACCCATCGGCTACGAAATCATCATCATTTTATCACCCTCTTTGCCCTTCCCGAACAAAACAATAGGAATAAGCGCATAGGAATCTGTTTTTAGATCCACCGCCTCTAAAATGAAAGCCGCAGCTTCTGATTTTGTTTTCAAATGCGCAAAGGGCTTTCACGCAAACAACAAAAGTTTATTTCGGAAACTAACCATATATAGCGGAGCATAAAACCCTGCGATATTAGCGCCCCCAGCTCGTGGTGCCGTAACCTGAAGTTAATTTGACTCGCGTTTGTCCATATCTACTTAGTATATAATCAATGCCTACCACAAGGAACCAGAAAACGAAGGTTCCAGAAAGTAGACAAAGGTGGAGCTGCCTATATAAAAGCGCCTGGCAGCCGCTATCGAGTCAGTTTTGATTTGAAAAGCGATAAAAGTGTTTTACAGTGAGAACAGTGAAAAGTAGTGATATAAAAGTGAACTATAAAGCGACAGATAGAATTTAATAGTGCGGGATAGTAAATTAGAAGTGATTATAGTGAACTGTAAGAATTGTGTTTGTGTTATTAAATTGTGTTTTCGTTTGTGATAAATAAATTTTGTGTGGATAATTAAAAAGTGTATTCCTTAATTAATCCTACGAATCCGTTAAGCCGTAAAAACGTAACAATTGGTGTCAGAAGTGGGATTAATTAAGAGATAAGTGAAATAAGTGAACTTGAACAATAATTGTGATTGGAATTTAAATTTTGTGCGTGAGAAATAAGGACTTATTAATAAAATGGGTCGAAAGCTAGTGGATTTGCGCACTGTAGAGTTGAAAAAATAATTAAGTAAACGCTCGTTGTCAACGGTGGGGGCTAAAAGTTCCCTAACTGCCCTGCTTCGAGAAGCTATGGTGAACGAGGGGAAAGATCCTGAAACCTACATGTTTGAAGGCGAGGTAGAAGCAGAGCCAGAAGAAGCAACAGTGAGTATGGCAGAACTTTTTAAGACATTGATGGGAATGAAAGAAGCCCAAGAACGTTCATCAGCAGAGGTAAAGGAAGCGACAACAGAGATCAAGGCGGAAGTGTTGGCGTTAAGGGATGAACAAAAAAATGTTAACAGTAGTTCATGAACGTTCGATCGCAGAACTCAAAGAGTCGATGGAAGAACAGAGGAGCCAGTTGGAGCAGAAAATCGAATCATTCTCACTTTCTGTCGACAATAAGCTGGATAACATGAAAGAAAATGTAAGGAATGATCTGGAAAGTCTCGAATCTTCCATCAAGGCAAATGTAAGGAATGACCTGGATAATCTCGAATCTTCCATCAAGGCAAACGTAAGGAATGATCTAGGAAAACTCGAAATTGAACTAGAAACCGTCAGAGCAGATATAGAAAGGGTAAAGATTCACCACCCAGGGACGGCATCCCACGAAGTGATCGGAGTTAGGAAATTGCAGCCTCCAACTTTCGACGGGCAAAGCCCATGGTCTACTTATAAGCTCCAATTCGAAGCAGCAGGCAATTTTTGGACTGAGGAGGAGAAAGCAACGGCCTTAACGTTGTCACTAAGGGGCACAGCAGCAGAAATATTGCAGTCAATACCAGCAGAACATCGCACCAGCTACGGGTTCTTAGTTCAAGCGCTGGAAATGCGTTACGGTGATCAGCACATGCAAGAGGTTTATCGACTTCAACTTCGCAATCGACTTCAAAAGCCAGGAGAAACTTTACAACAACTATGCGCCGATATCGAGAGGTTAGTGCATCTGGCTTATCCTAGCTTCGGCCAAGATTACATCAACGAAGTAGCAAGAGAGGCTTTCCTTAACTCTTTTGCTGACCGGGATCTACAACAGGCAGCCAGATTGGCCGGAAAGAAGAATACCGCAGAAGTTTTGGCATATGCTCTGGCATACGAGGCAACGAGGCAAGCATCAAGAAGTGCAGTCCGCCTCAGAGAGCTCCACACAACAGAGGATAGCTGCAACAGAATGAATGCAACGGAAGTACGCGGTCGACTCCGATGCTGGAACTGTAGTGAACCGGGTCATTTGCAAGGGAATTGCAGAAAGCGAAGGAGAGCAGAGTCTCCCGAAAATAGGAGTGGCGGAACTTGCTGTGAAAAATGCGGACATCGGCAGAAAAGTGACCAGAGGGAGGCCGAAAACAATGACTCCGTGTCTCCCCGCAGACAGCAGCAGGGAAACGAATAAAGACTAACTCCATGGGGCGGGAGTTAGTCGGGGAAATCGAAGCCCCCGGTGTCATCATCACCACTATCAAACAACTGCAGCGTAGTGGCAACAGCCTGGTCATCGATGGAAAGATTGGAGCGGAAAAATGCACAATAACTGTAGACACTGGTGCTTCAAAATCTGTTATCCGGGCTGACATGGTCGGCAATAAATGGCTGAAAGACGCACGCCAATACAGACTGAAAACTGCAACAGGAGAGCCAGTACGATTACACGGGGAAATTATGTTGGATGTGGTTCTTGCTGACATTAGATTTTCACATTCGTTCCTGGTAGCTGATATAACAGACGAGTGTATTCTCGGTCTGGACTTTATGAAAACACATAAAATTCTACTGGACATTGGAGAGGAAATACTGAGATGTGACAACAAGGAGATTCCAATGGCCACAGGATCCACTTGTTATTCGCAGCTTAAAGTCGTCGCTCGTGAAGATACCGTGCTTCCTCCGTGTGCTGAGAAATTGGTACGAGCGATAATCGATGGTGATCCCGGGAGCTACCGATTTTACCTTATAGAACCAGAAAGAACGGAACAAAGCAAAAATATAGTAATTGGAAAATGTCTGGTGAGCATCGATGACAGAAGGGAGGTGTTCATGAGAGTGCTAAATACCAACGAGCGCGAAATACGATTGAAGAAGGATACGGTTTTGGGGAAAGGAGAACCGGCAGAACAGATTACATTAGTGGAGTGCGCTAACACGGAACCGGTGGCAAAACCAAAGCCAAAGGCCACGAAATTGGTAAACACAGTGCTCTCAAGTAGTTGTCTTGAACAAAACCAGTATCTCCAGGCAAGAACATTAGTGGAGGATTTTAGTGATATCTTCGCCATGAGAGATGATGATTTTGGAAAAACGAACATCGTCCAACATAGGATCGACACCAGAGATGCCCAGCCAATCAAGCAACCGCCGAGAAGACTACCACTAGCCAAGCGGGAAGAAGCAGCCAATATGATTGAGGACATGAGAAGACAAGGCCTTATAGAGGAGTCGAAAAGCCCTTGGATGTCTCCTGTGGTTCTAGTCAGAAAAAAAGATGGCAGCACAAGGTTTTGCGTGGATTATCGACGGTTAAATGACATCACTAAAAAGGATAGCTACCCATTACCTCGTATCGATGACACTCTGGATACTCTCTCTGGAGCTCAATGGTTTTCTACCGGCTATTGGCAAGTCGAAATTCACCCCGAGGACCGCGAAAAGACAGCCTTCTCTGTAGGAAACGGCTTATGGCAGTTTACAGTTATGCCGTTTGGACTGTGTAATGCTCCAGCAACATTCGAACGACTGATGGAATGCGTTTTGCGAGGACTGACATGGAAGACTTGTCTGGTTTATTTGGACGATATCATCGTCGTTGGAAAAAGTTTCGAGGAACATCTGGGCAATTTACGAGAGGTTTTCCAAAAGTTGAGAACTGCCCAACTGAAACTCAACCCTAAAAAGTGCGTGCTGTTCAGTGACCAAGTCAACTATCTCGGACATGTGGTTTCATCCAATGGAGTTCAAACAGATCCGGAGAAAATAGCAGCAGTTAAGAATTGGCCCACATCGAAGGATAAACATGAACTTCGAAGCTTCTTGGGACTTGCCACCTATTATAGACGTTTTGTCAGGAACTTTGCCGACATTGTTAAGGAATTACATAAACTGACAAAAAAAGGAAGACCATTTATCTGGACAGAAAAATGCGAGGAAAGTTTCAAGACACTAAAGCAAGGACTTTGCCAAGCACCAATACTTACATATCCGAAGCCAGGGGAAAAATTCATATTGGACACAGATGCGAGTAATGTCGGAATTGGTGCAGTGCTATCACAAAACTTCGAAGGGCAGGAAAAGGTCATAGCTTACTACAGTAGAGCGCTGTCAAAATCGGAGCGGAATTACTGCGTCACAAGGAGAGAACTGTTGGCAATCGTGGACTCAACTAAGCACTTCCACAAGTATCTCTATGGGCAAAACTTCATCCTTCGAACGGATCATGCAGCATTAAAATGGCTGATGCAATTTAAAAATCCTGAAGGACAAGTGGCAAGAGGGATCGAGAGACTTCAGTCCTACGACTTTAATATAAGCCACAGAAAAGGAGGAAACCATGGAAATGCAGATGCACTCTCCCGGCGACCATAGGTAAAAGATTGCAAACATTGTGGGCGTATTGAGGAAAAGTGTCAAAGGACGACCGTTGAGCCAACGACAGGATGGGACGACCAGGGACTCCGAGACGCCCAACGCGACGACCCAGATATTTCTTCGATACTGGCATGGAAGGAATACGAGGAGAAGCCTGAATGGAAGGATATTGCAGAGAGAAGCGAAACCCTGAAGAGCTATTGGGCCCAATGGGATTCATTGCACATCGAGCGAGGAGTGTTAAAGCGCAAATGGGAAACCGCTGACGGTACCTCTCACCGAATGCAGGTGTTAGTCCCTCGCAGTAGAATAAGAGATATTCTCGAGGAGTGTCATAATGGCGCATCAGGAGGACATCTGAGAGTCAATAAAACTTTGGCAAAAATAAGAGATAGATTCTATTGGCTTCACATGCGGGACGATGTTACAGACTGGTGCCGTAAATGCACAATTTGTGCCAGCAGCAAAGGCCCTCGGGTAAAAACAAAAGGAGAAATGCAGCAATACAACGTGGGAGCCCCATTTGAAAGAATTGCAATCGATGTGGCGGGACCTTTTCCAGCATCAGACCGAGGGAATCGTTACATTTTGGTGGTTATGGACTACTTCAGTAAGTGGCCCGAAGCATATGCCATTCCAAATCAGGAAGCAATCACTGTTGCAGAGGAATTAGTGAACAATTGGATCTGCAGATTTGGTGTTCCTCATGAGCTTCATTCTGACCAAGGGAGAAATTTCGAATCTCAAGTTTTTCAAGAAGTATGTAAGATACTCGGAATGAAGAAGACCAGGACGACGCCCCTTCATCCCCAATCCGATGGAATGGTAGAACGATTCAACAGGACAATGCTAGAGCACTTAAGGAAAGTCGTTAGCGAGCACCAGCGCGACTGGGACAGTTATATCCCTATTTTTCTAATGGCATATCGGACAGCAGTTCATAATTCCACAGGACAAACCCCTTCTAGTGTGATTTTTGGAAGACAAATCCGGCTGCCAAGCGACTTGAAATTTAGGACACCTGTGGAAAGCAACGAATCTACTGGCGGTTATACAGGTGAAGTTCGTGATAGACTTGCGGATATCCACCAGCTCGCAAGGAGGAATCTCAAGATAGCCAGTGACAGGATGAAAACAAGGTACGACCTCCGAGCAAACTGTAGCGGATTCCAGGAAGGTGACCTCGTTTGGCTGTTCAACCCTCGAAGACGGAAAGGCAAGTCTCCGAAACTTCAGCGTCAGTGGGAGGGGCCCTATAAAATCCTAACACGGATCAACGATGTGGTCTACAGGATTCAACAAGGAGCCAAAGCAAAGAAGAAGATTGTGCACATAGACAGGCTGTGCCCATATCATCAGCCGGATCCAGGATGGACAACTGTTCGGGACGAACAGTCCTAAGAAGGGGGCAATGTGATGATTATGCGCCATCTGTTTGTCAAGAGGATGAATCAACGATTTTCGGTTGTTGTCTGAACTAAGAATTTATGTACTAAACTAACGAGCGATAAGCGAAGACAACTTCAAGCTGGTCGAAACTTAAGGAAATAAAAGAACCTACCACAAGGAACCAGAAAACGAAGGTTCCAGAAAGTAGACAAAGGTGGAGCTGCCTATATAAAAGCGCCTGGCAGCCGCTATCGAGTCAGTTTTGATTTGAAAAGCGATAAAAGTGTTTTACAGTGAGAACAGTGAAAAGTAGTGATATAAAAGTGAACTATAAAGCGACAGATAGAATTTAATAGTGCGGGATAGTAAATTAGAAGTGATTATAGTGAACTGTAAGAATTGTGTTTGTGTTATTAAATTGTGTTTTGGTTTGTGATAAATAAATTTTGTGTGGATAATTAAAAAGTGTATTCCTTAATTAATCCTACGAATCCGTTAAGCCGTAAAAACGTAACAATATTTAGGAATTTTTAGAATACTATTCGTTTCAACTTATCTTCATTTTCTCATTTTGCTTTAAAACTGGAACTGGCTGCAACAGAAACTGGCTGGTCCTTCAGGTGGCAACATGCCCCCAGAGAACAATTTCGGGTATTTAAGTAAGAATCAAAGCCCAAACGAAAATTTTGCTTTTAACTTTTTAAAAAACTGTTATTTTTAACAAAAAATCACGGCACTGTCATTAATAAAAGCCTTTTCGTGGCACGAAACACTTGTTTTCCTCGTTATTAAAGGGATTTTGACATTTTGTTCTTCCTTTACCAACATAAAACCCGTAAATTTTAGTAGTAACATATTGTGATGATTATGCGCCATCTGTTTGTCGAGAGGATGAATCAACGATTTTCGGTTGTTGTCTGAACTAAGAATTTATGTACTAAACTAACAAGCGATAAGCGAAGACAACTTCAAGCTGGTCGAAACTTAAGGAAATAAAAGAACATACCACAAGGAACCAGAAAACGAAGGTTCCAGAAAGTAGACAAAGGTGGAGCTGCCTATATAAAAGCGCCTGGCAGCCGCTATCGAGTCAGTTTTGATTTGAAAGGCGATAAAAGTGTTCCAAAGTGAAAACAGTGAAAAGTGGTGATTTAAAAGTGAACTATAAAGCGATAGATAGAGTTTAATAGTGCGAGTTATTAAATTTAAAGTGATTATAGTGAACTGTAAGAATTGTGTTTGTAATTAAATTGTGTTTCGGTTTGCAATAAATAAATTATTGTGTGGATAATTAAAAAGTGTATTCCTTAATTAATCCTACGAATCCGTTAAGCCGTAAAAACGTAACAATCTGACACCAATTAGAAGTGGGATTAATTAAGAGATAAGTGAAATAAGTGAACTTGAACAATAATTGTGATTGGAATTTAAATTTTGTGCGTGAGAAATAAGGACTTATTAATAAAATGGGTCGAAAGCTAGTGGATTTGCGCACTGTAGAGTTGAAAAAAGAATTAAGTAAACGCTCGTTGTCAACGGTGGGGGCTAAAAGTTCCCTAACCGCCCTGCTTCGAGAAGCTATGGTGAACGAAGGTAAGGATCCTGAAACCTACATGTTTGAAGGCGAGGTAGAAGCAGAGCCAGAAGAAGCGACAGTGAGTATGGCAGAACTTCTTAAGACATTGATGGTGATGAAAGAGGCACAAGAACGCGCATCAGCAGATATGAAAGAAGCGACAGCTGAGATGAAGGAAGCCCAAGAACGGTCATCAGTAGAGATGAAGGAAGCGCAAGAACGGTCATCCGCAGCGCAAGAACGTGCATCGGCAGAGGTGAAGGAAGTGATCACGGCGGAAGTGTTGGCGTTAAAAGATGAACAGAAATTGTTAGCAGTAGCTCATGAACGCTCGTTAGCAGAACTCAAAGAGTCTATGGAAGAACAGAGAAACCAGATGGAGCAGAAATTCGAACTAATGTCACTCTCCGTTGATAAAAAGCTGGATAACGTAAAGGAAAATGTGAGGAATGATCTGGAAAATCTCGAGTCTTCCATTAAAGCAAATGTAGAGAATGATCTGGAAAAGCTCGAAAATTCCATGAGGGAAAATGATGAATAGTTGAAGATTGAGCTAGAATCGGTCAGAGCCGAGCTAGAAAGAGTAAAGATTCACCACCCAGCGACGGCATCTCACGAAGTCATCGGAGTTAGGAAACTGCAGCCTCCAACATTCGACGGGCAAAGCCCATGGCCTATTTACAAGCTCCAATTCGAAGCAGCAGCAGCCGGTAATTACTGGACCGAGGAGGAGAAAGCAATGTCCTTAACGTTAGCACTAAGGGGCACAGCAGCAGAAATACTACAGTCAATACCTGCAGAACATCGAAACAATTACGGGTTCTTGGTTCAGGCGTTAGAAATGCGCTACGGCGATCAGCACATGCAAGAGGTCTATCGGCTTCAACTTCGAAATAGACTTCAAAGGCCAGGAGAAACATTACAACAACTATGCGCCGACATCGAGAGGCTAGTGCATCTGGCTTATCCTAGTTTTGGTCAAGACTACATCAATGAGGTAGCAAGAGAGGCTTTCCTGAACTCTTTTACCGACCGGGACCTGCAACAGGCAGCCAGATTGGCCGGAAAGAAGACTACAGTAGAAGTTCTGGCATATGCTCTGGCATACGAGGCAGCGAAGCAAGCAACAAGGAATACGGTCCACCTCAGGGGAATCAATATGACTGAGAACATTTGCCATCGAGTCAACACCTCGGAAGTACGTCGTCGTCTACGATGCTGGAACTGTGGCGAGCCGGGCCATTTACAAAGGAGTTGCCGAAAGCGAAGGAGAGTGGAATCGCCAGGGAGTAGGAGTGGCTCAACATGCTGTGAAAAATGTGGACAACGGCAGAAAGGCGACCGGAGGGAGTTAGTGGGGAAAATGGAGACCCCTGATGTCATCGTCAACATCACCCAACTGTAGCGTGGCAACAACAGCCTTGTCATCGAGGGGAAAGTTGGTGATGAACAATACAATTACCGTGGATACAGGTGCTTCAAGATCTGTCATCAGGGCTGATTTGGTCGGTAGAAAGTGGCTGAAAAACGCGGACCAGTACATTCTGAAAACTGTAACAGGAGAACCAGTGAAATTACATGGGGAAACAATGATGGACGTGGTACTCGGCGACATTAAGTTTACACATTCGTTCCTGGTAGCTGACATAGTAGACGAGTGTATTCTTCGTTTGGACTTTATGACAACGCACGGAATACTATTGGACCTTGGAGAATTGATGATGAAACACCGCAACAGGGGAATTCCAATGGATACTGCACTGTCCCGGCGACCATGCGAACCAGGTTTTAAGTATCGTTGGCGTATTGAGGAAAAGTGTCAAAAGACGACTGCGGAGCCAAGCATAAAATATGAGGACCAAGGAATTCGAGATGCGCAACGCGACGACCCGGACATTTCTGCGATTTTGTCATGGAAAGAACACAACGAGAAGCCTAAATGGAAAGACATCGCAGAGAGAAGTGAAATCCTGAAGAGCTATTGGGCCCAATGGGATTCATTGCATATCGAAGGAGGAGTATTGAAGCGCAAATGGGAAACAGCTGATGGTACCTGTCATCGAATGCAGGTGTTAGTCCCTCGTGCTGGAATAACAGATATTCTTGAGGAGTGTCATAATAGCCCGTCAGGAGAACATTTGGGAGTCAACAAAACTCTGTCAAAAATAAAGGACAGATTCTATTGGCTTCACATGCGGGAGGATGTTACGAATTGGTGTCGCAAATGCACAGCTTGTGCCGGCAGCAAGGGTCCTCGAGTAAGAGCGAAAGGAGAAATAAGACAACACCACGTTGGAGCCTCAGTTGACAAAATCTCAAGGGAGAATCCTAAGACGGCCAGTGACAGGATGAAACCAAGGTACGACCTCCGAGCAAACTGTAGCGGATTCCAGGAAGGTGACCTCGTTTGGCTGTTCAACCCTCGAAGACGGAAAGGCAAGTCTCCGAAACTTCAGCGTCAGTGGGAGGGGCCCTATAAAATCCTAACACGGATCAACGATGTGGTCTACAGGATTCAACAAGGAGCCAAAGCAAAGAAGAAGATTGTGCACATAGACAGGCTGTGCCCATATCATCAGCCGGATCCAGGATGGACAACTGTTCGGGACGAACAGTCCTAAGAAGGGGGCAATGTGATGATTATGCGCCATCTGTTTGTCGAGAGGATGAATCAACGATTTTCGGTTGTTGTCTGAACTAAGAATTTATGTACTAAACTAACGAGCGATAAGCGAAGACAACTTCAAGCTGGTCGAAACTTAAGGAAATAAAAGAACCTACCACAAGGAACCAGAAAACGAAGGTTCCAGAAAGTAGACAAAGGTGGAGCTGCCTATATAAAAGCGCCTGGCAGCCGCTATCGAGTCAGTTTTGATTTGAAAAGCGATAAAAGTGTTTTACAGTGAGAACAGTGAAAAGTAGTGATATAAAAGTGAACTATAAAGCGACAGATAGAATTTAATAGTCCGGGATAGTAAATTAGAAGTGATTATAGTGAACTGTAAGAATTGTGTTTGTGTTATTAAATTGTGTTTTGGTTTGTGATAAATAAATTTTGTGTGGATAATTAAAAAGTGTATTCCTAAATTAATCCTACGAATCCGTTAAGCCGTTAAAACGTAACAATATGTACATATATTTAAATTGCAAACTTATGTTACTTATTTTGGGCACTTTTTGCACTGTAACACGTTTTTTATTTTGAGGAAATGTTTTATTTTTAATAAAATCACACTCGTAACAGCACTTTTCGCGACACGAAAACTTCTTTCCCTTTGATTTTAATGGAATTTTGACATTTCACGAATTTAAGTTGGGACTTCATACAACACCATGCACACACCCAAGATAAATAGAAACTAAGGTATGGGACAACGAACACATCAGCCCTAACCTTAAAATTTAGTTACGTCACAATGTTCAGTCGACTTGACATTAATTTAATGAACAGTTCAAAGTGAAAGAGTTTTCCACTTAATTTAATATCCAAGATAAATAGAAACTCGTAAATAAACTAAAAAATAAGTTTTTAATGTATCATTTGAATAATTCAATTAATACCTGTGACACATTTACCATCATGATGAAAGTAACCTTCATTATCGCGGCAAAACCCCATCATAATGAAAGTTCAAAATGAAAGTATTTTACCTTCATTTGGACTGTAATTTCGGTTAAGTGACATCTGTTGCAAAACTGGAAACTAATTTTTATAATAAATTTCCCCTCCTTTCTCCTTAAAACTGACAATTTAACAGTCAATTCAAAACAAACAAACAAATCTGAGCCCAAGTAGTTCAAAAATAACGATGTCTCAGGAAAACTCGGGGGAAAAAAAGCAATTGTGGCCAAAAGAATCGGTTAGTATCTTATCTTTTATCACTTGCAAATGACACAAGCAAATGAAAGTAAATGTGAGAAAATTGATTTTTAAATGTAGAATGCATTTTAGGATTAGGTTCCTGTAATATTCCAATATTACCCGTATTCTTTTATATACATGGCAACGCCACTTTCACCAGTAAGAAGAAGACAGCTAGACTTTAAGGTCGGCAACATTGATCAAGATTGTGAAATTACTGTAAAATTGGTTGTGAAATAAAACACCACGCTCTGGACTAAAAATAAGTTTATTAATTGTTTAATTTAATCACCAGTAAAACAAATAGCCTTTACCACCGTGAAGCATCACAAACTGGCGACGAGGATTGAAAAAAAAAGAAAAGGAAACAAAAGTCAACAATATTTTGTAGTGAATTTTTTTTTGAGGTTAAGAAAAGACCTGAAACAAAAGAACAAGTGAGGAAATGGAGACGCTAACATTTCCAAAATTTAACGTGCTTGAAGACACCGGAAGCCTTGGAACCAGATGGGAAAACTGGATTGAGCGCTTTGACAATTACCTGGTGGGAATGGACATAAAAAACGAACACAGACAGCTAGCGCTGCTACTACACTTTGCAGGTGAGGAAGTTCATGATATTTACAGGTCTCTTCCAGATTCCGTTCCTGAAAGTCCTAACACAAATCCTAACCCCTATAATGTAGCAAAGAGAAAATTAAAAAGTTATTTTGTCCCAAAAGTAAACATAGATTTCGAAACATATAAATTTCGTCAAGCAAAACAATCGGATACGGAAACTGTCGACCAATTTTATGCTCGCTTATTAAAACAGGCAAAACTTTGCAATTTTCATGATGCAAATAAAGAAATCAAACTCCAAATAATTATGAATACGAGTTATCAAGAGTTACGCAAATATGGGTTGAATGACCAACCAACTCTAGACGATCTTTTAGCAAGAGGTAGGTCCATAGAATCAACAACACATCAACTACAAATATTGCAAGGTCAAGATGAAAATATACAGTGGCTACAAAATAGAAACAATAGGAGAAGTAACCACAGATACAACAACAACAGAAGCGATAACAATTGCTACAACAACAACAACAGAAGCGATAACAATTGCTACAACAACAACAACAGAAGCGATTACAATTGCGGCAAAAACAGAATTAACAACAACAACAGATCTGAGCGTAACAACAATAACAATGCAGTAACAACAGCGAACACAAATATTCGCGAATGCAAGAACTGCGGTGGTAAATGGCATTCTAAAGGATTAACAACTTGTCCTGCTTACAAACGGTCACGGATATGCCACAAATGTGGAAAACAAGGACATTTCGCTAAAATTTGTCTGAGCGGCAATGGAAACAGAAGTAGTGACAGCGGAAACAGAAGCAAAACCAAACAAAGTAACAGAAGCACGGTTCGACACACCAACACCATCAACAAACACAGATTAAACTCAAGCAGCGAAAGTGCAGAATTTTCCTATAAAGTGGAAGAGCGGATGGTTATAAACACAACAAAAATGAACATTGAGTCAGACGATAAAATACCAAAAGTGAAAATACGTATAAACGATAAATACGTTAATTTTGTCATTGACACCGGTTCATCCGTAAACGTAATTAACAAAAGTGTATTTAAAACGATATTTAAAGGAAAACATTCAAACATGGAGTTCGCTACAACAAACATATTTCCTTACAATTCAGATGAAAAGCTCGAAGTAGTTGGCAAGTTCTGGAGTAAATTAAAGTATAAAGACAAAATAACATCAGCACTGATATATGTAGTAGAAGGAAAAGGAGAGCCGCTACTAAGTTATGGAACTTCAAGAAAATTAGAACTAGTACATGTAACTTTTCAAAATAAAGCTGTAACAGACCATTTGTTGAAACAATTCCAGGAGCTCTACACCGGAGTTGGAAGGTTGAAGGATTATAAAATAAAGCTTCACATAGATGAAACAGTACAGCCAGTTGCTCTGAAACACAGAAGGATACCGATACACTTACGTCCTACCGTCGAACAGGAAATAAATAGACTTCTACAGGCGGGTATCATAGAGAAAGCTACTGGTCCAACACCGTGGGTATCACCGATAGTAATCGTACCTAAACCGCGAGATCCCAGTAAAATTAGAATTTGCGTAGACATGAGGCAACCTAACAAAGCTATCAAGAGGGAAAGACATCCAACACCAACAATAGATGACATACTAGCAAAGCTGAACGGAGCAAAAGTATTTTCAAAAATAGACTTACGAGAAGGGTATCATCAACTAGTTTTACATGAACAATCAAGATACATAACAGTTTTTTCAACACACATAGGATTATTTAGATACAAACGTCTCAATTTTGGCATCAACTCAGCAGCAGAGATTTTCCAAAACACAATCCGACAAGTCTTGATCAATATAGAAGGAACAATTAACATCAGTGATGACATACTAATTTTCGGGCAAGACCAACAGACGCATGACAAAGCATTAACTGAAGTCTTGAATAGATTATCAAAAAGTGGCCTTACAATAAACAAACAAAAGTGTATTTTTAACACTAAAAAGATATCATTTTTCGGATATGTATTGTCTGATGAAGGGATTCAGCCAGATCCAAAAAAAATAGAATGCATTCAGGCAATGTCACCTCCTGAAAACATCAAAGATGTTCGGAGTTTCCTAGGCATGTTAAATTATGTTGGCAGATTTATGCCAAATTTATCTCAAAATACTGAAATGCTAAGAGAATTAATAACATTGAAAGAAAACAAATGGAAATGGACAGATCAACATGAAAGTGTATTTCAACAATTAAAAGATCAACTAGGAAACGCAAAGAGGCTTGCATACTTCGATGTCAACAAACAAACACATTTATACGTCGACGCCGGTCCGACTGGACTTGGAGCCATTTTAGCACAAAGGCATGACAACAAAGAAAACATTATCGCTTATGCAAGTAGAACGTTAACAAACGTAGAACAGAGGTACAGTCAAATTGAAAAAGAAACATTAGCAGCCGTATGGGCCATACAACACTTCCATCTATATTTATATGGATCAATTTTTACATTACACTCTGATCACAAACCGTTAGTAAATATACTAAACAACACAAGATCATCACCTAATGCTCGCATCGAGAGATTATGTCTACGACTACAGCAGTATCAGTTCAACACAGTCCATCAAAAAGGAAGCAGCAACCCCTCTGATTATATCTCGAGACACCCGATGGAATCTGTAACTAGTGAAATGCATGACTTGAAAATAGAAGCTCATGTTAATTTTGTTCTTCTCAACTCAGTGCCAAAAGCTTTATCAGTAGAAAAAATTGCAAAAGAAACTAGATCAGATGTTATTCTCCAATTATTAAAGAAAGCTTTGAACGACAATAGATTATGGTCGAAAGAAGAGTTAAAACCATATCATAAAATCAACACTGAGATAACAACGTGTAAAGATATTGTACTCAGAACAAACAGAATAATACTACCAACAAGTCTTATTGAAGAAGCCATTCAAGTAGCTCATTATGGACATTTGGGAATTGAGAAAACAAAACAACTCCTTCGTCAAAAAGTATGGTTCCCGAACATGAATAAAATAGTAGAGAAATATGTCCGTAGCTGTCTTGCATGCCAGTCAGTAACACCAAACAAACAACGCTGTCCGATAACAACGCCATCGAGTCCAAAACATCCGTTCCAAAGCATAGATATCGATTTTGCTGGACCGTTTCCAAACAATAAGTATTTATTTTTAATTATTGATGAATACTCTAAATTTCCTATAGTCGAAGTTACATCTTCCACAAGCTTTAAACAAATTGAGCCGATTCTTAGCCGAACATTTTCATTATTTGGGATACCAGAAAACATTAAATCCGATAATGGACCACCATTCAATGGGCAAGAATTCAAAGGATATCTAAGTAATTTAAACATCAAACACTGCGCTATAACCCCTTTATGGCCTGAAGCTAATGGCATGGCAGAACGATTTGTAAAAACACTAAAAAAATCTGTTTTATGCTCAGTACTAGAAACCAACAAATTTGATCAGCAACTGTTCGAGTTCCTAATAAACTATAGAAGCGTTCCACATAGCACAACAAAAAGATCTCCATATGAATTAGTTTTCAAAAGAGAAATAAACACACTACTGCCGTCAATAAAGAAGAAAAGCAAGATGCCAAGATATGACAGTGCAACAGATACAAACAACAGGAGAAAGCAAAACGAACAAGCCAACAAGAAAAGAAGAGTCATAGAGCATAAATTTAAAAGAGGAGATAAGGTACTTTGTAAACAGAGAAAGTTTAATTCTTTTACACCATTATATGACCCAGTTCCGTACCAGATAGAAAAGATTGTCAACAACCAAATTCATGCAACTAGACATGAGAAGAGAATCATCCGAAATGCATCATTCTTCAAACTCTATATTCCTTCTTCCAAAGCACTTTACCCTCAAAATAACATCCCCTCATCCTGTAAGTATTCTCACTTTCCAGAACATAAACAAACTTCACCTAGAAACATAGAGGCATACGCTAGAGATAACAATATAGCAACGCCAGACCCGAATGCGCAGATAGAGGAAATATCTAAAAATACATCTGAAATAGAAGAATCGATTAACAGTCAGCATCCTGATTCACCTTCGCAAGAAGTAACAGGCACGTCTACAAATCTGAAGGACTTCCCAGCACATCATCAGGAAAGACCACATCGTTCACGAAAGTTACCGTCCCGATTTAAAGACTTCAAATTATTTTAATAACAACCTAGTGGGGACACTCTTTATCTGAAGTAGAGGAGGAGATGTAATATTCCAATATTACCCGTATTCTTTTATATACATGGCAACGCCACTTTCACCAGTAAGAAGAAGACAGCTAGACTTTAAGGTCGGCAACATTGATCAAGATTGTGAAATTACTGTAAAATTGGTTGTGAAATAAAACACCACGCTCTGGACTAAAAATAAGTTTATTAATTGTTTAATTTAATCACCAGTAAAACAAATAGCCTTTACCACCGTGAAGCATCACAGTTCCTAAATCAAAATATAAATAAAGACAAGAAAATTATAACGTTAAAAAAATTAAATAAAACCATAAAATAATATATAGCATTATTTTTATTCACGTTGAGTTATGTGAAAATTAGATATACGAGTTGCATTAAAGTTGGGGCCGAATATAGGATTTGTAGATCATATCCAAGGCGGCTGACTGGAGGAGGAGCTTTCATCTCTTGAGAAATATAAGGCATTGGGAGGCTGGTTTGGCGATTTGGAATATGTGATCAATCCATCGCGGATCCTCTGTTAAAGTTATCCCTAGGATGTTGAGAGATTCTCTTTATCCACTGAGATAGGAGGAAGATCGGTACAATTTTTGTTGGAGATTAGACAGTACTTCGTTTTCGTGGCGTTAAATTCAACGCGATTCATTTTGCCCCATTGAAGAATCGATTCGATATCCCGGTAGATCGAAGTGGTAATCAGTTCATGGTGGAAAAGACAAGGTCCGGCACATGCAAAGTACCGTCATCGGCAAAGCAGTGGGTTGGAGGGGATTGACAGCAGATCATTAATGAAGATTAGAACAAGTGCGGGTGAGATAATTGGCCCCTGGGGAGTTCCGGCCGAAATGGCATGGGGGTTGGATTCGACGCCATCCAATACTTAATTAATTGAACGGCATGAAAGAAAGCTCTTAATCCAGTTCCTTACAACTAAGTGTATACCAATAGCTTGGAGTTTAGTCAACAGAGCAGAGTGCCATTCTCTGTCAAAAGGCTTTGAGATATCTAAAGCAACTAGACCTAACTCACCAAATATGTGCTGTGAATAAGTTAAACCCTTAGTTGAGTTTATGTTCGGTTAAATACAAGCAGATCGCCAGGAGACCGTTTTGGTCTAAAGCCGTATTGTCATTGATTATTGTCTCCATGATTTTGGAGAGAACCGAAGTAATTGCTATTGGGTGGTAGTTTATGGGGTCGCTGGCTTCATATTTTTTTGGGATTGGCAGAACATGAGCTAGTTTCCAAGAGTCAGGATACACTCCGGAGAAGTAGGATAGGAAAAAAAGTTTGCGCAGGGGTTTAACCAAAGGTTTGGCACATTTTTTAAGTACCATAGGGGGATTTTGTCGAGGCCAGTGGATTTTTTTCACGTCTTTTGAGGCACCTAAATACCGAGCGAGTCCTCCTGAAGTGATCCCGTCCATTGAGTGGGTAGTATTCTCGAAAATGTGGAGTGACATAGCAGCATCGGGTAAAGAAGAATTTTCAGCGAACAGGGTTGCAAATAAGTCGGCCTTGGGTTTGTTTTCTGTTATCACTTCCTTGTTGTGAATAAAAGGAGGTGTTGATGAGGACGTAAAATTCTTCTTGATGGCAGTTACCAAGGACCAGAAGTGCTTGTAGTGCTTCTTCACACAATGTTCTCCTTTTGGAGCTAAGGTGTGGAGATTTTCAGACCGGGAAATGCAAAATTCGTCCGGTGAGAAGGGCATCTAGCTGGTATGCACGCACGCAACTAACGCGGGGAAAATTTTATTGGAGCTGTCAAAGAAGAAGAATGATGGCCGTATAATTTTTAACCATTTTTAAAGGGAGCACATACGGCCTCACGACGGCCAAACTTGACCAAAAGATTTGAATGGTCAATAATTAAGCTGTAGACGCGGGCTTTCCACGGGTAAATTTGAAGCAATAGGTAATAAGAATCCACCAAATGTATTATTGAATTTGTTTAATGGGAGCTTGAACATTTTCGATATGTACTTAGAATGAATGGTCCTCTCGATTTATCCTACAAGATTATCGATGCATAAGAGGAACGAGCTCGACAGTGGGCAGTTTGCTGTACGTGAAGTGTGTGGTGCCGTGTTGATTTATACTTTAGCGGCTCGAACAAAGGAAAATCGAAAAGAAATAAAACATTGCAATTTAGATATGATTTACCGGATTTCCTGATGTTTTTCTCAATAAATACGCGGTGAGTTTTTACTTTTGTTGGGGAGCGAAAGTTACACTTTTGCCCAAAATGATTTTTTTGTTGAGTAGTTAAATTTAACTTATAGTTTTCGGGGTGTTGGCCTTGTTTGTCCGTTGTGTATGAGTCTGATTTATTATAGAGGAACCCAATTGCATTATAGTGTGGAGGATGTATATTAAAAATAATTTATTTTAATCGCTCATTATTTATTAACTTCCCAGTATAGGAAGTTATTGTAATCAGTCCGAAAATCGAAATCAAAATTTTCAACGTATTTTCATTTTTCAAGGCACCAAGAGCATTTCAAGTATAAAATTGGATGGAAGTATGTGTGTGTGTGTGCGTACGGATGTGGTGCCGTTGAGGTGCCGTTCGAAGCGTATTAAGGGAAATATGATCTAAAAAGATTTTTATAAAAATTGTCCAGCGGTTTTTTTGGTTTAAGCGACATAAGTGAATTTTGTACCTGCAGGATACCGCTCGAACCAAAAACTATATAGACTTCTTTGAGGTGCCGAGAGAAGAATATTAACGAAAACAAACCCTCTGATCGATGGAATGAGAGCCGTTTTAAACGACGTGATCTTTTTAGGGTTCTGCACAGCGACAGCCTTCCAACAAAACATCACTTGTCAAAACCCGACAAAATTTAAAAATCGTGCAAAAATTACGTTGCCCTTTACAAACATCACGAATTTTTCAAACCTTGGATCAGCACTTTTTGACGGGGAATTGTTTTCTACGCATGATACTGTTTCGGGAAATTGCGGTTCATCCCGGGATTTCCAGTGGTTACCACAAAATTTGTTCTTTTTGGTCAAGTCTGACAAGTACTTTACATTGATTAGTTTTGCTAATATATCCGAAAAGCTTTGGAAATTCCAAATGAAGTCATTCGCTTCCCAGTTTATCAACGGCGCCGGCGCTTCAACACGCTAATACTTATTCGAATACCCGCTTTAGTGTAGCTAATGAAGAACGAAGGAAATGTTTTTTGCTAACGTTCAGGAAAAACAAATTCTCTAGAAAAATCATATGGATTTACTGCTATTATAGTTATTTGAACTAGCTTCTCTCAAGATAACTTTGTCACCAGGTCTGATACTAGTTAATTTCCCACTAGTGCTAAACATATTACTATTTTGTAAGAAGTCAGTTTATTCCATCTTCGTTCGTCATACTGGGAAGTTAATCGTGTGGACCGAAGGGGTCAAACCCACATCCCAACTAGTTTTTACTCGGGTCTTGGGAGGCCCGACGCATCTTCATGCAAAATTTCGAAGCTCCGCGATGACTGGTGCGCCCGCTATAACTTACACATACACACATCCATATAGAAGCTTTCTTTTATTAATACATATAAGATAACTAATATATATATATTAGGGTGGCCCTCTCTTGTATGGACAAAAAAAATTGCTTAGATTCTAAGTCTCACCCCCTAGAAATATGCGAATAGGCAAACAACGAACAAATTTAAAATTTTAGGCAAATCGGAAAAGATTTAGAGGTCGCTCATGGCGAAAGAAATCTTAAAAATTGATTTCTTACCTTTTTCACTTTGTTTAACCCTAATTACCATTTTATCAGCCCTAAAACCTAAAATTTTTATCCATTCTACAGATTACCTTTCTAAAATGATCAAAATCATAAAGATCAGTTTACAAATAATAAAGCTATGAAATAAAAAGCACAGTGAAAAGTCTTTATAAGGAAATAAAAAAAAATCAGTTCAAAGAGAAACTGTACTAGGGCCCACTAATTACCGCAGCCTTCGCATAAAGCTTTGTGCTTTTCTGTTCATCTTTGGTCGTGCATAAGGCACATGTACGATCAGTGATCCTCACTTAGCAAACAATCTACACGGAACTGTATAACATCCACGCGCATTTTGAAAAAGCGTGTTTTATCATATTTTATAATATTTAACAATAATATCAGATTTTTTTTATGTGACACACTAGAGACTTAGGGAAGGCCCCTTTGTACTGTCGACCATGTATGTATTTTATTTTTTGAAATGTCGAACAGCAGCTCTAGTCGGAAGATAGATAGAGAAGTGAAGGAAAGAACTGTCACAACCTAGCTGCGGTAATTTCACCTACTCCCAACCATTTTGCGACTCTGACATCGGGGCATTGAGAACAACTCGCTGGAGTGTTATGCCTCCTGAAACGAGTTGAATCTCATCAACCAACCGATGACATACGCTATATATATATATATATATATATATATATATATATATATATATATATATATATATATATATATATATATATATATATACACAGGGTGTCCCACATAAACTTACAAAGCGGGCGGCTGTGGATAGGTCTTGGATAGACGAACAAAAAATCGTTGGGTGGGGGGGGGAAATCGTAACGGTTTAGCCGCTAGGGCGTTTTGAAGTTTTTTTGCTAGAGTTTTACATATCACCCTGTATTTTTGTAACCGTATAACCTATTTTCATGATTATGGTACCGGTGTACGCAGAATTCCCCCACCTATCTACGACGGTAAAAATAATGGTCCTATCTTATAAACTTTTGGAGTTATGAGTCGCCAAAGTCAAAATTTTGTAATTTTTTCACTAAAATTTCAACTAAAACCACCTTTTTCTCCAAAAAATACGTGATAAACCTAAACTTTTTTTTCCAAAATTAAAAAGTTTGGACAATTTCCTATAAATAATGTATTACAAGTTTTATTCTAGGGCCTTTACTTTAGAAGTTATAAGCAATTTTAAAGTTAATATTGGCCTTTTTCGATGCTTATTTGGCACTTTTCGACAAAGCTCAGATGGAAAGGTACTAAAAAAGGACGAAATTGAGCCAATTTCAACATTAAAAATGCTTATAACTTCAAAAATAGAGGCTGCGGCGTAAAAGTTGTAATACATTATTTATAGGAAATTGTCCAAACTTTTTAATTTTGGAAAAAAAAGTTTAGGTTTATCACGTATTTTTTGGAGAAAAAGGTGGTTTTAGTTGAAATTTTAGTGAAAAAATTACAAAATTTTGACTTTGGCGACTCATAACTCCAAAAGTTTATAAGATAGGACCATTATTTTTACCGTCGTAGATAGGTGGGGGAATTCTGCGTACACCGGTACCATAATCATGAAAATAGGTTATACGGTTACAAAAATACAGGGTGATATGTAAAACTCTAGCAAAAAAACTTCAAAACGCCCTAGCGGCTAAACCGTTACGATTTCCCCCCCCCCCACCCATACGATTTTTTGTTCGTCTATCCAAGACCTATCCACAGCCGGCCGCTTTGTAAGTTTATGTGGGACACCCTGTATATATACATATATACAGGTGCTGATCCACAAAATACATTATTTATAGGAAATTGTCCAAACTTTTTAATTTTGGAAAAAAAAGTTTAGGTTTATCACGTATTTTTTGGAGAAAAAGGTGGTTTTAGTTGAAATTTTAGTGAAAAAATTACAAAATTTTGACTTTGGCGACTCATAACTCCAAAAGTTTATAAGATAGGACCATTATTTTTACCGTCGTAGATAGGTGGGGGAATTCTGCGTACACCGGTACCATAATCATGAAAATAGGTTATACGGTTACAAAAATACAGGGTGATATGTAAAACTCTAGCAAAAAAACTTCAAAACGCCCTAGCGGCTAAACCGTTACGATTTCCCCCCCCCCCCCACCCATACGATTTTTTGTTCGTCTATCCAAGACCTATCCACAGCCGGCCGCTTTGTAAGTTTATGTGGGACACCCTGTATATATACATATATACAGGGTGTCCCACATAAACTTACAAAGCGGCCGGCTGTGGATAGGTCTTGGATAGACGAACAAAAAATCGTATGGGTGGGGGGGGGGGAAATCGTAACGGTTTAGCCGCTAGGGCGTTTTGAAGTTTTTTTGCTAGAGTTTTACATATCACCCTATATTTTTGTAACCGTGTAACCCATTTTCATGATTGTGGTACCGGTGTACGCAGAATTCCCCCACCTATCTACGATGGTAAAAATAATGGTCCTATCTTATAAACTTTTGGAGTTATGAGTCGCCAAAGTCAAAATTTTGTATTTTTTTCACTAAAATTTCAACTAAAACCACCTTTTTCTCCAAAAAATACGTGATAAACCTAAACTTTTTTTTCCAAAATTAAAAAGTTTGGACAATTTCCTATAAATAATGTATTACAAGTTTTATTCTAGGGCCTTTACTTTAGAAGTTATAAGCAATTTTAAAGTTAATATTGGCCTTTTTCGATGCTTATTTGGCACTTTTCGACAAAGCTCAGATGGAAAAGTACTAAAAAAGGACGAAATAGAGCCAATTTCAACATTAAAAATGCTTATAACTTCAAAAATAGAGGCTGTGGCGTAAAAGTTGTAATACATTATTTATAGGAAATTGTCCAAACTTTTTAATTTTGGAAAAAAAAGTTTAGGTTTATCACGTATTTTTTGGAGAAAAAGGTGGTTTTAGTTGAAATTTTAGTGAAAAAATTACAAAATTTTGACTTTGGCGACTCATAACTCCAAAAGTTTATAAGATAGGACCATTATTTTTACCGTCGTAGATAGGTGGGGGAATTCTGCGTACACCGGTACCATAATCATGAAAATAGGTTATACGGTTACAAAAATACAGGGTGATATGTAAAACTCTAGCAAAAAAACTTCAAAACGCCCTAGCGGCTAAACCGTTACGATTTCCCCCCCCCCCACCCATACGATTTTTTGTTCGTCTATCCAAGACCTATCCACAGCCGGCCGCTTTGTAAGTTTATGTGGGACACCCTGTATATATATATATATATATATATATACAGGGTGTCCCACATAAACTTATACCAGAGACACACTTGTGGTATAGTAATTACAATATGAGCAATATTGCAATATACTTCAGGTGTGTCTCCATATACTGAGAAAAAATCTCGGTATACACTCAGTATACTCAACATTGAAACTCAATATCCCAATTGAGAAAAACTTCGTGGTATAGCTCAGTATACCCTAGATTTAAACCGAAGAATAGTCTGGGCATAACCCAAAATGATAATTTCGAACAGGATTTTAATTCTAAATTTTCTATTTCACTTTTATTTTTAATATAAAATAATAATAATTTCACAATATTTCTAATCATATTTAACTTCAATTTAACTGCAGCACAATAATTTTTTTCGACTTGCAAATCTGACAGATAAATGACAACCAAATAACTCAGTTTACTAATGCAAGTGTGTCTTCACATTTTTATATTGCAATATGGCAATATTGCAATATCCCGATCTCAATTGCTATACCACAAGTCTGTCTCCGGTATTACAAAGCGGCCGGCTGTGGATAGGTCTTGGATATATACAGGGTGTCCCACATAAACTTACAAAGCGGCCGGCTGTGGATAGGTCTTGGATAGACGAACAAAAAATCGTATGGGTGGGGGGGGGAAATCGTAACGGTTTAGCCGCTAGGGCGTTTTGAAGTTTTTTTGCTAGAGTTTTACATATCACCCTATATTTTTGTAACCGTCTAACCTATTGTCAAGGTTTTGGTACCAGTGCACGCAGAATTCCTCCACCTTTCTACAACGGTAAAAATAATGGTCCTATCTTATAAACTTTTGGAGTTATGAGTAATAACACTTGAGGTGTAGATTATTTTGAATCACTTTATTTTAACTATTTTACTATTTGTTATAGATTATTGATATTATATAATATTTATAATATATTGTTGTTTTTCTTATTAAAATTGTAACTTTTTAAATTGAAAATATATCAATAGTTCGTACTCGTCTTATTTTTATTATGAAAGGTCAAGACTGAAAATTAATTAATTTTTCTTTTACTTAGTCTCGGTCGACTGCGTTTTTTTTAACAAGTCTCCTTGACTAAGAGACCGGAAGTAGTAGGACGATGTCCCTACAACTGCATGATAGCTGTCTGGGAATGCGATGAGTGTACTATAAAGTATCTATTTAAGATGTAAAAACCAATTGTTTTGGGGAGTAACTGCTTTATTGGCATAGATTCCGGGCAAATGCTGCCGGCTGTCCGGACAAATATGCGGGCCGATAATAATGATGCATGCCTGAAATGATCACTCATTTAGGGACATATTGGAAAACGTCATTTAAAGCAAAAGATGAGAACGCAATCGGAAACTCAGAATTCAGTACTATTCTCCTCAACATAGGATATACAATAGAAAATTTTCTGAGAATGATGACAGGGAGTAGCTGGATGTTGTTTGAAAGTTCGTAATAGACGAGGAAATTTTGATGAGCGACATTACGATTTCTAAAATATCAACTCAACTTAATCGACTCAACTCAGTAATGCCACAAACATTGTAATAATTGCAAATGAAACATCTAACATCGTTTATAAACGTCGGTTCACACGATCAACTTCCCAGTTTTCTTACAAAATAGTAATACGTTTAGCACTAGTGGGTAAATGGTGACAAAGTAATCCTGACAGAAGCTAGTTCAAATAACTATAATAGTGGTTATTCTAGAGAATTTGTTTGTCCCGAACGTTATCGTTGTTTTTCAAAAACATTTTCTTCGTACTTCGTTCGCTACATTAAAGCGAATTTGTATTTAGCGTGTTGAAGCGCCGCTGATAAACTGGGAAGGGAATGACTTTATTTGGAAACTCCAAAGCTTTCCGGAGATAGCACTTGTCAGACTTGACCAAGAAGAACAAATTTTTCGGTAACTACTGGAAATCCCCGGATGAACCGGAATTTCATGAAACTGTATCACGTGTAGAAAACAATTCTCCGTTAAGAAAGTGCTGATCCAAGGTTTGAAAAATTCGTGATTTTTGTAAAGGGCAACGAAATTTTTGCACGATTTTTAAAGACTGCCGGATTTTGGCAAGTGATGTTTTGTTGGAAGGCTACCGCTGTGCAGAATTAAAAAAGATCACTTCGCTTAGAATGGGTCTCATTCCGTCGAGTTTATTAGATATTTTCAAAACTTATCAATTTAAGGTCTTTCTGACACTTATCCGAAGGTTTTCCATTTAAACAAAAAGGCCCGACCGAATGTTATGAAATTTTTTAGGGCATTTTTTCGTTAATATTCTTCTTTCGGCACCTCAAAGTAGTAGGTATAGTTTTTGGTTCCCGGTATCGTGCAGGTACAAAAACCGCTAACGTCGTTTAAACAAAAAACGGTTCGGCCGAATTTTATGAAAATTTTTTCAGATCATATTTTGGTTAATATTCTTTGAACGGGCACCTCAACTAAGTCGATATCTTTTATGGGTCACGCGATATCGTGCAGGTACAAAAATCACTTATGTCGTTTAAACCAAAAAACGTGGAAAATTGGCTAGTATCAGAACTGATGACAAAGCAATCCCGAGAGAAGCTAGTTCAAATAACTATAATAGTAGTAAATCCACAAAATTTTTCTAGAGAATTTGTTTTTCCTGAACGTTAGCAAACAAACCTTTCCTCCGTATTTCGTTCGCTGCACTAAAGCGTGTATTCAAATTCGTATTGAACGGGCTGAAGCGGCATTGACAAACTGAGAAGCGAATGACTTCATTTGGAAATTCCAAAGCTTTCCGGAGATATTAGCAAAACTGTAACTGTTAAGTACTTGTCAGACTTAACCAAAAAGAACAAATTTTGCGGTAACTACTGGAAATCCCGGAATGAACCGCAATTTTCTGAAACTGTATTCCGCGTACAAAACAATTCCCCGTCAAAAAGTTCTAATCCAAGGTTTGCAAAATTCGCGCTGTTTGTAAAGGATAACGAAATTTTTGCACGATTTTGAAAGGTTGGCGGATTTTTACAAGTGATGTTTTGTTCGAAAGATATCGCTGTGCAGAACATAAAAAAGATCACTTCGTTTAGAACGGGTCTCATTCTATTGAGTTTATTAGATATTAGCAAAACTTGTCAATTTAAGGTCTTTCTGACAATTAGCCGAAGTTTATCTATTTAAACAAAAAAGGCCCGACCGAATATTATGAAATTTTTTCAAAATTTTGTATTTTTTTCACTAAAATTTCAACTAAAACCACCTTTTTCTCCAAAAAATACGTGATAAACCTAAATTTTTTTTTCCAAAATTAAAAAGTTTGGACAATTTCCTATAAATAATGTATTACAAGTTTTATTCTAGGGCCTTTACTTTAGAAGTTATAAGCAATTTTAAAGTTAATTTCGATGCTTATTTGGCACTTTTCGACAAAGTTCAGATGGAAAAGTACTAAAAAAGGACGAAATAGAGCCAATTTCAACATTAAAAATGCTTATAACTTCAAAAATAGAAGCTGCGGCGACTCATAACTCCAAAAGTTTATAAGATAGGACCATTATTTTTACCGTTGTAGAAAGGTGGAGGAATTCTGCGTGCACTGGTACCAAAACCTTGACAATAGGTTAGACGGTTACAAAAATATAGGGTGATATGTAAAACTCTAGCAAAAAAACTTCAAAACGCCCTAGCGGCTAAACCGTTACGATTTCCCCCCCCCCACCCATACGATTTTTTGTTCGTCTATCCAAGACCTAACCGCAGCCGGCCGCTTTGTAAGTTTATGTGGGACACCCTGTATATATATATATATATACTATATATATATATATATATATATATATATATATATATATATATATATATATATATATTAGGGCGGGTCAAATTTTTAATCGACCTTTTACACCCCCTAGTGATATTCTATGGGTAATTTTGAGCAACTTTGCCCAAGAAACCATAGTTCGAAAGTTGAATTTGAGCCTCCGGATTTTTAAAAATAGGTATTTTTATGATTTAATTAATTTAAAAAGATAAAAATACAAGTTTTTTTCTCCAAGTACACATATATAGGGGTTTTTGGGTCAAGGAATTTATTTCTGATGTTTATTTTTATTTACCAGTGCCGCTAGATGACGCTTTCGTACATTTTATCCATATTTCGTATGTTTTATCACTATTTTTCAAGAAAAATTATTATAGCAACCCCAAATTATAAATGGCTTATGTTTCATGGAGTGGTTCATTCTTGTTTTAGCGCCATTTCAATGAAGTGTAAACAATATAAATATACTCATTCTCTAGTTAAACAAATTATAAACCATTAAAAGGCAGGTCTCAATTAAAACATTACTAATTTCAATAAATTTAAAATTAATAATAATAAAGAAAATTACATAAATCTAAAGTTAATAAGAAGAGAAAGTATTAAAATTCGTATAGGTGTAAAACAATGCAAGTCCAAGTGGAAAAAAATCAAACAAACAATATAGTGAACAAAAACAGGGAAATCCCACCCCTAGTTCACAGGAAGCAATATTGAGACAATCATGTTTTGCGGCGGTTAATAAAAGGGCCTTTCAGAAGAATTACCTACATATAAGTAGGTACGAAATATCTATATATTAATACGCAAGCACTTTTTTTGTACAGCACTTTATTCGACTTCTACTAAACCGATTTTGCTCAAACTGGTTTTATATGGAAGTCTTAGTCGTAAAGGTGTGCACAAAACAAGAATTAGTCATTTATCTCATTTCTGTCGCTCGGAAATGAGTATTGCATTTCCCAATATAAATAACAATAAGGTAGAAATTACGGTTAGCATATAAACAGGCGCATATAAAATTTATTATATATTAATACGCAAGCACTATTTTTGTACAGATTTATTAACCAACTTTCTCTAAACAGATCTTGCTCAAATTGGTTTTATATGGAAGACGGAGTCGTAAAGGTGTGCAGAATATAAGTTTCATGTTTATACATTATGTTGTGTTTAAAACGGGTAAAAATTAGATAGAAGTGACATGTTAATTACGTCAGCAATGTGGAAAAGCGACAAGTGCATGAGTAGGAGACATTCTGTTTGTGAATACAAGTTAATTGAACGTGTTATCAGTAAAGTGACTTTTTTCAATAATTTTGCTGAAAGTGATTGTGTTTTTTCGTATACCTTTTTGTTGAAGTTCATTTGCATTATTGCTGAGAACTCTAACAGCATTCTGCAGTGTTTCAACGAAAGGCATGTAATTTGTTTGCATTTGTTTTTAACATAACGAATGAATGTAGTGAATTTTGAAATACATGAATTGTGTTTTTCATGATTATTTGCCCATTGATAATTTTTTAACAAATTCAGTACATCAAATATGTTAGTTGAATAAAATGCCCCGTCAAAGGACACTTATGGGAAGAACAGAAAATACAAGAAAAAGAGAAACACAATAGGTTGGTTTAAAGGCTATTAGGCTGGTTTAAGGAAACTCGGGCAACAATTGAAGAGTTCAAACAAACATATTTGGAAACATATGTACATCCACTTGAGTTTGAACTCCTTTTGAAAATAATGGGTGAAGGCCATGTATTTTGAAATGTACATACATATTTTGATTTTAATTTAATAAAAAAGAGAAACTTTTAATGTTTTGCACGTAGTCGACAGATCATTCGACACGCCTATTAATGCATTTACAAATTTTATAATTTTAAATGACTAAAAACTGTATTATTCTCTTTCTAAATAAAGCATGCCTGTTCCGCATATGGAGATCAACGGTGATCTCTACTAACACCAAATTGCGGCTGTTCAACTCCAATGTTAAGGCAGTTCTTTTGTACGGTTGCGAAACATGGAAAGTCACCCAATTCATCACAGGGCGCCTACAAGTCTTCATCAACAGATGCCTTCGTCGTATCCTAAAAATCCGCTGGCAAAATAGAATTTCAAACGAAGAGCTATGGCGCCGTGCCGGCCAAGAAAGGATAGACGACCAAATCAGGCGAAGGAAATGGAATTGGGTAGGCTACACCTTGCGACGCGAAAACGAAAATCTAGCCAAACAGGCCCTTGACTGGAATCCGCAAGGTTCCCGTCGAGTAGGAAGATCTAGAACAACGTGGAGGAGAACCCTACTAGAAGAAGCCGCAACAACTGGGAGATCCTGGTCGAAGTTAAGAGCTGTCGCGCAAAGCAGAGTCCGCTGGAGGGCAACTGTTTCCGCCCTATGTCCCATGAGGGACTAAAGGAGTTTAAAGAAGAAGAAGATTTTGTGGTCAAATTTTGACCACAGGGCGTTACTAGTAGCAATAATTACGGGTAATAAATTGTATGAAAGAGTAAAAAGTAGGCGAAACATGTAATCTATATATTAATACGCAAGCACTTTTTTTGTACAGCACTTTATTCGACTTCTACTAAACCGATTTTGCTCAAACTGGTTTTATATGGAAGTCTTAGTCGTAAAGGTGTGCACAAAACAAGAATTAGTCATTTATCTCATTTCTGTCGCTCGGAAATGAGTATTGCATTTCCCAATATAAATAACAATAAGGTAGAAATTACGGTTAGCATATAAACAGGCGCATATAAAATTTATTATATATTAATACGCAAGCACTATTTTTGTACAGATTTATTAACCAACTTTCTCTAAACAGATCTTGCTCAAATTGGTTTTATATGGAAGACGGAGTCGTAAAGGTGTGCAGAATATAAGTTTCATGTTTATACATTATGTTGTGTTTAAAACGGGTAAAAATTAGATAGAAGTGACATGTTAATTACGTCAGCAATGTGGAAAAGCGACAAGTGCATGAGTAGGAGACATTCTGTTTGTGAATACAAGTTAATTGAACGTGTTATCAGTAAAGTGACTTTTTTCAATAATTTTGCTGAAAGTGATTGTGTTTTTTCGTATACCTTTTTGTTGAAGTTCATTTGCATTATTGCTGAGAACTCTAACAGCATTCTGCAGTGTTTCAACGAAAGGCATGTAATTTGTTTGCATTTGTTTTTAACATAACGAATGAATGTAGTGAATTTTGAAATACATGAATTGTGTTTTTCATGATTATTTGCCCATTGATAATTTTTTAACAAATTCAGTACATCAAATATGTTAGTTGAATAAAATGCCCCGTCAAAGGACACTTATGGGAAGAACAGAAAATACAAGAAAAAGAGAAACACAATAGGTTGGTTTAAAGGCTATTAGGCTGGTTTAAGGAAACTCGGGCAACAATTGAAGAGTTCAAACAAACATATTTGGAAACATATGTACATCCACTTGAGTTTGAACTCCTTTTGAAAATAATGGGTGAAGGCCATGTATTTTGAAATGTACATACATATTTTGATTTTAATTTAATAAAAAAGAGAAACTTTTAATGTTTTGCACGTAGTCGACAGATCATTCGACACGCCTATTAATACATTTACAAATTTTATAATTTTAAATGACTAAAAACTGTATTATTCTCTTTCTAAATAAAGCATGCCTGTTCCGCATATGGAGATCAACGGTGATCTCTACTAACACCAAATTGCGGCTGTTCAACTCCAATGTTAAGGCAGTTCTTTTGTACGGTTGCGAAACATGGAAAGTCACCCAATTCATCACAGGGCGCCTACAAGTCTTCATCAACAGATGCCTTCGTCGTATCCTAAAAATCCGCTGGCAAAATAGAATTTCAAACGAAGAGCTATGGCGCCGTGCCGGCCAAGAAAGGATAGACGACCAAATCAGGCGAAGGAAATGGAATTGGGTAGGCTACACCTTGCGACGCGAAAACGAAAATCTAGCCAAACAGGCCCTTGACTGGAATCCGCAAGGTTCCCGTCGAGTAGGAAGATCTAGAACAACGTGGAGGAGAACCCTACTAGAAGAAGCCGCAACAACTGGGAGATCCTGGTCGAAGTTAAGAGCTGTCGCGCAAAGCAGAGTCCGCTGGAGGGCAACTGTTTCCGCCCTATGTCCCATGAGGGACTAAAGGAGTTTAAAGAAGAAGAAGATTTTGTGGTCAAATTTTGACCACAGGGCGTTACTAGTAAACATAAATATACTCCACAGAAATAGCCGATGGAAAATCAAAGCAGGACAATAAAAGTAAGATAGTAAAATAGGTTATTAGGAGTTCCGCGAAATTACGATTTGTAAGGAATGTTAGGAAATAGATATAGGAACCTGAAAGTTCAGTTCGCTCCTAGGCATCGCCGTGAGTTAACGAATCTATTGTGAAAAAAGTAAAATTAATTTTTGTATTTCTTATTTTTATAAGTATTTTTTATTTGATTTGTGTATATAAGAACATTTAGAACCTAATATACTATGGATCCAGTGCCGTCTACTTCGCAAGACCAAATAGCATCAACAAGCTCCGGAAGTTGTTTGACACATATGCCTTCTCAAGATATTAGTGCTTTTGGTGTGTCTAGTGAATTAAGTGGTGTGAATCTGCCAAATAAAGTGGATATCTTAAGATATTATTTCTTGCTGGGCGATCGTGCTAAAGTTCAAAGTAAAATGTTCTCGTATAAGACTTTAACTCCTTATGTAGTAGATAAATTGCTTGAAATTTGGGGTAAACTGAATATTAGAACTATTGCCAAAACCAGTATTGGTAGAAAATTGAATACTTTGCTTGACAGATATCAAACCGCGGATAAGAACAGAACGAAAGGCAGATCATTTAGAGCATTCGTACAATCCACAAACGAATTATTTTATATCGGAAAATGTGAATGTGACTTAAAAACAAATTTATGTTCATGTGGCTTAATTCCAGAACACTTAAAAGAGTTTATGCTAGATCAACATAATGACAGAAAATGTATGATACCAGAATATACGACAGAAAATGTAGAGGAGGTACCTATATCTACAATAATACCAGCAACTATAGAGAGCAGCGATCAACCATACATACCTGATCGAACAAATATCCATGTTGATGATGAAGATAGTGCAGAAGATCTTTCTCCAACGAAACGAGGACCTTATACTCCTAGATACGATGCTTCGAAGTTTGCTATGATTTGTGACAGATTTGGTGTGCCTGACAGAATAGCTTCAGCTATGGCAACATGTCTTATGCAAAAAAACTCTAGCAAAAAAACTTCAAAACGCCCTAGCGGCTAAACCGTTACGATTTCCCCCATACGATTTTTTGTTCGTCTATCCAAGACGTATCCACAGCCGGCCGCTTTGTAAGTTTATGTGGGACACCCTGTATATATATATATATATATATATATATATATATATATATATATATACCGGGTGTTTTTTTTAAAACTTGACACGCAATTCTTGAACAAAGGAGGGGTGACAGAGGGAAACCTGTTATACAAAAGATGTCTGATATAGAGGGGGACATCGATTGGGTATAATAGTGCGCACCCCCTCTCTTCCACCCCCTGACCCGGGGGGGGGGGTAACTTTTTTTTTTAAATGGCAACCCCTATTTTTTATGCAAGATTCAGATTCCTGGGATGAAAATAAACATCTTTTATCCCAAGCATTTTTTTCTATCATTTGTTTTTACTCCGGAAACTTTGATTGAAATCGTCATTAAGGGGAGCTTTCGGTGGATTTTTTTCAAAAAATCCAATTTTTTTTTGTTACTTTGAACATCTAAGAATACAGCAAACTCTTGAAACTATTTTTGCTGTATTCTTAGATGTTCAAACTTCAAAGTAACAAAAAAAAAAAATTGGATTTTTTGAAAAAAAAAAATCCACCGAAAGCTCCCCTTAATGACGATTTCAATCAAAGTTTCCGGAGTAAAAACAAATGATAGAAAAAAATGCTTGGGATAAAAGATGTTTATTTTCATCCCAGGAATCTGAATCTTGCATAAAAAATAGGGGTTGCCATTTAAAAAAAAAAAGTTACCCCCCCCCGGGTCAGGGGGTGGAAGAGAGGGGGTGCGCACTATACCCAATCGATGTCCCCCTCCATATCAGACATCTTTTGTATAACAGGTTTCCCTCTGTCACCCCTCCTTTGTTCAAGAATTGCGTGTCAAGTTTTAAAAAAAACACCCGGTATATATATATACGAGTATATATATATATATATATATATATATATATATATATATATATATATATATATATATATATATATATATATATATATATATATATATATTTTTTTTTTAAGTCGTCTGTGAAAAAACTTGCTTGCTCCTGTTTGTTGAAAGCCGGGCGCAACTAGATCAGACGCGTTTAGAGCCGCGCGGGTTACATATATTGACCCTGAAAGCTCTTCCAAAGAAAACGAATTTAATACCTCTGAAGTATCAGAGGTATTTCAATTCAAAAACAAAGAAAAACCAATGGCTTGGTAATAATAAGAATATTCCTCAACACATTTTCGTTCTCACGAAAAAGTGCTGACGGAATATCTGGAGCATCATATATCATAAAGAATTACAATTGTTAGAAACTAAGTATGAAAATAAAGTCAGTTGATCTTCGGTAATTGTTCAAGTCGTTTCGGGTTTATTAATTTTAATAAAATCATTTTCCTTTTTATTTGAGAAAAAGTTTGTGTTTTAATTGTAGTTAGCTATTTATTATTTTCTCCCAAAATTAAGCTTTTTTTTCAAGAGATAAAAAGTCGTGTAATAAAACTGGCGCAGTCGGTAGGATCCTGTTCGTCGAAACCAGGATTTAGTGATACGAATAAAAAGGTGAATAAAGTGTGAAACGTAGTGGTCCAAAGTCACTGGACAACGTAGAAACAACCACTCAACCTTAAAACTGGAGAAAAATTTTTTTTAACTGCAAACAAATCCAACAAGTGGAATAAAGTGTGAAACGCAGTCGTCCAAAGTGAAATTTACTGGACAACGAAGAAACGACCACTAAACCGCAATACTGGAAAGGAAAAATAAACGTAACCAAATTAGTGACGACAACCGGAAGATGGCTCAAAACATCATGTCAAACCAGTCAAAATCAACCACTCTCGGTAAGGGCTAGGATTGAAAAGGAGATTCGATACTTACCGACTTTCGAAGGACAACCTGGCAGTTTACCAAGTTTTATCACAGCTGTAGAAAGGGCACTTGGAGAATACGGAAATCAAGCTTCTCAAGTATTTGCTGTAATTTACAATCTAAAAATCACGGGACCAGCAAAAAATTATCTGGAAGTGTCGCCTCCTGCAACGTGGGATGAGTGTAAAGTGAAACTAAAATTGCAGTACAAACCGACAAAGGAACAAGGGCAGATTATGAAAGAAATTAATATGTTAAGAGTGAGTACTGTTGCCGAATTAATGGATAAAATAAAAAAATTTATTGATGATATAGCGGAATGCTCAATTTTTAGTGAACATAAAAATGATATAATAAATAATTTAAGTGGTGTTTTAGTCTTAAAAATTAAAGATATTACAGCAGGGGCTCTGGCAGCCGAATTATCTAACAAATTTAAATTAGAAGAAATTAGAGCTATAATAAATAAATATATTGGCCAAGATTGTTATAACTTAAAATTGAACAGACCAAACCCAATAACAAGAGACAGACACTATCAAGGACAAGGACAGAACCAAAATTTTCGACAAAATCATAATAATTCGCGACAATTTCGGTATAGTAATTTTAATCAAAATTCGGGTCAGTTTCGAAATAATAATTTTCAAAATAATTCCGGAACTTTTCGAAATAACAATTTCAATAATAATTCTAGATCATTTCAAAGAAATATTAATAATAATAACAGTAGGCAATCAAGATTTTTACCTCAAAGTAATAATAATGAAAATCAAGGGCAACCAATGGACGTTGATGAAATTAACGGTAGACATTTTGTTAATCAATTAGAGGAATCCGAGTTTTTTACAAACTAGCCTCGGAGACCAAAAAGATTTTTATTGTTGTAACGATAGAAGATGAAAAATTCATTGCTATGATAGATACGGGATCCACTATAAGTTTACTAAATTCTAAAAGGGTAGAAAATCGTTTTTATGAAAATATGCTAGGAAAGGAAATAATAATTGAAACTATTGATGGGCCAGTTAAAAACCCCACTGAATTCGTAAAAACAAAATGCCCACTAGAATTTCAGCAACCTAATAATGCTAGGATAAGATGGGTTAAAATTTATTTAGAGAAAACGTACGATTTTCTATTAGGAATGGACTGGATTAATAAAAATGTCAAAATAGTGGATATAGAAAATCAAGTAGTCATATTAAAAAACAAAACAAAGTTACCATATTTTAATAAAAATATACGAGAAGAAGTGAATATGTTGGAAGAAAGTAAGTTAGGAAATATAAATATAAGCCATTTAAATGACGAGGAAAAATTAGGCATAATGGAATTGTTAGAAAAATATAAAAAATTACTCTATAAAGAAGGGGATAAATTAACTAACACAAAAAGTATAGTTCATGAAATAAAAACTAAAACGAACGAACAAATTAATTCCAAGTTATATAGATACCCACCTCAACACGAAGAAGAAGTGAGGAAACAAATAAAAGAAATGGAAGCTCAAGGAATTATTAGAAAAAGTAAAAGTAGATATAGTTTTCCTGTAATAGTTATTCCAAAAAAAAAAGATAATTCGGGAGTTCAAAAATTTAGAATCGTGGTAGATTATAGAAGATTAAACCAAGTAACTATAGATGACAAATACCCACTACCAAATATAGAAAGCATTTTAGATAAATTAGGAAGGGCTCAATATTTTAGCTCCCTTGATCTAGCTAAGGGCTATCATCAAATTTTAGTAGCTGAAAAAGATATAGAAAAAACGGCATTTGTTACGTCAGCAGGTTTATATGAATACGTCAGGATGCCATTTGGCTTAAAGAATGCTCCTGCAACGTTTCAACGTCTGATCAATGAAATTTTGAGAGATTACATAAATAAAATCTGCGTGGTCTACTTAGACGATATTCTAATCTTTTCAACTACATTGAAAGAACATCTAAATTCTTTGGAATTAATCTTCGAAAAATTAGCAGAACACAATTTAAAATTGCAAGCTGATAAATGTAGTTTTATGAATAAAGAGACTCCTTTCTTAGGGCATATTTTAACAAAGGAAGGGATGAAACCCAATCCTAACAAAATTGAGGACATAGTTAGAGTTAAACTACCCAAAACAGAGAAACAGTTAAAGAGCTTCTTAGGAATGACGGGGTTCTATAGGAAATTTGTAAGAGATTATTCTAAAGTAGCATATCCCTTAATAAAATATTTAAAAAAGGGTTCCAAAATCAATATTAATGACCCTCAGTTCATCGAAGCGTTTGAAAAATTAAAATTGTTGATTGTTTCACACCCCATTTTGAGATTCCCTGATTATGCAAAAGAATTCACAGTAACAACTGATGCAAGTGATTTCGCAATCGGAGCCGTGCTTTCCCAAGGCGGTCATCCTATATGCTTTGTATCTAGGACACTGAATAATCACGAAAAAAACTATAGCGTTACTGATAAAGAATTTTTGGCAATTGTTTACTCGGTAAATTATTTTAGACCTTACTTGTACGGTCGAAAATTTCGAATAATTACCGACCATGCACCAATTAAATACCTAAACTCGAAATATAAAGGGAAAGAATTCTCTCAAAGAAATCAAAGATGGATTCTGAAACTACAGGAGTATAATTTCGATATTGAATATCTAAAAGGTAGAGAAAACAAGGTAGCCGACTTTTTAAGTAGGATAGAAAATAGTCCGGAAATAAATAAAGAAAACCGCTGTGAATCCAATATGAACCTGTCGGACACAATGCATTCCGTTGAGGAACAAAATTTAGACCATATAGGAATAAAAGAGGGAATAGTAAATATATATAGGTTCCAAATTATCTTGACTTATAGCCCATCCGAGGAGATGGAGATTATACATAAAAGAAGTATAATACAAATTAACCCACAAGTCGAAGAGCAGGTTATTACAAATATACTAAAAGAATATATAAAACCAGGAACAATAGGCATATTTTCAGAAGTAAGCGATACAGAATATAACAAGGTACAACAAATAATTATCAAGTTATTCTCAGGAGATAGAAGAATTAAATTTATAAGAACTACAAAAAGGGCACAAGAAATTCGTACTGAAGAAGAGTGCCATAAACAAATATCCTTATACCACACCGTGGAATCATTACACAGTGGTATCAATGAAACGTATAAAGCCCTGAAAAATAAAATATATTACCCGAAACTTCAACGTCATATTCAGCTCATAATAAATAATTGTGATAGATGTCAAGAAATTAGATACGATAGGAACCCTATAAGACCAAAGCTAATGGTAACCGAAACACCAAATAACAAAAATGAGGTCATTCACTTAGATGTATTTCACTACAAAAAACAAACTTTCGTAACAATCATAGATAAATTAACCAAATTTGCAATAGCGTATCTAATAACTGATAGAAATTGGGTAAACAAACTTGCAATCTTAGAAGGGTATATAGCAACATTTAGCAGACCACAAAAAATTATTATGGATAATGAATTTAAATCGGAACAAGTCAAGAAATATTTACACGAAGAGGGTATAGAAGTGCATTGGACTAAGCCCAACAGTCATACTGGTAATGCCGATGTAGAAAGATTGCATTCTACATTGATAGAAAAAATTCAGGCAATTAGTGAAAACATATCGACAGAGCAAAAAATTCAAAAAGCAATAGGCAACTACAACGATAGGCATCATTCGGTAATAGAGATGACACCGAGAGAAGCAAGTAATTTAGCAGATTTTAAAATCTTAGTAGATAGAATATCCAAGAAAAAGGTAGGTTATATAAACAAAGCAAATAAAAAGAGGGAAAATTATACGGAAAATAGAAAAGAAGGGTACATTAAAAACTATAAGAGATTACGTCATAAAGATCAACCTTATTTTAGAAAATATCCACTAGATAACGTACACCTATCAAACATTAAAAGAAAATTTAAATTTGCAGGTAGTACTCATAATACTAGCGTTGACGTTGAACTCAGCACAAGGCCTACTGATTGTACAGCCTATTCAGGAAGAAAACGGGTTCATAAAAATTAAAATTGGACAAGTGGAAATAGCCAATGAAAGCGACACAATTCTTCATGTAATTGATCCAATGGAAATGGAAAATATTTTAACACAATTAGAACATAATATAAATCTCTTAAAACCAGAAGATAGACAGCCACTTAATAGGGAAATGGAAATCGTTAAAGGTAAACTTAGAGCAATAAAAAACCCCATCAGACCAAAGAGAGGCTTATTAAACATTGTCGGTAGTAGTCAAAAATGGTTGTTTGGAACAATGGACGACGAGGACCGAAACGACATAACGGAACATTTACGGATCATTGACGATAACAATCACAAAGCCATTGAAACCCTAAATAAACAGATAACAATAAATGATCATTACAATAAAACATTATCAGATTTGAAATTACTAATAGAAAATGATAGAAAAAAAATCCTAGAATCCTTTAAAACAGTTCACCAACATGTAAGTGAATTAAATTATAAGATCCTATTCTTGGAACAAGAGGCCAAATTAAGATACTTCGAAAGTAAACTAAATCAAATATTAGATAACATAATGTCAGCAAAAAATAATCTTATTCATCCCAGTTTGTTAACATTAGAAGAGTTAGACAGGTATAATATAGATATTTACAAATTAAAACTATTAAAAACTGGTGCTCTGAAATACAAAAACCAGCTTCTTATTTTTGCAATTAAAATTCCAAAAAATTACTTAATCGTAGAATTAAAACTGATTAAACCTATTCCAAATTCAGAAAATTTAGAAATCGATGAACAAGATGAACTTATTGTAGAAATAAATAACGAAGTATATCAGTATAATGAAAAAGCCTCGCTAAGAGATTTAAAATTAAGTAGAAACTGCGTTGTTGAGAAGAATTGTAATTTGATATATAATAACATAACAAGCATAGAAAATATAGATGACGAGACAATTTTGTTAAAGAATATGTACAATGATACCATATGCCAGAATTGCGATAAAAGAATAATGACGTTAAATGGAAATTATTTATTAAGTTTTAATAATTGTACTCTAGAAATAAGAAAAAAAAAATTTCAAAATAAAAAGATTACTATTATAGACAGGTACTATTATCCAACTCCAGAAACCAAGCCAATATTTGCAAAACCGATTAATTTTGATAAAATCCTCTTAGAAAACGTAAACAATATTAAAGAAATAAAAGAGCTAAAATACCATAAGAGTATAATATACAGTACAAATGCAGGAATAATTGTTGTAATAATTGTATGCATATTAGGTATAATATCATTCCGATTGATAAAGAATAGAAGACAAAAAATTAAAATAATAAATAATATTAAACCAGAGGTTTCTGATTTAAAGAGAGGAGGGGTTACATATATTGACCCTGAAAGCTCTTCCAAAGAAAACGAATTTAATACCTCTGAAGTATCAGAGGTATTTCAATTCAAAAACAAAGAAAAACCAATGGCTTGGTAATAATAAGAATATTCCTCAACACATTTTCGTTCTCACGAAAAAGTGCTGACGGAATATCTGGAGCATCATATATCATAAAGAATTACAGTTGTTAGAAACTAAGTATGAAAATAAAGTCAGTTGATCTTCGGTAATTGTTCAAGTCGTTTCGGGTTTATTAATTTTAATAAAATCATTTTCCTTTTTATTTGAGAAAAAGTTTGTGTTTTAATTGTAGTTAGCTATTTATTATTTTCTCCCAAAATTAAGCTTTTTTTTCAAGAGATAAAAAGTCGTGTAATAAAACTCGCGCGTGATTCGTCGCGCCGTCACACCACTCCGCGCTCAGGAAGCGCGAGGCTAAAAAAATCATAACTTCCAAACCACGCTGAAGCCCACTATGATTTTTTTTCTGTCTTCATAACGAATTAAGGATCATTTTAAAAAATATTAAAAAAAATTAAAAATGTCGAAATTTAAGAAAAACAATATTGTAAAGTAAATTTGGAAAATTTTTACATAAACAAACTTTGAAAATTTTTTTCAAATACATAATTGAAAAATAGAGAAAAAATGCTAACTTTTACCTTCCGTCAACATTTTTCTAACTACAAGTCTTAATCGAGTTAAAAGCGTTCGAAAATGGACACATTTTTCGGACGCTCAATTTTCGAAAAATCATATAACCAGAATTTATTGCAAAACAGCGAAATGGCGAAAGACGTGTTCGTTTATTTGGTTTAAAATGTAAGAAAAAAAATATTTGGAACGAAAATAAATTGCAGTTGTAAATCCGACGTGGAATGACCCATATATATATATATATATATATATATATATATACATATATATATATATATATATATATATATATTAGGGTGGCCCTTATTTCGACTTTTTTGACTTTTTCCAAAAAGATCCCCCCAAAAATATGCGAATGGATGAAAAACGGGCCAGTGTGAAATTTTACGCCAATCGGGAGTGATTTAGAGGTCCCTCAAATTCGTCAAAGTTTCGAAAAATTTGATTTTTTCGCATTTTTTCTTTTTTAGCCACCCCTGAAATATTTTATTCCAACCCTGACCGACAAAATATTATAGATATTTTAATTACCTTTCTAATAAGTCAAATTTATAAAATAACGGTTGACAAATAGAGAAGTTATGGCCATTTATGTTATAGAAAACCAAACATTTTAATTTCTATAAGAATATTTCATATTAATTTAATTTTCAATAAAAACCGCTATTTTTTTTTTTTTTTGAATATTTTATTTTAAAGTAATAGAATATATTTAAAAGTATAAATTGTACAAAATAAATCTTAGTTTTTAGTACTACTCAACGCTGTTTTAGTATGTGATTTGAAGTTTTTTCGATAGTCAGTAACCACTTGCAATAAATATTGCTTTTCTTCTTCATTTTTGGTTAATAGTTTATTGTATTCTTCAATTAATTTCACTCCGCGTTCTGCTGCATCATTTACTACATGTAAATTATGAATTATATTCTCTCCTTTATTATACTCTTCATTATCGTTCCAATTAAAAGGATCTTCATTTAAAAAATTAGTGGAAATTCCAAAGCGATTGAAAAATTTATGTGTGTTTACGGTAACAAAATCAGGAAGCCCTTTTTCTATAACTGTTTCTATTTCCTGGGGTTTAAGTGGTATACGTTTCATATTTTCTATTGTATCAACATCGTCATCGTAATCTTTATCATCTCCATCATCATTACGGCTTTTCAGAGTCTTTAACTTATCTGTTATTTCTCTTTTAATTTCATTCGAAACGTTTTCGTCAAACAAACTTAATGCAACACATTCGTCTGATAGGTACCACAAATGGTTCGAAAACTTCTTGATTACAGCTTCAGATATTTGTTTGTCACAAGATTTGTAATTATAAATTTCTCGTATAAGACACAAATCTTGGTATGGCGCTGATGATGCCACAGGACAGTTAAACCAAGCCTTCACATAAAAACGGATAATAAAAGCACATATATCTCTTAATTTGTTTTCTTCAGATTCTGTTAAATTAAATTCTGTTCGAAATAGATATATTTTCAACGAGTACAATGCTTTAGACATCCATCGGGCGTGGTGCATCGGTCCTGGATAGCGAAATATTGTTTTAGAACTTGTGCCTAAACAAATTAAAGTCAACTCTAATAGCTCTACGTAATCGTCTCTTACTATTTTGTTTTCCAATTGATGTTTACAAAAGTTTGAAATTTCTTCTTTTACATCAATTAAAATCGTAAAAAGTTTTTCGTCTTGAAGTGCTGGTTTAAAATTCATTTTATTTATATTTGGCCAATCTGATTGAAATCTTTTGAATAAAGGAACATCAGAACCGGAAGTAACGGATCCGAATTTGGATTCAAATACACTTCTCAGTACGATTTCATATATGTGGTGGCGGCATGGTAAATAAAGTAAATCTCTTTCCAGTTTTTGTTCCAAAAGTGTTGCTGCTCCGTTGATTTTTCCTGTATTTGAAAAGGTTGTATCACAGCAAAGTGCGAATATATTTTGGTCAACATTCCATTCGATTAAAAGTTCATATATCGCATCACACATATCAATTCCTTTTCCAGTACATAATTTAGGAACACCTAATAGCTGTTCACCATTATTGTGACTAATTATAACAGGTAGTCTGTCTACCTTAACGTTTCCAGTTATTTCCGGTAAAAGTTTTCCATCCCAATGCAAAGTACCATAATCTATCTGAAATTTTTTTTATATAAAATACAAATAACATAAATAAATAAAAATTTGTAGGTACCTTAAATGCATTTTTAATTTCTGTTGCTTTTTCTCTTCTATTTATTTCTCTTTGACGTTGTAACGTTGAACGATTAATTATTAAATCACTAATATCATGACCTAATGCTTCTGCAACCGCAATAATAACATGCATAGCTAAACGGTCACTTATTTTGCATTTATCCAATGCGGACATAATAGCCTTATGACACTGGCTTCATCGTAGGCTGAAAAATACTGCCTTGGCTTGGCTGAAAACTGAAAGAAAAAATCCAAAGGAGATTTTCCCATATGTAAGAGTGAGAGGAATATACTCAAACTTTTCTTGGCTGAATTTTAAGTGTTATAAAAAGTCTAGAAAACTGTTATAAAAAGCATAGGAAAAGAATGAAATTCATGTTCTTTTTTCTATGCTTTTTATAACAGTTTGCTACATCTCTAGACTTTTTATAACAGTGAGTGAGAATCAAAATAAATTGAAGTAATAAATTGAAATAATTATAATTGAAGTGAGAATAAATAAATATTTTATTGAAGGGTAAATTTTTAGAATTGAGGCTCCGGAGTAAAATCGCTCCAAACAATTTTTGATGTGTTTAGTGTGATTTTTGGTTGCCCCAAAGTAATTTCAACTTGTGGGAGACATATTTTTGTTATTACAACGGGCGTTGCGAATTGGGGGAGTCTAAAAGGAAAATATGTTTTTTTATTTTTTTATATATAGTTGTTGAAGTATTTTTGAAAATATTTGGAGCTATTGATTGTTTTACTATGGAGGACTCAGGTCAAACAAGATTTTTTAATGAGGAAGTAGCAAATTGAAAGGAAGAGAACAAAGAATTTTAATTTACCTGATATTGACCATATTAAATATTAAACACAATAAATTTAAATTAATTTAATTTTAATCATAATAAATTGGAATATTTCAAATATTTCCAACGGATTTCTTCTCCCCTTAACAACTATCTGTTATAATAATCAGATATTCGTTCTTACTCTCACATGCTATCTCTGTCCCACAGTATAACAGATTTCGTCATTTTCAGCCTAGCCAAGGCAGCATTTTCAGCCTACGATAAAGCCAGTGTCATAAGGCTATAACTCTGGAATTAATGAAATGTTTTTTTCCTCTTATTTGAGATTGGCTTGTTCCAGCTACATTTTCACTTGTAGATGGAGATGAAGTTTCAGTATCAGTTACACTTTCTGATGACAGCGTAATACCTTTTGTACTATCAGTAGGTAGTTCCGTAGATTGCGCTACTTTTTTTCTTCTTGATTCTTCTGAGTCTAAAAGTTCCGCTTTTCTTTTTGCTTGTTGTAGGGCTTTCATGTCAACACCTGTTAAGCATCCTTGGCGACCTTTTTCACGTTGTGCGATTAAAAATTTTTTATCTTCTTCACATTTCATTATTGTAAGTGCATCGACATGTGCAATGTCAAAAAGATCATCCAATTGCTCGACAAACTGCTTTTCTCTGTTACACTGAGTTTCAGATCTTCTATTTTTATTTCTACAAATTTTAAGCCACTCTTTATGCAAATTTTCTAATTTTTCAACACTGCGTTGTTTGTATCTAGTTGGAATTCTAGCTTTAGCCCAAAATATTGTAGCTTCTTCAATAACTAAACGCGCACTTTCACGAATAGTTAATTTTACAATATTATGGTTATAAAAAAACACTGACAGAACTTGTTTGTTTGAAGGCAGCTTTGCACCAAGAATTTGGGAATATGCACTTCCAACTAAATATATGTGTGAACGTAAATTTTTATGTGCTATTGTACTCATTTTTGCATATGAATCTTTAAATTATGTATTATTAAAAAATATAATCAATTTTTATGAACAGGACAAGTTTCTAACGAAAACACTATAAACAAAACAAAAAATTTAAACTACTGGCAATCTAAATTATTCCACTGATCAAACTTTAACTTCTGGCACTTTTAGCGATTCTAGAGATGCGCCGAATGCTCGGCCGAATATTCGTATTCGGTATATTCGGCGTATTTTTTTAATGTTCGTATTCGGCCGAATATTCGGTTAGTTTGCCAAATAATTTCCGAATATTTAAATTGTATTATTTTAAGAGTTACATATGTTAAAGAATCTTTATTATGGAACTCTAGGTAGGTAGTATTTGTAAATGAAACCAACACTTCTTTGTTTTGTATTTATTCACAAAATCAAAAATTACACAAAATAAAAAAATGGGGAATCCCCACACGAGTCGACATAAACGAGACCGATTTGAAACTAGTTTTGCAACTGCTTGCGTGCGACTGTTCTTGTCGGGTCGGAAGCAATATCAAATTGGTGAGAGACAAGCGTACCTGCGTTGCATTCAACGGTTCCATGACACGCGGCGAGCACCCAAAAATATAAGTAACGAGTGGATGATTGTGTGTGTGCTATGTCGAATGCGGCAATGCAGAAAAAGTGCAAAGTAGACCGACATTTGCGTTGCATGCATTCGAATACACACTTCTATATTGGCTGTCACCGAATGCAACGCTTGTACGCTTGGAAATGCCACCAGTTTCAGTTGCGTGGTTGCATTTGTACGTGTCAAAGTTTATTCAACAAAATCTTCGTAAGCACAGATTTGATATGATTTGATTGATCAAAAATCAGTTGCGGTGGTGTGTGGGCAAAGGTTTTATTTAGGTTGTAAACTGGTTGTGAGCGTGATGGTGAAACCAGTTTGAAACTGGGATTGCAAATCAGTCGCCTCATGTGCATAGGGCCTAAATGTTTATGGAATTATCATTTCCCAACATTCTTGCTTTAGTTCCTTATTTTTTGGCGATAACTTATCTATCACCAGAAAAATTGCAATAAAAAAAGGACGGCGCATTGAATGAGCGAGCCGAGCTAGCGCAAAGTGGTGGAGGGGCGGGCGAACACTGCTACTTAAGTGGCCTATAGACGACAAACTTGGTTGCCAACAAAATTGGCAACATTTGGTGTCAGAGTTGAAAGTGTGTAGGTTGGTTGACAACTTAAAATCGAAGTTGGTCGACGGTTGGAATGAAATCAAAAATTTTTGATTTTTAGTAGAAGTTGGCAACCATGTGTATGTCTGTAGCGGTGTTGAGAACTTAGCCGGCGAACAACATTAGAAAAAAGTAATTTGATCCGTGCACTTCATTGACGTTTGCGCGGATGTTGACAATCAAGTTGGAGTGTCTGTATATTTCATGATGCCAACTTTGTTGTCAACCAACTTTGTCGCCTGTAGGCCGCTTTACAGAACGCTTCGCTTACCTTTATGAACCTGTTTACTGCGTAAAACTGAACCGAATAATTCGGCCGAATGTTCGGTTCGGTACATTTTTGACCGAACATTCGGCCGAATGTTCGTATTCGGTCGAACCCATATTCGGCGCATCTCTAGATTCTATCCTTATGGAAGTCGAAACTAGACTAAATTGTTAGTGGTTTTTATTGAAAATTAAATTATTATGAAATATTCTTATAGAAATTAAAATGTTTGGTTTTCTATAGCATAAATGGCCATAACTTCTCTATTTGTCAACCGTTATTTTATAAATTTGGCTTATTAGAAAGGTAATTAAAATATCTATAATATTTTGTCGGTCAGGGTTGGAATAAAATATTTCAGGGGTGGCTAAAAAAGAAAAAATGCCAAAAAATCAAATTTTTCGAAACTTTGACGATTTTGAGGGACCTCTAAATCACTCCCGATTGGCGTAAAATTTCACACTGGCCCGTTTTTCATCCATTCGCATATTTTTGGGGGGATCTTTTTGGAAAAAGTCAAAAAAGTCGAAATAAGGGCCACCCTAATATATATATATATATATATATATATATATATATATATATATATATATATATATATATATATATATATATATATATATATATCTATAAAAATCTCGTGTCACAGTGTTTGTTACCGTACTCCTCCGAAACGGGTTGATCAATTTGCATGAAATTTTTTGTGTATATGGGTAATTCTTTTACAAACCGAACACTTTCTGACCGACCCCTCTTCGATTTGTCTGAAACTTTTTATACGGGTTCTATATCGAAAAATAAGATATACGTGTCCGAGGATTTTCCCATTTTTTGTTTTTACTTTTTTTTACGGGGGGTGGAAAATTCGAGATTTTCGTGATTTTTGGATTGAAGACCTATTTTCAAAAATTCATAACTCCGGTTCTATTTGAGCTAGAAAAAACATTTGTGATCTTGCAAGGCAGTTTATATCGTCGGCATGTCCTGCCAACTGTTTGGATTTGTTAAGCAGGGTTGCGTTCGCATCAATGTTAACCTTGCGAATTACTCCTTCTAGGCAGTGATTAAATAGCATGGGTGCCAGCCCATCGCCCTGCTTTAAGCCTTGCTTGACTGGGAAGGATTCCGTCAATTCTCCTTGTATTCTGACTGCACATCTTGTATTAACAAACATGTCGCGCTTGTTTATTTGGGTTTTCTCCAATAGAAACCATCTTTTCTCCATTTTTTAAAAAAGCATTTTCAATGTAAAATTTAACGTAGAATACAATGGTTATATTTAAAAAGTGCTACGAGGTGGGGAACATCGTTAAATATCGATTTTAACATTTAAATTGCTAATAACAATGGAAAAATTGTCATAAATTTTCTTGAAATATTTTTTTCCTTAAAATTCCCTCTTTTACCTTTAATTTAAAAAAAAAATGTTTTTTCTAGCTCAAATAGAACCGGAGTTATGAATTTTTGAAAATAGGTCTTCAATCCAAAAATCACGAAAATCTCGAATTTTCCACCCCCCGTAAAAAAAAATAAAAATAAAAAATGGGAAAATCCTCGGACACGTATATCTTATTTTTCGATATAGAACCCGTAAAAAAAGTTTCAGACAAATCGAAGAGGGGTCGGTCAGAAAGTGTTCGGTTTGTAAAAGAATTACCCATATTTGGTAGGTCTGAGAATAGGTCGTACGCTATTTTTTATACCTTTAACCAAAAAAACAGCTGCAAAATCCAAAAAAAAATGGTAATTTTAGGAATTTTCACTTCATTGTAGTTTCAATAGCTTCATGGCCTACCTATTGTTTGACAAATGTAAGATTGAATCATTACATTTAATGAAAATTTCAAATTTACGCAGCTGTCAAACAATAGGTAGGCCATGACGCTATTGAAACTAAAATGATCCATGGCGGCCGTCTCAAGAGGGCGGTGTACCACTTTCTTCACAACCACCTCGACATGGGTATCAAATGAAAGGGTATGTTAAGTTCAATACAATAAGCAATGTAGTATACAAAATATATCCTTAGATCCATGGCGGCCGTCTCAAGAGAGCAGGGTACCACTTTCTTCACAACCACCTCGACATTGGTATCAAATGAAAGGGTATAATAAGTAGAATACAATAAGCAATGTAGTATACAAAATATATCTTTAGATCCATGGCGGCCGTCTCAAGAGGCCGGATTACCACTTTCTTCACAACCACCTCAACATGGGTATCAAATGAAAGGGTATGTTAAGTACAATACAATAAGCAATGTAGTATACAAAATATATCTTTAGATCCATGGCGGCCGTCTCAAGAGGGCGGGGTACCACTTTCTTCACAACCACCTCGACATGGGTATCAAATGAAAGGGTATGATAAGTAGAATACAATAAGCAATGTAGTATACAAAATATATCTTTAGATCCATGGCGGCCGTCTCAAGAGGCCGGATTACCACTTTCTTCACAACCACCTCAACATGGGTATCAAATGAAAGGGTATGTTAAGTAGAATACAATAAGCAATGTAGTATACAAAATATATCTTTAGATCCATGGCGGCCGTCTCAAGAGGGCGGGGTACCACTTTCTTCACAACCACCTCGACATGGGTATCAAATGAAAGGGTATGATAAGTAGAATACAATAAGCAATGTAGTATACAAAATATATCTTTAGATCCATGGCGGCCGTCTCAAGGGGCCGGATTACCACTTTCTTCACAACCACCTCAACATGGGTATCAAATGAAAGGGTATGTTAAGTAGAATACAATAAGCAATGTAGTATACAAAATATATCCTTAGATCCATGGCGGCCGTCTCAAGAGGGCGGGGTACCACTTTCTTCACAACCACCTCGACATGGGTATCAAATGAAAGGGTATGATAAGTAGAATACAATAAGCAAAATATATCTTTAGATCCATGGCGGCCGTCTCAAGTGGCCGAATTACCACTTTCTTCACAACCACCTCAACATGGGTATCAAATGAAAGGGTATGATAAGTAGAATACAATAAGCAAAATATATCTTTAGATCCATGGCGGCCGTCTCAAGTGGCCGAATTACCACTTTCTTCACAACCACCTCGACATGGGTATCAAATGAAAGGGTATGATAAGTACAATACAATAAGCAATGTAGTATACAAAATATATCTTCAGATCCATGGCGGCCGTCTCAAGAGGCCGGATTACCACTTTCTTCACAACCACCTCAACATGGGTATCAAATGAAAGGGTATGATAAGTAGAATACAATAAGCAATGTAGTATACAAAATATATCTTTAGATCCATGGCGGCCGTCTAAAGAGGCCGGATTACCACTTTCTTCACAACCCCCTCAACATGGGAATCAAATTAAAGAGTATGATAAGTAGAATACAATAAGCAATGTAGTAGACTCAATATACCGATTCATGGCGGCCGACGCAAGACCCATGTTCTTTGAGGCATTTCATCTGTGTAAAATTCATATCTCGAAAAATATTAAGTCAATGGATGGTTTTTATTGTTTACTATTGACTTATGGGTGCAGCGTAGGCGCACCGGGTCCCAGCTAGTATATATATATATATATATATATATATATCTATATCTATAAAAATCTCGTGTCACAGTGTTTGTTACCGTACTCCTCCGAAACGGGTTGACCAATTTGCATGAAATTTTTTGTGTATATTTGGTAGGTCCGAGAATAGGTCGTACGCTATTTTTTATACCTTTAACCAAAAAAACAGCTGCAAAATCCAAAAAAAAATGGTAATTTTAGGAATTTTCACTTCATTGTAGTTTCAATAGCTTCATGGCCTACCTATTGTTTGACAAATGTAAAATTGAATCATTACATTTAATGAAAATTTCAAATTTACGCAGCTGTCAAACAATAGGTAGGCCATGACGCTATTGAAACTAAAATGATCCATGGCGGCCGTCTCAAGAGGGCGGTGTACCACTTTCTTCACAACCACCTCGACATGGGTATCAAATGAAAGGGTATGATAAGTAGAATACAATAAGCAATGTAGTATACAAAATATATCTTTAGATCCATGGCGGCCGTCTCAAGAGGCCGGATTACCACTTTCTTCACAACCACCTCAACATGGGTATCAAATGAAAGGGTATGTTAAGTTCAATACAATAAGCAATGTAGTATACAAAATATATCCTTAGATCCATGGCGGCCGTCTCAAGAGAGCGGGGTACCACTTTCTTCACAACCACCTCGACATTGGTATCAAATGAAAGGGTATAATAAGTAGAATACAATAAGCAATGTAGTATACAAAATATATCTTTAGATCCATGGCGGCCGTCTCAAGAGGCCGGATTACCACTTTCTTCACAACCACCTCAACATGGGTATCAAATGAAAGGGTATGTTAAGTACAATACAATAAGCAATGTAGTATACAAAATATATCTTTAGATCCATGGCGGCCGTCTCAAGAGGCCGGATTACCACTTTCTTCACAACCACCTCAACATGGGTATCAAATGAAAGGGTATGTTAAGTAGAATACAATAAGCAATGTAGTATACAAAATATATCTTTAGATCCATGGCGGCCGTCTCAAGAGGGCGGGGTACCACTTTCTTCACAACCACCTCGACATGGGTATCAAATGAAAGGGTATGATAAGTAGAATACAATAAGCAATGTAGTATACAAAATATATCTTTAGATCCATGGCGGCCGTCTCAAGGGGCCGGATTACCACTTTCTTCACAACCACCTCAACATGGGTATCAAATGAAAGGGTATGTTAAGTAGAATACAATAAGCAATGTAGTATACAAAATATATCTTTAGATCCATGGCGGCCGTCTCAAGAGGGCGGGGTACCACTTTCTTCACAACCACCTCGACATGGGTATCAAATGAAAGGGTATGATAAGTAGAATACAATAAGCAATGTAGTATACAAAATATATCTTTAGATCCATGGCGGCCGTCTCAAGAGGCCGGATTACCACTTTCTTCACAACCACCTCAACATGGGTATCAAATGAAAGGGTATGTTAAGTAGAATACAATAAGCAATGTAGTATACAAAATATATCTTTAGATCCATGGCGGCCGTCTCAAGAGGGCGGGGTACCACTTTCTTCACAACCACCTCGACATTGGTATCAAATGAAAGGGTATGATAAGTAGAATACAATAAGCAATGTAGTATACAAAATATATCTTTAGATCCATGGCGGCCGTCTCAAGGGGCCGGATTACCACTTTCTTCACAACCACCTCAACATGGGTATCAAATGAAAGGGTATGTTAAGTAGAATACAATAAGCAATGTAGTATACAAAATATATCTTTAGATCCATGGCGGCCGTCTCAAGAGGGCGGGGTACCACTTTCTTCACAACCACCTCGACATGGGTATCAAATGAAAGGGTATGATAAGTAGAATACAATAAGCAAAATATATCTTTAGATCCATGGCGGCCGTCTCAAGTGGCCGAATTACCACTTTCTTCACAACCACCTCAACATGGGTATCAAATGAAAGGGTATGATAAGTAGAATACAATAAGCAAAATATATCTTTAGATCCATGGCGGCCGTCTCAAGTGGCCGAATTACCACTTTCTTCACAACCACCTCGACATGGGTATCAAATGAAAGGGTATGATAAGTAGAATACAATAAGCAATGTAGTATACAAAATATATCTTCAGATCCATGGCGGCCGTCTCAGGAGGCCGGATTACCACTTTCTTCACAACCACCTCAACATGGGTATCAAATGAAAGGGTATGATAAGTAGAATACAATAAGCAATGTAGTATACAAAATATATCTTTAGATCCATGGCGGCCGTCTAAAGAGGCCGGATTACCACTTTCTTCACAACCCCCTCAACATGGGAATCAAATTAAAGAGTATGATAAGTAGAATACAATAAGCAATGTAGTAGACTCAATATACCGATTCATGGCGGCCGACGCAAGACCCATGTTCTTTGAGGCATTTCATCTGTGTAAAATTCATATCTCGAAAAATATTAAGTCAATGGATGGTTTTTATTGTTTACTATTGACTTATGGGTGCAGCGTAGGCGCACCGGGTCCCAGCTAGTATATATATATATATATATATATATATATATATATATATATATATATATATATATATATATATATATATATCGTATATCTATATCTATAAAAATCTCGTGTCACAGTGTTTGTTACCGTACTCCTCCGAAACGGGTTGACCAATTTGCATGAAATTTTTTGTGTATATTTGGTAGGTCCGAGAATAGGTCGTACGCTATTTTTTATACCTTTAACCAAAAAAACAGCTGCAAAATCCAAAAAAAAATGGTAATTTTAGGAATTTTCACTTCATTGTAGTTTCAATAGCTTCATGGCCTACCTATTGTTTGACAAATGTAAAATTGAATCATTACATTTAATGAAAATTTCAAATTTACGCAGCTGTCAAACAATAGGTAGGCCATGACGCTATTGAAACTAAAATGATCCATGGCGGCCGTCTCAAGAGGGCGGTGTACCACTTTCTTCACAACCACTTCGACATGGGTATCAAATGAAAGGGTATGATAAGTAGAATACAATAAGCAATGTAGTATACAAAATATATCTTTAGATCCATGGCGGCCGTCTCAAGAGGCCGGATTACCACTTTCTTCACAACCACCTCAACATGGGTATCAAATGAAAGGGTATGTTAAGTTCAATACAATAAGCAATGTAGTATACAAAATATATCCTTAGATCCATGGCGGCCGTCTCAAGAGAGCGGGGTACCACTTTCTTCACAACCACCTCGACATTGGTATCAAATGAAAGGGTATAATAAGTAGAATACAATAAGCAATGTAGTATACAAAATATATCTTTAGATCCATGGCGGCCGTCTCAAGAGGCCGGATTACCACTTTCTTCACAACCACCTCAACATGGGTATCAAATGAAAGGGTATGTTAAGTACAATACAATAAGCAATGTAGTATACAAAATATATCTTTAGATCCATGGCGGCCGTCTCAAGAGGCCGGATTACCACTTTCTTCACAACCACCTCAACATGGGTATCAAATGAAAGGGTATGTTAAGTAGAATACAATAAGCAATGTAGTATACAAAATATATCTTTAGATCCATGGCGGCCGTCTCAAGAGGGCGGGGTACCACTTTCTTCACAACCACCTCGACATGGGTATCAAATGAAAGGGTATGATAAGTAGAATACAATAAGCAATGTAGTATACAAAATATATCTTTAGATCCATGGCGGCCGTCTCAAGGGGCCGGATTACCACTTTCTTCACAACCACCTCAACATGGGTATCAAATGAAAGGGTATGTTAAGTAGAATACAATAAGCAATGTAGTATACAAAATATATCTTTAGATCCATGGCGGCCGTCTCAAGAGGGCGGGGTACCACTTTCTTCACAACCACCTCGACATGGGTATCAAATGAAAGGGTATGATAAGTAGAATACAATAAGCAATGTAGTATACAAAATATATCTTTAGATCCATGGCGGCCGTCTCAAGAGGCCGGATTACCACTTTCTTCACAACCACCTCAACATGGGTATCAAATGAAAGGGTATGTTAAGTAGAATACAATAAGCAATGTAGTATACAAAATATATCTTTAGATCCATGGCGGCCGTCTCAAGAGGGCGGGGTACCACTTTCTTCACAACCACCTCGACATTGGTATCAAATGAAAGGGTATGATAAGTAGAATACAATAAGCAATGTAGTATACAAAATATATCTTTAGATCCATGGCGGCCGTCTCAAGGGGCCGGATTACCACTTTCTTCACAACCACCTCAACATGGGTATCAAATGAAAGGGTATGTTAAGTAGAATACAATAAGCAATGTAGTATACAAAATATATCTTTAGATCCATGGCGGCCGTCTCAAGAGGGCGGGGTACCACTTTCTTCACAACCACCTCGACATGGGTATCAAATGAAAGGGTATGATAAGTAGAATACAATAAGCAAAATATATCTTTAGATCCATGGCGGCCGTCTCAAGTGGCCGAATTACCACTTTCTTCACAACCACCTCAACATGGGTATCAAATGAAAGGGTATGATAAGTAGAATACAATAAGCAAAATATATCTTTAGATCCATGGCGGCCGTCTCAAGTGGCCGAATTACCACTTTCTTCACAACCACCTCGACATGGGTATCAAATGAAAGGGTATGATAAGTAGAATACAATAAGCAATGTAGTATACAAAATATATCTTCAGATCCATGGCGGCCGTCTCAGGAGGCCGGATTACCACTTTCTTCACAACCACCTCAACATGGGTATCAAATGAAAGGGTATGATAAGTAGAATACAATAAGCAATGTAGTATACAAAATATATCTTTAGATCCATGGCGGCCGTCTAAAGAGGCCGGATTACCACTTTCTTCACAACCCCCTCAACATGGGAATCAAATTAAAGAGTATGATAAGTAGAATACAATAAGCAATGTAGTAGACTCAATATACCGATTCATGGCGGCCGACGCAAGACCCATGTTCTTTGAGGCATTTCATCTGTGTAAAATTCATATCTCGAAAAATATTAAGTCAATGGATGGTTTTTATTGTTTACTATTGACTTATGGGTGCAGCGTAGGCGCACCGGGTCCCAGCTAGTATATATATATTGCCCCATGTACGACGGATCATCACTTAAGTACGGCTTGACCGATTTAGCTGATTTTTTTGTTGAGTTCGTTATTGTCAGGACAAGGTTCATATGAAAGAAAATATTTGTAAAATACACGGGAAAAGTCAGAAATTTGGATGGTTCTTTTATAGGAAATAAAAATTTTCTTCTATTTATGTACATGTAAAATTTTAATTGGCGGTGCGACAAAATATTTCCGCCCCTGTTCCAGATTTTTCTTTCATTAAAATTTTACGATTTCATTTCGCAAAACACAATTTTGGTGTTCTGAGATTCACTGAGAATCCTACCAGGGGGACGTTAGAACGAAAACCAAAATTGAAGTTGATATTTTGTGGCAAAAAGTGGCGGACTAAATGAATAGTAGTGAGCCTCCAAATAAAGATGTTGCAGGAATAAATAACTTACATCTGATTATCTGTTCCGAACCTAATTTATCCCTTAATATTTCCTTGTACCTTCTTAAGAATTCCTTCCTTCTCGATTATTTATTAAATATAATATTAATGGATCCTTTTCATTGATTTATTAACACAAATGTTTTATTCTTTATTGAGGTAAACAAATTTGTAAAACTTTTTTAAGTATTTTGCGGTCATTTATAATTTTGCAGTGAGTGTTTTGAATTCACTTTCGAAACTAGCAAAAACGTACGAAATGTGGTACACCAATTTCAAATAATTGCGTTTTTGAATTCACTTGTAATTTGAAATCTCGCGTTTTCTAGAACATGGCCGTTCATTTCAATTTTGATGTATAAAAAAAGGGTTATATTATCAGGTTGATTTTAATGTACAGGGTGGTCCTTATTTTTCAGCCTAGTAATTTTTGACTGCGCATCCCTTAGTTCTGTTCCTTTATATAAAAAAGGAAAATGGTCCAAATTTGAAATCGATCGGTTAAGATTAACACGTGCCTCATTGAGGTTAACCCAAGAGGATGCGCCTCCCAGTACAAAAGCAGCGCGTTGAATGGAGCGAAGCATCTTAAACGGAGGTATAAGGGAGTTTAGAACTGTATAAGAATTCTTTCAGTAGCTGAACTTTGTTTAGGCAGGTCTATGTTTCATGATAATCTCTGGAAGTAGGATTAACAAATTTCAACGAAACTTGTGTTGTTTGCTTCTTATGTACTAGTTATCTGCAGTGAATAATAGTGTAATTTGGCGAAATGCCGCGACGACGCATTTTTCTGTTGGTACAATAAACAATCAAATTGCGGGTAGTAAAATAGCATCAAAAGGAGACGTTTCAAAAGTATTCTATTACAATATGCGAATGGTGAAGTTGACGTTGTCAGACAGCATTTCTCTTGTCACGGACGAATGTTTTCTGTTTTGGAAAAAAACGCGAATTCCTACCCGAGATCGCAGCCATTGTTTAAGGGGGTATTCTAGTGTAGAAGCATGAATTTGAGGTGTTTTTTCAGCTGCTATAAATAAAAAACTAAAAATATTTTTACTATCCATTTTCTCACAAGTTATTTATTCATGTTTAAAGAATACATAAAAAATAAAAAAAAGTCAAAAAATTAAAAACTGTAAATTTTATAGGTTATTGAAGTAGGGTGTAAAAAAAAATGGCGCGCCAAGTTTGCCACGATTCCAACCCTTCTGATGATCTGACCAAAAAAAAAACATATTATTAATTTAGATGAATGCTGCTATCGTACTAACTAAGAACAAGTGGAATTTTTTTTTGGCTAAATTCCGGCTGTCCGAAAAAAAAAATTTTTTTTGGCCTATTTTTTTGACTTTTCGGAATTTTTTAAAAATAGTAAAAAACATTATTTTTTTATAATAATAGTTAGTACGATAAAGACATGTATTGAGAACACTCACTGAAAATTTGAAGTAAATCGGTCAAGTAGAACTTGAGAAATCATGGCAAACTTTTTGAAAAATATAGTTTCGAGATAAACACGTTTAAATAAAATAAACACGTTCGGTTTTGAACCATAAAATGACATTTTATACTTACGTTCATTTAATCCGCGATTCCTGCTCCATACATTGGGCCTTCTTCTACTTCAAAAAAAGCATTTTCCAAACAACAACAAACCCTTTTAAGGACATATTTTTGAAAGGTTGAGATTTGAAAATATCAAAAAAGCGATTTTTTCAAATTTCTACACTAGAATACCCCTACTAAAATGACTATATCTCTGAAAGTTATTAAAATTTTAACAAGCCCTTTTAAGAACATATTCTTGAAAGGTTAAGCTTTAAAAATATAAAAAAGCGATTTTTTCAAATTTCTACACTAGAATACCCCCTTAAAACAACTGAAAAAAATGTACGAAAAGCTAAGGTATCAAGATCAGAAGTTGTTATTTATGCAGGAAACGAGATCAAGAATTTAAAGAAAATTTAGGTGTTTTGTTCGATATTGCACACACAAATGCAATGACGATTGGTGAAGACTGATATGATGAAGATTGATGAAAATAAACATTTTTTTCAATTACAAAGGCAAAAAGGTCGCCCTGGAACTATGATTGGCAAAGATATCAACTTATCGATAATTGAAGAAAGAAAAGCTGCCCGTGAGAAGAAAGAAGCTGAAAGAAGAGAAAAACAATGCTTTAAAACGCATTCAAAAGAAGGTATGTATGATGGAGGATCTTCAAAACCATCTTTTTTCCATTTGAAAATAATGTTAAATTCTAAGCCTCTGTCGGTACAGGAAAGCCTACAGATAAAAATCCGAGACCTGTGATAATCTCTCCACACACAAAATATGGAGCTCAGTACTTTTAGTTTTGTAAACCAGTAATACCAAATTATGGTTTATAATAACTTTTTCAAGTTTCGCTCAATCTTGTACTTTCTCGCTCAAAAAAGACGCATGATTGGCCATAATGTAAAAGATTACGGCCACCGGCCTTATTACAAACCATATTTAACTCTTTGCTGAAATGAAGATTTATTCTCTGTAGCACAAGTGGCTGGTACTTCTAGTTCGGAGGAGGTAGATTTTTTCCTTAAATACTTTCAAGTACTTAGAAAAAAATGCTATATTTACTTACATAAACTCTTTTTCAGACAGTACAAGATTATCGCCGAAAGTATCCTGGGCCCAGTCGACAAAGTCGGAATAAACCTTATTAGTGGAGTCAGATGAGCAAAACATAAGGAATTGTCTCCAGAGTAAAAAATTTTTTTGGAACATGTTAGTTACATCGAATACTATACGAAATGGACATTTTCTACCTCTAGCAACCGCCGCTACGTAAGTTATCGGCCATTATGTCAAAAATTTACCATTTTGGTCGTTCTTTCTAAATATAAATGCGTATATCTCGGCATGTGTAGGTCCGAAAAAATTGAAAAAAATAGAGGTTGTTCGTTATGATATTGGCTACCAGCGGTTACAATATGAAATCCTTATCTGCACATATAACCTCAAAAAAAATCAAAAAATAAAGAAACTACAGAATTTTGGTTTTTTGGTGATAACTTCGAATATTTTTAGTGAAATTTGATGAAATTTTCAAAAGTTATACTTTATAATGGGAACAATAATTGGTTAAAATTTCAAGTCAAAATATCTAATACAAGGCTCAAAAATTGACTTCAAATTTGAAAATTGATTGCCCTATCAGTTTTGTGCATCGCTTCGTATGAGGTTCTTACTTTTTTTAAAATGTAGCTTCTTTTATGCACTTTTGATGGCGAAAAAGAAAAAAATTTAAACTTGAAGAAAAGTGAAAAAAATCGAATCGAAAATCGACAATTTTTGCATTTTTTCGTCAAAAATATTCGAAGTTATCACCAAAAAACCAAAATTCTGTAGTTTCTTTATTTTTTGATTTTTTTTGAGGTTATATGTGCAGATAAGGATTTCATATTGTAACCGCTGGTAGCCAATATCATAACGAACAACCTCTATTTTTTTCAATTTTTTCGGACCTACACATGCCGAGATATACGCATTTATATTTAGAAAGAACGACCAAAATGGTAAATTTTTGACATAATGGCCGATAACTTACGTAGCGGCGGTTGCTAGAGGTAGAAAATGTCAATTTTATATAGTATTCGATGTAACTAACATGTTCCAAAAAAAAATTTTTACTCTGGAGACAATTCCCTTTTCACTAAAATTTGATGCTCATCTGACTCCACTATATAATTAAAATGTATATGAGCCGTTTATTTTGAAAGTGGCATAAGTCACTTTTTTTTTTTAAATTTGTTTGTATCAAAATGAAAAGATACCGTTCAATTGTATTTAGTTTTGCCATTAACTCGATTTTTTTGAAAAAGTGACTTATGCCACTTTCAAAATAAACGGCTCATATATAAAAACTGCACTTTTAACAGAAAAACTCTCGTTGGCCTATAACTTTGAGGCTATGTAATATAATTAATGACGTACTTTATGAAGGTATCTTAATGAAATATAATTATATTTGTTGTAATAATCATTATTTACAATTAATTTGTTTACTTGTACCTACAACTTTATAAAAATATTTGGAAAGAAAAACCTCAATATATTATGTTTTCAAACTTCGGGCCCCATGCGGCACGTGTTAATATTATCGAACTGATTTCAAAGAGCAGCAAAAGTCGAGCGGACAGAACGAAGAAGAATAAAAAAGAACCAAGAGCGCTGCGATTTGAGGCAGTTGACACCGAAGCTTAAAAAGACGTAGGACGTGCGCGCTATGTTCTATTTTTTGATCTCTTTATTTTCTTTTCCAAATAAAGTTTGTATTTTGAATTACCTACTTTAATTGACGGTGTTTTGCTTACTAAAATATATCCCTATAAAGTGGGGGCTCAGCCGGGATATTCGTCGGATTTCGGAATTGGCCATAACGGGATTTTGTTTAACAAAACGTTCAGCGGCAGATAGAGCGAGACGAATAGAGATAGTTGCGTTAAAAAAATATATATAATAAAAAATTGAAAAAGTAAAGCATGGCAGAGGCTACGTAAACTCTCGAAACGATGAAAGTGGAAGAGTTGCGAGAAAAACTAAGAGAATTACAACTCCCTGTGTCGGGGAATAAGCCTGTTTTGGTGAATAGACTGCGCGACGCGCTCTTAGCTGACAATACACATGAGAGTGCTGGGGATGACGAGGAAAACCTGGAGCTGGAAACTAATGATAATGACGGCGAGAGCGACGGCAAAGAGGATGAAGATACAGAATATGTGTGTGCAAATGAGACAACCTACTCTAACCTTTAAAGACGCGGTTGAAACTTTTTCGGGCGACGGTGGGCAACTTTAAGTACAGAGTTTGCTAAGACTGTAAACAGCAAACAGGTACATCATCAATTAAGGACGTACAAAAAAAACCGGAATAATCTTATCAAACTTACATTTACAAATTCAATACAATACATTATAGACGGTGTGCAGGATAGTGAAACAAATAAAACCATTCTATATGGTGCAAACAACATCAAGGAACTGAGAAAAAGATTTCTCTTATATGAAATACAGAGAAGTAATGTTAATAACACCAGCGAGCAATAATAACAAGAGTGATTAGGTGGAGCTCAAGGACAAGTAAAAGAGTTAAACATATGAAAGAAGAGATTGGAACTACCATTATTCAAAAAGTCCAAAAAAATATTAACAAATGCGCGATAGATATACATTTCATACAAAAAACACAAGAGTATGAATGAAACAGAACATGTTGCTTGCTTCCCCTATTGGAATGTTTACATTCAAATGGAAGTCGAATTGGAACAGAGCACATGTAGCCGACTCTAATATGTTTATATGTATGCGTGGGCAAATTCTTGTTGGTACACATTGCGACTCTGAAACTTGGCTTTGTATTGTACATTAAAAACGCGGGAGTTTTGCAATTCTTCCAGTGTTGAGCTAAATATTGGCTAAATTGGAAAATTGGCACTTCCCCTTCATTTTTTATCTTTCTTTCACACACGTTGCGTGTAGTGTGAAAGCAATTCTGCCTCCTTTTATCATAGATATTACATCTTTGATATTTTGACTTTTTCACTCCTACTGAAATTTTTATCAGCTGATCTCAAGGGCATTGAAACATTTTTGAAAATTTGTTCTAGCTCATCACTCTTATTATTATTGCTCGCTGATAACACGGCGAAGTTTTCAAGGAATGTGTCGGTGGTACCACAAAAAGCTAGGCGGCTGGTCGAGGCAGAAAGAGGCGAAGGAAGAAGATGCTATAATTGCGGCAACAGAGGGCATCTGAGTGGCGAATGCCCCAAACAAAACCAAAGGGCCACGATGTTTTAAGTGCGACGAATTTGGCCATCTTGCCAGTAATTGCAGCAAGAAAACTGCAACTGTCACGTTATTGAGTGAATGAAAATGCATTCCAAAACATTGACAAGAAAGCGTACAAGGAGGTAAATGTATTAGGTATGGTCGTCAAGGCGTAATTGGATTCTGGCAGTGATTTACATCTTGTGAAGGCAACTCTGTACGTTAAATTAGGTGCTCCAAAGTTGGATAAAATAACTATTTCCTTCGATGGAGCAGGATCAATTGGAAACGAAACATTAGGTCGATTCACTACAGAAGGTAATTATTGATGATTTGGAATTTATTTAAGTTTTGATGTACAGTCACTGACTAAATTGAGAGGACACTTGTAAAAAATTTGATTCAACAAAAGTTTTTTGATCTGAATGTTTATGCAGTGCTGTGCTGTCATGTTAATAGTTAACAATACTGTAACTGTAAAAATTTTTTAAATAATTCACTTTCCATACAAAAAAACAACAATTTATTTCATAAATAAGAAAAAATTCAATGGAGACAAAATTAAGAGGACGCTGGTATTCATCAAAATAACGGATACTAATCAATATTTCTCAGACAAATTTGGGAGGTCATTTACACTTAAGCTGACAAAGGTTATAAATCGACAAAACTAATATTTTGTATGTCCTCCTTTAGCCCTTATTACTTGTACTAGCCTCCTCCTAATGTTTTTGACCAAGTTATTTAATTGTTTGGAAGAAAACCTTTGCCATACTACGTTGAGCTCGCGGAGAAACACTTCTTTGTTATTTCTTAGTCTTTTTTCTATTTTTTGCTCCATTAAACCCCATAGATTTTCTATTGGGTTGAGGTCAGGACTTTGGGGAGGCCAATCCAGCAAGTTAATTCCACAGTCTTCAAAAAACTTCAACGTTTTCTTAGCTGTGTGCTTGGGATCGTTATCTTGTTGCAAAATGAAATTTAATCCCAATCCCATTCTTTCAACCGATTCTTCGAGATTCTCATTTAATATTTGAATGTAGTCATCTGCTTTTATTCTTCCTTGTATTGGTACCATATTTCCTAGACCTCTATATGAAAAGCATCCCCATACCATGATTGAGCCTCCTCCATGTTTCACTGTAGGGCAGAGGAATCTTTCATCGAATGCATTGTTGGGATGCCGCCACACATTTTTTCTTTTTTTGCTGCCATAAAGTTCAAATTTGCTTTCGTCACTCCATACTACTTTTTTCCAGAAGGATAACGGCGGGCGGGAGTCTCTTTTTCTTGTTGATCTTACTTAACAGCGGTTTTCTTCTTTGTGCTCGACTGCGTAAGTTGCTTTCTTTCAATCTCCGACTTATTGTTTTTGTTGATATGTTTAGCTTAAGATTTTGTTTAATTTCCTCGCGAGAAATAGTCATGTTTTTCAAAGCACTTCTGACAATTAAAGAGTCCTCTCTTCTCGATGTGCACCTTTTCCTACCACGACCGCGCAAGTTTTCAACAGTTTTAAACTGATTATACTTTTGGCTCACTTTCTCAACACCAGTTTTTGAAATATTATATTTTTTGGCAATCGAGCGCAAACTTTCACCATTTTTTCGGTGTCTAATTATTAACTCGCGGACTTGTACACTAATTTCCCTTCTCCTTGGCATTTCACTCTCTTCGGTGTTCTGAAAATATTTCTGCACAAACTAACTTATTTTTGCAAACCTTACCAGTGTATACTGAATAACTACTAGACACGAGTAATGCAACTAACAATGATATTCTTAGTAACGGAAATGGTTAATACCCGTTATTTTTATGAATACCAGCGTCCTCTTAATTTTGTCTCCATTGAATTTTTTCTTATTTATGAAATAAATTGTTTTTTTTTTGTATGGAAAGTGAATTATTTAAAAAATTTTTACAGTTACAGTATTGTAAACTATTAACATGACAGCCCTGCATAAACATTCAGATCAAAAGTTATGTTTATTTTAGGAAAAAGAAGACTTACTTTTGTTGAATCAAATTTTTTACAAGTGTCCTCTCAATTTAGTCAGTGACTGTATGTAGAACCTGACGACCTTGTGAAACATGATATGATTATTGGAAATGAGTTATCCGACTTTACCGAAATTAGATATAGAAATCGCCCAGCTACGTTGCAAAAAATAGATTCGAACGAGTGTATCCGAGAAGATGGTTTGAGCGAGAGCGAGTGTATTAATATTGAAGAAGATGATTTGAAATCAACAATTGTTCCGCTGGAGCATGTGGAAGACGATAAGTTAAGAATTGAGGTAAAAGAACTGATTGAAAATTATCATCCAAAGAAGACATCGGATACCGGAGTGAAATTGAAAATCGTTTTCGGTGCCCGTGATGAGATGAAGTGCCCGTATTCCAAAGCCCAAGAAGGCTTTCAATAGAACAGCGGAAGATAGTCAATAAAATTATAGAGAGTTGGATAAGAGAAGACATCGTGAGACCTAGTGTGTCTAGCTACGCCAGCCCGATTGTACTGGTAGAAAAAAATAATAGTGAAGCAAGATTGTACGTGGAGTATCGTCGCCTTAATAAAAAAGTAATTCGTGACCGGTACCCGTTACCGTTGATAGAAGATCAAATAGACAACCTGGAAGGGGCAAAAGTGTTCAGCTGCATTGACTTGAAAGATGGCTTTTTCCATGTGCCGATTGAAGACGGTAGTATCCAATATACTTCTGTGACTTAAGTTTGTTGATACAAAACGCTCAAGCAAATGATGCCGAGGTAAAAAAGATAGCGAATAAAGCAGATGACGGAGCTGGATATCGAGGCATCTTATGCAAGGAGAAAAGCGGCCGAAAAAAGTTGATAACTACCCAAATACTATGCAGCACACTAACTGGTCAAGTAGTGATTCTTCCTCTATTTCCAACAGGTTTGCTTCATTCTTTCATCAATCTTTCACCCCTTCTTACTTTCAGCCTAATGACAATAATTTTCGTCATATAACTCCACACCGAGAGGCTACTAGTTTATCTCTCTCAATTTCCACTGACGATATCATGAAACATATTGATGAACTCCCATACGATTTCACTTCCGGCCCTGACGGTATACCTCCTGCTCTCCTTAAATCCTGTGTGGAGGTTCTCCAGTCTCCACTTAAAACCCTTTTTAAAAAATCCTTAGACAAAGGGTATTTCCCTACTCTTTGGAAGAATTCGTTCATAATTCCTATTCACAAAAGTGGTAGCAAGAACGAAATATCGAATTACAGACCAATTGCCAAGCTGTCTGTCATACCAAAACTTTTTGAGTCAATCATTTATTCTGCAATCGTGCCCATCTGCAAAAAGCTTATTTCTACAAACCAACATAGTTTTCTTCCAGCTCGTTCCACTACCACCAATCTCCTTGAATTCACTTCCCATGCTGTTGAAGGCTTCGTTTCCGGTTGCCAAACTGATTGTGTTTACACTGATTTCAGTAAGGCATTTGACAAGCTTTCCCACTCCATTATACTTTTCAAACTAAAAAGTTAGGTTTCCCAGTAGCCCTTCTATTATGGTTCCAGTCCTACTTAGCTGACAGGACCTACCAAGTCCTTTTCCGTGGATCCAAATCCGCGACCATTGAGGCGTCATCCGGTGTCCCTCAAGGCAGTCACCTTGGCCCTATCCTCTTTATTCTTTCTATTGATGATATTGTTGCCTTGCTAAGACACTGCAGAATCCTGATTTATGCTGATGACATCAAATTGTACCGTCACGTAAAGAGTATGGAGGACTGCAAACTTTTGCAGGTCGACCTCGACACCTTTTTCTCTTGGTGCGCCAACAACAACCTGGTTCTTAATATTAGTAAATGCGAAGTCATGACTTTTTGTAGGCGACGTGATCCTATAATTTATAACTACTCATTCTCTGGTGAGGGTGTCCCCCGTGTTAATTTAGTCAAAGATCTCGGGATAAGATTTGACACCAAGCTAGACTTCTCTACTCATATCAACTATATTTCTTCCAAGAGCAGCTTAGTCTTGGGTTTTATAAAAAGGTGGTCCAAAGAATTTAACAGCACCCTGATCACTAAACACCTATACATTTCCCTTGTCAGACCTTTACTTGAATATGCGTCCCAGGTTTGGTCTCCTCACTATTCTTCGCATGTTGGAAAAATTGAGTCGGTTCAACGTAGGTTCGTTCGATTCGCATTGAATCACCTTCCTTGGGAAGACCCTTTGATTCTTCCACCATATGAATACCGACTTAAGTTACTCAACTTAAACACTCTCCACAAGCGTCGTGAGGTGGCCGATGTTGTTTTCGTTCACCAGCTTCTTAATGGACGTGTCGACTCAGGTTTTCTAAGGCGCCGTGCGTCGTTTAGAGAGAGTCGATACAATCTGAGAGGACCACCGCTCTTACACATCAACTCCTCTAACACCAATTATGGCCGATTTGAGCCTGTTAATCGCATGTTCATTAATGTAAATAAAAATATTAATGTTTTTAGCGTAAGCACTAACAAAGACCTGCTTAAAAGGAGTCTATTTGTTGTCTCATGACTGTTTATGTGTTTCGCATGCAATTTTTATTGGTACTCAATCTTTTATGTTTGCATGTCTCAGCTGAGCCACGGCAGTGGTAAATATTTCTCAGCCCTGCTGGGAAGTGCGCCTTCTGCGTTAGAAGGGAAACTCTATATATGTATATATATATACATATATATTTATATATATATGTATGTATGTATGTGTATGTATATATAGATTTTCATGCTTAGCTGAAAAGTGCGCCTTCTGTGCTAGAAGGGTTAACTCTTGAGGTAACTTTATTGGTAGTCCCGAAATCTATGCACCACGAGGTGATTGAGAAGGTACACGAGGTCGAGGTCATCTAGGATGGAAAAAATGGAGTATGTACTTGGACAAGACTTTTGGTTTCCCCAATATCGACGAAAAATTGAAAGATGTATGAAGAATTGCATTCAGTGTATCCTGTCAGAAAGAAAAGCGGGAAAAGTAGAAGGTTATCTCAACTCAATAGTCAAAGGTGACACATCATTGGACACATATCATTTGGATCATTTAGGACCCATGCCATGTACGAGGAAGAATTATAAGCATTTGTTAGTGGGGGTGGATTAGGTTAGGTTAGATATGGCTGAGCTTTTGGTTCAAGCCCACACACTTAGGCCAGAAGGATAGGCCCATTGTGATGCCATAGTGATCCCACTTTAAACTTGATGTTAAAATGTCGTTTCTTCGTTAAACCATCTCGAGGAAGTAATGAATCTTCTAAGTTGCGGGATAACACACTTCGAGATTTCCGCAAGGTTGTTTAGAAAGGGTTCACCAAATGTGGTTAGCCTTATCCTGCTTAGGGCCGGGCAGTGACAGAGGAGGTGTAGTACACTTTCCCCCTCGTCAAGGTTCTTACAGCTTCTGCAGAAATCGTGGGTCTCAAGACCTAAACGGGTCGCATGCGTCCCTATCAGACAGTGTCCGGTTAAGACTCCCATTATAACTGAAAGTTCTTGTCTCCCAAGGCTCAGTAATAAGGTGGTGCGTCTGAGATCATAGGAGGGCCAGGTTAATTTGGCCAAAGTGCATTTATTAAGATCCCTCCAGTGCTCTTTCGCTTGTGTGATTATGTGTTGCTTGCATCGGAGTTTAAAGGAGGCCCAAGGCATACCAACTCTTTCCTTTTCTGGAAGGAGAGTAGCGGTCGTGCCTCTCCTAGCCAGTTCGTCAGCTTTACAATTTCCCTCTATACTTCGGTGACCGGGCACCCAAACGAGGAGGGTTCTGAACTGCTGAGCCATCTCGTTAAGAGATCTGCGACATTCAGAGGTAGTTCTAGAGCTGTTTGTGCAGGAGCGCAGGGCTTTCAGAGCTGCCTGACTATCTGAGAAGATGTCCGGTCCGGTTCCCATCGCCTTGCTGGTTAATTTGCAGAACAGCTTCTTGTATGGCTAGAATCTCCGCTTGATATACACTGCAGTGATCGGGAAGTCGGAAGGAGATTTCAATCCCAAGTTCTGGGGAAAATACTCCTCCTCCCACTCGACCCTCGAGCTTAGAGCCATCAGTAAAAACGTTTATGGCATCCTGAAACCTATGTGGTCTATTTATCCATTCACGACGTGACGGGATGTGGACTCCGTAGTTCCTCGTGAAGGTAATTTCGGGAATGCAGAAGTCGGTTTTTATGGGGATAGTAACTGAGTTCAGTACCTTCGTGTGCCCTCCCCTGATTCCAGTCCAGAAATCGGATTCTTTTATTCTAAGGGCTGCGATGGTTGTGCTTTCCCTTGCCACGAGATTTAAAGGAGGGAGATATAACATAACATTTAAGGCCTCTGTAGGAGTGGAGCGAAGTGCTCCTGTTATGCATAACTCCGCACATCTCCGTTTTTACTGGGTTAACGCTGAGTCCGCGGGTGGCAGTCCAGCTTGAGAGGGTTTGTAGCGCTGCCTCCATGAGATCACAGAGGACTTGATGAAATTTTCCTTTTTTGATGATAACAACATCATCTGCGTACGCCAGGACGTCATGTCCCTCTGTCTGTATGCGTCACAACAGCTGGTTCATAGTTACGACCCATAGCAGCGGGGAGAGTACTCCTCCTTGCGGAGTGCCTCTATTTACGGCCTTTCGGACCGAGCTATCGCCCAAGATCGAGCTCACGATCCTGCCAGTAAGCATTTGGTGTATAAGAGACACCAACGATGTCTCAATCCCATGTTCTGTCAAGGCCAGGGTAATGGCATCCGGCAAAACATTGTTAAATGCTCCTTCAATGTCAAGAAATGCTACTAATGTATATTCCTTAACCTCGAGGGATTTTCCAATGGTTGAGACCAGTGAGTGAAGAGCAGTATCAGTAGCTTTGCCCTTTGTATAGGCGTGTTGTGCGCTAGAGAGTTCCGAGCTCAATATGGTCTGCCTCAGATATATTTCGATTAGCCTCTCCAGAGTCTTTAATAGAAAGGATGATAGGCTGATTGGCCTGAAGTCTTTGGGTGTTACATGGGAGGCTTTTCCTGCCTTAGGTATCAAAACTACTTTAACCTATTTCCAACTAGAGGGAATGCAGTTATTTTTGCAGTTTTTGGAGTTGTGCCGGCACTACGCTGTCAGGGCCTGGTGATTTATAGGGCTGGAAGGTGTTTACAGCCCATTTTATTTTTGCTCTACTTATGATAGATTTGATCAGCTGTTGTGAGGCTGAAGAGTTGATCGTGATAGTTGTGTCAACTGTAGTACTACTGTAATGATGGGGGTTTATCTCTCTATCAGCTTCCCACGTTGAGACTTTGAGACTGATTTTCTTTATTCTATCAGTTAAAGATTATGATTTTATTTTATTTTATTTTTATTAAATTTTACCACCAAAGCGTTACAGCAGTGAACTGCCGTTAGTGCCTTCTCGGTCTTGGTATTGATTACAGTCTTGATTACAGTCTATTACAGTCTGATTCTTAATTCTAAGTTTCCTTATTTATATCGAAGACTTACCACTACGCTACTCTAATTTTCCCCTACCTAATTGTTCCATTCATCATGTCATTCACGCGTTCTTGTTCCGGGCCTTTCCCAATATCTTATTTGTTAAAGCAATTCTTTCATAAATAGCTCTCATGCTGTTACTTAATAATCGACTTAATTATTTCGGTCACATGTGCACTTTCGGTCATATGTGCACTTGCGGTCATATGCGCATTCGTGATGTAATTTATTTTGTTTACGTTTCTTTGGTTGCGGTGACCGTGGCTCGTTGCTTAATTAATTACTCTTGTGTTGTATTTTTTGCTGCGTCTTCGATTATTATTTTTTACTTTTGGGTTCAAGTGCTCTACTGTGTGCTACATTATTTTATGTTATTGTTAGTGAGATTTTCATGGATTCTTGATCTCACTACATCCCCCATCGGGTGAAATGAAAAATTTTCGGTGCTTTTGGAGCGAAAATTTTTCTTCCTATATAATTTACGTGTTTTTTAATCTATTTTTATGTATCTCCTTAATCTTATCTCCTATTTTTATCTTAGCGTTGACTCCTATGTTTTCTATTACCTCGTATGGTCCTTCATATGGTGCTTCATGTTTCTTTCTGTTACCAACTTTTAATAAAACATTATCTCCTACCTTAGCTTCTAGTGGTTTGATTTTTGTGTCATATTTTATTTTCCTTTTTTCTTTAGCTAATTCCATTAATCTTTTTGCTAGTTGATGAGCCTGTTGTAGTTTCCATTTAAGTTCTTTTGCATAATCTTCTAAGTTATAAACTGGTTCTGCGTTGTCTTTTGTTATCTCCTCAGGTAGGTTTATTACTTTTCCAAATACTAATTCATGTGGTGAAAATCCTGTATCTGAATGTGGTGTTATATTGTAACTAAAGGTATAATATTGGATCCATTCATCCCAATCTGATCCTCGACTAAATGATAATAGATATTCATTTAGTGTTCTATGATTTCGTTCTATAGATCCTAAGGTTTCGTGATGGTATGGTGTTGAGTTTACATGTTTTATTTTTAGCATTTCACATATATTCTTAAATGTTTCATTCATAAATTCTGTACCCATGTCTGTTTTTATCGTTTTAAATGTTCCGAATTTTAATATTACGTTTTCTACTAGCGTTCGTGCTATTGTTGCTGCTTCTTTGTTTTCCATTGGTATCGCTATTATATATTTTGTTAAGTCACATTGAATTGTTAATATATATCTGTATTGTTTTGATGGTCTTAATGGTCCTACGGTATCTATTGATAAGGTCTCGAAGCTCGTTGTTGGTGTTTCTGTTAATTGTAATCTTTCTTTTGTGTGTCTTATTTGTTTATTCTTTTTGCAATCCATACAAGCATTTACATGTTTTTTAACCATTTTGTTTAAATTCTTCCAGCAGTATCTTTGTTTAATTTTGCTGATTGTTTGTTCTTTTTACTCCTGAATGTCCTCCTATCGCAGGTGTATCATGAAATTTCTTTATTATTTCCAGTTGTTCTTCTACATCTTGTCACTCTTATGGGCGGTTTATATAATAATATCTTTAACTTATTTTCTCCTTTTTGATGCTTTTCGTTATATATTTTTATGAGCTCTTCTTTCTTTATATAATTAAATATGTCATCATCTATTGACATTGCTAGCTTTTCAATTTTATACTTTTGTGCACTTTGCATTAGCTTCTCCAGCAGTAACTCCCAGTTTGCTGTTAGATTATCACTAAGCTTTTTTAATATCTTCTCATCTTTGTACTTTTCCATTAGTTTCTCCGGTAGTAACTCCAAGTTTGCTACTAGATTATCACTAAAATGTATTGTACATTCGTTTCTTCTTTTGTTATAACTTATTTCTGCATGCTTTATGTTATTTATTCTTTGCATCATTTCTTCTACACTATTCTTCTTTTTATTCTTCATCTTATTCTTCTTGTTCTCATGAGTTATCTCAGTTTTTAGTTTTGTAATGTTCCTAGTTTCAGAAATCGATGTACATTCCCAAATGTAGAGTTGATCAGTCTCTTTAGGTTGTTGTACAGTTTTTCCTTTCACTACTTCGTTTCTTTTCTTTGCTGCCCTCGTGACTACTTTTTTATCTGCATCTACTGGTATCATTGCTTTTAACATCTCTGAATCTAATTTTATCCTTGACAGTGCGTCTGCGTTCGTATTTAGCGATCCTTGTTTATATATGATTTCAAAATCATATTCACTTAGTTCTAGTCTCACTCTGGTCATTTTAGATGAAGGATTCTTGTGTGTGAACAGGCTGACAAGTGGCCTGTGGTCTGTTACTACTATAAATTTTCTACCATATAAGTATGGTCTGAAATACTTTATCGCCCAGTGTATGCCTAATAGTTCCTTTTCTATTATCGGCTTGTTTAATTCGTGCTTATCTAGTGTTCTGCTCGCATAAGATATTGGTAAATCCTTGCCAATCTCTCCTTGAGATAGCACAGCACCTAGGGCAAAATTTGAAGCGTCAGTTGTTAGTACAAACGGTTTTGTGAAATCAGGGTATTGCAATATCGGCGGATTGATTAATTTTTTCTTTAATTCTTCAAATGATTTGTTGCATTCTTCTGTCCACTCAAAAGTAGCATTTTTCTTCGTTAACGCATTCAACGGTTTTGCTATTGCGGCAAAGTTTGGTATGAATCGTCTATAATAATTACAAAATGCTGTAAATCTCTTAACTTCATCAGCGTTCTTAGGCATTCGATAATTAGTTATTGTTTCATACTTCTTGGGATCAGTTTTTACCCCTTCATTAGTTATTAAATGTCCTAAATATACTACTTCAGTACGTAAAAAATTACACTTCTGTGGATTCAGTTTAAGGTTGTAATCTCTTAACCTTTTGAATGTTTTTCGTAGACTGTTGTTGTGATGTTCTACATTGCGTCCAAAAATTATAATATCATCAACATATAGAAATGTTTCAGCATCCAATCCTGCTAGCGCTACTGATAGCATTCGTTGGAAACTATTAGTGGATATTTTTAATCCAAATGGCAATCTCTTAAATTGAAAATGTCCCTTGCTTGTCGAGAAAGCTGTTACTGGTCTTGACTTTGGATGAAGTTCAATTTGATGGAATGAGCTCGTCAAATCCAATGTCGAGAAATATTTCGCCTTTCCAAGATTATCTAGTATGTCATCTAATCTTGTTAAGGGAAATTTGTCATCCATAACTTTTTTGTTTAACTGTCGAAAATCTATGACCATTCTCCACTTCTTATCGCCATTTTCACTCTTCTTTGGAACTACTAATAATGGTGAATTGTATGGACTGACTTGCTTATTTATCTCGTCACTTTGTGATTGCGGCAGTCTGTAGTTCTTGATATATACTGGTGTTTTATCCGTCATCCTGATCTTTTGTTTGTAGAAATTATTTATTGTCAGCTGATCATTATCAAGGTTAAAAATATCTGCGTATTCTTGACATATTTGTATTATCGAATTTTTTGCTACAGCATCTAGATTGTCTATTTTTAATTCCTTTAGCAATCTTTCCCTCCGGTTTTGACTATTTCGTTTACTTTCTTCATCTATTGTCACCAGATAGTAATTCTTGAGTGGTCGAATATCTAACTTTGGTAACTTTATTCTTACTCCCGTTTCGCGTGTGTTCAGTAATCTTATGTGTGCTATTCCTTCACATGGTATTAAAGAATTAGCCACAAAGATCCCGTCTTCTAGCTCCTGGCTTAGTATTATGCTGTCTTCTTTAATTTTTACATTCAAAGCATGTATCATTTGTGATCTTGCTGGTATATTAACGGTTTCATATAGTGTGCAAATTGGTAAAATAAGATCAATTTGCTTCAGTGAAATCGTTAGAGTGAAAATTTCGTAGTTAAGTTTACATTTATATTTATATATAAAGTCTTTTCCTAAAATCGCTTCCGTTCCAATGGCAAAGTTATCTGATACTACATGTAATTTATGCTTGATTCCTTCTCCTTCAATCCTTAAATATGCATTGGTTGTTCCCAGAGTGTATAAATCGCTGTCTGTGATACCTGTTATTTTACAAATTTCATCGTCAAATATCGGAGTGTTTACATAACTTCTCTTTATTACTGATATTTCAGCACCCGTATCTATTAAAAATCTTACTGGTTCTTTTGTTCCTGCTATGCTTATTCTTACGTAGTTGTCCAAATTTTTAACGTTAAAAGAATATATGGCTGCTACTTTGGGTTTCTTCTTTAAATTAATTCTTTTTCCTCGTCCCTCGACGGATGGGCTTCGGGGACGGTCTCGTCGTTTCCCGAATTCATTACATTTATTCTTCTACTTTCTGTATTATACCTGTTGCCCCTTTGATTTGACCGATTATTGAATCTCTGATTCTGTTGCTGCCTATTCATTGGTCTCCTCTGAAAATCATTGTTCCTCGGAGCTTGGCTTTGGATGTTAAATTTCGGTTTCTGGTATGCTCTATTGTAATTATTGTTATATGTCCTTTGCCCGTTGTTCCTGAAATTCATCCTGTAAGTTGGGCGTTGATTCCAATTATCCCTGTTGCTCGTCTGTAAATGATAAACTTTCCTTTGGGTTTCATTTACTGCTTCCATCTCTGATGCTATTTTTACAGCTTTTTCTAAAGTTGACGGCATTGCTGCAAACACGGCTGTCTTGAATGGTTCACTTAGACCAGCTTGAAAAGCATTAAGTCCGGTCTTATCATTTAGGGTAGTGATTATTTCCCTATTTTCCTCTCCATGTTCCGATATCTGAATACCATTCAGTTTCGCTATTAAATCTTCAACTCTTGTTGCAAAATTTTCTATCGTTTGATCTCCTTGTCTTAACTTCATGAGATCATTCTGGATTTTTAATGGATTCAGTTTCTTCCTGAAATGCCTTTCTATTAAATCCTTAAATTCTGCTATTGTTTGTGGTTTAGCATTCGCTATTTTCGTCCGTACTCTTTCCGTTATTCTTGTTTTTAAAATTAAATTAATTAATTTTCTAATTTCCTCTGCATCCTTCAAAGTTTCAGCCACCACTTCTACCGTATTTATAAAATTATTTATCTCCTTCTCTTCACCTCCAAACGTGGTCACTAATTTCAATGTTTGAAACACATCTAACGTTCCCATTTTGTTTGTTTTTGCAGCACTATTTGTCTCTTGAATTTCTAATCTATTGGAACTGGTTCCTTCTCCTGGTTCTTCGTCCTCTATCTCTGAAGATTGTTTTCTAATATGTTCATTTATTTCCGCTTGTATCGTCTTGAACTCTTTAATTTGAGCATTTATATCATATTTTAATGCAATTTCATTTATTTGTTTTCTCAGCTCTTCTATTTCTAGCTTTTTCTGTAGCAATGTATATGCTTTTAGCGTTCTCTTTGGCGCTTTTCTAAAGTTTTGTAATATCGTTTTTAATTTATTTACTATTTCTTGTGCTTGCAACTCTGGCATGATTCTGGCATGATGCACTATATATAACTATCTCTATTCTTCCTATTTTTCTTAGATAACCTAATCTAAATCCTCTCGTTTAAAAATTCTAGCTGTAATGCTGCCAATTTTCTAGACGTTCTTTATTATATTCTATAATCTTCTCAAATTCCTCAGAGATATATATTATCATTAAAGTACCTACCGCTAACGCTATTAAAAATATTATTAAAAATAAAATTATCTTCTTTATATCTTCCATAATTTTGTCTCTGTTATTTTTATAAAATAACCTTTTTACTCAATCTAACTGATAACATCTTTTTAATAATCTTGTTTTTCTGTTCTAAGTCTTCAATTTTCTTATTTAATTCCTCAATTTCTTTTTCATAAAAATCTTCATAGCAATTGTACTGTTCTAATTTGTCTTCTAATTCCGCAATAGTTTTCTCATTTAAATCTTTTTTTTCCATTAACGAAAATACTTCTGTTAGGCTATCACAAGCCTTTTGAAATTCAATATCCATTTTTCTTTTTCTTTTTTTTTTGACCACAGAAAAATATTATTTGTTGAAATTGAGCAATTAAAAAGAAAAAGAGTATTATTATTAATTTTATTTTATTCTAATATATCCATATAGTGATTCTAATAATAATTTTATTGTACGTTATACATAAATTTCTAAGCTAAACTAACATTATTAGCTACTTGTTTCCTAAATTTCCTCACTATACAATTATAAATAATTACTACTATAAAAGCAATGATGGCCACATAGCCGGCGTCCTGGATTGTCTCCTGTGTTATGTTGGTTCCTGTTGATGCATTTGCTACGATGATATCTTCTTTGGATGCAGCTCCTCCCATATTAAATCCTCTTCTTTTTAAAGATTTCACTGTTGACCTCCTTCAATTCCTTCAAGAACTCGGTCTTCTGTCGTTCGTCTATCGTAATCGATAGTAGCCTCCTGAGTTCACGCCGCCTTTCAATTAACTTGACCCTTCGTCCTCCTTTGGTCTTCTTGGATATGGGGAGTGCTAGTTTGGTTGGTATTTCCTTCGTCTTTGGGTTGTGGATCCTCTTCCTGTACTCCTCTAGTGATAAAGGCCTTGGTCCAGCTGTTGGGTCCTTAAGTCTTTCGTCCAAATCTCCAAAGATTTCCCTGGCGTAGCTGCTCACTAGATGGTCCTTCAGTACTATCTCTTCTTGGTTCTGTAACTGGATTTCACGGGTGAGCCTCCTTATTTCCTCCTTCAAACGTTCCTCTTCTAGTTCGATGGGCAGGGTCGCCATGTAATGATGGGGGTTTATCTCTCTATCAGCTTCCCACGTTGAGACTTTGAGACTGATTTTCTTTATTCTATCAGTTAAAGATTATGATTTTATTTTATTTTATTTTTATTAAATTTTACCACCAAAGCGTTACAGCAGTGAACTGCCGTTAGTGCCTTCTCGGTCTTGGTATTGATTACAGTCTTGATTACAGTCTATTACAGTCTGATTCTTAATTCTAAGTTTCCTTATTTATATCGAAGACTTACCACTACGCTACTCTAATTTTCCCCTACCTAATTGTTCCATTCATCATGTCATTCACGCGTTCTTGTTCCGGGCCTTTCCCAATATCTTATTTGTTAAAGCAATTCTTTCATAAATAGCTCTCATGCTGTTACTTAATAATCGACTTAATTATTTCGGTCACATGTGCACTTTCGGTCATATGTGCACTTGCGGTCATATGCGCATTCGTGATGTAATTTATTTTGTTTACGTTTCTTTGGTTGCGGTGACCGTGGCTCGTTGCTTAATTAATTACTCTTGTGTTGTATTTTTTGCTGCGTCTTCGATTATTATTTTTTACTTTTGGGTTCAAGTGCTCTACTGTGTGCTACATTATTTTATGTTATTGTTAGTGAGATTTTCATGGATTCTTGATCTCACTACACTACTCGGGAAGTGGGTGTCCATAAGTAGTTTCAGGGATTCCCTGCTTGAGTCGGTCCAATCGCCGTCTTCCTTGCGTAAATAACTAAGCATTGTTGGCGCTTTAGTTAATATTTTACGCAGCCTTGAGGTCTCCGATGTGGACTCTATATTACTGCAAAAGGTAGCCCAGGAGGTACGTTTGGCCTTCCTTATTGCCGTTTTGTATCTATTCAGCTTTGACTTATAGCAGCCCCAGGCGGTTTCGCTGTTGCTGCGTCTTGCTGAATTAAATTCCTTTCTGCACTCTTTTCGGAGTGTCTCAAGTTCGCGAGACCACCATGGGGCTTTGGAAGCCTCTTTATGTGGCCTGTTCGGACAAGCTTAAGTGCATTGTTTCGTGAAAATGTCCACAATGCTGTCGAGTTGTTCCCGGTTTTTGGGAATAAAGGGAGGCTTGGGGGCAAGGTTTTTTGCGATAAGCCTAGTATATGTAGTAGCCCCAATTTGTCCTTTGGAGGTTTTTTATTTTGCAAGGGGTGGCTGGGCTCGAGTCCTGCAGTTGGAACTCTATAAATCTATGATCTGAAAAGAAGTGTTCCTTCAAATCCTTCCAGACCACTATTCGGTCGGAGTGACAGTCCGAGACAAGGGTGATGTCCAGAACTTCCTCTCTGTTCTTGGTAATAAAGGTGGGGTCATTACCTTTGTTACAAATAGCAAGGTTGGTGTTCAGTAGGTAGTTAAAAATAACGTCCCCTCTATCATTGGTGTCCGTGCTGCCCCATTGTGTATGGTGCGCATTTGCATCTCCCCCCATAACCAGAACCGTGGTAGGATGGGTGAATCTTACCAGGTCTTGAAAGGCCATAGGTGGTAAAGGGCCCTCATCATTGTGGGCTAGATAGAAAGAGACCATCCTGATTTTCTTCTGTTTCAACTCTAGGTCGACCACAGTAAGGTCTCCGTTGCTAGATTGAGGGAGAAGAAAGGTGCTTATGTTATTTTTGACCAGAATACAAGTTCTGGGTTTTTCCTTTCCTTTGGTATAAAAGAGATTAAATGTAGCTGTCCTTAAGCCACAGATCCTGTCACCAGAGATCCATGGCTCTTGGACTAGAGCAACATCGACTTCGCCTGATGCCAGGTGAAGCAGAAGCGAAGTGGATGCTGCTTTACAATGGTGCAGGTTTATCTGTATCACCTGCACCATTTTCAGGGTATTTAGTTTCGACGACAGTCACATCCGCTTCATCGTCGCTGGAGTTGTCTTCGTAAAGTCCGTACTAAGGAGTTGTCGCTCCGTGAAGAGGTTACCGACGGCTCTGCCCAGCTCGGAGTCTGTCGATGCATCGCCATCGCCCAGTGGTGGTGGATGCTTTCACCAATTTCACAAGGCTATACCCGACGAAGTCTACTACATCTTCTACATCTGAAGAGGTTCTTGATAGATTGAGGAGGCAGTCGATTATGATCGGTAACCCACGGAGAATTATCACGGATCGTGGAACGGCCTTCACTGCGTAAGTCTTTCAACAATATTGTGCAAGCGAAAATATAGAACATGTGTTGGTTACGACGGGCTTACCACGCGGAAATGGTCAGGTGGAGCGAGTAAACAGAACCGTTATACCTATCCTCACAAAATTATCTATCTCTAATCCGGGTGAATGGCATAAATATGTTGATTGAGCCCAGCAGTACATGAATTCTACTATTCATAGGAGCATCAAGAAGACACCGTATGAGCTTATGATAGGTTGTCCCATGCGCTTGAAAGAGGACTTAAGATTAAGAGAAGCAATTGAAGAAGCGAGCATCCTTGATTTTGAGCGTGGATACAACATCTAAAAAATCCAAGAGGAGAATCGAAAGACCTATAACAAGAGGTGTAAGACCGCAACTATCTATAAGTTGGGTGATATGGTCGCAATTAGACGACCGCAACAAGGACGAGGTTTAAAATTCCATACCAAGTTCTTGGGACCTTATAAAATTACCAGTGTTTTGCGCAACAATCGTTAAAAGGTGGAGAAGATCGGTGAACGGGAAGGACCCAAACTCACGAGTACTTCGGCAGATCACATGAAGCAATGGTGTGAACCTTTGGACCAAATAGATTCAGGAACTGAAGATAGCGATGTGGACGATGAGATGCAGACAGAATTGGAGAAAGGAGGTGATGGATACCGAGAAGTGGTGAATTTCGATGTCGAGAACGACATCACCTGCAGGATGGCCGATTGTGGGATCAAGAGCAGCAAAAAGTCGAGCGGAGAGAACGAAGAAGAATAAAAAAAAGACCCAAGAGAGCTGCGATTCTAGGCAGTTGACGCCGAATGCTTAAAGAGGTAGGACGTGCGCGCTGTATTCTATTTTTAACCGACTTAAAAAAAAGAGGTTACTCAATTCGACGTGTAGGTATTTTGTGGCCCTGTTCACGCATAACTTTGTAACCCAATAACTTTTTTGCTTTTTTTTGGTTCATTTGAAGGGGGAGTTTCCCACGGTGGTCCCGTTAAATTTTTTCTAAATTCTGATAACGGAGTTCGAAGTTAGGCATAAAAAACTGTTAAAATTGGTTCAACCTAAACATTTCATAGGCACCGAACAAATTACTGTTTGTTGTAAATCTGGCAGCAGGCCGATGGGGGAGTGGGTAGACCATCGGATCCTCGGTTCAGCGTAGTGTGGCGTTTGCAGGTTCCATCCCTGGTCGGGGCAGGCCGGTTGTTTTCTTTTTCTCTTTTTCTTCTTTCTGAAATGATTTATTAACATATTGGTCAGCGGCCAATAGTACTTGACATAGCGCAAAGGGCTAGAGAGAAGTGAGGAGGTTATTATCAAAAGGTGACATGTCCTCCATTCATTTTTTTACAGCAATGAGTAAAAACTGTGCATGAACTTAGTCCTAAACGATATTTTTTTTTAAAAAATATGACGGCACACATAAAGTAATTTATTATTTTTTTGTGAAAAAATCATAGAAATACATTAACTGGTTATTGTGAAAAAAGCAAAAGCAAAATGGACATGTACCTTTTTGTAATATGCCCAATGGACATGTCACTTTCTGATTTAATGGTAGGGTGGACATGTACCTTTTTTGAAATCATAGATACTATTTTAATATTTTGAATTATAAAATGAACTCAACATTTCATTTTAAACTGAAATATATTTCTTATGAACTTAATTTAACATTGCTTTTCTTGGTAAGCGGGAAGAAAATTTAGGGAAGAAAATCGATTATTGGGACATGTGTCGAATTTGAAAAAAATAACCGAATTTACCGTCTATTATATACGAGATATAGTGCGGTTTTAAACTTGTTTTCAAGCAAAAACTATGCATTTTACCAAGGATAATCGATCCTTTTAAAAAAAAAAAAATACTTGAAGTATGGACATGTCACCTTTTGATAATAACCTCCTCAAGTATTCTTGTCTGTGGGATCTGTGGGGTGCAAGTTCGATCCTTGGGCTCGCGGTGCTTTTTTTTCTATATATCGACAAAATATTTATTTTTTAATTTCCTTTGGGGAATTTTGTTCCAAACAAGTTTTCGACGTGAATGCGTCTGTAAATTTGCTTCCAGAACAAAAGCCGATGAGAACGAAATTATCGCGAAATTTGCAGCTTAAAAAACTATTGTTTATATCGAATACAGAAATATACCATGACGTGGATGAAGAATCAAAGAATTTTATTGTTTACATTTAATTTCCCCGATATCAATGGCAACTTAACTTTTTATATGCCTTATATTATCTTGATCTGTATGTGTGTGTAGTGTAAACAAATCTTGCAACTTGATTTTGACCCAGTTCCATATAACCGATCAACTGCAAATTTTGCACATACGAATAGTTCGCATGACAATACAATCTGCAATCAAATTTTGCAATTGCGCTCCCCGACCCCAGACATGATGGTATCAAATGAAAAGGTGTGACAAGTAGAATACACTTCGCTATGTGGCGTCTTTCAAAACCCAAAATGCTGTACGAAACGAAACTGTACGAGTATTATCCTTTGAATTAAAAAGCTACTTTACCGCCTTTCTGAAAAGAAGTTAGGCATAAAATAGTATTAAAATTTGCAAGCTTGAATCTTTCATTGGCAGCGAACAAATTGTTTTATTGTCACGGAATTAATACTATACAGGGTAAGTACTTTAACCAACGAGTGGGGAAAATTGGGAGCGATGCACAGAGAGTTTATTATTTATGCTTCTAGAACGTTTTTGAGGAGCGTAAAAACGTAGGTTCCCTGCAGTGACAGGCAATATTAAAAAATGAATGGACTAAAAAGCACGAAATAAAAAAAAAAATTAAAAACCGACTTCAGAAAAAAACCATTCCCGCGATGCACAAAAAAGGATGAAATAATTGTTTGTAACTCTTAACAACATCAATCCAATCAGAATGGATCTAGAAAGAAGAATCACTTTTGAAGACGGTGCTAACACATGTGGATGATATATTGAGACAAAAAGAGCAATATTTCTTTTTAAGTGATACTCGAGAGTGTTTTTTTTAATTGTACAAATAACTAAAAAAATGCTTACAATAGCAAAAATAAACTTGGAGAGCATTTAGATTTTTCATAAGAACAACATAGTATTAGAAGGAGCTTAGCAGCAAGAGTTGGTTGGCTCTAAGGATTTCAAATTAAATAAATATCTTCTATTCTTGTATAAAGAAAAATTATAACATCCAATTGAAACAAAAATATTTTACTGACTGACAATTTAGCCCAGTGCAATTAGTCGAAAAAAGGGCATGAAATTGCATTTCATGATGTACAAATTTTTTTTTTTTTGGAATTTGTTCGGGTACATTTGACTATGTTAAAACCAAGTTTGTGGGGTCGCAGTGTGATGGGAAAAGCCGCCATCTTGAAAAAGAGGTAGAGGTCGTTTATACCAAATAACTCGGTTGTGTGCAATGATAGCTGAAAATGATCAAGACAAAGTCATTAGAGAATAAAATTATCTACAAAATGAGCCCTTAACGAGGTCTGTAAGTTAATTTGGTCAAAGTTATGGCCGCTCAAAGTTCGAACTTGTTCGGGTGGTTGAGGTTGAATGCAGTTTTTTGAGATTAACTCGTAAGATATTAATTTGGGTGGGTTAATGCCGATTACCAAACTTATAGTGCTAGTGATTACCTTTAGAATAAGCCCTTAGTCATCGTTCTCGCTTGTATAGTCTGCGAGTAATCCAACGCCAAAGTTTGCATTTCACGTGCCTGAAATAACGCATTTTTTTGAATATCTCCTTAACGGTTGCTCATATGAAAAAGTAGTAAACAGCAAAAATACGGACAACAAAAATTTCTATGAGCTATTAGTTGAAGCTCCATGTCGTTTTATGCCAGCGATACAACCGGTCAAAGGTCAACCGCGAGGTTTACGAATTGTTTGTTTAACTACTTTGGGAAATTATAACAATGAGACATATGTGGCTTAGAACCATCAATTTTGACGATTTTTTTTAGTAAAACACTGAAGAACGTTATGAAAGTACCTTGTTTATGAAAAAAAACGTATTAACAATAATGACCATATTATTACATGAAAATGATATTTTTCCTGAACTTTATCATTTTGTTAGGCTGGTCGTCCACTGGAAGTGTATTCGAGCGGCTTCGCGCTACGGCCATACATATGAGCGGCTACAAGCGGCTCATTTGTATGGCCGAAGCGCGAAGCCTCTCCAATACGCTTCCAGTGGACGACCAGCCTTACATATGTTCATTTACAGTATTTCGGTATTTTTGATGGTTCTGGTTCTGTGTCTCGATCCTCGTCATCCGAAATTTGTGCGGTTCAATCAATTCTGGGACATGCGAAAGTTGCAAGTAAAACGGAGAGTCGTCATTGGTGATTTCCACATATTTGTTAATGTTGGTGCAGGTTTCACTACTGCAGTGTTTACAAATGCTGGAGCACTTCAAGCCGGCTTTGCGACATCCACAAGCCGCGCCACATTTAGACATGCGCGAACAAGTGATTATTTTCATTAACTCAGGAGGAGTAGGATCCTTGATGGACGTAACAGGAACATACATCCGAGGCTTTTTTGTCCAGCCCCAATTTTCGGGATCCAGGTAGTTCCCGAGCCAACTCTGGACCTGATGATACGTCCGAAGCATGGTACAATAATTACAAGGTAAGCTTATAAGGGCCCCGTGACGTCACTCAGATCTTAGTTCACAAAGGAAAAAAGCTCTCTCGTGACGTCACTCAGATCTTTTCTCATATAAAAATGGTAGAAGCTTTTCAAGATGGAAACAGAGCTTTTCCTTACGAGCCTACCTTGTATTATTGTACCATGCGTCCGAAGTATGTGCTGAGAGAGCGCGTCTTTTGTGGGAGGTCATGATGAGAGGTTGTTCTTGCTTTTTGTCAAGGATTTCGTAAATTTAATATAACGAAGTTTGTCAATTGAAAATGTTTTTTCTCCGCCATAGAGTATTACGTAAAACCTCTCTCCTACTGCAATTAGTCTTTCTGGGTTAATGTTTTCTTCCTTGAAAAGTTCCACTCCTGCTTCGAGTGCGGTGCAATTTTTCTTCATCGTGGTGAGAAATTTTATTTTTCCTGCGAAGTAAGTGGCCGATGTTGTGTCACAACTAGAGAAGGCATGGAAGAAAAGAATGTTGTTTGATACTGCTGCTGTAGCGTATTTTATACTTGATGTCCAGTATAATTTCTCATGATGAATATGAATCATATGAATCATGCAACATAGACTTTTCAATTGCTGTTTGGACGATAAGAAGATCAGCATCTCCTTCGGCCTGATGAACTGTATATCCAGTTTCCCTCAATTTTTTCCTACTATTTGAATAAATTTGTCTTTATTTCGCTCGTTGGTTAGAAATAACTCTTGAGCTGTTGTCAGGACAGTTGTGGCGGTGAAATTGACTTCAATTGATTGTCTTTTCGCTGCCCTTCGAAATCTTTCCCATGTCTTTGTGCCTGAAATGACCGGATCCTCCGAATACCCGTCGAAAATAATAGTGGCATGAGAGCCATGATGTTCTTGTAAATACAGTACGTATTTTTGATAAATTGCTTCAAAAGTCGGTGTCATGCTGTGGTCCCAAACAACTTTGTGTAACAGAAATCCTCCGTCTATCACAACATGCCGATTTTTGCCGAGATTAACGTAATTTTTGGACACGGTGGAGAACCCATCATACAGTGATGACTTGGTGCCTTTCCTCATGCCTTCTTCTGTAAAAAGGGACATCGGGAAAGGAGCAAGTTTGTATTCGAAGCATTTTTCGATGTCATCGGGAGATTTCTTTGATGTACATCCTCTGGAAGAGCAAAGAAGGGTCGATTGGAACAACAGATGAATATATATTGACACATTATTTTTCCGTTGAAAAGTCAAAAATCCAAAATTTTGTCCCACTGCTTTAGACATCAACCCACGACCTATTTCACGAATACGATGACAGTTTATGCTGCTATCTGCAATAACTCCTGTGCTAAGAGAAAAGAGCTCATTTCCTTCTATAATCGGTTGGTGGGACGCGAACCAATTGTTGATTTTTTCAACGTCTTGATTGTCTCTCATGACTCGGGAACTTCGTTGATCCACGTGCTGGTCTGAAGTACCATGATTTACACCACAGTAAGTCTCCACTTGATCAATTACCTCTTGCAGTGCAACGGCACCCAGTATCCAAGAGGAAAGAATGCTGTCCGTGAGTCCGCGTCCATGGGTGAGTCCTCCAGAAGTTTTCATTCCTTTTTGTAATGTAGATTCGATCCTGTAGTCGAGCGGATTCCCACCATAGAATTTGCCTGTGATACGTGACGTGAATCTACCACCGTTCGTAAAATCATGATACTCGTTCTCAGACATGACGTTTTCCAACTGGAGCGTGTCTTGTACATACAAATGTGCAGATTTAGCGTACAAATAGTGTCCTGAAGCGTAGAAATATGGAATCATCTTCATCATAGTATCCAGGTGCAGAGACCAGTTTCCTGAACGTTCGGCTTCGATGAATTGTTTCGGAAGCGTGACCATTTTGAAATATTCTACCCAGAGTTTCGCGGTTGGAGATCTGTTCTCTGTCCTTTGAAGCTCTTCGTCAAATTTCTCGAGTATCATCTTGAATGACTCCTTTTCTGCAACTTGGAAAATTACCGTCTTATTCAAGTTCCTCACTGCCGCATCCAAAATATCCCGGTCGTCATCGGTGAAATCTACGAGATCCATGATTTGCTTGGTCAGGGATAAATGAGCAAGGTTGTGAGCGTGAACTGCTCTCGAGTATGCGTGTCCTCTCATGATGTGGTCAACGCTATTTTCAGCGTAAATTTCTTTGAACAATTCCTGTAGACCACTCCCGCTAATCGTGCTGCCAATAGAGCCCATGAACGACATCAAGGTGTGGAATCCTCTTGGTGGAGCTGAGCTAACGGTGTCACGCGCCTTCCAATAATCGCCTTCCAAATGATCGATGTCACGCGCCTTCCAATTGATCGAAATTCACGATGCAGGTTTTGTGGGCAAGAGCCTTGCATCTTTCCAATGCAAAAACAAGTGATGTTGGTATAGTACCATAATCGGAAGACGTTGATGAAAGGAAGGTATATATTTTACTTTTCTCGAATGATTTGCCCGCTGTTGCTTCGATCATGAAACCATTCCAGCCGGCGAGTCCAGGAGAACACGACCATTTCCCGTAAAGCCAAAAAAATCCGGAGGTGTTGGGATGATTTTATCAGAAATTTTCTGCATATCCGCAATGTTCTCGATATCCGCAACTTTCAAAGTACGGAGACCCGACAGTTTCTCTTTCCCGAATGTTAAAACTGGGATGAAACCAAGTCTTCCTTTCTGCGCTGCAGTAAACGCATTGTTAATCCGAGGAATCGCACAGTCTGACTTAACGCGCTGTCTGGAGTTACACAACAAATGCCGCCCATTGCATGAAACGTACCTCGACCATCAATCGTATTAACGTTGAAATCGCTGTTATCAAAGACGAACTGTAGACAAAATCCGGTTGATGCTGTAATAGAACGCTGAGGACGCAAAATACAAGAAGCTTCAAACTTCACAATCTCTTTGTAAGATGCGGAAAAGCCCAACGAGGATAGATCAGTCAATCAGATTTTTCGATCCATATCTTTTGAATAGAAACGCGCCAATGCTGAGTTGTAATGGAGAAATAAAAGAACGTGGTCGAACTTGACTGATGATAGCGTGAGAGATAGCAGTGCATTTGCGTTCCCAGACATCGGAAGATCCTTTTTTCCGTTCTGTTATAATGCGTGCGTAATGAAAGCTTTCAAATAAGGAGGAACGAAGTCGCCAACATTCGTAAAAAAGTTGTCAGGTTGCGGGTAGTCATCAATATCATAAATTTGCGAGCAGATTTCTTCATAAATAATATCAGCTGCGTCCTTTCCCAGCAAAAATGAAAAGTTTTTCGCCATATTTGTTTTGTAGTCGATCTTTAATAGTGCGTGGATCTGGTACATGCGGAGTTCAAATTTTCGTAATGAGATCAGAAAGTCTAAATTGGCATTTATCGGGATGTTCTGACAAATAAGTATATACGCATTCCATGGCAGCGCCAATCTCATTGTTTCTTGGGGATGAAACTTGTTGGCGAGAGTACCTACACTCGTACATATATTGCATTCACGATGATATTTTGCGCCAGTTGTGGTTAAATTCGGTACATTTTTTATGCGCGCAACAATTTTCTTGGCGAATTCATCTTCACGATTGCTCAGCAAATGTAGCAAGTGTGTTTTGTATCGACGGTTTGTTACCTTGAAAACTCGTTGTTCTGCGGATTGATGAGACGTCACGAGCATGTTGGAGCATATGAAGCAGTAATTTTGGAAGTCGAACTCCGGTAAAGACGGCGTAGATTTGCATGTAGACTTGCCTGGTGTAGATGAACCTGGTGTAGATGCTGACACTGAAATGCTTTTGGTCATTAGACAAATTTGTTATTAAAATTTTTTTTCGCAGACGTCTTAGCGGATGGTAAGACCCATTAGCGATATTAATATACGTACCTCTTTTGCGGGAGAAAGCTCCATCGCCACCCTTTCGTCGCAGTATCGAGTGTAGCACCTCAAGTCGATGTTTATGGTCGAGACATTTTTCAATAATTGCTCACTTTCTTCGTCTTTTCTTGCAATGCTCCTCTTTAAAAGTGATTGCACTCCCCTTTCTTTAACCGTTCTCACTTGGCCTACACTTAAACTTGCTTTGCACATCAAACAAACCTCCATTGCGACAAAAAAAAGTAACTAAACTCAGCCAAACTCAACTTAACTATCAACCCAATTCTAAGTAACTAAACTCAACTAAACTGAACCAAACTCAACTAAACTCAACTAAACTGAACGATTAATCTAACTATTAACGACTCAACTCAACTAAACAGAACTAAGTTAACTAAATTCAACTATACTCAACTAAACTGCACTAAATCAACTGACACCAACTAAACTCAACTAAACTCAACTAATCTCGACTAAACTCAACTAAACTCAACCAATCTCAACTTAACTCAACTAAACTCAACTAAATTCAACTGACTGGAGACTGTTTTGGGAAATACTTAAGTATCTTGGCCCTTAAACCTTCGATTGCTAATCTTTCTTTCGTGAGAAAGTTTTATTGATGAATATTTATTGTTTCTCGTCAAACAAAATAGTTTTAGAATGTCAAAATTGATGGTTCTAAGCCACTACATATGTCTCATTGTTATAATTTCCCAAAGTAGTTAAACAAACAATTCGTAAACCTCGCGGTTGACCTTTGACCGGTTGTATCGCTGGCATAAAACGACATGGAGCTTCAATTAATAGCTCATTTGAAAGATATTTTTATTGTCCGTATTTTTGCTTATGAGCAACCGCTAAGGAGATATTCAAAAAAAAGTAAAAAATAAAAAATATGTAAAAGAAAGCGTGAAATTTCAATTTTAATGAAAAAGTTAATTAAAAGAATGGCGCATTTTCGCGATTTACAGTTATATTTTCAATTTTTGATGAAAAATGCGCCAATCTTTTAATTAACTTTTTCATTAAAATTGAAATTTCACGCTTTCTTTAAAATATTTTTTTTATTTTTTACTTTTCAGTACATTTTTTAGTTAATGAAAAAAAATTTTTTTAAAAATTTTTTTTTAACCATTTATTTTATTTTCTACTTTTTAGTTTATTATATGTATTCCGCCATTTTATGATGGCAATTCTATTAGATTTAAAATTACGTCACACAGTTTACTGTATTTATTTGATACCCATGTCGTGGGCTCGGTGGAACATAATTGCAAAAAAGGCCGCCATCTCGGAACCATCTTCTTGATTTTTTTACAAAAAGGTCAGATTGCATTTAGTACTTATACATGATGAGTTGAACTCAAGTTGAACCCAAGTCTAACTACATGTAAACGGGTTGGGTTAAGGTTGACTGAACTCGACTCAGCTCTGCTACCTGGGTTTAGTTGAAATTATGCATACGGACATGAGTTCAGTATTTGAGTAGTTGAATTTAGTTGACAGCAGCATCTCTGTGTTTGTTTGTGATTTTTTGTAACGTGTATTGCTTCTTTATTACCAACTCACCCTTAACTCAACTATTCATCTCATCATTCATACACATTAACCACCCGAACTACGAGTGTGTGCAAAATTGGAAGTTGATCGGTTATATTTTCTACTTTTTAGTCTATTATAAGCTTTCCGCAATTTAGTGTTGGCCGCCATTTTGAATTTGGAATGACGCCACATAGCTTATTGTGTTCTACCTGTCATATCCTTTCATTTAATACCCATGTCAGAGGGCCGCGGAGCACAATTTCAAAAATCGGGCGCCATTTTGGAACCGCCATCTTGATATTTTTACAAAATGGCCAGATTGCATTGTCACCCAAACTAAACGTGTATGCAAAATTTCAGCTCTATCCGAAACCGGGAAGTGGGTCAAATTTAACTTCCAAGATTTGACGACAAACAGTGTAAGTTAAATAAAAGAATTTAAAAATGCGTTATCAGTTATTTCAGGCTCGTGAAGTGCGAACTTTGGCGTTGGATTACTCGTAAACTATACAAGCGAGAACGATGACTAAGGGCTTATTCTAAAGGTAATCACTAGCACTATAACTTTGGTAATCGGCATTAACCCACCCAAATTAATTTCTTACGAGTTAATCGCAAAAAACTGCATTCGACCTCAACCACCCGAACAAGTTCGAACTTTAAGCAGCCATAACTTTGAGCCAAATTAACTTACAGACCTCGTTGAGGGCTCATTTTGTAAATAATTTTATTTTCTAATGACTTTGTATCGATCATTTTCAGCTATCATTGCACACAACCGACTTATTTGGTATAAACGACCTCTACCTCTTTTTCAAGATGGCGGCTTTTCCCATCACACTGCGACCCCACAAACTTGGTTTTAACATTGTCAGATGTACCCGAATAAATTCCAAAAAAAAATTTGTACCTCATGAAATGCAATTTGATTTACTAATTGCACTGGACTAATTAGTTAAATTAAAAAGCAATTCTAATGCAATAATAAAACTATAAATCGAGAGTACACTGTCAATTATAAAGAAAGCGAATATGTCTTCATAACAGTTTTGTAGAGAGTCGTATGCTCTACAAAAAAGTCCTTATTATAATGATTTCGCTAAATTCAATAGCTTATACGCAATCAAAATCCATTTCTAAAAAAATTATCATACTTTCTACCAAAGGTGTTAAAATATTTTCATAAAAATGCTGACATTATTTTGTTTTGACTATTATTTTCTTGAGTTTTCTTATAATAATTGTTAAATTAATTTTTTAATTCAACATTTTGTTTCAGCTCACCCGTTTTAATAAATATTTCCACAGACCTTTTATTTTAACAATTGTTTTTTTTTGCCAACCCTAGAGAACATAAGTTAAAAGATTCTCCTTCCTCATTAAAACACGTCTGCTCATCACGGCGGCTGAAACAAAAATAAAATGGAACACTAAAGTGATACAAAATGGAATTAGAACTAACAGCTGATTAGAAAAGACGTACGTGAGTCGCACTGACATATAGTAACTATATGTCAGTGGTGAGTCGCTTTAAAATTAAGACGCACTTCCCTCCTAACCGAACACTCCCCGCATCCACAAATTTCGTGTTGAAAGGTGGTGGGAGCTACCCGTCTAAACAGGCACATCAAGAGAGACGTGCTGAATTGAGCTGAATTCGATTTTTAGGTTTGAGTATGATTTCGTTCGTAATTTTGCCAAAATTACGAGGTTTGAGATGATTTCGAAATCACAAGAATACATGGGAAATCACATGATTTTGAACGTGATTTTGGGCGAAATCACCAAAATAGCCGAAATCACGTAATTTCCGCTCAGTGCGAACATGGTATAAGGCTTACAAAAGTGCGGTACACTAATATGAGATTTCGATAGAAGTACATTATGAGAAATAATGTTTCATATCAAGACTAAATTTTATTCTCGGAGCATCGCTAAAAGGGACTAGTGCTATTCCCTGGGAGCATCGTGAGATTAACATCTGGCTTTATATAGGACTTTAAGTGCGCAAGAATTGTTCTCTAGATCTTTTTTTTATGTGGTAAATACAAGCTTAGGAATCACCCTTTGTACTACATGTCTGTCATGTCGTTCAAGTCATGGTCAGTGTCTAGTAGTAAGCTTGATTTGAAGGATAAAGGAGAAAGGATAGGTTAGGGGTCTGGAGGGTGCGTGAGTAGATGTCGATGAACCTTTCGTTTGAACTCTAAGATATTATATGAGTTCGGAAACACCGACTGCGGAAGAGAGTTCCACAATCGAGTTGTTCTATTTATAAACGAACTACTAAAACGTAATGTGCGCGAAGAGGAGGGCTGTAGCGTATGGGGGTGAGCCGAGTTGGCTAGTCTTGTGTTGCGGGAAAAAATTTGCCGTGTAGGCAGGAGGTTTCTGATTTCAGTGGAACAGTCGCTATGGTAATAGCGGTAAAATTTGCTTAAGGGCTGCTACATTCCTGCGATGGCTTAAAGGGTCGATGGAGGAGCAAAGGGTGCTATCGCCAGTGAGTTTGATGGCGCGGTTATGCACCTTGTCCAGCCAAGCCAAGGTGGTTTTTGGGGCACCCGCCCAGATATACGAGTTGTATACAAGGCGGGGCCGAATGAAGGACTTGTAGATTGTAGCCAGAGCAGTTGGCTGAAGAAGGAATTTGCATCTCTTGAGGAAACCCAGGCATCGGGAAGCTTGTTTGGCGATTTGGAATATGTGATTATTCCATCGCAGATCTGAAGATAAGGTTACGCCTAGGATGTTTAGAGATGGGTCAGCCATTACATTCTTTTTGTCCACAGAGATAGAGGGACGGGTGGTGCAGGTTTTTGCAGAGATGAGACAGTACTTAGTTTTGGTTGCGTTGAATTCGACACGATTCTTGCGGCCCCAAGCAAGAATAAGTTCAATGTCCCCGTTAATAGAATTGGACATGAGTTTACGGTCTACGGGACAACGTCTGGCACGTGCTTGTCCTATATTATCGAAGGTGTGGGAGTAACGCAGAGTACCGTCATCGGCAAAACTGTGAAGTGGGTTGGAGGGGATTGAGAGCAAGTCATTAATGAATACTAGTGTTGGGATGCCCGTTACCGAAATTCGGTCACAAAAACAATAAATATATAAAATTCACGATTTGTTCGATTTTAAATTCAATTTAAATATTTTTATTTAAAAAAAAGTTATTCGCAAAATTTCCATTGTCGCTCCAGAGCATCTAAAATTTCCCAGGATTTTTTTAATCGCATCCATGACGTCTTGCTTGGATATGTGGTAAAATGATAAATGACATTTACAGTGTCATTTGACAAATTACACTCAGAGCTTATCATTGCAAAGGCAGCATTATACGAACGAATATTTGCAAAAAAAAATTTAGAACGATTTTTAATTCCACTTTCATTCGAAGTTAATCCTTCAAAAAATTATTGAAAAAGTAATTTTGAGAAAGTGGAGGTAGATTAACTTTGCCTTTATGACAACACAAAGAAAATGCCTCAGTATTACGTAAAGTTACTTCAGTCAGAAAATGTTTGGCACGACAAAAATGACAACTCATAATAAAAGAACCACACGAAAACGAATCAAAATTAACCGGAATAACATTCAAAGCACATTTAAAAGAATCAGTCAAAATTTCTAAAGGTGCAACACCATCAACAAACATTTCATTATGAAATGCATCAACATTCATTTCATTCACACCACTATTCAATTCATTATTTGCAACATTCATTTCATTAACACTACGTAAATTTCTAACGCGACTTCTAGTATTTTCGCGAAGCGATCTAAAATCGACATTCGAGTGTCCCCGTCGTTGTCTTGGCATTTTGTAAAGAAAACGCGGAAAAAACGTAAGTACTCACCGATAAATTGCACTCAAAATTCGCAGTTAACTGTTTGGAATGACAAAAATACAACTCAGATTCCGAGAACCATACGAAAACGAATAAAAATTACGCAGAATAACATTCAAAACACACTTAAATGAATTAATTAAAATTTCTAAAGGCATTCGCCAAAACACGAACGGCCGCCCCTTACACCATACAACTCAAATACTATACGCAAAAGAGTATAAAAAAATGCACGCACAAAGTGACCGAGTTTTTTTATGTCAGTTATGCCGCCAAAAATCCACACAAACGCTTGTTTTTCTCTGTTTCTCATTCGCTTCACTGAAACGGCATTTGTGTCAATCGTAGGCTACTCAGCTCTACATTGACGCTCACAAAAAATTCAAATTTTCCAACGGCTTTTTAAAATCCGAAAAATTAAAATCGCTATAACTTTTTTATTCGTGAATCGATTTCATTGAAATTCCTTATTACAAAACTATGTCATAAAAAGAACATTTTCTGAAAATTTAAACGAAATCGGTCCACGAACAAAAAAGCCTTAGCGTGTACAAACTTTTTGTTTGCCTATTAATATATAAGATAAGAAAGAGGGCAGGCGAGAGAATCGAGCCTTGGGGAACGCCGGCCGAGATGGAATGAGGGTTGGAGCTCTCAATCCAGTTCCTTAGAACTGAGTCGATACCAATAGCTTGGAGTTTAAGCAGCAGAGCGGGATGCCATACTCTGTCGAAAGCCTTGGATATATCTAGAGCAACCAAACCAGATTCACCGAAGCGATGGATGTTTTGGTTGAGAGCCTCAGTTAGACACACAAGAAGGTCGCCAGTAGATCTTTTCGGTCTAAAGCCGTACTGCCTGTCGTGTAAAATTTGGTTGGATTCCAGATATTTCATCAACCTTCGATTGTTTATTATCTCCATGATTTTGGAGAGAACGGAAGTAATTGCTATTGGGCGGTAGTTTAAAGGGTCGCTGGCTTCACCTTTTTTGGGAATGGGCTGAACATGAGCTAGTTTCCAAGAGTTGGGATAAACTCCGGAGAAGTATGACACTGCGAAAAGTTTGCGCAGAGGTTTAGCCAAAGGTGAGGCACATTTGTTAAGTACCATAGGGAGAATATTGTCTGGGCCAGTGGATTTATTGACGTTGAGTTCTTTGAGACATATTTACACCTCGCGCATTCTGAAAAAGATTCCGTCCATTGAATGGGCGTTGCGCTCGAGGACCGGCGGTGACGTATCAGTTTCGGGTAGAGAAGAATTTGAGGCGAACAGAGATGCCAATAAATCGGCCTTGGATTTTCTTTCTGTTATCACCTCCTCCCCATTGATAAATGGAGGAATTGCGGAAGACGTGAAATTCTTCTAGATGGAAGTTACCAAGGACCAGAAGTTTTTGCTGCCTACGCGTGTATTAAGGATCTTACTTCGCATCTTGTCGTCAAATGACGTTTTGACCTTCCTGATGATGGAATTACAGGAGTTTCTCGATATCACATATTCACGCCGAAGTGAGTCATTTGGGGAACATTTGTACGCTCTATAGGCGGCTTCCTTAGCTTAAGCTTGGAGGAATAAAATTGTTTGTTGGGGTAATTTGTCCTTTTTGGTCAAGTCTGACAAGTATGTACTTTAAATTGATTAGTTTTGCTAATATCTCGGGAAAGCTTTGGCATTTCCAAATGAAGACATTCGCTTCCCAGTTTATCAGCGGCGCTTCAACACGCTCAATACAAATTCGAACACCCGCTTTAGTGTAGCGAACGAAGGAAATGTTTGCTTGCTAACGTTCAGGAAAAACAAATTCTCTAGAAAAATCTTAAGAATTTACCACTATTATAGTTATTTGAACTAGTTTCTCACCAGTTCTGATACTGGTCAATTTCCTACTAGTGCTAAGCTTATTGCTATTTTGTAAGAAGTCAGTTTATTCCGTCTATGTTCATCATATTAGGAAGTTAATCGTGTGGACCGAAGGGATCAAACCCACATCCCAACTAGTTCAATTTAGTTTTATTGTTCTCGAAAATTTTTGTTATTGTAGACTTCTAGATTTAAATTAAAAAAGCTATAGAAAATGGCCCTCAAAATTCTAGTGCTTGATGCTGCTATCTGCATTGATTTTAAATCTTTTAACGTTCATGTTTTTAACAGAATACACAGCCAATTTTGAAGGGCGCATACATGATTGATGCGAATGATTTCTCAACCAAGCTACTCTACACTCCTTACTATTGTCTATAGCATGCGCCCCACGTTTTTCGTTTTAAATCTTACAAATACTTTTATATCCTTACTAATATTATAAATGCGAAAGTAACTCTGTCTGTCTGTCTGTCTGTCTGTCTGTCTGTCTGTCTGTCTGTCTGTCTGTATGTTACGCTTTCACGCCTAAACCGCTGGACCGATTTTGATGAAATTTGCAACAGACATAGTTTAGACCTTGGAGACGGACATAGGCTATTTTTTTTTGGAGAAAAAAGGGTTGAAGGGGGTGAAATGGGGTTCAATAAGTTGTAAGGGGATTTATTTTCTTTACTTTTTTTCTATTGTATAAAAAGTAACTGACTGAAAGACAACGCACAACCTAAACCGCTAGAGCTAAAGGGCTGAAATTTTTGACAGTGCATCCCTAGCGATTTTTCGTAATTCATCCCCTAAGGGGGTGAAATGGGTTTTTTCCAAACCGCTAAAGCTATAAGGCTGAAATTTTGACAGTACATCCCTATAATGATGTGGACATCCACTAAGAAGCGATTTTTCGGAATTCATCCCCTAAGGGGGTGAAATGGGGTTTTCCCAAACCGCTATAGATATAGGGCTGTAATTTTGACAGTGCATCCCTATAATGGCGTGGTCTTCCACTATTAAAGCGATTTTTCGAAATTCATCCCCTAAGGGAGTGAAATGGGGTTTACCCAAACCGCTGGAGTTATAGGGCTGAAATTTTGACAGTGCATCCCTATAGTGATGTGGACATCCACTAAGAAGCGATTTTTCGGAATTCATCCCCTAAGCGGGTGAAATGGGGTTTTTCCAAACCAGATGGGGTGAAATGGGGTTTTTCCAAACCGATATAGATATAGGGCTGAAATTTTGACAGTGCATCCCTATAATGGCGTGGACATCCACTATAAAGCGATTTTTCGAAATTCATCCCCTAAGGGGGTGAAATGGGGTTTTTCTAAACCGCTATAGATATAGGGCTGAAATTTTGACAGTACATCCCTATAATGGCGTGGACATCCACTATAGAGCGAGCGAAATTCAACCCCTAAGGGGGTGAAATAGGGTTTACCCTAACCGCTATAGATATAGGGCTGAAATTTTGACAGTGCATCCCTATAATGGCGTGGTCTTCCACTATTAAAGCGATTTTTCGAAATTCATCCCCTAAGGGAGTGAAATGGGGTTTACCCAAACCGCTGGAGCTATAGGGCTGAAATTTTGACAGTGCATCCCTATAGTGATGTGGACATCCACTAAGAAGCGATTTTTCGGAATTCATCCCCTAAGGGGGTGAAATGGGGTTTTTCCAAACCGCTAAATTTATAGGGCTGAAATTTAACAGTGCATCCCTATAATGGCGTGGACATCCACTAAGAAGCGATTTTTCGAAATTCATCCCCTAAGGGGGTGAAATGGGGTTTTTCCAAACCGCTATAGATATAGGGCTGAAATTTTTTACAGTGCATCCCTATAATGGCGTGGACGTCCACTATAGAACGACTTTTCGAAATTCATCCCCTAAGGGGGTGAAATAGGGTTTACCCAAACCGCTAAAGCTATAGGGCTGTAATTTTGACAGTGCATCCCTATAATGGCGTGGACATCCACTTAGGAGCGATTTTTTGAAATGTATCCCCTAAGGGGGTTAAATGGGGTTAACCCAAACCGCTGGAGCTGAAGGGCTTTAATTTTGACAGTGCATCTCTATAATGACGTGGACATTCACTAAGAAGCAATTTTTCGAAATTCATCCCCTATCGCAGTGAAATGGGGGACATAAACATGCCAATATCTGCTTCAAAACTTGCAGATTTGTTGAGCAGAGGTGATATACGCAGCAATTTGTTTACCATATTTGTTAAAAAAATGCACTATAATAAACCCTTTTAGGGATAATGACAGCTGACTTTTTTGTTTGTTTTTTTTTTTTTTATTTTTTGTAGGAAAACATTGCACATAATAAAAAGTTTTTATTTAAAGGCGTTGCAAGGCACGCGGGTTTTATGCTAGTCTAATATAAATTCAAAATCACAAACTTTCAGGAATATCTGTATGGTGATAGAAATATGTATGAGGTTTTAAATCTGAAGGAGCTAGGACATGGTATTTTAACAAGTTTTTTTTCTAGATAATTATTTTTTATTTTATATTTCTTACAGAAAAAATACTCTTTATCATGTCGTTAAATATTAGAAAAGTTCGCCCAATTGGGGGTTAATTTCATACACATTAACTTTTCGTGTATGGATAAAATATAAGCGCACGTGCATTGTAATTTCCACTTATTCGTTAACGGGTTTTAAAACGAGCGGAGTGACACTTTTCTTTTCGAATATACTTTCGTGGTGGGATTTGAGACTCTCGCCGTCCATGGAAAAAACAATTCTCAATTGTTTTGGCGCACGCCATACTATTGGCTTATGGGTGCAGTAAGGCGCACCGGGTTCCAACTAGTTAAATATAAATTCCTTTATATTTTATTTAATCAAAATAAATAAGCCGGTGTTAACGGCGTTAGTTTATGATTGCGATATCGGCTTTTTAAATAAGAGATACACCCACAGGTGAACAAAATACCAAGCAGCTGATGTGGTGCCGTGGAATAGCCTCCACAAACAAAACATTTAAAAGAACATAAAATATATAAATCCAAACAATTTTTCTTTCATTATAACGGTTATACTCATAAAATAGCGAGGTTGAGTTTCGCTACCTGAACTGAATTCTTTCAATTGATATAAAATATAAAATTGCTTCTTTTCCGTGATAAAATATATTTAATATGGTATATTGTCTACAGCTAATTAAATATTTAAGTTGTGTATCAAAACGAGTACTCCAAAAAAATCTCACTGTTTAAAGATTCTTAAAATAACAGGCAATACAGTAATTAAAGAAGAATATGATAAATACGGCTATTGTAATAAAAACGATTAATTATTCAAAGTTCTGCTGATAATTTTTCACCATTTTCTGAATTAATGTAGTTTTCTTGTACATCCTTCACCATTAACTTAACCAGATCTTTTAAATCGTACTTGGGATGCCAGTTCCAATCCGCTCGGGCTTCTGAATCATCAAAAACTTGTGGCCAAGAATCAGCAATAAGTTGGCGGCTATCAGGTTGGTAGGAAACTCGAAGTTCAGGAACGTACTTACTAAGTTCTTCTACTAGTTCTTCAGGTGTAAAAGACATAGCAGTAACATTGTATACTCTTCGTTTTAAATTTCTTGACGGTGCCTTCATATATTCTAAAAGAGCTCTGCAAAAGAACAAAGGATTTACAACGTGTATTGCCAAAGAAATTATGTACCTTAGACAGTCTTCGATGTACATCATAGGTAGCCTTGTATCAGGTTTTAAATAACATGTGTATTTTCCAGTACGTAAAGCTTCATGGAAAATTGCCACTGCATAATCTACAGAGAGAAAAAATAAAATCTTAACCGTTTTACAATGTGAAGTAAGAACTAGTATTTCATTCATATATAGTACTAAAGCACTGCAAAAATTGATTATGGTTATCATTTTGAAAATTCATATTTCTATTTAAGTGTTTTTTTTCAGGCGAGATTTAATGTAAAATGTTAAATACATATAACGAGTTGAAGATTAATAGAAGTTATTGTTGATACACTAGATGATCAAAGCCGGAGGTGATGTATTATCCCATAGACCATGTCCCCATAACACATATATGGCATTCGGATCGTGCACCTTCGGCGTGGAAGAAAGCGATCGTTGTCCCAATTTAGAAGAAAGGCGACAGTCGGGAAAGCAAGAATTATCGCGGTATTAGCCTCCTTTCGATCTTCGGAAAAGTATTTACGAAAATCATACAATCGAGACTACAGAAACATCGAGAGCAAACGAGCCGGAAAGAACTGGCGGGATTTAGACCACATCGAGGATGTATTGATAAAATATTTGCACTTCGTCAGTTAATGGAAGAAAGAAATCGTTGCGGCAAACGATCCGTTGTCGTTTTCATCGATTTCAATTCCTCTTTCCATTGCAGCGATTGGAACAGCTTGTGGAGAGTGTTGGAAACCGAACACGTGCCATTGAGAATCATCCAACTTCTTAAAGCGTTGTACGATGGTTCAACCAGCAGCGTTCGTATTTGAAGCGACTTATGCGAGGAGTTCCCGATTCAAACGGGTGTTCGACAGGGAGACGTATGGGTGAAGCATTCGATGGACGACACGGGGTTCGATACGACAACTTCGTAACCGACTTAATGTTCGCTGACGATAGCGCCGTTTTCGCGATACTGAAGCAACGGACATCTTATACGACATTTCCCGCATCCCCCAGTCATACGGGTTAAAAATCAATGCGGAAAAGACCAAAGTGCCCACAACGGACGGATCGGGGGCAGTGTTCACCTCCATGGAGCCCAAATCAAACAGGTTCCGAGTTTCAAATATTTGGGATAATTGGTTGAGGAAACGAAAGTAGCATCGACGGCTGACGTTCACAGCCTCATCGGCCAGTCAACAGCAACATTTTCCTCGCTCAAGTGGTGCATGTGGAAACAAACAAGTATTTACATCAAAATAAGAGTATGCCTTTACCAAACGTTGATCCTTCCGATTCTTCTTATGGACGTGGACACCGGACGTTAAAAAGCTCGAGGTTTTCCAAATGCGATGCTTGAGACAGATCCTCGGTGTCTCACTCCGTGATCGCTTTCGAAATGAGACAGTTCGACAAAGATGCGATCAGCAGACACTGATTGAAGAAGACATGCAAAAACGTCGACTACGGTGGTTTGGACATGTTTGCCGAATGGATGATAACCGCTTGCCACGTAAACTTCTCTGCCTAGACCATCCCGCAGACTGGAGAATCCAGCGATCGGTACCGAAGAAAACCTGGCTAAAGAATATCAAAGGTGACCTAAAGAATCAACGAATATCAGTTACCGAGGCTCGAGACGTCGCCAAAAACCAGCAAGAATGGAAACAAATCGTGAATAGAGTTCGAGACCCAGCGGCACCGACAGCAGCAGTTACGGGGACATCCCGCTCGGACCAGCTAACGGATCAAAGAAGAAGAAAAGAAGATTGTTATTGTTGGTGATTATTAATATGTATAGTATATGTGATCAGTTGAACTCATTTTCAAGAAATTATCTCTCCAATTCTCCCTCTCCCTGAGTGTCAAGCAAACTTGTCTTTAACAGTTCTGTTCCCGATTGAAAAATTTATGGAATTTCTTCGGTAAAAATTAAAATTGTTAATTAAAGTTAAAGTTTTTTTTACAAAGTGACAATCCTGTGCCTGATAAAGATTAGTGTCGATAAGATGAAGTGCACCGTAAAAGGCTTTTCGGAAAAGAAAACGCCGTAGAAGGCATCTGAGAACATTTAGTCCAGTTGTCAGAGACTTTGACCCAGCACAAAATGTGATATCGCTGAAAATTGGGTCATAGGTACTTTTTGGGCGTAGAATACGATAAAAAAAGCTGCTCTAAAGGGTATGCTAACTTCACAATTTCGAAAATCTGGTTTTTGCGTTATATCTCGAAAAAAAAAAATTGAAAAACTAATTGCACCACGTGAAAGATCGGAAAATTTCACCAAATGTTATGTAATAACATATTTAAAAAAATTCTTCTTATTATTATAAAAAATTAATAAAAATAAGAACACACACGCACACACAATTTACAGCCTATTATTTCTCTCGGTTGTGTCCCGGCTGTTTTTAGAAATAAAAATGGCGTTGAATAAATGCTGTAAGAGAAAAGATTATTTTAAAACGAAAGTTTTATGAAACAGAGACAACGCATATCATTTTAATTATTTTTACATGAAAAGTAAAAGTATAATGATGATCAATGTACAAGGATATTTTTTTTGAAGATCCCGATTAATATATATGTATCTTCAATTTTATAAACATCAGCGAAAAATGTAGAAATTTTAACTTCCCGTCAAGTTTTCTATGAGAAAAAAAAAGAAAAATTAAAAACTAATTACTAAAACTTCATTAGAAAGCTTAAGTTTGCTAATCTGACTTCTAAAATCGTACGAATTTCCAAATGGTCATTTGCTTCCCATTTTATCAGCGGCGCTTGAACACGCTCAGGAAGAACTCGATCACGCGCTATTGTAGTGAGCGAAGTACCAAGGAAATGTCCGTTTGCTAACGTTGAGAATTCTCTAGAAAAATCTTGCGGATTTTCCACTAGATATTATCATAACGGTTTAGCCGGTATGTATTTTTTTGGATAGTTTTACATATCACCCTGTATTTTTATAACCCTATAGCTGGGACCCGGTGCGCCTACGCTGCACCCATAAGTCAATAGTAAACAATAAAAACCATCCATTGACTTAATATTTTTCGAGATATGAATTTTACACAGATGAAATGCCTCAAAGAACATGGGTCTTACGTCGGCCGCCATGAATCGGTATATTGAGTCTACTACATTGCTTATTGTATTCTACTTATCATACCCTTTCATTTGATACCCATATTGAGGGGATTGTGAAGAAAGTGGTAATCCGGCCTCTTTAGACGGCCGCCATGGATCTAAAGATATATTTTGTATACTACATTGCTTATTGTATTCTCCTTAACATACCCTTTCATTTGATACCCATGTCGAGGTGGTTGTGAAGAAAGTGGTACCCCGTCCTCTTGAGACGGGCGCCATGGATCTAAAGATATATTTTGTATACTACATTGCTTATTGTATTCTACTTATCATACCCTCTCATTTGATACCCATGTCGAGGTGGTTGTGAAGAAAGTGGTACCCCGCCCTCTTGAGACGGCCGCCATGGATCGAAAGATATATTTTGTATACTACATTGCTTATTATATTCTACTTAACATACCCTTTCATTTGATACCCATGTGGAGGTGGTTGTGAAGAAAGTGGTACCCCGTCCTCTTGAGACGGGCGCCATGGATCTAAAGATATATTTTGTATACTACATTGCTTATTGTATTCTACTTATCATACCCTCTCATTTGATACCCATATCGAGGTGGTTGTGAAGAAAGTGGTACCCCGCCCTCTTGAGACGGCCGCCATGGATCGAAAGATATATTTTGTATACTACATTGCTTATTATATTCTACTTAACATACCCTTTCATTTGATACCCATGTCGAGGTGGTTGTGAAGAAAGTGGTACCCCGTCCTCTTGAGACGGGCGCCATGGATCTAAAGATATATTTTGTATACTACATTGCTTATTGTATTCTACTTATCATACCCTCTCATTTGATACCCATGTCGAGGTGGTTGTGAAGAAAGTGGTACACCGCCCTCTTGAGACGGCCGCTGTGGATCATTTTAGTTTCAATAGCGTCATGGCCTACCTATTGTTTGACAGCTGCGTAAATTTGAAATTTTCATTAAATGTAATGATTCAATTTAATGACAATTTTACATTTGTCAAACAATAGGTAGGCCATGAAGCTATTGAAACTAAAATGAAGTGAAAATTCCTAAAAGTACCATTTTTTTGTTTTTTCAGGCAATTTTTTAAATTTTTCTCTCCGTAAGAACCATCCTCGTACTTCAACGAATATTCGAAAAAAAAAATTAGTCCAATAGGTCCAGCCGTTCTCGAGTTATGCGCTTACCAACACATTTTGCGATTCATTTTTATATTATAGATAATGTATTGTTATGAATAATCAGTGTACGCAGAATACTCCCACCTTTATAAAATTGTAAAAGTAACGGTTCCATTCTAGGAATACCGAATCGGTACTAGCTTCTTTACTCATTTCTCATTTGGCTATTGATTCCACTGATATTAGTACTCGATACTTTCGACCGAGTACCTTTACTCATATCATTACTTATAGGGTGAAATCGAGTACTCAGTACAATTTGCATTCAAAGCGGAATTCGAGCTAACTGCAAGTTTATCTCAGTCTTGATTAATTTACGCTTTACACATATTACTGTATTTTTCTGCCTCAATAAAGAAAATTTTAGGAATGTTAAAGGCCCTTCTACAACCCAAACGCAAAGTGGGAGCGCAAATTTGATCTCTTTTATAGCACAGAAATTTGTATGCTTTTCTCTCTGTTGCACGAAGCTAGATTCCAGACACAAAGAAATACATACCAATTTCGGTGCGTTAAAAGAACTCCAAACTTGTTTTTTGTTTCGTTTATACCCCAGCGTCAAACAGGCGCGGTACGAATGAATAAAAACTATACTTTGCGAAATGCAGCCCAGGCGCGAACGGAATAGTCCAAACGAAGCAAGGTACGTCCACCCATTTTATACTAAAGGAAGCAAAATTGGGCCTTTAAAAATTGTATAGAACGAAAAAAATGAATATATTCAGTAGAACGTTCTCGTGGACGTGGTTGTTAGTACTTAGTTGGGAGACCTCATGGTAAAAACGACACTTTCGTTTGGATACTTACGATACGATACTATTGGTATTATAATAGTAAACGAGAACCGAAAATTGAGTTATGTATACGCATGATTGTTGAACCTAGTCCAATAGTCATGACTTCCGTTGACATTTACCACCCTCCTCTCTTGCTAAATTACTGCTTCAACTCAAAGAACAATCCTAATTAATACTATGCAGCACACTAACTGGTCTAGTAGTGAGTCTTCCTCGATTTTCAACATGTTTGCTTCATTCTTTCCTCAATCTTTCACTCCTTCCAACTTTCAGCCTAATGACAATAATTTTCGTCACAACACTCCACACCGAGAGGCTACTAGATTATCTCTTTCAATTTCCAGTGACGATATCGTGAAATATATTGATGAACTCCCATACGATTTCACTTCCGGCCCTGAACGTAACCCTTCTGCTGTCCTTAAATCCTGTGTGGAGGTTCTCCAGTCTCCACTGAAAACCCCTTTTAAAAAATCCTTAGGTAAAGGGTATTTCCCTACTCTTTGGAAGTCATCCGGTGTCCCTCAAGACAGTCATCTTGGCCCTATCGTCTTTATTCTTTCTATTGATGATATTGTTACCTTGCTAAGACACTGCAGAATCCTGATTTATGCCGATGACATCAAATTGTACCTTCACGTAAAGAGTATGGAGGACTGCAAACTTTTGCAAGTCGACCTCGAGACCTTTTACTCTTGGTGTGCTAACAACAACCTGGTTCTTAATATAGTCCAATCAATCTACGCAAATCCATCTAATAATTGCCATCAGGAAACAAAAAATATGGTCATGTAGGAAAAAAAATTCTAAAAAAGATAGCGTTTTCTTTTTCGGAATTTGGAATGGCGAACCTAACCTAAAAAATTAATGGTTTTGGATGTGAAGTATCACGTCCGTATTTTAACGTGACAACGTTATTAATTTGAACGTGACAACGTCTGTTATTACGTTTTGTTTTATTTTCTCAATTAATAAATTATATATATATTATATACAAGCGTACGTTATCAAAAACATTGCCAACGCATTTCCACCAAAGCAGATTCACAAAAACGATTGGTCATGTCTCGACGGACTGGAATTAGCCGATCCCCAGTTCATGGATCGAGGACGCATCGACCTGCTACTTGGCGTGAGTGTATATGCAGATATAGTGGAAGCCGGGTTGCGTAAAGTTTCCAAGGGAAAAATCGTTTTGCAGAAAACCAGTCTTGGATGGATCATGTTTGGAAAATTACCAGCAGCCACCAGACATGGGAAGAACATGAGTTTCTCTGCATTTACGACGCAGAGGGACGCATTGAAAGAACGGCATAAGCAAATGAAGAAGTTCTGGGAACAAGAAGAACTGCCTTCTACGAAGAAATTGATGAATGAGGAGGAGCAGTGTAAACGGCTTTACGACGAGACTTCCAAGCGACTACCGAATGGACGGTATGAAGTCAGATTGCCAGTAAAGAATGGCGAACCTCCCATTCTCGGAGACTCCAGAAAGCAAGCAACACCAAGACAAATAATGGGTGAGCTACCCAGAGCAAGAGTAGCTAAAGCCAACCCATTTGAGAACGTTGTCATCGACTACGCAGGACCCTGCGAGCTAAAGAGGTCAAAGCGCAAGGGCTCCAAAATCGATGAGGGGTATTTTTGTCTTTTTAGATGTATGAGCACTAAGGCTATACATATCGAAGTAGCATTAGATATGTCCACTGATGCTTTCCTTGCAGCCTTTAAGAGATTTATAGGACGGAGAGGGCAGTGTCGCCATATCTATTCAGATATTGGCACAACTTTTGTCGGCGTCAGTAAGCAGCTACAAGCTGAATTAAGAAAAGCTATATAAAGCGCTGCTACTGAAGCCGCGGCCAAATTGGCCAGCGATGGAATTCAATGGCATTTCAATCCTTCATCACCTCCACATTTTGGAAGAATCTGGAAGGCTGATACAAAAAGAATCAAAAATCATCTGAAAAAAGCAACGAGCGCGAAAATACTTACTTTCAAAGAGCTCAATACGTTGATCATTCAGATCGAATCCTGCCTGAATTCGCGGCCTTTAGGTCTCCTCTCATCTCACCCATCAAATTTAGAATTCTTTACGCCTGGATATTTCTTGACTGGGAAACATATGAAGGTTATTTCAGAACCAGACACCACATCAAGGAATGCTAAGTACACAGATAGATGGAAACAGATACAGCAAAACTGTTCAAAAATTTGGGAAACAGTGGTCCCATGACTATCTGGTTGAATTACAAAGCAGATCAAAATGGCAGAAAATGCAACCCAACGTAAAGGTTGGAAGAAAGATCATAATGGACAGCAATAGGCCACCTAATCAATGGCCCTTAGGAATAATAAAGAAGACTCACTCCAAAGCTCAAGCTTTAGCAGCACCGACACTTGCAACAGGTTCTAATTCACTTGAGAGAAAATCTCCCTCCAGCTTAGAAAATAAAGTCTATGAGTTACCAACCAATGAAGGTGTATTTTTTAAAATAACGCACCACCAGCTCCACTCTATCCCCTACAAACGGATCGACGATTCCAAACGGAAAAAATATATAGTAAAGTTAGGCGGTGGTAGAAGAGTCCATTTGAAAAGGCGCGGCAATGTATCGTACTGGTACAATTATACTGAAGAAAGTACGATACAGCAAAATAAATAACACTAAAAATAGTAGACTGAATTATGTACAAAAGCAAATTGAAGTTAAAGTTAAGCAAATATATAAAAAAATAGACATGAAGTGAAATATTTAATTAAAAACAAAAAGAAATCTTGAATAAAATTTATGAACTACTAATAGGATGTAAGTTAAAAACAAAAAAAACAAAAATTCACTTTTTGTTTAAATATAACACAGCAGGTGTTGGCATAGAACTTGTCTTGATGCAACGCATCAACAAGGGGGGAGTATGTTTTGTCCTAAAAAGACAAAACAATTAAATAAAAAATTAAAAATGAAAAGGTTACCTTTTCCACATTCCATGCCCCAATATAAACAAACTTGATATATCAAAATAATGACATGCAAGTAAATTGCATATATGGACGGCGACGATATCGTAATTTAGTACATACGATATATATATATATATATGTGGAAAGCGTCAAATGAGGAAGCAGCATTAAGAATTACGTTCTAGTTTGAGCAACTATACCCCCCACCTAGACTCGATATCCAGCAACTAGAGGTCGGCGAAGGATACGAGACTAGAAGGCAAAAATCAAAAGTTCAATCTTCTCTGGACATCGGCCGAGAAGGTTAGTATTTGGAATTATTCCGATACATATTATAGGGACTTAGATAATTGGTGGGCTTTTAGCCGCTGATTTTTGTGATAGGTTTATTTAGCACAAGTGTTGTTTTTTCAGGTTTGAAACTATTTAATATTTACTGAAATCCCCAGGCGTACTAGCTTCGTTTAAAAATAATTCTTATTTTTGCCGGGCAAATATTTAAGTATCAACACCAGGCTGAATAGCGGTTGGCTAATTCAACCACGGAACCAGCAAAGAAAAGATTAGCAAAGTTACTTGCGGTAACTGATGCAAAGGGCTTTTTAGGCAAATCTAAGTCCTCTGGTAGGAATTATTCCACCAGGCATCGGAATTTTAATTTATATTAAAAATAATTCCAGGCTCTAGTAAGATACAAGTTGCATAGAGTGCAGCAGAATATTTTTTTTGCTTATAAATTGTTATAACCAAGTCGGCGAAGTAAATTTACTCCATTTTCTAGCAACTTTGTAATATATAAGTTGCATAGAGGGCATCAGAATATTTTTTCTGATTTATGAATTGTTGTAAACAATTCGGCGAAGTAAATTTACGTTAATTTCTAGCAACTTTGTAAGATACAAGTTGCATAGAGTGCAGCAGAATATTTTTTGCTTATAAATTGTTATAACCAAGTCGGCGAAGTAAATTTACTCCATTTTCTAGCAACTTTGTAATATACAAGTTGCATAGAGGGCATCAGAATATTTTTTCTGATTTATAAATTGTTGTAAACAATTCGGCGAAGTAAATTTACGTTAATTTCTAGCAACTTTGTAAGATACAAGTTGCATAGAGTGCAGCAGAATATTTTTTTGCTTATAAATTGTTATAACCAAGTCGGCGAAGTAAATTTACTCCATTTTCTAGCAGCTTTGTAATATATAAGTTGCATAGAGGGCATCAGAATATTTTTTCTGATTTATAAATTGTTGTAAACAATTCGGCGAAGTAAATTTACGTTAATTTCTAGCAACTTTGTAAGATACAAGTTGCATAGAGTGCAGTAGAATATTTTTTGCTTATGAATTGTTATAACCAAGTCGGCGAAGTAAATTTACTCCATTTTCTCACAACTTTGCTGTATACAAATTGTGTAGAGAGCACCAGTATATTCATCTGGTTATAAATTGATAACACAATTAGCGAGTTCATTACAGACAAGTTTGAACCAGGATCTTCCTCCGGTTTACACCTGTTTTGGGCGATTTCACGTGAGCTTGTATAGGACAAGAGCCATACAAGACTCATTTAGCAAAGTTAAATTTCTATGGTTTGGGATATCCAACCATATTTAAATAATAATAAAATTTACAATTTTATTTAAAGATTAGTAGGAATTCTTCTCCTGAAGCACCCCCCCCCCCCCCCGAGGTTGGATACACAGCGGATTTACCTGATTGAGGCAGTACTTCAAGGAATATTTGGAGAAGACCACCTGTTTTTTATTCAAATTTTTATTTTAAAGCAAAGAAGTCGAGTAACGTAGAGTTAATTTTAAGCATAGATTTAATTAGAATTTATAATTTATAGGAGAAATATATTTGTATCAAACGGACCTTAGACTCTTTTATTTAGAGCAGCCGGCACCTATCTTCCTTTTCAGATATTTTAATTATTACGACGATCACCTCCTAACACCTGGTCTTTGACCGGTATTAAGAAAGTGACGCCGTAACAACGCCATTTACGAATTTGTTATTTAGTACAAATATTGCTTATTGTTAGCTGAAAAAATGGAGTAATTTTTGTTGCTAAATATTTAACAATTTCCTTGAAATTTCACTTTTTGTAAAAAAAGGCGTTCTTGTAAAAACGTTCACCTTGGTCCATGGATTTCGCTGGATCCAGCGAAATCCATAGACCAAGGGAACGTTTTTACAAGAACGCTTTTTTTTACAAAAAGTGAAATTTCAAGGAAACTGTGCAATATTTGTAACAAATAAAAAGTATGTAAGTGGTGTTAAACAAAAGTTATTAACAAATTAAAAAATCGTGATTTTTGACAGTTTATCCCACTTTTGTCTATGTTTTGTGCTCTAACCTATAACTCAATATACATACATCAATCGAAGGATAATTTGAATAGCTACAACTTTATAATTTGATTTTTTTCGATCCGAGGTTTTCTTTTATTCGCTAAAAAACGTTTTTTACACTTTCTGGGATTTTTTAGGTTAGGTTCGCCATTCCAAATTCCGAAAAAGAAAATGTTATCTTTTTTAGAATGTTTTTTCCTATTGGCAATTAACGCAAAAATTACATGGAGCTATTTTAGATTGATTGGACTAATATTAGTAAATGCGAAGTCATGACTTTTTGTAGGCGACGTGATCCTATAATTTATAACTACTCATTTTTAAGTGAGGGTGTCCCCCGTGTTAATTTTGTCAAAGATCTCGGGATTCGATTTGACACCAAGCTAGACTTTTCTACTCATATCAACTATATTTCTTCCAAGAGCAGCTTAGTCTTGGGTTTTATAAAAAGGTGGTCCAAAGAATTTAACAGCACCCTGATCACTAAACACCTCTACATTTCGTTTGTCAGACCTTTTCTTGAATATGCGTCCCAGGTTTGGTCTTCGCATGTTGGAAAACTTGAGTCGGTTCAACGTAGGTTCGTTGGATTCGCATTGAATCACCTTCCTTGGGAAGACCCTTTAATTCTTCCACCATATGAATACCGACTTAAGTTACTCAACTTAAACACTCTCCACAAGCGATGATGATGATGATGATGTTTTTGTCCACTAGCTTCTTAATGGACGTGTCGACTCAGCTTATCTAAGTCGCCGTGCGTCGTTTAGAGAGAGCCGATACAATTTGAGAGGACCACCACTCTTACACATCAACTCCTCTAACACCAATTATGGCCGATTTGAGCCTGTTAATCGCATGTTCATTAATGTAAATAAAAATATTAATGTTTTTAGCGTGAGCACTAACAAAGATCTCCTTAAAAGGAGTCTCTTTATTCTCTCATGACTGTTTATGTGTTTTTCGCATGCAATTTTTATTGGTACTTAATTTTTTATGTTTGCATGTCTCAGACGAGCCCACGTGTTAGTGGTAAATGTTTCTCAGCCCAGCTGAAAAGTGCGCCTTCTTCATAAGAAGGGAAACTCTATTATATTATATAAGTAACTCTCAATAACTCATCGAATCTCAAAGAATCGATTACTTTGGAACGAGTAAAAACTACTCATTGAGTAATTATATTTCGATTCTACTCACGAGTATTTAATCGAGTGCTCTTCGCCGATTCCGTATCCCTATTCCAAGCTTGGAATATGTCATTATGAGTAATGTCCTTTAAATTTTTATGCTCCGGCCTTCACTTTTGAAGTACATTTTTGGTACTATTTTACCTAAGCTTATGTCGAAAAGTACCGAATAAGGTCTATTTTAATATCAAAATTGCTTATAACTCTTCACTATCGTGATGTTCTTTATTATTATGTAAGGAACATGATTTAATTTCTGTAAACCTGCCGCTGGGTTGAATAGGAAATATTTTTGATATTTTAGGACATTTTCTCTGCCTGTGCGCATTTAAAAGTTTTTGTTTATTAATTTTTTGTTTCTCCCAACCTTCTAGTGGTTTCGTTGTCATTAGTTTTTAGACTTTTTTAAATTCCATACAATCTTTATTGAATCTTCAATAAACTTATTGGTAATTTCTTAAGAGACGAGAGTTGTGTTTTTTAAAGGTATTAACGGAAATATGATCTGAAAAGATTTTTATAAAATTTGATCGAGCAGTTTTTTGGTTGAAGCGACATAAGAAATTTTTATACCTGCGTGATATCACTCGAACCACAAAAGATATCGACTTACTTAAGGTGCCGTTAGAAGCGTCTTAGCGACTATATAATTTGAAAAGATTTTTATAATATTCGGTCGAACCGTTTTTTGGTTTAACTGACATAAGTGATTTTTGTACCTGGACGATATCGCGCAAACTATAAAAGATATCGACTTAGTAGAGGTGCCGTTCGAAGAGTGTTAACCAAAATATGATCTGAAAAGATTTTTATAGACTTCTTTGAGGTGCCGAGAGAAGAGTATTAAGGAAAAAAATTTCATAACATTCGGTCGGACCTTTTTTTGTGTAAATGGAAAAACTTCGGCTCAGTATCAGAAAGACCTTAAGTAGATAAGTTTTGCTATTATCTAATAAACTCCATGGAATGAGACCTGATCTAAACGATTTTTTGTGTTCTGCAAGCCATAGCTTTCCAACAAAACATCACTTGTCAAAATCCGACAACTTTTAAAAATCGTGCAAAAATCTCGTTACCCGTTTTGGATTAACACTTTTTGACGGGGCATTGTTTCTTCACGTGATAGAGTTTCAGAGAATTGCGGTTCATCCGGGGATTCTTTTGGTCAAGTCGGACATGTACTTTGCATTGAGTAGTTTTGCTAATATCTCCGAAAAGCTTTGGAATTTCCAAATGCAATCATTCGCTTCCCAGTTTATCAACGGCGCTTCAACACGCTCAATACGAATTCGAACATCCGCTTTAGTGTAGCGAACGAAATACGGAGGAAATGTTTGTTTTATAACGTTCAGGAAAAACAAATTCTCTAGAAAAATCTTAAGAATTTTCCACTATGTATTATAGTTATTTGAACTAGCTTCTCTCAGGATTGCTTTGTCACTAGTTCTGACTTTAGTCAATGTCCCACTAGTATAACTATTTTGTAAGAAGTCAGTTTATTCCATCTGCGTTCATCATACTGGAAAGTTAACCGTGTGGACCGAAGGGGTCAAAGCCACATTCCAACTAGTTTTATTTTTCTGTGGGAAATTCTTTATTTTTAATAAAAAAATTAATCTAAAGGAAACATTTTTGATTTAACATTCGACACTGCCCACCGGTCAGCTGGTAGCTTGGTAGGCCAGTCCAGCTCTGCAGGTACCCGCACCAAAAAACAGGATTCGAAACTCTGATACCTCGTTTAAAGGTATGCTTTCTAATACCGGTATTTTGGGATTTTCGTCTTTTTGTGCCCCCGCGTAACAGAAGGAACAATATGCTTTTGTTTGAAATAATTTCTTACAGCGAACACTACTTACAATACTTGTATTAGGCACATTGTGTGCAAACACAAGTAAAAACGATTATTATACCTGTTGTTCCGCCACCTGGTGGATCGCTGGAAATTACACCGGGAAACCGCAAACATCTAAAATCCAAACCAAATTTATGGAAGTAATATTCTCCTATAAGTTCTGCATGTACTTTAGATACTCCATAAATAGTTCTTGGCCTCTGAATCTGTTTAAAAGAATCTATTTAATAAATTTCTTTACACTCAAACTTATATTAAGGTTTTACCGTTACGTTTGGTGTAGGGTTGCGGGGACTATCAGGCCCAAACGCTCCAATTGTACTTGGAACGAATACTCTCAGATTATACTGTTTCGCAAGTTCAATAACATTGTGGACGCCTTCTATGTTAACTCTGGAAACAATTAAAACAATTAGTGTCACTGGTATTAAGCAGTCAGTGAAAGTATTTCCTATCTCGGCATTTATAATTAAGTAACGGAAGATGGCGATTTAGAGGCTTAGGTTTTGCTTCGCTGCGCTGCTGAAACTATGACTAAAGATATATTGAAGTTGGTGGCTGTTTTGTGTTAATTATAAAATTATAATGAATTTATAATTACACATTATACCGGTTCTACACGTTCAACTTTTAGTTCAACTTGAACACTTTGTTCTTTTTCGCTCGCATGCAATTGTGAAAGGGGTAAGATTATCCGATTGGGCGCTCAGTCTTCAAATGTTTCAGATATTATCAGATATTATAACAAAATTTCAAAAACAAATTTTAAGTTTTAACTAATAAATGCGAAAATGAATTGGATGCAATCTGATAAAGGTCCTCCAAGCTCTTACTTGTAGTTACATGCAGGTGGATTAAAAAAAATTATTTTATACTTTTTATGGTTCACCTTAACAGAAAACTTTTTTTATTACTTAATATTTTTTAGGTTATCTTATAAAAGCTTGTTTTTAAAAAAAATTACTTATTATTTTTGCATAAGAGTTTGAGAGGACGTAAAATTACTGAGACAGTAAATTTCTTATCTAGAATAAATTTCAAAAATTTAAGTGGTCCCTAGACTATCAATAATATTGAGTTAAATATGGAAGTTTTTTTCCTTACCCAATACTATCAATATTATTGTGCAATAAATTGTAGTTACTGTGAACCACGTTGTGGTTAATAAAACGCCAATTTTTATTAAAATTCACTAAGGCTATTTATTTAATATAAACAATATTATACAAACACTCGAACTTAAACTTGCGTATAGTTTGTACACTACTAAAAATTAAGTTTTTCTTGGACGCGAATTTTGTGGAAGCCTTTTGCACGATGGTCAAAACGGAGAGCGATCGAATGGGGATGCCGGAAATTGGCTGTCCCGATATGGATGGGGGAAAACGGCAAGATCACTGAACTTTGCGTTCGGTGATCGATTGAGTGTTCCGACTGATCGTTTTGATCGTGCCGGAAGCTGTTGTGTGACATTGCGTAAAGTTTGATAATTAAACTTTACGCGGTCACTACATACTCCCCCCCAGCGTAGCGTTAACGGAATGTTACCGCTTTAGACGGCTTAGCTTCTTTGTCGCGGTCACAACCGAAGGCTGGCTTTAGCCTGTCAATGGATATTGACTTGGTTGTGCCGTTCAATTTGACGACGAAGTGTTTTCGTAATCGTTTGATTACTTCATATGGGCCCTCGTATGGAGGTTCGAAAGGTTTTCGAACTTTGTCGACACGTATTAAAACGTAGTCGGCGTTCTCCAGGTCTTCTGGCACATAGACATCCTTTTGGACGGGTTGCCGAGGATGTATTGCCTTAATGTTCTGCATGTGAGAACGAAGGCGAGAGAGGAATTCTGATTCTTCAATTGGATTCTCCTCAGTTGGGATAGAAATCGAATTGGGAAGTCTCAGATTCTGACCGTATACGAGCTCGGCTGGTGAGCATTGTAAGTCGGTCTTAATTGCAGTGCGTATGCCTAACATGACAAAGGGCAAGTCTTCACTCCAATGAGTAGTGTTGTCCCTTGCCATTAAGGCTGCTTTTAGTTGCCTGTGGAACCGCTCAACCATCCCGTTTGTTTGCGGGTGGTAGGCGGTGGTCCGGATTCGATGAGTGCCGAGTAATTTGGCAACTTCATTGAAGAGTTTCGATTCGAACTGCGTACCTTGATCGGTTGTGATCTCGAGAGGTACGCCGAATCGTGGGACAAATTCAGTGACGAATTTCTTTGCCACTGTTGAAGCGGAGATATCCCGAATTGGGTATGCTTCAGGCCATCGCGTGAATCTATCGACTATCGTTAAGATATAAGAGTATCCACGAGATGGGGGTAGGGGTCCCACTATATCCATATGGATATGGTCAAATCTATTATTTGGAAGTTTGAAAGCTTCTAATGGAGATTTGGTATGCCTTGAAACTTTGGACTTTTGGCAACCTAGGCACGATCGAGACCACTCATTGCAGTCTTTATTGATCGATGGCCAGAAGTATTTCTTGGTAACGGCTCGTCTTGTAGCGCGGATACCAGGATGAGAGAGACTATGTTCGGAGTTGAACGCTAGTCTCCGTAAGGAAATGGGTATGTAAGGCCTAGGAATGCCTATACTAGTTTCACACCACACCTGATGGGCGGTGAATGGTATTGGTGTGAGAACTAATTTTACCCGTGAGCCGTTGCTGGGGTGCTCTTGTAGAGACTTCAACTCTGTGTCACCTTGTTGAGCCTGAGCCAGTGTAGGCAGGTCGAAGGTGACCGAGTCGACGTTGTCGGTTGCTAGTGAGCGCGACAAGTAGTCGGCGACAACGTTTTGTTTACCCGACACATGTCTGATGTCTGTGGTAAACTGAGAGATTAGACCCAAATGTCTGGTCTGTCTTGGGGATCGTTCGGTCTTTGTGTGAAGGGCGCGAACCAGTGGTTTGTGATCAGTATAGACCACGAAATTGCGTCCTTCAACGAAATAACGGAAGTGTTTGATCGCTGCATAGATTGCGAGGAGTTCGCGATCGAATGCAGAGTACTTCCGTTCGGTTGGTGACAGCTTTTTGGAATAAAAAGCTAGAGGTTGCCACCGATGACCGTTGAATTGTTCCAAAACGCCTCCGATTGCATAATCAGAGGCGTCAGTCGTAAGACTGTATTTTGCATCCTCGATTGGATGGTTCAGCAGAGTTGCTTTAGCCATCGAGGTTTTCACCTTGAGGAATGCCGCCTGACATTCTGCTGGCCAGTCAAAAACTTTATTGGCACGTGAGCGGTTGAGAAGGTCTCTCAAATGCTCGTTTATAGGCACCAACTGTTCAGCCAATTTTGGGATAAATCGGTGATAGAAATTCACCATTCCCAAAAACTTCTGGATCGATTTGACAGAAGTTGGAGGTGCGAGATCAACGATATCCTGAACCCGATCGGAGGATGGAAGTATTCCATCCTTTGTGATGCGGTGGCTTAGAAACTTAATCTCTGTTGCACCAAAAACGCATTTCTCTAGCTTGATGGTTAAACCGAAGCTATCGAGGCGTTTAAAGAGCTCTTCGAGGTGAACGATATGTTCATCCTCGGTTTTACTGGCGATAAGTATATCGTCCAAGTATACATAAACGAAGTCGAGATCTCTCGTAACTTCATTTATGAACCTTTGAAATGTTTGGGCTGCATTTCGTAAGCCGAATGGCATACGTGTAAACTCATATAGGCCGAATGGCGTAATGAGTGCAGTCTTATGCACGTCTTCTGGGGCGATTGGTATGTGATGATATGCACGTACCAAGTCAACCTTCGAAAAAATTGTGCAGCCGTGAAGATTCACGGAGAAATTCTGTATATGCGGGATCGGATATCTATCCGGCACAGTGACAGCGTTAAGGCGACGGTAGTCGCCGCATGGCCTCCAATCATGTGAGTCCCGTTTAGGGACCAGATGAAGCGGAGATGCTGCGGGGGACGACGAAGGTCGACAAATCCCCAATTCGACCATATGGTCGAACTCTAACTTTGCCACCTTCAGTTTCTCCGGATGGAGTCGCCGAGCGGTGACAAATGGTAATTGCCCTTTAGTTACAATGTGGTGTTGCACATTGTGTTTAACCGGAAGGTTAAAATTGGGCGGTTTTGTTAACGAAGCGTACTTCGTTAATAGCTCTTTGTATATGCCAATAACTCGGCATGGAAATGTTTCGGGGTTGTAGTCGACGGTAGCGCACACGTTAATTCGAAAATTCGTGCGCTTGTCGACTAAATGCCGATATTCAAAATCGACGGACAATTTGAACTTCGTTAAGAAGTCCGCCCCGATAATGGCTTTAGTGGTGTCGGCTATAATGAAGTTGTAAACGTATCGTCGGCGTAAGCCGAGTTCGAGTTCTAGCAACTTAGTGCCGAAAGTTCGGATCAGTGATCCGTTGGCCGCGTACAGAAGGACGTTCGGGCTACCGTTGTGGGCCGGGAACGCCTTGGCGGGAACAATTGAAACGTCAGAGCCCGAATCAATCAGAAAGTCCATCCGATTGTTGGTGTCTCTGACGAATAAACGATATGAGCGGCCGGTTATATGCTCGCTCGAATCGATCCCCAACTTTAGTTTTTTTTAGGGTGGGTGGGTGGTTTCTTCGCCGACTTGGCGCCACCACTGTTGAAACTGCAGGGGGCCTTGCATCTGCGAGCTTCCTTACCGTAACGGTAATGGAAGTAGCAAAGACTACACCTGGCTTGATTGGCCCCTTGTGGCCGATTGGCCGAGGGCTGTCGGGAGCCGCCCTGCCGATTGGCAGGTGTTCGGCTTCTTGGTTTCCGCTGGCCTCGGTCCAGCTTGTCTAGCCGAACTGTCAGCCTATTGATGGCGCTTTGCAGCGCCACCAATGTGGGTTCTGCTGTGGCTGGAGTATTGGCTTGAACGGCGGACGCGTATGAGGCGCCTCCGTGTGGAAGCACCTCCCATACTTTGTCTGCCGTTGCAGCCAGCCCGGCTAGGGTTTGGTCAGCGGAGGTGGCCAACGTGATCTGGATGGCCTGTGGTAGCCTCCGCTCCCACAGGTTCCGAATCAGATCGTCATTGACCGCCGACGATCCACCCGCTAGTGCCTTCAGAGCCTGGAGAAACTCGGAAGGTTTCCGGTCTCCAGGCTCTTGCACTGACAGCAGCTGCTCGAGGCGGCGCTTCTCTGAAGTGCCGTACTTCTCGAGCAGATGCGCTTTAATTTCCTCATATGAGGAGTTAGAGGGGTCTACTGTGCTAAGCCGCATTGCCGTTACCGCCTCTTCCGGCAATGCAGCTATAACGTTGTAGACTTTGAACTTGTCTGACTTGCAGCCCGCCAACTTAAACATTATCTCGGTTTGGTAAAACCAAGAGGCGGGCTGGTGTACCCAGAACTTCGGTATGTCGAGTTTCGACACGGAAGCGGCGTTAACTTCCGAAGTTCCGGGCTTTGGTCCCTCTTCGTGCGAGGCTTCCATTTCAAATTCACTTGTCCTTGACATATTGAAAAATATATATAAAAAAAATAACAAAACGAATCAGAAAAAAATTACTAATGAATTCGTTCAAAAAGAAAAGGAGCAATCAATATTGTGTTCAGAAGAAAAAAAATTTAATAACAATAAGTCGTAAAAATGGCGAAACCAAATTACATATATGTCGAAACTAAATTATATATATCTGTAAATTATGTCCGTATATATGTGAAATATTCTTATTATGAAATATGAATGTGGAAAAAAAATATTTAATTTAGTCTAAAAAAAATGTATATATGTGAAATTATGTAATGTAGATGAAAAAATTATATATAAATATTTATGTATTGTACGAGAAAAAAAATTTTAATTTATATTAAAAAAAATGTTTTAAAATTATCTGAATATTTCCTGTTCTGCTTGAAAAATTTTGTCTTCCACTGTTGTCTTGTTGAGTTATATCGTGCAGTTTTACCGTTGACTGGTTGAACTTGAACTTGAATGTAACTGATGAAAATTTTTCCAAATTGATTTAATGACGCCTTCAATTCATAATAGGAGACGTAAAAATGAGAACTCACAAAACACCAAAACAATTGTGGCAACTTGGGGAACACAGTTTGTTATTCTTTAACTTGATTTTGTTAAATAATTATTTCAGGTTTTCTTTTTGGGCTTTTAGATTTATAGCGGGTGAATGCACCTCTGACTGATCACTTTTCTTGACACTTTGACACTTCAAATTTGTTTTAATTGTTGTGGCCGTAATCATTTGCGACCACAATAACTTATTGTAATAAATTACAAATTTCGGCGCACTTAATGTATTTATCGATGCACTGATAGCACTTTTCTCGCGTGTTTGCGGTCGGGATCACCAATGTAGTTACTGTGAACCACGTTGTGGTTAATAAAACGCCAATTTTTATTAAAATTCACTAAGGCTATTTATTTAATATAAACAATATTATACAAACACTCGAACTTAAACTTGCGTATAGTTTGTACACTACTAAAAATTAAGTTTTTCTTGGACGCGAATTTTGTGGAAGCCTTTTGCACGATGGTCAAAACGGAGAGCGATCGAATGGGGATGCCGGAAATTGGCTGTCCCGATATGGATGGGGGAAAACGGCAAGATCACTGAACTTTGCGTTCGGTGATCGATTGAGTGTTCCGACTGATCGTTTTGATCGTGCCGGAAGCTGTTGTGTGACATTGCGTAAAGTTTGATAATTAAACTTTACGCGGTCACTACAAAATCAATTCACCTCAACTTTTGAGGAGTGAACATGTTAAGTGAATTTGAAGCAACAACGATAGCAACAACTATGTGCGAGCAAGAAAAAAGGTAAAAAAAGAAGAGTGGTACAAAAGAGGGCCGTCAATTACCCTGCCTTATTTGACTACGGGAAACACCTTAGGTTAGGTTAGATATGGCTAAGCTGTTGGCTTGAGCTCATACACTTAGGCCAAAATGATAGGCCCATTGTGATGCCCCATAGTGATCCCACTTTAAACCTGATGTTAAAGTGCCGTTCCTTTGCTAAAAACAAGTAAGTTGCCGGATCCCAATCTTCGAGATTTTCGCAAGGGTGCTTAGAAAGGGTTCGCCAAATGTGGTTAACCTCATTCTGCTTAGGGCTGGGCAGTGACAGAGGAGATGTAGTACATTTCCTCCCCATCCAGATTCTTACAGCTTCTGCAGAAATTGTAGGTCTCAAAACCTAAGCGGGTAGCATGCGTCCCTATCAGACAGTGTCCGGTCAGCACTCCCACTCTAACTGAGAGCTCTTGTCTCCCGAGGCTTAGTAATGAAGTGTTGTGCCTGAGATCATAAGAGGGCCAGGTCAATTTGGACAAAGTGCATTAATTAACATCAACAAAGTGCATTTATTAACAGCTGTTTGCATCGGAGTTTAAAGGTGGCCCAAGGCATACCAACTGTTTCATTTTCTAGAAGGAGAGTAGCGGTCGTGCCTTTTCTAGCCAGTTCATCAGCTTTAAAATTTCCCTCTATATTTTGGTGACCGGGCACCCATACGAGGAGGGCTCTGAACTGTTGAGCCATCTCGTTAAGAGATCTGCGATATTCAGAGGTAGTTGTGCAAGTTATGCTGTTTGTGCATGAGCGCAGGCCTTTTTGAGCCGCCTGACTATCTGAGAAGATGTAGACAGTCCAGTTCCTATCGTCTTGCTGGTTGATTTGCAGAACAGCATCTTGTATGGCTAGAACCTCCGGTTGGTATACACTGCAGTGATCGGGTAGTCGAAAGGAGACTTCAATCCCAAGCTCTGGTAAAAAATACTCCTCCCATTCCACCCTTGAGCTTAGAGTAATTAGTAAAGAAGTTTATGGCACCCTGAAAACTGTGTGGTCTATTTCTCCATTCACGACGTCAAGGGATGTGCACTCCGTAGTTCCTCGTGAAGGTAATCTCGGGAATGCAGAAGTCGGTTTTTGTGGGGATAGTACCTAACAGAGTTCAGCACCTTCGTGTGTCCTCCCCTGATTCTGATCCATAAACCGGATTCTTTCATTCTAAAGGCTGCGATGGTTGCGCTTTCTCTTGCCACAAGATTTAAAGGAGAGAGGTATAACATATCATTTAGGGAATGTGTAGGTGTGGAGCGAAGTGCTCCTGTTATGCATAACTCTGCACATCTTTGTGCTTTCTCTAATTTGTTTAGCACGGTGGATTTATTCAGGGTTGGCCACCAAGCTAAGACCCCGTAAAGGAAAATTGGGCGGACGATCGGTGTGTAGATCCATCGTACTAGGTTAGGGGACGAGCCCCATTTCTTCCCAATGGAGTTTGTGCCAGCGAAAGGCGCTATGTTCTCTTTCTTAAAGTGTTCTTCTGTGTTTTAATTCCAGAGGAGTTTCTTGTCCAGAATTACTCCCAGGTATTTGACACTTTTGCTAATTATGAGCCTAACATTGTTAATCCGGGGGGTGTTAACGGAGGGATCTTATACCTCTTTGTAAAGAGGACCAGCTCCGTTTTTACTGCGTTAGCGCTGAGTCCGCGGGTGGCAGTCCAGCTTGAGAGGGTTTTTAACGTCACCTCCATGAGATCACAGAGGACTTGAGGAAATTTTGCTTCTTTGATGATAACAACGTCATCCGCGTACGCCAGGACGTGATGTCCCTTTGCATCCATGCGACGCAACAGCTTCTTCATAGTTACGACCCATAGCAGATGGAAAAGTACTCCTCCTTGCGGAGTTCCTCTATTTACGCCCTTTCGGACCGAGCTGTCGCCCAAGATCGAGCTCACCATTCTGCCAGTAAGCATTTGGTGGATAAGAGACACTAGCGATGCCTCGATACCATGTTCTGTCAAGGCCAGGGTAATGGCGTCCGACAATACATTGTTAAATGATCCTCCTATGTCAAGAAATTCTACTAATGTATACTCCTTGACCTCGAGGGATTTTTCAATGGTTAAGACCAATGAGTGAAGAGCAGTATCAGTAGATTTGCCCTCTGTAGAGAATTCCGAGGCTAGTATGGTCTGCCTAAGATATATTTCGATTAGCCGTTCTAGAGACTTTAAAAGAAAGGATGATAGGCTGATTGGCCTTGGGAGGCTTTTCCTGCCTTAGGTATAAACATTACTTTAACCTCTTTCCAACCAGTAAACATGGCCTGCAACCAGGACAGTAGGACGTCAATTGTGCCGGCACTATGCCGTCAGGTCCTGGTGATTTAAGAACTGGAAGAGAAACACCTTTAAGGGCCTGAAATTCATGAGTGCTATATCTCCACAATCCATTGGGCTGATTGTTATGAAAACTTGATCAGCTATTTCTGAATATTTATTTACATATGTGTCCCTTTTCAGATAAATAAAATTATAGTATTAACATGTTCGATTCGATCATTTATAATATACGGTACGCCGCTTTGCAACTGCAATTGTTAGAATTATTTTTAAGCTCATAATTTTAATTCATGAATGAATTATTATATACATAATGTTAATTTCAGTTGTTTCTTTTTTTAAATTTAAATTATGTCCGTAATTAGAATTGAAGAATAAGAAGGCGGACAAATTTTGCAATTGTGTTTCCCGAACGCCGAGATGGGTATCAAATGAAAGGGTATGTAGCAGGGTATGTAGAACACAATTAATTTGTGGCTTCATTGAAGATTCAAAATGGCTGCCAGCACGAAATGCCGAACTACGCTCATTAACATGGCTGTCATTTGTAGAGAGTGTGCAACTGCCCTTTTGGCAATAACAATTATATGAATTTTTACTTCATTGAATGGGCCACATGAAAGGCGATAAAAAAAACGCATGTGTATCGTCGACTAAACATTACACAGCGCCAATTTTCCAAAAACCTGTTGCCTCTGGGCCTCACGCTTCCACAATTCTTCCTCTAATTGTCTGGTCGCGGCCTTAGAATACAAAGCTTCAGGAAGGGCCCTCGACGAATTAAAGCGTAGTGAAATTCGTTTTGTAGTTTAACTATATCTATATCTCCGTAACAATACCGCAGAATTTTACGCTGCTGGCTGTTGCTGGTGCTCGACCAAATTTGGCCATGCTACATGGCTGCAACATTTAAATATATTGCTTGAATTAATCGCTTTTGGCAACGGAACACGTTTCGCCTGTTCGACTGGTCATTTGTTTTTTACTTATCTGCGGTAGTATGTTATGCACTTTTTTTAATAATTTGCTTTAGGAGTATTATTTTGTATTATGTAGTATGTTATATTATAATAATATTATATTATATTAATTATTTTATATTATATATTACGTATTGTGTTCTATGGGCAATGTACTATGACATACTATGTACTACGCATTATGTACAATGCGCTATGTACTATGTATTGATTACTATTTACTATATGTTATATACTATGCACTTTGAGCCATGTACTATATATTATGTACTAGGTATTATGTATAATGTACTACATAGTACTATATACTAAGTGCTAAGTATAATATACTTTGTATTATGTACTATGAACTATGTATTATGTCCAATGTAATATTTACTATGTACTATATATTATGTACTATGTACTGTGTGTTATATACTAAATACTATACATTATGTAATATGTATGTTGTATTATGAATTATGTATATTATGTATTACTTTGTTGTTTTTCTTATTTTATGGCAACAGCAAGTAACAATAAGATAAACTTAAATGGAATATTCATAAACAAAATTTACTAACCCTTATTCTCCGGAAATATTAAGATTGATTTGGAAATATAGATTGCCCATAAAACTTTTCCCTTCCAACGTGTGGTCCTATGCACACTAATTTTTATTCATTCTTCTTTTTTCATACCGCGGACTGATGGGTTTTTTGCTAGGAAGCAATAAAGTATACTCATACCGTTAGATCCATGGCGGCCGTCTCAGGAGGGCGATTACCATTTTCTTCACAACACCAGCGACATGTGTATCAAATGATAGGGTGTGATAAGTAGAATTCAACAAACTGTGTATGTGGCGTCACTATAAATTCAACATGGCGGCGAGGCATCGAGCCCACGAAGCGTGAGATTTCAGAATTCGGGCTCAGGATGTGCTGGTGAATGCGACAAGAATTCCCACAATGGGTAACATTGTGTCAGGCGATATCAACAAGACTGGAGGATGACAAAAGGAGTAGGATATTTTCAACGGAGCAAGGACTTGCCAATGGCGCAATAGGCAATAGCGTAGAAATTCAGTGGCCTTTATTCCGTCGTGATCCGGTGTACGATACCGACATTCCATTTGATCAAGTGGAAATCAATACAGTTTCTGGCACTCCGAAACAATGGAATAATCGAACGAGCACAGCTCCCACTAATACTCTGCTGGACCTGCACAGTCCATAAAATGCCTGAATTTACAGTAGACCATGCTGTTATACACTTAGGATTAGCATTATTTGCTAAAGGGCATGCATATATCGAATTAAATCATATAATTGAAAGGAATACGAATAGAGGAGCTTTATTGCTCAATACTCACTGGCAAGGCATAGTATAATGAAGCTGCAATGAAAGAGATGGATAGAATGCGAAAATTAGGCCTTCCAGCACCATAAGTGAATCATATTTTTTGAAGTAAAACTTCTTTAGGGGCGTTTGCCTAAAAAATTTACATGAGCGTGAATCAATTTCATTCGCATAATGCATAACGCTCTCACACATTAAAAGTCGTGATATTCTTTTCCGTGAAAAATTTTCAGGCCACATTAGTCCTCCACCCTCTTATTCAGATTCTAGATGCGCGGCTGGTGCCGAGGGTGCCACTAAAAGAAAAAGGTTGAAAAACACTGCTATATCTAGACAATAGTAAGGAGAGTTAGGAATATGCATGATGTTATAAATATGTCTGGGTCTAGGAGAAATCATTTTATACTTTTTAGTTCGTTTTAAAAATGTGATATTTTAAAACGTTTTTTCTATTTAATTTATTTTGAAACGAAACAGTGGTGACAGAAGCGAAGATTTGGTCCACTTATTAACTTTCTCCACGAGCATGCAAATCTAACCATGGATAATGATCAATTGGTTTCAAAAACATGACGCGGCACCACCATTGATGCTGTATCTGCCCGATACGCTAATGACGTTAAGCTGGTGACAGGATTTCGCTCAAAGGCGGTGCGGACATTGGCTTCGCGGTGTGCGCGGATTTTTCACTGACACAAAGTCGCCGTGCTGGTGTCGCGTTCAGACTTTGATACAACCTAAAAATCAAAGTGGCAAGTGGACGTGATACGAAATAAATTGAAAAAGCTGTATGATTTGCGTATTAATTTTCTATCCTACAGCACTTGTATTTGTTCTAGGTACTAATTTCATCACCACAATTTCGAAATAATTATGAAATTCAACAAATTTCTTATCCCCATCACCAGCACACGATTCAAAACATAAACAAAATGCCCACCAACACCAAAACACGACTCAAAACACAACACACAAACAACTTTTTTACACTGGACCGCGCGGCAACGCGCAAGAAGTAGAAAGTAAAGCAATTATTGATTAATTGAATACTAATATAGTAATATTGAATACTTACTTGAATAGTAATATTGAATACTTTTGTTGCAAATTATGCCGTTCTTTACGGAGAAAATAGAATAACTTATAATGTACACAGTTTACTGCATTTGCCGGAATGTGTAAAGAAGTATGGAAACGTAGACAAATTTTCCGCCTACAAATTTGAGAACTATCTTCAAAGTTTAAAAAAGGATATCCGTCAACCTACCACAATTTTGGAGCAACTTCACAACCGAACTGTTGAAAGAAGCAAATTTCAAAAACTGTATATTGGAAAATGTGGACCTACAAAAATATCGAAAAAGAAATCAAAAATAACTAGCTCGCTACTTTATAGAAATTATAACTTTGATTCCGTTTTCTTGAGCTCATGTCCTCCAGATAATTTTTGTTACTTAAAGTCTCTAATCCCAATAAAACTTCTTGGGTTCATTAAAAATTGCGATGAGGAAGATTCCATTATAGGATGTAAATTTTTATTAGTTGATGATTTTTTCGTTGAGCCTGTACAGTTTTCAGAAGCGTTAGGTTAACACTTGTTAAAAACCTCAGTAGCAAAGAAGAAAAATTCGGAATTAGTGAATATTTGTGTAAAGTTGTAGCTTTGCCATATGAAAATGGATTCGTTTTTATTCCAGTACTTCATAACTGTACTTTGTAATGTGTACCTTCTCAGAACCAACTAAGTTTAACATACTTAACAGCTAATATTTAAATTTTGCAGTAAGATATGGAACCTACAAAAAGAAATTTCTCAAATATTCATTTTGAACCACCTCCAGTATTTCGCAGCAATGCAGTAATCGGCCCGGATATATTCCTAGAAAGTTATAAAGAAAATTTAGGAGAGACAAACAGTCCGAAAAAAATCTGTAGATGCAATGACTTTGGTATTTATATAAAATTTCCCAAAGGAATACCTTTAATTAAGTGAATTTGTTTATCAGAGCAACAAAATAAAGTATTGCAGGAAAAATTTTCAAAAGTACACCAGACGCTAGATCTACACGTTCAAAACTTTTCGAAAATATTCAACGTGGTGGAAAACCAAAATAAAATATTAACTAGGCACAGCGTTTTGCTTTAGTAGAAAAAGCGTTTCCAAAGACTGCAGAACTTATAGTCCGAGAGCCGACCGCTGAAAATGGCACCTGATCGGTTAAAGAATATATATTATTGGAAAAGGTAGTATTCAAATAGATCAACACAATGATATAGGACCCTTAAGGCCCCCATACACGGTCAAATTGGCTGTACAACCAGATTTTCATCAAACCTATAAGCACAATGTATTTTGATCGGCCGACCGGCCCACAATCGATAGTTTTGGTTGTACAACCGCACTTCGCTGTACAACCAATTGGACCGTGTATGGGGGCCTTTAGTCTCCAATAAGTCGCATGACTAGGCAACCATTTTTTGATAGTATAGATTTTGGTATAGTTGCGTAGCTCATTAGTTAAAGCATGATTTTGATATTAAATGAAAGCTTGAACTTTCTAGTTTTAGAACAAAAATGGTTGCCACACCTCTGACAGTTCAAAATTTTGGCAGCCCGCTTTGAAAACGGGCAACCCGAGTGTGTTTTTTATTTTTTTAATTTTTTTTTTTCAATTATCATGTACATATGTAATTAAAACATAGGAAATAAATTATAGGAAAACATTAAATTAAGCAATTCATTTATTGAAAGTATAATATAAACTGATATAATGGTACTGTATATTTAAAAATTATTTTACTTTTTAAACTTTAATTTTATTATAATACCTTATGAGTTAGAATTACTTATTCTAATTACAAATTATTCATCTTCACTCTGTTCCTCTGTAACATCAACATTATGCTGCTCATCAGTTTCTTCATCATTGTCATAGTTCATGTCATGCATTACAATATCTTCTATTGTAAGAGGTGTGGGATCACCTTCGAACCATACAGGTTTAATTGTATCATCTGATTTGACCCACCCACATTGATTAATGTCCAGTACGATACACTCTCGTTCAGTTGCATTTTGCCACATTGAATTAATATAAATCGTTCTTAAAATCTTTTGTTTTAAGGATTTCCAACAGGGAGGTATCGTACTCGAGTCGAAACTTTTGACACTTTTACAAAAGAAAGCTGCAGATGAAGTATTAGCAAATAATTTTTGAAAAATAAACAATCGTGCTAAATCCACGCTTTTACAGTTTTTTTGCTTATAAAGCATTGATGTAAATTCTTGGACGATTTCCATCTTATCAGAATTTTCTACATCTTGAGGATCAAGTAATGATGCAAAAACTTCTTGCATTTTTTCATTTTTGATCAGTAACTCTAAAGGTTTTTTCTTGCCTTTTCTAAAGAAGGCAGCAGTATAATCTGATCCTGTAAAAGCGTGGAATGCTGAAAGTGCCTTACACAAACGCTCACCCAATACTTTTGATAATTCCGTACAATTTCTACAAGAAATTATGTTCGGCTTTGTTCCTACAGTTGTTAAAAATATTTCTAAGTTCTGGAATTTATGAATGTGGCCTTATAATATTACTAAAATATCTGTATCCGAACACTTCATCATAACTTTGAAATTATCTTCCAATTTGCTCAAATGAAATATCACCCTTGTGTCTGCCTCTTCATGGTAACACTCCAAGTCTGTTTTAAGTGTTTTTATTACGACACCATCAACGACTTTGTATGAGTAGCAATTATGATCGACTGTTAAGAAATTTTTTTTATTACCTATTATTGTTGCTAAATGATCGTAAGCGAAACTTTCAGATAAAATTTTTACTAAGGCTTCTTTAAATTTATAATTTCTTAAAGCTTTTAAAAAATTATTAGGTCTTTTTTGAGATGGACCAGTTATATTAAACGATACATTTGTTTCTCCTCGATTTTGACGCTCAGAATCTTTAATCGAGGGGAAAAAATATCTATCAAAAATCAAATGAATATTCGATGCGGTGGTGTTGCACATTTTGATTAAAATGAATTCTGAAAGTTTCTCAAAAGTTTGTGGTATTACCGGACCGAGGTGATGTAAAAAATAAAAACCGTCAATTATGTCTATGTCCACAGAGGGTGGTACACAAGGATGTAGATAAGAATATAATTTCTTAGCTAAGGATGATTTATCAGTTTTAATCATATCACCAATAACATGACAAAGAGCTGGAGGGACCAGTGCAAGAGGAAATGATAAACAATATGGCATATCTATTTGTTTTTCCAATGAAATCCCTAATAACCTACCGAAAATATTTCGCTCCATAGCAAGTTGAACTTGTTTACCATCTTTATTTTTAAAAGTCTGTTTTATACATTCAGAAGCAAAGTTGGAAATGGTATTTCTCTTAATTGCTTGTTCAAATCGTTCGGGTTTACTGTTGCACTCAATTAAAAAATTATTCTTCTTCTCATTACCAAGTTTATTGATATTCAAAAGAAAAGTTTCTGTGATTTCTGATACAGCTTTACCGGTGACAACATTAAATAAATACTCTTGATCTATGTTTTTATCAAATGGGTTCATGTTGAGTTTGAAACAGCTAATAATATCCGTTAACGCTAATTGATCTTTTTCGATTCGATGTTTCTCTAATTCATGTATTGAAGCGTCTCTTTGGGTTATGCCTATATCTTGGAATAAAGTCGATATAATTTTTGTTCTTAAACTATGACTAAGTGCCCACCGTTGTCGAGCAGAGATCGAATAGCTGAAGTGAGAAATGCCAGTTAAGGAATTTGCAGCATCAGCATTTATCGTTTGTTCTAACGTTAAATCGACTGGTCCTCGCGAAAAGTTATTTCCGGTTCTTTTAACTCCAAATGTACCTTTTTTGAAATCATCAAACAATTTGGAATTATTCTTTTTTAGGTTGATTAAATTACATATATATAACAACATCCATCTAGAGTAATTGGGCTGGTTCATAATGAAAAATAAATTTGACATTTCAAATAACGTACTAATATAAAGTTGAAAATCACTTCCTCTTATGCTTCTTGACAATAAAAAAAAAAGTGTTCATGAAATTCATATACAGCATGTAGTATTGTGCCGTTTTTCCATGTTTATTGGAAGTGATTGGAAAGTGAGTCTTGGAAAGTGATAGGCCGTGTAATTTGGCTCTATAGTTTACGCGCTTACCTGTATTTGAATAAGTTGAAGTTTCAGGGGATAGTTATTTTAAAAATATATTTTTCTTCAATTTATTTCCTATGTTTTAATAATATTTCCTATAATTTATTTCCTATGTTTTAATTATGCACATGATAATTGAAAAAAAAAATTAAAAAAATAAAAAATATGTTGGCACACTCGGGTTGCCCGTTTTCAAAGCGGGCTGCCAAAATTTTGAACTGTCAGAGGTTTGGCAGCCATTTTTTTTCTGAAACTAGAAAGTTCAAGCTTTCATTTAATATCAACATCATGCTTTAACTAATGAGCTACGCAACTATACCAAAATCTATACTATCAAAAAAAGGTTGCCTAGTCATGCGACTTATTGGAGACTATGGGTCCTATATCATTGTGTTGATCTATTTGAATACTACCTTTTCCAATAATATATATTCTTTAACCGATCAGGTGCCCTTTTCAGCGGTCGGCTCTTCGCCTATTAAGCTTTTCCCTATAAAAACAGTAGAAGGCCTGGAAGCAGTTGAACAACAGATAGCGAATTACTCCGAAGAGGATCTGGTAAGGCTTGATAATATAAGTGAAAATGATATTTTTCTTATAACAATATTTAATCTTTTAATAGATTTCACATATAAGGGAATTACTTGGCAAAAGTCCTGTGCAGGAATGCATGCACCTGTTTTTTGATGTAGAAGTCATTTCATCAATGAACTGGGATGGACGTCAACGCAAAATAGCATTGAAAAAATTCAAACTTTTTAATACTTACGTATATGGTAATATATAATGTCATAATACTGGTAAATCTTCTAATTTTTAATTTTTTCATAATCAAAGGGGCGATAAAAAACGACCAATTTGGATACCTGGATTTTGAAAAGGCCATGCGGACGGGGTTCCGTAAAATTAAAAATAAAATTTATAATAAGACTTTTAACTATAAGAACAAAAGTTCCTAAAATTATCATTATTTATTTACTTTTAGAATTCTTTTTTGTTAAATGTATTAATTAAATGAAAATTTTTTTTTTATTTTCTATATTCTGAATTACTTTTTGTTAAATTTATTTATTGAATGAAATTTTATTTTTTTTTTGCTATTTTAGAATTACTTTTTATTTATAAACTTTTCAACTCTTTTTGTTAAATTTACTGTGCAGTACATAAAAAAATATATATTAATAGATAAAAATTAACATTGAATTTATTTCCTCTAAAGGCGAATTCACAATAATTCCCTATGAAGAATATAAAAGCTTTTTAGCAGTAGAAAATCGAATCTAAAAAAGCTTTTCCCTAACTGGCAAAAGGGAACCGAGTCAATTGTGCTTCCTTCTGCATTCCTAATAATCGCTTTCGAATCGTTACAAACACGCTTAATTGAATCGCTTCCCCGCTAGGACATGCAATGTTAAAAAAGAAATGTACGGCAAGGCTAAGAGAAGCACTTCTCTGCTTCAAAAGAATCGATTCAGTAACCTTTTTGAATCGCTTCATTTCCCGCTGGGAACTTACGCGGTGTGTGCGTAGTGCTCAAGCCCCATCTCGTTAGTTCGCATTGCAATACACACACTTTACTCTATCTGTCAATGTCCGCACCGCGTTTGAGCGAAATTCTGTCAGCAGCTTTAGGGTTAAACTCTTCGTGTCATATTTCAGCTAACAGTGACTTTTACTTCAGTAGTGCCAAAGGAAGTGAAATAAGTCTACTCTTGGTCGAAGGACCCACAGGCTCATAACAAACGAAGAGGGATAGGTCCCGAGAGAACCAAAGTCTAGAAATTAACAAGTCTTTCATCTTCATATGGTTAATGAGTGAAAGGCGAACAGCTGCATGCACAAGTTTTTCAAATGACGATGTCAGGCTATCAGAGAGAGAATGCAATATTTTTATACGCGCTGGAATACAACCATAAGTCGGAAAATTTTATGAGTTTCTATAGGGATAATGTTGATGTGTTTGTGCATATTTGCTCGTTTGTTTTGATGATTTCAATTTTGACAGCTGATTCAATTATCTTTCCTTTTCTGTTCTGCATACTTTACCGTAAAGACAGAATCTGGCTTTGTCTCGCTGAATTCACGAAGTATGCGTTGAGTTCTGCTCAGCAGTGATGTTCATATATGCACGCACACAATCAACGGCCGGAAATTTTTGTATGAAGATGAAAGACTTGTTATTACTAGACTTTGGAGAGAACATGAAGAGGTGAGTTACACAGTTGCATTGTTTTTGAATACATGTGTGTGCTCCAGGCGGCGTTCCTAAATGTGGTAGGAGTGGCCGAGATTAGCGGAGCAAAACTGCTGCGCTGCAACCCCAGACACGGCTAAGAGCCAGAAAACGTCATATACTATATAGTAAGATGGAATGATGTTTGGAATAATGTGGAGGGGATGCTAAATATCGACCATCCGAAGTTAAGGCTGAAAGAAACACAACGGAAGAGAAGCATTAGAAATACCAGCAGTATTAACAGGTAGATTGAAGCTGACCCAACTGGCGGAATATCGCTGGTCTTCTTGCTGAGAATAGGTCGACGAGTAGGGGATTTTTGTTACGATTAGAATCCGGTATAACCGGCAAGCTGGAGCGTGTCGGCATCCAGCTGGTGAATTTGGAATTCTGAACCTAACCTAACGAATTCCGAAAGGTGAAAAACGGTTTTTAGCGAATAAAAGAAAAAAGGAAGCTCGGATTGGAAAAATTCAAATTATAAATTTGTAGGTATTGATTGATGTATGTACATATATTGCGCTATGTAGAAAAAACTGGGGAAAATAATTTTTGTTTAACGCAGCTTACATATTTGTTATTTCGTAAAAATATTGCTTCTTAATAGCTGAAAAAATGGTTTTATTTTTGTGCGAAATATTGAACAGCCATAGTGCCAGTGTTTTATATGCGTACTACTAGAAGACTTGATTCTTCTAGGTCCATCTAGACTTTAAGCAATTTTTAAGCTCAGATATAATTCTTTATCAGCAATTTCCAAAAGTTGTAATAACTTTTGTAAAAAAATTAAGCTAATAAAGTTTTTATTGAATTGAATTGAATAAATTTGCATGAGGCTTTTACTTTTTCCGTGATTTGCAGTTATCGTTCACTTACCAAGTGTTATCGGCACATTTCTCTTTATACGCTTTATATTAGGCTCACCAGTATGTTATAACTTGTAGGTTGTATGTAAACAAATCTTGCAACTTGATTTTGACCCGCTTCCATACATATGACATTAAAATTTTGCACACATGCATAGTTCTTGTGGCATATCTAATTTTTGCGTAAAAAAATCAAGATGGCCGTTCGAGGATAGGGGCGAATTTTGGAATCGTGTTCCCCAACCACCCCACATGGGTATTAAATAAAAGGGCATGACAAGTAATATTCAAAATGGCGGACTACCTTTTCCTTGACAACCTACTTTGTTGGAGTAAGCTGTGTGACACCATTTTAAATATAATATGGCGGCTACCACAAAATGGCGGAAGACATATATCTAATAGACTAAAAAGTAGAAAATATAAATATATAGTTTAAAAAACTAAAAAATATGCTTTTGTTTTAAAATTATCTAAAAATTAAAAAAAAAATGTTGAATATCTAGAATATGTGACGTCCAAGAGAAAAGATAGACTACGAAATCAGGCGATGGAAATGGAATTAGATGGGCCGCACCTTGCGACGCCAAAACGAAACTAAGTTTAAAAGGTCTTTGCGAATAACGTGGAGGAGAACTCTATTAGCAGAAGCCACAGTAACTGGAGATCCTGGACGGAGCTGAACGTTGACGCCAAAAACACTGCAGGTTTGCCACAAATGTAAGCATAGCTAATGCTGCATTACAAAAATGTTTTCCATTGGTAAGAATTAAAATGGAGAGGTGTATCGAATTTGGCTTGAATTTGAAAACAATGAAAAAACACGAGTCAAATTTTGGAAGAAATTATCTAGTTTTATGATTGAACATAATATCATTCGAAAAGCAGCAACAGCAACTACTACCCAAACGAAGAATAGTTCGCCCATCTTATTTTTATTTCAAATTTTTTATTTTTAAACAATTTAGAATACTTTTACTTTACTTTGTTTTCAATTTTAAGGATTATATTTGAAGACCCTCGGGGAAAAACCAACTTAGTCCACTTTTTCAAAAATCAGAGAAATCAGCTCCATCTATTAGCTGCTAAGGTGTACTACAATTCAAGGTATTAATTATGGGGAAAAACCAACGTAGTCCTGACAGAATGAACGGGCAATAATAAAAGGTTCGGGGAAGAACCAACTGAGTCCATGGGAATGCGGGAAAAAACTTTTATTTTTTGGAATTTTTTGGAATTGGACTAAGTTGGTTTTTCTCCGAGGGTCTTCATTTAATAAAGATTATAATTTGATTTCTGTTTTGGTTGTCTTTAATGCAATTAATAATGAAAAAATGCGTTGTTTCTAGAGTTTTGAAATAAAAATAAGATGGGCGAACTATTCTTCGTTTGGATAGTATATGCCTAAATATTAATAAAACTTGAAACGTATTAATAACACCTTGAGAATCATAGTGGAGCTGTCTACTGACGCAAAAACCACCAAAGATACCAAGTTACACAAAGTGAATCGATGTGCCTCTCTACATTCTCGACTTCGACCAACTTCTCGAGTATAGTAGTGCAGGCTTAAAAATAAATAAACGTAACAATGTAATGACCCAGCGAATAAAAACGAGCATCTTAACTCAAGCTAAGTAGATACAGAACAATGGATTCAAAAAGAAAAGAAACGAACTAAGAAGAGCATACACAAAGTAAAAAGTCAGTATTGGAAAAAAGCCAGTATTGGGAAAGTTAATTAGAAACTTAAAGAATTTAAACCCAGAATGACGATGTTGCTGGTATAAAAAAGGGGATGTACTACTATACCTATCGAGTACCAGGATGAAATGTTTTTGAAATGTTAATTCTCACAGCGTCCATACGAAAAATCATGGTCTGCCTGGGCGGAAGTAATGCCCAAATTTAGTATGTCCGTTTTCCGGAAAATGTTTGGGTAAGAGCTTCGAATTACTCTTAACATTTAGTACTTACGGAGTAAAAAAAATATGTTGGTCTGCGTGGTCAAATCTGGCGCTAATGTCTTGGCAGACCACTTTTTTTGTTGTTGTTTTGGGACCGCAACTGACCTATCAAGTAATAGTTTTTACTGTGGTATAATCTCTCGTAGTCAGTATTTCCGAGGTCCTTCCACATCCAAAAGTTCAAACGCAGGGTTCACTGCCACATTCTTCAATACCCCGTACCTTCATAACCCTTAACCAACCTATTCCCCCTTCATACTAAGCTTACTGCTAGACATTGCGCCATGACGTGGCAGACGACATTACGAGCTGGTGGTACAAAGTGTGATTTCTGAGCTTAGCACTGCCACATAAAAAAAAGACCACCTTTTATTTTAGTGTTTAATTACTACTTAAACCTTAGTAACTCCTATTCCACCTGCTTGGTCATTTTGATCTGAAAAGAAATCGGTTGGACATTGAGTGGTGTGATAACCAAAATCTTGGTTTTCTTGAACGACTGGATTAAGTCCTCTTTTCGTTTCGTGTCGGTGTACGTTTGATAATTGAATTGTCACTGGAACTTTCAAAAGAAGCGAGAGCATTTTCGCCACGCCGAAGTTTGCATGGATGCGGATTAAGAGTCAATTTTTAATTAAGATTTGTTTTAATTTATTGAGTATCATTCAATTGAACGGGTCACCCCTGACACAAACAGTGCCCGGGCTTTACCCGGACATTTCTCAAAACCCCACCGTCTTCTAAATTAGTACAAATCCGGGGAAACCCTGACGGGTGGCAGCCCTAACCATGGTTAATATAGTATCTATATAAGTCGTTAACAGAACAATTCAAGATGTAATATGTAAAAACCAAGGTGAGGTGTTTTATTGGCATATATTTCCAAAGTTGCCAGTTGCCCCGACAGATACGCGGCCCATGAAACCAAAGCAGGTCTAAAATGATATCTCATTTAGGCACAGATTGAAAAACGTCATTCAAAACAAAAGATGAGATCGCAATCATCAACATAGGATATGGAAAATGTTCTGAAATTAAAAATATGAAATATGACAAAATATGCTGCTCTTTGAAAGTTTGTAATAGACACGAAAATTTTGATGAGCGACATTTATGACTACATATTTGAAAAATATCAAATTTTTTTCCGATAAGTGGTGCTCAACCACGAATTTTAAACTAGTTGATGAATGTATGATGAACGAAGATGGAGTAAACTGACTTCTTACAAAATAGTTATACGTTTAGCACTAGTGGAAAATTGGCTAGTATCAGAACTGATGACAAAGCAATCCCGAGAGAAGCTAGTTCAAATAACTATGATAGTAGTAAATTCACAAGATTTTTCTAGAGAATTTGTGTTTCCTGAACTTTAGCAAACAAACATTTCCTCCGTATTTCGTTCGCTGCACTAAAGCGTATGTTCGAATTCGTATTGAGCAGGCTGAAGTACCATTGACAAACTGAGAAGCGAATGACTTCATTTGGAAATCCCAAAGCTTTCCGGAGATATTAGCAAAACTGTAACTGTTAAGACCAAAAAGAACAAATTTTGCGGTAACTACTGGAAATTCCGTAATGAACCGCAATTTTCTGAAAATGTATCACGCGTATAAAACAATTCCCCGTCAAAAAGTGCTAATCCAAGGATTGAAAAATTCGCGCTGTTTGTAAAGGGTCACGAAATTTTTGCACGATTTTTAAAAGTTGTCGGATTTTGACAAGTAATGTTTTGTTCGAAGGCTATCGCTGTGCAGAACCCAAAAAAAGATCACTTCGTTTAGAACGGGTGTCATTCCATGGAGTTTATTAGATATTAGCAAAACTTATCAATTTAAGGTCTTTCTGACAATAAGCCGAAGTTTTTCTATTTAAACAAAAAAGGCCCGACCGAATATTATGAAATTTTTTTCAGAGCATTTCTTCGTTAATATTCTTTTTTCGGCACCTCAATGAAGTCGATATAGTTTTTAGTTTGCGCGGTATCGTGCAGGCATAAAAATCATAAACGTCGTATTACACAAAAAAACGTTTCGACCGAATTTTATGAAAATCTATTCAGAACATATTTTGGTTAATACTCTTCGAACGGCACGTCAACTAAGTCGATATCTTTTATAGTTTGCGCGATATCGTGCAGGTACAAAAATCACTTATGTCATTTAAACCAAAAAAACGCTCGACAGAATATTATAAAAATCTTTTTAGATTATATGGTCGCTAATACGCTTCGAACGGCACCTCAAGTAAGTCAATATCTTTCGTGGTTCGAAAGATATCGTGCAGGTACAAAAATCACTTACGCCGCTTAAAAAAACGGAAAAAATGACCACATACGTACGCACACACACACACATATTTCCTCCTAATTTTTTGCTTAAAATGCTCCTGGGACCTTGAAAGATGAAAATACGTCAAAAATTTCGATTTCGATTTTCGGACCGATTACAATAACTTCCTATACTGGGAAGTTAAAAAAATTGTAACATATTTTTTATAGGTAACTAAATTTTTGTATGTACCCAAAATCATGTTTTGCAGATTTTTTTTACTTCATTATACCCTCTTATCTTATCCCGGACTATGCATGCACACACAATTGTTTTTATTAAAAGGCGTTGCAACGCACGCGGGTTTTTGCTAGTTAAAAATAATATTAAGAAGGCCAATTGGCAATGCATGAGATAAATCATGATGGATTTTAAGTTTAAAAATATCCAACCATATTTACCTTACAGCAAGAGGCACATTCTGCTCGCCCACAGCACTCAGTAAAGCTGAGAAATGAATCAACCAATCCACGCGATGATTGACGACAATTTTTTGCAACCCCTGAAATTCGAAATTATTTTCATTATTGTTTCAATACTCTACAGTAATCTACTTTAAAATCAAGTATGTCCGCGAAGATGTATGGTCCATTATCAATTACTGCCTCACTTGGTTTTATTATGTCGGACAAAATGACATTTTCCTCTCCGTAGTGTTTTCGCAGTAGTTTTGCACACTCCGTCCCCAGTTGTCCCAAGCCACCTAGCGCAACACATTAATATTAATTAAGAATTCTGAAGAGCATCGCAATTTGTACCAGTAATCAAGATTTTCGGCGGTCTTTTGGTGCGCGTGTGCTCTAATCCTTTGAAATATTTCTGATCCTTAATTTTTTTGGAACTGTTCAGTGCAGTGGAAATGCATTTTTTTATTGAATTATTCAACATCACTTCAAGATCAATTCACTATTTAAAAAAGAAACTAACTAGTCGTTCCGTTTTAGTTTAATCATCCGTTTCCGTTTCTTATAGAGAAATAAAAGCGAACATGCGACTGCGGCGACGGCGTATTTCGCTCTCTAGTTCAAGGTGAATGTATTTTCTAAAGCACTATTTTCTGAATAAACTTTGAGTGAAATTGGGAAACGTACGTTCCTATTTCGATCCGGACTACTCCAAGAGTTAAAGAAAACTGTCGTCTAGTAAGAACTTGGTTTGTCCGCAGACTTAAGAATTTGACATGCAGAGGGTGGTGGTGAAAAAAATCTGCGGACACATCTGAGAAAATTGTATGTAGTTCACAATTCAAGAGGAAAATATTTTGATGATCTTTTATTAACCCTCTTCGTTATAACATAATTGATAATAATTGGCACTTCACAAAGGCAAATTGCAAGAGTAATTAATTTAAGCTAACAATAAAAATTATGTACGAGGTAATTCGTATGCAGAGGTAATTCAATAAATAATTCGATAAAGAGCCAAATCTGCATTTCGTATTTTAATACGTTTTTTCTTTTAGAAATTGTGTCCTTCATGAAAAAGGCTTTCACGTTTTTAAACGTGTAAAGGGTTTTCGCGTTTAACGGAATTACGACGGACTGCAAAATAAGCGGAAAACTTTAGTTTTCGTTATCTTTTAAAAATAAAAAATATTTTAAAATATGTATGTAACGGATGAGTGGGTTTTATAAATTTTTGTGATGATGTTATCGAAAACCCTTTTTGAATATTAGTTGTTAGTGCTCTGCTATTCGAAGTTTATCTTGCAAACATTACGAATCGAGATCGAATCGCGAAATCTTCGAGACGAGAATCGATATCGAAACGAAATAGATTTGTAAACGACGAAAACGGAATGCTATAGCAAATCGCTTTGACGACTCGTAACGACTCGTAGTAGCGACTTTGAATCGAAGAGCTCCTTATTAATTTTCTTTGAGGGCGGGAAGTTGTAAATTGTAAAAAAATATAAACAAACAAGTGCTTATAAAGGGTACTACATATAAATTTTTTTTTTCGGTGGTGGGAGCAAAAAAATTTATTCAATGGTCCATAAAATATTTTTTTTTTTTTTTTTCAAAATTTAAAGGTTATGCGATTATTCTCGTGCGAATTGACATTCATGAGATATCGCTGTTTTGAAGATTAAAAATACTCATATGTCTTCAAAGGTGGCCCTAATAGTCCATTCAAAACGCGCGTTATGGTGTTCCAAAATAACACCGTTAAGAAAATCGAACCCTAAACGTTTTTGGGGTCGCTGGTCACGAAAATCGAGGTCCCGCGGTCCTAAAACATGGGCGTCACCCCTAAAAATGCAAAAAACACCCCTTTTTAGGGGGGTTTCGCAATTATTTCAATAATAATGAAAACTAATGCGATGAAATGCACTTTTTTTAATATTTATTTGCGAAGGTGGTTGATTTGTACTAAATTGAAAGTTGAGAGAGAGAGAGAGTTGAAATTACCCCTACATCGGCCAAAAATGGGAAAAATTGCAAAAATTTTTTTTTTTCAAGTTTATGCTTCAAATTTGATTGTGGGCGTGCTGTCAGGCAAAAATAGATTATTTTCAACCCTTAAGGGGCTAAAAATACCCCCACTATAATAAAAACAACTTTATATATATGTAAACAAAATTGCAAAAAAATTAATTTTTTCAACCTTTAAGGGCCCTACATTAAAATTGTAATGAAATATTTCTCAATATATTTTTTATTTTTTTTCTCTTTAGGGGTGGTTTAACCTCCGTACTCTGTACAAAAGGGTTTATAGTGAAATTTTCCAAATGTTTTAATGATTAAAAATGGAAAATAAAATTTAAATGCAAAACAATAAATTTTAATTTGTTTCAATTACAATTTTAATTTAGGGGTAGTTTTACCCCCTTAAGAGTTGAAAAAAATATTTTTTTTGCTGATAATACCTATTGAACCAAATTTCAAACAAAAAGCAAAAAAAAAATTTGCAATTTTTTTTTATATAAAATTGATTTTTATTATTGTAGAGGTAGTTTTAACCCCCCAAGGGTTGAAAATAATTTATTTTTGCCTGACAGCACGCCCACAATCGAATTTGAAGCATAAACTTAAAAAAAAATTTACAATTTTTTCCATTTTTGGCCGATTTAGGGGTAGTTTCAACCCTTTAGGACTACCCCTTATCATAAAGTTCGCCTTAATTTAGTATAAATCAACCACCTTCGCAAATAAATATTAAAAAAAGTGCATTTCATCGCATTAGTTTTCATTATTATTGAAATAGTCGCGAAAACCCCTTAAAAAGGGGTGTTTTTTGCATTTTTAGGGGTCATTTCTTTCTTATCCTCATAGTCATATTAAACAATTATTAAGATATTGTTTAATTTTTTAATATCTACAACATTGCCAGGACGAACGCTTAAAAGATTTTATTACTAAATAATTCTTATGCTTAGACAGTTTTCGCATTGTGAACAGTGATAACGGGGTTTAATGAATTAAAAATATCTTTGCATATTTAAGTGACATCCATATTTCTTTCTGCACCCAGTATTTACAGTATTTATGTACACGGCTGCAAGCAAAATAGGAATTCGCTTTCACTTTTCAAACAAGAAACTTTTTATAGCACGCATTTCAGTTGCCTTAATTTCATCTATAAATAAATTTTGCACGTTTCGCTATACTAGACGATGGACCATAATTCAGGCACTTGGCAATAAATCATCATTTTTTGTTGCTGCGCCAGACCATCACGCGATGTTCTGACGTAGTTTGTTTGTGACACACCTCCTAAACAATTGTAGAAGATTAAGTGGCTTTCAGTAGTGGCCTTCTATTTGCATGGAACTTTGAAGAAAACTCAAGTAGCTTTTTTCTCCATTAAATTAGGAATTTTCCATGTGTTTTCAAATAATAATAAATACAAATTTATTTATTAAACACATTAAAAGCTTTCTAGTATACAAATGTGCTCAAAGCTGACTGGATTATTTTTAGAAAGTATAAATAAGTTCGGTTTCTTCAGGAATATATTTTTGATGTAGAAACACATTAATCATTTGAAACTTGAAAAATATATAATAATTTCCCGAACGAAAGTGAGAATTTCTAAATTATTTTTATACATACTCGTTTTTGATTGTGCATAAGCAAATTTGACAAGAAAAATAAGAAACAGGATATCTTCTAGGCTTGTGTTTCAAATAGTATGTTTTGTTTAATCCACAAAACTCAGCCTTTAACCAGTGGCGTAGCGTAGATTTCTGCCACCCGGGGCGAACCATAAATTTGTCGCCCTCTACTCTCGCTACTAAAGCCTAGTACTAAGTTCAAGTGAAATGGATTTGGGCATTTTAGGCTAGTGAAAAAGCAACCGAGGTGAGTTAATCAGCTGTGCGTAACTTTGTAGCAAAATGTTTTCCATACTGCAAAAATAAGTTCAAATAAATGTCTAAATATGTATTATTAATTACCCACTTTTTAATAATAATTCACACAACGCCTTTTGATTTCACTTTTTGCGTATTTTCACTTATTGCCTTTTGAAAATTTAACAGTTCCCAACTTTTCACGCGGAAAAAATGCCCAAGTGCATTCTTTTAAATGAAATGAAAATGAAATTTCATGGTGAATGCATGCCGCGACATCTGTAAGAGAGCAGCAGAGTGTGATTTATTCACCAAAAAATTCACGTGAACTTAGTATCACAAATGAAATTTTGACAAGCGAAATTTTCACTCGTGAAAATTTACATTGAGTAGCCCATTTAAATTTCATTTCACCGGAACTTAGTACTAGGCTTTAGAAAATAATTGGGGTTTTAAACGAACAGAGGGGCGTCGGTGCTCACTTTTCTACTTTCATGGTGGGGATTTGAGACTCTCACTGCACATGGTAAAACGATTTTGAGATTCCCAATTGTTTCGGCACAGGCTATATCCTTCAAGGTTGGGCTAAAATATAAACTTTAACTATCCCAGAGAGCTGAAATCAGTAACTTCTCTCTCGCAGTCTATCTTTAGCACGAACTTAAGGTTAAACCAGAGATAACATAATACTCCGTATAAAGATGCGACAGCTAGAACAAAAAACCCGAACGCTTTTTGCCTCGGCAGGCCTCTAAGATTGCCTCCCCCTTAGCAACATGCAACAAATTCGAGTTTCTAGCTACACAAGGAGGCGAAGGTGGTCATGGTCCGCAGCACAAGACATGCGGTGAGTTTGTGGATAAGGAAGCTAGAATTTTAGGGGGCAAGGAAATGAACTGACAACAGAATGTTTCTCGCAACATCTTTCTTTCTTTCTCATCTTTCAAACGTTTGCCTCTAGCGCTACATTGAAGGATTTCCCTGATGCTTTGTATTTTAACGATTTCTTAGAACATTCCGTGTATTTTTTTTTAATGACTGTCTGAGATTCACTATCAATTTCACTTGATTTCAAATTTTTGGTGAGAGGATTTGCGATATTTTTAAAATAGGTACTTGGTTGAGGTTTTGGTTAGGACTTTTTTTTTGGTATTTCGGTATTGACTAGCTCGATTGATTTTAGAATCGAATTTAGGTAATTATTCTTTATTTTATTTTAGCTGAATTTTCGCTATTGGCTTAAAATGTTGGGTTTTGGCTTTTGTTGTAGGTATATTGTGGGTGTAGATTTTTGGAGACATTTTTTATAAAAAATGCCACAAAGTCGCACAACCTGAAGAGTTGTTTGTATCACCCAAAGTTGCAAAGCGCATAAGTGCTTTTCATAAATGCTTGTACATCCCCGCCCACAATAAAAAATCGTACGTCTGCTCAAAACAATTCGATCGTAATTCTTTTGGTAAAAACAAATTAAAAATAGGTTCAATACCTTCTTTGTTATTTGAAAACTCTTCAATTAATGAAAATGAAGAAAGGCTTCATGCCAAGTCAATTTTCAGGGAAAACGTATGACAGAAGGAATTCAGTCTCGGACTTGTAATTACAGGATTTATCCGTTTTAGAGTCCCCTTGTCAACAGTTAAATATTGAGCCGGTAAATATATACATATACTGCAAACAATGTTTGGAAGATGAAAAAAAAGTATATTACAACCGGGTCATTCCATATCAAACCAACCAATGGTTTGGACCTCACCACCTCCGATTGTTATAATTTTTTTTATATTTGTTCTTCTGGTGGAAACTAAAAAAAACAAATTTTCAAATTTTTGGCCTTCTATTGTTTTAGTTATAAATTTTCAAAAAGTCGAAAACCTTAAATTTTCAACAAATTTTGAAATCTTTAAATTTAAATTTCAAAAAGTCGAAAACCTTAAATTTTCAACAAATTTTGAAATCTTTAAATTGATCTAGTTCAAAAACTATTTGACATAGAAAGCTGAAAGTAGCACCAGTTTCTTCTGCTTTAATTTGATATATGTTGTTACGAAATTAGCATTGGAAACACTCATCCCCTGTTACTGTACATATAATAATTGAGCTGTCTGTTTCCCAGCTTATGATCTATTTACCTTAGCTTGAATTGCTAATATTTTGTTAATTATTTAAAATAAATTATCTGTGGTTAATTGCACCTACGCTCACGAGTTTTTATTTTCTACAATATACAACATAGTATTATTAGAAAGAATAAAACTTTTTCCGGCATTTTGAAAATTTTGTTTTTGAAATATCTCAAAATAATGTTTTTTCAAATTTTTGAAAAAATTATATTTTGTACACACAATTTTAACGTACATAGAATGCCAAAATTTAGGATGGGACGACATTGGGATTATATAGAAATAATTTTTTTTAGGTTCTTGAAAAATTGAACGTTCAATGAACGCAATATAAGAAAACATTTAGTTGCGGAAGAGCTGATACCAACTGCTAATAATGTCGCCATTTACTAATTTGGGTATGGCGAATTCAATAGAAATAAAGTCAACCCTTTAACTTGATCGAAAACTACCCCCATTACAACCTTTATTACTAAATTGGAGTGGTTCATACTTGCTTATGAAAAGATCCCGCCAATTTTTTGGTTAGAATAGCCCTTAGGATAAGCTCTACTTGGAGCTCAAAATCAGCCCTATCAGACCCGCGGATCCCACCCCTACAGCCACTCCTGAAGTTAAATTTTTAATGAACAAGAACATATATTTCATATAAGACATGGTTTCTAAAACATGCCTATCCCTTAGGCAGAAACCACCCCACCCCTAGGGGTGAAAACTAAATTATTTAACTTTATACCTAAACTTCAATTAAATAATTTAGCTCTCACTGCTAATGGTGGGGGTGATTTCCGATGCCCGAAAGCAGACGTATCGTTTCCAAAATTTATATTTTATCTAATAGGTGAATGTTAGGGTTTGTCGGTTTTTAAAAACGTTCGAAATTCGGGGTTTTCCAGTAAAAACAAAACGGTTTTAAATTTATACATTGCGCTTCTTCTAACAGCTACAAAAAATAACATTATTGAGTTATCCGAACAGTATCAAGTTTATATAATCAATAGAAGATGACCACCATGCACCACGAACACACGTTTACTCAACACGACGGAGCAGGCGAACTAAACAAGCTAGAGCGATGGCAAATATATCAATGGAGAGGGGAAGGATGCCGAGAGAAGGGAAAGGGAATTTCAAGGTCGCAGGGTTATCACAATCGCGGCAATATAATCAGTCTCATTACTTAATTGTCACACCTCGTATTACCTGTTCTGGAATTAAAAAATAAAGATGGTCGCCGGCAAGAAATATGGCTCAAATCGTTCTATGAGAACGACATAGAAATGCTAGAGAAGCGTTGGAATGAATGTACCACTCTTGAGAGAGATTATAATAATGAATAAAGTTGTATATGTACGTACCTAGATATGTAAGTCTGTTTTTGTATAAGCCCTAGTGTATGTACATACTTCAAAGTTGGCGTGGTGAACCTTCATTTTGGACGTAAAGAAAATAGTTTAAGGTTAGGTGCTGGTGTGGGGGTGGTTTCCACTTCACCTATAGGGTTGAATTTGGTCTCAAGAAATACTTATAGTAGGGCTATTTATAAACAAATTTTTTTAGGAATGTTTTCATAAGCAAGTATGAAACCCTCAAATTTAGTAATTAGGGTTGTCCTGGGGGTAGTTTTTGATCAAGTTAGAGGGTTGACTTTATTTCTATTGAATTCGCCATACCCAAATTAGTAAATGGCGCCATTATTAGCAGTTGGTATCAGCTCTTCCGCAAATAAATGTTTTCTTATATTGCGTTCATTGAACGTTCAATTTTTCAAGAACCTAAAAAAAATTATTTCTATATAATCCCAATGTCGTCCCATCCTAAATTTTGGCATTCTATGTACGTTAAAATTGTGTGTACAAAATATAATTTTTTCAAAAATTTGAAAAAACATTATTTTGAGATATTTCAAAAACAAAATTTTCAAAATGCCGGAAAAAGTTTTATTCTTTCTAATAATACTATGTTGTATATTGTAGAAAATAAAAACTCGTGAGCGTAGGTGCAATTAACCACAGATATCTAATTTATTTTAAATAATTAACAAAATATTAGCAATTCAAGCTAAGGTAAATAGATCATAAGCTGGGAAACAGACAGCTCAATTATTATATGTACAGTAACAGGGGATGAGTGTTTCCAATGCTAATTTCGTAACAACATATATCAAATTAAAGCAGAAGAAACTGGTGCTACTTTCAGCCAAGGACGTAGCCAGCATTTTGCTTCGGAGGGGGTTATTGTAGGAATCATAATAATGACCTGTGTAAATAAGACCGTTCCTTCTTCCTCTATACTTTTTTTATACATTAGTCATCCAGATATTTTTCCTTTCTTCGCGCATTTAAGTAAATAAAAATTACAAATAAAAAAACATTGCGCCCATATGAATAAGACATGCCCTAATGTATTTTGCGCATGAAAAATCGACTTTTGAGTAATCTCAGCTCGTTAGGTTCGAGCTATATATCGCTGCCGCAAAAGTATTTCTAAGAAAAATAAAGCGATATGAATGGTGTTCTGCCTATCTCAAATTTAGCATAAAATTTAAGAAAAATTATTATTGCATATCGACCACGTTTAAGCGAAATAGATGGGAAGTTTATATGCATAAATTTCAAAAATTATGCAATTATTTAATTTTTCATGTTATCTGCCATGTTTTTTTCTTCGGGAGGGGTTCAAACCCCCAAAACCCCTCCCCTGGCTACGTCCTTGCTTTCAGCTTTCTATGTCAAATAGTTTTTGAACTAGATCAATTTAAAGATTTCAAAATTTGTTGAAAATTTAAGGTTTTCGACTTTTTGAAATTTAAATTTAAAGATTTCAAAATTTGTTGAAAATTTAAGGTTTTCGACTTTTTGAAAATTTATAACTAAAACAATAGAAGGCCAAAAATTTGAAAATTTGTTTTTTTTAGTTTCCACCAGAAGAACAAATATAAAAAAATTATAACAATCGGAGGTGGTGAGGTCCAAACCATTGGTTGGTTTGATATGGAATGACCCGGTTGTAATATACTTTTTTTTCATCTTCCAAACATTGTTTGCAGTATATGTATATATTTACCGGCTCAATATTTAACTGTTGACAAGGGGACTCTAAAACGGATAAATCCTGTAATTACAAGTCCGAGACTGAATTCCTTCTGTCATACGTTTTCCCTGAAAATTGACTTGGCATGAAGCCTTTCTTCATTTTCATTAATTGAAGAGTTTTCAAATAACAAAGAAGGTATTGAACCTATTTTTAATTTGTTTTTACCAAAACAATTACGATCGAATTGTTTTGAGCAGACGTACGATTTTTTATTGTGGGCGGGGATGTACAAGCATTTATGAAAAGCACTTATGCGCTTTGCAACTTTGGGTGATACAAACAACTCTTCAGGTTGTGCGACTTTGTGGCATTTTTTATAAAAAATGTCTCCAAAAATCTACACCCACAATATACCTACAACAAAAGCCAAAACCCAACATTTTAAGCCAATAGCGAAAATTCAGCTAAAATAAAATAAAGAATAATTACCTAAATTCGATTCTAAAATCAATCGAGCTAGTCAATACCGAAATACCAAAAAAAAAGTCCTAACCAAAACCTCAACCAAGTACCTATTTTAAAAATATCGCAAATCCTCTCACTCAAGTGAAATTGATAGTGAATCTCAGACAGTCATTAAAAAAAAAATACACGGAATGTTCTAAGAAATCGTTAAAATACAAAGCATCAGGGAAATTCTTCAATGTAGCGCTAGAGGCAAACGTTTGAAAGATGAGAAAGAAAGAAAGATGTTGCGAGAAACATTCTGTTGTCAGTTCATTTCCTTGCCCCCTAAAATTCTAGCTTCCTTATCCACAAACTCACCGCATGTCTTGTGCTGCGGACCATGACCACGTTCGCCTCCTTGTGTAGCTAGAAACTCGAATTTGTTGCATGTTGCTAAGGGGGAGGCAATCTCAGAGGCCTGCCGAGGCAAAAAGCGTTCGAGTTTTTTGTTCTAGCTGTCGCATCTTTATACGGAGTATTATGTTATCTCTGGTTAAACTCTTCTTTGTCAATATCTGGAGATTTTATTCCCCATCATCAAAGTCCAATATTACTACATGTTATTTTTACGACAAATTTGGAAGCTGCTCGAGCCTATGTCGAACTTCAGCAGTTAGAGACCGCGTCATAAAAGAAGAAAATCTTAAAATCTCTGTTTCCATGCGCCTTGAGAGTCACTCTGCTTGTTTAAAAACGCAAATTACTGGCTCATTTATATTTTCAGCCAACTGACTCGACAGTCATTGTCAAAAGAAGCTCGAGGTATAAGCTTTTCATGGGTTGAGCGCAAAAAACATAAGGGATCAAATTAACATCTGCTTCGTCTGCGCTGGAAGGAAATCGCCCACTATGAGGTTGATAAGACGATTCCTTCTAAACTGTAATGTGGACAAGTAAAGATACTATGCCTTGCAATTGAACGAAAGAACTACACCAAGGAATTGAATAATAGAAATGGTGTTGTCTTCCATCATAACCGCTCACTTTTTTGATGATCCGTCAATAAAGAGGATTTGGTTGGATAGTTTTGATACATCCAAAGTATAGTCCAGACATAAAAATTGCCAGCTAGGACATTCTGCTCAATATGGTAATGGTTATGGCCGCATGTTGCCGACAAGATTTCTAGCTTGGTCGAGTTTGGCCGCCGCCCTCGACATCTGTGCTGCCCGGGGCCATGGCCCCCTCTGCACCCCCACGCTACGCCCCTTCCGTTATCAATGGAGAAGCAAATTTTAAGGGCTGAAATTTGATATTAGGCCAGTTATTGGGCGAGATAAGCCCTTTTATAAAACTAGTGGGATGTTGTGCCTAGAGACTAGCCTCTAATTACGCTTTTTCATGGTATTCTTTCTGTTGAATAACACTTCAGACTGGATGACAGTATATTAAGTGGAGATTGTGAAGATTCACGAAAGCAATCCAACAAATAACTTGAAAAACTAACGCATCTTTCAAGTAGATGCTGCTGAAAGAATTATATAACACATTGACCAATGAACGAACCCAAGGACGTTGTAATGTAGGGCCGTGATCCTAAGAAAAATTTTAGTGTAGCTACATATACCTCTACTGTAAGTGTACGTCCGATGCCTTAGCATAAATTTTTTCCGGTTGTTAGTTAGATGGCCAACCAGTCAATTCAGTTTTTACGCATCGAGCACAAACGCTTGCAGTTTCGGCTATTTTCTGCCCAAAACAATTACTCAAAACTTATGGAAAAACAAAATAATGACCTCGATTCCCAGATCCGGCGGGTCGAAGTGAGTGCGGATTTGACACTTTGCGATTCTCAAATCCGCAACCGCAAATTTCTTTTTGACATTTTCCGCGCTGTAAAAGTGTGATCCGCAACAAATTTTCTGCGGATTTGAAACCACAAATGCGCCTAAGATAATCCGACATCGGGTATTTCATTAGCGTGTGCGTCATCACTCCGAATTTTTGATTTAATTGAATCTGCGACTGCGAATTTGAGAATCGCAAAGTCTCAAATCCGCACTCACTTCCGACCCGCCGGATCTGGGAATCGAGGCCAATAATTCGAATTGTGTCAAATTGAAAAAAAAAAAAAAAAAACATCACACATGTAAACACTATATAAAACGAATCTAAACATTTTTCTTTGGATTTTGGACTTTGCCAAGACCCTCTCCATTACAGGCCATGAAGTTCTCTCTTGAACTAATCCAACCATAGCTGAAGTCGGTCCACAAAATCTGACATTTGGTTAGAATAAACATGGCGCGGAATAGGCTCGGGATTATTTTCGTTATATTTTTGTGGTAAAAAGTGGAAAATCATTGTAAGTTATTACTTTAAACTAAACATGGATTATCAGTGGTTAGTTCTTTAGTGATTTAATAAGAAAAAATTAAAAAGAAATAGTGATTTAGTGAGTTTTAAGTGTGTTAATTGTTGAGGTGATCAATTTCTTTTACTTTCGCGGTGTTTTTTTCGTCTTTATTAAGGAAAAGGTAATACTACAGTATACCAGTACCCACCTCCGATTTTGATGAAATTTTTACACAAAGTACAGTTAATTATGTACATTCCAACTGTGAAAACAAAAAGTGTCGCTCAAGTCCCGTTATCCTGTAATTCCAATCTAAAGTACCGTTTTTTCAATAATTGAACAGGTGATAACTCCTGTGTTATTTCACCAATTTTGATGAAATTTACACACAACGTATATTTTGATGTGGACAATTTTTTGATAAAAAAAAAATTGGGTCTCGTGTACCGTTACCTTTTTATTTAACTTAAAAGTACTAAGTACTTTAGAATAAAAAAAGGTACATCAACAAAGTCATTTTTTCCTACTTACAGACATTGCAGTGCTTTAAAAAAAAAATATTTAAAAGTATTTTTTTAAGGAGGTGACTATTTAGACCGTGAGGCAGGCAGGCAGGCAGGCCGGGGCCTGCCTGCCTGCCTGCCTCACGGTCTAAATAGTCACCTCCTTAAAAAAATACTTTTAAATATTTTTTTTTAAAGCACTGCAATGTCTTTAAGTAGGAAAAAATGACTTTGTTGATGTACCTTTTTTTATTCTAAAGTACTTAGTACTTTTAAGTTAAATAAAAAGGTAACGGTACACGAGACCCAATTTTTTTTTTACCAAAAAATTGTCCACATCAAAATATACGTTGTGTGTAAATTTCATCAAAATTGGTGAAATAACACAGGAGTTATCACCTGTTCAATTATTGAAAAAACGGTACTTTAGAGTGGAATTACAGGATAACGGGACTTGAGCGACACTTTTCGTTTTCACAGTTGGAATGTACATAATTAACTGTACTTTGTGTAAAAATTTCATCAAAATCGGAGGTGGGTACTGGTATACTGTAGTATTACCAACATATAAGTGCAGAAAAGTGTGAAAGGAAAAGTGAATAAGAAGTGTTTTTCTACACCTATATTTTTAATACTAATTACATAATATATGTATTAATCACTTTAAAATCACTTGTAATCCCATAACTAAACAAAACATTAAATTTTCAACATTTTTTTCGTAAATAAACATGAAAAACATCGTGAATGTAAAAACAGTTGTTCGCCTTAACAATTAAAACACTTAAAAGACACTTAATCACTAAATTATTTTTATTTTTTTTTAATTAAATCACTAATAAACTATTCACTGGTAAATCCAAGTGCAGTTAAAAGTGTTAAAATACTATATTTTATCACTTTTTACTGCAAAACTATAACCAAAACGTTCCCGAACTTATTCCGCGCCATGTTTATTCCGCTCTCTCCGGTGAATTTTTGGACCGGGTTGACCACCATGAAAAACTCTCCTTCGGGGCCTGTAGTTGAGAGGGTCTTGACTTTGCACAACAGAATTAGGTGTATTATTGTACTTAAACATACATATATTATTGTTAAAAATTCGGCTTACCGCACCTTTTGTATTAATTTACACTTCAATTTAACTTTTTTTTATTTTTAAAGAAACAATCACGCACGCACTTCACTTTTCTTTAAATGTAGAACATCTATTGAAAAACACAGGTACCTGTTTATCCATAGCATATGCACGTGCACGCACACAATGAGACCAACACCAATAATTACCCGCCAAGAATTTGAAAGAATTGATATATTTTAATTGCACCCCATCTATGACAAAGAATAGTGAACACCATCTATGGCAATATTACATTGCTCTTCGTTTTACCTATGATTATCAATTTCCATAAAATATACAAAAAACATTTCATAAATATTAGAAAATCTGTTGTCATAATTCAGTTGTTTACTTTCTTCGAAACTTTATACATATCTTGCATTGGAATGTACTTTTTTACGTAAGCATGAATAAATATGTTTATTGCCACATTCCTACAAGTTAGCGTTTGGAGTAATGGGAAAGCGCTAGATCGGGGTGCGAAAGGACGAAGGTTCAATCACCACACTGCTACCATTACGCTTGCCTACCAATACTTCAACAATCTAGCAATCGATGGTTTTTTTATTTTAAAGATAGATTTATTTAATAAATTGGTTTTATTTAATTTTCTTTATTTAGTTTTTTTTCCTTCATACATAAACAATAAAAAAAAATAAAACAATGTAAAGGATCTCAGCCTAATGGCAATTTCAACAGTAAATTACGGAGGTAATTATACCCAAAAAAACCCGTCTTCGTTCATCATACTGGGAAGTTAGTCATGTGGACCGAAGGGGTCAAACCCACATCCCAACTAGTTTTTTTTTAATTTTTACCACGTATTTATAGTATAAAAATTTTCTCCAATTTTTATGAAAATCCGAATATTTCCCAGTGTCCCAATTTTGCATAATTTTTTTCCCCAATATCTTAAGGTAATGAAGAAAAATCGACTTACATTTTAACTTCGCTTTTTTGTTTAATTTTCACTCTACTATATCTTGCAAAGTTAAAAAATCTGCATGGTAAAAAATAAACAAACAAATATATATGTACATATGTATATATTACGTTGAGCATTTTATAACTAATCTAGGAATAATCATAAAACAAGGTGTTTTTTGAAAACCTTCTATTTTGATTTGATAGTTTGCAGATTCACATTTATAATAGAACGATACCGATCTGATCCTGGTTATGCAAGTCTGCCTTCCGCATTTTTTATTTGGATTGACTCATTGCCAAATCGTTTGTGGATTTTGTATCTTCCTGGATTTACCAGCATTGGATTTACTTTCGCTTGAAAATAGTTCCCGGTAATTTTAAATCACTCCTTAAATAGGCAACCTTCATACTGATTACATATAAAGCAACATATTTATAGAGTAATGCAATTAGTAATAAAGCGCGAAACTAGTTCATTGCCAGCATCTGGTCTAGCGACATCATTCTAGAAATTACAAATGGAAATTACAATTTTCCACTACTGACGGTGTGGAATGATACAAAAGCTTCAGCGCTTGACTACCAATATTCCTCAACTGCAAAGAAAGACAGCAAGCACCGTCACCTTTACATAAATTGGATACAAGTGAGCTCTTTACCTAAAAACGGAGATGTTTAACCTCGGTTTTTTGAGAGTATGTCCAAGTACCATTTCCAGTCTGATCAAGCCCCATGCTGTAGCATACATTTTGATGATAACTGACCGTGACGTCTGACAATCTCTTGGCCAATGTGCCATTGCATAGGACAGAACTCTAGAATGTGTGTGCAAATGATTTTCATCTTTAATTCAAAGTAAAACCAAAAATTACCCACAAAGATACGACACTCTCAAAATTTCCCATAAGCTCCCTTGCGAGTGAATATATCAATCGACAAGGTGCAAGCGAGATAAAATTCAATTTAAAAACAAAACAAAAATCGAAGAAAGAAAGGGTAAATAAAGAAATGTTATTTCACGAAGTGCGAAAGAGACGGACTGATTTCTCTTCTCCGCAATTTTTTGTGCCGTCTGGACTTTTATTTTGCTTGTGTGAATTCATGTACCATTTTCGTGTACTTCCTGCTCTGCATGTGTTTGTGTAGTTTGCCGTTGCTCCGCCCTCTCGCCATTCCGGAGTGCGTATATGAATAGAGAAGTTGATCATAGATTTTTACTTTCCTTTTTCTTCGCACAGAAAGGATTACAGTGTCGTATCTTTCTGAGTAATTTTTGGTAAAACTTTTTGCGGACCTCCCTTCATACAGAGTGCACCCACAGCACGCCATGTGCAACGAAGCATTGATAAATTTTATGTAATTTTCGTGTAATTTAAATGTAAAGTGGTGAAAATTTTCTGCCAAAAAATTTTGAAAGTGAAGTAGCCTAATGAATGTTTGGAGCCAACTGATTTCAATTCTTAAATAATGCATCATTTTAAATTTTGGTTGCTAAATGTAATTAGCGCTCACTTTATGATACTAACGTGAAATTTGGTGCGTAGGTATGTTTGTACCTACTTATAAAGTGGGATGGCTTGCAACGCTAACTGATTATATTTATTGCAAATGCAATCTTAACGTATTGCCATTTTCTGTTTTTGGTTTAACGTAATTGCGAAAGAAATGTGAATCGTTCTAACTGGAGTTAGGTTACAGTTCTAGATCTAGAGAAAAAAACATATTTTTGAATAACACACTTTGCAATGCCAATTATAATTCTAAGATGTGAGTGCAAATGCTGTTTAGGAATGTAATTAATATTAGTCTATACTCAGGATCGCTGGGGCGTCAAAGAACTCATTTTCATCATTTGCACGTAAGTTCTCTTGATAACGCTACGATAATTCCATGTATTGATCTTCTTAAAAACCGATAAACCGAAATCAGGCGCAGGTTCAAACCACTTAAGAAGGATCGACCTCTGAAAATAGTATATTGTAAGGACATAAAATGTAAAATTGAATTTCTGAGATTATTCTGTAAATAAAAGGTGAAGGGTGTGTCATTGAAAACTTCGAAACGCTTGTCTGTGGGTAGGTCTTGGAAAAACGAACCAAAAACTGCATGGGGGTGGGGGAGGGGGAATCATAACTGGTTAGCCGATAGGGCGTTTTGAAATTTTTGGAGAGGTTTACATATTACCCTGTATTTATATTTTTGCCCTATTAGATATTTTTATGAATAATGCAGCAATCTACGCAGAATAGTCCCACCTATATAAAACTATAAAAGTCAAGGTTTCAACACGCCTACAGCCTACATATCTAAGGTTAACCATTACTATTCCTCTCCCCCCCCCCCACCCATACGATTTTTTGTTCGTCTATCCAAGACCTATCCACAGCCAGGCGTTTCGACATTTTCACAGATTCACCCTGTAGTTATGAAGAATAGGAAAGCATAGCCAACGCTACCAATGAAAATAGTAGTAGATTGATCGATCTCGCAAGCTCAAACTCAATGGTGGTAAATTCAACAATGCTCCCACAAAAAATACACATAATATACACCAGACGGGGTCACTAATAATTAAATTGATAACGTCCTATTTGAGAGAAGAGGCGCCACGAGTAAACTGGACGTAAGGGCAATGAGAGAAGCCTACTATGGCTCGGACCACTATCTAGCCAAGTTGAAATATAGAACCCGGATAGAAACCAAAACGCTAAACGCATAGAGGGCCGGCCAACTCAACCAAAATACGATATAGATAAGCTAAAACTGTAAGAAATAAAAGATGCCTACCACCATGCTGCCGAGCAGCAGGCAGCAGAAGAGGCGCTAGGCTGGGCCCCCAGATAGGCAAAAATTGACGGGTTTAATCAGGACTGTAGAGCCGCAATTGAAGAAATAATCCAGAGCCACCGGGAAAACATCGGCAAAAAGAGCAAGGGTGGAAATCTTCTACCAAAAAAGAAAAATCGCAGATAAGCTTTGTAGAAATAATATCTAAACAGGAGGATCTTACAGATACAGGAAGACTTCAATGAAGGCGAATTAGACAAGCGTACAAAGGAACTTGCCAGATCACCAATTAGTCTCAGCCAAGAACGGATATCTGCAAAGATATAGATGGGAGCCTATAAAGAGACCCTGATACGATAAAGGAAAGGTGATGAGAGTATTTTCAGAACCTATTGAGTCCTACTCCCATACTGAACGCGATTCCACCAACAGAGTCATTTGTAATTCCTCAAGATAATATCTCAATAGAACCACCAACACTGGATGAGATACGCGAAGCTGTAACAATCACAATTATTACGATCCTTACAAGAAGTTTTATGCAGCATCTGGGAGGAAGAAGTTATACTAGATGGCCAGAAGAAAGCGGTTATATGACTAATATACAAGAAAGGAGATAAATTAACCTCTAAAAAATGCAGACATCTCAATCCCCAGCACCAGCTACAAAACCTTCACAATCCTTGTGAAACAAAACCTAGAACCGATAGCGTAAACCCTTATAGGACAATATCAAGCTGGTTTCAGGATAAATATGGATCATTCCATGTCACACCGAACGCTTAATAATAACTGATGATTCCGATTTTTATGAAATTTGGCAGGCATATTCTACACATCAATTAATGAAAAGCGTGTCTCGCGAAAAAAATTTGGAATTTTTTTTTTCAGAAGATATAGACGGTTGTAAGTTGCTTGATATTTCAAAAAACGACGCTCGGCCGACCTTTCAAATTACTGTATCGTCGAAACCATTAGTTGTACAAAAAATGATACAGGTCGATTTTGAAGATATCGAGTCACTCTATGTAGTGGTATAAATAAAACAAAAACAAAAAAGTGGACTGTACTTTTGACCAGACCCACTTACCTTTATGTATTTTGACGCGCTGAATCCGAATCCGAGGTCCGTTTGAACCGTACACCCTCAAAATTTCGAGTAAATTGCGAAAAACTGCGAAAAATAGCAGAAAATCGTAAAAAATCACATTTTCAGCTCTTTAAACATTCAAACAAAATTTCGTACACATGTGACGATGTTGATTCATATGTATTTTGATGCGTTGAATCCGAATGCGAGGTTCGTTTGACCAGTACACCCTCAAAATTTCAATAAATTTGCAAAAAAAAAAAAACAGCAGAAAAACCGCAAAAAGTAGCAGAAAATCACGGTAAATCGAAAAAATTCGAATTTCTATGGTCTATGCTTTAGCTGAGTTTTTTTTTGTGGCAAGATGGAGCTTAGGAGTCATCCTTTGTACTACTAGTCCGTCATGTCTTACAAGTCATGGTGCAATGTGTAGTAGTAACAGCGAGCAATAATAATAACAGTGATGAGCTAGAACAAATTTTCAAAAATGTTTCAATGCCCTTGAGATCAGCTGATAAAAATTTTAGTAGGAGTGAAAAAGTCAAAATATCAAAGATGTAATATCTATGATAAAAGGAGGCAGAATTGCTTTCACACTACACGCAACGTGTGTGAAAGAAAGATAAAAAAGTGGGAAGTGCCAATTTTCCAATTTAGCTCAACACTGGAAGAATTGCAAAACTCCCGCGTTTTTAATGTACAATACAAAGCCAAGTTTTAGAGTCGCAATGTGTACCAACTGGTACCAACAAGAATTTGCCCACGCACACATATAAACATATTAGAGTCGGCTACATGTGCTCTGTTCCAATTCGACTTCCATTTGAATGTAAACATTCCAATAGGGGAAGCAAGCAACATGTTCTGTTTCATTCATACTCTTGTGTTTTTTGTATAAAATGTATATCTTTCGCGCATTTGTTAATATTTTTTGGACTTTTTGAATAATGGTAGTTCTAATCTCTTCTTTCATATGTGTAACTCTTTTACTTGTCCTTGAGCTCCACCTAATCACTCTTATTATTATTGCTCGCTGGTAGTAAGCTTGATCTGAAGGAAAGATGAGATAGAATAGGTTAGGGGTCTGGAGGTGCATGGGTAGATGTTGATGAACCTTGCGTTTGAACTCTGAGAAGTTATGTGAGCTCGGAAACACCGACTGCGGAAGGGAGTTCCACAATCGAGTTGTTCTATTTATAAACGAACTGCTAAAACGTAATGTGCGTGAAGGGGAAGGCTGAAGGGTGAAGGGGTGAGCCGAGTTGGCTAGTCTTGTGTTGCGGGAGAAAAATTGCCGTGTAGGCAGGAGGTTTTTGATTTCAGTGGAGCAGTCGCTATGAAAATAGCGGTAAAACTTGCTGAGCGCTGCTACATTCCTACGGTGGCTTAAAGGATCAATGCAAAGGGTGCTATCGCCAATGAGTATGTATGTATAAAAAAAATTTCATGCAGATTTTGTCCAATCCTCATGTTTCATTTTCACTGAGTTGAGGTTTGAGATTCGTTTAGCTCTAAAACTTTCAAAATTCCGAGGAAATCGTATAAACAGAAGGAAATTGCGTTTTTGGGTTAACGGCTTTCATGCCGTCATGGCAGTGAGTGCTTAACGATGCAGGGATCGGAAACTCAGTATCGGCGGTTGGACAGGGTGAGAAAGCGGGCCCGAAGTCGTCGTCATCGTGCAACCGCGGCTCTACATTGGTGGGTGACTTGGCCTCTGTAGAGTGTAATGCCGCAAGAAATGTCTCACACGTGTGTGATAAAAGTTTTGATGTGTTTTGCTACGTATGTGGCGAGTTTGAAGTTTCCAAATACCGGAAGCCTCTTTCTGATAAATTGAAGTTGCTCTACAAAGAGTGCTACGATTTGGAAATTTCTAATCAGAATGAGAACTGGATGCCACATACAGTTTGTGGTTCGTGTTATACGATGTTGACACGATGGGGTAAGACTAGGAAAAAAGAGATTTTGAGATTCACGAAGCCCATGTTATGTTTTTACCACAGCTACGAAGACTAAAGTTTCGTACGCTAATGTTTCTTCAGTTGTGAGATCTGAAAACATAGTAGCCTCAAACAAAACAACAGCTACAGACACCAGGGATGTTGACCAATTTTACGAAGAAGAAGCAATTCAAACTGATGAGTTTTTCAAAGAAGAACGTGAGGAAGATGACGAGGAAGACGATTACTCACCAGTCTCTAAGAGGAGTGCTCCTCAAACATTCACCCAAGAAGGATTGAATGATGTGATACGAGATCTTGGTTTACCCAAAGATGGAGCTGAATACCTGGCAGCAGCACTGAAGAAGAAGAATTTGCTATCAAAAGGAACTAGTGCAGTAGTGCTTACGTTTATCGTGATAGAGATAAGGAGTTTCGAAGATTCTTCACCAAAGATGAGGAAAACTCACTGGTATTCTGCTCTGACGTGAAAGAATTAGTTGATGAGTTGAAACCAAATATTTACAAGGACGAAGAGTGGAGACTTTTTATTGATTCATCAAAACGAGGTCTCAAAGCAGGCTCTGCTTCACAACGGAAATTCGTACGCTCCTATTCCAATAGCTCATTCCACGAAACTAAAAGAGACCTATGAGAATTTACAGATAGTATTGGAGAAAATAGACTACGCGAAACATCAATGGAAAGTTTGCGGTGATCTCAAAGTTTCAACTCTAATACTAGGTCAACAATCCGGATTCACAAAAAATCCCTGCTTCTTATGTTTATGGGATAGCAGAGATAGGAAAAATCATTATATTCAAAAAGACTGGCCAAAGAGAACTGAATTTCATCCAGGATCGAGGAACATCGTACGTGAACCATTGATCGAATTTTCCAAATTTTTGCTACCACCTCTTCATATCAAGCTGGGTCTCATGAAGCAATTCGTCCAAGCTCTGAACAAAGATGGTGATTGCTTTCAATATTTAGGTGAGAAGTTTCCCGCGATAAGTGATGCAAAATTGAAGGAGCAAGGAGGGTATTTTCGATGGTCCTCAAATTCGTGCTCTATTTCATGATGACAATTTCATTACAAAGATGAATGATATAGAAAAAGCAGCATGGCAAAGTTTCAAGAGCATATCTCAGAATTTTTTAGGGAATGAGAAGAGTGAGAATTACCAGAATATAGTTAAAGAGTTGTTAGACAATTTCAAACAATTGGGTTGTTTGATGAGTCTCAAATTACATTTTTTACATTCTCACCTTGACTATTTCCCAGAAAACCTTGGAGATTACAGCGAAGAGCAAGGAGAAAGATTCCATCAAGATATAAGTGAAATGGAAAATCGATATCAAGGAAGATGGGATATCAACATGATGGCTGATTTCTGTTGGACATTGAAGAGAGAAACAACTCAAGAGAGGAAAAGAAATCCGCTTCATAGGTCGTTCGAAGAGAAAAAAGTTCGCTACAAGGGGAAGATAGAGTGAGAGCAATATAATCGAAAACATGATTCAAATGTGTAGATGTAAATGTATATTCGGCTATTTTCTTCAGTTTTTTGTGATTTACTCGAAATTTTGAGAGTGTACGGATCAAACGAACCTCGGACTCGGATTCAACGCATCAAAATACATTGTATGAATCAACATCGTCACATGTGTACGAAATTTTGTTTGAATGTTTGAAGAGCTGAAAATGTGATTTTTTACGATTTTCGGCTATTTTTCGCAATTTTTCGCAATTTACTCGAAATTTTGAGGGTGTACGGGTCAAACGAACCTTGGATTCGGATTCAGCGCGTCAAAATACATAAAGGTAAGTGGGTCTGGGCAAAAGTACAGTCCACTTTTTTTTGTGTGCCGGTGTTATTATTAATTTGTTTATAAAGTTTCATTACCACTTTTCGCCTTCAGCTCACCAACTTAAAATTTTGGAAAAAATATCATCGTGTTGCCCCTTCAATTCTAAGGAAACAGTGAAAATTTGAAAATGGAACTCAAACGGGGTCACACTTAAAAAAATCTCTTTCTATCAATGTGTTACATTTTCTCCCTATTGACGCAAAAAAAAATACTACTGTTTTCTCTTTCTTAGACGTACCAATTTCAAAAAAATCGGAATCATCAATTATTATTTTTAACGAAAAGCGTCCGGTTTGACATGGAATCACCGATATGTAAACATCGTACCAGCTGCTGTCTTTAAAACAAATTCTGAAGAAAACCTGGAAAAAAATATAGATATCTACCAAATATTTGTTGATTTTTAGCAGGCATATGACTCAATAAGCAGAGAAAGGCTAGACGAGGACCTATGGGAATTAGGAGTCCCCTCAAAGCTGGTACAAATAATAAAATGCACAACAAATAGCTACTGGTGAAAGTAAGAATCCAAAAATCTGTAACAGAAGAGTTCGAAGTAAGAAAACGACTTAATTTAAGGGGATGTTCTGGCCCCAATGCTTTTTAACCTCGCCCTAGAATGAGTTTTAAGCAAAACGTCAGTTCAGAGAAGGGTATCAAAGCTACACAGTCGGTACAATTTCTTTCTTATGCGGATGACGTGAACATCGTGGGGAGGTCCTTTTTGGCAGCAAAAGAAGCTTATATCGAATTAAAAGTGGCGACAAAAAACATGAGCCTGAAGATAAACGAAGAAAAAACGAAGATGATGTAACATGTTCGGAGCAAGCAGATTTAGAATCGACGAACATAACCTAGAAGTAATCGATAAAGCAGTGTGTGGGTCTACAACTAGAAAAAGAAACGAAAAAAAGAAGAAATAACAAGACGAATACTACTGGCTAATAGAGCCTTATGCTCAAAAACAAAGACTGCACTCAAAATTTGTGTACACGAAAACGAAACGCTCACTCTACCAAACAGTATTACGACCAGTACTGCGTTATGGTAGCGAGACTTTGACTATGAGGCAGGACGTAGAGGAACGAGTGAACAGGTTTGAGAGAAAAATTCTCAGATGCACAATAGGCCCTACCAGAGAGGATAAAATATGGCGAAGGAGATACAACACCGAGTTGTATGAAATTTTTGACGCCTCACAACTCTCAGCTTTAATAATAATTGACAGATTAAGACTAGCCGTATCCCAAAACGCCTTATGGCATCAAAAATTTCGGGAAATAGGACAGTAGGTAGACCCAGGAGGTGATGGATAGACTCCGGAACTAGAGGCATGCTGCAAGGGACCGCTAAACTTGAATTTTGAATATTAATTACTCGAATGCAAGACGTCCATTGCAGCCGTTTCGAAAGGGGTGATTACCATTGTCTTCACTACCCCCTCGAGATGGGAAACAAATGAAAGGGTATGATAAGTAGATAAACATTCCAGTGGCGGTTCCTCTTTGGAAGCAGAGGAAGCACTGCTTCCCTTGACCAAATAGGCAACTTCATAAAAATTAGTTGAAATATTTCAAGATTAATCAGAAGAAAAATCTCACTATATTACCTCCTCTGGAAATACTAAGGATGCAATGTACAGATTCTTGAATATAAAATGTACAATTCAAATTTATCACACTACTTTATACAAATAGTAAAGACTTGGCCACGATACGAGCGGCAATGGTGGGTGGCAGAGTGGCAGAATGAGAGGCAAGTGCCTCTCGCCGCTCTTATCTTAGCCGAGGCCTTACATAACATAAGGAAGCTGTAATAGCCCTCCTCAGGGCCGGGTTTATATATTTCGGGCCCCAAACACAACCTCGTAATGGGGCCCCCAACAAAGACTACCGCCCCCCCCCCCCCCACACACACACACAAAAGAAAAATTCTTTAATGAGGAATCAATTAAGTAAAATTGGAATATAATTCCGAGTTCCGTGTTGTCTCTCTCTTCTCCCTTTTATCTAAAGGCGAACCAATCAAAATATAAGAGGCGGGGCCCCCTGAGGGTAGCGGCCTCAAACAATTGCTTGTTTTGCTTGTTGGTAAATCCGGCACTGAGCTTCCTTGCCACAGAAAATTAATGCGAAAACTCCAACACATTCAATTTCATTGAACTCACACTCACGCAAAGCTGAGCTAAAAGCAGCTTCTTCAACACCGAACAGTGGGATATGCCAAGTCGAAGATAGAGAAATTTTCTCTATCCACCATGTTCTCTCTATTTTATTTGTTTCGTTTGCTGGTAAATGTTCTCGTTTCGATTAAGAACTAAGTTTACTCTTGCAAATGTGCTTCGAAAATCCGCCTTCTTGCGATGGCCGCCATGGACCAAACGATATATTGAGTATACTATATAGCTTATGGTGTTCTATTTATCATACTCTTTCGTTTGATACCCATGTCGAAGGGGTTGGGAAGAAAATGGTAATCCGCCCTATTGAGATGGCCGCCATGGACAAAACTATAAATTGATTATACTATATTGTTTATGGTGTTCTACTTATCGCACCATTTCATTTGATACCCATGTTTCCAGTGTTGTGAAGAAAATGGTAATCCGCCCTCTTGAGAGGTCGCCATGGACTAAACGATACATTGAGCAACGCTTTCATTTGACACCCATGTCGAAAGGGTTCTGAATAGAATGGTAACCCACACTCCTGAGGAGGCCGTCATGGATCTAGAGACATAGCTTATTGCATTCGACTTATGATGCCCTTTCATTTGATACCCATGTCGAGGGGGTTGTGAAGAAAATATTAATCCGCCCTATTGAGAGGGCCGCCATGGACAAAACGAAATATAGAGTATACTATATTGCTTATGGTATTCTACTTATCATACCCTTTTATTTGATACCCATGTCGAGGGGGTTGTGAAGAAAATGTCAATCCGCCTCTTAAAATTGCCGCCATGGACCAAGCCATATATTGAGTATACTATATTGCTTATGGTATTCTACTTATGATACTCTTTCATTTGATACCCATGTCCATGGGGCTGTGAAGAAAATGGTAAACCGCCCTTATGAGATGGCCGCCATGGAGCAAATGACATATTGTACATTCGACTTATGATGCCTTTTCATTTGATACCCATATCGAGGGGGTTGTGAAGAAAATGTTAATCCGCCCTCTTGAGATGGCCGCCATGGACCAAACGATATATTGAGTATACTCTATTGCTTATGGTATTCTACTTATCATACCCTTTCATTTGATACCCATGTCGAAGGGGTTGTGAAGAAAATGGTAATCCGCCCTCTTGAGATGGCCGCCATGGACCGAACGATATATTGAGCATACTATATTGGTTATGGTGTTCTACTTATCATATCCTTTTATATGATACCCATGTCGAAGGTGTTGTGAAGAATATTTCAATCCGCCCTCCTGAGACGGCCTCCATGGATCTAAAGGTATACGTCGAACCTCTATAAGTCGAACCTCGATAATTCGAAAACCTCTGCAGCTCGAGTAATAACATCTCTTCCTTTCCCTACAAATATTTTACAAGTAAATTAACCTCTATAGCTCGAAAGAAACCTCTACAGCTCGAATAAAATTTCATGAGAAAATCTCCCTAGCTGGAACAAAATTCTTAAAACCTCGCTTTTTCGAAATAAAAAATGAGATAGAAGAGGCAAATTCTTACAATTTTTCTCAGTTTGAGAAATTTATTAGTGATTTACTCAAATTAAGTTCCACAGTAGCTAGCGGTTTAAAAGTTTTTATTGCTGTACGTAGGGAGTAAGTTTTAGCAAGCAAGAAAGTTATTCCAAGCCTCAATATATCGAATAAACTTCGAATTATCGAGGTTCAGCAAAACCACGTGTATTCGAAACCTCCCTATCTCGAATTAAAATTTGATTCCCTTCAGGTTCGAGTTACCGAGGTTCGACATACCATATTGCATTGTCATCGGAGGTGAAGCTGTGTGCAAAATTTCAGGGTGGTCGGGTAACCGAAAGTATTAAAAAAATCAATTGCAAGATTGGTACCGGACAAACAGACAGACAAGAGAGCGAGCTAATAAAAACGTTTTAATAAATATACTATATTACATTGTCTTCAGAAACAAAGGTTTGTCCAAATCTGAGCACCACCGGATATCGTTAAGTAATCGAAGAATTGATCACAAGATTCCTCGTAAATAGAGAACGAAGTTAATATAAAGCTTATAAAAAGCGTGGAGTGATAACGTAAAATTCTGGTGTTAATAAAAAAGAATATAGATAAAGAGCGCAATAAAAACTGGATGTTAAAAATTATTTTTTACTTTTTGGTTCGTTTTAATATAAATGCGTATTTTTTAGTTTTTTAAAATATATTTTAATTTTTAGTTTATCTATATTAATTATTTGTGTTAAATCGAGGAAAAAGTTTAACAAATCGAGAAACTTTCCTTAGTAAATGACATTTGTTTCGATTTTAACAAATAACATCTGAAAAGGCGTGTTAGTTCAACAACTCGATATCGAGATCGAAATAATCATATGGCAGAGTGGCAGATGAGAAATTCGATTATTCGAAATAACACTTTAACATGGAAATTGAAAGGGGTCGCTCACGATCTCGTCTATTTCGAAGATAACATTTTACGATTTCTCGACGTTTAACACAGATCATGAATACCCCTAGTGTCTCTCAGACTGTGTGTCAGTCTGTGTGTGTGTGTCTTGTGTGTACCGTCATGTGTTGGGGACAAACTAGAAGAGATAGAAATCTGGATGCCCCAATAGGTGGAAGATATTTTCCGTTTTTAGATATTTTAATTAATTTTTTTTTTAAATAATTAATTAGTACGATGGTACGATTTTTGGCCATTTTTGCGCTTTACGCTTGATTTTGACCCACTTTCATGTAACTGATCAATCATGACATTTTTGTAAAAAGATCAAGATGGTAGCTCCAAGATGGCGGCTGAATTTCACAATGCGTTTCCCGATTCCCGACATGGGTTTCAAATGAAAGGGTATTACGAGTAGAATACCGTTAGCTGTGTGGCAAGATTCCAAGTTAATAATGACGCCCAACCCAAGATTGCGGAAGACATAACAGAATAAAAAGTAGAAAATATAACCTATCATCTTGAAATTTTGCACATTTTCATAGTTTAAGTTACAATGCAAGCGGGATCTTTTTGTGTAAAAATGAAGATTGCGGGTCCAAGATGGCGGCCGTGTTTGGCAATTATGTTCCCCAACATGTCATGGGTATCAAATGAAAGGGTATGACAAAAGAAAACAAGTAGCTGTGTAGCGTCATTCCAAATTCAAAATGGCGGCAAACACAAAATGGCGGCCAACACAAAACAGAGCATAACCTTTTTCTTTACATGCCCCTTGGTATAGGTATCAAATGAAAGTGTGTTACAAGTAGAATATACCATTACCTGTGTCGCGTCATTCCTAATTCAAAGTGACGGCCAATACAAAATGGTGGTTTACCTTTTTCTTTTACAACGCCCTCGGTATGGGTATCAAATGCAAGTGTATGAAGAGTATACTATAGTATGTATTTTAATTTAAATATGGCAATCACCACAAAATGGCGGAAGACATAATAGACAAAAATAGAAAATAAAAAAATTTGGTTTAAAAACACTAAAAAATACTCTTTTATTTTAAAATGAACGAAAAGTAAAAATTAATTTTGAATGTTAAGTTTTTATTGCTCCAACATACATTTCGAAATGGAAAAAAGCGTGGGGCGCTAACGAAACGTTACCGTGTTAATACAATATGTATAAGATTGGTAAAAATAGGTATTCGACTTTTTTTGGCACCAAATTGTGCATTTTTTGGGCTGCTCGGTCATGTCATTACCTACTGCTCGGTCATGTCATTACCATTACCTTTTCTGGGAAAAACAATTTGGTCGAGAGGTGGCGCCATGTGCAAAGTTCTGCACAGGGTGTTTAATCTCCCGCCATAGCATGCAAACGATTCTGAGTATGTTTGGCTAGGTGTCTGTTGTGCACGTAGTACCCAATTTTTCATCATCGAATCTTAAACAAGTTGTAACATACTCTAAATTCTTTGAAGTATCCAAAACCAATTTTTGAAAATTTCTTCTATTTTAATTATACCTTTTTCCTGCCGCGGACTGTGCACACATAATCTTTTTTTATCTATCGCACGCGGGTTTTTGCTGTTTTTAAAATAAAAGCGTATTTTTCGTTTTTATATGATGTATTTTTATTTTTTACTATTTAGACTATTATTTTCCACCATACTGTGGTGACCACAATATTAGATTTTAAATGACGACAAACTGCTTACTGTGCTATACTTGTCATACACCTTCATTGTTACTCGTTGTAAAAAAAAGACTAGTTAGAATGTGGGTTCGACCCTTTCGGTCCACACGATCAACTTCCCAGTATGATGGAAGGAAGCTCTTTGAAATAACGATAAGAATGGTAATTCCGCAAGGCTTTTCTAAATAACTTTTTTTTGTTGAACAGTAGCAAACAAACATGTCCCTGGCACTTCGTTCGCTACACTATAAAGCGAATTCATTTTGAGCGTCTTGACGCGCTGATGATAGACTGCAATGGTGAAAACTTCATTTTCAATTCGAACCATTTCAGGAGATAGTACCAAAGTTAATCAATGTAACGGATTTGTCAAACTTGTCCGAAAAGGCCAAACTATAATCGCGATGAACTTAATTCCCAAAACTGTAGGACATGGAAAGCAATCCGCCGTTCAAACAGTTCTGAACTAAAGTTTAAAAATTTCGTCATGTTTGTAATGGTTAACGTATTTGTTGAATGGTTTTTAAAGAAAACTCGGATTTTGACGAGTGATGACTCTTTGGGAAGCTATTGCTCGGCTGAATCCATAAAAGTGAACTTCATTTTGAACGGGTGTCATTCCAACGCTTCGATCGGCACCTCAATGAAGTCAATATCATTTTTGGTTTGCGTTCTATCGAACATGTACAAAAATCACTTACGCCCTTTAAACATAGATACCGCTTGATCGAATTTTATGAAAATCTTTTCAAAGCGTACTTTCGGTAATACGCTACGATCGGTACCTCAAAGAAGTCGGTATCATGGTTGGTTCGTGCTATATCGTGCAGGTACAAAAATCACTTACGTAGCTTAAACAAAAAAACGGCTAGACCGAATTTCATGAAAATCTTTTCAGATCATATTTCGGTTAATACGCTTCGAACGACACCTCAACGAAGTCGATATCAGTTTTGGTTCGCGCGATATCGTGCAGGAAAAAATGACCACATCCGTACGCACACACACACACATACTTCCTTCCAATTTTTTGCTTAAAATACTCTGGGACCTTGAAAGATGAAAATACGTTGAAATTTTCGATTTCGATTTTCGGACCGATTACAATAACTTCCTATACTGGGAAGTTAATAATCCGCCATTTTGTGTTGGCCGCCATTTTGAATTTGGAATGAACTCCCACAGCTTATTGTATTCTATGATGATCCCTTTCATTTGATATACATGCATACTCATACATAAATGCATCCATACATTACGTACACACAGCCACACATATAGGTGAAAGCTAATATGTAGTCTAGTATAAGAAAATATATGTATGTATAAAATGCGTATTTGAAAATGGTTATGATGCCCACAGCGTAAAATTTATATGATATAAAGAAATTATATTCACGGGTCACTTGCCATATCATCCTAAATACCTCAATATTTTTAGGAGGGAGTTTTTCTGGAGTTCTAATTCTAAACATTTACCCAAGATTATGCGTGAAACAGCTACTTAAGAATCATTGTCGTAGCAACTCTTACCTGCATTGAAAACGAAACATCTGTGTTTACAAGAATCTTATTAATTTAAAACGATTAGCTATTTCTTTTCAAACGGTTACAATTTCGTCATACTGTAAGAGAAGCTTATAGTAGACTATTAAGAAGGTAATATAAGCACACCGGTTTTAACCTAGTAATATCTTCAATGCGATTAGCTATTGTTTGGTAGAACCTTCTTAACATATTTCAAATCTTTTGTCAAACACAAGTCTTGTCATAAGACATTGCGCAATTTTTGTCATCCAACAAGTTTAGATAGAATAACAAAATTGTGTCAATTTTTTTGGAAAACTATTAAAAAACAAAACATAATGAAATTTGTGTTCAGAAATAATTTTATACAAAACAAAAATAAATTCGCTATACATAAATTCTACGTTGGAGCAGATTATGTCGTAATGGCGTAACAAAAGAATTGCTTTCTCCTTGGCTTATGAATTGACTACATGTTGTTCTTCAGTTCGAGGCACCTGTCTCTTGTTCCTGTCGAGTAATTTCACTAACAGGTAAGGCACGGCACAGCAGTTCTTCTTTTCTTAGGTAACTTAGCTTGTGCTCGTTACAGTGGTAACACAAAAACAATTGGAAAACCGAAGAGTGTATTAAGGTAATGCCCCAACTTAAAACTAGTTAGGAGTGAAGACCTTAGAAATGTATTCGAAAAATGGAAAGAAAAACTCAAGTCGAATTGTGTTATTTGGGGGGATATGGGTAATAATGTCCGCTGAGGATCCAAGTCACTTTATGACTTCCAGCTAAGGTGCTTGAACTACTAGCGAATAGTATTTTAAAGCAGTTCATCGTCGGCGGTTGCACTGTTTACTCGCTAAAAAATTTCTTAAGTCCAACGGAAATTGTAGCCTCGAAAGTGAAATTAAGCTGATTAATTAGAATTAGTGATTTATGTAAATTAGTTATATAAAAAATGAGTTTTACTTTTAATTGTTTATGTGCTTGTTGAATAAGTATTTGAACTACTTTACTGCAAAACAAATTGGTAATTTTGTGTGAAATGTTTCAATAATCTAGAATTATCTAAAGTGATTAGTAGTGGCAATAAGATTTATAAATATAAATGTTTAAAAAGTGAAGATGTTACGCAGCCTAGAGCACACAATTGGAACGGATTTATGATATTGTAGGTAATTTGAAAACAAAAAATTGTTACAATATGATATTAAAATGTAAAATTATTCGAATAAAAGCTTAAAGTTTGAATTTCAAAACAAGACTGGAAGGATTGGTAATAAAGTTTGTCAATGTTGAAAAGTCTGAATATATACTATAAAATGAATTATAAAATCAATAATTTTGGGATGTACGTTGTTGTTGATGCTTTAAACTAATATTTTCACAAATTTTTAATATCGAATTAGCATTTCCTATCGAGGATTCACCTATAAAACAATCTTTCATATTTGCTGGTAAAGGCTTTTTAGTGGATTCAGATAAGCAAAACATAAGCAATTTTTTTTGGAACATGTTAGTTACATCGAATACTAGGCGAAATGGACATTTTCTGCTTCTAGCAACCGCCGCTACGTAAGTTATCGGCCATTTTGTGAAAAATTTTCTGTTTTGGTCGTTCTTTCTAATTATAGATAGATGCATATATCTAGGTATATGTTGATCCGAAAAAAGCGAAAAATAGGGACTTTTCGTTATGATATTGGCTATCAGCGGTTACATCATGAAATTTTTACCTGCACACATAACCTCAAAAAATTTAAAAACTGCTAAATTTTAGTTCTTTGGTTGTAACTTTGCATTTTTTCAGGGAACTTTCATGGTTTTTCAGAGATTATACCTACTTTATAATTTGAACAATAACTGGTTAAAATTTCAAGTCAAAATATCTTATGCAAGTGCCAAAAATTGACTTCAAATTTGACCCTTTATACTACCATTCCGTCATGTCGTTCAGGTCATGGTGCAATGTTTAGAAGTAAGCTTGGTTTGAAGAATAGAGGAGAATAGAAAAGGTTAGAGCGGGTCAGGAGGGTGTAGAAGAAAATGTTGATGAGCCTTATGTTTGAGCTCTAAGGTATTGCACGAATTCGGAAATACTGATTGCGGGAGACACCGACCGACACCGAGCTAGTCTTGTGTTGCGGTAAAAATATTGTGGTGCAGACAGGAGGTCCTGAATTTCTGTGGAACAGTCGCTGTGGTAATAGCGGTAAAGTATAGAGAGGGCTGTTACATTCCTACGGTGCACATACGGCAAAATAGCTGTTTTAGGTGGTCACAAATTCAAATCAACTTTAATATAAGGTCTAAATTTTCTTGTATTCTTCAAATCAAGTAGTTAGTCCATCGTGCTGGCCATAAATATGTGGTATGTTATGTTATGGAAAAAGGGTAGGTCATTTAAAAAAATTTCTTAGCTGTAAACAGACGTACGGTTAATTTTTTTATTTATACATTAGTCAAAATATATAAACTTTTATTAAATAGTAGTTTAGTGTCGAAAAATAATGAAATAATAAAATTTGCAACAAAAAACCTAACCTGAAAATGTTGTCGTTTTTGCGGTGGCATTTTTGGTATATAAAGTTTAAAAATTCAAATTTTAAATAACTGTGCATGATAGTACAACTCTTTACGAAGAAATGAGGCTTCGAAAAAATGCTCTACGATATCAGGGAGCTCGAATGATTTTACGAAAACGCCTTTTTTACAAAAATCGGAATTTCACAAATATTTTTAAAAATTTCGTGCCAAAAAAAACTGTGAATTTTCAGATAGCCAAAAGCAATATTTTTACCAAGTAAAAAGTTTCTGGGTTTCTTTAATAAAAAGTAAAAAATAAATGAAAAATCGCGATTTTTGCTCTTTTCTCTATATATAAGGCCCTAATCAATATTTCATAACACATCTTTTTGTTTTATTAGCTACAAACCATTTTTTTTGGCTTTCGCGATTTTTTTAGGTTAGGTTCGCCAATGAAATTCCGGAAAAACACGCTACCTTTCTTCAAATAAATTGTTCTACACGCTCATACTTTTTGTTTCCTGCCTTCAATTGTCTGGAATTTATCATTGTGAATACGAAGATTGATTGGACTAATATTGAACAAGTTCAATGAATATAAACTGTTAAAAGACAGTTTTAATATATTTAAGTGTTTGTTTCAAAATTGTTAATTGTTGTTGCTATAAAGCCTTACTATCCTGAGGAAGCTTTGGCTCAAACATCTGGAAAGAAGATTACATTCATTGGCAAAAAGGTGCGAAATCGCGAGACGCTAACATCTATCCACCTTACAATGTAATAGCACAAACAACTAGTTGGGATGTGCGTTTGATCCCTTCGGTCCACACGATCAACTTCCCAACACGGAATAAACTGTCTTCTTACAAAATAGTAATACGTTTAGCACTAGTGGGAAATTGACTAGTATCAGAACTGGTGGCAAAGTAATCCTGAGAGAAGCTTTTTTTTTCCTGTGTGAGGTATTAGGTCCAAAGGTACTGCGGCCATTTAGTTGGCCTATTGTACTACAACCCCTACACCTCATATTTGTAGGCCAGACCGCCTGAACAAGTTCAGCAGTCTGCCTAGTGGTTTGTCGCTTAGACTTGAGTGTTCGAGCAGGGACTTCTCGAACAAAGAGACCCTGCTCCTCGCTATTGCAGGGCACTCACAGAGAACATGGAGGGCAGACTCATCCTCTTCTAGGCAGAGCCTACATGTAGGGTCCTCCGCCCTTCCTATCCTCCATAAGTGGTAATTTAGGGCACAGTGTCCGGTAATTAAGCCAACAAGTGTCCTAACATCACTCCTACTGCGCCGTAATAATTCCTTGGCCGTCTTAGGGGACGGCCCTGGAAGGAACCGCTTAGAGTTGGCCAGTCCAGGCGCGGACCTCCAGCGTTCAATATGTTTCATCAAGGTCCGATCGGCCAGGGCACTTTGCAGAAAGCTGGACGGTGCCCCAATAACCGGCTCTGGACCAATGAATGCAATATCAGAGCCCTGTTTAGCCAGGGCATCCGCACTTTCATTGCCTTCGAAGCCCCGGTGACCCGGGACCCAGACAAGTGTAATTTGATTGAGAACACCCAACTCATGAAGAGCACGTTGGCAGTCCCAAACTAATTTCGACTTGGTCCTACGGGACGTTATCGCTCTAATTGCCGCTTGGCTATCAGAGAAGATAAAAATCCGTTTATTTTGGTAGGCCCTTCTTAAGTTCTCATGAGTGCATGCCAGAATAGCGTACACCTCTGCTTGAAAGACAGTTGCCAGAGTGCCTAGACCAGGGATCGTAACTGTTATAACTTATATCGAAAAAATCGGAAAATAATAATTATTTTGAGATATATTTGATTTAAGACAACAGTAACAGTTAAATTTTACCAAAAATAATAAAAGTTATTTTTAACTCTAATTTTTGCCTATTGTTTTAAATCTTTTAAAACTGTTATTAAAGATTTTTGTTTTTTTCTGTCCGAAATAATAATTAAAATGGACTTTTATTTTTAAAATCAAAAATAACTGTTAAAAAAGACTTTTATTTTTTTCTGTCTTGCATAAAAGTCTTTTTAAGATTTTTATTTTTCCAGTTTTTCTATAAAAGTCTTTGAAGACTTTTATTTTTAAAATATAAAAATAAAAGTCTTTTGCTGAAAACAGATAAATAGTCCATTCAAAACGTTAAGAAAATCGAACCCTAAAGGTCTTTGGGGTCGCTCATCACGAAAATCGGGGTCCTGCGGTCCTAAAACATGGGCGTCACCCTTAAAAATGCAAAAAAACACCCCTTTTTGGGGGATTTTCGCGATTATTTCGATAATAATGAAAACTAATGCAATGAAATACTCTTTTTTAATATTTATTTGCGAAGGTATTTGATTTGTCCAGTGTTGGGAAAAATTTAATCTGATTGATGATTAATGATTTAGACTAAAAGCTGTAGTCTGTAATCATGATTAGAGATTGATATATTTAATCAGAGAAGTAATCATTTTAGGTGATTGATGATTGATCAATTTCAACCGCAATCATGATTAAATGATTAAAATTTTAGATTAAAAATGAATTTTTTTGGAGATGTTAAGTTTTAACGTTGGATTTCTATTCTTTAATGTTTTATTTGAATATTTTATTTTGTGAATCCGTCAGTTAAGAGTTTTGTGGTCAAAATTTGTGAATTAAAAAGTGGGAATAATTTTGGCAATTGTGCTCCGATTGCACTGAAAATCGGCCCAGAATTTTTACATTTAAGTACTGTAATTTTAAAATTATCTTTTATATTTTATTAGTTCATTTTAAAAAGCATGTTTGTAGTTTTTGATGTGAAAACTTTTTAGGCACGTTGGACAATTTTCCGTCACAGTCATTTTTTATGCGTACCGTGGGACAAATTTTCCTTTGGGGATTTCAGTTTTTATTGTATGAGTTAGTACCATGTACTACGTAATATATGTATACTATGTTTTATGTACTAAGTGTGTACTATGTAGTAGGTATACTATGTACTCGGACTATGCACTATTCGCTATGATTATGAACTATGTATTATGCAGTATGTACTACGTACTGTATACTATAAACTATGTATTATCTACTATGTACTATGTACCAGGTATTGTGTACTATGTATTATGTACTAGGTATTATGAATATATAGTACATAGCTCTGTTGTATTTTGTACTATGTAGTAGATGGTATGATTAGGCACCATATACTCTGAGCTATGTTCTATGTACTATTTATTATGTACTATGTACTAGGCATTATGTACTATGTATTATCTATACACGGTATATTATGTATTACGTATTACGTACTAAATATTATGTACTATGCACCATAAATTATATACCATGTACTACGCACTATGTGTTAAACGATGAGGAAACAAACAACTGATTGTAAAAATGTTAACGTTGAGGAAACAAAACAACTGAATTTTTATATCTTTAACCGTTGACTCGTTTATTAAAACTCCAAAACTTCTTATGAGCTAGCCAAATTTATAGCACCCAAAAGTGCATATATAAACATTATCTTCGATTTTATTCAATAAAAACAACATACATATTGACACTTATTCAAAGTGATGAGTGGACAAATAATATCATTACAAAAATTTATTGCCGGTCGCCACACATGACGCATTTAAGTTTATTCACCTGATTATGTTCAGGTGAATAAACTGCTGATTAGACTATTATTTAATGTTAATGCACTTACAGGTGAAGTGCATTGATTTAATGCAGCTAAAAGAATTTCGTCATGTGTGACTTCCGCTGTGTGCCTTAAGTTAATTAAAGATTTTTTTATATGTGAGCTGAACATTCTCCCGCCTCCAAATTAATTTGCGGTAGCTCGAAACTAGGCCACGACCTTCGGGGACGTAGCCTGGGTGCTGGTGTTGGCCTTGTGGAGGCTCTTGAGAACTTGACGCCGCCGTGTTGTTTGCACCGTGCAAAAATGATGATTCCGATAATGATGAAAACGACGATATATGTGCTGCCGTAGTGGTGTAGGTCATGGATGTTGATAGTTGGAAGGTTATCTAATACTCGTTGCTGCTGTTTAAGTGCATTTTCTAGTCCAGCTACGTCGGCGCTGTTAGCTTCTTGAACAAGCTGGGGAATCATGGAAATTGCCGAATTGTTATTGAGATTTGTGCTCAACTGGATGTGATTCATTAGAGCCGCATTTTCTGGGATTAATGATGCCTGCATTTTATTTTGTCCTTTATTTGACCTGATATATAGGGTTTGGTGATTGATGATGCATTCACCAAATATAGTAATTATTCCATTTTCTATTAATGAGATTGTATGCAGTGTATGCCCGCAAGTAACTTCAACCTGTAACTCTTCCCTTAATGTAAATAACCATGCATTTGAATTATGTAGCCGTTTCCACTGATTTTCTGCCTGGGCAGTTTTTAATTTGCAAAATGGCGATATTTTATTTTCATTGTTAAGCAGCTCCATTTCGCAGTGGCTTTGATTTGATCTCAATGTGAATAAGGGATGCTTCAGATTGCACATCAGTTTTTCAGGTGACAAAGATTCACAGTTTCTAATATCTTCCTCCCGTATAGGAGTGAATCTGTCTTTTCGATGGTTCACGGCTAGGTATTTGCTGGATGGATTCACATAGATGTATTTGTCGTTAACAGTGGCAGGTATCGGTATGAGCTCATACAATCTATAGGATTCTGTGTTCAGAAGTGGAATACGGATGTCGAATAAAATATTGTTTTCAGTGATTCTTGTTCTTACGTGCATGGTACTGTATAAGTTTAGTAGGTTCCTTGAACCTCCAGATCCAGGTAGCTGGGCATTGGGTGGTAGATGTTCCCGAATTATTTTTAGTTGGTCGCTAAGTTGAGTCGGTGTTAATAATAGCGTGTTGATTTTCCCACGTTTCACGTCCATTACGACTGATAATATTTCCCTTTGAATATTTTGTAGTGTCATTAAGCTTAGTGTTATTAAAAGCGCTGCTGAATTGAATGTTTGGTGAGCCCTGACTTCATATTGTGAATGATTGAGTTGCGTCGTAATTTCTTGGATCTGATTCTCAATCATTATAATTTGATGTTGAACACTATCGTGATTTTTCTTCATTATATTTACTGTGCTCTCGATTATTGAAGTCTGATTTTTCAACAGTTGCCTTTTGAGATTCTCATTGTCCTTGATTTCCTGTATTTGTTGTTCATATTGATCTGCAAATTCCTGGTCAAGGATGCCGAATAGTTTGTTGGCAATGGTTCCCACAAATTCAAAAGGTGCTCTCTTGCTACGGATGTGTGTGTCCTCATTTTGTTGATAGAGGAGTTGATTGATGTTCTCAGCGTCTATTAATTGTTGCTTAAATTGTCGAGATGAAGCAATACATAAATTTCTTGATAGCCGGTTTTCTTCCTCGCACAGAATGCTTAATCTTCTAATGGATTTTTTAATGCCGTAATATTCCTTCCAGTATGTTGATAGGTTGTGATATACTAGGAGATTCCACTCGCTAAAATATAATTGCACTTCTGCGATGTCGTCAAAGTAAATACCTTCTCTATTCTTAAGTGTGGACACTTTATACGGTGTAACCAGATTCTCAGCCGATATTATAGCGATGAAGGTAGTAATGATGAATAAACAGCTCAACAGATTTGGTCGATATGTGCGCTGAGGACATGGTTTCCGTTCTTGCTTGCTTATCTTTGCCTCTTTTGATTGACTTATGTGATGAGCGGCCCTTTTGCGGTTCTTAGGGTTTCGGGCATTTGCTTTCGGTTGTGTTGACGATAGTTCCTCTCCACAGTCTTTCATCTCTTCACCCATGATGTTGGTTAATGTGCCTGGCTCTTCGTCGCTGTTGCTACTGACTACTGGTAGTAGAGATAATTTTACTACCGGTCTCTTTAACATTCCCGTTTTGGTTTGTAATGTTACAACTCTGACCAGTCCATCAGCCCCTGGGTGTGTTGCAACTACTCTTCCAAGAGCCCATCTAGCAGGTGGTAGGTTATCGTCCTTGATTAAGACAAGGTTACCTATTTTCAAATTGTCCTGTTTCTGGTTCCACTTAGGTCGGCATTGTAGCCTCCCAATATATTCCATGGACCATTTTTTCCAGAATTCCTGATACATTCTGTCCAGTCGATCCCATCGCTTTAGTAGATTCGGATTGATTTCTAAATGGTTTCGATCTGGTAGCGACAAAATAGGTGCGCCTGTCAAAAAATGTCCAGGAGTTAATACTTCTAGATTGTCTGGATCTTCCGATAACGGACATAGGGGGCGGGAATTCAGACATGCTTCTATTTGTGTCATTAATGTGGCCATCTCCTCATAAGTTAATCTTGTTTCTCCAATCGCTCTTCGCATATGATGCTTGGTTGATTTCACTCCTGCCTCCCACAATCCTCCGAAGTGTGGGGATGATGGTGGGATGAAGTGCCACTGTGTTCCATCTTCTCTTAAGGCTTCACTGACTTCTGCTCTATAGGAATGTTGTCGGTGAAGATCGCTAATTATTCGACTAGCGCCAACGAAGTTTGTAGCATTGTCACTATATACGTGTGCAACAGGCCCTCTACGGTTGACTAGCCTTTTAAATGCTGCAATGAATGCCTTAGATGTGAGGTCCGTTACTACTTCAATGTGCATGGCCTTGGTAGTGAGGCATACGAAAATTGCGATATATCCCTTGTGGGTTCGACTACCTCTGCCCGTGGTGGCCAGTAGATCAAAGGGACCGGCATAGTCCACGCCAGTATGCGTAAATGGTCGACTGGGAGTAACTCTAGCTTTCGGCAGCATACCCATTAATTGCTGTGACATCTGCTTTTTGTATCGATGACATTTGATACATTTGTGAATGTGGCCCTTCACTGCCTTTAGTCCATTCAATATCCAATAGCGTTGACGGATTATTTCCAGAGTTAAGGTGTTTCCTCCGTGGAGTGTCTTCTGATGAGCTTCGTCTATGATGAGTGAGGTTATTTCACCCTTGTGAGGAATTATAATGGGATGTTTTTGGGCATAGTCTAAGGTTGACTTGTCTAACCTTCCACCAACACGTATGAGTCCGTTTACGTCCAGAAAGGGGTTTAGTGTAATCAGTCGGCTTGACTTTGATAATTCTTGTCCCTTTTTTAGCTTCTCCAGTTCCTCTTTAAAATGTTCTTTTTGAGTTATTTGGATTATTGGGGGTAATGCGTTTTCAATTTCTTCAACCGTGAGAGGACCAGTAATTCGTTTGTTACTAGTCTTCATGCAATTGGTTATAAATCGTTTACAATATGCTATGATCCGCAGTAGCTTTCTCAATGATGAATAATTTTGCAGCAAGGATTCAATCCTATTTTCGTTGACTTCCAATGTTGCCGTGTTGATTACAGCTTTTCTCTGTTCTAAGTCTGTTTCCTCTATTTCACTTGCTGGATATATAACTTGATCGTTTTTGAGCCACTGTGGACCTTCCCACCACAACGTGTTTGCTTTTAATTTCGAAGGAGATAACCCTCTTGACGCTATGTCAGCTGGGTTTTCAGCTGATCTTATATGACGCCATAATTCCTTACTAGTTGCTGATTGAATCTCTGACACTCGGTTGCCGACAAAGGTTTTCCATTTATGTGGGTCCTGGCAAATCCACGATAGTACAATCTTTGAATCTGTCCAGGCGTAATATGGCACATCTGGAATTTCTAAGCTGTCTATGGTTTCCCGTAATAATTTGGCAAGAAGAGTTGCTCCACACAATTCTAGACGTGGTAGGGATAATTTTGATTTTAGGGGAGCAACCTTTGTTTTAGCCGTTAGCAACGATACTGTTGTTTTTTCTCCACATATCGTTCTGAAGTAAATTGCAGCACTATATGCTTTTTCTGATGCGTCTGAAAATCCGTGCAATTCGTAATGGTGTGCTTCTCGAGAGTATCCAATCCATCGTGGTACGTGGATTTGCATTAAGCAGGGAAGTTCTGCCTGAATTTTTTCCCATTTTAGACTGACTTCTTGGGGTAGTGGTTCGTCCCAATCTAGGCCTTCTGTCCATAGTTCTTGGAACATTAGTTTAATACTTATAGTAATTGGTGCTAGTAGTCCTATTGGGTCGAAGATTTTGGCAGCTTGTGACAATAATTCACGCTTACTTAGGGGTGGTTTATTGTCTTTCGTGTTGACCTTTATTTTGAAGAGGTCAGTAGATGGACTCCAATGCACTCCAAGTGCCTTTATCGATCTTTCTTGGTCAAAGTCGAACTCTGGGGCAACCTCTCTCAGCTGCCATGGTAGCTTCTGTAGCAATTCCCTGCAGTTACTATTCCATTTTCTCAAATTAAATCCCCCTTTTTTGAGCGAGGTGATTAATTGAGAACTTATTTCAATTGCTTCTTCTACGGAGTCTCCTCCTGATACAATATCGTCCACGTAAGTATCTCGCATTATAACTCTTTCTGCTAACGGAAAATCTGTTGATGTATCCTTAGCTAATTGTTGAAGTGTTCGAATTGCCAGGAATGGTGCGCTTGCAGTCCCATAGGTAACAGTCGTTAAATTGAATTCCTTGATGGGTTCGTCTGGAGAATTTCGCCACAGAACACGCTGATAATTTTGATCTCTGACGTCAACCTTTATTTGACGGTACATTTTTTCAATGTCTGATGTAAATACTACTTTATGTTTTCTCCATCTGATTAAAATTGAGACTAACGTTTGTTGTATCTGTGGGCCAGTTAATAGAATCTCGTTTAAGCTTTCGTGATTTTGACGTTTGGCGGTACCATCAAATACGACTCTTAGTTTCGTCGTTGTGCTGTCCTCCTTCATTACTGCATGATGAGGTAAGTAATAGGCTGTATCTATGTGATCAGTTACTGGAATCATGTGTCCGAGCTGCAGGTATTCTTTCATAAACTCCTTATACATGATTTCGAATGATTTGTTTGTTTTAAACTTTTTTTCCATTTGGAGTAATCGTGCTAAAGCGAGTTCCTTGGATCCTCCCAAATTGGAATCTTCAGGGTTCTTTTTGAATGGAAGCCTTACAATGTACTGACCGTTAGCTGCTCTTTTATATGTTGTTCTATAGTGAGTCTCGCATATTATGTCCTCAGTTGTTAGAACTGCATTAGTGGTTAGTTCTTCTAATTCCCAGAATCTGCGTATTTCTTCGTTTAGGCCAACTTCACTGATATAACATTGTAGGTTTGTGTTTGATGACTCTTGCTCAACTTCGCCTGATAGAATCCACCCCAATTCTGTTTCCTGTGCTATGGGAGATCCCGGTGGTCCGCGTAATACATTCCCCAGTAAGATTCTTCCAAATACTTCTGCTCCGATTATAATATCGATTTTACCAGGGACATCATATTTAGGGTCTGCTAGGGTAAGGTTCTTGGTATGTGTCCACGTTGTTTTTGGAAAGATCCTTTCAGATGGCAGCAATCTTGTAAGATTTTTTAACACTAGTGCCGTAGTTGTTGTCGAATACTCTGATGTAAATCTCGGTTTAATCGTCAGCTTGATGCATGCCTTGATGGTTTCTAACGTTGATCCGCCTACGCCAGTTACTCTTGCGGAGATGCGCCTCCTTGGTAATTGTAAGCGCTGAACGGCATTTTCTGTTATGAAGCTTGCTTGAGCCCCTTGATCAACAAGAGCTCGAAGCACTACCAATTTTCCATTTTTTCCAACTGCTGTTACTTCTGCTGTAGCCAGTAGAACGGGGTGATGAACTAGGCTCTCTGCTACGTGCGACGATACTTCTGATGATCTCGGGTCCAATGATTGCCCATTTATCCTGCCTTGAGGGTTTACATGGTCAAGATGTAGTAATGTATGATGTTTTTTACTACACAATTTACAAGTTCTCCAGCTTTTACACTTGTTTTCTGCATGGCCCTTTACCAGGCAATTAGTGCATAGTTTAGCTTTTCGAATTGCCGCATTTCTTTGGAGGGTATTAAGGTTAGCAAATTTATCGCACGAGTAAATTTTATGGTCTGCTTGACAATAGGTGCAGCTTAGTTTGCCTACTGCACCGTGATGCACCTTCACCTCATTCTTTTTTTCTGACTGTTTGGCTGTGAGGTTAGGTTTCATAGGTTCAATCGACTCCAACCCTTGGAATCGGTTTTCGAGGAACTCTAGAAATTGTTTCAGATCCTGCAGCTCCCTAGGATTTTTCAATGATTGCTCGTAGATTCTTCGTGTTTCTTTATCAAGTTTCTGGACCAACAGATGTATTAGCAATGGATCCCAGGTTTTAATGTCAATGTCCAGATTTTTAATTGCCTCTAGGCATTCTAGTGTTGTGTCATGGAGCCCCTTTAGATTAATGGCTGACTCCTTGGAAAGCTCTGGTTGATTACAGAGCGTTCGCAGTTGTGCTGATACCAGGGTTCTTTTATTATTGTATCTTCGGTCTAGGATTTCCCATGCTGTGTCGTAGTTCTCATTTGTTATACTCAAATGTTGAATTAGCTCTCCAGGTTCGGCTTTTACGTTTGCCTTTAAATAGAACAATTTCTCTGCCTTTGTAATTCGCCCGTTCTTGTGAATTAGTTCCATGAATAGGCTTCTGAATGATGGCCATTTGAGGTAATCACCACTAAAATTTGGGATATCAATACGAGGTAGCTTAACTGCTGAATTGTTATCCATTATTATCGCTGTACTACTTGTCTGTGGTTGTCCTGAAACTGGCTGTGCGGTTGACAGTGACACCTCTTCCATCTTTTCTTGGAGGTTGATGATGGTAGTCTGATACACGTCCTCTGTTGTAGCAAACATATCTTTCTCAAAATAGTCATCCTTAAATTTCCCTGAGCTTATTATTTCTGCATGGTTATGAAGTATCATTTCCCAGTAATCATTTAGGAGTTTTATTTTTTGTTTATAGTGAATAGATGATTGTGGTAGTCCGAGTCCCTCTTGAATAGTTTGTATGTTGCGATTCAGTGTTTCAATTATCCCTGTTTGCTTTTTTATTAGACGTAGTTGAACTGCAATTTCATCCGAGTTCTTTTTTCTATCGATTGCTTCTCGAATGATTGTTTCTGCTTGATCTCTTGTTTGCTCGTATAGAGATTCGATTTGACCATAGTAGCTCTCAGTGAAGTACTTATGGTCGGGGTGCTGATCTTTCATAGCTTCTATCTGGGAGTTGATCAGTTCGATTTGTTGCCAGGTATGGTTTATTGTTTGTAATCGCGCCTCGCCATATTCCTTTGTTTTCCTTGCTGAAGAATCCTTGCGTAATTGCGTTGCCACCTTCTGGATTGTTTTTACTAGAAGACTTTGCTGCTTCACCAGTGGATCCATGTTGATGATTTTCTGTCACTGAATAAATTTGGAATTAGGTGAGGAGGATAATTTGTTGAAGACCGCACAACTTCAACGTTTTATGTCGCGGTTTGGATAGGTTAATTTAATGGTAATTTGGGGATATTTCAGAGCCTCTGGACACTGTGTTCTAGAGGTTGGTTTATAGGGATAAAATTATTATTATTATTTTTTTATATTCTCAGAGCCTCAAGACACCTTGTTCTAGAGGTTGATTTAATTTATTTAAAACTTCGCTCGAAGGACCAAATGTTAAACGATGAGGAAACAAACAACTGATTGTAAAAATGTTAACGTTGAGGAAACAAAACAACTGAATTTTTATATCTTTAACCGTTGACTCGTTTATTAAAACTCCAAAACTTCTTATGAGCTAGCCAAATTTATAGCACCCAAAAGTGCATATATAAACATTATCTTCGATTTTATTCAATAAAAACAACATACATATTGACACTTATTCAAAGTGATGAGTGGACAAATAATATCATTACAAAAATTTATTGCCGGTCGCCACACATGACGCATTTAAGTTTATTCACCTGATTATGTTCAGGTGAATAAACTGCTGATTAGACTATTATTTAATGTTAATGCACTTACAGGTGAAGTGCATTGATTTAATGCAGCTAAAACAATTTCGTCATGTGTGACTTCCGCTGTGTGCCTTAAGTTAATTAAAGATTTTTTTATATGTGAGCTGAACACTATGTATATTGCTATGAACTATGTATTATGTACTATGTATCAGTGTTGAGCATCTACTACTAATTTTTCAATCAGGCCAATAATCATGATTAAAACCAATAATGATTGAGGATTAATGATTATGAAATCTATTCTAAACCTGGATTGTGTTCCCATTGTATTGAATATCAGTATCGGGAGGTTTTAAGGGCTCCCAATAACGAATTTGTTGTCAAAATGGCGGACGAGTTTTGGCAAATGTGTTTCGATTGTACTGAAATTCAGTATCGGGGTTTAGGGGTTCCAAATGACGGATGTGTGGTCAAAATATTAAAATTCAAAATGGCGCATGACTGCTAAAAGCCAACAAAGCCTACTTTAGTCTGTCAAGGCTCTTTAAATCCAAGCATCTAACTATAACGTCTAAACTTTTACTATATAAGACGATGGTCTTAGCTGTACTCACATATGCATCTGATCGGTAGGCTGCGGTGGGCAGGTCATCTAGCTCGTATGAGTGAAAATGAGCCTGCTCGTAAGTTCTCTGCGGTAGGACCTACGGGGTGCGATAGCGAAGGAGACCCAGCCTTCGTTGGAAGGGTGGTGTAGACCAGGACGCTCAGAGCTTAGGGATGCCAAACTGGATGACACCGGATCAAAATCGGGACCGGTGGAGAGGACAGTTGCGAGAGGCCAGGACCGGATCCCGGTTGTAGAGCCGACAAAGAAGAAAAATTTAAACACAAGTGGGTCTCTGAATCTTGGAGATGAAATACCTCGATTAAAATGAGACTTCCAAATTTTACTAATTATAATTTCATACCTTGGCACGTTATTTACCATTATGTTGGATTGAATTTCAATCCAATCGGAGCACAATTGCCGAAACTAGTCCGCCATTTTGAATTTTAAAATTTTGACCACAAATCCGTCATTTGGAACCTTTCAAACCCCTCGATATTGAATTTCAGTACAATCGGAACACATTTGCCAAAACTTGTCCGCCATTTTGAATTTTAAAATTTTGACCACAAATCCGACATTTGGAACCCTTAAAACCCCCCCATACTGAATTTCAGTACAATCGGAACACATTTCCCAAAATTCGTCCGCCATTTTGACAACAAATTCGTTATTGGGAGCCCTTAAAACCTCCCGATACTGATATTCAATACAATGGGAACACAATCCAGGTTTAGAATAGATTTCATAATCATTAATCCTCAATCATTATTGGTTTTAATCATGATTATTGGCCTGATTAAAAAATTAGTAGTAGATGCTCAACACTGATACATAGTACATAATAGGGTGACTTCGTAAATGCCAATAAACTGTGTCAGAAAACAGTATTAATGCCGTCAAGTCAAAGTTCAGTAAAAGCTTAGACAAAGTTGTGCAGTTTTAAATTTGACAATTATGAAGTGTGCCGTTTTTACTTTTTTATAAAATGGATAAAAAAGTTATTGTAAAGTTAATTTTAAAACATTTAATACCAAATATAGAACCGCTAAATTTAATAAAAGCAGTGGGTGTGTATACTTATGTACGCACATTAGAAGTTATACAATGATTACAATAGAGTTTCTGAGGACATTAACCTATCAGCCAAATACAGCATCAATGGTCGTGCCGTGTCGTGTTTTTGACACCAATGGATCATTATTCATGATTAGATTTACATGATCTTGAAGAAAGTTAATAGGTGGACCCGAATCTTCGCCTCTGCCAAGATTCTCCTTAGTCTTTTGTGTATGGCCATAATACTTATTTCAAAAATTAGATTTTTACTTTGGAGTAATATATACCGCTATCACAACTTTTAAATTGAGACTGTTACACAGAGCTAACCTCTCAACCATTCAAAATTGAATCTGGAGTCCCCCAAAGGCTCCATTCTAGGCCCCAAGCTTTTCAATATATTTATACACAACTTCCCCATAAAATTCCCCTCCTTAACGCATTTGTTGTAAGCAAATATTATACATAATAAGTTTGTTCATACTGAAGTCCTTCATTCAAAAAGAAATCAATCCACAAAAGTATTTTATGTATTTGTAGGTGTTAAAGATACTTATGGAAGAAAGATATAAAAAATGTGAAAACGGGCGCCCTTCAACCTCAGTTGAAAGTAGCCTATCAAAATAATTTTCGTAAAATATGCGATCGTTTTAATGTGGCACAAGGAACAGCACACAAAATTTTTGTAAAATTTGTAAAACTAATCACTTTGCATCATAGCTATTCATGATGCCGAAATTCCCATTTCAATGCAAAGATTTGACGTTTACGATACAATTATGAACACAGTGCTTTAAAACTGTGACATTTATGAAGTCTTGACTTAAACCGACTGCTTAAATTTTACATTTACGAAGTCACCCATACATACATAGTTCATAGCAATATACATAGTGCGTAGTACATGGTATATAATAGATATAACATGGTATATAATTTATGGTGCATAGTACATAATATTTAGTACGTAATACATAATATACCGTGTATAGATAATACATAGTACATAATGCCTAGTACATAGTACATAATAAATAGTACATAGAACATAGCTCAGAGTATATGGTGCCTAATCATACCATCTACTACATAGTACAAAATACAACAGAGCTATGTACTATATATTCATAATACCTAGTACATAATACATAGTACACAATACCTGGTACATAGTACATAGTACATAGTAGATAATACATAGTTTATAGTATACAGTACGTAGTACATACTGCATAATACATAGTTCATAATCATAGCGAATAGTGCATAGTCCGAGTACATAGTACCTACTACATAGTACACACTTAGTACATAAAACATAGTATATATTACGTAGTACATAGTACTAACTCATACAATAAAAACTGAAATCCCCAAAGGAAAATTTGTCCCACGGTACGCATAAAAAATGACTGTGACGGAAAATTGTCCAACGTGCCTAAAAAGTTTTCACATCAAAAACTACAAACATGCTTTTTAAAATGAACTAATAAAATATAAAAGATAATTTTAAAATTACAGTACTTAAATGTAAAAATTCTGGGCCGATTTTCAGTGCAATCGGAGCACAATTGCCAAAATTATTCCCACTTTTTAATTCACAAATTTTGACCACAAAACTCTTAACTGACGGATTCACAAAATAAAATATTCAAATAAAACATTAAAGAATAGAAATCCAACGTTAAAACTTAACATCTCCAAAAAAATTCATTTTTAATCTAAAATTTTAATCATTTAATCATGATTGCGGTTGAAATTGATCAATCATCAATCACCTAAAAAGATTACTTCTCTGATTAAATATATCAATCTCTAATCATGATTACAGACTACAGCTTTTAGTCTAAATCATTAATCATCAATCAGATTAAATTTTTCCCAACACTGGACAAATCAAATACCTTCGCAAATAAATATTAAAAAAGAGTATTTCATTGCATTAGTTTTCATTATTATCGAAATAATCGCGAAAATCCCCCAAAAAGGGGTGTTTTTTTGCATTTTTAAGGGTGACGCCCATGTTTTAGGACCGCAGGACCCCGATTTTCGTGATCAGCGACCCCAAAGACCTTTAGGGTTCGATTTTCTTAACGTTTTGAATGGACTATTTATCTGTTTTCAGCAAAAGACTTTTATTTTTATATTTTAAAAATAAAATATATAGTTTAAAAAAACCAAAAAATACGCTTTTAATTTAAAATTAGCTAAAAAGTAAAAAATAATTTTTAATGTAAAATTTGTATTGCTCCAGCCAGTATATGGGAACAACCTACGTTTCGAAATGTAAAAAAGCGTGGGGCTCCTTAGCTATTTCCTTATTTTATTAACATTGGAACTTTTCGTTAGCGCCCCACGCTTTTTTACATTTCGAAACGTAGGTTGTTCCCATATACTGGCTGGAGCAATACAAATTTTACATTAAAAATTATTTTTTACTTTTTAGCTAATTTTAAATTAAAAGCGTATTTTTTGGTTTTTTTAAACTATATATTTTATTTTCTACTTTTTAGTCTATTATATGGCTTCTACCATTTTCTTGTCACCACCATCTTAGATTTAAAATGGTGTATCAGTCAGCACTTTTCCCACCTTGGCTTCGGTGGGACCTCATAGTCTACATCATTTAATGAACTCTAGCTCTTTATGCTACTTGGCTCAATCATCAGACTCCTTCATACACTTTCATTTGATACCCAAACCGAGTGGGTTTTAAAGAAAAAGGTAATCGCCATTCCGCTATTTTGTGTTGGCCGCTATTTTGAATTTAGAATTACGCTACGCAGCTAATTGCAATGTAGTTGGCATACCCATCCATTTGATACCCATGTCGGGGGGTCGGCGAACGCAATTGCAAAATTCAGCCGCCATCCCGTCATCTTGATTTTTTTACAAAATAGTCAGATTGCATTGTCATCCAAACTAAACGTGTGTGCAAAATTTCAGCTCAATCGGAAACCGGGAAGTGGGTCAAATTTAACTTACAAGATTTTATTACATAGTTACAAGTGAAGCTAATAAAAGCGTATTAATAAAAGTCTTCAAAGACTTTTATAGAAAAACTGGAAAAATAAAAATCTTAAAAAGACTTTTATGCAAGACAGAAAAAAATAAAAGTCTTTTTTAACAGTTATTTTTGATTTTAAAAATAAAAGTCATCTCATAACAGTTTTGAAAGACTTTTCAAATAAAAAACAAAAATAAGTGTTTTTAATGACCTAAAACTTTTTTAGTTAAATATAACTGTTATTTTTATTTAAAAAATTAAAATTAATTTTAACTATTAAACTTGACTTTTATAATAAAAATCTACAATTTAAAAGTAACCCCACCACCGCGTAGAACTCGCTATTCTGAGTATCCAGTATAAATTTTATGCAGATCAGACAACATTTACTATTTGATTTTTTAAGTCAAAAATACAAATATAACAGTTATTTACGATCCCTGGCCTAGACTTATAGCCTTGCTGAATCTGGGACTTTCACTCCAGATTCCTGCGCCTACACCTGTCTCCGTTTTAGAGCCATACGTGTACCATACTAGCCCGCCCGGCAAAACTTTAGGAAAAGTCCAGGTAAGCCTTTCCTGTATATGTACAGAAGGTTGCTTAAATTTTGAGATTTTATAGGGCATGCCGTCCGATAGCATCTCCGCTTCCGGAATCTCTTCTATGATGTTGATTATTATAGAATGTCCTCTCCCAAGACCAGCGCCCAAGTAACCATTCGCTTTCAGCCGCAGCGCCGCGTTTATGGCGGACTTCTCTACCTCAAGGTGGAGGGGTACCAAATTGAGGAGAGTCTCCAGCGCTGCCGTCGGGGATGTGCGGATGGCCCCAGTGATGGAAAGGCAAGCCATTCTTTGAATTTTGCTTAAAATGGTTATGGAACCCTTAAGCTTCGTTCTGTGCCACCAAACTAAAGCTCCATAAGTTACCATGGGTCTTATGATGGTGGTGTATATCCAGTACATGGTTTTCGGTTGCAAACCCCAGGTGGAACCACAAGCTCTGCGGCAAGCCCACAGGGATCTGCGCGTTCTACACATCACAGTGTCCATATGCTGTTTCCAATTGAGCTTGGCATCTAGCGTCACTCCTAAATATTTGGCTTGTTGTGAAAAATCGACTGACTTCACAATTCAATGAACCTAGGAAAAACAATTCAAGCAGCCCAGGGATACTTGTTCACTTAGTAATACCATAGTTATCTATCTAAAAGTAATCCATAATAATGTTTACCTATAAGATTTATATCATATTCATGTTTAAATCAAAGTATAATTTTAACACATCCAATGGCTAATTTTCAGCTAATCTCAGTCCCTCTTCATGGACATATTAACTTTCCCTTAAGGCTCCGTCTTTAGGCCCTCTCCTGTGGATCATCATGCATGACTTAGCTAAGTAGCTAATCGGCTAGGCTGTTCCGGCTCTGGTGAGCACCTTTGAAGTAATGCCTTGACGGCTTGTGCCGGTCTACACTTGAACGTTGTAACAGCATAATGGCGCGATAAAATATTGGGCGCCACTTATGCGAGGTATTACCCCCCCTTAGCCATAAGCCCGGAAAAGCATGACCAAGGAGCCAATACCATACATAAGAAAGGAAACAAGATTCCGGAACTCCTACGCCGGCCACACGGAGTTATCTAGCTCGCCGGAGGGGTCGTGGGGTGTGTGGCCGGGCCTTACCGCGGTTGGTTCACCACTTACCTGTGACTAGGAAAATTCTTCTTCAATTCCCGTCGTCCTTCGGTCTTCGCCTGAGCCGTGTCATGGCTATCAGTTTCCCTGACAGCTCATAGTATCGAAGACTATCAGTTTTAGTGAAAGTCACTATCTAGGACACCCTGAAAAGAAATATCACCCGCCCCAACCATTCCACAAAAAAATCTAATACACGGACATTATATTTATATTATAACCATTTAACATTCCTGATTATTACAGGTCAGCAACGCACAAGAATATAACAATTTAATAAAGAAACTCAATATTCATTAACACTGCAATACTAATAGTATCAGATAATACAATCAACAATTCTCAACTACACGAAACTGTACTCTATAATTAACTATAATTATACAATTCTTGTCGACGAAAGATGTTGAAAAAAGAAAAGTGTCGTACGGGTACCCTTACGTCGCTTTTGTACAGACGATATCACTTTTATTAATTCCGTGTACAACTACCTGTAAACCACAAGAAGAAAAAATATCTCCAATAAGGAGTCAACAGCTGTATAACCAAATATAAATAAGATGTAGGTACTATAAAACAAATTTAAATAAAAGGATGTAATTCTAACTACACTTAAAATTGTCTACTGTCAAACAATCAAATCATTAAATTAAAGCATACACAAATGAGGTTTGTTGTTGTTGTTGATGATGCATACCCATCGTTTGACCCAGAGCGGTCGCTATATATTATATTGCTGTTAAATAGTCTTCTACTTTACATATTTAAGATTGTTGACTATTATTTTTTTCCTTCTTCATTTATTATGATACGAGATACATACATATATGTGCAAAAGCTTACTAAGTTGGCACCGGCACGTCAATTTCATAATTTGATTTTTTTTTTTTGGTCTATATGGAAATCCAAAATCCTACTACCACCAGGAAAAACATGGTTGAAATGTCACTTTCATCTTTGTTTAACACATAATAAGCGGCTGATGTAGTCTATTGATGGTGGCCTACTATCTCACCCCTTTAAGTTATACACGCCGGGAAATGATGAGAGCACTGCGATTCTTTTTCACTAGTGTTCCTGCAAATTCTTCCAATTAAAAGAAAAATTACCGGGAAATGATCCTGGGTAGCTTGAGAATTTCTATTCTATTTTATTTGGAGCAAAAATGTTTGTTGAGTCCTTTTCTCAATCCAGCAATAGTATCTCCTCCTCGGGCAGGGCGATCCTCGTTAAAACTTCACACATAAGTCGAGCTGATTTTCAATTAATAAACTCGATGCCGTACAACTTTAGGCACCATTTACTAATATTATTTAAAATTGGTCTTTCAGCCAAATTACAATGTTTTTAACCCCGATTCACTGATTGACTACTTCCAAGCAGAAAAAAAAAACTGACCGCCTTTCAGAAAACTGACTGTCTCTCCCGATAAAAAAAAATTTCTCCCCTTTCTTTTGTTTTCCTGTTTTCCGCCTACTGTTTATTTCGAACCCCTTCTGAATTTTATTCCCGACAGTGATTTTTAGTCAAGTAATTATTTAGAGATTTTTGAGCAAAACTGACCGTTACAACGTAATGTAAAAAAAAAATTTAAAAACCGACTTCAGAAAAAAACCGCACAAAACGCACAAAAAAAGATGAAATAATTGTTTGTAATTCTTTTCAACATTAATCCAATCAGATTGGATCTAGAAAGAAGAACCACTTTTAAAGACGGTGCTAACACTTGTGGGTGATGTATTAAGGGCATAAGCCTAACAAAGAAATGAAAACAATTCCCGAAGCAAGAGTTAGTGCAATCAAAGTCAACTACTACCTGGCACCGTCTTCAAAAGTGATTCTTCTTTCTAGATCCATTCTGATTGGATTGATGTTGTTAAGAATTACAAACAATTATTTCATCCTTTTTTGTGCATTTTGTGCGGTTTTTTTCTGAAGTCGGTTTTTAAATTTTATTTTTTATTTCGTACTTTTTAGTCCATTCATTTTTTTCGGGGGCAATATATAAAAAAAAATATTAAGGTAAGTCTACACGGCACAAATAGATCGTTGCGTGTGAACTCAACTGTTCGGCTTTACCTTTACCGTTTTGATAAGTATGACACGCTGCCGTAGTATCGTTTAACCGACGATGCAGCGTACGTATGGCGAGAATGATTGTTCCATTTAAATCCATTCGGAGAAGTATAACACGCCGCCGCGCCATCGAAAAAATCTAAGCAGTAGCTAAAAAGTTTTTGCAGTAATGTATTTGCATATTTTCGGACGAATTTTTAAAAAAATCTTATTTAATATGAAACAAAATTCTCCGGGGAAAATTAAAAGAAATATTTATTGAGAACTCAATAGCTTACTGTCCTATACTCGTCATACACTTTCATTTGAGACCCATAAGAAGGATGTTGTAAAGAAAAAGTAAGCCGCCATTTTGTGTTGGCCGCCAGTTTGGGTTTTGAATGACGCCACATAGGGAAGTGTGTTCTACTTGTCACGCCCTTCCATTTGATACCTATTTCGGGGGTCGGGAGCTCAATTGCAAAATTCGACTGCCATCTTGGACTGCCAGCTTTCTGAATTCCCTATTCTCCATGCGGCCTGAACCAAATGAGTGGTGTGAATAATATTTTAGGAAGGCGGTTGGATCTTGTATTCTTCTCCGACTCTGACAACATGATTGTTGAGCCTAGTTAAATAGTCTTGTCGTCTATCGATAATTATCACCCTCCACCACGCCTTTAACAATAAACTAATCCATGAAGAGGCCACATTTACTTTTAATTTTAAAAAGGCCAATCTTGAAGAACTGTCATCCAAGCTCACTTCGATCGATTTCAACAGTTTGCTTTCCTCAAATGAGCTGGATGACGATGTTGCAAGGTTTTATTTCGTTCTGTACGAAACCTTTGCATCTTGTGTACCTATTGAGCCTCTAAAGCTGTTCAGATCATCCCCACCCTGGTACAACTATGAGTTGAGACGTGCCAAAAACCAGAAGAATAAACTCTGGAAAACTTACCTGAAGAGGAAAGACACTGCGAGTCTCTGTGCATTTGTTAACTGCCATGAGCAATTTCACGCACTCTCCGAAACTCTCTACAAGGAGTACCTGAGTAACATGAAAGACAGACTATATGGTGATCCCAGAACATTCTTTAAATTTATCAATACTAAGAAAAAAATTGATAATTACCCTAACACCATGCAACACGAGAACTCCTGCAGTACGAATCCATCCGAGATTTGCGAAATGTTCGCATCGTTCTTCCGTAAATCCTTGTCTTTCAACCAGACGTAAACAATTTTCGGCATATCAATGCATCTCAAGTGGCTCAAAACTTATCTCTCTCTATTACCAGAGAAGCTATCTTAAAACATATTAACGAACTCCCACAGGATTTTTCGTCCGGCCCTGACGGTATTCCGTCTGCTGTTCTAAAATCCTGTGCTGGGGCCCTTCTATCTCCCCTTATGCAATTATTCCAAAAATCTATTAATACAGGGTGCTTCCCAACTTTATGGAAGAACTCTTTTATAATCCCCGTCCATAAAAAGGGATCCAAGAACGAGATATCGAATTATCGACCGATTGCAAAATTATCGTGTATACCAAAACTCCTTGAATCTATTATTTACTCTGAGATTGCTCCTATCTGTAAAAGACTTATCTCAGTAAATCAACACGGTTTTCTTGCAGCTCGTTCCACTAATACTAATCTACTTGAGTTCTCTTCTCACACTGTTCGGGGCTTCGCCACTGGTTGCCAAACCGATTGCGTTTATACTGACTTCAGTAAGGCCTTTGACAAGCTCTCTCACTCGATTATAGCTCTCAAACCAAAAAAATTAGGTTTTCCGCATGCCCTTGTGGCATGGTTCCAATCATACTTAGCTGAGAGAACCTATCAAGTTCTATTTCGTGGAGCCAAATCCAGAAACATTGAAGCGTCCTGTGGCGTCCCGCAAGGTAGTCATCTAAGTCCTCTTCTTTTTATATTATCTATCGATGACATTGCCACCTTACTAAAGTACTGCAATATCCTTATTTACGCCGATGACATCAAACTGTACCGTCTCATGAAGAGTACCGAGGATTGCAAACTTCTGCAAGCAGACCTTAACACCTTCTATTCTTGGTGTTCCAATAACAACCTGGTTCTTAATATTAGCAAGTGCGAGATCATGGCGTTTTGTAGAAAACGTGGTCCGATAACTTATGACTATACTTTTGATCACAACATAATCTCTCGCGTAAATTCTGCAACTGATTTTGTTGTTAGATTTGATTGTAAGTTGGATTTTTCCACTCACATCAATTATATCTCTTCCAAAGGCAGTTTAGCCCTGGGATTTATAAAAAGATGGTCTAAGGAATTCAACAATCCCCTCATCACTAAGCACTTGTTGATATCTTTAGTCAGGCCCTTACTCGAGTATGCCTCCCAGGTGTGGTCTCCTCACTACTCCTCCCAAATTGGAAGAGTCGAATCAGTTCAAAGGAAGTTTGTCCGATTTGCACTCAGCCGTCTCCCTTGGGAAAACCCTCTTATTCTTCCGTCTTATGAGCACAGGCTTAAATTAATTAACTTAAGCTCTCTCCATAAGTGTCGAGAGGTTGCTGACGTTATTTTCGTTCATCGGCTACTGAATGGTATGGTTGACTCAGGTTTCTTGCGTAGCCGTGCGTCGTTTAGAGCGAATGATTATAACCTGAGGGGAGAACCTCTGTTACACAATAATTCCTCTAATACGAATTACGGCAGGTATGAACCTGTAAATCGCATGCTTATTAATGTTAATAGAAATATAAGGGTTTTTAGCATGCCAGCAAGTTAAGTTGCTATTAAAAAATCCCTTTTTGAGGTCGCATGACTCCCTTCCTCTTGCACGCTTTGTCATTATTTGTTTCTGTATACATATTTGTTTCTATGTTTTCATGCTCCAGCTGAGCCACAGTGCCAGTGGTAAATATTTCTCAGCCCAGCTGAGAAGTGCGCCTTCTGTATTAGAAGGAAAACTCTACTATTATTATTTCGTTATCATCGGTTTTAGTTCTGGAAGCAAATTTAGAGACGTATTCACGTCAAAAACTTGTTTCCTATGAAACAAAATTCCCCGAAGGAAATTAAAAAAAAAAATTATTATGAAGAAAATATGCACGGCGAGCCGAAGAATCGAACTCGCAGCCCCAAAGAGCCCCAGATAAGGGTACTTCTCCCTAGCCCTCTGCGCCATGGCAGATACTATCAGTGGTTGACTAATAAGTTAATAAATGAGGAGTGGGCGAACAAAACGGCACATGTCCAGTTTTGCAAATTGTTCAGAAATCGCAAAAAACTGTTTCTGCCTCTGAACTGATCACATTAACTATTTATGAGTATGGTAGGTTGTGCTACTATTTGAACTCATTTAAACGGAAAAAATTTTTTTTAAATATGTTTAATACTTTAAGAGAACAAATTAAAACATGTGTCCTTTTGCAGGACAAGTGTCCTTTTGCAGGAACCCAACTGAACTTTTTTTGTTGTTTTTAGCCTTTTGGGGAGCTCCCTGGCCCCGTTAGAGGCAAGGGGGGATTTTTCTGGTATTTTTTCCTAATAGTTTTTTTTTTTTTTTTTTTATATGAAAAAACCAAGCTTAGGTGTAACCCTTTGTACTACCAGTCCGTCATGTCGTTCAGTTCATGGTGCAATGTCTAGTAGTAAGCTTGGTTTGAAGAATAGAGGAGAATAGGATAGGTTAGAGGGGGTCTGGAGGGTGTAGAAGAAAATGACGATGGACCTCACGTTTGAACTCTAAGGTATTGTACGAGTTCGGAAATACTGACTGCGGGAGATTATTCCACAGTCGAATTGTTCTATTCATAAACGAACTTCTAAACCGTATTGTGCGTGAACGAGGGGGCTGTAGGGTATGGGGGTGAGCCGAGCGGGCTAGTCTTGTGTTGCGGGAAAAGTGTTGCCGTGCAGGTAGGAGGTCCTGAATTTCGGTGGAACAGTCGCCATGGTAATAGCGATAAAGTATGGAGAGGGCTGCTACATTCCTACGGTGGCTCAAGGTGTCTATGGAGGCGCGAAAGGGGCCATCACCAATGAGTTTGAGGGCACGATTTTGCACCTTGACAGGCCAAGGTGGTTTTTGGGGCGCCTGCCCAGATATGTGAGTTGTATTCGAGGCGCGGCCGAATGTAGGATTTGTATATTGTAGCCAATGCGGCTGGCTGGAGGAGGAACTTGCATCTCTTGAGAATTCCAAGGCATTGGGAGGCTTGTTTGGCGATTTGGAATATGTGATCGTTCCATCGCAGATGCTCCGTTAAAGTTACCCCTAGGATGTTGAGAGTTGAGTCAGCCGTTAGATTCACTCCATCCACCGAGGCAGGAGGAAGGTCGGTACAATTTTTGTTGGAGATCAGACAGTGCTTCGTTTTTGTGGCATTGAATTCGACTCGGTTCATTTCGCCCCAATGAAGAATCGATTCGATATCCCGGTTGATCGAAGCCGACATCAGTTGACGGTGGTAAAGACAAGGTCTGGCACGTGCTTGTCTTATATTGTCGAAGGAGTAAGAGAAATTCAGAGTACCGTCATCAGCGAAGCAGTGAAGTGGGTTGGAGGGGATTGAGAGCAGATCATTAATGAAGATTAGAAAAAGTGCGGGTGAGAGAATTGACCCCTGGGGAACTCCGGCCGAAATGGCGTGGGGGTTGGATTCGACGCCATCCAATACTACACGGCATGAAAGAAAGCTCTTAATCCAGTTCCTTAGAACTAAGTGTATACCAATAGCTTGGAGTTTATTCAACAGAGCTGGGTGCCATACTCTGTCAAAAGCCTTTGATATATCTAGAGCAACCAGGCTAGACTCACCAAAGCTGTGAATGCTTTGGTTGATACGCTCGGTTAAACACACAAGCAGATCGCCAGTAGACCGTTTAGATCTGAAGCCGTAGTGCCTGTCGTGTATAATTTGGTTGGATTCTAGATATTTCATCAGCTTTTTATTGATTATTGTCTCCATGATTTTGGAGAGAACAGAAGTAATTGCTATTGGGCGGTAGTTTAAGGGGTCGCTGGCTTCACCTTTTTTTGGGATTGGCTGAACATGAGCTAGCTTCCAAGAGTCGGGATACACTCCGGAGAAGTAAGACAGGGCAAAAAGTTTGCGCAGAGGTTTAGCCAAAGGTGAGGCACATTTTTTAAGTACCATAGGGGGGATTTTGTCGGGACCAGTGGATTTATTGGCGTCGAGCTCTTTGAGACACCTAAACACCTCGCGAGTCCTGAAGTGAACTCCGTCCATTGAGTGGGTGGTATTCTCGAGAGTGGGGGGTGACATAGCAGCATCGGGTAAAGAAGAATTTGCGGCGAACAGAGAAGCTAATAGGTCGGCCTTGGGTTTGCTTTCTGTTATCACTTCCTTGTTGTGAATAAAAGGAGGTGTTGAGGAGGAAGTAAAATTCTTCTTGATGGCAGTTACCAAGGACCAGAAGTTTTTGCTGCCTGTAGTGGAGTTAAGAATCTTACTTCTCAATCTATCATCAAATGATGATTTGACTTTCCTGATGATGGAGTTACAGGAGTTTCTAAGTTTGACGTACTCACGACGAAGTAGCTCATTAGGCGAACGTCTGTATGCTCTATAGGCGGCTTCTTTAGCTTTGATTGCGTTCATACATTCCCCATTGAACCATTTGTTCGGCCTAGGCTTCACAGATTTGGTAGAGTGAGGGATGAACAAGCGCATACCCGCTCGAATAATTTTGGTGACACAGAGGGCCGCATAGTTCGCATTGGCATTACGGAAACACATATCCCAGTCAGTGGCCTGGAAGAAGCGAATAAGACCCAACCAGTTGGCTTTCCCATAGTGCCACACAGTTCTTTTAGGAGCTGTGGTGGTTGTGGTCGAGGATGGATATGGGAAATAAGCGCTAATTAGTTTATGGTCCGAGTTGCCAAGGGGTGAGCTAACCTTGATGGAGTACCGCGTCGGATGGGAAGTAAGAAACAGGTCAAGGAGATGGGCTCCTTGACCTGGAATATCAGGGACTCTCGTCGGACATTTGACAATTTGGTGCAAGTTGTTGAGGCTCGTAAAGAGCTCGTCGTCTTTGCCAGGAACACTGGTGCCATTTGAGTAATTTAGCCAATGAACATTGTGAACGTTGAAATCACCCGCAACAATGATTTCGCTTTCCGGGTGGGAAAATAAAAATCCGGAAATCTGTTCAGAAATAGCATCGAAGGCTGCGGTGGTGGCCTCATTACTAATATTAGGACTCCTATATAGAAAACAGAAAAATATGACGTGGCTATGGATAATTATTTTAATCCAAAGATGATTAAAATCAGAGGATGTACTACTGTACACCTTCTGAAAGGCCACGTCATTCCTAATATATATGGCTAATCCCCTATGGGCGGAAAAGTTGTGCACTAAATTATACCCTGTCACCTGAAATCGGTCTAAATCAATATCTGGTAACACTTGGGTTTCACTCAGTGCGAAAATAGCAGGGGTATGGAGGAGTAACTCGCACGTAACGGCCAGGAAGTTCGCATTCAGTCCCCGAATGTTACAAAAATTAATTATAAAATCATTGTCACATTGGGGACTGTTTTGCGTGAGGTCCATGACCTCATTTGTTGCCGGCCGCAACGCCGGCCGTAGGGACTGTTACGCAAATTTTAAGGGGTCATAGTGCCCCCTACGGCTGTGGGAGGCAAAAGTGAGGTAAATTTTAGTGCATTTTTAGTGCATTTTATGATGCACATACAAATCGATGTAATTAGAGCCCCAGGTGAGGTGCAATGAACTTCCATTGTTGATTAAAAACTTTTTTGTATGAAATACGTGCCCTTTTGAAAATCCACATTAACGAATGGCTAAAAAATATGAATATTCGTAGGACATGTGCCTTTCTGCAGGGAAACCGTTACTTTGCTAACAAAAAAATATTACATGAAAGTGATTTTTGGAGTGTCAGAGATTGAAATTAGTTGCAGTTTAGTGTAATGAACACGATTCCGTCAAAACACTTAAAACGGCCAACCATGGACATGTGCCGTTTTGTTCGCCCACTCCTCAAAGAAGAAAAAGAAAAAAAGAAAACAATCTGCTCCGATCGACCAGGCTCGAACCTGCAACGCCACACGCCGCTGGTTCGAGGATTCATCGCGCTACGCACTCTCCCACCGGCCTTCTACCAGTTTTGCAACACTAAAGTAATTTGTATCTATCTATCTAAATACCTTTAATCCCTCATGGGACATAGGACGGAAAAAGTAATTTGTTTGGTGCCTATGAAATGTTGAACTAATTTTAACAGTTTTTTATGCCTAACTTCGAACTCCTTTATCAGAATTTCGAAAAATTTTAACTGGACCACCGTGGGAAACTCCCTCTTAAAATGAACCAAAAAAAAGCAAAAAAGTTATTGAGTTACAAAGTTATGCGTGAACAGGACTACAAAATACCTACACTTCGAATTGAGTAACCTCCTCTTTTTTTAAGTCGGTTAAAAAGGGTGGCTGAGTTTAGTCAGTAGGAATTTGGCATTTCCATCTAGGTGCGTCCCCGCGGCGGTGTCTCCTGTCGTAGGCATGGAAGCTTTAGACAGGCGGTCGCACACATTCCCTGTTGCTAGACCGATATAAGATTCTCATCACTTTCTTTTTAGAAAGAAAAAACATATTGACCTCGATTTCCCGACCGGCGGTTTGAAAGTGAGTGCGGCTTTGACACTTTGCAATTCTCAAATCCTCAGACGCAATTAAAAAATTGCACTGTAAAATTGTGACCCGCAACAACTTTTCCGCGGATTTGAAATGTCAAATTCGCCTAAGCAAATCCGACATCGCGTATTTCATAATCGCGTGAGCCTTCACTCCGCGACTGAGGATTTGAGAATTGCAAAGTGTCTAATCCGCACTCACTTCCGATCCGCTGAAGCTGAAAATCGAGGCAATTAACTTATCGTTTTCTAGCAGGATAATTTTTATTCCAGCGACTCAATGTCTGTTTTTTATCATTAAAAAGTTATTTTTAAATTGCAGTACATTAAGGGTCGTCATTTTTATAACAAAAAAAAATTACTTTATACAATATTTTATAAAGTACCAATTAAAAACGCTTATGAGCGACATTTTTTCCCAAAAATTAGATATGCACGAAGGATCAAAACGGCTGCATAATAGCAGGGCGCTTTCAAAAATCTGCGGGCGGCGCATATTTTTTAGTTAGTTACGCTCTTGTACACAAGACACATCTGAACCCTTTGAACCCACACAACACTGTGTACTACCTACACAACAGACACCTATTCAAACATAATCGGAATTGTCTGCATAGCTTTTGCTATTGCGAGAGATTAGACTGCCTGTGCAGAACTTCGCTCATGGCGCCCATCTCTCCCACAAATTGTTTTTTCCAGAAAACGTGACAAAAAAGTAATCAATTTTACAAATTAGGCACCTATTGTGCAGCCCAAAAACGTACATGGTGCCCTAGAAAAAAACGAATCCCACTGGAACTTTTTGTTAGCGTCTCACGCTTTTTTATATTTCGAAATGTATGTCGTTTCCATATACTGACTCGAGCAATAAAAACTCTACATTCTAAATTAATTTTTACTTTATACTTCATTTTAAAATACACTTTCATTTGACACCCACACCGAGGGTGTTATAAAGAAATAGGTAAATTTGTATTGGTCGCCATTTTGAATTTGGAATGACGCGACACAGATAAAAGAGTGCTACTTATCACACCCTTTCATTTGATACCCATACCGAGTGACTTGTAAAGAGAAAGATAATCCGCCATTTTTGTTGGCGACCATTTTGAATTTGGAATAACACTACACAGATAATAGCATTCTACTTGCCACACCCTTTCATTTCATACCTATACCGAGTGGCTTGTAACGAGAAAAGTAATCCGCCATTTTGTCTTTGCTGCCATTTGGAATTTGGAATGACGCCAAACCACTTAATGTATATTTCTTGTCATACCCTTTCATTTGATATCCATATCGAGGGTTGGGGAACTTAATTGCAAAATTCGGCCCCATCTTAATTGTTTTACAAAATGGTCCGACTGCATTGTCACGCGAACTATGCATATATGCAAAATTTCAAGTTTATAGGTTATATTTTCGACTTTTTATTTTGAATTTGAAATGATGCCACACAGCTAATTGTATTCTACTAGTAATGCCCTTTCATTTGATACCCATGTCGGGGATCGAGAAACGCGATTGCTAAATTCGCCCGCCATATTGATTTTTTTACAAAAATGTCAAATTGCATTGTCACGCGAGCTATGCATATGCAATTTTGAGTTAATCGGTTACATGAAAGTGGGTCAAAATCCAGTTGCAAGAGCCCTAGAACGCAAAAAATTGTGAAAAATTGTACTGTTAAAAAAACCAATTTAAAAATATCGGAAAACCGAAACCCTTTAGTCACTGTAGAGAAAATTATATTAAACGAAATTCTGTATTTAACCGAAAAACCTTAACGCCCAGTGGTCAAAAATCTGGCCAAAAGTCGAAAAATCAAGTTTCATTCCGGGGAATTTAAAATGCCTAGGCTGATATTTCAAATTTGTCAAACGGTAGTCCAAAAAGGTCGATCGTTAGCCCTGAGTCGATAATTCAGGGCTAATGACGACCTTTCCTCAAGTATCATCTGTCGCGCCCAAGAGAAGAAAAATAGTGGTCACTTCAGAAGCACGCCAAAAGTTCCACAGTGAAGCGATTTTTATTCTATAAAATGGAGTCTTCTAGTGCTAGTAAGTAGAATATTTAACATTTTTTACATAGGCTATATCATCAATAAAGTCAAAAGTAATAAATAAGTTACTTTGATGAAATTTAACCTAATATTACAAAATAAAATTTCAAACATTCAGAGAAAAAATTACTTATTCCGCCGTATTCTGCTACGAAACTTTTTTCATATTGTAGCTAATACATTGTTCAATGAAACAAAACAAAAACGCCTACGCATAGCTGCGCTTAAAATTTTTTTACATGTTTTAGTGAACAAAAAATGTATATATCATTATAAAGCATGTGTTAAACGTGGGAGATTCTTCTTCTTCTTTAAAGTCTCTAAAACCGGGTACCGGTCATGGTCTCCCGCAACATATGTGTCATTCACTGCAAAAGAGGTGCAACTTCACACTTCAAAACACTAAAGGTTGACTCGTTAATCACATTCTCCGCGACAAAATCAAAGCAACTTTGCAGTTATAGTGGCACTTCTGGTGCCGCTCCAGAACAAGACTAGATTAGTTTCCTCATCACTACTTGGAAGGGACTAGCCCGATTATATTAGCTTATCCTTAGTTACCAGCGGCCACCGCTAGGTGATTATGACCGCACTTCCATCAGTCCGAAATAGTTGCGGTTATGCTATATGCTATTCCCCTATTCCGCTGATGAGTGACCACCAACGTGGGAAATTATTGATTGTTCACAATAATATTTCTATTTGGAATTTTTAGTTAACAGTTATAAAACAACGATAAAAAGTTTTAGCTTGAGTCACATTTTTTTTCTACATACATACTTTATACTGGATCCGCCATTTTGTTTTTTGAAATTTAGACATCGGATTCGTTATCAGCGACCCCAAAAAACCCCGGGTACCATTTTTTGGCTTTTGGCCAGCCTTTTGGGATTTTTGACCACTGTACGGCCTAAACATAGATATATTTATGAACAACAAAAATTAGTAAAATGAAAATAATTTGGACTTAACCCCTTTCAAGCTTTTTTCCCGATATTTCGTCCTATTTTAGTACTTTTCACCTGAGTTTTGTCGAAAAGTACCAAATAAGGCCAATTTTAACGTTTAAATTGCTTGTAACTTCAAAAGTAAAGGTCGTAGCGTAATAGTTGTTAGACATTATTCATAGGCTTTCTAATTTTGTAAAAAAAAGTGTTGGTTAATTACGTATTTTTTGGATAAAAAAATGGTTGAAGTTGAAATTTTAGTGAAAAAAAACACAAAATTTTGACTTTGACAACTTATAACTCTGGACGTTGGTGGGTAGAAACCTTGACTTTTAAAGTTTTTACATAGGTGGTATTCTGCGTAAATTGTTACTTTATTCATGAAAATATCTAATAGGGTTACAAAAATACAGGGTAATATGTAAACCTCTACCAAAAAAGTTTCAAAGCACCCTTGCGGCTAAACCGTTACGATTTCCCCCACCCATACGATTTTTTGTTCGTCTATCCAAAACCTATCCACAGCCCAGCGTTTCGATATTTTCACTGCTACACCCTGTACAATAACGAAAATATGAAGCATTCGATTTCATTTAATGGAAGGAAAAAGTTACCCAAGTGCGGCAGCTTTGACTGGTGTAACTGGTGTAATGTACTGACCTGACCTGACCTTTTTCTAAAAAGCAAATTATTGATCATCTTCTTGGCTTTATATCTGTTTTTTTATGGATTTTTAATCTCATTTGTAACAAAAGTAGGTTTTGCAAAAATCTAAAACATTTTTGCTCAGAACGGAGAAAACATAGGAAACTTTCATGAGTCGCGGGTACTGTGCCAGTTTTGAATTTTGTTAATAGTATGTAAAACTAAAAACATAAATGAAATGCTTATGTGGAAACTAGGTAAAGTCTGAAATTTATATGTACAGTAACGTTTTTAGATCCGCTTGTGACAATTTCAAGCTTCGCTGGCTGTCAAGTACATTTCTCAAGTCGATTCACTTCATGTGTTCTCAGATAACATATTTTTCAGTTGATTTTTACGTACTCATATGCACTCATAATTCATTTTAACGGAAAAATAAATCCGCGCATCTTCATATTTACAGTTAAAGGTTTATCTCAGATTATCTGTGGGAGCGAAATTTAGTTATTTCAAATAATTATAGGTCTATGAAGATAACCAGTCATTTTGTTTGAGTGAAAGTAGGCGCAGCCCTTTCCAAATATACTTTTAATTGTACTTAATTTAAAAATTCAAAAGTGGATAAAGGTGGCAAATGAATGTTTTTTTCAATTTATATTATTTAAATCTCTGTTAAAAAAATAATTTAAAACTGCTTGGATTTCACTTTTCGTCAGGCCTGACCTACTTTTTGACCCTTTTAAAATTTTATAAATATGTACTTATTTAAAATACAAAAGGGATGATGATGTGGGCCAACGCGGTTGGCTGCTCAATAGAGATTTCAAAATGAAAATCTATAAATTGTGTAGCCGCCTCAAGTAACAGATCATAGTTGTCCAATGAGAATGGGATTTTTTATCTATTGGCCTGCTGCTACTTGTATTCAGTTACTCCGTTCATAGTGGAGAATGGTAGCAGACCAATCAAATTGTCGAAAATATCTCTTTTTTGCAAACCGACCCATCGGCAAGGTAAAATATGAAATAAATGAGAAAAATTATATAAAATGAACTACTTTTGTACACCTAGACTATTGCGTTTATTGCAGTTTTTTGGCGAGGAAGCTAAATTGTTTGACAGGTTTGAGTAAATTGAGAGAAGAAGCTTTTTTAAATTGAACTACATTTCAATTAAGTAAGTCATCGCCAGAATTCACAAAGAAATCTCCTAAGACCTCCATTATCCACTGTTTTGTTCCCCCTTTCTTCTTCCTGTTTTGGCCTCGCTTTGGGATGGTGCACTCACTCGCGTGAAGGAACCACAAGATATAATATTTAAGTTCAAGATATTAGAAACACTTTAATGAATAGCCGATTACACTTTACTTTAAATTATTTAATAACTTAATTACTTTACAATGAATTTTTATTAGATAAATAATAAGATATATGAATACTAGCGGGGACCCGTTACCCCGCACCCATACGCCAATAGTAGCAAATAAAAACAATTGATTTGGTATTTTTCGAGATATGAATTTTACACAACCGAAGTGCCTCAAAGAACGGGTACTTGTAAAATTAATGCAAATCTACAAAATGTAACTATTCATAATGTCTAACCAAAGAATCAATTATTATTTCTGTAAAATTTCAAGGCATTAGATTCAATATGCTTTTATATTAAGTTTGACCAGTAGAATACAATAAGCAATGTACTATACTCAATATACCGTTAGAACCATGGCGCCCGTCTCAAGATCCGGTACGCCTCGCTGCACCCAACAGCCAATAGTAGCCAATATAAACCATCCATTGACTTAGTATTCTTCGAGTTATGAATTTTACACAGATGAAGTGCTTCAAAGAACGGGTACATGTGTCTTGAGAAGGTCTCCATGGATCTAACGGTATATTGAGTATACTATATTGCTTATTGTATTCTACTTGTCATACCCTCTCATTTGATACCCATGTCGAGGGGGTTGTGAAAAAAGTGGTAATCCGTCCTCGCAGACGGTACATTGAGTATACGATATTGCTTAATGTATTCTAATTAGCATACCCTTTCATTTGATATTCATGTCGAAGGGGTTGTGAAGAAAGTGGTAGTCCGCCCTTTTGAGACGGCCGCCATGGAATGGAACTTATGGTATATTGAGTATACGATATTGCTTATTGTGTGGATCTTGCTTTTTGTATTTCAGTTTAGTTTCAATAGCGTCATGGCCTACCTATTGTTTGACAGCTGCGTAAATTTGAAATTTTCATTAAATGGAATAATTCAATTTAATGACAATTTTATATTTACAAAGCTGTCAAACAATATGTAGGCACGGCTCGCCTGAACTCAGTTTCACCCAAAAGTTCTGGCACTTCTGATTTTATTGCGGCAACACTTAAATTAAACTTTCAGAAACTCAAAAAAACTAACAAGAAAAACATGTGTCGAGCTATTTTAGATTGCGAGCGTTTTTTCGCCAAAAAAAAAACGTTAGGTGATTTTTGCAATTTATCGACAGCACCCGAGTTGGGTCTCCCTCGCTGGCGCACCTCAAAGGTCCTACTACTCCTGACTAACTCCTTCTTACCTATCCTCTATTCCACTCTCTTTTCCGCTTGAAATGGACACACAACTACCAGAACGTTATCACTCACTCGACAAGAATTTCATTACGCTAAAATTTGGCGTATGCCTTCCTGTATTTCTATATTCTAAAGGCCTTTTCGTGATTCAGTGCTACTTGGTTCGTACACTGCAGTATTCGCGGAGTCGCGCGTTTAGCTGGCCGTTGGCGGCTGAGCAATCTACTACTATGCTACTTTCTGGAGTTTGTGTAGGATTTAGTCATATCTTAAGGCTTCCATTTACACATAGGCCGCCGGCCGCCTGAAGGTTTTCGCCTTGAGGCCAAACATTACCACACGTGCACCGGCCGCCAACTGTATGGGGCCTGCAGTCCACGAAAACTGACAAAAATCTTTATGTTTTTGGGCATTTATCGTCAGTTCGTGCCTGAAGATCTATACTTCTATTCACTCTCAAGCCGTGAATTCACGGCACAAATTCACGCCATATCCCCTTGAAAAGGAAAGCAAGGCGCGAGCTAGGCGAGAAAACCATCCGCATACGCGTTCGCGCTTTTTCGCGTGTGTTCACGGCGTGAGTCTGGAGCTCTTTGAAGTTTTCGTTGAGGCCATGAATATTTTTGCACTTGAATTACGTGAAATTGAGTGAGATTCGGTTCGACCCCCTGGCCCAAAACGTCTCGTGTAATTAATGGACGACCCCTTAGCAATTATTTTTTACAAAATATGAACAAAAATTTTAAGCTTACATTAACTTATGAAGTGTAAATACATACTAAACCAATTTCAAATATATAACAAAGAATTGCGTTCTTCATAAAACAAAAAAATAAACAAGAGAATTAACGGGTTTCTTTTCTTTTTCGAACAAACGCTCGCAATCGAAAATAGCTCGACACATGGTTTTCTTGTTAGTTTTTTTTGAGTTTCTGAAAGTTTAATTTAAGTGTTGCCGCAATAAAATCAGAAGTGCCAGAACTTTTGGGTTAGACTGGGTTCAGGCGAGCCGTGTAGGCCATGAAGCTATACAAACTAAAATGAAGTAAAAATTCCTAAAACTACAATTTTTTTAGATTTTTTAGGTATTTCTTTTGGTTAAAGGTATAAAAAATACCCAACGACCTATTCTCAGACCTACCAAATATACACAAAAAATTTCATAAAAATCGGTCAACCCGTTTTGGAGGAGTTCGGTAACAAACACTGAGATGTTACGAGATTTTTATAGATATAAATATAAGTTATTTGTTGGGATCACAACATGTCGCAACTTCCTAGTACACGCATTTTTCAAAAATTGGTTGACCCAATTGTGTTCGCCGCGTACTTGATGACGCTTACGACCACGGGTTGTTCACCGTTGAGTTGGAACGTTGAACAACCACAAAGACTGCCAAATAAAGTCCAGACGCTAATTTCGTTACAAATCGCACAGGCAGTACTGGCTTCAGGAGGCGAACCCGGACGACCGCCTCAGGGCGCCAAGTCCAAGAGAGTGCCGTCGCTACCAACGAGATCCAGTATTGGGTTCATTTATTTAGTTATTAAATGGTTATGCCTCCACTACAGGGTGTATCAGTTAAAATGTCGAAACGCCTGGCTGTGGATAGATCTTGGATAGACGAATAAAAAATCGTATGGCTGGGGAGGGGGAGAATCGTAACGGTTTAGCCGCTAGGGCGTTTTGAATTTTTTTGGTAGAGTTTTACCCTGTATTTTTGTAACCCTATTTAGCCCAGGCATCGAATGCTCAAAAAAAGGTATAGAGGGAAATGCTTGGAACACAATTTTTGACTTCGTAACTTTGTTTGGACTAGTTAGGAGGTGAACATATCAAAAGTCCCCGCCCCTAGCCCTTGAGCTTGGGGAAAGAGGGGGGTTTAAAGGACCCATTTTTCGGTTTTTCGCTTATATCTGGGAAACTATGCGTCCTAGCGACATGACCACTATAAACAAAATGAAAGCTGATTAAATTTTCTATAAGCTTGGCTCAGTCAAGTTTTTCGATATCTTGTATAGTTTTCGAGATATCTGCTCTTGAAAGTCTGTAATTTTCGAAAAAAAAAAAATTTTTGCTCTTTTTTGCCAGATGACTCTATAAGCCATTGGGATAGTTTTATAAATCACAACCATTAAATGAAAACGAAGTTTATTGAAATAGGAAAGTGAATTAACATAAAACATTACAACAGTAGGCACCATTGAGTCAATTTCTTGCGATCTTGGGGTGGGAAGGACCTTCATCCTCGTCTTCGTTTTCATCTTCTTTTTCAAAAATCTCTTCTCCATCGGACCCCTGTAGAGAAACGTTCAGAGGATCCTCCTGGTCTTCTTCATCTTCGGAGTCAACTTGAATGACCCCATTCAGGCACTTCTCCTGGCAATTTTGGCATGCTGAGGAACATTTGAGGCTTCCTTATTTGCAGCCACACTTCACGCTGGCACAGTCTTTCTTACATCGGCAGAAAATCACTTTCAGGATATCCTCCGGTGCAGCTGCTAACTCACTGTGCACTGGAACTGGGGTCTGAAAAGACTGCTGCTGCTTTCTGGACCGCTGGAGATTTCAGATACAACTTCGCAAATGCGACCTTGCTTTTTTGAAATGCAGAAGATGTTGTGTCGCATCCAGTAAAGGCGTGCAAAAATAGCGCGTCTTTGAAACCTTGTTGCTGAAGCTCTTGAGATGAGAAGAATGAATCTCTTATCTTCCCACGTCCAGGCAACCACAACCCTTTTGACGGAATTACTATTTAGGTTCATCGTAGAAGATTCATCCGGTAAAAAAGAGCAAAAAATTTTTTTTACAGACTTTCAAGAGCAGATATCTCGAAAAATATACAAGATATCGAAAAACTTGACTGAGCCAAGCTTATAGAAAATTTAATCAGCTTTCATTTTGTTTATAGTGGTCATGTCGCTAGGACGCATAGTTTCCCAGATATAAGCGAAAAACCGAAAAATTGGTCCTTTAAACTCCCCTCTTTCCCCAAGCTCAAGGGCTAGGGGCGGGGACTTTTGATATGTTCACCTCCTAACTAGTCCAAACAAAGTTGCGAAGTCAAAAATTGTGTTCCAAGCAGTTCCCTCTATACCTTTTCGTTGCCTGGCCTAATTAGATATTTTCATGAACAAGTCACCAATCTACGCAGAATACTCCCACCTATCTCAATCTGTATAGTCCGATGACAATGCAATATGGTATACTCAATATACCGTTAGATCCATGGTGGCCGTCTCAGGAGGGCGGATTAAAATAAGAGGGCGGATTACCATTTTCTTCACAACCCGTTCGGCATGAGTATCAAATGAAAGGGTATGATAAGTAGAATACAATAAGCAATATAGTATCCTCAATATATCGTTAGAACCATGGCGGGTTACCATCTGCTTCAGAATCCCTTCGTCATGGATATCAAATGAAAGGATATGATAAGTAGAACACCATAAGCAATATAGTATCCTCCATATGTCGTTAGGTCCATGGCGGTCATCTCAAGAGGTCTGATTACCATTTTATCCACAACAGCCTTGACATAGGTATCAAATTAAAGGGCATCATAAGTAGAATACAAAAGGCTATGTCGTTAGATTCAAGGCGACCGTCTCATGAGGGTGAATTACCATTGTCTTTACAATTTACCGTATGTTTCTATCATAATATTATTAAGATGTTCAAAGTCGATTGCAAAATTTCACACACAAAAACTAAAAAGCTGAAAATAATTATTTAGATAAAAAACTTTTTAATATTCCACGTTTTTAAAACGAACTGAAAAGTGTAAAATAATTTCTCCTAGCCCCATACAAATTTAAAACCTCAAACATATTCCTAACACCATACAGATAGTCCTGAAAATTTGTAGTAGCTATGAAAATATTTGTAAGATTTAAAAAAAAACATGGGGCGTTTCCCTCCGCTTTAATTGTTGAAACCATCAGGCATATTTTTAATTGTTGCCTGACAGCCTCCCTAGTCCCTTTACTCTGCAAAAAAAGCCATAGTGACTCCCATACCTAAAAAGCCCTCGCCCGCCTATTTGTCTGATTTTCGCGCCCTATTAGTGTTCTTCCTTTTTTTGCTAAAGTCTTTTAGAAAATTGTATTTGCTCAAGTCATTTGCTTCTCATAATTTCCTTTCTAATCGCCAATCTGGCTTCCGTCAATCCCATAACTTCAAAACTGCTATACTGAAGTAGTACAGTGCAATTAGTAAATCAAATTGCATTTCATGATGTACAAAATTTTTTTTTGGAATTTGTTCGGGTACATCTGACAATGTTAAAACCAAGTTTGTGGGGTCGCAGTGTGATGGGAAAAGCCGCCGTCTTGAAAAAGAGGTAGAGGTCGTTTATACCAAATAATTCAGTTGTGTGCAATGATAGCTGAAAATGATCTATACAAAGTCATTATAGAATAAAATTATCTACAAAATGAGCCCTCAACGAGGTCTGTAAGTTAATTTGGCTCAAAGTTATGGCCGCTCAAAGTTCGAACTTGTTCGGGTGGTTGAGGTTGAATGCACTTTTTTGCGATTAACTCGTAAGATATTAATTTGGGTGGGTTAGTGCCAATTACCGAACTTATAGTGCTAGTGATTACCTTTAGAATAAGTCCTTAGTCATCGTTCTCGCTTGTATAGTTTGCGAGTAATCCAACGCCAAAGTTTGCACTTCACGTGCCTGAAATAACTGATAACGCAATTTTTTTTGAATATCTCCTTAACGGTTGCTCATATGAAAAAGTAGTAAACAGCAGAAATACGGGCATTAAAATATCTTTCAGATGGGCTATTGGCTATTATTAGTTTATTAAAAATGTTTTTTTGCAAATATCTAATCAACTATTTATTTACGATATGTATGAACATTAATGTGTATCTATATGAAACAATCGGCGCTGAATTGCGGCTAAACTATAAATGCTAGAAAAAAATGTTTAAAGTAAAATTTCAACGGAACGGAAACGGAATTTGTTGGTATAACTTGTCATCGTAAATAAATAGTTGATTAGATATTCTAATTCTGACCAAAAAAGTTAAATCACTTATTTATCTACAAAAAAGATTATATACATACATTTTTGTCGTAAAATGCACAGTTTCTGAGATATAGAATTAAACGCGTTTCCCTTCATTGTAAGTGAAGCATAAGGGTGGGGATGACGCCATTTTGAATTTAAGCTCAAAAAAATATGTAAAAACATTTGGTAAAAAAAAAATCGCGTGCGGTATTTTTCGCATTACGAAGGCCTTTTTTTCGACGTATTTACTGGACTATGGTGGCCAACCTACTTTTACCACACGGAGGAGTTCTTTTAGTAACGGGTCGAACGCTGTTTCTGCTTTAAATATTTCTTTTTTTGTCTCACTAATATTAATTGTGTGTATCACCTCATTTATATCACTAATCTCAGTCTTAGAATTTTCCCTCTCAGGGTAGTTTCTTGATAGAAGGTTTGCCATCAGCATTGTTTTCCTAGGGGTGTAGCATCTGTTATTGCTTTTAGCTTAAAAAAAAAACGCTTATACAGTGGCTCTGACTTTCATCTCTGAAAGTACTGCCGCTAGCGACTTGGGCCATATCTCAAAAAGTAGCTCTTGGCCAAAAGACCTAAAACTGAGAAAATGGTCTGGAAATTTCAACCGGAAGTATATTTAACAATAAAAAAGAGATTTCTAATAAAGTCCATATATATCCGTAGTCTAGGGCTAAGGCGCTGGAATCCTATCCCGGGGAACCAAGTTCAATCCTCGGCCGCGAATTCGTGAAATACAATTTTATTTTTACTTCGGTGGAACATGTTTTGATTCTATCACTAAATTATATTATTTAATAATAATACTCAGGAGAACATAAACATTTTCTTAATTAAAAGTGAAAAAATATCATTTTCTTGATTTTTTATGGCTCTTCGGCGGCTTTATAAATCGTTAAAAAATTTCGCGGAAATAATATAAAGTACATATTTATAATCATGTAGGTGGTGCTGTAGACCAAAAAAAACTCAATTTTATCGAACTTCGCTGTGGATTTGTCCCAAAAAATATCTATGATTTTAACGAAACATTTTGTGGGTTTATGAAAAATGGATAATCACAGTTATTAAAATTATTAGTGAGTTTCAATAGATATAAAACGAAAAGTATATGTCTAGTTTTTTCCAGGGAATATAAACCCTTACTGAAATGAATGAAAATTTATAAATTTAATTGCACGAGCGGTGTATTTAAGACCGTCCTTATAGTCCATTACTATAAGAAAGTGATTTTTCTCAGAATTTTTAATATTTTACAAAAATTTTACAAACGGTTTGCCCCTTATCTAAAAATTTTTCCAGCCCTTTGTCTAAAAGCATATTTTTAAGTTTTTATTAACTAAATTTGTATGTATCTCTTTAGAATAACAAAAAAAATTATAATAAACTAAGCAAACACCAAGAATTGAACCCCGGGACTTTCGCCCCCGATCTAGAGCCTTCTCAATACTCCAAACACTAACTTGTAGGAATGTGGCAATAAACATATTTATTCATTCTTACGTAAAAAGGTACATTCCAATGCTAGATATGTATAAACTTTCGAAGGAAGTAAACAACTGATTTATGACAACAGGTTTTCTATTATTTATAAAATGTATTTTGTATATTTTATGGAAATTGATAATCACAGGTAAAACGAAAAGTAATGTAATATTGCCATAGATGGAGTGTTCACTATTCTTTGTAATAGATGGGGTGCAATTAAAATATATCAATTCTTTCAAATTCTTGGCGGGTAATTATTGTATAATTCTTCCAGCAGCATCTACATGAAAGATGCGTTAGTTTTTCAAGTTATTTGTTGGAATGTTTTCGTGATTCTTCACAATCTCCACTTAATATATGAAGTGTTATTCAACAGAGAGGATACCATGAAAAAGCGTAATTAGTGGCTAGTCTCTAGGCACAACACCCTACTAGTTTGTTTTTGTTATGGTACTTTTGTATGTTCTCTAAAAGATGTAAATCTTGTGTACTTTCCTGAAAATAAGTTAGTATTATTACTATAGTATTATGGTACTAATGAACACCCACTTCCCGAGTAGTACTACAGTTGATCTATCTCGATAAACTCTTCAGCCTCACAACAGCTGATCAGATCTATCATAAGTAGAGCAAAAATAAAATGGGCTGTAAACAGTGGCGGTTCCTCTTTGGAAGCAAAGGAAGCACTGCTTCCTTTGACCAAATAGGCAACTTCATAAAAATAAATTTATATAAATAATAATAAATTTAAATTTATATCAAGATTAATCACAACAAAAATCTTAACATATTTCCTCCTCTGGAAACACTAAAGCTGGAGATATTACAGCTTCCCATTGCTGTGTTAGGCCTCGAACATGATATGAGCGGCGAGCGGCAGAGTGACAATACTAAAGTACCTCGCTTCGTTAATTCCAGACGTTAAATTTTCCTGGCGCCGCTCTTATTGTGGCCGAGGCCTTACACAACATGGTTAAGCTGTAATATATCCAGCTTCTTTGCCACAGAAAATCAACGTGAAAACTCCAACACATTCAATCTAATTGGACCCACACTCACGCAAAGGTTTGCGTTAATACAGTACCCTCAGAAGCTGAGCATAACCCAGCTTCTTCGGAACCGAAAAGCGAGAATTGATAAGTGGAAAATAGAGAAATTTTCTGCATCCACCAAAATCTCTTTGTTAGCTTTGTTTCTTTTATCTGTTCTGGCTTCGAGCAATATTAAATTTGCTCTTGAAATTTTTCTTCGTAATTTCGTTTTTGACTCTTCTTAAAATTTGAATTTTCGTTTGTAGATTGAGTCAAGAAAAAAGAGATCAAGGATAGGTGAAGTTTCTCTTTATCTATTGTTTATTCTAGTGGGGTGGCAGGCGGTGTTTTTTGAAAATAAGCTGATAACTTTGTAGCAGTGTTGGGCCTTCTACTACAATAGTAGCAGATCTACTACATTTCGCGTTTTCAAAATTCTACTACATTTTGTTTCTTATTTGCTACATATTTGACGTCATCAGAAAAATTATTTTCATTCAAATTCGAATGGCCAGTTTCACACGGGCCAACAGCCAACCAATAAAAATCGACTGAAAACGTCGTTTGTGGAAAAGAGGGTGAGAGAGGACGATGAAAAATTTGCCCATCCCATCGTCCTCTCTCACCCTCTTCTCCACAAACGAACGTTTTCAGACGATTTTTGTTGGTTGGTTGTCTGTCGACCCGTGTGAAACTGGCCAATACAATTTCGCACTTTTGTCGTCGAATTCCCCCTTTGTTACATCTGTCGTAGAGACTCGGATTAGATTCCTTCCGTCTGTAAATCAATAAAAGTTGGAATAAAAGTTGGTTTTTTGTTGCTACTACATTTTTTTCAATTCTACTACTATTTTTTTTACATAATTACTACATTTTTAAAATCGCCAAGGCCCAACACTGCTTTGTAGGTTCCGTTATATTTTTATGATTCTTTTTAATGATGATTTAAAGAATAGAGAATATTTTTATGAAATGCATTTTCGAGTACGGGTTGCCTGAAGTGTTTTTTTTTGCAAGAAGAATGTAATGATGGTAGGTGAAGGTTACAATAGGGTTTTATTATTACTATCTTTTTTAGATTTTGGCTTATTATAGTTTAACAGCTTTTCTTTGGACGCTTTAATTTTCAACAGAATTTGAAAAAAGGCGCAAAACGCCCCCTAGCAGTGAAACTATTTCGACAAAATACAAAAATTCACGACTTTGAATTCGATTTTTTTTTTACTTTTTTTAAGTTTAAAAAATTTTCTTGTCCACCATTATAAAAGAAACTGCATATTAAAAAAAGGAAAAACCTCATGCGATGCACAAAAATTTAAGGGCAATTAATTTTCAAATTTGAAGTCAATTGTTGGGTCTTAAATAAGATATTTTGACCTGAAATTGTAACTAGTTATTGTATAAATTGACTGAAAAAATCCGAAGAAGCTAATATTTAGCAGTTTTTTAAGTTTTTTTGACGTTAGGTGTACAAATAAAAATTTAATATTGTAACCACTGACAGCCAAAATCATAACGAACAGCCTCTATTTTTTTGCATTTTGCGGACCTAAACATTCCGAGATATATGCATCCACATTTAGAAAGAACGACCCAAATTATGAAATTTTCACAAAATGGCCAATAACTTATATAGCGGCGGTTACTAGAGGTAGAAAATGCCCATTTCGTATAGTATTCGATGTAACTAGCATGCTCCAAACATTTTTTTAGAATGTAAATAATTCCATATGTTTGTTTATCTGACTCCACTATATGTTATTTTTCAGTTTTTTTAGTTAATAAAGCCTTCGATACTTTTACTTTTATCGTTCACTTTGGGCATTGCTTCCCTTATCCTGAACCTTACGAGTCGCCACTGGCTGTAAACACCTTCCAGCCCTATAAATCACAAGGCCCTGACCGCATAGTGCCGGCACATTTGCAGCACACCCTTAGATATATTATGCCCTGGTTGCAGGCCATGTTTACTGGGTGCCTCCAAAATAACTGCATTCCCTCTAGTTGGAAAGAGGTTAAAGTAGTTTTTATACCCAAAGCAGGAAAAGCCTCCCACACAACATCCAAAGACTTCAGGCCAATCAGCCTATCATCCTTTCTATTAAAGACTCTGGAAAGGCTAATCGAAATATATCTGAGGCAGACCATATTGACCTCGGAACTCTCTGGCGCACAACACACCTATACAAAGGGCAAATCTACTGATACTGCTCTTCACTCACTGGTCTCAACCATTGAAAAATCCCTCGAGATTAAAGGCTCGCGCACATTAGGGCGGGCCGCACCGCACCGCATTGCATAACAAAAATCCTCCTACATCACTTTCGAACATTTTACATGAACTATCGCACACTACAGGCAGGCCGCACCGGGCCGCATCGCAGCGCACTGGCGGATCGCTTGCTAGGCGTATTTTTGCGGCGATGTTATGTGTTGTGATGCGGCCCGCCTCAGTGTGCGTTGGAAATCGCAGTTATCGGACGTTGTTGCTCGCGATTTTACTTTAATTATTGCTTTGCGGCGCGGCCCGCTGCGACTCCTTATGTGCTTTGGCGCAATTTTGCAATGCGATGCGCTGCGGCCTGTCGCGGCTGTAGTATGCGCGAGCCTTAAGGAGTATACACTAGTAGCATTTCTTGACATAGAAGGAGCATTTAACAATGTTTTGCCGGATGCCATTACCCTGGCCTTGACAGAACATGGGAACGAGACATCGTTGGTGTCTCTTATCCACCAAATGCTTACTGGCAGGATCGTGAGCTCGATCTTGGGCGATAGCTCGGTCCGAAAGGCCGTAAATAGAGGCACTCCGCAAGGAGGAGTACTCTCCCCACTGCTATGTGTTGTAACTATGAACCAGCTGTTGCGTCCTGTCGTACGCGGATGATGTTATCATCAAAAAAGGAAAATTCGTTAGTGAAGTTTGTAACCGCGGTATCCTATGCTGAACAAAAAATTGCTACAAAAATATAAAAGAAGTGGAACGTTCACCATTCAAATATGGCATTCGAAACTTCTCAAGCTGGTCAAGCCTCTTCTAGTAGTACTGCTTCAAGTTTATTAGATGGGAACAGCGGAATCATCGAATTTTCGGATGAGCAAGAATAAAATCGAATGAGAAATGTCACCCTCAGAGCAAAAGCGGGATATATTTGATGTTGCAGCAAAAGAGGAATAAAAATATTTCAGCGCAAAAATGGTTCAACTATTATTCAGAGCAAGAACGGAACGGCAAAAGTCTTAGAGCAAAAGCGGATTAACTCTCTAAACCGTTTTTGCCCTCTACGAAAACTTAAACCGCTTTTGCCCTCAGTTTTTATTTATACCTCCGTCGCTAAATTATTACTTCGAAATCTATTTTTAGACCACATTTTCTTCATTTTCCTAGAAATACAATGCAACTCTATTCATAATATTGGAATTTTTGGAATTTTCGCGTTTGTAAGATTTGACTTTGAATGTGTAAAGTCTTTGTAATTGTTTATGATAAGTTTTATGTTTTTGCCATTTTCCCATTTTGACTACATATTTGGGGATTTTTACATTTCTGACATAAATTTTTCACATGTTTATTTTTTATCTTTATTACTAACTTCAATTTTTATAATGTTTGCAATTTATGATTTTTTTCAATTTACTTTTTTTACTTAGTAATTTTTGTATTTTGTAAAAAAAATTTAAATTTGTTCAAAAATTCAGAATTGCAAACATAAAACTGAAAAATTGGAGATATTATTGTCAAAAAAGAAACTTAATAATATTAAAATGAAAAGAGCACTCATTTTGAAACTGAAATTGTGTAATCCAAATATTACATAAATAAAATTGAATTTTTTTAATAATTAAAGGCCAATATCTAACTACACAATAAAGACATGACTGAACGGAAAATAATTATTAGATAAAAAAAAACTTTTTAATATAGCACGTTTTTATAACGAGCTAAAAAGAATAAAATAATGTCTCCAAGCCCCATACAGATTTAGAACCTCAAACATATTCCTAACCACATAAAGATAGTCCTGAAAATTTGTGATTGTGATTTTGTAATAGCTTTGAAAATATTTGTAAGATTTTAAACGAAAAAACGTGGGGCGCATACATGATTGATGCGAATGACTTCTCAACCCAGCTACTCTACACTCCTACTATTGTCTATAGCATGACCCCCGCGTTTTTTCGTTTAAAATAACATCTATAAATTATATTTCAATATCTGAAACTTTTATCTTTCATTTTACTTTAAATAATTTACCGTATTAATTTCCATTATGTAACTGGTGTGCATATTAAATTTTGAATTATGTCACATAGCTTATTTTGTTCTACATGGCATGTCCTTTCATTTGATTCCCATTTCGAGGTTGTTGTAAAGTTAGGCAATCCACCAGTTTATGTTAGCCGCCAAGTTAAATTCATAATGACGCCATTAGCTTATTGTATTCTACTTATCACACCCTTTCCTGTAGTACCCACGTCGCGGTTGTTGTGAATATAATGTTAATCCGCCCTCTTGAGATGGCCGCCATGGACAAAACGCAATATTGAGTATTCTATATTGCTTATGATATTCTACTTGTCATACCCATGTCGAGGGGGTTATGAAGAAAATGTTAAACCGCCCTCTTGAGATGGCCGCCATGGACCAAACGATATATTGAGTATACTATATTACTAATAGTCTCTTCTACATATCATACGCTTTCATTTGGTACCCATGTCGAAAGAATTCTGAAGAGAATGTTAACCCACCTCCCTGAGGAGGCCGCCGTGGATCTAAAGACATAGCATATTGCATTCGAGTTATGATGCCCTTTCATGTAATACCCATGTCGAGGGGGTTGTGAAGAAAATGTTAATCCGCCCTCTTGAGATGGCCGCCATGGACTAAACGATATATTAAGTATACTATATTGCTTATGGTGTTCTATTTATCATACTCTTTCATTTGATACCCATGTCGAAGGGGTTGTGAAGAAAATGGTAATTCGCCCTCTTGAGATAGCCGCGATGGACCAAACGATAAATTGAGTATACTATATTTCTTTTGGTGTTCTACTTATCATACTATTTCATTTGATACCCATGTTTCGGGGGCAGTGAAGAAAATGGTAATCCGCCCTCTTGAGATGGCCGCCATGGACCAAACGATATATTGAGCATACTATATTGGGTATGGTGTTATACTTGTCATATCCTTTCATTTGATACCCATGTCGAAGGGGTTGTGAAGAATATTTCAACCCGTCCTCCTGAGACGGCCTCCATGGATCTAAATTGGGGGCCTCGGTAGCCTAGGGAGTAAGGCGTCTAGCTACTATCCGAGAGGTCCCGGGTTCGATTCCCGGCCAAGCCCCACGGTCCTTCGCCTTTTCCAATTTCCCACCTACATAACTTTCCTTCTTTCTTCTTCCCTCTTTACATTCCTGATTCCTCTTGTCATAGCCTTCCTTAGCCCTTCCCCGCTCCGCCAAAGCGCATATCATCGGTTGGTTGATGAAATTCAACTCGTTTCAGGAGGCATAACACTCCAGCGAGCTGTTTCTCGATGCCCCGATGCCAAAGTCGCAATAGTAATGGTTGGAAGTAGGTGGACTGAAAAATATCGCGGGTAGGTTGTGGCAGTTCCTTCCTTCCCCGACTAGAGCTGCTGTTCGACATTGCACTCTATATGAAGAAAATAGATTGTCGACAGTATAAAGGGTCTTCTCGGGGTCTTTCACATAAAAAAAAGGTATATACCATATTGCATTGTCTTCGGAGCTAAAGCTGTGTGCAAAATTTCAGAATGATAGGATATCCGGAAGTATTTGAAAAATCGATTGCAAAATTTGTTCCGTGAAGAAAACAGTAAGCCGTCCTCTGGAGACCTCCGCCATGGATCCAACGGTGTAATGAGTATATCATATTGCATTGTCATCGGAGCTGAAGCTGTGTGCAAAATTTAAAGGTCATCGGGTAACCGGAGGTATTCAAAAACGAAAATTTCAAAAATAGCAAAAATGTGTTAATATAGTTAAAATTAACCGAAACCTTTGAGATGAACTCAGGAGTACGACAAGGATGTTTACTTTTGCCGTTAATCTTTCTTATAGTAATAAACTATATCCTTGTCGGCGCTTTAGATAGTAAAACAGGTGGGTTTCAATAGGAACCAGCTGTCGGTGCCGCTTCGAAAAATACGGTCTCTTGCCCTGTTTCTTCGGTTTCCCGATTCTGGTCAATTCAGCAGATCGAGTACCCGCCTCCTTTCACACCCTGGGTTTGGGACCGGGCGACGGCGATCTTTCTATATTACGTTACAAGGGAGAAAAAGCAGAATTCAAAAAATAAAATCTAAAGCAGCGTTTTCAACCCTAGTGTGATGAAAACAAATTTGACGCGTTTATTGAGAGCAAAAGCGATTTAAATTTTCGTTCAGCGCAAAAGCGGTATAAGTTTTCTTTAAGAGCAAAAGCGGAGTAAAAAGTTAACCCGCTTTTGCTCTCGGTTTTTTGATACACCGTTTTTGCGCTGAAGTATAGTTATACCATTTTTACCCTAAGAATACGAAGATATTCCTCTTTTGCGCTAAAAAACTAGTGGGATGTTGTGCCTAGAGACTAGCCACTAATTACGCTTTTTCATGATATTCTTTCTGTTGAATAACACTTCAGACTGGATGACAATATACATATTAAGTGGAGATTGTGAAGATTCACGAAAACAATCCAACAACTACAACACATACAACGATGGCTTAATCTAGAAAGGCCCTAACATCAAATTTTTCAAAATTGAAATTTTGATGGTAAATTATAACCTGTACGTAGCTAAACATTTTCCAGAAATTTGGGAGATCTGCAACTGCAACAACTTGTCATGCTTCATTTTGTAAGTGATGCGAAATTTAACGCAAAACTGTGAAAACTCTCTAATTTTAAACGTTTTTCGGCTTTCCTGTGAAATTCGCAAAATGCGTGTTAGGGCCTTTCTAGATTAAGCCATCGAAATACAACTACATATAATATTGTTAAAAATTCGGCTTACCGCACCTTTTGTTAACCGACTTCAAAAAACGAGGTGGTTACTCAATTCGACGTGTCGGTATTTTGTAGTCCTGTTCACGCATAACTTTGTAACCCAATGACTTTTTCGCCTTTTTTTGGTTCATTTGAAGGGGGAGTTTCCCACGGTGGTCCCGTTAAATTTTTTCGAAATTCTGATAAAGGAGTTCGAAGTTAGGCATAAAAAACTGTTAAAATTAGTTTAATCTAAACATTTCATAGGCACCGAACAAATTACTTTATTGTTGTAAATCCGTCAGCAGGCCGATGGTGGAGCGGGTAGAGCGTCGGATCCTCGGTTCAGCGGCGTGTAGCGTTGAAGGTTCGAGCCTGGTCGGGCAGCATTTTTGTTTTCTTTTTCTCTTTTTCTTCTTTCTGAAATGATTTATTAGCATATTAGTCAACCACCGGTAGTGTCTGCCATGGCGCAAGGGCTACGGAAAAATCCTTCGTCTGTGGGGCTGCGGGTTCGATTCTTCGGCCCGCGGTGCTTTTTTTTCGTCATAATAATTTATTTTTTATAATTTCCTTCGGGGAATTTTGTTTCATTTTTTTATGGCATATAGTAGCCGTGTTTTTTTTAATGAACTATATGGTTCTTTCATCGAGTTCATTAAAAAAAAAAGCTAAAACGACAAGGGAAATTTCATGTAGCGCCTACTTCGATGCTTAAAAATTTCAAAATGAAACGGAAGTTAAGTGTTATTTTTTGCACTGTTACACGAACTCCTCGCTAGAAAATAATAAATCTGCTTCTAAAAAATTAATTATTTGTTATAAATTTGCTCTCATCACTTTCCTGTTGTTTTTATTTTTAAATTACGTCTTTCCGACCCCCGAAAGTATGCAACATGCCAATCCCCGAAACAACATGCCAACACCCGAACGTATGCAATAAGAAAATTAAGAAATTTCCCAAAACCTCGATAGAAACCCCGATAAAACCTGGGTTTTCAGATTTGTATGGGAAAGAACTATATAGTTCATTAAAAAAAACACGGCTAGTGTAGTATAATATAAACTATTGTTTATATTAAATAAAGAAATACACCATGACGTGGGCGAAGAATCAAAAAATTTTATTGTTTACATTTGATTTCTCCGATATCAATGGCAATTAAGCTTATATTTCCTAGATTTGTATGTGTGTGCAGTGTAAACAAATCTTGCAACTTGATTTTGACCCACTTCCATATAAGCGATCAGCTGCAAATTTTACACATGCGCATAATGACGAGTATAGTACAGTAGATAAGCAATTTCTTTTAATTTTCCCCGGAGAATTTTGTTTCTTATTAAATAAGTTTTTGTCCGAAAATATGCAAAGACTTTACTATTTAGCTGCTGCTTCGATTTTTTTCAATGGCGCGGCGGCGCACAATGGGGCAGAAAGCACTTTTTTGGTTCAAAAGTTTCTAGAGACCACAATTTTTAACCAATTTAGATAATTTTTTTTTTATTTTGAAGGTAAGATGATTCGTAAGAACTCTGTGGAAGCCGAATTTTGATTTTCCCTTCCAAATATGCCTCAAATTTTTTTGGTTTTTAACCATTTTTTTGCCTCCCACGGCGCCAAAGCAACTCGTAGGGGGCACTATGACCCCTTAAATGTTCGTAACAGTCCCTACTATAATTAAAAAATAACAAAAAAATCCGCCCTTGCCTTTAAAGGGGCCAGTGCGCAACCTTAAGGGCTGTGAATTGTAAAATGCACTTATGCACTTTATAATATTACCTCCCATGGCCCCCAAAAAAATCGTAGGAGGCTCGGAGACCCCTTAAAAATTTTCGTAATTTAACGTACAACAATAATAAAATAATATAAAAATCCGCATTTGCCTCTAAGGGGGTCAAAAAGGGTCCTGAAAGTTTGACCCCCCCCCCCCTTCATATGCACCCTATGCACGCCACCCATGTCTAAAAAATTTGATTGTAATAATTAATAAATCAATCAAAAACAAGTCATTGTACCTCACCTGGGTCTCATTTCATCGCATATATCAAAGCTTATTATTGATAGTAAAGTGTTATCTAGCACAAATTAAGTACATTTGAGGTTAGGTGCAACATATTTGGAAGGGAAAATCAAAATTCGGCTTCCACAGATATCTTACAAATCATCTTACCTTCAAAATAAAAAAAATTATCTAAATTGGTTAAAAATTGTGGTCTCTAGAAACTTTAGAACCAAAAAAATGCTTTCTGCCCCAGTGTGCGGCGTGTTATACTTCTCAGAATGGATTTAAAAAGAAGAATCACTTTGGAAGACGGTGCTAACATCTGTGAGTGATGTATTAAGGCCATAAGCCTAACAAAGAAATGAAAACAATTCCCCAAGCAAGAGTTAGTGCAATCAAAGTCAACTACTACCTGGCACCGTCTTCAAAAGTGATTCTTCTTTCTAGATCCATTCTGATTGGATTAATGTTGTTAAGAATTACAAATAATTATTTCATCCTTTTTTGTGCATCGCGGGATTGGTTTTTTTTCTGAAATGCGGTTTTTAAATTTTTTTTTTATTTCGTACTTTTTAGTCCATTCATTTTTTTCGGGGGCAATGTAAAAAAAATTATTAAGGTAGGTCTACACGGCACAAATAGATCGTTGTGTGTGAACTCAACTGTTTGGCTTGGACAATTTAAAATGTTTGGATTGTACCAAATATATGTATCTCGGTGATGTTCGACCACTTGCTCCTCCGACCTTATCACAATCAATGTAACATAATATAACGCGTAGATAAGTATAAATAAAATGAGCAATAACTAATGGAGGCAATTTTCACTCGTCTTTTGCACTCAGCTAATTTACACAATTCGACTTGCGCCAGGCAATTTAAAAAACTAAATCGTTGCGTATAAACCTAGCTTTACGATAAGTATAACACGCTGCCGTAGTATCGTTTAATCGACGACGCAGCGTACGTATTGCGAGAATGATTCTTCTTTTTAAATCCATTCTGAGAAGTATAACCGACGCTGCACCATTGAAAAAAATCGAAACAGCAGCTAAATAGTTTTTGCAGTAAAGTCTTTGCATATTTTCGGACAAATTTAAAAAAAAAACTTATTTAATATGAAACAAAATTCTCTGGGGAAAATTAAAAGAAATTGCTTATCTACTGTACTATACTCGTCATTATGCGCATGTGTAAAATTTGCAGCTGATCGCTTATATGGAAGTGGGTGGAAAATCAAGTTGCAAGATTTGTTTACACTGCACACACATACAAATCTAGGAAATATAAGCTTAATTGCCATTGATATCGGAGAAATCAAATGTAAACAATAAAATTTTTTGATTCTTCGCCCACGTCATGGTGTATTTCTTTATTTAATATAAACAATAGTTTATATTATACTACACTAGCCGTGTTTTTTTTAATGAACTATATAGTTCTTTCCCATACAAATCTGAAAACCCAGGTTTTATCGGGGTTTCTATCGAGGTTTTGGGAAATTTCTTAATTTTCTTATTGCATACGTTCGGGTGTTGGCATGTTGTTTCGGGGATTGGCATGTTGCATACTTTCGGGGGTCGGAAAGACGTAATTTAAAAATAAAAACAACAGGAAAGTGATGAGAGCAAATTTATAACAAATAATTAATTTTTTAGAAGCAGATTTATTATTTTCTAGCGAGGAGTTCGTGTAACAGTGCAAAAAATAACACTTAACTTCCGTTTCATTTTGAAATTTTTAAGCATCGAAGTAGGCGCTACATGAAATTTCCCTTGTCGTTTTAGCTTTTTTTTTTAATGAACTCGATGAAAGAACCATATAGTTCATTAAAAAAAACACGGCTACTATATGCCATAAAAAAATGAAACAAAATTCCCCGAAGGAAATTATAAAAAATAAATTATTATGACGAAAAAAAAGCACCGCGGGCCGAAGAATCGAACCCGCAGCCCCACAGACGAAGGATTTTTCCGTAGCCCTTGCGCCATGGCAGACACTACCGGTGGTTGACTAATATGCTAATAAATCATTTCAGAAAGAAGAAAAAGAGAAAAAGAAAACAAAAATGCTGCCCGACCAGGCTCGAACCTTCAACGCTACACGCCGCTGAACCGAGGATCCGACGCTCTACCCGCTCCACCATCGGCCTGCTGACGGATTTACAACAATAAAGTAATTTGTTCGGTGCCTATGAAATGTTTAGGTTAAACTAATTTTAACAGTTTTTTATGCCTAACTTCGAACTCCTTTATCAGAATTTCGAAAAAATTTAACGGGACCACCGTGGGAAACTCCCCCTTCAAATGAACCAAAAAAAAGGCAAAAAAGTCATTGCGTTACAAAGTTATGCGTGAACAGGACTACAAAATACCTACACGTCGAATTGAGTAACCACCTCGTTTTTTGAAGTCGGTTAACAAAAGGTGCGGTAAGCCGAATTTTTAACAATATTATATGTAGTTGTATTTGTATGTGTTGTAGTTGTTGGATTGTTTTCGTGAATCTTCACAATCTCCACTTAATATGTATATTGTCATCCAGTCTGAAGTGTTATTCAACAGAAAGAATATCATGAAAAAGCGTAATTAGTGGCTAGACTCTAGGCACAACATCCCACTAGTTTAAGTTATGATGATTTTGGTAGTGTTTGTTAAATACTTTGTTAAGTTTTAGATTACGCAAAGTCTCACAACTTATAACCTACATAAGCCTTTAACAAAAACTTTGCAAGATTAATTATATATAGCGTTGGTCAGTGTAATACTCATGAATCTCCATGGCCAATGACAAAATTAAATCAATGCAACGTGAAATAAAAGTTTTAGTTAAAAACGGATTTGGCTTATTTAGCTTATTATAGATTGAGTTATAGCACACAATTGAATATGTCCCAAAGGTTTTAATTAGTCGCCGCTTTGAGATTTTATCATCAACGCAGGCTTAGTTTATTATACTATAATAAATCATCATAACTAAAAAAGCTAAAAAAAGTAGGTACTTAAAAAAGAATCGAACCCTGGTCCTTTCGCACCCCGATCTAGCGCCTTCCATTACTCCAAACACTAACTTGTAGTAATGTGGCAATAAACCTATTTATTCATGCTTTCATAAAAAGGTACTTTCCAATGCAAGATATGTATAAACTTTAGAAGGAAGTAAACAACTGATTTATGACAACAGATTTTCTATTATTTATGAAATGTATTTTGTATATTTTATGGAAATAGATAATCATAGGTAAAACGAAGAGTAATTTAATATTGCCATAGATGGTGTTCACTATTCTTTGTCATAGATGGGGTGCAATTAAAATATATCAATTCTCTCAAATTCTTGGCGGGCAATTATTGTATAATTCTTTCAGCAGCATCTCCATGAAAGATGCGTTAGTTTTTCGAGTTATTTGTTTGAATATTTTCGCAATTCTTCACAATCTTCACTTAATATATTGTCATCCTGTCTGAAGTGTAATTCAATAGAAGGAATACCAAGAAAAAGCGTAATTAGTGGCTAGTCTCTAGGCACAACATCCCACTTTTGTTTTGGTATTCTGAAGAGATACATACAAATTTAGTTAATAAAAACTTAAAAATATGCTTTTAAACAAAAGGCTGCAAAATTTTTTAGATATGGGGCAAATCGTTTGTAAAATTTTTGTAAAATATTAAAAATTCTGAGAAAAATCACTTCCTTATATTCATGGACTATAAGGACGGTCTTAAATACATCGTTCGTGCAATTAAATTTATAAATTTTCATTCATAAAAATTAGATATCTACTTTTCGTTTTAAACCTACCAAATGTTTCGTTTAAATCATACATATTTTTTGTGACAAATCCACAGCGAAGTTCGATAAAATTAAATTTTTGTTTTGGTCTACAGCACCACCTACATGACTATAAACAATAATAAAATGAACAACATATAAAATATGCATATAAACAAATAAATAATTTATATTATTTCCGCGAAATTTCTTAATGATTTATAAAGCCGCCGAAGAGCCATAAAACCTCAAGAAAATGATTTTTTTGCACTTTTAATTAAATAAATGTTTATGTTCTCCTGAGTATCATTATTAAATAATATAATTTAGTGAGAAATAGAATTAAAACATGTTACACCGAAGTAAAAAAAAATTTTATTTCACCATTTTGCGGTCGGGGATTGAACTTGGTTCGCCTGGGATTGGACTCCAGCGCCTTACCTCTAGGCTACCGATATATGGATTTTATTAGAAATCTCTTTTTTGTTGTTAAATATACTTTTGTTGTTAAATATACTTCTGGTTGAAATTTCCAGACCATTTTCTCAGTTTTTGGTCTTTTGACCAAGAGCTACATTTTGAGATATTTCCCAAGTCTGTATCTGCAGTACTTTCAGAGATGAAAGTAGGCTTCAGACGGACAGACGGACAGAGCCTCTGTATAAGCTTTTTTTTTTTTGAAAAAGCTAAAACCCCCGAACCGTTTTCGCTCTCTTTGTTATTTTAGCCCGCTTTTGCTCTGAGGGTGTCAAATGAAGTTGATAATTTGGGCGACTTATCTGAATCATTTGATGATAATGATGATATCAATATTAGAGTAGGAGATGCAATCGCGGGATTTGGAAGTTGGGCTAACAAATATGGTATCGGTAAAAAGGGAATAACTGATTTACTTAGTGTTCTGAACAAACTACTTCCCAGTAAATTTCCTTCCAACTGAAGGAAGAACCGTTCTGATGACACCAAAATCAGTAGAAGTGACGAATATCGATGAAGAATGCAAATATTGGCACCAAGATGTTACAGTTTGTCTTAAGAAGGCATTTTGAAATTTACAAAAAATAATAGCATTTTGTTAAACATCAATGTCGATGGTTTGCCAATTTTTAATAGCTCAACTGAGCAATTTTGGCCAATACTTGCGAATGCCGAAGGGATTATAAAGGAACCTTTCGTTATTAGAATTTACAACGATTATAAGAAAACCTCCATCGTCAGGTATTTATTTAGACAAATCTCACAATGAGCTCATATTTAGCTCATATTATATTTGTCATTTATATACACTGTTACGGCGGCGTATACACAGCAGTCTCAATAGCGCAGTTGGAAGAATGTTGGCTTCATGTTACAGTGACCCAGGTTCGAATCTTGTATAACGCAATTGAAAAAAAATATTCTCAACTCATGAGTAAAATATGAAGATATATAATAATAAAATTATATGAATATAAAAAATAGTAGAAAAAGACAGGAACAAAAAAAATTAATGTGAAAATAGTAATTTTGTTTTTTAACATTTCTCAGTACTTTTTTTTGACGTGACAACGTCTATTAAATCGGTTTAAGATAGGACGTGCGTGTGAAAATGTCCCGCATAATGTCCCGCACACAAAAAAAAATCATATCTCCGCCCCCATACATGTTAGGGGGGTGGTTAAGGGCTCAAAATTTTCGTTAATTTATCCTTTACACGGGAAAAATATATTCATTCACCTTATTGACGTGGCATCGTCTATTAAATCGGTTTAAGATAGGACGCGCGTGTGAAAATGCCCGCACACGAAAAAAAAATTTGCTTCGAAATATATAATTTATTAATTGAGAAAATAATACAAAACGTAATAACAGACGTTGTCACGTTCGAATTAATAGATGTTGTCACGTTAAAATACGGACGTGATACTTCACATCCAAGACCATTAATTTTTTTCTCAGTGAGCTCAATATGAGAAAATTTTGAGAAAGCATTTAGCTCTTGATTTACTTCATATTGGCCTCATATTTAGTTCAGAACATGCGCCAATTAACTCACTATTTCCTCATATGTATCTCATAAATTACATATTTGAAACTTTAAACGAAAAAAATGCCAATCGCAAATAGATCATATTAAGCTCAATATGAACTATAATGCCTGCTGGGTTATGTGCTCCTTTTTATAAAATAAATTTTAATGTGAAATTAATTTAAAGATTTTTTTAATTATTTAAACAAAATGTGGTGGTGAAATCGAGTGATAATTTAGCAAGCATAATTCATACACCCCACAAAAACCGACTTCTGCATTCCCGAAATTACCTTCACGAGGAACTACGGAGTCCACATCCGGCATCCCTTCACGTCGGGAATGGATAAATAGACCACACAGGTGTCAGGGTGCCATAAACGTTCTTACTGATGGCTCTAAGTTCAAGGGTCGAGTGGGAGGAGGAGTATTTTCCCCAGAACTTGGGATTGAAGTCTCCTTCCGACTTCCCGATCACTGCAGTGTATATCAAGCGGAGGTTCTAGCCATACGATAGGAACCGATAGGCTAGAACCTTCTAGGAATAGGAACCGGACTGTCTACATCTTCTCAGATAGTCAGGCAGCTCTGAAAGCCCTGCGATCCTGCACAAACAGCTCTAGAACTACCTCTGAGTGTCGCAGATCTCTTAACGAGATGGCTCAGCAGTTCAGGACCCTCCTCGTATGGGTGCCCGGTCACCGAAATATAGAAGGAAATTGTAAAGCTGACGAACTAGCTAGGAGAGGCACGACCGCTACTCTCCTCCCAGAAAAGGAAAGAGTTGGTATGCCTTGGGCCACCTTTAAACTCCGATGCAAGTGTCAAGTGTCGTTGGTGCCGGTCGTCCGCGTTTTAATAATTTTTTTTATGTTTTTATTGCCATTTTTCAACTAATAAATACTTAATTTTGTGTTTTAAGTGGCTTTTAATCTCCAGTGATAGTGACAATTCGCTCGAGCATTTTATTTTTGTGTTCTTTCTCTTGTTTTTGTGTTCGGTGTTTTCTTTTGTTTTTTGTGTTGTGCTACGGTTTCCCCAGCTGTTCGAGGTTGGTAACCTTTACCCTTAGTGTAATTTTTAATCTTATTTTAAACTTTTTTCTTTTAGTTTTGATTCTTTTTTGTGCAGAGGGCATAATAAGAATAAAAATAAAATTGGGTGTTAATTTTATTTTTTTTTCAATACCATAACCTCGTTTTTAATATTTTTCCTTTTCTTATTTTTTCACCTGAGGTTATGCAACGTTTCGAAACCCATCTGCACTCAAACTGCATAAAATTGTTTTAAACAAATTTGTCTTGTTTTTTTGGCAGTTAAATCGGGGTTTCATCGTTTTCAATTTTTTAATTTCTTTTGGTTTATTTTAATTGTACATACTATTATTCTTTCTAATGGCCAGTCATCAGGTCTGCAAGCTATGCTCTTCGGAAATTGCCCGAGATGGGATTTCCTGTGATGGTGTATGTGGAGGCGTTTTTCACCTCACCTGCCTCAATCCTCGAATAAGTGGCAAACCTTCGGCCCCTAGAGGGTCAACTTGCAATGAATGCTTCAACATTCAACCCTGCCACGTCCTAAGACTAATGAAAGACATTTCTGATGTCTTTCTCGATGGACATGAAAAAGTCATGGGTCGTCTTAACACCTTCTCTGGAAATGTCTCACATTTTCAGATGTTAGCCGATGATGTCCAGTCGATCAACGTCCGCCTTGATAGTTTATCAGACACCCTTGATTCTGTTGCGACCAACTCGGGTTCCCTAATAAATAAATTCCAAGAAATTTCTTCCCGGGTTGCAACAGTTTTTGACTCGATCGACGATATACATTCAGCAATTCTCAATCCTGTCGCCACTTCATCTTGCTCTGTCAACTCCTTAGCTCCTCTTCATCCAATATTAGACGACATTAAAAGGAGTACGAAGCGTGTTCGGGCTGATATTGAATCGCTGTCAACAGCAGTGGTGCAAAATCACAAAGCCCTGAGTTCTCTATCGCTAAAATTTGATAATGTTTGTGATAGAATAAACTCCCCCTCGACGGCGCCAGTATCTTATGACGCCTTACAGGTAGGGGAGAAGCTTCTTTCTACACCCTGTCCTACAGCTGTTTCTCCAACGGCGGATGATGCAGCTGCTCTTAACACCACAGCTCTGAACGACCCGGCCATAATACTTGAAAAGGGCCCTTCGGTGGAGACTGCCCCCAGTCTGGCTCATGACCACAAGAAAGCCCGTAGAAAGAATGGAAAACGCAAACGCAGTCGTAAAGTTAACGTTACGGATGCTGTCACTGCAAACCCCCATACTAGCTCGTCTATCCGCGCACCCTCACTTCCAATGGGCTCAAACTATATCCCAGAACCGGTTGCGGCATCAACCTCTCCTATTAGTATCGTTGGACCGTCGGGCACTGGGGATACTGAGTCTCCGGTAACCTCCGCGAATCTGATAACGGTACCCAAGCCGCGAACTATTTTCATTTCGCGTTTCTCCCCTGAAACTACGTGCGAGGCAATTAAAGAATACCTAATGGGGAAAACTATTAATCCTGCTACAGTCTCCTGCAGGAAGATCAGCAATGTTTCCAAACCGGTTGCGTCTTTCATCTTGACCGCACCGCCCAATACCGCTGAAAAGCTTTTAGACCCCACGTTCTGGCCTCCTGGTGCCTTTTCAAAATGTTTTGTCCCCCGCACGCGCGAGCAGCGCACTCCTGATACTCTACAAGTTTCAAAAAACTTAAGACGCTTTCCCTCTATTACCAAAACGTGAGGGGAATCAGATCTAAAACCCAAGATGTGTTTCTGTCGACTTCGGCCAGTGATTTCGATATAATCGCTTTTACAGAAACATGGCTATACAGTGGGATTCTTAATGCCGAACTTTTCGACTCTTCCTTCCAAGTTTTTCGGAGGGATAGATATATTGACTCGGAGGCTCGTGGAGGTGGTGTACTACTTGCATGTAGTAACCTTCTCAACTGCTGCTTAATAACGCTTCCTGATTTTTCCAACACTTTAGACATTGAGGTCCTCGCTCTCAAAGTCTCCCTTGTTCATAACAACTTATTTTTAATCTGCTGTTACATCCCACCAGATATGTTCAGCACTCTTGACGATAGAGGTCAAAATCTCTATGATATTCTAATCACTTGCATAAATCATATCCAAGATATGATGGATTCCAAAGATGAACTCCTACTTGTAGGTGATTTTAACTTACCCAATGTTAAATGGGTATCTTGGGATGATGACGATAACTACCTTCCTGGAAACAACCTTAACTCTAGGGAATCCAACTTTCTGAATTCCTTATTTTCCTGCGGCTTGTGCCAAATGAGCGGTGTGAATAATATTTTAGGAAGGCGGTTAGATCTTGTATTCTTTTCCGACTCAGACAACATGAATGTTGAGCCTAGCTCAATTGTCTTGTCACCTGTCGATAATTATCACCCTCCTCTTCTACTGAGCTATTGTTCTGTCTTTAACAATAAGCCAATCCCAGAGGAGTCAACCTTTACCTTTAACTTTAAAAAAGCCAACCTTGAGGAACTGTCATCCAAGCTCACTTCGGTCGATTTCAATTGGTTGCTCTCACCTAATGAGTTGGATGTCGATGTAGCCAGATTTTACTCCGTCCTGTATGAAACTTTCGCATCCTGTGTACCTATCGAGCCGTTAAAATCGTCCAGATCATCCCCACCGTGGTACAACTCCGAGTTGAGACGTACCAAAAACCTGAAGAATAAACTCTGGAAAACCTACCTGAAGAAGAAAGACACTGCGAGTTTCGATGCATTTCTCAATTGCTATGACCAATTTCATGCTCTCTCCGAAACCCTCTATAAAGAGTACCTCAGAAACATGGAAGGTAAAGTGTATGGTGATCCCAGAGCATTCTTTCAATTTATCAACACAAAGAAAAAAGTTGATAATTATCCTTACACCATGCAATACGAGAACTCCCTTAGTTCTAATTCAGCCGAAATTTGTGAAAATTTTGCATCGTTCTTCCTCAAATCTTTCTCGTCCCCTATATTCCAACCAGATGAAGACAATTTTCGACATATCAATGCAATCCAAACGGCTCAAAACTTTTCCCTGTCTATAACCAGGGATGATATCTCGAAACATATAAATGAACTTCCACAAGATTTTTCGTCCGGCCCTGATGGAGTCCCTCCAGCTGTTCTAAAATCCTGTGCAGGGGCCCTACTGTCTCCTCTTCTTTGTTTATTTCAAAAATCCCTAAATAAAGGGCGCTTCCCAATCTTATGGAAGAACTCTTTTATAATACCTGTCCATAAGAAAGGCTGTAAAAACGAAATATCTAATTATAGGCCAATTGCGAAGTTGTCGTCTATACCAAAACTCTTCGAATCTATTATTTATTTTGCTATCGCCCCTATCTGCAAGAGGCTTATCTCAACAAACCAACATGGTTTTCTTGCAGCCCGTTCCACTACTACTAATTTACTGGAGTTCTCTTCACACACAATTAGAGGCTTTGTCACTGGCTGCCAAACTGATTGTGTCTATACAGATTTTAGTAAGGCTTTCGACAAGCTCTCCCACTCTATTATAGTTCTTAAACTAAAGAAATTAGGCTTTCCGCATGCCCTTGTGGATTGGTTCCAGTCGTACTTAGCCGATAGAACCTACCAGGTTCTATTCCGCGGAGTCAAATCGAAGAATATCGAAGCGTCCTCTGGAGTCCCGCAAGGCAGTCATCTTGGCCCTCTTCTTTTTATTTTATCGATTGACGATATTGTTACACTGCTAAGGCACTGTAAAATCCTTATTTACGCTGATGACATCAAACTGTATCGCCACATAAGGAGTATAGAGGACTGCAAACTTCTGCAAGCAGATCTAAACACCTTCTATTCTTGGTGTTCCAACAACAACCTTGTGCTTAATATTAGTAAATGCGAGATCATGACTTTTTGTAGGAAACGTGGTGTTATAACTTATGACTATACTTTCCTTGACAACAAGGTCTCCCGTACTGAATCTGTAATCGATCTTGGGGTTAGGTTAGAAAGTAAGTTGGATTTCTCCACCCACATCAATTATATCTCCTCCAAGGGCAATTCAGTCCTGGGATTTATAAAAAGATGGTCCAAAGAGTTCAACAACCCCCTCGTCACTAAACACCTGTACGTATCCTTGGTTAGGCCTTTGCTTGACTACGCTTCCCAGGTATGGTCTCCTTACTACTCCTCCCATGTTAGTAGAATCGAATCGGTTCAAAGGAAGTTCGTCCGGTTTGCACTCAGCCACCTCCCGTGGGATGACCCACTCGCTCTTCCGCCTTATGAGAACAGACTTAAATTGCTCAACTTAAGCTCCCTCCATAAGCGCCGTGAGGTCGCTGACGTTATATTCGTTCATCGACTGATGAATGACAAGGTGGACTCTGGTTTCTTAAGAAACCGCGCGTCATTTAGAGTGAATAACTACAACCTGAGAGGTGAACCTCTCTTGCACATTAATTCCTCTAACACCAATTATGGCATGTTCGAACCCGTTAATCGCATGCTTATAAATACTAACAACAATAGGAGTGTGTTTAGCTTGCTAACCAGTGAAGTTGTCCTTAAAAGGACACTTCTCAATGTGGCGTGACTCTCTGCGTGCCTCACTCCCTTATTAGTTTTGCATGCTTCTCTGTTTAATGTTTTTGAACTTTTATGTTTTTAATATTTTATGTTTGCATGTCTCAGCTGAGCCACGGCAGTGGTAAAATTTCCCAGCCATGCTGGGAAGTGCGCCTTCTGCGTTAGAAGAGAAACTCTATATATGTATATATATATACATATATATATTTATATATATATATATATATGTGTGTATGTGTATGTATATATAGATTTTCATGCTTAACTGAAAAGTGCGCCTTCTGTGCTAGAAGGGTTAACTCTTATAAGACCCAATCACACAAGCGAAAAAGCATTGGAGGGATCTGAATAAATGCACTTTGGCCAAATTAACCTGGCCCTCCTATGATCTCAGGCGAACCACCTCATTACTGAGCCTCGGGAGACAAGAACTCTCAGTTATAGTGGGAGTGTTGATCGGACACTGTCTGATAGGGATGCATGCGACCCGTTTAGGTCTTGAGACCTACGATTTCTGCAGAACCTGTAAGAACCTGGACGAGGCGGAAAGTGTACTACATCTCCTGTCACTGCCCGGCCCTAAGCAGGATAAGGTTAACCACATTTGGTGAACCCTTTCTAAGCAACCTTGCGGAAATCTCCCGCAACTGAGAAGATTCATTACTTCCTCGAGAAGGTTTTAACGAAGAAACGACATTTTAACATCAGGTTTAAAGTGGGATCACTATGGCATCACAATGGGCCTATCCTTCTGGCCTAAGTGTGTGGGCTTGAACCAAAAGCTCAGCTATATCTAACCTAACCTAACCTACTATAGTATTATTAAGACAAATCTAAAAAAAAAAAACTAATAAAAAAAACTTAATTTATAATCAGATATCTCACAACATAAATGCCAAATGCCAAAATACTTCATTATGATGTTAACTTTCATTATGATGAGGTGACACATTGCCCTATCATTTGCATCTGACAGAACAAGTTAAGTTATAACTTGCGTGTTTTTTGCTTTATTTTTAAGTTGTTTTAATCTTACTAATATTATAAACGCGAATGTTTGTATGGATGTTTGTTGCTCTTTCACGCAAAAACTACTGAATGGATTTTAATGAAACTTTACAATAATATAGCTCATGCATCTCGAATCCTTCGGGTAGCTGTAGTGTACTGATATAGCAAAATCCGGAAATTTTGTATGGGAGGTACTCTTCAAATTATTGCTAAAGAACTCAGATCCATTTTCTATTGGTTTTTTTCCGAAAAAATGGATTCCTCAAGTTTCAGATCGATCGGAAGTTATTTACGGATAGTCGCGGTACAATTTTGTTAAAAAAAGCAGACTTTTCACGAAAGACGATGTTCTCTGAACTTGGGTTGCAGTAACTTCAGCTGTGTCCGATTTGAGCAATGTATGTATGTAAGTAATGTAAGATCTCGAAGCCAAAAAGACAACAAATTCAATCGTATGAATAGGATGTTCATCGCTTTCACATTTTGAAGTATAGTACCTGGAAATTTACATAGATTGAAGGTGCTTGATTTTTCAACATACAATAAGTTTGCATGGGACATATTTTTTGTTTCATATTTCTTACGGAAAAATTATTCTTTATCATGCCGTTATATACTTGAAAAGTTCGCCCAATGTTGCTAGACTGCCGAAATTTCGAATGAAGCTTTAATACTGATAGAGGATTTATGAATATCAATCAATCACAAAGTTCAAATTCGACACGATTCAGAAATGCTGTGTAAAACAGAGAGTTGGTGCGAGAACGGCAATTCAACGTAAATCAGCTAAAACATTTCGTTTAATCTCAGGCAAGACAGTTAGTTGCTGATCAATAAAATCCTACGACAAAGGAAATAGCGGGATTTTTTCCTAGATGCTACAGGTGGTACAGGCAAAACATGTCTTATCAATTTTCAACATGTCTTATCAATGAGATTGCATTTGCAGTGACATCAGCATTCAGTCCGCAAGCTCCCATTGAATTTGAACCAGATAGAAACATCAGCAAAAATTTCCGTATTGCCATAGTCCTTAAAACGTGCAAAATTATAATTTGGGACGAATGCATCATGGACGAATCGCTCGAAGCGCTAGATAACGCTGTTATACCCCGACTCGACTCGGCAACTTTGGCTGTTATACCTCGATCAACGCTTGAAAATGAGCTTCACGCTTGCTTGAAAGCATCATGCCTGTGGCACACTTTTTAACAAAAAATCACGCTCCAACTGATATGCTAGAAGATGCCTCTGGTCAAACATTTCCAAAACAATTTTTGGACGATGGAAATGGCGAAACTCCAAACGATAGCAGAACATTTAATTATTTTATTTTTCGGAATCAAAAATACGAAAAAATGTCTCAACCGTAAAATAAACGTAACCTATAGTGTGAACCAAAAGAATTGGAAATATAAACACAGGCGAAGGTACTTTCGTGGTGGAGTTTGATACTATCACTGCCCATCGATTCTGAGATTCCCAATTGTTTTGGCGCACGCCATACTATTGGCTTATGGGTGCAGCGAGGCGCACCGGGATCCAGCTAGTTTTGAATATTTAAAAAAATATTTTTTAAAGTAGTAAAGAGAACATCCTTACAAATCGTTGCTTAACTAACGTCAAATCAAATTATTTTATTTTAGCAGATGTCTTCTTCTTCTTCTTTAACGGCTCTACAACCGGAATCCGGTCCTGGCCTCGCGCAACTGTTCTCTCCACCGGTCCCGATTCAGAGCCGATGTCATCCAGTTTGGCATCCCTAAACTCTGAGCGTCCTGGTCCAAGCCATCCTTCCAGCGAAGGTTGGGCATCCCTCGCTGTCGCACCCCATAGGTCTTACCGCGATGTCACTTAACCGAAATTACAGTCCAAATAAAGGGAACATAGTTTCATTTTGGACTTTCATTATGATGGGTTTTGCCATGATAATGAAAGTTACTTTCATTATGATGACGTATGTATCAAGGGTATAATTTAATTTGACGTTAGTTAAGCAACGATTTGTAGGGATGTTTTCTTTAATACTTCCAACTTAAAAACAACTTAAAAATAAAGTAAAGCATCTTCTTCTTCTTTAAACTCCTTTAATCCCTCATGGGAAATAGGGCGGAAACAGTTGCCCAACGAACTCTGTTTTGCGCGACAGCTCTTAGCTCCGACCAGGATTTCCCAGTTGTCGTGGCTTCTTCTGGTAGGGTTCTCCTACACGTTGTTCTAGGTCTTCCTACTCGACGGGAACATTGCGGATTCCAGTCAGGGGCCTGTTTGGCTAGATTTTCGTTTTCGCGTCGCAAGGTGTGGCCAACTCAATTCCATTTCCTTCGCCAGATTTGGACGTCTATCCTTTCTTGGCCGGCACGGCGCCATAGCTCTTCGTTTGAAATTCTATCTTGCCAGCGGATTTTTAGGATACGACGAAGGCATCTGTTGATGAAGACTTGTAGGCGCCCTGTGATGAATTGGGTGGCTTTCCATGTTTCGCAACCGTACAAAAGAACTGCCTTAACGTTGGAGTTGAACAGCCGCAATTTGGTGTTAGTGGAGATCACCGTTGATCTCCATATGCGGGACAGGCATGCATATGCGCCTCGTGCTTTATTTATTTTGGAACTTACGTCTTCTTCTGCCCCACCATTTTCGGTAATAATGCTACCGAGGTAGCAGAATTTATTTAGCAGTTCCACGTCACGGTTATTCAGCGCTGTCCGTTCAATGGTGTTTGCATTTATCCGCATTTCTTTAGTTTTAGTCGGATTTAGCCTTAAGCCTGCTGGACTACTTTCTGTTGCCAAATTGTTTAACATGTTTTTGAAGTCCTGGGGTCTGTGGGCCAGCAAACAGATATCATCGGCGTAGTCGAGATCCTTAAGGCGGTCTACCAAACCCCATTGTATGCCGCCTGTTCTATTATCTAGAGCGCCGACAAGGATGTCATTTATTACTATAATAAATAGTAATGGCGAAAGTAGCCATCCTTGTCGTACTCCTGAGCTCACCTCAAAGCTGTCGGATAATTTTCCATTATGGAGAACTCTGCATTTGGAATTGTTATATAGGGCTTTTATCAATTCTATTATTTTATCAGGCAGTCCACTTTGACATTAACCGAGTCGAGCGCTTTCTCATAGTCTACGAAAGCAAGGTAAAGGGAGGATCGGAATTCAGTAGACTGATCCACTATTATTCTCAAGGTGTTAATATGACCAATACAGAAGCGGCCCTTCCTGAATCCGGTCTGCTGTCTCGTAAGCGTTCGGTAAACTGCCTCACTTATCCTAGATAGTAATATATTTGACAAAATTTTGCATACTGTAGATACTAAACAGATGCCTCTCCAGTTGTCGCATATTGTTAGGTCCCCCTTTTTTGGCATTTTGACTATGATACCTTCCGTCCAATCCTCCGAAAAGGTACAGGTGTTCCATGCTATATCTAGGATTGGCTGAAGCGCATCTGCTATGAGGCTTGAGTCGGCTTTCAACAATTCTGGCGGGATGCCATCTTTCCCAGCTGCTTTACCATTGGCCATCGCATGAATTGCATTTACTATTTCTGTCTTGGATGGGGCCCGGGTGGTGATTCTTATTGGCTGTGCATTGTTGCTGTTTTCCTGAGGTTCCTGTGTAAGTGTACCATTCAGGGCGGCGAAGAAGTAATCTCTCCATCTTTGGAGTTGCTCCTCGTCGCTGCACAGCAGCCTTCCATCCGCAATCTTAACGGCATGCTTTTTAGTAGAGTGCTTTCCCGAGAGCTGTTTAGTGATTTGGTACAGCACCTTACTGTTGCCTGTGTTTGCCGCATTTTCCGCTTTTTCTGCGAGCTCATTTATCTGCTGCTTTTTATCACGCTGGACACTTCTCTTAACCTCATTAACCGATGTAATTGGGAGCGTTCCCGTTCTAGTTGGTGACGTCTTTCCGGGTCGTTTGTAGAGTTTACGTTATTTTTGAGGGCCCTTCTGCGTTCTATTTTTTGCCAGGTTGTGTCTGAGATCCAGTGATGCTCGCTTCCGCAGCCGTCAATATCGCGCCCTTTGTCGTACTCCACAATTCTTCAATATTTGTGTCGTCAGAAACGGTTTGCTGGTTGAATAATTCTTGTAGGTTTCCAGCAAATTCCCGATTTTTAACGCTCTCCCGCAGAAGGTCTACGTTAAACCGTCTACGGGTTCTAGCATCATGTTGAACGTTTCTCATTGCGGCGATTTTAAGTCGAATAGTTGCTACAACCAAATGGTGGTCGCTTCCAGTATCCGCTCCCCTGAAACTCCTGACATCCTCAAGAATAGTTCTCCATCTGCGGCTGACGGCCACGTGATCTATCTGATTTCACGTTCTACCATCGGGCGATACCCAGGTCTCTTTGTGTATGTCTTGTGACAAAAGTAAGTTCCCCCTACCTGTTGGTGGGAACTACAGAAGTCAACGAAAAGCTCACCATTGTTTTTGGTAACTTGGATTAGGCCTTGGTTTCCAATTGTGTGTTCAAGGCCGGTGTTGTCACGGCCGATCTGTGTGTTTAAGTCACCCATTAAAACAATGATGTCTCCCCTTGGAATAGAGCGAAAAACCTCATTCAATCGCATATCGAACTCGTCCTTGATGTCATCTTCTGCGTCTGGTGGGATTAGGACTTGCTAAAAGTTCTGCTAGGTGTTCGTCCGCAGTGACTTTTCTCGGGTCTTGACAGAAATGACGAATCGGGTGCCACCACTTTCCGAGGTCTTTGTTAGCCGTTCGCCCCCCAAGCATGCAGCTATTATATCCTCACTTGATATGTAAGATGCAAATGAAAGTCAAATGCACCCCATCATTTCCATTACCACCTTAATCAAAGTTACCATTGTAATGAAAGTATAGTGTGTCAAGGGTATTATATTTAACAAATTATGAATATTTCGTTATATGCTCGCCTTTTATTTATTTCAGAAAAATGAGGCTGCCAATTACAGAAGAACAATAATGAAATCTTGGACGAAACAAAAACTAGGACAAATATTTTTTCTAAGCTGCTGCATAGTCGTTTTTGCAAATGATTGTCCATCTCCAGAATCCATCCTACCATGTCGCTGCTCCCTGAAAGGAGAGGAAATGCAAATATGGTATTACCGCAAGTTTTTGCTATTACTAAATAAAACAATATTTTTCTTTAGGTGTTCTCATAGCAATCTTCCACAAATAATGGAAGGAATTCGTTCTGTGGAAAAACGAGTAATGCGATTAATCGATGAATTGATTCTAGAAAATAATCAGCTACCAGCGCTTCCAGGACGATTTTTTGGTTCATTAAAAGTAATGCGCCTTATGCTACGTCATAATAATATCGAACGATTGTCGAACGGATGGTTAACTGAACTTGAGAATGGCTTAGTAGAAATATTCTTAGTGGAACGATATTTAAGAAGCGTGCCAGTGGAAAGTTTAAATGGCTTAAAAAACTTAGAAGCAGTGACAATTCAGAGTGAAGAACTAAAAAGGCTGCCCGACTTCTCTGGACTTATAAATCTCAAATATATAAGCGTGCAAAGCAAGTCTTTGCTGGAGCTTCCAATAAGCTTATTTAAACACTTATCAAAATTGCAAAATATTCACATAAATGGAGGACCTAACCTCAGTAGATTAGAAGCTGGCCTGTTTGAGAACTTGCCGCTTTTGAAAACGATAGATTTAAGCAAAAACGGCATTAGCTGGATCCATTTAAGATCATTATACAATCTTCCTAGCCTAACAAATCTAAAGCTATCTCAAAACGATATAAGTGATGTAGGAATGGTAGGAAGAGTTATCAAAGATTTAGAAAATCTGCAAAAATTACGCTTAGACCAAAATCATATAAGTATTCTAAAAGAGGGTAGTTTTGTCGATTTACCTAAGCTGCGAGAGCTTTACTTAAACGATAATCGCATCACTGAAATACATTACGGCGCCTTTCACCGCACTCCTAATTTGCGGTCAGTATTTTTGCACAATAATCTTATAAAACGCATACATCCTGAATCATTTTTACAATCATCTGGAAGTGGTGTAGAAAGCTTATATTTACAAAACAATGAAATAGATCGGGTAGAAGAACTGCGTTCCCTTTTGGATGCCTTGCCGACATTGAAATTCCTTGATTTTAGTAACAATTTCTTAGTAGAAATACCTTTCGGATCACTTCGCGGGCATGGTACGATAGAGCAGTTGCACATTGATAATAACTTAATTCAAGTCATTGATCGGGATGCTTTAATGGCTATGCCTGCATTAAGAGAGCTTCGGGTAAGAAACAACAGTCTTTCTGAAACACTACAAATGCCATTTTGGAACCTTCCTGGCTTGAAAGGACTTGACCTTTCACTTAATCGCTTTAAAAGGATTGACTCGTTGCTATTTGCTGGCTTGCCCTCACTTCGTCGACTTGATTTAAGTCAAAATTCTCTAGCGTTTATAGATCCATCTACTTTCATTCATACTCCTATGCTCGAAACATTAAACATTTCATTCAACGAGATTAATACAATACATCCAGCAACATTTCGTAACTTAGATCGATTATTTGAAATAGATGCAAGCCACAATCATTTAAAAGACATGATTCCTGGCCTCCCGAAAATTGTAGAAAGGATATCTTTGCGTGAAAATGAGATTTCAAGTTTGCCGATTTCAGCTAGTAAATCATTTAATTTACCAAATCTTAGAATGCTTGATATTAGCTTTAATAAATTAGAACATATTCCAAAATTTACCTTTCAGTCAGTTAATCAATTGCGAGTATTAAGTTTGTCACAAAATAGACTTAGGGCCATAGAAGACAGTACATTTCTAGGAACAAGTCGCCTCGAAATGCTGTACTTAAACGATAATCAAATTGCTCAAATACAAGACCGCAGTTTTGAATCGATGACTGACTTGCGTGACTTAAATTTACAAGGTAATAAAATAGAAAGGCTGACAGATAACTTTTTTGCTAATAACACAGAATTAGAACAATTAGATTTATCGCGGAATATAATAAGAGATATTGCGCCAATGACATTCAAGAATCTAAACTCAGTGCAATATTTGGATCTTTCGGGGAACTTACTTATTAGTATTCCAGAAAGTCTATCCCACATTACAACGTTAAAAGATATCGACCTTAGCTTTAACCGCTTAGCATTCTTACCACCAGCTGTCATTGGGGCCTGGAAAAATATAATCGAGGTTCGTTTATCAAATAATCACATTGTCGAGCTCAAACAGGGAACAGTCAGAAACTTACCGCGATTGCAATATATAGACCTATCAAGTAATGAGATTAATTCCATTGAACCGGGCGCTTTAAGGAACTTACCAGATCTGCAAGAGTTAGTATTAGCTGACAATAAGCTCGTGGAGTTAAAGGATCATGTCTTCGAGAATCTTCCGAACTTACAAGCAGCGCATTTACAACATAACATGCTCAGATTTATTTCACCAAACAGCTTCTTCAAATCGCCTTCGTTAGTTTATTTTAATTTATCCTCAAATAATTTTCGGAACATGGAAAATATTGGACTGCGAAGTATGAGAAATCTTGAAGTGCTCGATATTTCCGGCAACAACATTGTAACAGTAAATACCATGCCCCTCCAGGCACTCAACTGGCTGGTTGAGTTGAAGCTAGATGATAATCAAATATGTAAAATTCAGGTAAGCCCTTTACTATTCACATTCGTTGGCATGTAATTTTTACTTTTAATAGGGCACACCTTTTGAAACAATGCCGCGCTTACGAGTTCTGTCTTTGAAGAACAACAGGATGCGAAGTATATCCGAAGGACCGTTTAAAAACTTGCGAGGAAATATTGCTGTTTTGGATATAAATGGTAAATACAAGTCATTTTCATTAAATCTCCCTATTTTGTTTTGCAAAAGAAATAGATATTAATATGAACACATGCGCACTCACACACTCAGTAAACTTGAAGCGTCGGTAGCCGTCGTTGTAAGGCGTCTGGCTACCATCCCAGAGATCCCGGGTTCGGATCCCGGCAGCATCACGGTCCCTCGCCCTTTCCACTATCCACACCTGCATAACTCTCCTTCTTCCCTCTTTACATTCCTGATTCCTCCAGTAATAACCTTCCTTAGTCCTTCCCCACAAAACTCATGTCATGGGTTGGTTGATGAGGTTCAACTCGTTTCAGGAGGATGTCAGAGCCGCGATAGTAATGGCTGGAAGTAGGTGAAATAAAAATATCGCGGCTTGGTGGGGCAGTTCCTTCCTTCCCCGACTAGAGCTACTGTTCGACTTTGCACTCTATATGAAGAAAAATAGATTATTGGCATAGTATAAAGGGCCTTTCCTGAGACTCTAGTCTTTCACATAAAAAACCGCCATTTTGGGTTGGCCGTCATTTTGAATTTGGAATGAAGCGATAATAGTTTTTTACTTGTCACAACCTTTCATTTGATACCCATATCGAGCACGTTGTAAAGAAAAGGGGAAGGTAAGGTATAAGGTTCTTGTTGGCCGCCATTTTGTGTTCGCCGCCATTTGGAATTTGGAATGACGCCACACAGCTAATTGTATTCAACTTAATATACCCTTTCATTTGATACCCATACCGATCGAGTGGCCTGTAAAGAAAAATATAATACGCCATTTTTCGTTGGCCGCCATTTCGAATGACGCCACACAACTAATAGTATTCTACTAGTTATACCATTTCATTTATACCCTTACCGAGTGGCTTGTAAAGAAAAAAGTTATACTCCGTTTTGTGCTGGCCGCCATTTTGTATTTGCCGCCATTTTGAATTTGGAATGACTCCCAAACAGCTAATGGTATTCTACTTGTCATACTCTTTGATTTTATACCCATACCGAGTGGCTTCTAAAGAAAAAGGTAATCCGCCAATTTGTGTTGGCCGACATTTTGAATTTGACAGGACGCCACACAGCTAATTGTATTCTACCTTTCATTTGTAGCCATAGCGGGGATCGGAAAATACAATTTCGAAACTCGGCCTTGGAGCCGCCATTTTGATTTTTTTTACAAAATGTCTTATTGTATTGCCACGCGAACTATACATATGGGCAAACTTTGGGGTTGATCGGTTACATGACAGTGCGCGTTTCGTTTCTTTTTTTCTTTTGTGTCAAATATTTCCTCTGCAATTCCCTTTCTTCTTTTTTTCTTGGGCGCATCTACCCGATCGCATTCGTACCATGCGATTTACTCAATCGGCCGCTTAGTTTCTGAGTTTTAGTTTCGCAATACAAACTAACATAGTCCATTCAAAACGCGGGGGGTGTTCCAAAATCGAACCCTAAAGGTTTTTTGGGGTCGCTGATCTAACTAACTAATGCAATGAAATACACTTTTTTTAATATTTATTTGCGAAGGTGATTGATTTGTATTAAATCAAGGCGAACTTTATGATAAGGGGTAACCCTAAAGGGTTGAAACCACCCCTAAATCTGCTAAAAATAGAAAAATTGTAAAAATTACTTTTTTTCAAATTTATGCTTCAAATTCGATTGTGGGGGTACTGTTAGGCAAAAATAAATTATTTTCAACCCTTAAGGGGTTAAAACTACCCTACAATTATAAAAATCCATTTTACATTCCTGATTCCTCATGGGTACAGCATGAGAACGAAATAATGCAAATGCATTTTTTTTCAATTACAATTTTAATGTATGGGTAGTCTTACCCCCTTAAGGCTTGAAAATAATAAATTATTGGCTGATAATACCTATTGAACTAAATTTTAAGGAAAAACAAAAAAAAAATTTGCAATTTTTTTTTATATAAAGCTGTTTTTTATAATTGTAGGGGTAGTTTTAACCCCTTAAGGTTTGAAAATAATTTATTTTTGCCTAACAGTACCCCCACAATCGAATTTGAAGCATAAACTTGAAAAAAAGTAATTTTTACAATTTTTCTATTTTTAGCCGATTTAGGGGTGGTTTCAACCCTTTAGGGTTACCCCTTATAAAGTTCGCCTTGATTTAATACAAGTCAATCACCTTCACAAAAAAAAACCGGTGATTCAGTATTTTTTATTTCCAATATACGGCGCGCGGAACCGGCGTCGCTTACTCTCAAATGCACATAGGCCACGCCCACCACACACCGTTTCGGGACATTTTCCGTCCGCGCGCTCCGATAAGACGTTGTCACGTCAATAAATATTAAAAAAAGTGTATTTCATTGCATTAGTTTTCATTATTATTGAAATAATCGCGAAAACCCCCTAAAAAGGGGTGTTTTTTGCATTTTTAAGGATGACGCCCATGTTTTAGGACCGCGGGACCCCGATTTTCGTGATCAGCGACCCCAAAGACCTTTAGGGTACGATTTTCTTAACGGTGTTTTTTTTATATGAAAAGCCAAGCTTAGGTGTAACCCTTTGTACTACCAGTCCTTCATGTTCGTTCAGTTCATGGTGCAATGTCTAGTAGTAAGCTTGGTTTGAAGAATATAGGAGAATAGGAAAGGTTAGTGGGGGTCTGGAGGGTGTAGAAGAAAATGACGATGAACCTCACGTTTGAACTCTAAGGTGTTGTACGAGTTCGGAAATACTGACTGCGGGAGATTATTCCACAGTCGAGTTGTTCTATTCATAAACGAACTGCTAAACCATATTGTGCGTGAACGGGGGGGCTGTAGGGTATGAGGGTGAGCCGAGCGGGAAAAGTATGGCCGTGCAGGCAGGAGGTCCTGAACACCTTATTTTGGAACACCCTAACGCGCGTTTTGAATGCACTAAACAAACATTCATTTTTATATACCAGGTGTATCAGTGAAAATGTCGAAACGCCTGGCTGTGGATGGGTGCTGGATAGACGAGGTGGGCAGGGGGTTTGGGCGGAATCGTAATTGTTTAGCCTCTAAGACGCTTTGAATTTTTTTAGTAGAGGTTTACATATTACCATATTATTATTTTTGTAACCCTATTACATATTTTCATGAATGAGGCAGCAATTACGCAGAATACTCCCACATATCTAAAACTGTAAAAGTCAAGGTTTCAACCCACCAACGTCCACAGTTATGAGTTAGGATATTTTCTCTTAAATTAAAAAAAAACGCAAACAAATAGTAAACTGAATGCTAAATATTTAATTGTTAATAACAAATCCTAATTTTAAATACTTTTTTCAGCTATCAATGTATAGATTAAGATCTCTTCATTAGTAATCTCTAATACCTGATTTAAGTCGATACCATGAATAGATCTGGAGTGATAGCGATTTGAAAAAGGGGTATAATCGCCGTGACGTAAATTTACTCTCCCCCTCATTATTTTTGAAAATATCGACCAAAACAAAAAAAGGAAAAGTACGGGTCCACTTATTTTGTATAGGAACTACGAAAATTTGAAGTAAATCAAAAATTCTGATTAATAAAAGTGTGCGGTTTTTAAAAAAATTCCTCATATCGGAGGAGTTATGTCAGCAGTTCTGAAAAGTTCGCAAACAAACGACACATCCTTCCGACACATATATATTACAATAAAACCGAAGCATTTCCTCAGTTCCAAAAAAATTATTAGGGTACAGCATGAGAACGAAATAATGCATCCGTTCTCATGCATTTTTGCCAACTAAGCTTTTTTAGATAAAAATGAATTTGTCTTAAGAATCGTAAGATAAATTTAGTTCTAAATTAACTCTTAAACCAGTTTGTCGGCTGCGGTTGTCGCATTAACCTTTAAATTAATTGTTTTGAAAATAAATTGTAAACTACTTGAGTTTTTTATTTAAATAAATATTTTTGGGTTATTTTTAAGAATAACAAAGAAAACTCACGCGAGTTTTTACTAGTCTATCTAAATATTTAAAAATCTCGTGTCACAGTATTTGTTATCGAAACCAATTGACCGATTTTTATAAATTTTTTTGTGAATATTTGGTCGGTCTGAGAACAGGTCAGGCGTAACTTTTATATCTTCAACTAAAAGGACACCTGAAAAATCTAAAAAATTGGTAATTTTGGGAATTTTCAATTCAGTTTAATTTCAATAGCTTCATGGCTTACCTATTGTTTAACAACTTCGTAAATGTAAAATTGTCATTAAATTGAATCATTCCATTTAATGACAATTTCAAATTTACGCAGCTGTCAAGCAATAGGCAGCCCACGAAGGCCCATTCAGAAACGGCAGCAGCAGCAGATTTGGTTTTACTAGCAATCGCTGCTGCTTTTGTTGTCATATGACCACCATTAGCCAATAGGAACTTTTGGCTGCCGCTGCTTCTGCCGTTTCTGAATGGGCCTTGACGCTATAAAAACTAAACTGAAATACAATAAGCAATATAGTATACTCCATATATCATTGGCGCCCGTCTCAAGAAGGCGGATTACCCCTTTCTTCACAACCCCCTCGACATTGATATAAAATGAAAGAGTATAATAAGAAGAATACAATAAAGAATGTAGTATACTCAATATACTGTTAGATCCATATCGGCCGCCTCAAGGCCCATGTACCCGTTCTTTGAAGCACTTCATCTGTGTAAAATTCATATCTCAAAAAATACCAAGTCAATGGATGGTTTTTATTGGCTACTATTGGCTTATGGCTGAAGCGCGGCGAACCGGGTCCCAGCTATGTAGTTATCTTATAAGTTTCTACACAACTACACTTAAGTTTTTCTCTTAATTAAACAGAACAAAATTTATACTTTCAGGCAACCCGATTCTTTGCACATGTGAAATGCTTTGGCTGAGTGTGTGGCTAGAAGAAACAAATTCGCCAAATCCAGGACCAATGTGTCAAAATGGAAAACTGCTGAGAGCTTCACGAGTTGATAAAAACGATTGTACTGATTTACGGACTTCAAATCAACTCCCATTACTAAACGAACATGGTGATATGTTTTCCCGACAAATAAGTATTGATATAAATGACGACTGCCCTGACAATATTCAAGATCAAGGTAAAGAACGGCCATTGCCCGGCGAAAGTGAATATTTTTATGATCAGTACATTGATTATCCAATGAATGAAACGAATCTGCCTTCAAATGGATCCATATTTATCAAAGGAACCTCTGGTCATGATAACAATAGACCAGTAATAAACGTTAATAACACTATCCTGAACTATAATCTGCATAACAAACCGCGACCAACACCTCAATCATCTTTTACATTTTTTGGATATCCGCTACCGAGTCTCAACATGGGGAGTTTGTTTGGAACGGGACGAAGGGCAGATGCGAGGAGCAAAATGGGTTCAACAAGGGGAAAAGTTCGTATGTACAGACCAACCGAATCCGAAATTGAAAAATATTTAAATCAAGAGACTCAATTTCACGATATTTCATCGCGTAATAGACACGTTGAAGGAAACTCAGGAGAAAATATTAGTAACGAAGATGATTCTTCTTTTCGCACTCCGTTTAAACCACCAACCATAGAAAAGGGAGGATTTCTTCCAATTTTACCAGATCAAATCGGTGGCTTCCGACCTATAAAAGATCCTTTTTACAATAAAGGATCTTCAGAAACATTCCGAGATTCCAAACAAGAAATTTTGAATGACAGTGCTTTTGGAAACTCCGCATATAATAGTATGATTCCAATTGAAACGGAGTCATCTTTGAGAACATCTCCGAAAGTTCTTACCACCACTAAAAGATATGAAATTAACGATTCCGGGGAAGAAACATCAACTGTAATGCCAACAACAAATTATGAATCAGTTCTAACATATTTTCCGTCAACTGAAAGCAGCACTTTCCAGATAAAATCAACGACCACTGATCAAAGCAGCTCAGAAAACGACACATTCCTAGACGACGAGTACTATGCGCTCACGTCAACCCCTGAAACAATTCTTCTGATTCCTCCATCCGATGAACTAGAAAAACCCGTAAGCTTTAGCAACTTGTGGAAAAGTGAAAAAACTTTACCAGAATATAGTTCATTGAATGCTACTAACCAGCGTTCGAATACCAAACCGTTTTTAGGAAGATCAACTATAGAAAAAGTCCAGCATCCTCAAAATTTAAATTTGCCAACCGCAGAGGAATATTTTCGAACAACGGTAGATGCAAACACTGATAATGATGTGCAACCAAATGAATTTGTTACTACATCTTACTTTCAAACAGAAGAACCTTCAAAAAAGAATGACATGGACTGGTATTATGAAAATTATCAAAATGGAGGATCGAATAGAGATTTTATTACCAATGGCATAAATGAAAGGAGTGGATTACCAAATCAGTCTCCTACTTTGCAATATCAATATTGTATGATAATAATTATTGCTTTCCGGTTAGTCTTTTAAGTTTAGACTAAAGTTTTAAGGGCACAACTTTATTATTCTGAAGAACAATGTGCTGAAGGATTTATCAGGTTATTTACTAAAAAGTTTGTATGTAGTCTTATTACATATACTCGTATGTTGTTTATATTGTTAAGTTTGTTTTTGAAATATATTAATGTACATAATAGCACTGTTTTTGATATTTTGAAGGTATATTTACAGCTAAATTATTGCAAATTAATTCTATAAATCAAAATTAAATCCTCTGCATCAAGCAAAAGAAAAGAAATAAAATTTCATTTAAGAACCCACAACGAATGTGGCCATACGCAATATAATTAGGAATTTTATAGCCAGATCGAAAACTTTCTTTACAATCTAAAAAATTACACGGAGGAAAATACATATCAAGACCCACCAAAAACCGACACAAAAAAGCCAAATAAAAAACATTATTTTCTGTGCGCTTTTGTTTTTCAATATGGATTCCAATTATGGCAACGATATAATAGTATTAAAAAGGTGTGGTGAAAATCAAAATTTTAACTAAACTTAAGTTATTATTTGCTTCTTTTTTTTCAATGAAAAATTGGGTCCATCGCGGGTTCGACTTGAACCTTTTGTATAGAATTTTTCAAACTCTGTGACACAAAAATTTTGAGCAGTTCTGCGCACCTCGTTGCCAAATTTTATAAATAATGTTCTATCATTTCCCCTCCTTTTAGTTAAAACGGCAACAAACGCAGAAAAAACTCAACAAAATAATTTGGGAAGGGATGCGCGCATGCCGAATGAATAAAGTTAATTTATCTTTCTATGTGTTGAGCAGAGCTTTTAAATATGTACATGTAAAGCCCCTGCTCAACAAAGGCAGTTTATTCAACATAATAAGCATAATTTTACTTTAATTATGCGAAATATTTCTCATTTCTAAATTTAAAATAATTTTAAAAAAATGCTGAAAAAAATTCCTTTGAATAAATGAGCGTTTTCATTCATAAACCGACAGTTCCCTGCAGTCAAAAGCAACACAACCTCCCCGGGCAGCAGCGCGTATGCGACTGGCAGGAAATGTCAACAATCTAGTAATCAAAGTGATAAAAACACAAATTTCGTATTTTTTTAGTAGAAATTACTACACATTTTTTCTGTAGCATATGTGTAAAATTTTTAAATAATCATTGAAGTCCCAGAAAGATACACCTCCCGGTGGCAATACGCAGTCGCGACTGATTACATGGCAGAAAGTGATTTGATAGGAGGATTTAAATGAAGCTCTTGTCTGAACTTTTAAACATTTTTAAGAGCTTAGCTGGGGAACATGCGCGGGATGTCACGAGGTTTGAAAACAACTATACCTATAAATGTATATCTAGGTAAATTTTATTAAAGGGATAAAATTTTTGATGGAAATCAATTTAATTAAGAAAGAAGCTGTTACAAATTTTGAGGAAGTTGCAATTTTGTTTTTTAGGTCTGACTTTTCGGTTTCTACTACTTTGCAAAATTTAGTAAAACCTTTAGTTTTATAGCGTTTCCGGAATATGCTTATTTTGCAGATTGGGAAAAGAGTCATTTTAGTCAAAGATTCACAAGAAAATTATTGCAATTTACAAGAATTTCAAGATGTAAAATAGCATATCATCAACAAATTCAAAATTATGAAAAGTGGAAATATTGCATTTTTCTATTGCAGAATTCTATCATTATAAAAAACAAAAAAAAAACATTTTTTAGGTCTATCTTGTGATGTTCCACTGTCATCCTGGGAAGTATCCTAGTTTCAGCGATGTCGTTTTCTGTTATTAGAGTAGATTTTAACGGCTCAATTATATCATATAGTAGTATTTTGTATTTTGTTAAAAATAAATACTCCTTTTCACACCACCGCCCGGAGGAGCATTGGAGGCGTTTTTTTAAAGTGGTTTCCCCAGTAAGCCTAAAGGCTTAAACAGAACCAATCCGCTCCGCTCGTTTGTTCTTTTTTTTTGACGTTCCGTCCGCTAAGCCGGCTACCGCTAAGTTCTTCTTATGGAAAGTTTATGAAAATGTCAAATTCCAACTTTTAAAAACGGACTGTAAATTGACCTCATTTTGCATACAATTTCCACATATTCTACTGAGGATGAAACAGCCCAACTAGACTCGAACTGAAGTGCAATGCTATTGGAGTGGGCTTTTGCATTTCATCTAACAAAAAGGCAATAACAAAATCAAGCCCGAACTGAAGATTAACTGGAATTTAGCCGGTGAAGCCACTTATGTGGATTGAACTGAACATTATTGAACTGGGGCCGGTGAAGCCGGGACATTATTTATAAAAAAAAGTCTGGAGAAAACTTAAATGGAGGAAACGGGAAAGCTCTCGGGACAGAGAATTGCACACTTTGCTTGAATGAAATTATTTATCTACTGTATAAGAATGGAGAAAGCAAAATTATAGTGATGGATATGAGCATAATCGGGCTACTTTTGTTTGCGCTTTTTTTACAGGTTTTCTTATAAAATATTTTTTTCCAGGGAAATCTTATAAATTAACTTATTTGAATAATTGTTAATTGAAATAAGAAAGGAACTGTTTTAGTAGCAAAAGAAGAGAACAAATGCAGAGCGAAGGTTCTTTAAATTTTCTGCGAAAGACTCTGCACTGCATAACAAGCGGCTACATCCTTGCTCTTTGCAAAATACATCCTTAAAGAAAGTTTCATACTTTTGCTCAAAATAGCTAGCAGGTCATTTGCAAAGAAATATTTAAAACGAGTTACGATACTGACTTTTAACTTAGGTATTCCTTCCAGGAATGAAAATAACATAACTCCGGTTGTTATCATCTCTGACGATAGGTAGACAGTAAGTTATTTAACTTGTGACAGTAGTATTCCAACCTTGGAATTCCATCAAAGACTGAAAGTAAAAAAACCTTATTTATTACCTTATCTGAAGAGAAGTCGACCGGAAGCTATTTAGTCCATGACGGTAATACTCCCGTTATTTTTCCAGGAGGATGTTTTGAAAACTCAAATAAAATAACAAACCTGGATCTACCTCTAACATATTTACCTGGGGGCTACACGATCAATTTTTCAATTGCAATATTGCATTGCAGTACTAAAATTGATCGTGTAGCCCCTGCTGCAATATTGCATTGCATATTGCAGCAGGGGCTGCACGATCAATTTTACTACTGCAATGCAATATTGCAATTGAAAAAATTGACCGTGTAGCCCCCGGGTTAGCTAGACTCGAGCTAAATCCCTCATTTGGTTCTGCCGTGCCGAATATTGTAGAATCTTCCGTAGGTAAATTTCTACCGCTAAAATTTATTAAATAAATATAAAAAACTGCAGCAAAGAAAATAGAATTAAGAAGGTGAACCTATAAAGAAGCTATATCGACGGTGAAGTACTAATTAATACCTCATAACCCTCCGAAACTTAATTTTACAGGGGAGCAAAAATAGAATAGGATGATAATTTAAAAGACAAACATCCACTTTTGTTTGCAAAATAATTATACGGGAGCTTCTTTCTTATCATTGATTTGTTTAAATAATAATGAAATTATAAAAATTATTGTTGGATACGAGGCATTATTCTTTTGTTTGATTTATACATACATTTTGAATGCGGGGTATTATAAAATTATCAACATAACAGAATATAGATTTTTGAGGCTTACGGGCTATTTTTAGAATTAAGCAGAGTGGGTTACGCGATACATTGATGTAAAAACAGGTTTTACTAAATAAAATTGTGTGTTACAGGGTACTAGTACTTCACCGTTAATATGTCGAAACGACTGTCTCAGTAGAATAGTCGAAAGATTGCTAACTTCTTTATTTGCCTCCGCGCCATAATGTACCTAAAAGTTCAAAAAAAAATTTGCACTATTTTACTTTCTAAATCGAAAAATAAAAAAAAAAGTTATGAAGAAAGATCGTTAGCTTTGAATCTTCATTACAAATCTCCAAATCTCAACTTAATGATAATTAAAATCATAAACAGCGATGCTAACTAAGCTCTTTGCATCGTTGGCAACTAACGAAAATTATTTAACCTGGTTTTATTAACACGGTTACAGAAAACTTTAAGAAGATTGTTTCATATTGAGATGTAGGAATGAGACAAGCTGTGTTGTAATTCGATGAAATTAATATTACAAGAGAGTGACTACGGAAATAAAGAACCAACAAAGTAAATTTCTGTTTGTATGGTCCGGGATTTATTTTCTAATTGGAAATTTATTATTAGCTTTTTGCCCTCCATAAACTGTTAGCCAAAAAGGTGAAGTTAAATTTAGACTACTGTTGTGAACTTGGGCTTGAGGTTTCTAACAATCGCAGATGCTTTAGCTCTAGCGGAGTAACGGAAGAGAAAGAATCCTTTTTTTAATTATAATAACCAAAAAATTTTGATGTTCGGCATTTGTTTAAATCAATACGTAATACTTTATTCGTAAAAATAATCGCTGTGAAGATGGAACACAGTTGGAGCTGTGTTAAAGAGGTCTATAATTTAGAAAAAAATATTTCTACTAAAATAGTGCCGAAGTTAAATTCAAAACCCGATTATGCTCATATCCATCACTATAATTTTGCTTTCTCCATTCTTATACAGTAGATAAATAATTTCATTCAAGCAAAGTGTGCAATTTTTTGTCCCGAGAGCTTTCCCGTTTCCTCCATTTAAGTTTTCTCCAGACTTTTTTTTATAAATAATGTCCCGGCTTCACCGGCCCCAGTTCAATAATGTTCAGTTCACTCCACATAAGTGGCTTCACCGGCTAAATTCCAGTTAATCTTCAGTTCGGGCTTGATATTGTTATTGTTTTTTTGTAAGATGAAATGCAAAAGCCCACTCGAATAGCATTGCACTTCAGTTCGAGTCCAGTTGGGCGAACTAATAGTGCAAGATCCGGTATAAGAAATATATACCCTCATCTGTTATTTGATGATGACAACTATTATATGATAGATAATATTGTTACGTTTTTACGGCTTAACGGATTCGTAGGATTAATTAAGGAATACACTTTTCAATTATACAAACAAAACTTATTTATTACAAACCAAACACAATTTAAAAATAAACACAATTCTTAGAGTTCACTATAATCACTAGCAAATTTAATATTTCGCACTATTCAATTCTAATTATCGCTTTTTATTTCACTATAAATCACCACTTTTCACTTTGGAACACTTGTATCGCCTTTATAATCAAAAACTGGCTCGATAACGGCTGCCCGGCGCTTTTATATAGGCAGCTCCACCTTTGTCTACTTTCTGGAACCTTCATTTTCTGGTTCCTTGTGGTATGTTCTTTTATTTCGTTAAGTTTCGACCAGCTTGAAGTTGTCTTCGCTTATCGCTCGTTAGTGTAGTAGATAAATTCTTAGTTCAGACAACAACCGAAAATCGTTGATTCATCCTCTCGACAAACAGATGGCGCATAATCATCACATTGCCCCCTTCTTAGGACTGTTCGTCCCGAACAGTTGTCCATCCTGGATCCGGCTGATGATATGGGTACAGCCTGTCTATGTGCACAATCTTCTTCTTGGCTTTGGGCCCTTGTTGAATCCTGTAGACAACGTCGATGATCCGTGTTAGGATTTTATAGGGCCCCTCCCACTGGCGCTGAAGTTTCGGAGACTTGCCCTTTCGTCGTCGAGGATTGAACAGCCAAACGAGGTCACCTTCCTGGTATCCGCTACAGTTTGCTCGGAGGTCGTACCTAGTTTTCATCCTGTCACTGGCTATCTTAAGATTCTTCCTTGCAAGCTGATGGATATCTGCGAGTCGATCACGAAGTTCACCTGTATAACCGCCAGTAGACTCGTTGCTTTCAACAGGTGTCCCAAATTTCAAGTCGCTTGGCAGCCGGATTTGTCTTCCAAAAATCACACTACAAGGGGTTTGTCCTGTGGAATTATGAACCGCTGTCCGATATACCATTAGAAATATAGGGATGTAACTGTCCCAGTCACGCTGGTGCTCGCTAACAACTTTCCTTAGGTGTTCTAGCATTGTCCTGTTGAATCGCTCTACCATTCCATCGGACTGGGGATGAAGGGGCGTCGTCCTGGTCTTCTTCACTCCAAGTGGCAGACTATGGCTAGGACAGCATAGTGTACGGACGTGTGCTGCTCCGGTCCTTGAAAAACGCGCCGAAAATAATAAACTGTGCTGTGAACAGTGATAAAAAAATTTGTGGAAAATCAAAACTTAAAAACGTGCACAAAAAAAACACACACAAGCAAAAAGCAGTGACAAAAAACGAGCGCAGTCTAACGCGAAGGCCCATCACCCTTCACTAGACTCAACGACCGACCGGACCGACGAACGACAGTAGTAGAGCTAGGCCGGTACCAAGCCACCTAGGAGGTGGCTTCGTAGTGACATAGGATTTGGGGGGGTCTGAAAGCTCTTTATGTACGTGTACGAGGTGTTTTAGGTTTGTGTCTTGGATAAGGTGGCTTAGAGTTGGTGTGTGGAGATGGGTGAAAGCTCTTTATGTGCCTGTATGAGGTGTTTTAGGTTTGTGTCTTGGATAAGGTGGCTTGAAAGCTCTTGATGTGGGTGTATGAGGTATTTTTTGGTGTGAGTCCTGGATAAGGTGGTTTACAGTTGGTGGTTGGAGATGGGTGAAAGTTCTGGTCTTGGATGTGGTGTAGAACCGGCATGGGATTTGGGGTGTGACTGAAAGCTCTGGATGTAAGTTTGTGTCTTGGATGGGGTGGCCCAGAGCAGGCATGGGATTTGAAGGTGGTGCAGAACGGGCATGGAATTTGACCCAGAGCAGGAATTGAAGGTGGCGCAGAAATGTCTTGGGATATGGCCCAGAGCTGGCACGGGATTTGGGGATGTGACTTAAAGCTCTGGATGTATGTTTGCGTGGTCCAGAACCGGCATGGGGTGGAAAGTTGGTGCGAGATGTGAGCGCCAGCTGTGAGAAGCTAGTTGAACTAAGAATTAAAGAAGCTCTTGAGGGATCTTTTGTAATGATCTTTGATTCAATTATTATGTATATAAATCCTTGAAGGGGGAATGTTAGGTTAGTTTTCTTCCGGTTGCGGTGATGAACAGTTATAAGGATTCTACCAGATTGCTTGAGGAAAAGTGTGATAAAGGAAGCAAAGTAAAAGAATTAAAATATCAGCTGAATTCTCTATCAATTAAATCAAAGCAATCATCATCATCATCTGAGAGTAAAGATACTTTTTCATCCATAAGATATCAGCAGATAAAGGATAGGTAAATATGAGCATCCCAAAATTTCTCGAAGAATACTCTAGTATTCTGCTGGAGGAGCATAAGGAAAAAATAGAGAAACTCTACAGATATGTCCAAGAATATGAAAATGCTGGAAAAGTTTATTCTATACATGGAGCACATTACAAGAACTGCCCATGGTCGAACGATAAAACAACTTGTGGGCCAGATACGTGTGGATGCTGTTTTGTGGAGCGGTATAAACAGGCGGCTCAACGCCTAATAAATTTTTATGTGCAGATCACCAAAAGCAGCTGTAGAGAATGCAGAAAAGAGTTCGATTTACACTAACACCAGAAGTACACATCATGCATGTATGGGATTTCGCTTATAGAGCCAGCCGCCTGGGGCAATGGCACATATGTGCCCTTGATAGATGCAGATTTCAACAGAGAATCATCAATACAAGTAAAATCCTAGAGCCCATATTAAACCAACATCATCGTGAAAAAATATATAGCATAAGATTTGAAAATAAAACAAATTTGTTATAAAAAAACATGTCTTTTTATTTAATTTATAATACATCATTAGCATTTATCCAAGAATTATGTTCTCGTGAGAACCCCAACCATTTAACATAAACTTTATCACCGCTCTTTTTCAATATTTTTTCAACTAGGTAGAGATCTGAGTGTTTAACTTTCTGCAATTCCTTTTCATAGAATCCACCTTTAATGGGGTTGCCCTGGTAGTCCTCAAGTTGATATGTCGGTGGATTAGTCAGTTGAACCTTGGAGATTTTAAAGATTTCAGTTGTCCAGTTTGGTGTGTAGCCTTTTTCAAATAGATGTTTATATTTGCTTATGCGGACGCGGTCTCCTATTTTATATGCAGGTGAAGGGGCAATTTTGATGTGATTATAGGCTGTAGCAAGAAGTAGCTTTTCATTTGTCCTATTAACATCACAGGGACGCATTTTAATTGTTCGATGTTTTTTTGCATTGTATTGTGATAGCAGTTTTTTCATCATAGAAATCCATTTGTAGGATCCATTCATGCTAAATTCCTTCCACATCATGCTCTTTAAAGTTCGGTTGAATCTTTCCACTATTGATGCCTTAAGCGATGTATATGTTGAGTAGTGGTTGATTTTATATTTGCTCATTAGCTTTTGAAAGTGAGAGTTGTAGAATTCCTTACCATCATCCGTTTGCAAATTGTTAGGTGTGCGCCCATCTTTAAATATTGATTGCATCGCTTCTGTGACTTCTGGACCGGTTTTTCTTTTAATTGGCATAGCCCAGGCATATTTAGAAAATGCATCAATTACAGTCAGTAAGTAGCGGAATCCTTTGTTCACATGTTTATATGCATCCATTTCCACCAAGTCAGCCTGCCACAAATCATCCAGACCTTTAATGATAACTCTCCGCCTAGAAAAATTTCGACGAGCAGGTTTGTGAAGCTCATTTACTACTTGCCTCTTACTCAGAGATGCCATTTTCAGCCTTCTTATTAATTATGTGTGAGAATATATAATTTTCGATCTTCGCAATTTCGCGATAAATGAACATCGATAGATTCTCTACTGCTTTGTCAATGCTTTCCCGTATTTCTTCGTCGACATAGTTTTTGGTTGCAGCGTCAGCATTTTCTTTTGGATCACCTAGGTTTTTGATTCTTTTCAAGGTAAGATCATAGTCACCATCTGATGTTAAATTGAAACCGTTTCCTTTTGGTCCAGCAGGACCGTCTTTTCCAGGAATTCCAGGTGGACCGCGATCACCCACTGCTCTAAATTTTTGCCGTTTAAAAGATCGACCAAACTTGTCAACGCTCATTTCCGAAATGTTAATAGTTCTATGTGGGTGGGAATATTTATACTATAATGTCAGCTTCCCGCAACTCCTCAATGATTGACACTATTTCATTACTATGGCTATTATTTCCAGCTTGCTGCGATGCTATCAATATTCGGAGCCTATCAACTAGCTCATTGGGGTCATCCCAATATATGTAATCGATATTTTTCTTTGGAATTTGCATTATTCCCGTTCCAGTATGAGGAGTGTGAATCAACTTTTTTATTATGTTTCTATATTTGAAGCTATTTGTTCCTTTTATTTGCTGGTTTTCCTTAAAATCACGTCTGTGGGTGCATGTATCATTTACAATTTTTTGATAATTGGACAAGTCTTCTTTTGAGTAGCCTCGAGGCTTTTTCATAAAAATTAATTCAGCTAGACCTTCAGTTATCTTGTACCGCTTGCCATCTATAAGAAAGTATTCTTTATCAACTTTTAATCTCGAATTACCAATATTCCACATATCGTTCTTATAGTACGCTCCATACGTTTTATCAATTCTCGTGCTATCATTTTCCAGTAGTTGTTTATATTTGTTTAGTATCTGGTCTGCAGACTCTAATTTTGGTTCTTTTGTAGGTGTGACAAACTGATCATCATCATCATCATCATCATCATCCTCAGAATAACTCGGTGGCTCTAGCTTTAAGTATTTACGTGGTGGTGGTGGTGGTGTGTATGCTTCTTCATTGCCCTCGTGCTTAATTTCATCTTCTTCTTCTTTTGGTTCAAGTTTCACTGATGCTGCTGTTGTTGTGAGCTTTTTCAGCGTGTTGGTTATAGGTTTAAATGTTTCCTCTAATTGAGCTTCAGATTCAATTTTACCAGTCTTGAGAGCTTTATATTTTCTTCGTATAGCCTCACGTGTTTTTATAATATCCTTCATCAATTTTTCATTCATGTTGCTACACGTGTGGTTACAGCTACAATGATATACAGCTATGCTAATAAGCATTTATATAGATCCAGACGTACCAGGCAGGTCAACCAGATAGATCAGCCAGACAGACCAGCCAGACAGACAGACAGACCGACCAGCCAGACAGACCAGCCAACCAGCCAGACAGACCAGCCAACCAGCCAGACAGACCAGCCAACCAGCCAGACAGACCAACCAACCAGCCAGACAGACCAGCCAGACAGACCAGCCAACCAGCCAGACAGACCAGCCAACCAGCCAGACAGACCAGCCAACCAGCCAGACAGACCAGCCAACCAGCCAGACAGACCAGCCAGACAGACCAGCCAACCAGCCAGACAGACCAGCCAACCAGCCAGACAGACCAACCAACCAGCCAGACAGACCAGCCAGACAGACCAGCCAACCAGCCAGACAGACCAGCCAACCAGCCAGACAGACCAGCCAACCAGCCAGACAGACCAGCCAACCAGCCAGACAGACCAGCCAGACAGACCAGCCAACCAGCCAGACAGACCAGCCAACCAGCCAGACAGACCAGCCAACCAGCCAGACAGACCAGCCAGACAGACCAGCCAACCAGCCAGACAGACCAGCCAACCAGCCAGACAGACCAACCAACCAGCCAGACAGACCAGCCAGACAGACCAGCCAGACAGACCAGCCAACCAGCCAGACAGACCAGCCAACCAGCCAGACAGACCAACCAACCAGCCAGACAGACCAGCCAGACAGACCAGCCAACCAGCCAGACAGACCAGCCAACCAGCCAGACAGACCAGCCAGACAGACCAGCCAACCAGCCAGACAGACCAACCAACCAGCCAGACAGACCAGCCAGACAGACCAGCCAACCAGCCAGACAGACCAGCCAACCAGCCAGACAGACCAGCCAGACAGACCAGCCAACCAGCCAGACAGACCAGCCAACCAGCCAGACAGACCAGCCAGACAGACCAGCCAACCAGCCAGACAGACCAGCCAACCAGCCAGACAGACCAACCAACCAGCCAGACAGACCGGCCAGACAGACCAGCCAACCAGCCAGACAGACCAGCCAACCAGCCAGACAGACCAGCCAACCAGCCAGACAGACCAGCCAGACAGACCAGCCAACCAGCCAGACAGACCAGCCAACCAGCCAGACAGACCAGCCAGACAGACCAGCCAACCAGCCAGACAGACCAGCCAACCAACCAGACAGACCAGCCAGATAGACCAGCCAGGCAGAGCTGAAAGACCTGGTCAGCTGATTAGGTGGGCTCCTTCATAGGCTCATGAATACATCAAAGCCTTTTCGATATCGACCTTTGCCCATGGGGCTGTCCTTATCAATTACTAAGAATCCATATTTGTCTTTCCAACAGTTTGCACACGCTTTTCTGAACTTTGCGAATTTCATATCACTATTCACATGATCATTGTATACATGCTTCAGGTTCAAATCATCTTGTTTGAATATGATCAGAAAGTTTGCATTATCTCGGATTAGATGCTTTGGTATATGAGTATAAGTTTGACAGAGGTAAAAGCTGTCAATGTCGTTATGCCTCCCCATACAAAAGTAGGCTCTAATATTATTTTGTTTATCGCAGGCTACATCATCAAAGATGAAAATTGAGTTTGGCTTTGCTTCCTCCGGTGGTATAACATCGTGGTTGTTAGAAAACGTATAATAGCCCAAACCTGATATGTGAGCTACAACTTCTCCTAAATACTCGTATTTCGGCTGACTTAGCGACTTTGAGTAAATGTATATATTCTCGAATCTCAGACCGTTAGGATGCTCCAGTAGACTTAGCATAACATTTGTCTTGCCACAATTCGACGGTCCAACAATAATACCTCTTATACTGTTTGGTAGCAGCACCCCATGCTTCTTTGATGTACTTGTAATTTCCACATCAGTATTTCTAACTGGTAGACACGCTTGTTGCTTGATAAACTTCATGTTGCACACTAACCCAATCCCTATAAATACCCGTACTTTTATAGGTTTTAATCAGTCTTACAGTAAACCTATAAAATGATTGACCATAGTAAGAAACGCACCATTCATCGAAGAGCTGCCAAGGGGGGAGGACTGTTAAACACTGTTATAAATAAGTTACCGCTTGAGCTTCATCTACCGGGATATCAATACTGTGGTCCAGGAACAAAGTTAGCTAAAAGACTAGCCCGCGGTGATCCTGGCATCAACCCACTAGACGCAGCTTGCAAACAGCATGATATTGCATATCGAGATCATAAGGATTTAAGCGACCGACATATAGCTGACCGTATTTTAGAAGAAAAAGCCTGGCAACGAGTAACATCTAAAGACGCTAGCTTTGCAGAACGTGCTAACGCGCTATTAGTAACAAACGCCATGAAAGCTAAAATTAAAGTTGGAATGGGTGTCAAAGCAAAAATTACCTGCTCGAAGAAGAAGAAGAATACGTTACGTCCATCATTCCGCGAAGCTGTACGTAATGCTAGAAAAGTGTTAAAGCTGAAAAAGCCGAAAGACCTGTTGGAAGCTACTACAATTGCCCTAAGTGCGGCAAAGAATGTTATCAAGGGGAAGAAAAAATCTTACACTACGCCTAGAGTGATACCAGTACCTAAAGTAGGAGGAGTTTTACCGTTCCTCATTCCACTTTTTGCAGGTCTTTCAGCCGTTGGAGCGCTATCTGGAGGTGCAGCAGGTATAGCTAAAGCTGTAAACGCCGCAAGTGTCGCACGTCGGGAGCTGCAGGAAGCGAAACGTCATAATGAGACAATGGAAGCTATAGCGCTAGGAAAACCTGGACAAGGATTATTTCTAAAGCCATATAGGAAAGGACTGGGACTTTTTCTCAACACCCAACCAAAAAACTAATAAAGTCGCTACCCAAAAGAGCACTCAATGAAAATGATCTGCGTAAATATGCACAGCATATAGCCCACTTTAGAGGAGTATTTATGCGCGATCAATTACCTAAAAAACCATGGAGAAATGAGAGCGGAATTATAAATCTAGATGTTTCATCTGGACCTGGAACGCATTGGGTAGCGTATAAGAAGAATGGAGATATCATAAATTACTTTGATAGTTTTGGAAATCTGCAGCCACCGCGGGAAGTTGTAAATTATTTGGGAGATGCAGTCACATACAACTATACAGCTCATCAAAATTTCAACTCAGTGATTTGCGGACACTTATGCTTAGAATTCTTACATAATGTATAAATAAAGGCCTTCAAGTGCAAACATAGACATTTCATAACAAGTAGCCATGTCGATAACACTCTCTCTTACTGGCAATGCATCGGTTCTCACCGCTGAATACTTTCCCCCATTGGAATTAGCTGGAGACTACGTTTGCGGATTAATTGACTTTCAAACATACAATTCTATACCGAATATTGATGACAGCAACAACTTAATGCATGTGGGAGATGCGTGTATCGAAATACCTGTTGGATCATACGAGATTGATGACATAGCAGCTTCAGTACAGCAAAGCTTAAATAAGAGCAGCAGCAGCAGCAAGGCAACAGTCTTAATAAGGGCAAACAATAATACCTTGAAGAGTGAAATAAAAGCTACTGAAGTTATACATTTTGATAAAGAGCGATCTATCGCACCGCTGTTGGGATTTGGGAAACGTGTACTGGAAGCAAATATATTACATACATCAGATCTACCCGTCAATATTATAAAAGTTAATACTATAAGGGTTGAATGTAACATCATATCAGGCTCATACATCAACAATAAACAGGTGCATATGCTGCATGAATTTGCCCCAACCGTGGGGCCGGGCTATAAAATAGTAGAGGTTCCAGCGAATGTGATCTATTTACCGGTGAACGTCAAACGTGTTAGTTCGCTCACACTAAAGCTAGTTGATCAGGACGGAGATTTAATAAATTTTCGAGGTGAAACGATAACTATCAGGCTACATTTAAAGCCGCAGAATGATAGTCTACGGGAGCAACAGCAGCAATAAGCATATAAATAGGATGAACTTCATGGAAAACATTAGTCAACCGGCAACCTTGAAGCGAGCAAGACGTCAACTGAGAGCTGATAATATACAATTTCTAAAATCAATAGGACTAAATTTGAAGCAATGAATAACATCTTGGATATTACTGAAGGCACAAGCCATGATAATAGCATAACAAAAATTGACTACCACACTTACTCATCGTTCGCCTCTTCATTTAAAAATAGTGATGAAACCCGCATTCCAGTGCAAAACCAAGACCTGTATATCCTCCCAGCTGAAAGTTTCATATACATTGAGGGAACAGTAACTAAACCTGACGGAACAATATCCAGCACTGCAGGGCTAGTAAATAATGCTATAGCGTTTCTCTTTGAGGAAATTCGCTATGAAATCAATGGTGTAGAAATTGATAGAACTCGAAATCTTGGAATAGCAACAACACTAAAAAATTACATATCATTAAACCCAAATGAGAGTCGCATGTTATACAACGCTAGTTGGTCGCCGGATAAATCAATTACATCCCCCCATGGATTCTTCAATTTCTGCATCCCTCTAAAAACATTGCTGGGCTTTGCTGAAGATTCTTCTTCTTTTCTTCTTTGTGCCCCTTTAATCCCTCATGGGACATAGGGCGGAAGCATTGTTTGCCGATTCGTAGCAATGGTGTTTTTTATGGGAGCGGGTTGCTAACCCTCAGCCCAACCGACTTAAAACTCTGTTTTGTGGCGCAGAGAGCTCGCCATTCGCCCGTCTCCCGTTAGCTCCTTCCGAAGAAGTACCCCAGGGGGCACCGCGGGGAGGTGGGATTAGGACTTGCTAACAGGTCTGCTAGGTGTTTGTATGCAGTGGATCTTCTCGGATTTTTACAGTAGTGACAAATCGGGTGTCACCACCTTCCAAGGTCTTTGTTAGCCGTTCGCCCCCCGCTGCTGAAGATTACAATAAAATTATTGCCAACGCTAAACATGAACTCATATTAATACGAAGCAGGATGGATGAAGATGCGGTCATATCACCGACAGATGATGTAAACATCTCAATCTCGAAACTTCAGTGGCGCATTCCCCATGTTAATGTGGCCGATCATGAGAAAATTGCTTTATATAAAATCATTGAAAGCGGTCGTGAAATACAAATGCCATTCAGGAGCTGGGACATATACGAGTACCCCACGCTACCAGCAACGACTCATCACACGTGGTCTGTCAAAACGTCATCGCAGATGGAAAAGCCCCGATATGTCATACTAGCTCTCCAAACAAATCGTAAAAATGATAAAACAAAGGATGTCAGTAAGTTTGACCACTGCAAGCTGACAGATGTTAAAGTGCACTTGAATTCGGAATCATACCCATATGATGACCTGAACTTGAAATTTGATGCTCATAAATACGCTCTCCTATATGATATGTATATAAAATTCCAAACTTCATACTATGGACGCCAGTTGCAGCCACTACTCTCAAGGGAAGAGTTTATGCGTGATGCTCCGATCGTAGTCATTGATTGCTCTCGGCAAAACGAAACCATTAAAACAGGTCCTGTGGATATAAGGTTGGAATTCAAAACATCGGAAAACGTTCCCACTAACACAACAGCATACTGTTTATTGCTACATGATCGAATAGTGGAATATACACCTCTAACCAACGAAGTCAGGAAAATTGCTTGAAATGGATACCATTATCATCGACATTCAAGGATTCAAATTACAAAACAATCAATTTATTTTCAAAGAATTGGCCCTTTTAAATTGTGAAAATCAAATGCAGCACTACATATTCCAACCACCATTCCCACATAAACATCTAACTCGGTCTGAAAAGAAACAAGTTGAGTGGCTGAGACACAATCACCATGGATTCAGATGGGGTGATGGATACATTCCCTACCGCACACTATATTCAGTTGGAGATCTGCTGCATGATAAAATAATCTATGTTAAAGGAGCTAAAAAGAAACAATGGATTCAGGAATTATTTGGAGAGGAGCTAACCATATATGATGTAGAAGAGGAGGGATGCCCCAAACTATCAACAACAACAACAACAACAACAAATGGCTTCTTATCCTGCATAATACACGAAGGCCGATGTGCTCTGAAAAATGTTTTTGTAATAAGGGATTTTTTAAATAAAACAGATTTTTTATAAAAAGTTATAATTATTCTTTTATTCATACTATTTACATATTGCACTTGTGTGAGTTTTATTCTACATCCATGTCTTCTTGCTGCTGCTGCTGCTGCACTGAAAAATGTCCCCATGGTAGAGTGTCGATCCCGTTGTCCATAATGCAGCGTTTATCATCCTGTGGGTTTAAAGCGATCTTTGCTTGGTTTAAAGTGTACACTTTATGACTATATGAACGAATGCTTTTTTGCTCAGCTATCTTGCTTTTTGAATTTTGCAAACATTCAATATAGTCGCTAATCTGCAAAGTTTTCGCCACAACGTTCTTCTTTACCCCTTTTGCTTTCTTCACTTCATCAACACCATCTATTTCAAGGGAGTACATTTTAGACCTTAAGCCTACAAACAATGTCATTATTCGGCCATTTAATTCATCTTTCATCAATCCAGGAACTTTTTTATTTGCTTGCGGCATATTAAACTGGTTGGTCATAGGATAATCACTAGTATCAAATTTATCTATGTTTTTCTTCATAATATTGTATATGTCAACATTTTTTATTTCATATACTAATGAATCCGTATCCATGTACATTATTTTGCATTTATCAGCATCCAACTCTTTTAGCATAAAGTCATAATGGAATTCGTACAGTGCTATTTTAGAAATATCGAGAATCGCCATACCAATGTATAATGGTTTATCGAATTTAACTACCAGCTTTCGTAATTCAACTGCTACTAAATTTTCATTGAAAATTGCGCGACTATGGAAATTCGGTGCTGCTATGAGGTTTCTAGCGCCATACCGCCCCTCCCACTTTGTACATAGTTTTATGTTTGAATATTTTCGCACATTTTCCATAGTTTTTCCGAAAACAGCATTAATTATTTTCTTATATTGGTTCTTCTCGTAGGCATTTTTGGCTTGTTTCCTTTTATCTGTATTTAAGTCCACATATGGTTTAAGCCATGGTGATTGATCGAACTGCAGAATGCGGTGAATTTTCTTGAGTATTAGTCCATGCGATAAACATTGTTTTAGGTTGCGGTAATGTATAACATATTTTTCTTTGGTGTGTAAAGTGGTTAAAAGTTTGCCTTGTTTTGATCCTGGTGGTGCTGAATGAGTGGGGCAAAATGGAAAATCTTTATGCAAATTATGCAGCTCCTGCGGGTATTCAAGATCTACCTCCAACATATAGCCGATCGGTGAATTATCATCAACACTCATAACATCAACATTATCAATCCATTTAAAGTTTCCGGTTGGAAGTGATTGCGACATGGCCCATCCATATAAATTATTCACGTCATAGTACATCAGATATTTAGTTTCTTCATCCGGTTTAAAGTTTTTCATATATTTATTGTTGGCTTCACTATATCTGCAGCAGCATTGGCTAATTCCACCTCGGCAAGATTTTTCAATAAATAAAAGAATGTCAACATCCATAATCCTTTCTAGGCGCACTCCCGTGTAATACAGCATCGCTGCCCATGTATATCCAGGCAGTGTGAAGACGTGTGCAGGGTCAAGTTTGTAAGTCCCCAGTCCCATAGCTCTAAAATTTGTAAAAATATCCGCCAGCAGAAGAACATCTGTTTTTAAATACAAATCTGAATACTCCCCCAGGCTTTTTATGTTAAATTTTTCCCACACTTTTTGCGCATGTTCATAATCTTTTTCAGTTATCGGCTCATCAATCATTTTATTATAAAAATGCTCCTTGCTAGGTAAACTATTACATTCCAACTTGTCCCAGCCATCGATGAAGTCATATGGGAAAACTCCTTTGCGCGTGAGAAGGTTGAAGCTTTCATCATCCAGGTGTTGCCATTGAGCTTTTGTAATTATTAATTTTTCCTTAGGCAGCAATCCGGCTAATTTATCCAAAGATTCATCCATAAATCTATAGGAGTCGATGAATCTCAGCTTGATGGAGCTATTTTCAATGTGTTTGGTAAATGAAATATACCGCTCTTTGTTCAACGGTAAAAGATCCACTCTTCCTGGTATGGTTAATGCTACATCCTTGATTATGAAATGTGCATCATATCCTGATAAATTGTGGAAAATGACTGGGATGTTGCGGCAATCATTATAATTGATGTTGCAGCTGTTGTGTGCTGGTCCACGATATTTGCCTGTGAGGTGGCAATGATCCCTCACTCTGGTTTCACCAAGCGCAAAGGGTTTCTCGCATATATGGCAGCATGGTTGGTTTAATTGAATGCACTTTTCCTGCGCTGATAACGGTGCTAGTGGTTTTATATCCTTTATTTGCTCTTCGGCTATATTTGCGATCTCCTGCAGCTGCAATGTAAACCACTGAAGACACGTTTTTCCACGATTCGATCGGTAAAATGATAGAGATTCATCGTAATAGCAGTGAAAATATAATCCAATACTATGAACTTCATGTTCTTGAATTTTCCTTGTCTTATCACCATTACTACCACCATCGGTAACAGGTATCAATATTGACTCCAAATCTGCATATACTGTAAATGGTACCGGATTCTTGTAATTATAATTTTTAAAAGTGATAAATTTCTCCTTATGAAAAGCAACTTTACAGTCATTCACCTTTTCACACTCAGACACGTGTGCTGCGAGCTTTTCTTCAGTATTAAAATAAAATAAACATCTATCACAGATATATTTTTTGTGTTCCTTTTTAGACGTCTGCCTGCTCACCAAACGTGATAAGTCTTTAATCCAGCAGAAATGATAAACAATATCACTATCATCATCATCGTCCTCACTGCAGTCATAATTTGACTTTATCATTAGCAGATTGATATGTTTATCCAATTTATTCTTCGTTAAGTAAGCTGGAACAGTCGTGTATTCGCTCATCTTTTCCTTTTCCAGTATGAAAACATTAATTGATAATCCGTTGTTTTCTTCGAATGTTTTTATTTGGTTTAGTGTAACTGGAAAATTAATCCCGCTCAAGTTTAGCACATTGTTGTAGTGCGGGTACTTTGATGTTCTATATGCGTGATCCCTATACTCTACCTACTGGATACAAAGCAGAGACCACTGCCCACGCAAAGCATGCATTATCATTATTCCTCACATTTACGCATGCCTGTTTTGCTGCGATGCTTTGCGGCAATTTTATAAATGACGATCCTCTTAATGGCTCGTATTTGTTTATGTGCACCATTAAGTTCACTATGGTATGTAAAGCCCAGCCGCTATCTTTCTCTTGGAACTCCTCAACCTGGGTCAATAGATCATCCTGCACGTTTTTCAAAAACCACTGTTCCAGATCATCGGTGCTCCCAATGGGTGTAGTTTTGGTGTGAAAGTATTTTATGTCGCTTATAATATCACCATCATTGACACCATGCTTAACATACTCGCAGCTTAAAGTCGTTGACGCCTTGATGAAATTATGCTTCTTTAAGATGTTCTTAACGCGCCGCTCAAACAAAGCATAACCATCCTTTAAAAATTGCTTCACTTCGATGTGCTTTATATTAATGATGACGCCTGTCCTGATTCGTGATGCAAACGCATTATGCAGCTCTTCCCAGCGTACACGAGCACTTCTTTTTTCACTTCTTCCTCCTTCCTGCACACCTGCTCCATGGTGGCTGCTGCCAGCTTTCAACAATACTTGTAAACCTCTTAGTTGCGCAATACAATTTTGATAGTGTTGTTTGGTCCCAATCTGCTTTTCGGCCCTGCATGCTGCTTTTATTTTTTTAATGAATAAACCACACACCTTTGTAATAATAACACTTTGCGCAGCGTCTCTGTCCCTTAAGCAATCTGCTGCTTGCTTTTTTAGTCCACTCATTATACTGCGTGTATCCATTTTAAAAGTTATAATAATTAATAACAAAAACAAAACTTTTCACTTAGCACTTGTTAAATTGGTTGGATGCTCACTGTTAAAATCACCAGTATTAGCAGGAGTCGTAATTAATAACACTTTACTAGTTAACTCGCGGGATGCTCGTTGTAAACTGTGAAAATACTACTGCTACTGCTTCTTTTATAATACCCGCAATTGCACAACATGAACAAGTTCGATCATGCAAATCTGCCTATGTAGCAAATTTCTGACCCTAAGTGTTGTTTACATAGGTGCATGGAACTCATGGACAAGTACAAAATTTACCAACTTCCGGTATCCGGCTGTCTTAGATGGAATTGCATCACCATAGTCACAGACAGGCAAATCCCTACCCCTTTCCCCAAAAGTTGTTTACACAGGTGCATGGAATTCAATTTACCAACTTCCGGTCTATAGCTTTCTCACGCAGGTGCAAAAACTGCTGACGTAGCGAATTCCTAGGCCCCAAAAGTTGTTTACACAGGTGCATCATGAAAACTTCCACCCCAAAGTTGTTTAGACAGGTGCATCTATGTGCTGCGGACTCATGGACAAGTTCAATCATGTTTCTAGATTTAGGGTATATAATGAGAACTGTGAAGGAGAACGCTAGCAGTTCAACCCCAACCACCTGGAGATCAACAGCATCAGCCCCAGAAACATGGATACAGCAACAGAACTCAAAAGCTTGGAATACTCACCATACTTAAGGATGTCCGACATGGAGTTTGGAACCCCATATAAAATAAAATCTGCAAGCAGGCTTGAAACAGTGTATGGTGTTCGGATTCATCTCGAGTTAAAGGAGCATCAGCTTTTGCTACCAGCCAGGTACAGTTCACTTTCTGATGCAGCCTTACAAGACATCAACAACAAAGGAAATTTCCACGTAATCAATTCTGGACCGCAGGGGAGGACATATATATTAAAATTTGTACAAATTGATGCCGCCCCAGTTAATTATAGTTTTTATGCTGATAATTCAAGTGAAATCCCTAATTTTTATAATCCTAACAACAAGAAAAGGAAATTTCCAGGTGAATAATAATAATACTGTGCTGTGTCTGAAATAAATAAATAATTGTGCGATTTATCAGAATAAAAAGCAAAATAATATGTGTTCTAATTAGTAGTTTTTTTTTTTTTTTTTTTTATTTGTAGCTATTACAACTACAACAATTCTTTTTAATACCTTAACTTAGTTAAATATTTCAGCAGTTTGCTCTGCCGTTTAATTTTTTTCTTTTCAGTACTAACTTGCTGATTACATTCACTGATGCACTTTGTTTATCTCAATAAACGTTCGCAGCATGAGAAGACTGAAATTTTCACATCTTTGCTTGATAAGGAATCCGATGTTTTCTTATTTAACCGTTATTAAAATTTACTCATTGGGTACAATTAGCACTTAAGGTGATCAGTTTAAATAATAGAATTTATCCAATACGTTCAAGATTGAATAATTAAGGCATAAGTTAGCTGATAATGAGAATCTTCATTGTTTTTAGTATGTGACCGAGTATTTTTTGCGGCAGCTTTTTGCCACTTCTTAGTGTGTGTGTAATATTTGTGGTTTGTGAAAGGTATTTTACCTTAAATTTATTGTTTAAAAATATAATATATCCAGCATCACAAGTCTGATGAAAATGGGAGCCTTCGCTGCATTGTTGATGCTTATGGGAAATATCTTTTTCATCTTTTTGACCACTTAGCAATTTTCAAGTTGCGGTTGTTATAATATTGCGACTTGAGGTGAGTATTCTCATTAAAAATTCTTTGGAAGATAATAATAATAATAATAATATATCATGGCATATGGTTGCAATCCAGATCATAGCTTACAGATCGCACCGGGTTGTTGTCGAGAATAATATATAGCCATCTCAGCTAAAGCTTAATTTAATTCTTAGTGTTACTTGAAAGTCCAGTTCTTCACTGAATTATATGTATATTTTTGCTCCAGAATCAAAGCTCATTCCAAAGCACCAGAATTAATACTACAGAAAACATCTCGAAACCAAAGCTCTCAATCCCCCACACACACAGCTTAGTTTAATTCCACTCACAGAGAAATTTATCCAAAGGTTCCCCAAGAGCTTCTTTAATTCTTAGTTCAACTAGCTTCTCACAGCTGGCGCTCACATCTCGCACCAACTTTCCACCCCATGCCGGTTCTGGACCACGCAAACATACATCCAGAGCTTTAAGTCACATCCCCAAATCCCGTGCCAGCTCTGGGCCATATCCCAAGACATTTCTGCGCCACCTTCAATTCCTGCTCTGGGTCAAATTCCATGCCCGTTCTGCACCACCTTCAAATCCCATGCCTGCTCTGGGCCACCCCATCCAAGACACAAACTTACATCCAGAGCTTTCAGTCACACCCCAAATCCCATGCCGGTTCTACACCACATCCAAGACCAGAACTTTCACCCATCTCCAACCACCAACTGTAAACCACCTTATCCAGGACTCACACCAAAAAATACCTCATACACCCACATCAAGAGCTTTCAAGCCACCTTATCCAAGACACAAACCTAAAACACCTCATACACGCACATAAAGAGCTTTCACCCATCTCCACACACCAACTCTAAGCCACCTTATCCAAGACACAAACCTAAAACACCTCGTACACGTACATAAAGAGCTTTCAGACCCCCCCAAATCCTATGTCACTACGAAGCCACCTCCTAGGTGGCTTGGTACCGGCCTAGCTCTACTACTAACGACACAAGTAAGTACCCTCGCTTCCTACCCTCTCTCGCATCTCAGTCCTGCAGGTGCCGCGGCTAAAATCTGTCGGTCGATGAAATTTTCCCCGTCTCAAAAGGCATAACACTTTGACGAGGACAAATTTTATTGACTCTGATGGTTGCGGCAAATGTAATGCCGGGAAATATCCCCGAGAACGTGGCGATTGAGCCTGCGCAACCGAAGTCCCGTTACAGGTCAAATTTTTGTATTGACTATTGACTTCATGCGAATTTCTCTTTTGTTGAGTGCCACTTATCTAATTATAAACCCCCAATCTTCGCACTTAGTGAAACCCAAATATCACCCGATAATGACTTAGGTCATTACCAGGTGTCGGGATACACTTTAGTGCACAATCTTTCCCCCCATAGGGGTATTGCCATTTATGTTAGGGACGACGTGGCTTATTGTAAAATACATTCAAGCACAACTTCAGATTTTAATTATCTTTGGATTTAAATCATTTTCCACAGCCACGTCATATTCTTCTGCTTCCTATACAGAAGCCCTAACATAAGTAACGAAGCCTCCACTTTATCTTTTGATACTATTTCCGAACAAATCTCGGGATTTTTGTCGTCCAATCCTGAGTGTGAAATCATCGTTGCGTGTGATTTCAATGTTCACAACGTTAAATGGCTGACTTACTCAAATGGCACCAGTATTTCTGGCAAGGACGTCGAGCTTTTTGCAGACATCAATAACTTGCATCAAATTGTGGATCATCCCACAAGAGTCCCTGATGTTGCTGATCAAGGAAGATATCTCCTTGATCTTTTTCTAACTTCTCATCCAGCGCGTTACTCCGTCGAAGTTGATTCACCTCTCGGCAATTCAGACCACTGCCTAATCAGTGCTAACTTCCCATTCGAATTTCCCACCCCTCCCAAACCAGTTCGAAGAACTGTATGGCATTAAGGGAAGGCCAATTGGCTGGGGCTTATTAATTTCTTCCAGTCTACAGACTGGAACCTGTGTTTCCGGAATAGAAACGCCAACTCTGCCGCTATCCGTATCACCCGGATCATACAGGCAGGAATGCATTTGTTCATTCCCCATTCTACCAAATCTGTGAAGCCTAGGCCCAACAGATGATTTAATCGGGAGTGTATGAATGCAATCAAAACTAAAGAAGCCGCCTTCCGAGCGTACAAGAGCTTCCCGAGTGAATCGCTCCGTTTAGAATACATACAACAAAGAAATTCTTGTAAAACCGCCATAAAAAAAGTCAAAACCTTATTTGACAACAAATTGAGAAGTAAACTCCTAAATGCAACCTCCGGTAGCAAAAACTTCTGGTCCTTGGTAAGTTCCATCAAGAAGAATTTCACTACAACTTCAACCCCTTCCTTTATTCACAATGAGAAGGTAATAGCAGACAGCAAATCCAAGGCCAATTTATTAGCATCTATGTTCGCTTCGAATTCTTCTTTACCCGAAACTGATGTGCTACCCCCTGTTTCCGAGCGTAACGCCCATTCAATGGACAGGGTTTTTTTCAGGACTCGCGAGGTGTACAGGTGCCTCAAAGAGCTCGATGCCAACAAATCCACTGGACCCGATAATATACCCCCTATCGTCTTAAAACAATGCGCCTCACCTTTGGCTAAACCTCTGCGCAAATTATTTTCCCTGTCATATTTCTCCGGAGTTTATCCCGACTCTTGGAAACTTGCCCATGTTCAGCCCATACCGAAAAAAGGTGATTCTAGCCTTCCCTTCAATTACCGCCCAATAGCAATTACTTCTATTCTCTCCAAAACCATGGAGACGATAATCAACAAAAAGCTTATGGGATATCTAGAATCCAACCTACTCATAAACGACAGACAGTATGGCTTCCGGCAAAAAAGATCCACTGGCGATCTTTTAGTCTGTCTTACAGAACACCTCAGCCGTAGTCTGCATGAATCCGGTGAGTCTAGTCTGGTTGCTCTGGATATCTCCAAGGCTTTCGATAGAGTTTGGCACACAGCCCTGTTAGCTAAACTCAAAGCTATTGGAGTTGACTCACTTCTACAGAAGTGGATTGAGAGTTTCCTTTTTGGCCGTTCAATCAAAGTAGTATTGGATGGCGTCAAATCCGCATCCCACCCGATCTCTGCGGGGGTCCCCCAGGGGTCAATTTTATCACCGGCCCTATTTCTCATATTTATAAATGACCTTCTTTCAATCCCCTCCAACCCACTGCTCAGCTTCGCTGACGACGGTACTCTACGTTACTCGTACAGCGTCGATACAAGACAGACTCATGCCAGATCCTGTCTTGATGATCGCGAACTAATGTCCAAGTCGATTATAAATGACATTAAGCTGATTCTAGAGTGGGGAAAGAAGAATTGTGTTGAATTCAACTCCGACAAAACCAAGTACTGTCTTATCTCCAAAAAGAAGTTCAACACCTCACCATCCTTGAAAGTGGATGACGTGGTACTAAAGGCCGACCCATCCCTACACATCTTAGGCGTGACTTTAGCCAAAGACTTGCGATGGAATGACCACATATTCCAAATCGCCAAACAAGGATCTCAGTGCTTGAGATTTCTTAAGAGGTGCAAGTTCCTCCTGCAGCCATCGGCCTGTGCTGTTATTTATAAATCCTACATTCGGCCTCTTCTCGAATATAACTCCCTCGTTTGGTGCGGCGCCCCAATAACCACCTTGGCATGGTTAGATAAGGTGCAAAAAAGGGCGCTCAAGTTAATTGATGACGACACCGCCTGCTCCACCATCGACCCCCTGAGCCACCGTAGGAATGTAGCAGCACTGACAAAATTTTATCGCTACTACCACAGTGACTGTTCCTCCGAGTTAAACGCTCTCCTGCCTCCACGGCAATCTTATACCCGCAACACCAGATTAGCCCACTCGTCTCATTCCCTTCACCTGCAACTACCCTTTTCACGCACTCAACAAGATATGAATTCGTTTGTTAATAGAACAACTCGGCTGTGGAATAACCTTTCGCAGTCAGTATTTCCGAACTCCTACAACATCCAAGAGTTCAAACGCAGGGTTCATCACCACCTTCTTCAATACCCCCCGTACCTTTTAATCCTTAACCTATGCCCCCCCTCATCCCTCCCCCGTACTAAGCTTACTGCTAGACATTGCACCATGACGTGACAAATGACATGACGGACTAGTAGTACAAAGGGTGACTCCTGAGCTTAGCACTGCCACATAAAAAAAAAAAAAGTATCTTACATACTTCTTGAAAAACTTGAGATTCAAAGTTTCTCCCTTGGTCAGAATGAAGCTCATGAGGAACACCAAATCTGCAGATCCAATTGTTCACTAATTCCTCTGCAACAGTGATTGCTTCCTGATTTGGAATGGCATAAGCTTCGGGCCACTTACTGAAGTAGTCCATGACCACCAAAATGTATCGATTTCCTCAAATGGGGCTCCCACGTTGTATTGCTGCATTTCTCCTACAGCGCTCTACTGTAATAAGCTATGACCTTTTCCTGTCCGTCGAAGTTTTGTGATAGCACTGCACCAATCCCGACATTACTCGCGTCTGTGTCCAATATGAATCTTTCGCCTGGCTTCGGGTATGTGAGTATTGGTGCTTGGCAAAGTCCTCGTTTTAGTGTGTTGAAACTTTCCTCGCACTTTTCTGTCCAGATAAATGGTTTTCCTTTTTCTGTCAGTTTATGTAATTCCTTAGCCTTGTCGGCAAAATTCCTGACAAAACGCCTATAATAGGTGGCAAGTCCCAAAAAGCTTCGAAGTTCATGTTTATCCTTCGGTGTGGGCCAATTCTTAACCGCTGTTATTTTCTCAGGATCTGTTTGAACTCCATTGGATGAAACCACATGTCCGAGATAGTTGACTTGGTCTCTGAACAGTACGCACTTTTTAGGGCTGAGTTTCAGTTGGGCTGTTCTCAACTTTTGGAAATCCTCTCGCAGATTGCCCAGATGTTCCTCGAAACTTTTTCCAACGACGATGATATCGTCCAAATAAACCAGACAAGTCTTCCATGTCAGTCCTCGCAAGACGCATTCCATCAGTCGTTCGAATGTAGCTGGAGCATTACACAGTCCAAAGGCATGACTGTAAACTGCCACAGGCCGTTTCCTACAGAGAAGGCTGTCTTTTCTCGGTCCTCTGGGTGAATTTCGACTTGCCAGTAGCCGCTCTTAAGATCCAAGGTAGAAAACCATTTAGCTCCAGAGAGAGTATCCAGTGTATCATCGATACGAGGTAATGGGTAGCTGTCCTTTTTAGTGATGTCGCTTAACCGCCGATAATCCACGCAAAATCTTGTACTGCCATCTTTCTTTCTGACTAGAACCACGGAAGACATCCAAGGGCTTTTCGACTCCTCTATAAGGCCTTGTCTTCTCATATCTTCAATCATACCGGCTGCCTCTTCCCGCTTGGCTACTGGTAGTCTTCTCGGCGGTTGTTTAATTGGCTGGGCATCTTTGGTGTCGATCCTGTGTTGAACCATGTCCGTTTTCCCAAAGTCATCATCTCTCATGGCGAAGATATCACTGAAATCCTCTACTAATTTCCTTGCCTGGAGATACTATTTTTGTTCAAGACAACTAGTTGAGAGCACTGCGTTTACTAATTTCGTGGCCTTTGGCTTTGGTTTTGGAACCGTTTCGATGTTAGCGCACTCCACTAATGTAATCTGTTCTGCCGGTTCTCCTTTCCCCAAAACCGTATCCTTCTTCAATCGTACTTCTCGTTCGTTAGTATTTAGCACTCTCACGAATACCTCCTTCTTGTCGTCGATGCTCACCAGACATTTTCCAATCGCTATATTTTTGCTTTGTTCCGTTTTTTCTGGTTCTATAAGGTAAAATCGGTAGCTCCCGGGATCACCATCGACTATCGCTCGTACCAATTTCTCAGCACACGGAGGAAGCACGGTATCTTCACGAGCGACGACTTTAAGCTGCGAATAACAAGTGGATCCTGTGGCCATTGGAATCTCCTTGTTGTCATATCTCAGTATTTCCTCTCCAATGTCCAGTAGAATTTTATGTGCTTTCATAAAGTCCAGACCTAGGATACACTCGTCTGTTATATCAGCTACCAGGAACGAATGTGAAAATCCAATGTCAGCAAGAACCACATCCAACATAATTTCCCCGTGTAATCGTACTGGCTCTCCTGTTGCAGTTTTCAGTCTGTATTGGCGTGCGTCTTTCAGCCATTTATAGCAGACCATGTCAGCCCGGATAACAGATTTTGAAGCACCAGTGTCTACAGTTATTGTGCATTTTTCAGCTCCAATCTTTCCTTCGATGACCAGGCTGTTGCCACTTCGCTGCAGTTGTTTGATAGTGGTGATGATGACAAAATAAAAGATATTGTAATTAATTTTTTTGGGCCAACTACCCTCATTTGTTGATCATAAAATTCGACCATTAACTGACAGAATATGACACAAAGAAGAGGAAAAATAGGGGTTGCCTGATTTCTACCGGGCCCAATTGTGGGGTTGCCTGGTATAAACAGGCAAGCAAGCGTAGATAATATACCCTCATCTGTTAATCAATTTTTTTATGTAATGAAAGGTTATTTCATTCCCTATCCAACAGTATTAGGTTGCCTCAGCAAAAGTGTGGCACAACAAAGGTTGCCTAGATTTTAGAGTTCTTCTGTAAGAAGATTTTTTTGTTCTTTATTTTTGTTCGATCCATATGTTTTTTTGAAATATGCGATACATGACGGACTAGTGACACAAAGGGGGATTCTAGAGCAATTTTAATGTAGTCCCACAAGAATCATGTTGAGTTAAACATTTCCGTATTTATAACTAGAGCTCGTGTATTATTTTACTATGTAGCAAGGGAATGCAGTATGCGAGTCAGTATCGATTTCTTTTATAGAGAACCGCAGAGCTCAGAGATAAGCAACCTATGTACTATTGACTATTCCATCTATAGCCATGTCAAACAAACAGCAAGTTCTATTCGAAAATGTAGTGCAGAGAAGAATGAAAGAACTGTCAACGGGAACATACGGTTGATTACTCTACTCACTTTCATCCAATACTATCACGACAGAACGCTGATTTTTGTAATTGAACTGCATATGGCTTAATCTCTTATTGTGCTTACAGGTGACGTCAGCAGAAAGGACAAGGAATGACAAGGTTATTCCCTTCTTACAGGTAAGAAAACTTATAAAAATATAGAAGTGGAAAGACGAAGGAACAGACAGCAGCGGGAACTTGAACTTTTGTCCTCTGTGATCCGTAGAGTTTTCGCATTTTTTCCGCTCTTCTTCCTTTTATACGCACACTGGCTTTAGCAAAACTTGTACATGGACGACTAACAGCATCGCTTGATTCCATATTTCTTACGGAAACAATGATAATGCAACTCGAGCTTTGGTTGATTAATTTCACAAAAGCGGAACTTCGTCAAAATGCGTCCTGAGGAATGCGGTTGGTTTTTTGATAACTATTTAAAGTGAACGTGGTTCGTAGGTGATCCAACGCCCTTACAAGTTATTCTCAAAAAATTCCAAAAAAATGAGAGCGATGAAGAAATGGAAATAGATTTTGAGATAGGCACTTCTGACGAGTCAGAGTCGGAATAAGTTTTTATATAGTTTGCATTCCATAATTTTGTTGTTGTTCCTGTTAAATTAATGTGTGAATAAACAAAAATCATTATTAATATTTAATCTAACTTGAATCTAGCATTTGATCAATGCAGCTGCGCTCACACAATCGGAAAAAGAGTTCTTTCAGAAGAACTCTAAAATCTAAGCAACCTTCGTTGTGCCACACTTTTGCTGAGGCAACCTGTTGGATAGGGAATGAAATAACCTTTCATTATATAAAAAAATTGATTAAAAAATGTTTATACCTGGCAACCCCACAATTGGGCCCTGTAGAAATCAGGCAACCCCTATTTTTCCTCTTCTTTGTGTCATATTCTGTCAGTTAATGGTCGAATTTTATGATTAACAAATGAGGGTAGTTGGCCCAAAAAAATTAATTACAATATCTTTTATTTAACACCTTCAGTACGCGATTTAGCTAGGCAACCCATGTGCGTTTTATCAATGTATATATTATCTATCATATAATGGCTGTCATCATCAAATAACAGATGAGGGTATATATGTACATATTTCTTATACCGGATTTTAGACTATAAGGTCTGTTTCATCCTCAGTAGAATATGTGGAAATTGTGTGCAAAATGAGGTCATTTTACAGTCCGTTTTTAAAAGTTGGAAATTTGACATTTTCATAAACTTTCCATAAGAAGAACTTAGCGGTAGCCGGCTTAGCGGACGGAACGTCAAAAAAAAGAACAAACGAGCGGAGCGGATTGGTTCTGTTTAAGCCTTTAGGCTTACTGGGGAAACCACTTTAAAAAAACGCCTCCAATGCTCCTCCGGGCGGTGGTGTGAAAAGGAGTATTTATTTTTAACAAAATACAAAATACTACTATATGATATAATTGAGCCGTTAAAATCTACTCTAATAAAAGAAAACCACATCGCTGAAACTAGGATACTTCCCAGGATGACAGTGGAACATCACAAGTTAGACCTAAAAAATGTTTTTTTTTTTTTTTGGTTTTTTATAATGATAGAATTCTGCAATAGAAAAATGCAATATTTCCACTTTTCATAATTTTGAATTTGTTGATGATATGCTATTTTACATCTTGAAATTCTTGTAAAATGCAATAATTTTCTTATGAATCTTTGACCAAAATGAATCATTTCCCAATCTGCAAAATAAGCATATTCCGGAAACGCTATAAAACTAAAGGTTTTACTAACTTTTGCAAAGTACTAGAAACCGAAAAGTCGGACCTAAAAAACAAAACTGCAACTTCCTCATTTGTAACAGCTTCTTTCTTAATTAAATTTTTCACGCAAGAGCAAACGCGTGAAAACTTACTCACATATAAAATACGAAGAATGAATTTAGTTATGCCAAAAACCCAACGAAAGTTCAATTGTTGAACAATTGTTCAACAATTGAACTTTCGTTGGGTTTTTGGCATAACTAAATTCATTCTTCGTATTTTAAATTTACAAACCAACGTCATTAAAGTCATATTATTGATAATTTACTCACATATAAAATGTTACATCTATCTCTTGTTTTCTTTAGCTCTGTTTTTGTCTGACAAATGAATTTTATTTACAATACATTTAAACGTTCCTGTAAAGTAAAGCTTTCAAATGTTCTAAACACAATTACGCCCCGTGTGTGTTCCGAACACTGACATATAATAATGGACTGCTCATCAGCAATTATTCCCATACAAACCGATGGCACCAAAAAGGTATAGTCGCTCGCTCATCCATAAGCCCCCAAACTGACATAAGCACTCAGAATTAAAATCAGGTTAAATCAATTAGAAAAAAATAGACGGGTATATTGATGTTTATATCTTTTGCGTTAAATCAATTAGAAAAAAATAGACGGGTATAGTGATGTTTATATCTTTTGCTCTTTTCCCCATAAGCCCCCGTATTTTGACATAAAGAATGTCAGTTGCTAAAACAGGCGTTAAGAACTTAAATCAGATACACATAAAATTTGCAAATTAATGAAAAAAAGGCATTTTAAAAGGTGAAAAAGTGAAAATAGTGTTTATTAATTTTTTTAAACAAAATATTTGTGTTGTTTTAAAGTTTTATTTAAGTACGTATTTAAAAAAATGTAAATTTCAAAAGTGATTCCGGTGTTTACATGGAGTAAAAAAAGGGTTGTAGCCTATGGAACAAATTGGTGCCATGAAAAATTTCTCATAAGCAATCCATTCTATATGTCAGTGGTTCCGAGGGGTTGAATAAAACCGGGTTTGCTCAGCACACTTATGGCAGCGTCTGAATAGGCTCATTTGCTTCCATTTACTTTTGCTCTCTTCAGATAAAATTTACTCAAAGCTCTTGACAGTGGCATAGAAAACAAAGCATTAGCGGGGGCATTTTTCGTCTGGAGGAAGCTTGAAATGGAGGAAATAGGAAAGCTCTTTTTAGAGAATCGTGCACACTTTCCTTATATGAAATGGAACGTCTTTCCTTTTATTTGTCTATGACAAAATTTAGTTGGGGACTGCTTTGGTAAAGCTAAGCTCGCGCTTGGAAAGCAAAAGGCAATGGCAGTTGAACCTCTACCTTGAGGCCTCTATGAAAATTCTTTATTAAAACGCTTTTTTATAATGCTCCTAGAACGCTTTTAAGGTATATGAAAGGATATACTCCCTTGCAATGACATGCAATGTTACAAAGTATTTTGAACTGGCATGCGAACGGGAGCGTTGTAAGCTTTATAAGGAGTGTTCAAACATGGCTATTGGAGCACTTCTTTTCCCGCTGGAATAACATTATTGTTTTTCAACTTATTGCATTCCATTTTCCCGCATTTTACACCTCACACATTTCAACAATAAAGCAAGAAAGGACCTGTTGTGAGTGCGGTTAGATCCGGTTCATCGGTGAAGGCATTCAAGGGCCGCAACACATACAGCTGAACTCAGGTCCATGACTAATTCAATATATATAGCTCGACTAGTGAAGCAAACAAGTTACGTAGGTTTTTGTCAGTCAAAACTAGTCTTGTCAGATGAAGTTGTTTTGGAAGGTTGATGGAAAGCTTTTCATTGTAAGGTTTATGAAACGTAGACAAAGTACTGTCACTCTGATAAGTTTCATCAGGTTTGAAAATCTCTATAGTAATTGATGTGTAGACTCGTTGAATGGGGAAGATGTGAGTCTCGTTCTGGTTGCCATCTTCCTCTTTTAGAACGTCGTCATTGTTAGGACGTGCTGGAGTTTTCGGCCGTGCTGTAGAATCTTGCCTAATGGGCCGTCCACACTACGCGGACTTAGATCCCACGCGCTTTTCGCCATACAGCCTCAGACAAAAGCGCGCATGAGCTTTAAATCGAGAGCAAATTGAGAAAACAAATCAATTTTCATATGAAAGGCCGTACGCGCTTCTGAAAAGCTCGTATTGTGTGGACGTAAAATGTACCTTTTTAAGCACAGCCTTTTGTCCGTGCAGTTTGGTCGTGCTGCCTTTGCCATTAAAAATATCACAAAAAAAGCCATTAAACTCTATATGAAAAAAAGAGGCAAAAGCGTGGATGACTTAAGTCCGCGTAGTGTGGACGCACCATAAGCCACTGAGGTCTCGACCGCCACAAGGTATGCGGTTCCAATTCTGCAGCTGGTATTTTTCTTGAGGCGCAGTTAGCTGGATTGTCGGCAGATTCAACGTGATGCCAGGTGGCATTGGGTACTTTTTCGTGGATGAGCGACACACAATTGGCAACAAATACCTTCCAGTTGGAAGGATGATCTCGCAGCCACGCAAGAGCGATAGTTGATTTTGACCAAAAGTGTACAGGAACAGTTCTGAGGTTTAATGTAGCTTTAAGGCAGCTCCACATAGTGGCAAGTAGTGATACTTAAGCTGTATTATGGTCGTGAACTACACGCAGGTAGCCCCATATGCGGATAGTGAGAAAATTACTAATTAATTAATGATGAACACTATTGAATTTGAAACACGCACTGTATATGTAAAGTAAAAGGTTAAGGAAAGCTCCCGCGATTCGGCACCAAAAAATGTTAGAAAATTACACGGTTTTAAGTCGGCACAATGAGTTTTATTACAACAAGAGTACACTTTTATTTACGTTGAACCTCGATTATCCGTACCTCGTTTAACCGGGACTAACCGGCAAAAATTATATAATTGATATTTTTATCTTTTAACCGTGTTATCCGGGATCACTCTGATATCCGTGTTTTACTCTAATATCCGTGGAAATTTTTATCAGAACATGTTTTTTCGCGAGATATAGTCCAGTCAAATGGTGATTTTTTCGAAGCATAATTGCGGAAGTTTTTTTTTCAGTGGTTTTAAATGTTTTTTTGGGGTTTTGAATCCGAATTTCAAGTTTATTGCCTTGTGGGCGGACGCATTTACAACCAAAAATGCAAAAAATATCAATATTTTCCCACTTTTTTTCAGTTTTTCGTTCATGCATATTTCATTTATGTTGGCTTTTATACGAAACGTAGAAAACACCCACTCAACAAAGCGCCTTATGATACGTGAAAGTACATTACATTTCCTACGAGGGAGGGAGGGAGCGCCCAGATGAACTCTTCCACCATGCCCGATCTCAGAAGCCTTCACATGGTGATTAGTTAGGCCTACGATATTCCTCTCACCTCTTAAAATCGGCTTGGCAGCATTTCTTCTTAAAAAATACGATTCTCGCAAATTGATAGATGTCCTGTATTCCATGGGGATTGTTTCGTCGTACAATGAAACAACTCGATTTGAAGTGTTTCGAATATTTTGTGCCCTTTTCTGATTGTTAACCAACAAGCACTTACCAGATTGTCTATGACAACGTCCATTTTCACATACTCTCGATGGTCGAAACATATTCCACAAAATGCGCCTCTCGGGCAATACGACACGATATACACATCATGGTTGCCTGCCGTTAAAAAGACACTCGTTCGGGCAGCGTACACTGTTCGATCAACTTCTCTCTAGAGTGTGAAATGTTATAGCGAGTGGTTTGGGAAACACGGGGCTACCATCTACGCAGCCAACAGCCCTGAAAATAATATGAAAGGCCACGCTTCCCAGAGCGATCGGAGTGCACACGTTAGCTTTAAGAACTCTTTGTAAGGTGATAATGGAGTCCCTAGATAATGGAGTAGAAATCATCTACTGAATGCACGTGACTATTGTGTTCGATGAGGAGATTGAGGAGATCGACCAAATCGCTATCAAAACGCCCGTGGAGGTACAATTTAATTGAACCATGATACCAATAATTTCATAAGTAAATTTTCTATTGGTTTCCAAAAAAACAAGGATAGAGTAATCTTGCAATGAAGATCACCTTGTGCGTACAATAAGATGGACACATTGTCCTACAAATCACCAGTCCACCGATTTACCAGTCCTACGCTTTGCACAAATCTGCAATTATATACTAATACTAAGCAATCAGGAAAAAATCAGCTTGTCACTAGTAATTATTTATGTCCTAACTGCACAAGTTGAGAGTGGACGACCCTTCGGCTGGACCAAAACCGACATCTTGAACGTTCACACGTTTCATTAGGAAAGACCATCGAGAATTTTCGCAAATAGAAAAGTTGTTCTCTTCGCCAACAGGAAGCTACTCACGAAATTTCAGCTTGTTATTACTCATTAAAAAAATGCTCCCTGAACTGTGAACTATAACGTTTCTTTTCATGTTTCATTGAAGAATTTATTTTGTGTCATATGTATTGTGATGTAATCTTTATTAATTATATTAAAACTCTGTTAACCGGGATTTCGATTTTCCGTGTCAGGCTTGGTCCCGGGCAACCCGGTTAATCGAGGTTCCACTGTAATTTAAAAGCTTAGTTTAACTTTAATTTTATCAGTTGAAGAAGCTTGTCCTAGCTGGACCTTGTATATGGGGCATTCCACCTCAAGTGTTCCCACCTCAAAAACGAAACATTTTTTATTTAAAATTGTCCGAAGATTTGTTGATAATGTAAAGCAAAGAACACGTATCCTTATGTATTTTTTCCGTACTTTCCAAAAAAAAATATATAAACAATTTTCCATGAAATTTAATAACATTTTTTTTAATTTAAACTTTGTTAATAACATTTTTTTAACAAGAGCCTGTTGGGATTTGTTTCAAACTTACCTTATAATGCGGTTCATCCCCTCCCCTACAAAAAAGTATATATAGTATTTTATGGGCAAAGTTGAATTTCTTCTCTTTTTGAGGCTCCAAACCCAAAGCATCTACCGCGCCGCGCGGCGCCGCGCCTTTTAAAAGATGCCTTGAATCACGCTTTTCTATGAATTTCGAACATTTTTACTACTATACACACACACACACTTATGCTAAAAATAATAAATCCGCGCGCCACAGCTACGTCGCGCGTCGGGCGCGGTAGACGCTTTGGGTTTGGAGCCTCAAAAAGAGAAGAAACTCAACTTTGCCCATAAAATACCATATACACTTTTGTAGGGGAGGAAATGAACTGTATTATAAGCTAACTCTGAAAAAAATCCCAACAGGCTCTTGTTGAAAAAATGTTATTAACAAAGTTTAAATAAAAAAAAATGTTATTAAATTTCATAAAAAAAATTTTATATATTTTTTTTTTGGAAAGTACGGAAAAAATACTTAAAGATACGTGCATGTTGTTTTTTCGTTAGCAACAGCTTTTTGGACTGAAAATTTAATTAAAATCGACGTCCGAAATAAAGGGCGAAAATTCAAGCCCTGTATCACTGCAACGCGTGCATAAATCCGCCCCTCCTTTTCCACAATCAATGTACTCTGATAGTACAACAACTCTACCAAATATCATCAAAATCGGAAATGTTTCGTTTTTGAGGTGGGAACACTTGAGGTGGAATGCCCCATATGTCTCCTATTCGGAGGATAACTATTCGAGTAATAAATGACATCCTTGTCGGCGCTCTAGATAGTAGAACAGGCGACATATAATGGGATTTGCTAGACCGGATAAGGCTGCTTGTTAACGGCCGTTTTTTTACCGGAGACCGGGCCGGTGCGAAACGGGTGTCCTTGTCAATGATTCGTTCAAATAACGGAGCCTCTGCCGTTGTCTATTTCTCATTAGTTCTAAACAAGAAGTAAGTGAATCCACACGTGTCACACATGTCAACTAGGAAGAAAAAGCTTGCTATAATAGCATACTATTTGTACAAAATTCAAAAACAAAAAGAAAAAAAGAAGAAAAATTTTTGTATATCTCTGCAGTTTTATCAGAGCACAGGCCTATTTTCTACAAGAGTTATTAATAACTCCATATCGATATTATCATCCATCATTCTTTAATCGCAAAACTAAAATACATATATTCTGGAGCGAAAACGGTTGCACATCCGACGTCGTGAACACATTCGTATAGGCTGACCTGGTTCACTGCAACGGGACTTCGAACGTCGTGCCGAGGGTCGAAGCATGAGCACACGTCGCGTATACAGCCAACGGGCGAATGTCCGTTGCGTGAACAAACATTCATACTTCTCCAAACAACACTCAGCGACGGACAGGAGTCCGTTGCAAAAATCGGGCCGTTTCCCGTTGTCGTTAACAAGAGGCGTAATGCGGATAAGTACAAACACCATTGATGAACTCTGGGTGAGTAGTGGATGTGTAGTAGGACGTGTTAAAGACCGCACAACTTTAACAATTTGGATAGCGGTTTTATGAGTGAAAATATACTTAAATTTGAGTTAATTCTTTATTTCCCTTTATTGTTCTGTAAGAACAAGTTAGTAAGACTACGATTAAGGTATTTGCATTTGGGCTTATGTATTAATTGCTTGACCTACTTAATTAACATATTTTGACGTGACAACTTTTATTAAAACGATTAACGCCGGCTGCATGCACGAAAAATGATGACTCATTATCCCGTTATGTCCCGTAGTAATTTTAAAAATTTGATTGTAGTAACCTTAAAAATTTGATTAAAATTGTCAATATTTAATTAGATTAAATTTGTCAAATTGTCAGCAATAAGCAAAGCAAGCCAAACACTCTGTCTCCTTACTGGGTGTCGGTGTATAAGAAAATAGTGAACATTACACTGACGAAAACTGTGAAATGCAAACGAAAACAGTTTCCTTGCGTTCCTGCTTGTGCTATTACCATTCACAAGTCGCAAGGTGGGACGTTTACTGTTATTGTTTATAAATACTCCTCGGAGCAACCACTACAGTTGGTGTACGTGGCGCTGAGTTGGGTAACGAATATAGACGGCTTGCACATCATCACGGAAAAAGATGCGCCTTTTATCTTCAAACACGGACGGGATGGGAACGACTCACACACTACGCGAGATGTCCGTAACGAATACATTCGACTCCGTGGACACGCCCTTCAAACAATCACTTCGAAAGCAGTGACATTTTGTGATGACGGTAACAACGCTGCGCAAACTGTAGTGACAAACCTTAATGTTCAGAGTTTGTCTGCGCACTTCGCCGATATTGAAACGGATCCCGTGATACCAAGATCGGATTATTTGGTATTGACTGAAACGTGGATGCGTGACAATTTTGATCCAGTTCCAATCAATAATTATGAATGTATAACCAGGCAGAATAATCGATCGGATTCTGATACAAACGTAGCTGGTGGAGTGGCAATCTATCGAAAATTAACATCAACATCCATGGCCAAAGTTCTCCACGTTGAATTGTCGGACACAACTCGTCTCATCAGAAACACAGGCGAGGTCTGCTTGGCTGAAATTACATGTTTCACTGCTGATACAACGTTTAAAATTGTACTTGGCGCAGTGTATATTCATCATGGAGCAAGTGTCTCAAACATGCTGCACCAAGCACTCTTTCCGTACGTGCATAACAGGCAGTATGTGCATCCGATCATGCAAGTTGATACCAATGTACCAATTCTTCTTTGTGGCGACTTCAACACAAACGTGAAAAATGATGATACATTCGTCAAATTCATGAAGGATATGTACAATCTCGAATGCACATCAGATGTTACTAAGTCAACAACGCTGAGAGGAACAACCATCGATTTGACTTTTTCAAGGCACATTACACTTGAAACACTCCCATTCATTTCATACTTTTCCTATCAACGACCTATCCTTAACAGAATAACCCAGATTGCAAGAAGTTAAATATCAGACATGTATAAAAGCTGTAAATGAATTTGTTACTACACATTGTTACTTGTAAATAATCTGTTAATTAAAGTAATAAACATATTTGAATTCAGTAGTGCAAATAAAAGATAATTTATCAATCAAAATGAATATTTCATTTCACTCCTTTTTGTATCCATACAAAACAATGATAATTTAATATAAATGATTCAATTTTATTCATAAAAGTATGCAATCATTTCATCAATGTTTTCTCATGACGTTGTCACGTTAAACTATCGTCCGTAAACCCTCTTTACAGACAACAAATTTTTAATTATATTATTACCTAACATCTTCTTTGTTCTAGATTGCTTGTAATACTTGAAGTAATGTAGGTTGTTGGATATTACTTCATTAATTTATTTAGGTTAAATTGTTTAAATTTTGTTTTTGTGATGTGCTTGCACAATCATTGAACGGACAGCGCTGAATAACCGTATCCATAAAGCCACCTGGTAGATAAATTCTGCTACTTCGGTAGTATTATTACCGAAAATGGCGATGCAAAAAATGACAATGGGCAATGGGAGTTATAGATATGGCAGCAAGTACGAAATTGGCCGTTGCAAGTACTAAAGCCACCTGAGTATCTCCTGATGGAGCCACTTGCTTACTTGCCACTTGTTTGATGACGATACGAACGTACCGAGGAGCCAACTTCGACTTGGATCACTATCTTGTTGGTATGGTGCTCCGAGAGCGTAATACAACGCTGAAAAGCTTGGTATCCGCTGATCAGGCTAGAATCAATACAGCTGCACTACGCAATAAAATGGCCAGAAACAGCTACGGTCATGCATTAGAACTCGCCCTAAGTATTGAAGATGAGATGCCGAGCGTCGAACGAGAGCTGGAGCCGCCTTAAAAATATTTGCTGATTCCATCTTAGGCAGAAGTCGTAGAGTTTGGAACGACTAGTTTGATAGTGAATGTATGCTGGCAACTGAACGTAAGAATGCTGCATACCGAGCAGAGAGCACGGGCTTGAGAAAAGAAACATAAAGAGCTCAGAAAAGAGAATTCACAGACGAAAAAAGGAAGCCTGGGGAAAAATCTCGTCTTTGAACTAGAACAGTACAGAGAGTGACGACCGCACCAGGCTTGGAAGCTCTACCGTAGAGTCTGCAGTGCAAGGACAAAGAGGCGAATCTGATCGCCGATCCAAAAGGCATCCTGAAGCAATGGAAGACCACTTTTATGAATTGCTAAATGGCGAGCTAAGTGAGGATTCAGAGGCTCCACCAATATCTGATGATAATGCTATGCTGCCGCCACTATGAAAGTTATCAGAGGCATAACCCGGCTCAAAAACAACAAGGCCTCGGGTGCAGACAGCATCACACTAGACCTGGTTAAATATGGAGGGCCTACATTATGTCCATCCTGTTAGCCCCGCCATTTTGGAATTTCTTATAAAAAAAGTGCTAAATTGTGCCCGATATGTGCTATCACGTGCCGCATTGAAAAAAAAATTTGTATAGAGGATATCATTTTTATGAGGAGGTTCTTTTTTTCAAGTCCAGTTAACTCCGCAGTAAACGGAACGCTTAGAAGACAGCAGCCTGGATTCAGGAAGGGCCTCCCATACATAGATTATATTCCTCTTCTTTTTCTTTGATCCGTTAGCTAGCGGTCCGAGCGGAATGTTCCCGCAACGGAAACGCTGCCATCGGTGCCGCTGGGTGTCGAACTCTTTTCACGATTCGTTTCCATTCTTGCCGGTTTTTGGCGACGTCTCGAGCCTCGGTAATTTATAATCGTTGATTCATTAGATCACCCTCGATATTCTTTAGCCAGTGTCTAAGACTCTTTTGCCTTAGAGTTTCGATTATAATTTGCTTAGGGTTCTTGTACCCGTAAGCGTATGATGTTATGTGTAAAACAATGCTTGATACTGCTACACTAGAATGATTGTTCCAAGTAGGCTCACTTGGTAATACGCGAAATAAAAGCCTTTGTTTCAGGTGAATAGATAATCTCTGAATGACTTCATTTATTTTCCAACATTTCTTAAATACTAATTTTTATCACACAAACTAACAAAAAAGAACAACATAATCGAAATATTTCTTTTCTCACGAGAAAATTCAAGTTGAAAAACAAAAGCATTAAATTTCGTCTGGCGACGAATTTTACCTTTTAATAATTAGTTTACGGTGCATTTTCTTGAGGAGATAAAAAGCTTTTTGGTGCAAGTGCAGGAAATGGTATTGAATTACGGTGTGAAGGAATTTACTTTTGTGCTTATTCTATGTCTATGCTAATTTTTTCTATCTTCTATTATTTTTTATGTTTTTATGTAGGAGATTCAACATCCTCCCCCACGTTAAATGCTATTTAACAACTAATTATTCATTAAAATTAATTCGGAATTCGGATTCTTCAGCTTCTCTTCTGGCCAGACTGACTCGGGGTTGCGGTATTGGTGTCTTCCTGTTTTCTCTGTTGGGGGCTGTCCGACTGCGAAAGTATCGAAAGGCAATGCCGACCATTATAATTATAATTAACCCTATGGAGATGTATCCTAGGGCGAATTGATGCACTTCTCGTGGTTTAATATTCATCAATTCGTCGTTTTTTAGTTGATTTAATTGTTCCTTTAGTGAGTCTAGTTCCAGCAGTTGGGGATGGTAGCTGTAGTTTTTCTTCTCGATGAGCTGTGGTTCCTTCCAGTTTGTTGCATTCGTTAGATTGCTAAACGGTAGGTATGCTAATGATGTTGTTGAAGGTACTCTGTTATGACCTTGGATGCTAAGGTGAGGCTGCTTGATCATACAATCCTCCAGTAGACTCAATATCCCGGGTCCTTGTAAATGAAGGTGTTGAGCCTTGCCTTTACACACCATGTTCACCTTGGTTTTTTCTTTCATGACATATATCCAACGATTCGGGTCATGTAGTGGTATCCAGTAAGAGTTTTGATTTGTTGTTGCTATCTTGCAAGTAGGTGGGTGCGGCATATTATTTAATAATTGTATCTCGCACGCACTGATATTGGAGTTTTGTCTAAACAGTGGTTGCGCTTGTTTGCAAAGATATCGATGATTGATTTTTAGTGCACATAATGACAAGTCCTCCAATGGGCGATATTCATCCCGATGGAGGTTTGCAATTAAAAACTGCGATGACGGTTGAATCATAATGAAAGTGTTGTTGCCTGGTACTGGTACTGGAATCATGTTGAAAAGTACAAAATCCTCTGTTGAGATTAATGGTAGGCTGAGTTTGAAAATGATGTGTCCCAGAGTCGGTCGCCCCTGGATGACTATAAGATTGTAATACTGCAGTATGTCATCTTGGATCGCTGGTAATCTGAGTGATGGTGGTAGGTTATTTCTGATTTGTTTAAGCTGCCTCGATAATTGATTAGGAGTGACCAGAAGTGGGTTTAGCTTTCCGTGGTGTGTGTCTGGCAGTACATTCAAGATTGATGTCTGGGTTTGCTGAAAGCTTGCGCTAATGATGTACATTTGCATGGCCATCGAAGTGAAGGTGTTAGATAGTTGCTCTTGAAAGAGTCCTTGCTTCATTTCGTTGATTTCTGCTGTTAAGTTGTCGACATGTGCCGTCCATTCTTTAAGCTGCATGTTGATCGCCTCTTGATCACGTCGCATTATATTGATGGTCGCATCCAGAATCGATGTTTGGTTTGCTATAAGCTGATGTAAGTGTTTCTCATTCTGACTTATTGCGTCTATTCTTCTTTCTTTGTGCCCCTTTAATCCCTCATGGGACATAGGGCGGAAACAGTTGCCCTCCAGCGGACTCTGTTTTGCGCGACAGCTCTCAGCTCTGACCAGGATCTCCCAGTTGTTGCGGCCTCTGCTAGTAGGGTCCTCCTCCACGTTGTTCTAGGTCTTCCAACTCGACGGGATCCTTGCGGGTTCCAGTCAAGGGCCTGTTTGGCTAGGTTTTCGTTATCGCGTCGCAAGGTGTGACCAACCCAATTCCATTTCCTTCGCCTGATTTGGTCGTCTATCCTTTCTTGGCCGGCACGGCGCCATAGCTCTTCATTTGAAATTCTATCTTGCCAGCGGATTTTTAGGATACGACGCAGGCATCTGTTGATGAAGACTTGTAGGCGCCCTGTGATGAATTGGGTGACTTTCCATGTTTCGCAACCGTACAAAAGAACTGCCTTAACGTTGGAGTTGAACAGCCGCAATTTGGTGTTAGTTGAGATCTCCGTTGATCTCCATATGCGGCGCCCCTCTTTTGGATCTGGTGGTGACGTGTGTTGGTAGTAATAGCTTGTTGTTTTCTTCTATTTGTTGTGTTATGTGCTGGAGATTAAATATGGTCTGCCTACATGATGTTTGTTGCACGATTTGCTGGCAAATAGATTCTAGCAAGTTGTTATACGTCATCAGAGCGTCGAACTCATTCCAAAAGGGTGTCATGTTGTAGTAAGAAATAAGTTGCCATTCACTGGTGACGATATTCGCCAGACCCAGGTTTTCGAAATAAATGCCTGGTTGGGACTGAAACGTTCTTATATTCACTGGTGAAGCAGTAGATTGACCAAATATCATGCAAGCTGAAAGCACCGTTACCATTACTTCGCCCATTGATCGTTTTTGCTTCTTCCTCGGATTGTTGGTTTCCTCGGTCTTCGTTTGGTTGCTGTCTTCATTTCTTCCCGTCTTTGCTGTCGATGGCCCAGCTTCGATGGCGGCTTGTGGGATGTGCATGTTTGAAGTTGTGGCTGCATCCTTGTTTGTGCCGCTTGATCCCTTGTTGTCTTCTTCTATTGGTAGCGGAGCGAGTTTATGTATGGGCCGACGTATTACTCCCCTGCTAGTGCGCACGTCTGCAACCCTTACCAAACCGTCCTTTCCCTTGATGACTTCTACTATGCGTCCTAATGACCATTTCAATGGTGGAAGATGATCGTCTTTTACAATAACCATGGCTCCTTCTTGGGCATTTTGGCATTTTTGTTTCCATTTGTATCTGCTTTGAAGTTGGTTGAGATATTCCATCGACCATCTCCTCCAAAATTCGCATTTGATATGCGTTACAAGCTTTCAACGTGTAAGAAGGTTGTGATTTTGTGGTGTGGAATGTGGATCAATAGGGTTAATTAGTGGCTCTCCAATCAGGAAATGACCTGGTGTTAACGCCGTCAAGTCATTTGGATTAGCTGACATAGGTGTTATTGGTCGCGAGTTGAGTATCGCCTCGACTTCAACCACTACTGTCTCTAACTCTTCGTACGTTAGATTAGCCGAAGATAATGTGTGCTGTAGAAGATGCTTGGCCGATTTAACTGCAGCCTCCCACAACCCTCCGAAATGAGGAGCTCGGGGTCGATGCCGATCTTAGAGCCTTCAGATGTTATTTTTGACTGATCATTTTCGATCATAAGGCGTAATTCCTCCAACTGTCCCTTGGCGCCCACAAAATTGGTTGCATTATCGCAGAATATTGTTTTACAAAGTCCGCGTCGTCCTATGAACCTTCTGAGTGCCCCTATGAAGCCTTGCGTGGTTAAATCTGTTACTACTTCGAGATGCACTGCTTTGGTTGCGAAGCAGCAGAACACCGCGATGTAACTTTTTTGAGGTCTCTTCCCTCTGATTTTGAAATGTGTCCATATAGGGCCACAAAAATCTACCCCTGAATTTATGAAGGGGCGTGCAGGTTGCACGCGTTGAGATGGCAGGTTTCCCATCAATTGCGTGTAAAGCTTGGGTTTTGCTCGGGTGCATTGTATACAATGATCGACCACGGAACGTGCGAGTGTTTTGCCCTTAATGGGCCAATACTGCTGTCTTGCTGACGCTAAGAGGGTTTGCGGTCCGATGTGATGGTTTCGAGTATGGATGTCATTAATTATGAGCTTCGTTACTGGATGGTCGTACGGCAACAATAGCTGATGTTTTGCTTCGTAGTCTAGGTTTGACGCTTGGAGCCTCCCTCCAACTCTGAGTAGTCCTTCTTCATCTATCCAGGGGGTTAGCACACTCAGAGAGCTATTTTTGGCGACCTCTCCATACCTATTTATATGGCGAATGTCTTCTCCGAATTTTTCTCTTTGCATCTGGCCGATGATCACCTTCCTCGCTTCAGCTAGCTCCTGTGTGTTGCAATGGTAAGAGTCGATTTCAGCTGGACATTTCTTGCATCTTTTTGTGAACCGTATTATATATGCCATGATCTTCTGCAATCGTTGGAACGAGTTGTGATGGTCTATCTGATTGATAATAGACTCACAGGTAGTAAGACTGGCAACGGTTTTCTTTCGGTTTTCTGCTGAGTATGAGGTGTCACTATTAAGATGTGGAGCTGGCCATTACGATTCCTCTCCATGCAAGAAGATTGGGCCATAGAACCATAAAGCCGAGGTCACTAATTTTGTAGGTGATACGCCGCGAGATAGGAGATCCGCTGGATTGTGTAGTGAGCTGACATGTCTCCACTGAGATGGTATGGTTAGCTCTTGAACACGGGCTACCCTGTTCGCCACGAACGTATGAAATGTTGATGTTGACGAGTTAATCCATGCGAGCACGATAGTTGAATCACTCCAGAGATGAATTTGCTCTTCTTGAAGTTGAAGATCTTGCTTGATGCGATGAGCTAACTCCGCCGCTACCTTTGCGGCGCATAATTCTAGTCGCGGAAGTGTCGTTTGTTTTCTAGGTGCGACTTTCGACTTTGCGCAGAGTAAATGAGCAGTGATGACGCCATTTCTATCAATTGCTCTAACATATGCTGCGGCACCATATGCCTTTTCTGAGGCGTCGGAGAAGATGTGATATTGAACACTTTTGCTGCTTTATGTGCTAAAACATGGCGAGGGAATTTTATCTCGTTTAACGTGGTCAATTGGTTTCTATAGGTTTCCCAAAATGTGTGCATCTCTTGGGGCAGGGCTGCGTCCCAATCTAGCTTCTGTGCCCATAGTGTTTGCAAAAATATCTTCGCCGTGACGATGACTGGCGTGATGAATCCCAAAGGGTCAAACAGATGGGCTATGTCTGATAGAATCATTCGCTTGGTGATCCGTCTGCTGTCGTGCATCGAAGTTCTGATGTGGAATTGATCTGAAGTAGGATTCCAAGATAGTCCTATTGTTTTGATGTGGCCTGCCTCGTCATCTCCTAATCTGATTTCAACTTCTCTGTCATCGCTAGCTATTCCTTCTAGCAAACTGGGATGGTTTGCACACCATTTCCTAAGATGAAATCCTGCAGAGTTCAATAGTGCATTGAGCTGCTTCTGTGATGCCATAGCTTCAGCGAGAGTATTGGCACCAGTGAGTACGTCGTCCACGTAGAAATCTTGACTTAGTACCTTTGATCCGAGTGGATTTTAGCTACAGTAAAACCACGAGGTGGTGTAACTAAGAAAAAAACACACTGGTTCTTATTATTGTATTTTTATTATAATATTCTATTTATTAGATACACAATGGTTATCACTTATTATATTATTGTATTTTTATGTAATATTCACTACTTGATTTGCTGTCTACGTTTTTATATATTTTATGGAACTTGGAAACCGACTGTATCAGGACACGAGTAAAACGGTAGAGAGAGAGATGCCGGAAATTGGATATTTTGATGTGCACGATCGGGACGGAACAGAGAACGGTAAGATCACTGAACTTTGAGTTCGGTGATGGATGGAGTGTTCTGACTGATCGTTTTGATCGTGCCGGAAGTTGTTGTGTGACATTGCGTAAAGTTTGGTAATTCAAATTTACGCGGTCACTACATACTCCCCCCCCAGCGTAGCGTTAACGGAATGTTACCGCTTTAGACGGCTTAGCTTCGTTGTCGCGGTCACAACCGAAGGCTGGCTTTAGCCTGTCAATGGATATTGACTTGGTTGTGCCGTTCAATTTGACGACGAAGTGCTTTCGTAATCGTTTGATTACTTCATATGGGCCCTCGTATGGAGGTTCGAAAGGTTTTCGAACTCTGTCGACTCGTATGAAAACGTAGTCGGCGTTCTCCAGGGCTTCTGGCACGTAGACATCCTTTTGGACGGGTTGCCGAGGATGTATTGCCTTAATGTTCTGCATATGAGAACGAAGGCGAGAGAGGAATTCTGATTCTTCAATTGGATTCTCATCCGTTGGGATAGAAATAGAATTGGGAAGTCTCAGATTCTGACCGTATACGAGCTCGGCTGGTGAGCATTGTAAGTCGGTCTTAATTGCCGTGCGTATGCCTAACATGACAAAGGGCAAGTCTTCACTCCAATGAGTAGTGTTGTCCCTTGCCATTAAGGCTGCTTTTAGTTGCCTGTGGAACCGTTCAACCATCCCGTTTGCTTGCGGGTGGTAGGCGGTGGTCCGGATTCGATGAGTGCCGAGTAATTTGGCAACTTCATTGAATAGTTTCGATTCGAACTGCGTACCTTGATCGGTTGTGATCTCGAGTGGTACGCCGAATCGTGGAACAAATTCAGTGACGAATTTCTTTGCCACTGTTGAAGCTGAGATATCCCGAATTGGGTATGCTTCAGGCCATCGCGTGAATCTATCGACTATCGTTAAGATATAAGAGTATCCACGAGATGGGGGTAGGGGTCCCACTATATCCATATGTATATGGTCAAATCTATTATTTGGAAGTTTGAAAGCTTCCAATGGAGATTTGGTATGTCGTGAAACTTTGGACTTTTGGCAACCTAGGCATGATCGAGACCACTCATTGCAGTCTTTATTAATCGATGGCCAGAAGTATTTCTTGGTAACGGCTCGTCTTGTAGCGCGAATACCAGGATGAGAGAGACTATGTTCGGAGTTGAACGCTAGTCTCCGTAAGGAAATGGGTATGTAAGGCCTTGGAATGCCTGTACTAGTTTCACACCACACTTGATGGGCGGTGAATGGTATTGGTGTGAGAACTAATTTTACCCGTGAGCCGTTGCTGGGGTGCTCTTGTAGAGACTTCAACTCTGTGTCACCTTGTTGAGCCTGAGCCAGTGTAGGCAGGTCGAAGGTGACCGAGTCGACGTTGTCGGTTGCTAGTGAGCGCGACAAGTAGTCGGCGACAACGTTTTGTTTACCCGACACATGTCTGATGTCTGTGGTAAACTGAGAGATTAGACCCAAATGTCTGGTCTGTCGAGGGGATCGTTCGGTCTTTGTGTGAAGGGCGCGAACCAGTGGTTTGTGATCAGTATAGACCACGAAATTGCGTCCTTCAACGAAGTAACGGAAGTGTTTGATCGCTGCATAGATTGCGAGGAGTTCGCGATCGAATGCAGAGTACTTCCGTTCTGTTGGTGACAGCTTTTTGGAATAAAAAGCTAGGGGTTGCCACCGATGACCGTTGAATTGTTCCAAAACGCCTCCGATTGCATAATCAGAGGCGTCAGTCGTAAGACTGTATTTTGCATCCTCGATTGGATGGTTCAGCAGAGTTGCTTCAGCCATCGAGGTTTTCACCTTGAGGAATGCCGCCTGACATTCTGCTGGCCAGTCAAAAACTTTATTGGCACGTGAGCGGTTGAGAAGGTCTCTCAAATGCTCGTTTATCGGCACCAACTGTTCAGCCAATTTTGGGATAAATCGGTGATAGAAATTCACCATTCCCAAAAACTTCTGGATCGATTTGACAGAAGTTGGAGGTGCGAGATCAACGATAGCCTGAACCCGATCGGAGGATGGAAGTATTCCATCCTTTGTGATGCGGTGGCTTAGAAACTTAATCTCTGTTGCACCGAAAACGCATTTCTCTAGCTTAATGGTTAAACCGAAGCTATCGAGGCGTTTAAAGAGCTCTTCGAGGTGAACGATATGCTCATCCTCGGTTTTACTGGCGATGAGTATATCGTCCAAGTATACATAAACGAAGTCGAGATCTCTCGTAACTTCATTTATGAACCTTTGAAAGGTTTGGGCTGCATTTCGTAAGCCGAATGGCATACGTGTAAACTCATATAGGCCGAATGGCGTAATGAGTGCAGTCTTATGCACGTCTTCTGGGGCGATTGGTATGTGATGGTATGCACGTACCAAGTCAACCTTCGAAAAAATTGTGCAGCCGTGAAGATTCACGGAGAAATTCTGTATATGCGGGATCGGATATCTATCCGGCACAGTGACAGCGTTAAGGCGACGGTAGTCGCCGCATGGCCTCCAATCATGTGAGTCCCGTTTAGGGACCAGATGAAGCGGAGATGCTGCGGGGGACGACGAAGGTCGACAAATCCCCAATTGGACCATGTGGTCAAATTCTAACTTTGCCACCTTCAGTTTCTCCGGATGGAGTCGCCGAGCGGTGACAAAAGGTAATTGCCCTTTGGTTACAATGTGGTGTTGCACATTGTGTTTAACCGGAAGGTTAAAATTGGGCGGTTTTGTTAACGAAGCGTACTTCGTTAATAGCTCTTTGTATATGCCAATAACTCGGCATGGAAATGTTTCGGGGTTGTAGTCGACGGTAGCGCACACGTTAATGCGAAACTTCGTGCGCTTGTCGACTAAATGCCGATATTCAAAATCGACTGACAATTTGAACTTCGTTAAGAAGTCCGCCCCGATAATGGCTTTAGTGGTGTCGGCTATAATGAAGTTGTAAACGTATCGTCGGCGTAAGCCGAGTTCGAGTTCAAGCAACTTTGTGCCGAAAGTTCGGATCAGTGATCCGTTGGCCGCGTACAGAAGGACGTTCGGGCTACCGTTATGGGCCGGAAACGCCTTGGCGGGAACAATTGAAACGTCAGAGCCCGAATCAATCAGAAAATCCATCCGATTGTTGGTGTCTCTGACGAATAAACGATATGAGCGGCCGGTTATATGCTCGCTCATGTCGATCCCCTGCCCCTTTAGTTTTTTTTAGGGGTGGAGGTGGCCTTTTTTTTCGCCGGCTTGGCTTGGCCACCGTTGAAACTGCAGGGGGCTTTGCAGCTGCGTGCTTCACTACCGAAACGGTAGTGGAAATAGCACAAGCTACCCCTGGCTTGGTTCGTCCCTTGTGGCCGACTGGCCGAGGGCTGTCGAGAGCCGCCCTGTCGATTGGCAGGTGTTCGGCTTCTCGGCTTCCGCGGGTTGCGGTCCAGCTTATCTAGCCGGGCCGTCAGCCTATTGATGGCGCTTTGCAGCGCCACCAATGTGGGCTCCGTTTTGGCAGGTGTTGCGTGGACGGCGGACGCGTATGAGGCGCCTCCATGAGGCAGCACCTCCCATACCTTGTCCGCCGTGGCAGCCAGCCCGGCTAGGGTTTGGTCGGCAGCGGTGGCCAACGTGATCTGGATGGCCTGTGGAAGCTTCCGCTCCCACAGGTTCCTGATCAGATCGTCGTTGACTGCTGACGACCCGCCCGCTAGTGCCTTGAGAGCCTGGAGGAACTCCGAAGGTTTCCGGTCTCCAGGCTCTTGCACTGATAGCAACTGCTCGAGTCGGCGTTTCTCCGAAGTGCCGTACTTCTCGAGCAGGTGCTGTTTTATGTCCTCGTATGAGGAGGTGGCAAAATCTGTGGTGCTAAGCCGCATTGCCGTTACCGCCTCTTCCGGCAATGCGGCCATAACATTGTAGATTTTTAATTTTTCAGACCGGCAGCCCGCCAGCTGAAACATTATTTCAGCCTGGTAAAACCAGGAGGCGGGCTGGTGTACCCAGAACTTCGGGATATCTAATTTTGACACCGAAGCGGCATCGACATTTGAAGTTCCGGGCTTTGGTTCATTTGCGGCTTCCATTTCCATTGAATTATCCTCGGTCCTTGACATCTTGTAAATTTTTAACACAAACCAAACAAAGTACCCAAACTGAATCGGGATTAAAAGAAGCAACGAGTGAAACAACGAACCAAAAGTTGAATAATATATATACGTATATGTGTATATATGTATGCAAAAATGTAGTAAATATTAATATAAAGGCTAATATGTATATATGCAAAATATAGAAGATATTTATATACAAAGGTAAATGTATATATGTATATAAAAATAAATTGTAGTAAATATTTATATCTGTAAATGTAAATATGTCCAAAAGAAAAATACAAGTCGAAGTAAACTTAACTTTAAATTATAAATCGAAATTCTGCACTTTTATATGTCAATGTGTTAAATTCGGGTAAAAAAAACATTTGCAATTCAAAACATACTTTGCAGTACTTTCCGATTTTCTTACATATAGATTAGTTTTATAGAAAAATTAGTCACTAATAAAATGAAAAAATGCGGTTATGTATGTAAGCGCAAAAAAAATTAAGAAATAAGTATGGCTCTCAAATCCAAATAATAAATCGGGGCAAAAAAAATTACTAAGAAAAGTATATAAAAAAAATAATAAAAATATAAACGAATAAACCTTAAATTAATCCCCGCACCGATATTAAAATATATTGTTAAAAGGAATTTATTTTTTTAAATGTTATCTGTTTGTTCTGTATGATGGGATGCTCCCTCGTCGTTCTCGACTTCTTTTGTTTGGTATCCGCTTTGTCTCTTCAGCAGCTGCCCAAAATTGATATCTTGATATCGGTTAATTCTCCACTTGGTTATAATCCACATGTACATAGGTATATCGTAATGAATTTGTATATAATTGACTGAGTTTTCACTTTTGTTAATTTTATAATTGACTGAGTTTTCACTTTTGTTAATTTTCGAAAATTGAAAGGAAAAAAAAAATATGAAAACACTAATTTCGCTCAGCGTGCACTTTATCGGGATCACCAATTTAGCTACAGTAAAACCACGAGGTGGTGTAACTAAGAAAAAAACACACTGGTTCTTATTATTGTATTTTTATTATAATATTCTATTTATTAGATACACAATGGTTATCACTTATTATATTATTGTATTTTTATGTAATATTCACTACTTGATTTGCTGTCTACGTTTTTATATATTTTATGGAACTTGGAAACCGACTGTATCAGGACACGAGTAAAACGGTAGAGAGAGAGATGCCGGAAATTGGATATTTTGATGTGCACGATCGGGACGGAACAGAGAATGGTAAGATCACTGAACTTTGAGTTCGGTGATGGATGGAGTGTTCTGACTGATCGTTTTGATCGTGCCGGAAGTTGTTGTGTGACATTGCGTAAAGTTTGGTAATTCAAATTTACGCGGTCACTACAGGATATTTCTCCTTGTGTTCTTGCGCCAGTTTTTTCAAGCATCGTATCGCTAGATACGGTGCCGATGATGTACCATAAGTTATTGTGCATAGCTGGTAACATCGTACCTTGTTCTCCGGTTTTTCTCTCCACCATATCAGTTGATATTTTCTGTCTGCTTTATCTACCCAGATTTGCCTATACATTTTCTCTATGTCGGCAGTATAAACGTACCTAGGCATTCTGAATCGTAACAATGTCGAAAAAACCTCTTCTTGGATTGTTGGTCCCTTCGATAGCACATCATTCAGGGATTTGTTTGTTGACGTCTGGGCCGACGCGTCAAACACCACTCTCAACTTAGTGGTGCTGCTTTCTGGTTTAATCACGCAGTGGTGTGGGAAAAAGCAATGAGGTCCCTGGATTTGGTTGTAATCCACTTCCTCCATATGACCCAACTCTAAATATTCATTCATAAATTGTCTGTATCGTTCACAAAGTTCTGCGTCCTTTGCGAGCCTTCTTTCTAATGCAGTCAATCTCTGGAATGCTATTCCACTCGATTCTCCTAGTTCTATGGGACTGGTCTTGAATGGAAGATTGACGATGAATCGTCCATCAGTATGCCGTTTCGTTGTTTGGATGAAATGGGTCTCACATCTTTGTTCTTCTGCTGTAAGGTTACTAGTTTGTTCCTCCTTTTCCTCTAGGTGCCAAAAACGTTCCACTTGTGCGTTGAGGGCTTCATCATCGCTGCATACAGCGCACACTGCTGACTCCTGATGTGTTTGATTTATTGGACCTGCAACGATCCAGCCAAACACAGTGTTCTGCAATATTGGCAAGCCTTTTCCTAATTCTATTTGTCCTACTGAGAGTAGTGAAAAGAAGATCCCTGCTCCAATGAGTAAGTCGATGCTTCCGGGCTTATTGAAGTCGGGATCAGCTAGGGGTATGTTCTGTGGTATAGGCCATGATTCGATGTTAAGCTGACGCGATGGCTGCTGGGAAACTATCTTCGGTAGAATACGAGCCTCAATTGACATGGAAAAGCCGCTTGTTATGGATTGTACGCGAAGATTGACTCTCTTAGAGGATGGTTGCACCTGCTCCCCGATACATTCGATTGCCATGCTTTCAGTCCGTTCAGGCAAACCAAGTTGTTTAGCTAGCCTTTCACTCAATACATTGAGCTGTGAACCACAGTCTAGCAGGGCGCGACATTTTATGAGTTCGCCGTGCTTATTGAATACCTTTACAATAGCCGTGCCGAGCATGACATACCGTTCACGATCCTGAACCTTTCGGGCTGTTAAAATGATGCTCTTCTCTGGTTGTGCGGCTTGCACTGGTTCCGCTGGGTTTATTTGTGTATGTTGAGCTGCTCTAGTTGTAGTTGTTGGTTTGCCTTCCCTGTGCAATAATGTATTGTGTTTCTTATTGCATCTGATGCATGATCTAGAGGGGCAGTTGTTAAGATTGTTCCCTCTTCCAAGACAATTCAAGCAGAGGTCGGCGTTTTTGGCATGCTCATACCGCTTTACTGTTGACATCTGAAGAAACTTCGGGCATGCGTATAGGCGATGAGTACCCTTACAAAAGCTGCAGTTGCCTCCCGTAGCAACCATGCTTGTTACTGTTCGTCTATGGTTATCCTCTGTGCTTCGTGCTTTACTCCCGAGCGCCTCTAATGACTGGAAGCGGTTTTCGAGAAATGCAAGAAACTCCCTTAATGTTGGTATGCATCTTGGATGTTCTAAAGATTGCTCGTACAGCGTATATGTTGTTTTGTCAATCCTTTTCAGAAGCAGGTGGATTATGAAAGGGTCCCAGTTGGCTGTGTCCACTCCTAAGTTTTGTAGGCCATGAAGGCACTCCTGCGTTGTATCGTGCACGTTCCTGATGGCGGTGGGACTTTCGGCAGTGAACGTTGGTTGTGCTAGCAGCTTATTTAGGAAGGCTGTTACCAACAACCTTTTGTTTTCATAGCGCTCTTGGATTATCTTCCAAGCAGATGTGTAATTTGCGTCGGAGACTGTGAGATATCGGATTAATTTTTCAGCTTCACCTGATAAACTCGTCTTTAAATACCACATCTTTTGGCAGTTGGCGATTCTTTGATTGTGGATTAACTCCGTGAATAAATCACAGAATTGGCGCCACTGAAGGTAGTCTCCTGTAAACTTGGGCAGGGCGATCTTGGGCAATTTCAATAACGATGCGTTATCATACGTTGAAGTAGTAGATGTGGTAGCATGTGAAAGGTGCTGCGGTGAGAGCTGTTGCCGCAATCGATGAAGTTCGATAATCGTATTTTCCGCTTCTTCTTCCAGAACAAAGAATCGCTCGACGTCATAGCCTGCTGCCAAGGGGTCATCTAATTGGCTTCATATCTCTTGATGCAATGTTTTAGCTTCATTTAGATACTTCTGGATTCTTTCTGCCTTAATCTGGTAAAACTGGTCTATCTGCAGTTGATCACCTGGTACTGTGTTCGAAATGGTGCGTTCAAGCACTTTCAAAATTGTTGATTGCTTGTTAATCAAGCAGCCTTGATTACGTACCCTTGCGGTAGTTAACTTCTCAATTTGTTTTGTTTGTCCCATAAACTTCTTAGAGACTTCTTCTTGATTCATACTTGCAGATGGTTGAAGTGCATCTTTTGCTGTTGTTTCCTTGCTGCCATTGGGGCGTTGCTCAAGAACTGATGTCGTTCTATTAGCGAATGTAGCTGGATCCTCTGCTAAATCGGATGTTGATGGGCTTCTGCTTGCCGGTAGCGTCTTGCTGCTGGCCAATCGGTTTGTTATGTCTTCTAGGGCATTCTCATAACCCTCTCGAACTTGTTCATAATATTGTTTGGTGAAGTACTGGTGGTCCACCTGGTCTCCAAATTGTACTCGAATCGTGTTGTCGTTTTCCTCAAAACGTTGCCATTGGGATTCTAATTCCGCTCTCTTCCTTCGAAGATAGTCCGGAGTTTTTCGCGATGCTCCATCCTTCTTGTAGTTGCTGATAAGCTGTTTTAAATCTGCAGCCAGGTTCCGCTGCTCCTCGGTCAGATCCTCCATGGTAGCCATCTCGATGTTAGTTGCTTCTGTTCTTGCGTGTGATCTTTCTTCCGATCACGTCGGGGTCACCATAAAATGTCTAAGACTCTTTTGCCTTAGAGTTTCGATTATAATTTGCTTAGGGTTCTTGTACCCGTAAGCGTATGATGTTATGTGTAAAACAGTGCTTGATACTGCTACACTAGAATGATTGTTCCAAGTAGGCTCACTTGGTAATACGCGAAATAAAAGCCTTTGTTTCAGGTGAATAGATAATCTCTGAATGACTTCATTTATTTTCCAACATTTCTTAAATACTAATTTTTATCACACAAACTAACAAAAAAGAACAACATAATCGAAATATTTCTTTTCTCACGAGAAAATTCAAGTTGAAAAACAAAAGCATTAAATTTCGTCTGGCGACGAATTTTACCTTTTAATAATTAGTTTACGGTGCATTTTCTTGAGGAGATAAAAAGCTTTTTGGTGCAAGTGCAGGAAATGGTATTGAATTACGGTGTAAAGGAATTTACTTTTGTGCTTATTCTATGTCTATGCTAATTTTTTCTATCTTCTATTATTTTTTATGTTTTTATGTAGGAGATTCAACAGCCAGGTTTTCTTCGGTGCGGATCGCTGGATTCTCCAGTCGGCGGGACGATCAGGACAGAGAAGTTTACGTGGTTCGAACTGCGGTAGTCGACGTTTTTGCATTTCTTCTTCGATCAGTGTCTGCTGATTGCATCTGTTGGTCTTTTGTTTGGGGGCACCTACTATGCCGCTGTCTACTTACGGTTTTGTCACGCGTGCTCGCACTGTTTCAGTAACCTAAGGAGAGATTTATCGACGTACAAGAAAAGAACAAGACTTAACGATAACAAACAATTTTATTAAATTAAAAGATACAAAAATGGGGTTTTACGGTGGTTGACTCACTTCTACTTTTTATGTCTTGTGGTGAGATATATTTCTCTGGCTCGGATGATTCTTTTGATGGTTCGTTCTGCTGTTCCTCATTCGTAACGAAGGCAGCTTTAAGACGATCGATGGATACGTTTACTTTTCTTTCTTTCATGTCAAGCGTAAAGTATTTTTCGTTTCTTTCCAAAATCTTGAATGGTCCTTCATACGGTGGCTGCAGCGGTGTTCTGACAGAGTCGACTCTTACAAAAACGAATGGAGTGCTTTCGATGTCCTTCTGTAAAAAAATGTTTCTTGTTGAGTGATCCGCTGTTTGTTGAGGTCTCAGCGACTCGAAGTTGTGCTTCAATTTGCCAATTAGCTCGTGCTCTTGCGGTTTCTCCAGTGATGGAACGAAGAATTCCCCCGGCAGACGTAACGTGGCTCCATAGACTAATTCTGCAGGCGTCGCGTTGACGTCATTTTTAATCGCAGATCTTAGTCCTAACATCACTATTGGCAGCAGACTAACCCAATCTCCTCACCTCGTACCTACACCTTGCCGCGGTGGTGGGGCTTGCGAGTCTCGTAGTAGCGTTAGGCTATGTCGGCGGTGGCTAGCTGGTAACCAGCAAGCCACCGGTAGGGACACCCATGCCGAACAGGCTAATTGCGAAGAGGCCAGACTAAGCTAGGTACATCCACTTACCCTCACCTTTTCTCTCTCTCCTTCTCCTTCCCTCTTCCTATTTCCCCACTTCTAAGCTAAGGTGTTTACCGTGCCGATGGCTGCATGGCCAGCCAGTGGTTAAAGAGTGCTGGTCGCGAACGGTTCCCTCCGATGCCCGGGCAAGGTCGGAGAGTACAAGTGCCTTATCCTGGTAAGCGGCTCTGGCAGGATGGACCCCTCTTTCCGCACTACTCGTGGGACTTTTATGGAAAATAAAAACCCTAAAAAACCAATCGCCTCCAGTTCGGGGGCTCCCAACAAAACCAAACCTACTGCCTGCAAGGGCAGTAAGGTGAGTAAAAGGGAAAAAGGAGCTTTAGACTCTAATCCGGAGCTCCCCATTCCCTCCAAGCCAACTGCTTCAACAGAAGCAGGCCCTTCAACTGCACTCGTGCAGTCTCCTGGTGCCTCTAAGGAGGCTAAAAAAACTAAAATGCCTGGCTCTAAAGGTGCTCCATCAAGGGTGTACTACCAAGAGCTACGCAGCGCCCAGAGAATCCTTGCCCGATACAAGGGAGTTGCGGAGGGTGGACTCACCGAGAAGCAGCAAGCTTCGATAAGGTGGGCGACGCGGGTCGCCGGCGAGCAAACTTCGCAAACTGGCAACCCAGCCCCAAAGCGTCAGAGGTCCCTAGAGGAACCTAATCACCCTGAGGCTAAACGTAGCAGGAACACTTCCATACTTCCTGCTACTACTAAAACCTACAGCCAAGTGCTGGAAGGTCAGATCGTTATCGCCGTCATCGACGAAAACGATCCAGATGGCACCATTCTGCCTGATAAATGGAGGAAACTTGAGGTCAGGCTCGCGACGATTTTCCTCCCAATACTTCAGGAGCATCCTGGCACTGCTCCTCACTGTCGCGATAGCGGATGGTTTCAGGGCCGCGTGAAGCTCATCGCTTGTGCCGATCAGAGATCTGTCGATCTCTACAAAATAGCAATATCCAGAATTGGGGAAGCATGGCCAGGCGTCAAACTCAAGGTTGTTAGGAGGGAGGAAATCCCGAATCGGCCAAGAGCGCGTTCCTGGATCCCAGCAGAACCAGCCGAGCCTCAGGCTATTCTGGATATCATTCGGTTGAGTAACCCACAGCTACAGACGTCTTCGTGGAGGATTACGAAACTGGAGGACCCTAAAGGCGACGGCCGAGCGGTTACATTAGTAATTAGCGAGGAGTCGCTGGGACCTTTGGCGAAATCTGAATGCGTCATAAGCTATGGGTTTTCTTCAATCACCCTGAGGCTTTACAAAAAAGATTCTTTGCCCCAGAGTGGAACTGCTCCACCTGGGGCTCCAGATGGTGAGCCCTCAGGCACTGCGGGTGACACAGGTACGGATGTTTCTGATTCCAACGTGCCTGGCACTGCGGGTGACACAGGTACGCAAGTAGCTGAACCCAATGTACCTAGTATTGCGGATGACACAGGAACAGGAGTAGCTGATCCTAAGGTGCCTGAGGATACTCACCTACCAACCCTGGGTTCAAACGACCCTCTCTTATCCTCTGAGGATTCCAACTTCTCAGTTCCTTCGCCGTCAAGGACGGAGGATGAACTGGGTGACTTTGCCCAACTTCTTTCGGTGGGAGATGATGATATTACTCTCACACCGGAAGAGGACGAGGCTGATATTACGGTGATCGAGACTGATCCCACTACTCCCAACCACGATGTTGAGAGTAGCGCAGATTAATCTCCATCACAGCAAGGCTGCATCCGCCAGCCTATGCTTACGCCTTTCTAAGGCCGATATAGATGTCGTCCTGGTACAAGAGCCTTGGATCGTCCGGGGCCTTGTATGCGGAATCAGGACTCCTAAATACAGGTTGCTGTATCCCAGAAATGGGGGAGGTAAGCCAAGAACCTGTTTAATTGTTAAAAATGACCTTAACGCTTTTATGTTGTCTAAATTTAGCAATGCTGATAATGTACTGGCCTGCTTGGACAACAGGAAAGGCGGTAGGCCTACGTGGATTGGATCTGTCTACCTACCATATGAGGAAAATTTGGACAACTCCAGTCTCTTTGTTGCCGCAAAAGAAGCGGCTAGTCGTGGAGCCAGCCTCATCGTTGGATGTGATGCGAATGCTCACAACACCGTTTGGGGCAGCTCTGATACAAATATAAGAGGTGAGTTGCTTTTTGATTTATTACTACAACACAATCTCTTGCTATGCAATAGGGGAAATGAACCCACGTTCATCACAAGGGTAAGACAAGAAGTCTTGGATATTACCCTTGTTTCCCCAGATCTGCTCAACCGTGTGGAAAACTGGAGAGTATCCAGTGAACACTCTTTTTCTGACCACAGAGTCATCCTTTTTAATATCAATATGTACCCAACTGTGAAGAAGGCCCCTGGTTACAGGAATGTCCGGAACACAGACTGGGTCATATACAGACAAGTAGTGGAAAGATCCCTCCCTGAGGATGTTCCCACCCACCCTTGGAATGCTGAAGATCTTGAACATCAAGTGACAAATCTCAGTAACCTCCTGAATAACGCATTAGAAGCAGCCTGTCCCATTAGGAAATATGGGGGTAAAACCAAACCCCCTTGGTGGAACAGCAGACTTCTCAAACTAAGGTCTGAAAGCAGAAAGGCCTTCAATAAGGCCAAATGGTCTAATTTGGCTTCGGACTGGGACAACTACAAAAGTCGTCTCAGGGAGTTCAAATACGAACTGCGAAACTCAAAAAGGGAATCCTGGAAAACCTTTTGTGCGACAATAGAAGGTTTTTCAGATGCCGCAAGAATGAGAAAAGTTCTCTCGAAAAGCCCAATGTGCCAAGAAATGCTGCAACAAGCAGACGGTACATGGACCACAAGTAGTCAGGAGTCACTGAAACTCCTACTCGATACTCACTTTCCTGGCTCAACATCTCTTGCTGCATCTGCAGAAACAGGTTTTGAGGGCCCAGCTAGCACACATAATTTAGGCACCATTGACAGATTGATAAACAGAGATTTACTACTGTGGTCCATAGAAGGCTTCATGCCTTATAAAACACCGGGACCAGATGGAATTTATCCCATTGAAATTCAGAAAGTCAGTGACCTAATTCTGAATTGGCTCGCAGCCATCTATAGGAGCTCCCTTAGCCTAAGCTACATTCCAACATCCTGGAGAGTAGCGAAGGTAGCTTTCATTCCGAAAGCGGGTAAAATCTCCTACCACAATCCAAAAGACTTGAGACCTATATGTCTCACATCCTTTCTCCTCAAGATACTAGAAAGACTTGTGGAGATCCATGTTAAGCAAAGCATTGATAAAAAACTGCTTTCTCCCTCGCAGCATGCCTACACGAAAGGTAAATCAGTAGACACTGCTCTCCACTCTTTGGTAGCGGTCATTGAAAGATCCCTTGAATTCAAGGAATTCACGTTGGCTGCTTTCCTAGATATTGATGGTGCTTTCAACAATGTTGAACCCTCTGCGGTCACGAGGGCACTCCAGCGTCTGAATGTTGATGGGTGCTCCAGGTCCTTTATTGATCAGTTGCTAGGGTGCAGGGTCATAAAGTCTAGCCTGGGGCTTTCGGAAGAAGTCAGACGGGTTAAAAGAGGCACACCACAAGGTGGGGTCTTATCGCCGCTCCTTTGGAATATGACAGTCAATGAAGTATTGATAACTCTAAAGGAGTCTGGGTGCACCACGGTGGCCTATGCTGATGATATTGTGCTGGTGGTGACCGGCAAGTACATCTCAACAATAAGAGATATAATGCAACAAGCATTGAATACTCTTTCTCATTGGGCCACTACAAAGGGTCTAGGCGTCAACCCAACCAAGACTGAAGTAGTGCTCTTTACAAAGAAGCATAGACTTCCCAATTTTCCTCCTTTAAGACTCTGTAATGAAACACTGCATATAAAGGAGGATGCGAAATTTCTAGGTCTCATACTCGATAGGAAACTAACGTGGAGACCGAATCTTATAGAAAGAGCAAATAAGGCCAAAACAGCTCTCTTCCTATGCCAGAAAACGATCGGAGTCAACTGGGGCCTTAAACCCCGCATCGTCCACTGGCTCTATACAGCCGTAATCAGACCTATACTTATGCATGGCATATCGGTATGGTGGACTGCATTACAGAAGATTACGTATCGCAAGATACTGGAAAGGGTCCAAAGAACAGCTGAACTGTGTATTAGTGGTGCAATGAGAAGCACCCCTACAGCTGCGCTGGATGTCTTATTGCATCTTACCCCTTTGGATATACACGCCGAGCAAATGGCAGCCTGGACGGCTGCCAGGACAAAGGCTTCTCTTGGATGGACTCCATACTCATATGGCCATTCATCCATCCTTAGGAAATTCGCCATCACTGCGAACAACCTAGATTATACTACACCTACGTGGACCTTGGAGAAAGGTTTCAATACCATCATTCCGGCCAGAGATGACTGGACAGATGGTGTTATCCCAACTGGGTCATTATGTATTTTCACAGATGGCTCAAAAATTGGGAATAATGTAGGCTCTGGTATCTTTTCCGAGGCATTAAATATAAATACCTCTCTTCGTCTACCCGATCACTGCAGCGTCTTCCAAGCGGAAGTCACTGCGATCTGGGAGGCTCTCGAATGGCTGAAGATAAATAATATATCTCATAAGAATATATGTATTCTATCGGATAGCCAGGCGGCCCTCAAGGCTCTTAATTCTGTCGTCACAACATCCACGACTCTTCTGAACTGCCGCAGGTCTCTGTGTGAGACTGCCACTCAGTTTGATATAACACTGTGTTGGGTTCCTGGACACAGTGGGATTAGGGGAAACTGTAGGGCAGATGAGCTTGCTAGACAGGGAACCGAAGTGGAAAGGACACCCCACTTAACCCAAATGGGAATGCCCTTAGCCACCTATAAACTAGCTGTGAGAAAAATCAGCTTAGCTCGAGCCGGGCTGAGATGGACCACAGCAACGGTTTGTCGCACTCTTCATGCAATGTGGCCAACTTTAGACGCAAAGCGTTCAAAATCTCTGGTTCAGTTGAACAAAAAGGAGATAAGCCATGTGGTAAGGGTGCTGACTGGTCACTGTCCCTTCGGCCCACACGCCGAAAGATTAGGACTCCCCCACAACGACTTATGTAGAAGTTGTGGTAATGAAGAAGAGGAAGAAACTGTCTCCCATCTTCTCTGTACATGTCCCGCCCTAGCAAGGAAAAGAGGGACTCTACTTGGCTCACCTTTTCTTGACGGATTGAGCGAGCTGCAAAATATTGGTGTCTCTAGACTCTGTCGCTTTATTAAAAGCTCGAAATGGCTTGAAATGGCCTGAACTATGTCCCAATACCAGAATGGCATCACAATGGGCCCAATGGCGTGCCTAAGTGGGCTCCCTGGTGGGGGCAGCCATTTCAACCTAACCTAACCTAACCCAATCTTGTGACTGATGACATTTTAATGCGGTCTTGAAGGAACGATGCCAACGTTCTATTAAACCGTTCGACGCTGGATGATATGCTGTTGTCCTAAGATGCTGAGTGCCAATCAAATTGGTTAATTCCTTAAAAAGCTTGGCCTCAAACTGCCGTCCTTGGTCGGTTGTAATCCTTAGAGGAACTCCAAACCGCGCTATCCAACCGGAGCATAATTCCCTCGCTATGGTTTCGGCTGCGATGTCTGCTATTGGCAATGCCTCTGGCCATCTGGTGTATCTGTCGATGAGTGTTAAACAATACCTATATCCTTGTGATAGTGGCAGTGGTCCGACAATGTCGACATTGATGTGTTCAAAGCGCTCGCTGGGCAGAGCATACGACCCTACGGCTGCTTTGTTGTGTCGATGTATTTTTGCGCGCTGACAGGTCAGGCATCCCTTGGCCCACCTTCTGCAGTCTTTCCGTATACCGGGCCAAACGAATTTTTCTGCTACTAGTTTACCTGAACTCTCGATTCCTGGATGACTTAAGTTGTGTATCTTCTCGAACGCGATCTTACGAAATTCTTCAGTTAGATACGGTCGAACTCCAGTTTTTGAAACGTCGCAGTAGATGAATGTGTCTGTTTCTTCTGTTAGCGGAAATGATTTTAATTTTAAGCTCGATTCACCTTGTAGCAATTTTTTAAACAATCATCATTAGCTTGCGATTCTGCCAGTTTGTCGTATCTAATGTTTACGGGGATGTCTATGGCACTAATCCTCGAGAAAGCATCTGCAACATCATTGTGTTTTCCTTCAATAAAACGTAGATCGGTAGTAAATTGGCTTATGTAGTCCAAATATCTCAGTTGCCTTGGCGAAGCTTTATCCAGCTTTTGTTGAAAGGCATGCGTTAGAGGCTTGTGGTCCGTATATAGTGCGAAATCCCTTCCTTCTAACATATGTTTGAAATGTCGCACAGCACTGTATGCAGCTAGCAATTCTCGATCGTAGGTACTATAACGCGTTTGTGCTGCGTTTAATTTCTCCGAGTAAAAACCAAGTGGTTGCCAACGCTCTTTAGTGTACTGCTGGATTGCTGCTCCTACTGCTTTATCTGATGCATCAACCATAAGCGCTAACTGTGCTCCTGGCAACGGATGGGATAAGATTGCTGCTTGTTTCAAGGCCTCTTTGCAAGTGCTAAAGCCTTCTAAACTATCCGTGTCCCATTTTATCACTGATTTATCGTTCTTCTTGTTTCCTTTTATGAGATTAAGTAAGGGTGCTTGGATTCCGGCCGCGTTGGGTAGAAACCTTCTATAGAAATTAGTAACAGCTAGAAATCTTCGTAAATCACATACTCTCTGCGGAGTAGCGTAATTCGAGAGCGCTTGCACCCTATCGTCTGGTGGTCTGATTCCGCTTTTGTTTATGGTATGCCCCAAGAATCTTACTTCACTTGCGCCCAATACACATTTTGAAGTATTGATGACCAATCCATATTCTCGTAATCGTTCAAAAAGCTGCTTTAGATGACTTCGGTGTTCCTCTTCATTAATTGAAGCAACTAGAATGTCATCTAGGTAGGCATAAGCGAATGTAAAATCTCTAAGCACCTCATCCATGAAACGTTGAAACGTCTGACTTGCATTTTTAAGCCCGAAAGTCATATACTCGAATTCAAACATACCGAATGGCGTTGTTATTGCAGTTTTTTGGATGTCATTTGGCTCTACAGGGATTTGATGATAGGCTCTCTTCAGGTCGATAGAGAAAAAAATATTTTTATCATGTAAGAAATGGGTGAAGTCATGTATATGAGGTATCGGGTATCTGTCTGGTTCAGTCACCGCATTCAGCCTTCTGAAATCGCCGCAGGGCCTCCAATCTCCATTCTGTTTCTGCACCATGTGCAAGGGGCTTGCCCACGGACTACACGAAGGTTGACATATGCCTTCTTCAAGCATAATTTGGAATTCATTCTTAGCTGCTTTTGACTTCTCTTGTGAAAGTCTTCTTGCTTTAGCAAAAACTGGAGGTCCCTTTGTGAGGATGTGATGACTTACTTTGTGACTTATTTTTTCTTACTCAGCGTAGGTCGAGTTATGTCCTTGAATTCGTTCAATAAGTCATGAAAATTCATCAAATTGTTAATGGTCGACAGACTTACGATATCTGCGACGTGTACCGTGCAAGAAGCTGCGATATTTGTCTGCTTGTCAATTAATTTTTTTTCGTGTAGGAGTACTTGTAACTTAAAATGCTCCAAAAAATCAGCTCCTATGATCGGTTGCGAGACATCGGCAATTACGAATACCCAGCTAAACTTTTTTCTTAAGTTCAAATTTAACGTGATCGCTTTTTCTCCATACGTTTTAATTTTGGTACCATTTGCAGCATATAAGGTAATTGAATAGTCAATTGGACGTTGTTTAAGAGATCCTACAGAAGCTCGTGGGACGACCGATATGTCCGATCCCGTATCGATTAGAAATCTCAGCTTGTTTGACCTGTCTGTTATGAAAAGGCGGCGATTACGATTATTTCGCCCGTCGCTAGCCGCCGACAGCGACTGACGCATCAGTTTTCCTTCTTGTAGTTGCAAGGATCACGGCATTTGGTAGATTTTTATCTGAACTTGCGGTGGTACCAGCACCATTGTGAATCCTTGAATAAATCTCTGTCGCGTGACTTGCTTCTGTGCCGAGCTCTGAAATTTTTCGCAGAGTGCCTTTTAAAGGACTTTTGGAGCTCTAGAACTTCTTTTTTTAACTCGCTGACCTGTTTCTCTAACGATGAGCTGTCTGTTGCGGAGGCTGTGCATTCGGAAATTTGCGTGTTGTCACTAAACTCAACAATTTTGTCCGACATTACCGCTATTTGGTTCAGTGATTCCGAGCTAATAGATATAATTGCTCGTACATTAGATGGTAATCGTTGCATCCAAATCGATTTTAGCATTTCATTGGTCATATTACTGCCTCCGAGTTCACGCATTTCTCTTAATAGTTGCGATGGTTTGGAATCGCCCAGCTCCAAGTCTTGTAGTAATTTTTTAATTCTCTTCTGGTCAGAGTCTGCGAATTGCTCAATCACTCTTGCTTTCAGAGTCTCGTACAACTTTTCTTTAGGAGGATTTAATATAATGTCGCTTACTTGTGCTAAAACTTTGCTTTCAATTGCTGCCACAATTGTATGAAACTTGGTGCGATCTGCTTTAATGCCTGCCGCTATAAACTGCGACTCTACCTGTGCGAACCAGAGCTCAGGTTTCGCTCTCCAGAATGGCGGTGCCTTAACCGACACTCGCGCAATCTCCCGCGTTTCTGCCTCACTGGTTGATGGCTTGTCGTCAGTTTGCTTCTAATCGATCTCGTCCGCGTCCGACATTTTACACGTGTTACTTGGCAGTATTTTTACTAGATACGAAGTTTATACGAAGATGCACGGTTTATTCTTTATTCACTCAGCGATTAAAGACCAAAAAATTCTTTTTTCATTAAGAACAAACGGACCTCACAAATATTAAATACGTCTCCCGATTTCATGATTTTATCTCTTAATGGACATATAATTTTATCTCTTATTTACACCTCAATGGAAACACTCATCACATTGATTATTTTATGCAATTCACAATTTTCGATTTGTTAACACGAAAAAGATTAATTACTTAAAAATAATTTCCCGCGTCGCGACAACGCACTCAACACCGTTTGACTACCACTGCACTAGCTCGTATTCAATCGTTGATGTACCTGAAGAGCAAAAGTGTTTCAATAATCAGTATTTTAGAATTAGGGGCCATTTAGAGGGAATTCTAGGGTATACTTCGATACAACCAAATGGAAAAACATTTTCTCTAATGTTTTAGCAAGTTTTTCTTTAAAGAAACTGTAGCAAAATATTCAGCCGTTTAAAAGATATTTAAGAAATAAAAACTTCCTTCATTGGAACAGTTTTGCACCCGACTATTTTGTAGGCATTGACGATTAAATTTCAATATTTAGTCTAAGGACCCCTGGACTTTTTTAAAGTTTTTAATCTCTTCTCCATACTGGTGTATAAATTCTCTACATTTTGGGGAGAGATACTCTCCCATTCGTTTTGCACCCGCTCCCGCAGTTCGCCCATTCCTTTCGGTGGCTCCGCATAGTTTACGAGCCTACTTTTTAGCAAAAGCCCTCAAATTTTCTATGGGGTTCATGTCTGAACTTTGGGGAGGACATTCCAATAAGCCGAATCTTTGACCTCGAAGCCACTCTTGGACAATTTTTGCAGTGTGCTTGAGGCCGTTGTCTTGTTGGAATATTGCATGCCGTTCTTTTATTTTTGAGAGAGACATGGCTTTTGGCAAATTGGTTTTCAAAATGTCTAAATATTTCATTTTATCCATTTTGCCTTCTATTTTGACAATTGGTCCAACGCCATTCGGTGTAATACACCCACACACCATTATGGAACCACCGCCGAATTGACATGTTTCTTTGACTCCTTCAGGTTGATGAGCACTGGGATTTTTGCTCCAGTATCAAGAACGACCATCACTATTAAATCTGTTGATTTTTGTCTCATCTGACCATATAACCTAGCAATATTCATAAAGTAAGACATAACCTAAAAAACAAATAATTTTTGTACCTTTTTCCAGTCTTCTGTGGTCCAATCTATAAATCTATTTACAAACTCCTTCCTTTTGTTTATATTTTTTTAGATAGTGCTAGCTTATTCTTTTTTGGGGCGGCTTTTAAACTTATTCGTTTTTTTTAAACTTATTCGTTTCAGCGCCATTCTTGCGATCCACGCATCTTTTCCCAATATGGCCAGGGCGTCACGTGGACATTTTGCATTACCTGAAGTAAGCAATCGCCCTATGTTACGGGCATCTCTGTCCATAAACTTCTTAGGTCTTCCACCTAGTGGAGAACTGAAAGTCTCTCTGCTTTATTTCGCAACTCGAGAAACCGTTGCTATGCCAACTGTGCAAGTTTCAGCGATTTTCCGAACCGATTGTCCTTTTCTTATTAATTGCACTACTCGGCTTCTCACTTCTGTTGAAATTTTTTTCATTTTACTTGAATGCTTAAATAAGACTTCACTGCTAAGCTAGGAAACTACTAATGATATTTCACTAACTATGGTAATATTCTTTTGAATTTATAACGGGTTTTCTACTGTCAATGTCTCCAAAACAGTCGGGTGCAAAACTGTTCCAATGAAGGAAGTTTTTATTTCTTAAATATCTTTTAAACGGCTGAATATTTTGCTACAGTTTCTTTTAAGAAAAACTTGCTAAAACATTAGAGAAAATGTTTGTGCATTTGGTTGTATCGAAGTATTTCCTAGAATTCCCTCTAAATGGCCGCTAACTCTAAAATACTGATTATTGAAACACTTTTGCTCTTCAGTGTATACATATGTAGAAATGAACGTGAACCTTGGCTTGAGGCGTGTGGACGCTACTAACACTTATATGTCGCTTATTGCGAAACCGTTACCCACGCTGCGAAATATTTCTTTAAAATTTCTCAAATTCCACTATCGGAACCGATGTTTTGTTGGGTTCTTTCGATGCACATTCACTAATTACCGTCTCTCCTTACACGACGACCGGGGTCACCACTGTTGGTCTTTTGTTTGGGGGGCACCTACTATGCCGCTGTCTACTTACGGTTTTGTCACGCGTGCTCGCACTGTTTCAGTAACCTAAGGAGAGATTTATCGACGTACAAGAAAAGAACAAGACTTAACGATAACAAACAATTTTATTAAATTAAAAGATACAAAAATGGGGTTTTACGGAAATACAAAAGAACGCGTCCGTTTCGCGCGGTGGTTGACTCACTTCTACTTTTTATGTCTTGTGGTGAGAATAACTTTTGGTGAAAATATATTTTGGTACTGCCACACATCTTTGTCTAACTGTCTCGTTTCGAAGGCGATCGCCGAGTGGGACAACGAGGATCTGCCTCAGGCATCATTTGGAAAACCTCGAGCTTCTTAACGTCCTGTTTGAGCAGTGTTCATGTTTCAGATCCATAAAGAAGAATAGGAAGGATCAACTTTCGATAAAGGCGTACTTTTGTTTTGATGGAAATATTTGTGCGAATGTTGCTGTTGCCTGGCCGTTAGGTAGCAGTATACGCAGAATACTCCCACCTATCTAAACTGTAAAAGCGAAGGTTCTACACCACCAACTTCCCGAGTTATGAGTCTTGATCTATCTCCAGTTATTTCCGAAGAACTTTGTCAATTTTTCTAATATACTAATGTATATTCGAAATAGTTTTTCTGTGAAAAAAATGATATTTTGACTCATAACTCTGGAAGTTGGTGGTGTAGAACCTTCGCTTTTACAGTTTAGATAGGTGGGAGTATTCTGCGTATACTGCTACCTAATTTATGGAAGTAGGTCATCGGGTTACCAAAATACAGGGTGATATGTAAACCTCTATCAAAAAAATTTCAAAACGCCCTAGTGACCAAACCGTTACGATTTCTGCCCCCTCCCATATGATTTTTTGCTCGTCTATCCAAAGCCTATTGTTAAGATAAATCAAAGAATTGTCATATCAAGAAAGCTTGTCGAGAGTTGAAATGAATTGGTGCAAGTGAAAACACTATAATTAAAATTAAAAATGTGAATGGAGTTGGCGACGGGTGAGATTAGTATTACTAAACTTCAAATAAAAACAAGGAAATATTTGTAAGGCGACGAGAAATTGTGCTCTGTATTAAATAATTAGTAAATTGAGTTTTATTAATCTTGTCAACTTTCAGAAATAAATTATTTTCTTAAAATCAATTGGTCAACATTTCTTGGAGAATCTACGGACAAATTTCATCAGGTTATGGGCCCAGGAAGTGGTGAAACCTCATCTCCAAGGAAAAGTCTGTGAAGAAAAAAAAACTCGAATTGAAAGGCAGATCGGAGCAGTAACGTCGCAAGTCAGAATTTGAACGGACAAGTCAAGTTAAGGAAAATTAAAAGTCGAGTCAAACGGTCAAAATGGACACCGTAAAATCGCAACTTGTAATGTTGAGTCAGAACTCACAAGGAGTAGTAAACTATGTGCCGTGGAGGTTAAAACTAGATGCTGTTTTGAAAACTAAGAAGTTATATGATGTTGCAACCGGAGTCAAAGTCAAGCCGGAAGGAGCTGAAAATGTCGCTGCAGTTGTTGAATGGAATGAAAAGGACATGGAGGCTCTGCAACTAATTGTATTGAATGTCAGTGATCAAATCGCATACAAAATTGCAAATTGCAAGACGACAAGAGCAATGTTGGACAGACTAGTTTGCTTGTACGGCACAAAGACAGCGATAAACATGGAAATTTTGAGACAGAAACTTTTTACATGTACTTACGATGAAAGCAAATCGATGGCAGAAAATTGTATGGATATTATGTCCATAGGTGATGAACTAACCAACGGTGGTGAACCTGTGCCAGAATCATGGATGATGACTAGAATTTTGAAAATGTTGCCAGCGAGACTCGCTCATTTTCGTACGTCGTGGGATAACGCGCCAGCAGCCGACAGAAGCCTGACTACCATGATCGAAAGACTGAGACTCGAAGATGATCGTCAACACGATGAGACAGGTGAACTGGAAGTGAGCTCGATCAATGCACTTCTAATGAAGAAAAACAAAAAGCAGCCAGGAAAACCACAGAACAAAACTGAGAAGGGACAAGCTAATTGTTACAAGTGTGGTCAGAAGGGACACTTTAAAAAGGACTGCACGAACAAACCCTGTGCCAAATATCTGGCATACTGCAAGAAAATGTACAGGTGCAACTCGTGTGGACAGAAAGGCCATTTTGCTAGAGAATGTACTCAACGGCGAGATGACAGCTCAGATTCACCAAGTTCACGCAAACCTCCCGTTGCCTGGGTGACAGCTAGTTTGAAAACGTCCGATCTGGACAATCAATTGAACCACCCGGAGGAAAGGATGTCAGCCTGGTATCAAGACAGCGGCGCAACGCAACACATGACCTCGCGTCGAGAATGGTTCAACGAATACACTCAACTGACTAACCATGTGTCTGTTCTCCTGGGAGATTCATCTGAAATAGATGGCATAGCAGTCGGGACAGTGGAGTTGGAAGCCTTTGACGGGAAAGAGTGGTATCCTGTTGTACTGAAAAATGTCCTGCATGTACCTGAATTGAAATTCAACTTATTCTCCGTGAGTCACATGCTTGATCGAGGATTCAAGATGAAATCTGACAAAAAAAAATCAGAATTTGTAACGGCTGATCATGGAATCACAATTGGACTGGCGAAACGAGAAGGAAAATTGTACAAGATGATGCTGAGAAAGAAAAAGGAGCAACTGAGTCTGGCGGCAGTTTCAATCCGAACTTGGCATGAAAGATTAGCTCACCAAAACGTGAAGTATGTACGAGATGCATTGGACAAGAAAGGAATCAAGTACGTGGACGACTGGAACAACTATCTCTGTACAGGTTGCACTTACGGTAAGCAGCATCGTGGCTCTCATCCCCTCGACGAGAAAACAGCAAGTCAACCACTGGAGTTAGTCCACGTGGACATGGGTGAGATGGACGAACGTTCGCTAGGTGGCGCCAAATATTTTCTTCTATTTAAGGATGATTTCTCGCACTTCCGAACCGTTTTCTTTATGAAAACAAAAGACGAGGCACCGGACAGACTGGAGAAATTCGTGAAGATGGCCGAGAATCAACTGGGAAGAAAATTGAAAGTTCTAAAATCCGACCAAGGAAAGGAAATTAAAAATGCAAGGACAAGAAAATTTCTTGATGACCGTGGAGTGTTTCACACACACTCAAATGGGTACACACCGCAGCAAAATGGGCGAATTGAACGAGAAATGAGGACCATCAAGGAAGCAGCATTGGCCACTCTACTTGCAGCAAATCTGCACTCAAAACTTTGGGCCGAGGCAATTTACTACGCAGTATTTACGATAAACCCGACTGGGACCAGTACAGTGAAAGGAAAGTCACCTGCAGAATTATGGTATGGAAGACAGATCGACTTGAATAAACTAAAGACTTTTGGATGTGAATGCTACGTATTGATTCAAGACCACAAGAGAGGTAAACTGGATCCAAAGTCGGGAAAGGGATATTTTGTAGGCTACGACGTGGAGTTACCAAGTTATCGAGTGTATCTTCCACGCATCAAAGAAATTGTCAGCTCTGGAAATGTGAAATTCGATGAAGAAAAGGAGAGAAGTCGAACTGAAGTTGAGACTGTAGCAACCGACCGGCAAATTGAAGTCAAGACTGAAGAGCAAGAAGAAATTGAAAATGAAGAAGAAGGGCCATTCTCAGACGAGGACAGAGAAGATGAAGAAAGAGGAAAAGAAGAACGAGTCGAGACAGCACCGAACATACCAGACAGAAGACAGCTACGAGACCGGAGCAAGTTGAAAGTTCCCTCAAGGTATGGCTACGATGTGGCTGGCTATGTAAGAGGTGGAAGCAATGAAGATTCAGCCCTGATAGGTGACATCGAGGACATCTCGGTCGAGATGGCGCTGAAAGACGAAAATTGGAAACGAGCCATGAAAGATGAGTATGATTCTCTGGTCGTGAGGCAAACATGGAAGCTGGTGGAGTGCCCTGAGGGAGTCAAACCCTTGACCTGTAGGTGGGTTCTTCGCGTGAAGGCTGATGGTAGGTTGAAGGCAAGGCTTGTAGCTCGAGGCTTCGAACAAAGAGAAGGCATTGATTACGAAGAAACGTTCAGCCCCGTTGCTCGCTACGCCTCCATCCGCCTCATCCTGAGTCATGCAGCATCCGAGAAGTGGAAACTGATGTCCTTCGACGTGAAGACCGCATTTTTGTATGGCAAGTTGGAGCAAGTTCTGTACATGAACCAGCCAAAAGGGTTCGAGGACGGTTCCGGACGAGTGTGCCAGTTATTCAAGAGTATTTATGGACTGAAACAAGCGCCCAAGCAGTGGAATCGTGAAATCACAGGATCATTTGAAGAAATCGGGTTGTTCAGCACTGAAGATGACCCAAGTGTCTTTTATAATAAAGACAGAAGTATTATTGTAGCATTATTTGTCGACGACGGTTTGGTTGCTGGAAAGGACGAGAAGGAGATTTTCAAACTTCTGGAACAAATCAAGAAAAAGTTTGAAATCACACACTGCAAAACCATCCCGAAGGAGTTCTGTTATCTCGGTATGGAGCTGAAAGTTGACTCGGACAACATTTCCGTGAGTCAACCAAAGTACGTGGAGAAAATCTTGCGAAGGATGAATCTTGAAAACTGCAACCCAGCTCCAACACCGATGGAACCAGGTATGGTAACAAAGAAAGAGGAACTTATGAAGGATGAGAAAGTGTCAGTTGGAACTCCCTACCGTGAAGCCATTGGCAGCCTACTTTACCTCGCAACCGTGTCAAGGCCTGACATTAGTTTTGCTGTAAATTATTTGAGTCGACAATGCTGCAACCCAATGAAGAACCATTGGAAAATGGTAAAACGAGTATTTCAATACGTGAAAGGAACTCCAAATGCAGGAATTCGTTTTGGAGGAGACAAAATCTTCAAAGTGTTCACTGATGCAGATTTTGGAGGAGAAAAAGAGACGATGAAATCGACTAGTGGAGGACTGATTCTCAGGGGAGGCCCCCTAGTTTGGTATTCACAACGGCAGAAACTTGTGGCGACCTCGACAGCAGAAGCAGAATATCGTGCAGCATGTGAAGCAATAGACGATGTGTGCTGGATGCGAAGATTGGCGACTGAACTCAAGATCCTGCAAGATGATCAACCCTTTCCTTTGTTTGTTGATAACAAGTCAGCTGTTCATATGTTATTGAACACCCACGAGGGTAAGGTAAACAAAGGAAAGAAGCACATTGAAATAGCACGTAAGTTTATTCAACAACATGTTGACGTGACTGTGTCTATCAAACATGTTGAAGGTACAAAACAAATCGCCGACATTCTGACTAAACCTTTAAACCAAAGCCAGTTTGTAAAATGTCGTAATTATTTGATTGAGGAGGAGTGTTAAGATAAATCAAAGAATTGTCATATCAAGAAAACTTGTCGAGAGTTGAAATGAATTGGTGCAAGTGAAAACACTATAATTAAAATTAAAAATGTGAATGGAGTTGGCGACGGGTGAGATTAGTATTACTAAACTTCAAATAAAAACAAGGAAAGATTTGTAAGGCGACGAGAAATTGTGCTCTGTATTAAATAATTAGTAAATTGAGTTTTATTAATCTTGTCAATTTTCAGAAATAAATTATTTTCTTAAAATCAATTGGTCAACATTTCTTGGAGAATCTACGGACAAATTTCATCACCTATCTACAGCCCGCCACTTTGTAACTTGAGGTGGGACACCCTGCATAAAGAAAACAATATAAAAACAAAATAATTTTTCATATTTTTTTTCTTTAGCCTCCATTTTCCGACCAAACGTGAGGTTTTCCGGGAAAAGCTTATATAACTTTTTTTGTTGAGAATTTTCATAACTTTAATTTTGTCTTCTTAACATTTTTCCAATTTCAACTTTTTTCCGAGCTACGGTCGGGAAAGCGTCGGAAAATTCTTTCAATCGGATTTTTTCGTGATTTTCACGAAGTACGGCACGGAACTCAACGGTTACCTTTTCTCCAATTGCTAAACTCCCACCATTCCAAATTTCATTAAACTACAATTTTTTTGCAGAAGAAATCTCTAGGAGCTGTACTAGTATTATTAATTTAGTTCCAGGTATTTAGTGTATGTCGGAGCTGATCGTGCTGGTCTCGGGTGGCGCATAAATGGATATGATATGGGTCTTGATCGTTCCACAGATGATTATAACCACCAAACGCTCGGATATCGGTTGAAATGCGATAACGCTGCTGGCAGCCCGTCGATCGTCCCTCTCGTCTCTCACCACCGGAATAGTAAAGCGTCATCATTTCGGCGATTGCTGGCGGAACAATCGTCAATGTCCCGGATCCGGTAAGTCATAGTTCCGATAGTGCAGCAATATTTTGCATTTCTGCGATTCCATTGCTATCATATTAACATGATAGGTGCGAATCATCGTGGAGCAGTCTACTGAATTAAGATCCTCCTTTACCTTGCTTTCGTAGACTAAGAGAAAGCGTTCGATGTGGTTAATAGAAGCTTTATATGGCAACGATGATTGCCAGAGAAAATAATAGAATTAATAAAAGGCCTATACAACAATTCCAAATACAGAATTCTCCATAATGGAAAATTATCCAACAACTCTGAGGTGAGTTCAGTAATACGACAAGGATGCCTACTTTCACCATTACTATTTCTTATAGTAATAACGGTGCATAAATCATCTCACTATGTACCGAAATAAAATTGAAGAATACTTACTTATACTTAACTTTAAGTATCTACAATAATCAGCATTGCAGAAAAGATTCCGGAAGCGGGCATAAGCAAGCAAAGCGGTCGGTCTCGGCGCCAGGTGGTCAGGGGCGCCAAAATGAATGCGAAAAACAAATTCGAGCGAAAACTAAAATATTGGTGGCCATATTGCAGGGAATGAAAACGTTGTCGCTGACACATTGTCCCGGATTGAAACAACGTCGATCAACCTGCAACCAGTTGACTACCGCCAGCTAGCGGATCAGCAACAACAGGACCCAGCGCTCCAGGAAATCATCAAGTCACCGGAGAAGTTCTCCATCGTGTTGAAGCAGTCGTCCCTTCCAAATGTGGAAACTGCGGTTTACTGCGACATTTCACAAGAACGGGCGCCGCCGTTCATTCCGGAGACCATGACACAGCAAATCTTAGCGTCCATGCACAACATAGCACACCCTGGCGTAAAGGCCACGACCAAGCTAGTTAGTGATCGATTCGTCTGGCCCAATCTCCGGAGAGACTGCGCAGCATATGTAAGGGCCTGCGTTCCTTGTCAGCGTGCAAAAACTCTTCGGCACACAAAGACACCAGTGACCAAATACACGCCTCCCGCCGAGCGTTTTGCGCACATAAACATAGACATTATCGGACCATTGCCACCGTCCAAGGGATACCGGTATTGCTTAACGTGCATCGACCGATTTACCCGGTGGCCGGAAGCAATACCAATGCAAGACATAACGGCGGAAACGGTGGGCCGACAATTCCTGGAAGGATGGATCGCAAGATATGGTGTTCCACTGAGAACTACCACAGGACGGAAATTTGAGTCGTTGCTTTTTAAAGAACTGACAACGACGCTGGGAATTACTCATCTCCGAACAACACCGTATCACCCTCAGGCCAACGGCCTTGTAGAAAGATGGCACCGAACTTTGAAAGCCGCCATTATGTGTCGGACCGAAAACAATTGGGCCGATGCCCTGCCAACAATCTTTCTAGGATTGCGATCCACATTCAAGCCCGATCTCAAAGCGACGCCAGCAGAGATGGTCTATGGTACCACGCTCCGCCTCCCAGGGGAATTCCTGACTGAACCCTCAAAGAAATATATCGCGTCCGAGTTAGTAAATGATCTTCGCAAAACCATGCAAGCCCTTAAACCCACAACCACCGCTCATCATACTACCCCAAATGTTTTCGTCCAGGAGGAGTTACGAAAGTGCACCTATGTATTTGTGAGGAACGACGCGGTACGACGATCCCTCCAGCCACCTTCCGATGGCCCCTATAGAGTCACACAACGCAAGGATAAGTACTTCCAAGTTGAGGTAGAAGGACGCCGAGTCAGAATCTCGGTAGACCGGCTTAAACCAGCTTTCTCGACATCGGAAAACGTAGCTTTTCGTTCGGAAAGGGAAAATCAAGAAAACCGCAAGGAGGAAGAATCACAAAAAAACAAAGAAGTGACGACGCGGTCCGGTAGGAAGGTACGTTTCGCAAAGAAAGTCTCTTTGGGCTAGTCACACATTAAGAAGCCCTTGCCTTCCCCTAATCTTAAAGCGCACGATCCAACCGTCTGGTCAGGTCACGACGCTCGTAAGCCATCCAACGCGCCGAGACCAAGACACGCGCGCACCACTCAAGAGATCAAACCACCCGGTGTCCTAAAACAAAAAAACCCTCGCAATGAAAACAAGACAATGAATTTTTTTCTATTCTAATCGTAAACCATTTTTTTTTTGGAACACCAATCCGACCAAAATTTTCTACTCTAGTATTTTTCAGTGCAAATTAATTTAAAATCAAATGGTTGATGCGGCCCTAAACGTTTAATTTCTAATTTTTCTTCTAAAGAGGAATTTTTTTCTTCAATAAATTATCTACGTCATTCATTTGAAGCAAAAACAAAAATTGAATCAATATAAATCTAATCTAAGAAAAAAAATATATACAGGTATATATGTATTAAAAAATGGTAGTATTTAAATCTCACACTATTTTTTTTTTTTTTCATTTAAAAAAAAAGTCCCTAAGTCGCACAGTTTCTATGCCACGTAAGAAACGCACGTTATATGTGGAAATTAATGTTCTCAGCTATATTGGACGTACATACATCGGTTATATTTTGTTCCGTTAAACATAAATATGTATGCAAAAAGAATCGCTCTCAACGTACGTTTTGTGAGAAGATTTGCAGTTACATGGATGAGAAGTGATTTTTTATTGGTGTTTTGTGGGTTTAAAGAAAAAAGAAGATGGCAAATGTGGATCAATGGGTATGGTATGGGTTATAATTGAAAATAAACACAATTTTTTATAATATACAAATATTAATAGCCAATAATATTCATGCGTTTTAATAATTTTAAATTCTGAAGTCTTTTCGAATACTCAAAACATTAAGAGGGTTTTGCGTTTGATGAAATTTACGTACGTCGTTTGATGTGCGTTTTTTACTTTCATTAGGGGTGTTCGAAGACTGCTCTGAGACTTTTTGACAAATATTTTCTGCTTCCATTTGCCTTGCTCTGTGTTTTTGAGCCTGATCTGAGTTGAGAATTCTCACTTATTCTGCTCCATCAACATTGTAGGAGCAGGCAGTGTTAGTATGCGTGATACCTTTATATTGTACACCAACAGAGTCAGTCACATGTGAGACGCTGACTGGATAAGACCTAATGAAAGCACCTGTCTTGTATATAACGCAGAGAAATAAAGTTGTAATATTAAAGTGTACAAAAGTCTTCTCATTAGCATTCTACACCTTAACATGGTAGCAGTCCGTAGTTAAGTCGCTAAGTAATCGGTTAGTATTGGTTTTTGTTAAGTCCCGTGTCCGTGTACAAAGGAAGACACGTAGACAAAATGGCGAAGCAGGGTGATGTGGTAATACCTGTGTTTGATGGAGAAGACTATGTCGAAAAAACGTGTTACAGTATTTCTAAAATTAAAAAAATGTGATGAAGTCACAAAAAGAGCAAAAGTGACCACGGATAAAGACGATTGGGAGGAAAACAATCTAAAAGCAATAAACTATATTTATAGTGCCATTACAAATAAACAATTGGAATTTGTGTGTGACAAAACAACGGCATATGAAATAATTAAAAAAATTTGATAGTCTATATCTGAAGGAATCAACTGCATTGCAGATCGTGTGCAGAAATAAAGTGGAAAAATTGAAACTCAAATATTATAGTGATTCTTCAACTTTCTTCAGTGACTTTGAGAAGTCTATTAATGAATTGAAAAACGCGGGTGCGAGCGTGACCGAAAAAGAAAAGTTAAACTATATACTGAATACGTTGCCGGAATCATATCGTTAGTTATATCGGTGATTTAATTGATACCTTAAAGGAAGAAGATCAAACTGCGGATTATGTAAAAAGTAAAATCCAAATGACAGAGTTAAAAAATCAAAGAGCAGATAATTCTGGGAAAAGATATAATGCGTTCATGGCATACAAAAGTCGACAAGAACGAACGTGCTATCATTGTGGTGAAGCTGGTCATATACAGAGAGACTGCAAAAATGGCGGCCAAGCAGCAGGCGGCAGTGATACATGGCGAGTGACACGAGGCCGGAGAGGAGCCAGGAGAGGAAGGTACGGCAGAGGCCACGTCAATTTTCGTGGATATCGCAAAGTGGGTGCTTATCCAAAGTCTAGAAATTAACAAGTCCTTCATCTTCATATGGTTAGTGGGGTATACAGACGGTGCACATTCATGGCAAGTAAAACCGGTTTTATATATGAGAGAGGGAAGGGAGCGGAAGAACTTAACGAAACATTTTTCACGCAAAAGCAAACGCGTGAAAACTTACACACATATAAAATGTTATTTCTATCTCTTGTTTTCTTTAGCTCTGTTTTTGTCTGACAAGTGAATTTTATTTACAATACATGTAAACGTTCCTGTGTAGCATTCAAATTTACTACGCAAAATTTACGCCCCGTGTGTGTTCCGAAGGGTTGAATAAAACCGGTTTTGCTCAGCACACTTATGACAGCGTCTGTATACCCCCAGTGTATGAAAGGCGAACAGCTATAAGCCCCAACTATATTGCACGTAAGAAACGCACGTCATCTCGGCGCTCTCATGGAAATTAATGTGTTCGGCCAAATTGGACGTACGTCAGTCATATTTTATTTCGTTAAGTTTCGTTAAACGTAAAAATGGGAAAAGAACCGCGCTCTACGTACGTTTTGTGCAATGATTTGTAGTTACATCGATGAAAGCTAATTTTTTTTGTTGTTTTGTGGTTTTTAAAGAAAAAAGAGTATGGAAAATGTTGTGGTTCAAATACATGATAGCGATTTTGATGACAAATTTATTATAATTGAAAATAAACACGATTATTAATAATATGCAAATATTAATAGCCTAGTTTTAATAGTCAATGAATAATATTCAAGCATTTTAATAATTTTAAACTTTGAAGTTTCTCCCAATACGCAAACCAATTAGACGGTTTTGCGTTTGACGAAATTAATGCCATTCCTATAGGAAATAGTAGATTGTTCTACAAGTAAAGAAAAGTGATAGTTTTCCAGTAAGTGTAAATATTTAATTCACGAGCGAGTGTAGCGATATCTAAAATCGTGAAGAAAAGTGTTGCTAACTAGAAAAGTATCACTTTTCTTTACGATTTTTGATTAAACAATGTACGTCATTTCTATACGATTCCCGAAAAAATATATTTACATGTAATTCTCTAACCTCAAGGGCTATCTTTGAGTCAGCCCCGAAGATGAACCATTTGGTATGTTAAATTTCTTGACTCAAGCGATTGATTCATGCACTTTTGTTCTACAAAGCGGGGCTAAAATTTATTAGCCCCGATCGATTCATTGGGATTCTCTCACTGGCATGTATGGATTCTCTCGCTCTGCTGGGTTTACTCAAAGTCTAGTAATAACAAGTCTTTCATCTTCATACAAAATTTTCACCCGGTTGGTTCTGTGCGTGCATATATGAACATCACTGCTGAGCAAAACTCAACGCATACTTCGTGAATTCAGCGAGACAAAGCCAGATTCTGTCTTTACGGTAAAGTATGCAGAACAGAAAAGGAAAGAAAATTGAATCAGCTGTCAAAATTGAAGTCATCAAAACAAACGAGCAAATATGCACCAATACATCAACATTATCCCTATAGAAACTCATAAAATTTTCCGTTGTTTAATTGTATGCTAGCGCTTAAAAAAATATTGCATTCTTTCTCTGATAGCCTGACATCGTCATTTGAAGAACTTATGCATATAGCTGTTCGTATTTCATTCATTAACCATATGAAGATGAAGGACTTGTTAATTTCTAGACTTTGGGTTTACTCACGCACATACAGTGACAGTGTTGTCAATTCGTTCTTTTAGTTCTCTTGATTATATTTCTAAAGGAATTTTGCCCGCATTTGATACTAATTGGCCGAATATTTAGAAATTTTTTATACTAATGGGTTTTATATACATGAAGGGCTGATTTTATTTAGCCCGTAGCAAACCATTTGGATATAAATTTAGTAATAAGTAGTAAAAAAAGAAATTCTTATTGGAAAACTGGCTAATTGGAGATTGAGTTTTAACTGAAAGTTTCAAGTTTTTGACGTGACAACGTCTAATAAAACGGTTAGCCGGGATGCCCAAGCGACAAAGTGTCGCATAACCGTGTGAGTGGGCGTGGCTTACGCTGCATTTGTAGTAGTGGCAATGAGTGCCGCTTATCTATATTGTGTTTATTATATCCCAGCGGGAAAACTAGCAAGTGGTTACCCTGGTAACCCACGAATTCTTCAATGATTTGTGTAAGCGCCTACCTGGTAATCGAAAAATTCTACTGGAAATTTAGGAAAATGGAGGTCTTTACGTTGTAATGAATAGGTAAGCGACTAGGTAATGCCTTGAGAAATACTTTCGTTGGAAATGTGATGTGCTTTTGTCATTCTTTGTCTTTGGCTGTTCAAAGCCTCTCTTCTTGAGTTTATTCCGTCCTCATCAATTTTATAAGATTAATTTATACCACTAACAATGAGCAACAAAATCTTGTCTTGTTAGAAAAATCCATACCAAATGTAGCAAAAATGGAATGGTACTTTCGGAAAGAGTAGTAGAGCTATACCGGTACGGCGCCACCTCAAGGTGGCTTAGAACCCGCCTAGGATTTGGGGGGGTCTGAAAGCTCTTTATGTACGTGTACGAGGTGTTTTAGGTTTGTGTCTTGGATAAGGTGGCTTAGAGTTGGTGTGTGGAGATGGGTGAAAGCTCTTTATGTAGGTGTACGAGGTGTTTTAGGTTTGTGTCTTGGATAAGGTGGCTTGAAAGCTCTTGATGTGGGTGTATGAGGTACTTTTTGGCGTGAGTCCTGGATAAGGTGGTTTACAGTTGGTGGTTGGAGATGGGTGAAAGTTCAGGTCTTGGATGTGGTGTAGAACCGGCATGGGATTTGGGGTGTGACTGAAAGCTCTGGATGTAAGTTTGTGTCTTGGATGGGGTGGCCCAGAGCAGGCATGGGATTTGAAGGTGGCGCAGAACGGGCATGGGATTTGGCGCAGAACGGGCATGGAATTTGGTCCAGAGTGGGGGAACTATGAACTGAGCTGTGGGGGATTTGAGCTTTGGTTTCGAGATGATGATTTTTCTAGTATTAATTCCGGTAGCAACTTGTGCTATGGAATGAGCTTGGATTCTGGAGCAAAATATACAAATAATTTGGTGAAGAACTGGACTTGCAAGTAACACTAAGAATTAAATTAAGCTTTAGCTGGAGCCAGCATTGGGTATATCACCTCAAGTCACAGATATTACAACAACCGCAACTTGAAATTACTAAGTGGCTAAAAAAGCCATACCTGAAAAAGATATTGCATAGTTTTAGGAGCAAACAAATTCAGCATATTTTTCAAGTATTAATTCTGGTAGCAACTTAGGCTATGGAATGAGCTTGGATTCTAGAGCAAAATATACATATAATTCAGTGAAGAACTGGACTTTCAAGTAACACTAAGCTTTAGCTGAGATCCAACATTGGGTCTGGACAACAACCCGGTGCGATCTGTAAGCTAAGATCTGGATTGCAACCATATGTCATTATTACCTTCCAAAGAATTCTTAATGAAAATACTCACCTCAAGTCGCAGATATTACAGCAATCGCAACTTACTAAGTGGGCAAGAAAATCATATCTGAAAAAGATATTTCCGATAACAACAACAACAACAACAACAATACAACTAAGATTCCCATTCTCATCACACTTATGATGTAATTATTATTATTATCCTGAACATGTTGGATATATTTTTAAAGAATAAAATTGAATACTTTAAACTAAAATACCCTTCACAAACCGCAAATATTGCAAACACTAGGAAGTGTCATAAGCTGCCACAAAAATACTTAACATAAGCTCTATCGAATAATAACAACAATGAAGATTCTCATTATCAGCTAACTTATACCATAATTTTGAACTGATCACCTTAAGTGCTAATTAGACTCAAATGTATAAATTTTAATAACGGTTAGCTAAGTAAACACTGCATTCCTTATCAAGCATAGATGTTAAAATTTCAGTCTTCCCATGCTGCGAACGTTTATTGAGATAAACAAAAGGAAGTTTTGCTCCATATATTGAAATTGATATGCTGCGAATTTAGTGAGGCTCAGTTTCCTAAAAAATCACAAACAATTTTGAACAGGTATAGATGGATTCCTTATTAAACATAGGTGTGAAAATTCTAAAGTTATGTGAAAATCTCAGTCTTCCCATACCGCGAACGTTTATTGAGATAAACAAAAGGAAGTTTTGCTCCATATATTGAAATTGATATGCTGCGAATTTAGTGAGGGTCAGTTTCCTAAAATCAAAGACAATTTTGAACAGGTATAGATGGATTCCTTATTATACATAGGCGTGAAAATTCTAAAGTCAGCTTTAAACCATATCACGAATAATATTAAGATAAACAAAGGGATCAGGTGCAAGTCTTCGGGTACTGATTAACTCAGCGGTTCCTTACCTCAATTCCTACCGTGTTTTTTAGTGTATCATTTTGAATAATGTAAACATTATCAGTATAAAAGAAAAGTTCACTTCATGCTACCCTCAAATTCACAATGGATAACGACGCTGAAAGAAGGCTGCAAGTTGTAAGTATTGAACTTTATTATCATGAAAAGGAAATGGAATTTAATTTATTTTTTATATTTCAGAGAAACTCATTGCGCAGGTTAGTGCGCCTGCTTGCCTATGGTGAGCATGTAATGGCCGCGCTAAAAGAGAAGCGTCGAAGGGCGAAGAGAGCACGAGAGAATGCTAAGGAGCAGCTGAGGTCGCTGGAAGTTGCGTTGAGTGCTGAGCGGCAACGCATACGGAGGCTGGAGCAGCTTACACAGGAGTGTAAGCTGAATCTCCAGCACGCCAAAGATCAAAAAAACAAAGCAAAAAAAGAATACAAGCTAATGAAATATTTAATAAAGTTAGGGTATTAAAAAGAATTGTTGTTAGAATAAAAATAAAATTATTATTAAAAAAAATTATTATTAGAATAAAACTTATTTGTGTTAAATATTTATAATTCTGCTCTCATTTTCCCACGGTTTTCTAGGTAATTGATCGCGCTCCTCTAAAGTGGGTTATATGCTGTGCATACATATTTACGCAGATCATTTTCAGTGAGTGCTCTATTGGATAGTGACTTTATTAGTTTTTTGGTTGGGTGTCGAGAAAAAGCCTCAGTCCTTTCCTATATGGCTTTAGAAATAATCCTATTTGCATTATTCCCGTTCCAGTATGAGGAGTGTGAATCAACTTTTTTATTATGTTTCTATATTTGAAGCTATTTGTTCCTTTTATTTGCTGGTTTTCCTTAAAATCACGTCTGTGGGTGCATGTATCATTTACAATTTTTTGATAATTGGACAAGTCTTCTTTTGAGTAGCCTCGAGGCTTTTTCATAAAAATTAATTCAGCTAGACCTTCAGTTATCTTGTACCGCTTGCCATCTATAAGAAAGTATTCTTTATCAACTTTTAATCTCGAATTACCAATATTCCACATATCGTTCTTATAGTACGCTCCATACGTTTTATCAATTCTCGTGCTATCATTTTCCAGTAGTTGTTTATATTTGTTTAGTATCTGGTCTGCAGACTCTAATTTTGGTTCTTTTGTAGGTGTGACAAACTGATCATCATCATCATCATCATCATCATCCTCAGAATAACTCGGTGGCTCTAGCTTTAAGTATTTACGTGGTGGTGGTGGTGGTGGTGTGTATGCTTCTTCATTGCCCTCGTGCTTAATTTCATCTTCTTCTTCTTCTTTTGGTTCAAGTTTCACTGATGCTGCTGTTGTTGTGAGCGCTTTTTTCAGCGTGTTGGTTATAGGTTTAAATGTTTCCTCTAATTGAGCTTCAGATTCAATTTTACCAGTCTTGAGAGCTTTATATTTTCTTCGTATAGCCTCACGTGTTTTTATAATATCCTTCATCAATTTTTCATTCATGTTGTTACACGTGTGGTTACAGCTACAATGATATACAGCTATGCTAATAAGCATTTATATAGATCCAGACGTACCAGGCAGGTCAACCAGATAGATCAACCAGACACACCAGCCAGACAGACCAGCCAACCAGCCAGACAGACCAGCCAGACAGACCAGCCAACCAGCCAGACAGACCGGCCAACCAGTCAGACAGACCAACCAACCAGCCTGACAGACCAGCCAGACAGACCAGCCAACCAGCCAGACAGACCAGCCAACCAGCCAGACAGACCAGCCAACCAGCCAGACAGACCAGCCAGACAGACCAGCCAACCAGCCAGACAGACCAGCCAGACAGACCAGCCAACCAGCCAGACAGACCAGCCAGACAGACCAGCCAACCAGCCAGACAGACCAGCCAACCAGCCAGACAGACCGGCCAGACAGACCAGCCAGACAGACCAGCCAACCAGCCAGACAGACCAGCCAGACAGACCAGCTAACCAGCCAGACAGACCAGCCAACCAGCCAGACAGACCAGCCAGACAGACCAGCCAACCAGCCAGACAGACCAGCCAACCAGCCAGACAGACCAGCCAGACAGACCGGCCAACCAGCCAGACAGACCAGCCAACCAGCCAGACAGACCAGCCAACCAGCCAGACAGACCAGCCAGACAGACCAGCCAACCAGCCAGACAGACCAGCCAACCAGCCAGACAGACCAGCCAACCAGCCAGACAGACCAGCCAACCAGCCGGACAGACCAGCTAACCAGCCAGACAGACCAGCCAACCAGCCAGACAGACCAGCCAGACAGACCAGCCAACCAGCCAGACAGACCAGCCAACCAGCCAGACAGACCAGCCAGACAGACCGGCCAACCAGCCAGACAGACCAGCCAACCAGCCAGACAGACCAGCCAACCAGCCAGACAGACCAGCCAGACAGACCAGCCAACCAGCCAGACAGACCAGCCAACCAGCCAGACAGACCAGCCAACTAGCCAGACAGACCAGCCAGACAGACCAGCCAACCAGCCAGACAGACCAGCCAACCAGCCAGACAGACCAGCCAGACAGACCAGCCAACCAGCCAGACAGACCAGCCAGACAGACCAGCTAACCAGCCAGACAGACCAGCCAACCAGCCAGACAGACCGGCCAGACAGACCAGCCAACCAGCCAGACAGACCAGCCAACCAGCCAGACAGACCAGCCAGACAGACCAGCCAACCAGCCAGACAGACCAGCCAACCAGCCAGACAGACCAGCCAACCAGCCAGACAGACCAACCAACCAGCCAGACAGACCAGCCAGACAGACCAGCCAGGCGGAGCTGAAAGACCTGGTCAGCTGATTAGGTGGGTTCCTTCATAGGCTCATGAATACATCAAAGCCTTTTCGATATCGACCTTTGCCCATGGGGCCGTCCTTATCAATTACTAAGAATCCATATTTGTCTTTCCAACAGTTTACACACGCTTTTCTGAACTTTCCATATCACTATTCCATATCACTATTCACATGATCATTGTATACATGCTTCAGGTTCAAATCATCTTGTTTGAATATGATCAGAAAGTTTGCATTATCTCGGATTAGATGCTTTGGTATATGAGTATAAGTTTGACAGAGGTAAAAGCTGTCAATGTCGTTATGTCTCCCCATACAAAAGTAGGCTCTAATATTATTTTGTTTATCGCAGGCTACATCATCAAAGATGAAAATTGAGTTTGGCTTTGCTTCCTCCGGTGGTATAACATCGCGGTTGTTAGAAAACGTATAATAGCCCAAACCTGATATGTGAGCTACAACTTCTCCTAAATACTCGTATTTCGGCTGACTTAGCGACTTAAGTGAAAAGTTTTGTTTTTGTTATTAATTATTATAACTTTTAAAATGGATACACGCCGCATTATGAGTGGACTAAATAAGCAAGCCGCAGATTGCTTAAGAGGCAGAGACGCTGCGCAAAGTGTAATTATTACCAAAGTGTGTAGTTTATTCATTAAAAAAATAAAAGCAGCATGCAGGGCCGAAAAGCAGATTGGGACCAAACATCACTATCAAAATTGTATTGCGCAACTAAGAGGTTTACAAGTATTGTTGAAAGCTGGCAGCAGCCACCATGGAGCAGGTGTGCAGGAAGGAGGAAGAAGTGAAAAAAGAAGTGCTCGTGTACGCTGGGAAGAGCTGCATAATGCGTTTGCATTACGAATCAGGACATGCGTCATCGAAGTGAAGCAATTTCTAAAGGATGGTTATGCTTTGTTTGAGCGGTGCGTTAAGAACATTTTAAAGAAGCACAATTTCGTCAAGACATCAACGACTTTAAGCTGCGAGTATGTTAAGCATGGTGTTAATGATGGTGATATTATAAGCGACATAAAATACTTTCACACCAAAACTATGCCCATTGGGAGCTCCGATGATCTGGAACAGTGGTTTTTGAAAAACGTGCAGGATGATCTATTGACCCAGGTTGAGGAGTTCCAAGAGAAAGATGGCGGCTGGGCCTTACATACCATAGTGAACTTAATGGTGCATATAAACAAATACGAACCATTAAGAGGATCATCATTTATAACATTGCCGCAAAGCATCGCAGCAAAGCATGCATGTGTAAATGTGAGAAATAATGATAATGCATGTTTTGCGTGGGCAGTGGTCTCTGCTTTGTATCCAGTAGAGTATAGGGATCACGCATATAGAACATCAAAGTACCCGCACTACAACAATGTGCTAAACATGAGCGGGATTACTTTTCCAGTTACACTAAACCAAATAAAAACATTCGAAGAAAACAACGGATTATCAATTAATGTTTTCGTACTGGAAAAGGAAAAGACGAGTGAATACATGACTGTTCCAGCTTACTTAACGAAGAAAAAATTGGATAAACATATCATGATAAAGTCAAATTATGACTGCAGTGAGGATGATGATGATGATGATGATAGTGCTATTGTTTATCATTTCTGCTGGATTAAAGATTTATCGCGTTTGGTGAGCAGGCAGACGTCTAAAAATAAGCGCAAAAAATATATCTGCGATAGATGTTTATTTTATTTTTATACTGAAGAAATGCTCGCAGCGCATGTGTCTGAGTGTGAAAAGGTGAATGACTGTAAAGTTGCTTTTCATAAGGAGAAATTTATCACTTTTAAAAATTATAATTACAAGAATCCGGTACCATTTACAGTATATGCAGATTTGGAGTCAATATTGATACCTGTTACCGATGGTGGTAGTAATGGTGATAAGACAAGGAAAATTCAAGAACATGAAGTTCATAGTATTGGATTATATTTTCACTGCTATTACGATGAATCTCTATCATTTTACCGATCGAATCGTGGAAAAACGTGTCTTCAGTGGTTTACATTGCAGCTGCAGGAGATCGCAAATATAGCCGAAGAGCAAATAAAGGATATAAAACCACTAGCACCGTTATCAGCGCAGGAAAAGTGCATTCAATTAAACCAACCATGCTGCCATATATGCGAGAACATCTTGGATATTACTGAAGGCACAAGCCATGATAATAGCATAACAAAAATTGACTACCACACTTACTCATCGTTCACCTCTTCATTTAAAAACAGTGATGAAACCCGCATTCCAGTGCAAAACCAAGACCTGTATATCCTCCCAGCTGAAAGTTTCATATACATTGAGGGAACAGTAACTAAACCTGACGGAACAATATCCAGCACTGCAGGGCTAGTAAATAATGCTATAGCGTTTCTCTTTGAGGAAATTCGCTATGAAATCAATGGTGTAGAAATTGATAGAACTCGAAATCTTGGAATAGCAACAACACTAAAAAATTACATATCATTAAACCCAAATGAGAGTCGCATGTTATACAACGCTAGTTGGTCGCCGGATAAATCAATTACATCCCCCCATGGATTCTTCAATTTCTGCATCCCTCTAAAAACATTGCTGGGCTTTGCTGAAGATTCTTCTTCTTTTCTTCTTTGTGCCCCTTTAATCCCTCATGGGACATAGGGCGGAAGCATTGTTTGCCGATTCGTAGCAATGGTGTTTTTTATGGGAGCGGGTTGCTAACCCTCAGCCCAACCGACTTAAAACTCTGTTTTGTGGCGCAGAGAGCTCGCCATTCGCCCGTCTCCCGTTAGCTCCTTCCGAAGAAGTACCCCAGGGGGCACCGCGGGGAGGTGGGATTAGGACTTGCTAACAGGTCTGCTAGGTGTTTGTATGCAGTGGATCTTCTCGGATTTTTACAGTAGTGACAAATCGGGTGTCACCACCTTCCAAGGTCTTTGTTAGCCGTTCGCCCCCCGCTGCTGAAGATTACAATAAAATTATTGCCAACGCTAAACATGAACTCATATTAATACGAAGCAGGATGGATGAAGATGCGGTCATATCACCGACAGATGATGTAAACATCTCAATCTCGAAACTTCAGTGGCGCATTCCCCATGTTAATGTGGCCGATCATGAGAAAATTGCTTTATATAAAATCATTGAAAGCGGTCGTGAAATACAAATGCCATTTAGGAGCTGGGACATATACGAGTACCCCACGCTACCAGCAACGACTCATCACACGTGGTCTGTCAAAACGTCATCGCAGATGGAAAAGCCCCGATATGTCATACTAGCTCTCCAAACAAATCGTAAAAATGATAAAACAAAGGATGTCAGTAAGTTTGACCACTGCAAGCTGACAGATGTTAAAGTGCACTTGAATTCGGAATCATACCCATATGATGACCTGAACTTGAAATTTGATGCTCATAAATACGCTCTCCTATATGATATGTATATAAAATTCCAAACTTCATACTATGGACGCCAGTTGCAGCCACTACTCTCAAGGGAAGAGTTTATGCGTGATGCTCCGATCGTAGTCATTGATTGCTCTCGGCAAAACGAAACCATTAAAACAGGTCCTGTGGATATAAGGTTGGAATTCAAAACATCGGAAAACGTTCCCACTAACACAACAGCATACTGTTTATTGCTACATGATCGATTAGTGGAATATACACCTCTAACCAACGAAGTCAGGAAAATTGCTTGAAATGGATACCATTATCATCGATCTTCAAGGATTCAAATTACAAAACAATCAATTTATTTTCAAAGAATTGACCCTTTTAAATTGTGAAAATCAAATGCAGCACTACATATTCCAACCACCATTTGCACATAAACAACTAACTCGGTCTGAAAAGAAACAAGTTGAGTGGCTGAGACACAATCACCATGGATTCAGATGGGGTGATGGATACATTCCCTACCGCACACTATATTCAGTTGGAGATCTGCTGCATGATAAAATAATCTATGTTAAAGGAGCTAGAAAGAAACAATGGATTCAGGAATTATTTGGAGAGGAGCTAACCATATATGATGTAGAAGAGGAGGGATGCCCCAAACTATCAACAACAACAACAACAACAAATGGCTTCTTATCCTGCATAATACACGAAGGCCGATGTGCTCTGAAAAATGTTTTTGTAATAAGGGAATTTTTAAATAAAACAAATTTTTTATAAAAAGTTATAATTATTCTTTTATTCATACTATTTACATATTGCACTTGTGTGAATTTTATTCTACATCCATGTCTTCTTGCTGCTGCTGCTGCTGCACTGAAAAATGTCCCCATGGTAGAGTGTCGATCCCGTTGTCCATAATGCAGCGTTTATCATCCTGTGGGTTTAAAGCGATCTTTGCTTGGTTTAAAGTGTACACTTTATGACTATATGAACGAATGCTTTTTTGCTCAGCTATCTTGCTTTTTGAATTTTGCAAACATTCAATATAGTCGCTAATCTGCAAAGTTTTCGCCACAACGTTCTTCTTTACCCCTTTTGCTTTCTTCACTTCATCAACACCATCTATTTCAAGGGAGTACATTTTAGACCTTAAGCCTACAAACAATGTCATTATTCGGCCATTTAATTCATCTTTCATCAATCCAGGAACTTTTTTATTTGCTTGCGGCATATTAAACTGGTTGGTCATAGGATAATCACTAGTATCAAATTTATCTATGTTTTTCTTCATAATATTGTATATGTCAACATTTTTTATTTCATATACTAATGAATCCGTATCCATGTACATTATTTTGCATTTATCAGCATCCAACTCTTTTAGCATAAAGTCATAATGGAATTCGTACAGTGCTATTTTAGAAATATCGAGAATCGCCATACCAATGTATAATGGTTTATCGAATTTAACTACCAGCTTTCGTAATTCAACTGCTACTAAATTTTCATTGAAAATTGCGCGACTATGGAAATTCGGTGCTGCAATGAGGTTTCTAGCGCCATACCGCCCCTCCCACTTTGTACATAGTTTTATGTTTGAATATTTTCGCACATTTTCCATAGTTTTTCCGAAAACAGCATTAATTATTTTCTTATATTGGTTCTTCTCGTAGGCATTTTTGGCTTGTTTCCTTTTATCTGTATTTAAGTCCACATATGGTTTAAGCCATGGTGATTGATCGAACTGCAGAATGCGGTGAATTTTCTTGAGTATTAGTCCATGTGATAAACATTGTTTTAGGTTGCGGTAATGTATAACATATTTTTCTTTGGTGTGTAAAGTGGTTAAAAGTTTGCCTTGTTTTGATCCTGGTGGTGCTGAATGAGTGGGGCAAAATGGAAAATCTTTATGCAAATTATGCAGCTCCTGCGGGTATTCAAGATCTACCTCCAACATATAGCCGATCGGTGAATTATCATCAACACTCATAACATCAACATTATCAATCCATTTAAAGTTTCCGGTTGGAAGTGATTGCGACATGGCCCATCCATATAAATTATTCACGTCATAGTACATCAGATATTTAGTTTCTTCATCCGGTTTAAAGTTTTTCATATATTTATTGTTGGCTTCACTATATCTGCAGCAGCATTGGCTAATTCCACCTCGGCAAGATTTTTCAATAAATAAAAGCATGTCAACATCCATTATCCTTTCTAAGCGCACTCCCGTGTAACACAGCATCGCTGCCCATGTATATCCAGGCAGAGTGAAGACGTGTGCAGGGTCAAGTTTGTAAGTCTCCAGTCCCATAGCTCTAAAATTTGTAAAAATATCCGCCAGCAGAAGAACATCTGTTTTTAAATACAGATCTGAATACTCTCCCAGGCTTTTAATGTTAAATTTTTCCCACACTTTTTGCGCATGTTCATAATCTTTTTCAGTTATCGGCTCATCAATCATTTTATTATAAAAATGCTCCACGCTAGGTAAACTATTACACTCCAATTTATCCCAGCCATCGATGAAGTCATATGGAAAAACTCCTTTGCGCGTGAGAAGGTTGAAGCTTTCATCATCCAGGTTTTGCCATTGAGCTTTTGTTATTTTTAATTTTTCCTTAGGCAGCAGTCCGGCTAGTTTATCCAAAGATTCATCCATAAATCTATAAGAGTCGATGAATCTCAGCTTGATGGAGCTATTTTCAATGTGTTTGGTAAATGAAATATACCGCTCTTTGTTCAACGGTAAAAGATCCACTCTTCCTGGTATGGTTAATGCTACATCCTTGATTATGAAATGCGCATCATATCCTGATAAATTGTGGAAAATGACTGGGATGTTGCGACAATCATTATAATTGATGTTGCAGCTGTTGTGTGCTGGTCCACGATATTTGCCTGTGAGGTGGCAATGATCCCTCACTCTGGTTTCACCAAGCGTAAAGGGTTTCTCGCATATATGGCAGCATGGTTGGTTTAATTGAATGCACTTCTCCTGCGCTGATAACGGTGCTAGTGTTTTTATATCCTTTATTTTCTCTTCAGCTATATTTGCGATTTCTTGCAGCTGCAATGTAAACCATTGAAGACACGTTTTTCCACGATTCGATCGGTAAAATGATAGAGATTCATCGTAATAGCAGTGAAAATATAATCCAATACTATGAACTTCATGTTCTTGAATTTTCCTTGTCTTATCACCATTACTACCAGCATCGGTAACAGGTATCAATATTGACTCCAAATCTGCATATACTGTAAATGGTACCGGATTCTTGTAATTATAATTTTTAAAAGTGATAAATTTCTCCTTATGAAAAGCAACTTTACAGTCATTCACCTTTTCACACTCAGGCACGTGCGCTGCGAGCTTTTCTTCAGTATTAAAATAAAATAAACATCTATCACAGATATATTTTTTGCGCTTATTTTTAGACGTCTGCCTGCTCACCAAACGCGATAAATCTTTAATCCAGCAGAAATGATAAACAATAGCACTATCATCATCATCATCATCATCCTCACTGCAGTCATAATTTGACTTTATCATGATATGTTTATCCAATTTTTTCTTCGTTAAGTAAGCTGGAACAGTCATGTATTCACTCGTCTTTTCCTTTTCCAGTACGAAAACATTAATTGATAATCCGTTGTTTTCTTCGAATGTTTTTATTTGGTTTAGTGTAACTGGAAAAGTAATCCCGCTCATGTTTAGCACATTGTTGTAGTGCGGGTACTTTGATGTTCTATATGCGTGATCCCTATACTCTACTGGATACAAAGCAGAGACCACTGCCCACGCAAAACATGCATTATCATTATTTCTCACATTTACACATGCATGCTTTGCTGCGATGCTTTGCGGCAATGTTATAAATGATGATCCTCTTAATGGCTCGTATTTGTTTATGTGCACCATTAAGTTCACTATGGTATGTAAGGCCCAGCCGCCATCTTTCTCTTGGAACTCCTCAACCTGGGTCAATAGATCATCCTGCACGTTTTTCAAAAACCACTGTTCCAGATCATCGGAGCTCCCAATGGGCATAGTTTTGGTGTGAAAGTATTTTATATCACTTATCACATCACCATCATTAACACCATGCTTAACATACTCGCAGCTTAAAGTCGTTGATGTCTTGATGAAATTATGCTTCTTTAAGATGTTCTTAACACGCCGCTCAAACAAAGCATAACCATCCTTTAAAAATTGCCTCACTTCGACGTGCTTTATATTGATGATGACACCTGTCCTGATTCGTAATGCAAACGCATTATGCAGCTCTTCCCAGCGTACACGAGCACTTCTTTTTTCAGTTCTTCCTCCTTCCTGCACACCTGCTCCATGGTGGCTGCTGCTAGCTTTCAACAATACTTGTAAGCATCTTAGTTGCGCAATACAATTTTGATAGTGTTGTTTGGTCCCATTCCGCTTTTCAGCCCTGCATGCTGCTTTTATTTTTTTAATAAATAAACCACACACCTTTGTAATAATTACACTTTGCGCAGCGTCTCTGTCCCTTAAGCAATCTGCTGCTTGCTTGTGTAGCCCACTCATAATGCTGCGTGTATCCATTTTAATAGCAAAAACAAAACTTTTCACTTAGCACTTGTTAAATTGGTTGGATGCTCACTTTTAAAATCACCAGTATTAGCAGGAGTCGTAATTAATAACACTTTACTAGTTAACTCGCGGGATGCTCGTTGTAAACTGTGAAAATACTACTGCTACTGCTTCTTTTATAATAATACCCGCAATTGCACAACATGAACAAGTTCGATCATGCAAATCTGCCTATGTAGCAAATTCCTAACCCTAAGTGTTGTTTACACAGGTGCATGGAATTCATGGACAAGTACAAAATTTACCAACTTCCGGTATCCGGCTGTCGTAGATGGAATTGCATCAGATGATCAGATGTAAAATTGATGATGATGATGTGGCAAATTCCTAGAACCCCAAAAGTTGTTTACACAGGTGCATGGAATTCAATTTACCAACTTCCGGTCTCCAGCTTTCTTACGCAGGTGCAAAAACTGCTGACGTGACAAATTCCTTAACCCCCAAAAGTTGTTTACACAGGTGCATCATGAAAACTTCCGCCCCAAAGTTGTTTAGACAGGTGCATCTATGTGCTGCGGACTCATGGACAAGTTCAATCATGTTTCTAGATTTAGGGTATATAATGAGAACTGTGAAGGAGAACGCTAGCAGTTCAACCCCAACCACCTTACCTGGAGATCAACAGCATCAGCCCCAGAAACATGGATACAGCAACAGAACTCAAAAGCTTGGAATACTCACCATACTTAAGGATGTCCGACATGGAGTTTGGAACCCAATATAAAATAAAATCTGCAAGCAGGCTTGAAACGGTGTATGGTGTTCGGATTCATCTCGAGTTAAAGGAGCATCAGCTTTTGCTACCAGCCAGGTACAGTTCACTTTCTGATGCAGCCTTACAAGACATCAGCAACAAGGAAATTTCCACGTAATCAATTCTGGACCGCAGGGGAAGACATATTAAAATTTGTACAAATTGATGCCGCCCCAGTTAATTATAGTTTTTATGCTGATAATTCAAGTGAAATCCCTAATTTTTATAATCCTAACAACAAGAAAAGGAAATTTCCAGGTGAATAATAATAATACTGTGCTGTGTCTGAAATAAATAAATAATTGTGCGATTTATCAGAATAAAAAGCAAAATAATATGTGTTCTAATTAATAGTTTTTTTTATTTGTAGCTATTACAACTACAACAATTCTTTTTAATACCTTAACTTAGTTAAATATTTCAGCAGTTGGTTTCGGTCTAATTAGCATTTAAGGTGATCAGTTTAAATAATAGTATTTATCCAATTCGTTCAGGATCGAATAATTATGGTATAAGGGAATCTTCATTGTTTTTAGTATGTGACTGAGTTTATGTTAAGTATTTTTGTGGCAGCTTATGCCACTTTCTAGTGTTTGCAATATTTGCGGTTTGTGAAGGGTATTTTAGTTTAAAGTATTCAATTTTATTCTTTAAAAATATATCCAGCATGTTCAGGATAATAATAATTACATCATAAGTGTGATGAGAATGGGAATCTTAGCTGTATTGTTGTTGTTGTTGTTGTTATCGGAAATATCTTTTTCAGATATGATTTTCTTGCCCACTTAGTAAGTTGCGATTGCTGTAATATCTGCGACTTGAGGTGAGTATTTTCATTAAGAATTCTTTGGAAGGTAATAATGACATATGGTTGCAATCCAGATCTTAGCTTACAGATCGCACCGGGTTGTTGTCCAGACCCAATGTTGGATCTCAGCTAAAGCTTAGTGTTACTTGAAAGTCCAGTTCTTCACTGAATTATATGTATATTTTGCTCTAGAATCCAAGCTCATTCCATAGCCTAAGTTGCTACCAGAATTAATACTTGAAAAATATGCTGAATTTGTTTGCTCCTAAAACTATGCAATATCTTTTTCAGGTATGGCTTTTTTAGCCACTTAGTAATTTCAAGTTGCGGTTGTTGTAATATCTGTGACTTGAGGTGATATACCCAATGCTGGCTCCAGCTAAAGCTTAATTTAATTCTTAGTGTTACTTGCAAGTCCAGTTCTTCACCAAATTATTTGTATATTTTGCTCCAGAATCCAAGCTCATTCCATAGCACAAGTTGCTACCGGAATTAATACTAGAAAAATCATCATCTCGAAACCAAAGCTCAAATCCCCCACAGCTCAGTTCATAGTTCCCCCACTCTGGACCAAATTCCATGCCCGTTCTGCGCCAAATCCCATGCCCGTTCTGCGCCACCTTCAAATCCCATGCCTGCTCTGGGCCACCCCATCCAAGACACAAACTTACATCCAGAGCTTTCAGTCACACCCCAAATCCCATGCCGGTTCTACACCACATCCAAGACCTGAACTTTCACCCATCTCCAACCACCAACTGTAAACCACCTTATCCAGGACTCACGCCAAAAAATACCTCATACACCCACATCAAGAGCTTTCAAGCCACCTTATCCAAGACACAAACCTAAAACACCTCGTACACCTACATAAAGAGCTTTCACCCATCTCCACACACCAACTCTAAGCCACCTTATCCAAGACACAAACCTAAAACACCTCGTACACGTACATAAAGAGCTTTCAGACCCCCCCAAATCCTAGGCGGGTTCTAAGGCACCTTGAGGTGGCGCCGTACCGGTATAGCTCTACTACTGGAAAGCATTGTTTTTATTGCTAAAAAGAGTACCCAGTAATTTATTCTGCATGCCTTACATGGTAATCTGTGTATTCACCTAATACATTTCGCCTCTGAAATAAGTCCTCGTCTGTAATGCCTACTGTAAGTACTTACCGCTCTAGGGCATCCCTATGTAAAAGTAACCTATGATTTCATCACAAAGGAATGTGTCCATCTCATTACCACCTCGCTTACCTACCCATTACATTTCCCGCTGGGATATTACTGTCATTGTTACATTTGAGAACGAATAAAAAAATAAAAATACTGCAAAATTATATGTATATTGTATTTATTATATATTGCATGTAATGAATAACAGATAACGAGCAACATGGTAGTTGTCACGTAATAATCGCCACAGCGCGAAGCCCGGCCCGGGGCACCGGTTTTTTTTAAGTGAAAAATGTGTGACTGCAAAATTACGGTAGATATATATTTAATTATTCGCCAATAATTAGTATTGTTACGTTTTTACGGCTTAACGGATTCGTAGGATTAATTAAGGAATACACTTTTTAATTATCCACACAAAATTTATTTATTACGAAACAAAACACAATTTAACAATAAACACAATTCTTACAGTTCACTATAATCACTTTCAAATTTACTATCTCGCACTATTAAATTCTATCTATCGCTTTATAGTTCACTTTCAAATCACTACTTTTCACTGTTCTTACTTTAAAACACTTTTATCGCCATTCAAATCAGAACTGAACTCGATAGCGGCTGCCAGGCGCTTTTATATAGGCAGCTCCACCTCTGTCTACTTTCTGGAACCTTCGTTTTCTGGTTCCTTGTGGTGTGCATTGATTATATACTAAGTAGATATGGACAAACGCGAGTCAAATTAACTTTAGGTTACGGCACCACGAGCTGGGGGCGCTAATATCGCAGGGTTTTATGCTCCGCTATATATGGTTAGTTTCCGAAATAAACTTTTTCTGGTTTATGTGAAAGCCCTTTGCGCATTTGAAAACAAAATCAGAAGCTACGGCTTTGGGTTTAGTGGCTGCGAATCTAAAAACAGATTCCTATGCGCTTTTTCCTATTGTTTTGTTAGGGAAGGGCAAAGAGGATGAAAAAATGATGATGATTTCGTAGCTGATGGGTGAAATTTTACAATGAGGGAATGAAATGAATGGGCGAGATAATTTTAATGGGAAATTTGGCATCAAGGGTTTTTTATTATGTTGAAAAAATTGAAATGGGTTTTCAGGGATTATTCCATTTTTTTAAATGAGTTTTGAATGACAAATAGAATTAGTAATTTTTACGGATAATTGTACTACTATTGAGATATATAAATAATTTCTATTTATGTGACATGGTGAACATTTTATACGTAGATGTCAATGAACCTTGCGTTTGATCTGTGAGGTGTTATAAGGTTTCAACAACACCGGCTGTTTGTTCTATTTATTAACGAAGGGGAGGTATATGTAGTGGGCCTGCAATAGGCCGAGTTTGCTGTCTTGGGAAAAAAGGTGCATGTAGGTAAAAGCGGTAAAAATTAGCGAGGGCTGCAAATACTACCGTGGCTTGAAGGGTCTCTAGAGGAGCAAAAGGGTGTTATCGCCAATGCACCTTCTTCGCTTTGCACCTTCTCCAGCCAAGGCAAGCTAGTTTTTGGGGCACCTGCAATACAGGTTCGCGCCACGCAACCGTCAAAAACAATTAAATATATAGTATTTTATTACAACAAAAACTAGGGATTTATAACGAGTTAAAATAAATTGAGAGGACTATTAAACAAATTATTGTAATTACAACCAGACGCATTTTGATAAAGACTAATCCGAGGCTGAAGCTCTGTTAATTTATTTTTTCCAAAGATGAAAGAATAATAATATTAATAATGTTACAATATTGCTACCTAAATATCTAGGTAGCCGGATGCTCCCGAGGTCATTGATGGTGGCTTGTGCCGTAAGGCTCGTGAACTTTTGGTTGGGGTCATGTGTCGTATGGGTTGTGGCCGTGGGAACATAACTTCTGCCCAGATATACGAGTTATGTTCAATACAATTCCATATAAGGCGGAATGTAGGACTTGTAGATTGTAGAGGGCCGCCTGCTGAAGGAGGAACTTGCATCTCTTCAGGAATCTGATAATTGATAAGCATTGCATTGATAAGCTTGTTTGGCGATTTGGAATATGTGATTACTCCATCGCAGATCTGGGACCTTATTTTCTATTGCAATATTGTTATTTTTTTCCGAAACTGCCGAAACCGTATTTTATATTATACAATATTGACATTTATTTTACGTGAAAATTTAACAATATTGGTAAATTTTTACTTGCAAGCTGCTTCGTCTTCTAATCGGATTTAACAATATTGTAATACGGAATGCCACTGAAGATTAAATTACGTCTAAAAGTACGAGTCCACCAAAGGCATTTTTTCTTGACGTGATAATGACGTAAAAAGATGATGTTCCAAATGTGCATAGCTGCGATATGCACTTTCTTCGTGACGTCATTTTGCCGGCGAGCAAATGTTTGTTTGCTTTGGTGGATTTGTATATTAAGATGTTAAGAGATGAGTCAGCTATTAGATTCTTTTTACCACTGAGATAAAGGGAAGGATGGTACAATTTTTTCGAGGGATGAGAGTTCATACTCTATTAGACAAGGTATTGCCCGTTCTTGTCTTATATTGACGAAGGCGTACTACCTTAATTGAATGGCCCGTACTACCTTAATTGAATGGCCAGAAATAAAGCTCTCAAATCAGTTCTTTAGTACTGCGATGTGCGTTAATTTTACAGTTTTACAGAAAGCGTCGAATTTTCCACCTGTACAAAGGAATTTGCACGCATAACTCTGCGCTCAAGTTTCTGCAAAAATGTATACAGTTTTAAAAAGAGGCGGCTTTTCTATCCACTCAATCAACTCAATAATTTTTAAAGCTACAACTTTTAAGAAAATGACCAGCATTTAATAAAAAATTCACCTTTGAACCAAAAAAAATAGTAAAACTGAAAGAAAATATTGTAGATATGTATTAAAGAACTTGTTAAGAAACTGGCTGATGTGCATTTAGTGTTTAATGGTGGGAAAGAGGGTTTTGCCCGTCTTACTTTGATGTTTGAATGAAATGGCCGGCGGAGTCCTTGTGCGGACAATGTCGACGTAATGTTTTTGCGCACATTTCCAGCGGCTTTCCTTTGTTTCACAGATAAAACTCAATGGGAAATCTTATGAATAGCTAGCTGTAAGGCTCACATGTCCAGCTACCTAGTAAGATGAATATTGAATATCACGAAGGCCTTTAAATTAACGGTTAATTTATACATACTAAAAAAGCTGGTCGTCCCAAGCAAGAGCATGTGAGCCCTCATCATTCTTATAGCTACACAATATGTGTACATCTCTCTTCTTGAAGTTTGGCTCTCGTTGCAACCTGAACATCAAGAATTCCAACTTGTTTGCAACAACTGAGTTTTTGTGTCGACGGACCTGCCACTAATTATAGGTTTTCATGGCAGGCTTCCAGTTGAATAATGAATCCAGACTGGTTTGTTCTTAATAATTTAAATTATTTTTATTTCCAATTGGATTATTTTCATAATTTTTAAAATTTGATACTATCAGAAGTAAGCAAAAGGGTAGTTTTATTGAAGCTACCATAATTAAACGAACGGGTGGTGGAGTGGGATATTCATATATATAAAATTCTTAGAATTTTAGATAATTATTTACTTTATCACCGCACTCCCGCAGGAGGTAGGCTTTGTAAGGGGTTGACCAGAGCATGTTGCTTTTGGAATTAGCCGTTGGTCACCGGTTGGTTATTCAGGGTTAAAATTTTGTAAAAGTAATTTTTATAAAAAATAGCAGTTTAATTCTCCCACCAAAAACTCACCGCATTTTTGGAGTATTGCGCGAACTTTTGCGTCTGATAAAGTAAACAATTACCCTTAATACAAACATTTTAAAAAATCTTTCAAAATCGGAACTCTTCTTTTTTCATTGACGACTACCACTCTTGAGAAGTATGAAGTAGGGTTTTAAACGAAAGTTTTTTATTGTTTTCTATTATTGCACGCAAATATGTATACATATATTCACATTTTCAAATAGTTTGCTCAATTTGCTCTAAAAGCAATAATAAAATCAATACAAAAAAACTAGAATTTTGTTAAAAACAAACTTATTTAATTTTTCTCAAAATAAAAAAAACACGATGCTAAATTTCCCATTAAATCTCTCTTCCCATTCATTAATTTCTTCATTCATAAATTTCAGTCACCGGCCAAGAAATCATCGTAGTTTCAGCCCACCCACCCCCTTCCAAATCAAAACAAAAGGAATGCCGCACAGGAATCTATTTTTAGATCCGAAACTTTTGTTTTTTCTTCCAACATGATGCGTCAAGGGCTTTGAAATGCTTTTTTAAATTCAGGCGCAAACCCGCTTTTTTATGTTTTACTAAAAAATAGCAAAATTAAAAAAATTGTCTATTTTATGATTATTATGCACTAATAAAAAATTAATATTATTAAACTAATGTTGTAAACCCATTCCCATTAATTTTAGAGGTTTACAACAGAAATTCGCAGCCCTAAAACTTAATTCAGTGTAACTAGCGCCATCTAACAAGACAACCTGAAAGATGTTTGTCCATATCTACTTACTCTATAATCAATGTGGTGTGTTCTTTTATTTCCTTAAGTTTCGACCAGCTTGAAGTTGTCTTCGCTTATCGCTCGTTAGTTTAGTACATAAATTCTTAGTTCAGACAACAACCGAAAATCGTTGATTCATCCTCTCGACAAACAGATGGCGCATAATCATCACATTTTTTTTTTTTTATGTGAAAGACTAGAGTCACAGGAAACGCCCTTTATACTGGTCGACAATCTATTTTCTTCATATAGAGTGCAATGTGGAACAGCAGCTCTAGTCGGGGAAGAAAGGAAATGTCACAACCTACCAGCGATATTTTGCAGTCCACCTACTCCCAACCAGGACTGGCGACTTTGTCATCGGGGCATCGAGAAACAACTCGCTGGAGTGTTATGCCTCCTGAAGCGAGTTGAATCTCATCAACCAACCGATGACACGCGCTTTGGTGAAGCGGGGAAGGGCTAAGGAAGGCTATGACAGAAGGAATCAGGAATGTAAAGAGGGAAGAAGAAAAAAGGAAAGTTATGTAGGTGGGAAATTGGAAAAGGCGAAGGACCGTGGGGCTGGCCGGGATTCGAACCCGGGACCTCTGGGATAGTAGCCAGACACCTTACTCCCTAGGCTACCGAGGCCCCCCTTCTTAGGACTGTTCGTCCCGAACAGTTGTCCATCCTGGATCCGGCTGATGATATGGGCACAGCTTGTCTATGTGCACAATCTTCTTCTTTGCTTTGGGTCCTTGTTGAATCCTGTAGACCACATCGTTGATCCGTGTTAGGATTTTATAGGGCCCCTCCCACTGGCGCTGAAGTTTCGGAGACTTGCCTTTTCGTCGTCGAGGGTTGAATAGCCAAACGAGATCACCTTCCTGGTATCCGCTACAGTTTGCTCGGAGGTCGTACCTTGGTTTCATCCTATCACTGGCCGTCTTAGGATTCTCCCTTCCGATTTTCTCAACTGAGGTCCCAACGTTGTATTGTCGCGTTTCTTCTTTCGCTCTGACTCGAGGGCCCTTACTTCCGGCACAAACTGCACATTTACGACACCAGTTCGTAACATCCTCCCGCATATGAAGCCAATAGAATCGCTCCTTTACTTTTGTCAGAGTTTTGTTGACTCCCAAATGTCCTCCTGACGGGCTATTATGACACTCCTCGAGAATATCTGTTATTCCAGCACGAGGGACCAGCACCTGCATTCGATGAGAGGTACCATCAGCTGTTTCCCATTTGCGCTTCAATACTCCTCCTTCGATATGCAATGAATCCCATTGGGCCCAATAGCTCTTCAGGATTTCACTTCTCTCTGCGATGTCTTTCCATTTAGGCTTCTCGTTGTGTTCTTTCCATGACAAAATTGCAGAAATGTCCGGGTCGTCGCGTTGCGCATCTCGAATTCCTTGGTCCTCATATTTTATGCTTGGCTCAGCAGTCGTCTTTCGACACTTTCCCTCAATACGCAACGATACTTAAAACCTGGTTCGCATGGTCGCCGGGACAGTGGAGTATCCATTGGAATTCCCCGGTTGCGGTGTTTCATCATCAATTCTCCAAGGTCCAATAGTATTCCGTGTGTTGTCATAAAGTCCAAACCAAGAATACACTCGTCTACTATGTCAGCTACCAGGAACGAATGTGTAAACTTAATGTCGCCGAGTACCACGTCCATCATTGTTTCCCCATGTAATTTCACTGGCTCTCCTGTTACAGTTTTCAGGATGTACTGGTCCGCGCTTTTCAGCCACTTTCTACCGACCAAATCAGCCCTGATGACAGATCTTGAAGCACCTGTATCCACGGTAATTGTGTATTGTTCATCACCAACTTTCCCCTCGATGACAAGGCTGTTGTTGCCACGCTGCAGTTGGGTGATGTTGACGATGACATCAGGGGTCTCCATTTTCCCCACTAACTCCCTCCGGTCGCCTTTCTGCCGTTGTCCACATTTTTCACAGCATGTTGAGCCACTCCTACTCCCTGGCGATTCCACTCTCCTTCGCTTTCGGCAACTCCTTTGTAAATGGCCCGGCTCGCCACAGTTCCAGCATCGTAGACGACGACGTACTGCCGAGGTGTTGACTCGATGGCAAATGTTCTCAGTCATATTGATTCCCCTGAGGTGGACCGTATTCCTTGTTGCTTGCTTCGCTGCCTGGTATGCCAGAGCATATGCCAGAACTTTTGCTGTAGTCTTCTTTCCAGCCAATCTGGCCGCTTGTTGTAGGTCCCGGTCGGTAAATGAGTTAAGAAGAGCCTCTCTTGCTATTTCATTGATGTAGTCTTGACCAAAACTAGGATAAGGCAGATGCACTAGCCTCTCGATATCGGCGCATAGTTGTTGTAATGTTTCCCCTGGCTTTTGAAGTCTATTGCGAAGTTGAAGTCGATAAACCTCTTGCATGTGCTGATCACCGTAACGCATTTCTAGCGCTTGAACTAAGAACCCGTAGCTGTTACGATGTTCTGCTGGTATTGACTGCAATATTTCTGCTGCTGTGCCCCTTAATGACAACGTTAAGGCCGTTGCTTTTTCCTCCTCAGTCCAGAAATTGCCTGCTGCTGTCGCTTCGAATTGAAGCTTATAAGTAGGCCATGGGCTTTGCCCGTCGAAAGTTGGAGGCTGTAGTTTCCTAACTCCGATGACTTCATGAGATGCCGTCGCTGGGTGGTGAATCTTTACTCTTTCCAGATCGGCTCTGACGGTTTCTAGTTCAATTTCGAGTTTTTCTAGATCATTCCTTACGTTTGCCTTGATGGAAGATTCGAGATTTTCCAGATCATTCCTTACATTTTCTTTCATGTTATCTAGCTTGTTGTCGACAGAAAGGGAGAATGATTCGATTTTCTGCTCCAGCTGGTTCTTCTGCTCTTCCATAGACTCTTTGAGTTCTGCTAACGAGCGTTCATGAGCTACTGCTAACAGTTTCTGTTCATCTTTTAACGCCAACACTTCCGACTTGTTCTCTGTTGTCGAACGTTCTTGCGCTTCCTTCATCTCTGCTGAGGACCGTTCTTGCGCTTCTTTCATCTCTGCTGAAGACCGTTCTTGCGCTTCTTTCAACTCTGCTGATGACCGTTCTTACGCTTCTTTCATCACCATCAATGTCTTAAAAAGTTCTGCCATACTCACTGTCGATTCTTCTGGTTCCGCTTCTACCTCGTCTTCAAAAATGTAGGTTTCAGGATCTTTTCACTCGTTCACCATAGCTTCTCGAAGCAGCGCGGTTAAGGAACTTTTAGCACCCACCGTTGACAACGAGCGTTTACTTAGTTCTCTTTTCAACTCCACAGTACGCAAATCAACTAATTTTCGACCCATTTTATTATTATGTCTTTAGTTCGCACTCACAAAAATTAAATTCCGGTCACAATTATTTTAAAAACTCACTTATTTCACTTATCTCTTAATTAATCCCACTTCTGACACCAATTGTTACGTTTTTACGGCTTAACGGATTCGTAGGATTAATTAAGGAATACACTTTTTAATTATCCACACAAAATTTATTTATTACGAAACAAAACACAATTTAACAATAAACACAATTCTTACAGTTCACTATAATCACTTTCAAATTTACTATCTCGCACTATTAAATTCTATCTATCGCTTTATAGTTCACTTTCAAATCACTACTTTTCACTGTTCTTACTTTAAAACACTTTTATCGCCATTCAAATCAGAACTCAACTCGATAGCGGCTGCCAGGCGCTTTTATATAGGCAGCTCCACCTCTGTCTACTTTCTGGAACCTTCGTTTTCTGGTTCCTTGTGGTGTGTTCTTTTATTTCCTTAAGTTTCGACCAGCTTGAAGTTGTCTTCGCTTATCGCTCGTTAGTTTAGTACAAAAATTCTTAGTTCAGACAACAACCGAAAATCGTTGATTCATCCTCTCGACAAACAGATGGAGCATAATCATCACAGTATGTATTAAATATTAGTTATTTAACTATTTGTTAAATATTAATATACCTAACCCAAAGTTTTAAACAAAAACTGTTCCCCATTGTGCTTAAATAACTGTGTGACGCAGCTCAATAGCCTTAACTATAATGATATTAAGACGTCGTAAAATTCCTCGTCAAATTATATTAAGACTGGCTAATTTTCTGTAAAACAGTGAATCTTGCCTTAAGACGGTTTTGACATTTGGTAACAAGTAATCAAAATTCAAGTACCAAATATTCCATTATTTAACATCTTTTCAACACAGAATTCCATTTCAAATAAGCTTTTTTTATATGTACTCTCACTAAAACTTTAAATTTCGTAAAATACATTAATAGCCCTAACTATAATGGCCTTAAGATACCTTAAGATTTTTTACGCTCCTATGAAATGTCATAATACCAACTATAATGGCCTTAAGCAATCTTTCGTTAACTTTTCCAATCTTTCGTCAAGTCTTTAATTACCGAGTTTCCATGGGAGTCGAGTTGAGTTGAGGTTGAGTTGAAATGACACTTCAACTCAACGACTCAACTCTATGCGTTTCCATGGCTGACTTTTCTGCCTGTGTACAGACAGCTGAATGTGTACTTGTATTAAGCAAGCAGCTGTTTTTAAATTTGACGTAATATTTTTGTTATTATAAAATAGTGATCATGGACCATAAAATTAATTTATTGTGTTCGTTGTATAACAGAAATGTTATAAACAGGCGCGACATTTTGACTTTTTTAACATTTGACAATCCCGTTTGTAATTGTGTGCGTGAACTCTGTTCAATCTACCTATTTTCGTTGAGTTGAGCAGAGTTGAAAATCTTTAACGAAAACTCTTGACTGCGACTGTTTCCATGGAGTTCAACTCGGGTTCAACTCTGGTTGAACTCTCATGGAAACTCAGTAAATGTACGGTAACGAGCGTACAAATCTTAAGCAATCATAAGAAAAGTGTAATTTTCTTTAGTGTTTCTAGTTGTAGAAAACGCTTTTTTCCAAAATGGATAATTAGGAATTATTAAATAATTTGGCGTTATTAGTGAAATTGGTAGAAGATGTGAAAAAAATAAAAAGAAAGCCTAGATCGTGTTGTGTAAGAAAAATAAATAGAGACAATAAAAAAACAGCTTTGAACTAATTCAATCAGTTCTTCATTAAAACTATTGTTAATTTCCATTTTTAAACTCTTTTCTTTACTTTCACTTCGGAGCATCAAATCTTGTAACGTTAATTTAACCGCCTTTTACTCAATGCAAATGGATGAAACTTTGCAGGCATACATATTCCCGATGACAATACACGAATATGACATTTTGTTACATTTTTTGTTGTTGATTTTGTTGTTGAGTAACAAAAAACGATTTTTAATAAAAAATGCTTGGAATTATTCGTTCTACTCAATGTAGAGTCTTAAAATTCACTTCCCTTCAATAAAAATTGGTAAAAATTAACAGACATGTGTATTTCCGACGAAAACACACGAAAATGATAGTTCCAAATTAAAAATGGCGGCCAAAAAAATATGGTGGATTACATTTTTCTTTACAAGCCACTCGTTCGATATGGGTATCAAATGAAAGGTTATAACAAGTTGAATACAATTAGCGTCATCCTAAATTCAAAATGGCGGTAGGAAAATGGCGGCATAAAAGTGGCGGCCAACACAAAACAGAGGATCAATTTTTCTTTACAGCGCGCTCGGCATGGGTATCAAATGGAAGGGAGTGACAATTAGAATACTCCCTGGTAGCACAGATTTACGTTTACGTAAAATTTACGTAAATCTGCTTCCGCAATATATGGTAAATTTAACGTAAATTTTTTATTTTCAGTAATAGCACAAATCCCACTTTGATTTAAACATTAAAACAAATGTCAAAGAATTATTTTTATTCTTCTTCTTCTTAACTATCGCTAACCATGCTCCCGAGCATGGTTAAAATTTAACTACACCGGTGTAGTAAATTATTTACGTAAATAAAATTTACGTAAAATTTACGTAAATCTGCTTCCGCAATATGATTTACGTAAAATTTACGTAAAATTTGTGTACAGTGTGCTACCAGGGCTGTTGTCTGTGTCCCATCATTTCAATTCAAAATGGCGGCCAACACAAAATGGCGGTTTACCCCACTCTCGGTATGGATATCAAATGAAAGTGTATTAAAGTGAGTAAGAAAGTAAACTGTATGACGTCGTTTTAAATCAAATATGGCGTTCACTAAAAAAATGGCGGAAGACATAACATAGCTACCAATAGCAAATAAAAATATGATTTAAAAAGATGCAAAAAAATATGTTTCCAGTTTTTAGTTTTTATTGCTCCAGCCAGTATACGCGAGCACACTACCTTTCAAAATGTAAAAAAAACGTAGAGCGCTATTAGATTTTTGAGGGGTCATCAAATTGTGCATTTTTGGGCTCCACTTGAGAACTGTTGTAAAGAAACAAATACAAAACATGTAAAAAAGTTTCCTTATTTAACATGATAATCTAATTAAAAGTTTGGAAATTGTAATGTATTAATTAACGCTATTCGTTACTAAAAAGTAAAAAATAAAAAAAAGAAAAAAATTTTTTTAAGAAACTCTTTTCTTTACCTTAATATATTGATCAGTTGTGAACACAAAATTAATATAAATACTAAAAAAATCGACTAAAAGGTAAAAAATAAGAAGATTTTAAACAATATAAACTTTTAAATCAAAATGGAAAAAATCTCACACATTCCTTAAAGAAAAGCGTGGGGCGCCCATACCAACCTGAACTTAAAAAAACATGACTGCCGTGAGTACATTTTAACATTTCAGACAGCTACGAATTTTCACTAATTGAGCATTTTGTTTCATAAAAACGCACCCCACGCTTTTCTTTAAGGAATGTGTGAGATTTTTTCCATTTTGATTTAAAAGTTTATATTGTTTAAAATCTTCTTATTTTTTACCTTTTAGTCGATTTTTTTAGTATTTATATTAATTTTGTGTTCACAACTGATCAATATATTAAGGTAAAGAAAAGAGTTTCTTAAAAAAAATTTTTTCTTTTTTTTTTAATTTATTGGACGCTTTACCAGACTCGATTTGTTTACCTTTTACAAATGTCAAAACGTCTTAAGTCTATCATAGCTGAGCTTACGATTTGACAGATAATTAACCAGTCTTAAGAGAATTTGACGAAGAATCTTATGATGTCTTAAGATCATTATAGTTAGGGCTAATTGCTAGAATAAATTTTTTGTAGTTTCCACAGTCCTGAGCGAAGCCTTAAGACTTAACGAAAGATATTGAAAGAGAACGAAAGGTCGCCTTAAGGCGATTAAAGTTTTTAGCTCTAGTCCCCATAGAATCGTGCACTATCTTAAAGTCAAAGTTGTAATGTATGAAATTCTGTGTAAAAGCTGTTTCACACGAGCCGACGGCCAACCAACAGAAATCGTATGAAAACGTCATTTGTGTGAAGAGGGTGAGAGAGGACGATGGGGAGGGAAGATTTTTCCATTCTACTTTGGGCTGTTTCACACGAGCCGACGGCCAACCAACAGAAATTGGCTGTTATCGTCCATTCCCTTTTGAAACTCGACGAAAAGTCGCATGGGCTTTCACACGGGCCAATTTTTCCAACCAACTCTACGTCAAAACGCTTTAGCTTATTGTTGTTGTTTTGTCTGTTCTCTTTCTTTTCTTTTCCCTAAGGAATAAAAAACAACAACAACCACACAGCTGTCAAAAAGTCGTATCGAAAATCGTGTGAGAAAGTTGAATGGAAAAATCTTCCCTCCCCATCGTCCTCTCTCACCCTCTTCTCTACAAATGACGTTTTCATACGATTTCTGTTGGTTGGCCGTCGGCTCGTGTGAAACAGCCCTTTCTCACACGATTTTCGATACGACTTTTTGACAGCTAAAGCGTTTTGACGTAGACGTTGGAAAAATTGGCCCGTGTGTAAGCCCATGCGACTTTTCGTCGAGTTTCAAAAGGGAATGGACGATGACAGCCAATTTCTGTTGGTTGGCCGTCGGCTCGTGTGAAACAGCCCTAATCGCAAACACAATTTGTCCTGTCGCGTAAAATTCTCAACATTTCAAACTTGTTTACAATAAGTGTGTTCGCGCATTTGCAAGCGGGATCTCTCGGGCAAAATTTTCTCAAATTTTTGATAGAATTTCCCCCAGTGTTGGTGTAAGTTTGAGCCAGAAAAGTACGCGAACAGTCCTAACGCTGTCGCTTGTCGTAGACAGTGAGACACTCCAGCTGTCACTTTCGCAGTTACAATTAAGTCGCACTGAATATCAAATTATTCAAGTATTCGCGCAACCAAAGTTGAAATGTTGGGAACTTTAGCAAATAGTTGGGTCTTTAAGGCTCGCTCAAACAGAACCAATCATTTACGTCCGTTTTTAAAAGTTGGAACTTTCACATTTCCATAAACTTTTCATGAGCGGAAAGAAAATCGAATAAGGAACAAGCGAACGGAATAAAAAACATAGAAAAACGTGCGGAGCGGTCGGAACGGATTGGTTCTGTTTGAGCCCCTGTTCAACGCGTTTCACGCAAGTTCAATTTCTGTTGAATCTTAAGCTCGCTAAAAATCTTTACATATAAACGTGCCAGAACTAGTTCCTAAATTGAATAATAGATGGTCTAGATAACTTTTCGTGTGAATGAAAGATGACATTTTGTGCTAAACGATAGTCAACAATTTCAACCCTTTTTGAGGTTGACGGAAAATAATGATTTAAATTTACTTGGAAATATTTATCTGTGCTTTTATACTATGGGCTCAACAGGACAAATGGCGAACAAAGCCTTACTAATGTTAAGGAATTTACCTCGTGTTGCATTAGGCAATATTAGGCCAAATCCGGGTTCAAAGCAGAAAGTAAGGAATTAAGAATTTCAAATTCTCTGGTTATTCTTTTTCATTTTAGACTAAAAGGGGACGTGCCCAGCACGGTGGCGATAAACATGGTGCTGGTAATAAAGGTTCTGGACAACGTCAAAATTTTATGCGCTTAGGTTATGAAACCGGCAATACTCCGTTTTATCTAAGGTTTTCCTACGAACCTTATTATAAAGGCCATCATCTTCGCCGTCAATATCCTCCAATTTCTTTGCAGCAACTCCAAACTATGATTGATACTGATCGGATTCAAACCCATGAACCAATTGATATAACAACACTATGTAATACTGGAGTAATATCTTTTGAACCAACTCAAATGCAGTTCGGGTTTCAACTAACGGATGAAGGAATAAACAATTTTAAGGCAAAGATATGCATCGAAGTGCAACATGCTCCAGAATCAGTAATTGCTGCAATAGAAAGAAATGGCGGTGTAATCACAACAGCTTATTATGATCCTCATAGCTTACATATACTTAAAAATCCAACTAAATGGTTCGAAAAAGGGGTGCCAATACCTCTTAGGAAATTACCGCCTCAAGACGCAATTGAATACTACACTTCTGCGAAAAATAGAGGATACTTAGCTGATCCGGAGAAGATAAGCGAAGAGCGTTTAGTAGGTTTTCTGTGCAAAATTTCGTTACATTATTTTACTTTTATTTTATAGATTCTTGCTCAAAAATATGGCTATGAACTACCGAAAATTGAAATTGATTCTGACTACCAAATGCTTACAAGCGTTAAGGATCCACGACAAATATTTTATGGATTAAGTCCCGGTTGGGTAGTAAGTGTTAAAGATAGAGCGATAATCAAGAAAAAATAATTGTAATTGCCTTGTAATAAATAACCTAGTTAAAAATTAGGCTTGATTTGAATTAACCAGCTATAGGACTTGTAGACGTACTACCTGCTACATTCTAAGCGAAAAACCTGTATACAAAGCATAGATAAAGGAAAAGGATTCAGAACGGCGTCGCGTGCTACAACCTATTCGATGTTATACTTCCTAAACTCTTACAGCGGAAACTTTTTATGCTTATTACTCTGCTCATTAAATTTAAACCTTATCAAATGGGGCATTATAACATTTTATCATACGTAATATAACAAGTTCTTTCGCTAACAAACTACCGACTTAACCAATTCCCAAATAAGGAGATGTGCACTCAGCAAAATTGCAATTTGTTTCTAAATATACAATGTTTCCCAGTCGGTATTTCCGAGCTCCTAAAACATCCAAGAGTTGAAATGCAGGGTTCATCACCACCTTCTTCAATACCCCTTCAAACCCTCATAACCTTTAACATATTACCCTCGTACTAAGCTTGCTGCTAGACGTTGAACCATGACGTGCGTGCACCATGTACGTAGTACAAAGGGTGTTTCCTGAACTTAGCACTGCCACATAAAAAAAAGTAAAGACCGTAGTATGTCTGGACATTATTCATAGGAAATTGTTCAAGTTTGATGACTCCTAACTCTGGAAGTTGATAAGGTAGAACCTTTGCTTTTACAGTTTTAGATAGGTGGAAGTATTCTGCGTACACTAAATGCCCTAGCGGCTAAAGACGTTACGATCCCCCTAAACCCTATCTATAACCGCTTCGCATAGACCCTGTATTTATGTCTGCACATGGATGGCAGCCGCCTTAAGTCGACGATCCGGTGAACAAATTAAGGAAGAAATTTGAAATAATGGCCTACCAGCTGGAACATTTTGTTGGGATGAGGATTGGAATATGTATTAATTATATTCCAGCACAAAACCAAACAGCACGGCAACTTATGTAGATAAAAAAAATATTCGAGGCTAAATCAACTAAGCAGATACAGGTTGAATTATATTTTGATACACTGGAATATGGTTCCAATATTACCGGGATTATTCGATCTAATAAAGACATCTCTATATTGGGGGGTATTGGTTAAGTCAGTAGTTTTTTAGCTAAGGAACTTGTTATATTGCATGTGACAAAATGTTCAACTGCCCCATTTGACGAGTGGGCTATTCAGGTTGCGGGTATAAGATTGCCGTGGAGGCAAAGAGCGTTTATTTCAATGGAGCAGTCTATGATAGTAGCGACAAAATTTTGTCACTGCTGCTACATTCCTACGGCGGTTCAAGGGGTCGATGGTGGAACAAACGGTGTCGTCGTCAATTATTTTAAAGACCCTTTTGTGTACCTTATCTAAACATCCCAAGGTGGTTATAGAAGCGCCGCCCCAAACGAGGGAGTTGTATTCGAGAAGAGGCCGAATGTAGGATTTATAAATAACAGCACGGGCCGATGGCTGGAGGAGGAACTTGCACCTCTTAAGAAAACCCAAGCTTGTTTGGCGATTTGAAATATGTGGTGGTTCCATCGCAAGTATTTGGCTAATGTTACGCCTAAGATGTGTAGGGAGAGGTCAGGCATTAGCTCAACTTCACCCACGGCCACGGATGGAGAGGTGTTTTTGTTAAATAAGACAATACTTGGTTTTCTTGGGATGGAATTCGACACGATTTTTGCTTCCCCACGCTAGAATGAGTTTAATGCGTTATTAATAGAGTTTTTTTTTGTTTATTTTATTTATTTATTTATTTTTTACATAAGTAAACGGAAGTACGAAAGACTTACATCTTTTAGACTACAATAATTTTAATTGAAAGTTAGCAAAAAGAAAAATACATAAGATAAGCTTGCAAATTAAATATACTAGAGTTGTGGCTATAGTTTGTAAATTAAATCAATCACTATGTACATATTTTTATAAGTTGCAATAAAAAAAAAATACTAGAGTTGTGGCTATTAGAAAGAAGAAGAGGAAAGAGACAACTAAGTAGTAAAGGGAAGAGAAAGCTAAAGAGAAGAGATGGATAGAAGAAGAGAAATTTGTTTGCTGAATATGGTGACAGTGCACAACTACTATGATTTTTACGGAAGGACCAGTTCACGCAATTCGACGTCGACTGAAAACGACGCGTTAAACGTCGCTTTGGGTTTACGCAAGTCGACGCTTTATGTTTCGTTAATCTTATCGACGCCATAGTTGGTGTCGAATTTTGCTTTTGGAATGCTAAAAAAGTTGTGGTACCAATTAACTGAAACATTAAATTCAAACGGGCCGAAGATAAGAAATTATAATGGATAGTAAAAAGTATGTCAAATAAATAAAGAAGAAAAAAAATTACAATTGTATTAAACATATTTTAGGTATGGCGAGGTTTTAAATATAACATCAACAGAACATTAGTGACAAATAAGAATTCAATTGCTAAGACTGGTAGTGGATTGTATGAAGTTTTTCATGTAACGCTACTAGAGGAACAGATAAACCTCAGGAACAGACAAACATATGTTTAGAAGTGTCCCACATGCGAGATCATATGGACCTGGCTCCGGCAGCAGTAATGCAGAATGCTCTTCAGGCGCGGATCTAGAATTTTGTTTTGGAGGGGGTCACGGAATTAAAAGTAAACCAAGAAAGCGAAACACTGAAAGCATTCGACGATTTACTTGGACAAAATGGAACGCTTTCATTTCACCAACGGAACCAATATCATCAGAGGGTGGTAGAGGCTGAAAAAAGTTTCCTTCAGACTTTTCATAAAGAAAGCCGAGATCGATGTTATTATGATAGGAACTTCAGGGCACTCTTCGTTGAATTTGGTGACCTTACTCTTCAGCATCATTTGGAAACCGAAGGTTCAATCGCGACATATATCAGTAAAACCACCCAAAATCCACTTATGGGCGCCTGCAAAGACGAAATTCAGTAAGCTATTCTGAAAGGAGTTAGAGCGGCAAAGTTTTGCGCAGTTGTATTTGATGAGACGAACGACAATTCTTATACAAAACACCTTAGCTTATCCTACTACTACTACTGCAACAGAGCAATCAGAGAATTTCATCACATTTTGCGATGCATACCAAGCAATTCGTTCCGAGGATATCGTCATCGATCTGTGTGAGAAATGTTGGAGAATTGATAGACGCTGTTATTTATAATAAGAAAACCAGAATTGTAAGATGCACTTGCATCAAACAAGAAGAAGATTTGTTTATATTGTGAAATAAAAGTTAGTTGCGTTTTAAATCGTGTTTTAACAGGTTATGGGTTCTGCATGTAAAGAAAAATAATAAAATGGATTTAACGAGAGATAACATTGGCGTGCCGCAGTTCGTCGGGAATGATTACTCTATATGGAAATTTCGTTTAATGTCGTTATTGAGAGAAAAGGATTTGAAGGATCACATTATGAAAAAGCCAAAGGAAGACGACGTAAAGAAAAATGACTGGCTTATTAAAGACGCAAAGGCGATGAATCTTATAATTAAAAGCATTGCCGATTCTCATGTCGAATACGTTCGAGAAAAAGATACTGCTTTCGAGATGATTACTGCTCTTGATTCAGTTTTTGAGAGAAAATCAATCGCAACAAAAATTTATTTGAAGAAGAAGTTAATGTCACTTAAGTGTGAGGTAGGTACGACCTTAAATTTATTTTTCAAAGAATTTGAAGCTGCAGTGCGTGCCTATAAGTCGGCGGGAGGCAACATTGACGACATAGAAATTATCGTCGACTTGTTAATGGCCATGCCTGACTCCTATGTGCATGTTGTTACTGCTTTAGAAACTCTTGAGGAGAGTGATTTAACCCTTGAACGTGTTAAGAGTCGTCTGCTAGAAGAAGAATTGAAGCAAGAAACGAAAAATATGAATGTGTCTAGTTCAGAAACTAATATTCCTGTATCGTTTTATACTAAAAGTAAAACTCAGAAACTCAATATTGTGTGCTTCAAATGCGGAAAAAGAGGGCATAAATCCAATAGGTGCCGCACTAACCAAAATAAAGAATCTAATGTCATCAGCTGCAACAAAAACAATAAAGCTTTTGCTTTAATGAGTGAAAATTCTAAAATTCACAACAAATCAGAAGAAATGATGTACATAATAGATTCTGGTTGCACAGATCATATAGTTAACGACCAACGCCTGATATCACAAGCAACTTCTTTAAAGAATATCTTCCAGATAAACATTGCCAAAGAAGGTGAATCAATGGAAGCTATGAAAGCAGGTCATGTGAATATATCTTCTGTTGTCAATGGGCGGGAGAAGGGCGGAACGATTAAAAATGTCCTTGTTGTACCGTCAGCTCGTCAAAACTTGCTATCAGTTAGTCAAATTGACAAAAAGGGAGGAAAAGTTATCTTTGGAAACGGTAAAGCAACGATTTGGATGGAAAACGAAGTTATAGCTGAAGGTGAACTGAAGAATGGACTGTATTGGATGAGATGCAATATTATTAATACTACAGCCAACGCAGCAACAAACCAAGTTAACAAAAATATCTTATGGCATAAAAGATTAGGACACTTGGGAATGCCAAATGTGTGCAAATTAATTAATAAAAACATGGTTACGGGCATAAATGACAAGTTAAGCACCAACAGTGTTTTTTGTGAGAGTTGTGTGATGGCAAAGCAGTCTAGGCTTCCCTTTAAAGGAACCCGCACTAGAGCTAAACGTCCTTTAGAATTAGTTCACTCAGATGTCTGTGGACCATCTAATGTGGTCACATACGATGGTAAAAGATTTTTCGTGACATTCATTGACGATTACACTCATGTGGTGGTTACATATTTAATCGCACAAAAGTCGGAAGTTGTTGGATGTTTCAAGGAATACAAAGCAATGGCTGAAGCTCATCACGGCTTGAAATTAGATCGTTTAAGATGTGATCAGGGTGGTGAATACTGTGCAAAAGAACTGAAGCAATTCTGTAAATTAGAAGGAGTAACTATTGAGTATACGACTGCTTATTCTCCCGAACTGAATGGCGTGTCTGAAAGGATGAACAGGACGTTATTGGAAAAAGGAAAAGCAATGCTGAAAGAAGCTAATCTACGAAAGGATATGTGGGGTGAATCTATTCTCACGGCGACTTTCTTAACTAATCGTAGTTGCACAAATGCACTTCAAAACACAACACCGTATGAATTATGGTTTGGCCATAAACCGGATCTATCTAGCTTGCGTATTTTTGGATGTAGAGCATTCACCTTAATTCCTAAACAAAAACGGTATAAATTTGATAACAAATGTGTAGAATGCACTTTGGTTGGTTACGGTGCAAATGGGTACCGCTGTTGGAATGATAAGACTCGTAGTATTATATACTCTCGGGATGTAAGATTTGATGAAAGGAATTTGGCTACAGTGTCAATGAATACGAGTGAATCATACGATGAAGAACTTGAGAATATGATTAATGAAACCCAAGTAAAGGAAGATGATACTAACGCTACTTCGAGTAATGATGATCAAAATTTGTCTGCTGTGACTCCAAAGAAATTGAAATCGAAGGAAATAATAACCAGCACTCCAAATAAAATCGTCACAGAAAACAGATCAGAAAATGAAAGCGAATACGAAACTCCCAAAGAACGACCAAAACGTAAAGTAACTAAACCAAACCATTTTAAAGATTTTTATACAGATTTTGATGATCTCGATTCTGAAAATAGTGGTGTTCATGCAGCATACAATTTATATCAAGATGTTCCTAACGATTATAACGATATAGTTGGCAGAAAAGATGAATGTAAATGGAAAAATGCTATCAAAGAAGAAATTCAGTCGCTTAAAGATAATAATGCTTGGACTGTTGTAAAGAAACCCAGTGGTGTAAAATTGCTTGATACTCGCTGGGTCTTTAAGGTAAAAACTGGAAATGATACACGCTATAAAGCTCGTTTAGTGGCGAGAGGCTATAAGCAAAGAGCCGGTGTAGACTATTCTGAAACATATTCTCCAGTTGCCCGTCTGCAAAGTGTACGAATATTGCTTGCTATTGCTGTACAGTACGGATTCAACGTTTACCACATGGATGTCAAAACTGCTTTTCTACATGGGCTAATCCATGAAGAAATTTATTTAAAAGAGCCGGACGGTATTCATGTTCCTAATAATCATGTTTTAAAATTAAACAAATCGCTATATGGATTGAAACAAAGCCCTAAATGCTGGAATGAGAGATTTAATCAGTACATTACATCACTTGATTTCAAAAGGTCATATGCGGACTATTGTCTCTATACGAAAGTTTCTAATGAAAGTCGCACTTACTTGATTTTATATGTGGATGACATTCTGATATGCGGGAACAACGAATTGATTATTGAAGACATCAAGATAAAATTGGCATCAGAGTTTCGTATGAAGGATTTAGGAGCTGTAAAATCTTTCATGGGCATGAATATAAGGTACAATCAAACTAAAAGAATAATGACAATCGATCAGAAGGATTACATCCAGCGTATTCTCGAGCGTTTCGATATGCAAGATTGTAATGCAACTAATACACCAATGGAGGTAAACTGTAAGTTAACTAAAGATAATAATTGTGAAAAAACTTTGAATCCATATCGTGAGATGTTAGGAAGCATAATGTATCTTATGCTAGCCACGCGTCCTGACTTGTGCTTCGCAGTAGGTTACCTGAGCCGATTCCAAGAATGTGCTACGAATTAACACTGGGCGCATCTAAAAAGAATATTGAGATACCTGAAGGGAACTACGGATTTGAAATTGGTCTTCAAACATTCAGAACAGGATCCTATAAAAGGATTTGTTGATGCAGACTGGGCAAACGACACAGATGACAGAAAATCGACCTCAGGGTACCTGTTTCAAGTATATGGCAATCCAGTGATGTGGTGCAGTAAAAAACAGGGACTTGTCTCGACATCTACAACGGAAGCCGAATATGTTGCGGCCTCAGCAGCTTCAACGGAAGCAATTTGGTTAACGAAAATGTTGAACGATATGAATCTCGACCCAAAACTGCCTATAAAGATGTATGAGGATAACATGGGATGCATATATGTAGTAAAGAATCCTGAAACTAAGCGATCAAAACATATTGATGTTAAGTATCATCACTTAAGAGACTGCATCTGGAAGAAGTACATTGAGTTGGAAAAAATCTCATCGGAACATCAACTTGCAGATTGTTTAACAAAAAGTCTTCCGAAGCCGCAATTCTGGAAGTTTGTCAACTTAATGAGCTTACAGCGAGGGGAAGTGTTGGAGAATTGATAGACGCTGTTATTTATAATAAGAAAACCAGAATTGTAAGATGCACTTGCATCAAACAAGAAGAAGATTTGTTTATATTGTGAAATAAAAGTTAGTTGCGTTTTAAATCGTGTTTTAACAAGAAATTCGAGTTGGACCTAAAATATTTGGTTGGAATTAGAACAGATAGTTGCTCGCTAATGGCGTCTGATTTGAAAGGGGTATGTCAGGACTTGACGAAAGTAGCCATTCACGCAAGACGTTGTTCTTGCAGTAATCATTTGTTAACAATTCTTTATTAAAATCTTCCAAAGTTTCAAATTGTCGCAATACTTCAGGAACAATGAGAACAGTTTTGGCTTTGGCTAACGGTTTTGCAAACGTTTTTAAAAAACATCTTTTTTTTTATGTGACAGACTAGAGGCTTAGGGAAAGTCCCTTTGTACTGTCGACAATCTATTTTTCGTATAGAGTGAATGTCGAACAGCAGGTGTCTCTTGCAGCTCTTGGTGGCAAATCACTTACGGACTTTGATAGACTGGTTGAAGCCAACTTTACTAGTTGGATAGAAAATCTCGTTGGGCACATGCAGTTTGAGGGTGAACAATTAATAAAAAAGTGTGATGCACTTAATGAGATTTCGGTGTGGGAGGACGCGAAAACTGCATCTGCTGCGGCAAATCTTCGTCTTGTAATTTTCAGCCTAGAGTTTCCGATTTCATCTGCTTGGTTAAATGACGTTCTAGGCATGTATAATATTCGTACTATTTGATTTGTTATCATAGTCATTAATAACATAATAAACTTTTACTTTTCGTACGTATCCGGTACAACTTTACCTTTGAGCCGAATACTCCAAACGTCTTCATTAGATTTAAAAAAAAGCAATGGATATGATCAAAGATACCCTTGCTGACCAAAAGATGTGATGAAGATTCTGCTTTTCGACGGTTATTTACTGAAGCCCAACATCTCGCTGCACAATTGGATGAGGAATTCAAAGAAGCACGGGTTGTTTATCGCCAAAAAATCAAACTCCAGAAGAAGAATCTTCATTCCTTTATTGGAAAACATTGTTACCGAATTTAATGAAATGCCCGACATGTTGGACCGAAACGTTGATGAGTTGAGACATTCAAGATGTTCGACAAGTAGCAGAAGCTTTTGGTTTCTCCCATCTCAACTATTATTGCATAGTTGGAGCTTTTAGGGGGGGGGGGGTCACGGGGGCCTTGAATCCGCGCCTGATGCTCTTCCTGGATAAATAGACCTTTACAAGAAATTGTCTCATGAATGAATGAATTCATTAGCTTATTAACAGATTCAAATTCTAAGAGTGGGAACAAAATTATTCCATCTTAACCTACGGATCAAGCAGCTACTGCCAAAGTACATATCGTCTCCTTCAAGTCATAAAGACGTATCTCAAAAAAATCGGTTTTTGAGATACGTCAGCGATGAGCTCGTCTTACCTCCATCTACGTCCTCTAAGTGGCATATCTCTATTTGTAACGGTTTAGTAGTTATGCTACATTTTTTTCCCGGCGTATCTCATTAATTTAACTTATAAGTTCACGCAAACTGTCGTATCTTGAGATGCGTCTGTTTTCAGAACAAAATTAAAATTATTTCCATCAAAAATTTCAAGCAAACAGACGAATTTTTCTTTGTTCCAGGCTATTGAAGTTTTGTAATACCTAAAATGAGTTCAGATGAGTTTTTTAATAGCTCAGATGACGAGCCCTTGGCAAAAAAAGTTAAGTTACTGGAAATTAAAGTTTCTCAAGATGAACAAGATGAGTTCAATAAAAAGATGATTGAAAATCACATAGCAAGGTTTCCATTTGTAGAATCCCACTATTACCGATCAAAGACAACGAGGAACTACTTGCATCCTGATCTGACACTTGCAAAAATGTATTTTTTGTTTAAAGAAGAAAATAAAAACATCCCTAACTTGCCTAGTCTTTCAAGCTACAGGCGGGTGTTTGTGTCCAAAAAACTATCTTTCCACAGACCAAAGAAAGATCAATGCAGTCTATGCTTGACATAATAATGAAATAAAATCTAAACTTAAAGTACAATATGAGGCTAAACTTAAAGTACAAAAGATGATTGTAAAAAGCATTGCAAAATGGAAATAGAGAAAAACAAAGAAGAACCGAATGAATTCAAAGTTAAAAGTCTGTGTGGCTCATTCGATCTACAACAAGTACTTCATTTGCCAATTACGAAAGAGAGTGCAGTATTTTATAAGAGAAGACTAGGTGTGTTCAACCTTACTTTCTACAACATTGGGACGAGAGAAGTATTTTGTTACATGTGGGATGAGTGGCAGAGTAAGCGAGGATCCTCTGAAATATCTACAGCCGTGTATATGGCATTGAAACACTATGACGATCAAAGCGTAAAAAATGTGACTTCGTTTTCCGATGGATGCCCAGGACAAAACAAAAACTCTATAATCCCTACTATGTTGCTGTATTTTGTTTCACAAAGTAAATCTATAGAGGAAATAAGTTTGCGATTTTTTTAGCCTTACCTGGAACGCTGAACACATCATCATTCCTTCGCAGCTACACCCTGTTTTCCGACTAGCCAGACATGGTGACCCTTACAATGTCATACCCCTTCAGTCCTGTGAGTTTCTTGATTCAAAAAACTTTCGAAGGGTCTCAGAATATTACAGAGAAGTTGAAGAAGTTAAAGGGTCACCAACTTCGATTCTCGATTGGACAAAAATGGCTGAACTGAAAGTGTCCAAGGCCAATTTGCAGGAAATCCTGTTTAAGACAAGCCACTTGCAGGAGGAGTTAAAGCTTAGGCGGCAGAAGGACAACATTTCGAAAATGCAAGTGGATAAGCTTAACAAAAAACAAGTCATGATTCCGAAAGCAAAGTATGAAGATCTTTTGTCACTTTGTCAAGGCATTCCAGTCATTCGCTCCGAGGAACACAAACAATTTTACCGGCAACTGCCACATCATGATCAACAGCAGTACCGGCTTTAGGGGTGGGCGAACCCGGGCGATCGCCCAAGGGCGCCATGTCCCAGGGGGCGCAGCACAGTGCTTTGATGCATGGACAAAAAGTAAAAAATTAATATTTTTAGATTTAATTAACGTTCATTCCATATAGTCCCTAGATGCCTGAGATATAGCGTTACCAACTCTTTCCTCGAAACACCACTAGATTCGACTTTTACTTCGACACTGTGGCAATATCCTTAAGCTGCAAAAAACTTCTATGAATTTTACAAGAAGCGTTATTAGAGCCGTATATATACCCTTAGAGTTCCGAATAATGCTCACCTACCACAGTTCAATAATCTTCAGTTCAATCCATATAAGTTTCTTCACCAGTTAAAGTCCAGTTCATGTTCAGTTCGTTTTTGAAATGGTTATTGGTTTTTCGCCAGAAGTAAGGACTTCAAAAGCTCACTGGGATGGCATATTCCAGTTGACAACTCTCTTTTGAGCGAGATTTTACTTTTAACTTCAGTTCGAGTCCAGTTGGTCGAACTGAGGTCTTGTTTATCCTCAGTTGAATATGTGGAAATTGTATGAGAGCTGAGAGTAGTTTTAAGTTCAGTTCACTAATTCGCTCGAACTTGGACAGTTCGAAGAGGAACTTATTTTAGTGGTTTTCTGGTGGTTTTAAAAGTCGAATCTAGTGGTGTTTCGAGGAAAGAGTTGGCAACGCTATATCTCAGGCATCTAGGGACTATATGGAATGAACGTTAATTATGTCATGTCAATAATAACGGGTCACTGGCAAGACGATAATATTGCTTCCAGAGCTTCTTGGATTTATTGAGAGAAGAGTGCAAGAATTCGACAACGTTCGAGCGCAAATACTCTTTTCTGCCCAATCCTGGAATATGCGTGGATGATCTGGGACGCAACGGTAAGTTGGAAATAGTAGGCATGCAACGGTAGGTTGGGACCAGCATAAAAGAAATTTCTCCTCTTCGCTCTGAGAAACCTGCACACCCGCGCGAATTTTGCACCTTTCCGCCCTCCACGGACAGACTCAAGAAGTTGAAATTCGTGCCACTGTAGAAAGTGCTCTCTTGATTTACTTTGGACATCCTAAAGGATACCGATAAGCTACAGTTTCTGTCTGATAGAATCAAGTTCGACACCATAGGCATACAAAAATGTTTAAGAAGTTCAGAAGTTGGACAGAATATGCAAAAAACGAGTCCGTCAACAAATGTATATTTTTTGTGCTCATCGCCTAAATTGCGGAGGCCAGAATAAACTGCAAAAACCCCGGACATTTGGGTGAAGTTGAGTTTTTCCCCGGACACCCTTTTTTTAAATTTAACGAATATGTCGCATCGATTCGATAACCAACAATATATTCGGCTACCAGCGAAGGGCTGGAAACTCTTTCAGGCATGAATTTCTTGCTAACCTACGACACAACCTCGGACAGGACAGAAAGTTGGAAAACTTAGGGTAAAGATATCTACATCCCGTTTATGACTAGGTTGAAAAGTTGAGTCGATGTTGAGTTGAAATTTCGACCACCGTATATGATGTCGAGTTGAATTCACTTTGGGTTGAAATAGAGTTGAACTGAAATCGAAAAATAACCTCAAATTTTTATGTGAAATTCTCATTTTTAAGAGGATGAAATGTTCAGCGATCATAAGAAAAATCGTGGTTTGCCTGGGCGGCAATTCGCTCGAACTTGGACAGTTCGAAGAGGAACTTATTTTAGTGGTTTTCTGGTGGTTTTAAAAGTCGAATCTAGTGGTGTTTCGAGGAAAGAGTTGGCAACGCTATATCTCAGGCATCTAGGGACTATATGGAATGAACGTTAATTATGTCATGTCAATAATAACGGGTCACTGGCAAGACGATAATATTGCTTCCAGAGCTTCTTGGATTTATTGAGAGAAGAGTGCAAGAATTCGACAACGTTCGAGCGCAAATACTCTTTTCTGCCCAATCCTGGAATATGCGTGGATGATCTGGGACGCAACGGTAAGTTGGAAATAGTAGGCATGCAACGGTAGGTTGGGACCAGCATAAAAGAAATTTCTCCTCTTCGCTCTGAGAAACCTGCACACCCGCGCGAATTTTGCACCTTTCCGCCCTCCACGGACAGACTCAAGAAGTTGAAATTCGTGCCACTGTAGAAAGTGCTCTCTTGATTTACTTTGGACATCCTAAAGGATACCGATAAGCTACAGTTTCTGTCTGATAGAATCAAGTTCGACACCATAGGCATACAAAAATGTTTAAGAAGTTCAGAAGTTGGACAGAATATGCAAAAAACGAGTCCGTCAACAAATGTATATTTTTTGTGCTCATCGCCTAAATTGCGGAGGCCAGAATAAACTGCAAAAACCCCGGACATTTGGGTGAAGTTGAGTTTTTCCCCGGACACCCTTTTTTTAAATTTAACGAATATGTCGCATCGATTCGATAACCAACAATATATTCGGCTACCAGCGAAGGGCTGGAAACTCTTTCAGGCATGAATTTCTTGCTAACCTACGACACAACCTCGGACAGGACAGAAAGTTGGAAAACTTAGGGTAAAGATATCTACATCCCGTTTATGACTAGGTTGAAAAGTTGAGTCGATGTTGAGTTGAAATTTCGACCACCGTATATGATGTCGAGTTGAATTCACTTTGGGTTGAAATAGAGTTGAACTGAAATCGAAAAATAACCTCAAATTTTTATGTGAAATTCTCATTTTTAAGAGGATGAAATGTACAGCGATCATAAGAAAAATCGTGGTTTGCCTGGGCGGAAGTAGTATCCAAATTTAGCATGTTCGTTTTCCGGAAAATTTTTGGGACAGCGTGACCTACCGAGTAAGAGGTTGGGATATTGCTCTTAAAATTTAGTACTTAAGGAGTAAAAAAATATACATATGTTGGTCTGCCAGGTCAAATCTGGAGCTAATATCTTGGCAGACCACTTTTTTTTTTTGTCGTTATGGGACCGCAACTGACCTATCGAGCAAGAGATTCAACCTATAATCGAATTAAAGTTTGAACATTCTTATACTAGAAAACAAAGATCTGTCGGGTTTGTGCTGGTGCCAAGTGCCTGGCAGCAGTGGCGGTTCGTAAGATTCAGGATAAGGGAAGCAATGCCCAAAGCGAACGATAAAAGTAAAATTATCGAAGGCTTTATTAACTAAAAAACTGAAAAATAATATAGTGGAGTCAGATAAACAAACATATGGATTTGTTTTCAATCTAAAAAAAAATGTGTGGAACTACGGATACTATACGAAATAGACATTTTCTACCTCTATCAACCGCCGCTATGGAAGTTATCGGCCATTTTGTGAAAATTTCATCATTTTGGTCGTTCTTTCTAAATATAGATGCATCGGGATGTGTAGGTCCGCAAAATGCAAAAAAATAGAGGCTGTTCGTTATGATTTTAGTTATCAGCGGTTACAATATTAAATTTTTATCTAACGTCAAAAAAAAAATTAAAAAACTGCTAAATTCTGGCGGATTTTTTCATTCAACTTATACAATAACTGGTTACAAGTTCAGGTCAAAATATCTTATTGAAGTCCCAAAAATTGACTTCAAATATGAAATTTAATTGCCCTTTAATTTTTGTGCATCGCATGAGGTTTTTCCTCTTTTTAATATGCAGTTTCTTTTAGGATGGTGGACAAGAAAAAATGTTTATACTTAAAAAAAGTGAAAAAATTAAATTCCAAGTCGTGAATTTTTGCATTTTGTCGAAATAGTTTCACTGCTAGCGGGCGTTTTGCGCCTTTTTTCAAATCCTGAAAATTAAAGCGTCCAAACAAAAGCTGTTAAACTATAATAATCCAAAATCTAAAAAAGATAGTAATAATAAAACCCTATTGTAACCTTCGTCTACCATCATTACATTCTTCTTGCAAAAAAAAACACCTCAGGCAACCCGTACTCAAAAATGCATTTCATTAAAATATTCTCTATCCTTTAAATCAACATTAAAGAGAATCATAAAAATATCATGGAAGCTACAAAGTTAACAGCTTATATTCAATAAACACCGCCTGCCACCCCACTAGAATAAATATAGATCTCTTTTTTCTTGACTCAATCTACAAACGAAAATTCAAGAGTCAAAAACAAAATTACGAAGCAAAATTATAAGAGCACAAATATTGCTCGAAGCCAGAACAGATTACCAGAAAAAGAAACCAAGAAAACAAAGAGAATACGGTGGCTACAGAAAATTTCTCTATCTTCGACTTCTCAATTTTCGCTGTTCGGTTCCGAAGAAGCTGCGTTTAGCTCAGCTTCTGAGGGTACTGTATTAACGCAAACCTTTGCGTGAGTGTGGGTCCAATTAGATTGAATGTGTTAGAGTTTTTACGTTGATTTTCTGTGGCAAAGAAGCTGACGATATTACAGCTTCCCCATGTTGTGTAACCCCTCGGCCACGATAAGAGCGGCGCCAGGAAAATTTAACGTCTCGAATTAGCGGAGAGAGGCACTTTAGTATTGTCATTCTGCCGCTCACCGCTCGCCGCTCATACCATGTTCGAGGCCTAACAGAGCAATGGGAAGCTGTAATATCTCCAGCTTTAGTGTTTCCAGAGGAGGAAATATGTTAGGATTTTTGTTGCGATTAATCTTGATTTAAATTTAAATTTATTATTATTTATATAAATTTATTTTTATGAAGTTGCCTATTTGGTCAAGGGAAGCAGTGCTTCCTTTGCTTCCAAAGAGGAACCGCCACTGCCTGGCAGACCACCTTCTATTTTAGTGTTTAATTACGTCTTAAATCTTAATAACTTCTATAACTATCTCAGAGTGCCCAATTTGGATTCGGCCAGTAAAACTCAGCATACAACTACATGTAAACGCCCTGTGCGTGAGCCCCCTTTGAAATGCTCGAGCTCATCCCAGTTTCTCAGAATTTTGTCTACTTTTTATGGCCTTGAAATTTTCAATTTTTTTCCAGGGTTTCTTAGCATTTCTGATAGTTTTTTAGTCGTCGGGATTTTCTGAAATTTAAAGAGGACGACTTTTCAATAGTTTTTCAGCATGTCGCAAAATATTTCACTTGAGGGTTTCCCGAATATTTTCAGGTTTGGGGAGTTTTGTACCATTTGTGATACCGGTTGGTTATCCGCCATGTCACACACAAATTGAATATCAATTATAATTTAATATAATAATATTATTTTCAAAGTTAAAAGGAAAACGAAAAACTTTCTGTAAGCTGAAACTGAATATACGCGACCAACGCCAAGCTAACTAAGCAATATTTTGCGACACCCACTATTGAAAAAAGTCGTCTTGTTCAAACTTCAGAAAATCCCAGCGACTAAAAAACTATTAGAAATTCTGAGAAACCCAAGAAAAAACTGAAAATTACAAAACCATAAAAGTTCGTAAAAATTCTAAGAAACTGGGAGCATTGAAGGGGGCTCACGCACAGGGCGTTTACATGTAGTTGTATGCTGAGTTTTACTGGCCGCATCCAAATTGGGCACTCTGAACTATCTTAATAACTTCTTGGTCATTTTATCTGGAAAGATTGATAACAGAAAACTTGGTGTCCTTGAACGACAGGATTAAGTCTTCTTTTCGTTTCGGATCGGGGTACGTTTGATAACTTTTTTTTGCATTTTTGCCACGCCGAAGTTTGCTTGAATGCGGACTACGAGTCAATGTAGATTTGTTTTCATTTATTTAGTATCATTCATTTGATCGGGTCACCCCTGATATAAAAAGCGCCCGGATTTTACCCGACCACTTTTTAAAACACCTCCCGGACGCCCTCCAAACTAAGACAAATCCAGGAAACCCGGACGGATGGCAACCCTAGGTGCAGAGAATAGCTCAGTTCTCGGCCATTTAAACCTTTTGGTCAAGTTTGGCCGTCGCAAACTCTTATGTGCTCCCAAGCGGCCAGTGTTCGCTCGTGGTTAGTCCATCTTTTATTTGTGCTGGGGTTATTGTATAATTTCTGAATAATAAATGAATCTACCGAAAAGAAATGTCTAAAAAGTTAAGGGCGCATAAAAATATCTCGCCCGGGGCGCCAAAATACCTAAAGCCGGCCCTGATCAACAGTGAAACGTCACAACACATTCAAATCCTATCTTAAGGAGTAAGCAGGAAATCACATAATTTGTTATAGTTAGGGGCATAACTTTTTAGTTATTTTTAATTCAGGAAGTAACTTTTCTTAGGTTATTGTTTATCATGACATTAATATAATTTTTATAGGGTGAAAAGGATGGTATTAAGTAGGGATGGGCGATTAAATCGCGATTAATCGATCATTCGATTGTTCGAAACGATTAATCGTTAAAAATTAATCGATTAGTTTTAATATGATTAATCGGCAAATCGATTAACTTATACGATTATTTGATACGATTATATAGCAATATACATAAATCTGTGGTTTTTTTAACTAACTGCTTATCTGCAAAATTTGTGATTTTGAGTTATTTATACTAAAGTATTCAGAATTAAAATGTAAACAAAACCTTATAATTGTTGCAATTGAATTTACTATTATTAACAAAGTTTTTTTGCTGATATCATCTTATCTCGTTTATAATTGCTTTGAAGTAACGATACAAATTTCAATCTCCTGTAAAATTACAATTTTGCAGATAAGCAGTTAGTTAAAAAAACCACAGAAATGTTAGTTTAACAACGAAAAGTCACTACGAATATAAGAGAAAAGTTTTGTTTTCAATTGATTTTAATCGTCAAATGTTTACATAACAATAAATGTTAATTTAACAACGAAAAGTTACTATAAATGTAAAATGAAAGTTTAGTTTTGAATTGTTTTTAATTATCAAAATAAAAATGTTCAGTTTTCAATGAAAGGAGGTGGGTCACAGCCCATACAAAATTACCCCAGGCCCGGCGCAAAAGAAAAGTATCTCAGATTATCGGCTATAATAAGTATTGAATTTCTGTATAGTTGATATATCCCGTAACTGTGGCTAAGGTGTTAATAATGCTATTTCTTTTTATTCGGGCGAAATGACTAACCCTGTATTTTTGTAACGCCATCACATATCTTCATGAATAAGGTATCAGCACGCAGGCACGCAGAATACTCCCACCTATCTAAAATTGTAAAAGCGACGGTACCACAGTACCAACTTCCAGAGTTATGATCGTCAAAGTCAAAATTTTGTTTTTTTTAACAAAAATGTCACTTTCAACCACCTTTTTCTCCAAAATATTCAAAGTCAACTAATGTTTTTTTTTCCAGAATAAGAAAGCTTGGAGTTTTTCCTATGAATAATGTCCAGACAATTTTTATGCTACGGCCTTTACTTTCGAAGTTATAAGCAATTTAAATACTAAAATTGGCGTTATTTCGTACTTTTTTAGTGCTCTTTTTCCTAAGCTTATGTCGAAAAAAACCAAGTGACAATTTTAAAGTCAAAATTGCTTGCAATTTCCCCAAATAAGGCCAGTTTTAGCATTTAAATTGCTTATAACTTCGAAAGTAAAGGCCGTAGCATAAAAATTGTCTGGCGCCGGGCCTGGGGCAATTTTGACCCACCTCCTTTTGAGTGTTTATTTATATGTATTTCAAACAATCCTAATTAAATAATTCGATTATCTAATAATCGATTGTTGTAATGCAATTAATCGATTACAATTAATCGGATTGAACGATTAATCGAGTAGCGATTAATCGTAACATTTTTGATAATCGCCCATCCCTAGTATTAAGTTTTTTTATTATACACCATAATATTATCATTTGAGCTTACTTTGTAGTAGACAATGGTTATAACATAAGCACGATGTGACCTTAGTTTTTTTTTTTAAATAAAGGAATATGCGCTAATTTTCGTTAATTAACATTAAACATATTTTTTTACAGATTTCAGATTTTTATCAAATAAAGCGTACTGAAAAATTCAGCTCTTTCTTATAACCCATGTGTACACTTCTATGCCTCATTTTACACGATGAAACACGAAACAAAAAGTTTCCTGTAAGCTTGCACGGTTTGAGGGAGAGGGATGAGAGACGGCTTGAAGAAACACATCCTCCCCCAAGCCCTCTCTCGTTTCTGCCCTTCAAACTCAGCAAGGTTGAAGGAAACTTTTTGTTTCGTGTTTCATCGTGTAAAATGAGGCATTGTATTGTATTTCAGTAAACTTCCATAATTTTAAGCCTATTTTGCTAAAATACTAAAAATATCTATAGTGAATACTGTGGCGTAACAATAAAAAGGTTGACAAAAAATTCAGTCGAAGTGACGTATCTCATTTACATATAAAATTTAGTATGGCCCATTTTACATGGTGAAACACAAAACATAAAGTTTCCAGCAAGCTTAGGCTAGGGGTGAGAGAGGGCTTGAGGGGACGTGAAATTTTTGCCAACAAACTTTTGGAAGCAACTTTGCGGAAACAGTTTGACAGCTACAGGTTTGTTGTTGTTTTTTCTCTGATTTCTTTGTAAAAAAGAGAACTGAGAAGTTTACTCATGTAGACACCGATGAAGTTTTTGAGGAAACTCCAAAAGGGAACTAGCGATTGCAAGCAAATTTGTTTCGTTTCGTGTTTCATCGTGTAAAATGAGCCTATGTATATATTAAGTTAAATGGTTAAACTTACATCTAAACTATAGCTTAGTCCTTAAAGCATAACTACACCAAATATTAAGGCTCTATCTGTAACGGTTTCGTCATAACAAAAGGAAACATGAAGGCACTTTACGTTATTTGGCTCTCCTGAAAAGTTGCCAAAACTGAGATATGTCTTTATGACTTGAAGGGGACGATATGTAACGCTTCAATTAGCATCAACAATTTCATCTCCTGAAGCACATATTATTCTTGAAGAAGAACTGCAAGAGAAGAAATAAATTCGCACAAAAACTTTTGCAGTTATGTACAAGCCACTTACCGAGTTTATAGCAGAAAAATTAAATCGACTTAACTCAAAATTACGTCAAAATTCCGAATTAGCGTATAAACGGTTAGAAATACATTCTTATAACTATGGCTTAAGCCGAAAAATTTCGGTTTAAGCCATAATTCGATTTACCTCGTTTATAGGGTAAAAAATTTTGGATGATCCATAATTCGAATTATTTTTGGAGTAGCTATAAACTAGGTAACTGACATATAGTAATGGACTGCTGATTGACGATGCTGAATGGCACCATTTTTCTCCAGAAATAGAAAACCTTTTTTATGCAAACAAAAAAAATTTCTTCGAATTTAGGAGAAAATAAGTGATAAGATGTTTGTTATAATTAATGGAAATAAATTTTCATCACTCATTTTTATTTATTAGCAGTTTTTGAAGTAAAACTTATTTAGGGACGTTTGCTTAAAAAAATTTACATGAGAGTGAATCAATTTCATTCATGTAACGCTCTCACACATGAAAAATCGTCAGAACTTTCGTATAACGATGGGAAAAGGGGCGGACGGGGTACAAGAGACGATTACACTCGGGGCTGTGTGTGCCACAGTTAAAATACACTCTGCCATAACCTTCTATATAGAAAGCCATGCTCATGCCAAGTTAGTGGTCCGGGTGCCATATACGTTTACTGTCAAATTGTATGCGAAAGTGGATATTTGAATTGTTTTTTGTTTGTTTGTTTAGTGAAATAATTATGCTAAAAGAAAGTTATTCACCCAATATGCCTGAAAACAATTATATTAAAACGTTGGCATAGAAGTGATAACTAAAAATTATGAATTTTAGTGCGATTTTGGTGTTTTTTTAGTGTCTTGCAGTGTGCCTACAGTGATAATTGAATACCAGTGATTTTAAAGGGATTAATATCCTCATTATAGTGTTTTTATTAAAAATTTAAATGTAGGAAAATGTGAAAGAAAGTGCTAAAGTTATTGTTTTAATTACTATTTAAAGGCAAAATCTGCAATGGCTTTATATCCAAGATAAAAGCTTTATAAATGCACTGAATATGCTCCAATAACTTTAGCACTTAATTGTTTTTAGGCTTATTGGGTGAATAACTTTCTTTTAACATAATTATTTCACTAACAAACAAACAAAAAATAATTCGAATATCCACTTTAGCATACAATTTGATAGCAAACGAATATGGCACCCGGACCACTAAATTGCTCACATGTGTCTGTGGACTTGGCATGAGCATGGCTTTCTATATAGAAGGTTATGACTCTGCCTTACTGCATAGATTTTCTGGCATGTTAGCTACGTTGTCGCCCGGACTTTGCTTTATCTCATTATAGGAATACAAATTCACCATTCTGTAGAGGTGAATTATTTCAGTTTTTTCTTGTGGTTTGGTCACTGGCCGGAGCTTTTGCCGCGGGCTCTGACATGTTGGAAGCGGCATATACGAGAAGAATTTTCGGCGGTGGTTTGGGTGCTTAGAATACCAAAAGAGAGTGGTGAATTAAATGTGTGAGGTGCTGTTGTTTAAAATTGGCACCACTTCCCCTTTGGTGAGATGTGCTGGACCTTTCCCCTTTTTAAATTACAATTTTTTTAACTTGCACAAATCGACGAATCGTTTATGTCAAAACATTACACTGTTGTGAAAACCGTTCCTGATATGTTTTTTGGGTCGCTGATTACGAAAATCAGGGTCCCACAGTCTTTAAATATGGATGTCACCTTTAAATATGCTTAAAAATTCCCCTTTTTAAGTGTTTTACCGATAATTTTAATTATAATCAAAAACAATCTAATAAAATACATTTTTTGCAACATTTATATTCAAAAGTGGTTGATTTATAACAAAGCAAATTTTATGATAAGGGATAATAGTAAAGGGCTGAAACTATCCCTTCATCGACTGAAAATATAAAGGTTTGTAAAAAATGTTTTTTCAACTTTATGCTTCGAATTCGGTTTAATCAGTCAAAATAAATTATTTTCAACTACGCCTAGAAAGAAGAATTTGAAAAAAGGTTGATTGCATATCTTTTTTCTCCCTTTAAAATTAATTGGCTCCCTAAAAGATTGTATGGGACGAAGAAATCAGGTAATTGGCTAGGTGGCCATAAAGGATGCCAATACCATACTCAAGTAGACTGGCTCTCGTTCGCGTAGGTAAAACGGCTCGCGTAGGTAAAGCTTCATTGGATGTGGTTGGCGGACTGCTTGGTAAAACAATACTTGGGTTTGGAATAGTCTATGCCGATGCGGATGCAATTATTAATGATCATGAATGTAGCGGGAGCGGAGCATACATACATCTGGTGACATATCCAAGCGTACATGCGTTCAATTCGTTGATAAATAATATAGAAGTGTGTGTATTCAAATGCGGCCTGACGGAATGTTCCATGAATGGAATGCATGCAAAGGTCGGACTACTTTTAACTTTTTCTGTAATGCCGCATTCGAAATAGCACACACAAGTATGCACAACAAACACATGCACCTTGCATGCACTCGTTACTTAGATTTTCGGGCTATGTGCGAAAGCCGGGACGGAAAAAACCATGCAATTTTATGAAACTCTGAATGCAATGCATGTACGCTTGCATATGTCACCAGCTTACTTCCATGAGGCGAATGTTGTAGTATCCATGCGGTAGTATCCATGCCTGTGGCGGAAGCGTGCATACCCGTGTAGGATGCGCACTTATATGCTATACGTACTAGGTGCACCGCGTGTATGCTTTTAAGAAAATTAGCCAATAAAAATTATTTTTACTCGGTTACTTTTAGGTTTTAATGTAAATAGGAATTCATAATTATTGATATTTTCAAACAGAATTTGTATCAAGTCCGTCAGTAGATTCGTCACTATTCTTCCTGAATCTGTCGTTGGCCTGAATTTTCTCAAGCGTACTATAGATCCGACAGACTTTCCACTATATCTATTGCATATTACTAGCCGTTGGGCACAAAAGTTTTACTTCTAAAGTGTGGTCTTAAGCACACTCATATTTTTTTCATTAAACAAGTTGGGATGTGTGTTTGACCCCTTCGGTCCACACGATTAACTTCCCAGTATGATCAACGAAGATGGAATAAACTGACTTCTTACAAAATAGTTATACGTTTAGCTCTAGTGGAAAATTGGCTAGTATCAGAACTGATGACAAAGCGATCCCAAGAGAAGCTAGTTCAAATAACTATAATACTAGTAAATCCACAAGATTTTTCTAGAGAATTTGTTTTTCCTGAACGTTAGCAAACAAACATTTCCTCTGTATTTCGCTCGCTGCACTAAAGTGAGTGTTCAAATTCGTATTGAGCGAGCTGAAGCGCCGTTGACAAACTGAGAAGCAAATGACTTCATTTGGAAATTCCAAAGCATTCCGGAGATATTAGCAAAACTGTAACTGTTAAGTGCTTGTCAGACTTGACCAAAAGGAATCAATTTTGCGGTAACTACTGGAAATCCCGGGATGAACAGCAATTTTCTGAAACTGTATCACGCCCGCGCGTAGAAAACAATTCCCCGTCAAAAACTGCCAATCCAAGGTTTGAAAAATTCGCGCTATTTGTAAAGGCTAACGAAATTGTTCCACGATTTTGAAAGGTTGTCGGATTTAGACAAGTGATGTTTTGTTCGAAGGCTATCGCTGTGCAGAACCCAAAACGATCACTTCGTTAGAACGGGTCTCTTTTCATCGAGTTTATGAGATATTAGCAAAACTTGTCAATTTATGGTCTTTCTGACAATTAGCCAAAGTTTTTTTATTTAAACAAAAAAGGCCCAACCGAATATCATGAAATTTTTTTCAGAGTATTTCTTCGTTAATATTCTTTTTTCGGCACCTCAATGAAGTCGATATAGTTTTTAGTTTGGGCGGTATCGTGCAGGTACAAAAATCACTTACGCCGCTTAAACAAAAAAACGGCTCGACCGAATTTTATGAAAATCTTTTCAGATCATATTTTGGTTAATACTCGTCGAACGGCACGTCAACTAAGTCGATATCTTTTATAGTTCGCGCGATATCGTGCAGGTACAAAAATCACTTATGTCATTTAAACCAAAAAACCGCTCGACCGAATATTATAAAAATCTTTTGAGATTATATTGTCGCTAATACGCTTCGAACGGCACCTCAAGTAAGTCAATATCTTTCGTGGTTCGGGCGATATCGTGCAGGTACAAAAATCACTTACGCCGCTTAAACAAAAAAACGGCTGGACCGAATTTCGTGAAAATCTTTTCAGATCATATTTCGGTTAATACGATTCGAACGACACCTCAACGAAGTCGATATCTTTTATGGTTCGCGCGATGTCGTGCAGGAAAAAATGACCACATCCGTACGCACATACACACACAAACAATTCAATTCAATTCAATTTTAACGCTTTCGACATGGTTTTCTGTAGATTTTGGCATGCTGAAAACGATCCCGTTGTCCGATTTGCCCTATCATTCCATAGTTTTGAGATATTTAACGCGAAAAAGTGCAAAAAACACGCTTTTTGGCACTTTTAGGTTAGGATTGCTCAAAATCCTGACGTGATAGGGCAATTTGGCCAACGGATTCGGATTCAGCGCGAAAAAATACTTAGGATACGACTATTAAATTGGAAAGGAGAAAAAATGACCCGTTTTTTGCAGACCAGTGTTACAATAACTTCCTATATAGTCCATTCAAAACGCGGGGGGGGGGGTGTTCCAAAATAACACCGTTAAGAAAATCGAACCCTGAACGTTTTTGGGGTCGCTGATCACGAAAATCGAGGTCCCGCGGTCCTAAAATTAGGGCGTCACCCCTAAAAATGCAAAAAACACCCCTTTTTAGGGGGTTTTCGCGATTATTTCAATAATAATAAAAACTAATGCGATGAAATGCACTTTTTTTATATTTATTTGCGAAGATGGTTGATTTATACTAAATTAAGGCGAACTTTATGGTAAAATCTTCTGTCTTCTGTCTCACTCTTGAACTTTTTTGAAAAGTTCGTTAAACAGGGGAAATAACCGTCACGGTTATGGAATAAATACATTTATTTAATGAAAAAACTGCTAATAAATAAAAATGAGTGATGGAAATTTATTTCCGTTAATTATAACAAACATCTTATCACTTATTTTCTCCTAAATTCGAAGAAAATTTGTTTGTTTGCATAAAAAAGGTTTTCTATTTCTGGAGAAAAATGGTGCCAATCAGCATCGTCAATCAGCAGTTCATTACCCCGTTTATGACTAGGTTAAACCCAGGTTCAACCCAGGTTCAACCAAGGTTCAACCCAGTCATAAACGTTAAAGTTGAAACTGGGTCCACTCAACCCAACTCAGCTCTCCTATCTGGGTTAAGTTAATATTTTGCTCATATACGCGGGTTGAGTTGTAATTGGGTTGAAGTGACATTCTTTTTTTTACTATCCGTGAAGTCCGCTTTCAGCGTTTTTGTGTTCGGTGTTTTTGCTTACACAGGAATAAAAAAATATTATGTTCTGAATTTTTACGTATCTATAAATGAGTATTTCACCCAAAAATTTGAGGCTATGTTTTGATTTCAATTCAACTCTATTTCAACCCAAAGTGAACTCAACTCGTCATCATATACGGTGGTCGAAATTTCAACTCAACCTCGACTCAACTTTTCAACCTAGTCATAAACGAGGTACATTACTATATGTCAGTGGTTGAGGTGTTCTGTAAGTCAAACTTTTTTTTTAAAAGCATATTTATCAGGGATCGTAAATAACTGTTATATTTGTATTTTTGACTTAAAAAATCAAATAGTAAATGTCTGATCTGCATAAAACTTATACTGGTTACTCAGAATAGCCAGTTCTACGCGGTGGTGGGGTTACGTTTAAATTGTAGACTCTTATTATAAAAGTCAAGTTTAATAGTTAAAATTAATTTTAATTTTTTAAATAAAAAATAACAGTTATATTTAACTAAAAAAGTTTTAGGTCATTAAAAACACTTATTTTTGTTTTTTATTTGCAAAGTCTTTCAAAACTTCAAAAAATAACTGTTAAAAAAGACTTTTATTTTTTTCTGTCTTGCATAAAAGTCCTTTTAAGATTTAATTTTTCCTGTTTTTCTATAAAAGTCTTTGAAGACTTTTATTTTTAAAATATAAAAATAAAAGTCTTTTGCTGAAAACAGACAAATAGTCCATTCAAAACGTTAAGAAAATCGAACCCTAATGGTCTTTGGGGTCGCTGATCACGAAAATCGGGGTCCTGTGATCCTAAAACATGGGCGTCACCCTTAAAAATGCAAAAGAAACACCTTTTTTAGGGTTTTTTCGCGATTATTTTGATAATAATGTAAACTAATGCAGTGAAATACACTTTTTTAAATATTTATTTGCGAAGGTGGTTAGGTTAGATATGGCTGAGCTTTTGGTTCAAGCCCACACACTTAGGCTAAAGGATAGGCCCATTGTGATGCCATAGTGATCCCACTTTAAACTTGATGTTAAAATGTCGTTTCTTCGTTAAAACCATCTCGAGGAAGTAATGAATCTTCTAAGCTGCGGGATCCCAAACTTCGAGATTTCCGCAAGGTTGCTTATAAAGGGTTCACCAAATGTGGTTAATCTTATCTTGCTTAGGGCCGGGCAGTGACAGAGGAGATGTAGTACACTTTCCGCCTCGTCCAGGTTCTTACAGGTTCTGCAGAAATCGTGGGTCTCAAGACCTAAACGGGTCGCATGCGTCCCTATCAGAAGGTGTCCGGTCAACACTCCCACTATAACTGAGAGTTCTTGTCTCCCGAGGCTCAGTAATAAGGTGGTTCACCTGAGATCATAGGAGGGCCAGGTTAATTTGACCAAAGTGCATTTATTCAGATCCCTCCAATGCTTTTTCGCTTGTGTGATTGTGTGTTGCTTGCATCGGAGTTTAAAGGTGGCCCAAGGCATACCAACTCTTTCCTTTTCTGGGAGGAGAGTAGCGCTCGTGCCTCTCCTAGCCAGTTCATCAGCTCTACAATTTCCCTCTATATTTCGGTGACCGGGCACCCATACGAGGAGGGTCCTGAACTGCTGAGCCATCTCGTTACGAGATCTGCGACATTCAGAGGTGGTTCTAGAGCTGTTTGTGCAGGAGCACAGGGCTTTCAGAGCTGCCTGACTATCTGAGAAGATGTAGACAGTCCGGTTCCTATTGCCTTGCTGGTTGGTTTGCAGAACAGCTTCTTGTATGGCTAGAACCTCCGCTTGATATACACTGCAGTGATCGAGAAGTCGGAAGGAGACTTCAATCCCAAGTTCTGGGGAGAATACTCCTCCTCCCACTCGACCCAACATCATCCGCGTACGCCAGGACATCATGTCCCTCTGGCTGCATACGTCGCAACAGTTGGTTCATAGTTACGACCCATAGCAGTGGGGAGAGTACTCCTCCTTGCGGAGGGCCTCTATTTACGAGCTTCACTGTCCTGCCAGTGAGCATTTGATGGATAAGAGACACCTACGATGTCTCGATCCCATGTTCTGTCAAGGCCAGGGTAATGGCATCCGGCAAAACATTTTTAAATGCTCCTATGTCAAGAAATGCTACTAGTGTATACTCCTTAACCTCGAGGGATTTTTCAATGGTTGCGACCAGTGAGTGAAGAGCGGTATCAGTAGATTTGCCCTTTGCATAGGCGTGTTGTGCCCCAGAGAGTTCCGAAGTCAATATGGTCTGCCTCAGATATATTTCGATTAGCCTTCCAGAGTCTTTAATAGAAAGGATGATTGGCTAATTGGCCTGAAGTATTTGGATGTTGTGTGGGAGGCTTTACCTGCTTTGGGTATAAAAACTACTTTAACCTCTTTCTAACTAGAGGGAATGCAGTTATTTTGGAGGCACCCAGTAAACATGGCCTGCAACCAGGGCATAATATAACTAAGGGTGTGCTGCAGTTGAGCAAAATGATCAGTGGCAAAGTGTTGGAGAATACAATTATCTACAAAATGAGCCCTCAACAAGGTCTGTAAGTTGATTTGGCTCAAAGTTATGGCCGCTCAAAGTAGCACGATACTGCGCGAACTAAAAACTATATCGACTTCATTGAGGTGCCGAAAAAAGAATATTAACGAAGAAATGATCTGAAAAAAATTTCATAATATTCGGTGGGGCCTTTTTTGTTTAAATAGAAAAACTTCGGCTAATTGTCAGAAACACCTTAAATTGACAAGTTTTGCTAATATCTAATAAACTCGATGGAATGAGACCCGTTCTAAACGAAGTGATCTTTTTTGGGTTCTGCACAGCGGTAGCCTTCGAGCAAAACATCACTTGCCAAAATCCGACAACCTTTCAAAATTGTGCCAAAATTTCGATACCCTTTACCTTGGATGAGCACTTTTTGACGGGGAATTGTTTTCTTCGCGTGATACAGTTTCAGGAAATTGCGGTTTATCCTGGGATTTCCGTAGTTACCGCAAAATTTGTTCTTTTTGGTCAAGTCAGACAAGTACCTAACAGTTACAGTTTTGCTAATATCTCCGAAAAGCTTTGGAATTTCCAAATGAAGTCATTCGCTTCTCAGTTTGTCAACGGCGCGGCGCTTCAGCACGCTCCATACGAATTTGAACAATCGCTTTAGTGCAGCGAACGAAATACGGAGTACATGTTTGTTTGCTAACGTTCAGGAAAAAGAAATTCTCTAGAAAAATCTTGTGGATTTACTACTATTATAGTTATTTGAACTAGCTTCTCTCGGGATTGCTTTGTCATCAGTTCTGATACTAGCCAATTTTCCACTAGTGCTAAACGTATAACTATTTTGTAAGAAGTCAGTTTATTCCATTTTCGTTCATCATACTGGGAAGTTAATCGTGTGGACCGAAGGGGTCAAACCCACATCCCAACTAGTTATTATTATTGTTATCGTTATTATTTATTGTGGCGCCCCAAAAAATTCTGCCATACCAAAGGGGAGCCCCTGTGCACGCCACTGATCGTGAGTACATAGATATAAGATTCTTGAAATTTTTGTTCCCCATATTGGGCGTTTTATACTCAAATTTTGCCCTCGTCGGAAGGCATATACATCAAGGCAGCTAATGCCTTATACCTGTGACACATATACCATCATAATGAAAGTAACCTTCATTATCGCGGCAAAACCCCATCATAATGAAAGTTCAAAATGAAAGTATTTTACCTTCATTTGGACTGTAATTTCGGTTAAGTGACATCTGTTGCAAAACTGGAAACTAATTTTTATAATAAATTTCCCCTCCTTTCTCCTTAAAACTGACAATTTAACAGTCAATTCAAAACAAACAAACAAATCTGAGCCCAAGTATTTCAAAAATAACGATGTCTCAGGAAAACTCGAGGAAAAAAAAGCAATTGTGGCCAAAAGAATCGGTTAGTATCTTATCTTTTATCACTTGCAAATGACACATGCAAATGAAAGTAAATGTGTCACCCCATCATTTCCTTAACCATCATAATGAAAGTTACCATCATAATGAAAGTATAGTGTGTCACAGGTATTATTTACGTCTAAACATAGAAAACAAGGTGTTTTTTTATAAAATTATGCGATTTATCACTTCATTTATCAAGCAATATAAGTAATTTTTCATTTGTAACCGATACCCAAAATATAAATAATTTATTATTCGATGAGTTTTTTGCCTATCATTCATCGTTTTCTTTATTTTTACATTTTATACATTTCGAATCGAACTTTTTTCTTCTCCTTCAGTCTAAAAAAGGGGGTACTCAAAATTATTCTGTCAGATGGCGCTCTAAGTTATTTCAATTGCTCAATAAAGGAGATGGTGCTACTAGTTAGTCGAAAAGTGTTTACTCGAACTGTTGATGCCAGATGGCATTAGATGATTAACAAAATGTATTCATTTAAAGTGGTTAGTCGCAACTATGGTATCAGGTTGCGATAGGTACTATAAAAAACATGTAGTTCACAGTACAAATGTACAGTAAAATTTTGAAATACCGAATGCCGAGTTCGTAATCGTAATTTATTTCTAAAAAATATGACATATTCCTTACAAGTTAGTCAAATCCAGCACTGTTGATGTCAAGTAGCATTCCCTATTATTTCGATGATTAACAAAAAGGGTACGCATGGTACACGTCTCAAGAGGGCGGATTACCATTTTCTTCACAACCCCCTCGACATGGGTATCAAATGAAAGGGTATGATAAGTAGAATACAATAAGCAAGTATACTCAATAAATAGTCAGATCCACCGAGGCCACCTCAAGAGGACGTATTGCCATTTTCTTCACAACCCCCACGACATGGGTATCAAATGAAAGAGTATGATAAGTAGAATACAGTAAGCTATGTCTTTATATCCATGGCGGCTGTCTCAAGAGGGCGGACTACCATTTCTTCACCACCACCTCGACATAGGTATCAATTGAAAGGGTATCATAAGTAGAATACCATAAGCGATATAATATACTCAATATCTGGTTAGATCCATGGCGATCATCTCATGAGGGCGGATTACCATTTTCTTCACAACCCCCTCGACATGGGTAACAAATGAAAGGGTATGATAAGTAGAATACAATAAGCTATGTCTTTATATCTATGGCGACCGTCTCAAGAGGGCGGACTACCATTTCTTCACCACCACCTCGACATAGTTATCAATTGAAAGGGTATCATAAGTAGAATACCATAAGCGATATAATATACTCAATATCTGGTTAGATCCATGGCTGTCATCTCAAGAGGGCGGATTACCATTTTCTTCACAACCCCCTCGACATGGGTATCAAATGAAAGGGTATGATAAGTAGAATACAATAAGCTATGTCTTTATATCCATGGCGGCCGTCTCAAGAGGGCGGACTACCATTTCTTCACCACCACCTCGACATAGGTATCAATTGAAAGGGTATCATAAGTAGAATACCATAAGCGATATAATATACTCAATATCTGGTTAGATCCATGGCTGTCATCTCAAGAGGGCGGATTATCATTTTCTTCACAACCCCCTCGACATGGGTATCAAATGAAAGGGTATGATAAGTAGAACACAATAAGCTATGTCTTTATATCCATGGCGGCCTTCTCAAGAGGGCGGACTTACAATTCTTCACCACCACCTCGTCATAGGTATCAATTGAAAGGGTATCATAAGTAGAATACCATAAGCGATATAATATACTCAATATCTGGTTAGATCCATGGGTGTCATCTCAAGAGGGCGGATTACCATTTTCTTCACAACCCCCTCGACATGGGTATCAAATGAAAGGGTATGATAAGTAGAATACAATAAGCTTTGTCTTTATATCCATGGCGGCCGTCTCAAGAGGGCGGACTACCATTTCTTCACCACCACCTCGACATAGGTATCAATTGAAAGGGTATCATAAGTAGAATACCATAAGCGATATAATATACTCAATATCTGGTTAGATCCATGGCTGTCATCTCAAGAGGGCGGATTAATATTTTTTTCACAACCCCCTCGACATGGGTATCAAATGAAAGGGTACGATAAGTAGAATACAATAAGCTATGTCTTTATATCCATGGCGGCCGTCTCAAGAGAGCGGACTACCATTTCTTCACCACCACCTCGACATAGGTATCAATTGAAAGGGTGTCATAAGTAGAATACCATAAGCGATATAATATATTCAATATCTGCTTAGATCCATGGCGGTCATCTCAAGAGGGCGGATTACCATTTTCATCAAAACCCCTCGACATGGGTATCAAATGAAAGGGAATAAGAATAACATTATAAGTGATATAGTATACTCAATATACCGTTAGATCCACGGCGGTCATCTCAAGAGGACGGATTACCATTTTCTTCACAACCCCCTCGACATGGGTATCAAATGAAAGGGAATGATAAGTAGAACACAATAAGCGATTTAGTATACCTACTTAAAATATATTTAGATCCACGGCGGTTATCTCAAGAGGGCGGATTACCATTTTCTTCACAACCCCCTCGACATGGGTATCAAATGAAAGGAATGATAAGTAGAACACAATAAGCTATGTCTTTATATCCATGGCGGCCGTCTCAAGAGGGCGGACTACCATTTCTTCACCACCACTTCGACATAGGTATCAATTGAAAGTGTATCATAAGTAGAATACCATTAACGATATAATATACTCAATATCTGGTTAGATCCATGGCGGTCATCTCAAGGGGGCGGATTACTATTTTCTTCTCAACCCCTCGACATGGGTATCAAATGAAACGGTAGATAAGTAGAATACAATAAGCAATATAGTATACTCAATAAATAGTAAGATCCACCGAGGCCACCCTCGACATGGGTATCAAATGAAAGGGAATGATAAGTAGAACACAATAAGCGATTTAGTATACTCAAAATATATTTAGATCCAAGGCGGTTATCTCAAGAGGGCGGATTACCATTTTCTTCACAACCCCCTCGACATGGGTATCAAATGAAAGGGAATGATAAGTAGAACACAAAAAGCGATTTAGTATACTCAAAATATATTTTGATCCACTGCGGTTATGTCAAGAAAGCGGATACCCATTTTCTTTACATAGCCCATCGACATGGGTATAAAATGAAAGGGTATCATAACTAGAACACACTAGCATGAAATAATTAAACACGTGCATTTACGAACGAATTCAAAGGAACACTCGAACAAGGTCATTAGATCAGCATGTTGAAAGAAAAATCGAGCTGGTTATGGATCAATAATTCCATAGTACAGAAAAAATCTTGGCCGAGAAACTGGAAAGGAGCTTATATTTGTTTTTTTACAAAGGCAATAATATTAATTTGAATTCCTGCATTTTGTTATTTTGTTATTACCTACTTATAAAATAAATAAAAAAATATAATGAACAATTAAATACATAATATTTCTTTATACAGAAGATTATTTATTTTTTTATTTTAGAATGTATTAAAACAAAAAAGAGTGATATCCCACCAAAAAAACATTAAAAATGTGAATTAGAAGTTCGTGGGCGCGGAAATTATTTATTGGGACAGTTTAAAATACACTTATAACAAAAAGAAGTGATATGGATTAGTCAAGATGAATCGTTAATAGCATGAAATAATTAAACACGTGCATTTACGAACGAATTCAAAGGAATTTTACAACAATTTTAGAGCATGAATCTTAGCTGCCCTTCGAAATGTAACAAATTTTATTAGAAATACTATAGACTGAGCCACGCTGAATTCAGCAAAGATTCATGCTAGGTATACAACGAACGCGCCAGCCAACTTTTTCGCGGTTGATAATACTTTATTGAGTTTTAAATAAAAATTGGCAGTTGTATAATTCCTTTGAATTTGTTCGTAAATGCACGTGTTTAATTATTTCATGCTATTAACGATTCATCTTGACTAATCCATATCACTTCTTTTTGTTATAAGTGTGTTTTAAACTGTCCCAATAAATAATTTCCGCGCCCACGAACTTCTAATTCACATTTTTAATGTTTTTTTGGTGGGATTTAATTTACTATATACATTCAATTTATATCAATTGCATAAAATTTTTTATCATAATTAAATTATGAATATTTAAAAAAAAGAGTAATTTTCTTGGGTGTAACGGTAAAGTTTTAATCACTTCAAAAATAGCTGATCTTTGCTTTCGACTCCCTGGGATATATATACATATATTATATATGTAAAAAAAAATGTGTTGCGAGGCTTTTGTCATCTTGATTGAAATATACATCTCGGTCCTGCAGGTGCCGCGGCTAAAATCTGTCGGTCGATAAAATTTGCCCCGTCTCAAAAGGCATAACACTTTGACGCGGACAAATTTTATTGACTCTGATGGTTGCGGCAAATGTAATGCCGGGAAATATCCCCGAAAACGTGGCGATTAAGCCCGCGCAACCGAAGTCCCGTTACAAGTCAAATTTTTGTATTGACTTTTGTAACATTCGTGGACTTCATGCGAATTTTTCTTTTGTTGAGTGCCACTTATCGACTTATAAACCCCCAATCTTCGCACTTAGTGAAACCCAAATATCACCCGATACTGACTTAGGTCATTACCAGGTGTCGGGGTACACTTTAGTGCACAATCCCTCCCCCCATAGGGGTATTGCCATATTTGTTAGGGATGACGTGGCTTATTATAAAATATTTTCAAACCCGACTTCAGATTTTAACTATCTTTGGGTTAAAATCATATTCCAAAGCCACGTCATATTCTTCTGCTTCCTATACAGAAGTCCTAACATAAGTAACGAAGCCTCCACTTCATCTTTTGATACCATTTCCGAACAAATCTCGGGATTTTTGTCGTCCAATCCTGAGTGTGAAATCATCGTTGCGGGTGATTTCAATGTTCACAACGCAAAATGGCTGACCAACTCAAATGGCACCAGTGTTTCTGGCAAAGACGTCGAGCTCTTTGCAGACATCAATAACTTGCATCAAATTGTGGATCATCCCACAAGAGTCCCTGATGTTGCTGATCAAGGAAGATATCTCCTTGATCTTTTTCTAACTTCTCATCCAGCGCGTTACTCCGTCGAAGTTGATTCACCTCTCGGCAATTCAGACCACTGCCTAATCAGTGCTAACTTCCCATTCGAATTTCCCACCCCAGTGCTTGGGATTTCTTAAGAGGTGCAAGTTCCTCCTCCAGCCATCGGCCCGCGCTGTTATTTATAAATCCTACATTCGGCCTCTTCTCGAATATAACTCCCTTGTCTGGGGCGGCGCGTCGATAACCACCTTGGAATGGTTAGATAAGGTCCAAAAAAGGCCCTTAAATTAATTGATGACGACACGGCCTGCTCCACCATCGACCCCTTGAGCCACCGTAGGAATGTAGCAGCACTAACAAAATTTTATCGCTACTATTATAGCGACTGTTCCTCCGAAATAAACGCTCTCCTGCCTCCACGGCAATCTTATAACCGCAACACCAGATTAGCCCACTCGTCTCATTCCCTTTACCTACAACTCCCCCTTTCACGCACTCAACAAGATATGAATTCGTTTGTAAATAGAACAACTCGACTGTGGAATAATCTCTCGCAGTCAGTATTTCCGAGCTCCTACAACATCCAAGAGTTCAAACGCGGGGTTCATCGCCACCTTCTTCAACACCCTTTCTCACCCCCATAACCCTTAACCTATCCCCAACCCCCGTACTAAGCTTGCTGCTAGACATTGCACCATGACGTGACAAACGACATGACGGACCAGTAGTACAAAGGGTGATTCCTGAGTTTAGCACTGCCACATAAAAAAAAAAAACATAATTTGAAGGCCGGCATTTTGTATGAGAAATATTTTCTTCTCGCTAAACACATTTAGAGTTTTAAATAAATAAACAAACAAACAGACTTTAAAAATTTTAGCGATGATATTTAAGGAACATAAATGTCTAAAAGATACATTTTTTGCGTTTTCTTTCCTTTTCATTTTGCCATATTTCACTTATTACTATTGAGGCGTGCAGTTGCAAAACTCGCTAACTGCAAGTTAAGTAATTTTGAGAAAAACGCCAAAAACTTTTGAATTACTTTGGCTTTTCTTTGGCTTTTGAAGTAACTATTGATGTTTGACAGCTGGAAAAATACGCCTTATGAGCAAATTTTGAACAAAAATATAGTTCAAATGGTAGAACATAACCTAAAGAGTAATTTGGCATCGTTAACTCATTTTTTTCAAAAAGTGCACTTAACGAGTTTTGCAACTGCACGCCTTATATATTTTTTTAAAATGTCATATCATACGATGGGAGCAACTACAAAATTTTTAGGTAATTATTTCCTTTTTCTTCACAACGGCATTCTCTAACCAAGTGACAATTTGTTGTATTGCCAAGGTGTAAAAGGCTAGCAACTGGATTAATTTCAAATTCACCACTTACCATTGAGATTGAACTCTACAGTTTGCAAGGTTATTCCCAATCTAGTTCTGCAATTATATAATTAGTGAAACGCAAAGCCGTGCAACTTTTTCGATTTTCCTTCCACCACTGTATTGTATAAGATTATCATCATAATGAATACAGACGACAAAAACGAAGCTAAACCAACATCGGCGCAACCCGGTAACAGTGCAAATTGGAATAGTTCCAACAATAGTGACAATAGTTTATCTCCTTGTAGCCTCCCTGAAGATCCCACCCTTTTGGCATAATCGCCCAGATTTATGGTTTCTGCAAGTAGAAACCCAATTCAGAGTTAAAAAGATAACGGTCCAAGACACCAAATATGATTATTTAGTCTCGTCTCTTCCGGCAGACACCATGGAGATGGTAGCTGATGCCCTACTCAATCCGCCGTCGACCGAAAAATACGACCGCTTAAAAGCCTTGCTGCTTTCGAGAAGCCAAGACTCAGATGAGCGCAGACTCGATTCCCTGTTAAATAAAATGGAGATGGGAGATTCCAAACCATCCGAATTGTACCGGCGAATGGAATCATTGGCAGGCGGCAATAGTCTGATTAACAAAAAACTTCTAAAAAAGCTCTGCACAAACAAATTACCGGGAAACATCCAATCATGCATAATTGCGTTAGAAGACTACCGCACACAAGAGGAAATGTTTGCAATAGCAGATAAAATTTTTGACTCAACGTCAACCCTAAAAATTTCAGCCATCCAAAATACCTCAAATACACCCGATGAAGACCTAGCACAGCGAATAGACATATCGACGGAAAGAATCAAAAAGCTGGAATTTAGAAAACCGCGTCCGCTAAAGAGAAGTTTCTCGAAGAATCGACAATACTCTAGATCCAGATCAAAGTCACAAGACTCAAAAACAGCATGCTGGTATCATAGAAAATTCACGGAGAACGCAAGAAGGTGCACCCAACCTTGCAACTTCAAAGATAGTAAAAAAAACGAGAATTAACTGTTTCGCCAGCGGCAGTGAAACAGTTCACTCCTTTTTGTATCCATACAAAATAATGATAATTTAATGTAGTAAATTACCTAGTTTATAGCAGAAAAATTAAATCGATTTAACTCAAAGTTACATCCAAATTTCGAATTAGCGTATAAACGGGTATTAAATACTTTCTTATAACTATGGCGTAAGCCGAAATATTTCGGTTTAAGCCATAATTCGAATTACCTCGTTTATAGGGTAAAAAATTTGGGATGATCCATAATTCGAATTATTTTTGGAGTAGCTATTGTGATGATTATGCGCCATCTGTTTGTCGAGAGGATGAATCAACGATTTTCGGTTGTTGTATGAACTAAGAATTTATGTACTAAACTAACGAGCAATAAGCGAAGACAACTTCAAGCTGGTCGAAACTTAACGAAATAAAAGAACATACCACTAGGCTCGAGAAAAGGGACTCGAGAAGGTTCCAGAAAGTAGACAAAGGTCGAGCTGCCTATATAAAAGCGCCTGGCAGCCGCTATCGAGTCAGTTTTGATTATAAAGGCGATACAAGTGTTTTCAAGTGAGAACAGTGAAAAGTAGTGAAATAAAAAGCGATAATTAGAATTGAATAGTGCGAAATATTAAATTTGCTAGTGATTATAGTGAACTGTAAGAATCGTGTTTGTAATTAAATTGTGTTTTGGTTTGTGATAAATAAATTATTGTGTGGATACTTAAAAAGTGTATTCCTTAATTAATCCTACGAATCCGTTAAGCCGTAAAAACGTAACAATTGGTGTCAGAAGTGGGATTAATTAAGAGACAAGTGAAATAAGTGAATTTTAAAAAAAAAAAAACTATTGTGACCGGAATTTAATTTTGTGAGTACGAACTAAAGACATAATAATAAAATGGGTCGAAAATTAGTGGATTTGCGCATTGTGGAGTTGAAAAGAGAATTAAGTAAGCGCTCGTTATCAACGGTGGGGGCTAAAAATGCCCTAACCGCCCTGCTTCGAGAAGCTATGGTGAACGAAGGTAAGGATCCTGAATCCTACATGTTTGAAGGCGAGGTAGAAGAGGAGCCAGAAGAAACGACAGTGAGTATGGCAGAACTTTTCAAAACATTGATGGTGATGAAGGAAGCGCAAGAACGGTCATCAGCAGCGCAAGAAGAGATGAAGGAAGCGCAAGAACGTGCATCGGCAGAGATGAAAGAGGCGCAAGAACGGTCATCGGCAGAGGTGAAGGAAGTGATCACGGCGGAAGTGTTGGCGTTAAAAGATGAACAGAAATTGTTAGCAGTAGCTCATGAACGCTCGTTAGCAGAACTCAAAGAGTCTATGGAAGAACAGAGAAACCAGATGGAGCAGAAATTCGAACTAATGTCACTCTCTGTTGATAAAAAGCTGGATAACGTAAAGGAAAATGTGAGGAATGATCTGCAAAGTCTCGAATCTTCCATTAAAGCAAATGTAGAGAATGATCTGGAAAAGCTCGAAAATTCCATGAGGGAAAATGATGAAAAGTTGAAGATTGAGCTAGAATCGGTCAGAGCCGAGCTAGAAAGGGTAAAGATTCACCACCCAGCGACAGCATCACATGAAGTCATCGGAGCAAGGAAACTGCAGCCTCCAACTTTCGACGGGCAAAGCCCATGGCCTACTTATAAGCTCCAATTCGAAGCAGCAGCAACAGGCAATTACTGGACTGAGGAGGAAAAAGCAACGGCCTTAACGTTGTCACTAAGGGGCACAGCAGCAGAAATATTGCAGTCAATACCAGCAGAACATCGCAACAGCTACGGGTTCTTAGTTCAAGCGCTGGAAATGCGTTACGGTGATCAGCACATGCAAGAGGTTTATCGACTTCAACTTCGCAATCGACTTCAAAAGCCAGGAGAAACTTTACAACAACTATGCGCAGATATCGAGAGGTTAGTGCATCTGGCTTATCCTAGTTTTGGTCAAGACTATATCAATGAGGTAGCAAGAGAGGCTTTCCTGAACTCTTTTACCGACCGGGATCTACAAATGGCAGCCAGATTGGCCGGGAAGAATACTACCGCCGAAGTTTTGGCATATGCTCTGGCATACGAGGCAGCGAAGCAAGCAACAAGGAATACGGTCCACCTCAGGGGAATCAATATGACTGAGAACATTTGCCATCGAGTCAACACCTCGGAAGTACGTCATCGTCTACGATGCTGGAACTGTGGTGAGCCGGGCCATTTACAAAGGAGTTGCCGAAAGCGAAGGAGAGTGGAATCGCCAGGGAGTAGGAGTGGCTCAACATGCTGTGGAAAATGTGGACAACGGCAGAAAGGCGACCGGAGGGAGTTGGTGGGGAAAATTGAGACCCCTGATGTTATCGTCAACATCACCCAACTGCAGCGTGGCAACAACAGCCTTGTCATCGAGGGGAAAGTTGGCGATGAACAATACACAATTACCGTGGATACAGGTGCTTCAAGATCTGTCATCAGGGCTGATTTGGTCGGTAGAAAGTGGCTGAAAAACGCAGACCAGTACATCCTGAAAACTGTAACAGGAGAGCCAGTGAAATTACATGGGGAAACAATGATGGACGTGGTACTCGGCGACATTAAGTTTACACATTCGTTCCTGGTAGCTGACATCGTAGACGAGTGTATTCTTGGTTTGGACTTTATGACAACACACGGAATACTATTGGACCTTGGAGAATTGATGATGAAACACCGCAACAGGGGAATTCCAATGGATACTGCTCTGTCCCGGCGACCATGCGAACCAGCTTTTAAAGATCGTCGGTGTATTGAGGAAAAGTGTCAAAAGATGACTGCTGAGCCAAGGATAAAATACAAGGACCAGGGAATTCGAGATGCGCAACGCGACGACTCGGACATATCTGCGATTTTGTCATGGAAAGAACACGAGGAGAAGCCTAAATGGAAAGACATCGCAGAGAGAAGTGAAATCCTGAAGAGCTATTGGGCCCAATGGGATTCATTGCATATCGAAGGAGGAGTATTGAAGCGCAAATGGGAAACAGCTGATGGTACCTCTCATCGAATGCAGGTGCTGGTCCCTCGTGCTGGAATAACAGATATTCTCGAGGAGTGTCACAATAGCCCGTCAGGAGGACATTTGGGAGTCAACAAAACTCTGGCAAAAGTAAAGGAGAGATTCTATTGGCTTCATATGCGGGAGGATGTTACGAACTGGTGTCGTAAATGTGCAGTTTGTGCCGGCAGTAAGGGTCCTCGAGTCAGAGCGAAAGAAGAAACTCGACAATACAGCGTTGGGACCTCAGTTGAGAAAATCGGAAGGGAGAATCCTAAGACGGCCAGTGATAGGATGAAACCAAGGTACGACCTCCGAGCGAACAGTAGTGGGTACAAGGAAGGTGACCTTGTTTGGCTATTCAACCCTCGACGACGAAAAGGCAAGTCCCCGAAACTTCAGCGCCAGTGGGAGGGGCCCTATAAAATCCTAACACGGATCAACAATGTGGTCTACAGGATTCAACAAGGACCCAAAGCAAAGAAGAAGATTGTGCACATAGACAGGCTGTGCCCATATCATCAGCCGGATCCAGGATGGATAACTGTTCGGGACGAACAGTCCTAAGAAGGGGGCAATGTGATGATTATGCGCCATCTGTTTGTCGAGAGGATGAATCAACGATTTTCGGTTGTTGTATGAACTAAGAATTTATGTACTAAACTAACGAGCAATAAGCGAAGACAACTTCAAGCTGGTCGAAACTTAACGAAATAAAAGAACATACCACTAGGCTCGAGAAAAGGGACTCGAGAAGGTTCCAGAAAGTAGACAAAGGTCGAGCTGCCTATATAAAAGCGCCTGGCAGCCGCTATCGAGTCAGTTTTGATTATAAAGGCGATACAAGTGTTTTCAAGTGAGAACAGTGAAAAGTAGTGAAATAAAAAGCGATAATTAGAATTGAATAGTGCGAAATATTAAATTTGCTAGTGATTATAGTGAACTGTAAGAATCGTGTTTGTAATTAAATTGTGTTTTGGTTTGTGATAAATAAATTATTGTGTGGATACTTAAAAAGTGTATTCCTTAATTAATCCTACGAATCCGTTAAGCCGTAAAAACGTAACACTATAAACTAGGTAAATGATTCAATTTTATTCATAAAAGTATGCAATTATTTCATTCTCATAAAAGTATGCAATCATTTCATCAATGTTTTCTCGAGCGTAACGGGGCAATGAGTCATCATTTTGCGTGCATGCAGCCGGCGTTCATCGTTTTAATAGACGTTGTCACGTAAAAAAAAACTACTATTGAATTGATATTAAACAATTAAGCACAATATCACGATTGCTTTTATAGTGTGGTTTTCCAATTGCGAAAATTATTTTGTCTGTTATCAAAATTTAACTGTTACTGTTGTCTTAAATTATATATGTTTCAAAATAATTATTAATTTCTGATTTTTTCGATATAAGTTATAACAGTTACGATCCCTGCTATTTATTTTTAAATTAAAAGCTTAAGATCCATAATAAAAAAAAATTGATTTTTCCTATTTTTTAAACCAAATTTTAATCAGTAGGGGTAAAAACAACCCAAAGGTTTCTTTATAAGGGTTGTTTTCAAAAGGGTTGCAACTAAAAAGGGATGCAATGATAATTTCTATCGATTCAACGCTTAAATCTACAATTCTACAACGATTTTTGAATATGGCTAGTTTACTCTCAGCCACTGACATATAGTCATATGTCATATGTCAGTGCTCTCAGCTCATTGAAAACTTTGAAATAGAGATTAAAGGTTCAAGCAGAACCAATTCGTTCCGTCCGTTTTTAAAAGTTGGAAATTTGACATTTCCATAAACTTTCCATGTGACGAACGGAACGGTAGCCACAATCAAGCGGACGGAATGTCAAAAAGAACAAAGGAAAAACGTGCGGGGAGCGGACGGAACGGATTGGTTCTGCTTCGGCCTTAAGCAGGGGCCAGTTCACGCAATTCGACACTCGACGTCGACATCGACGCTTTATGAAAACGACATTAATTTCTACGACGTTGAATTTGGGTTCACGTAAGTCGACGTGTCGAATGTCGTTTTCCCAAAATAATTTCTCCAAAACGTATGCAAAATCCAATGAAACCGCTGCACTTTTCACATTATCCACAAGGGGGACAAGTTGCAAATAATACTAAAACTTCAATAATGTGAGTAATTAAATTAATTAATTAAACAAATTCATAATAATATTGGAAAACTCAACTCTGAATTTATTTTTGTACATCTAACTCTTCTTGGAGTAGTTATAATTGTTATTTTTCAACTAATAGTTTTTCTTTTTCTATTGCATTTTGCTCGTTCTGAAATGTAAAAAGTTTTGTGTAAAATTATTTCTGCTCTGCTCTAATTGGCACTACAACTCGTTTTTGATACAACAATAAATGAATTCGACGCCAAATCTGGCGTCGAGAAGATTAACGACACTTTTAAAACGACAAACATAAAACGTCGACTTGCATGAACCCAAAACGACATTTAACGCGTCGTTTTCAGTCGACGTCGAATTGCGTGAACTGGCCCCAGGGCTCAAATCCAAATTTTGGTGCAAATTGGTGCTGTTTGGAGAATTTTCAGGTTTGGCCGTTTTTTCCGTCCATTGTCTGGACTATATAATATATAGTCCAAGTCAATACATATTATGTATGAGCTCAGTATATCCATCACTGGTAAAAACGAACGTGAATTTTCGTCTTCTACGAGATTCATCGGGATAAAATAAAATATCATCGGGTGGATGTATGTAATATCACGAAACTGAAATTTTTACTATTTTCAACATTGTGCAAAAATCCAAAAAAAGTCATATTAGCTTCTAACAAAGTCAGGGATATAAATTTGAATGGGGTTTAATTGGAATTTTTTCATGAAATAACTAAAAGCTATTTTAATTATTCTATTTTTTCGCATTTTTGTACAATGCTACTTCAAAATAGCAAGATTTCAGTTTCGTGACTATTGCATTTGGTTTCGGGGTCAAGTTTTAATCAAAGTCTGGAGATGATGGTAATTTATTATAGTAACAAAAGACGCATATTAGGATTTTTCTCGTGCTTTGAATCTACATTCTTCCTCTCCTCTCTAGAACAATTTATCCAGGATATCCAGGAATCACACCTGAAAATAGTTGAATGACTACTTTGACTGGGCTATGCCCTCTTTCTGTCAAGGATATAAAAAAAGTCGGGTATATTCACACCTAAAATACAGTGCACACAGGCACACACACCATGGGTCACATGGGCTATACGGGCACAGGGGTTGAACCAGGCTACTATTATTTAAATTAAAATTGTCAATATGCTGAAAAACGAAGAATATTGAGATTTTGCTCACATTTTGAACTACATATCTTCTAAATGGAGTCACGAAGTTTATGTGCTTAATATCAAATAAACAACACACATCTACCTAAACGAAGATACTAAGCACGTTGCTTTACGAAAATAAGTCTAGGAACTAGGAGTTATGTATTAAAGTTTTAGTAATTAAAAAAAAATACATTTTTTCGTAAACACCCTGTATCTTAGTGGATAGTGGAACAATTTTTTTCTCCAAATAGATCCAGGAATCACTCCTGAAAATTTTATCAACTAGTCTAACAAAGGATACGTCTGATGACTTATACAAGTCGCGAATGAGTGCACATGAATACTAGCCTCGGGCTACGTTCAGACTGTGATTTTTTCCCCGTATACGGGATTTAATCGAATAGAACAGTGACAATGATAATTAAGAAAAAATAAATGGTTAAAAAAAATTTTTAAAAAATAAATGGTTAAAAAAAATTTTTAAAAAAAATTCTTTTCATTAACTAAAAAATGTACTGAAAAGTAAAAAATAAAAAATATTTTAAAGAAAGCGTGAAAGTTAAATTTTAATGAAAAAGTTAATTAAAAGAATGGCGCATTTTTCATCAAAAATTGAAAATATAACTGTAAATCGCGCGAGATTTACAATAACCCTCAATTTTTTGCTTTGTTAATTTCAAATTCTAACAAATTTTTTTGATGAAAAATGCGCCATTCTTTTAATTAACTTTTTCATTAAAATTTAACTTTCACGCTTTCTTTAAAATATTTTTTATTTTTTACTTTTCAGTACATTTTTTAGTTAATGAAAAGAATTTTTTTTAAAAATTTTTTTTAACCATTTATTTTATTTTCTACTTTTTAGTTTATTATATGTATTCCGCCATTTTATGATGGCAATTCTATTAGATTTAAAATTACGTCACACAGTTTACTGTATTCATTTGATACCCATGTCGTGGGCTCGGTGGAACATAATTGCAAAAACGGCCGCCATCTCGGAACCGTCTTCTTGATTTTTTTACAAAAAGGTCAGATTGCATTTAGTACTTATACATGATGAGTTGAACTCAAGTTGAACCCAAGTCTAACTACATGTAAACGGGAGTCGAGTTGGGTTAAGGTTGACTGAACTCGACTCAGCTCTGCTACCTGGGTTTTGTTGAAATTATGCATACGGACATGAGTTCAGTATTTGAGTAGTTGAATTTAGTTGACAGCAGCATCTCTGTGTTTGTTTGTGATTTTTTGTAACGTGTATTGCTTCTTTATTATCAACTCACCCTTAACTCAACTATTCATCTCATCATTCATACACATTAACCACCCGAACTACGAGTGCGTGCAAAATTGGAAGTTGATCGGTTATATTTTCTACTTTTTAGTCTATTATAAGCTTTCCGCAATTTAGTGTTGGCCGCCATTTTGAATTTGGAATGACGCCACATAGCTTATTGTGTTCTACCTGTCATATCCTTTCATTTGATACCCATGTCAGAGGGCCGCGGAGCACAATTTCAAAAATCGGGCGCCATTTTGGAACCGCCATCTTGATATTTTTACAAAATGGCCAGATTGCATTGTCATCCAAACTAAACGTGTATGCAAAATTTCAGCTCTATCCGAAACCGGGAAGTGGGCAAATTTAACTTCCAAGATTTGACGACAAACAGTGTAAGTGTTGGCCGCCATTTTAAATTTGGAATGACGCCACATAGCTTATTGTGTTCTACCTGTCATATCCTTTCATTTGATACCCATGTCAGAGGGCCGCGGAGCACAATTTCAAAAATCGGGCGCCATTTTGGAACCGCCATCTTGATATTTTTACAAAATGGCCAGATTGCATTGTCATCCAAACTAAACGTGTATGCAAAATTTCAGCTCTATCCGAAACCGGGAAGTGGGCAAATTTAACTTCCAAGATTTGACGACAAACAGTGTAAGTGTTGGCCGCCATTTTAAATTTGGAATGACGCCACATAGCTTATTGTGTTCTACCTGTCATATCCTTTCATTTGATACCCATGTCAGAGGGCCGCGGAGCACAATTTCAAAAATCGGGCGCCATTTTGGAACCGCCATCTTGATATTTTTACAAAATGGCCAGATTGCATTGTCATCCAAACTAAACGTGTATGCAAAATTTCAGCTCTATCCGAAACCGGGAAGTGGGTCAAATTTAACTTCCAAGATTTGACGACAAACAGTGTAAGTGTTGGCGGCCATTTTGAATTTGAAATGACGCCACATAGCTTATTGTGTTCTACCTGTCATATCCTTTCATTTAATACCCATGTCAGAGGGCCGCGGAGCACAATTTCAAAAATCGGCGCCTTGTCATCCAAACTAAACGTGTATGCAAAATTTCAGCTCTATCCGAAACCGGGAAGTGGGTCAAATTTAACTTCCAAGATTTGACGACAAACAGTGTAAGTTAAATAAAAGAATTTAAAAAGGCAAAACGATTTAGAAATTTTCTCATTGAGTGTTCGAACTCTGTACAGAACTCGAGCTACACAACATCTGGCCACCCTGTCGAAGTATAAAGCTGATATTACCGCCATCCAGGAGATGAGGAGCGCGTCCAAAAACCTTTCCTTTTTGAACGCCAAAAAGTTATGCTCGTGGTTATGTTGTAGTTAACCCCGGTGTTTTTGAACGACACGTTTACCATAGTTAATCATGGTTAACCATAGTAAGGTTGAGCATGACGTATATCACAGCTGTCATACAAAACAACATATGCTCGACATTGAAAAGCTTTGTATCCGTTGATCAGGCTCGAATCAACACAGCTACACTACGCATTGAAATGGCCAGAAACAGCTACCGTTATGCATTAGAACTCGCCCCTAAGTCCTGGGGATGATGAGATGCCGGGGGTCGACGAGAGCTGGACTCGCCTTAAAAATATTGTCATTGGTTCTGTTGTTTCCATCTTAGGTAAAAGTCGTAGAGATCGGTATAGAAAAAGTTAGCAGAGCCATCAGCCGGCTCCAAAACAACAAGGCCTCGGGTGCAGACGGCATTGCAGCGAAGCTGGTTAAATATGGAGGGCCTACATTACACCAAGCGATTCATAAATTGTGCAAGTATGGAAGCTGGAAGTGGTGCCAGAAGACTGGAGGAAAAGCCGAGGAAGAGGAGGCAGGCCTATGCCCGGTACATAAAAAAGGAGATATCACAGCGTGCACTAATTATTGCGGTATAACGTTGTTGAGTACCATGGAAAAGTTATTCTCCGCCACAAACATCATAGGCCAATACCAGTGTGGCTTCAGCCCAGGCAAATCAACGACTGATCAGATTTTCACCTTGAGACAGGCTATGGAAAATTGTCTAGAGTTTCAAAACTCAATTCAAGCCCTCTTCATAGACTTTAAAGCCGCCTCTGATAGCATAGCCAGAGTAGAACTCTGCCAAGCCATGAGAGAATTCGGCATCCCGTCTATGTAGGTTGCTCATGACCAATGTGTCAAGCCAAGTAATAGTATCCGGAACACTGTCCAGACCAATCAACATCTATAATGGACTCCGACAAGGAAACGATCTGGCCTGCCTCCTTTTCAACCTGGCGTTGGAGAAAGTGATCCGGGATTCGGGCGTGACATCAAGGGGCACAATCTTCCACAAGTTCACCCAATTACTGGCCTATGCAGACGACGTTGACATCATTGGAAGAACAACAACAGCTGTACAAGAAGCTTTCACTTAGATTGAGCAAGCGGCGGGAAATCTGCGACTGAAATCAAAATAAAGTACCTGGTGGCCTCGTCTACAAGAACACCTAACATTGGTCCCACAATCCAGGTAGGGAAACACGAGTTTGAAGTGGTAAAATCATTTACCTACATTCGGTCAATAGAAGCAGCCCATAATAGCATGGAACCAGAAATAGGCGCAGGACTGCTAAAAGCCAACAAAGCCAACTATAGTCTGTCAAGGCTGTTTAAATCCAAGTATCTAACCATAACGTCTAAACTTTTACAAAGAAAACATATGCATCTGAGACGTGGGTGCTTAGCAAAAAGCACTCAAACCTCTTGGCTGTGTTCGATGTTGTGAAGAAAATAAAGCTCGGTAGGCTCCGGTGGGCAAGACATCTAGCTCGTATGAGTGAAGATGAGCCTGCTCGGAAGGTTCTCTGCGGTAAGATCTATGGGGTGGGACAGCGACAGCGAGGGATACCCAACCTGCGCTGGAAGCATGACGTAGCCCAAGACGCTCAGAGCTAAGGGATGCCAAACTGGATGACATCGACTCAAAATCATTAAAATTTTTCATTTTAACATTAAAATTGCTTATAACTTCAAAAGTAAAGGCCGTAGCACAAAAGTTATTAGACATTATTTATAGGAAATTGTCCAAGCTTTCCAATTTTGTAAATAAAAATATTGGCTAGGTGGTGGAAGTTGAAATTTTAGTGAAAAAAAAACTACTTTGTCGACTCATAACTCTAGACGTTGGTGCGTTGAAACCTTGACTTTTACAGTTTGAGATAGGTGGGAGTATTCTGCGTAGATTGGTGCCTTATTCATATATGTAATAGGGTTATACAAATACAGGGTAATATGTAAACCTCAACCAAAACAAAATTCAAAACGCCCTAGCGGCTAAACCGTTACGATTCCCCCCACCCATACGATTTTTTGTTCGTCCTATCCATGACCTCTCCACAGCCAGGCGTTTGGGCATTTTAACTGATACACTCTGTATAATAGCCCAGGAGAGATAGGGAAAAAGTTTATATAAATCTACCTTGCGATTTTCGGACATTTCATTATAGGGGCTGTAATTATTGTTTCAGGGCTTAAATTGTGGCTTCTGTTTGGTGCTAACCTACAATAAAAATTTCATGAAAATAAATTGGTATGCTTTCGTGTAAATCGCAATAATGTAAAGCATCAGTTCCTAGAAAAAAGTTTTAACAAGGCTCAACAATGATCCTAGAATTATTTTGAAAGACCTAATTAATTCGCAAAGAGTTGCTCTACAACTCCAAACTCGTTTGAAAACCACCCTTTTTCCAGTTTTGTGAATTATCAAACAGCAACTATACGACATTATTGCAAAATAAATTGACAGGTTATGTGTGGTACAAAAATTATAAAGCAACCTCTCTGCATATTTGTGCTTCTGATTCCTTTATTTGTAAGGAACATTGTAAGTGCTTTGTTAATTCGCAATATTTTCATAATGTCATCATAATTACATTTTAATATTTGACAGCGTCATAGACAGCGTCATTGACGAGTTGGTCTGGCTTAAACTTGCGTTGTTTCACGATTTAACAGTTGGGTTGAAGCAGAAAAGAAAACGTATATTTTTTGCACTATGTACTCCAAGAAAGTTTACATTTTCGGTGGCAGCCTTCACGGCTGCATCAACTTGGTTACGGGAATGCGCAGCACACCGCACATAATCTGCTGAATATTTTTTTTTGTTTTAGTAGTGTTTGTACATCATTGTAGTGAACCGCCATATTAGCAGCGTTGCCATATAATTGTCCCCTACAATTATCCAGTAGTAGTCCCTTTGTTTCTAAAAAGACACGGGGGATACCACATTCCGTTCGATAGATGCGCACACGGGTTGCTTGATCGCAGGGCTGCCAACCTTATGATCGGAATTTTTTCTTAATTTTAGAAATTTTCTTTCACAATATTGTTTTCACGTATATTGTTTACAATGGAGGCTGGGGCCCTTTTGTGTCCTCGGGGCCCTGGGCAGCAGCCCCAAAAGCCCTTAGGTAGATCCGCCCCAGATCTGTTATATCGATTTTAAAGGCGAATATATATAATAATATTTAGGAAAACATTATCACACCGTTTGTAGAAACTTTTTGACCAAAAAATCTGTGGTGATAATGAAAAACCGCTTAAGTAAAAAATCATGATTTTACGCCAGAGCGATTTTAAGATTCAAAAATATTGAATCTGGACGAGATGAGCGAAAAAACAATGTATCATAACTTTCTAAATATTAGGTCTATTCCAGTACTTTTCCTGCAAAAATTTCTTGGGCAAAAACTTACTTGAATGGTGGGGATAATTTTGTCAAAAATCCAGAAAGTAAAGAAACGAGTTTTGGTTAATTTCTTGCAAATCAAGAAGAAGATAACATAAATGTCGATTGTGTATGTGTATGCCGCTTTTTAAGATACCCCACTGACATATATATGTATATGTCAGTGAGATACCCACATAAATACAAAAAAATTATCAATTGACAACTTACAAGAAATCGCAGTACCTGAAACCTCCGGATATGTCGACTTAAGCGGCACATTATCACCACAGAATACATTTGTTAGATTTTTATGCCAGGATACAAATAAAATAGTGAGAAGTAGTAGTTAGAATTCGACCCATTGCTTATGAATAGCATTACTTTAATATTGGTATTTGGTTTCTACACATTTTTAATTGCAATTTCTTAGCTTATAATAATAAACACAATTGAACCTTCTTTTATGCAAAGAAGGTGTAATCACAATTAACTATTTAATATATACAGTATTGAAACAATTTATGTTTGGTAACACAATAATTTATTGTAGAATTTATCAGTCAACACAGTAATAAAATGACGTTGCTTTTACAAGGGTAATAAACAGTTAAACGTGCGAAAATTATACGTTAGGACTGCTATTAGTAGTACATAAAATATATCTAAATAATGAGCTTATACCATTTAAATAAACGCCCCTTAGGTAATTGAAACGCAGATGCGCAAAGATACCGGAAATTATACTCGAACTGAATTTTTACAATCTAAAACGTGTTTGGTTACCAGCTATAAAAAATACCGACTAAAGCAAAGAGCTCCAGACGCTGAAAAGAATATTCCATGTACCTAACAAATTGATCGAATGCCGGTGTCTACAAAACAGAAGTTGGGTTCGAGTTTTATTTATTTATGGCCGTGCGCGCATTAAGGATCGCGGCATCTTTGAGATTCTTTAGCTGAAAGGATTTTATTATTTTAATTGCTCTTTCATACTCTACTCAGCATATCTAAAAATGTTAGATATAATGTCTTATGTGTTCTATTTACAGCCTACGCAACTACATATTGCATTGTTGTAACTAAGACATATTTACTAATTTGAAATTACCAGCAATAACTGATATTTAGTTGGTAAAAAAGTCTCTTTTACAGAAAACTGCGAGGTTTTGTTGCTTTTTTTAACATTCGCGATCATTTGAAGGAACGTGAACCTACATTTTGCCGCTAGGCTTTTGTGAATATGAATTGAAATGAAATTGAAACTAGTTGGGATGTGGGTTTGACCCCTTCGGTCCACACGATTAACTTTCCAGTATGATAAGCGAAGACGGAATAAACTGACTGTAGGTTAGCTTTGTGTAGTCGACCACTTGCAGAATATGCAAGAGGTGTTTTTTGCACGGGCCACTACTTATTTTAGGGCAAATAGGTTTATAAATGAAAATCTCACTGAATGATGATTAAGTATTAAAATATTTATTTATTAAATTTGTGTGATACCTTAAAGAGGAGCCACCACGTCTATCTCCTACGACGGTCAAAAGCAAGAAGGAGGTTGTCCGGCTCTTCCGGTATTCGCATGGGCAAGTTCGAATCTATTACCAAAATATCGAAATATGTGGGTGTGGAGACATGACCGCCACACTGACTTCTTACAAAAGATGGAATAAACTGACTTCTTACATTTAGCACTAGTTGGAAATTGACTAGTATCAGAACTGGTGACAAAGCAATCCTGAGAGAAGCTAGTTCAAATAACTATAATAGTGGTAAATCCACAAGATTTTTCTAGAGAATTTGTTTTTCCTGAACGTTAGCAAACAAACATTTCCTTCGTATTTCAGTGGCGGATACAAGGGGAAAATGGAGGACTTTTCCCCCTCTAACCTTTCCTATTCTCCTCTATTCTTCAAACCAAGCTTACTACTAGACATTGCACCATGAACTGACTGACGGCTCGTATGATTTATGGATTACTTTAGTTCTGAAAAAATCTCCAACTGAACCAAGAAATTAACTTATACTATAATCTTTAAAACTACAATCTTTCTTTTCAACGAAAAAACAATGGCAACCAAATTTTTTAATTGGGGCTGTTTGAAAGGTGTAACGGTCAGTTTTGCTCGAAAATCCCTAAATATCTACTTGACACAAAATCACTGTCGGGAAAGAAATCTAGTAGTGGGTCGGAACAAAAAAAGTAGGCGAGTAGAAAAAAAATTGAGTTGGAAGAAAAAGTTTTTGATGGATTGATAACTCTGGACGGGAAAAATTTTTCGTCGGGAAAATAAAGAAAAAAATTTTTAATAACAAAAAAAAGGAATTTGAAAAATAATTATAAACGTATGTGTATTTGACTAATCATACGAACCTGGAGGAGCAGAGTCAGAAGGAAAGTACCTACGTGGCTATACCGGGCGATGAGGACGATAGTTTGTGCGAGTGGATAGGAGATAGAAGAGTTGGAAGACGTGTTTGAAGATCTGAGGTTTTTATTCGGCGAAGAGGACTAAGATTCTCAAATTACTAGCAAAATATAGCAAGGTAAAATAGCAACTCGGAGGCAGGTAGTAATTGCGTTGGAAGGCTACGTGTTCAAGAAGTTCAACGTTGCCAAGGGAAATAGTTACCGAACTGTCGATTAAGTAAGTCTGTTTTATAATTTTGATTTGTGCGAAGGGAACGAAAGTTTTCTTTAAGTTCGACTTCCATGAATTATTTTCTGAGGTTTTTATTCGGCGAAGAGGACTAAGATTCTCAAATTACTAGCAAAATATAGCAAGGTAAAATAGCAACTCGGAGGCAGGTAGTAATTGCGTTGGAAGGCTACGTGTTCAAGAAGCTCAACGTTGCCAAGGGAAATAGTTACCGAACTGTCGATTAAGTAAGTCTGTTTTATAATTTTGATCTGTGCGAAGGGAACGAAAGTTTTCTTTAAGTTCGACTTCCATGAATTCTTTTTGCTCTCGGGAAAAACGACAGTAAAAATTACTATTAAAACTCTCGTTTAAGCCATACAAAAGATTCATGCGTAAATTATCTCCTGATATAACTACTGGAGAAAAAAAATTTAATTGTTTGTACACCGTCAATTGTACTTGCAATTCCATTTTTAACTATCTTGCTTCCTGTCTACGGTTCTGTAGAGCAGGACACAAAAAACCAAACGGAAACAAAAAAGGAAAAAATTATTGGCCAGTTTTGAAGCACATCGAGGAGACCAACAAGCAATTTCGTAATCAACTACTCCTATTTTATTAACGCCAGTAAGCGATCCTAGGGGATTGTTAATTTCTAGTTCATCGAAATATATGGAGATAGTGACAAGAAGTAAACTCTCACACGTTTACTATGGCTGACATCACTGAACAGAAATAAAAATAATAATATTGAAATTTACTTTATTTTTTTTAGCAATTTGATGACAATTTAATTAATTTATGTTTTACTTTTATAACAAAAAACAATAACTGTACCAATAATACTAGTTTATTTTAAACGGGTTAAGCATACCCAGAGCACTTACAATTTATGCTTTACTCCTATTACATTTATTATTCAAATTACTTTTATTTTGGCAGTTGAGTACACCTTTGTTTGTGTTAACTATTCCACTCCTTAAATTTTTTTGGTTGACGTTTTGTTGTGTTATGTTTGAAATTCACGAATGAATTGATATTTATGATGTATAGATACTAATGTGTAATCGTTTTGATGTACAAACGCGACGTGCTTTTTTGTTTTTGTAAATCTTTCGTCGAACCGAGTTTTTTATATAGGTACATATGTATGTAATTATCTAATACTGTTGTCGAATTTAAGTTGGAGTTGTGTTAACCAAATTAAATACTTATATTGAAAATGTCAATGTGTTAAAATTTTTTTTCTGGAATGGTTGGGCCGTATTTATTTCCTTTTTCAGGGTTCTTAAGTAGTGACTTATTCCTTGCCAGCTGGTGGTTATCTATACTATGAGCTGGCAAGGGACCGAACTACAGTGACGCGGCTCAGGCGATGCCTGGAGAAGATCGAGGCGGAATCTGAAATTGCACAGTCACAGGTAAGTGATGAACCATCCTGCGTACAGGCCCGGCCACACACCCCACGACCCCCCCCCCCCCCCCGGCGAGCTAGTGAACTCCCTGTGGCCGGCAGCACATCCCCCTGACATCGGTATCGGCGGTTGGGGAGGATAGGAGTTCCGGAATTTTTTCTTATGTATGGTATTGACTCCTTGGTCATGCTTTTCCGGGCTTCTGGCTAGGGGGGCAATACCTCGCATAAGTGGCGCCCAATATATAGTCGCGCCATTATGCTGTTACAAATGTTATCTAATCAAAATAGGTTTTTATCTGAAATTGTTGAATTTTTAAAACCGCGGCTTAAGGTCATTTCAGAAGCTACATCTAAGTAAAATAACTCTGTAAGCAACTTGTTTAACACATTCCTACGGTTAGAGCTAAGTAGGACTTATGCGAGGTAGTACATTTGTCCCTTACACGAGTGTTAATCGTACCGAGGCCTCAATTAAAATGTCCTACTACACTTGGTATGAGCGTATACACCTGCTCCATCACCCGCCCAAAGCCATGAATTTCAAGGGACACATCCATTTTAACCCTTTCAGTGTATTTGTTGCATTGATGTTGATGGAGAGATAGGGTTAAATAGATCACTTCATGTGATCTTAACAAGCTTATAATAGGGTGCCAAAGTTCCGGTGAGGTCTGGTCTTTGTTGGCTGGTTAGCGGGGTTAATAGTTTTAGGAGACATAATCATGCCCACATTACCTTGCTTGGCTGAAATATATTTTTCGGACCCCTTCAGAATATTGAAATTCCCAAATATTTGATTAAAGCAATTCGCGAATGAGCCTAAAGTTACTTAGTGTAGCCTAGAATGGAACAGGTCTTATCATCTTTCTTTTGGCAGAATCAATCCAGAAGCAATCCCAGCGGGAAAAATCGAAGCGATACTAAGAGCGCTGCTAATAATCTCCGATTGGAGCTTTAAAGAATTGTATGGGACGAAGAAAATGGACCAATGTAGATCGGTTCTCGTTCGATGCGGGGTCAAGCAGCATATTGAACGTGTTGGTACTTAGTTGGGGAACTACTCGGTAAAACTGCTGTCGACACTCGCATTTAGAAAGGCGAAAAGGCAATTGCAAAAGGTGAAGAAAAATTAAAAAAGATAAAATATAAAAATATATATAAATATAGACTATGATGATGACTTTGCGGAAACGGAAGAAAGAAAAATAGTGTTTACTATATTTTAGCGTGCTTGTGTTTCAGGTTTTAGGTTACTTTAGTTTGACAATTAGGCTTTTTGGTTTTCTAGCTAGTTACGGGGCCCCTAGACGATTAGCACTTTTTGAGTTTCACTCTATTATCGGGGCCCCTCTGGCCTGTGGCCCGGAGCAAATCATCCTAGTGGCCCCTTTGTGGCGGGCCAGTGCATATCACTCCGCTATCTCAAGCTAACCCTGAAGGCTGTGATCAGCCCACTGTTAAAAAAGTTGACTCATACATCTTTTTTGCCACCTTCGATATTCTTTAGCCAGGTTTTCTTCGGTGCCGATCGCTGGATTCTCCAATCTGCGCGACGGTCGGGACAGAGAAGTATACGTCGCGTCGTCCGAACTACGGTAGTCGACGTTTTGGCATTTCTTCTTCGATCAGTGTCTGCTAGAGTTAACCCTTCTAGCACAGAAGGCGCACTTTTCAGCTAAGCATGAAAATCTATATATACACACACACACACACACACACACACACACACACACACACACACACACACACACACACACACACACACACACACACACACACACACACACACACACACACACACACACACACACACACACACACACACACACACACACACACACACACACACACACACACACATATATATATATATATATATATATATATATACATATATAGAGTTTCCCTTCTAACACAGAAGGCGCACTTCCCAGCAGGGCTGAGAAATATTTAACACTGCTGTGGCTCAGCTGAGACATGCAAACATAAAATATTAAAAACATAAAAGATCAAAAACATTAAACAGAGAAGCATGCAAAACTAAAAAGGGAGCGAGGCACGCAGAGAGTCACGCCACATTGAGAAGTGTCCTTCTAAGGACAACTTCACTGGTTAGCAAGCTAAACACACTCCTATTGTTGTTAGTATTTATAAGCATGCGATTAACGGGTTCGAACATGCCATAATTGGTGTTAGAGGAATTGATGTGCAAGAGAGGTTCACCTCTCAGGTTGTAGTTATTCACTCTAAATGACGCGCGGTTTCTTAAGAAACCAGAGCCCACCTTGTCATTCATCAGTCGATGAACGAATATAACGTCAGCGACCTCACGGCGCTTATGGAGGGAGCTTAAGTTGAGCAATTTAAGTCTGTTCTCATAAGGCGGAAGAGCGAGTGGGTCATCCCACGGGAGGTGGCTGAGTGCAAACCGGACGAACTTTCTTTGAACCGATTCGATTCTACTAACATGGGAGGAGTAGTAAGGAGACCATACCTGGAAAGCGTAGTCAAGCAAAGGCCTAACCAAAGATACGTACAGGTGTTTAGTGACGAGGGGGTTGTTAAACTCTTTGGACCATCTTTTTATAAATCCCAGGACTGAATTGCCCTTGGAGGAGATATAATTGATGTGGGTGGAGAAATCCAACTTACTTTCTAACCTAACCCCAAGATCGATTACAGATTCAGTACGGGAGACCTTGTTGTCAAGGAAAGTATAGTCATAAGTTATAACACCACGTTTCCTACAAAAAGTCATGATCTCGCATTTACTAATATTAAGCACAAGGTTGTTGTTGGAACACCAAGAATGGAAGGTGTTTAGATCTGCTTGCAGAAGTTTGCAATCTTCAATACTTCTTATGTGGCGATACAGTTTGATGTTGTTACCAAGGTTCATATGGTAGCACTAAATGCAAGGCATTGTGGATATTCAGCATTCGGCACTTCTTGAAGAAAACCTCCACAGCATACAAGTTTACTTTTAAATCATTCTTTGTCTGAAATCATATTTTATTTTATTAATAAATTTAACTGTATTGTTTTAGCATTGCCTTTCATTAATATGTAACAAATTGGCGACGAGGATAAAAGGATTAATACATCACAACAGTATTTAAATTTCATCATCAATATGGAGTTAGGAGACATTTGCAAAGTTCTGGCGCAGCAGCAAAAGATTCTGAGCAAACTTACAGAGAATCTATTCACGCAACAAGAACTGCAGAAGGAAATGCTGAACAATACCAGCAAAGAAGAAAAACTTCAGAAACCAACATTCAACAGTGCACAAGCCATCGAATCATTATCAAAAGCAGTCAGTGAGTTTCATCATGACCCAGACAACGGCGTAACATTTGAAAAATGGTTTTCAAAGTACAAGGATTTATTCAAGGAGGATGCAGAATGGTTGGATGATGCAGCACTTGTTAGAATGTTACTACGAAAACTAGATACGCTTTCACATGGAAAATTCTTAAATTACATTCTACCTAAAGTGCCTGGAGATTTTAATTTTGAAAATACAGTGAAAATTTTAAAAAAATTATTTGGTAAACAAGAATCAACCTTATATGCAAGGTATCGCTGTCTCATTAATGTTAAAAACTCTACGGAAGATTTTGTGTCATATGCAGCAAGAGTAAATCGGTTGTGTGAAGATTTTGAATTCAAGAAGATGACAGTGGATCAATTTAAATGCCTAATTTTCGTGATAGGACTCACATCACCTGCCGACCATGAAGCACGGACACGATTATTGGCAAAACTGTCGGATGAATCAAAAATAGAGGAACAAACTCTTCAAAATCTTACAGATGAGTGTGTTCGTCTCAAAAATTTGAAAGATGATTCTAAATTGCTAGAAGATAGTCGAAATTCTAAACAATACATAGAAAGTACGTCTGTAGCACAAATTAAAACAAAAAAATTCACATCAAAGCAACATTTTGTGCGTAATAATAAAACAACTGAAGTAAATAGTACTTCAATGCCTAAAAGACCCTGTTGGGGATGTGGACAAATGCATTTTGCCACAGATTGTCCATATACAAATTCAAAATGTAAACGGTGCAATAAAATTGGACATAAAGAAAATTATTGTAATTGCTTCAGTAAAGGTAACAATAAAATTCAAGAAGAAAGTTCAAACAAGAATAAACTTTGGTCAAATTTTGACAAGAATAAGCATAAAAAGTCAAATGCTATTTTTGTAAATAAAGTGAGTGAGAAAAAAAAACGAAAATATGTGGAAGTGTGTATAAACAAAAGGCCAATAACACTACAAATTGACACGGCTTCAGATATCACCATAATTTCGAATTCAAATTGGCATGACATTGGGAAACCATTATTATCACGTCCTGATCAAATTATTAAGAATGCTTCAGGAGAAGAAATGCATAATATATTCCAGTTCCAGTGCGAAATATCATGTGGAAGCACTTCCCACACATGTATATGCCATGTGTCAAAGGAAACAGATTTAAATCTATTTGGAATAGATTTAATGGATAAATTTGATTTATGGAATGTGCCATTAAGTACAATTTGTGTTAACTCGGTGAAAAAAATCACAGAGATACAAAATTTTATAGATGAATTTCCGCTAGTATTCAAAAACACTTTGGGACACTGCACCAAAGCCGTAAAATTATATCTTAAAGAAAACGCAAAACCAGTATTCCGTCAAAAGCGACCAGTAGCGTACGCAATGTTACCATTGGTGGAGGAGGAACTAAAAAGACTTCAATCGGAAGGAATTAATTCTCCAGTAAATTATTCAGAGTGGGCTGCACCAATGATAGCCGTAAGGAAATCAAATGGAAATGTCAGAATATGCGGGGATTACTCTACCGGATTAAATGAAGTTTTAGATAAACACAGGTATCCATTACCTACTCCATCTGATATCTTTTCAAAATTAGCCACAGGAAAATTTTTTAGTCATATTGACTTAAGTGATGCTTTCCTTCAGGTCGATGTCGATCCAGACTCACGAAAGCTCCTCACGATACATACTCATATGGGGCTATTCCAATTCAATAGGCTTGCACCTGGTGTTAAACCTGCACCAAATGCCTTTCAACAAGTCATGGATACTATGCTAGTAGGACTGGAGGGCGTAGCTGTATATATTGATGATATCATAGTATTCTCAGCAGATGCAGAACAACATCGCAGCATGTTATTCCGAGTTTTTACAAGACTGCAGGATTTTGGCTTTAATGTAAAATTTGACAAATGCAAATTTTTTATGACAGAAATAAAATATTTAGGTCAAATTATATGTGCAGACGGAATAAAACCAAATCCAGAAAGAACACGTGCAATACAGAGCATGCCTGCACCAACTGATATGGCGACCTTAAGATCGTTTCTCGGAGGTATTACGTTTTATAGTCAATAACATTAAAAAATTGCGAGGACCTTTAGATGAACTTTTACACAAAAACGTCAAATGGAATTGGACACCAGAACGTCAGGAATCTTTTGAAAAATTGAAAAATGTTTTGTCATCTAATTTAGTGCTCACACATTTCAACCCAGATTTGGATATTATTGTAGCGGCAGATGCTTGTAATTATGGCTTAGGCGCTTGTTTAATGCATAGATTTCCCAATGGCACAATAAAAACAGTATGTCATGCAGCAAGATCGTTGACGCAATCTGAACGCTCATATAGTCAAATTGAGAAAGAAGCACTAGCGTTGGTCTTTGCTATAAAAAGATTTCATAAAATGATTTTTGGAAGAAAATTTGAACTGCATACGGATCACAAACCTCTACTTCAAATTTTCGGATCCAAAAAGGGAATTCCACAACACACAGCAAATAGATTACAAAGATGGGCTCTTCTTTTGTTGTCGTACGATTTTGATATCTGTTATATCAAGACACAAGATTTTGGATATGCAGATATGTTGTCCAGACTAATAAAACATCAAGTCGCTGATGATGAAGATATGATCATAGCGTTAGTTGAAATAGAAGATGATGTTACATCAGAATTGGAAGGCTCAATTCGCAAACTTCCTTTAACGTATCATATGATAGAAACTGCTACTAGGAAAGATCACACATTACAACAGATTATCGGATACATACAAAACGACAATTGGCCTGATCTTAAACAATTAAAAGAAACATATCAGAAATTCGCCGCACGTAGAGCGAGTTTGAAGCTGGTGACATATACAAGCGTACATGCCTTGCATTCAGCGGCTCCATGATATCCGGCGAATTTCCTCTGACATATAATTACATGGTTTGCGTTCCGTGCCGGCTTTCACATATAGCCCGAAAATCTAAGTAACGTGTTCATGTGTTTGTGTGCTTATGCTTGTGTGTGCTATCTCGAATGCGGCAATGCAGAAAAAGTTGAAAGTAGCCCGACCTTTGCGTGGCATGCCTTCCATTCACGGGATATTCCGTCAGCTCGCATTTGAATACACACACTTCTATATTATCTGTCAACGAATGCAACGCATGTACGGTTGGATATGTCACCAGCTTATCTGTAGTGAACGGTTGTATAATGTTTTTGGACCGCATTGTCATTCCAGTAGTATACAGAAACCGAATACTAAAACAACTTCATAAAGGGCATCCAGGTATGGAAAGGATGAAGTCTCTCGCCCGAAGTTTCGTATATTGGCCAAACATTGACAATGATCTAGAAAATTACGTCAAGGAATGTTCCAGATGTATACTAGCTTCTAAATCACCAGTCAAGGTTCCTTTACAATCATGGCCTTTAACAACAAAGCCATGGGAACGTGTTCATATAGATTTTGCGGGACCTTTGAATGAAACTTATTTTTTCGTCATTGTAGACTCCTTTTCAAAGTGGCCGGAAATAATTCAAATGAACAATATCACAGCAACAAACACAATTTCGGAATTAAGGAAAATATTTGCTCGATATGGAAATCCGGAAATTTTAGTTTCCGATAATGGTACGCAGTTTACCAGCAGTCAATTTCAACAGTTTTGCAGAATTAATGGTATAATGCACTTACGTACAGCACCATATCACCCTCAATCAAATGGGCAGGCTGAACGATTTGTGGATACACTGAAACGAGCATTAGCTAAAATGGAAGGAGAAGGAAGCATACCTGAAATTTTAGAAATATTCTTAAACACTTACCGTTCAACACCAAATAAAAGTGGAAAATCGCCAGCTGAAATTTTCCTAGGACGGAAGCTAAGAACAGACTTATCTTTAATATTACCAGACTCCAATAAACCTTTCAAACGCAATGAAGTTATGGAACAACAATTTAACAGAAAACACGGTGTCAGGGAGCGAAATTTCAAAGTGGAAGATAAGGTTTTTGTTAAAGTATATCGTCGTGGAAAAACATTTTGGGAACCAGGTAAAATCATGAAAAGGGTTGGAACTGTTCATTATGACGTCTGGAAAAGCTCAGGAACACTTATGCGAGCGCACGCAAATCAGCTAAAGTCACGACGGGAGGGCGCACCAGAGGAGCAAAACGGAAGAAGATTACCAATAGATGTGATCCTTCAGGAGTTCGATTTGGACACAAAACAGGCTCGACAGGATCAGAGGTGTGAGGATCCATCCCATTCGTTGTCAGGAGACACTAATGTTGCAACAGTACCAGCAGTGCCAGCTGATGAGCCGCCTGAGGTAAGAAGATCTTCCAGGACTAAATCATCACCAAACTGGTTGAACGATTTCGAGCGGTATTAAACTTAAAAGAAGGAGGAGTGTTACCAAGGTTCATATGGTAGCACTAAATGCAAGGCATTGTGGATATTCAGCATTCGGCACTTCTTGAAGAAAACCTCCACAGCATACAAGTTTACTTTTAAATCATTCTTTGTCTGAAATCATATTTTATTTTATTAATAAATTTAATTGTATTGTTTTAGCATTGCCTTTCATTAATATGTAACAGATGTCATCAGCGTAAATAAGGATTTTACAGTGCCTTAGCAGTGTAACAATATCGTCAATTGATAAAATAAAAAGAAGAGGGCCAAGATGACTGCCTTGCGGGACTCCAGAGGACGCTTCGATATTCTTCGATTTGACACCGCGGAATAGAACCTGGTAGGTTCTCTCGGCTAAGTACGACTGGAACCAATCCACAAGGGCATGCGGAAAGCCTAATTTCTTTAGTTTAAGAACTATAATAGAGTGGGAGAGCTTGTCGAAAGCCTTACTAAAATCTGTGTAGACACAGTCAGTTTGGCAGCCAGTGACAAAGCCTCTAATTGTGTGTGAAGAGAACTCCAGTAAATTAGTAGTAGTGGAACGGGCTGCAAGAAAACCATGTTGGTTTGTTGAGATAAGCTTCTTGCAGATAGGGGCGATAGCAGAATAAATAATAGATTCGAAGAGTTTTGGTATAGACGATAACTTCGCAATTGGCCTATAATTAGATATTTCGTTTTTACAGCCTTTCTTATGGACAGGTATTATAAAAGAGTTCTTCCATAAGATTGGGAAGCGCCCTTTATTTAGGGATTTTTGAAATAAACATAGAAGAGGAGACAGTAGGGCCCCTGCACAGGATTTTAGAACAGCTGGAGGGACTCCATCAGGGCCGGACGAAAAATCTTGTGGAAGTTCATTTATATGTTTCGAGATATCATCCCTGGTTATAGACAGGGAAAAGTTTTGAGCCGTTTGGATTGCATTGATATGTCGAAAATTGTCTTCATCTGGTTGGAATACAGGGGACGAGAAACATTTGAGGAAGAACGATGCAAAATTTTCACAAATTTCGGCTGAATTAGAACTAAGGGAGTTCTCGTATTGCATGGTGTAAGGGTAATTATCAACTTTTTTCTTTGTGTTGATAAATTGAAAGAATGCTCTGGGATCACCATACACTTTACCTTCCATGTTTCTGAGGTACTCTTTATAGAGGGTTTCGGAGAGAGCATGAAATTGGTCATAGCAATTGAGAAATGCATCGAAACTCGCAGTGCCTTTCTTCTTCAGGTAGGTTTTCCAGAGTTTATTCTTTAGGTTTTTGGTACGTCTCAACTCGTTGTTGTACCACGGTGGGGATGATCTGGACGATTTTAACGGCTCGATAGGTACACAGGATGCGAAAGTTTCATACAGGACGGAGTAAAATCTGGTTACATCGACATCCAACTCATTAGGTGAGAGCAACCAATTGAAATCGACCGAAGTGAGCTTGGATGACAGTTCCTCAAGGTTGGCTTTTTTAAAGTTAAAGGTAAAGGTTGACTCCTCTGGGGTTGGCTTATTGTTAAAGACAGAACAATAGCTCAGTAGGAGAGGAGGGTGATAATTATCGACAGGTGACAAGACAATTGAGCAAGGCTCAACATTCATGCTGTCTGAGTCGGAAAAGAATACAAGATCTAACCGCCTTCCTTAAATATTATTCACACCGCTCATTTGGCACAAGCCGCAGGAAAATAAGGAATTCAGAAAGCTGGATTCCCTAGAGTTAAGGTTGTTTCCAGGAAGGTAGTTATCGTAATCATCGCAAGATACCCATTTAACATTGGGTAAGTTAAAATCACCTACAAGTAGGAGTTCATCTTTGGAATCCATCATATCTTGGATATGATTTATGCAAGTGATTAGAATATCATAGAGATTTTGACCTCTATCGTCAAGAGTGCTGAACATATCTGGTGGGATGTAACAGCAGATTAAAAATAAGTTGTTATGAGCAAGGGAGACTTTGAGAGCGAGGACCTCAATGTCTAAAGTGTTGGAAAAATCGCATCTTTGTCTAACTGTTTCGTTTCGAAGGCGATCGCGTAGTGAGACACCGAGGCTCTGCCTTAGGCATCGCATTTGGAAGACCTCGAGCTTCTTAACGTCCGGTTTGAGCAGCGCTCACGTTTCAGATCCATAAAGAGGAATCGGGTCGTACTTTTGTTTTGATGGAAATATTTGTTCTTTTCCGTATGCACCATATTCCATATGCAATGTTGCTGTGGCCTGGCCGATGCGGCTGTAAATATCGGCCGTCGATGCCACTTTAGTTTCCTCAAGCAATTATTCCAATTATTTGAACATCGGAACTTGTTCGATTTGCGTTCCATCGAGGTGAATATTGGCCCTCGATCCGTCCGTCCGTGAGCACTTTGGTCTTTTCCGCAGTGACGTCTGCCTGATGGACACTCGTTTGAATTGGGAGCTCCTCGGATAAGTTGCTTCGAATACGAATGCTGCTGGTTGAGCCATCGTACGACGCTTGGAGAAGTTGGATGATTTTCAATGGCACGTGTTCGGTTTCCAAGGTTATCCGCAAGCTGTTCCAATCGACGCTGTCGAAAGCGGATTTGAAATCGATGAAAACGACGACAGTGTGTCTGCCAATTCTTAGGTGATGGAGTGCGAATATTTGATCAATACATCCTCTATCCAGTTTGTTCTTTCCGGCTCGTTTGCTCTCGATGTTTCTGTAGCCTCGATTGTATGATTTTCGTAAATAATTCCCGACTGTCGCTTTTTTTTCAAAATTGGAACAACGATCGCTTTCTTCCACGCCGACGGGACAAGATCCGAATGCCATATGTGTTGGGACATGAAGTCGTTGTGATAAGACATCACCTCCGGCTTCAATCATCTCGGTGGTTACTTGGTCTATTCCCGACGCTTTTCCATTTTTCAGCGATTTTATTGCCTTCTTCACCTGGACAACTGTCGGTTCGGGATTGATTGATCGACGAGGTCCAGACAGCTTTCCAAGATCCATGGCTGTGTCCATTTACGGATAGGTGGACATAACTCAATTGCACACTTCACAATAAACTCCGTGGGTCTCTACCACCATGGGTTTCTACATGGTATACAGAAACATAAGGTAGTGCTAAAGAGACTGGCAGCTTCGAACACAGTAAAAAAGGCTCTTTGTGACGTCAGCCCTAATGCAGAAACAACAACACCTTCGATTTTAGCTCATAAGCGAGCCCTACGTGACGTCATGAATAAAATACCATCTTACAATATACAGCCTTATACATTGCCTTGTTTCTGTATACCGTGGGTCTCTAGTTGTTTCAGACAATCCTCAAATACGTCCGACCAGAATTCGGTTGGAGCTTAAGGGTGCGAATTTGATTTCTGAAAACAACTTGCGCAAATTTGTTTTCAAGTGCATCCGCACCTTTATAAAAGCGTTTTCTCCAGCTCCAACTAGCTGAAGGTAATTTTTGGTAGCAGCTATAAATGTAGACCTTGGTGTTCTGCTGCTGCTACTATCATTGTGTCTGTTAGCTGAAGGTTCAGGAGCATTGCTTCTACTGGAATGCGAGCTGCAGAGCCGTCCGCGGAATTCGCAAAACACAATCAGTCCAGCTGATGACAGCTGTCAAATTTGCTAACGAACATTATGATTCGTAAAAAGTGTAAAATTTAAAAATCATTTAAATAAAATAAAATTAGTTGGTCGGTTTTCATTGTTATTTTTAATATGACATATGTAAATGTGGTAAATAAAATAAAATATTTTATTTGTTCAAAGTGAAATTTTATAACATTTTTTATTTAATTCGTTTAATTTTTTTAATATGAACTCGCAAACAATATGCCAACCCCAAAGTTCAACTGTCAAAAGCAAACTAGAGCCTCGGCCGAATTCAAATTCCAACAAACACGCCTCGATGTGTTTCGGCCCTATGTTCTTTTCTGACAGATGGAATCAGCAGAATTAATAACAGTATTGTTAAGACGTGTTTAACTTTCCCAGGTGCTTCTTGTTTCTAGAAAACGAAAACGTCCTGCCATATATGTAACCTGTTCCACATTGTCATTAGTATTTTCGTGTCAACTGTAATAAACAGTTGCCGATATATTTCCTATATGGGTGATTTCGCCTTAGTTTAACGTTCAAATTTACATAGATAACAGCAGTATTAGTAGCAATTAGTAGTTAAGTTTCCTTTCGAACAAGAAATCAATCTTTTGCGAGGTTTGATGGGAACCATCCATGTAGGTTATGTCGGCAATTGCATGGTTCTTTTTCACAGGAGCCCGAAGAAAACAACAACAACAATGTACAGCCAATAAGAATCACTTCTCGAACCCCATCCAACAGAGAAATAGTAAATCGAGAGTAACACTGATGATTGGAAATTGAAAATCGATCATGGAAAATGCAGAACGATCCTCTGCAGGACTTCTGTTAATAAAGCCTCACGCGATGTTAGGAGGAACTCGAAAGAACAGACAATGCAGGACAGACGCTGGTAAAGAAAACCGAGGTTTAGTATCTAGGAATTTGGCTGGATCAGTTCGGGTATTACGAGAGTCATATCCGTGCTGCTATAGTCAAAGACTGTGAGGATTTCCAAATGGCGAAAAGGCTCTTTTTTAGTAAACCGTTAGCTCCAGAGTTAAGGTGAATTGCTACAAGACCTTAGTCGGACCGGTTTTACCTACGGCTGCCCTGTATGGTGGAATATATCACCATCATATACTCGTATGCAGTAGATGAGGGTGTTCGAAAGACCATGTTTAATAGCATGCTTAAGTATGTATGGAACACCTGAGATGAGTTTCAAAATTTCCATGCCAATGATAGCCAATACGGAAAAGCAGCAACATACAGCGACAGATGATCTCATAAATACATTGATCCGAAATTACGTTGTAAGAGCGACAGAGAGCGGCAGTCCCCTAATTGTTAGTGCTTATTACCCCACACCAGCCTACTATAACATGACAAGACGAACAAGACATGTACCACCAGAAGCATTCCCGTAGCTAGACTTATTAGGTCTTATGCAGAACAGGGAGGGAGTACATTTAAAATACCACTTTTATCGCCGGGCGTGGTATAAACATGGGTGAACCGACGCACAGTGGGACAAAACGACAAAAACCTAGCCAAAAGTCGAAAAATCGAAGTTCGGATTTAGAACTTTTTGCCTGATAAATATCTAGTAGGAGACCCCTGCCACACATTAAACCGGTGCTCTTTGTTGTGCTTATTATTTAAAAATGGATTCTTCTCCTCAAGGTATGTAGAAAACATTTCTGTAAGCAATATTGTCTATTTTTATACCTGAATAATTAATTAATTAATGAAAGACAGTAAAATTTTTATTATTTTTGCTAGAAAATCTTTTGTTAAAAAAGCCCTACATAAAAAGTTCGGTGCTCTTTGTTGTGCTTATTATTTAAAAATGGATTCTTCTCCTCAAGGTATGTAGAAAACATTTCTGTAAGCAATATTGTCTATTTTTATACCTGAATAATTAATTAATTAATGAAAGACAGTAAAATTTTTATTATTTTTGCTAGAAAATCTTTTGTTAAAAAAGCCCTACATAAAAAGTCTCGCTAGGTCCCGCTTTAAATTTTTTTAATATGTTCCTTAAACATTTCTACACAAAATACAAACAACAAAAATCGAGACTTTTTGCGATCTTTTAGACGGTGGACGTTTTTATTTAAAAAGTGCATCATTTTATGGTTTATTTCCTTCCCTTAATTGTGTTTGAATAACCTTTTTATGTATTCATATTACATATGTTATGTATGTATTATATAATATATTTATATAAATATTGTTTTTATAAACTGCTGCTTAAAATTTTTCGGAATGTTCTTTATATTTGTTGAGTTCGGAAACAGTATAGGTAAATTAAGTCGAAAAAAGCAAAATAGCGGAAATGATTGGGTGCAGGCTGAAATGAATGTGTCAGAGAGCTTCCTTTTAGGGTTTTTATAAGAGGTTATAAAGTCTACCAATTTTCTACCCTTCATCTAGGAGTTTTAGGGTCCAAATATCAGTTTTTTTTGCAAATACATGTTAAATGGTAAGTGTTATGATAAAATAGTGTTTAAAAAATTTGTATATTATACTATTATTCGCAAAAAAATGTTCTGAATTTTCCGTTTTAAAGATTTAAAATACTCGTATCCACTTATTGGCGACTTGTAAAGATCATCAGACGTTCCTTTGTTGGACTACACGGTTAATATTTTCAGGAGTGATTTCCTTACAAGTTTTTATTTAAAATTTTATTTTTTTATTAAAAACTGGCGCTAAATTCGAAATCAGCGCCCCGAAAAACCCCCCATATATCAAGTTTTGTAGCAATTGAAGGAAATTTCACTACTTTTAGTCGCTATTTTGAAGCCACCATCTTGTTTATGAAAAAATGGACACTAAATTCGTGATCACCGACCCCAAAAAAAACCCGTATACCAAATTTCAAATAATTTGGTTAATGTTAAAGACTTTTGGCCTGCTTTTCGGCCTTATGCCCCACTGTGCGATGGGCTGAACACCGAGCTCCTGCGAGTCAGCACGCGAGTTGGCCCTTTAGATAGAGCGGAAGGTTCCACAGCCAGCTCGAAGTAATGATGGCTGGAAGAATCAATAGGATGAAGCGGGTTAATCTGTTTGTGTTTATGTAATGTGATTATGCTTAGTGTGAGTGCAGGCGTTAGCCTAAGTAGAATTAGGATCCCAGTAGGGAAATTAGGTATAGTTTTAGAAGTACTTTTGTAAAAAGTTTAGTTATAATAATAGAGTTACCGTTCTAGCATAGAAGGTGCATTTCTCAGTTGGGCTGAGAAACTTTTACCACTGCTCAGTGTCTCAGCTAAAACATGCAGACATAAAAAAATTAAACAACATTATACGAGCACAAAACATCAAATAGAAGCAGGCAAAAACAAAAAGAGAGTTGGACAGGAAATTATGACATATTAAGAAGAGTACTTTTAAGGACAACTTCAAAACTTAGCAAGCTAAAAACACTCCTATTTTTGTTAATTATCTATGAACATGCTTTTAACCGGTTCGAACATGTCATAATTGGTATTAGAGGAATAAATGTGCAAGAGAGGTTCACCGCTCAGGTTGAAGTTATTCATTCTAAATGACGTGCGGCTTATTAAGAAACCTGTGTCCACCTTGTCATTCATCAGCCGATGAATGAATATAACGTCAGCAACCTCGCGACCCTTATGGGGAGAGCTAAAGTTGAGCAATTTAAGTCTGCTCTCATAAGGTGGAAGAGTAAGTGGGTCATCCCACGAGAGATAGCTGAGTGCAAATCGGACGAACTCCCTTTGAACCGAATCGATTCTACTAACATGGGAGGAGTAGTAAGGAGACCATACCTGGGAAGCGTATTCATGCCAAGGCCTAACCAAAGATAGGCACAAGTGTTTAGTTATGAGGGGGTTGTTGAATTCCTTGGACCATCTTTTTATAAATCCCAGGACTGAATTGCCCTTGGAGGAGATGTAATTGATGTGGGTGGACAAATCCAACCTACTTTTTAACCTAACCCCTAGATCAATTACAGAGTTAGCGCGAGAGACCTTGTTGTCGAAAAAATAGATAGTTTTAATGTTAGATTTAGTTAGGGGTAACCTTGAATGATGCCGCAAAATCGGGCGAGAGCCACCAGATCCTGTCGCCCGAGTCTCTGATCACTGTCGTCCGACTGGGCTATTTTCTAGGGTTTTGGCGTAGCTTAGAGTAAGTAGTTTGCAGATTTTTAACATTTAGGTTAAGTTTTATAAAACAGAGTAAGTTAGATAAGTTTTGAGAAAATTTTCTTAGCTCAAAATTAAAAATAAAAAAAAACATAATTAATTAAGTTAGATAGGGAAAATACAAGTTTTTATTATATCGTACTAATATATATGCTTATGTAAAAAATAGCGTGATGAGCCACATGTCGTTATATTTACTTTGCACGTGAACGTTGCATAGACTTTCAGTTTACCGTTTAACGCGGATAATGGTGGGAAATTGCGGAAAACACCAAGATTAAGTATGTATGTCAACAAAGTAGTATACCTATAAGTGAGTAGCAAAAAATGTAACATAAATTTAGTTTTAATAAACTTCTTTCCTTCCGCCACCTACATCTTTGAAGTTATGTGTGAAATTTGTAATTTATTACAAACGATATAATGCCGACGGCTTTTTGCACAATTGAAAAACTCTTCTACAAACTGCATCATCAGGGTAAGAGTACACACTCAAACAAAACCATATACAAGCATACCTCATATACAAGCAGCGCTCATAATACGTTCCTGAAAATTGAGCGTTAACAGAAACAGCGTTAAAAGAGGTTCTATTTACACTAAAATATATTGTTACGTTCCTAACATTATGCGTGTTACTTTCTTGGCTGATAATGAATTTGTTGTACCAATGGATTTCTTAAAGGTTTCCGTATTTTTAAGAATGGTTCTAATAGTTGATCTAGCCAACCTTAGGGTAGAAGACACTTCGGACTCTCGATCACCATTCTCAATTCGCCTAATAACATTCATTTTCATCTCCAACGTCAAGCTTTTTCTAGAATGTTTAGCAACATGTGTCTGTGGCTCACCAGTTCTTTTCTCTGCCATATTTTTGTAAGCAATTGATTTTTTTTCATTTAATGAATTTTATTTATTTAATCAAAATTACTGAGGTCTATATCAAACCATATCACTATTTCGAATGAACAATTTAATACAAAATTTCACATTTTGGGAATCCCCGAATTATAGTTATTTTAGATTTTTTTTTCTTTTCAAAAACAGGGATTTCAACAATTATAAATTACGTTTTATTAATTTTCTTATGAAATTAGAAAAAGAATACCTTTTAAAAAATATTAGTTAAAATAATTTTTTTTCTTCAAAAAACAAAAAAAGCGCTACTACAGCGAAACAGTGCTAAAAGAGGCAGCGTTAATCGAGGTATGCCTGTAATATTATCTCGAATATTTGATTTTTATTTTATAATAAATATAGTTCTCCTAAAGTACGATTTTAAAACGCAAATTACACGTGCATTGTATTTTTAAGACGTGAATTGATAAAAATGCATCTTGGGATAAAAAAAAAATAGTTTAAAAAACTAAAAAATATGCTTTTATTTTAAAATGAACTAAAAAGCAAAAAATAATTTTGAATGTGGATTTTTTACTTCTCCAGCCAGTATATGGTACAACCAACCAACCAACCTTTCGAAATGTAAACATGCGTGGAATTGTATAGCTATATTCTTATTTTATTACCACCGGAACTTTTCGATAGTGCCCCACGAGAATGTCTACATACGTTTGCCAGCCGGCACCGACAAGTTTAGCCTGAACCAAATATGGTTTATGACTTGTTAAGCGACGTGTTAACATTTGTTATTGAAATAAACAATAATTATGTATAATAACGAGAAAAATTTATAAAATTCAATCGAAATTGCCGAAGTTATGAGTTCCACGGAATACCACTAAGTCAAGTATTTTTTTAGTTCAGGATTAAAAAAGAAAATCCAGCTACTACCCGCAACTCTCTTAGTAAACCACATATGCAGTTACGGCTGTTACATTTTATTTTTGATGAAATGTCTATAAAAGTGCGGGAAAATTCTCCATATTGTTAAATTTGCACGAAATTTTGTGGTATTATGAATTTGATGTCAAAATTTTAAAATTCAAAATGGCGGATCCAATATGGCGGACATAATTTTTGAAAATTTGTAGAAATAAGTTCAAAACTTGTTTTTGAGCATGCCGATTACGAATCTGATATCTAAATTAGGAAATTCAAAGTCACGGATATATGTATACCTATAAATACTAGGTCAGTCGTCAAAGCACAATGCGAATGCAGATCTCTAACTAAATGTTAACTCACGAAACTTTTTCTAAAAAAAAGTTTTCCGTGAGTAGAATATGTTAAAAAAGTTTCGGAATATTTGTTGTCCGCTGCTCCTAAAAACAGAAAATTCCGTTTTTGGCTAATATCTCTTAAACGGTAAGTCTCATCCTAAAATATTGTTTACAAAGCTTGTAGACAATGCGATTATCTACAAAGAATCACCGTTCATGAATTTGTTTACATGACCTAATACGCAATTTTTATCGGTCATCAGACATTGAATAAATCCTCTGTTGGGCTACGTGGGTAATATTTTCAGGCGTGATTTTGGGATGGTTTTGGAGAAAAAAAGTTGTTCTAGAGAGGGGGCTATCCCCACTATCCACTAAGGTACAGGGTGTTTACGAAAGAAAAAAATGTATTTTTTTAATATTTACTTAAACTTGAATAATTCCTAGACTAATTATCGTAGAGCAACGTAATTCGGTTCGTGTTTTAGGTAAATGTCTATTCTTTTATATGATATTAAGTGAATGACATCGTTTACAAGATATGTAATTAAAAATGTGATCTAAATCCCAATGTTTTTCGTTTTTTCAGAAAAATTCCAATATTTTAGCATTTTGGTCTTATTTTGATCCTACATATCTTGTAAAGGGAGTCACTCAAGTTCCTGTTCTTAAAATTTTCGAATTCAAGTATCAAATTAGTACATATTCAGCATGCTCAAAATCATATAAATACAAGTTTTGAACAATTTTGAAAAATTATGTCCGCCATATTGGATCCGCCATTTTGAATTTCCAAATTTTGACATCAGTAATCGGCATGCCGAAAAACATCTAGATACAAGTGTTGAGTTTATTTCTACAATGTTTCAAAAATAATGTCCGCCATATTGGATTCGCCATTTTGAATTTTAAGTTTTTGATATTAAATTCGTGATCAGCGAGCTCGATTACCCTATAATACCGAATTTCGTCCAAATTCATCAATATTTAGACTTTTGTCCACGTTTTCGGCAATTCGTTCCACTGTGAACCGTTGTAAATTCCAATTACGAAAGGTTCCTTTATAATCCCTTCGACATTCGCAAGTATTGGCCAAAATTGCTCAGTTGAGCTATTAAAAATTGGCAAACCATCGACATTAATGTTTAACAAAATGCTATTATCTTTTTGTAAATTTTAAAATGCCTTCTTAAGACAAACTGTAACATCTTGCTGCCAATATTTGCATTCTTCATCGATGTTCGTCACTTCTACTGATTTTGGTGTCATCAGAACGGTTCTTCCTTCAGTTGGAAATTTACTAGGAAGTAGTTTTTTCAGAACACTACGTAAATCAGTTATTCCATTTACCGATACCATATTTGTTAGCCCATCTTCCAATTCCCGCGATTGCATCTCCTACTATAATATTGATATCATCATTATCATCAAATGATTCAGATATGTCGTACAAATTATCAACTTTATTTCTCATTTTATTTGATTCTTCCTCATCCGAAAATTCGATGATTCCGCTGTTCCCATCTAATAAACTTGAAGCAGTACTACTAGAAGAGGCTTGACCAGCTTGAGAAGTTTCGAATGCCATTCTTATATATTTCCGCTTGTCTCTGGTGAACTTTCCACTTCTTTTATATTTTTGTAGCAATTTTTTGTCCAGCATAGGACACCGCGGTTACAAACTTCACTAACAATTTCAGTCTTTTGCTTGAAAAAGTCAAATTGGGACTGACGATAATAGTCTTAAAAATTGTTATCAAACGAATTGCTCATAATTAGCTCATAACAACCTTCCAATCAATGAACATTAAGTGGGACATTCAATTTCGGGTTCTTTCTCACTTTCCTCTCATTATGATCTCATTATTTTCTCACAACTGATTTAATTTTTTTTTGGCATTTGGGATGTCATATTTTCGTCATATTTAGCTCATTGTGAGTTGTAAGACAAATTTCTGGTTTTGTGAGCTCATTTTGCCTGCTGGGAATGTAATAAACTTGCATAGTTTCGATCGTTAGAGCACGAATGGTTACGGTACGGCAAGTCATATTTGGTTTAAAGGGCACCAATACGCTGCTCTCTTCTTACTCTGTTTATTACTTAAGGTTTTAGTGAGTTTGATTAATTGATCTGGAAAGTTCAGTTCCATCATTGATAAATATGTACCTTCATTTAAAAAATATACAATAAATATCTAAATACTAGCTGGACCCGGCATAACTCCGTTTTGCCCCCAACAGTTGGCCATCAGACGTTTATTATGCCGTGCGCGTTGACGTTTAGCTGCTTACAGTTTTTGTGGCATTTCACACGATGGTCGAATTTTGTTTGGTAGAAAAGCCATTCACCATATATGCAAATGTTATTCAACTGATTCATTATTAGACCGAAATTCGGAAACTCTAGCTTTTAACTTACAACTCTCCGATGACCTTGATTTTGAAATATGTTATTTTTGGGGTCATTCTGAGTACGCTGATGTATATATGTAGGGCGCGCTCTCGCCTCCTTCATATTGTTTTTTGGGTTCAAAGATTGTCACCCACCCCCAGCCTGACTGGGTAGCTTTTAAGGTGCAACTCTCCGGTGACTTTGATTTTGAAATATGTCATTTTTAGGGACATGCTGAGCACGTTGATAATATAGTGCTCTATATATCATCCATTATATAGTGCTCTATATATAATATATCTATATAATATTCTTCTTCTTCTTTGATCCGTTAGCTGGCGGTCCGAGCGGGACGTCCCCGCAACGGATACGCTGCTGTCGGTGCCGTTGGGTCCCGAACTCTATTCACGATTCGCTTCCATTCTTCTCGGGTTTTGGCGGTGTCTCGAGCCTCGGTAACTGATAATCTTTGATTCTTTAGGTCGCCCTCGATATTCTTTAGCCAAGTTTTCTTCGGTGCCAATCGCTGGATTTTCCAGTCTGCGGGACGGTCTCGCCAGAGAAGTTTACGTGGCAAGCGGTTATCATCCATTCGGCAAACATGTCCAAACCACAATATATCAATATAATATAGTGCTCTATATATCATCCATCATATAGTGCTCTATATATTATCAACAATCTTTGAACCCAAAAAACAATATGAAGGAGGCGAGAGCGCGGAGGTTAGCAGTATATGGAAGGCGGGAAAATTTAGGATAAATGCTACTTAAACAAGGAAAAATCAAGAGCACCGCAGCAGATGACCGGAAAGGGGGCGGGGGAGCCAAAATGTGAGTTTTAGGGGGATAAACGTGTTTTTTTACGATTTCTGAGAAAAGTAGACCTCCTATCGAAAAACGTTAAATGTAAGCGTTGTAGATAATTAAAAGATCTAGAGATTTTGTTCAAAAAATCATTTTTCGACATAACCTCAAAAATGGAGAAAAAGGTCAAAAACCGAGTTTTTCGTTTATCATTTTTATCTTTCACAAAAATGATCAAATTTTAATGAAAATTGAGGGAAATGTAGATTGTCATGATTCGAAAAAGCCCAATTTTTTTCAAAGCGATTGGTTGTTTCGTTTTGTTTTTATGACCTTAATTCTTATTTCCCTTGATTTCGTGGGTGAAATAATTGTTTAAACAAATTTTTCACATCTGAAACTGTTACATGAAGCTCCCTTATAATATATTACATTAAATTTACAGTTTTGCACGACTCTAAAAGCTTTATATCAAAGAGAGATAAAGAATTAGTGAAGTTTACGGAAAAATCGATATTTGAAAAAAGATGTTTTTGGTTTTTCGAATTTTTATCGATGTTTTTTATTGTGACACTATCATTTGTTTACGCCATCTTAAAGTAGAGGATTCAACGAAAAAAAATACGTCTTCAAAATTTTAAAAATCAAAAATTCGTTCGCCAACTTTTTTGATTGAAAATGGGGCCTTTTTTTAAATTAAGGTCATAAAAACAAAACGAAACAACCAATCGCTTTGAAAAAAATTGGGCTTTTTCGAAACATGAAAATCTACATTTCCCTCAAATTTCATTAAAATTGGATCATTTTTGTGAAAGATAAAAATGATAAACGAAAAACTCGGTTTTTGACCTTTTTCTTCATTTTTTGAGGTTATGTCGAAAAATGATTTGAACAAAATCTCTAGATCTACAACGCTTACATTTAACGTTTTTCGATAGGAGGTCTACCTTTTTCAGAAATCGTAACAAAACACGTTTAACCCCCTAAAACTCACATTTTGGCTCCCCCGCCCCCTTTCCGGTCATCTGCTGCGGTGCTCTCGATTTTTTCTTGTTTAAGTAGCATTTCTCCTAAATTTTCCCGCCTTCCATATACTGCTAAGAATTTTTCTAGTTTTTGGCTTTTCAAAAGCGTATTTGCACAGGTCTACAAGAGAAACAGGGATTCTTTTTTATATATCTAAATATTTAAAAATATCGTGTCACAGTGTTTTTCATCGAACTCCTCCGAAACGGGTTGACCGACTTTTATGAAATTTTTTGTGTATATTTGGTGGGTCTGATAATAGGTCAGAGGCTATTTTTTATACCCTCTACCAAAAGGAACAGCTGAAAAAACTAAAAAATTGGTAATTTTGGGAAATTTCACTTTAGTTTAGTTTCAATAGCTTCATGGCCTACCCAATGGCGTACCGAGAGGGGGGCGGTGGTTGCAGTCCGCACCGGGCGGCACATATTTTGGGGCGGCATATTTTATATTTAGTTTTATTTGCAAAAACAACTTGTTCACTTCATAAGTTTACGTGTTCATTCCACACGACACGACAAAAGTCGGCTGCAAAGTAGGTATATGAAGAGAGTGTGAGAGAGCGCGATGGAAATTGTCCATCCCAGCGTCCTCTCTCACCTTCTTCTCCATAAACCACCGTTGCATCCGACACTTGTCGTGCCGTGTGTACGCTTGCCTAATGGCGTCAAGCATTTTTTGACGTCACCAAAAAATCAGTTATATTTAGTTTTTCCTTTAAAAAGTCATAAAGATAGGTGAAGACAGCGCCAGCTCTAGGGTAGAGCGAGAGGGGCGATCGCTCTAGGCACCAGGTGGCAAGGGGCATCAAAATGAATGCGAAAAACAATTTCACCCACTGCCCCCCTCTAGGTACGAAAAATAAAATTTTGATGGCACTTTTTGAGGGTCGCGGGGTAAGCAGGCGGCTGAGCATTCTTATATTGTTTGTAGCCAGCCAAGTGTAGGTGCTGATCAATACGACCCGAAGACAGCACAAGCAGGGAGCACTAATCCAAGACCAGAGTGAATACGGCGGATCTAGAGAAAGCAAAGTCGATGAAACTCGTAATCTCGAGGTGTAAACAAGCGTGCTTAGGGATCAATATACCTTTAAAAAAACTTCCAAAGCCCCAACAGGACGACCTACTAGGCCAGTTGGCTATTTCTAAACCCATGCAGCAGGGTGTCGAATGTAGCAACAGTAAATTGGAATTTTCTGGATCCCTCTTTAATGAGGGCAGTCGGAGCCTGCTAACCGCAGTGGAGTACGCTGAGATCATTTTACGTTCTAGAAAATTTTTGGAAGCTAGCCACTTCCTGCGTGGCCCCTGAGGAGAAGAGAGAAATCAATCTTCTTAAAAAGAAGAGTCCGACGCACCAATACTGAAGCCTAGAACGGCCGAATGGGCGTACTTGCGACTGACTATACGGAGAATCCCATGACCACGGAACAACTAGATGGTGCCCAAGGGTGTCTTTTTGAGGCGATGGCTGAGTTGGGACAGGGCTCAGAACAGCCCAAGCCCAAGCTTTTCGCTCTAAACAGCGCAGCCATATTGTGGCTGGGTACTACTTCGTAGCAATAGAACATCTGACTGACATTATGTATAGGAGTCTATAACAGAACCCTAAGTATGCGGTAGTGAAGAGTACATCCTAAATGTACATCGCCCACCATTTCCATAGATGGCGTTCTCTGTGAAACGAAGGTCTTTTGACGAGCTGGCGGGCGGGAGGCCAAATTGACTACAAGATTGGTTGGGCACAGCTTAGGATCAGAGGGGCTTCAAAGCCCATGACCAAAGCTGCCCCAGACAAACTTACAATCTCCCCTCACTTTAACCTTTCCGCTCCGATCACCAATTAAGCAGAAATGCCAACAGAAGCCTCACTCTGCCCCGAAAATGTAAGATGTAAGTTGCTCGAATGTCAGGATGGTGACCACTGCATTTTGTTGATCGGTGGTAGTGGGAGCCTCCTCGATCGTGACTCTCTCCATCATCTCAAAATCACTAACCCTAACGTGAAGCCCATTACCTCAATCCTTAGCCGTGAAACCCCCAACCTAAACAGGCTTACGAGGAGGGGGCATAATTCCCTAAGTAGGGATACAGAATCGGAGAGTACTCGATTAAATACTCATGAGTAGAAACGTTCAAAAGTACTCAATTCCTTGAGAATCGCTTAGTACTTTTTTGACATTTCTGCGAACTACCTTAGAGTATGCATTACCCGATTTTTGGCTGCGACAGATTACAAATACTTATCTAGCTTACATTCTGAAAAAAGCACGCATCATTTGCAAATGCGCCTGCCGCACGGATATGCACGCTCCCGCTGCAGGCAAGAAATTCTAAAAATGCGCTCGCCAGATGTATGCACGCCTCTTTTACAATTATCAAAATATTCGTAATCGACCATTCCAACTGCGAGTATCGCTTTACCAAGCGGTGCCCAACTAAGTACTCACCACGTCCAATGCCGCTGACCTACTCAAGCCTACGAGAACCGGCCTACTGAATATGCTCAATGGTACCCTTTAAACCCCCAATTTTGCTCACATTATTATAAAACACTGGGAGCGTACCGCGCTTCGTTTGGACACCGTTAATGCTTGTAGAGAAGGAGAGTTTTTACTCAGGAGTACCGTGGGGGCCCCATGCTTCAATACGTGCATGTGGCAGGCTAAGAACGGGCGAGTCTGATTTAATACGATGTGGGATATAAATCAAATCTATAAAAGCCTGTTTACATCCCACACGCAAATTGGAGCTCTTTTATCGCACAGAAAATTGTATACATTTCTCTCTGGCTGCAATACAAGTTCGTGCAATTTTTTTTGTTGTTGAGTTTTTTTTTTACTTTTATTAATTTATATAAACCACCATTTGATTGATTTATAAAGGGCGGAAAATTGGATACTGCCCCGGGCGGCAAAAGTCTTAGGTACGCCACTGGGCCTACCTATTGAAATTGAATCATTTCAGTTAATGACAATTTGAAATTTGCGCAGTTTTCAAACAATAGGTAGGCCATGACGCTATTGAAACTAAACTGAAATACTTTTTTCACAACCCCCTCGACATTGGGTATCAAATGAAAGGCTATGAAAAGTTGAATACAATAAGCAATGTAGTGTACTCAATATACCGTTAGATAAATGGCGGCCGCCTCAACACACATGTACTCGTTCTGTGAGGCACTTCATCTGTGTAAAATTCATATCTCGAAAAATACCAAGTCAATGGATGGATTATATTGGCTACTATACGCTTATAGGTGCAACGAGGCGTACCGGGTCCTAGCTAGTACAAATATAAAAAATATAACGGATGATGCATTCAGGGGTGCTTTGTCAGTATCGATTTTATGGCAGATCACGCATGAGTTGTTGCTTTTATCCAGTATTCTTTGGCATTTCATAACTGAAAGGCAGTCTGGAAAAGCCTTTGAATAGAGAAGATAAGGAACCGAAAATAGCGTACACGTACACGGATTCGAGGGAAGCACTTGGGATTAAGAAATTTTCTCTCTAATTCTCCCCCTCCACGGGTGTCAAGCAACGCTTGTCTTTAATTTTAACCACAACAACAAAATATATTGTCTAACCTGAACAGAGGCGTAGTGAAATTTGTTCAGGTTTTGCGAAGGGTCTGCTTCAAACATTTAGCCAAGTAAAGCGTTCTCACCGAGATGGTTGCTGAGAAACGATATCCCTCCTGGTTTTTGAATAAATATAACACAGCCACTGTCCGGGTTAGACACAAATACGTAAAGAATGCTATGCATTAGTGTTGCCAAAATGCTTCCCCGTGTTTAATAAATTGCACTTCCTCGTCTTCTCTATTCAAAGGGAAAAACGTCTACAAATTAATCAGAAGAAGATCTGGTGATTTCGACCAGAATTTTGTTCATCAATGAGGCTACGGCAAAGTTAGCTAAAGTTAGCAATTTCCTTTTTTTGGATTAAAAACATAGAAAAATAATAAAGAAAAACTTCTCTACTTAGTTCGTCGTGCGCTGTGATTCGGTGTATTTCTCCACCCAGACAACAGGGTTACGTAAAAACCCCCAGTATCTCACCATTGAATTGTTGCAACCAGCACTTGTGTATTTTGAGCTTTTTGTTCTAATAGGATTATAGGAAAGGTTTCTGCTTTAGTAAGTCCCATTAGTTTTGATTATTTTTACAAAATATAATTTTTAACCCTAATATTTAAGACTAAGGATTGCTAGTTGAAATCTGAAACTGCTAAACTAAAAGCGGTGTAGCAATCAACAAACAGAAAATAATGAAATTAACGATGGCGAAACATATTCAATTCTGAAAGAATCTGTTAGGAAAAAAGAAACCGAAACTAACGACAAAAATATCTTAAATTCGGATTTTCGTGGACTGGGGATGAAAATGAGCATATTCCACTTTGCGTCATTTATTTGGAAAATCTGACAAATGAATGAATGAAACCTTCCAACTTAAAGCGCCATTTTGAGACAAACTACATCCAGTACAAGGTGGTCCGCCTTCTGCGGAATAGGAGGAGTCTCATGTAGCAGGGAGAGCGAATAGCTAACAAATACCTCAGAAGGTGGTGACACTCGATTTGTCACTTCTATTAAAACCCAAGAAGATTAACTGCAGATCTGTTAGCAAGTCCTAGTCCCACCTCCCCGCGGTGTCCCGGCAGGACCGGCGGTTGATGGGGGTTCAGTTCAGCAGTTCTACCCACCGAGTGGGTAAAATACCCATTCGGTGATATGTAAACCCCAAACAAAAAAACTTCAAAAGACCCTAGCGGCTAAATTGTAACGATTTCCCTAACCCTTCTCATACGATTTTTTGTTCGTCTATCGAAAACCTATCCACAATCGACCGTTTTGTTAGCTTAGTAAATACCCCCTGTATATAGGGAGGAAGCGTATGGAAGTGAATTACGACCTCACGCAGTTCCTAAGTGGACATGGAGGAAATGCCTTCACAGAATCGGCCACGATGATTCATCGTTGTTCCCGGTATGAAAGAAGACGCAGAGCAAGATATTCCGCTTTCAACCAACTACCCACTTGGGCCGAACTCCAACCGCCGGCCCTGCCCCCTGGGATACTTCTTCGGAAGGAGCTAACGGGAGCCGGGCGAATGGCGAGTTCTCTGCGCCACAAAACAGAGTTTTAAGTCGGTTGGGCTGCTACGAATAGGCAAACAATGCCTCGGAACAGGAGGAACAACACGACGAAGACCTTTGTTTTTCGACCAAGCACACGAATTGGATCATAGAATGAGAGAAAACTGCTTGCTGAGGAACAGCTGGATGAAGTCCTCAACGAGATGAATCGATATATGGGTCGCGCCAAAAGAGTTGATGCCGAGAAAGTCGCGTTTTGCATGCGCAGTAGAATCCCCGCATGCCTTTCCCGTCCCTTAGCCTAGTTGCAACAAATTTCGAAGGGGAAATTTGAAAATACATAAGCGCATTTCCTATCAATATGGGCGCAATTTTTATTTGTGTGCAGCTTTAATTTCCCCAGCTGCGCGCTCCGGCATCAACTCTTTTAGCGCGACCTCTAATATAAAGATCATTAGACTTAGCGAGACCAGATTACCTGATGCGGGGAACATATCTGCCCAAACGGCGAGGCCTTTTATATTCTAGAAGAATTGAAACTGAAAGCCGTAGGAATGGCGTTGGCGTAAAACTCACCAATGAAGCCAGGTCCAGCCTCATTAGCTGAAAGGATTATTACTCCGACTTAGAAGTACTACGGTAGTCTAATGCTATACTATGCTCCAACTGAAGACGCGGAAGATGACATCAAAGACGAGTTCTATATCCGACTGAATGAGGTTTTTCGCTCTATTCCAAGGGGATTCATCATTGTATTAATGAGTGATTTAAGCATGACAACACCGGCCCTGAACAGACAATTGGAAATCAAGGCCTAAGCCAAGTTTGCAATAACAATGGTGAGCTTTTCGCAGACTTTTGTAGTTCCCACCAACTCATGGTAGGTGGAATTTACTTTTGCCACAAGAAGATACACAAAGAGACCTGGGTATCACCCGATGGTAGAAAGAGAAATCAGATAGATCACTTGGCCGTGAGCCGGAGATGGAGAACTATTCTGGAGGATGTCATGAGCTTCAGAAGAGCAGACACTGGAAGCCACCATCATTTGGTAGTAGCAACTATTCGCCTTAAAATCACTGCAATCAAAAACGTTGAACATGATGCTATAAACCATAGACGGTTCAACGTAGAGCGTGAGAGCGTTAAAAAGCGAGAATTTGCCTGGGAGCCTGCAACAAATATTAAACCAGCAAACCGTTTCTGTCGACACAAATATTGAAGAGCTGTAGAGCTCGACAATGGGCGCTATATTGACGGCTGCGGAAACGAGCATCGGTTATGTCCAAAGAAACATGCAACACTGGATCTCGGACACAACCTGGCAAAATATAGGACGCAGATGGCTGGTAAAACATCTGGAAAAGATGGCATCCCACCAGAATTGTTGAAAGTAGATTCAAGTTTCATAGAAGATGTACTACAGCCAATCCTGGAAATAGCATGGAACACTTGTAACATAATTAAAATACCCAAAAAGGGGGACCTAATAATATGCGACAACTGGAGAACCATCTGTTTATTATCTACTGTTTTTGTCTCATATCAAGGCAAGCGGTAGTTTGCCGAGTTCGTAAGGGCAAACAGCTAATGCCTTATTTACGCCTAAACATAGAAAACAAGGTGTTTTTTTTATAAAATTATGCGATTTATCACCTTTTTATAAGCAATATAAGTAATTTTTCATTTGTAACCGATACCCAAAATATAAATAATTTATTATTCCATGAGTTTGTTTTCCTATCATTCTTCGTTTTCTTTATTTTTATATTTTTTAGATTTCGAATCGAACTTTTTTCTTCTCCTTCAGTCTAAAAAAGTGGGTACTCAAAATTATTCTAACAGATGGCGCTCTAAGTCATTTCAATTGCTCAATAAAGGAGATGGTGCTACTAGTTAGTCGAAAAGTGTTTACTCGAACTGTTGATGCCAGATGGCATTAGATGATTAACAAAATGTATTCATTTAAAGTGGATACTCGCAACTATGGTATCAGATTGCGTTAGGTACTATAAAAAACAAGTAGTTCACAGTACAAATGTACAGTAAAATTTTGAAAATTTTCTTCACAACCTCCACGACATGGGTATCAACGTATTTAGATCCACGGCGGTTATCTCAAGAGGGCGGATTACCATTTTCTTCACAACCCCCTCGACATGGGTATCAAATGAATGGGTATGATAAGTAGAATACAATAAGCTATGTCTTTATATCCATGGCGGCCATTTCAAGAGGGCGGACTACCATTTCTTCACCACCACCTCGACATAGGTATCAATTGAAAAGGTATCATAAGTAGAATACCATAAGCGATATAATATACTCAATATCTGGTTAGATCCATGGCTGTCATCTCAAGAGGGCGGATTACCATTTTCTTCACAATCCCCTCGACATGGGTATCAAATGAAAAGGTATGATAAGTAGAATACAACAAGCAATATAGTATACTCAATAAATAGTTAGATCCACCGAGGCCACCTCAAGAGGACGTATTACCATTTTCTTCGCAACCCCTACGACATGGGTATCAAATGAAAGGGTATGATAAGTAGAATACAATAAGCTATGTCTTTATATCCATGGCGGCCGTCTCAAGAGGGCGGACTACCATTTCTTTACCACCACCTCGACATAGGTATCAATTGAAAGGGTATCATAAGTAGAATACCATAAGCGATATAATATACTCAATATCTGGTTAGATCCATGGCTGTCATCTCAAGAGGGCGGATTACCATTTTCTTCACAATCCCCTCGACATGGGTATCAAATGAAAGGGTATGATAACTAGAATACAATAAGCAATATAGTATACTCAATAAATAGTTAGATCCACCGAGGCCACCTCAAGAGGACGTATTGCCATTTTCTTCACAACCCCCACGACATGGGTATCAAATGAAAGGGTATGATAAGTAGAATACAATAAGCAATATAGTATACTCAATAAATAGTTAGATCCACCGAGGCCACCTCAAGAGGACGTATTACCATTTTCTTCGCAACCCCTACGACATGGGTATCAAATGAAAGGGTATGATAAGTAGAATACAATAAGCTATGTCTTTATATCCATGGCGGCCGTCTCAAGAGGGCGGACTACCATTTCTTTACCACCACCTCGACATAGGTATCAATTGAAAGGGTATCATAAGTAGAATACCATAAGCGATATAATATACTCAATATCTGGTTAGATCCATGGCTGTTATCTCAAGGGGGCGGATTACCATTTTCTTCACAACCCCCTCGACATGGGTGTCAAATGAAAGGGAATGATAAGTAGAACACAATAAGCGATTTAGTATACTCAAAATATATTTAGATCCACGGCGGTTATGTCAAGAAAGCGGATACCCATTTACTTTACATAGCCCATCGACACGGGTATCAAATGAAAGGGTATCATAACAAGAACACACTAGCATGAAATAATTAAACACGTGCATTTACGAACGAATTCAAAGGAATTTTACAACAATTTTAGAGCATGAATCTTAGCTGCCCTTCGAAATGTAACAAATTTTATTAGAAATACTATAGACTGAGCCACACTGAATTCAGCAAAGATTCATGCTAGGTATACAACGAACACGCCAGCCAACTTTTTCGCGGTTGATAATACTTTATTGAGTTTTAAATAAAAATTGGCAGTTGTATAATTCCTTTGAATTCGTTCGTAAATGCACGTGTTTAATTATTTCATGCTATTAACGATTCATCTTGACTAATCCATATCACTTCCTTTTGTTATAAGTGTGTTTTAAACTGTCCCAATAAATAATTTCCGCGCCCACGAACTTCTAATTCACATTTTTAATGTTTTTTTGGTAGGATATTACTATCTAGGATAAGAGAGGCAGTAGACCAAACGCTTAGAATGCTGCATGAGGTGTCGTTCGAAGCGTACACTGATAAAAAAAATTCTTGGCTTAAGAGACTTTTTCGTGAACCAAAGAACCAAATAATGTTTTTGATATAACGAAAACAAAATTGTCTTCGGATAAACAATACTGTTCGGATAAACAAGTCTTGGATGAAGACAAAAGTTCACTAGAAATAAGAAAAAAAATTTCTTAGTTTGAGATACTCATTTATTTAATTTAAGCAACTCGAGGTAATAAAATAGTGAATTGCCTCAATAAATATTCTCGAATTAAAACTTCATCGTGTCTTTATTTAATACAAATTTTGTTTTGAATAAAAAAGTTTCTTGAGTAAAAAATTAAAAAATCTTATTTGGAAAAAGACATATCTTGGTCGAAAAATATAAGTATTGAGCGAAGAAATACAATTACTTGGCTCAAGAATTTCTAGTGTCTTACTCTGAGACAGGATTCTCATGTTAAGACTGAAAAATGTTTCTACTCAAGACAACGAAACGAAGACTATGGAATTGCTAGAATTGCTATCAGTGTATTAACGGAAATATAATCTGAAGATTTCTATAATATTCGGTCGAGCCGTCTTTTGGTTTAAAACACATAAGTTTACCCAGATTCTTGGAAACTTGCCCATGTGCAGCCAATACCGAAAAAAGGTGACTCCAGCCTTCCCTCCAACTACCGCCCAATAGGAATCACTTCCATCCTCTCCAAAACCATGGAGACGATAATTAACAAAAAGCTTATGGGATATCTAGAATCTAACCAACTTATAAACGTCAAAAAACGACATTGAACTTATTCTAGAGTGGGGAAAAAAGAATCGTGTCGAATTCAACCCCTCCAAAACCAAGTACTGTCTTATTTCAAAGAAAAAGATCAACACCTCACCATCCTTGACAGTGGATGACGTGGAACTAAAGGCCTACCCATCCCTACACAACTTAGGCGTGACATTAGCCAAAGACTTGAGATTGAATGGCCATATATTCCAAATCTCCAAACAAGCATCCCAGTGCTTGGAATTTCTTAAGAGGTGCAAGTTCCTCCTCCAGCCGTCGGCCCGTGCTGTTATTTATAAATCCTACATTCGGCCTCTTCTCGAATACAACTCCCTCATTTGGGGCGGCGCTCCAATAACAACCTTAGCATGGTTAGATAAGGTCCAAAAAAGGCCCTTAAGTTAATTAATGACGATACCGCTTGCTCCACCATCGACCCCCTAAGCCACCGCAGGAATGTAGCAGCACTGCTAAAATTTTATCGCTACTATCATAGTGACTGTTCCTCCGAGTTAAACGCTCTTTTGCCTCCACGCCAATCTTATACCCGCAACACCAGATTAGCCCACTCGTCCCATTCCCTGCACCTGCAGCTTCCCGTTTCATGCACTCAACAAGATATGAATTCGTTTGTAAATAGAACAACTCGACTGTGGAATAATCTCTCGCAGTTGGTATTTCCGAGCTCCTACAACATCCAAGAGTTCAAACGCAGGGTTCATCACCACCTTCTTCAATACCCCCCTGTACCTTTATAATCCTTAACGTTTCCCCCCCCCCTTACTAAGCTTACTGCTAGACATTGCACCATGTCGTGACAAATGAACATGACGGACTAGTAGTACAAAGGGTGACTCCTGAGCTTAGCACTACCACATAAAAAAAAGTGATTTTTATACCTTTACGATATCGCGAAAACCATAAAAGATATCGACTTCTCTGAAAAAAATTCATAACATTTGGTCGGGCCTTCGGCTCAAAGGTGTCAGAAAGACCTTAAATTGATAATATCTAATAAACTCGTTGGAATGAAAACCATTCTAAACGAAGTGATCTTTTTTGGATTCTGCACAGTGATATCTTTCCAACAAATCATTACTTGTCAAAATCCGACAACCTCGTGCAAAAATTACGTTTCCCTGCAGGGTGAAGGGGTGAACCGAGTTGGCTAATCTTGTGTTGCGGGGAAAAAATTGCCATGTAGGCAGGAGGTTTTTGATTTCAGTGGAGCAGTCGCTATGATAATAGGGCTAAAACTTGCTGAGCGCTACTACATTCCTACGGTTGCTTAAAGGATCGATGGAGGAGCAAAGGGTGCTATCGTCAATGAGTTTGATGGCGCGGCTTTGCAACTTGTCTAGCCAAGCCAAGGCGGTTTTAGGGGTGCCCGCTCAGATATAGGAGTTGTATTCAAGGCGGGCCGAATGTAGGACTTGTAGATTGTAGTCAAGGCAGCTGGATGAAGGAGAGACTTGCATCTCTTAAGGAAGAAGGACTTAAGGAAGCCGAAGCATTTATACGCTTGTTTGGTGACTTGGAGTATGTGATTATTCCATCGCAGATCGTTGAATGTAACGCTGAGAATGTTAAGATATGGATTAGTTGTTATATTATCCTTGCCGACTGAAATGGAGGAAAGGCTGGTGCAGGTTTCAGTGGAGAGTAAGCCGTACTTGGTTTTGGCTTCATTGAACTAGACACGGTTCTTGCGGCCCCAATTAAGAATGTGTTTAATGTCAGCATTAAAAGAGTTGGACATGAGTTCACTTTCTAAAAGACAAGGTCTGGCACTTGCTTGTCCTTTGTTGTCGGAGGGGTATGAGTAACGCAGAGTACCGTCATAGGCAAAACTATGAATTGGATTGGAGGGGATTGAGAGCAGATCATTAATGAATATAAGAAAGAGAGTAGGCGAGAGAATCTCCCCTTAGGGGAACGCCGGCCGAAATGGAGTGAGGGTTGAATGCACTGCCATCCAATACTACCTTGATTGAACGGCCAGAAATAAAGCTGTCAATCCAGTTCCTTAAAACTAAGTCAATACCAATAGCTTGGAATTTAGACAGCAGAGTGGGATGCCATACTCTGTCCGCCTTGGCCTTGGAAATATCCAAAGCAACCAGACCAGACTGGCCGAAGCCATGGATGCTTTGGTTGATGTGTTCAGTCAGACACACAAAAAGGTCGCCAGTAGACCTTTTTGGTCTAAATCCGTACTGCCGGTCGTGATTAATTTGGTTAGATTCAAGACTTAGGATTTATACTTAGCCTTCTATTGATTATTGTCTCCATGATTTTGGAGAGAATAGAAGTTAGTCTAAAGGGCGGTAGTCTATAAAGGGTCGCTGGCTCCACCTTTTTTGGGAATGGGCTGAACATGAGCTAGTTCCCAAGAGTTAACTCCGGAAAAATAAGACAGGGCAAAAAGTTTGCCCAGAGGTTTAGCCAAAGGTGAGGCACATTTCTTGAGTACCATCAGTGGAATATTATCAGGACCAGTGGATTTATTGACGTCAAGCTCTTTGAGACATTTGTACACCTTTCGTGTCCTGAAGAAAATTCCGCCAGTTTGTTGCATTGATGAAAGAATTCTCCTATAAATTGATACCGATAGGGTTAAATAAGTCACACATTTTCAGTCAGACCTAAAACTTACATATACCCAGTTTTTTTAATACCCAGTCAAAATAGACATTGAACTGCAGCATAAATCGAGAATAGCTAAAAATTGGAACAGCCCGTAAAAACATCTTTATAAATGAAATATTTAACCACAAGAAAGAAGGTTAATTTTTTTGTGTGGGCACCGTTATCTAGTGCTGCCACTGATATAAACTCCGAAATATCCTTTTATAATACAATATGTTTTTAACGAAATTCCACATTTCCAGATAACAGTAAAATAAATCTAACATCGCTCTTTTATTCAGTTAATTAGGTTTACTTCCGTAAATTGTTGATTTAAAAAATAGTAAAAACTTTTTATTTTCTTAACTGATGTCTGATTGTGTAATAACCTATGCACGCATCAGCATACATAATTGATTATTTCAAAACAAGCCTTCAGAACTAAATGATGCCCATTTCATGGAAAAGCCATTACTATGCAACTGTTGCTAGGTGTATAGGCTCGCAGGTCCAGCTTAAAAATATAGCAAGGTTTACTTTTCGTTTATTTGCTCCACTAGTTACTTCAAACAACCTCGACTGCGTGACTAGCTTATCCATCGACAAATAGTTACGACGTCGATCTCCACGAATATGATGCAAAACGGTCCAACCTCTTTTCATGAGTCGGTAAATAAATGGTCGGTCGAATAACCAGATTTGTGTTTACCTTTGTATACAAAAAACGAACGCAAATGTCTGGTCCAGTCCGGCTCAGCATATAATATGAACGAACCTATTGGAATCACCATGACCATAATGGCGTCCAGGTACATTTTGTTTCTTTAGGCGCTCAAAGATTATCATATCTTTCTTTGCCTGAGCAATGGCTACCGCAGCAGATCTCCGTTTCTTTTCATCTAACCGAACCGGTTGTCTTTGTCTCACACGAACAGGTAGATATTGAAGGTGTGGTACAATTCAATTGGGATTGATTACCTATAGCAAGACGAATAGCATCTGGCATATGATAAAAGGGAAAAGATATACAAAGTGGGATGAACTAAGATGTGGCCAAAAATCAATGGGTGTTTGTTGATCCTTTGTTTTGTTTCTTAGTCATAGTTGGCAGTTATGTGCGATCTTATAAGCTCGAAATACTTAGCGCATCAGTAGTATGTAAACTCTCGTTTGTAATTACTTAAATTAACAGTAGACAAGTGGCAGATTTTTTTAATACCTAAGTGTTATTGTTTTTTTAGTATCTTCTTTTATAATACGTCGTGTGAATTAAATGCGGTAACAGCAGGAAGCACTTTTTTCATATATATGTGAGATTTCGGAAGTGAAAATTTTTGTTAAAGTTCTAAAGGTTTTTGTGTGATTATTTATAAATCATTTGACAAACGTATACTAATTAATTATAGTTTGTTTAAAGAATTGAATACATAGTATTACTTGGACGCGGTGAGTTTTTGTCAATGTTGTGCGGACTTTTTGGAATTCGGCGCGTGTGTCTTCTTTTAGCTAAACGCCAATTGATTAGTGTAGGCGTTATAATTTGTCTTTAATACAGTTCCAAAATTTAAAAAGATAAGGTGATAAAATAAATATTACATCTATAATTATCTACATCAATTACAACAGATATTGATCTGCTAAATTATTTTAAAAGTTTCTTGGTTTGGAATTGGGAATATCAGTATAACTAAAGCTTCCACACATGCGTAAGTGTTTCTCAAAGATTATTTTTGAAACAATTAAAATATAGTTGTAGTAAAATTACGTTACTTTTGATTTTTATTACAGTTTTCTATAATTGCTACAATTTCTGACCGTTTATGCCAGTTCTAACATAGGAACAAGTGTAAAGTAGTCGCGGTATAATCGCGTCAATTTGGAATGAACTTTTGAAGTTGTTCAATATGGTCCAAAGGGAGATTATTAGAATCCGTTCAGAGAAGATTAAAATCTCGATTGTATAGTGTTTATCAAATTCGTTAGGAATTTTGTTTGCCTTACTATATGTATGTATTTCTAATCTTGGCTTTGCCTTATTAATTACTATGCAATTTTTTAAACGGCAGTTCTAAGCTCACCAGTGGGTACAGTCCCGACCAACTTTTATGTAGGAATCAAATTCCACTACTTCCACCCTTTCCTCTTAAATTTTTCTTAAATACATAATGATGGGCTTATTGAAGGAAAGTAATAGCAATATCTTAATGAATTCCTAACAGGATTACTTAACATAGAAAATGGATAATTTTTACGAAACTGTTTCTAATTAGTTGTCCGTGGCTGTATGCTTGTACGCACTGGTAGTTGTCGTTGGTCAGTATTAGTATACTAAGTACGGTGAAAGAATAGGTTTGGGGTTATGAGTCAGGTTTGAATTATTCGATGTTGTAAGAGTTCGGAAATACTGATAGCGAAAGATTGTTTCACAGTCCAGTTAGTTAGATCAGTTGAACAGTTAAAAGACAACAAACGCAGAATAACTCAACAAAATAATTTGGTAAGGAATGCGTGCATGCCAACAGTGTTGCCACTCGATGAGGACTTGGTCGAATCCATTACAATACAGATAAAGTATCCAAACGTATCCATAAGCTTTCTGTAGGTATCCGTATGATACTACAAGAGCACATAATTGTTTATTGGTTGAAATAGAAATTAAAAAGACAATTTTTATTGGCTGACCATTTTTATTGACAAGCCAAGCAATTTTTACTTTCAATTGTTCCCTAAAAGTACGTGTCCTCTTTGTTCACTGTCTATTTTTTAATTTTATATTACCATAGGAACACAACTTTTACTGTGAGTTGAATGTATTCCGATTAATATATCAGGGCGTATCCTTGATAAGTCTGTGCAAATGTTAGCCTTTACCGACGTTATTGCTTTCCTTGGAAGATCATTTGGATGCGTGAAGGGAACCACACAAAAACATCAAGATGGAAATATTCGAGGACAAAACAAAGTATCTTCTTCTTTAACGGCTCTAGAACCGGGATCCGGTCGTGGCCTCTCGCAAATGTTCACTCCACTGGTACAGATTCTGAACCGATGTCATGCAGTTTCGCATCCCTAAGCTCTAGCGTCCTGGTCTACGCCATCCTTCCAGCGACGGTTGGGTCTCCCTCGTTGTCGCACTCCATAGGTCTTACCGCAGCGACAAAGTACAATATACATATGTGCACAAAAAACGTCAAAAGAAGTGGACAAAATATAATGATAGATATCTACAATATAGAAGCAGTTGCTGAGTTTTTATACTTAGGAATAATTATAACAAAAGGTAATGATACATCGGCCGAATAGCCTCGCTATTTAAAGCTACTTTGGTCTAGGAAAGGACCTGCCGTCCAAAAAAATGCTAAGATAAACAAAACGGAAACTTTACACAACGCTTATAAAGACTGCAAGTATGGACTTTGAAAAACACAGACGAATCATTGGTAGGAAGATTTGAAAGGAGAGCCCTTCGTTCGATTTACAAAGGAATTCAGGTCGATGGCATTTGGATAAAAAGATACAAATCGAAGTAGTATGAAATCAGGGGCCGTATGTGGTTTCTCGAGTCGATCCATCCAAAAAAAGCTTCTCGACTTTCTCCAAGTTTCATATTTGGCATCACGACCAAATTGACAGATAAGTGCGACCATACAAAACCATCATATTGTAGTATTACTCCAAGGGCAGCAAACCACGTATATTTAATTAATTTATAAATTGTGATAAGTTTATTGCATGCATAAATTGAGCTTTTAAATAATCGTCATACGTCTTTATCGACACGTAAAGAGACGATATCGTGTCGGCAAATGCCAATTTTTGTTTATCGACAAAAGACAATGTCGACTCGAGAAACCAAATACGGCCCCAGTAAAACTCCAAACAGTATAAACTTAATCAAAATAAACAGACTTTGATTGATTGGTCATGTCGAATAAGGCGCGGAATGGAACCCGACAAAAATAGTGCTGGGAAAGTACCGTCAGGAAAACGGAGACCAGGTCTTCCTAAGAAAATATATGTAGACGACGTCGAGGAAGACATAGGACAGTTAGGGAAAAACAGAGCAGACATCGACGATCATGAAAGCGAACGATGAAGGAAGCCAATATCAATAATAGGCTGTGGAGCTCCCGGTGATAATTCTCCACGCACCACAATACGATACAATACGCAAACTACAAGAAGGGGAACCGTTTTTCACTTTCAAAACCACACATGAACATAACAAGACAGAAAACAATATAATGCTACGCCACAACTCAATTGAATTGAGTTATAAATTATGGGATAAAATATAGCAAATTTAAGAAATTAATTGTTATGATTGGAGAAGAGACGTAATAAATATAGATTTTGAAAAATGAAAATAAAATTGTAATAAGCTTGAACGTATCCTTTTTCGGGAAAATGTACATATCATCGTATCTACATGATTTTTTCGGCTAAATAGTATCCAAAGTGATACGAACGTATCCAAAGTGGCAACATTGAAGCTGAATGAATCAAGTTAGTTTATCTTTATATGTATTGAGCACAGCTTTTAAATGCTTGTAAAACCCCTATTCAACCAAGTCAGTTTATCCATCATAATAAGCCTAATTTTACTATAATTATGCAAAGTATTTTTCATCCCTAAATTTATAGATAATAATTTAAAAAAAATGCTGGAAAAATTTGTTTTAAAAATATGAGCATTTTCACTCATAAATTGAGAGTTTTCCGCAACCGCAAGCAACACAACCTCTCCGAGCAGAAGCACGCATGCATGCAATAATGAGAGTGGTAGAAACACAAACTTCATATTTTTTTATAGAAATTGCTACAAATTATTTCTGTTTATAATACAAAAAACTGGAAGTAAAAAATATATATATAAATGGGCATAATTTGTAAATTTTTTAAATAATCATTAGCCCCAGGAAAATACACCTCTTCCCAGCAATACGCAGCCGTGACTGATTAAATGACAGCAAGTGATTTGATAGGAAGAGTTAAATGGAGCTTCCTCCGAGCTTTCAAACATTTTTAAGAGCTTTGTACCCCAAGATGCGCGGAATGTCGCGACATTTGAAAACATCTATACAGTTCTCAAAAGCTTTTCGATGGACGGGGAAGTGGGAATGAAGTCCCTCATCACCTCCACTTCTCCGTTCATCTAAAAGTACTTGAGGAACATATAAAGGAACGAACAGTTTAATCACCGTCTTTAGAAGCGAAGACGTTCAGGCGTTTACAAGCGAGTTCAGAGCGTTTAATTTGATGGAACAATCAATTTTATGAGCGCTCCTACATTGCTACGGTGGTTCAAAGGGTCGATGATGGAGCAAATGACAGTGGTAGCATTGTCTTGCCAACTGGAAATTTTCCGTATGGACACGGAATTTTTGCCAAAACATTGGTAATTGTGAATTTTTAAAACAAAAGGTTCCATTGGGTGCTCCATTAACGACATATTTCAATATATATCACCGGCTGTGCACAGCTGTGTATTTGATGGAACGCCCTCTGTGACACACTGTGCCTTGCTGTATTTTAAATGGAAAGCACCCATTATTAATTTTATCTATGTATACCTATTAATTCAATATCAAATTGTTTGCTTCCTTTTAGTCAGTGGCGGATACTAGAGGGGGAGTGAGGGACACCCCCCCCGCAAGAGCTCTATGATTTATGGATTACTTTAGCTCTGAAAAAATCACCAATTGAACTAGGAAATCCCGTCTATATACATATAATACTAAAACTACTATCTTTCTTTTCAACGAAAAACAAAATCGAAAAAATGGCAACCAAATTTTTCAATTGTAGCTGTTTGAAATGTTATCTAATTAAAATAGGTCTGTATCTGAAATTGTTGAATTTTTGAAATCGGGGCTTAATAGAAAACTCATTTTGGAAGCTACATCAAGGTACAATAACTGTAAGCTACTTGGTTAATACATTCCCTACGGTTAGAGTTGACCAAGGGTGGTAGCACGCAAGTTGTTTCAATCGACCGCTTCATACAAAAATTCAAGATTTTTGTATGAAGAGGTCGATTGAAATGACTTACGTGCTACCAACCCCAGGACTTATGCGAGGCAGTGCTTTTGTTCCTTATGCGATAGTAAATCGTACTGAAGCCTCAATTAAAATGTCCTACTACTCTTGGTATGAGCGGATAAACGTGCACCATCACCCGCCCAAACGCAAGAATCTCTAAGGACATTCATTTTAACCCTTTCAGTGCATTTGTTGCATTGATGAAATAGTTCTCGTATAAATTGATACCGATAGGGTTAAATATATCACATCATGTTACAGTCAGACCTAAAACTTTCGTGTACCCAGTTTTTTTATACCCAGTCAAAATAAACATTGAACTGCAGCAAAAATCGAAAATAGCTTAAAATTAAAACAGCCCTTGAAAACATCTTTATAAATGAAATGTCAAATTTCTCCAAAGATAGGTGGAAGCAAAAAAAATTATCCAAAAGGTCAAAAAATCAGTTTGCAAGTATGTATCTCTTAAACGCTCATGACATATCGCCGTTTTGAAGAATAAAAATACTCATATGTCTTCAGAGGCCGCCCTAATAAGGTATCCCGTCAGCTTAACTGGTTAATAATAGGGTGCCAAAGTTCCGCTTAAGTCTGGTCTTCATCTTGTTCACCTGCTAGTTTGGTACTGCCTGCGTCACAGCGTTTTTGGAGGACAAACATATCAGCCAGAAAACGAAACAATATCTTTTTCACCGAGAAACCGAAGCAAGATCTTTTCAGCAATAAATTAAAACAATATCTTTTTCACCAACATTTTGAAACAATATCTTTTTGGTAAGACCCATCGATATGTAAGTGAAAAATGGTTTGCCACCTATGGATCGAATTGGTGCCGTGCACATTTTCTGATGAGTAGTGCGGTCTATATGTCAGTGGGTCAAACCCACAACCCAACTAGTCAGATTTAAGGAATCCAATCCATCGAACGCAAGATCCCGCACTAAATATATCTAAATATATGTATGTGCATGTATCCCAACGTTGTCAACTATTGAGTTTCCATGCAGAGTTTACCCTGGGTTAGTTCAGAGTAAGCGCCCATGAAGAACACCTAACATTGGTCCCACAATCAAGGTAGCGGAACACGAGTTTGACGTGGTAAAATCATTTACCTACCTTGGGTCAATAGTAGCAGCCGACAATAGCATGGAACCAGAAATACTCGCACGACTGCTAAAAGCCAACAAAGCCTACTATAGTCTGTCAAGGCTCTTCAAATCCAAATATCTAACCATAACGTCTAAACTTTTACTATATAAGACGATGGTCTTACCCGTTCTCACGTATGCATCCGAAACGTGGGTGCTTAGCAAAAAGCACTCAAACCTCTTGGGCGTGTTTGAGAGGAAAATACTTCGGAGGATTGTTGGCCCCGTATGTGAGGAAGGACGATTCCGGAGACTCTACAATGACGAGATCTACGAGCGCTATCGCGACATAGATGTTGTGAAGAAAATAAAGCTCGGTAGGCTCCGGTGGGCAGGCATCTAGCTCGTATGAGTGAAGATGAGCCTGCTCGTAAAGTTCTCTGCGGTAAGACCTATGGGGTGCGACAGCGAGGGAGGCCCAACCTTCGCTGGAAGGATGGCGTGGACCAGGACGCTCAGAGTTTAGGGATGCCAAACTGGATGACATCAGCTCAGAATCGGGACCGGTGGAGAGAACAGTTGCGCGAGGCCAGGACCGGATCCCGGTTGTAGAGCCGTTAAAGAAGAAGAAGAAGAAGAAGCGCCCATGAAAACGGGGATTGGGTCAAATTTCGTTAAATCAAGAAAATTCCACGAAACACGTCGGATTAAGCCGGATTTTGCATATGTATTTGTGCAAGTGTAAGTGTAAATGTAAAGTTACCCTATGCCTACCCGGGGGCTACACGATCAATTTTTCAGTTGCAATATTGCATTGCAGTACTAAAATTGATCGTGTAGCCCCTGCTGCAATATTGCATTGCATACCTTGTTTGACTGTAGTTTGTTCTTATTTCATATAAATGTATGAATGAACTATATGAATTCATGAACATAACCATTTAGAAGAAAATCTATGAAATTTTTTGTAGTCCCGCAAATCGCCGGGATTGTTGACCTCGATCCCGCGGGATTGCGCGATTAAGATTTTAATTGGATTCTCTAGTCTCTAGTCAGATTGCATTTTCACGCGGACTATGCATATATGAAAAATTTGAAGTTGATCGGGTATATGGAAGTGGGTCAAAATCAACTTGCAAGATTTGTCTAGATACATACTGACACGCCTACATACAAATGAAGCTTATGTAAAGCATTTACAAATAGTCTAAAAGATGCCCAAGAAATTAGTGAATTTTCTAGTAAAGGCCCCATCCCAATAGGATTAGCCGTTTGCGACATAAGCCCAGCCAAACAGGCAGACAGATATACAGGCATACAGACAGCAAAATTTTTGAAAATACTTGATTTTGTTATAATATTATGTAAATAACCATATAAACTCAGGAAAACACAATTATTTTGATTGTATTAAAGAACGGGCTAGACATTTCTTGGATATTTTAAAGGAGTGAGCCCAATTTGTTATGCCGTAACAATCACAAAAGTAGCCGAAATATTTCAGTTGTACTACATTTTAGCTATAGCAAAATGCAGATCTACTTTTGGTAGCAGCGTTTGAATTTTCCGCCGTTTATTTTGCGTTGCTAACAAGGTTTGCTACAAGAAAATAGACTGGTAGAACTTACATCAATAGAGGATCGTACATTTGTGCTAAAGACATTCGTTGGAACCATTTCCATTAGGCCTGACCCCTGAGGTATAGAAGGGCCTGGGAGTGATTTAAAATATTATTATCGTTTTAAACAAAATTTATAAAATAAATGTAAAACGCTAATTAAAATCTTCTAAAGGCCATTTTATCCATAAACCGCTCTGCTTACAGATGCTCTGACCTCGAAATAATTATAATAACAAATTTAAAATTTCGGTTGTAAAATTCATTTACCAAGCGGAATTACACTTTCAACTGATACGAAATAGTTTAGTAAATAAGGGCAAGAAGCACCAAAAATAATCCCTAGGAGCCCATTACACGTCCATGCAACAGTTAATCAATTCCATTAGTCGTGATTAGTCATTACCTTAGACGGCAATTTTCCGTCAATCATCTATATATTAATAGGCAAAGCCAAAAATTGTAATCCCTTTTTGCCCTATTTCCGGTGCACGTATCGTAATGAAACATATATCAAACAAAAAGTACTTTTTCATAGAAGTGCATAATATATATTTTATTCAGGTGCATGCATAGGGAAAGGTGTGAAAGCCAGGTAAAGTTTTACCTATACTTAAAACATATTTTATTCACATATGCACTAATACACTGTGCACGCGCTATCCATCACATTAAACGGAGAGAGAATCAAGAAAATACATATATTTTGCTTCGATCCTCTCTTTGCCTTCACTGTTCTTCATATACATATTTTCTCTGCACTCTCATTTCTTCACCCCAACTGCCATAACCTTCTATATAGAAAGCCATGCTCATGCCAAGTCCACAGACACATGTGAGCAATTTAGTGGTCCGGGTGCCATATTCGTTTGCTATCAAATTGTATGCTAAAGTGGATATTCGAATTATTTTTTGTTTGTTTGTTAGTGAAATAATTATGTTAAAAGAAAGTTATTCACCCAATAAGCCTAAAAACAATTAAGTGCTAAAGTTATTGGAGCATATTCAGTGCATTTATAAAGCTTTTATCTTGGATATAAAGCCATTGCAGATTTTGCCTTTAAATAGTAATTAAAACAATAACTTTAGCACTTTCTTTCACATTTTCCTACATTTAAATTTTTAATAAAAACACTATAATGAGGATATTAATCCCTTTAAAATCACTGGTATTCAATTATCACTGTAGGCACACTGCAAGACACTAAAAAAACACCAAAATCGCACTAAAATTCATAATTTTTATTTATCACTTCTATGCCAACGTTTTAATATAATTGTTTTCAGGCATATTGGGTGAATAACTTTCTTTTAGCATAATTATTTCACTAAACAAACAAACAAAAAACAATTCAAATATCCACTTTCGCATACAATTTGACAGTAAACGTATATGGCACCCGGACCACTAACTTGGCATGAGCATGGCTTTCTATATAGAAGGTTATGCAACTGCTTAGTAGAATAGAATGTGATTATAAGTACGTATGTATTAGTGCGTATACATGCGAAATCAATCTCTGGTTCTTTTGATTTGGTCATAACTTGACAGCTCAAATAATAGCTTTGTTCCAGAACTCGAATGTGGGATCCCGCGGGACAAAATTTTTCCCAATTTGTGTTTTTTTTTACTTTCTCATGCAAAAAAAAGCGGGGAAATTTTCACTTCCCCTCATGCAGGAATTAGCCGGAGGTTTTCGGTCGTGCGATTTCTTGCAAGTTGTCAGCTGACAATTTTTTGTATGTATGTGGGTATCTTAACAAGTGGCATACACGTAGACAATCGACATTTATGTTATCTTTTTCTTGATTTGCAGGAAATTGCCCAAAAAGCGTTCCTTTACTTTCTGAATTTTTGACAAAATTATCCCCACCATTGAAGTAAGTTTCTGCCCAACAAGTTTTTGCAGAAAAAGTACTGGAACAAAGCTAATAAAAGCAGAAAATTTAGCAAGTGCCGATTTTTAATAAGCCAGTGCCGATTTTTTTCTATTTATAGATAGATATTAGATCCTCTTCTAATTAAACACAGTGGACGGTGAAAAGTGTACTTTCTGTGATTTTTCGTTTTATTATTAATTTTTGATTAAGGCCGCGTTCTCATGGGCTGCATGCCGCACGAGAAAAGCTTTCAATGTTTTCTGATTGGCCAGGAAAATATATCTGTATGCACACATGTTTTCTCTCTCGCACAGCCTTGCTGCAAAAATCGAACAAGGGAAAATCCCTTATTCATGCGGCAAAATCACGGAACTGTCAAGTTCGAACTTTTGCCGTGCGGCATGCAGCCCATGTGAACGTGCTGCAAAATCACGGAACTAGTGATGTTTCGATTCGAGCGATGTTCAAAGTGATTTAAACAACAATATTTCACATTTTGACATCAACATTAATCGTGAACATATTTTTTTTTATTATTAAAGTAATCCATTTCACTTTTTCAAAATCACAAAACAGCTGATTTTCGACAACCATCAGATGCATCCATATGAACGAAGAGATGCGTCTATGCGGCAAGCTTTTTGCAGCCTCTCACGAAAAATTCCGAATACTACCCGAAGGTAAGCCGAGTTCAAGCTTTTGCCGTGCGGCATGCAGCCCATGAGAACGCGGCCTAAGCCGGTTGTGTTTTGAGTGGATAGTGATTGTAATTGCGCCAAAGGTGGAAAGTGTGCTTTGTGTTTTTGGTTTGACAATTATTAATTGCGCCAACGGTCCGATTATTGCTTTTGTGTTTTGACCATCTGTATTATAATTGCGGCGAGTATTCTTCTTTTTTTATAATATTCTTTTTTTATAAGCCAGTTGAATTTTGCCATGCCTCGACGGCGTACTTTACACGGTCGAATTGACCGACGACGTAATAGAAACGAAGGTCAATTCGAAATAGGAATAGAAACGTTAATTTAAACCCATCGATTGAACATGACGGCACTGGTAAAGTCGTTAATGATTTGTTAGATGATTCTGTTAAGTGCGCATTGAAATTAGTGCCACGAAATTTTAATTCATTTTCTTGCGGCCAATTGATTTTTCGTTGCGTGCATTGTGGGGCGAGAAATTTCGAAGGTGAAATTACTCAAGGAAATAGAAATGCATTCTCATTATGCTGCCATAAGGGCAAATTCCATGTGGCGCCTTATACGCAAAATGATTTTTTTAAAAGTCTATATGATGGCCTTAAATCAAACGATGCTGCAATTAAAAGTAGATCGAAACATTATTTTAATTCTATTCGATCATATAACTCTTCTTTTGCAATGATTAGTAGTGAAACAAAGATTGAAACTGAAGCATTGCAAGGTATTTACCATTTTAAAATTCATGGTGTTTTTTATCACAGGGCTGGTGGTATTGAAACTCCTTATGGTTCTACACCAAATTATGCCCAATTGTATTTCTACGATGTAGAAACAGCTGCACAGTACAGAATGCGTCATTCTTCAAATGCACAATGTAACATTACTTTAATGAGAGGTATTGGTCATCAATTAAATTGTTGCAATCCATTCGTAAATGAAGATATTACAAGAGACGTATGCATGTTAATTAGACAGAATGTTGATATTCGTCGTTACAATGATGCGATTGCTACTGATGTAGCTGTTGTATTCAATAGTGTCAATGGTGAACCACCCTTTGAACGTAACATGATTTGCTTTTCGAGATTGAATAATACACCTTAGATTCATCCTTAGATTCGTTGGCTTATCCTCTCTTATTTCCAAATGGTGATTTTGGGTGGCATATAAATATGGTTCATAACAGACCTACCACTTCAAATTCAAATATGCCAAGAAACAAAATAACTATGTTGCAGTACGCATCTTATAGACTTGCTATTCGCGACGATTTTTGTATTCTACATCATGTACAAAAGTTATTCTTGCAATGGATTGTTGACATGTATGTTCGCATTGAAGGAAGTAGATTACATTTCATTCGTAATAATCAAACAAATCATCCTGCTGAAGTCTATAATAATTTGACTGATTTCTTCTTCTTTCTTTCTTAGAGTGGTGGAACGCAATATATGTTTTTTTTCTTTAGGCAAGCTAACTTAAAAAATTCGGTGGGTCGGTGGTGCATTCCAGTTTCATATATGTACATATGCTTTTTTCAGTAAAAATAACTTATGTTTAATTTTATTCTTTCTTAGAATAAATTTGGTCGAATATCGACAACAGGCGTTACTAGTAGCAATAAATGTGTCAAAACTTATAGTCTATTGGACGCCTTATTGGGGCAAAAGTGACATACCTTCAGTAACTAGTAAAAGTGTCATCGTTTTTCTAGCTATAAAGTACTGCTATGCTGAAATTGTACTCCAGCCCTGCAAGAAACCTTTCCAAGGAGGGTCATTCCACTTTCTGCGATTAGAGACTGGCCGCCTTAATTAATGCACTGCATAAGTAAAGGCTGTTCTTAAAAAACTAAGTAGCTTCATTTATAGCATAAAGTAGTTTTATTTGAATTTCTTTTCAATTTTAACCAAACATTGGGAACCTTTCGAAGAAAGATATTTCCAGTTTTAAAGGAATTTCAGGTAAAGCGAATGATGATATCAAGGGTTAACAACGGCGTGCACTTTAATCCCAAAATATATTTCCGTTCAGCACGGGTTCTATTGCCATAATAAAACCATAAAATTATAATTTTCGGCCGCCTTTGAACTATCTTTGAGGTTTTTTGTACTTAGTCGGGGCCTACGTAGGCAAATTTTGCGTCAATGACAATAATTGATCATTTAGTTGTATTGCTAGACATTTCATTGGTTACCTACCCTATTTTCATTTTTAGTGTGTAGTATAAGTGCAGTGTGTGTATTTCGCTGTATAACAAATTATAATTCCTTTTCGTTTATTTTAATTTTTCCCAAGCTGATTTCAAATATGCCGGTGTTAGCGCCAAGCAATTTTCCTGAAAAAGTTTTGTTTATGTACACGACGATGTTAAAAAAGGGTTCTTTCTTCTTTACTCCATATTTGTGGACATTGCTTCATATGTATGGAGAAGCCAACATAATTGAATCTTTCTAGACAATAAGCGTGTGGAGAAATTAAGAAAATAGTAAAAATGTAAAGGGCCAAAAACACGAGCGCAAATATCGAGGGCATACAAATTGTGGTTGTTTTTGGCGTGGCGTGGTCGCTCATGTATTTCCTTAATCCACGTGGTCTTCAAGCGGACTACGAAATAAAGATCCCGCGGCGAATTTTTTTGAAAAATTAATAAGCTCGGTCATTTCTTGAAACTGAGCTGAAACAAGCAAATTTAATGCTATTTTAAGATCTCTCGCAAATTAAATGAATTATTTATTTATCGTCGATGTACGATTTTAGGGGACGATAGAAGAAACTATCTTGAGTAAGAATTTGAAAAAATTAGCCGATGGGCACCCGTACTAATTTCACGATTTTCCTCAATCCTTGCGCGTATTAAGCAATGGTAAGATTCTTCTGAAGAGTTCCTAATTTTAGAAGAATCCCCGAACCCACCCCCTTCTCGAGATCAGAGAGCTCAAAAGATTCTATGAAAAAATTAAAAATTATTAATATTTCAACCCTCTTTTTTTGCAAAATCTTACTCAGGACACTTTCTTCGATCATCTACTGCAATCCTATCATCTATTCAATATACTATTAGATCCATGGCGGCCATCTCAAGAGGGCGTATTACCCGTTCTTCACAACCCCTTCGACATGGGTTTCAAATCAAAGAGTATGATAAGTAGAATACAAATCGGTTGACACAGTTATCATCCAGGATGAGCTAGTCAACTATCCTACAGAATTTTTCAATTCGCTGGAATATCCTGGATTACCACCTCACAATTTATAATTGTAAGTAGGCTCAGTCATCATTATGTTGCATAACGTCAATCAACCTCGACTATACAATGGAACAAGACTGGCTGTGAAAAAGCTTATGAATAACGTCATCTAGGCGACGATTATCAAGGGAAAGTGCAAAGGGGGGATGTTTTGATTCCGCGCATCCCGATGATTCCAACGGAGTTGGCATTCGATTTTAAACGGCTGCAATTCCCAGTGCGTCTGGCCTTCGTCAACAAATCACAAGGCCAGTCGCTGGAAGTGTGCGGAATTAATTTGGAGTTTCCGTGTTTCGCGCATGGACAAGTGTATGTTGCGTGTTCGAGAGTCGGAAAGGCATCATATTTGTTTATTTTCACGCCGGAAAACAAAACGAAAAACAGCAAGTCTTTTTAAAAGTACTTTGATTGCCGTTTGATATATCCGCAGCTCCGGGTATTTTTCAGCGCATTGACGAAATTATATCGCTTTTCACCCTACAGGAAAGACTGTCTGGAAACTCTATACGAGTTTCCGCCAAAAATCAATCACACGCGCAATGCACAACCATTTCAAGGTACAACGCGATCAATAAATGATGACCCCGCCAATTCCTCCAACGTGCCATGAATGCTTTGTGCACATTTTCCATTCCCCTAATATTCTCGATCACTTAGGTGATCGACGCTTCCCCTCTTTCCGTGAGAGTTGTTACCTTTACGCGTTTTTCCCGTAACAGGGGAAAGCTATAAGTATAATTTGGATCGACCGGAAAATCTTTCGGTCAACCCCCAAACCAAAATATTAAAATTGGTGAGGAAATAAAATATGAAGAACCGGAGGTCGAATGTTTTATGGAGGACGAAAGGAAAGGAAGTTCAGGACGGGACTTTGATATAATTAATAACATATAAAAAAAAATAAAGTGTCTTGATAAGTAAACTAGTTGGGATGTGGGTTCGACCCTTTCGGTCCACACGATCAACTTCCCAGTATGATGGATGTTGAATATTATGATTGGATATTTTAATAATGAATGAACAATAGGCAATTGTAGAATATATGTATAATACCGAGAATTTGTCACAATTGTTTATCAATAATTTCGCTAAAATGTAAAACTAAATGTGCGCACTTACAAGATTAGGATGACGAAAATGTACATAAAATTGATGTATTAATGTTTTTCGGAACCTCAATGAAGTCGATATAGTTTTTAGTTTGCGCGGTATCGTGCAGGTACAAAAATCACTTAAGTCATTTACACCAAAAAACCGCTGGACCGAATATTATAAAAATCTTTTCAGTTTATATTGTCGCTAATACGCTTCGAACGGCACCTCAAGTAGTGAATATCTTTCGTGGTTCGGGCGATATCGTGCAGGTACAAAAATCACTTACGCCGCTTAAACAAAAAAACGGCTCGACTGAATTTTATCAAAATCTTTTCAGATCATATTTTGGTTAATACTCTTCGAACGGCACGTCAACTAAGTTGATATCTTTTATAGTTCGCGCGATATCGTGCAGGTGCAAAAATCACTTAAGTCATTTAAACCAAAAAACCGCTGGACCGAATATAAAAAAAATCTTTTCAGATTGTATTGTCGCTAATACGCTTCGAACGGCACCTCGAGTAAGTCAATATCTTTCGTGGTTCGGGCGATATCGTGCAGGTACAAAAATCACTTACGTCGCTTAAACAAAATAAAAGGCTCCACTGAATTTCATGAAAATCTTTTTAGATCATATTTCGGTTAATACGCTTCGAACGACACCTCAACGATGTCGATATCAGTTTTGGTTCGCGCGATATCGTGCAGGAAAAAATGACCACATCCGTACGCACATACACACACTCACACATACTTCCTCCCAATTTTTTGCTTAAAATGCTCCTGGGACCTTGAAAGATGAAAATACGTTCAAATTTTCGATTTCGATTTTCGGACCGATTACAATAACTTCCTATACTGGGAAGTTAATAAAAATAAAATAAAGGTGTTTTGATAAAAAAAATAATATAAGGAGTGCTTTAAACAAATAAATAAATAAAAAGTGTTTTAATATATAAACAAAAAAGGAGTGCATTAAATAAACAAATAAAAAAGAGGACATTTAACTAAGACGGGATTGGTGACCTACGCCATAGTTATTGGCTAGTACGCCCAGTCCCTTGTAGCGAAAAGAAAAAAGTTAAGGACGCCGCTACAAAGGTTAAAGCAATTTTAAATGCATCAGTACCAAAGAATAAGGAAATGTTGCAATAATTTCTGAGGATGCTAAGTTTTTAAAAGATAAGGCGACTCTGGCTGAGAAGTTGCGCAGGTTGTTAGATAAAAGTGTAAAGTGAAATTGGACATCTCTACAATCTAGCACCATGTTAACACATTATAGCCATGTTTTTTTAATGAACTGTTCAGTTCTTTCATTGAGTTCATTAACAAAACGACAAGGGGAATTTTATGAATTTTTTTTTTACTTTGAAGCTTAAAAATTTCAAAATTAAACGGAAGTTAAGTGTTACTTGTTACACTGTAACAGGAAATCCCCTCTATAATAATTTTTTTTAAAAATCAATTATTTGTTATAAATTTGCTCTCATCACTTTCCTGTTGTTTTTATTTTTAAATTACGTCTGTCCGACCCCCGAAAGTATGCAACATTCCGAAAAGAAAGGGAAATTCTGAAATTTCCCAAGTCCTCGATAGAGACCCCGATAAAACCTGGGTCTTGAGGTTTGTATGGGGAAGATTGATTTGGTGCATCGGTGCGTTGGTGCGGTACATTGGTGCGGCGATGTTGGCACACGTAGAAGATGTCAGTGAAAAGCCCTCAGAAGATTTCTGTGGGGAAAGGGTGTAGTTATTTCGCATAAGCTTACGCTGAAAGTACGCTGATGGATACGACCATGCTAACCATCCAGACATGTCACTAATATCGAGGGTTTCCTGCCAAAAGAGCGTATCAACCAAAACATGGATTTAGAGGATTCAATAAAAACATTTAAAAAATCGGTGTATTTTTTTTCATATTGCTTATCATCGAAAATAAATGTTTTTAGGCGTATGTTTTGGATACTTTTATTCACTTGATGGATACGACCAGTCTGATGGATACGACCTGACTCTAAGAAAAAGTTATAAGCCCAAAATCGCGATTTTGTGGATACGCCCTTCTGGCAGGAAACCCTCGATATAAAAGCATGTGCGTGGGTGTTTTTTGGTGTCCCAGACTAGATGATGATATGATGATAAGGATGTGTGACAATTGACAACAAAATAGAAATAAGTGCATCAGTGCAAATAGAGCATCAGTGCAGGCGATACCAGTACCTGATAATCCATGGAGTAAGTTGCAACTTGATTTTGCAAGTCTTTTCTAAGGAAAACATTTTTAATTGTTTTCGACGTTATGTCCAAATGGTTAGAAGTGAAAGTACTCTCGTAGCAGTCAGCAGAAGTCAGATGCTTGAGGCTATTAATGATAACGGTACAGCTTTCGTATCTCAAGAAATAAAGAGATTTTATCAATTAAATGGCATAAAAATGTACATAGTTCAAAGCTTCACACTTTCAATTGCTGAATAAGTCATTTGCGCACGCATCCTGCATTATTGAACGCGCCCACAGTTTTACAAATAAAACGCCAGCGGAATTATTTATGGGCGACAATAAGAACAGTATTCGATTGCATGCGTCCAAACAATGCGGAAAAAAACTATTATGTACTACAGTACACAGCCAGAAGTGTCTAAGTGCAATTTTGACGATTTTTAGTTTATTGCATTTTTGTTATCAGTATTTTATTCTTAATCATTTTTATAATTTTTGTCGAGCCGTGGGTGCTGAGCTATCCGACCGGCAAAAGCGCTTTTCTGAGCAATTCTGTATCTAAAAAAATCTTTGAGAGCGATTTTCTCGAAACACATATTTTGCACTTAAGCACTTCTGGCTGTGTACTGTAGATTAATCGTGAACAACATAAAAAGACTACGAGTTTCGAGAAAGAAAATAACGTGTTGTTATGTTTTTACGGCTTAACGGATTCGTAGGGAATACACTTTTTAAATATTCACACAAAAACTTATTTATTAAAAACACAACACAATTCTTAAAGTTCACTGTTATCACTTTAGTCCAGTAAATAGGTACTTTTTCTTTGCAAAAAATACCGCACGTGATTTTTTTTTACCAAATGTTTTTACATATTTTTATGAGCTTAAATTCAAAATGGCGTCATCCCCACCCTTATGCTTCACTTACAATGAAGGGAAACGCGTTTAATTCTATATCTCAGAAACTATGCGTTTTACGACAAAAATGTATATAATCTTTTTTGTAGATAAATAAGTGATTTAACTTTTTTGTTCAGAATTTTTTTTTGTAAAGTTAATATCTTCGGAGTTATAGTGCTTCAAACTTTATATATCACTTTCTTCGCGCTATATTTCGTTAACGGTTAGCCCGCCATAAAAAAGTCCTTCCTAAGACTTATAGAACACATAATTATCTATAATTTTTGCTTTTGTCATTTTTACATAGGGCTAATATTTCACGAGTTATAGCGCTTTAAATGTCGCAAAACGTAAATTCATAAAAAAAAATTCCTAATATCTTTTTCTTTCCCCGTTTCATTTCAAAACTGATTATATCGTGTGTTGAGCTTTTCATTGCCCACATTTGTTGCCTTTACTTTTTTCTATAAAGTTGATATTTATGGATTTATTACACCTCAAAAGTTAATTGTAACGACAGCAATACAATTATCTTCTAGGTTTGATTCCGTGGTCTTTGTCAGAGAAGACATACTATAGATCTCCTTGTTTTATGAACGTCCTTGGCAGGGTCTTCTAACAATATTTTCCTTCTAAAACCGGGAAGGGTCGTATTCCGCAGTGCTTAAAGTTTCCAAATATTGTTGCAAACAATATTCTCTTTCTTTACGCTTTCAGTGGTTGTGACACAACGTCTTCAATATACGGCATGGCGAAAGCAAAAGTTTTATCCATTTTTCAAAAAAATCCACAACTCATAAATTCAGTAGAATTGTTTGAAGAAAAAAAAAATAGATCCAGATATGGTTGCTGAAGCTGGAGAGCGTTTTTTTATTGAGCTGTATGGAGGTAGCTCGTCAGAAACCAATATTGATTCACTTAGGTTCAAATGTTTTGGAAAATAGGCTACAAAAACCAAAGTGAACTTATCAGCTCTGCTTATAACTAAAGATGCTGCTCGACTTCACTCATTTCGAGTATATCATCAAGTCCAAACTTGGCTTAATAGTTATCAAGACCCAGAGGAATGGGGCTGGAAGCGAACAAGATTTGGCTTACAACCAGTCCCAATGACAATTGCTCTGGCACCAGAAAATTTATTAAAATTGATATCCTGCAAATGTAGGAAAAATTGTGGCGGTTCCTGTGGATGAAGTGGAGGAAATTGCGACAATGTGACGAAGGATGCAAACCTCCTTGAAGACAATGAAATAAGTAAATGAGAACATTTGCGAGTTTTCAAGTCTCCCAGATATATCATTCGACGAAGAAAACGTCAAGTCATTAGATGGCAGCTTCATTGGTCTATCCGATTGTCAACCGACATCTTCGATATGAGGCTAAATAACATGTTATAGCATCATTGTTTCGTTTTCTTGTGGATTAGGCCTACTGGGGCAACCACAATAAAAAAACGCGCCAAAAACTCGACCTCCACCCTGGTGTGGAAAAGGGGTTGTACCTACGCCAACGAAATTTCTTAATTATTTGTATGAACATTAATGTGTATCTATATGAAACATTTGGCGCTGAATTGCGGCTTAAGTATAAATGCTAGAAAAAAATGTTTAAAGTAAAATTTCTACGGAATTTTTTAACAAACAAATTTGTTGGTATAACTTGTCATCGTAAATAAATAGTTGACTAGATATTTGCAAAAAACCATTTTTAATAAACTTTTGAGGTGTAATAAATCCATAAATATGAACTTTATAGAAAAAAGTAAAGGCAACAAATGTGGGCAATGATGAGCTCAACACACGATATAGTCGGGTTTGAAATGAAACGGGGAAAGAAAAAGATATTAGGAATTTTTTTTTATGAATTTACGTTTTGCGACATTTAAAGCGCTATAACTCGTGAAATATTAGCCCTATGTAAAAATGACAAAAGCAAAAATTATAGATAATTATGTGTTCTATAAGTCTTAGGAAGGACTTTTTTATGGCGGGCTAACCGTTAACGAAATATAGCGCGAAGAAAGTGATATATAAAGTTTGAAGCACTATAACTCCGAAGATATTAACTTTACAAAAAAAAATTCTGAACAAAAAAGTTAAATCACTTATTTATCTACAAAAAAGATTATATACATTTTTGTCGTAAAACGCATAGTTTCTGAGATATAGAATTAAACGCGTTTCCCTTCATTGTAAGTGAAGCATAAGGGTGGGGATGACGCCATTTTGAATTTAAGCTCATAAAAATATGTAAAAACATTTGGTAAAAAAAAATCGCGTGCGGTATTTTTTGCATTACGAAGGCCTTTTTTTCGACCTATTTACTGGACTACTTGTAATATAAGCCGTGTGTGAAATCGGCTAATTGCTTAACATCATCTCCACATTTTGAGTAAAATGCCCAAATGCAAATGAAATGCTATTCATTCTGTTTGTGAATCAAGCTAATCGTAAATCAGTAAATTGACTTTTTTCAATTATTTTGCTGAAAGTGATTGTGTTTTTCGTGTACATTTTTTTCCCCAAATAAGGCCTACCTTAATTTTTTTATTATCTGACGGGTTTATAATAACAATGCACTGGTAATTTGAAATACTTATATTTATTTATTTGTAATAAATGAAACAAAACTGCTTTAGAAACAAAAATCACACTTTTGTGAACACAAATAACTAAAATGTCACTTTGGCCTTATTGGGAATCCTGTGTCTTAATAAAGCCTTAATAAAAACAAATAAACATTCAACTTCTTAATGAATACAAAACGTTGTCAATACTTATATTATATTGATCATTTTAGATCAGATTTAACAAGTTTCTCATCATGTAAAAGTATTATATTAATCAGCCTTTTTATCTTTTTTTTAAACAATCTCCTGAACAGTAAAATATTGTGAGTCCAACACACACCTCATGATACCAAACGCCACAAGTAAGACATTGTCGCATATCATCAACTCTTCTTTACAATCTGGACAGCACCAAGAAGGTTTATTATCATGACGTTTTGGTTTAATTCCGTAAGCTTATCTGCTGTCAAAGAAGCAGTATTTACTGAGGTTCGCTTTCACGCTGCAGCAACTGCAGGTTGTGCAGATGTACAGCCAGTAACTGACGCTGATTTTGGTGTCTTTGTGTTAATCTTTTTCATGGATGAAGTACCAGGAACATCTTCTACTCTTGACGATGGTACAGTAATCTGTGATGTGGAATTCGTAACACTGCCACCAAATAAATCTTTTGTTACCTCTTGAGCCCTTCAGAGACTTCTTGCGTAGAGCAGTCGCTACAAGTTTAAACTTAGGAGATGGTAAAAATATCTGTGAGAGTGGTTGATTCATTGTTTATCTTCTGTGGAGTTCAAGCATTCGGACTGTTTTTTGAGAGCAAGGACAGTGGCAAATTCTCAGTATCTGTGCCTGACCCATCTGAATCTTCCACTTTTGCAGTTGAAATCTCGTGCTCCCCCGATTCATCAGATAAGACAGCAATATTCTCGCTGTTTGTAGGATTTGTAAGTTTTTGACAAACGCAGAGGGCGCAAACGCCTCTTCAGGAGTAGCATCTGGGTTCCATCCATCCATCCAATGGCGCTACAGCCCAAATCGAGCTTTGGCCTCCTCTAGGCTATTTCTCCAAGTTTGGCGGTCCCTTGCAGCATGTCTCCAGTTCCGGATTTTGAGCATTGACTCTTTGTCAGACGTCACAGAGTCTATCCATCTCCTCCTGGGTCTACCTACTGGCCTACTTCCCGAAATTTCTAATGCCATAAGCCGTTTTGGGATACGATTGTCCTCCATCCTGATCACGTGGCCGGCTAGTCTCAATCTGTTGATTTTTATTAAAGTTGAGAGTTGTGGGTCGTCAAAAATTTCATACAACTCGTTGTTGTATCTTCTTCGCCATATTCCATCCTCTCTGATTGGGCCTATTATGCATCTGAGAATTTTCCTCTCGAACCTGTTGACTCGTTCCTCTATGTCCTGGGTCATAGTCCAAGTCTTGCTACCATAACACAGTACTGGTCGTATTACTGTTTTGTAGAGTGAGAGTTTCGTTTTCCTGTGCACAAATCTTGAGTGCAGGATTTGTTTTTGGGCATAAAAGGCTCTATTAGCCAGTAGTATTCGTCTGGTTATTTCTTCTTTTTCTTCGTTTCTTTTTGTGATAGTAGACCCAAGGTAGACTGTTTTATCGACTACTTCTACGTTATGTTCGATGATGGTTATATTTCTGCCCATTCTAAATCGTCCTGCTCTGGATTGTTGCATCACCTTCGTTTTTTCTTCGTTAATCTTCAGGCCTATGTCCTTTGCCGCCTCTTTTAATTCAACATAGACTTCTTTTGCTGCCAAAACGGACCTTCCCACGATGTTTACGTCATCCGCATATCCAAGTAATTGTACCGACTGGGTAGCTATTGATGCACTTCGCTGGACTGACGTTTTCCTTATCACCCATTCTAAGGCCAGGTTGAAAAGCATGGGGGCCAGTCCATCTCCTTGTCTAAGCCCTTGACGTACTTCGAACTCTTCTGTTACAACATTTTGGATCCTTACTTTCGCCAGTGAGCTATTTGTGGCGCATTTGATTAGTTGTACCAACTTTGAGGGGACTCCTATTTCCGATAAGATCTCGTATAGCCTCTCTCTGTTTATTGAGTCTTATGCCTGTTGAAAGTCGACAAATATCTGGTATACATCTACATTTCATTCCCAGGTTTTCTCCAGAATTTGCCTTAAGGTCAGCAGTTGGTCCGATGTTGACCTGTTTGTCCTAAAACCAGCTTAATATTCTCCTATAAGGCTTTCCGCTATAGGTTCCAGTTTTTGTTTCAAAAGGATTGTGAAGATTTTGTAGCTGGTGCTGAGGAGTGAGATCCCTCTGTAGTTTTTGCAGTTTAATTTATCTCCTTTCTTGTATATTGGACATATAATCGCTTTCTTCCAGTCCTCTGGTATAACTTCTTCCTCCCAGATGGTGCATATGAGTTCGTGTAATGTTCGTAATAGTTGGGGTCCTCCTTCCTTTAGCAGCTCAGCTGCTATTCCATCGGCGCAAGGCGATTTGTTGCTGTTCTGCCATTTTACAGCTTCCCGCACCTCATCCAGTGTTGGTGGTTCTATTGAGATGTTATCTTGGGGAATTACAAATGCCTCTGTCTCTGCATTCTCGTTTGATATGGAGATAGGATTCAATAGGTTCTGAAAATACTCTCTCCACCTTTCCTTTATCCTATCAGGATCTGCCAACAAGTTCCTATCTATGTCCATGCAGATGTCCGTTCTTGGCTGGAACTTATTGGTGATCTGGCGAGTTCCTTTGTACGCTTGTCTAATTCTCCCTTCATTGAAGTCTTCCTGTATCTGTAAGATTTTCCTATTTAGATATTCCCTCTTCTTCTCTCTGCACAGCTTGTCTGCGATTTTTCTTTAATTAAAGAGTTAAGGCACATTAACTAATTAAAGAGTTAAGGCACAATGCGTGTGTATATATTTGTAGGTTAGAAGAGAGAGATAAAAGTGTACAAGAAGTGATTTGACATAACTAAACAATTGTACTAGATTCAAATATAATAATCCACCACAATAACACTCCCCCTAAAAATCAATAAACAATCCGCATACCTTTTATTAATTTTTTATAGCGCTGCCCAGTCAGTCCCTTTGTAAGAATATCTGATACCATGATATTGATGAAACTGTTATCTCTCCCTTTCTGACAGTTTCCTTAACAAAATGATATCAATATGTTTGGTTCTAGAATGATTTACGTCATTCGACGAAAGATTTACTGCACCTCGATTGTCGCAGAATATTTGCATCATGGAGTTTTTATTCTTTGTGATTTCTTCTTCTAGTTTCTTCAGCCATAGTGCTTCCTGTGCCGCTGCCATATATTCCGCTTCTGTCGTCGATAAAGCTACTGTTGGCCGTTTTCTGACATTCCATATAATTGGACAATGACCTTTAAATATAATATATCCTGTCGTAGGTTTTCTGTTGTCCAGATCAGAACCCCAATCAGCATCACAATATGCCCTTAATTTAGTATTACTGCTTCCCTTGTATTCAAGCTTGAAGTGTTTCGTCCCTTTTAAGTACCTAAGAATTTTCTTAATTGCATTCCAATGTAGTCTTCCTGGATTATTGCTGTATCTGCTGACTAGATTTGTTGCGAATGTCCGGTCTTGTGCACTGTGAAATGTACAGTAAACATCCGATACCTTCTTGGTAAGGTACTTCTTTCATTTCAGCCTTTTCTTCATTAGTTTGTGGACACATAGAGCTACTGAGTTTTATGTTGCAATCAATGGGTGTGCTGACAGCATTACATTCTGACATGTTGAATCTATGAAGAACTTGATTGATATATTTTTCTTGATCCAAGTAAGTTTGTTTTCTTTTCTCGTGATGTGAAAACCCAGACAATTACTAATAGATCCTAACTCTTTCATGCTGAATGACTTCTTCAATTTATCTTTAAGATCTGTTGTCATCTGTTTGTTGTTACTGAAGATGACCAAATCATCTACATATGTATATGGCTACCAGAAATTTATTTTGGTTTTCAATACGGTAATAGAGGCAACCATCTGTATTAGATCTTGTCATGTTAATGTTCTTGGTTAGTACTTCGCCTAGTTTCTGATTCTGCTGGCCTGCTTAAGTCCGTAGATGGACTTATTCAATTTACATACCTTGGTTCCATATGAATACATTTCAGGTTGCTGCATATATTATTGTTTCTTGTAGCTCAGCCTGAAGAAATGCTGCATTCACGTCCATTTGTTCGATGTCTAGTTTTTCTTGCGTTGCTAGTGCTAAAAGACATCGAATTGTATTGTATTTTATAACTGGTGCAAAGGTTTCCTCATAATCTATTCCTTTGCGTTGTTCGTAACCTTTTATAACCAGTCTGGCTGTAAACCGTACGGAATCGTCTGGATTCCTTTTTGTTTTAAATACCCATTGGCATTGAATGGCTTCTTTGTCCATTGGTAAATTAGTCAAGGTCCATGTTCCATTTTCTACTAAGGACTTATATTCCTCGTCCATTGCCCTTTTCCAATCCTTTGAATTTGGTCCCTTCATTGCTTCATCTGCAGTTTTTGGATCTTGTGTACATTCGGCGTTTGAGATGCACACCTCATCATCTATAGGTGCTTAGGTGGTTTTGATGATCGTTCCGATTTTCTAGTCATGTTATCCTTAACTGGTGTGACCAATTTGGGTGGAAAAACTGGATCTGATAATAGCTGAGGTAGTTCTTCTATATTTACGTATGAATCATCTGAGGAGTCACTCGAGAGGCTTCTGGAGATGCATATTCTGAGAAATCGTAGGTTTCATTATGCAATTCTTCAACATTTGTAATTTTTTAATTAAAATACTATCCCCTACATTAAAACTAAACTAAATTAAAATACTATCCAACATTTGTAATTTCTCCCACTGGTTCAATATTTCCTCTTACGTTTGTAATTTCGGCTACTGTCATCTAAAATGATAGGAAACACATTAGTATAAGTGTTTTTTGATGTATTTACCTCACTTGTTGATGTTTTGGTTTCGTTGAATGCACAGTCTCTTACTGATGATATTACTTTCGTGACTGGATCGTAAACACGATAACCCTTCTGATCGCGAGGATATCCGACAAAGATGCATTTTTTGGACTTTGAATCGAATTTTAACCTCTTCTGGTGTGGAATCTGAACACAAACCTCTGAACCAAATATTCTTATGTGGGATATGTCAAGTGTTTTTCCACTCCATGCTTCTTCAGGTGTCAGATCTACTAGGGCAGCGGTTGGCGAGCGGTTAATAAGATAAACAGCGGTATTTACCGCTTCTGCCCAAAAATTCTTTGATAGATTACTATCAATTAATAGACATTTTGCTCGTTCAACAATTGTCCGGTTCATCCTCTCGGACAATCCATTTTGCTGAGGATTGTATGGGATGGTTGTCTGATGTTGAATACCAATTTTTTTTAAATAATTTGATAGATATTTATTGACGTATTCGCCACCGTTATTAGTTCTCAAAGTCTTTATTGTATTTCCGGTTTGATTTTCGACTAATGCCTTAAACTCTTTAAATACACTGAAAGCTTCACCTCTTTCTTTTACAAAATATATAAACACCCTACGAGTGTAATCATCAATAAAGGTGATGAAGTATCTTGAGCCGCCTAACGATTTAACTTCTATAGGTCCACGTCCACATAAATCACTGTGTACGATTTCTAGCTTATCAGTCGTTCTTGATATTGGTCTTTTTGATTGTTTCCCTGCATGCAAACAGTACAGACACTATTTTGATTGTTCTTCATTATATCAATCTTCCTCTTTGGACTCCGACTTGGTCACACGTTAGTGGATAGGCTAGTCAGTGCTTTTCCTTTCTTTTTTTTTTTTTTTTTTTCTTTTTAAAGTGTTTTTACAGTTCAGTGCTTTATAGACGAAGTGTTTCTTTTTAAAATTAATTTTGTTTTTTCTTTCTGGTTTTCATTATTTATTAATTATTTATTAATTATTTATTGATTTTGTTTGTTAATTAGTTGTAAAAGAATGTCGTTCAGTCAAGTGTTTTAAGTTTTTACATTCTCTTTTACATGTGCTTTTGTGATAAGCTTTTAAAATTTTTTTTTTTTTTTTTTTTGCATACAAAATTTTTCTTTTTTAGGTGCTTTCTTTTTTTTTCTTTTTTTAGATTTTCTAGTGTAAATTTTTGAGTTTCCTTTGCTATTTTCAAAGCACCTGGCCACCTTTACTGCCTTTTATGGAATTTTTTTTTTAGAATTTTTAGTGATCCATGTGGTTAGTGAGTCCCGCTATTTTGTTACCAATACAATGTTTGACAAAAATTTAACATTACGGTGTAATTTACTGAATCCTGGTATAGCGGCATTCTTCAAATCCCGTTATTTTACCTAAGAATAGAAAATTTTTTCCATTGCTTGTTTTTTTTTTCCTTTCTTTTTTTTAGATATATAATGAAATTACCGTCTCACCTTGTGACATGTTAATGTTTTAGTGATTTTTATTTTTGTTAGACAGTGGCAGTTTCAGTTCGACATTAAATCGAAATTTATCTTTAGTTTCATATAAAATTTCATAAATTCAATAGAATTCCGTTGGGTACTTCAATTTTTTTACTCTAACCATCCACTTGCCTCCAGTTTTGGGTCTTCAATCTTCACACCCATCCAACCGTTACTCCCTTTACTTTATTAAAATGGATAAAAAAAATTCTCCTCTTATATCCGGGGAAAATCGAAAGGAAAAAATAAGTGTCACTAAAAGAACGTCAGCTAGGTTAATTAACAAAAAAGGCGCACCACCAAGCATAATTAAGGTAGTCCCTGAATTAAGACCTATGGTGCAGCCCAAAGCTGTAGTTCCTGTCAAAAAAAACCTAAAAGGAACAGAGAAGGTAGGCGCATCGTTAAAGTGTAAAAGTGATACTCTGGGCAAATCTCCAACCTTGTCCTCTCAAGACTCATCAGCTACGATAGGGATCACTCAACAAAATTTAGCTGAAGCTTCACGGATTTTACCAAACAATCCATCTATTTCTACCAATAATATCCCAATTGAATACAACAAAAACGATGTTGGTCCCTTCACAGTTATAGTCCGGCATATCAACCCTGATTCAAGGGAGAACAAAAGCCTGAACCCTCTTTCCTTGGGAAAATTCTTATTATCAACCACAAAGGGTGTACTTTCAATTCCCTATACTGCAAAACACAAATGTAAAGTCATCTTTGACTCTGCAGAAAATGCAAATAATTTCATTAATAAGTGCCCCGTAGACTCAACTTTCAGAGCATACATTCCGCTGGGTCTAGTAGCCACTCCCTTTATTGTTCATGGCGTGGATTTAGGACTGAGTGAAGAAGAACTGATTGAGGCTTTAAGATTATGCAATCCCTCAATCAATTTCAGAAGGTGCTTCAGATTAAAGTGGAAAACCTTTTCTGAAGGGAGGGTGGTCACTAAAGAGGTGAATAAAATAAAAATTTATGTAAGTGGAGACAAGATCCCAGAAAAAATTAAACTATATTACTCGAGTCTCAAAACGAACAAATTTGTCTCCCCCCCTGTAAGGTGTTTCAGATGTCAGAGGTTTGGCCACCTCAGCAAGGAATGCAGATCCAAATGGACGATCTGTGGTAAGTGCGGAACGCAAAATTGTGAAGAAAGAAGAAATTGCGTCAAAGCCGCTAAATGTGCAAATTGCAAAGGAAACCATGGAGCATTTGAGAAAGTGTGCCCCGTGTGGCTCAAAGAAAAGGAATTAGTTACAATAATGCGAAGGGGCAACTATGCAAGATCGGACGCGCTTAGGATCTACAAGGCAAAGAATAGACTTCTCAATGCTCAATATCGTAAGAAAGGGACTGTAAACGGTATAAGCCCTACACGTTCTGGGGAATTGCAAGCACGGGGTGTGGGTTTAGATATAAATAACCTGTTCCATGCTGAAGAAAACAAAGGTAAAAAATCTCCGAAGAGGCCTAAAACGTGGAAAAAAAGGCCTAAGAAGAAATCTTCAGTGGCTGATGTCGCAGGAAAGGGAAATATAGATCCTCTCATTGAGGACTCGGATTGTGAATCGATCAGTTCTAGGATCTCCTCAAGGATACTCCAAGATAATACTGGCCTCGAAAAATATAGGTCCTTACAACCTCCATTAATAAGGGAAACGAGTTCAGGTACAACCAATTATTGGTTCTCGACTCTAAAAAAGGATTAACACATCAGCCCTTTAGGTTTTCACTCCAAAGGACTCTCCTCTGAGTGAAGTCAATTCCAGCAAGAAGTCTTCTAATCTATGTAAATAGATTGTCTATATTGATCTGTTTTCATATCTTACAGTTTCAAGTGTGTACGTCCAGTACAATCTACCTTCATATCTTAAGTGTCTATCTTTATTTTATCCCGGAACCTGAGTCGGTATGGGTGTCTACGTGTCACACCAACATCCCAATCAATGGAAAAAATTTTCTTTGTTTATCATTGTTCCAGCATTAGCTCGATATACACTAGAATTTATCTTTCCTAGTCTGTTAGAGCTTCATAATCCATGTAACCTTTCATTAAACTATCTTTTGTGTTCCACTGAATGATGAGGATTTAATCTACTAAATGGCAGTAAAGGTGACATCTTTAATACATCAAGGTTATATTTTATTATTGATTAATCCTTTAAAGCCTGATTAGACCTCATCTAACTTTGACTACACTGACAAACTATATCAACTGTTTTAAAAAAAAACGTAATTCCCAGCTGCGTTTTGGCCATGTTGCATGGGATAGTTAGTTAACAAAGAGGAAATTTAGGAGGCCAATTAAAGTTGTTTATATCATTGATTCGTGGTCTATGTAGCTTCAAGGCTGGGACCAGTAAGAGACCTTTGTGGTCCACTAGCCCTATGCTAGTAAAATTTAAAACAACAACAACAACAACAACAACATTATATCAATTCCAGTGTTCTCTTGAAGTTTTTTCATATATAGTTTGCATTCAAGTGACCAAGTCGACGATGCCAGATGTCAAATGCATTGAAGGCGGAATGCATTTTCTGCGTCATTTCAGTTTGTAATATGTACATATCATTTTTAAGACGAGCAACTGCAAATAATCTCTTGTTTCTATCATAAATTTTACATAAATTCTTTTCAAATGTCACTTTATTTCCACTTTTCACTATTTGGCTTATTGACAGTAAATTAGTTGCTAAGCTGGGCACATATAAAACATCTGGAACTTTGACGTTTACGGTTGCACCTTTTAAAGGTAGGGCCTTTTCAATAATGCAGGTTGCGTGCGCAATTGACTTTTTCAGCTACACACTCTCAATTGCTGAATAAGTCAATTGCGCACGCAACCTGCATTACTGAAAAGGCCCGTACTTTAACATTGCACTCTCCTACACTTTCAGCAAATATTTTTCGATTGTCAGCCATGTTAATTTCCCTGCTTCCTTTATTGTTAACAATGTTCGTCAACGAAGATACATCATTTGTCATAAACCAATCGGTCGATGAAAAACCTGTGTTTTTTGCCATTAAGCCAATATAAACCAATCGGTCGATGAAAAACCTGTGTTTTTTGCCATTAAGGCAGAAATGAATGATTTGTCTTCCTTCTTACGATTTTTGTTGTTCTTATTAGGTATACTTTTGGTGTTAGCTTTGCATTCAGAGGCAAAATGGCCATAGTTATTGCAATTATAGCAACGTGGTCCTTGTTTATTTCCTCTTCTTTTGTAGTTTTTAGCCACCATAGCTGCATTTTTGGATGAGGATGGTTGCGTTTCTTGAAGGAGTTTAGTCTTAACAAAATCGCCCGTGACTGCAGTACCTGAACTTTCGATTGCCATAATCATCGGTTTGTACATGTCTGGCAGTCCTGCCAATAAAAACTCTCCCAGCCATTCCTCACTAACTGCAAAATCTATATTATTGAGCTGCTGTGCTGTCGACATTATGGTTGATACACATTCTTGTTCTATCGATGAGCAGTCTTCTAGCCTAGTTGTGATCATTTTTCGCATCAGCGTGACTTTTCTTGAAATTCCAGAATCTTCGAAAGCAGATTTAAGTATTTCCCAAACTTCTTTTGCAGTGTTCGCTGTACGTATATGAACATAATTCGAAGGGAACCATCATGATAATTTTAGATCGCGTCTTAACATCCCTTCGAGCTTTTTCTGCGGGATCTATTGTCTATACGTTCCACCTATACATGACCATAAGTCCTCATGTTCGAGGTAGGCTTTCATGCCGAATGACCAGTCAATGAAATTCTCTCTTCCTGTAAGTTTTTCGATGGTAGACAATAGCAGATTGCTGTTAGCCATGTCTGATGGTAAATCTTAATCAATCCTTATTTTATAGCTGAACGACTGAAAGAATAACTTTATTATTACACTCCTTTAACTTTATATTAATAGCTTTTCTGTTTATTTGGGTCGTTATTGGGCCCATAACCTGATAAATAAAAGACTAATTGCAGAGTTTAACCACAATGCGTGTGTATATATTTGTAGGTTAGAAGAGAGAGATAAAAGTGTACAAGAAGTGATTTGACATAACTAAACAATTGTACTAGATTCATTTCGGCCATACTTGTGAGAGAATGACATTGAAGCTTGTCTCGTTAAGGGTTCGTTCGGGTTACTGACTGACATATTTAATCAAATCTTGGTCCCAAAGGTGCACAAAAGGACGATAAACAGATTTATCCATGGGCTGTACCTCGTGCGTGGTATTTGACGGAAGACAATATAAAGTAATGCCACATTTATCAGCTTCCCCGACAATAGTAAAGTCCAGGTGGCATTTTGCACCATCAAATATGAGGAGACATGACCCTGATGTTCTGTATTTATGCAAATAATTAATAAACTCTATGAAAGTTTTTGTCGTCATACTTTCTTTTGGCGTCATCTTCACCAGAGAGCCTGGAGTAAATGGTCTTGGAATTCTGACTTTGAACAATTCATTGGCGGAATAGCTGATCCTATAGCATATCCGCAGCCTACTACAGTAACACTTTCAGCATGCTCATTCTCTATTTGACGAACTCTTTTTCTGCCTTTGGCTGTCAGGACTTCCTGCTGATGGTGCAAATGCTTGCAGGTTTATGTACAATTCCAAGTCTATCCAGCACACTTTTGTATTTGGAAAAGTGATCGCTAACAATATCTTTATTTAATTTTTGAGCACCACCTGGATTCATCATCTGTGGCTTTACGACGTGCTAATTCAGGGTGTCGTTTGAGAAAAACCTCAACCATTTCTTCCCCGCGACATTTTTGGCATCATTGAAAGTGTTTAGAATTTTCTTAATTTTACTTTGATGTCAACGACACTCCAACATCAGCCAAACGTATGATTCTTCTGACAAGTCCAGCCAGATGTTCTGTTGTCAATATAGCCGACCGACCTAGCTTTCGTGTAGTCGACCAACTCGCCAGCCAGATGATTGCGTAGGGTTCGGGCGCGTTCAATAATGCAGGATGCGTGCGCAATTGACTTATTCAGTCATTGAAAGCTTCACACTTTCAATTGCTGAATAAGTCATTTGCGCACGCATCCTGCATTATTGAACGCGCCCTTCTTCTTGGGATGTTATATCTGGCTGCAACAGCATATGTAGATAATATACCTCTTTCTACGATTTTAACAGCGTTTTCCATCTGTTGCGAAGTCCATTGAGCTCTTTTTTTCCTTGTGGTAGAAGCTAGTAATTAGTTTTCCATGATGTTACTGAAAACAAGGGTTTACTATTTTACTGTGATACTTGTCTAACTGACATAAGACATTGTCCTAATAAGGCCTGCACCTGTGCCGTTATACATAAGAGTTATACATTTTTTTGTAGGCTTTATTAGGGCATGGCACATGGGTAAACAAAACAACAATTATATGGAGAAACGCGCCGCGGGAATCAAAACTATGATGGTCACACAATTACACCCAAATATTTTATGAAGTACCTGGGAATTCAGATGCATCAACGATGCAAGTGGACTCAAACTGAAAAACGCCCGTATAATAATAGCAAGCCTAAAGCTGTTCATTAATTCTAAAGCTGGAAATACATAATTGCGTTGCATTGCATTGCAATACTTGAATAGATTTAACTGCAATGCGTTATATTATATGGATTTGACACATTAATGCGTTGCATGTCGGCACTTAAATGAGTTTTGAAATTTGAATTCATGTTGAATTTGTGTTGAATCCCTCATCAAAATCCATTTTTAATATATTACTGAGTTAATCCGAGCTAATAATATTTTTGCAGAAAAAACAAAATCAATTTGACAGAGTATTGAATGCGTTGTATGCGTAAAAGTTAAAAGTTGAACAACTGTTGCATTGCCATTGCGTTGCATTGAAGGTAGTGCCGCATTAATAGATCTGCCATCATTGAAATATACAAGGTAAACTTGATCTGTCAACGCATTCATGCAACGCAATGCAATTATGTACTTCCAGCTTTAGATGCTTGCAAGAGAAACTTTGCTCTATAAGGCTATTGCACGACCAGTACTAACCAGTTTTGTTGTCATTGCTATTTTCAAATGCTTCAGTTGAGAGGGTATTTTCCATTGCAAAAGTTGTTAAAGATAAGCTGCGCAATAGAATGTCAATAATGACTGAATGTAATTGAATACGGTTTATTTTACGTCTAACTTTGAGCCATCGAGACAATGATTATGAATCTGTTTCCTTCAGAAATGTTTTCAAAAATGATTTTATTGTCGAAATCCTGCACAAAATTAACAAAATATGATTGAAAAATCTATACATGTTTAGCGTCTATGGGTATTGCACGACAAATCGTAATAACCATAAATAAAACTATTTATTCAAACTAACAAAACTTTATTATAAATACTAAATCCGAATACACAAAAACATTACTTGAAATAAAAGCGGAATTAGTCGCGTCCGAGAATATTCCCGAAGACAGGTCTTTACCATAGTAGAGATCGCGTGACAATGGCAAAAATGTCTGATGAAAAATCGTTTGTTATTTTATTTGGGGATTTCCCCATTTATCTCGCTCGCAGCATTTTTCTCTGAAGTCAGTGCAACTGAAGGTTCTCTAAAGGTGGCATAGGCTGCAAAAAGGTGGTCGCCACACATGTTTAGCACTGTACACTAGATTTGACATTTGAATGGGCCGAATTTTCCAAATCTAGTGACCAGTTTCAAGAGATACCTGTGGTGTATTCGATGACTGCAAAAAAATCAGCAATTTGTGTTCATTGAGTCTTTTTGACAGTTCTTTTCTGCTCTCAATTGCTCTGCTTTATAGCTTGAGAATTCTCATTTGTTCTGCTCCATCAAATTTGTAGGAGCTGGCAGCGCAGCAAAATTCTTCTTCTTTTCCTTTTGATAGTTGGCCAATCGAAAACAGAAAAAATCGAAAAATAGAACCCACCCGCTCCGTCCCTTTTTAATGGTTGGAAATACGACATTTCCGTAAACTTTCCATGAGACGAGCGGAGTGGTAGCTCCAATCAAGCGGACGGAACGTCAAAGAAACACAAAGAAAAAGCGAGCGGACGGAGCGGATTGGTTCTGTTTGAGCCTTTATTGAAAAAATACAGTAGTACGTACGCCGGGGTAGTTACCGTCACCGTAGATGATGATACACCACAACAGGGGCTGGGGTAGTTGCAACTACGCCGATTTGCACCTAACTACACCGGCGAACGTACTCCAACGAAAATGAAACGCAACTATTATAATACTGGTCATGACCCAACACAAAACATTTCAAAAACTTAGGGGAGAAGTAACCTAATTTAATGGAATATAGAGCTATTTCTAGCGCACTCAGGGAAGAGAAGTAATAATGATCTCAAATCAACTCGACTCCCGTGGAAACTCGATACATGGAAACGAGCGTTGAGTTAAATTTCGGTAAATCCAAGAAAACTCGTCGGATTAAAGGCCCAACTATAATGCACGTAAGAAACGCACGTCAATCGACGTGCGTAAATTTCGTCAAACGCAAAACCGTCTAATTGGTTTGCGTATTGGGAGAGACTTCAAAGTTTAAAATTATTAAAATGCTTGAATATTATTCATTGATTATTAAAACTAGGCTATTAATACTTGCATATTATTAATAATCGTGTTTATTTTCAATTATAATAAATTTCTCGTCAAAATCGCTATCATGTATTTGAACCACAATATTTTCCATACTCTTTTTTCTTTAAAAACCACAAAACAACAACAAAAAATTAGCTTTCATCGATGTAACTACAAATCATCTCACAAAACGTACGTAGAGCGCGGTTCTTTTCCCATTTTTACGTTTAACGAAACTTAACGAAATAAAATATGACTGACGTACGTCCAATATGGCCGAACACATTAATTTCCATGAGAGCGCCGAGATGACGTGCGTTTCTTACGTGCAATATAGTTGGGGCTTAAGCCGGGTTTTGCATATTTGTTTGTTTAAGTGCGTTTACTGCACATGTATCAACTGAGTCCCGACGAAATTTACTTATCTGTCACTTCAACTCAGAACCGTCATGGAAACAGCATCGAGTTAACTTGAGAGGAAAAGCCTTCTGTAAACTCAACGAATACTCTACCCCGGCTCATGGAAACACAGTAAATGTAAAATTATCCCACGCCTACGACAGGGGATTCCCAACGTACATGGAGTGTACGGGTATTACCCTCGCGGCTAATTGTTTTGTATGTCAAACAAACTACTGGGTCAGTGAAACAAAGTGTTCAGGGCAATTCGCTGGATTGATTCCGCTGGAATATTCTTACATCGTTAGCATAAACTCTGCTGTAACGGAGAGTAATACCGGAGACAGACTTGTGGTATAGCAATTGAGATCGGGATATTGCAATATTGCCATATTGCAATATAAAAATGTGAAGACACACTTGCATTAGTATACTGAGTTATTTGGTTGTCATTTATCTGTCAGATTTGCAAATCGAAAAAAATTATTGTGCTGCAGTTAAATTGAAGTTAAATATGAATAGAAATATTGTGAAATTATTATTAATTTATATTAAAAATAAAAGTGAAATAGAAAATTGAAGAATTAAAATTCTGTTTGAAATTATCATTTTGGGTTATGCCCAGACTATTCTTCGGTTTAAATCTAGGGTATACTGAGCTATACCACGAAGTTTTTCTCAATTGGGATATTGAGTTTCAATGTTGAGTATACTGAGTGTATACCGAGATTTTTTCTCAGTATATAGAGACACACCTGAAGTATATTGCAATATTGCTAATATTGTAATTACTATACCACAAGTGTGTCTCCGGTATAATTTCGAAATTACAATGTATGCTACTATGTAGTATGGGAATTATATCGGAATCAATTCCAGCGTAGTTTAAAATTGGCATGAATTGGCCTGAACGGGCTCTTATTAATGGTTTCATATAATACTTCATAAATTCATGAACATAATTACTTAAAACAAAATCTATGATTTTCTTTGCGGTCCCACAAATCCTTCGGATCAGCGGGTTCACAGACCTGGATCCCGCAAGCCTGCGGGATTGAGATTTTGATGCGGGATTGGATTCGCTAATAGTATTATTATAATATAACATACTACAAATACAAAGTAAAACAAAGCAAAATTTTTCCACAAAAGTGCGCACAAAAAAGTGTGTGCATGTCCACCATGCGGTTATTTGAATTAAAAACTTTTTAGTTTCTTATTATTTAGCACTTTATTAGATAAATCGTTTTATAACTAAATCTTATTATAACTTGAAATTAGTCTTAGTTATATTATGTATTTAATATTATTAGATATGTGTTTTTAATTTTTTTGGGAGCGCGGGACCTTGAGCTTTGCTACAGAGGAACTTTCGGATAGCTGTGTAATTGGAGATGCCGGATATTGGCAAGCTCCATATGGATGGGGAAAACGGCAAGATCACTGAACTTTGCGTTCGGTGATCGATGGAGTGTTCCGACTGATCGTTTTGATCGTGTCGGAAGTTGTTGTGTGACATTGCGTAAAGTTTGGTAATTATACTTTACGCGGTCACTACATACTCCCCCCCCCCAGCGTAGCGTTAACGGAATGTTACCGCTTTAGACGGCTTAGCTTCGTTGTCGCGGTCACAACCGAAGGCTGCCTTTAGCCTGTCAATGTATATTGACTTGGTTGTGCCGTTCAATTTGACGACGAAGTGCTTTCGTAATCGTTTGATTACTTCATATGGGCCCTCGTATGGAGGTTCGAATGGTTTTCGAACTCTGTCGACACGTATGAAAACGTAGTCGGCGTTCTCCAGGGCTTCTGGCACATAGACATCCTTTTGGACGGGTTGCCGAGGATGTATTGCCTTAATGTTCTGCATATGAGAACGAAGGCGAGAGAGGAATTCTGATTCTTCAATTGGATTTTCATCGGTTGTGATAGAAATCGAATTGGGAAGTCTCAGATTCTGACCGTATACGAGCTCGGCTGGTGAGCATTGTAAGTCGGTCTTAATTGCAGTGCGTATGCCTAACATGACAAAGGGCAAGTCTTCACTCCAATGAGTAGTGTTGTCCCTTGCCATTAAGGCTGCTTTTAGTTGCCTGTGGAACCGTTCAACCATCCCGTTTTCTTGTGGGTGGTAGGCGGTTGTCCGGATTCGATGAGTGCCGAGTAATTTGGCCACCTCATTGAACAGTTTCGATTCGAACTGCGTACCTTGATTGGTTGTGATCTCAATAGGTACGCCGAATCGTGGGACAAATTCAGTGACGAATTTCTTTGCCACTGTTGAAGCGGAGATATCCCGAATTGGGTATGCTTCAGGCCATCGCGTGAATCTATCGACTATCGTTAAGATATAAGAGTATCCACGAGATGGGGGTAGGGGTCCCACTATATCCATATGGATATGGTCAAATCTATTATTTGGAAGTTTGAAAGCTTCCAATGGAGATTTGGTATGCCGTGAAACTTTGGACTTTTGGCAACCTAGGCATGATCGAGACCACTCATTGCAGCCTTTATTGATCGATGGCCAGAAGTATTTCTTGGTAACGGCTCGTCTTGTAGCACGAATACCAGGATGAGAGAGACTATGTTCGGAGTTGAACGCTAGTCTACGTAAGGAAGTGGGTATATAAGGCCTTGGAATGCCTGTACTAGTTTCACACCACACTTGATGGGCGGTGAATGGTATTGGTGTGAGAACTAATTTTACCCGTGAGCCGTTGCTGGGGTGCTCTTGTAGAGACTTCAACTCTGTGTCACCTTGTTGAGCCTGAGCCAGTGTAGGCAGGTCGAAGGTGACCGAGTCGACGTTGTCGGTTGCTAGTGAGGGCGACAAGTAGTCGGCGACAACGTTTTGTTTACCCGACACATGTCTGATATCTGTGGTAAACTGAGAGATTAGACCCAAATGTCTGGTCTGACGAGGGGATCGTTCGGTCTTTGTGTGAAGGACGCGAGTCAGTGGTTTGTGATCAGTATAGACCACGAAATTGCGTCCTTCAACGAAATAACGGAAGTGTTTGATCGCTGCATAGATTGCGAGAAGTTCGCGATCGAATGCAGAGTACTTCCGTTCTGTTGGTGACAGCTTTTTGGAATAAAAAGCTAGAGGTTGCCACCGATGACCGTTGAATTGTTCCAAAACGCCTCCGATTGCATAATCAGAGGCGTCAGTCGTAAGACTGTATTTTGCATCCTCGATTGGATGGCTCAGCAGAGTTGCTTCAGCCATCGAGGTTTTCACCTTGAGGAATGCCGCCTGACATTCTGCTGGCCAGTCAAAAACTTTATTGGCACGTGAGCGGTTGAGAAGGTCTCTCAAATGCTCGTTTATAGGCACTGTTCAGCCAATTTTGGGATAAATCGGTGATAAAAATTCACCATTCCCAAAAACTTCTGGATCGATTTGACAGAAGTTGGAGGTGCGAGATCAACGATAGCCTGAACCCGATCGGAGGATGGAAGTATTCCATCCTTTGTGATGCGGTGGCTTAGAAACTTAATCTCTGTTGCACCAAAAACGCATTTCTCTAGCTTGATGGTTAAACCGAAGCTATCGAGGCGTTTAAAGAGCTCTTCAAGGTGAACGATATGCTCATCCTCGGTTTTACTGGCGATGAGTATATCGTCCAAGTATACATAAACGAAGTCGAGATCTCTCGTAACTTCATTCATGAACCTTTGAAAGGTTTGTGCTGCATTCCGTAAGCCGAATGGCATACGTGTAAACTCATATAGGCCGAATGGCATAATGAGTGCAGTCTTATGCACGTCTTCTGGGGCGATTGGTATGTGATGGTATGCACGTACCAAGTCAACCTTTGAAAATATTGTGCAGCCGTGAAGATTCACGGAGAAATTCTGTATATGCGGGATCGGATATCTATCCGGCACAGTGACAGCATTAAGGCGACGGTAGTCGCCGCATGGCCTCCAATCATGAGAGTCCCGTTTAGGAACCAGATGAAGCGGAGATGCTGCGGGGGACGACGAAGGTCGACAAATCCCCAATTGGACCATATGGTCGAACTCTAACTTTGCCACCTTCAGTTTCTCCGGATGGAGTCGCCGAGCGGTGACAAATGGTAATTGCCCTTTAGTTACAATGTGGTGTTGCACATTGTGTTTAACCGGAAGGTAAAATTGGGCGGTTTTGTTAACGAAGCGTACTTCGTTAATAGCTCTTTGTATATGCCAATAACTCGGCATGGAAATGTTTCGGGGTTGTAGTCGACGGTAGCGCACACGTTAATTCGAAACTTCGTGCGCTTGTCGACTAAATGCCGATATTCAAAATCGACGGACAATTTGAACTTCGTTAAGAAGTCCGCCCCGATAATGGCTTTAGTGGTGTCGGCTATAATAAAGTTGTAAACATATCGTCGGCGTAAGCCGAGTTCAAGTTCAAGCAACTTTGTGCCGAAAGTTCGGATCAGTGATCCGTTGGCCGCGTACAGAAGGGCGTTCGGGCTACCGTTATGGGCCGGGAACGCCTTGGCGGGAACAATTGAAACGTCAGAGCCCGAATCAATCAGAAAGTCCATCCGATTGTTGGTGTCTCTGACGAATAAACGGTATGAGCGGCCGGTTATATGCTCGCTCATGTCGACCCCCTGCCCCTTTAGTTTTTTTTAGGGTGGGTGGGTGGTTTCTTCGCCGACTTGGCCTTACCACCACCGAAACTGCAGGGAGGCTTGCACTGGCGTGCTTCACTACCATAACGGTAGTGAAAGTAGCACAAGCTACCCCTGGCTTTATTGGCCCCTTGCGGCCGATTGGCCGAGGGCTGTCGAGGGCCGCCCTGCCGATTGGCAAGTGTTCGGCTTCTCGCATTACGCGGGCTTCTGGCCAGAGTGTCTAGCCGGGCCGTCAGTTTATTGATGGCGCTTTGCAGCGACACCAATGTTGGATCAGCGTTGGCCGAAGTTGCGCGGACGGCGGACGCGTATGAGGCGCCTCCGTGTGGAAGCACCTCCCATACTTTGTCCGCCGTTGCAGCCAGCCCGGCTAGTGTTTGGTCAGCGGAGGTGGCCAACGTGATCTGGATGGCCTGTGGAAGCCTCCGCTCCCACAGGTTCCGGATCAGATCATCGTTGACCGCCGACGACCCGCCCGCTAGTGCCTTGAGAGCCTGGAGAAACTCAGAAGGTTTTCTGTCTCCAGGCTCTTGCACTGACAGCAGCTGCTCGAGTCGGCGCTTCTCCGAAGTGCCGTACTTCTCGAGCAGCTGCTGTTTTATGTCCTCGTATGAGGAGGTGGCGTAATCTATGATGCTAAGCCGCATTGCCGTTACCACCTCTTCCGGCAATGCGGCCATAACATTATAGTATGGGGAACCAGGTAGTTTATGACAGTAGCTACCTAGTGTCCCATATGAAACAATTAATTAGCAGGCTGGGGATATTTCATCGTCTAATTTAAGTAGGCGATGGAATATTTCCAGCCTATATAAGGCAAACAATAATGTAAGAAATTTAGTTTTGTTTTGTCAACCGAAGTTCCTAGATTAAAATGTTAATAAAATAAATTAATCATTTAATAAGTTTTTCGTTAGTGGCCAAACAGGCCACTACATTGGTGACCCCGACGTGATTTGTTGTGTTTAAAATTCATATATATTTCCTGAATTATTCCTGTTTTTCTGGACCCCAAGGAGCAAAGAAAAGGAAGCGGTTATAATTTTTATTTGGCAACAGCTGCTAATCAAACTTCTAAAATTGTTACGGACGGATCCAAAGGTGGCCAAATCACATTGCTTCCAACTTTAGATTTTGCCAAACAAGTCACACCTACTTTTGGTTGGGCTTCGCCATATCAACATTATTCGTATTTATGGTACCAGCGGAAGCATTTGACACATTTCGAACGATCTGCTAACAACTAGGAACTCTGAATTCGCTGTCCTATCACAGCATTTACGCGTTTCAATAAAAATTGATTACGAAACAAAGACAACTGTCAGGAATAAGACGCATTTTATTTATTTATTTTTTTTTTTTTGGCACCCAAGGAACATATAGAAACAAAACTCTTTCGGAACCAGGACTCCATTCGGTGGAACATCCGATGTTTTAATACAACAAATAGCGCGAAGAATCTCAATCAAGAACTATCTGCAGCCTTCAACATCTAGACGGCTCTTCGAAGAAGTACAGGGACAGCTCTCTACCGGTCTACATCTAGACGGCTTTTCGAAGGAGTACAGGGACAGCTCTCTACCGGTCTACATCTAGACGGCTCTTCGAAGAAGTACAGGGACAGCTCTCTACCGGTCTACATCTAGACGGCTCTTCGAAGGAGTACAGGGACAGCTCTCTACCGGTCTACATCTAGACGGCTCTTCGAAGGAGTACAGGGACAGCTCTCTACCGGTCTACATCTAGACGGCTCTTCGAAGAAGTACAGGGACAGCTCTCTACCGGTCTACATCTAGACGGCTCTTCGAAGGATTACAGGGACCGCTCTCTACCGATCTGCATCTAGTCAGCTCTTCAGCTGATTACAGGGACAGCTCTCTATCTAGACGCCTCAGCAGGGGATTTAAGAAATATCCGCATGGTGCTACGCTTAATAGCAGCATAACACCACAGCTGGAAGGGGAGTATATGGGGAACCAGGTAGTTTATGACAGTAGCTACCTGGTGTCCCATATGAAACAATTAATTAGCAGGCTGGGGATATTTCATCGTCTAATTTAAGTAGGCGATGGAATATTTCCAGCCTATATAAGGCAAACAATAATGTAAGAAATTTAGTTTTGTTTTGTCAACCGAAGTTCCTAGATTAAAATGTTAATAAAATAAATTAATCATTTAATAAGTTTTTCGTTAGTGGCCAAACAGGCCACTACAATAGACCTTTATCTTATCCGACTTACAGCCCGCCAGTTGGAACATTATGTCCGCCTGGTAGAACCAGGAGGCGGGCTGGTGAACCCAGAACTTCGGGATATCTAACTTCGTTAGTTTGACGCCATCGACAGATGCTGAAGTTCCGGGTTTTGGTTCCTCTGTGTGTGGAACGTCTTGTTCCATAGATGAACTCTCGGTCCTTGACATACTTTGTTTTTACACTTTCGAATTTAGCAACAAAAGAGAAAAAAAACCAAAAATAGAAATAATTAATATGATAATCAGTAGGAAAGCGCCCCAAAATATTGAAAAAAATTCACAATTCAAATGTATTCTTCAAAGAAGTACCAAAAAAAAACAAAACAATATATCAAATCTCTTCTTCAAAGAAGTAGCAGAAAAAGAACCAAAACTATATATCAAAAATAATAATAATAATAATAAAAATGTTATAAAATAATATGCAACAATATAAATAATATTTTGGTGTAAGTACTGATTTAAATATAATTAAATATAAATTGCTGTAAATGTTACAAAAGCAATAATTTCGACCGAATAATAATGTATAATTTATTTATTTGTTTGGCTTCGTTTTTTTGTGTTGAATTTCCAGTCTATCCTGTCATGATTTTCACCAAAAAAAAACGTACATCTCCAATCCGTAAAATCGTATTTGATCTTGCAGAGATTTTATTTAGAAGATTATTTGTCAATTCATTAGTAAAAATCTGAAATTTAATTTATATTTTTTTTTAAATTTAACTTAGCTGTTGTTCTTTTTGTGTGCTGTTCGTGATTTTATTGTTTCACGGTTTAACTGTTTTAATTTTTGGCAATAATCTCACTTGTTTTTTAAAAAAAATTAAGAAGTAATTCTTGCATATATTCTTGCACTAACTTTTGAACCAAAAACAATATGCACTTTTGAAAAATAAGATTTTCTGCTATATTAATGCTCACTGTATGAATGTATGATAATGAGGGAAAAAAAACTTATTCCGTTGGTTTTTTTGTTTTTTTTTTTTTTTAAATTTGATTAGCAAGGCTATTAATGGTATTCACGTGTATTTTGTTTTCACTTCGATGTAGCACGTAAAAGAAAATCACTGCGCTCCACCAGCACTGAATATTTTATAAATTTAAAAATTTTTTTTTTTAAAGCGCGTGTGGCTGTCGGGGTCACCAATGTGCATGTCCACCATGCGGTTATTTGAATTAAAAACTTTTTAGTTTCTTATTATTTAGCACTTTATTAGATAAATCGTTTTATAACTAAATCTTATTATAACTTGAAATTAGTCTTAGTTATATTATGTATTTAATATTATTAGATATAGTGGAGTCAGTTGAGCATCAAATTTTAGTGAAAAGGGAATTGTCTCGAGAGTAAATTTTTTTTTTGGAACATGTTAGTTACATCGAATACTATACGAAATGGACATTTTCTACATATAAGGCTCAAAAATTGACTTCAACACAATACAAGGCTCAAAAATTGACTTCAAATTTGAAAATTGATTGGCCTATCAGTTTTGTGCGTCACTTCGTATGAGGTTCTTTCTATTTTTTAAATGTAGGTTTTTTTATGCACTTTTGATGGTGAAAAAGAAAAATTTTTAAACTTGAAGAAAAGTGAAAAAAATCGAATCGATAATCGATAATTTTTGCATTTTTTCGTCAATTTTTTTTAGAAAAAATACACAGTTTTTGATAAAAGTCAATTTTTCGATCATCATCTGTCTAATAATACAATAGAAATTGAACTTTGCCAAAAAAGGTCAAATTTTTCTAAAAAAATTGACGAAAAAATGCAAAAATTGTCGATTATCGATTCGATTTTTTTCACTTTTCTTCAAGTTTAAAAATTTTTCTTTTTCACCATCAAAAGTGCATAAAAGAACCTACATTTAAAAAATAGAAAGAACCTCATACGAAGCGACGCACAAAACTGATAGGCCAATCAATTTTCAAATTTGAAGTCAATTTTTGAGCCTTGTATTAGATATTTTGACTTGAAATTTTAACCAGTTATTGTTCACATTATAAAGTATAACTTTTGAAAATTTCATCAAATTTCACGAAAAATATCTGAAGTTATCACCAAAAAACCAAAATTCAGTAGTTTCTTCAGTTTTTGAATTTTTTTGAGGTTATGTGTGGACATAAAAGTTTCATATTGTAACCGCTGGTAGCCAATATCATAACGAACAACCTCTATTTTTTCGATTTTTTCGGACCAACACATGCCGAGATATACGCATCTATATTTAGGAAGAACGACCAAAATGGTAATTTTTTGACATAATGGCCGATAACTTACGTAGCGGCGGTTGCTAGAGGTAGAAAATGTCCATTTCGTATAGTATTCAATGTAACTAACATGTTCCAAAAAAAAATTTTACTCTCGAAACAATTCCTTATGTTTTGCTCATCTGACTCCACTAATATGTGTTTTTAATAGCTGTGTAATTGGAGATGCCGGATATTGGCAAGCTCCATATGGATGGGGAAAACGGCAAGATCACTGAACTTTGCGTTCGGTGATCGATGGAGTGTTCCGACTGATCGTTTTGATCGTGTCGGAAGTTGTTGTGTGACATTGCGTAAAGTTTGGTAATTATACTTTACGCGGTCACTACAAGTGCATAACATATTAACGCAGATAAATAAAATACAAATTCCCAGTCGAATAGGCGAAACGTGTTCCATGTTGCCGAATGCGATTAATTCAAGCTTGAGCATGGCAACTTTTGGTCGAGCTGCAGCTACGGACAGCTATATATTATACTATACTGTACTGTATTCTGTTTATATATTCTATATTAATATGTTAACTGATTCAATATTTGCCGAAGATGGTGTGGTCACAAAAATAAAATAATTTACTTTTCCAGATTTTTTTAAAATTAATTAATGAGACAATTGTCATATAATTAATTTTATTTTTCCAGAAGATATGGCTACATCACACATCCTATCTGCTATCGATCCCATTGTAATAAGAACATCGACATCAGGCTCAACAACAAATTCACAAAACGAATCAAGTCGTAGCCCTGAGCTGGATAGAAATCTGCATGTAACGTTAGATGATCGGGATTTATGGCTGAGATTTCAAAACTTAACAAATGAAATGATTGTAACTAAAAATGGAAGGTAAATTATTGCTTTAAATCATCTATATTAATAAAAGAAAGTGTGTGTCTGCTTATGCGTACCGACACGCGTTGGAGCCAAACTAGAAGATATAGAAATTTTTTTGTAAATGCATGGATACTCCGACAGGTGGAAGTAAGTTTCCGTTTTTCGAAATTTTAATTAGTTTTTTTAATTAATTAATTAATACGATGTTTCACAATTTTTTACGTTCTACGCCTCTTGCAACTTGATTTTGACCCACTTTCATGTAACCGATCAGGCCCGAATTGCATATTTCGCGTGAAAAGTGTCAAGATGGCGGCCGGATTGTGCAATTGTGTTTTCCGACATGGGTATCAAAGGAAAGGGTATTACAAGTAGAGTCCAATTACCTAAATGGAGTCATTCCAAATTCAATGTGGCGGCCAACACAAGTTGGCGGAACCTACTAACTTGAAATTTTGCACATATGCATAGTTCGCGTGACAATGCAATCGGACCATTTTGTAAAAAAAAATTAACATGGCGGTTCTAATATTTTCTTTACAACGCGCTCGTATGGATATCAAATGAAAGGATGTGACATTATTCCAAATTCAATATGGCGGCCAACACAAAATGGGGGGCTACGTTCGGCGTCATGCAAAATGGCGGCAAACACAGCTTGGCTGCCAACATAAAACGGTGATTAACTTTTCTTCATGACGCCCTCGGTATGTGTATCAAGTGAAAGTGTATGACGAGTATAGTACAGTAAGCTGTGTGACGTCATTTTAAATCTGATATGGCGCTCACCACAAAATAGCGGAAGACATATAATAAACTAAAAAGTAGAAAGCAAGCTGTATAGTTTAAACAACCTAAAAAATACCGGTTTTAATTCAAAATGAACAAAAATGTTAAAAATAATTTTAAATGTAAAGGTTTTTCGCTACAGCCAGTAGGTATATGGGAACAACCTTTCGAAATGTAAAAAGCGTGGGGCACTAACGATAGATAAATAATCTTGAAAAATATTTTTAATTTTATTTTAGGAGCACCAAATTGTGCATTTTTGGGCTGCATGGTGGGAGCCCAATTTGCAAAATTGATTACTTTTTTGGCCCTTTTTTTTTTTTTATGTGACAGACTAGAGGCTTAGGGAAAGTCCCTTTGTACTGTCGACAATCTATTTTATTCGTATAGAGTGCAATGTCGAACAGCAGCTCTAGCCGGAAGATAGACAGAAGAGAAGGAAGTAACTGTCACAACCTAGCCGCGATATTTGATTCCACCTACTCACAACCATTTCGCGACTCTGACATCGGGGCGTCGAGAACAACTCGCTGGAGTGTTATGCCTCCTGAAACGAGTTGAATCTCATCAACCAACCGATGGCATGCGCTTGGTGGAGCGGGGAAGGACTAGGGAAGGCTATGACGGGGGAATCAGGAATGTAAAGAGGTGTAACGGTCGGAATTATTAGTTATTTGGGTGGGGAAATTTAGTTGGGAAATCACCTTGTAGGCAATGGGAAATTTATTGTAAATCACTTTTGAGGAAAAGGAAAAATTTAAAAAGAGGTAGGCGAGAACAAAAAAATAATTGAGTTAGTCAGGAAAAAAAGAAAAATTTGGGAGTTCAGTTAGTGTGAGTCAGCTCGTAGAGTTTGTTTGGAATGATTTGCTAATATTTTTGCAATCAGTCAGGAGATTCAGTTTTTTTTCAATCGGTTTTTTTGCAATTGGCTTTTTTGCATGACGGAGTAAATAGCGGCGGCTACCGTGTTCGCTCCCAACCTGATGGTAATCAAGAAGCTACCAAGAAGTCTTCCAAAAAACCAACCAGAAGGGGTCAAGAAACCAGCGACAAGGAATCCTGCTTCTCATTTCCTGGCGATTTGCAGCGTGCAGACGAAAAAGGCTTTCATCGTATGTGTAGCAAGGCGGTCATTGCTCATCTAGCAGCAAATTTCGAAGGAGAATATTTGGGTGATGCTATTCTGGTGTACCTTGGATTCTACGTCTGTTGGTCAACCTGAGATCGTCGGCGTTTCTCAAGAGAGTACAAGAATTTCGTCACATTAACACGGAAGTGATTGGCTGCCGTGTTGATTCACATTTTTGGTCAATTGGATTGGTGTAGGAAAAGAAGAAGAGGCACATGCATTGCGGCTTCATTTCACTAGTGGTCACCGAGGTGTTTTACGGCAGTGTACTATTAATGAATTGCCTGGTGGCAGATTTGGTCATGAAGCGTTGCGCCTGGTGAACACTTTTCAAGTACGGATATAGATGGTGAAGTCGGCCTACTTTGATTGGACTAAGGGCGATAAAGGTATCGTGCCAACTTAAGAAGGAACAAAGAAGTATTGATTTTTTCGGTATGGCATTTACTTTGTATATTACTTTTGCAATATATTCGGAAAGGTGGTAGTAAATTTGGGTTTCAAAAGGAAAAAAAGATATCTAAAATAGCTATACACACATATATAGATTTACACAATACAAATAAATAAAATAACACAAATTTTTACCTTCATTTATTAACTTTAACTTTATTACTCAAATAATAATTTTAACGGTATTAAGCAAATACTTTATAAATTGTTGTTCTTTCACTGTTCCCGTACAATTGTTATGTAATAATTTAAACGAAATTTCCTTTTTATTTGTTCTAATTTTATTATAAAATATTGGCTTAAATTTTTTTTTATTTGCAAAATAATTTTCTGGTTGTTTTCCAATAACTTATTCGTAATTATAATTGGACACGATATTTGTTGATACCACTTGTGAGTAAAACGAAGCGAAATTGGTACCAATACGAGACGTTTTGCAAATCAGTTAGCATACGGAAGTATCCCTACCGGGGGAAATTGTGAATGTTTTTATGTTGAAACTGTAAATGTATTGAGCTAGGATGACATTGTTCTAATCGTGTCCCATTGAATATTGATATTACCTATTGGTGTTTCTAGTATTTTGTTAATGTGTCTGAAATAAAAGAAAACAATTTTTAAGTTATTAAGAATGAACTCAAGTTGTTAGATTTTTTCTTGGGAATGGTTGGGACGGATGACTTCCTTTTCAGGGTGTGACGCGTCGCAGACGATGATCGGAAAAGGATGATGGCGGAATTCAAGTTACATAGTCACAGGTGAGTGGTGAACCAGCCTCGGTAAGCCCCGGCCACACACCCCACGACCCCTCCGGCGAGCTAGACAACTCCGTGTGGCCGGCGTAGGAGTTCCGGATTTTCTTTTTATTTCTTATGTATGGTGTTGGCTCCTTGGCCATGCTCTTCCGGGCTTTTGGCTAAGGGGGTAACACCTCGCATAAGTGGCGCCCACTATTTAGATCGCGCCATTATGCTGTTACATAAATGGCGCCCAACGTGGCTTTTAAAGCCCGTTGACTGTCCTACACGGACCCTGAGATTAAATTTTTTTTTGGTTTAGTACCACTTGTGCCTTCATGGACAACATTTGATTTTTTTGTTTATGGTTCACCACTTTTACCCAGCGCTCGCTGTGGGCTAAGGTAGTGCCGCGAAGCCTTAGTCCTTGTCTGTCTTGTCGATTTTTTTTTTCAGCATCTGTGTCCAAATTCTAGGTGAATTTTTATTTGTCTTCGCTTTTAGGCCTACCCGTTCTATTCAGCGGTAACTTCTTCTTTTTGGAGTAGCTTCAAACCATGCGGACCTGCACGGCTTGCTAACAAGCGAGTGGTCGCTTGGCTATGCGTGCAGGTGTAGTAGGGGTTCATCCCTGTCCTGTTTCTAGGGTCGGCGACTCTGGTATCAGGCGTGATACCGCCTGCCACTGCGTCGGTCCTTGAACAGGATCATCTTTTAATTTTCCTGGTGGAAGTTGAAGTTGGGACAAGGGCTTAACCGTCTTTGGTAACAGGCGTGTTAACGCCTGCCACTGCGCCCCTTGTTCCTTCGGAAGGTCCATTCAGCTTTTTAAATTCTAATTTTTTGTTTACGTCCTGAGTTTTTTCCGTCTGGTTCATCCCAACTGATTGATTTTCCGAAAGGTAGCTCAGTTGTGGTTGAACAGCGGATTCCCCAAATTTTTTTTATTTCTGAAGAAGTTTCCCTTTCGTGACTATGCCCTTTGACTTTTTGTTTCCGTCCTTCGTTCGGGGCAGACCTGAAGCTGGGTCGGCGACCTGGATGACACCTGGTGATGACTATGCTTCATAGTTTTCACCAGCTGGCATCGAGGCCATCGACATGCGGGAGTCCTGAGGGGAATTGTTATCCGTCTCAACCATTCCTAGCTTATACTGAATTAAAGCACATAATCACCTCACCTACACTACCATATATAGGCACTAATACACTTTGGCTGTTTTATCGCTATTCACTAATCAGCGTGGGCTGTGTTTTCTTTGAGGTACACTCACATAATTTCAATATTTATTTGATTTGTTATTAGGCATTTGTTGTTATACTAATTGCTGTTGATTTTATTGGCTGTTCTATTTGAATCTATTTTCACACAAATTTTTTTTGTCCTTTCCTTCTTCGAACCTTCTGTGCGGGTTGGGTAGAAGAACGTATATCGTTGGTTGCTACTATTGTAGATATTTATTGGCATAAACTGGTTGTGAGTATAACCGCGAGTTCGTGTTCGGGGATTACTCTTGCTGTGGGCAATAATTTTTCATATCCTTCGTTATCTATTTTTAGTGTACTTCCTTGTAGCTCGATCTCGAGGATAGTTTCTTATTGGGTTGTGATTATATCGTGGGGTTAAATTATGGAGCTTAGAAGTGGGAGGACTGCAGGTACCACTTCGGGTGGAGGCAATCTCCCTAACGGAACCGAAGCCGGCCAGGGGGACTCACCAACCTTCCCCAATCCTACTCCCTCGCTTGAGGAGCAAGTCGCCCAGTTGCGACAAGTTCTAGACACCTTGTTATCTCAGCAGCGACCTGCTGAGGTCCCTATGAACCCTGTGGTACCCAGGGATCAGCAGTCCACCCCGGAGGCTTCCACACCTGCTGTCGGCAGGTTAGATTTTTTGCCTGGGACCCAACATCGCAAGTCTCCGGTTACGTACTGGAATTTAAAGTTCTCCGGCGAGGACAAGTTGTTGTCGGCGGAGGAATTTCTGTTCAGGGTAGAACTGAGGGCTCGCGATGATGGGGTCGAACTATCGGAAGTCTGCCGACATTTCTCCTCGATGTTGTCGGGACGAGCTACCGATTGGTACTGGTCCCAGTTTCGACGACAATTCGTAGATCCTGATTGGGCGACGATTAAACTTCAGATTATAAGTTATTTCCGAACGCGAGAGTCCGATGAGGAACTGATCCTCCATATGATGGATACCAAACAACACACGCTTTCGTTTGATGACTTTTCTGCTCAACTGCTGTCGTTGTATAATAGAATGACTAAGCCGATGTCGGAACACGGTTTGATAGGAATCGTGATTCGTAACTTAAACTACACGTTAGGTTCGGCGATAATAGGACAGAATTTCACCAGCATGCAACAGTTGCGTGAGACTTGCATTCGAGTCGAACGCTGGCAGAAGCTGAAGCGAGTAGAGCGTAGGCCTGATCGGCAGCTACACGAGGTTGAATATCCATCTACCTATCCGCCTGAACATTTACACCCGGACTTACCAACACCCGAAGTTGACGAAATGACGGCGCCGCGTCAGAACCAGACGAATCCACGATCGCTCCGGTGTTGGAATTGTCAGCAACCGGGCCATCCATTTATGGACTGCCCATCTGAGACTCGTGGCCTATTTTGCTACAAGTGTGGCAAGCCAGGAGTCGTCACACCAGTGTGCCCCACCTGTCAGGGAAACCGGAGCCGGGGTGCGAGACCGTACGGGAGTCCGCGCCCGAGCTAAGCTCGCCCGTTTTCCCTACACATTCCTTATATACACCTGATATGACTACCATCAGCGACTTTACGTCAACTGATGCTCTTCCTGTTTTTCCCTCAGAGGAGGTTAAACTTTCGTTCCTTTCCCGTTGGAAGAGATATATCTCCGCTCGTTCGCGCATCTTCTCAGAGCCACCTTTTGTGGACTCCCTAATTTCCAAGCGCACCCCTCCCCAAATTAGAGTACGAGCTAAGGAGAAGCGACAATGTTTGCAGAAAATTGTTTCTGCCTTCATCTCTGATTCGTCAGATCCTCGGCTGTTTACGAAGGTCCTGTTAGCTAATGAGGAAGTGGTTGGTTTGTTGGACAGTGGTGCCACTGTTAGCTGTTTGGGAAGAGATGCCGAAGCGTTTCTAGCTAATCATCCCGAAGTGACAGTCTACACTTTGCACTCTGTAGTGCATACTGCTGACGGGGCTCCGCAGAGACTTTGCGGTTATATTCGAGTTCCGATATCCTTTGGAGGAAGGACCCGTGATATAACCATCTATGTGGTGCCCAGTCTCAGCCAGAGACTGTACCTAGGGATGGATTTTTGGAATCTTTTCGGCCTAGCTCCCCAAATAGTCGGCGAGATAAACGCTCCATCCGTGTCTGCAAAAATGCACGACTTAACGTCTACGCAATGCGAACGGTTGGAACGCGTCAAGGCCAGATTTCCCTCTTTTGATGTCTTCGGACTGGGAAAGACTAACCTGGAGGAACACATTATTGACACTGGTGACTCAGTTCCTATCAAACAGAGGCATTATCCCGTCTCACCCGCTGTACAACAGCTGATGTATGGTGAGTTAGACAGGATGCTGTCGCTGGGGGTGATTGAGCCATCAAATAGTCCCTGGAATTCTCCAGTGGTGTTGGTTCGTAAACCAGGTAAGGTCCGCCTGTGCCTTGACTCTCGCAAGGTGAACAGTGTCACTATCAAAGACGCCTATCCTCTTCCACACATTGATGGTCTTCTTGGTCGTCTTCAAGACACCAAGTTCATCACGAGCTTAGACCTGAAGGACGCCTTCTGGCAAATCCCTTTAGAGAAGAAGTCGCGAGAGCGGACAGCTTTCACTGTCCCCGGTCGTCCACTGTACCAGTTCACAGTAATGCCTTTCGGCTTATGTAACGCCCCACAGCGCATGTGTCGCTTGATGGATAAAGCCATCCCGGGCCATTTACGTGAAAACGTTTTTGTCTATCTGGACGACCTGCTCATAGTTTCACCTGACTTTGACTCCCACCTAAAGCTTTTGGACGAAGTGGCCAGCTGTCTCCGTCGTGCGGGGTTAACCATCAATTTATCTAAAAGCAAATTTTGCGTGACTGAAGTCAAGTATCTCGGCTTCATAATCGGTGATGGGACTCTGAAAACCGATCCTAACAAGGTGACGGCCATCATGGATTTCCCAACTCCGAAGTCTCATAAGCAGACCCGGAGGTTCTTGGGAATGACCGGATGGTATCAGCGTTTTATACCCAATTATGCTAGCGTGGCTTCTCCAATCACGGATTGTTTGAAGTCTAAATCTTTTAGTTGGACTGATGAGGCCCAGCAGGCGTTCGAGACCTTGAAAAAGCTGATGACGGAAGCTCCTCTTTTAGTCACTCCAGATTTTTCTAAGCCTTTCTATATTCAGTGCGATGCCAGTAGGACTGGTGTAGGTAGTGTGCTTTTTCAAAAGGACATGGATGGAGGAGAACATCCGATTGCTTATATGTCCAAGAAATTGAACGGAGCACAACGGAACTACACCATTACTGAGCTCGAATGCTATGCAGCCGTGCTGAGTGTAAAGAAGTTTAGAGCGTATGTTGAGGGACAGACTTTCACGGTCATTACTGACCATGCAAGCCTAAAATGGCTCATGAGCCAGAAGGAGCTCAACGGTCGTTTAGCCCGGTGGAGTCTTAAGCTTCAGGGGTTCGACTTTACAATCGAACATCGTAAAGGCACCCACAATGTGGTTCCCGATGCCTTGTCACGCATGGATTGCGTTGACGAATTGTCCCTGTGCTTCGACGTGGACTTAAATGCCCCGTCTTTCAAGTCGCCTGAATATCTTCGTCTGGGTGATAGCCTCAGGCAAGCCTCACCGCAGCTACCAGACCTGCGAGTTGAAGATGGGTACGTTTTCAAGCGTACCTCTCCACGTACTGGAAACCCGATTGCTGACGACCTGACATGGAAGTTGTGGATTCCGATGGAATTGACCGCGTCGCTCGTCGAATCGTATCATTCGCCTCCCCAAGCCTCGCATGGTGGAGTAGGGAAAACCCTAGCCCGATTGCGATGCAAGTACTTTTGGCCAGGTATGGCAAAACAGGTACGGGAATTCATCGCTAACTGTGAGGTCTGCAAAACCACCAAAGCCCCCAGCTCAGTACTTCGACCACCTATGGGAAACCCCATGGATATGTCGAGGCCGTTCCAATTTTTATACGTCGATTTCTTAGGTCCTTATCCCAGGTCGAAGAAAGGCCACACGGCAGTATTTGTTGTATTGGATGCTTTCACTAAGTTTGTATTCTTGCACCCCGTGTCCGCTGAGACCGCGGCGGTGTCCGTCAAGTTTCTCGAGCAAACTATCTTTCATACCTTTGGAGTTCCTGAAACGGTCTTCTCCGACAATGGTCGGCAATTCACCTCCAAAGAGTTTGCTAAATTGTTGACCGACTATGGCGTGCACCATGTGCGCACCGCGGTATATTCACCTCACCCCAACGCTTCCGAGCGGGTGAATAGATCCATCCTAACCGCCATTAGGGCGTACTTAAAGGAGGATCATCGTGAGTGGGATAGACATCTGTCGTCCATTGAATGTGCTCTTCGTAGTACCCACCACGAGGCGATCGGCATGTCCCCGTATCAGGCCCTGTTTGGTAGCCATATGATCCTGCACGGATCAGCATATCCAGTCCTGAAGAAACTGAACGTTTTACAGGAGGGTGACATAGCTTTTCTACCATTGACGGACAAAATGCAGATGCTTCGTGAGCGGATTGCTGTTAATTTAGCCGCCGCACACATCAGACATAAAACCCAATACAACTTGCGGTGTCGTGTGGGCAGTTTTCGTCCCGGAGATGAGGTCTACCGGAGAACTTTCTGGGTGAGTAACCGAGCGGGTCGTTTTAGTGCCAAATTGGCACCCCGGTTTCTGAAAGCTCGGATACGTAAAAAAATTGGAACCAGCTTGTACGAGCTGGAGGATTTGGGAGGTAAGAGCATAGGGGTATATCACGCCAAGGACCTACGTCGTTGATTTCCTCAAGGTTCCATCTTCATTCTTTTACTCTTCGGTCAGTCTGGAGAAGGTCTCTCGGCGAACGGGGTGTCTGTCGTTTCACCGGGATGAGTCGAAGGCAATATGGCATTGCTGGAGGTTGTGCCGATGGAGCGAAAGCACCCTGGGTTTGTGTGAGAATGTTTGGAGACGTATAGATATCAGTAGGGGGACAATGTGGTATTGTCTTCCGCCTGATATTTGTACCTTCAGATATTCCTCCGGGAGATTTTTCAGACTGGCCATCGCAACTTACGGTTGCAAGCATGAACCTAAATTATAGTTAGCTTTTCACTCGGTTCTTATATTACCAACTAGTTCACGTATGCCCGGCTAGCTCACTAGAACATGAGACTCCTATTCTCAGGTCGTGAGTCGAGACCCACATTGGCGCCAAAGATATTAGACCTACGGCGACCGTTTTTTTCGGCTCCTCACTGCCTCGCGAGTCGGCCTCGTGGACCCGAGGGTATGTAACGGTCGGAATTATTAGTTATTTGGGTGGGGAAATTTAGTTGGGAAATCACCTTGTAGGCAATGGGAAATTTATTGTAAATCACTTTTGAGGAAAAGGAAAAATTTAAAAAGAGGTAGGCGAGAACAAAAAAATAATTGAGTTAGTCAGGAAAAAAAGAAAAATTTGGGAGTTCAGTTAGTGTGAGTCAGCTCGTAGAGTTTGTTTGGAATGATTTGCTAATATTTTTGCAATCAGTCAGGAGATTCAGTTTTTTTTCAATCGGTTTTTTTGCAATTGGCTTTTTTGCATGACGGAGTAAATAGCGGCGGCTACCGTGTTCGCTCCCAACCTGATGGTAATCAAGAAGCTACCAAGAAGTCTTCCAAAAAACCAACCAGAAGGGGTCAAGAAACCAGCGACAAGGAATCCTGCTTCTCATTTCCTGGCGATTTGCAGCGTGCAGACGAAAAAGGCTTTCATCGTATGTGTAGCAAGGCGGTCATTGCTCATCTAGCAGCAAATTTCGAAGGAGAATATTTGGGTGGTGCTATTCTGGTGTACCTTGGATTCTACGTCTGTTGGTCAACCTGAGATCGTCGGCGTTTCTCAAGAGAGTACAAGAATTTCGTCACATTAACACGGAAGTGATTGGCTGCCGTGTTGATTCACATTTTTGGTCAATTGGATTGGTGTAGGAAAAGAAGAAGAGGCACATGCATTGCGGCTTCATTTCACTAGTGGTCACCGAGGTGTTTTACGGCAGTGTACTATTAATGAATTGCCTGGTGGCAGATTTGGTCATGAAGCGTTGCGCCTGGTGAACACTTTTCAAGTACGGATATAGATGGTGAAGTCGGCCTACTTTGATTGGACTAAGGGCGATAAAGGTATCGTGCCAACTTAAGAAGGAACAAAGAAGTATTGATTTTTTCGGTATGGCATTTACTTTGTATATTACTTTTGCAATATATTCGGAAAGGTGGTAGTAAATTTGGGTTTCAAAAGGAAAAAAAGATATCTAAAATAGCTATACACACATATATAGATTTACACAATACAAATAAATAAAATAACACAAATTTTTACCTTCATTTATTAACTTTAACTTTATTACTCAAATAATAATTTTAACGGTATTAAGCAAATACTTTATAAATTGTTGTTCTTTCACTGTTCCCGTACAATTGTTATGTAATAATTTAAACGAAATTTCCTTTTTATTTGTTCTAATTTTATTATAAAATATTGGCTTAAATTTTTTTTTATTTGCAAAATAATTTTCTGGTTGTTTTCCAATAACTTATTCGTAATTATAATTGGACACGATATTTGTTGATACCACTTGTGAGTAAAACGAAGCGAAATTGGTACCAATACGAGACGTTTTGCAAATCAGTTAGCATACGGAAGTATCCCTACCGGGGGAAATTGTGAATGTTTTTATGTTGAAACTGTAAATGTATTGAGCTAGGATGACATTGTTCTAATCGTGTCCCATTGAATATTGATATTACCTATTGGTGTTTCTAGTATTTTGTTAATGTGTCTGAAATAAAAGAAAACAATTTTTAAGTTATTAAGAATGAACTCAAGTTGTTAGATTTTTTCTTGGGAATGGTTGGGACGGATGACTTCCTTTTCAGGGTGTGACGCGTCGCAGACGATGATCGGAAAAGGATGATGGCGGAATTCAAGTTACATAGTCACAGGTGAGTGGTGAACCAGCCTCGGTAAGCCCCGGCCACACACCCCACGACCCCTCCGGCGAGCTAGACAACTCCGTGTGGCCGGCGTAGGAGTTCCGGATTTTCTTTTTATTTCTTATGTATGGTGTTGGCTCCTTGGCCATGCTCTTCCGGGCTTTTGGCTAAGGGGGTAACACCTCGCATAAGTGGCGCCCACTATTTAGATCGCGCCATTATGCTGTTACATAAAGAAGAAGAAAGAAGGAAAGTTAGGTGGGAAAGGCGAAGGACCGTGGTACCACCGGGATTCGAACCCGGGACCTCTGGGGATAGCAGTCAGGCGCCTTACCTCTAGACTACCGAGGCCCCTTCTTTGGGAGAAACAGTTTGGAATGGAGGGGGCGTCCTGAGCGAAGTTCAGGGACGATTTTGAATATGTTAGGCAAGGTATCTGTCGTAGTACACAATTTTTTATCATCGAATATTAAAAAAGTTGTAACATACTCTACAAATTTTTCAATATCCAAAATCAATTTTGGTAGATTTGATATTTTATCATTATACATTTTTCCTACTGCGGACTGTGCACACAATCGTTTTTTTATTGAAAGGCGTTGCAACGCACCCGGTTTTTTGCTAGTCTGAATTAAGTTTATGAAAACAGAATATATACAGTTGTTATAAGGTGACCATACGTGCCGAATTTCCTGGGACAATCCTGGATTTTCAGCCCTTGTCCGATTTCTCGCAACTCGTTTTTTGGTCCCGAATTTATTGGATTTGTCCCGAATTATCCCGAAAAACAGTAGTGTGAGAACGTTAAAGTGTAAATGCATAAATTTAGTTAAATAGTGTAGATTACAAACTGAGAGCATGCCGTACCGGCGGGGATTCGAGACTCTTGAATTTGTCGAGATCTCGTGATGCTCTAACCAGGACGCTCAGAGCTTACGGAGGCCAAGAAACTAGATGACATCGGCTCAGAATCGGGAGCGGTGGAGAGAATAGTTGCGAGAGGACAGGACCGGATCCCGGTTCTAGGGCCGTTAAATAATAAGAATATACCAAAAAACCATTGCTCCAAAGGGATAGTTATGGACCTAATTAGAATTAAAGATAACCAAACTCGCCAAGCTGTAGTTAAGACAGCCCACGGAATTTATAAAAGACCTGTCAGCAAGTTGGCCGTATAAGATGTTAGCATCGCCAAAAACAAGTAGTAAAATCGAGAATCGAGACGAGAGTAAAGTTCGGTCTCGACAAACATATTCTCGTCGAGACGAGATTATTCGCTCGACATCTCGTCCACAAAATAATAGCAAACAACTCTGGTAAAATAAAGTATCTGATGAAGCAAGCACGCGTCGTTATTGTCCCGGTAGAGAAACTCTTTTCAGGCTAATAATGACTGAAAAGAAGTGCATCAACTAAAGTGAACGACTGAATAATTTCAATTACTTTTCTCTCCAATTTCTTTTAGAATTTCGGTTGGACGGGACGAGACAAGACGAGATTAGGATGCGATAGTCGAAACAAGTCGTCACTTACCGATGCTCGTAATGGTCGTAACTTACCGATGCCGCGACGATAGTCTTAAAAATCTCGTCTTGTCTCGGTCTTGTGATGCTCTAGACTCCTGGTCTACACCACCCTTCCAGCGGAGGTTGGGTCTCCGTAGAGACCATAAGCGCCAGTTACATATTCTCAGTGGGCCGCACCAATAGTAGTTGTTAGGAAGGCAAATGGAAAAATTCGGATTTGTGGAGATTATTCTACAGGGTTGAATGATTGTCTAGAACCTCACCAATATCCGCTTCCTAATCCAGGTGACATTTTTGCAAATATGGCTGACGCAAAAGTTATTAGTCATATCGATCTTTCGGATGCTTTTCTTCAAATAAGAGTGGAAGAGGACAGTAAAAAATTACTCACTATCAACACCCACATGGGCCTATTTCAATACAATCGCTTACCGTTTGGAATTAAAGTGGCCCCAGCACAATTTCAGCAAATGATGGATCAAATAACATCAGGGCTAGCTGGAGTAATATGTTATACTGACGACTTGTTTATAAAAGGAAAAACTAAAAAGGATCATGATGAGAATCTGATCAAAGTTTTAGAACGAATCTCAGAAGCAGCGCTGCATATAAAACTGGAGAAATGTCGTTTCGCCCTACCAGAAATTAAATATTTAGGTTTAATAGTAAACAAAGAAGGTATCAAAGTAGATCCTGAGCGTACAAAGGCGATTTCTAACTTTCCAGAGCCTAAAAATTTGACAGAGTTAAGATCGTTTTTAGGCGCAGTAAATTTCTATGCTAAATTTGTACCTAATATGAATAACTTAAGAGGGCCGTTAGATCAACTTTTAAAGAAAGTTTCGTAACGATTTCGAAAAGAATTTCTTTAACGATGTCGAGTCAACCTCTTCATATATTTTTCTTTCCGAATTTGTTCAGAATTCTATTGCAAATTCGGGAAAAATATACGAATTTCCGTAACGACACTGGCGTGCACACGGGTGTGGCAGGTATGGCAGCTGCCATACCAAACAAATCATCGGCGCCCCAACGCCTCCAAAAAATAAAAATTATTAAAAAAAAAATCTCCTTTATTTCAATTTTTTCAACAATTCGTTTTTTAATTTGATATTTTCAAGCAGAATATTCAGGAAAATGCACTGCGGCTGTATAGAGTGCGCAGTGCATTTTTAATACTAATAAAATGAGGCCAAGTTGATGTTCATATACATATAAACGAATAAGGCTGGTCGTCCACTGGAAGCGTATTCGAGCGGCTACGTTCGGTCGAGCCGTTTTTTTTGTTTAAGCGGCGTAAGTGATTTTTGTACCTGTACGATATAGCCCGAACCACGAAGGATATTGACTTACTTGAGGTGCCTTTCGAAGCGTATTAGCGACGATATAATCTGAAAAGATTTTTATAATATTCGGTCGAACCGTTCTTTTTTTGTTTAAACGACGTTTATGATTTTTGTACCTGCACGATACCGCGCGAACTAAAAAATATATCGACTTCGGTGCTGAAAAAAGAATATTAACGAAGAAATGATCCGAAAAAAATTTCATAATATTCGGTGGGGCCTTTTTTGTTTAAATAGAAAAACTTCGGCTAATTGTCAGAAACACCTTAAATTGACAAGTTTTGCTAATATCTAATAAACTCGATGGAATGAGACCCGTTCTAAACGAAGTGATCTTTTTTGGCTTCTGCACAGCGATAGCCTTCGAACATCACTTGCCAAAATCCGACAACCTTTCAAAATTGTGCAAAAATTTCGTTACCCTTTACCTTGGATGAGCACTTTTTGACGGGGAATTGTTTTCTACGCGTGATACAGTTTCAGGAAATTGCGGTTTATCCCGGGATTTCCGTAGTTACCGCAAAATTTGTTCTTTTTGGTCAAGTCAGACAAGTACCTAACAGTAACAGTTACAGTTTTGCTAATATCTCCGAAAAGCTTTGGAATTTCCAAATGAAGTCATTCTCTTCTCAGTTTGTCAACGGCGCTTCAGCAAGCTCAATACGAATTTGAACAATCGCTTTAGTGCAGCGAACGAAATACGGAGGATATGTTTGTTTGCTAACGTTCAGGAAAAAGAAATTCTCTAGAAAAATCTTGTGGATTTACTACTATTATAGTTATTTGAACTCGGGATTGCTTTGTCACCAGTTCTGATACTAGCCAATTTTCCACTAGTGATAAACGTATAACTATTTTGTAAGAAGACAGTTTATTCCATTTTCGTTCGAAGTTAATCGTGTGGACCGAAGGGGTCAAACCCACATCCCAACTAGTTATTATTATCGTTATCGTTATTATTTAATGTGGCGCCCCAAAAAATTCTGCCATACCAAAGCGGAGCCCCTGTGCACGCTACTGCGTAACGAATTCGTTAAGTTATCTTAAAGATTGGTTTGCTGGGGTAATTTAAAAATAAAAACAACAGGAAAGTGATGAGAGCAAATTTATAACAAATAATTGATTTTTTAGAAACATATTAGGGGTATTCACGCTTTGTTGTATTCAGCCTTGTATCGTTGTATTGAGTGTATTTGGTTACACCTTTGTAAAATAATACAAGGCTTACTCATATAAAAATATTTACAAGAGCGTTGTAATTTTACTACACTAAAAAGTGTTGTATTACGTATTGTATCGTTGTATTAATATATTTGACAGGTGTTCAAAATGGATCAGGATATGGTATATTGAATAAATTCATTTACAAATCAACGGCAAGATAAAATAAGAAAAATATCTTCGTACAGGTCTTCCAGAAGGTCATCAATTTCAGATTCGAGATCTTAGAAAATTTTCATATTTTATTGGTGAAACTTATGGAAATAATAAAAATTACCCGAATCGTCAATCTCATTAATTTCCGTCACTGCAATTTCCATTACTTCGTCAAGCAAAATTTCTTTTGGACTTTTCCACGGCATCTTGACTACCTGTCAAAACGAAAAAATTGTCTTCTTCTTCGATGTATTTACAATAGATTGCAAACGGAGCGTTCACTCTTCGTTGTAAATTTGCATTGTATATTTACACCGTTTACAATTACCGAGTTTCCATGGGAGTCGAGTTGAGTTGAGGTTGAGTTGAAATGACACTTCAACTCAACGACTCAACTCTACGCGTTTCCATGGCTGACTTTTCTGCCTGTGTACAGACAGCTGAATGTGTACTTGTATTAAGCAAGCAGCTGTTTTTAAATTTGACGTAATATTTTTGTTATTATAAAATAGCGATCATGGACCATAAAATTAATTTATTGTGTTCTTTGTATAACAGAAATGTTATAAACAGGCGCGACATTTTGACTTTTTTAACATTTGACAATCCCGTTTGTAGTTGTGTGCGTGAACTCTGCTCAATATACCTATTTTCGTTGAGTTGAGCAGAGTTGAAAATCTTTAACGAAAACTCTTGACTGCGACTGTTTCCATGGAGTTCAACTCGGGTTCAACTCTGGTTGAACTCTCATGGAAACTCAGTAAATGATACACTTTAGCGTGAATACCCCTATTTATTATTTTCTAGCGAGAATTTCGTGTAACAGTGCAAAAAATAACACTTAACTTCCGTTTAATTTTGAAATTTTTAAGTATCGAAGTACGCGCTAAGGAAGGAACGCACGAAGGATATTGACTTACTTGAGGTGCCTTTCGAAGCGTATTAGCGACGATATAATCTGAAAAGATTTTTATAATATTCGGTCGAACCGTTCTTTTTTTGTTTAAACGACGTTTATGATTTTTGTACCTGCACGATACCGCGCGAACTAAAAAATATATCGACTTCGGTGCTGAAAAAAGAATATTAACGAAGAAATGATCCGAAAAAAATTTCATAATATTCGGTGGGGCCTTTTTTGTTTAAATAGAAAAACTTCGGCTAATTGTCAGAAACACCTTAAATTGACAAGTTTTGCTAATATCTAATAAACTCGATGGAATGAGACCCGTTCTAAACGAAGTGATCTTTTTTGGCTTCTGCACAGCGATAGCCTTCGAACATCACTTGCCAAAATCCGACAACCTTTCAAAATTGTGCAAAAATTTCGTTACCCTTTACCTTGGATGAGCACTTTTTGACGGGGAATTGTTTTCTACGCGTGATACAGTTTCAGGAAATTGCGGTTTATCCCGGGATTTCCGTAGTTACCGCAAAATTTGTTCTTTTTGGTCAAGTCAGACAAGTACCTAACAGTAACAGTTACAGTTTTGCTAATATCTCCGAAAAGCTTTGGAATTTCCAAATGAAGTCATTCTCTTCTCAGTTTGTCAACGGCGCTTCAGCAAGCTCAATACGAATTTGAACAATCGCTTTAGTGCAGCGAACGAAATACGGAGGATATGTTTGTTTGCTAACGTTCAGGAAAAAGAAATTCTCTAGAAAAATCTTGTGGATTTACTACTATTATAGTTATTTGAACTCGGGATTGCTTTGTCACCAGTTCTGATACTAGCCAATTTTCCACTAGTGATAAACGTATAACTATTTTGTAAGAAGACAGTTTATTCCATTTTCGTTCGAAGTTAATCGTGTGGACCGAAGGGGTCAAACCCACATCCCAACTAGTTATTATTATCGTTATCGTTATTATTTAATGTGGCGCCCCAAAAAATTCTGCCATACCAAAGCGGAGCCCCTGTGCACGCTACTGCGTAACGAATTCGTTAAGTTATCTTAAAGATTGGTTTGCTGGGGTAATTTAAAAATAAAAACAACAGGAAAGTGATGAGAGCAAATTTATAACAAATAATTGATTTTTTAGAAACATATTAGGGGTATTCACGCTTTGTTGTATTCAGCCTTGTATCGTTGTATTGAGTGTATTTGGTTACACCTTTGTAAAATAATACAAGGCTTACTCATATAAAAATATTTACAAGAGCGTTGTAATTTTACTACACTAAAAAGTGTTGTATTACGTATTGTATCGTTGTATTAATATATTTGACAGGTGTTCAAAATGGATCAGGATATGGTATATTGAATAAATTCATTTACAAATCAACGGCAAGATAAAATAAGAAAAATATCTTCGTACAGGTCTTCCAGAAGGTCATCAATTTCAGATTCGAGATCTTAGAAAATTTTCATATTTTATTGGTGAAACTTATGGAAATAATAAAAATTACCCGAATCGTCAATCTCATTAATTTCCGTCACTGCAATTTCCATTACTTCGTCAAGCAAAATTTCTTTTGGACTTTTCCACGGCATCTTGACTACCTGTCAAAACGAAAAAATTGTCTTCTTCTTCGATGTATTTACAATAGATTGCAAACGGAGCGTTCACTCTTCGTTGTAAATTTGCATTGTATATTTACACCGTTTACAATTACCGAGTTTCCATGGGAGTCGAGTTGAGTTGAGGTTGAGTTGAAATGACACTTCAACTCAACGACTCAACTCTACGCGTTTCCATGGCTGACTTTTCTGCCTGTGTACAGACAGCTGAATGTGTACTTGTATTAAGCAAGCAGCTGTTTTTAAATTTGACGTAATATTTTTGTTATTATAAAATAGCGATCATGGACCATAAAATTAATTTATTGTGTTCTTTGTATAACAGAAATGTTATAAACAGGCGCGACATTTTGACTTTTTTAACATTTGACAATCCCGTTTGTAGTTGTGTGCGTGAACTCTGCTCAATATACCTATTTTCGTTGAGTTGAGCAGAGTTGAAAATCTTTAACGAAAACTCTTGACTGCGACTGTTTCCATGGAGTTCAACTCGGGTTCAACTCTGGTTGAACTCTCATGGAAACTCAGTAAATGATACACTTTAGCGTGAATACCCCTATTTATTATTTTCTAGCGAGAATTTCGTGTAACAGTGCAAAAAATAACACTTAACTTCCGTTTAATTTTGAAATTTTTAAGTATCGAAGTACGCGCTACATAAAATTTCCCTTGTCGTTTTTTTAATGAACTCGATGAAAGAACTATGTATGTATATAGTTCATTAAAAAAACACGGCTATAAACGTCAAAGTTGTAATAAAGTAATTTATGACGGCGCGAATTATTTCGGCGGGTTATTGTGGAGTAAGATAGGCAAACATAAGGAAGATATTCCCTTTTGTTTTTGAATTAATTTTTATTTGTATTTTATTTATTTATTTTCGTTATTTATATGTAGTTTGAATATTATAATTAATTTCGGTATTTATATAAAATAAAAGAATTTTAACAAAAACTTCAAATTTCTATTCAAGCAATAAAAATTTCCCATTTCCCATTAAATGTTTTCATTTACAGGAAAACAGCCGGGCCACCGAATTGCTTACATGAATATGTGAGCAAGGCATGACTCTGGCTTTTTATAACAGGTTATGCCTCGTGGCATAAATGGTCTATTCAAAAAATTTCAAAAAGCATTTGTGTGTTTTTACATTAAAAGGATTACTTTTAGGATTACTAAAGTTCAGGTCTAATTTTTCTTGTATAAATCTGAAATGGAGATTTTACATATTCCCAATATAACAACCACAAATATGATTTTTAATAAGAGACCTTAAAATTTTCAGTATACCTTAAAGCAACAAGTTAAATAATGCATCCCATCCTTGTGAAGTTCGATAAAGAAATCCCAACTTCAAAAGATGCCAGGGATGAATTTCCCTCGTGTTTGATCTTATTAATATATCACGAGCAGCTACGTTGAAAGGCTCCTTTCAATATTTTTTTAAATCAGAAGGGTAATAGCATTTAAAGCAATGCATTAATTATGAAAACACGATAGAAATAAAAAGCAATGAATAAGTGCTAATTGGAATTTTTTGTTGAAGTAGATCCTGTACCAGTTTTCATTTTGCGATGATTATCGTGCGCAGCGATGATGTTTGCAGAAACTTTGTTAACCGCTGAAAAATATCAAGTGCTAATTGACTTAACTGAACTGTTCATCGCAAACATTTTGCAAGGGTTCTTATATTTTAAATAACGCAATTAGCTAGAAGTGTCTTTTAAGTAACACATGTGGGAGTGATATACTTAAAATCAATTTGTAAACATTATTATATGTTTCCATACATTTTTCATTACATAAATTACACTATTTTTTATTACATAAATCTAAACTGTAAATTATGGTAACATGGTATCAAAATTATATAAATTCGAGACATGAAGTGATAAGATTCATTAGATAAGGAAAATATTGTTGTAAATAAATCTATAGACTTTTTTTGTGAAAGACTAGAGGCTCAGAGAAAGCTCCTTTGTACTGTCGACAATCTATTTTTTTCATATAAAGTGCAATGTCGCACAGTAGCTCTAGTCGGAAGATAGTGAAGAGAGAGAGGTAAATGAAGGAACTGCCACAACTAGCCGCGCTATCCACCTACTTCCAACCATTACTATCACGACTCTGACATCGGGCATCGAGAAGAGGACTAGCGGAGGCTATGGGAGGAATAATTAGGAAATGTATAGAGGGAAGAAGAAAGAAGGAAAGTTATGTAAGCGAGGAAAGTGAGAAAGGCGAAGGACCGTGGTGCTTCCGGGACTCGATCCTGGGATGGTACCCAGGCGCCTTACCCCTAGACTACCGAGGCCCGGAGCAATTTTCGATTTTTTGTTGTGCCAACGTCTTTTAAATGTTCTTACTATTTTCGCGCTTGGTGAAATCCGATCGTGAAATTCGGGTGCCCGTTTTTCACGTTGAAAGACCGTGGGGCTGGCCGAGATTCAAAACAGGGTGGTAGCCAGACGCCTTACCTCATAGGGGTCGTCCATTAATTACGTGAGGCGTTTAGGGGGGGCGGGGGAGGGGGTTGTGCTGAATCTCACCAAATCTCACGTGGGGGAGAGGGGGGTCTCGGCAAATATCACGTAATTATTTTTTTTAAACAGTGTAAAATTGCGAGAAAATTGGGTTCAAACTAGTTGGGATGTGGGTTTGACTCCTTCGGTCCACATGATTAACTTCCCAGTATGTTGAACGAAGATGGAATAAACTGACTTCTTACAAAATAGTTATACGTTTAGCACTAGTGGAAAATTGGCTAGTATCAGAACTGATGACAAAGAAGTCCCGAGAAAAGCTAGTTCAAATAACTATAATAGTAGTAAATCCACAAGATTTTTCTAGAGAATTTGTTTTTCCTAAACGTTAGCAGGTATTTCGTTCGCTGCACTAAAGCGGGTGTTCAAATTCGTATTGAGCGTGTTGAAGCGCCATTGACAAACTGAGAAGCGAATGACTTCATTTGGAAATTCCAAAGCTTTCCGGAGATATTAGCAAAACTGTAACTGTTATGTACTTGTCAGACTTGACCAAAAGAGCTAGTTTTGCGGTAACTACTGGAAATCCCGGGATGAACCGCAATCTCCTGAAACTGTATCACGCGTAGAAAAGAATTCCCCGTCAAAAAGTGCTAATCCAAGGTTTAAAAAATTCATGCTGTTTGTAAAGCGTAACGAAATTTTTACACGATTTTAAAGGTTGTTGGATTGACAAGGATTGTTCGAAGGCTATCGCTGTGCAGAAAAGAAAAGAAAGATCACTTCGTTTGGAACCCAAAAAAGATCACTTCGTTTAGAACGGGTCTCATTCCATCGAGTTTATTAGATATTAGCAAAACTTGTCAATTTAAGCTCTTTCTGACAATTAGCCAAAGTTTTTTTATTAAAACAAAAAAAGCCCCACCGAATATTATGAAATTTTTTTCAGAGCATTTCTTCGTTAATATTCTTTTTTGGACACCTCAATGAAGTCGATATAGTTTTTAGTTCGCGCGGAATCGTGCAGGTACAAAAATCATAAACGTCGTTTAAAAAAAAAACGGTTCGGCCGAATTTTATGAAAATCTTTTCAGATCATATTTTGGTTAATACTCTTCGAACGGCACGTCAACTAAGTCGATGTCTTTTCTAGTTCGCGCGATATAGTGTAGGTACAAAAATCACTTATGTCATTTAAGCAAAAAAACCGCTCGACCGAATATTATAAAAATCTTTTCAGATTATATTGTCGCTAATACGCTTCGAACGGCACCTCAAGTAAGTCAATATCTTTCGTGGTTCGGGCGATATCGTGCAGGTACAAAAATCACTTACGCCGCTTAGACATAAAAACGGTTCTACCGAATTTTATGAAAATCTTTTCAGATCATATTTCGGTTAATACGCTTCGAACGACACCTCAACGAAGTCGTTATCTTTTTTGGTTCGCGCGATAACGTGCAGGAAAAAAAGACCACATAAGTACGCACACTTACACACATACTTCCTCCATATTTTTTTCCTTAAAATGCTCCTGGGACCTTGAAAGATGAAAATACGTCGTAAATTTCGATTTCGATCTTCGGACCGATTACCATAACTTCCTATACTGGGAAGTTAATAAATAAAACATGTTTCCCCACTAAAGACCCCCATTCACTTACAGGCCAGCCGGCGGCACGACTAAGCTTGACTCAGTTCTAAATGAGAGATTATATTTCAAGTATCCGCCTGACAGGCCGTGGCGTCATGACGTCGTCGATCCAAATGCAAACTATCGAATGAGTTTTCAGGAATGTCAAAAAACAGATTGCAGAAGGGATACGGTTTCGGTACTTTGCTACCACTTTACTCGGGTGTAATTTCAATAAAGCAAATAAAAATACATTTTTCTTTTTCGATAGTTTGCATTTGGATCGACGACGTGATGAAGTCATAATTCCCTACAGACACTCAGGCGAAAACGACTGCTTAGCATACAGGTTATTAATTCAAATGCAAAAATGTTCATGGTCTCAGCGAAAGCGTCAAGGCGGCTCCAGCCTCACGCCGTGAACACCCGCAAACAAGCGCAAACGCGAGTGGTGCTGTAAACATGCTAAGGGCGAAAATAGTTTCCACAGCGACTGGCAGTCGACCTGCCGAGTTGACCAGAATCGGTCACTCCGAAGACCGAAGAAACTAGGCAAGAAACCGCATTTTTCAAAGCGGCACCGACAGCAGCGTATCCGTTGCGGGAACGTCCCGCTCGGACCGCCAGCTAACGGATCAAAGAAGAAGAAGAAGAAGAAGAAGGGGCATTGCCATCTATGTTAGGGATGACGTGGCTTATTTTAGAATATATTCAAGCACGACTTCAGATTTTAATTATCTTTGGATTAAAATCATCTTCCGAAGCCACGTCATATTCTTCTGCTTCCTATACAGAAGCCCTAACATAAGTAACGAAGCTTCAACTTCATTATTTGATGTTATCTCTGAACAAATCTCGGGATTTTTGTCGTCCAATCCTGAATGTGAAATCATCGTTGCGGGTGATTTCAATGATCACAACGTAAAATGGCTGACTTACTCAAATGGCACCAGTGTTTCTGGCAAGGACGCTGAGCTCTTTGCAGACACCAATAATTTACACGAAATTGTGGATCATCCCACGAGATGTTGCTGATCAAGGAACCTATCTCCTTGATCTTTTTCTTACCTCACATCCAGCGAGGTACTCCGTCGAAGTAGATTCACCTCTCGGCAATTCGGATCACTGCTAAGTCAGTGCCAGCTTCCCTTTCGAATTTCCCACCCCTCCCAAACCAGTCAGGAGAACTGTATGGCATTATGGGAAGGCCAATTGGCTGGGGTTTATTCATTATTTCCAAGCCACTGACTGGGACCAGTGTTTCCGAACCAAAAACATCAACTCTGTCGCTATCCGTATCACCAGGATCATTCAGGCAGGAATGCATTTATTCATTCCTCATTCTTCCAAATCTGTGAAGCCTAGGCCCAACAGATGGTTTAATCAGAAGGGTATTAATGCAATTAGAAACAAAGAAGCCGCCTTTCGAGCATACAAGAGTTTTCCGAGTGAATCGCTCCGCCTAGAATATATAAAACTTAGAAATTCCTGTAAAGTCACCATCAGGAATGTCAAAAATTCATAAATCCACTGGACCCGATAATATACCCCCCAGCGTCTTAAAACAATGCGCCTCACCTTTGGCTAAACCTCTGCGCAAACTTTTTGCCATATCATACTCCTCCGGAGTTTACCCAGATTCTTGGAAACTTGCCCATGTTCAGCCAATACCGAAAAAAGGTGAAGCCAGCGACCCCTTATGGGCCGTCCACACTATGCAGACTTGCATCCCACGCGCTTTTCGCTATACGGCCTCAGCCAAAAGCGCGCATGAGCTTTAAATCTTGAGCAAATTGAGAAAACAAATCAATTTTCATATGAAAGGCCGTACGCGTTTCTGAAAAGCTCGTATTGTGTGGACGTAAAATGTACCTTACAGAGCACCTCCATCAAACTTTGCATGAATCTGGTGAATCTGGTTTGGTTGCTTTGGATATCTCCAAGGCTTTTGATAGAGTATGGCACTCAGCCTTGTTAGCTAAACTCAAAGCTATTGGAATTGACTCGCTTCTGTATAAGTGGGTTGAGAGTTTCCTTTCAGGCCGTTCAATTAAGGTAGTATTGGATGGCGCCAAATCTGAATCTCACCCCATCTCTGCGGGAGTCCCCCAGGGGTCAATTTTATCACCGGCCCTATTTCTCATTTTTATAAATGACCTACTTTCAATCCCCTCCAACTCACTTCTCAGCTTCGCTGACGACGGTACTCTACGTTACTCGTAAAGCTTCGATACAAGACGGACTCATGCCAGATCCTGTCTTGATGATCGTGAACTAATGTTCAACTCTATTAATAACGACATTGAACTCATTCTAGAGTGGGGAAAGAAGAATCGTGTGGAATTCAACCCCGCCAAAACCAAGTACTGTCTTATCTCCAAAAAGAAGTTCAACACCTCTCCACCCTTGAAAGTGGATAAAGTTCAACTAATGGCCGACCCATCCTTACACATCTTAGGCGTGTCATTAGCCAAAGACTTGCGATGGAATGACCACATATTCCAAACCGATAAACAAGCATCCCAGAGCTTGGGATTTCTTAAGAGGTGCAAGTTCCTCCTTCAGCCATCGGCCCGCGCTGTTATTTATAAATCCTACATTCGGCCTCTTCTCGAATATAACACTATCGTTTGGGGCGGCGCTCCAATAACCACCGTAGCATGGTTAGATAAGGTCCAAAGAAGGGCCCTTAAACTAATTGATGACGACACCGTTTGCTCCACCATCGACCCCTTGAGCCACCGTAGGAATTTAGCAGCACTAACAAAATTTTATCGCTACTTTCATAGTGACTGCTCCTCCAAGCAAAACGGTCTAATGCCTCCACGGCAATCCTATACCCGCAACACCAGATTAGCCCACTCGTCTCATTCCCTCCACTTGCAACTCCCCCTTTCACGCACTCAACAAGATATGAATTCGTTTGTAAATAGAACAACTCGACTGTGGAATTATCTCTCGCAGTCAGTCTTTCCGAGCTCCTACAACATCCAAGAGTTCAAACGCAGGGTTCATCACCACCTTCTTCAATACCCCCCGTACCTTTATAATCCTTAGCCTATTCCCCCACCCCTCCCCCGTACTAAAAGCTTACTGCTAGACATTGCACCATGACGTGACAAATGACATGACGGACTGATAGTACAAAAGGTGACTCCTGAGCTTATCACTGCCACATAAAAAAACCTCCCCGCGATATTTCTAGCCCACCAACTTACAACCATTACTACCTCGACTTTGACATCGAGGCATCGAGAAACAACTCGCTGGAGTGTTATGCCTCCTGAAACGAGTTGAATCTCATCAACCAACCGATGACATGCGCTTTGGCGGAGCGGGGAAGGGCTAAGGAAGGCTATGACAGGAGGGATCAGGAATGTAAAGAGGGAAGAAGAAAGAAGGAAAGTTATGTAGGTGGAAAAGTGGAAAAGGCGAAGGACCGTGGGGCTGGCCGGGAATCGAACCCGTGACCTCTCGGGTAGTAGCCAGACTACCAGGCTACCGAGACCCCCTCGGTAAGTTCGCGTTGATTTAGTACAAATCAACCACCTTCGCAAATAAATATTAAAAAAGTGTATTTCATTGCGTTAGTTTTCATTATTATCGAAATAATCGCGAAAAACCCTAAAAAGGGGTGTTTTTTCTGCATTTTTAAGGATGACGCCCATGTTTTAGGACCGCAGGACCTCGACTTTCGTGATCAGCGACCCCAAAGACCATTAGGGTTCGATTTTCTTAACGTTTTGAATGGAGTATTTATCTGTGTTCAGCAAAAGACTTTTATTTTTATATTTTAAAAATAAAAGTCTTCAAAGACTTTTATAGAAAAACTGGAAAAATAAAAATCTTAAAAAGACTTTTATGCAAGACAGAAAAAAATAAAAGTCTTTTTTAACAGTTATTTTTGATTTTGATTTTTTGTTATTTCGGACAGAAAAAAACAAATATCTTTAATAACAGTTTTAAAAGATTTAAAACAATACTAGGCAAAAATTAGAGTTAAAAATAACTTTAATTATTTTTGGTAAAATTTAACTGTTACTGTTGTCTTAAATCATATATGTCTCAAAATAATTATTATTTTCTGATTTTTTCGATATAAGTTATAACAGGTACGATCCCTGAATGTGGTCATTCCATCGCAAGTCTTTGGCTGATGTCACGTCTGGGATGTGTAGGCCATTAGTTGAACTTCACCCACTGTCAAGAGTGGAGAGGTGTTGAACTTCTTTTTGGAGATAAGACAGTACTTGGTTTTGGTGGGGTTAAATTCAACACGATTCTTCTATCCCCACTGTAGAATGAGATTAATTTCGTTATTAATAGAGTTGGACATTAGTTCGCGATCATCAAGACAGGATCTGGCATGAAGCTGTCTTGTATCGAAGCTGTACGAGTAACGTTTTGCTTTCCGTTCCGAGTGGATACGGTGTTAATTCAATTCACGGCTTGAGAGTGATTAGAAGTTCAGATCTGCAGGCCCGAGCTGACGATAAATGCGAGTTTTGTCAGATTTCTCGAACTGCAGGCCCCATACAGATGACGACCAATGAGTATACTTGGCCTCCAGGCGAAAACTTTCAGGCCATGGCCTGCTGGCGACCTGTGTGTAAATTGGCCTCCACCTGCTAACCAAACGCGCGTTTCGTCAAATGCTGCAGAGTACGAGCCAAGTAACACTGACCCGCGAAAAAGCCCTTAGAATTTAGAACTACAAGAAGGCACACGCCGAATTTTAGCGTAATGAAATGCTTGTTGAGTGAGGGCTCATGTTTTGGTAGTTGTGTGTCTACTACAAGCGCAAAAGCGAGTGGAATAGAGGAGGGCAAGGAGTCCAAATTATCAGTTATCTCAAATGAAATCTTACTCTTAACACCCCCTTCCGCCCAGATGAACTTTTTACACCCCTTTCACTTCGAATTCTAATGAGCTGATGGCATTTCATTTTAATGTAAACAAAGCAGATATAATTTGACACTAAACTGACCCAGATTGCACTACGGTTACGCACACGGATTTTATAAGCGAGTGTCTTTCCTCCAGTTCTAAGCAAAGGCCCGCCTTGCTGTAGTTACGACCGTAATTACGTATTTGTTGTGTAAATACCGGAGAGCCTCACCGCAAGCTCCTGAGCCCTTGTTACAGCTGCGGAGCCAAGATCTGGCACATCGCTGATGGGCCCTTGGCCGAACTGCCGACATTATTGCAATCCTCGGTATTCAAGGAAGCACTGCGATGCCCCGTTTCAGACCCTGAGGTCTGCTCGACACCCAAAAATACCAACCAAGTGGATACGGTGTTAATTCAATTCACGGCTTGAGAGTGAATAGAAGTTCAGATCTTCAGGCCCGAACTGACTATAAATGCGAGTTTGGGGCCTTAAGATATTGGTTAATCCTACACAAAAATTTATTGTCGATTGTTAAGTGCCCTCCGGCTAGCCAAACGCGCGTCTCGTCGAAATGCTGCAGAGTACGAGCCAAGTAATACTGACCCGCGAAAAAGCCCTTAGAATTTAGAACTACAAGAAGGCACACGCCGAATTTTAGCGTAATGAAATGCTTGTTGAATGAGGGCTCACGTTTTGGTAGTTATGTGTCCACTACGAGTGCAAAAGCGAGTAGAATAGAGGAGGACAAGGAGTCCAAATTATCAGTTATCTCAAATAAAATCTTGCTCCCAACACCCCCTTCCATATGAACTTTTACACACCTTTCCCTCCATTCTAATAAGCTGATGGCATTTCATCTTAATGTAAACAAAGCAAATATAATTTGACCATTCAACTGACCCAGATTTCACTACGGTTACGAACAAGGATTTTAAAGGCGAGGGTCTTTCCTGCAGTTCTATATTCTAAGGAAAGGCCGGCTTTGCTGTGGTTACGACCGTAAATACGTATTTTTAGTGTAAATACCAGAGATTTTTTAAATTTTGAAAAATCTCAAGTGAGATTTGAGGGGAAGGGGGGGCGAGCCAAATCTCACGAAATGTCACCAGGCGGGGTCGAAAAATCCCAAAAAAATCACCTGACGTAATTTATGGACGACCCCATAGCTATACCCCATAGCCTAGGCTACCGAGGCCCCCGCGTTGTCCTTACTTCGGCCTTGTATACACCTTTTAAACTATACCACAAAAATCTTTCGCAGCAGGTTTTCATATTTAAACTGCGGCTAAGTTAGGCCTATTGTGTACGCACCCCACTAGCGAAATAGACTATCAGGCTTCCAAATGAAGGCAAAAGGATCTTTAATTGACGATGATAGGACTTAAGGAGGGCTCAAAAACTTTCTGATAAACGTTCTTCTTGTAAGCCAGATCAGAGCAAGACATTCACAAAGAATATGTGTGGAAGTCTCGTCACCTTCCATGCAGAGTCGGCATTCTGTCTCTTGAGACAGTCCTAGGCTGTGGAGGTGATACCGCAGCCCTACATGGCCAGTCAGATAACCCACCAGTAGTCTTAGATCCGCTCTGTTGAAAGTGATAGCTCCCCTTAAGGCAAATGGTCTTATAAGATCTTTAGCCTCTCTAAGACCTGGGACTCACTCCCAATAGGCTAGGTTTAGTCTCTTAATCCACTCCTCTATCAGGGACTTGGAAATGGGTCAAGAGATGCCATAGAAGGATTCTGGGCCCTGGATCAACGTTTCAGACCCTCCCTCGCGACGCTGCCTGCAGCATCATTCCTCTCGATACCCCAGCAGAGCAAGACCTCATTTCTTCTGGTCAGGCTCTGGAGTACGTCAAACCACCCTGCAACTACTTTGGAAGAAAACTTCCACGTTTAGAGTGTCTTGATTGCAGCTTGAACATCTCTACGCATTGCAGTGAACCTGTCGTTCCACCAAGGCACTTTACGTGACGACTGAAAGAAAAAGACAGTATTGATGTCTTGGTAGAAAGAGATCAGTAAGCTGCGTGGCTGCATTCTGCAGTTAACACACTGAACCTGATAGAAGCAGCGAGCAGGTCTGATGTCAAGGCCACAAGCCCCTGAAACTTAGCCCACAATGTTAAATTTAATGACAGTTACCCCGTTTATGACTAGGTTGAACCCATGTTCAACCCGGGTTCTACCCAGTCATAAACAGATGTCGAGTTGAAACTGGGTCCATTCAACCCAACTCAGCTCTCCTACTTGGATCGAGTTGTTATTACCTCATATACGCAAGTTGAGTTGAAATTGGGATGAAGTGACATTTGTCTTGTTTGTTTATTATCAGTGAAGTCCGCATTCGACGTTAGTTTTGTGTTCGATGTTTTTTCTGGTACAGGAAAAATAAATTATTTCGTTCTGAAGTTTTACGTAACAATAAATGAAAATTTCACATCATCAACATCATATACGGTGGTCGAAATTTCAACTCAACCTCGACTCAACTTTTCGACCTCGTCATAAACGGGGTAAGTAAGGCCTCGTCCAGAGCACGCCAGTTTTCAATCCTGTCGGAGAGAAGCCTGATCGTGAAGGCGAGGTCCAGCACTTTCTTTCTACTAACAGTGACAAAAGTGGGTTTGCATCCCCTATTTGCAATATCTATGTTATCCACTCACCCCTTTCGTTTACATTGGCACTCACCAAGATGGAAGCGTGAGCCTATGACGAATTGCCAGAGCGTCTTGCGACAGAACTCAATGAGTTCTTGAACCTCCTGAAGTGGCCCATTGCTATATAGCCCGGACAGTCGGCGGACGCAAGGGCGATTTCTCGGAATCCGTTGGCGGTGGGAACCGTAACCGAGATCGCCACTAGATCTCTAAAAATAATTTTGCTAATGGAGAGGTGTGTGACACGATTGTCAATTAAAAGGGCACAGTGAATTGGAGGAATGGATGTCTGTAGCTACACATAACTTTGAAAATGTCGTAATTGGGGGAGATTTTAACGTGAACATTTTAGCCAATAATGCGCTCTCTAGAAACTTCCTTAATTTCTTCAAAACATTTGACTTGAAACCAGTTAACCAACTTCCGACGTATCTAAATACTAATAATCCATCGTTGCTGGATATCTTTTTCGTGTCGAACGTAGGAAATGTTTTGTTTCATAATCAGATTAGCCCACCTAGTTATCTCGATCATGATATCCTGTATCTTTCCTTAAAATTCACAGTTAGAAAGACTCAGCAGAAATTGTTTTCCTTTCGCGATTACAAGTCCATCGATATCCCAGCACTATTTCAAGAATGTTCCTCACTACCTTAGGACCGAATTTACCGCCTTCCTGACATAGACAACCAATTAGAGCACTTCTGTTCGCTGATTTACCATCTGCATGAAACCTTTGCCCCAGTTAAAACAAGAAGCATGTCTTCCTCTACCTCACCCTGGTTCTCCATTCAAATAAGCCGACTTATATCCGAGAGCGAATTTTTGTTCAGAAGATATAAGCAAAACAAAACTGCTGTAAATTTAATAGCATACAAAAATGTTAGGAATTTAGTAACTTTAACCATCCGCAAAGCAAAGGCGCAGTTCCTTTCGTCTAAGCTTAGCCCTGCTTTGGCTGCAAAGAAACTTTGGAGAAACATAAAACTACTCGGCATTCACGGTAGTGAAGATGAAACTCAGATCAGCCTTATAGTCCATTCAAAACGCGGGGGGGGGGGGGTGTTCCAAAATAACACCGTTAAGAAAATCGAACCCTAAACGTTTTTGGGGTCTCTGATCACGAAAATCGAGGTCCCGCGGTCCCAAAATTAGGGCGTCACCCCTAAAAATGCAAAAAACCCCCCTTATTAGGGGGTTTTCGCGATTATTTCAATAATAATGAAAACTAATGCGATGAAATGCACTTTTTTTAATATTTATTTGCGAAGGGGGTTGATTTATACTAAATTTAGGCGAGCTTAATGGTAAGGGGTACCCCTAAAGGGTTGAAAGTACCCTTAAATTTGCGAAAAATGGCAAAAATTGTAAAAAAAACTTTTTCCCAAGTTTTTGCTTCAAATTCGATTGTGGGCGTACTGTCAGGCAGAAATAAATTATTTTCAACCCTTAGGGGGTTAAAACTACCCCTACAATATAGTTAATTGAAAACTAGGGGGGGAGTTCCAAAATAACACCGTTAAGAAAATCGAACCTTAAAGGTTTTTGGGGTCGCTGATCACGAAAATCGAGGTCCCGCGGTCCTAAAATTAGGGCGTCACCCCTAAAAATGCAAAAAAAACCTTTTTAGGGGATTTTCGCGATTATTTCAGTAATAATGAAAACTAATGCACTTTTTTAAATATTTATTTGCGAAGGAGGTTGACTTAAACTAAATTAAGGCGAACTTACTATAATAAAAACAACTTTATATAAAAAAAATTGAAACAAATTTTTTTTTGCTTTTTGTTTGAAATTTGGTTCAAAAGGTATTATCAGCAAAAAAATTAATGTTTTCAACTCTTAAGGGGGTAAAACTACCCCCACATTAAAATTGTAATTGGAACAAATTGAAATTTATTGTTTTGCATTAAAATTTTATATTTGATGAAATATTATTAAAACATTTGGAAATTTTTTAACCCTCTTTCCTTCTGCCACCCGGCAGCCGCTGTCCGCCCTGTTCCGCCCGCAGCTCTTGCGCCGCACGCTTGCTGACGTCCCTCACCCACCCCGCAGTACGTCCACAATCGAATTTGAAGCAAAAACTTGAAACATTTTTTTTACAATTTTTCGCCAATTTAGGGGTACTTTCAACCCTTTAGGGGTACCCCTTACCATTAAGCTCACCTAAATTTAGTATAAATCAACCCCCTTCGCAAATAAATATTTAAAAAGGTGCATTAGTTTTCATTATTACCGAAATAATCGCGAAAACCCCCTAAAAAATGTGTTTTTTGCATTTTTAGGGGTGACGCCCTAATTTTAGGACCGCGGGACCTCGATTTTCGTGATCAGCGACCCCAAAAACGTTTAGGGTTCGATTTTCTTAACGGTGTTATTTTGGAACACCCCCCCCCCCTAGTTTTCAATTAACTATATTATATGGGTTGTTTTAACCCCCTAAGGGTTGAAAATAATTTATTTCTGCCTGACAGTACGCCCACAATCGAATTTGAAGCAAAAACTTGAAAAAAAAGTATGTTTTACAATTTTTTCCATTTTTTGCCAATTTAGGGGTACTTTCAACCCTTTAGGGGTACCACTTACCATTAAGCTCGCCTAAATTTAGTATAAATCTACCCCCTTCGCAAATAAATATTAAAAAAAGTGCATTTCATCGCATTAGTTTTCATTATTATTGAAGTAATCGCGAAAAACCCCTAAAAAGGGGTGTTTTTTGCATTTTTAGGGGTGACGCCCTAATTTTGGGACCGCGGGACCTCGATTTTCGTGATCAGCGACCCCAAAAACGTTTAGGGTTCGATTTTCTTAACGGTGTTATTTCGGAACACCATAACGCGCGTTTTGAATGGACTATTAGCGCTGATGAATTAAATAAATTTTTTGTTGCCGCATCTAACCTATATAAAGATCCCCATTGCTCAAGACCAACTAACAGTGCTACTGATTTATTCAGCTTTCGCAATGTAGCTCACGCGGAAGTCCACAAAGCTTTCTACTCCATCAAATCTGATTCAGTTGGTCCAGACAATCTTCCACCGGTTTTTCTAAAGCTAATTTTTCCTGTGATCCTCCCCTATGTTACTCATATTTTCAATAGCTGCCTGACAAAATCATACTTTCCGCTTCAGTGGAAAAAAGCAAAAGTAATCGCACTTCCTAAATGCAAATCCCCGAAAGGCCCCGCTGACTATCGTCCTATAAGCATATTATGTTTCTTAGGCAAAGTACTGGAAAAACTAATGTCTTGGCAAATCGAGGGGCACTGTGAAACATGGTCTCTGTTGTCGCATGCACAGTCTGGTTTCCGCAAAGGGAGTAGTTGTGAAACTGCACTGCTGAAGGTGACCACCGACCTGCGGATGGCTCTTGATTCTAATGACATTGCTTTTCTTGTGCTTCTTGATTTCAGCAAAGCTTTTGACAGTCACAAGCTTCTAGAAATGAAGCTAATAGACCACATGCGGTTTTCATCTTCAGCTGTGTCTCTAATTCGGGAATACTTACATAATCGATCTCAAAAAGTTTGGCTACAAAATTCAATTTCGGATGCTTTACCAATCACGCGCGGTGTTCCGCAAGGTTCCATATTAGGGCCGTTGCTCTTCAGCATGTACATAAACGATCTCAGCAGCATCGTGAGGAATTGTAAACTGCACATGTATGCAGATGATGTCCAAATTTACTTAAATAGTCCCATTGGATTGGTAGAGAACTGTGTGCATAACATTAATGCCGATTTGGAGCGTATCTATCAATGGTCTTTATCCAACCACTTACTGCTTAATGCTTCTAAATCCTGCAGCATTCCAATGTATAGAAATCCGTTAGACACTTCTTTCCTTCCACCTATCATTCTCATGAATACATTCTCACCCTACCAACTTCGAGTCAAAAATCTAGGTGTCCATCTGAACTCACAGTTAACCTGCTGTGATCAGGTGTCCCATACCCTATCTAAAGTATATGGTATTTTGCGGCGCCTGTGGCTGTACGCTTCCGTTCTGCCCCTAGGAACTCGTTCAAAGTTAATTAAAACTCTAATTTTACCGCACTTCACGTACGCTAGCTTGATCTTTCCTTCTCTCGACGCATCATGCCGTGATAAACTCAATGTAGGCTTCAATGACTTTACTAGGTTTGTTTACAATCTTCGCAGATCTGACCATATAACTCAATATCGTACTTCCGTTCTGGGGTGCACACTTGAAGCGTACTATTCGATCAAGGCAATGACATTCATTTATAAACTCTTGCACTCCGACCGTCCATCATACCTCCATGAATATCTTCGATTTGGTCGTACGACTAGAAGAATACTATTTATCCTTCCTAGATTCTCCCACTTAGTTGCGCAGAGATCTTTTTTTGTTCCTTCTACCCAGTTATGGAACAGTTTACCCGCCGATATACAGAATGCGGGGTCATTAAATGTGTTCAGGAAACGTATCTTCAGCCACTTTACTAGTTAACAATATTCCTTCAGCTCATTTAATTTAATTTTTTTTTTTGCACTTATATTAGTTTGTTTTTCATTCTCCCTTATAGTCCAGTGCAATTAGTAAATCAAATTGCATTTCATGATGGTCAAAATTTTTTTTTTGGAATTTGTTGGGGTACATCTGACAATGTTAAAACCAAGTTTGTGGGGTCGCAGTGTGATGGGAAAAGCCGCCATCTTGAAAAAGAGGTAGAGGTCGTTTATACCAAATAACTCGGTTGTGTGCAATGATAGCTGAAAATGATCAATACAAAGTCATTAGAGAATAAAATTATCTACAAAGTGAGCCCTTAACGAGGTCTGTAAGTTAATTTGGCTCAAAGTTATGGCCGCTCAAAGTTCGAACTTGTTTGGGTGGTTGAGGTTGAATGCAGTTTTTTGCGATTATCTCGTAAGATATTAATTTGGGTGGGTTAATGCCGATTACCAAACTTATAGTGCTAGTGATTACCTTTAGAATAAGCCCTTAGTCATCGTTCTCGCTTGTATGGTTTGCGAGTAATACAACGCCAAAGTTCGCACTTCACGTGCCTGAAATAACTAATAACGCAATTTTGTTTGAATATCTCCTTAACGGTTGCTCATATGAAAAAGTAGTAAACAGCAAAAATTCGGACAATAAAAATATCTTTCAAATGAGCTATTAGTTGAAGCTCCATGTCGTTTTATGCCAGCGATACGATTAACCACTTGCCAGTTTTGCCCGAACTACACTCGGGCGTGACGTTTTCACTTACACTGACAATCCCGAGTCTCGTTCGGGCAAGTTTTCTTTTAACGTGTAGATAGTGATTTGCCCGAGTATTTAACTTCTTTTGTTTCTCAATAGTGGGGGAATAACATAGAATGATTCATAAAGTAACTTAAACTAGAAGGGTGGGGGGAGGGGCTTCTTGATGCCGGTATGTAGTTATAGGGGAAGAAATATTATTATAAAATGTTTGTACACTTTCTTGATCAGACAATATGGAATTCTTTTGTTTTATATGGAAAGCAGGGAGGCTCAAAAACTCATTTACAATTTAGATTAGACCTCGTGCAACAAATTGTTGAAAAATATGGTAAATCCCAACAGACTTCTTCTTATGTCTGGTAGACATTTTATAGAAGTAATACCATCTACTGCAAACTAGTTGGGATGTGGGTTCGACCCTTTCGGTCCACACGATCAACTTCCCAGTATGATGGATGTTGAATATTATGATTGGATATTTTAATAATAAATGAACAATAGGCAATATAGAATATATGCATAATACCGAGAATTTGTCACAATATTTTATCAATATTTTCGCTAAAATGTCAAACTAAATGTGCGCACATACAAGATTAGGATGACGAAAATGTATATAAGATGTATTAATGTTTTTCGGCACGTCAATGACGTCGATATAGTTTTTAGTTCGCGCGGTATCGTGCAGGTACAAAAATCACTTAAGTCATTTAAACCAAAAACCCGCTGGACCGAATATTATAAAAATCTTTTCAGATTACATTGTCGCTAATACGCTTCGAACGCCACCTCAAGTAATTCAATATCTTTCGTGGTTCGGGCCATATCGTGCAGGTAAAAAAATCACTTACGCCGCTTAAACAAAAAAACGGCTCGACCGAATTTTATGAAAATCTTTTCAGATCATATTTTTGTTAATACTCTTCGAACGGCACCTCAACTTAGTCGATATCTTTTATAGTTCGCGCGATATCGTGCAGGTACAAAAATCACTTAAGTCATTTAAACCAAAAACCCGCTGGACCGAATATTATAAAAACCTTTTCAGATTATATTGTCGCTAATACGCTTCGAACGGCACCTCAAGTAAGTCAATATCTTTCGTGGTTCGGGCGATATCGTGCAGGTACAAAAATCACTTACGTCGCTTAAACAAAAAAACGGCTGGACCGAATTTCATGAAATTCTTTTCAGATCATATTTCGGTTAATATGCTTCGAACGACACCTCAACGAAGTCGATATCAGTTTTGGTTCGCGCGATATCGTGCAGGAAAAAATGACCACATCCGTACGCACATACACACACACACATACTTCCTCCCAATTTTTTGCTTAAAATGCTCCTGGGATCGATCGAAATTTTCGATTTCGATTTTCGGACCGATTACAATAACTTCCTATACTGGGAAGTTAACAAAGATAGACCTACTCGACAGTGCAAAGTATGTTGCTCACGGAAAAATGCAAGTGGCAAAAAATTCGAAAGGAGACAAGATATTACTGTCCGGATTGTGATGTAGGATTGTGTATTGAATGTTTCAAAATATATCATACTAAAACTACTTATTGAGTAAATTTATTGTATTAATTAAATGCAGTCAAATAAAAAAAAAGGTGACAATTTTTATACCCCTTTTCTCAAAAACGTCTGACTGTTAAGTGGTTAACAAGATTTTTCTACAGAATTTGTTTTTCCTGAACGTTAGCAAACAAACATATCCTCCGTATTTCGTTCGCTACACTAAAGCGGGTGTTCAAAGTCGTATTGAGCGTGCTGAAGCGCAGGCGCAGGCGCCGACAAACTTGGAAGCGAATAACTTCATTTGGAAATTCCAAAGCTTTCCGAAGATATTAGAAAAACTAATCAATTGTTTGACGTGACCAAAAAAACAAATTTTTCGGTAATTACTGAAAATCCCGGGATGAACCGCAATTTCCAGAAACTGTATCACGCATAGAAAACAATTCCCAGTCAAAAAGTGCTGATCCAAGGTTTGACAAATTCGCGATGTTTGTAAAGGGTAACAAAATTCTTGCACGATTTTTAAGGGTTGTCGGATTTTGACAAGTGATGTTTTGTTGGAAGTCTATTGCTGTGCAGAACCCAAAAAAGATCACTTCGTTTAAAACGGGTCTCATTCCATCGAGTTTATTAGATATTAGCAAAACTTATCTAATTAAGATCTTTGTGACACTGAGCCGAAGTTTTTCCATTTAAACAAAAAAAGGCCCGACCGAATGTTATGAAATTTTTTTCAGGGATGAATTTTATCATCCTCCACAAAAGTTATAAAAATTTTATAAAATTCTAATTAAACACTCTCTACATAGTAATAGGAGTAACTTTAGCAATTCCACTATTTTGAAGATAAAATTTAAAAAATTACTATTTTGTAGTTGATTTCATAATGTAGTATAGTAGTTACAGTAGCTTTTAAAGTAAAATCAAGAAATGTATTGTAATATTTCAAATAATAATTTTTTCTTTAAATTAGGCGGATGTTTCCAGTTGTTAAGGTAACTGCCACAGGACTAGATGCTGCTGCCATGTATACAGTGTTATTAGAATTTGTTCAAGTTGACAGCCATAGATGGAAATACGTTAATGGAGAATGGGTAATTAATAAAAAATATAATAAATATACATAGGCCTGACAACTTGAATATAATATTTCAAATTCATTTTATTATTTATTTGCTTCGAATTTATATTATCGCTACTTATTAAAAGAGTTATACTATATATCCCACCAAAAAAACATTAAAAATGTGAAATTTATTGGGGCAGTTTACGTGTTTATTTATTTCGTGCACGTGTTTAATTATTTCAAGCTATTAACGATTCATCTTGACTATTTCATATCATTTCTTTTTGTTATAAGTGTGTCTTAAACTGCCCCAATAAATAATTTCCGCGCCCACGAACTTCTAGTTCACATTTTTAATGTTTTTTTGGTAGGATATCACTCTTTTTTGTTTTAATACATTCTAAAATAAAAAATAAATAATCTTTTGTATAAAGAAATATTATGTATTAATAGTTCATTATATTTTTTTATTTATTTTATAAGTAGATAGTAACAAAATGCAGGAATTCAAATTGAGATGACCGCCATGGATCAAAGGATATATTGAGTATACTATATCGATTATTGTGGTCTACTTATGATACCCTTTCATTTGATACCCATGTCGAGGGTAATGTGAAGAAAATGGTAATCCGCCCTCTTGAGATGACCGCGGTGGATCCAACGGTATATTGAGTATACTATATTCCTTATTGTCTTCTACTTATGGTATCCTTTCATTTGATACCCATGTCGAGGTGGTTGTGAAGAAAATGGTAATCCGCCCTCTTGAGATCTCACCACATATTGACTATACTATATCGCTTATGGTATTCTACTTATGATACCCTTTCAATTGATACCCATGTCGAGGGAGTGGTGAAGAAATGGTAATCCGCCCTCTTGAGACGGCCGCCATGGATATTACGGCATAGCTTATTGTACTCTACTTATCTTACCCTTTCATTTGATACCTATGCCGAGGGGGTGGTGAAGAAAATGGTAATGCGTCCTCTTGAGATGGCCGCGGTGGATCTAACTATTTATTGAGTATGCTATATCGCTTATGGCATTCTACTAATGATACCCTTTCAATTGATACCCATGTCGAGGGAGTGGTGAAGAAATGGTAATTCGCCCCTTTTAAGACGGCCGCCATGGATGTTACGGCATAGCTTATTGTATTCTACTTATCATTCCCTTTCATTTGATACCCATGTCGAGGGGGTTGTGCGGAAAAGGGTAATCCGCCTTCTTGAGATGACCGCCATGGATCTAACCATATTATTGAGTATACTATATTGCTTATTGTGTTCTATTTATCGTACACTTCCATTTGATACCCATGTCGAGGCGGTTGTGAAGAAAATGGTCATCCGCCCTCTTGAGATGACCGACGTGGATCTAAAGATATATTGAGTAAACTATATCGCTTATTGTGTTCTACTAATGATACCCTTTCAATTGATACCCATGTCGAGGGAGTGGTGAAGAAATGGTAATCCGCCCTCTTGAGACGGCCGCCATGGATATTACGGCATAGCTTATTGTACTCTACTTATCTTACCCTTTCATTTGATACCTATGCCGAGGGGGTGGTGAAGAAAATGGTAATGCGTCCTCTTGAGATGGCCGCGGTGGATCTAACTATTTATTGAGTATGCTATATCGCTTATGGCATTCTACTAATGATACCCTTTCAATTGATACCCATGTCGAGGGAGTGGTGAAGAAATGGTAATTCGCCCCTTTTAAGACGGCCGCCATGGATGTTACGGCATAGCTTATTGTATTCTACTTATCATTCCCTTTCATTTGATACCCATGTCGAGGGGGTTGTGCGGAAAAGGGTAATCTGCCTTCTTGAGATGACCGCCATGGATCTAACCATATTATTGAGTATACTATATTGCTTATTGTGTTCTATTTATCGTACACTTCCATTTGATACCCATGTCGAGGCGGTTGTGAAGAAAATGGTCATCCGCCCTCTTGAGATGACCGACGTGGATCTAAAGATATATTGAGTAAACTATATCGCTTATTGTGTTCTACTAATGATACCCTTTCAATTGATACCCATGTCGAGGGAGTGGTGAAGAAATGGTAATCCGCCCTCTTGAGACGGCCGCCATGGATGTTACGGCATAGCTTATTGTATTCTACTTATCTTACCCTTTCATTTGATACCTATGCCGAGGGGGTGGTGAAGAAAATGGTAATACGTCCTCTTGAGATAGCCGCGGTGGATCTAACTATTTATTGAGTATACTATATTGCTTATTGTATTCTACTTATCATTGCCTTTCATTTGATACCCATGTCCAGGTGGTTGTGGAGAAATGGTAATCCGCCCTCTTGAGACACGTACCAGTTTAATATGAACGCTTTTTGTTAATCATCGAAATGATAGGGAATGCTATCTGACATCAACAGTGCTGGATTCGACTAACTTGTAACGAATGTCATATTTTTAGAAATAAATTACTATTACGAACTCGACAAAAGTAGTAATCTGTATTTCAAAATTTTATTGTACATCTGTACTATGAAATACATATGTTTTTTATATTACCTAACGCAATCTGACATTATAGTTGTGACAAACCACTTTTATATGAACACATTTTGTTAATCATCTAATGCCATCTGGCATGAACAGTGCGAGTAAACACTTTTCGACTAACTAGTAGCACCATCTCATTTATTGAGTAATTGAAATTACGTATAATGCCATCTGATAAAATAATTTTGAGTACCCACTTTTTTAGACTGAAGGTGAAAAACTCATGGAATAATAAATTATTTATATTGTGGTTATCGGTTACAAATGAAAAATTATTATTATAAAAAAACACCTTGTTTTCCATGTTTAAGGCTGATTTACAATATTCCGTGATTGCGGTGCGTCAGCGAGACGAGTTGTCGGACGATACTCGCTATCGCTGGAAACTCGCAGGTAGAATTACAATAATGCGAGTACGAATCTAGTTCACTATGTCAAATTTTATAGTTTTGACACAATATACATATGACAAAAGTAACAACATTAATTTTCTATATTTAATTTTTTATATTAATGCAAATAATATCTTTTATCAAAAAGTGCTGGTTTTGATTTTATTAAATCAATCATTTTTTCAACATCTGCTTCGCTTATTCTTTGCATTTTTATTTGTATCAAAAATCAACTAAACTTAGAAAGATGACAGATGACAGAAATAATTATTTAAAATTCAAAAATCTGTCATATGAGGCTTGTCATCGCCTCTCGGAGCGTTAAAATTTCAATTTTTCCAAATTCTCTCGTCTCGTATTATCGCAAATCGCTGCATTGTACATTGCGGCATTTGAACACACGATATGGAAAACGTTTTGACAGTGCGTGAGAGACTCGTCTCGTTGTCGCATCGCACTCTCGCAACATTGTAAATCAGCCTTTAGGCGTAAATAAGGCTTTAGCTGTTCGCACTCACGAACTCGGCAAACTACCGCTTGCCTTGATCTTAAGCTGGAAATACATAATTGCGTTGCATTGCATTGCAATACTTGATTGGATTTTACTGCAATGCGTTACATTATATGGAGCTGACACATTAATGCGTTGCGTGTTGGAACTTAAATGCGTTTTTAAATTTGAATTCATGTTGAATTTGTGTTGAATCCCTCGTCAAAATCCGTTTGTAATATATTACTGAGTTAATCCGAGCTTTGCAGTTAAAAAAAAAACCAATTTGACACAGTATTGAATGCGTCGTATGCGTAAAAGTTGAAAGTTAAACAACTGTTGCATTGCATTGCGATGCATTGAAGGTGGTGCCGCATTAATAGGTCTTTATTCAGTGTTAACTTGATCTGTCAACGCATTCATGCAACGCAATGCAATTATGTACTTCCAGCTTGCCCTGATTTCAGTTTTTAATTTGATAGATCACACTCCAGAACAAATTGAAACAGGTGATAAAATCTGCTCCCGTGAGGAATGAGCAACTGAATTCGAATGTGTAGTATCATTATATGTATATTAGGAAGTGCTTACAGTTCATTATTAAAATGTTTTTATTAGCTCGCTTTTTTATCTGTTTGTTTCCAAAATCTTTCCATCGCTAAGTTAGAAAACTCCTCTGCCCTCAAATCACGTTGAAGGTGGGCAAGCACAAATTTGACAGTAGATCATAAGATGGATAACTTGAGACAGCTGTTCGTCCGCACGTGTCCCCCGTGGCACAACAGGCAAGGTCTGTCTGAAGTCACCATCCAAAAGCATTTTAACTCCACTCAAAAGGTATGGTTGTAGCCCCACGATAAGAAGGTGATAACAGTAAATCCAAGGCCAGTTTATTAGCATCTCTGTTTGCCTCCAAACTCTTCTTTACCCGAAACTGATACGCTACCCCCGGTTCTCGAGCGCAACGCTCATTTAATGAACAAGATATTCTCCAATAAAGTTAAACATTATCATTCTGACGTTTGATAAAATAGTGAAAGATCGTGTAAATAATAGATACATATTCCCAGTGGTTTAAATAGGGACAGTAAGGGCCGGGAAGGGAAAATTAACTTAAGTTACACTTAAGTATGGATGGTGGTTTCACAGTTGCCACTTAAAATTTACTTAAGTGTAACTTAAGTTGCAGTTTCTCTAGACTTAAGTTTTTCTTAAATCAGAATGCATAGAAAATTCAAACGTCAGTACATTTCAAGGAAAACGCGATTAAAAGGAAATTTTTTATGTAAAGTTCGGCTATTGTAAGTACATAATTTACAATATTGAAGTGCCGCCGTAAGAAACAAATATAATAGTTAGAAGAAGAAGAAATTGCACTGTGAAACCGAATTTGACTTAAGTTTCACTTAAGTGAAAAAATTTACTGAAGTTTAAGGAAAACTTAAGTATGACTGTGAAACCGACTCTAAGATAATTACAATAAGTATTATTGAAATGACATAAAACTAAATGAAGATATTGTGATGATTATGCGCCATCTGTTTGTCGAGAGGATGAATCAACGATTTTCGGTTGTTGTCTGAATTAAGAATTTATGTACTAAACTAACGAGCGATAAGCGAAGACAACTTCAAACTGGTCGAAACTAAAAGAAATATAGAACATACCACAAGGAACCAGAAAACGAAGGTTCCAGAAAGTAGACAAAGGTGGAGCTGCCTATATAAAAGCGCCTGGCAGCCGCTATCGAGTCAGTTTTGATTATAAAGGCGATACAAGTGTTTTAAAGTGAGAACAGTGAAAAGTAGTGAAATAAAAAGCGATAATTAGAATTGAATAGGGCGAAATATTAAAATTGCTAGTGATTATAGTGAACTCTACGAATTGTGTTTATTTTTAAATTGTGTTTGGTTTGTAATAAATAAATTATTGTGTGGATTATTAAAAAGTGTATTCCTTAATTAATCCTACGAATCCGTTAAGCCGTAAAAACGTAACAATTGGTGTCAGAAGTGGGATTAATTAAGAGATAAGTGAGTTTTTAAAATAATTGTGACCGGAATTTAATTTTTGTGAGTGCGAACTAAAGACATAATAATAAAATGGGTCGAAAATTAGTTGATTTGCGTACTGTGGAGTTGAAAAGAGAACTAAGTAAACGCTCGTTGTCAACGGTGGGTGCTAAAAGTTCCTTAACCGCGCTGCTTCGAGAAGCTATGATGAACGAGGGAAAAGATCCTGAAACCTACATTTTTGAAGACGAGGTAGAAGCGGAACCAGAAGAATCGACAGTGAGTATGGCAGAACTTTTTAAGACATTGATGGTGATGAAGGAAGCGCAAGAACGGTCATCAGCTGCGCAAGAACGGTCATCAGCTGCGCAAGAACGTGCATCAGCAGAGATCAAGACGGAAGTGATGGCGCTAAAAGACGAACAGAAATTGTTGGCAATAGCTCATGAACGCTCGTTAGCAGAGCTCAAAGAGTCGATGGAAGAACAGAGGAGCCAGGTGGATAACATGAAAGAAAATGTAAGGAATGATCTGGAAAGTCTCGAATCTTCCATCAAGGAAAATGTAAGGAATGATATGGAGAAGCTCGAAAATTCCATGAGGGAAAATGATGAAAAGTTGAAGATGGAACTAGAATCGGTCAGAGCCGACCTGGAAAGGGTAAAGATTCACCGCCCAGCGACGGCATCTCATGAAGTCATCGGAGTTAGGAAACTGCAGCCTCCAACTTTCGACGGGCAAAGCCCATGGCCTACTTACAAGCTCCAATTCGAAGCAGCAGCAGCAGGCAATTTCTGGACTGAGGAGGAAAAAGCAATGGCCTTAACTTTGTCACTAAGGGGTACAGCAGCAGAAATATTGCAGTCAATACCAGCGGAACATCGCAACAGCTACGGGTTCTTAGTTCAAGCGCTGGAAATGCGTTACGGTGATCAGCACCTGCAAGAGGTTTATCGACTTCAACTTCGAAACAGACTTCAAAAGCCAGGAGAAACATTACAACAACTATGTGCCGATATCGAGAGGCTAGTGCATCTGGCTTATCCTAGTTTTGGTCAAGACTACATCAATGAAATAGCAAGAGAGGCTCTTCTTAACTCATTTACCGACCGGAACCTACAACAAGCGGCCAGATTGGCTGGAAAGAAGACTACAGCAGAAGTTCTGGCATATGCTCTGGCATACGAGGCAGCGAAGCAAGCAACAAGGAATACGGTCCAACTCAGGGGAATCAATATGACTGAGAACATTTGCCATCGAGTCAACACCTCGGAAGTACGTCGTCGTCTACGATGCTGGAACTGTGGCGAGCCGGGCCATTTACAAAGGAGTTGCCGAAAGCGAAGGAGAGTGGAATCGCCAGGGAGTAGGAGTGGCTCAACATGCTGTGAAAAATGTGGACAACGGCAGAAAGGCGACCGGAGGGAGTTAGTGGGGAAAATGGAGACCCCTGATGTCATCGTCAACATCACCCAACTGCAGCGTGGCAACAACAGCCTTGTCATCGAGGGGAAAGTTGGTGATGAACAATACACAATTACCGTGGATACAGGTGCTTCAAGGTCTGTCATCAGGGCTGATTTGGTCGGTAGAAAGTGGCTGAAAAACGCGGACCAGTACATTCTGAAAACTGTAACAGGAGAACCAGTGAAATTACATGGGGAAACAATGATGGACGTGGTACTCGGCGACATTAAGTTTACACATGCGTTCCTGGTAGCTGACATAGTAGACGAGTGTATTCTTGGTTTGGACTTTATGACAACACACGGAATACTATTGGACCTTGGAGAATTGATGATGAAACACCGCAACAGGGGAATTCCAATGGATACTGCACTGTCCCGGCGACCATGCGAACCAGGTTTTAAGTATCGTTGGCGTATTGAGGAAAAGTGTCAAAAGACGACTGCGGAGCCAAGCATAAAATATGAGGACCAAGGAATTCGAGATGCGCAACGCGACGACCCGGACATTTCTGCGATTTTGTCATGGAAAGAACACAACGAGAAGCCTAAATGGAAAGACATCGCAGAGAGAAGTGAAATCCTGAAGAGCTATTGGGCCCAATGGGATTCATTGCATATCGAAGGAGGAGTATTGAAGCGCAAATGGGAAACAGCTGATGGTACCTCTCATCGAATGCAGGTGTTAGTCCCTCGTGCTGGAATAACAGATATTCTTGAGGAGTGTCATAATAGCCCGTCAGGAGAACATTTGGGAGTCAACAAAACTCTGTCAAAAATAAAGGAGAGATTCTATTGGCTTCACATGCGGGAGGATGTTATGAATTGGTGTCGCAAATGCACAGCTTGTGCCGGCAGCAAGGGTCCTCGAGTAAGAGCGAAAGGAGAAATAAGACAACACCACGTTGGAGCCTCAGTTGACAAAATCTCAAGGAGGAATCTCAAGATAGCCAGTGACAGGATGAAAACAAGGTACGACCTCCGAGCAAACTGTAGCGGATTCCAGGAAGGTGACCTCGTTTGGCTGTTCAACCCTCGAAGACGGAAAGGCAAGTCTCCGAAACTTCAGCGTCAGTGGGAGGGGCCCTATAAAATCCTAACATGGATCAACGATGTGGTCTACAGGATTCAACAAGGACCCAAAGCAAAGAAGAAGATTGTGCACATAGACAGGCTGTGCCCATATCATCAGCCGGATCCAGGACGGACAACTGTTCGGGACGAACAGTCCTAAGAAGGGGGCAATGTGATGATTATGCGCCATCTGTTTGTCGAGAGGATGAATCAACGATTTTCGGTTGTTGTCTGAATTAAGAATTTATGTACTAAACTAACGAGCGATAAGCGAAGACAACTTCAAACTGGTCGAAACTAAAAGAAATATAGAACATACCACAAGGAACCAGAAAACGAAGGTTCCAGAAAGTAGACAAAGGTGGAGCTGCCTATATAAAAGCGCCTGGCAGCCGCTATCGAGTCAGTTTTGATTATAAAGGCGATACAAGTGTTTTAAAGTGAGAACAGTGAAAAGTAGTGAAATAAAAAGCGATAATTAGAATTGAATAGGGCGAAATATTAAAATTGCTAGTGATTATAGTGAACTCTACGAATTGTGTTTATTTTTAAATTGTGTTTGGTTTGTAATAAATAAATTATTGTGTGGATTATTAAAAAGTGTATTCCTTAATTAATCCTACGAATCCGTTAAGCCGTAAAAACGTAACAATATTATTGTTAAAAGACGAAATTGAAATCTATAATTATTGTTTTACTCTTGAAAAAGAGATTGAAACCTACATATATAGTCGCCAGCGAATGTTGGAATTGAAATTCGCGGGAGCTTTAATCATTGTTGTTCTGAGTGGCTGTTGTTCAATTCTATCGTTGTTTTATTCTTCCTTGATTTTTGAATAGGTATCGATGTATGTCTCCTCTACTTTTGAATACCAATGGGTGTGCCCTTTCCTCTTCACTCGGTGACCATTTTCTCGACGTTCTCTCGGAACTTTATCCAGTTATCTTCCAGAACACTAAGTTTTTTTTAGAAAATAATGCTCGGTTCTTCTGCTGGGTCCACCCTTTTTAAAATTGCGAAATGCTTTTCAAAGCGATATTTTTGTTGATCGAGCAACGCTTCCATGTTTACGTTCGCGATGAACTTATTTGAATCACGATCCGGCTCGAAGGACCAATGTTCAAAATAACCAATTTAATTTTGACTAAGACAAGGTTGCCGGAAGAATGTGATTCAAAGAAAAACTTCTTATCCAATAACCGATCGAATTTTATTGAAATATTGTTACGTATTTACGGCTTAACGGATTCATAGGACTAATTAAGGAATACACTTTTTAATTATCCACACAAAAACTTTTTTATTACAAACCAAAACACAATTTTAATAACAACCACAATTCTTAAAGTTCACACAATCACTTTCAATTTAATATCTCGCACTATTAAATTCTATATATCGCTTTATAATTAACTTTTTAAATCACCACTTTTCACTTTAGGTCACAAAACTGACTCTCTCAGCGCCTGCAAGTCGCTTTTATATATCCAAGCTTCACCTTTATCTATCTGGAACTTTGGCCCATTTTCTAACTCCTAGTGGTATGTTCTTGAAGTTGTCTTTAATTATAGCTCATTAGTTAGTTCAGACATCTACCAAAGTCGTTACCTACAATCGTTGACTCTGCTTCTAACAAACAGATGGCGCATAAATCATCACAATATGTATAATTGACTCAATCTCGACTTCTGGGATTTAATAGGAAGAACCTTCAACTTGGTTCTGATGTAGATAATTGACTCATTATCGATATAATTGATCTGGGATTTGATAGAAAGAATGTTCACTTCGGTTCCTTTATCTTGGGTGAAACCCCTTTTGGAAAATGTCAGTCTCGATTTTTCTTATTATCTTCGGCGCTTAAGTAAGCTTAGACGATCTGAAATGATCTGACCTGATCCTGACGGTCTGTCGGTATTTATTCCTTTTTGACAATAAAATTGATGCGGAACCTTGGTTTGGCGTGCATAATTGACGGTTTGTGTAATTGCTTCTCCTTCACTTCTTTAGACGTCAAATGGAACTATCGTTTAAACAAGAAAACCGCCCGACCGAATTTTATGAAACTCTTTTCAGATTATACATTCATCAATTCGCGTCGATCGGCACATCAACAAAGTCATATTTAGTTGGCGTGATATCGTGCAGGTACAAAAATCATGTTCGTCGTTTGTCACTATACTTCCTGCAGCGGCCATTGGTCTGTCTTTTCTGAAAGCGTACTATTTATACAGCATACGTTCCATACTTTCGATACTGAGAAGTTTACTATTTATCCAACTTCCACTATTTCTATTCCATATAATTCGCCGGTAGATATTGGGCATGTAAGTTTCACTTCTAAACTGTGGCTTATTATCTATCTATAATATAAAAATGAATCGCTAAATGTGTTGCTAAGCGCAAAACTCGAGAACGGCTGGACCTATTGGACTAATTTTTGTTTTCGAATATTCGTTGAAGTACGAGGATGGTTCTTACGGAGAGAAAAATTTAAAAAATTGCCTGAAAAAACAAAAAAACACTCCTCTATATTCCCATAAAAAAAGATTCGTAATAATACTTAAAAGTCAATTTGTACTTTAATAGCATACCATAATGAAAGGGTATAATAAGTAGAATACAATAAGCAATGTAGTATACAAAATATACCTTTAGATCCATGGTGGCCGTCTCAAGCGGCCGGATTACCACTTTCTTCACAACCACCTCGACATGGGTATCAAATGAAATGGTATGATAAATAGAATACAATAAGCAATGTAGTATACAAAATATACCTTTAGATCCATGGCGGCCGTCTCAAGAGGCCGGATTACCACTTTCTTCACAACCCCCTCAACATGGGTATCAAATGAAAGGGTATATTAAGTAATACAATAAGCAATGTAGTATACAAAATACACCTTTAGATCCATGGCGGCCGTTTCAAGAGGCTGGATTACCACTTTCTTCACAACCCCCTCAACATGGGTATCAAATGAAAGGGTATGATAAGTAGAATACAATAAGCAATGTAGTATGCAAAATATACCTTTAGATCCATGGCGGCCGTCTCAAGAGGCCGGATTACCACTTTCTTCACAACCCCCTCAACATGGGTATCAAATGAAAGGGTATGATAAGTAGAATACAATAAGAAATGTGGTATACTCAATATACGTTAGATCCATGGCGGCCGTCTCAAGAGAGCGGGATACCACTTTCTTCACAACCCCCTCGACATGGGTATCAAATGAAAGGGTATGATAAGTAGAATACAATAAGCAATGTAGTATACTAAATATACCGTTAGATCCATGGCGTCCGTCTCAAGAGGCCGGATTGCCACTTTCTTCCCAACCACCTCAACATGGGTATTAAATGACAGGGTTTGATAAGGGGTCGTCCATTAATTACGTGAGGCGTTTAGGGGGGGGGGGGTCGAGCCGAATCTCACCAAATCTCACCTGGGGGAGAGGGGGGGTCTCGGCAAATCTCACGTATTTTTTTTTAAAACACACAGTGTAAAATTGCGCGAAAATTGGGTTAAATTAAGTAAAACGTGTTTCTCCTCTGAAGACCCCCATTGACTTACAGGCCGGCCGGCAGAACTAAGCTTGACTCAGTCTAACTGAGGGATGAGTCTGACAGGCCGTGGCATGTAGGTAAAGTCCTGATTCCCTACACACACAGGCGAAAACGAAAGGGTATGATAAGTAGAATACAATAAGCAATGTAGTATGCAAAATATACCTTTAGATCCATGGCGGCCGTCTCAAGAGGCCGGATTACCACTTTCTTCACAACCCCCTCAACATGGGTATCAAATGAAAGGGTATGATAAGTAGAATACAATAAGAAATGTGGTATACTCAATATACGTTAGATCCATGGCGGCCGTCTCAAGAGAGCGGGATACCACTTTCTTCACAACCCCCTCGACATGGGTATCAAATGAAAGGGTATGATAAGTAGAATACAATAAGCAATGTAGTATACTAAATATACCGTTAGATCCATGGCGTCCGTCTCAAGAGGCCGGATTGCCACTTTCTTCCCAACCACCTCAACATGGGTATTAAATGACAGGGTTTGATAAGGGGTCGTCCATTAATTACGTGAGGCGTTTAGGGGGGGGGGAGGGGGTCGAGCCGAATCTCACCAAATCTCACCTGGGGGAGAGGGGGGGTCTCGGCAAATCTCACGTATTTTTTTTTAAAACACACAGTGTAAAATTGCGCGAAAATTGGGTTAAATTAAGTAAAACGTGTTTCTCCTCTGAAGACCCCCATTGACTTACAGGCCGGCCGGCAGAACTAAGCTTGACTCAGTCTAACTGAGGGATGAGTCTGACAGGCCGTGGCATGTAGGTAAAGTCCTGATTCCCTACACACACAGGCGAAAACGAAAGGGTATGATAAGTAGAATACAATAAGCAATGTAGTATGCAAAATATACCTTTAGATCCATGGCGGCCGTCTCAAGAGGCCGGATTACCACTTTCTTCACAACCCCCTCAACATGGGTATCAAATGAAAGGGTATGATAAGTAGAATACAATAAGAAATGTGGTATACTCAATATACGTTAGATCCATGGCGGCCGTCTCAAGAGAGCGGGATACCACTTTCTTCACAACCCCCTCGACATGGGTATCAAATGAAAGGGTATGATAAGTAGAATACAATAAGCAATGTAGTATACTAAATATACCGTTAGATCCATGGCGTCCGTCTCAAGAGGCCGGATTACCACTTTCTTCCCAACCACCTCAACATGGGTATTAAATGACAGGGTTTGATAAGGGGTCGTCCATTAATTACGTGAGGCGTTTAGGGGGGGGGAGGGGGTCGAGCCGAATCTCACCAAATCTCACCTGGGGGAGAGGGGGGGTCTCGGCAAATCTCACGTATTTTTTTTTAAAACACACAGTGTAAAATTGCGCGAAAATTGGGTTAAATTAAGTAAAACGTGTTTCTCCTCTGAAGACCCCCATTGACTTACAGGCCGGCCGGCAGAACTAAGCTTGACTCAGTCTAACTGAGGGATGAGTCTGACAGGCCGTGGCATGTAGGTAAAGTCCTGATTCCCTACACACACAGGCGAAAACGACTGGTTAGCATAGCAGGGTATTAATTCAAGTGCCCCCAACGAAAGCTTCAAGCCTCACGCCGTGAACACAAAATAGCAAAAAAGCGCAAACGCGATGGTGGATGGTTTTCACGACTAGCTCGCGCCTTGCTTTCCGTTCCGAGTGCATACGGTGTGAATTCTTAGTGAATAGAAGTTCAGATCTTCAGGCCCGAACTGACGATAAATGCGAGTTTCGTCAGCTTTCTTGAACTGCAGGCCCCATACTAGTGATGAGCAAGACTAGTCTTGCACATTTAGCAAGACCAAGAAATACCAAGACAAGACAAGGATAAGTCAAGACTGCAAGATCAGGATAGCAAGGCTTTTTGCTCATCACTAAGGGGCAAAAGTTTTCCAGTAATGAGCAAAACGTCTTGCCTTGCAGGACAAAGACAATTCAGCAGGACAAAGACAAGACTGCAAGACTTTTTGTAAGACTTTTAGCAAGACTTTTTCGAAGGCTTTTTGCTCACCACTGCAAGACTTTAGGCATTTAGTGATGAGCAATGTAGTCTTATTTTGTCCTGTCTTGTCTTGTTCCTGCTTTGGTCTTGCTTAATGTACAATAAAAGGAAGAATTGCAAGAAAAGTCTTGCTCATCACTACCCCATACAGTTGGCGGCCAGTGAGTGTTTAGGGATACTTGGCTTCAAGGCGAAAACTTTCAGGCCACGGCCTGCTGGTGACCCGTGGGTAAATTGGGGCCTTAAGATAGGGGTAAATCCTACACAAAAATTGGTTGTCGATTGTCAAATGTGTGTCTCGTCAAATGCTGCAGAGTACGAGCCAAGTAACACTGACCCGCAAAAAGGCCCTTAGAATTTAGAACTACTTGTGTGTCCACTACAAACGGAAAAGTGAGTGGAATAGAGGAGGCAAGGCGTCCAAATTTTCAGTTATTTCAAATAAAATCTTGCTCCCAACACCCCCTTCCGCTCAGATGAACTTTTTACACGCCTTTCACTCCGAATTTTAATCGGATTTCACTACGGTTACGAACAAGGGTTTTAAATTCGAAGGCCTTTCCTGCAGTTCTGTATTCTAAGAAAAGGCCCACTTTGTTGTGGTTACGACCGTAAATACGTATTTTTAGTGTAAATACTAGATTTTTTTAAAATTTGAAAAATCTCACGTGAGATTAGGGGGGAGGGAGGGGGTCGAGCCAAATCTCACGAAATCTCACCAAGGGGGAGGGGGGGTCGAAAAATCCCAAAAATCACCTCACGTAGTAGAACACAATAAGCAATGTAGTATACAAAATATACCTTTAGATCCATGGCGGCCGTCTCAAGAGGCCGGATTACCACTTTCTTCACAACCCCCTCAACATGGGTATCAAATGAAAGGGTATATTAAGTAATACAATAAGCAATGTAGTATACAAAATACACCTTTAGATCCATGGCGGCCGTCTCAAGAGGCTGGATTACCACTTTCTTCACAACCCCCTCAACATGGGTATCAAATGAAAGGGTATGATAAGTAGAATACAATAAGCAATGTAGTATGGAAAATATACCTTTAGATCAATGGCGGCCGTCTCAAGAGGCCGGATTACCACTTTCTTCCCAACCACCTCAACATGGGTATTAAATGACAGGGTTTGATAAGTAGAACACAATAAGCAATGTAGTATACAAAATATACCTTTAGATCCATGGCGGCCGTCTCAAGAGGCCGAATTACCACTTTCTTCACAACCCCCTCAACATGGGTATCAAATGAAAGGGTATATTAAGTAATACAATAAGCAATGTAGTATACAAAATACACCTTTAGATCCATGGCGGCCGTTTCAAGAGGCTGGATTACCACTTTCTTCACAACCCCTTCAACATGGGTATCAAATGAAAGGGTATGATAAGTAGAATACAATAAGCAATGTAGTATGCAAAATATACCTTTAGATCCATGGCGGCCGTCTCAAGAGGCCGGATTACCACTTTCTTCACAACCCCCTCAACATGGGTATCAAATGAAAGGGTATGATAAGTAGAATACAATAAGAAATGTGGTATACTCAATATACGTTAGATCCATGGCGGCCGTCTCAAGAGAGAGGGATACCACTTTCTTCACAACCCCCTCGACATGGGTATCAAATGAAAGGGTATGATAAGTAGAATACAATAAGCAATGTAGTATACTAAATATACCGTTAGATCCATGGCGTCCGTCTCAAGAGGCCGGATTACCACTTTCTTCCCAACCACCTCAACATGGGTATTAAATGACAGGGTTTGCTAAGTAGAACACAATAAGCAATGTAGTATACAAAATATACCTTTAGATCCATGGCGGCCGTCTCAAGAGGCCGGATTACCACTTTCTTCACAACCCCCTCAACATGGGTATCAAATGAAAGGGTATATTAAGTAATACAATAAGCAATGTAGTATACAAAATACACCTTTAGATCCATGGCGGCCGTTTCAAGAGGCTGGATTACCATTTTCTTCACAACCCCTCAACATGGGTATCAAATGAAAGGGTATGATAAGTAGAATACAATAAGCAATTTAGTATGCAAAATATACCTTTAGATCCATGGCGGCCGTCTCAAGAGAGAGGGATACCACTTTCTTCACAACCCCCTCGACATGGGTATCAAATGAAAGGGTATGATAAGTAGAATACAATAAGCAATGTAGTATACAAAATATACCTTTAGATCCATGGCGGCCGTCTCAAGATGCCGGATTACCACTTTCTTCACAACCCCCTCAACATGGGTATCAAATGAAAGGGTATGATAAGTAAAACGCAATAAGAAATGTGGTATACTCAATATACGATAGACCCATGGCGGCCGTTTCAAGAGGGCGGGGTACCACTTTCTTCACAACCCCCTCGACATGGGTATCAACTGACAGGGTATGATAAGTAGAATACAATAAGCATTGTAGTATACACAATATACCGATCCATGGCCGCCGTTGCAAGACCCATGCTCTTTGAGACACTTCATCTGTGTAAAAATTCATATCTCGAAAAATATCAAGTCAGCGGATGGTTTTTATTGCTTACTACTGGCTTATGGGTGCAGCGAGGCGTACCGGGTGCCAGCTAGTAATATAAAAATAAGTCGGGTTTTCCTTCCTGACGCTATAATTCCAGAACGCACGATCCGATTTCCACGGTTTTGCATTCGTTGGAAAGGTCTCGGGCTCTGTGAGGTTTATAGCAAAAAATTTTCAACAGAAAAGCAGGCGTTTGGTCCATAGCAGCAATCTCAAGAGGGCGGATTACCATCTTCTTTACAACCCCTCGACATGGATATCAAATGAAAGGGTTTGGTAAGTAGAACACCAAAGGCAATATAGTATACTCAATATATCGCTTGGTCCATGGCAGTCATCTCAAGAGAGCAGATGACCATTTTCTTCACAACCCCTTCGAAATGGGTATCCAATGAAAGAGTATGATAAGTAGAACAATATAAGCAATATAGTATACTCAATATGTCACTTGGTCCATAGCGGCCACCTCAAGAATGCGGATTACCATTTTCTTCACAACACCTTCGACATGGATATCAAATGAAAGAGTATGATAAGTAGAACACCATAGACAATATAGTATACTCAATATATCGTTTGGTCCATGGCAATCATCTCAAGCGGGCTGATTACCATATTCTTCACAACCACTTCGAGATGGATATCAAATGAGAGAGTATGATAAGTAAAACACATAAGCAATATAGTATACTCAATATATCGTTTGGTCCATAGCGGCCATCTCAAGAGGGCGGATTAATATTTTCTTCACCACCCCTTCGACATGGGTATCAAATGAAAGAGTGTGATAAATAGAACACCATAGGCAATATAGTATACTCAATATATCATTTAGTCCATGGCGGTCATCTCCCAAAATCAATTTTCCCAGATTTGTTCTTTTTTCACTATAGATTTTTCCTATCGCAGACTGTGTCACCATAATCTTATTTTATTGAAAGGCGTTGCAACGCACGCGGGTTTTTGCTAGTTATCTTATAAAAACAGAACATCACATCGATAAGATATTAAATATCCAATGCCTTATACATTGTTTCATGTATTAATTATAGTCAAAAATAATTAAGTAAGTTAGTGAGACCTCTTTATTTCTATATTAGGTACCTGGAGGAAAAGCTGAAGTGCCTCCTTCGAACCCCATATATGTTCATCCAGAATCACCAAACTTTGGGGCCCATTGGATGAAAGAACCGATATCTTTTGCCAAAGTAAAACTGACTAATAAGACTAATGGAAATGGCCAAGTAATTGCAAATAATATCATTAAAACGTAGCATAGTATAATAAATAATATATTTCCTGTTTAGATAATGTTGAATTCTCTGCATAAATATGAGCCACGAGTACACTTAGTGAGAGTTGGGTCTGAGCAACGCCATGTTGTTACATATCCGTTTCCTGAAACGCAATTTATTGCTGTTACAGCATATCAAAACGAGGAAGTCACTTCACTTAAAATTAAATACAATCCTTTTGCAAAAGCCTTCTTAGATGCCAAGGTAATAAGTCAATACACTTTACGTTATTAATTTTATAGTTATCGTTACATAAAGGAAAGGCCCGATTCTTTGTATTCCCATGAGGGTGCACACTATGGATGGTTTATACCTCCTGGACCTTATTCATCACCACAAACACAAATAACATCATGTGATAGGTACAATCGCCAGTCTAACAGGTCGCCAAGATCTACGCCATATACCAGACCACGTGTAATATCTGGAACATCTAATAATGCAGGAACACCTCCACCACAGACTGCTTTTCTTCCATTAGAGCCAGCAGCAACTGCAACCGTATTTTCTTATCCTTCTACGTGGCAGAGCTCAGGAGGTTATTGGAGCACACCTCCTAATCCAAGTAGCCCAATGAGTTAGCACTACTCTCATTTTTATTTTCATTTTTTATATTAATTTTCTATTACAGCTTCCAACGTTTCTCCGACCCCTTCGACGGGTTCTCCTGGTTATACAACTTCACCAGGATATACCATCCACCATCTTACACCCCATAACCAATTTAGTGCACCCAGCCAAAGCGAGACCTACCCAACTACAACAGGCTCTCCTCCTCAAACATATGCTACAAGCTCACCACATCAAGTATATCATCCAACACCTGCTTCTTCTTCTCCACAACTTTATACAAATGTTTTGAATCCAACAACAATCGGCTACTCAACAACCTGGCATGGAGGAACAGAATATGGGCTATATTCCAATTCATATGCTTACCAACCGCCGGAATATATTCCTCTCGTGGGAGAAATCGGGTATTTGTATTTAATTCTACTATTGATTATTAATAACTATATTTTTTCAATAATTATTTTAGTACATACAATCATGCAATTGAGCCAACTTCAACTCCGAAGCAACCCCAAGAGCCAGCTCCAATCTTTACTAATGAGGAGGAAAGTTCAGTTCTTACACTGGAATGCGCATCTAGATCGCCGAAAGAGGACAATTCAGCAACTCTAATTCGAAATACAAATTGGAGCCCTCTTACTCCACCTCAAACTCATATTTGATTTCGTTCGTAGGACATAATCGACAAGACCTGTTTAAATGTTTTTAGAAGAAACAAATTAATATTTATAATAAAGAAATAAGTTAAAAAATAAATTTAAAAAACGTAATTACGAATCTGTGGTATCAAGGGAATACAGCTATGTGTTTCCTTGAGTTTCACGTGAAATTGTTTTAGAAGGCATTTGACATTTTAGAAACTACCGAGCTCTAGAATAAAGTGCGGCTGTTCAACTCCAACGTTAAGGCAGTTCTTTTATATAGTTGCGAAACATCGAAAGTCACCCAATTCATCACTAGGCGTCTACAAGTTCTCATTAACATTAAACCCTTTAGAGCTGGGTGTTCAAATGTTATGAAAATGAAAAGTGAAGAAGATCCTTAGTGTCCTCGGTCCATCTCATATTTACAAGAGCCAGGTGATAACAGATATACATAGTTAAAGCAATGGCGACTAAGGAGTATCTCTCTTCATCCTGCCAAGATCCCGAATGTATTGTGATGATTGATACGCCATTTGTTAGAAGTTGAATGAACGGTTATTTGTAACGAGGTAGGTAGGATTTGAATCAACGATTTATGTACTAAACTGGCATGGCGCCATCTATTAGATTATAAAGAGAACGAGCGGACAAAGCTTCGAATTTTCTCGAAGTACTTTAAAAACTTTTAGTAAGTTCCCGTATATGGTGGAAAGCTCTGAAAACTTGGATAAAAGTGGGGCTTGGATATATAAAATATTGCAACGGCATTTGCAGTCAGTTTGGTTGAAAAGCGAAGAAAATTTTCTAAATAAAAGTGAGCGCAAAGTGGTGATTGAAAAGTGAATAAAAACGCGATAAATAGAATTTATTAGTGTGAGATATTAAATTTCAAGTGATAACAGTGAACTTAAAGAATTAAGTGCAGTAAAAAAAGCATTGTAGTTTGCAGTCTGGTACCAGCAAGATTATGATTTCATCCTTTTTGGGGTATGACCAGGAGTACATATATTCCAAAGTTGTAACCCTCGTAAACCTTCTGATACTTTTATTATAAACAATTAAAGTTTTGTTTTCCGCGTTTTTCGAATAACTCCGGTTCTATACCAAACAGCCAGTCTCTTGGTAATAAAATTTCCAATAAATCCTCGTTGGTTTCTGAAGTACGTACATAACCTACAAAACTGAAAAAGCCCGGAAAAAATGTGTTTTTTTTATTTTGCCCATTAGCATCAAACTTACCGAAAATATACTTTTTGACGGCGCTGTCAAACGTTGCCAGGAAAACACATCGAGCATTTTACTTGCTAAAACTTATGCTTGCCACTTCTGGCATTTTGCTACTTTCATGCGAACACTTTCACTTGAAGCGCTCTTTTCGTGTGATTTGTAAATTTTGTGAAATTGAGCGAACTCTGCTCGTGAAAAACACTTGCACGAGGGCTTTCATTTGCATTTGCTGGACTAGTAATCGAGTCAACGAGACTTACGCTTCTTCTAAAAACCACCACCGCCTAAATCGCTAATATCCCTTAAACTGCAAGTCTTATCATAACATATAGTTTACAAAACTTGTAGATTATGCGATTATTTATTTAGGATATGCGTCATAATCCAGAAAGACAAAATCCGGAAACGACAAAATCCAGAAACGACAAAATCCAGAAATGACAAAATCCAGAAACGACAAAATCCAGAAAAAGATCCAGAATAAAAAATCGCGCGATACAGTATATTCTCCGAAGGCTATGCTTTCGTAAAAAAATTTCGATTTTTTGAAAATTCTAGACCAACTTCAATTATAAGTTTGTTTTCGGCATAATCAGGATTTTGTCGTTTCTGGATTTTGTCATTTCTGGATTTTGTTGTTTCGGGATTTTTGAAAGTTTTCTGGATTTTGTCGCTTCTGGATTTTGACTTTCTGGATTTTGGCATGATACCGATTATTTGCAATAAAATATATAATACACTTTCCCATACGAATTGCCATCCATAAGATATCGCTATTGTAAACATTTAAAGTACTCATAAGCATTCATTCGCGACTTGTATGGTCATCAGACGTTCAATAAATCCTGGATTACCATGAAAGTGAAAGTGGCTAAAAAACACTAACCGGACATGCTGAAAACTGTAACGGGAGGGAGCATTATATTGTTACGTTTTTGCGGCTTAACGGATTCGTAGGATTAATTAGGAATACACTTTTTAATTATCCACACAAATATTTATTTATTACAAACCAAAACACAATTTAATAACAAACACAATTCTTATAGTTCACTATAATCATTTTCAATTTAATATCTCGCACAATTAAATTCTATCTACCGCTTTATAATTCACTTTTAAATCACCACTTTTCACTGTTCTCACTTTAGAACACTTTTATCGCCTTTCAAATCAAAACTGACTTACTCAGCGCCTGCAACCCGCTTTTATATCCCAGTTCCACCTTTAACTAACTTCTGGAACCTTCGTCCCTTTTCTAGTGCCTAGTGGTATGTTCTTTTCTTTTCGGCTTGAAGTTGTCTTCAATTGTCGTTCGTTCCAACTTTAGTTTAGTACACAAATCATTAGTTCAGACAACAACCACAGACGTTAACGACAATCGTTGATTCAGCTTTTTAACGAACGGATGGCGCATAAATCATCACAATGCCCCCTTCTTAGAACTGTTCGTCCCGAACAGTTGTCCATCCTGGATCCGGCTGATGATATGGGCACAGCCTGTCTATGTGCACGATCTTCTTCTTTACTTTGGGTCCTTGTTGAATCCTGTAGACAACAACGTTGATCCGCGTTAGGATTTTATAGGGCCCCTCCCACTGGTGCTGAAGTTTCGTGGACTTGCCTTTTCGTCGTCGAGGGTTGAACAGCCAAACGAGGTCACCCTCCTTGTACCCACTACTTTCCGCTCGGAGGCTGTACCTTGGTTTCATCCTATCACCGTCTATGGCCGTCTTGGGATTCTCCCTTGCGATTTTCTCAACTGAGGTCCCAACGTTGTATTGTCGCGTTTCTTCAGGATTTCACTTCTCTCTGCGATGTCTTTCCATTTAGGCTTCTCCTCGTGTTCTTTCCATGGCAAAATTGCGGAAATGTCCGGGTCGTCGCGCTGCGCATCTCGAATTCCCTGGTCCTCGTATTTTATGCTTGGCTCAGCAGTCATCTTTTGACACTTTTCCTCAATACGCCAACGATCTTTAAAACCTGGTTCGCATGGTCGCCGGGACAGTGCAGTATCCATTGGAATTCCGGTGTTGCGATGTTTCATCATTCCTTCCCCAATGTCCAATAGTATTCCGTGTGTTGTCATAAATTCCAAGCCGAGAATACTCTCGTCTACTATGTCAGCTACCAGGAACGCATGTGTAAACTCAATGTCGCCAAGCACCACATCCATCATTGTCTCCCCATGTAATCTTACTGGTTCTCCGGTTACCGTTTTCAAAGTGTACTGGTCCGCGTTCTTCAGTCACTTTCTACCGACCAAGTCAGCCCGGATGACAGATCTTGAAGCACCTGTATCCAATGTAATTGTGCATTGTTCATCACCAACTTTCCCCTCGATTACAAGGCTGTTGTTGCTACGCTGCAGTTGGGTGATGTTGATGACATCAGAGGTATCAATTTTCCCCACCAACTCCCTCCGGTCGCCCTTCTCCCGTTGTCCACATTTTTCACAGCATGTTGAGCCACTTCTACTCCCTGGAGATTCCACTCTCCTTCGCTTTCGACAACTCCTTTCGAGATGGCCCGTCTCACCACAGTTCCAGCATCGTAGACGTCGTAGTACCTCCGGGGTGTTGATTCGATGGCAAATGTTCTCAGTCGCATTGATTCCCCTGAGGTGGACCGTACTCTTGCTGCTTGCTTTGTTGCCTCGTATGCCAGAGCATATGCCAAAACTTCTTGGGTAGTCTTCTTTCCGGCCATTGGCTGTCTGTTGCAAGTCCCGGCCAGCAAATGAGTTAAGAAGAGCCTCTCTTGCTATTTCATTGATGTAGTCCTGTCCGAAACTATGAAAAGCCAGATGCACTAACCTCTCGATATCAGCGCATAGTTGTTGTAAAGTTTCTCCTGGCTTTTGAAGTCTATTTCGAAGTTGAATTCGATAAACCTATTGCATGTGCTGATCACCGTAACGCATTTCCAACGCTTGAACTAAGAACCCATAGCTGTTGCGATGTTCTGCTGGTATTGACTGCAATATTTCTGCTGCTGTGCTCCTTAGTGACAACGTTAAGGCCGTTGCCTTTTCCTCCTCAGTCCAGAGATTGACTGCTGCTGCTGCTTCGAATTAAAGCTTATAAGTAGGCCGTGGGCTTTGCCCGTCGAAAGTTGGAGGCTGCAGTTTCCTAACTCCGATGACTTCATGAGATACCGTCGCTGGGTGGTGAATCTTTACCTTTTCTAGATCGGCTCTGACAGTTTCTAGTTCAATTAAGGTATGTTCTTTTCTTTTCGGCAGGAAGCTTGAAGTTGTCTTCAATTATCGTTCGTTCCAATTTTAGTTTAGTACATTATACCATGTTCTCACTGAGCCGAAATTACGTGCTTTCGGCTATTTTGGTGATTTCGCTCAAAATCACGTTCAAAATCATGTGATTTCCCATGTATTCTTGTGATTTCGAAATCATCTCAAACCATGTAATTTTGGCAAAATTACGCACGAAATCATGTCGAAGCCAATACTCAAACCTAAAAATCGAATTAAGCTCAATTCACCACCTCTCTCTTGATGGTGAACTTGTCAGTTTGACACATTTTTATTACACAATTTTGAATATGAAATTCACATTTTAAGATTCTTCAAACTACAAAAACCCAAAATATATAAAACAAATAACCTATGGGCTTTACTATAAGAGGAATTGCTAGTGAAATTCGGGCAGAAAAAAACGAAGACATGAGTACCAGAAAAAACTGTCAAACGAAATCATTTCAATCCAGTGCGAACGGTTCTACATAATTTCAAAATCACTTCTCAAAATCACCTAATTTCGGCTCAGTGCGAACATGGTATAAATCATTAGTTCAGACAACAACCACAGTCGTTAACGAAAATCGTTGATTCAGCTTTTTAACGAACAGAAGGGCGCATAAATCATCACAATATTTTATCACAAATTTTTACTTAACTTTTCCTAGTAACACGTTCAACCTCAAATCGAAAATGCTTTTCTATATGCGCACCCAGCCATCAGTTCAGAAATTGAAATTTACAGTTTGCATCGTCATTTGTACACCCTGTTATAGGCTTCCTTCAAAATATTGCCCCATCTTATACGCTCCCTCACTCCCACTAGCGATGCATTTGCCCAAAATTGACGAGGACGTATGCATCAAAAAGTACACGGATTCTGCGGTAGATAATTTTATTTACCTATATCTATTCCACAAACTTGATTTGTTATGCTGCAGCTTTGCATAACATCCTCTAAAAGTACTTATTTAACGCGTAACAGGCACTAAATAGTTAACGAGGAAGTTAATTTAAGACCAAATGCATTCTTTTAGAAAAATTTCCGAGAGTGAAAACAGAAATGTCATTCACGTTCTACTTCTTTATTTTCCAGAACTCCCAGAAAGCGTTTCTTTACTTTGACATTTCTATCCCCAGCCTTCAAAAAAACCTCGGGATCTTTGGGATCCCGGGATTTCGTAAAAAAACAAAGCTACAGCTTCAAACAAACAAAATAGGTGTGTTCGCGTACTCGCCTGCGGGTTCCATAGGAGGAACGAATGGAAATCTGGCGGTTTCTGGCGCCCGATGGAACCCGCAGGCGAGTACGCGAACACACCTAATATAAACAACTTTGAAATGAATGAAGTAACAATGCTCTTACAACGGTTTCATTGGATTTTGTGAAAACGACATTCGATACAAATTGAACGTTGAAGAAATTAATAGTAACCTACACTAAGTTTTTTCTTTCGAAAAAACTGTCGATTGGCACGTTAAAAAAACTGCCACTTTGCGTGGCCTGTTTGACAAAGCCCTTTGCCCATACACTATAAAATTTAATTCGTCGGATTGCGCGGCAGTTAAGAGCTTTTGAAAAACAACAACAAATTGTATATATTTTTATCGACGTGTAGAATGGTTGTTTTTATAACGTTCCATGCCATAAACTACGAAAACTCAGTAAGTACGAAGAGAGTGAATTTATACGAGTAAAATTTCTGTGCTGTAAAAATGACGGAAAATTGAAATACTGCAGTATTATATGTATTGGAATCTTTTTCAGCTTGGTTCTCCTTGTCATTAGGTACAGTTTCATCAAACAGCAATGAACTGAGGAGCTGGCGAACAAAACCGGATTAGTCCGCAAAAATAAATTTTACGCACTGGGTAAAAAACTAATATTAATATATGGAACTGCTCCGGTTTTGTATGAAAATGCACTTTTAAAAGCTTGTTTTGGCTAACGTAGAGCCGTTTTTAATTGAAAATATTAACAGGAATAGACGCAACAGGTCTTGGACACCACGATTCGAAAAAAAATGCTTTTGAAATTTGAGTGGAGTACTCCGGTTTTGTTCGCCAGCTCCTCAACTGTCTTACTCGATGCTATCGGCACAATTTTTTGGCAGTTCATGTTCTAAAGTAAACAGAAGTAAATCGTAATACCACAATTTTGGTAGATAAATTTCATCTGTCGATCTCACATTTCTTTTAGAAAGTGCCACTCTTCTTACCTCTTTTCTGAATGTTCCTCTTAAGAATTGTAACTTTATCCCCGTTTTATGGAAATTTAAAAGTTCATCGTAGCCTCTCTTTTTATAATTACGATTTTTATAGTCATTGCATTAGATTTTTCACGAAGCCGGGCTTTCTGTAAATTACTATAAAATTTATAATAAACTCTTAGAATTATTAATTTTGTCTGCCAGTTTCATAAACACCTAGTTGTGAGATGACGACGACCTCCAAGGATGCGTGACGAGTCCACCAGGAGGGTTTACACCTTGATTTCAATCCTTGCTGCCTACACCCAATTCTCTGGGTCGTATCAAGGTGAAATTCCAATCGTGCCAACGCATGCGACCCGCTTAGATCTTGAAACCTACGATTTGGGTAGAACAGGACGAGGAGGAAAGTCTACAACATCTCCTCTGTCACCCAGGCGTGAGCAGGAGACTGACCGCATTTGGTGAACCATTTCTATGCACGCCTGCAGAAATCTCGGTAATTGGGATCCTGCAACTAAGAAGATTCATTACGTCCTCGAGCAGGGTGGCGATTCCATTGATGATTCTAAATTCCCTGATTTTTCCCTGACTTATCTAAAAAATTCCCTGACCTAACAAAACAATTGTGATGAAACATAATCCTTACTAATATTATAAATGCGAAAGTAACTCTGTCTGTCTGTCTGTCTGTCTGTATGTTACGCTTTCACGCCTAAACCGCTGGACCGATTTTGATGAAATTTGCAACAGACATAGTTTAGACCTTGGAGACGGACATAGGCTACTTTTTTTTGGGGAAAAAAGTTGTGAAATGGGGTTCAATAAGTTGTAAGGGGATTTTTTTTGTTTACTTTTTTTCTATTGCATAAAAAGTAACTGACTGGCCGGGTTTATGCCGGGGACACTTTGGAGTGGACTGACGTGTTGTAAGCGGCATATACGGGGAGAATTTTCGGCGCAACCTGGACAAAGTGGATCTGCTTTTTGGCGTGACCAAACATGTGGCACTACTAAGAAGTTACGGTATAAACGGTTTAGACTTTCTGGAAATGTCAAACGGCGTAAACAAAACTAATGAGGGAGCAAAATGGAGAACCAAAAAGTTATTTGGACGCCCTCGGAAATTAATACTTTACTAGATATAATGATAGAGGAAAAGGTGATGAAGCTGTTGGACGATAAAAAAACGCGAAACAAAGAAATTTATAAATTAATAAAAACTAAATTGGAGGAATTTGGTTATAAAAGAGACGAAGACCAAATAAAAAGTAAATTTCAAAAATTAAAAACACAATTTCTTAGAGTGAATTCGAATAACAACAGAAGTGGGTGTAAGCGTATGGACAACAGCTTCTATGAAAAAATGCAAACATTAATAAAAGACCGTCCTGCGTCTTGTTTTAAACATACAGGCTACGAATCAAGAGTAGGTGAGTGTTACTTTTTTATTACATGGCGTTATCATAGGCGTTCTTGTGGAATTTAATTTTATATAAATTAAAATTTAATTATAGAGAATACTCCAACATCACCTGAAATAGAATTAAATGCCATAGATAATATTGAAGATATAATTATTGAAGAAGACATAGATGAAAACGAAAATATACCTCCAACGCCCCCCCGATCATCAAGTAAGTGTATGAAAAATGTTGAAAGAATATGTTTAACCTTTTGTTCTACTTTTATTTAATATAGAAAAAAATAATAAAAGCTATCAGTCAATTGTAAAAACAATGACTAAAGACATAACAAAGGCAATAAAAGAAGAAACGGATAAAGTAATATCTTCACTGCAAGAAATGCAAAATCAAGACCACCAATTTCTTAGAGAAATACAGTCAAATGACCAATCCTTAATTTTACAACTGTTCGGGCTGCCAAATACTCCTCCTCAACCTGTGTATTACTGCGTGGAAAGAGCTGACCAATGAATTTAAATTTATTTTTCATCCTTACACTCTCGCAGTGAATAATTATTTTGTGATATGAAAGTACTTTTTTGGTATATAGATAACATCAAAATTAAGTATTGCTTTTTGTCCTTTTATTTTAATTTAAATGAATTCTTTATGTTACATTAGTTTTTTACACTATCAATGAATTTATATTTATTTTTTATCCTTAGACTCTCATATTAACTATTTTGTGATATTAAAGTATTTCTTTGGTATATATCAAACATCAGAATTAAGTATTAAATTTTTTTTTCTTTTATTTTATTTCAATGAATTCTTTATTATGTTACATTAATTTTTTTATATTGAATTTCATAATATTAAAATCTAATTAAAAATGTATTAAAAATTTGTTTTAATTGATTAGTAATTCTCATTATTCAAATTTATTAAGCAGCATTTCCGCAATGGTGTCCCGCATAACTCTCGCATTAATGTTTTCAAATTTTTCTGTAGGTCTATCAGAGATTGCTACAGCTTCCGATTCTACAGGGAAGAAGTTGTTAGGGTCATATTCTTGACGGAACATATTATGCAATATACAACATGCTGCTACAACTTGTGGCATAAAATCCACATCAATTTCTGATCGTCTGGAGAGTATTCTCCAACAAGATTTGAGTATCCCGAAAGCTTGTTCTACTTTTACTCGGGCGGTATTGAGCTTACGATTGAACAGAGTCTTCTTTCTTTCCAATTCCGTGCCAGGATAATCTTTCAAAATCCATGGCAATAAGGGATATGCTGGATCACCCACAAGAAAATAGGGTATTCTAACGGAATTAATGTGGAAATCAGACTAAAAACAAAAAGGGTTTGTTATTAGTTTTAAATTATAATATTGATATTTAACTTACAACTGGAAATGCGACTTCTGCATCCTTATACAATTGCGATTCCTTAAGGACTGTGGCATCGTGCACGTTTCCTGGAAACTTGCAAGAAATATCCCTAAACCTGAAAAACAATAGTTTAGTAAAAACTTCAGAAGACAATAAAAAAACTATACACATACATGTACTTATCATCGACTAGTGCCTGTAATACAATGGATGTCCATCCTTTTCGGTTAATGAAATCCGTTCTTCCTTTATTGTACACAGTCACAGGAATGTGGGTGCCATCTATAGCTCCCGTTATTTGCGGAATTCCGCAAACGGCCTCGAATTTACGAGAAATACGTTCACATTCTTCGCCTTCAGGGAATTTTATTACACGTTTCGATAGGCGCTTTATGATGGCTCTTATCACTTCATAAAATATTTTGTGGACTGTTGACTTAGAGTAACCAAAAATATTACCCACAACTTGGTACTCAGAACAACTTTTTAATGTATAAATCGTAATGGCAACCTTTTCTTCAACTGAAGCTTTTCGTTGATTTATAGAGAGAGGATTGGGTTTAATTTGAAGATCGGTACTTAAGATTTCACACAACCAGTTGAAATGCTGCTGCGATATCCGAAATTCTCCTTTGAATCGATCGTTCAATTTCGTTAATAAATTGATCCCAACTTTATTTTCACGATAATAATACCCTATGCTTCTGTGGCGCGGTTTGTAAATTTTTATTAAATTTTCCATTAGCTCTATATATTTGCAAACTTTCCGCTTCCATAGATTTATAATTACACTGAAAATAATGTTTAAGAAGTTATAAAATAAAATTATTTCTGTTTTCATTGAAAAAGTGTAAATTAAACATACTTTTTACGTTTATTTTGTAACTGTCTCCAGTATAAAATACTTTTAGATCGCTTCAGTTGGTAATTTATTAATATTTTTTCCATTATTTACCAGTGTAGAGTATTATTATTATCACCGATGACAAATGTCAAATGTAACGATAACAATAACGTTTCGGTTAAAACGATAACCAAGTTGGCAGCTCCGTTTTATAAATTCTAAAGTGTCCGCGGCATAAACCCGGCCACTGACAGACAACGCACAACCTAAACCGCTAGAGCTAAAGGGCTGAAATTTTTGACAGTGCATCCCTAGCGATTTTTCGAAATTCATCCCCTAAGGGGGTGAAATAGGGTCAAATCAAAACCGCTGGAGCTATAAGGCTGAAATTTTGACAGTGCATCCCTATAATGACGTGGACATCCACTAAGAAGCGATTTTACGAAATTCATCCCCTAAGGGGATGAAATGGGGTTTACCCAAACCGCTGGAGCTATATGGCTGAAATTTTGACAGTGCATCCCTTTAATGACGTGGACATCCTCTAAGAAGCGATTTTTCGAAATTCATCCCCTAAGGGGGTGAAATGCGGGTTTTCCAAACCGCTAAAGCTATAGGGCTGTAATTTTGACTGTGCATCCCTATAATGGCGTGGTCATCCACTATTAAAGCGATTTTTCGAAATTCATCCTCTAAGGGAGTGAAATCGGGTTTTACCAAACCGCTAAAGATATAGGGCTGTAATTTTGACAGTGCATCCCTATAATGGCGTGGTCATCCACTATTAAAGCGATTTTTCGAAATTCATCCTCTAAGGGAGTGAAATGGGGTTTACTCAAACCGCTGGAGCTATAGGGCTGAAATTTTGACAGTGCATCCCTATAATGATGTGGACATCCACTAAAAAGCGATTTTTCGAAATTCATCCCCTAAGGGGGGGGGGGGAATGGGGTTTACCCAAACCGCTGGAGCTATAGGGCTGAAATTTTGACAGTGCATCCCTTCAATGACGTGGACATCCACTAAGAATCGAAATTCATCTCCTAAGGGGGTGAAATGGGGTTTTTCCAAACCGCTAAATTTATGGGGCTGAAATTTTGACAGTGCATCCCCATAATGGCATGGACATCCACTATAAAGCGATTTTTCGAAATTCATCCCCTAAGGGGGTGAAATGGGGTTTTTCCAAACCGCTATAGCTATAGGGCTGAAATTTTGACAGTGCATCCCTATAATGGCGTGGACATCCACTATAAAGCGATTTTTCGAAATTCATCCCCTAAAGGGGTGAAATAGGCTTTACCCAAACCGCTGGAGCTATAGAGCTGAAATTTTGACAGTGCATCCCTTTAATGACGTGGACATCCATTAAGAAGCAATTTTTCGAAATTCATCCCCTAAGGGGGTGAAACACCGCTGAAGCTGAATTGCTTTAATTTTGACCGTGCATCCCTATAATGACGTGGACATCCACTGAGGAGCGATTTTTTGAAATTTATCGTCTAAGGGGGTTAAATGGGGTTAACCCAAACCGCTGGAGCTGAAGGGCTTTAATTTTGACAGTGCATCTCTATAATGACGTGGACATTCACTAAGAAGCGATTTTTCGAAATTCATCCCCTAACGCAGTGAAATGGGGTTACCAAACTACTGGAGCTATAGGGCTGAAATTTCGACAGTGCATCCCTATAATGACATGGACATCCACTAAGAGGCGATTACTCGAAATTCATCCCATAAGGGGGTGAAATTGGGTTAACCCAAACCTCTGAAGCTGAAGGGCTGAAATTTTGACAGTGCATCCCTATAATCACGTAGAAATGAATTCACTTTATTTAATATTCATTTGTGATTGCTTCATAATTTCTTGCACCCACGTAAATAGGCGAACAAACTTAACGAACGTTCGTCAAAACCTAAAATGTCACTTCTCTTGATGACATAAGCATGCCAATCTCTGCTTCAAAACTTGCAGATTTGTTGAGCATAGGTGATATACGCAGCAATTTGTTTACCATATTTATTAAAAAAGTGCACTATAATAAACCCTTTTAGGGATAATAACAGCTGACATTTTGGTTTGTTTTTTTTGTTGAAGGAAAACATTGCACATAATAAACAGTTTTTATTTAAAGGCGTTGCAAGGCACGCGGGTTTTATGCTAGTGCTATAATATTAAATGTATATGTTCGAACAATTTATAATGGGTATTCAAAGAACGATATTTTAAAGCGAGATATTTAGAAATTTAAATTGAAGGGGTTAGTGTAAAAAGGGTTCAACTGACAATTTTTGCGATTATACTTTTTTTGGCAAAATTGGATTCGTCGCCGAATAACCTGTCCTTTACTCTTGTTGTTTTAATATAAGAACGTATCAAATACGCCCAAATGCATCTCTGATGAAATCTTTAAAGATAAATTACTCGAAATTCAAATTTTTCGAGTTGAATCCTTTAAGGTTTAACCAATCTCTCCATCATGTCTTTTATAGCACCACTAATGGTATAGTACAGGCAAGGGGCAAACGGTGCCTCAGACTGAATTTCAGTCATGAATGGCTCAATTTCCTCAGCTAATAATTTAAAAAATGTAAGTTGAACTGCTAAAAGTGGATCCTAAACTGCGTTTAAAATAGTCTGGAAACTTTCATTCTAGGACGACATTTGAGGATTCTTCTTCATTTCTTCAACATACTTCAATATATGAGGCATCATATTCAATGCACGGCTAGCGACATCACTATTGTTAAGCCAACGCACCAATTTTTTAGGAAAGATATCCGAGCTAATAAAATTGGTGCCTTGCCGGTACATTTTTAAAGATATTGTAGAGACTTCTGAAGAATGCGATGATGTTTGGCCCGTCCATAGATATTTCTAAGATTTTCTTTTAAGTCAACGATGAAGTACCCTCCGAAAAAGCATTGATTAAATGCGAAGCTGTATTTTCTATTGAAATCTTATTGGATATTCTAATACATATCCGATCCAATTTGATTCCGCTCATATCAATGATTCCGATCAGAATACATTGCTGATTGCGGAATTGCCTCCGCTCAATTTCTTAGCTCGATGTCGCTCTTGTACACATAAAACTGCCTTGGTAAAACCAGCGAGCAGTAATAACTCGCTGGTTGGTATTCATTATATGTAGCTCTCTTTTCATGTGGGTATGACAAAGATAAAAATATATGTATTGGTAAATTCAAAAACTCTTTCATTGCCGCATCACTGCAAAATTCAGTTACAGACTTCAAATTTAAGCTTGTAGGTGAATTCTGCAGTGATGAGGTTTTGAATTGACCTTAAATTCGTAGAACAAATGACCTACTGTTCAATTAACTTCCATAGATGGCAGCATATATTTACATATCGACGATGAAGTACTAATACCTCGTAACCCACAATTTATTGTAAATGTGGGTTACGAGGTATTAGTACTCCACCGTCGATATATTGCCATATTGTATTATTTTCGCGTAAAACTTTAAATTTAATCCTCAGAACATTAATGATTTTTGAATTAATTTTACAATAAACGAAATTCCCTTTCACTTTTTTTCCCTGACTTCTTGACTTTTCCAGAAATTTAAAATTCCCCGACTTCCAGAATTTCCAGAAGAATCGCCACCCTGTCGAGGTAGGCCTAAAACGTCGACACTTCATTTTAATTAGTTAACACTTCAATTTTTCGTTTATTTTGAGCTTAGTTTGTGTCGAGTTAAAAAAAAATGTTGTGCCCTAACTGGATCAAAGGAAGGAAAAAATTAAAAAAAGATTGTTACGTTGAGAAGTTAAGTCAAATCCTTTGAATTTTCCTGAGGTGGTATTCTCGTTGGCGAGTGACGTGACTACAAGCGACGCTGTATCAAGGAAAATGTCACTCCACGCGCCAACTTGCGATAATTAAATGCGAATTTTGTCGGTATACTCGACAGAAGGGTGTCTTCGAAAATGCATCACTGCGGTATCACTGCAATATTCAGCCACAGAGTTCTCATTGCTGAATATTGCAGTAATACCGCAGTGATGCATTTTCGAAGACACCCGAAGTCTGTTAGATTGACAATGAGATCACAATTTAAAGTTGAAGTGACGTCTGTCACGGCACTCAACGAGAATAAGGCTACAGATTCCTTGTTATTTATATATGCATAATCAATGCAATGAAAAATAAATTTTATTTTTAGATCATTTACCGAGTTAAACCTAGTACTATGTACTAAGTCCTAGTACGATCCATTTCACGTGAGCTTAGTACTAGGCTTTAATAAGGATTTATAATGATAATGGACTCAATAAAGCCCTTTGCAAGGTAGTCTTCAGTACCATTAATCTTGCAACTAGCATGAACACTTCCTTTGTTTGCTGAAGGAGGATTCCGGAGGAGTTGATTCCAAATATTTGAGCGAAGTAAAGCATCATTTACGAGAAAAGTATGAAGGAGAACGTGGTTCATGGCTACTTGATAATGCAGACTACCCTCTTAAACCATTTTTGATAACACCATACCGTAATGCTGCTTCAGGTACATTACAAGCAAGATTCAACAAAATTCATGCAAACTCAAGAAATATTATGGAAAGGACGATCTGGGTGTTCGCGGTTGCGCCGCTTCAAATGCTTAACAACACTCTACTATAAGCGGAAGCTGTAAAAATAATAAACGTTTACGATGCACTTCATAATATCTGCAAACATGTTAAATTAGCTCCACAAATGCAGATATAGAAGTTATCGAGCCAGAAAATGTTGAAGAGCAGAAAAGTAACGATGTTAAATGTCAGCGATGGAATAGTCTATAAGCTAAATATGTTATAAATAATTCATAACATCAAAAGAATTAATATTAAATTAAAAACAAAAGAAAACTTATGCAGGTTTACAACAAATAAAGATAAATATTTCACTTCATTACTACAATCTAAGCTAAATTAAAAAAAAATCCTTTCCAATGTAAATAATAAAAATACATCATTCCCAGCACTTAGTTAATCTACTATTTCGTCAACATGAATTGGTAATAGTTAATGCTAATCAAACAATTTTGAGTTTAGGGAAATTATATTAACTTTTTTTCTTCAATTTCCAACGTTCTTTTAATTTCTTTTTTTTTCTAGAAGTCTTTTCTTCTTTTAGTCGTTTCCATCTGCATATTGTGGCGCAGAATTTCACCATTTTGTTTGAAAAAATCACTTAATTTCTCCAGAGATTGATTTGTTCTTTTTAGGTATCTCCTTCCCATTTTGAACTGATTATTTTAATACATCTGACATATTTTTAATTGTAGCTGATTGCTGTTTCTTATAAACTTCTAAATTTCTTCGGTTTCGCAAAACATTCGTTTTTGGTTTATTTGTAGCATTTTTTTCCGATGTTTTTCCCTTCCGATGTCTGGCATTCATTTTCATTTCGTATCGTCTCATTCATTTTCTCCGCTTTGCTTCATATTATTGGAAATTTCTGATGTTTTTGATGAATTTATTCAAAAAGTATAAGAACCTGAAATTCCTTCTACAACATGGTTCAGTACTGTTATTTCTGCTATTTCCAATTTATTTGAAGATATTGGAACTATATTATATTGACCTATAGCGGTAATTTTTTTATAGTAGCTTTCCAATCAATCCACACGCAAAAATGAAATAAGAGTAGTTTTAAGTGAATTTATATAAAAGTGTACCATTATATACAACTTTTTTTTCCTTCTGAGGTGGATCTTCTGCATTAAGTTTTTGGGCTAACTCTTTCCAACGGTCCTCAACAATTAATTTGTTTTTTTTTGTCTTTTGTCGATGGGTCTTACGAAAAAGATATTGTTTCAAAATATTGCTGAAAAAGATATTGTCTCAATTTATTGCTGAAAAACATATTGTTTCGGTTTCTCGCTGAAAAAGCTATTGTTTCGGTTTCTCGGTGAAGAACATATTGTTTCGTTTTCTGGCTGCAAAACATATCAGCAAAAAAACGAAACAATATGTTCTTCACCGAGAAACCGAAACGATATCTTTTTCAGCGAGAAACCGAAACAATATCTTTTTCATCAATAAATTGAAACAATATCTTTTTCAGCAACATTTTGAAACAATATCTTTTTCGTAAGACCCATCGTTGTATATCCTCTTGCTATTTCGGGATTAATTCTCACAAATTCCCACATAATGCTCTCCTGCCTGTTATTTTTATGCTTGCCCCTGTAAATACATTTATAAAAATATTTTCTTAAATAAATTGGCAACTTTGTAAATAAATTACAAATACTAACATTTCAAAATAAATCACAGTGCTTCTCGTGTTATTCCACTTTCAAATCACAAACGAAAAAGGTTTTATTTCGAGTGACATTTCGATTAAATCGGAACACCTAATTTCGAGTTGGAGTTTCTGTTTCACATATATACTGAGTTTCCATGTAGAGTTTGGGTGTCTTCGAAAATGCATCACTGCGGTATCACTGCAATATTCAGCCACAGAGTTCTAATTGCTGAATATTGCAGTAATACCGCAGTGATGCATTTTCGAAGACACCCTTTATCTTGAGTGTTTACTCAGACTAAGTGCCCATACTGAGTTTCCATGCAGAGTTTACCCTGAGCTCAGACTATGCGTCCATGTAAACGCGAATTGAGTAAAATTTCATTAAGCTAAAAAAAAATTCACTTGTTATAAAAAGTGCGTGTGGTGTTTTTTGAATGACGTATATAATCTATAATTATGTACAATCGAGTTCGGCAGCTCTGAATTATATAGAATGTTACAACTGGGTTTCGACATTATCTTCGATTTACTTCAAAATAGAAAATCTTTTAGTTATCTTTTCAAGTTTAAAGCTTCTGGCAACATTTATTTTCTATACATGTAATCGACATTCTTGTTGATTATAAACATAAAAAAATAAACACGATGTCTCAAATAAATAAAGCACTTTTAACTTTGTTTTATATAAAAATCAAATATCACTTCAGAAAAATAATGCACAAAGCTTTTACATAATATCAACAAAAAAGGAGATAACTAAATAACTTATAATAATAAAATGTACACTGATATGCTTACAACCTAACAATTAACATTGAATTTGCTATGTTCTCGTATTGTGTGGAATCGATGTATAACCCGTTGGACCTTGTGTTTCTGGATTATTTTTATAACAACAGCAAATCTTCTTAAACAAGTTTTGAAACTTTCCACCATCATCTATATCATCAAAATCATTTTGGAATGCTCCTGCAGCTAAGTCCTCTTCATATGTGTTTCCAACGAATTGCCTGAGGTCAGTTTTTGGAAAACCTTCACGATAATATCGTTTGATAGTATCATAAGCATCCATTATTACAGATATAAATAGCGACAAAACAACGTAAATGTATAAGGATGTGAATAAATATAAGTAAATCTTGCTAAATATCCAAAGCATTGTTGATTTATTTGACATAGTTGAGAACGTGGCAAACATATCATCTCCATTAATAAGCGAAAATAAACACTCCGAGGTCATAGCAAGCGATCGAAATTTAACGTGATATGGACCTAATATAAGCCAGCCACAAAATGCGAAACCCGCATACATAAGAAGAGCGAACAGAAGAAATCGTACGATTTTTGGTGCTGCTTTCTTTAAGGTAAGTATAACCACATTATACGTTTTGAAGAATCCTAAATACCGCAAAACACCAAACCACACTAATAAATTGCCAATTCCTAGAAACACTGAGCATACATCCCATCCATCAGTAACAAAAAATTTCCTTTCTATTTGCTCTTTTAGCGCTGATCCAATTATAAGCATAACATCATTACCAAGAATCATGATGTACCTAAAATGAATAAAGAAAAAAATATTAATTGATTAGTGCATGTAATACAAGAAACTCAATATTACTAAAAAACGTGTAAGTACAAAGGAAAGTAAAAAAAACTTTTTTCGTGTCTATTATCGGCGAATGTAGTTTATGTAAAATTTTGCTTTAAGGCTCAAACAGAACCAATCCGTGCCGTCCGTTTTTAAAAGACATTTATATAAACTTTCTTGGACATTTGTATAAACTTTGTATTATAAAGAATCTACCTAGAAGGAGTCATTCGCAAAGTAAACATTGATGCGAACGCAACCTTGCTTAACAAATCAAAACTGCCTTGCTAGATCACTGTCACACCTTAGAGAAGTTTTCACGGAATTAGAAGAGGGAGCCAAAAATATAGGGCTGCAAATAAATACCGACAAGAGGAAGATTCTAATTCAGTCAAGGGTGGAAAGAAGAAGAAGAAACTACAACACCACCTGATGGGAATATAACTTCGAACGGGTAAACCAATTTAACTACCTGGGGTCCATAGTCAGCGAGGACAACGATGAAACGATAGACGTACAAAGAAGAATAAACGCCGCAAACAGAGCATACTTCGCACTACTGCCAGTAATGAAATCCAGAGACATCCATACAAAAACCAAAATAAGAGTCTACAAAACCATTTTACGTGCAGTAGCTACGTATGGACGTGAAGCATGGACCATCTCCCAGAAATCCGGCGGCAAGATACATAAATTTGAGAGGAAAGTTCTCTGAAGGATATACGGCTCAATCAATGAAGACAATGCATGGAGAATACGCTACAATCACGAATTGTACGACTTATGCAACGAGTGTAAACTTTCGACCCATGCCAAGCTACTGCATTTACGTTGGGGCGGTCATGTCCAAAGAATGGATCACTCAAGGATACCAAGAAATCCCTGTACCTTTCACCAGATAGCAGAAGACCAGTTGGCAAACAACGGTCAAAGGGGGAGGACAATGTTAAGGTCGATGCAGCAAAACTGCTCAATATAAGAAATTGGAAACAAGCTACGGTGCAGAGAGACGTCTGGAGGAAGAAGCTGATGGAGACCAAGGCTCGAATTAGGCTGTAGAGCCATCGAAGAAGAAGAAACAATTACCGAAGCACGGCTCCTAATCGCAATGCTCAGGTTCAAATGATGTAAAATACAATTCACACTAGGACAACAAATTCACTTATTAAAACAATTCAAGAAAAGAAGATAAACTATTTATTATGCAAATGAGTTAATGAAAATAATTCAAAAAAATCAAATAATATGATTAATTCATGGGTTTTTAAGTAAATATCAACGATATTAATTAATCATTAGATAAAATAAAAAAACTAAAGAAAATAACTATGTTACTGTTAATTCAAACTTGATAACTATGCAATTATGGTACAGTTAATACAATTGTAACTGTACTTTAAGTTAAAGGCAATTTTATTAATAATTTCCATATAGAGCCATGTATGTTTGTCACTCAGAATTTCACTTAATAGTTTAAACCAGGGGTGGTCAACCCAAATGGTATCGCGGGCCACTTTGAAAATGCATTATTATTCCCCGGGCCAGAGTTATCAAATTTAATTTTTTATGATGTAGGGAGAGAGTTCCAAAGTTGTGCTACGAAGACAATGAAAGAACGATGACCAATTAACGTGCGGAAACGAAGAATTAATAAATTGTTATTTCTGAGGAATTACGAAATCTGCGCAAACCCAGTTTTGCGCACCTGTAGGATATCGTGAAAAAGTCGCAAAAGCCTATGCTTACGATAGTCACTAAAGGCTCGATTGCATTGACCGAGTTTATAAACTACTAGCTGGCAAATTTAGAAGCCGGCTAGTCAGCTAGTACAATAGTGACGATGATATTCACAACTGTCCACTCGCTCAGTAGTCAACAAGCATCACGAACTAAATCCGTCATTTTGTAGTCAACGAAACCAAGATACTAGTAGATGCGAGTTTACTAGTAACTATGATGACACACGGCTAGTTTACTAGCTAAAGAGCCCACACGACACTTTCTCGGAAGATTTTTTTCAATCTGCTAGTTAGCTAGTGAGCATGATGACACTGGTCTAGTTTATTAGCAGTTAGCGCTTGTAAACTGTCTCAATGCAATCGAGCCTTTAGAAAAGAGCCCAATACGGAGTTCGAGTAAGGTTAAATTTGACCAAACGGAATACACAATCGTTCAAGTTAATGGGAACATGAAAAATCGAGAGTGGGATAGGTGGAAAAGCCATGCATTAGAAGAGGTACTAGTAAGCTTTTAAGCAAATTCATACGCACAGCCCTTTTCAAAAAGCCACAATGATAAACGATGTTTAGACAGGAGTCCGTAGGTTTTACTAACAATGAAACTAATGTGATCGTAGCAGGCCACGCTGCTATTCATTATCACCCAAAAGATTTCTTGCTTTATTAACGAAAACAAAAGGAACCGACCTTAACGCGATAGCAGAAATGTCAGGAGTAGCACCAGTAGCACCATGAGAAAGAAAAACATATACTGTAATTCCGAAGGATTTAGCTGCAACAAATTTAATGTCGACCAGTATATATGACGCTATTCAACAGCAAGCTTCTTCACACACATATGTATTTCATCTTTGAATTTAAGAATATTGTTAGTCTTCTTCTTCTTCTTTGATCCGTTAGCTTACTATCCGAGCGGGGTGACCCCGCAACGAATACGCTGCTGTCGGTGCCGCTGGGTCTCGAACTCTATTCACGATTAGTTTCCATTCTTGCCGGTTTTTGGCGACGTCTCGAGCTTCGGTAACTGATAACCGTTGATTCTTTAGGTCATCCTCGACATTCTTTAGCCAGGTTTTCTTCGGTGCCAATCGCTGGATTCTCCAGCCTGCAGGACGGTCTCGCCAGAGAAGTTTACGTGGCAAGCGGTCATCATCCATTCGGCAAACATGTCCAAACCACCGTAGTCGACGTTTTTGCATTTCTTCTTCGATCAGTGTCTGCTGATCGCATCTTTGTCTGACTGTCTCGTTTCGAAGGCGTTCGCGTAGTGAGACACTGAGGATCTGCCCAAGAATGGAGCCTTGGAGACTCCAGCGTGAAGCAGGGCACTTGAGAAACTATAAGTTTAACCTTTTGAGAGCGGTTAGATAAAAAAAATTGCAAAAGCTTAAGAGCAGAAAGAACAAAATGTGCTTGTGAGACCAGGAGCCAGTTCACGCAATTCGACGTCGACTGAAAACGACGCGTTAAATGTCGTTTTAGGTTCACGCAAGTCGACGTTTTAAAAGTGTCGTTAATCCTCTCGACGCCAAAGTTGGTGTCGAATTTTGCTTTTGGTATGTTAACAAATTATTTGTGGTACCATATAAGTGAAAAATTAAATTAAAACGGACCGAAGATAAGAAATTATAATGGATTGCAAAAAGTATCTCAAATAAATAAAGTAAACAATTTACAATTGTATTCAACATATTTTAGGTATGGCGAGGTTTTGAATATAACATCAAAAGAACATTAGTGACAAATAAGAATTCAATTGCTAAGACTGGTTGTGGATTGTATGAAGTTTTTCATATTATATAACGCTACTAGAGGAAAGTGTTATATCAACAGTATGTTTAGAAGTGTCCCACATGCGAGATCATATGGACATGGCTCTGGCAGCAGTAGCAGAATGTTCTTCCTCGATAAATAGACCTTTACAAGAAATTGTCTCATGGGAACAAAATTATTCCTTCTAATCCTACGGATTAGGCAGCTACTGCCAAAGTATGTAACGCTTCAATTAGCAACAAAATTTTTATCTCCTGAAGCACACATTATATGATAGTCGAAAAATAAAACTGCTCCAGGAAGAGTTTAGTTAGAAAAACCACAATGTAGAAAAATAAATTCAGAGTTAAGATTTTCAAATTTTGAATTTCTTTAATTAATTAATTAATCGAAGTTTAATATTAGGTCTGTTCCCATACTTTCTGCATTCTGTCACTTACTGCAAGTTGCTTATTGAGAGGTAGGGATGAAATAAAGAAAGTACAGGAACATGTTTCTGCAGATTCTGCAGTTTTTCTGAAATCGAAAAGAAGAACGATTATTCTTTTGTTTTTAGTCTGTTTTAGAGCACTTTACAAACATCTAACGTTTACAACGAACACGGCAATCCCAGTTTTGACATTTCCATATTTCAAACAATTGCTGCAGCAGGTTACAGCAGCTTGTAGCTTCTGCAAGTTTCTGCTTCTTACTGCAGGGTGGGGAAATGAGTATGGCGGCTGCAGTATAAGTACGGGAACAGAATTCTGTTAAGTAATTCGAAGCAACTTGCAGATTCTGCACTTTCTACAGGTACGGGAACAGACCTATTATGTGTAACTCTTCTTGCTTATGTACAATGTCAAAAGTAACAGTATTATTGTAGCGGTTTCATGGAATTTTGCATACTTTTTGGAGTCCGCTATTTTGTGAAAACGACATTCGACACGTTGACTTACATGAACCCAAATTCAACGTCGTTGAAACTAATGTCGTTTTCATAAAGCGTCGATGTCAACGTCGAGTGTCGAATTGCGTGAACTGGCCCCAGTTTACGAATAAGCAGGACGTGATTGAAGGCTGTGATGTTTACGAAAGACAGATTGCCATATTTATATTTATAAGTTTGCGAAACATGGAAAGTCACCCAATTCATTACAAGGCGCCTTCAAGTTTTCATCAACAATTCTGTGGCAATATAGAATTACAAACGAAGAACTATTGCGACATGCCGGCCAAGAAAGGATAGATGACGAAATCATGCAAAGCAAATGGAATTGAAATGGCTACGCCTTGCGAAGTGCAAACAATAATCTAGCCAAACAGGCGCTTGACTTAAATTCGCAAGGTACCGACGAGCTGGAAGACTTAGAATAACGTAGACGAGAACCCTAACAAAAGAGGCCAGAACAAGGAGGACAACTGTTTCCGCAATTTATTACATGCGGGATTAAAGGAGCAGGCGAAAAAGAATTCTGCACTCATAGCTCGATGTTGATCAAAGAAGTGTGCTTGCTTGTACATATGCTTGTTATCTGTGCTTCCTCCATGGCACTCAATTTTGTTGCGGATGCGCTCGCTCAATCCTGTCACTCTGTGCACCCCGAGAGCTAAAACACTATAGCAGGCTGTGAAGTTTAATCATTGCTCATAGCTGCCCCTTTTTTCACATGTTGGAACCTTCTAGTATAAAATATTTTGTTAAATCTTGGTGAATCTCGTGGGCCGCACGATTTACAGCGAAGGGTCGTATGCGGTTTGGCCACCTTTGGTTTAAATCAACCTCAACTACGTTGTTAACTAAATTCAATATTGTGAAATGAAATTGAATACTAATGAAAATCTTCTTCACCATATCACATAAATGTCAAGGAAATCGGCCTCATCTACGTTGATCACTAAGATGCAAAAGAAACCATCTCATCTACGTTGAAATCTAGTCATCACATTATATCATTAGAAAACCAAAAAAAAATATATTGGTAAATTAACAATCAGATATAATTAAGTTGAGTGCTCGTCTGTGCCTTTAATTTACTAGCACTCGTCAAAATAAGGATGGAGAAGATTAGAAATTATTCACGGACAACATCCGAGAACTACTATTTCTGGTGAATACAATAAATGAAATTTTACTATTGAATTAAATAAGAATATTTAAGCTATTTACTTAAAAATAATGCCCTCTATTCCCAGATCCGGCGAATTCTCAAATCCGCAACCGCGAATCTCTCTTTGACATTTTCCACGCTATAAAAGTGTGATCCGCAACAAATAATCTGCGGATTTGAAGGACAAATGCACCTAAGATAATCCGAAATCGCGTATTTCATTATCGCGAGGAGAGCTATCGCGACCTAGATGTTGTGAAGAAAATAAAGCTCAGTAGGCTCAGGTGAGCAGGGCACCTAGCTCGTATGAGCGAAGATGAACCTGCTCGGAAAGTCCTCTACGGTAAGATCTATGGAATCGGGACCGGTGGAGAAACCAGTTGCGAGAAACCAGGACCGTACCCTGGTTGTAGACCCGCATGTTACTCTTAACAAAATCAAAACTAATACGAAGCATTTTAATTGTGACGAGCGTTAGAAACATTATGTCTAAAATTTTAAACTTTTAAACTAACATATCTTAATAGCTTAGAAAATCAAATAGAAAAAATACTTACCAAACATTGAGAAATTCTAATTTGCCTTCAAAGCTGAGATCTTTCTTGAATGTAACACGGAAAAAATCTGTTGTTTGCTTTCTAAGAAGTTGTGCTCTGTATATAGCTCTAGCGCAAAGTACAAACGAAAGCAAACAAGTAAAAATTACAAAAATATTTAAGACACTCCGTAAAGCGGCGTCGATTTCTGTATCAGTTATATACTCAACATCACCCTTGCAATGTAAGCGAAACGCATCTGTGTCTAATGAAAGTAACATTTGCCCATCATGATCCATATTGTCAAACAGTATTGTCACGTCAAATTTGTAGCAATCTGGCGCTGTGCGTGGACCGACACTTTTAAAGTGAACGGTTTTGATTCCAAATTTTAGTGTCGCTTTCACTAAAGCATCAAAATTTACTATAGTTCCTTTTTGTTTTAAATATTCAGCAGTTCCAATGTCTGTTACGTTTTTCGGGAGGCTTATACAATTTCGGTCGATATTAGGATTAAAAACATAACTTTCATTAAATCCATATATAGTTCCTTCTCTGTATGTATAAAGACAAAGTTTTAGTGGCGCCATTTGATTATCGCTTGAGGGATAGCTATATGGTCCAATCGATCGACTTAAGTTAGAATACCCTATAACAGCATAATCTATTGTATCAAAAAATTCTGATTTTTCATAGATTGCCAGAGGTCCATTAGAGGGAGGGTATGCTTCAATTTCCATTTCCGTTGTCCAACCTTTTAAAAATAAATGCGAAAATGTAATGCGGTTATCTCCAGTATAGTTGACGTGATTATATCGGGAATGTGCAAAAAGGCACAATTGCATTGTAACAAGAATTATTTTAACAACCTGAAAAGATAAAATATAAAATTATTAATTTGTAAATTGATTTGTACATTGAAATAGGTTTAGAAAAAAGGCTGAGTGAAGCAACAAATGGAATAATGCGATAAAATTAAGATATAATGCTTATTACATGTATAGCAATTTTAAAAAATTTCTATGGACTATTTTATGATTATGTTTCAAGTGGTTTCTATATCCTTATTATACATATATCCATTTTGTTACTCTGCAATGTTTCAAATTATTTAAATTGCTTAATGTTTTTATAAATCCATAAAGTCTTTTAGGATTTTATTATTAACTAAAGAAATATTATATACGAATAAGGAAGAACAACAAATAGGCGAAGAGCACATGCAGACAAGAGAACATGCCTCAAGGATGTGTCAGTATATAAAAAAATAAACTATATGAAAACAAATCGAAGAGGCTTTGCAAGCAAACGAAAAAACCCAAAGAACAATAGCTGATTAAAAGAGTAAGCAAAATTAGAGCACAATTGAGCTAATCTCCATCGTTATTCGCGATCAAGTAAGTGATCAGGAAATCAGGTTCACTACAATTATATACTGAAGAGATATTAGGCACTTGAAGAATTATTTCTCAAATTTACTGAAGCAACTCAACACGCAGTGAGAATATTGTACCAATATATACATCAAATTAAAACCAAGAGGTGATGGATTATGCATATATTTATATTTTTTGCTAACAAATGTTTTTTTATTCGGTAGCTTCAAAACCCAGGCAATCAAGGAACTTTCGGAATGCAGAAATTGCCAGAAGTTTCCGATATGATTGAAGCAGTAGTAATCATAGAGAGATGGTTTAGACTGTATAACTTAGAACTATAACGCGTAAGGATTAAAAGTACCCTCAACAGCACGTTGTGAAATGGGTTGGAGAGGTTAGAGAATAGCATAATGTCAAACTCTATAAAAAGCCTCAGAGATGTCTAGAGCATTCGAAGTACCGAATCCCTTTTCATGGATTGTGTGGAACATGCAAGGGCATGGCAGTATCGGGTAACGAAGATTTGCGGCAACAGAAACACCAATAAGTTAGCCTTGGATTTATTATATGAAACAACAGATCAAGTTCAACGAGAGTTCACTAAAAAAGTTTCGTCGGAAATATAGCTAACAGCACACTCTTGATGCGGCTTCAGAACAATGCAACAAGGCGCCTCAACAATATGGGTTTGACGCCAACACCATATCTAATCAAGAGCATTAAGTAAACCCGCCTTAGCTGTTCAAGTCGAGACGAAATAAGGTTGTCGAAGTATGGATCGAAGGTCTTCTCTACAAACTGGTCAGACTCGGCATGACCGGACCTCAGCTATACATGATTTATAACATGATTTCCAACAAGAAGTTCGTCGTTAAAAGTGGCAACTTCACTTCCAGTAGGGTCTTTGACATTAAAAATGGTCTGCAACAGGGTGCGGTAAACTCGCCGCTCTTATTTAATATCTTTACGCGTGACCTAATCAGTTCACTCCGTTCGGTATTAGCATACGCAGATGACCTGATTATGTACAGGACGGGGCCGAAGATTGGAGTGATCCAGACGTTCCTGCAATATGATTTAGAAACCAGCGAGCGCTATAGTGATGATTGGAAGTTGAAAATCAATTTTAGCAAATGCGAAACGATCCTTTTCCGGACTCCTTTAAACAGAGCTTCTCGCTATGTACGAAGGAACTGGAAAACCTTCAAAATTTCGAATAATGCTGGACAATCATTAGAAAGGAAATCGGAAGTGAAATATCTTGGGCTTTGGCTGGACCAATACTTATATTTCAATAGAAATATAAGTGCTGCTCTTGCCAAGGCAAACAAGGCGTTTCATATGACCAAAAGGCTTTTTTATAGCAGACACCTAAGCCCACGGGTCAAAGTGATCGGCTCTCAAGCCTTGGTCAGACCAATTTTAACATATGGTTGCCCAGTATGGTTCAACATGTCCCCTTTTTATATGGAAAAGCTTCGGGTTTTCGAAAGACAATGCTTAAGGGCGTGCTTAAGGTTGTATCGAACACCCGAATCAGGCTTCACTAAGTTTCACGCCAACAATGTCCTCTATGATAAGGCATTTGTTAATAGGATCGACAACTTCATAATTAAGTTGATTCGAAGACATATTGCTAGAGCGATGGAGAGCGACAATCCTCTCATTCGGGAAGCGTTCTACCCTAACGCAAGATACCATAAAACAGCTTGTGAACGCGGCTTTATTCCTCCAGAGGCATTTGTTTACCTGGACTCAAAAAGATTACTGCTGTTACTCTCTTCTAACAGGGCATGTGACAAGCGATTCACTTTTAGTGAAGAGGATATAAATGTTCAGGATCTCTTGAGGTTCAGCACAAGAATTTCAAAAAGAGATAAAAATGAACGCACTTGGTTCTGGTGGTTGGAAGACGAGTAATTGTTACGTATTCGCCCTACAAACTCCAGATATAGTTTAGTTTGAAACTTAGATTTAATGATTAGCTTAGGGCTTAAATAGGATCTAGTTCTAGTTTTTACTTAATAATACATTTAAATTTAAGTAAGCTTAGGGTAAGGGAGCGGGTTCCCTCGAACTTTTGTAGATGGAAGCCCGTCGCCTGGATGGAGGTCACCCGAGAAAATTTTATCTCCGCTGCCCTCCGCCGAGATAGTGTTAGGATAAGAGAAAGTATATTAAGATAGTTTTAAGATTATTTATATAAAGTAAATATAGTATCTAAGTTTTTTTTTTGAAATTTTTCTTAGAGTTTAAAATATAATGATCTCCTTATTTTTTTTATAAAATGAAATTAAATATCAGATAAGTCTTAGTTGAAAGGCATAAGTCGAGACGAAATAAGGTTGTCGAAGATTGGTTGAAAGTTGTGTTCGGAAATGAAAGTCCAGGAGGCAGCGTTGCAAAGAACACAATCATTTCATCCCTCACATCATACGTCGAATTAATAACCTCTTCCTTTGTAGGGTATATTTTGCATTATCGTTGAACGATCTCCTCTGGGCACCGGGCGCACCGCCCCTTATGCTGATGTGGAGACTCTGTCAAGATGTATATTCTCCTTCCTATTATACTCATGGGATTTTTGTGGCACAATTAAACTGGAGAGGACAAGCCAAGAAGGACTGAGTAGATTAAGGGAGCCCCACGGAGCACATCCGAGCCTTGCTTTTGTGAACTCCTATCCTACAGACCAGAGGAAAGACGGCTTCGGCAAATTGTTACACGTACAAAACAGTATGAAGTAAAAAGATCTATCAATTAATTTGCGAATGTTCTAATCAAAAGATTAAAATCGGTCATTTTATAGATCATCCTGTATCGTGTTAAAATATATATTAATTTTATTAAACAATTCTAGTTATGTTATTTATTTATTTGGCAGAGTACACAAGATTACAATCTTTTAGAGAACATTACAAATGGTAAATAATACTAAATTCTTACAACTAGCTTAAGATAAAGGAGCAAAGAATTTGAAAGAAGTAAGAGAGAAGAAAGAAAATACGAAAGAAGTAGGTAAGGACAGTAGAGTAGTAGGACTACTGTGAAGCTGAAAGAGAAGCTAAAAAAATAGATGCCTGCTTTTTGAACATCGTTAATAGGATTCTTTTTTAAAATGAACTCATTGGGCGATAAATGAATATAAAATATTATTTGTATGGCAAAAAGCAATGTATAAAATGAAATCTTATCCTGTCATATTTAAAAAGATATATTTAGTTGTTCTTAAAACATTTTTTCTGGGGCATTTGTCAAATATGCATATATTTACATAGCTGGAAAAGTTTAAAAAGAATATTTTTCTATCCAGAAGGAATGATAAGACACCATTTATAAATTAACCGTAATTGGAAAGTTGAAATAAATAAGCAAAATAAAAAAAATAACAAAAAAAGTTACTTATTTACTTACTTTATTCCTAAAATTTTTGACGAATTTTCGGATGGGTCTTTAGGCTACAGCATTTACTTTATCAAAAATCAATTCAATTGCTATATTTTATTATGTGGCAATTCTAAGCTCAGGAATCACATTGTGTATTATCGGTCTTCACATGGTGCAATGTTTGGTAGTTAGTTTATTCGGATTTCAGGTTATGAGGAGTCAGGAGGGTGTTGAAGGAGATGGCGATGAACCTTGTGTTTCAACTCTTCGTTTTTTGTATGAGTTCGGAAATACAGGAATACCTGTAGCGAGCGCAAAAAGGCGTCTGTAAACAAGGGGGCATATCGGACTCATCTGATGGTGCGGATAAAACATTTCCGTAGTGGCAGATTCTATTGCTATATTTAAATATTATTACATGTTTGCACTTTTTCTTCGGTTATTCAACTACTCATTGACTCTCTCTCTCTAGAGGTGTACGGTTGACTGTCATAAATCGGTTTGTATTTTTTTGTGTGTTTCTGTGTTAAAAAATAAAAGTGTAAAAATTGCTGTTTGTTTTGTTTTTTTTTTAATTTATTTCAATTTTACTTGTTAATCTTTCATTGATTTTATTTGACTTCAATTTTCATGAATTTCATTCCGTTTTTTTGTTCATTAATCATGCTGTAAATTTAACTAGAATTAATTAACTTCTTAAAAGCACGTACTTATGGACATGTGCTTAACATTTTTTGATTATGTCCTGTTATGTTTCCTTTTAAATGGTGTAACTGTTTAAATTCCTTTTGTTAATTTATTTTATTTATTCACTTATTTATATATTTATTTAATTTGTTTTTTAATTATTTTTTTATTGTTTATTGAATCCTGACTATAATTTTTTATTTTTGTTGCAATATTTTCTTGTAAATTTTTAATTCCCAGACATTTTTAATTTAGCTGTAGTTTCATATTTGTATTTTGGCTAAGACAGGTTGGTGGGCACGTTTTTCCCTTTTACCCTTTCGGTCGAAAAGAAAACAAATTTTCTTTCTTTTAATAGCATCCTAGTTTTTTCGCCCAGTCTTTGGCTTGTGAAATTCCTTCCCCTGTTACTATTTTTTTGTCTCTTGCCTTGTCCATTAATTCAGGATGAAGAGCACGACGAGGGCTTCGACCCGACTCATGGGTAAAAAGACCACACCTACGTCAAGAACAGATGATGGGCTCAAAAAAAGGATGGAATCACGAACCAAAGCAAACAAACCAAGCATAAAAAACCGATTAACAAGAAATAGTTCAGATTCCACGAAGAAGAAAGGATAGACATCTGAAATTCTCCCCTTTGACTCTCCACAAGGTAGCACAAGTTCGTCAGCCAATCCAGAACACAATTTGATCAACAGATCACCAGTAAAGTCATCTGTAAATCCGGATGAAACAAAAGTTTTACTTACTGGTAACATTGAGCAAGATGCTGGATGCCCTTTTCGAGTTATTGTTCAAAAAATAAACCCACTAGACAGGGATGTAAAAGATCTTAATCCACTCTTCTTAGGTGAATGCTTAATAGCCTCCACTACAGGCATTGTATCCATCACAAAATTTTTTGACACGAGTAATGCTAACAAATTCATTGAAAACTGCCCTCTGGAGTCGGCATACGAAGCATTCATACCTTTAGTGCTGGAGGCCACCCCAGTTTTAATTCATGGATGAGGGTCTAAGTGAGCAAGAATTGTTGGTGGCCCTTAGAGAGTGTAATCCCTCACTAGACTTAAAGGTATTTTAAATTGGAAAAGTAAAGTAGAGGGCAATACCTCGATAACTTCGACCAATAAAATCAAAATATACATAGGAAGAAAGAAAATCCCTGAAAAGCTAAATCTATATTATTCAACTTTTAACGTAAACAAATTCGGATACGCTCCATCTAGATTCTTTAAATGCCAATGATTTGGTCACTTAAGCCATTTTTGCAAATCAAAATGGAGGATTTGCGGAAGATGTGGAGAGCAGGACTGCAATGAGGGCAGACAGTGCAGTATGGTGGCAAAATCTGCTAACTGCAAAGGCAACCATTGATTAGAGTGAACTTGATAATGCACTAGTCGCGTATTGCGAAGCTCCAGTTATTTAAAGCTTTCCGCTGTTTATTCCGAGTCTAATTTATTCCAACTTGTTATTTTTCGATCTCTTAATAATTTGCTAACCTATAGTCGGGAACATATCGTGTCAGTGCGCTCTGGTTTGATATAAAATCTACCTAAAATAAAATAATCAAAATGTCTAAAACGCATCAACTTCGATCGGGCAAAGGAAATGCTGATAATACAGTTAGAAGCAATACTCCGGAGGTCAATACTCGCAGACGTAACGACACCAGCAGCAGTAATACTCCTAGGTCTACATCTGTAGCTGACCCCGAACATAGCTTCGAGCTGCTTGAAAAGAAGCTGATGTCAAGCATTAATCGGCTGCTTGATGAAAAGTTTGCTGCTTTCGATGACAGGATTAAAATCGAGCTGTTCCGGCTGTCGGCGCAAATTGACGAGGTGAGCAGCACATTTAATAATCAAATAGCAAAGCTGCGAGACGAAGTTGAGACTGTGCAGCATGACTTAGCCACAGTCTGGAATGAACTGGGGGATCTACGTCGCCAGTCTAGGCTTCAAGATTTAGTCTTGCGCGGCATTCCGTCTAGTGAGGGTGAAATCCTAGACTGATTTTGAATGCTGTTGCGTCAACTATTGGACACGATCTCTCCCCATATGTCCATGTTTTCCGTCCACAACAGAGTCGTGGCTCCCCCACACAGTCTGCGACCATCAGGAAAGAGAGTTTACCTCTACTTATTGCTAAATTCCCGTCTGCCAATGAGCAGCTGGAATTTTTGAAAAAAAGTCGTCAACATGGGACGTTAACTTGGAAAAAACTAAACCTTGGGTTCGCCACTGACAGTGTGGTTCGTGTTACGGAAAGTTTGACATCGAAGAATAATGACATATATCAGACGGCACGTAAACTTCTTAAGAGGAATCTCGTCACCTCTGTATTTACCAGGCGTGGCCATGTTTATGTCCAATTCGAACGTAATCAGCAGCCACGCAGATTCACCTCGGCCCTGGACCTTAAAGATTGTGTTGGCCCTCCTCTATGAGTATATGAATATGTGCTTGGAACTGCCTGATTTCACCATGGAGCTGTGCTTATGAATGCGTACGGATGCATGTTCTAAATAACTTAATTATTATTATTATTTTTATTATTATTTTTATTACTATTGTTATTGTTATTATTAATGTTTTTTTTTCTTTCTTCCTTTTTCACATTTATTTATATTTAATTTTGTTTTGATTTTACATTTAATTTTTAGTTATAAGTTAACTCTTTCTTTTATGATCTCTGTTACATATTTTTTTTCCTTCTTTCTTTTCTTTTCTCTTCTCGTACTTATATTCTACCTCATGTTTGCTTTTGTGCTTGTGGCTGTGCATCTTATTAGTCACTATTACTAATCATTCTGCTGATCGAGTGCACTTTGAAAGAAAATCCCTGAAAAGCTAAATCTATATTATTCAACTTTTAACGTAAACAAATTCGGATACGCTCCATCTAGATTCTTTAAATGCCAATGATTTGGTCACTTAAGCCATTTTTGCAAATCAAAATGGAGGATTTGCGGAAGATGTGGAGAGCAGGACTGCAATGAGGGCAGACAGTGCAGTATGGTGGCAAAATCTGCTAACTGCAAAGGCAACCATTGATTAGAGTGAACTTGATAATGCACTAGTCGCGTATTGCGAAGCTCCAGTTATTTAAAGCTTTCCGCTGTTTATTCCGAGTCTAATTTATTCCAACTTGTTATTTTTCGATCTCTTAATAATTTGCTAACCTGTAGTCGGGAACATATCGTGTCAGTGCGCTCTGGTTTGATATAAAATCTACCTAAAATAAAATAATCAAAATGTCTAAAACGCATCAACTTCGATCGGGCAAAGGAAATGCTGATAATACAGTTAGAAGCAATACTCCGGAGGTCAATACTCGCAGACGTAACGACACCAGCAGCAGTAATACTCCTAGGTCTACATCTGTAGCTGACCCCGAACATAGCTTCGAGCTGCTTGAAAAGAAGCTGATGTCAAGCATTAATCGGCTGCTTGATGAAAAGTTTGCTGCTTTCGATGACAGGATTAAAATCGAGCTGTTCCGGCTGTCGGCGCAAATTGACGAGGTGAGCAGCACATTTAATAATCAAATAGCAAAGCTGCGAGACGAAGTTGAGACTGTGCAGCATGACTTAGCCACAGTCTGGAATGAACTGGAGGATCTACGTCGCCAGTCTAGGCTTCAAGATTTAGTCTTGCGCGGCATTCCGTCTAGTGAGGGTGAAATCCTAGACTGATTTTGAATGCTGTTGCGTCAACTATTGGACACGATCTCTCCCCATATGTCCATGTTTTCCGTCCACAACAGAGTCGTGGCTCCCCCACACAGTCTGCGACCATCAGGAAAGAGAGTTTACCTCTACTTATTGCTAAATTCCCGTCTGCCAATGAGCAGCTGGAATTTTTGAAAAAAAGTCGTCAACATGGGACGTTAACTTGGAAAAAACTAAACCTTGGGTTCGCCACTGACAGTGTGGTTCGTGTTACGGAAAGTTTGACATCGAAGAATAATGACATATATCAGACGGCACGTAAACTTCTTAAGAGGAATCTCGTCACCTCTGTATTTACCAGGCGTGGCCATGTTTATGTCCAATTCGAACGTAATCAGCAGCCACGCAGATTCACCTCGGCCCTGGACCTTAAAGATTGTGTTGGCCCTCCTCTATGAGTATATGAATATGTGCTTGGAACTGCCTGATTTCACCATGGAGCTGTGCTTATGAATGCGTACGGATGCATGTTCTAAATAACTTAATTATTATTATTATTTTTATTATTATTTTTATTACTATTGTTATTGTTATTATTAATGTTTTTTTTTTCTTTCTTCCTTTTTCACATTTATTTATATTTAATTTTGTTTTGATTTTACATTTAATTTTTAGTTATAAGTTAACTCTTTCTTTTATGATCTCTGTTACATATTTTTTTTCCTTCTTTCTTTTCTTTTCTCTTCTCGTACTTATATTCTACCTCATGTTTGCTTTTGTGCTTGTGGCTGTGCATCTTATTAGTCACTATTACTAATCATTCTGCTGATCGAGTGCACTTTGAGGGAATGCTACTTAACATCCTTTGTTCCTCATCCTCTGGGCTGAACTTATGCGAGACAGATTTTCTGAATATTTTATTACAATTTTACCTCCTAGAAATTAACATATAAAATGAATACGCCCGTATGTTGCTAGATAGTTAACATAACTGAATAAAGCACTTTTTTGTGCAGCCCTAAAACAAATTATTTTAAAAAATTGGAGTAACGCATGTTATTATTCAAAGAATTTCATTGTAAATATAAAAACCCGCAAAAAAATGCTAAAGGATTTTATTACATTACTCAAACATCGGCATTTCTTATAACGTATAGTCATTCATTCATTATTATTACTTGCTAGCTGTTATTGCTAATTTCTAGGAGGTAAAATTGTAATAAAATATTCAGAAAATCTGTCACTTTCATACCTTCGGGGCGCTGTAAAACCCTTCGTAGTGAATGAAATTATAAAAGTAATGAATGAAAATTATTCCTAATGAAACCCTCTACAAAAAACTTGTTATTTTTTTTTGTTAAAGTTGAAGGAAAAAAAGTTATAGCCTTTAAAAGAAAATATTGTGACTAATTTTTGTGTTCTAAGGCTTATAACGTCTTAATTATTCATTTTACCACAAAATTTCTAACTAATAAATTGTAGATTATTTAATTCTAAACAAAAAGTGTCGCTGCAAATTTTCGGTAAGATGTACCGTTTCGGATATATAGTGGAAAACCCATTTGCACATGTTTTCCAAAATGGCGGTTAAATGGGGGGGTTAGAATCCCGAAAACTCAAACTTAAGCTCACATTGAACCCCCCTACCCATCCCAAAAATAAAACCTTGTCCTGCATTTTTGCAATGTTAAAGTACCATTTCCATGGACTAAAACAGAATCTCTGAAAATCACAACCTCAAGGAAAAAACCATCCAACGAAAAGACAATGAGTCTGGACTGGGCCGGCGTGTAGTGCGGACGTTTCCGTCGGTCCTCTTAATTCGCACCCAATAGCCAAATAAAGTCATTTAAAGCAGCCAGTTCTCTTCCTTCACATTAAAAAAAAAAAAAACGTCTAATCCCAAATTAAGCAAAATGAAGTGTGCGAAGTGCAGTTAAAAAAGTCAAAGTGGTCAATATCAAGTCAAGGGAACATTACCAACACCGGACCAACAACAAAAACTGACGGACGACAGTAAGTTTTTCCCGTTCTCCAACTCTCCCCGCACCCAGTGCTAGACATCGCCGGCGTTGCAGCACTTGTCGGCCAGCTGATGGGAACCGTCTTGTTTTAGCAGGCATAACACTGCAACAAGATTGTTCCCGTTAGCCCCGATGGTTGCTTCGCCGGTGGAGTCAGCTACAAATGAGGTCATGGACCTTGCGCAGGAGATGCCCCAAAACAAAAACAGAGACTTTTCTATTGTTTTTTGCAATATTAGGGGTCTCCTTGCGAACTTCTCACATGTGATGTGCCACCTACACATCCACGCCCCGGCCATTCTCGCACTAAGTGAAACTTAAGTCACCGATACTGATTTCGATCGATTTCGATCGATTTCAGGTGACTGGGTATAGCTTAGTGCACAATTTCTCCAACCATAGGGGTGTCGCCATGTATGTTAGGAATGACGTGGCTCTCCAGAAGGTGTACAATAGTACATCTTCTGAATTCAATTACATATGGGCTAAAATAATTCTTCGTAGCCACGTCATATTCTTCATATTCTTCTGTTTTCTCTACAGAAGTCCTAACATAAGTAATGATGCCTCGACGTTAGCCTTCGATGCTATATCCGAACGAATCTCCGGATTTTTACTTTCCCATCCGGAGTGTGAAATCATTGTTGCGGGTGATTTTAACGTTCATAATACCAATTGGCTAAATTACTCAAATGGCACCAGTGTTTCTGGCAAAGACGCCGAGATCTTTGCAGATTTAAACAATTTGCACCAAATCGTGAAGTGTCCGACACGAGTTCCGGATGTTGAAGGTCACGGAGCTCATCTGCTTGACCTATTCCTTACCACACATCCATCTCGATACTCCGTCGAAGTTAGCTCACCCCTTGGCAACTCGGACCACAAACTAGTCAGGGCTAATTTCTCATATCCATCCTCCACCCCAACCAGCTCAGTCCCCAAAAGAACTGTCTGGCACTATGGGAAAGCCAACTGGTTGGGACTTATTCGCTTTTTTAAAGCAACCGACTGGAACTTGTGTTTCCGAGGAACCAGTGCGAACTATGCTGCGCTCTGTATTACTAAAATAATACGGGCAGGAATGTGTTTGTTCATTCCTCATTCCACTAAATCTATAAAGCCTAGGCCAAATAGATGGTTCAATGGTGAGTGTATGAACGCAATTAACGCCAAAGAAGCCGCCTATAGAGCGTACAAACGTTCCCCAAACGAGTCACTTCGGCGTGAGTATATGAAATCAAGGAACTCCTGTAACTCCATCATCAGGAAGGTCAAAGCGTCATTCGACGACAAGTTGAGAAACAAGATCCTCAACACACGCGTAGGCAGCAAAAACTTCTGGTCCTTGGTAACTTCCATCAAGAAGAATTTTACGTCTTCCACAACCCCTCCATTTATTTATGGAGGAAAGGTGACTGCAGAAAGCAAATCCAAGGCCGACTTATTGGCATCTCTGTTCGCCTCTAATTCTTCCTTACCCGAAACTGATACGCTACCCCCGGTTCTCGAACGCAACGCCCATTCAATGGACAGAATTTTCTTCAGGACTCGCGAGGTGTACAAATGTCTCAAAATGCTCGACGTCAATAAATCCACTGGCCCCGACAATATCCCCCCTATGGTACTCAATAAATGTGCCTCACCTTTGGCTAAACCTCTGCGCAAACTTTTCGCCCTGTCCTACTTCTCCGGAGTTTACCCAAACTCTTGGAAACTTGCTCATGTTCAGCCCATTCCCAAAAAAGGTGAAGCCAGCGACCCCTTAAACTACCGCCCAATAGCAATTACTCCTGTTCTCTCCAAAATCATGGAGACAATAATCAACAGAAGGCTGATGAAATATCTGGAATCCAACCAAATTTTACACGACAGGCAGTACGGCTTTAGATCGAAAAGATCTACTGGCGACCTGCTTGTGTGTCTGACTGAGGCCCTCAACCAAAACATCCATCACTTCGGTGAGTCTGGTCTTGTTGCTCTAGATATTTCCAAGGCTTTCGACAGAGTATGGCATCCCGCTCTGTTGTCTAAACTCCAAGCTATTGGTATCGACTCAGTTCTAAAGAACTGGATTGAGAGCTTTCTTTCTAGCCGTTCAATCAAGGTAGTATTGGATGGCGTCGAATCCAAACCTCATTCCATCTCGGCCGGCGTCCCCCAAGGCTCTATTCTATCACCTACACTCTTTCTCATATTTATTAATGACCTGCTCTCAATCCCCTCCAACCCACTTCACAGTTTCGCCGATGACGGTACTCTGCGTTACTCCCACACCTTCGATAACGCAAGACAAGCGCGTGCCAGACCTTGTCTCGTAGACCGTGAACTCATGTCCAATTCTATTAACGAGGACATTGAACTCATTCTTGCTTGGGGCCGCAAGAATCGTGTCGAATTCAACGCAAGCGAAACAAAGTACTGTCTTATCTCTACAAAAACCTGCACCACCCGTCCCTCTATCTCAGTGGACAAAAAGAATGTAATGGCTGACCCATCTCTTAACATCCTAGGCGTAACCTTATCATCAGATCTGCGATGGAATAATCACATATTCCAAATCGCCAAACAAGCTTTCCAATGCCTGGGATTCCTCAAGAGATGCAAGTTCCTCCTCCAGTCAACTGCTTTGGCTACAATATACAAGTCCTACATTCGGCCCCGCCTTGAATACAATTCGTATATTTGGGCGGGCGCCCCAAAAACCACCTTGGCTTGGCTGGACAAGGTGCAAAATCGCGCCATCAAACTCATTGGCGATAGCACCCTTTGCTCCTCCATCGACTCTTTAAGCCACCGTAGGAATGTTGCAGCACTTAGCAAATTTTACCGCTATTACCATAGCGAGTGTTCCACCGAAATTAGAAACCTCCTGCCTACACGGCAATCTTTTTCCCGCAACACAAGACTAGCCAACTCGGCTCACCCCTTCACCCTTCAGCCCTCCCCTTCGCGCACATTACGTTTTAGTAGTTCGTTTATAAATAGAACAACTCGATTGTGGAACTCTCTCCCGCAGTCAGTGTTTCCGAGCTCATATAACATCTCAGAGTTCAAACGCAAGGTTCATAGACATCTACTCACGCACCCTCCAGACCCCTAACCTATCCCTTCTCCTCTATCCTTCAAAGCAAGCTTACTACTAGAGACTGGCCATGACTCGAACGACATGACAAACTAGTAGTACAAAGGGTAACTCCTAAGCTTGACTTTACCACATAAAAAAAAAAAAATTCACAACTTACCAAAGAGAAGGTATGTGAATCAAAGCCAGTCCAGAACTATAACATCCTCAAAGAGAAAGTTAAAAGTCCTCAGCCAAAAAAAGAAAAGGAGAATCTAATAAAGAAAAGAAGGCCTCACAAGAGCCCAATCCAAAAAAAATCCAAGACTTATAAGGCTCCCTTCTTGTCAGTCAGTAATTCTGATGATTTTGAAGATGAGCATTGGACCTGGAGATAATTAAACTCGAGTACAACGAATTTTTAAGAGATGCGCCCATAAATGATATTACGCTCACAAAGCGGATTAATAATGGGCCAAACCTCCAAGAAACTTAAAATATTGACAGGGAAGCCGGAAAATTTTTTTACATGCATCTTACCAATACTTTATCATATATTGGCAAAGTCCCTTCTATGTTACATCGGGTCTGAAACCCATGTTCTGGTAAAAAACAATCTTGTGCTATCAATAACCAAGACTTGTCCTTGGACAGGTTCTTATCTCAGAATTCTTAACAGGGGAAGGATCTTCAAAATTCACAGTTTTTAGCCCTTCAGAGTAAATTTTTCTCTGATTTAGAGGTGCCCAATAATCATTTAGCCTTTTATTTTAATTTTCTGTATATCAATGACAAATTTAATTGTTAACTTTTATGTTTGTAAATTAGGCACAGCAGCTTTCTTAACGTTTGACCACAGACAATATAACTATACCGAGATATGCCACGCCGAACAAAATTTTGTCCTAAGGAGATTTTCAAGTGGATTTACTAATTTTCCAAATCGCAAAGCTCGGCATAAGATTGCGCTGAGCTTTTCGCGTATGGAGAAGCGATTCTCAAAAAGTTTTGAAGTTATATCCAAGCAGACTGCCTGGCTGCCGTCGCCTGCGCAATTTGAGAATGAAAAACGGCTTGAGTGCACTGCACACACAAATAAGCGTACAAATAAGCATACATAATAAGAGGAATGAATCACCAAAACGAGCATTTAAAAAAATTGCAGTTTTTGTGGTAGAACATTAGTGATTTATAATTTAGTGGTTAGTGATTTATAATTTTTTTTATTAGAGACAGACAAAAGAACAGATTTAAAGGTGTTGAAACGAAAATAAGTAGAGAACAATAATTTAATATCGTGATGGATGGGATAATTCGGACAGTTAAAAAGACGAAAAGTGAATTGAAATCTTCTAAAGCCGGCAACAAATGCTGCTTACCACATTGCGGGCGATCTAGAAGGGAATTTCCTGAAACAAGGATCCTCAAATTTAAAAAATTTGCTGTTTTTGTCGAAATCCGTAACCTGCTCAGTTCCTAATCAACATGCCGTGACCATGAGCGTATATTTCAAATTCCTCAATTTATGATTTTTCAGGTCGGGCTGCGCTAATAACTATGAAATGTAGGGATAAGTTATGTTCTGGAAAGAAATTTTCTTGTTTCGAATATTATTTATTTTTTCATTAATGCATTTTTCTACATCTTTCAAACTATTGTTTCTTCATGTGAGAGCCAACGTATTTAATTTACTATTTTTCGTCCTTTTCTTCTTATTAACTATCCACGTGCAATGCTTACGAATTAAAACTTTTATCAGGAAACTTAATATTGCTTTTCTATGTGGAAAACAAGGATTATCTTCTTGAAACCAGAATTTATATTCACTATCATTTGTGCAAGATATGCTTTGTTCAATTATGCAATGTTTTATTTTCCGTATTTGTATGGTATTAGTGAAAATTTTTTCAAATACTTTAATATGTATCTTGCATATTTTGAAAAATAAATCAGAAGGTGGACATAAGCTTCCAAAGTCACCACCTGACGTTTTATAATTTTTTTTTTTAGTATAAACATTTCAGAAGGAAATGATATAATTTCATATATATAATTGTAGGGGTAGTTTTAACCTAACCCTAAGCCTAACAGTACCCCCACAATCGATTTTGAAGCATAAACTTGAAAAAAAGCAATTTTTAAAATTTTTCTATTTTTTGCCGATTTAGGGGTGGTTTCACTCCTTTAGGGTTACCCCTTATCATAAAGTTCGCCTTGATTTAATACAAATCCACCACCTTCGCAAATAAATATTAAAAAAAGTGTATTTCATTGCATTAGTTTTCATTATTATTGAAATAATCGCGAAAACACCCTAAAAAGGGATGTTTTTTGCATTTTTAAGGGTGACGCCCATTAGGACCGCGGGACCCCGATTTTCGTGATCAGCGACTTCAAAAACCTTTAGGGTTCGATTTTCTTAACGGTGTTATTTTGAAACACCCCCCCCCCCCCCCGGGTTTTGAATGGACTACTTGAAAATCTCCTTAGGACAAAATTTTGTTCGGCGTGGCATACCTGGGTATAGTTATATTGTCTGTGGTTTGACGAACTTAAACTAACCAAAAGAAAACGACATCCCTATTGCTCTGGCCTACAGACTGGGATTGACGATCAAAGAGAGAGCCATAAAAAAAGTTCTTTCACATCAAAAATTCGTGGTTAATATAGCTGCAAACCTCGGACCAGCCTTACTAGCCTTTGCTAGTAGCAGTAAAAACAACAACAACAACCACAACTACTCATTTATCTTTTTGCAAATTTGCACTGACTCAAAAATATGTTGCAATGTTTTGGAAATTGAATTGTTTGTCCTAAACTTATAACACAAAGATCGGACGATGGATGACTGGGATAATGTAGGTTTTACTAAAAACTACATTATCCCAGCCATCCCGCGCCCAATATTTGTGTGATAAGTTAAGGACAAACAATTCAATTTCCAAAACATTGCAACACATTTTTGAGTGATTGTATATACCACGATGCGAAGATATGTCAGCTTAATTAATAATAAAGACTTCCAAGAGCTGAATAAACAGCGGGGCAGTATAATCGATTTTAGGTGAAGCCCATTTCTTGAGCATAGTATATGTTCAAGTGTAAAAGATTTGTTGTCGCCAATTCCTATAGGATATTTATATTCTTCGTCAGTCCTAAAGTATATCCCAAATGAAAATCCATTAAGTGATGTACTCTGTTGCAAAGATGACACATTGCAGCAGTGTTGGATACAATATAGAGCACAGTTCCTAGAAAGTACGGCATTAATGGAGTCGCCACATTTATATTTTCGCCAAGAAAATGGCCTCAATTCCCAGATCCAGTCGCAAATCCGCAATCTTTGCGATTCTCAAATCCGCAACCGCGAATTTCTCTTTGACATTTTCCGTGCTGTAAAAGTGTGATCCGCAACAAATTTTCTGCGGATTTGAACTACAGATGCGCTTAAGATAATCCGACATCGCGTATTTCATAATCAAAATCCGCACTCACTTCCGCTCCGCCGGATCTGGGAATCGAGGCAAATAATTTGACAGATTAATTAAACGAAGTTTTTGGAAATGAAAAATGGGTTTTTGAAACCATTAATAAAAAAAAATGCTATGTTTGAACTTGTGCACTTATGAAATATTGGAATTTAGGAAAGGAAATCGAAGGTTACCATTCTTGGTATCAGAAATCGAGCGCTAAGCTTTGGTATGGCAATTGGATGCCTTAAGCCCTAGACTACCAAGGCCGAGCCAAGATAGCCGCGCGTCATTTAAAGTAGCTAATCCGATTAGTGTCGGTGCACAGAAATCCACTCTTGTCAACTTACATTTGTTCTTCACTCGTATTTCTGCGTTAAATAGTGGGGGTTTCTGATAGCAGCTTGGCCAAAATTTGATATATTCCCTACGAAGCAACTCATTCAGTTTATAGATTTAATAGTGTTGAAAAAAATTGAAGCAATTTTGCCTAAATTTTTTTGTTTTTTGATAGAGCAACATCTTAAATATCGCGTAATTAATTAAATTAGTTACAACAAATTTTTGAATCAAGTGCTTTCCCATTCGTACTCGAAAAAAAGCTCTTGCTCCAGAATCATGGTCCCTTATGTCGGAATGTATGACACCCAAATGAGTTCATATGTTCTTTAAATATTAGAAATTATTCTAAATAATCTAAAGGTCACTGGGAAATAACAGGTCAATTGATAGATTACCTAACACAAATGAACAAAATGCATTGAATAAACTGTGCTGAAAAGTTAATTAGTACATCGAAGTCTACTGATAAATTGTTATCAGAAAGTACGTATTGTTTACATACTCGAAAACTATCGGCTCTGATAAAATTGATTTGAAGCAAACTGGCCAAATCTAAATCACAGAACCTATTACCGACAATATTAGAAGTATTAGAAGAAATTAACTTTGAATTTCTTATTTTTTATTCTTAACAGTTTTACAATATTAAACAATGTCGCTTGAAGACGACATATTTATGAAAGAGCCTGCCTTTTTAATAATGAAGAAAAGGGCTTGACAAACAATAAATAATTACAACACGGGTATTAGTCCAAAATCATAAATTGAGTAATTATCAGTAAATTTGCACAAGAGATGTTAGCTTGATGTGTACCGGATAGGACTTTATTATCTAATACAAATATAGAAGAGATTAAAATGACGTCAGCTGATAAGTAAAAACTTAAATTTTCTTAGAAATAAGGATAGGGGAAAAACTAAACCTGTTTAACATGCAATTATTGGCATGATTAGCAAAACCTAAAATTTCACTTACTTGAACGACAAACTTATATGGGAATCTTCTTCTTGCCTGCCATTTTTCAATTGGATTCATAAAGAAAAATTGTAGTTTCCGCTTCATTCTTTCCTCATTAAAAGATGACATGGGTGAGGATGTCTCAGTTGCAATTTCCTCGTATCCCTGTTCTGTAGTGGGCATTGGCTCTTGAGGCTCCGAAGGTCTGCTCCTGAATGCAGTAGGCTCCCTTCGAGCTCCTCGAAAATAATCTTCTTCGCTTTCACAGCAGGAATTTTCGCCTTCATCCTGGCTTGTTAAAGGTACTCGACTCATCACTTTCAGGGATGTAGATAGTAGGACAAACTCAATTTAAAGAAATTATATTAGAACAAAAGCACAACATTTAGAAATAAAGGAATGTTTTGATCAACTTTTTGACGTATCGATGAACCAGTCGAATGTTGATTATACAATGGAAATCAAATGCGCACATATGATAGAAAACTTAGGTCAGTTTTAAGGAAATTAAACACTAACATATGGCAGTACTTTAGCGCCAACAAAAATTCGGGCGATTGTGGCGGCGAAATTCGTCGTGTAGATTCAAAAGGTGTGTTATTTTAATCCGTTTTGTTCTGGAATAATAAAAAAACCCTAAAGAATATTTTATTTTCAATTGCATAAATTGCGGTTACGATTTATTTTTATTTTTTTATCTTTAAAATAAGAAATGTTATTATAACTGCTTGTTATTAGTTGTGTAAAATGTAAATTGTCAAATGGCATGCTGGAACAGCGCTAGTTTAACGGAGTTAAAGTAACTCGGGTCTAAGCGCGCTCAATGAAACATTCATCTGACGTACTTCCTAACTTAAGTTTTCTTTATAGTGGGAAGAATCTAGCCTTGATTTCTTACAAGTTTAATCATTGTTATTTTAATAAATATTCCATTATACCATGTCATTATAAATCATTTTAAATAATTTTTGTTTCAAACTAATTTTTACATTACTTTTTTTATCATTTATATTTATGTGTTTATGATACCATAATTTAGAGTAAATTTTAAAATATTTTTATTTGATTTAACGGTAGCCATGTTTCTTTTTTTTGAGTAACTGCACCGGTGTACTTGGGTACTTGGAGTAGTTCCAACTACCCAGCTCATATTGGAGTAGATGATAAGAGTAGTTACGATTTTATTTTGCAAAAGACGGCACCTTCCCAATTTTGCGGTTATGTTATTTATCTTTTCATTCGGTTACATCAATCATTTTGGGAGTTTTTGAAGTTGTTGTTTAATGATACTATGAGGGCGTTTAGGCCCAACTTAATTTAACTGCTTTTTGGCTTAGCTAAAATGTAGCACAGCTCAATACTGTCAAAATGGATTGTTTTTTGCTTGTAAATTTTTGTTGTAAGGAAATAATTTATAAGATATTATTATTATTCATTTTCTAGCTTTTTATTATTTGTAAAATGAGAAATGTTATTATTTTTGCGCCCTATGGACACTGCACTGCGTCCAGTTTTGATTTGAAAAGCGATGAAAATCTAGGGTATCCAAAAATAATTAGGCCAAATTATTTTTTCTTACTACATTCATTCAACGCGATTTGTATTATCAAAAACAGCCGGCATACAGCTGTGAAAAGGGGACGTCTTTTTTCTTCATTATATTAGGTCTGTTCGCGTACTTTTCTAATTACCGTTTCAATTACTATTACTATGATTACATGCCGGATCGAGGACTTGACTTGAGATCCAACTGACAGTTTAATCCGCGGCGAAAGTTCAAGCCGGCTTGAAATATATTTGACACTTCGCATAAGTTTGCTTCGAAATGCGTGATGGAACAAACGATTTTTTCTCATTTATGTGCAGCTTAAATAAATAAAATAAATTTATTAAGTGAATTGCATCAGAAGTGAAATGTACAACCAACGGAGAACTAATTTCAAAACTCAAGCGCTGAAGCAGGGGTTACATGGCCAATTTCAAGTCGATCCGACAAATTGTTCGGATCTACTTGAGTCAAGCTTACTTGAAGTCGATCTGAGGTTACATGACTTTCAAGTCTACTTGAAGCCGTCTTCAAGTATGCATATAATCATAGTAAATTACTACGTTTCCATGACAGCTTGAGTACTCGAAGGCTTGAAAATCTCAAGAACTCGAGCGCGTATATGCTCTGCCTTCTTGAAGTGGCATATTAGCTTAAACTGAGCTTGAGTTCTTTAGATGTCATTTGAAGTTACTATTATATTTCTTTTATTTCTTCCTTTTATCGTGCTTTTATTTCTTCATTAATATTTTTGTCTCCTCATATTCCCACACATTACCTATAGACACATTTACAGGCCTAACTTTCGCAATTTCGAGCAATCAAGCTTTCAAGCTCGGTTTACATGACAAGCACTCGAGCCGATCACAAAAATCTTTTTGATCGACTCCAGTCGAGCTGCTTGCGTTTACATTTGTACTTGAAGTACGCTTCAAGTAAGCTTCAAGCTATCATGGAAACGCACTATATGATTACATGCATACTTGAAGTCGGCTTCAAGTACACCTGAAAGTAAAGTAACCTCAGATCGACTTCAAGTAAGCTTGAGTCAAGTAGATCCGAAAAATTTGTCGGATCGACTTGAACTAAGCCATGTAACCCCTGCTTCAGCGCTTGAGTTTTGAAATTAGTTCTCCCTTGGTTGTGCAATTCTCTTCCGGTGCAATTCACTTAATAAATCTATTTTATTTCTATCTACTGCACGTAAATGAGAAAAAAGCATTTCTCCATCACGCCTTTCAAAGCAAACTTATGCGAATTGTCAAGTATATTTCAAGCCGGCTTGAAGTCAAGTTCTCAAGCAGGTGAACTGTCGCCCCAGATTGAACTGTCAGTTGGATCTCAAGTCAAGTCCTCGATCCGACATGTAATCATGGTAAATGGCGTTGAATAGGCCCCCATCCACGGTCAAACAAATCGTCAAATTCCTGGCCAACATCGAAAAAATTGCAAGTGTGCGTGTATAAAATACAAGTTTTCGAAGTTGGCCGCTGTTTGAAGAAAATATTCGTCTGGTTTAATATTTCCTTCAAACAGCTTAAATGTGTGTGTGAGTTTTGCCTGTGTGCCATGTAAAGTTCGCTTTGTTTACAGTAGATTATATGAAATGTCGCTCGGGATGTTTGAAGAAAGTTTTCCTCGTTGATGGCCAAAAATGTCAAAGCATAAATGTGTGCGCTGTTTGTCGAAAATTGGTTTGACGATTTGTTTGACCGTGGATGGGGGCCTAATGAATTCTGTAATCTTGGGGGCTTAACAATAGAAAACTACAGGAAAGGCCCTCGGGTATAAATCCCTGTATCTGAACGTAGTGAAATCTGGTAGGCGGACAACTGTCAAATTGGGTTAGTTGATTGCGTGTGTTCCCGCGTTTGGTAGAATACTTTTTTAAAACGAGTTTTTTTATAAGCTTTACATAAGCATTCTTCCCCAAAACTAGCTTAAAAATAAAAAAATAAAGTTTAAAGAATTATTTTTAGTGTAATTAACGCTCTTACGAGAGAGTTTTCTGTGAATGTAGGAGTAATCTGAATTTTCGGCGAGGGAAATCGTTCTCCAAATATGCTAAATAAAATACTTCCTAAACACACATAGTACATATGTGAATTACTGGGCTAAATACTTTAAATAATATAAATTTGTTTGGTTTGATTACTTTGTTTACATTGATGGACCAAACACGACATTCAAGGGGATAAGCTGATTAGATTTCGGAGTACGCCATGAAATAAGTTCATTTCTGGGGGCAAGATTTTATTTTAGGCCGCGTTCTCATGGGCTGCATGCCGCACGACAAAAGCTTTCAATGTTTTCTGATTGGCCAGGAAAATATATCTGTATGCACACATGTTTTCTCTCTCACACAGCCTTGCTGCAAAAATCGAACAAGGGAAAATCCCTTATTCATGCGGCAAAATCACGGAACTGTCAAGTTCGAACTTTTGCCGTGCGGCATGCAGCCCATGTGAACGTGCTGCAAAATCACGGAACTAGTGATGTTTCGATTCGAGCGATGTTTAAAGTGATTTAAACAACAATATTTCACATTTTGACATCAACATTAATCGTTAACATAATTTTTTTATTATTAAAGTAATCCAATTCACATTTTCAAAATCACAAAAGACTGATTTTTGACAACCAGCAGATGCTCTCATATGAACGAGGGGATGCTTCTATGCGGCAAGCTTTTTGCAGCCTGTCACGAAAATTTTCGAATACTACCCGAAGATAAGCCGATATCAAGCTTTAGCCGTGCGGCATGCAGCCCATGAGAACGCGGCCTTAGATAACTCATAATAGGTGTGTTCGCGTACTCGCCTGCGGGTTCCATCGGGCGCCAGAAAGCGCCCGAAACCGCCAGATTTCTGTTCGTTTACTTTTTCTGGCTACAAAAAGAGGGGAAATTTTTACTTCCCCTACAGCCAGAAAGAGCCAGAGGTTTTAGCTCGGGCAATTACGGGCGATTTGTTTTTTGTAGCCCGAGAAAGTAAACGAACAGCAAACTTGCCATTTCGGGCGCTTTCTTGCTGTTGTCAATGTTTTCCGTTGTCATGTTTAAAAGTTGTTTATAGCCGTGATAGAAGAAATAAAAGATGGCAGAGACAAATTTTACATTAAGCTTCTCTCCTGGAACATTTTCAAGAGTCCAACAACGTTTTTGCGATTCGAGGACACAAATAAATAATATAATTAATTTGACAATCCAAAACCGTTGCCAGAAAACCACAAATGGTATTTAATCTTCTTCTTATTATTGGTAAGAAATCGCCGAGAAGCGTTTTTTTACTTTTCAGTTTTTTGATGGAATTTCCCCCACTCTTGGCGTAAGTTTGAGCCAGAAAACTGATAGCCAGAAAAGTACGCGAACAGAGCTAATTTGAACTCGCTCTTGCCCCTCCAGCTATTCCCCGCGATAGTAGTGTACAAACAACTACCAAAGCTTAATTCGGCGAGGGCCCTTCCTGTAGTTTTATAGTCTAAGATACAAAAAGTATATATTCCGTGTTGCCAATTTTCGTTTGATTAAAGAGAGTGGCATAATCACATGTACCCCAAAAAACATAGCCGATTGTATTTATCCGGTTTATGGCCATTGACAAATTCTTCTCTTGAAAGTTCGTTAATAAAAATTAAATTTATTTGACTCCTAATTTGAGAAACCAGCGTTTAAATTCAATTTAGATCAAGGCGGATTATTCGTATTTAATGAATTTTTGATTTTCCAATAAATTTTTATTAATTTCTAAAGATTTTTTTTGCATTGGTTCATTTCGACTAACTTATTTTTAAATAAATCGTCTAAATGGGTCAAATCTACCTAACTTCATGTGAGGCACGTCAGCTTTAAGGCTCAAACAGAAACAAACCGTTCCGTCCGAACTTTCCAGGAGACGAACGGAGCGGTAGCCACAATCGAGCGGATGGAAGGTAAAAAATAACAAAGAAAAAACGCGTGGAAGGGACGGAACCAAAGCCTTCTACATTTACAAGCCGTGCAATAGGTGCGTGTATGTAGTTGTGTGAAGTCCCAACTTAAATTCTTGAAATGTCAAAATCCCATTAAAATCAAAGGGAAAGAAGTTTTCGTGCCGCGGAAAGTGCTGTTGCGAGTGTGGTTTTGTTAAAGGCCCGGTATGCTAGGCTCAAGTAATTACTTGACCTATCTTAAACATATGTAAAAAAAATTGTCAAGAAATGGCTCAGAAATATTTTCTGCTGCGATTTCTTCACCCGGTATGCTAGGTTCAAGAAATCACACCAGAAAAATTGTGTTTTTTTAATGACGCGCAGATGTCGCTATTGATAAAATTTTAGTTTTTCTTCCAGAATATCCCAGCGGGAAAAGGAGTGCTCCAAAAGAAGCATATACTACCTTTCCATGACAGCTTGAGTACTCGAAGGCTTGAAAATCTCAAGAACTCGAGCGCGTATATGCTCTGCCCACTTGAAGCGGCATATTAGCTTAAACTGAGCTTGAGTTCTTTAGCTGTCATTTGAAGTTACTATTATATTTCTTTTATTTCTTCCTTTTATCGTGCTTTTATTTCTTCATTAATATTTTTGTCTCCTCATATTCCCACACATTACCTTTGTAAATATAGAAGGCATTGGAAGTTTAGTTTCTGCTGCATGAACTATTTCCGGTTATTTTCCCCATAAGAGTATATACTCCTTGTATAGTCTTCATGACTGTAATATAACTTTTAGTGAATTTTTAAGCTTTTTATTTTTTTTAAATTTAAATTTTCGTATGAGTTTTCGAAATTGTCAACTTCGCTTACACTTTAGAGCAGCAGAGATTTTTCTATCGTATTGTACATCCAGGGAGATCACATTTTGTGCTAGGTTTCAGTCTAAATTTGGCTCTGATAACTGGGCTAATTATCGAGAAAAAGAGTTTGTATGGAAGTTGCGCCAGAAGACGAAATATCAGATTACAAAAACGCAGCTAATAGCATGTACACACCGACTTGGTTATCTCTTTATGTGGTTTCAAACTATTTCAAAACTAACAACTGTACACACTAACTCGATTGGTTATTTCTGTCATTTGTCTTATTCGATATCGATGTCAATTCATGTTTTAATGTGTCAATTATATGTTATGTTTGTTTTTAATTATGAACGTAATGGTCATAAAAATAATTGTTCCGTCATACATAAATTTAGTATATAAGAATTCATAATAATACGATCGTTGTGGTGACCTTAAATTTGTATGTCACTGTAGTAAATCAATCATCTTTGTATTGTTTATATTGTATTAATCATGAATCACTTTCTCTCTTTCGCACTCTCCTTCCTGAGAGTTTAATAGTTAAATTATATTGGAATTCCATTACCGTTATGAACTATATGTATATTTGTAAAAAAAAGGAATCAAAAAAGCTTGTTTCCTCAACAATAATAATTAGAAAAAAGGAAGCTACATAATTTGGAGAGCAATTTGGAGTATAATTTGTTTGTTGTTCAAATATGTTTGAATTTCTTGGCCACAGTAAATAGAGCCATGTGATGCTAACGCACTCGCTATTTCTTTGAAAATGTGTGAATTTTTCCTATTTCCTTTCAACCCTTACCCTTGTGGGCCAAACAGATCTTTGTTTCGTTGGCAGAGTCCTGCATGACTCATTTTAATTTCAGCCAAAAATTTAAAAATATGTCAACAAATAATATTCAAAATAAAATATCATGACTGTTGACAACAAATTTTGGTAGATTGTTGAAAGCTTTCATTGATAGGTGGCTCTCATGCCAGTTAATTATCGTGGTTAAACGAGTTAACCATTGAAATTTTGCTTGGTTTGTGATTTTTGCTTGGTTTGAATATGTACGGCAAACCATGCACAAACCATCTAAATTATTATGGATAACGCTTGAAACCATCTCAATAGTGGTAACCAAGTCGGTGTGTACATGCTATAATAGGTCGGGTCGAAAGTAAAGAAATAACTTTTGTGTAATTTCTTGCAAATCAAGAAGAACTTGAAGACATGCTTTAAGCTAGGTCTACTAGCACCAAGAAATTTTGTTGGTAACTAATAGCCTAGTCACATCATTCATAAATACTAATAGAACGGCATTAATTAAAGAAACCCGATTATGCTTATGACATATATGAGGATTGATACCGCTGTATTGCTCATACCTAATTTATAATACTTGTCTGTCACATATGTCAGAACCGCAATGAATGAATTTGCTCTACCTGCCCGTTGGATTTTGGTGAACGTACTGCTACCTTGACGTGTCGCAGATCCTGTTGATGACAATACGCGGAAAATTCCTTAGATGTGTATGATGTTCCTCAGTCTGAGATTATAGTCGTCGGTAGTCCGAAGTACATGGTGAGGTCGTTCAGAAAGCTAATCACCGGCTCCGTTTTGGTGTTTTTAACTGCTTTGACCGCAACCTATTTCGTAAACGAATCGACGATGACAATTATGTCCAGATTTCCACGGCGGCTCCTCGGAAAAAGTCCTAGGTGATCGATATGGACAGTACTGAACGGGATTGGAGAGATCACTGCACCGTATAACCGGCCCTCGGGTGCTCCTGATGGGTGCTTATTGAAACAACATTGGACACAGGCGGAAATGTCCCTTGACGTAATTCCGCATCCGACGAAATCACAAATGTTGGCTGATTTTCTCCCAGGTTTTCTGCACGCCGAAGTGGCCCATATCATCGTGGAAGGCTTTGACTACTCTCCATCGGACGGCTGCTGGAACCACTAGATTCAATCCATCATTCATTTTGCGGTATAGGCGGTTGCCTTTTAAACCAAATTCCTTTCTTATTTGCGTTGCCTGATCGGATTTGCTTATTCCCTTGAGCACACTGACGACTGTTGCCAGCTTCGGGTCTTGCAGTTGCATGGTGGCGACCCAATCTTGTGTTTCGATCTTGATGTTCAAGACATTGTCGGCGACAGTCGGTGTATTGGTCGATGGGCTTTCGTATGGTGTTCGACTAAGCGCATCAACGTGCATCATTCTATTTCCGGGACGGTGAGTGGTAGTGAAGTCGAATTCCCGAAGGCGTAACCGCCATTTGGCAATTCGTGGAATGAGTGGGGTGGTTGCTTTTAGACTACTAATCGCTGCGCAGTCAGTAACAAGATGAAAGTGTTTCCCTACAAGGTACATTCTAAAACGCCCTAGTGTCTCAACAACGGCTAGAATTTCGAGCTCATGACTTGAATATTTCGCTTCGGCTTCGTTACATAGACGACTGTAGTACATAACCGGTCGATTTTCTCCCATATCGTTCCTCTGGAGTAGTATTCCGGCGAGGCCTCGTGCACTCGCGTCTGTGTGTACTTCGTGTTCATTCTTTGGTTGATAAACCTCGAGAACTAGTTGCTGGGTTAACGCTGATTTTAGTCGAACGAATGCTAGGTTCTGCTCGTTTCCCCAATTAAAGTTTGCCTTTTGATTTTTCTTCAGCATCGATGCTAACGGCTTTGATATAATGGCGTAGTTCGGTATGAATTTCCGAAAGAATCCTGTCAGTCCTAGGAATCTTCGGACTTCGGTGATGGTTGACGGCTGCGTAAAGTTTTCGACGGCTCCGATTTTCTCCATGCCAGGAGTTATACCTCGAGCACTCAGACGATGACCAAGAAAAGCAACTTCTTTAGAGAGAAATGTGCTTTTAGTCATACGTAGCGTCAAACCTGTTTTCCTAATAAGTTGTAAGAATTCTTTTAATACTCCTAGGCCTTCTTCTACTGAAGCACTCGGGATGATGATTTCGTCCACGTAACTGAATACTTTACCGTGTAATGGTCGGATAGCATCAGTGATGACTCTTTGAAACATATTAGGAGCATTTCCCAGGCCGAAGGGCATCCTATTGAACTCAAATTGTCCGATATGAGTAGTGAATGCTGTATATTGGCGGAACTGTTCGTGGGCGGGAATTTGATAGTAGCCGGACATCAAATCCAGCGTGGTGAAATATGTTTTTCCTGCAGCGACGGATAGGAGTTCTTCTATTGTCGGCATTGAAAATGGGAGCTTTTGCGTGATGGCGTTGAGGAGGGCTCGAAAGTCTACACAGTGTCTGTCTTCACCGTTGCTTTTCTTGACAATAACAATTGGTGATACGTATGCCGATGAATTGTCGAATAATATTGCATTGAAGAAGTTCGTTTATCATATTCCTAACAGATTCTCTTTTGGCAAACGGGATACGATAGGGTTTTTTCGTGATCGGTACATCGCTTGGCATTTATATTAATGACCTTCCTTATATTAATGACCTTCCTCTTGTAATTAAAAACACATCTATACACTTATATGCTGATGATGTGCAAATCTACATAAGTATGCCCATCGATTCAACCGCTGAGTGTATTCGTAAACTTAACGATGATTTGAGGAGTATTTCTGATTGGACTGTTACCAATAAATTGCCCCTAAATCCTAGGAAGTCTTCATGTCTGGTGGTTAGTAAGACTCCCATTGTATTAAGCACACTCGCACCAATTATAATAAATGATGTCATGTTGCCTTATGTCGAATCAGTCAGAAACCTAGGTGTTGTGTTTAACTCTAAATTTAGTTGTTGTAGTCACACGAGCAGAGTTCTTCAAAAAGTCTATGGATGCTTACGTCAACTATGGGTAAGTGCTAGCCTTCTCACACCTGGTTTGCGTAAAATGCTTGTGATTGCTCTAATTATGCCCCACTTAAGGTATAGTAGTCTAATTTTCCCCAAACTTGATTCGGTATGTATGAGAAAAATGGAAGTTGCATTTAACGATTGCCTTCGTTTTGTCTACAGGCTAAGATGGCATGATCATATTACACCATACGCCTCCAGCTTATTGGGTCTTACTTTTGTAAACTATCGCTCGTACCACGAATTAAAATTTATCTTTAAGCTTATGAATAAAATGTGTCCACGTTATTTGTTTGAGAAACTACGCTTCTTACAATCCAATAGGCAGGTACAATTATTGATCCCTAGGTGTAACTCGTCATGTGATGATCGTTCTTACTTTGTCCAAGTCGCGCGTAAATGGAATGCTTTGCCCTGTGGTATTCGGAGTGCGACATCTAGCCGAACTTTCAGCAAGCTTTTAAAAGACCACTATAGTTAATTCTTTCTTTCTTTCCTGTCACTCTTTCTCTTTCTTCTTCTTTCTTTCTTGTCTTCTCCTCTCATTTTTTCTTTTTTTTTCTCTTTCTCTTTTATCAATTAATCAAATATTTGTTATTTCCTTTGCTTTTATGTACAGTTAAGATGTTTAATCTTTGTGCTAAACCAATAAATATATATTATTATTATTATTTGTGAGTTTAATTTCCATTGCCATTGAGTTACATTCTCCTAACTGCCTAAGCGTTTCGCCAAAACAATCGTGATATCGATTTATCAAGCCGTGCAGTTCTGTCTGTTGACCTGGAAGGAGATCACTATCCGTAGTGATATCTTCTTTTTCGATCTTTTCAATTCGGCATGTCGAGGGTTAGATAATAACACGGTGCTGATTCCTTATTAAATCATTTCCTAACAAGATTTCACATGAGATGTAATCGTAAGTCACAATTTATTTGATGTCCATTAATCTCCAAAGTGGTTTTCGTACACACTGTGCGCGTAAGATTTCCTCCTGCGAAGTCATTCAGAACGACGGGTAGGCACCCCTTGAGCGAGCCTATGGTTCTAGCGGTCGATTCCTGGATCAGTGACCTATCGCTTCCTGGGTCAACAAACGCAAGAATATTCCTGTTGTTAATTCTAATAATTAATGTTCGGTTCTCGTCGTGATTCTTTTGGATAACTATTTGACGGATACTGGTATCTCTATGCACGTCCGTTTCTGTTTCCATATGCGGGTGGGGTGTGTAGATGCTGTCTCCTCGGTTGCATCCTGGTCGATTGTTCGATAAGGCAAGCTGCTATTGGTTTCGAGAAGTGGATGTTGGCTAATTCGATCGTTTTCGCTTCTAATTTGTCGTTTATTCGTGCCTCCGGTTTTTTGTTTATCTGGAGCGCGTTCAAAAACCTTACTATGGTTAACCATGGTTAACTATGGTAAACTTTTGTCGTTCAAAAACTCCGTGGTTAACTACAACATAACCACGAGCATAACTTTTTGGCGTTCAAAAACTCCCGTGGTTAACCATGGTGTAGTTAAATTTTAACCATGCTCGGGAGCATGGTTAGTGATAGTTAAGAAGAAGAAGAATAAAAGCAATTTTTTGACATTTGTTTTAATGTTAATAATGAACAAATCGAAGTGGGATTTGTGAGAATATTTTAAATAAATAATTATTGGAAATAATTGAGGCAAATAGCCGACACTATTTTATGGAATTTTTTATAAATTTTCTTTACCATGTAGTTAACCACGGTGCGTTCAAAAACCTCCATGGTTAAACATAAACTTTCGTGGTTAAGTAAAGTGATGTAGCATAACCACAGCTTACCCCGTGGTTTACTATAGTAAGGTTTTTGAACGCGCTCCTGGGCAAGCGGATTCTGGATGTATAGTTCGTTGACAGATATTACATCTGTTTCAGCGTTGTGGTTTTGGACACTGTAATGAAATGTGCCCCATTTCATGGCGATTATAACACGTAATAATGTTGGACGATTTTCGTGGAGCTTGAGTTGGTTCGGTCCGAGGTTTGCCGCTTTCGCTTGTCGGTTGCACTTGTATACTGCGACGATTTGTTTGATTTGTGCTGGCATTCCATGGTGTCGGCCGGTTTGATAAATATCGTTCAATGGCGCGTCTCAGGTCATTCATGCTATGAAACTCCTGACTCGATAAGGCGATTTGAATTTCATTATGCTTGAGCCCGTTTGTCACGTATTTAATGACTGCGGAGTCGCTTATGTGATGCTTGTGTTCCATAGCTCTCATGCGATAGACGTATTCCAGGATATTTTCATCCTCTTTCCTCCATGATTTGGTCATCTTCAAAGGTACATCGGCCTCGTTTTGACTACCACCAAAATCTTCCTTTTCGTCCAAAAGCTTGAAGTTGTCTTCACTTATCGCTCGTTCCAATTTTAGTTTAGCACATAAATCATTAGTTCAGACATCAACCAGAGCTGTTACCGACAATCGTTGATTATGCTTTTTAACAAACAGATGGCGCATAAATCATCACAGTATTTTGATGATTTCGCGCCATCCATTCCCCCAACGAGTCACTTCGGCGTGAGTATATCAAGTCGAGAAACTCCTGTAATTCCATCATCAGGAAGGTCAAAGCATCATTTGACAACAAATTGAGAAGTAAGATCCTTAACACCCACGTAGGCAGCAAAAACTTCTGGTCCTTGGTAACTTCCATCAAGAAGAATTTTACTTCTTCCTCAACCCCTCCATTCATTAATGGAAAGGAGGTGATAACAGAAAGCAAATCCAAGGCCGATTTACTGGCATCTCTGTTCGCCTCAAATTCTTCGTTACCCTTAGCTGATACGTCACCACCGGTCCTCGATCGCAACGCCCATTCAATGGACGGAATTTTCTTCAGGACACGAGAGGTGTATAAATGTCTCAAAGATCTTGACGTCAATAAATCCACTGGCCCCGATAATATTCCCCCTATGGTTCTCAAAAAGTGTGCCTCACCCTTGGCTAAACCTCTGCGCAAACTTTTCGCCATGTCATATTTCTCCGGAGTTTATCCCAACTCTTGGAAACTAGCTCATGTTCAGCCCATTCCCAAAAAAGGTGAAGCCAGCGACCCTGCGGTAGTTTACCCAATAGCAATAACTTCTGTTCTCTCCAAAGTTATGGAGACAATAATTAATAGAAGGTTAATGAAATATCTAGAATCTAACCAAATTATTCACGACAGGCAGTACGGCTTTAGACCAAAAAGGTCTACTGGCGACCTTCTTGTGTGCCTGACTGAACACATCAACCAAAGCATTCATGGCTTCGGTGAGTCTGGTCTGGTTGCTCTGGATATCTCCAAGGCCTTTGACAGAGTATGGCATCCCGCTCTGCTGTCGAAACTCCAAGCTATTGGTATTGATTCAGTTCTAAGGAACTGGATTGAGAGCTTTCTTTCTGGCCGTTCAATCAAGGTAGTATTGGATGGCGTCGTATCCAACCCCCATTCCATTTCGGCCGGCGTTCCCCAAGGGGCGATTCTCTCGCCTACCCTCTTTCTTATATTTATTAATGATCTGCTCTCAATCCCCTCCAATCCACTTCATAGTTTTGCCGATGACGGTACTTTGCGTTACTCATACCCCTCCGACAACACAGGACAAGCAAATGCCAGACCTTGTCTCTTAGAACGCGAGCTCATGTCCAACTCTCTTAACGAGGATATCCAACTCATTCTTGATTGGGGCCGCAAGAATCGTGTCGCGTTCAACGAAACCAAAACCAAGTACTGTCTATTCTCCAACAAAACCTGCACCAACCTTCCCTCCATTTCAGTGGGCGAGGATATTATAACAGCTGATCCATATCTGAACATCCTCGGCGTGACTCTATCCAACGATCTGCGATGGAATAATCACATACTGCAAATCACCAAGCAAGCGTATCAATGCCTCGGCTTCCTTAAGAGATGTAAGTTTCTCCTTCATCCAGCTGCCTTGGCTACAATATACAAGTCCTACATTCGGCCACGCCTTGAATACAACTCGTATATCTGGGCGGGCGCCCCTAAAACCACCTTGGCTTGGCTAGACAAGGTGCAAAACCGCGCCATCAAACTCATTGGCGATAACACCCTTTGCATCGATTCTTTAAGCCACCGCAGGAATGTAGCAGCGCTCAGCAAGTTTTACCGCTATTATCATAGCGACTGCTCCACTGAAATCAAAAACCTCGTGCCTACACGGCAATTTTTTTCCCGCAACACAAGACTAGCCAACTCGGCTCACCCCTTCACCCTACAACCCTCCCCTTCACGCACATTACGGTTTAGTAGTTCGTTTATAAATAGAACAACTCGATTGTGGAATTCTCTTCCGCAGTCGGTGTTTCCGAGCTCATATAACATCTCAGAGTTCAAACGCAAGGTTCATCGACATCTACTCATGCACCCTCCAGACCCCTAACCTATCCTATTATCTTTCCTTCAGATCAAGCTTACTACTATACGCTGCACCATGACTTGTAAGACATGACGGACTAGTAGTACAAAGGGTGACTCCTAAGCTTCATCTTACCACAAAAAAAAAAAAAAAAAAAATCTGTTCGTTAGAAGTTGAATCAACGACTGTGGGTAACTGTCTGAACTAACTAACTGAGCGATAATTGAAGACAACTTTAAGCTTCTCAAAAACTCGTCGAAAAGGAAAGAACATACCACTAGGGGCTAGAAAATGGACGAAGGTTCCAGAAGTTAGATAAAGGTGGAGCTTGGATATATAAAAGCGACTTGCACGCTCTGAGGGAGTCAGTTTTGATTTGAAAAGCGACGAAAGTGTTCTAAAGTGATAACAGTGAAAAGTGGTGATTTAAAAGTGAATCATAAAGCGTTAAAAAAGTTTTAATAGTGCGGGATATTAAATTGAAAGTGATTATAGTGAACTTTAAGAATTGTGTTTGTTATTAAATTGTGTTTTTGTTTGTAATGAATAAGTTTTGTGTGGATAATTAAAAAGTGTATTCCTTAATTAATCCTACGAATCCGTTAAGCCAAAAAAAGGTAACAATTGATGTCAGAAATGGGATTAATTAAGAGATAAGTGAAATAAGTGAACTTGAAAAATAATTGTGGCTGGAATTTAAATTTTGTTCGTGAGAAATAAGAACTTAATAAAGGTGGCGGTTCCTCTTTGGAAGCAAAGGAAGCACTGCTTCCCTTGACCAAATAGGCAACTTCATAAAAAATTAATTGAAATATATATCAAGATTAATCAGAAGAAAAATCTCAATATATTGTTACGTTTTTACGGCTTAACGGATTCGTAGGATTAATTACGGAATACACTTTTTAATAATCCACACAATAATTTATTTATTACAAACCAAACACAATTTAAAAATAAACACAATTCTTAGAGTTCACTATAATCACTAGCAAATTTAATAACTCGCACTATTCAATTCTAATTATCGCTTTTTATTTCACTATAAATCACCACTTTTCACTTTGGAACACTTGTATCGCCTTTATAATCAAAAACTCACCCGATAGCGGCTGTCAGGCGCTTTTATATAGGCAGCTCCACCTTTGTCTACTTTCTGGAACCTTCGTTTTCTGGTTCCTTGTGGTATGTTCTATTTTTCTTTTAGTTTCGACCAGCTTGAAGTTGTCTTCGCTTATCGCTCGTTAGTTTAGTACATAAATTCTTAATTCAGACAACAACCGATAAATCGTTGATTTATCCTCTCGACAAACAGATGGCGCATAATCATCACATTGCCCCCTTCTTAGGACTGTTCGTCCCGAACAGTTGTCCATCCTGGATCCGGCTGATGATATGGGCACAGCCTGTCTATGTGCACAATCTTCTTCTTTGCTTTGGGTCCTTGTTGAATCCTGTAGACCACATCGTTGATCCGTGTTAGGATTTTATAGGGCCCCTCCCACTGACGCTGAAGTTTCGGAGACTTGCCTTTCCGTCTTCGAAGGTTGAACAGCCAAACGAGGTCACCTTCCTCGAATCCGCTACAGTTTGCTCGGAGGTCGTACCTTGGTTTCATCCTGTCACTGGCCGTCTTAGGATTTTCCCCTGAGATTTTGTCAACTGAGGCTCCAACGTGGTGTTGTCTTATTTCTCCTTTCGCTCTTACTCGAGGACCCTTGCTGCCGGCACAAACTGTGCATTTGCGACACCAATTCGTAACATCCTCCCGCATGTGAAGCCAATAGAATCTCTCCTTTATTTTTGACAGAGTTTTGTTGACTCCCAAATGTTCTCCTGACGGGCTATTATGACACTCCTCAAGAATATCTGTTATTCCAGCACGAGGGACTAACACCTGCATTCGATGAGAGGTACCATCAGCTGTTTCCCATTTGCGCTTCAATACTCCTCCTTCGATATGCAATGAATCCCATTGGGCCCAATAGCTCTTCAGGATTTCACTTCTCTCTGCGATGTCTTTCCATTTAGGCTTCTCGTTGTGTTCTTTCCATGACAAAATCGCAGAAATGTCCGGGTCGTCGCGTTGCGCATCTCGAATTCCTTGGTCCTCATATTTTATGCTTGGCTCCGCAGTCGTCTTTTGACACTTTTCCTCAATACGCCAACGATACTTAAAACCTGGTTCGCATGGTCGCCGGGACAGTGCAGTATCCATTGGAATTCCCCGGTTGCGGTGTTTCATCATCAATTCTCCAAGGTCCAATAGTATTCCGTGTGTTGTCATAAAGTCCAAACCAAGAATACACTCGTCAACTATGTCAGCTACCAGGAACGCATGTGTAAACTTAATGTCGCCGAGTACCACGTCCATCATTGTTTCCCCATGTAATTTCACTGGTTCTCCTGTTACAGTTTTCAGAATGTACTGGTCCGCGTTTTTCAGCCACTTTCTACCGGCCAAATCAGTCCTGATGACAGATCTTGAAGCACCTGTATCCACGGTAATTGTGTATTGTTCATCGCCAACTTTCCCCTCGATGACAAGGCTGTTGTTGCCACGCTGCAGTTGGGTGATGTTGACGATAACATCAGGGGTCTCAATTTTCCCCACCAACTCCCTCCGGTCGCTTTTCTGCCGTTGTCCACATTTTCCACAGCATGTTGAGCCACTCCTACTCCCTGGCGATTCCACTCTCCTTCGCTTTCGGCAGCTCCTTTGTAAATGGCCCGGCTCGCCACAGTTCCAGCATCGTAGACGACGACGTACTTCCGAGGTGTTGACTCGATGGCAAATGTTCTCAGTCATATTGATTCCCCTGAGGTGGACCGTATTCCTTGTTGCTTGCTTCGCTGCCTCGTATGCCAGAGCATATGCCAGAACTTCTGCTGTAGTCTTCTTTCCGGCCAATCTGGCCGCCATTTGCAGATCCCGGTCGGCAAACGAGTTAAGAAGAGTCTCTCTTGTTATCTCGTTAATGTAGTCTTGACAGAAATTAGGATATGCCAAACGCGCTAGCCTCTCGATATCTGCCCAAAGTTGCTGCAACGTCTCTCCGGGCCTTTGAAATCTATTTCGTAATTGAGTTCGGTAGACTGGCTGCATGTGTTGTTCACCGTAACGCACTTCCAGTGCTTGTACCAAGGACTCGTAGCTGTTACGATGTTCTGTAGGTATCGACAGTAGCAGTTCAGCTGCTGCACCCCTTAGTGACAACGTTAAGGCAATTGCTTTCTCTTCCGCTGTCCAGAAATTACCAGCTGCTGCTGCTTCCAATTGGATCTTGTAAATAGACCATGGGCTTTGCCCGTCGAAAGTTGGAGGCTGCAGTTTCCTAACTCCGATGACTTCGTGAGATGCCGTCGCTGGGTGGTGAATCTTTACCCTTTCTAGCTCTGCTCTGACCGATTCTAGCTCAACCTTCAACTTTTCATCATTTTCCCTCATGGAATTTTCGAGCTTTTCCAGATCATTCTCTACATTTGCTTTAATGGAAGATTCGAGATTTTCCAGCTTTTTGTCAACAGAGAATGACATTAGTTCGAATTTCTGCTCCATCTGGTTTCTCTGTTCTTCCATAGACTCTTTGAGTTCTGCTAACGAGCGTTCATGAGCTACTGCTAATAATTTCTGTCAGGGCCGGATTTATATATTGCGGGGCCCCAAGCACAACCTCGTGATGGGGCCCCCAACAATGACTACCGTAGTTACGTTTAGTTTTACATTTATTGTTTTGGTCGCAAAACTATGACGGTTGTATATTTGATTCGCAAAAGAATATTATGAAAACATTATGGCCAAACAATTTGTTTACTTCCCTTTTATCTAAAGACGAACCAAACAAAATATAAGAGGCGCGGGGCCCCCTGAGGGTAGGGGCCTCAAGCAATTGCTTGTTTTGCTTGTTGGTAAATCCGGCACTGATTTCTGTTCATCTTTTAACGCCAACACTTCCGCCTTGATCTCTGTTGTCGCTTCTTTCATCTCTGCTGATGCACGTTCTTGCGCTGCTGATGACCGTTCTTGCGCTGCTGATGACCGTTCTTGCGCTTCCTTCATCACCATCAATGTTTTAAAAAGTTCTGCCATACTCACTGTCGTTTCTTCTGGCTCCGCTTCTACTTCGGCTTCAAAAATGTAGGTTTCAGGATCTTTTCCCTCGTTCACCATAGCTTCTCGAAGCAGCGCGGTTAAGGAACTTTTAGCACCCACCGTTGACAACGAGCGTTTACTTAGTTCTGTTTTCAACTCCACAGTACGCAAATCAACTAATTTTCGACCCATTTTATTATTATGTCTTTAGTTCGCACTCACAAAAATTAAATTCCAATCACAATTATTGTTCAAGTTCACTTATTTCACTTATCTCTTAATTAATCCCACTTCTGACACCAATTGTTACGTTTTTACGGCTTAACGGATTCGTAGGATTAATTAAGGAATACACTTTTTAATAATCCACACAATAATTTATTTATTACAAACCAAACACAATTTAAAAATAAACACAATTCTTAGAGTTCACTATAATCACTAGCAAATTTAATAACTCGCACTATTCAATTCTAATTATCGCTTTTTATTTCACTATAAATCACCACTTTTCACTTTGGAACACTTGTATCGCCTTTATAATCAAAAACTCACCCGATAGCGGCTGTCAGGCGCTTTTATATAGGCAGCTCCACCTTTGTCTACTTTCTGGAACCTTCATTTTCTGGTTCCTTGTGGTATGTTCTATTTTTCTTTTAGTTTCGACCAGCTTGAAGTTGTCTTCGCTTATCGCTCGTTAGTTTAGTACATAAATTCTTAATCCAGACAACAACCGATAAATCGTTGATTTATCCTCTCGACAAACAGATGGCGCATAATCATCACAATATTTTCTCCACTGGAAACACTAAGTATGCAATGTACAGATTTTTATATACCAAATGTACAATTGAGATTTATCATACTACTGTATACAAAGAGTAAAGTCTTGGCCACGATTTGAGCGGCGAATGGTGAGCGGCAGAGTGGCAAATACTAAAGTGCTTCTCGCCGCTCCTATCGTGGCCGAAGCCTTACACAACATGGGAAGCTGTGATATCGTCAGCTTCTTTGCCTCAGAAAATCAATGTGAAAACTCCAACACATTCAATTTCATTGAACTCGCACTCACGCAAAGGTTTGCGTTGATACAGTACCCTCAGAAGCTGAGCTAAACGTAGCTTCTTTGGAGCCGAACAGTGGGTTATGAGAAGTCGAAGATACAGAAATTTTCTGTATCCACCGTATTCTCTTTATTTTCTTGATTTCGTTTTTGGTAATGTTCTGGTTTCGAGTAAGAACTAAATTTAAATTTACTTCGAAATTTGTTTTTGACTCTTACAATATGAATTTTCGTTTATTGTATATTGAGTGAAGAAAAAAGAGATCGAAGTTAGGAGAAGATTCTCTTTATCTTTTGGTTTTCTAGAGGGTGGCAGGCGGTGTTTATAAAAAATAAGCTGATAACTTTGTAGCTTCCATTATATTTTTTATGATTATCTATAAAGAAGATTTAAAGGAATAGAGAATATGTTTAGAATTGTATTTTTAAGTTCGGGTTGCCTAAAGTGTTCTTTTGCAAGAAGATTGTAATGATGGTGAGCGAAGGTTACAAAAGAAAATAAGGAGTGTGTGCGAGGTATGCAGGGTTTTATTATTACTATCTTTTTTAGCTTTAGAGCCAAAATTATGCATTTGCATGAAAAATTAAACGAGATCAAAGTAGTAGTTGCAGTTTTTCAATGGCTTTTCTTTAGACGCTTTAATTATCAACAGAATCTGAAAAAAGACGCAAAATGCCCTCTAGCAGCGGAACTATTTCGAAAAAATTGAAAATGCCAAAATTCACGTTTTGCGATTCGTATAGCATTCGATGTAACTAGAAACTGGAAACAATTTCTTATGTTTTGTTTATCTGATTCCACTATATGTTATTTTTCAGTTTTTTTAGTTAAAGCCTTCGATACTTTTACTTCTATCGTTCGCTTTGCGTATTGCTTCCCTTATCCTGAACCTTACGAGCCGCCACTGCTTAATAATAAAATGGGGCGAAAGTTTGCGCACTACGGAGTTGAAAAGAGAATTAAGTAAACGCTCGTTATCAACGGTGGGGGCTAAAAATTCTCTAACCGCCCTGCTTCGAGAAGCTATGGTTAACGAAGGTAAGGATCCTGAAACCTACATGTTTGAAGGCGAGGTAGAAGCAGAGCCAGAAGAAGCAGCATTGAGTATGGCAGAACTTTTGAAGGCATTGAAGCTATAGAAGAACAGAGGAGGCAGATGAAGCATAAAATAGATTTAATGCTTCTTTCTGTCGACAAAAAGTTGGATACCATGAGGGAAAATGCAAGAAATAATTTGGAAAAATTCAAAATTGATCTAGAAACCGTCCGTGCTGACCTAGAAAGTGAACTTTAAGAATTGTGTTTGTTATTAAATTGTGTTTTTGTTTGTAATAAATAAGTTTTGTGTGGATAATTAAAAAGTCGTCGAAAGTGAAGGAGGGAGTCTCCAGGGTGTAGGAGTGGCTCAACATGCTGCGGAAAATGTGGACAACAACAGAAAAGCGACGAGAGGGAGTTGGTGGAGCAAATTGAGACCCCTGATGTCATCGTCAACATCACCCAACTGCAGCGTAGCAACAACAGCCTTGTCATCGAGGGGAATGTTGGTGATGAACAATACACAATTACAGTGGATACAGGTGCTTCAAGATCTGTCATTAGGGCTGATTTGGCCGGTAGAAAGTGGCTGGAAAATGCGGACCAATACATCCTGAAAACTGTAACAGGAGAGTCAGTGAAATTACACGGGGAAATAATGATAGACGTGGTACTCGGCGACATTAAGTTTACACATTCGTTCCTGGTATCTGACATAGTAGACGAGTGTATTCTCGGTTTGGAATTTATGACAACACACGGAATCCTATTGGACATTTAGTGGAGTCAGATGAGCAAAACATAAGGAATTGTCTCGAGAGTAAAATTTTTTTTTGGAACATGTTAGTTACATCGAATACTATACGAAATGGACATTTTCTACCTCTAGCAACCGCCGCTACGTAAGTTATCGGCCATTATGTCAAAAACTTACCATTTTGGTCGTTCTTTCTAAATATAGATGCGTATATCTCGGCATGTGCAGATCCGAAAAAATCGAAAAAAATAGAGGTTGTTCGTTATGATATTGGCTACCAGCGGTTACAATATGAAACTTTTATGTCCACACATAACCCCAAAAAAATTCAAAAACTGAAGAAACTACTGAATTTTGGTTTTTTGGTGATAACTTCAGATATTTTTCGTGAAATTTGATGAAATTTTCAAAAGTTATACTTTATAATGTGAACAATAACTGGTTAAAATTTCAAGTCAAAATATCTAATACAAGGCTCAAAAATTGACTTCAAATTTGAAAATTGATTGGCCTATCAGTTTTGTGCGTCGCTTCGTATGAGGTTCTTTCTATTTTTTAAATGTAGGTTCTTTTATGCACTTTTGATGGTGAAAAAGAAAAATTTTTAAACTTGAAGAAAAGTGAAAAAATCGAATCGACAATCGACAATTTTTGCATTTTTTCAGCAATTTTTTAGAAAAATTTGAACTTTTTTTGGCAAAGTTCAATTTCTATTGTATTATTAGTTCATTTTTGACATATGATGATCGAAAAATTGACTTTTATCAAAAACTGTGTATTTTTTCTAAAAAAATTGACGAAAAAATGCAAAAATTTTCGATTGTCGATTCGATTTTTTTCACTTTTCTTCAAGTTTAAAAATTTTTCTTTTTCACCATCAAAAGTGCATAAAAGAACCTACATTTAAGAAAAAGAAAGAACCTCATACGAAGCGATGCACAAAACTGATAGGCCAATCAATTTTCAAATTTGAAGTCAATTTTTGAGCCTTGTATTAGATATTTTGACTTGAAATTTTAACCAGTTATTGTTCACAATATAAAGTATAACTTTTGAAAATTTCATCAAATTTCACGAAAAATATCTGAAGTTATCACCAAAAAACCAAAATTCAGTAGTTTCTTCAGTTTTTGAATTTTTTTGGGGTTATGTGTGGACATAAAAGTTTCATATTGTAACCGCTGGTAGCCAATATCATAACGAACAACCTCTATTTTTTTCGATTTTTTCGGATCTGCACATGCCGAGATATACGCATCTATATTTAGAAAGAACGACCAAAATGGTAAGTTTTTGACATAATGGCCGATAACTTACGTAGCGGCGGTTGCTAAAGGTAGAAAATATCCATTTCGTATAGTATTCGATGTAACTAACATGTTCCAAAAAAAAAAAAATTTACTCTCGAGACAATTCCCTTTTCACTAAAATTTGATGCTCATCTGACTCCACTAATTGGAGAAGGAATGATGAAACATCGCAACAGGAGAATTCTAATAGATACTTCACTGTCCCGGCGATCACGCGAACCAGGTTTTAAATATCGTTGGCGTATTGAGGAAAAGTGTCAAAAGATGACTGCTGAGCCAACTATAAGATATGAGAACCAGGGAATTCGAGATGCGCAAAGCGACGACCTGGACATTTCTCCGATTTTGTCATGGAAAGAACACGAGGAGAAGCCTAAATGGAAAACATCGTAGAGAGAATTGAAATCCTGAAGAGCTTTTGGGCCCAATGGGATTCATTGCATCTCCAAGGAGGAGTATTAAAGCGCAAATGGGAAACAGCTGAAGGTACCTCTCATCGAATGCAGGTGCTAGTCCCTCGTACTGGAATAACAGATACTCTGGAGGAGTGTCATCATAGCCCGTCAGGAGGACATTTGGGAGTCAACAGAACTTTGACAAAAATAAAGGAGAGATTCTATTGACTTCATATGCTGGAGGATGTTACGAACTGGTGTCGCAAATGCACAGTTTGTACCGGCAGTAAGGCTCCTCGAGTCAGAGCGAAAGAAGAAACGTGACAATAACGTTAGAGCCTCAGTTGAGAAAATCACAAGGAAGGATCCTAAGACGGCCATAGACGGTGATAGGATGAAACCAAGGTACCACCTCCAAGCGAACAGTAGTGGATACAAGGAAGGTGCCCTTATTTGGCTGTTCAACCCCCGGCGACGGAAAGGCAAGTCTCCGAAACTTCAGCGTCAGTGGGAGGGGCTCTATAAAATCCTAACACGGCTCAACGATGTTGCCTACAGGATTCAACAAGGACCCAAAGCAAAGAAGAAGATCGTGCACATAGACAGGCTGTGCCCATATCATCAGCCGGATCCAGGGTGGACAATTGTTCGGGACGAACAGTCCTAAGAAGGTGACAATTGAAGAACTTAGAAGTTAGAAGTTGATTCAACGATTGTGGGTAGCTGTCTGAACTAACTAACTGAGCGATAATTGAAGATAACTTCAAGCTTCTTAAAAACTCGTCGAAAAGGAAAGAACATACCACTAATAATAATAATAATAATAATAATAATTATATTTCAAAGAAAGTACACAAGATTTACATCTTTTAGAGTACATAATATCTATATCTATAAAAATCTCGTGTCACAGTGTTTGTTACCGTACTCCTCCGAAACGGGTTGACCAATTTGCATGAAATTTTTTGTGTATATTTGGTAGGTCTGAGAATAGGTCGTAGGCTATTTTTTATACCTTTAACCAAAAAAACAGCTGCAAAATTCAAACAAAAATGGTAATTTTAGGAATTTTCACTTCATTTTAGTTTCAATAGCTTCATGGCCTACCTATTGTTTGACACATGTAAAATTGTCATTAAATTGAATCATTAGATACATTTAATGAAAATTTCAAATTTACGCAGCTGTCAAACAATAGGTAGGCCATGACACTATTGAAACTAAAATGATCCATTGCGGCCGTCTCAAGAGGGCGGTGTACCACTTTCTTCACAACCACCTCGACATGGGTATCAAATGAACGGGTATGATAAGTAGAATACAATAAGCAATGTAGTATACAAAATATATCTTTAGATCCATGGCGGCCGTCTCAAGAGGCCGGATTACCACTTTCTTCACAACCACCTCAACATGGGTATCAAATGAAAGGGTATGTTAAGTAGAATATAATAAGCAATGTAGTATACAAAATATATCTTTAGATCCATGGCGGCCGTCTCAAGAGGGCGGGGTACCACTTTCTTCACAACCACCTCGACATGGGTATCAAATGAAAGGGTATGATAAGTAGAATACAATAAGCAATGTAGTATACAAAATATATCTTTAGATCCATGGCGGCCGTCTCAAGAGGCCGGATTACCACTTTCTTCACAACCACCTCAACATGGGTATCAAATGAAAGGGTATGTTAAGGAGAATACAATAAGCAATGTAGTATACAAAATATATCTTTAGATCCATGGCGGCCGTCTCAAGAGGGCGGGGTACCACTTTCTTCACAACTACTTCGACATGGGTATCAAATGAAAGGGTATGATAAGTAGAATACAATAAGCAATGTAGTATACAAAATATATCTTTAGGTCCATGGCGGCCGTCTCAAGAGGGCGGGGTACCACTTTCTTCACAACCACCTCAACATGGGTATCAAATGAAAGGGTATGTTAAGTAGAATATAATAAGCAATGTAGTATACAAAATATATCTTTAGATCCATGGCGGCCGTCTCAAGAGGGCGGGGTACCACTTTCTTCACAACCACCTCGACATGGGTATCAAATGAAAGGGTATGATAAGTAGAATACAATAAGCAATGTGGTATACAAAATATATCTTTAGATCCATGGCGGCCGTCTCAAGAGGCCGGATTACCACTTTCTTCACAACCACCTCAACATGGGTATCCAATGAAAGGGTATGTTAAGGAGAATACAATAAGCAATGTAGTATACAAAATATATCTTTAGATCCATGGCGGCCGTCTCAAGAGGGCGGGGTACCACTTTCTTCACAACCACTTCGACATGGGTATCAAATGAAAGGGTATGATAAGTAGAATACAATAAGCAATGTAGTATACAAAATATATCTTTAGATCCATGGCGGCCGTCTCAAGAGGGCGGGGTACCACTTTCTTCACAACCACCTCGACATGGGTATCAAATGAAAGGGTATGATAAGTAGAATACAATAAGCAATGTAGTATACAAAATATATCTTTAGATCCATGGCGGCCGTCTCAAGAGGCCGCATTACCACTTTCTTCACAACCACCTCAACATGGGTATCAAATGAAAGGGTATGTTAAGGAGAATACAATAAGCAATGTAGTATACAAAATATATCTTTAGATCCATGGCGGCCGTCTCAAGAGGGCGTGGTACCACTTTCTTCACAACCACTTCGACATGGGTATCAAATGAAAGGGTATGATAAGTAGAATACAATAAGCAATGCAGTATACAAAATATATCTTTAGATCCATGGCGGCCGTCTCAAGAGGCCGAATTACCACTTTCTTCACAACCGCCTCGACATGGGTATCAAATGAAAGGGTATGATAAGTAGAATACAATAAGCAATGTAGTATACAAAATATATCTTTAGATCCATGGCGGCCGTCTAAAGAGGCCGGATGACCACTTTCTTTGCAATCCCCTCAACATTGGTATCAAATGAAAGGGTATGATAAGTGGAATACAATAAGCAATGTAGTAGACTCAATATACCGATTCATGGCGGCCGACGCAAGACCCATGTTCTTTGAGGCATTTCATCTGTGTAAAATTCATATCTCGAAAAATATTAAGTCAATGGATGGTTTTTATTGTTTACTATTGACTTATGGGTGCAGCGTAGGCGCACCGGGTCCCAGCTAGTAAGGATATAAAAGAAAGAAAAAAAAAACATAAAAAGCAAAAATAAGCTTAAAATTAAAAATTACAATTAAAATGGAAATTAAAATATGTACTAAAATAGAATTAAAGGATTAAAAATTAAAAATGAGATAGAAATGGGAAAGGAAACAGAGATAGAGAAAGCTAGTGAGAAAAGGAGGAAGAAGATAGAAAGAGCGATGCATGTTTTCTAAAAGTTGTGGCTGTGCTCATTCGCTGTATATGATTTGGAAGACTATTCCAGATTCTCAGGGTATACACAAAGAAGGACCGGCTACCAATTAGGGAAATATGAGCAGGAATCAGAAATTTGATGGATCTCAGGGATTGCAAAGGAAAGAGGAAATCAGAAAGATAAAATCAGAAAGATAGCAGGGACTTTTGGTATAAAAAACTTTATGTAAGAGAAGCAAGGCCATGAGATCAAGGAACTGAAAAAGGTCACAACCCAGTAAAGAATTTTGGACACCCGACACATGTTCAGATCTTCTCATATGAAAAATAAACCTGAGGCAATCATTAAATGCTACTTTGAGACGACAACGGCAGGATGAATCGAAAGAAATATACACCAGCGAGCCGTAAAGGAAATGAGGAACAACAAGAGATTTTATAAGTTTGGCTCGAATATGTGAGGATAACAGATTGCCATGTAGCCACAGTTTACGAAGAGTACCATAGATCTTAGAGAGCATCAAGGAGACATGATTGCAGCAGGAGAGTTTGGAATTCACTACAATACCCAGGTTTTTGGCAGAGTCGACTATTGGAAGAGGAACATTATTAAGTAACAGAGGTGGGAAAACATGTGAGGGCATCGAACGACGACTAAGGAAAAGTACTTGCGACTTAGATGGATTTAATTTTAGAAAATTTCTAGAACTCCATTCGTTTATTTGAGACAAGGTGCTATTGAGTTCAGAGACACAGAGTTCAATTTGGTCAGGAGGACAAGAGATATATAGCTGGAGATCATCAGCATATAGATGAAAGAAGCAGCGACGGATAACAGAGGGAAGATCATTGATGTAGAGGGAAAAAAGCAAAGGACCGAGGACCGAACCCTGAGGCACACCTGCAGGCACACTTAGAAAAGAGGATGTAACATTATTATGACGAACACACTGAGCTCTATTTGCGAGAAGAGAGGAGAAAAGCCGAACAGAAGAAGATGAAAAGCGATATAGTTGACTAAGTTTATGGAGCAGTAGCGAGTGATCTACCGAATCAAATGCTTTAGAGAAGTCAAGAAGAACTAGTATTCCAGTATCACCACGGTCAAGGGCGGAACGGAGATCAGTTGTTACTTTCAATATAGTAGTTTCGCAACTGTGGGATTTACGGAAGCCAGACTGGAATTTAGAAAGGAAGTTACAAGAATCAAGATACCGTGAGATTTGGGTAAATAAGATTTTCTCAAGGACTTTGGCCAGGAAAGGAAGAATACTTATAGGGCGAAAGTCTGATAAATCGGCAGGGGAGGACTTTTTAGGAATGGGAGTCACAATGGCTTTTTTCCAGAGTGAAGGAACTTGGGAGGTTGTCAAGCAATAGTTAAGAATATGTGTGATGGTTTCAATGATTAGAGGGGAGAGAATCTTAAGAAAGCGAGGAGAGATTCCATCATATCCAACGCTATTGGACGAAATGGAAAGCAATATTCGAAGAACTTCAAGTGCATCCACACAATGGAAATTAAAACCATCAGAGTAAGTGAAATTGGGAGAAGAAGGATCGGAAGGGAAAGACAGCGAGGAATACTGAGGAGATTGAATGAAAGATGCATTGAGTGAGTTAACATCAACATCAAATGAATTAATCTCAGAGGTATGGATGCCTAAAGATCGAAGGTTAGACCAAAGTTGCTTAGTGGACAAAGAAGGATCAAGTTTGCGGGAGTAAAATGCACGTTTAGCGGATTTGACTTTGCTGTTGATTAAGTTACGAATATTTTTGTACTCACTGAGGTAGCTCAGGATCCTTGTTCTGCGATAGCGTCTGTACAAGTACTCACGCTCAACAATCAATTTGCGGATTTCATTAGAAAACCAGGGGCAAGTTGGAGATTTACAACGTCTTCTTGTAGTTAGAGGGACACATTGATTATATAGTGATTGTATGAAAGAATTAAAGAGATCAACCTTAGTATCAACGCAGGTTGTATTATGGATATCAGCCCAAGGTATAGTGGAAGTAATTTCAAAAAGGCGAGCAGAATTGATATTGTTGAAGTCCCGGTACGAATAAAAATTAGGCAGAGGGGGGAAGAGAAAATTAAAACGAAGGGAGAGGAAGAGAAGATCATGGTCAAGATAGCTGGGAGGAGAAATTTGGCTATGTTTAAACACTAAATTTGTGGAAGTAGCAGTGAGAACATCAAGGAGCGATGGATTATGGCAATTTAAAAATGTTGGCAGTTGATTTAGTATATGCAAATCCAATGACTCCAGAAAGTATTTGAGAGTGTTCGCACGTTCATTGGCCTTCAGCAGGTCAACATTAAAATCGCCAGCAGCAATTATGCTATCGTAATGACGGGAGAGACTCGATACAAGATCAAAGAAGTTACTAGCAACATCAGGAGTAAACACATTAGGAGGACAATAGACACTAACAACAACACACTTGTCATATGGCGACTTTATTTCTACAGCAATAAATTCAAATAGTGAGCCAATGGAGTGGCCTACTACCTTTGAGCAGAGAGAGGAGGTGACATATATTGCAACACCACCCCCAGTACGACCCATACGATCATTCCGGTGCATGCGAAAGGTAGGTAAGGCAGCATAGGAAGATGGGATTTCAGGTTTCAGCCACGTCTCATTTACTACAATAACATGCAATTTAGTGTTATCGAACAAGTATCTCAATTCATCAATTTTATTTCTTAGGCTTCTTGCGTTCATTATACATACATTCAGCCCTGAGGAGGAGGAGCAGAGGATATTCAGTAGCCTTCCTTCATTGTGTACTCTATCAGAGGAATACATCAATATTTAATGAGCAACAAAGCCACATCACTAGAAGCAACATGCAGAAAGAGAATAGAGACAGTGAAGGAAAAGGTGAAGCAATTTGAAGAAAGAAGAATAGAAGAAGAAGATTTGAGGAAATTCTTAATTCTAACATAACAAACAAAATTATTTATATAAAATAAAAAAAATAAAATAAAAATCAATTTCACTCTAATAACAAACAAAATTATTTATAAAAATAAAAAAAATAAAAATAAAAGCAATTTACTCTACGCTACACTCAGCTCCACGAAGAAAGCGGGAAGTTCCATAATGAGAATTTGAGCTCAAAGGGAAGAGCCGGCAACATCATCCAAGTCAAGGGCAGAGGTGATTCTGCGTGGCTTCTGGTTACAGTCTAGCTGAACATAAACATGTCCCCGCCTGGTAAAAACAGCTGTCACGAGCTTCCTCAATAAAAGTTTTCGTGCCGTTTGAAATATATCATTATTTTTGGACGTCAAACTTTCAGTCACTCGAATAATGCTGTCGGAGGCGAACCCTAAGTTGAGCCTCTTCAGTGTTAAAGTTCCATGCTGACGGCTTTTCTTCAAAAACTCCAGCTGCTCATTGACAGACGGAAATTTAACGATCAGTAGTAGGGGCTAGAAAATGGACGAAGGTTCAAGAAGTTAGATAAAGGTGGAGCTTGGATATATAAAAGCGACTTACACGCGCTGAGGGAGCCAGTCTTGATTTGAAAAGCGACGAAAGTGTTCTAAAGTGATAACAGTGAAAAGTGGTGATTTAAAAGTGAATTATAAAGCGATAAATAGAATTTAATAGTGCCAGATATTAAATTGAAAGTGATTATAGTGAATTTTAAGAATTGTGTTTGTTATTAAATTGTGGTTTTGTTTGTAATAAATAAGTTTTGTGTGGATAATTAAAAAGTGTATTCCTAATAATCCTACGAATCCGTTAAGCCTTAAAAATGTAACAGTATGTATATTTCTGAAAAACTTTTTTTGTGGTCTTTGACCCTCCATAACATGAGTAGCCGGCCAGTTGGATCTATGGACTTTTGGGAAATTATTTGTGACACCAAATGTATAAAGTGACTGGTCTATTATCCATAACACATAAATATAACTTAGGCTATATTGTTAGTACCGGATGTTAGTAAAGGACTGTTTCGAAGTGGATGGGAAAAACAGGAGCTGTGAGTATTGAAGATCACACAACATCTGTTAGCAATGTCCTTAACGTTATTACTAAGGGGCCCAGCAGCAGAAAAAATTCAGTCCATACCTGCAGAACATCGAAACAATTAGAGGTTATTGGTTCAAGCATGGAAATGCGCTACGGTGCAGTACATGCAAGAGGTTTATCGACTTCAACTTTAAAGTAAACTTCAAAGGCCAGGAGAAGCTTAACAACAACTATGCGCTGATATCGGAAGGTTAGTGCAACGACGTAACAAGAGAGGCTTTCCTTAACTCTTTTACCTACCGGGATCTACAACAAACAGCAAGATTAGCCGGAAAGAAGAATACGGCAGAAGTTTTGGAATATGAGGTAGCAAAGCAAGCATCAAGTAGTGCAGTCCTCCTCAGGGAAAAAACTCGAAGGAGGAAATTCAAATCAAGCCTTGGGCTCCTCTATTGCATTTCTCCAAGTTTTACAGTCCCTTGCAGCATGTCTCCAGCTCCGGATGTTGAGCACTCCCTCTGCGTCAGCCGTGAGAGAGTCTATCCATCTCCTTCTGGGTCTACGTACTGGCCTACTTCCCGAAATTTCTGAGGCTATAAGCCATTTTGGAATTAATTGTCCTCCATCCTGATTACGTGGCCGGCTAGTCTCACTCTGTTAATTTTTATTAAATTTGAGAGTTGTGGGTCGTCGAAAATTTCATACAACTCGTTGTTGTATCTTCTTCGCCATATTCCATCCTCTCTGGTTGGGCCTATTATGCATCTGAGAATTTTTCTCTCAAACCTGTTGACTCGTTCCTCTATGTCCTGGGTCATAGTCCAAGTCTCGCCACCATAACACAATACTGGTCGTATTACTGTTTTGTAGAGAGAGAGTCTCGTTTTCCTGTGCACAAATCTTGAGTGCAGGATTTGTTTCTGGGCATAAAAGGCTCTATTAGCCAGTAGTATTCGTCTGGTTATTTCTTCTTTTTCTTCGTTTTTTTGCGATTGTAGACCCAAGGTAGACTGTTTTATCGACTACTTCTAGGTTATGTTAATCGATGCTTATATTTCTTCACATTCTTAATCTTCCTGCTCTGAATTGTTGCATCACATTCGTTTTTTCTTCGTTTCTCTTCAGGCCTTTAATTCGACATAAAGTTCTTTTGCTGCCAAAAAGGGCCTTCCCACGATGTTCACGTCATCCGCATACCCAAGTAATTGTACCGACCGTGTAGTTATTGGCACTTCTCTGGACTGACGTTTTCCTTATTACCCATTCTAGGGCCAGGTTGAAAAGCATGGGGGCCAGTCCATCTCCTTGTCTACGTCCTTGACGTACTTCGAGCTTCTCTGTTATAACTTTTTGGAACCAGTGTTGGTGGTTCTATTGGAATACTATCTCGAGTGGTTACCATTGCCTCCGCATGTGAGTCTTCGTTTATTCCTTGGGCTGGATTCAATAAGTTTTGAAAATATTGTCTCCATATTTTCTTTATCATATCCGGGTCTGCTAATAAGTTCCCATCTATGTCTCTGCAGGTATCCGTTCTTGGCTGAAACTTATTGCTGATCTGGCGTGTTCCTTTGTAGGCTTGCCTAATTCCTGTATGTGTAGGATCCTCCTTTTCTATCTGCACCGTTTGTTTGCAGTTCTTCTTTTAAGCTTAAAGACTTCCATCCTTGCTCTTGTGGGCCTTGCGACGTACTCCCGGTGGCTCTGGTTTCGTTCTTCTATTGCATCTCTACAATTCTGATCGAACCAGTCAATTCTAGACTGCCTTTGGGCCTAGCCTAGGGCCTCTTCTGCTGTCTCCTTTACGCTATATTTCAGTTTTTCCCAGTTGCGGAAAAATCTGAAAATTTCGTAAATCTGACTGTAAGTAATTTGATTCACTTTTTAATCGCCGAACTAAAAGTGACAGCTAATTACATACCGTGTAAAAGACATGGCCTAAGGCAAAGTGCATCAGTTTAATTATTTGATGCACTCGTGTAAACTCGCTCATAAATTGTTAATTCAAACTTCAACCAAATAACAGTTTATTCAACTTCCAACAGATGGGGCATAAATCATTACAATGTGGCAGTCTTTCCCAGCCTCTATCGGAAAAACTTAGAAATATCCCCAACTTGACCGGGTTAAGCCTGAACTACATTGAAAAGCAGTGCAGTGCAGCACTACGAAGGGAAATTTAGAATTCATGAAACTGAACGTGGCAACTCACATTAACTTCACTGCCTTGCACTGCACTGCACTCCGCTGCCTTGTCATAGGCTAATTTCTAAAAAACTGCTTCGCACTGCATGCCAATTTCTAAAAAACTTCATATGAAGTTGTCATTGCAATTGTTGTCAAAATGGATGACTAAAAATTGATAGAAATAAGGACTTTCTAGACAACAAAAGTCACAAGGGCTACAAAAATATTACAAAAGGCTATATAGGAGTAGTCAATGTCAAAATACTGCTTATTCAATATGTCTTAACACGCGTTCTCTAATAAACTACTGCAACATACTGCGCAGTGCTGCACTGCACTGCTTTTCAATGTAGTTCAGGCTTTAGTAGCAGAAACGAATACTTGCTGCTACGGCGTTTTTACTCATTTTTACTTCTTGTCAGTTCAATCGATCAATACGATTGAGAAATAAATGATTTGACTTTTCAAAATAAAAATACAAATCGAAAAATAAAAGATTAACTTCAATATAATTTATTGACTTTTATTTTAATCCGCTCGCTTATGGTTGTAACGCGACGAAGTCACAACCAGCCAATGACAACAATATGCACATATTAAAAGAAAAATTGTTTTTGATTTTTATAGTTTAATATTTTTTTATTAGAGATATATGTATATACTAAGTGAATTAAACGCAATGTCATCCATTCTAAAAAAGTTGTTAAACGTAGGTAGGTCCTCTAGCCCATTTAATTCTTTTGTGATAAAAGAAAAGCACCTTTTATCCCTCCTTGCTTTGCGTAAATGTTTTATCCATGTTTTTTTTTCTTGGAACAAATTCCTATTAAAATACTATCTGCTGCTGCTTGAGTATTTCGGCATCGCTGGTTCTCACATCCTATACTTGGCCCAACAATCGTCCTTTAACACTTTTCCTTGTTACGTCAATGATACTTAAAACCTAGTTGAATTTCCATGTTGCGATATTACATCATTTCTTCTCCAATGTCCAATAGAATTCAGTGTGTTGGCATACAGTCCAAACCGAGAATACACTCGTCTGTTATGTCAATGTCGCCGAGCACCACATCCATTGTGATTTCCTGTTACAGTTTTTCAGCCACTTTCTACCGACCAAGTTAGCCCGGATGACAGACCTTGACACACCATTATCAACGGTAATTATACATTTTTAATCTCAACTTTCCCCTTGATGACAAAGCTGTTGTTGACTCGGCACGCCGCAGTTCCGCAGTCGGGTACCTACTTCCGAAATGTTTATTCGGTTACAAAAAATGTCCTCTGTCATATTGTTTTCACTGAAGCGGACTGTATTCCCTGTAACTTCTGTGGTAGTCTTCTTTCCAGCCATTCTGGGGCCAGTTCACACAATTCGACGTCGACTGAAAACGACGCGTTAAATGTCGTTTTGGGTTCACGCAAGTCGACGTTTTATGTTTGTCGTTTTAAAAGTGTCGTTAATCTTCTCGACGCCAGATTTGGCGTCGAATTCATTTATTGTTGTATTAAAAACGATTTGTGGTGCCAATTACAGCAGAGCAGATATAATTTTACACAAAACTTTTTACAGTTCTGAACGAGCAAAATGCAATAGAAAAAATAAAAACTATTAGTTGAAAAATAACAATTATAACTACACCAAGAAGAGTTAGATGTACAAAAATAAATTCAGAGTTGAGATTTTCCAATATTATTATGAATTTGTTTAATTAATTAATTTAATTACTCACATTATTGAAGTTTTAGTATTATTTGCAGCTTGTCCCCCTTGTGGATAATGTGAAAAGTGCAGCGGTTTCATTGGATTTTGCATACCTTTAGGAGAAATTATTTTGGGAAAACCACATTCGACACGTCGACTTATACAATTACAGCAGAGCAGATATAATTTTACACAAAACTTTTTACAGTTCTGAACGAGCAAAATGCAATAGAATAAAATAAATGGTTAAAAAAAATTTTTAAAAAAAATTCTTTTCATTAACTAAAAAATGTACTGAAAAGTAAAAAATAAAAAATATTTTAAAGAAAGCGTGAAATTTCAATTTTAATGAAAAAGTTAATTAAAAGAATGGCGCATTTTTCATCAAAAATTGAAAATATAACTGTAAATCGCGTGAGATTTACAATAACCCTCAATTTTTTGCTTTGTTAATTTCAAATTCTAACAAAATTTTTTGATGAAAAATGCGCCATTCTTTTAATTAACTTTTTCATTAAAATTGAAATTTCACGCTTTCTTTAAAATATTTTTTATTTTTTACTTTTCAGTACATTTTTTAGTTAATGAAAAGAATTTTTTTAAAAAATTTTTTTTAACCATTTATTTTATTTTCTACTTTTTAGTTTATTATATGTATTCCGCCATTTTATGATGGCAATTCTATCAGATTTAAAATTACGCCACACAGTTTACTGTATTCATTTGATACCCATGTCGTGGGCTCGGTGGAACATAATTGCAAAAACGGCCGCCATCTCGGAACCGTCTTCTTGATTTTTTTACAAAAAGGTCAGATTGCATTTAGTATGTACTTATACATGATGAGTTGAACTCAAGTTGAACCCAAGTCTAACTACATGTAAACGGGAGTCGAGTTGGGTTAAGGTTGACTGAACTCGACTCAGCTCTGCTACCTGGGTTTAGTTGAAATTATGCATACGGACATGAGTTCAGTATTTGAGTAGTTGAATTTAGTTGACAGCAGCATCTCTGTGTTTGTTTGTGATTTTTTTGTAACGTGTATTGCTTCTTTATTATCAACTCACCCTTAACTCAACCAATAATCTCATTAACCACCCGAACTACGAGTGTGTGCAAAATTGGAAGTTGATCGGTTATATTTCTTTTTAGTCTATTATAAGCTTTCCGCAATTTAGTGTTGGCCGCCATTTTGAATTTGGAATGACGCCACATAGCTTATTGTGTTCTACCTGTCATATCCTTTCATTTGATACCCATGTCAGAGGGCCGCGGAGCACAATTTCAAAAATCGGGCGCCATTTTGGAACCGCTATCTTGATATTTTTACAAAATGGCCAGATTGCATTGTCATCCAAACTAAACGTGTATGCAAAATTTCAGCTCTATCCGAAACCGGGAAGTGGGTCAAATTTAACTTGCAAGATTTGACGACAAACAGTGTAAGTGTTGGCCGCCATTTTGAATTTGGAATGACGCCACATAGCTTATTGTGTTCTACCAGTCATATGCTTTCATTTGATACCCATGTCAGAGGGCCGCGAAGCACAATTTCAAAAATCGGGCGCCATTTTAGAACCGCCATCTAGATATTTTTACAAAATGGCCAGATTGCATTGTCATCCAAACTAAACGTGTATGCAAAATTTCAGCTGTATCCGAAACCGGGAAGTGGGTCAAATTTAACTTCCAAGATTTGACGACAAACAGTAGTAAGTTAAATAAATCGGGCGCCATTTTGGAACCGCTGTCTTGATGTTTTAAAAAAATGGCCAGATTGCATTGTCATCCAAACTAAACGTGTATGCAAAATTTCAGCTGTATCCGAAACCGGGAAGTGGGTCAAATTTAACTTCCAAGATTTGACGACAAACAGTGTAAGTGTTGGCCGCCATTTTGAATTTGGAATGACGCCACATAGCTTATTGTGTTCTACCAGTCATATGCTTTCATTTGATACCCATGTCAGAGGGCCGCGAAGCACAATTTCAAAAATCGGGCGCCATTTTAGAACCGCCATCTAGATATTTTTACAAAATGGCCAGATTGCATTGTCATCCAAACTAAACGTGTATGCAAAATTTCAGCTGTATCCGAAACCGGGAAGTGGGTCAAATTTAACTTCCAAGATTTGACGACAAACAGTAGTAAGTTAAATAAATCGGGCGCCATTTTGGAACCGCTGTCTTGATGTTTTTACAAAATGGCCAGATTGCATTGTCATCCAAACTAAACGTGTATGCAAAATTTCAGCTCTATCCGAAACCGGGAAGTGGGTCAAATTTAACTTCCAAGATTTGACGACAAACAGTAGTAAGTTAAATAAATCGGGCGCCATTTTGGAACCGCTGTCTTGATGTTTTTAAAAAATGGCCAGATTGCATTGTCATCCAAACTAAACGTGTATGCAAAATTTCAGCTCTATCCGAAACCGGGAAGTGGGTCAAATTTAACTTCCAAGATTTGACGACAAACAGTGTAAGTTAAATAAAAGAATTTAAAAATAAAAACTATTAGTTGAAAAATAACAATTATAACTACACCAAGAAGAGTTAGATGTACAAAAATAAATTCAGAGTTGAGATTTTCCAATATTATTATGAATTTGTTTAATTAATTAATTTAATTTTTTTTTTATGTGACAGACTAGAGGCTTAGGGAAAGTCCCTTTGTACTGTCGACAATCTATTTTTTCGTATCGAGTGAATGTCGGACAGCAGCTCTAGCCGGAAGATAGAGAGAAGAGAAGGAAGTAACTGTCACAACCTAGCCGCGATATTTTATTCCACCAACTCACAACCATTTCGCGACTCTGACATCGGGGCGTCGAGAACAACTCGCTGGAGTGTTATGCCTCCTGAAACGAGTTGAATCTCATCAACCAACCGATGGCATGCGCTTGGTGGAGCGGGGAAGGAGTAGAGAAGGCTATGACAGGGGAATCAGGAATGTAAAGAGGGAAGAAGAAAGAAGGAAAGTTAGGTGGGAAAGGCGAAGGACCGTGGCACCGCCGGGATTCGAACCCGGGACCTCTGGGGATAGCAGTCAGGCGCCTTACCTCTAGACTACCGAGGCCCCTCACATTATTGAAGTTTTAGTATTATTTGCAGCTTGTCCCCGTTGTGGATAATGTGAAAAGTGCAGCGGTTTCATTGGATTTTGCATACCTTTAGGAGAAATTATTTTGGGAAAACGACATTCGACACGTCGACTTACGTGAACTCAAATTCAACGTCGTAGAAATTAATGTCGTTTTCATAAAGCGTCGATGTCGACGTCGAGTGTCGAATTGCGTGAACTGGCCCCTGGTTGCCTGCTGCATTTCCTGGGCGATAAATCAGGTAGCCTCTCTTGCTACCTTGTTAATGTAGTTTTGCCCGAAATAAGGATATGCCAAGCGCGCTAGCTTCTCGATATCTGCACACCGGAACTCCTGGCCTTTGAAATCTATTTCGTAATTGAATGCGATACACTGGGCAGATCGCCGTAACGCATTTCTAGTGCTTGTACCAAAGACTCGTAACTGTTGCGATGTTCTGCAGGTATTGACAGTAATACTTCAGCTACATCTCTTAGTGACAGAGAAAAGGCTATTTCTTTCTCTTCCTCGGTCCAGTAATTACTCGCTGCAGCTGCTTTGAATTTAATTCATTTTACGGTAATAAATATGCTTTAAATCGAAAATAAAACCTTTTAATGATTAATTTTTCAGCACACAGCACAGTTTTTATTTACTCAAAAATTATTTTTATAAATGGAACTTTGAATAGAGAAGATAAGGAACCGAAAATAGCGTACATGTACACGGATTTGAGGGAAGCACTGGGGATCAAGAAATTTTCTCTCTAATTCTCTCCCTCCACTTTAACCACAACAACAAAATACATTCACTCTAGGCCACAACAACAAAATACATTGTCAATCCCGGACATAGGCGTAGTGAAATTTGTTCAGGTTTTGCGAAGGGTCTGCTTCAAACATTTAGCCAAGTGAAGGGTTCTCACCGAGATGGTTGCTGAGAAACGATATCCCTCCCGGTTTTTGAATGAATATAACACAGCCACTGACCGGGATTGACACAAATACGTAAAGAATGCTATGCATTAGTGTTGCCAAAATGCTTCCCCGTGTTTAATAAATTGCACTTCCTCGTCTTCTCTATTCAGAGAAATGGAACAATAAAGTGTTTTTATTTTCCGCTTCTACTCAATGGCGATGTTAGCAGTTAAAAGGTTACTATCCCAGGTTTGTGTAAAAGGAAACTAAGAAAAATGGGCTTACATTGATACCAGGAGCGTGTTCAAAAACCTTACTATAGTAAACCACATAATGGTTATGCTACATAACTTCACTTAACCGCGAAAGTTTATGTTTAACCATGGAGGTTTTTGAATGCACCGTGGTTAACTACGTGGTAAAGAAAATTTAAATTTTTTTTCCAAATAGTGTCGGCTATTTGCCTCAATTATTTCCAATAATTATATATTTAAAATAATTTCACAAATCCCACTTTGATTTGTTCATTATTAACATTAAAACAAATGTAAAAAAAATTGTTTTTATTCTTCTTCTTCTTAACTATCGCTAACCATGCTCCCGAGCATGGTTAAAATTTAACTACACCATGGCTAACCACGGGAGTTTTTGAACGCCAAAAAGTTATGCTCGTGGTTATGTTTTAGTTAACCACGGAGTTTTTGAACGACAAAAGTTTACCATAGTTAACCATGGTTAACCATAGTAAGGTTTTTGAACGCGCTCCAGATCGAATCATAGCATAAGTTTTTGAAATCGTATTGACCTGGTATTAGGTGACACACATCTAGTATACTATACGTGATATTCCAATATCATGTTATCAATACTTCTTGTCAAATGGTAGCAATGGCCTCAGGGACCTTTGATGGTGCCGGTACATCAAAGAGATAAATCCTGGGTAACGCCACCTGCGATCTAAGATCTTCACGATCTAAGATTTTCCGATATGCTACCGAATCCTACCTCAACCTCCACGAAGATGGGTGTCCCCTGGATCATCGGGTGTCCCCTGGATGCTCTTGTCTACACAAGAGTAACAGACTGAGGAGGGTGAAAGGCGAGTGCTTCGCGCCTCAAAACGAAGCAAATACCGGACTGGTCCTCCAGGTTGGGGGTTGGGCGGCAGGCTGACAACCTTCCGCCGTAAAAACAGGACGGACTCAACGGCAACGACTCAGGCAACGGAATATGGAATTCGATTTTGGAACATGGAACGTCAGGACGCTCAACAGAACGGGCGCTCTGCGTTCGCTTTTATTACTTCTCAAAAAATATAACATAAAGATCACAGCCCTTCAAGAAACAAAATGGACCCACAGTGATATAATGGATCTAAAAACCCACACGGTACTCTCCAGCGGATCATCAAATGGAAGAAGAAAGTTCGGAGTAGCATTCATCATAGAGAAGGAAATGAGATCACTGGTTCTGGGCTTCAAACCAGTCAGCAATAGAATATGCACACTTCGCATTAAAACAAGGCTACATAACATCAGTCTTATAAACGTCCACGCGCCCACAGAAGAGAAAACGGATGAGGAGAAAGAGGGATTCTACCAAGAGCTAACAAACACCATTAGGTTAATACCGTCAAACGATATTAAAATGGTGCTTGGAGATATGAATGCCAAAGTAGGAAAAGAAGAGGAGTTCCTAGGAGCCATAGGAAAGCATAGCCTACACAACGTTACCAATGACAATGGTAGTCGATTGATCGATTTCGCAAGCTCAAACGCAATGGTAGTAAGTTCAACAGTGTTCCCGCATAAAGATATACATAAGATGACGTGGCAATCACCAGACGGAGTAACTAATAATCAAACTGACCACGTCCTAGACCACGTGAAAGAAGAGGGGCCACGAGTATACTGGACGTAAGAACAATGAGAGGATCGTGCTGTGGCTCGGGCCACTATCTAGTCAAAGTGAAATTGAGAACCCGGATAGCAACTAAAACGCATAGAGTGCAAACTCAACCAAAATACGATATAGATAAGCTAAAACGGGAAGAAATAAGAGATGCCTACCAACATGGGGTCGTACAAAACTTGAGAGAGGTAGATGAGCAGCCCAACATCAACGACAAATGGGAACAGGTCCAAAGCAGCATAAAGGGGGCAGCAGAAGAGGCACTAGGCTGGGCCCCCAGACAGACTAGAATTGATTGGTTTGACCATGGAGCCTAGACAAGGAGTTAAAACTCCGTGTTGTCAAATTTTGTTTGATTGAGTGAGGGCGCCACAGTCACATGTACCCCAAAAAACATGGCCGATTGTATTCATCCGGTTTATAACGATTGTCAAATTCGTTTCGTTGAAAAGTTCGTTCATTTACAAAAATAATATTTTAATAAAAAATTCCATTTGTTTTAAAAATAATATTTTCAGCATATAATACATAATTCCTGTCAAACTGTGGAGTCATTCAGTGTTGTGGATATTTGGTTTCCGTGTTTTGAGTGTTTTTATACTAATTATTTAACTCTTCTTTTCGAATTTTAATCCACTTATCTTTTTTATTGTGAAATTGTGTTTTTGTGGCAGTGCATTCTATTTTTTTCTTTGTTTTCGAATTGTGGTGCTCCGTGTTGTGTTGCGTCTGTGCGCCTGAAACAAGGTGGGTGATCGTGTCTATTACCCGTCTATATTTTTAATTTTTCTTAATAATTAATTTTTTATTGTTTAGTTTTGTGTCGAAGCCTTTTTTCTTTATTTTTATTTATTTTTAATCTCTTTTTTTTGTAGGTTAGAATTAGCCTTGTATGCATTTTTGTGGTGTCACCTAAATGTATGCAACGTTTTGCAATTACTTTTTTTTGTTGTTTTTCAATATTGGTTCTCAAACTTTTTTTTCCTTTTTCTTTTTTAATTTTCTTTTTTCTTTTTTTTATTTTTCAAGTTCTGTCATTTTCTTCACAATTAATTTTTATTTATTTATTTATTTATTATATATATTTTTTATATTAATTTATATATATAATTATGGCAGACAATCAACTGTGCAAAAGGTGCTTCTCGGAAATCGCTCGTGATGGGATTTCCTGTGACGGGGTTTGTGGAGGCGCTTTCCACCCTTCCTGCCTTAATAGCAAGGTCAGTAGCAAATCGTCGGCTCCTAGAGGGCGTACTTGCGGCGAATGCTCTGACATTAAACCCTGTCATGTGCTGAGATTGGTGAAGGACATCTCTGACGTTTTTCTCGTTGGTCACGAAAAGGTCATGGATCGTCTTAACTCTTTCTCCAGTAACATCTTGCACTTTCAAATGTTAGCCGATGACGTCCAGTCTATCAATGTTCGGCTTGACACGTTGTCTGACACTCTGGGCTCTGCTGTGGCCAATACGGGTTCCTTGATTGAGAAATTTGAGAAAATTTCTTCCCGAGTTGCAACAGCTCTAGAGTCGTTAGACGACATACATTCGGCGTTACTTAATCCGGTCGCCACTTCTTCCTCCTGCACTTCTAGCTCCTCGGCTTCTGTCCATCCCATATTGGACGATATTAAAAGGAATACAAAACGTGTAAGGGTTGATATTGAATCGCTGTCATCAGCAGTGATTCAAAATCACAATGCCCTGAGCTCTCTGTCCTCAAGATTGGAGAGCGTCGTTGCTTCCAATAAGACCTCCTCAGCGACGGTAGAATCTGATGACGCCCTGCAGGTTGAGGAGCAGCCTTTGCCTTTACCCTGCCCCGTGGCTACTTCTCGTTCGGAGAATGTCTTCTTGCCTCAGGAGGCCGTCAATCCAACTGTACCTAGTACAAAGGCGCGTCGTAAAAGTCGCAGGCAAAATCGAGATCGCCAAGCCGTCATTGGTGACGGTGTCACCTTGAGTTCCTTGCCCCACGCTCCAGAGACTAAGTCGACCTCTAGGCCGGTCTCGGTATCCACCTCTTTGCCTCTAATAGTGGCCAACCACTCGGTCACTGAAGCTACAGCTCCCCAAGAACCGTGCACCCCCCTAGTTACGATACCGAGACCTTTAGATATCTTTATATCACGGTTCTCTCCTCAAACTACGACGGAGTCTGTTTGTGAATATTTAAGGAAAAAATCTATAGACCCTGGAACTGTTTCATGCAGAAAAGTCAACAAGGCTTCCAAGCCTGTTGCTTCTTTCGTTTTGTCTGCACCGCCCGTTATTGCCGAGACTCTTTTAGATCCTGGTTTCTGGCCTGCTGGTGCTCTTACCAAGCTCTTTGTTCCGCGTACCCGTACTCGAGCACATCACTCAAACGTTTCCATTCCGAGAACACAAAGGATGTCAAAAAACTTGAGACCCTCTCCCTCTACTACCAAAACGTAAGGGGGACAAGGTCAAAAACTAACGACATCCTTCAGGCATCGATGGCTAGCGGGTTCGATGTCATAGCGTTCACGGAAACCTGGCTTCACGAAGGCATTCTTAATGCTGAGCTCTTCGATTCCTCCTACCAAGTCTTTCGGAGGGACCGTCACACTGACTCGGAAGCTCGCGGGGGTGGCGTACTTCTTGCTTGCCGCAGCCACCTTAATTGTAACCCAATTTCGCTTCCTAGTTTCTCCAACCATTTGGACATTGAGCTTGTCGCTCTCACGATTTCTTTTTCAAAATCAAAACTCTTCCTGTTGTGCTGCTATATCCCACCAGATATGATAAGCACACTTGACGATGGGGGTATAAGCCTCTATGATATTCTCATCTCCTGTATTGATCATATCCTGAATATGATGAGCACTGGTGGTGAATTACTTCTTCTTGGCGACTTCAATTTACCCAATATTCAGTGGGTATTTGACGAAGCTGACGATAACTACCTCCCCGAAGGCAATTTTAATTCTAAGGAATCCTGTTTTCTCAATTCCTTATTCTCACTTGGCCTTAATCAAATGAGTGGTGTGACTAATATGTTAGGGAGACAGTTGGATCTTGTATTCTTTACTGACTCAGGAAACATGATTGTTGAACCCAGTCCAATAGTCATGACGTCCGTTGACAATTACCACCCTCCTCTCTCGCTCAATTACTGCTTGAACTCAAAGAACAATCCTTGTCCGTAGGCGGTAACCCATTCCTTCAACTTTAAGAAAGCTAACTTTAATGAACTCTCATCTAAGCTTGCCTTGATTGATTTCAACAGCTTACTTTCCGCAAATGAGCTGGATGTCGATGTGGCACGGTTTTATACCGTACTATATGAAGCTATTGCTTCATGTGTACCTTTTGAGCCCCAAAAATTGCGCAGTTCTACTCCACCGTGGTACAATAATGAGCTGAAGCATTTAAGGAATCAGAAAAATAGACTCTGGAAGACCTATTTAAAAAGGAAGGATTCTCCGAGTCTTATTACATTTACTGATTGCTATAACAGATTTCGTTTACTCTCTTCTGCTCTGTATGGCGAATATCTCAGCAGCATGAGGGACCAGGTTTATACTGATCCTAGAAACTTCTTTAAATTTGTAAACTCCAAGAAAAAAGTTGATAACTACCCAAATACTATGCAGCACACTAACTGGTCAAGTAGTGATTCTTCCTCTATTTCCAACATGTTTGCTTCATTCTTTCATCAATCTTTCACCCCTTCTAACTTTCAGCCTAATGACAATAATTTTCGTCATATAACTCCACACCGAGAGGCTACTAGTTTATCTCTCTCAATTTCCACTGACGATATCATGAAACATATTGATGAACTCCCATACGATTTCACTTCCGGCCCTGACGGTATACCTCCTGCTCTCCTTAAATCCTGTGTGGATGTTCTCCAGTCTCCACTTAAAACCCTTTTTAAAAAATCCTTAGATAAAGGGTATTTCCCTACTCTTTGGAAGAATTCGTTCATAATTCCTATTCACAAAAGTGGTAGCAAGAACGAAATATCGAATTACAGACCAATTGCCAAGCTGTCTGTCATACCAAAACTTTTTGAGTCAATCATTTATTCTGCAATCGTGCCCATCTGCAAAAAGCTTATTTCTACAAACCAACATGGTTTTCTTCCAGCTCGTTCCACTACCACCAATCTCCTTGAATTCACTTCCCATGCTGTTGAAGGCTTCGTTTCCGGTTGCCAAACTGATTGTGTTTACACTGATTTCAGTAAGGCATTTGACAAGCTTTCCCACTCCATTATACTTTTCAAACTAAAAAAGTTAGGTTTCCCTGTAGCCCTTCTATTATGGTTCCAGTCCTACTTAGCTGACAGGACCTACCAAGTCCTTTTCCGTGGATCCAAATCCGCGACCATTGAGGCGTCATCCGGTGTCCCTCAAGGCAGTCACCTTGGCCCTATCCTCTTTATTCTTTCTATTGATGATATTGTTACCTTGCTAAGACACTGCAGAATCCTGATTTATGCTGATGACATCAAATTGTACCGTCACGTAAAGAGTATGGAGGACTGCAAACTTTTGCAAGTCGACCTCGACACCTTTTACTCTTGGTGCGCTAACAACAACCTGGTTTTTAATATTAGTAAATGCGAAGTCATGACTTTTTGTAGGCGACGTGATCCTATAATTTATAACTACTCATTCTCTGGTGAGGGTCAAAGTCAAATTTAGTCAAAGATCTCGGGATAAGATTTGACACCAAGCTAGACTTCTCTACTCATATCAACTATATTTCTTCCAAGAGCAGCTTAGTCTTGGGTTTTATAAAAAGGTGGTCCAAAGAATTTAACAGCACCCTGATCACTAAACACCTATACATTTCCCTTGTCAGACCTTTACTTGAATATGCGTCCCAGGTTTGGTCTCCTCACTATTCTTCGCATGTTGGAAAAATTGAGTCGGTTCAACGTAGGTTCGTTCGATTCGCATTGAATCACCTTCCTTGGGAAGACCCTTTAATTCTTCCACCATATGAATACCGACTTAAGTTACTCAACTTAAACACTCTCCACAAGCGTCGTGAGGTGGCCGATGTTGTTTTCGTTCACCAGCTTCTTAATGGACGTGTCGACTCAGGTTTTCTAAGGCGCCGTGCATCGTTTAGAGAGAGCTGATACAATCTGAGAGGACCACCGCTCTTACACATCAACTCCTCTAACACCAATTATGCCCGATTTGAGCCTGTTAATCGCATGTTCATTAATGTAAATAAAAATATTAATGTTTTTAGCGTAAGCACTAACAAAGACCTGCTTAAAAGGAGTCTATTTGTTGTCTCATGACTGTTTATGTGTTTCGCATGCAATTTTTATTGGTACTCAATCTTTTATGTTTGCATGTCTCAGCTGAGCCACGGCAGTGGTAAATATTTCTCAGCCCTGCTGGGAAGTGCGCCTTCTGCGTTAGAAGGGAAACTCTGTATATGTATATATATACATATATATTTACATATATTTATATATATATATGTATGTATGTATGTGTATGTATATATAGATTTTCATGCTTAGCTGAAAAGTGCGCCTTCTGTGCTAGAAGGGTTAACTCTTGAGGTAAAATAATATGAAACAGTGATCTATTAAAAAAATCTTATTAGTTATTATTAAAGAAATACATACTGCATATAATATGGAAAAATAATATAGACGTTGGGTTGTGTGTTGTGCTATATGACGATTATAATTGCTGTTGGCGAAAAGATAAAGAGATGTTATTAAGTGATAATAATCCTCTTACTCTAGAGAGTGCGAAATGCGTGTTTAGTACAGTAGTTGCAAAATTCTATTAAATAGAACTCTTTCAATTGTGGCCGAAGAACCTTTGCCTTTGATTAGGAAAAGATATTTGGATAAAGGATAAATGTTGGAAATGTTTAGAAACAAATAAACAGAATCATTTAATCTATTTTTTTTACAATAAAATGTAATAAATTTCATACATGATGTATAACCTCAATAAACCAGCTGTTTCATATTTGATGGATCTATTCTGCAGAGGAATCCGATTGTATAAAAACCACCGGAAATATTACAATATCTATTTATTATTATAAAAAGGTACATTTAATCTTAATAGTACATTTATCTCGACTATTTTATTAATAAAATCACAAATTACTTATTTCAGAATGAGAATACCAACCGCAGTACTCCTTGGGGCACGCACCCCGCAAAAAGACACCGCTGTCCCATTTCAGGAGATACTTCCCCTAAGACAAGAATACTGTTAGTGGAAAATAAGATTCTGCAACTGAAGTGGCTTCCAGAGGACTGGAAGAAAGCGATTATATGTCCAATATACAAGAAAGGAGATAAATTAAACTGGAAAAACAACAGAGGCATCTCACTCCTCAGCACCAGCTACAAAATCTTCACAATCCTTGTGAAACAAAAACTGGAACCTATAGCGGAAAGCCTTATAGGAGAATATCAAGCTTGTTTTAGGACAAACAGGTCAACATCGGACCAACTGCTGACCTTAAGGCAAATTCTGGAGAAAACCTGGGAAAGGAATGTAGATGTATACCAGATATTTGTCGACTTCCAACAGGCATATGACTCAATAAACAGAGAGAGGCTATACGAGATCTTATCGGAAATAGGAGTCCCCGCAAAGTTGGTACAACTAATCAAATGCGCCACAAACAGCTCACTGGCGAAAGTAAGGATCCAAAATGTTGTAACAGAGGAGTTCGAAGTACGTCAAGGGCTTAGACAAGGAGATGGGCTGGCCCCCATGTTTTTCAACCTGGCCCTAGAATGGGTGATAAGGAAAACGTCAGTCCAGCGAAGTGCATCAATAGCTACCCAGTCGGTACAATTACTTGGATATGCGGATGACGTAAACACCGTGGGAAGGTCCTTTTTGGCAGCAAAAGAAGTCTATGTTGAATTAAAAGAGGCGGCAAAGGACATAGGACTGAAGATTAACGAAGAAAAAACGAAGGAGATGCAACAATCCAGAGCAGGACGATTTAGAATGAGAAGAAATATAACCATCGACGAACATAACCTAGAAGTAGTCGATAAAACAGTCTACCTTGGGTCTACTATCACAAAAAGAAACGAAGAAGAAGAAGAAATAACCAGACGAATACTACTGGCTAATAGGGCCTTTTATGCTCAAAAACAAATCCTGCACTCAAGATTTGTGCACAGGAAAACGAAACTCTCACTCTACAAAACAGTAATACGACCAGTACTGTGTTATGGTAGCGAGACTTGGACTATGACCCAGGACATAGAGCAACGAGTCAACAGGTTCGAGAGGAAAATTCTCAGATGCATAATAGGTCCAATCAGAGAGGATGGAATATGGCGAAGAAAATACAACAACGAGTTGTATGAAATTTTTGACGACCCACAACTCTCAACTTTAATAAAAATCAACAGATTGAGACTAGCCACGTGATCAGGATGGAGGACAATCGCATCCCAAAACGACTTATGGCATCAGAAATTTCGGGAAGTAGGCCAGTAGGTAGACCCAGGAGGAGATGGATAGACTCTGTGACGGCTGACGCAGAGTCAATGCTCAACATCCGGAACTGGAGACATGCTGCAAGGGACCGTCAAACTTGGAGAAATGCCCTAGAGGAGGCCAAGGCTCGATTTGGGCTGTAGCGCCATTGGATGGAATACTTCTTGTGTCCACAGCATTAAGCACAGAACCAATCCGCTTGTTTTTGCTCTGTTTTTAGTTGACGTTCCGCCCGCTTCAATGTGGCTACCGCTCCATTCGTCTCATGGACGATGGAAATGTCAAATTTCCAACTTTTAAAAACGAACGAATCGGATTGGTTCTTTTTGAGGCTTTACTCAAATTTTTATTAATTGTGTTAATTTTTGCCCTTAGCTTTTTTCCAACAAAGCTTCCGTTGCTCAATTTATAACTCCCAGAAATCCCCAAGACAAGAGTTGGGTGCCCTTATTTTTAAACGTTTTTAACTTCCAGCTACTCTGTTTATTGAATTTTGGTCTTTATGTAAAAACTTTCTTATAAAGCATATCTCGCTATAATTTTCAATTCGAAACAAGCCGTTTTACATAATAACCTTAGTGAAGCACACGGCAGCGCACACTTGTGAGTGCGAGGCTATATCGGGACCATTCAGCATCCTGAGGTGGATTTGGCTTGTAGCCTGGGCGTTGTGTCCTTTTTTCGTGTTGGCTTCGAAAGGTGGATACTCGGTTTTAGATGCACTGATAAGTACTAAATTCTTAAAAATGACCTTTCGACAAGAAATATTCTTTAATAAGCCGCTAGGTCGACGGAAAACGATAACCTATAGTAGCCCCACAGGCCCCCACGTGACGTCAGCACCAAAATACCGTATACGGTATACAGTCTTTTACATTACCTTGTTTCTGTATACCGTGTAATAGCCCTATATTTATTTAATTTAAATTAAATAAAATTTTCCAATTCACTTCCAACGGTTAAAGATTTCTTTAAGCAATAATTCTTTGAAATATTTTCATCCTCAGACAATTGTTTTATGTTTTAGTTAAACACTAATATTTGGGTTAAACAGTTAATTTCATAAATTTAAAGATGGAAAATCTGTGAATTTTGATTACCGTGTTCCGCTTTCCAGTCAGATTTAAATTAATTCACAATGAGTTTGCTGTTAACGCCAGATAAGATCTAGAATGAAATTCAGCTTGTGTAATTGGGAATTGTTGTCGATGTGTGCGAGCATTTGATACACACTTGCAAGCTTTCCCATTCAAATCCACTTTTATATTTTACGGCATGCCATGCTGCTGCCACCAAGTAGGAAATTCAGTTGTGGTCTGGCAATCGGTCGTGCTGGGTTGTGTTCGTTTGAGTTTTTCAATAGATAACGTCTGCGATAATCTCAAGAGCTAGTGAAGTGGGTTAGGATAAAAAAGGAGAAAATATTTGACAAAAGAAAATTATTTAGTAGTATTGCATTATATTTAGCCATTTTAAATTTGTGACGTGAGTGTACTTAATTGGAGCTTGAAATTGAGAATTTTACTCAAAACATTTTATGGTGAGAATCAACAAGTTGCCGTGGAGCTGGTCTCCCGCGCCGAAGAAAGTCGCCGCGTAGAGTAGTGCTACACACCTATAATATCAGAAGATAGTCTCTCTTTTGTTTAAAGGAGCTTATAGTTAAAACGCAAAACGGTGGTGATCTTGAGGTTAAAATTTGTGTAGTAAGTGGCTTGAAATTTCATCAAAAAGTGAGTTATCTGCGCAGGGTGTCGTTATCAGTTTTTTACTGCAGATTTGGAGTTCAGATCTTTGTGAAATATATGGAGTGGTATGAGTGATGTTAACTGTGTTCAAATATCCCATTGATCTGGATAGGCACGAAATAGACCTTGGGAAATTTACGTGATATCTGCTAGTGTGGAATGTTGTAAGTAAATGTCACTGCCAGGAAGGAATTCTTTTCCAATTTTGCTTAATTGTTATATAAAAATTTGAAAATATTTAAATGGCCTAGGTAATCTTTTAATTCCAGTTGTCGTGCTTATTTTGATTTCTAAAAAAAATATTTGTTCAAGGAAGGTTGTTAATATTTCATATTCCGCTTTCAATATAAATTCAAAAAAAAAAACATATAAGTCATAATATTTCCTATAATGTTTACTTATGTAAAATTTTGTACTTAAATTTGCCAGCATAAGATTCCACAGGTTGAGAATTCATCTAAAAAAAACTTAACATTTGCTGTACTTATAATCCTGGTTTGTTTCTTAATATTCGATAATTTTTCTTTCTTTCATTATTGAAAAGCCGAGATTATTTTCCAGTAGTTTATGTAACTTCCCTTAAAATAATATGAAATAAATCCCCACACAAATCGATCTAGTATAAAGTTTAATTGCTAATAATTTTCTCATAATCAACTGGAACCCTGTTTGGCTAACTGCGTGCCATAATCCAGTAGTAGCTTCCGTTTATTTTGCAGTTGAGGTGATATGAATGTTAATATACAGTAGGAGAGTTTAAAAAAGCCAAAATTTTCGTGTTTTTATTCCAATTATCAAAATTTGAAACTATTAGAGTACTGATATTTTGATCGAGACAATAAAAACCGATCGATTGATGACATTTTTCAAAAATGTCATACACAGGTTAAGTGTCTCGAAGAACGGCTATTTTTCTGTATTTTGGATTTCATATCCGTCGCGCAATGCTGGCGAATAAATAAAAAACATTTGTACCGAATCATTCACGTGAAATTAAATCTCTTTATAGTGCTAACGGATAACGCTTGTTCTACGTCCATTAAAGCTCCCATCCCCTATAGACCATGCATGACATTCACTGACTGACATGCATGCGTGATAGTGAGGTGAAGGATCATGCATGCACGTTCAAGTTTTTGAAATCTTGTGGGCGTAGCTAAATGAATGATAGTATGAAGGCCAGTGGATGCTGTTTCTTTCAATCATTTCGTCATTCTGACTATGAATTTCAGAGTGAATCACAGCAACTTTGTAGAATAAAAAATGGTGAGTTACTACAAAACACCAAATTTTCACTACCGCTTCTTCCTTTAAGTGAGGATTGACTGCATGCATGATAAAGGATGGAAAATATTCTTCTTCCATATCACGCAAAGCTGATAGTGGGTGGGGCCCTTTACTGTGTCAATTGATTTGTAGTTGACAGATGTTCCAAGCAGTTTCATTTGATTTTGCTCATTAAGTTTGTTGACATCGGCATTCTCAGATTTCACGTTCGCATAGTCAATCTGGATTTGTATAGTTCGTTTTAAAATCCACAACGGTTTAAGTATTGGGCAGCAGTTCTGCCGTGCAAAGGGGATATGGAAAAACCTCGATTCGAGAAAAACGCGATCAAAATTTTCAAAATACATGAAACCCAAGCAAATAAAGTGAGCATTTACTTTGATCACTTTTAATTAAAAAGGACAATCCCTGTTAAGGATAAATATGAATATTTCATATCAGCATACCATTTTGACCAATAATGCATATATGTTATTTGTCCTTTGCACGGCAGATTTGGCAAGTCTTTTGTTTTTCAATTTCCAATTTCCAATAGCAATTGGACACGTAAATTCTGCAGCCGTTGATCAGGGTATAACAGGCAAAGTTTAGCCTACTTTAGCCTGCGAATTAGAGTGAGAAAAAGTGGGAACAATTTTTTTTACAAAAAAGCCCCTTTATTTCTGTTTTTTCCATCATACACTACTTATTGCAGATAACTAACATCATCTCATGATTTCGAATGGAACTTGCATTTCTTAAAAAATCCCAGGCCTGTTTGGCGTTTTGGAATATGTTATGCTATAGATAGCAGATCTTCCTTTTAAGTTATGCTGTTAGAAATAAGGTCTGTGCATTGTGCAGATTTTGTCAGAGATGAGATAGATATTAGTTTTGGAGGTGGTGAATTCGACACGATTTTTGCGGCTCCAATTAAGAATTAATGCAAAGTCCATGTTGATAAAGTTGAACATAACTTCATGATCCACAAGACCATTACTACGTTTATAAGCGGAGTTTCTCATCGGGTGCAAGCTTCGATCCGGAGTGAAACACCGCTTATAAACCGAGAGTGAAATCCAGAATTTGGGTTTTCGCTCTCGAACAAAAAGCTGGAGCGAAACTTCGATCCCGATGGTTTATGTTGTGCTTATAAACGTTTACTCATCATTCATCATCATCATTGTGCTCCTTTAATCCCTCATGGGACATAGGGCGGAAACAGTTGCCCTCCAGCGGACTCTGTTTTGCGCGACAGCTCTCAGCTCCGACCAGGATCTCCCAGTTGTTGCGGCTTCTGCTAGCAGGGTTCTCCTCCATGTTGTCCTAGGTCTTCCGACTCGACGGGATCCTTTCGGATTCCAGTCGAGGGCCTGTTTGGCTAGATTTTCGTTTTCGCGTCGCAAGGTGTGGCCAGCCCAATTCCATTTCCTTCGTTTGATTTGGTCGTCTATCCTTTCGTTTACTTTTACCGGTAGTGTGGTGTTTTCCGGGTTTACACTCAAAGACAAAGGACGGACGAGCAACGAAAGTAAACACAAGTTGATATCACGAACGTTTATTACAGACTGACTTTAGAATACTTCGAGCCTTATACAATTCTAGATTTGACCGTTAGTACGGTTACTTTATTTTTGCAATCGGTTCGTAAAACTACTACAGATTCGGCCAACCTGAAATATAATCGACTCGATTATACGAAAGCGTTATTAATTCCTATGACAGTTCTCATATTAACATCTAGAATTTAACATAGGCTAAAAAACAAAATTACAATTTTTCGAATACTCTTATAAGTATATAAAGATCGCTTACAATTCTCATATTAACATCTAGAATTTAACACAGGCTAAAAACAAAATTACAATTTTTCGAATACTCTTTTATAAGTATATAAAGGTCGCTTATTTTTCTTCTAAATTAGTTACTAGTTAGTTAGATATTAATATCGAAATATTCGACAACATCAGTATGTTCATCATTACAGCAAGATTTTAAGAAATATACTTGATATTTGAAAGGTAGTGACATTTCAAACATTTTACATGTGGAATTTGATTAGTTCATTATTTCATTAAAGTTTTTCGAATTTGACATTTAAGAAAACAATTAACGTTAGTATTAATAAAATATAAAAGTTGGTTTTCCTCTTTCCTTAAAATAACATATAACAAATTAAAACACAAAAAGTCTGCTTAACTACTCTATTAAAGCTATACATCCGTGCTCAAACTTAGTTTTTTTTTTCAAATTTATATATGGCTTCATGTTAGCGGGAGAACATGCTCCTTTGTATGGAATTCGACTCAACTGCATATTATCAAGGTCTTTAATAAGGTACCTATCGTTTGCTAAAACTTCAAATACTTCATAAGGACCGCGGTATTTAGGTAACAACTTCTTATTAACTCCGGGAGTCGTTATGACGTTTTTAATCATCACCAAATCTCCTTTTTTATACTTATGCGGTGGTTTGTGTTTTGAATCATAATATTTTTTATTATAATCTTGATTCTTAATAATTGTGTCCGAAGCGGCATTCCTAATTTGATCTAAATCTCTTGTATCATCTTTTTGAATTATATCCTCGACATACTCAACTATTTTGTCACAAAGCTCTCCTTTTTGTTTTACGCCAAACAATAAAATGCTAGGAGACGTACCTATACTTCTACAAATTGTATTATTTAAAGCATACTCGACTTTTGGTAGATTTTTATACCAACTGCCAGTACTGCTTGCGTCTGATTCTACTTTCGACAACATTGGTGTTATTATCCGATTTACCCTTTCGACCTGACCATTTGACTGTGGAGAACAAGTTGCAACTTTGATATGCTTTATATTGTACTCTACCAAAAAATCTATGAAGTCTTTAGAAGTAAAACACGACCCGCGATCCGAAATTATTTTATTAAGTCTACTATAGTTTGAAAAATAAGTTTCTAAACAGGAAATTACTTCGCTCGATTTTGTTGATCCTACTGGATACAGTTTCGTAAATTTCGTAAAAGCGTCAACCACAAGAAGAATATATTTCTTTTTAAAGCGCGTAGGCGGTAAAGGCCCAAAATGGTCGATATGTAATACATCGAAGGGTTTATTTCCTTTGGGAATATTGTGCAAAGTTCCTTCCACTTTACCAGAGGTAGGAGAAAAATAGATACACTTAAGGCAATTACTAATATAATTTTTGATTTTTTGTTTCATATCGGGGAACCAATAAGATTTTCGAAGATGATCAAAACATTTTTCTACCCCTAAGTGACACAGCGATTCGTGGTGCGTTTGAATGACTAGGTTTTCCATTTGTTGTGGAACATAAAACATGACGTTATTTTTTATTTTGCGGTACACTAAACCGTTTATTAATGCGAATGTTTGACTTTCTTTTTTCTCTAATTGTGATATTAAATCTATAATGATTGGGTCGCGATGTTGTGCTGCGGCTAAAGCAAACTCAATAGTTCCCTCTTCTATTACGAGAATTTCGGTGCAGCGGCTGAGTGCATCAACATGTTGCATTCTGCTTGCAGATCGATGTTCGATAGTGTAATCAAAATTTTGGATTTCCAATGCCCATCTTGATATACGCGGGTTTAGAAGTTTTTTCTGAAGGGTAAGTGTTAACGCTTGACAATCAGTAACTATATTTTGAAATATATGCCTGTTAAATAAATTCTAAACCTTCTCAAAGCATATATAATTGATAAAGTTTCGAGCTCATAGCTGTGATATTTGGATTCCAGATCTGTTGCCCTTTTTGAAAAATAAAATATAGGGTGAAATTTTCCATCGCTTTGGCGTTGCATGAGAATTGCTCCGAAACCAATACTGCTTGCGTCGCAATGTAGCTCGGTCTCGTTATGGGGGCTATATATTGCTAAGATAGGCGATTCTACAAGCTTCGATTTTAAATTTTCAAAAGTTTCTAATTCTTTTTTACCGAAATTAAAGGGAACATCTTTACGCAAAAGGTCATAAAGAGGTTTAGCGACAATAGCAAAATTTTTGGATGAATTTTCGGAAATATGAACATAATCCTAAAAAACTATGCACACCTTTAAGGCATTTTGGCACTGGAAATTCTTTAATCGCTTCTAGGTTTTGTAAACTAGGACGTATCCCGTTAGCATTTATTATGTACCCTAAATATACAATTTCCTCGTATAGGAATTTGCACTTGTCGTATCTTAGCTCTAAAGAATTCTCCTTTACTAATTCCATGACTTTTTAAGAATATCTAAGTGTTCCTCAACTGTTACACTCGCAACTAACAGATCATCCATATAAACAAATAATTTCTCAGAATCAATAAGTTGTTTGAAAATCGTATTGATGTACCTTTGGAAGACTGATGGCGCATTCTTTAAACCAAACGGCATTTTTAAATATTCATATTGCCCCAACGGGGTTACGAATGCTGTATATTTTATAGAGTCTTCTGCTACAGGGACATGGTGGAATCCACTACGCAAATCTATTATTGAAAAGTATTTTTTCTCACGAAGCCGGTCTAATAGGTCATCAATTAAGGGTACGGGATAGTTGTCTCGTAAAGTATATTTATTTAGCTCGCGGAAGTCTATACACATTCAAGTTTCTTTATTCTTTTTCTGCACTAATACTATCGGACTGGCATAGGGAGAGTTACTTTCCCGTATAACTTTCATTTTTAAGAGATCTTCTAATATTTTTTTGAGTTCTATTTTTTGAGTATAAGGCAATCGTCGTGGCGTACAATAAAAAGGTATGTCCCGAGTCAATTTAATATTTAATTTAAAAGGATTACTAATTTGAGCTTTATTAAAATTTGGCTGTTCCGCTTTTGTTACTATGGCGAGAACCGATTTCTTTATATCGAAAGGCATTTCATCATTAATATTTAAATGTAGACTGACCTTATCGTCAAATATGTTTATGTTTAGAATTTGTTGAGCAAAATCATCATCTGTTTGAGCACGATTGTTTAACTTTTCCTGGGGTAATATTTTTTTGGCGACATCTAATTCTAAATCGTTTAATTTCAAGAAGTCTCGACCTAAAATTACAGGATACTTCATACTATGGTTTTTAACAATGAATAATTTTAAATGATTTAATTTATCCTTAAAGAAAATTTTACAAAATACAGTACCTACTATTTGGAGTTTGCTATTATTAATACCAAAGAAGTTGTGTTTCGATGAGTAAGAGTTTGACGTAGTTAAAGCTGGCACGAAGCGCTCCTGTATAAAACTAATTCCACTTCCAGTGTCCAAAAGAGTCCATTGCTTTATATCGCACTCATAAGATTTGTCTTCCTTGAACTCATACCTAATGAAAAATTCAAAATTATTAAACGGAACCGATTTATACTTATTTATTCCAGAAGGATTGTCTGCATTTGGTGTTTCAGAATCTTGAACGTTCATCACCTGGCTGGGACTTGTACACTCATTAGATCTGTGTCCAAGACGACCACAACGGAAACAGGAACCTTTGGTTCGTCTGGGTTTTTGACACTTACTGCTCACGTGACCACGTTCGTTGCAATTAAAACATTTTACCTGACTTTGTGGATGCCTCTTTGATTCGCTAAAGTGACTTTTTTCATGAATAAATTGATTTGTTTTTATTTTTTCGTATTTTCTTAAAACATTTTTCAGTTCGCTTAAGGAATTGGCACTATACAGTATCATTTTATTCACACTTGTGTCTGTGATACCGTTAATAATATATTGTATAATGTCTGCTTCTTCCACGCCGCCTAATGATGCAGTTTCTTGCATCGAGAAAACATATGTTTTAAAAGATTCTTCTCGCTTCTTTTTACGGCTTCGTAGTTGGTTATGAATATCTGCATTAGTGACCTTTTTTGAAAATTCCTTTAGCAATGCCTCTTTTAGGTCATACCACGATGTTAAGCACGTGGTTCTTAGAAACAATTTTGCAGTGCCAGTCATTAGCCGCCTCGCGTATACAAAACGGGTTTTTAAATCCCAACCAAAAACTTCTGCAGTCTCTTCAAAATTTGCTATCCATTTTGTAATGCAGTAATTGTCTTCTCCGTTAAATTGATTTAGAGATTCTTCCACATCCTTGAAATTAAAGCATGATTTTGTGCTAACTGTATCATCTTCTGCCGTTAATTCAGAAATTTGTCGTCGGAGTCTCGATATTTCTTGCTTTTTTAACAATCTTTCCCGTAATATTCGTAGTTCTACGTTTAAATCAGCATCATCTTCGGGATTTCCTATAATTTCTTGGTGTGCCTCGTGTTCGGCTGATTGCACGTTTTCTTCTATTTCCAATAAATTGGCTGGGAATAGATTCTCAATTTCTTCTGATGATAAATTTCTTACCGAATCTTCCAGACGCAGTCTAAGCACATTTTTAGCACCAACCGTATTTTGCCCTAATTGAGCTAACTTTTCTTTAAAATCATTGACCGTGGCCTTTTCTAGGAACCGCAAAACACGTGTCGCCATTACTATTAATATTTTTCTTATTATTTTTCGTCTATCAACTCACGAATTTACAAAATGTACGGATACACCACTAAAATTAAGGGAAAAACACGTGTGTACTGCGCACCTATGCGCACGAACGTATAACTTTTATTCACGTTTATAAAAACAATTATTTTATAATTATAGTTCGGAAAAACTCAAAATTTTTTATACATTTACACTTTTATGATTACTTATAATCATTTTTTATTAACTTCCACGTATAGATTTAAACGATTACATATAATCCGGCCGATTTTAATTTTTTATATTTTTGATTTTGCTTAGAGTTATATCCCACTTCTGAAAATAACTGTGGTGTTTTCCGGGTTTACACTCAAAGACAAAGGACGGACGAGCAACGAAAGTAAACACAAGTTGATATCACGAACGTTTATTACAGACTGACTTTAGAATACTTCGAGCCTTATACAATTCTAGATTTGACCGTTAGTACGGTTACTTTATTTTTGCAATCGGTTCGTAAAACTACTACAGTAGTAAGATTTTTTCCCGAAAAGGGAAAACTTAGTAAAGAAGAAGCTGGGTGCTACAATCGTTTTTTTCCTTTATTTTTTGATTTTTTCAAATACATAATACATATTAAACATTGGGTTTACATTTGTCTTTGCTACGATTTTGAATTTGAACTGGAGCTTTCATCTCAAACCAGAAGGTATTTTCGGGAGTTTCGGGAGTTTTACTTTGGATTGAAGATCCGGGAGTGAAACTCCGCTTATAAACGTGGTACATGTTTTCCCATGTTTGCGTAATAAAATAATGAAGGCGTAAGAGCAACAGATTAGAGAAGCTGTGAAGAAGGGGATTTATAGTAAATCATTTATAAAAATTAGGAAAAGAGCGGGTGACTAAGCAAGAAGCATCGCCAGATATGACGTAGGGCTTAAATTAAGTATATACATATCATGAGCTTGGAGTTCGGTTTCCAGTTGTAAATAAAAGATTGGGTTGTGGATGAACTGGGATCAACTTGATGGAATTTGCCAAGAATTAGGAATTTTTACTGTCATCGGTCAGGTCAGGGTCAGCGGTCAATGATTATTTAACTTTCCTGATAAAATTATAGGATTTCTTTTCGAGACCCATTCGGAGAAGTCTATATTAGTCCAGTAAATAGGTCGAAAAACATTTCCGACATTTAAAGCGCTATAACTCGTGAAATATTAGCCCTATCTAAAAATGATAATCGTGTGTTCTATAAGTCTTAGAAAGCACTTTTTTATGGCGGGCTAACCGTTAGACCTATAAAGGTAGCACCGCCAATACAGCACAATCAAAAAATGAAATGGTAATAATTAGCACAACAATAAATGCTAATTTATTACCACAATTAAAAATTTAATAACATTTATTTTTTAAAAAAAACTAAGTTTGTGCTAGCTTGTATGCAAGCTAGCACACATCGGTAATAAATTATAAAAAAGTGGTATTTATTCGCACAACATTTAGTGCTTATTTATTACTGCACTAACTGTTTGATTTATTTGTAATTATTTATAAATAATAATCAATAAAAAAAATTTTATGACAAGTCAGCACCGGCAACAAGATCTCATCAGTAAGAAATCATCATATAAATTAAATGACCGAAAACTTTGTAAACACGAAATAAAGATTAAAAACGACCATTTTTAGCATAAAAATAAAACAACGTTCAAAGGTATTTCAAATATTTATACGTTTATGAAGTTTTCGAAACATTATCACTATAATAATAATAATTCTTTTTTATAATTCGATTCTTTGTTTTTTAGCGACATATTCTTGAACATGACAAAATATTTGGAACAAAATATTATAATTATGATTGATATCTAGGAGACAATGATTGGATATTTCCATTTAAAATCGTGTTTAAACTAAGGCTAAAAATTGTTTGAATATTATAGAGGGTAAAAACAAGAACAAACTAAAACAATTTCAAATTAATACTAAATGTTTCATTAAAACATTTGTTATAGAAAAACGATTGAAATGAATACGAAAAAATGTCTGCTTCTTTTAAATTGGAAAAATAGATTAATAGAATAAAAAGGGTTAAGAAATTCTAATAAATCGTCGTTGAAATATATCAGAAGGTGAGGAACAATTTTGGAAGTAGTTCTCATTGTAGAACACGTACAATTCCAATCGCAATACTCGTACCATCGATGACCCCTTTTCACAACAGCTGTGTAGTGTCCTACAAAGAGTCCCATTTCTTCTTCTGTCACAATTTGAGTTCGTGATCGTCTCGAATTTCGGAAAGCAATAACGCCAATCAGTCTCATTTTTGTCTCAGGTTTGATAGGGTTCAGCATTTCGGAAGGAAGGTCTTGCAGTTTTTTCTCTTCGACGTCAAATACCGTTGACGTATCTACGAAAACAAATGGCCCTGAAATGGAACAACACATATAGTATGGTACGAGTATTGCGATTGGAATTGTACGTGTTCTACAATGAGAACTACTTCCAAAATTGTTCCTCACCTTCTGATATATTTCAACGACGATTTATTAGAATTTCTTAACCCTTTTTATTCTATTAATCTATTTTTCCAATTTAAAAGAAGCAGACATTTTTTCGTATTCATTTCAATCGTTTTTCTATAACAAATGTTTTAATGAAACATTTAGTATTAATTTGAAATTGTTTTAGTTTGTTCTTGTTTTTACCCTCTATAATATTCAAACAATTTTTAGCCTTAGTTTAAACACGATTTTAAATGGAAATATCCAATCATTGTCTCCTAGATATCAATCATAATTATAATATTTTGTTCCAAATATTTTGTCATGTTCAAGAATATGTCGCTAAAAAACAAAGAATCGAATTATAAAAAAGAATTATTATTATTATAGTGATAATGTTTCGAAAACTTCATAAACGTATAAATATTTGAAATACCTTTGAACGTTGTTTTATTTTTATGCTAAAAATGGTCGTTTTTAATCTTTATTTCGTGTTTACAAAGTTTTCGGTCATTTAATTTATATGATGATTTCTTACTGATGAGATCTTGTTGGCTGTGCTGACTTGTCATAAAATTTTTTTTATTGATTATTATTTATAAATAATTACAAATAAATCAAACAGTTAGTGCAGTAATAAATAAGCACTAAATGTTGTGCGAATAAATACCACTTTTTTATAATTTATTACCGATGTGTGCTAGCTTGCATACAAGCTAGCACAAACTTAGTTTTTTTTAAAAAATAAATGTTATTAAATTTTTAATTGTGGTAATAAATTAGCATTTATTGTTGTGCTAATTATTACCATTTCATTTTTTGATTGTGCTGTATTGGCGGTGCTACCTTTATAGGTCTCTAACCGTTAACGAAATATAGTGCAAAGAAAGTAATGTATAAAGTTTGAAGCACTATAATTCCGAAAATATTGACTTTACAAAAAAAAATTCTGAACAAAAAAGTTAAATCACATATTTATCTACAAAAAAGATTTTATACATTTTTGTCGTAAAACGCATAGTTTCTGAGATATAGAATTAAACGCGTTTCCCTTCATTGTAAGTGAAGCATAAGCGTGGGGATGACGGCATTTTGAATTTAAGCTCATAAAAATGTGTAAAAACATTTGGTAAAAAAAATCGCGTGCGGTATTTTTTGCAAAGAAAAAATACCTATTTACTGGACTATATGGTCTCTTGGCTACTTCGCTTTAATTACACTTACACTTATTTGAGATAACTGATAATTTGGACTCCTTTCCTCTCCTCTATTCCACTCGCTTTAACGTTTGTAGTGGACACACAATTACCAAAACGTGAGCACTCACTCAACAAGAATTGCATTCGCTTAAATGTGCCTTTCTGTAGTTCTATATTCTAAGGGCCTTTTCGCGGGTCAGTGTTACGTGACTCGTACGCTGCAGCATTCGCCGAGTCATGCGTTTCGCTGGCCGGTGGCGGCTAAACAATCGGGGGGCTACTATGCTACTTTTTGGAGTTCGCAAAATCGGGTAAACATTTTGGGGTAGGATTTAACCAGAGGCCGCCTTTTTACACAGGTCGCCGGCAGGCCATGGCCTGAGAGTTTTTTCCCTAAGGCCAAGTATTACCACACCAACAATTGTATGGGGCCTGCAGTCCAATATAGTTAACTGACAATAATCTTTGTGATTGGGAATTTATCGTCAGTTCATGCCTGAAGATCTGAGCTTCTATTCATTCTCAAGCCATTTCGACAAGAATTCACGCCGTATCCATTGAAACGGAAAGAATGGCGCGAAAAGCATCACCTCTCACGTTCGCGCTTGTTCAGGGTTGTTCATGGCGTGAGTCCGGAGACGCCTTGAGGTTTTTCTTGAGGCCATGAATATTTTTACACTTGAATTGACAACCTGCTATGCCAAGCTCCGTCATTTTCGCCAGTGTGTCATGAACTCACCTACATTCCTCGGCCTGTCAGGCGGTTAACTGAAGCATCATTCCTCAGTCAGACTGAGTAATATGTGCCCTTCGTCGGGCCTTTTCAAAATGTCCTAGCAGTTAAACCAACCCCTATCCATACGATTCTTTGTTCGTGGTCAATATAATATGGTAGCACACTGTGGGCGGGAGTTTAAAAATCAAAAATAGCATCGAAAGCAGAAGTGAAAGTTTCATTTACTAATAGTTGTGTTTTTCAATGAACTATATAGCTGTTCTTCATACAAATCTGAAGACTGAGGTTTTATCGAGTCTATCGAGGTTTTGAAAAATTTTAAAATTTCCCTTTCTTTCCAGAATTTAGCAATTTTCACGCTAGTCGGCGAAACGTAATTTGGAAATTAAGAACAATGATGACGGAAAGAAAGTGGGTTTCTTAAAATCTGTGTTTAAAAATGTCTGTTATTGTGATAAACGTTTAAGGAAAAATAACTTAACATCTTTACTCAATTTCTCTTTATAAAAATCTCTTAATAGTTAAGAAAACATTTTCAGCATACAAATATTGCTATTATAAAATTTTAGTATTGGACATCAGCGACAGGTGACTTATAAATGTCCTTATAGATTCATTTGGCGCTTGATAATATTTCTCTTGGCGTTTTCCTAATGAAATCGGTTTCCATTAAAAAAACTAGCGGAAATAAGTTGGAGCAGATAGCACATACTGTATAAAAAACTCGCAAGAAGCCCAGAAAAATAAGTACATCCAAATATATCGGGGCTTCACTTGCAGGTTGATGTTGATATTAAGCAGCAGCTGCATCGTAAAAAAATCAAAACGGAAGTCTAAAATTGGGGGTATGGGGGGCGGAGCACCCCAAAATCGAAAGGGGAATTCTGAATTCTGAAAACGGGGGGAAAAAGCCAAAAAAGCGTACTTGGCCTTTCAATTGCACCTTTTGTTTTACAACATATATGTACGATTTTTTGCAATTTCGCGTTCGAAACCAGTGCTAGTTTCACGATTTTGCTGATTCCTTGCGCATGTATACCAATGCTAAGATTCGCCTGGGGAGTTCTTAATTTTAGAAAAACAAACAGCATATTTTAAATTACGGCTGGCTTTACTATTTATTTCACTATTTCCTTGAAAGAAACCACAAAAAAAATCAGTAAAATTTCAAGAAAATCGGAGGTGGGAGCCACATTTCTTTTTCCAATCGAAGTGGTTAGATATAAATTGTTAAATAACTCAAGAATAAAAAGCTGGGTTTAGATAAAACAACATCAAAATGTATCCTCTTAAAAACTTCCCTTTTAACGAAACCCCTAATATTGGTGTTAACTCGGCTTCACATTATTCCTTTTACCACATTAATTACTGTTCTCGGTCGGAATTAATTATCAAGCCATTAAGTCAATTGTTATTAATTTGTTTTATTTGACATAAGAAATAATGCTAAATTCCACAGTATTAATTTTGGGATCGATGGAATTATTCAAAGAAGCTTCTTAATATTATTGAAAAGTAATATTTCTGTTTTATCATTCTTAATCAAGTAGTGAAAATATTACTACTCATTTTTTTCTTTGGATTTGGCAACTTGAGCTTAGACTGTTTACACTTTTTAACAGCGACCTGGGTTAGGCCCATAATTAAGAAAGTGGTCAAGTCATGCATTTCTTGTTTCTTTAAAGGACTTTAAAGAATTACATTTGAATATGTTAAAAAATATTTTTATATTGTGCAATATTTTAATTTAGAATTTTATTAGTTGTGATAAATGAAAATTTATTATGAATGTGTGAATCTCATACAAAAATATAGTTTTTAAAGTTTGAATTGAATTTCAAAATAACGACTGAAAACATTAAAAATGTACGAGATTTATTATAAACAGTAATTTTAATGAATTATTTTTTTAGAGTTCTGAGACTTATAATATTCCTGAAAAATTGGAAAGATCTAGGGTAGTAGATACATACTCGAATCATCTGTATGTTTTTTCGATAGTGGTCTAGTAGCAATAGTGTATGTAGGGTTGAAAAAAAAACACGATTTTTTAAAAAAAATCGAATAAATCGATTTTTTTGATTTAAATCAGATTTAAATCAAAAAATGTTATATTGCGATATTGTTATAAGAAATCCAAAAATAACAATTTACCAAACCATAATTTAACAAACAAAGTCAAATGAAAACGCAAGCAACTGCCCAAAAATGTTACATAATTGAAATAAATGAAAGAAAGTTCAGTGTATTCATATTCACTGACACATTGTAGGCCTTCAACTTTTATGACTTTTGGAGGATTTGATTCAAAGACTTTTATGACATCTATTTTTTCCATAATCCTTGAAGGCCTTTTCAAAAACCGATTTCAATGGTCCAAAACTCATAATTTTAGTCTTTTTAAGCTCTATTATGTAGTATTTTTTGTTTTCCAAAACAACATTTTTTTCGTACCCAAAACGTGGAAAAACCTGTTTTCGCTACTATGTATTATTAACCACCTGTTGCCCTGGACCAATTTTATCCAAAACACATTCATTGAACTCCTACGATTTTTCTCTTAATTATAGCGTCAAGAAATCGCAGGGTAGATTTATTTCAACTTTTAAATACATTTTCGCTATCTCTCCTGGACTATATTTTCTATTGATGTAAACTGAACCGAATAAACACGTACTTAGACTGGCAAACATATTTTTTGAATTGAGTTGGTAGTTTTTTGAATGTATATTTTGTAACATTTTTGGCAGTTGTAATTGTTTTGTGAAATTTGCTACACTTGAGTAGATTTTAAAAAATTTGATTTAAATCATCGAAATTTGAAAAATTTGATTAAAATCGCGATTTAATCGTTGATTTGAATCACTTGATTTAAATCATCGCAACCCTATGTATATGGAAGTAATTTAATTTTCCCTTATGTTTTTAGATGAAAGATCCAAATCGTGGAATTCAGAATCATCTGAAGAAAGTTTTACATCAGCAAAATCAAGGAAGGCTTCCTCGCTAAGTTAACTGCTCTACTCAGTCAAACATCTGGGAGTAAAGCTAGACAAGATACTGAACTGGAACGCTCAACTGGACCACAAAAGTTGTACTATATGTACAGTACGATCTTTAAATCTGTGGTTACTTTCGCTCTTTCTGTACTTACTTTCGATCTTTAAATCTGTGATTACAGTCTGGTGGCCCAAGACTAATGCTGTAAACATGCTAAGGGCGACCGTCGAATCGCTTTGCTCAGCGAACACACCGCTTTTGTATGAAGCTGGACAATCTGCAAACCACTGCGATAACTACGCCCGCTACGCCCCGAGCTCGGCGACCGAATCAATCCAAGTTCTATTTCGTAGCCGTCGCCAGTCAAAGTTGCATATGCGCAGTGGCATGGGTTTGTTTTGCTATTCTCTTGTGCTCCTGTGTGCCTGTGCAGCATACTCGGCTGTGCTATATGGCTATTCTGGTGTGTGTTTTTTGGAGGCAATCATTAGATCCACTATATGTGCCTTGAGACTTTCTACCCCATCGAACTGGCCCTGTACAGTCAAATGACACATGGGTATTTTTAATAATATCCCAAATATTTCCATTTGCTGCGTATTCAACCATAAGGTTGGTGAACTGCGGTTCCAAAGGGAATTGAGAGCTATTTTTCTGGTTAGTTCTGAGGGGGAGGAATTTATCCTTCCTGGGGATTCAAAAAATCTCCACTGCCTTACCTACGGGTCAAATATGGTATAGGGGCTGGTGTCACAGGACTCAACTTCAAGGTCTTAATTGCAAAGGATAAGTTCCTCTCGATTTTCCGGACACTGGGGTATCGAGGGCAATGAGCTGCAGACAGCCTCGCAAGAGAGGAGTCTGACACGTTGGTCCAGGATCCAGAACCCTTCCACATCCATCCTTCATCCTAGTCCCTGATAGTGGGGTGGATGTACCCGGACATATAAAAATTATATATCAACAACAACAATCAATAAATAATTAACTACTGTGTTGAAAAATTGGTTTAGTATTAAAAATTAATAAAAATTAGAGGCGAATTCCTGTCGAACCAAAACAAAATCAATTCTCTCTAATTCTGAACCAATTTTTGGTTAAAGTCAATGACAAAAAAACATTAATAACATGCACTATTACACACAAAAATATTAACTGTCACTGTAAACTATTAGGAAAATTGACTTCTAAATGAATATGTTAATCAGTCTAACAAATTGAACTAAAACTAGGGTGTAATCTTGTCACAGCAGAAAATATATAACGAATTCACTTAACTTTAATGCCTGTTCTCATCCACTTTGACAACCAAATTTCTGAAGGTTTCTTCTTAGTATCGAGAGTAATTATAAATTAAAATTGACTGGATTTAGCACCAAGAGTTTAAGTATCGGCTACCGGAACCAGCGCCGTCCTTGGGATTTCAAAACAACAGGTTGCCCCCGCGCACGTTTAAACCATATGCAGTAAGACCGACTCTTCACAAAAACCAGGATTGTCTTCCACAAAGCTCCTTCTATGAGCCTTTCCAACCAAACTATTCTTCACAGAAAAAACTGCCTCGACTTTTCTTGTTAAAATGTTCTAGCAAGCTTTTGTTTTGTTTTTTTCAAAACTTCTTCAACTTACAGGATTTGTCTTCAACCAAAATCACACAAAAAAAAATGTATTTTTAAAAAATCATTATCTTTTCTCTCCAAACTGGTTTTAATCTTTTCGCAAAACTTTTCTTTTTTTATAAATTTTTTCCCATCTTCACTCCTTTATTTTCATCCAAGAGTCACCGTTTTCCATTTTCTTGATCTGATTTTTTTCAGCTAACATCGTGATTGTACAGTGGCTATTTTTCTAATTTTATTCCATATTTGGTTATTTTTGCCTAATCTGCTGTAGTTTGCGTTAAATTTATCCCAAAGAGATGGGTATCCTTCCACAAACTCCAACAGCATTTCCTGCATAAATTCGGCAAAATTTTAAATCTTAAAAGTGTTTATAAATTTTTTAAATGCCATTTTGACCGTTTTCTGTTGTCATATCTTTTGGCGCGATATTGTAATTACGGTTAACCTCATTTATTGGAGATTAGGCATTAGGCACTTTTCGGAAATGTCAATGACTGTTTTTTTTATTTGAAGTTTTCTAACAAAATTTTGACAATTGGGTGAAGTGTTCGAAAAGACTTTGATAAATCAACACAATTTCATTATAATCTGTGCAATCTTTTCATCGTCGCAGGACTTCTAAATTTTTGATGTAATTGTAAACTGTTGACACTTTCTAAAAGTGCATTATTGTGCCAATACTGCCATGCTTTAAAATTTCAAAAGGTAGCACTTGAAATGTGCTATTCCAATGGCCAAGTTAATTTGCCACAACTGAATGATGCATCTGAGTCATTTGACGCTTACGTTGATGGAACATCTTCTTTCTTCAAACATACATATATTAACACTCATTTTATTTTGCTCCCAAGGGTGCCGCTAGGCGCACTATATGCCAGCTAGTAAAAAAAAATAAAACGGTATTATTTCGATCGTGGCCGTTGAACGATTAAAAAGTAATTATTTACGATTGACCTGGTCAGTTTCACCAAACCTTATTTAAATACAAAATTTCGCCATGCAACAAAAGAAAAGTTTTGCTTTTGAAAAATATTGTTTCGAACTACTCAAATTCTGTCATAACGCAAAATGTTCATCTACAAGTTTAAACTAAACCTCAAATGTGACCGAAATTTATCTTCAACGTTAAACTGTGAAATTTGGTTTCACGAGTTTTTCAACAAGTAAATTTGATAATTAAACTTTTTTATATATTACTGGAGATCAGTTCAATTGCGGTTCCTAAATGGCAGCCTACAGAGATTAGGGCCTTTTAGAAAAACCAATTCTCCAACGCAAAATGAAAATTATTGTAATGCGGCTTTACAGTTTTAAAGCACAGTAAACATTTTAACTAGGTACTAAACTTAAACTAAAGCGAGGGTGAAGTCATTGATTAAATACATTGTAAACAAGTTCTTTATCTTTATATTAAGAAAGGAAAGAAAAAAGTCGTATGCTAATTTTTTTGATGCGCTTTTTTTCTTTTCTATAAAATATGAACGAATTTATAGATCTTCAAAAGTACGGAAGATCTTCGAAGCTATTTTTAGAAACTCTAGAGGCAAAGACGTGTATAATTCTGAAATAAAATTTAATGTAAACCGGTTATTAGACGAGCACGAAACGAACGCTGTTGATGGGCTTTTGGTTTTGTTTCTTCTGTAAAATCTAAAACATTTTGTAGTTTTCTTCGATGTTTTTTGTCATTGTCAAGAAAAAAAAAGTTTTGCGATTCCAACTGTGACTATATACTCGTTTATATATATAAGGCATAAAATTCTGCTGGCATTATGTATATAACATAACAAAATATCGTACGTATTTTTCTTTATGTTGGCTAACCGATTTTTTAAAAAAGGTTAAATTTGAATGGCAAGTGGCACACTTTTCGTTATTCGTTTTTTGGTCAATGTGGGTTTTCCATATTTGGTATTCTGATTAGATTAACGATCTCTGAGTCATATTTATTTTGCAAATAGATTGAAATTTCCGTTTTGAATAGCAATTTGTTTAATTATTTCAACGCTTATTTTTTTTCTATAAATTTTTACTTAAAAAAATTAAATTTGTGAAGCAGGGTGGTTGTTAATATGCTTCTTTTATGTATCGACTTCACATAATTAACAATAGCAGTTGATCACTGAAAGTACTTCTTCTTCTTCTTCGATGACTCTACAGCCCAATTCGAGCCTTGGCCTCCATCAGCTTTTCCTCCAGAGGTATCTCTGCTCCGCAGCTTGTCTTCCCACCTTGACCGTGGTTGCCATCGGGTCTTTTGCCACCTGGTAGTAGGTACAAGGCTTTTTTTGTATCCTTGATGCATCCGTTCTTTGGACATGACCGGCCCAACGTAAACGACGTAGCTTGGCATGGGCCGAAAGTTTACACTCTTTGTATAAGTCGTACAATTCGTGATTGTAGCGTATTCTTCATGAGGGCCGTATATCCTTCGGAGAACCTTCCTCTCAAATATATCCTCTATCTTATCGGCGGATTTCTGGGAGATACTCCTTGCTTCACATCCATACGTAGCTACTGTACGTATGATGGTTTTGTATATTCTTATTTTTGTTTTTCTGTGGATGTCTCTGGCTTTCATTACTGGCAGTAGTGAGAAGTATTGTCTGTTGGCGGCGTTTATTCTTCGTTGTCCGTCTATCGTTTCATCGTTGTCTTCGATGACTGTGGACCCCAGGTAGTTAAATTGGTTAAACCGTTCGAAGTTATATTCACCCCAGGTGGTGCTGTTATTTCTTCTTCTTTCCACCCTTGACTGAATTAGAAACTTACTCTTGTTGGCATTTATCTGCAGCCCTATATCTTTGGCCTCCTTCTTCTAAGGCTAACAACATAGTGAGGCAGAGAGCAAAGCAGCGATAAAAGCGCAGAGCAAAACGGCGAAACCAAACAAGTGAATTCCTGTTAACACGCGCATAGTGCTGCAGTATGCTCCGATATGCGCGTTTAACAGGAATTCACTTGCTTGATTTCGCCGTTTGGCTCTGCGCTTTCATCGCTGCTTTGGTCTCTGCTTCCACTATATAACCTAATTCTGTGAATATTTCTATAAGGTATGACAATGATCTGGCAAGGCAGTTTATATCATCGGCATATTCTGCCAATTGTTTTGATTTGCGAAGCAGGGTTGCGTTCGCATCAATGTTAACCTTACGTATTACTCCTTCTAGGCAGAGATTAAATATCATGGGTGCCAGCCCATCGCCCTGCTTTAATCCTTGCTTGACTGGGAAGGATTCCGTCAATTCTCCTTGTATTCTGACTGTACACCTTGTATTTTCCATTGTCATTTTCGCTATCTTTAGGGGTATGTTTAGGTCCAGCATTGTTGCGTACATCTTTTTCCTGTCAATGCTGTCGTATGCTTGATTGAAGTCGATGAAAAGTTGAAACAGGTCGATGTTGTATTCCCAGCATTTTCGAAGGATTTGCTTTTGAAAAAGTTGATCCATTGTTGACCTATTTCTTCTGAATCCTGCTTGGCATTCACTTATTGCGGCTTCTGCGTAAGGTTCCAGTCTGGCCTTAAGTATATTTTATATATACTGTGCTTAAAAGAGATATGCCTCTGTAGTTTACGCAGTTTAATCTATCCCTTTTTCTTGTGTATTGGGTATATAACGCGTTGCCCCCAATCTTCAGGCATTTTTTCGTCCCTCCATATGCAGCATAGTATTTCTGTGGTGTCATCGTTATGTTGTAGTCACTGAAAGTGTTGGCCCTGGAAAAATAATTTGATAAATAAACAAAAAAAAACCGACTGTTTCGTCACTGTTTCTAGCACAGAAGGCGTACTTCTCAGCTGGGCCAAGAAAAATTTACCTATTCAGCACAACCAAGCGCTGATATGAGGCTCACAACTAAGCATGCAGGCATAAAATAATAAAGTTAAAAGCATCCAAATTAACATGTAACCCACGCAAGCAAACGAGAACATAACTAAGCGGTCACATGAGATTAAAAAGACTCCTTTTAAGGACATCTAATACTCACGCTAAACAGTTGTTCACGTTAATGAACATGCGATTGACAGGTTCAAATCTCCGGTAATTCGTGTTAGAAGAGTGGATTTGTAAAAGAGGTGGTCTTCTCAAATTATAACGATTCTCAAGAAAACCTGAGTCAACCTTTCCATTAAGGAGCTGATGAACAAATACAACATCGGCCACCTCACGACGCTTGTGAAGAGAGCTTCAGTTAAGTAACTTAAGCCGAGAGTCTTGTGACGGAAGAACTAATGGGTTTCCCAAGAAAGATGATGTAGGGACATCGTCCTACTACTTCCGGGCTTACTTAGAATGCCAACATCTTGGCAAATATAAAGTATTGTTAATGAAGTACGCTTCATTAACACAACCACCAAATTTTAACCTACCGGTTAAACACAATGTGCAACACCACATTGTTCCTAATGGGCAATTACCTTTCGTTACCGCTCGTAGACTTCATCCTGAGAAGCTCAAGGTGGCGAAATTGGAGTTTGAACATATGGTTCAACTAGGGATTTGTCGACCATCGTCGTCTCCCGCAGCATCCCCACTTCATCTGGTCCCTAAACGGGATACAAATGATTGGAGGCCATGCGGCGACTACCGTCGCCTTAATGCAGTCACAGTGCCGTATAGATATCCAATCCCGCACATTCACAATTTTTCTGTGAACCTTCACGGATGCACGATTTTTTCGAAGGTGGATTTGGTACGTGCGTATCATAACATCCCCTTGCACAAGAAGACGTGCATAAGACTGCCATAATAACACCTTTTGGTCTGTTTGAGTTTACCCGCATGCCATTTGGGTTAAGAAATGCAGCCCAGTCATTTCAAAGATTTATGAACGAAGTCACAAGAGACTTAGACTTCGTTTATGTCTATCTAGACGATATACTTATCGCTAGTAAATCCGAGGATGAGCATCTCACTCACCTCGAATTACTGTTTAAACGCCTTGATAATTTTGGTTTAACAATAAAATTATCAAAATGCGTTTTTGGGGTCAGTGAAATCAACTTTTTGGGACATAGTATCGGCAAGGATGGAATCCTTCCATCACCCGAACGAGTCCAAGCAATTAGTGACCTCACAACTCCAACAACAGTCAAACAAATACAAAAATTTATAGGATTGGTGAACTTTTATCACCGATTTATTCTTAAACTAGCACAACTGCTAGTACCGATCAATGAACACTTGAGGGAACTCCTCAATTGTTCATCAACAACAAAAAATAAGGAAAAACTTCCTTGGCCCGCAGAATGCCAACAAGCATTCCTCGACGTGAAAGCCGCAATGGCTGCAGCAGTAATGCTGATACATCCACTAGAGGATGCTAAATATAGCGTCACAACTGACGCTTCCGATTTTGCTATCGGAGCTGTGCTGGAACAATTTAACGGTCACAGATGGCAACCATTAGCGTTCTTTTCTAAGAAGCTATCATCTGCTGAACGAAATTATTCTGCATTTGATCGCGAACTACTCGCAATCTTTGCAGCAATAAAACATTTTCGGTACTTTGTTGAAGGAAGAAATTTCGTGGTCTACACTGACCACAAACCTTTAATACATGCCCTTCACACAAAAACCGAAAGATCTCCCCCCCAAACAAGACACCTGAGCCTAATTTCCCAGTTCACAACAGACATCAGACATGTCTCTGGGAAACAAAACGTTGTCGCAGATTATTTATCTCGCTCTTTAGCGGCCGACAACGTTGACACAATCACCTTCGATTTGCCACATCTGGCGAAGGCACAAGAAGGTGACAAGGAGTTACAACGACTCCAAGAGCATCCCAGTAGTAGCTCGAAGGTAAAACTAATACTCACACCAATCCCTTTCACAACTCATGAAGTTTGGTGTGAGATTAGCACGGGTACATTACGCCCATATATACCTTCATTATTAAGAAAATTAACATTCAATGCTGAACATAGCTTGTCGCAAGGCAAGCTATCACTAAGAAATATTTTTGGCCAGCGATCAATAAAGACTGTAACAACTGGTCTAGATCGTGCATAGGTTGCCAAAAATCTAAAGTTTCGAGACACACTAAATCTCCACATGAAACTTTTAACACACCAAACAATAGATTTGAACATATCCACATGGATATTGTTGGACCACTGCCCCCATCTCGAGGATATTCATATATCCTAACAATCGTAGACCGATTTACGAGATGGCCGGAGGCATATCCAATGCGAGACATTTCAGCTTCTACGGTGGCCAAACATTTTGTCACCGAATATGTCTCAAGATTTGGCGCACCACTTGAAATTACAACAGATCAAGGGTCGCAATTTGAATCAAAATTATTCAATGAAGTCACAAGACTTCTAGGTACGCATAGAATACGTACAACCGCCTACCATCCGCAAGCAAATGGGATGGTTGAGCGGTTTCATAGACAACTGAAAGCGGCCTTAATGGCAAGGGACAACACTACTCATTGGAGTGAGGATTTGCCCTTTGTCTTATTAGGTATTCGCTCGGCAATTAAAACCGATTTACAATGCTCACCAGCAGAGCTTGTCTATGGCCAAAATCTGAGGCTCCCCAATTCAATTTCCATCCCAACGGATGAGAACCCGATAGAGCACTCAGAATTTCTAACACGTCTTCGCACACACATGAAAGGTCTGTCGGCAACACAGCCCCGACAGTCAGTTCAGAATGACGTGTACGTACCGAACGCCTTAGAGAACGCGGAGTACGTTTTCATACGTACCGACCGTGTTCGACGGCCTTTTGAAACACCATATGAAGGGCCATTCAAGGTAATCAAAAGATTACGTAAACAGTTTGTCGTCAACCTAAATGGCACAAATAAGTCGATAGCTATTGATCGACTGAAATCGACTGCTTTTGAGTGTGGCCGAGACGTTGAAGCAGCATCAATTCGCTCAGTACACTTCATGTAACGCTACGCTGGGAGGGGAGTATGTAGGGACATCGTCCTACTACTTCCGGGCTTACTTAGCTAAGGAGATATGTTTCGAAAAAACATAATCGACTGAGGCTAAGTAATTTAAAAAAATAATAAAATCTAACTAGTTGTCAATTGGATTCCAAAAAAGAAAAATAGATCATAATTTTGTGAATCAGTTTTAATTAAAAAAATAACCAACGTGTCGCAAAATACTTAAAATAAATGTAAATGTTAAAATAATTAAAAATAAAAGTAAAGTGCAAAGAGTACGTTTTTGTAATAAAATAAACTCTAAAGCAATAACAGAAGGACAAATTAATAACCTGACCTCCGAAAATGATTCAGTGCGAATCGAACAAATCTTCGTTGAACTGATTAGAACATGCGAATTGTAGTGAGGAGACCAAACCTGGGACGCATATTTGAGTAATGGTCTGACAAGAGAAATGTAAAGGTGTTAAGTGATCAAGGGGTTATTAAATTCTTTGGACAACCTTCTTATAAAACCCAGGACTAAACTGCCTCTGGAAGAGATATAGTTGATGTGAGTGGAAAACTCCAGCTTACTATCAAATCTAATCCCGAAATCTCTCCTACTAAGAGTCATGACTTCACATTTACTAATATTAAAAACCAAGCAGTTGTTAGCAGACCAAGAGTTACAGGTGTCAAGGTTAGCTTGCAAAAGTTTGCAATCCTCAGTACTCTTTATGTGACGGTACAATTTGATGTCATAAGCGTATATCAATATTCGACGTGTCTTAGCAAGGGAAAAATGTCATCAATTGATAAGATAAAGAGAAGAGGGCCAAGATGACTTCCTTGAGGGACACCGGATGTTGCTTGAATGGTTACTGATTTGGAATAACGAAAAAGAACTTGGTAGGTCTTGTCAGCTAAGTAAGACTGGAACCAAACATTGTAAAACATTAGGAATATGTAAAAAAAAGTACCCCACAGTGTATGCTCTTTTACTACGTTTAACTCACACCATCGAAAAAAATGCTTTAAAAATGACAAAATGCTTAGCTATGCAGTCATTTTCAAGTGCGAATGAATACATTTTTATAGATTTGATGACTGTTCCATTACTTGTTTGTATTTAATTTAGATTAAAATTGTTTTTAACAATAAAAATTTTTATAAAGTCACATAGAACTTTATTTCGAAGATCTCACTCTCCAATGAAATAAATAATTCGATTGATATTGAGAAACCGTCTTCCATCTTGAAAAGATTTAACTAGCAATAATTAACATTCGACTCACAAGTTCGAAGTACAGACTACGCCACTTGCAGTAGCGTATTGACACAGTTGGGGGCCTGGGGCGGCACCAGATGAGGGGGCCTATATATTTTATACATATCTATGTATTATATAAGTTTATGATATTTTATTGTAAAATTATATTTATTCCAATGTTGTAAACAGACACGCAAACTTTATAAAAGAGTAAAAACTAGAAACATATTAAAATGTTTTTTTGCGAGCCTTGACTTCTGAAAATTGTTGGATTAAATCATCAAAATTCACACGGTTTGCAACCTCATTTTCAATTGATAATATAGCCAAGCTTGTCAAACGAGACTGGCTCATCGTAGAACGGAGATAGTTTTTTATTAATTTTAGTTTGGAAAAACTCCTCTCACAAGAAGCCACAGGCACACACATAGTGAGAAATAGTTTAAGTCCCTCATATATATTTGGTAACGATTCACAAAAGTCCATTTCAAAAATAAAGTTGAGCATTTGCAATGATGTCCATGAGGCTGCATCTTCAATTTTTGTCCCAGAAGCATTCAGATGTCTTCTTAGCCTCTTCACTTCCGGCAAAATTTCTTCTTGCTCTATATCATTGAAAGAATTTGTGAACTGATGTACATATATAAATTCCTATCTTTTCATCACTCGCATTCACAAGATTTTCTGAGTGTACAACAGCAAATTGTTCCTACACATTATCCATTGATGTTAGTCTCTTTTCTAGCTCTACATGAAAGTTGTCAATGCACTCTAACATAATACGCTTCACTTCTTGTTGTGGAGTCAAACCTGCATCTTTAGCTTTTTCTACTGGCATCATCTTTTTGACTCGTGTGCGATTTCTGCTTTCCATATCAATGTCCAATTTAGCACAAGTTGTGGTTGCAATTCTAAGGCTTTTTGGACTAGTTCTTCCCGGCTTTCTTGTAAAAAGATTTTCAAGCTTCTTAACTTCAACACACATTTTTCCAAACTAATACCCTCGATTTGGAGGTATTTTTGTGCATGGTTCACTTCAGATAAAATGTGCTACCATAAATGCAAGAAACAAGGCAAATTGAAATTACAAATGTTTGTCATCAACACCTCGGCTGCCACTCTTGTATCTAGATTTTCAGAAGCATCACGCAACTTGTATACAGCATCAATCAATTTTTCGAATTTGTTAAAGATTGGTTTAACTGCATCATGATGAGCACTCCACCTAGTATCACTAAGTCTCTTCACAGTCACCCCTACGATTTCTTTTAGAACATCCAATCTATAAGTTGAACTCGAAAAGAACTTGTACACACTTTCCAAAGTTCCAAAAAATGTTGTACAAACAGAAACATTTCCAAAAGAGTGTACCCCACACAAATTTAGAGAGTGGTTGGCACATTGGACAAAAACCGCTTTTGGATTTAGTTCTTTAATTCTCTTTTGCACTCCCGTGTGAACGCCTGCCATGGTTGTAGCATTGTCATAACCTTAGCTACGACAAAGTCTTAAATCCAAATCGTCCTTTTTAAGCGATTGAAGTATCTCTTTTGTAATATCGTTTGCTTTTTTCCCACTAAGAAGGATGAAATCCAGAAATGATTCTTTTACCTCTACTTTCCTGTTGTCAATTTTAACATATCTCACAACTTGACTCATCTGTTCGATGTGAGATATGTCAGGTGTGCTGTCGAACAATATTCCATAGTACTTTGATTTCTTGATTTCAGTGATTATTTCTTTTTTTACAGCGTTGCCCAAGAGAGAAATAAATTCATTGTGAACTGTTGGCGATAAGTAGGTGACTGGAATCATTCCTGCTTGCAAAGATTGTTGAAGCCGAATACTGTGCTCTTTTAAAATAGGGTCATAACGTGAAAGAAGGCTCACTAATTCTAAGAAATTGCCACGATTTCCAGAGTCAATGTCTTCTCTGTGGCCTCTAAAAGGCAAATTCTGCAGGTACTTGAAGAACTGAACGTTCAAATGAACGAAATCTAAAAAAAATTTTTAACTGCGGGAGAGTTAATTCACCCCGCTGATAATGTCATCTTTTACTAATTCGGGGATGGCGAATTCAATAAAAATAAAATCAACCCCCTAACTTTATCGTAAACTACCCCTAGGACAACCCTTATTACTAAAATTGAGTGTTCCGCATTTGCTTATGAAATCACCCCGCCAATTTTTTGTGCATTATAATCCCTTAGTGTAAGCTATTTTTTGAGCCCAACATGAGCCGAATCGGACCTGCGGAACCCACCCCCTCAGCAACCCCTAAAATAAAAAAAAAATTTTAAGACCAAAATAAGGCTCCACCGCGCCAATTTTTAATGAAGATGCAAATACTATTCACAAGACAATTTTTAGAAAAAATTCCAACCCCCTCCGGCATAGGAAACTACCCCTGTCACAAGGGGGTGGAAATCAAATTATTTAATTTCACCCCTGAACTTCATTTCACCCCGCCAATTTTTGGTGCACAAATAGCCACTACTGTAAGCTATTTTTTGAGCCCAACATGAGCCGAATCGGACCTGCGGAACCCACCCCCTCAGCAACCCCTAAACTTTTATTATTTTTTTTAAGTCCAAAATAAGGCTCCACCGCGCCAATTTTTAATGAAGATGCAAATACTATTCACAAGACAATTTTTAGAAAAAATTCCAACCCCCTCCGGCATAGGAAACTACCCCTGTCACAAGGGGGTGGAAATCAAATTATTTAATTTCACCCCTGAACTTCATTTCACCCCGCCAATTTTTGGTGCACAAATAGCCAATACTGTAAGCTATTTTTTGAGCCCAACATGAGCCGAATCGGACCTGCGGAACCCACCCCCCCAGCAACCCCTAAACTTTTATTATTTTTTTAAGTCCAAAATAAGGCTCCACTGCGCCAATTTTTAATGAAGATGCAAATACTATTCACAAGACAATTTTTAGAAAAAATTCCAACCCCCTCCGGCATAGGAAACTACCCCTGTCACAAGGGGGTGGAAATCAAATTATTTAATTTCACCCCTGAACTTCATTTCACCCCGCCAATTTTTGGTGCACAAATAGCCACTACTGTAAGCTATTTTTTGAGCCCAACACGAGCCGAATCGGACCTGCGGAACCCACCCCTCCAGCAACCCCTAAACTTTTATTATTTTTTTTAAGTCCAAAATAAGGCTTCACCGCGCCAATTTTTAATGAAGATGCAAATACTATTCACAAGACAATTTTTAGAAAAAAATCCAACCCCCTCCGGCATAGGAAACTACCCCTGTCACAAGGGGGTGGAAATCAAATTATTTAATTTCACCCCTGAACTTCATTTCACCCCGCCAATTTTTGGTGCACAAATAGCCACTACTGTAAGCTATTTTTTGAGCCCAACATGAGCCGAATCGGACCTGCGGAACCCACCCCCTCAGCAACCCCTAAACTTTTATTATTTTTTTAAGTCCAAAATAAGGCTCCACCGCGCCAATTTTTAATGAAGATGCAAATACTATTCACAAGACAATTTTTAGAAAAAATTCCAACCCCCTCCGGCATAGGAAACTACCCCTGTCACAAGGGGGTGGAAATCAGATTATTTAATTTCACCCCTGAACTTCATTTCACCCCGCCAATTTTTGGTGCACAAATAGCCACTACTGTAAGCTATTTTTTGAGCCCCACATGAGCCGAATCGGATCTGCGGAGACCACCCCCTTAGCAACCCCTAAATTTTAATTATTTATTTTCGGCCCAAAATAAGGCTCCTCCGCGCCAATTTTTAATGAACATTCATCTACTAATTATAACACAATTCTTAGAAAAAATTCCCATCCCCTCCGGCATAGGAAACTACCCCTGCCTCAAGGGGGTGGAAATCAGATTATTTAATTTCACCCCTGAACTTCATTTCACCCCGCCAATTTTTGGTGCACTAATAGCCACTACTGTAAGCTAATATTTGAGCCCAACATGAACCGAATCGGAACTGCGGAGACCACCCTCCCAGCCACCCCTAAAGTGAAATTATTTTTTTTAAGCCAGAAAAAAAGATACACCCCGCCACTTTTTAATGAGCATCCACCTACTAATTATAACACAATTTTTGGGCACCATATTCACCCCTTTTGGGCATCGGAAACTACCCCTATCACTATCTATCTATCTATCTATCTATGTACCCCTTAATCCCTCGTGGGACATAGGGCGGAAACAGTTGCCCTCCAGCGGACTCTGTTTTGCGCGACAGCTCTTAGCTCTGACCAGGATCTCCCAGTAGTTGCGGCCTCTGCTAGTAGGGTTCTCCTCCACGTTGTTCTAGGTCTTCCAACTCGACGGGATCCTTGCGGGTTCCAGTCAAGGGCCTGTTTGGCTAGATTTTCGTTATCGCGTCGCAAGGTGTGGCCAACCCAATTCCATTTCCTTCGCCTGATTTGGTCGTCTATCCTTTCTTGGCCGGCACGGCGCCATAGCTCTTCATTTGAAATTCTATCTTGCCAGCGGATTTTTAGGATACGACGTAGGCATCTGTTTATGAAAGCTTGTAGGCGCCCTGTGATGAATTGGGTGACTTTCCATGTTTCGCAACCGTATAAAAGAACTGCCTTAACGTTGGAGTTGAACAGCCGCAATTTGGTGTTGGTTGAGATCTCCGTTGATCTCCATATGCGGAACAAGCATGCATATGCGCTTCGTGCTTTATTTATTCTGGAACTGACGTCTTCTTCTGCACCACCATTTTCGGTAATAATACTACCGAGGTAGCAGAATTTATCTACCAGTTCCACGTCACGGTTATTCAGCGCAGTTCGTTCAAGTGTGTTTGCATTTATCCGCATTTCTTTGGTTTTATTCGGATTCAGCCTTAAGCCTGCTAGACTACTTTCTGTTGCCAAATTGTTTAACATGTTTTTTAGCTCCTGATGTCTGTGGGCCAGCAAACAAATATCATCTGCGTAGTCGAGGTCCTTAAGGCGATCTAGCAAACCCCACTGTATGCCGCCTGTTCTACTATCTAGAGCGCCAACAAGAATGTCATTTATTACTATAAGAAATAGTAATGGGGATAGTAAGCATCCTTGTCGTACTCCTGAACTCACCTCAAAGCTGTCGGATAATTTTCCGTTATGGAGAACTCTGCATTTGGAATTGTTGTATAGGGCTTTTATCAATTCTATTATCTTATCCGGCAGTCCACGTCGCCGTAATGCCTGCCATATAAAGCTCCTATTAACCGAGTCGAACGCTTTCTCATAATCTACGAAAGCAAGGTAAAGGGGGGATCGGAATTCAGTAGACTGTTCCACTATTATTCTTAAGGTGTTGATGTGATCTATACATGAACGGCCCTTCCTGAATCCGGCCTGCTGCCTTCTAAGCGTTTGATCTACTGCCTCTCTTATTCTTGATAGTATAGTGTGGGACAAGATTTTACCCACAGTAGATAATAGACAGATGCCTCTCCAGTTGTCGCATATTGTTAGATCCCCCTTTTTGGGTATTTTGACTATGATACCTTCCGTCCAATCCTCCGGAAAGGTACAGGTGTTCCATGCTAATTCGAGGATTGGCTGAAGCGCATCTGCTATGAGGCTTGAGTCGGCTTTCAACAATTCTGGCGGGATGCCATCTTTTCCAGCTGCTTTACCATTGGCCATCGCATGAATTGCGGTTACTATTTCCGTCTTGGATGGGGCCCGGGTGTTGATTCTTATCGGCTGTGCATTGTTGCTGTTTTCCTGAGGTTCCTGTGTGAGTGAGCCATTCAGGGCGGCGAAGAAATAATCTCTCCATCTTTGGAGCTGCTCCTCGTCGCTGCACAGCAGCCTTCCATCCGCACTCTTAACGGCATGCTTTTTAGTAGAGTGCTTTCCCGAGAGCTGTTTAGTAATTTGGTACAGCACTTTACTGTTGCCTGTGTTTGCCGCGTTTTCCGCTTTTTCTGCGAGCTCGTTTATCTGCTGCCTTTTATCACGCCGGACACTTCTCTTTACCTCTCGGTGTAATTGAGAGTACTCCCGTTCAAGTTGGTGACGTCTATCCGGGTCGCTTGTAGAGTTTATGTTATTTTTGAGGGCCCTCCTGCGTTCTATTTTTTGCCAGGTGCTGTCCGAGATCCAATGTTGCATGTTTCTCTGGACATAACCGATGCTCGTTTCCGCAGCCGTCAATATAGCGCCCTTTGTTGTACTCCACAGGTCTTCAATATTTGTGTCGTCAGAAACGGTTTGCTGGTTTAATATTTGCTGCAGGTTTCCAGCAAATTCTCGCTTTTTAGCGCTCTCCCGCAAGAGGTCAACGTTAAACCGTCTACGGTTTATAGATTCACGTTGAAAGTTTCTGATTGCAGCGATTCTAAGGCGAATAGTTGCTACTACCAAATGGTGGTCGCTTCCAGTGTCCGCTCCCCTGAAGCTCCTGACATCTTCCAGAATGGTTCTCCATCTGCGGCTGACGGCCACATGATCTATCTGATTTCTCGTTCTACCATCGGGCGATACCCAGGTCTCTTTATGTATCTTCTTGTGACAAAAGTAAGTTCCACCTACCATAAGTTGATGGGAAGAACAAAAGTCAACGAAAAGCTCACCATTGTTATTGGTAACTTGGCTTAGGCCTTGTTTTCCAATTGTTTGTTCAAGACCGGTGTTGTCGTGACCGATTTGTGCATTTAAGTCACCCATTAATACAATGATGTCTCCCCTTGGAATAGAGCGAAAAACCTCATTCAGTCGCATGTAGAACTCGTCTTTGATGTCATCTTCTGCGTCTTCGGTTGGAGCATAGCATTGAACTACCGTAGTACTTCTTAGCCTGGTACGTAGGCGCACGGTAATAATCCTCTCAGAAACTGGTGACCAGCTGATGAGGCTAGCCCTGGCTTCTTTGGTGAGTATTACGCCAACACCACTCCTACGGCTTTCAGTTTCATTTCTCCCAGAATATAAGAAGGACTCCCCCCTATCACTAAGGGGTGAAAACTAAATTATTTAATTCCAGGCCTAAACTTGCGCATAAATAGCCCTTACTATAAGCTATTGTTGGACACCAAAACCAACCCGATCGGTGAATCGGATGCCATTCCCCCAATAACCCCTGAGGTGATATTTTATTTGAGTCCAAAATAGAGTTACATCCCTCCAATTTTTAATGAACATGCACCTACTGGATGTGAGACAAGTTTTATAAACCACTGCATCGGAAACCGCCCCCACTACTAAAGGCGAGAACTCAATTATTTAATTTCATACCTGAACTAGAAAATAACCCTTTTTTAATTTCCTACCTAGGTTTTTTTTTAGATTCCTGTAAAAAAAATCTCACTTTATAGAACAAAGTAAGGTAACTTCTATTAAAAAATGGTAATAAGAACAAATAATGATTGGTATTCTTTGGCTACTCTATTTCCTAAGGAGACGATCTCTTTCCGATATTATAATAGAAAGGGAATAGAAGGGAATATCTACCTGTATTCTTTACTTGAGCATTAGTGATAAGTTTCAACAAAGGCTTTTAAGGAATAGTTTTATTAGCGACGGAGCGTGTTATTCTGTTTAAGTTAATTGTAAAAAAAAAATAATTTGTGTAGTTTGAGTGAGAAAATCTTATGAATGACTAGGATTAAAATTAAATAATTAAGTTATCACCCCTTAGCGATGGGGGTGGTTTTGCGATGCCCGAAGTGGGTGACTATGGTTATAATAAGTAGGTGGATGTTGATTAAAAATTGGCGGGATGAAACTTTTTTTGCACTTAAAAAAAATAATTTCACTTTAGGGGTGGCTGCGGGGGTGGTCTCCGCAGATCCGATTCGGTTCATGTTGGGCTCAAAAAATAGCTTACAGTAGTAGCTATTTGTGCACCAAAAATTGGCGGGGTGAAATGAAGTTCAGGGGTGAAATTAAATAATCTGATTTCCACCCCCTTGAGGCAGGGGTAGTTTCCTATGCCGGAGGGGATGGGAATTTTTTCTAAGAATTGTGTTATAATTAGTAGATGAATGTTCATTAAAAATTGGCGCGGAGGAGCCTTATTTTGGGCCGAAAATAAATAATTAAAATTTAGGGGTTGCTAAGGGGGTGGTCTCCGCAGATCCGATTCGGCTCATGTTGGGCTCAAAAAATAGCTTACAGTAGTGGCTATTTGTGCACCAAAAATTGGCGGGGTGAAATGAAGTTCAGGGGTGAAATTAAATAATTTGATTTCCACCCCCTTGTGACAGGGGTAGTTTCCTATGCCGGAGGGGGTTGGAATTTTTCCTAAAAATTGTCTTGTGAATAGTATTTGCATCTTCATTAAAAATTGGCGCGGTGGAGCCTTATTTTGGACTTAAAAAAAATAATAAAAGTTTAGGGGTTGCTGAGGGGGTGGGTTCCGCAGGTCCGATTCGGCTCATGTTGGGCTCAAAAAATAGCTTACAGTAGTGGCTATTTGTGCACCAAAAATTGGCGGGGTGAAATGAAGTTCAGGGGTGAAATTAAATAATCTGATTTCCACCCCCTTGTGACAGGGGTAGTTTCCTATGCCGGAGGGGGTTGGAATTTTTTCTAAAAATTGTCTTGTGAATAGTATTTGCATCTTCATTAAAAATTGGCGCGGTGGAGCCTTATTTTGGACTTAAAAAAAATAATAAAAGTTTAGGGGTTGCTGAGGGGGTGGGTTCCGCAGGTCCGATTCGGCTCATGTTGGGCTCAAAAAATAGCTTACAGTAGTGGCTATTTGTGCACCAAAAATTGGCGGGGTGAAATGAAGTTCAGGGGTGAAATTAAATAATTTGATTTCCACCCCCTTGTGACAGGGGTAGTTTCCTATGCCGGAGGGGGTTGGAATTTTTTCTAAAAATTGTCTTGTGAATAGTATTTGCATCTTCATTAAAAATTGGCGCGTGGAGCCTTATTTTGGACTTAAAAAAATAATAAAAGTTTAGGGGTTGCTGAGGGGGTGGGTTCCGCAGGTCCGATTCGGCTCATGTTGGGCTCAAAAAATAGCTTACAGTAGTGGCTATTTGTGCACCAAAAATTGGCGGGGTGAAATGAAGTTCAGGGGTGAAATTAAATAATCTGATTTCCACCCCCTTGTGACAGGGGTAGTTTCCTATGCCGGAGGGGGTTGGAATTTTTTCTAAAAATTGTCTTGTGAATAGTATTTGCATCTTCATTAAAAATTGGCGCGGTGGAGCCTTATTTTGGACTTAAAAAAAATAATAAAAGTTTAGGGGTTGCTGAGGGGGTGGGTTCCGCAGGTCCGATTCGGCTCATGTTGGGCTCAAAAAATAGCTTACAGTAGTGGCTATTTGTGCACCAAAAATTGGCGGGGTGAAATGAAGTTCAGGGGTGAAATTAAATAATCTGATTTCCACCCCCTTGTGACAGGGGTAGTTTCCTATGCCGGAGGGGGTTGGAATTTTTTCTAAAAATTGTCTTGTGAATAGTATTTGCATCTTCATTAAAAATTGGCGCGGTGGAGCCTTATTTTGGACTTAAAAAAAATAATAAAAGTTTAGGGGTTGCTGAGGGGGTGGGTTCCGCAGGTCCGATTCGGCTCATGTTGGGCTCAAAAAATAGCTTACAGTAGTGGCTATTTGTGCACCAAAAATTGGCCGGGTGAAATGAAGTTCAGGGGTGAAATTAAATAATTTGATTTCCACCCCCTTGTGACAGGGGTAGTTTCCTATGCCGGAGGGGGTTGGAATTTTTTCTAAAAATTGTCTTGTGAATAGTATTTGCATCTTCATTAAAAATTGGCGCAGTGGAGCCTTATTTTGGACTTAAAAAAAATAATAAAAGTTTAGGGGTTGCTGGGGGGGTGGGTTCCGCAGGTCCGATTCGGCTCATGTTGGGCTCAAAAAATAGCTTACAGTAGTGGCTATTTGTGCACCAAAAATTGGCGGGGTGAAATGAAGTTCAGGGGTGAAATTAAATAATTTGATTTCCACCCCCTTGTGACAGGGGTAGTTTCCTATGCCGGAGGGGGTTGGAATTTTTCCTAAAAATTGTCTTGTGAATAGTATTTGCATCTTCATTAAAAATTGGCGCAGTGGAGCCTTATTTTGGACTTGAAAAAAATAATAAAAGTTTAGGGGTTGCTGAGGGGGTGGGTTCCGCAGGTCCGATTCGGCTCATGTTGGGCTCAAAAAATAGCTTACAGTAGTGGCTATTTGTGCACCAAAAATTGGCGGGGTGAAATGAAGTTCAGGGGTGAAATTAAATAATCTGATTTCCACCCCCTTGTGACAGGGGTAGTTTCCTATGCCGGAGGGGGTTGGAATTTTTTCTAAAAATTGTCTTGTGAATAGTATTTGCATCTTCATTAAAAATTGGCGCGGTGGAGCCTTATTTTGGACTTAAAAAAAATAATAAAAGTTTAGGGGTTGCTGAGGGGGTGGGTTCCGCAGGTCCGATTCGGCTCATGTTGGGCTCAAAAAATAGCTTACACTAAGGGATTATAATGCACAAAAAATTGGCGGGGTGATTTCATAAGCAAATGCGGAACACTCAATTTTAGTAATAAGGGTTGTCCTAGGGGTAGTTTACGATAAAGTTAGGGGGTTGATTTTATTTTTATTGAATTCGCCATCCCCGAATTAGTAAAAGAGGACATTATCAGCGGGGTGAATTAACTCTCCCGCAGTTAAAAATTTTTTTTAGATTTCGTTCATTTGAACGTTCAGTTCTTCAAGTACCTAATTCTGCTTGGCCAAAAAAAGTGTAATATCTAAGAGCCGATGTAAAATGTCCTTCCATTTCTTTCTCTCTCTCCTTATAATGTCTAGGTGAGCAGCATCGATGGTTTTGTTTTGCAGAAGGCTTGCTTCAAGCGTTTTCCATTTCTCTAAGTTGGAAATATCAATATCGGAGTTTTCGTGATCAGACACTTTAGGATTCAATTTCCACCAACTGTTGAATCCTGTAATAAAATTGGACGTCGTTGTGTTTTTATCGTTTATATCGAAGAGCTTGCAACAAAAGCAAAACAGCGATTTCTTTTCATGAGAATAAACCATCCATTTCCTCAAAATCTTTTCTCCGCTAGGAAGTTGCTTATAAAACCAATTTTTGGTCAACTTCCGGGTTTGGCCTTTTGGATTTTCTCCAGGCTTCTGAACTGACTCAAATGGTCCATCCAAGTTTTGGTAATTTGCACTGCCTCGTCTAATAATATCGGTCCTAAGACCATCTGGAACTGGAGCGGGCCAATTTCCAACATCAAAATTTAATGACAAATCCTCCGATTCTTCTGATGGATCCGAGTCTGCTTCTGAACGTATCAAACGTGCAATTAAATGTATCTTCAACATGCAATTAAAAAGATATTGGGAAAAAACTACTTATGAATTCACTTTTTTCGACACTTAAAGCACTATAACTCGTGCAATATTAGCCCTACGTAAATAATAATTATAACAAAAATTATCGATAATTGTGTGTTCTATAAGTCTTAGGAAGGATTTTTTTATGGCTAACCGTTAACGAAATATAGTACAAAGAAAGTGATATATAAAGTTTCAAGCGCTATAACTCCGAACATATTGACTTTATAAAAAAAAAGTGTAAACAAAAAAGTTAAATCACTTATTTATCTACAAAAAATATTATATACATTTTTGTGGTAAAATGCATAGTTTCTGAGATATAGAATTAAACGCGTTTCCCTTCACTGTAAGTTAAGCATAAGGGTGGGGATGACGCCATTTTGAATTTAAGCTCATAAAATTATATAAAATCATTTGGTAAAAAAAATCGCGTGCGGTATTTTTCGCATTACGAAGGCCTTTTTTTGACCTTATTATTTTACTGGACTACATTCGATAAAATACATTCGAGATTATTTACGAAGCTTAGTGACAAGTTCGTACGGTACACGGGAAAACCCGAATACGAATACGGGATTACCCATGGGCCTAGTGGGAATATATTAATTTAATTATCCCTGCCACTGTTCGATAAAATCCCATATACGGTATACGGGGAAAAAATCGTCGTCTGAACGTAGTCTAAAAGTAGCCGTCCGTTTTAAAAACGACGATTATTTGCCGTTTTTTGCTCACATGAACACAATTATTGTATTATTAAGCGGTATTAATACTGATTTGATTAATATTATGAAAAATGTTTCGTAACCCCAAGTTTTACCCCTCGGGGTACGCATACCCCACTTTGAAGACCACTGCCTTAGGCTGGTCGTCCACTGGAAGCGTATTCGAGCGGCTTCGCGCTTCGGCCATACAAATGAGCCGCTTGTAGCCGCTCATATGTATGGCCGTAGCGCGAAGCCGCTCGAATACGCTTCCAGTGGACGACCAGCCTTACACGATGGTAAATTGTACTAAAGCCTCAATTTTTTGAAAGGTCTCGGTTCAAAAATAATGCTCCACGTTATTCCGAAGGTACGTACTATCGACATATTTACATTAGCGTGTCTTCGCTGCGAAAAACATTTTCCACGTAAAGTACCAATAAATTTGAATTTAAGCGTTTAATATTGATTCCGTTCAATGAAGGGTGATTCTGAAAGTATGTAGAATATTTTTATATGTTTTACCGTTATTAATTCATAATCCTGCTAATATAAGAGAACGATCAGTAATAATTTTTTTTAAATTAATTGATACTAACTGTAAAAAAAATAGTTTATCGCCCACTACGGCCCGGGATAGTTTTAGGAAATACTGTAAGAAATGATAATTTAAAATTTTGGGTGCTAAAACTTTGTTACCATTGGATTAATTGGACGATGTTAAAATTGGATTAATTTGGTACTTTTCGACATAAGTTTAGGTGAAAAAACTTGTTTTCTGTAAAGAGGGTTTACGGACGATAGTTTAACGTGACAACGTCATGAGAAAACATTGATGAAATGATTGCATACTTTTATGAATAAAATTGCTGGATGGATGTGTCCGATTTTGGCAATCTATGGCTTAAATAAAAGGTATCAAAGCTAAAAGACAAATTCAACAATCGCATCTTCATTGCTTTAACTTTTTGAGCTGTGGTACCTGGAAATTAACCTAGATTTCAAAGTGCTTGATTGTTAAGCATACAATAATTTTACATGGGACATATTTTTTATGTCAAATTTCTTACCGAAAAATTACTGTTTATCATTAATTTATTCCTTTTTTTATGTGATAGACTAAATGCTTAGGGCCCTTTGTACTGTTCGACAATCTATTTTTTTTGTATAGGATGTCGAACAGCAGCTCTAGCCGGAAGATAAAGAGTAGAAAGAGAGAAAGAGAAGTAGGAAGGAGCTGCCACAACCTAGCCGCGATATTTTGTTCCACCTACATACTTCCAATTCGCGACTCTGGCATCGGGGCATTTGAGAAACAACTCGCTGGAGTGCTATGCCTCGTTATGCTTGGTGGAGCGGGGAAGGACTATGACAGGATGAATCAGGAATGTAAAGAGGCGAGAAGAAAGAAGGAAAGTTATGTGGGTGGGAAAGTGGAAAAGGCGAAGGACCGTGGGGCTGGCCGGGATTCGAACCTGGAACCTCTTAGATAGTAGTCACCCCTAGACTACCAGAAACAGTTGTCCTCCTGCGGACTCTGTTTTGTGCGAAAGTTCTCAGCTCCGACAAGGATCTTCCAGTTGTTGCGGCCTCTGCTAATAAGGTTGTTCTAGGTCTTCCGGCTCGACAGGATCCGTAATTGCGAAAACCAGTAAGAGGCCTGTATGGCTAGATTTTCGTTTTCGCGTCGCAAGGAGTGGCCAATCCCATTTCATTTCCTTCGCGTGATTTGGTCGTCTGTCCTTTCTTGACCGGCACGGCGCCATAGTTTTTTGTTTGAAATTCTATCTTGCCAGCAGATTTTTAGAATACGATGTACATAGGCATCTGTTGATGAAAACTTGTAGGCGCCCTGTGATGGATTGGGTGACTCTCCATGTTTCGCAACCATACAAAAGAACTGCCTTAACGTTGGAGTTGAGCAGGTGCAATTTGGTGTTAGATGAGATCTCCGTTGATTTCCATATGCGGAACAGGCATGCATATGCGCCTCGTGCTTTATTTATTTTGGAACTGACGACTTCTTCTGCTCCGCCATTTCCACTGGTACTACCGAGATAGCAGAATTTATATACCAGTTCCACGTCACGGTTATTTAGCGCTATCCGCTCAATGGTGTTTGTATTTATTCGCATTTCTTTAGTTTTGTTCAGATTTAGCCTTAAGCCTGGTGGACTACTTTCTGTTGCCAAATTGTTCTAACATGTTTTTGAGGTCATCAGGTCTGTAGGTCAGCAAACAGATATCGTCCGCGTCGTCAAGATCCTTAAGGCGATCTAGCAATCCCCATTGTATGCCGCCTGTTCTACTATCTAGAGCGCTGACAAGGATGTCGGTTATTACTTATAAGAAATAGTAAAGGCGAAAGTAGGCATCCTTGTCGTACTCCTGAACTCACCTCAAAGCTGTGGAACAATTTTCCATTGTCAAGAACTGTGCATTTGGAATTTTATAAATTCTGTTATTTCATCAGGCAATCCACGTTGCCGTAGTGGCTGCCATATAAAGATCCTTTTGACCGAGTTGAACGTTTCCTCAAAGTCTACGAAAGCAACTGTTGCTTTCCGCTTTTTCTGCGAGCTCGTTTATCTGCCGCTTTTTATCACACCGGGCGCTTCTTTTTACCTCCCGGTGTAATTGGTTCAAGTTGGTGATGTTCGTTCGGGTTGCTTGTAGAGTTCACTTTATTTTGCCAGGTTGGGTCCGAGATCCAATGCTGATGGTTTCTTTGGACATCCGCTGCTGTTATAATAGCGCCCTTTGTAGTACTCCACAACTCTTCAATGTTATTTTCGTCAGAAACTCTTTGCTGGCTTAAGGTTTGTTGTAGTTTCCCAGCAAATTCTCGCCTTTTAATGCTGTCTCGCAGAAGGTCTACGCTAAACCATCTACGGTTTATGGCATCGCGTTGGACGTTTCTGAGTGCGGCGATTTTGAGGCGAATAGTGTCTAGTGGTGGTCCCTTCCAGTGTCTGCTCCACTAAAGCTCCTGACATCCTCTAGAATAGTTCACCATCTGCGGCTGATGACCACATGATCTATCTGATTTCTCGTTCTATCATCGGGCGATACCCAGGTCTCTTTGTGTACCTTCTTGTGACAAGAGTAGTTAAGTTCCACCTACCATGAGTTGGGGCTAGATCTGGCTTCTTTGATGAGTATTACGCCAACACCATTCCTACGGCTTTCAGTTTCATTTCTGCCAGAATATACATAAGAAGGACTCACCGTTTAGGCAGATTTGTTCCCCCGCGTCGGGCCATCTGTTCTCGCTGAGTGCCATGACCTTGATGTTACATCGATTCATCCCGTTGAGACTTCAGCCGTCCATCAGCAAGCAGTGTTCTCACATTCCATGATCCGATTCGTGTCTTGGTTCGAAAAGCAAAGGCTGTGGTCGTGTTACCCATCCGGTTCCAAGGTATTGTTTTCTGATTCGTAGCAATGGCGTTTTTTATGGGAGCGGGATGCTAACCCTCAGCCCAACCCAACTTCTCATTCGCCCGTCTCCCGTTACCTCCTTCCGAAGAAGTACCCCAGAGTGCATCGCAGGGAGGTGGGGTTAGGACTTGCTAACAGAAATGCTAGGTGTTCGTTTGCAGGGATTCTTCTCGGGTTTTAACAGAAGCGACAAATCGAGTGCCGCCACCTTTCGAGGCCTTTGTTACCATTCGTCCCTATCATCTTTATCATGCCGTTAAATATTTGAAAAGTTCGCCCAATGTTGTCAAACATTGAATGTATTAGTCATCTCCAATCATAGTTATTATACGCACTCGCAACTGTGATTATTCTGACGAAATTTTCGATGAGGCTTTAATACTGATTGAGGACTTTTGAATATCAATCAACTACAAACTTCAAAATCGAGATGAGCCAGACATTCTGTGCCAAATTTGGTGCGAGAACAGCAATTCAACTTAAATCAGCTAAAACTTTTCGTGGAAATGGAAACAAGGCAATTAGTTGCTGATCGAAAAAATCTAAAGAAAATGGTGACAACATATTTCATAACGGGCAGCTTCCATTTCTTTGATGGCTGATCATCAAAATATGGTTTTGTATTCACTTTGGCTGAATTAACTATTATTTTATTTACTTCTGGTTGGTAGTCCAATTGTTTCCAAGTACCTACAACCTCCAGAATTATTCAAACTTTAATTCGTTATCTTGCAAGTAAATACCGATTCGGGTGGATATACTATCATTTTGCATTATAGAAATAGGTGATAAAGTGTACAAGCAGATTTATCTTGCTGTAGTAGGACAAGTTGTAGTATGGATTTCGAGAAATAAAAAATTAGCTCTATTTTGGATGGCAAATTAGTTAACAGACCAAACAATGGTCAATTGAATATATTTTGCCCAAGTTGCTCTCCTGCTGTTACCATGTTTTTCTATTTGAATTAAGGGTTTCGAATAGGAAATTTCGAAGCAGACGCCCACTGTTTATCCATGTACGCAATATTTATTTGATGCATTTCCGATTTCCCCTCATATGCCCTGTTCAGGATGAGACCGTCCTCAAAGTAGGTTAGATCTTGGAGATTTAGCAGCATATACAGATATGTATATCCAAATAACAACACTGTCAAACCTTTGGAAATTAATTGACTGTTGCCATTGATTTCCTAATGAGCATTGTAACTTAAACCATCACAAACCTTTTTGTACGAGTAGTTTCAGATTATAACAATTTTTTTGGCTTTCCAAGGTTTAGGAAAATAAGTGACAACGAATCCTGCAATTAGCTTGACGAATGGCTTAACATTTTACTTAAAATTATTTGAAAATCCTTCAGACTCGGTAATTATCATTTACCACTGACAAGGATATATTGCAATAATCTCTCACTTTCAGGTAGGGTAATAGAATTCTTAAATTTCTCATCGCCTTGCTGTGACAATTACTCTACGTGAAATTTGATTAATATAAAATATTATCATTAAAGTTTTAGAAATGTCTGTTTCATGTAATTTTCTTTCAAAGAACAGTTTTTAGTTCAATTTTGTCAAGTTTATGGTTTTCTATTTCTCAAGGACAGAAACCATTAATTTATGTTATTTTATACAGGTGTAATTAAACTATTACGTTTCTATGTAATTTAAGAAATGTTCAATGTCTCCGCTTCCACGTGTTCAGAGTAGTTGGGGGTATTCTATTTTCCAAGTCATCCCGTTATTTGCTTTATTAAATTACTTAAAAATTTAAAATGGACATAGGACATATTAAATTCAGATTAGGTAGTGCGTATTTCTAAAAGGAAAAAAATCAATAATGGTAGAGAACTTGGTCCTATATTTGATCTTGGTGTTTAAGTTACATTTTGTTGCCCACTGTTGAGTTGCCGAAAAAATTTGTTGACTGTACCATGTGCGAAAAACAGAATACAAGAAGTAAGGACGAATCCGCCGGGCCAGTGTAGCGTTGCGTAAATAATATTGTAACATAAAGAATAGGACTTTTCATATTTACTGTAATTTGTTTTTTTTTTCTAATATATTCGGGTAATCAAGCAATATTTCGTTTGCGATACTTTTATCGCCTTGATGTAGGAGGTAGGTACTCGACATTGCATGATATACACAGCCAGATCCATCGGCAGTACTTTAAGTTGAATTTTTCACATAAAAAATTTATTCGACGGAGAAACATGGTAAGATGCAAGGTGAAAAAAATTGCAGTAATAGAAGAGTTCGAAGTACAACATGGTCTTAGACAAAGGGTTGGACTGGCCTCAATGTTTTTTAAACAGGCCCTAGAATGGGTGATAAGGAAAACATCAGTACAGAAAAGTGCATTAATAACAACACAGTCTGTACAAGGAATCCAATCCTGCGAACGCGGACTAGACATGCGGGATCCGCGGGCTTTGGGTAGTAAAATCACCTGTTCTAAGAACCATAAGAATTAATAGAGAAATACTAACAATATTGCAACGTAATAAGAAAAATAGATTTAGGCTCTTCGAACACGAGTCAACTGCTTGCCCCTGTACGGATGTGGAAATCCATACACGAAACGACAGAAACGAGACCAACTTGAAACTTAGTTTAAACTGGCCCCGTGCCACTGTATTAGCCGGTCGACAAATATTTCAGTTAGGTGGTTGCACTTCATCTGAACTACTAGACATTTTGACAAAACCTCGTAACCAACAACTATGCGGGCACGGAACACCGATTGATCGAAAATCAGTTGTGCTCGCGTGTGGAAAATTTGAAAAAAATCACGATTTTTTTAAAAAAAATCGAATAAATCGATTTTTTTTATTTAAATCAGATTTAAATCAGATTTAAATCAAAAAATGTTATATTGCGATATTGTTATAAGAAATCCAAATAACAATTTACCAAATCATAATTTAACAAACAAAGTCAAATGAAAACGCATACAACTGACCAAAAATGTTACATAATTGAAATAAATGAAAGAAAGTTCAGTGTGTTCACTGGCACATTGTAGGCCTTCAACTTTTATGACTTTTGGAGAATTTGATTCAAAGACTTTTATGACATCTATTTTTCCCATAATCCTTGAAGGCCTTTTCAAAAACCGATTTCAATGGTCCAAAACTAACAATTTTAGTCTTTTTAAGCACTATTATGTAGTATTTTTTGTTTTCCAAAACAACATTTCTTTCATACCCAAAACGTGGAAAAACGTGTTTTCGCTACTATTATTAACTTTTTACCACCTGTTGCCCTGGACCAATTTTATCCAAAACACATTCATTGAACTCCTACGATTTTTCTCTTAATTATAGCGTCAAGAAATCGCAGGGTAGATTTATTTCAACTTTTAAATACATTTTCGCTATCTCTCCTGGACTATATTTTCTACCGATGTAAACTGAACCGAATAAACACGTACTTAGACTGGCAAACATATTTTTTGAATTGAGTTGGTAGTTTTTTGAATGTATATTTTGTAACATTTTTGGCAGTTGTAATTGTTTTGTGAAATTTGCTGCACTTGAGTAGATTTTAAAAAATTTGATTTAAATCATCGAAATTTGAAAAAAAAAATCATTTGATTAAAATCGCGATTTAATCGTTGATTTAAATCACTTGATTTAAATCATCGCAACCCTACTTAATACAGTTAATAACAGTCTTACCTTAATATATTATGCACATTTTTTTATTGCCAGTGCAGTATGGGTGGTATGCTAAAACATTTAACGACGAAACACGAAAACGGGAAGCCAACAACGGACCTTTTCAGGTTTAAATCAGTAGTGTCGTTTTTTAATGGTTTCAATGTTCGCCTCTCGCCGAACTGTATTTAGTTGATATTTTTAGGGGCGCCAAATGGCAATTTTTTGGAGTGCGCATTGGGCGCCAGCAACTTCTGCACAGGGTGGCAATTACCTGGGAACGTCAAAATCTACATATTCTGAATATAATTGGCTATGTGTCTGTTGTGCACGTAGTACACAAATTTTCTGATAGGTTGTATTCAATCTCGAATTTTTAAAAAAAATTAAAGGTAACTAATAGGTAACTCTAAATTTTTTTATGTACCCAAAATCATTTTGTGCAGATTTGTTTTTGTGTGCATAGTCCGGCACATAATTTTTGTTATTAAAAAGCGTTGCACGCACGTGGTTTTTTGCTAGTTTATAAAGTGTTTCGTATACATTGTTTTTTAAATTTTTGATATGTTCACTAATCAATGTCTTTATTATGGGACATAATTAGAAGAGCAGTTTTCCGAAGATGACGATCAAGTTTATAATTTGCATCAAAAAAGAAAAGTGTATCTTTCCAGAACAGATAGGTTTGTAAAGTCGGATGACAACCAGTGGCGTAGTAACGGGGGGGTTGGGGACGAAACTCCCCCCGAAATGCCTTTTGTATGAAGAAAATTCCACTTGAACTTTTATAATATCATTTTGTAATTTTGGTGGTACATTCAGCGCGAAGAAAATACACTAGAAATGTCACCTTTTTACAAAATTTTATTTACCACAAAAATGATTCTCGACAAAATGCGTCTTTCGAATCACTGTGTCTCTTTCTAGGACTCACAGTTTAGTCTGCTTCAATAGAATGGAGAGTAAATCGAGCTCAGATCTCACATTCGGTAATTCTGACGTATCATACCCCGAATGATTAACCCCATGGGCCATCCGCTATGACTGTAGCTATCCTGGGTCCCTTGTTGTCGCGTGTCTTTTCAAATTCATAACTGGGCCGGGCTGCGTTTTTCCTTGACTGCAACCCTGTAACCAAGGCGTCCTCCTTAAAGACAATTGCAGGTTTACGCCTCTTATTGCTTTGTCTCCTATTCCTCTGAAGGTTATTAGCTTCTCCTCGTACCATTTCCTGCATGTTCTGTCGTCGCGTTATAGTAAAAGGCTTGAAAGCCTGGTAATGCTGCTAACTTCATTTCCATTCCTGTTGGGGTATTATTTATCATTGGTTGAACTCGATCAATGTACTTGTACCACGCGTTTGGCTCCGCGATTGATAATTTGGTTAGAATCGGTATTAGGATACGATTTATCTCAGTAGTGATTAACGAATGGGGTATGCCTTCTTCTATGAGGATCGGTCCGGAATATTCTTCTAGGGTTACCAAAAATGTATGGCAGTTAATCAATCTACTGTTAGTAACTAAGTCGAGGAATATTGCAGCAGGCAGACCCAAGAGGACAACAAAGCCTTAATATTCGAAACTGAAGACATGCTGCAACGGACTATCAAAGAATGTTTTCCTGATGAAAACTTTAGCAGCTGAAAAATGTCCAACCTGTGAGTAGATTTGATGATCTCCTCTTCCATTGATGTGAGAATGACAATTAACTGCTCCCCTGGATTATTAAATAAAAAGTCATATTTAAGATAAAAATCTTCATGAGCGAAGGTCTTTAATATCTTTCTTATAGCTCTAAAACATTAGTCTTCCTTCTGTGTTGGTTTAATTAGGTAACTAAGTTAACATATCGACAATTTGTATTGCAATTCTGCTCAACGCATTTTAGTGGCTCTGCACATCTCCTCAATGGCACATCTCCTTTTTCATTGTCGTGGCGACAGCATTTCAGTCGGTGACAATCTTCCTTCCCAGAACGTAAACACTCCACTTCTTTAAGGAGTGTGCTATGGCGAGTAGTTCTAGCTTGTAAGCGTGAGAGCGTTGTTCGGCTGGGCTTACGACTCTTATATTGCAATGGATGTAACTGTTGATCGCCATTATTTCGTTACAAAACAATAGCTCCGAATTCGTCCTTACTAGCATCGGCATGAATCTCAAATAACTTAAACACTGGTGCTTTTACCAATATTTCTTTTAATGCTTAATCCATTTTACTGTGAAGTTTATATTTTAAATATGACCTTCTTTGTTAGAAATTCGCTGAACGGCTTTGCTGCAACTGCCTAGCCTGATATAAATCTTCTGAAGTAGGGCTTAGTCCCAGTAACCTTTGTAAAATTTTCCTATTATTTTGTATATTCAAGAGGAAACTCAATTGCTACTTTTGTCCTCTCCTCTGATGGTATTTGCTCCTGCTAGACATCGCTTGTATTTTCTTATGAAGAGGGGCGCAGTTTTTTAGTAGCCCACGGCCGCCCAATATATTATCAATCTTTTCGTCAATATATATCAGTCCATCGTCCAACGCACACACACATATTCATCGATGCTTTAATCTTTAATCACACCTTTTCCTGTCTGCAGATTGGAGTGACCATTATTGATAGCAACGAAAAAAAAAAGATAGCAACGAAAGAAGTTTTTCAACTGTAAGATGTTTTAAAGGATTGGTAAAGTAGTGCAACTGCAGAACAGCGGCTGAACGGTCTTGCTCACAGCGAAATCGACGTAAGGGCTAAGGAAGTAATCAACAAATTTGCCGAAAAATGTAGAAACATAAAACTGTGACTTTTCCACAAGCATTGCTCTGGAACCATTGATCATGTATGTCAATAGTTAATAAGCTGAATTCCTCTAAAACACTTTTTCTGGTCTTATTCCTATTAAAACATAACTAAAAGTTGTATCAATTTTGAAAGTTAATGTTTCAAGTTCAAGACTCGACTTATAACTATTTAACACCCCCGCTGAAAATATTTCTTGCTACGCCACTGATGACAACTCATTCTTAGATAGATTTGGGATTTCCAAAAATCTACCCCGTGCTTTGGCCTTATGTTTGGAGGCTTTTACCATGCCGTCATACAAGAAGCAAGTGCTATAAATTTTTGTATATCATCACACTACTTACAAATACTGGTGTGCGGTAATCGACTCCCGAAGAAAATTCCTTTTTCTCCAGAGGATAGTTGGGGGTATTTTACGACACGATAGGGTGATGCAACTCAATTTTACAAACTGGAATTTTAACAACTTTGTTATTGTCAAAGTTAATTCACCCTAAGTAAATCATTGAACCTATTCAATAGGGGTATTCATGAAAACGTGTAAATCCCTAGTAAGCCGCGTAAATCGTATAAGTTTCCAATCTCGTAAATGAACTGTCAAAATTTGTATGGAAAGTGAAATACGCAGACTAGATAAGTTTACGCTGAAATTTTGTGGTGTAAACTTCGTATATGTGTAAAATCTTTGAACAGTTGGCCAATTATATCGTTTACATACATCAAGTCATCATAGCGTTCATTAAACAAACCTCGTAAAAATACGCGTATACGGAATGTGTAAATTTACTCGTTTTCATGAATACCCCTAATATTTAAGTTTACACAAGCAATCCGTGTGAATCTATTTAAATAATTTTTATAATCACGTAGTACCAAAATCTGCTGTTATTATCCTATCGCAATTAGAAAATGTTTCAGTCTGAAAACCGCAAGCAATACATACAAATATGGCGTCTATTGTGGCTGAAGAAGAAAATAATGAACAGAAAGTCAACATCACTTGACTCATGCGCAGATGCTGATATTTTTCTTGGTTTTATTAATCTTGTATCCGATGAGCTACATACATATTGCGCGAAGGTAACAAAAACGCCATAGTATTAAACGAAAGGCCCTTATTTTATAATAATACTAATAATTGTGTTTTATTTCAAGTTGAAATAACAAAAAATTTAAGAACATGGAGAATTTACAAAAAAAATCTGTACGGAAAATTTTTGTTAAGCTACAGTTACATTTTGATATTTTTAAATAGTAAAATTATCGCGATCAAGCACACATTTACAGCTGTTACTTAAGCTCTTCGTTCGTTTGTTTTGCTGGCGAGCGTTGAGCGTTCAATGTGAAAAGTTTAGCTGGTGTCGTGCTCACACAATTAATCGGTTATACATGAACAAACTTGTTCCAAAAATAACAGCTTTGCTCGGCTGCAATTTTCTTTTTCTCTCAACAATTTTATTGCAAAATTTGTAGAGGAAGGTACGTTCACACTGACTTTTTGCAAGATCGGACATATCCCGATTGTAACACACCACAGCAGAGCGTGCTCACAAAGCTTCCCAGCAAACACTTGGACGCTTACGCACACAGCCGAAGCTGATAATTTATGTTAATATTTTCGTGAAAAGGGCACTGTTGGCACAAGCAAACCACTGATAGCGCTCATGTTCTCTTGTTTACGATTTTCAGATCTTACAAAAATCAATTCACAATCTTTTATTATTATTGTGATCTGAATTTGTTTAGCCACTAATCTGAAGCACGTCGATACTCGGTGGTGGGGAATGACGTAAATTCGAAAACGATTTTTTCCATTATATAAGTTAAGAATATTAATAAAAAGCGTCGCTGTGGGGCTTTTCAAACATTTTCTTTCAGTTGAGAAAAGTGAAACTTGTCGGCGGCGGCGCGGGGCTCTTGCCTTTTCCTCATGTGTCGACATTTTCACGCTGTGGGCTTTAACGAAAATAGAACAGCCACATTGTGTACGCTGCGCGATATTCTGCTGATTTCCACTCGAAGAATGATTCGATTGTTTGTCGCATTTTATACTTGCCGGTATTTTGCGGGCGTGTGGTATAATTTCTTTGGCATATTTTTAAAGCTTGTTATTCAAATTTTATGAGGGGATAATTTTTTGTTGCTTTTTGTAAATTGACAAGAAATTTTGTTGTGATTATTTTTTTCAAGTATTCATGCAAACAGAGAAAAGGTGTGTGAAATATAATTTTGGCAGATTTTTAGGATATTTTGTTACTAGTTCTAATGAGTAATTTTAATAAATGCTTTTTTGAATGTTGCCTTAAATTAGAATTTGACGCAATATTATTAATTTTTAATAACTATGTAATTATTCCTCTGCCGTGGTTTTGTATGACATTATTTTTCTTGATGTTTAAATAGAAAATATTACGATTCCTTCATGACATGAACCACAATAGAATTTTTACTTCTTAACTAAGTTAGTATTACTTAAGAAAGAAACATGTTAGTGTGTTTTCGTTTTGATGTTGATATAAAAACTGTTGATTTTTTTTTGCATTTTAATGCCCCGCCTTCACCGACCTTTGTTCAATAATGTTTTGTTCAAATCACATAAGGGATCGTCTATAAATTACGTGAGCCGAATTTTGGTGACGGCGGCCGCCTGCGAGAGAATTTCCCATACATTTAATATTTCCGTGCATTGTGTCAGTAAATATGGTGGTCCGTGTATTTTAAAGGGTTTTCCAGTCACCAATCCAGTTTGTGCCCTTAAAGTTTTCATTGAGCCCATGAATATTTTTTCACTTGAATTAACAACCTGCTATGCTCTTGTTTTCGCCTGTGTAGCGATTCATGACTTCACCTGCATGCCTCGGCTCCTCATGCGGATACCTGAAGTCCTCATCCTTCAGTCAGACTGAAGACTGACCTGACCTGCCGGCGGCCTGTAAGTTAAAGGGGGATTTTAGTGGAGAAACAGTGGTAAAATATTTACTTAATGTAACTCAGTTTTCTAGCAATTTTCCACCGTTTCTTGAGGAAAAAATTACGTGGTACTTTCCGAAACTCCGTCTCCCCAACGTGAGATTCGGCCCCTCCCCCCTAAACGCCTCACGTAATTAATGAACGACCGAGGATCTGCGCCCGATTAACCACATATTTTAAATTGCTAAAAGAGCACCATTTGCTCTTCATTCATGTGGCTTAATGTAAGAATGTAGCAACACTCCTACTCGACTGTGGAACAACCTAGTTATCAGTAAGTATTCCAGCCTTCCGACCCTTCCGACTCCCCTTATCTATCCTATATTTCTCTCTATCTTTCGAGCTAAGCTTACTACTAGGCATGCCACCATGACGTGTACGATATGATGGACTAAGAGTACAAAGGTTGACACCTAAGCTTAGACTAACACATAAAAATAAATAGCTTACTGTATTCTACTCATCACCTGTTTCATTTGATACTGTGTCAAGGGGTTGTAAAGAAAACCGTAAGCCGCCCATTTGTGGTGGTCGCCATATTGGATGTACCATAAAATTGAATACACTATAATGTATTGTCTTCAGAACCAACGGGGTGTGCAAAATTTGATTATGATCGATTATCGGAAAGTGGCCGAAAAGTCTACCGCAACATTGTTAAAAAAAATTATTATTTGCCGAATGACATAACTTAAATTTAGATATATATTGCATACTCCAACTACCGCCCAATAGCAGTTACTTCTATTCTCTCCAAAACCATGGAGACGATAATCAACAAAAAACTTATGGGATATCTAGAATCCAACCTACTCATAAACGACAGACAGTATGGCTTCCGACACAAAAAGGATCCAGATCCTGCCTTGATGATCGTGAATTAATGTCCAATTCTATTAATAACGACATTAATCTACTCACCTCACCATCCTTGACAGTGGATGAAGTTAAACTGAATGAGCGTGACATTAGCCAAAGACTTGCGATGGAATGTCCACATATTCCAAATCGCCAAACAAGGATCCCAGTGCTTGGGATTCTTAAGAAGTGCAAGTTCCTCCTCCAGCCATCGGCCCGTGCTGTTATTTATAAATCCTAAATTCGGCCTCTTTTCGAATACAACTCCCTCGTTTGGGACGGCGCTTCGATAACCACCTTCGCATGGTTAGATAAGGTGCCTCCACCATCGACCCCTTCAGCCACGGTAGGAGTGTAGCAGCATTAACAAAATTTATATATAGTAAATATTCCTCCGAAATAAACGCTCTTCTGCCTCCACGGCAATCTTATAACCGCAACACCAGATTAGCCCACTCGTCTCATTCCCTCTACCTGCAACTCCTCCTTTCACGCACTCAAGAAGATATGAATTCGTTTGTAAATAGAACAACTTAACTGTGGAATAATCTTTCGCAGTCAGTATTTCCGAGCTCCTACAACATCCAAGAGTTCAAATGCAGGGTTCATCACCACCTTCTTCAACACCCCTTTGAACCTCCATAACCCTTAACCTATTCCCCCGTACTAAGCTTACTGCTAGACATTGCACCATGACGTGACAAACGACATGACGGACTGGTGGTACAAAAGGGTGATTCCTGAGCTTAGCACTGTCACATAAAAAAAAAGATACTAGCATAAAACCCGAGTGCCTTGCAACGCCTTTAAATAACTGTCCGCGGTAGGAAAAAGATCAAATCACCTCTACTTAACAAATCTGCAAGTTTTGAAGCAGAGAATGAGTCTATACATTGACATGTTTATTACTGAGTATCTATGCAGAGTTTACCCTGAGTTTACTCAGATTAAGGCCCATGGAACCGGGTATTGAGTAAAGTTTCGTTAAATCCAAGTAAGCTAAACGAAGCCAGTCCGGTTAAGCTGGGGTTTTCCTATGAATGTTCCAGAATCCTTTACCGCACATATACTAAGGGGATAAAGTGTAAAATTATTTATCTGTCAATTCAAACCAGAACTGACATGGAATCGGCTTCTGTTTACTTAACGAAAACTCTACCCTGGCTCATGGAAACTGTGGTGTTAAGACAAAACCCAATATGTTCATACTTGGTCAAGTCATGGTTGTGCCATCACTGGATTGTAAGCATACTCGACTCTTTAGTTTTGATTTTTCATTATTTTAGAGAAACACTTTGGGGAACATATTCTGTAAGAAGCTTTCGACATGTTGGCAATATGAACGCAAATTCGTTTTTCAACATATCGGGTTCTTCCTTAGTACCACAGATATCATCAAGAAAAGTGACGTTTTAGGATTTGATAAACGTTCGTTAAGTTTGTTCGTCCATTTACGTGAGTGCAAGAAATTATGAAGCAACCAAAACCGAATCCTAAATGAAGCTGTGGCACGGCGCTACCATTTCACAGATTTAGAAGGCCCATTTCACCCGTTTATCGGTTGAATTTCGAGAAATGCTGAAATATGTGCGCCGTATAGTATTTGTTTCAAGTTCGAACATAAATAACACTACAACACAACAATAAATAACTTCTCATACAAATTTTTCCATCCTTAGGGGTCCAATAACGAAAAATCCTGAAAGACGTGTTTCATTTCATTACTTATGGTGTGGAGTATTTTTTTACTAAGTTTGGAGAAAATCTGACTAAAGCAAAAAATGCCCCATACAACCTGTTCAACCTCATTTCACACCCTTACGGGAAAGAATATATTAAACAAAACTATTGTGTTTTACCGAAAAACAGTAACGCCGCGCCACCTAAGCATAAACGAACAAAAAAATTTGGTAAAATGCAAATGAAGGTTTTATTTTTTTTATTTTGTTTTGACTTCCATACGAACTTTCATCCCCTATTTCAACCCTGTTTAACTCGGTAGCCCAGGTCTAAACTTTCATCAAAATCGGTTCAGTGGCTTAGGCGTGAAATCTTAACAGAGAGACAGACAGACAGAGTTACTGTCGCATTTATAATATTAGTAAGGATAGAGTTTCTGCAAAGGGCAAGCAAGTTAGATAGATTAGATCATGTTAGAAAAGTTAACTTTAAGCATTAGTATTAGGATAGTTATAAAGTAAATAAATACATATTAAAAACTAAAACAGGCCCTGTCTCCAAGGCAACATCCCTCGTGACACATGACAGGGTTGCTCAGCTAATTATCACAATGTGAACATCTTTTTTCGCGGATGGAGGGTTTTATTTTCATGCAAAGGGTAATATAATTGTGCTTTCTGAAATGTGTGTTCTTTTGTGATGACCCCTTTTCATGGACTCAATTTCACGAAAACAAATTTTAGCTAATTTCTCTAACTTGTATTCGCTCATTTTTACGTGGAGTTCTTTATGGGCTTGCTGAACTACAAGTGCTGTAATTGTTTGTACTTCAACGTGACTGCATTCGAAATGAATAAATATGTAGGTACTTAGTATGATAATGGAACCATAAAATCGGAATTGACTTGTTGTTAAAGTCGCTTTTTGGGAGTTTTTCGGACATCTGCGACACATCGAGCCGAATCTCGCCAAATCTCACATTGGGGAGAGGGGGAGTCTCGGCAAATATCACGTATTTTTTTTAAAGAAACAGTGTAAAAATGCGAGAAAACTAGGTTAAATTACTTTCTACCTCTAGATCGGCCGGCACAGGTCCGAAGAAGGCCACAGATTACTTTGTCTGACTGAGAGATGATACTTCAGGTATCCGCCTGACAGGCCGTGGCATACAGGGGAAGTCATGATTCCCTACAGACACACAAGCGGACGACAGCTTTGCATGTGGAAAAATGTTCATGGCCTCAACGAAAACGTATGAGTAAATGGAGGCCTTAAGATATGGCTAAATCCTACACAAACTTTTTTCCCCGTTTTTTTTTGTGAAAGGCTATGCCAACTCCAGAAAGTAGCATAGTAGCCCCGCGATTGTTTAGCGCGACTCGAACGAATGAGCCAAGTAACACTGACGCGGAAAAAATAATGAAATCCTTGTTAAGTGAGTGCTCGCGTTTTGATGGTTGTGTGTCCACTACAGGCGGAAAAAGCGAGTGGAATAGAGGACAAGAAGGAGTCCAAATTATCAGTTATCTCAAATAAAATCGTACACACGACCGGCCCGATTCTTTGTTGTTACACCCGTCAAAATTAAAAACTCTCACGTGAGATTAGATGGGGAGGGTGTCGAGCCAAATTTCATGACATCTCACCCAGGGCGGAGGGGGGTTGAAAAATCCCAAAAATCGCCACGGACTACAGTGTTTGTCATAAATCTGGGGTATTCCATAACATCAACTGATAAAAAAAAATTTCAAAGAGGCTTTTATTACAGATACCTGTAACTATGAATTATAAGTTTCCTGTTATTATTACAAAAATAGTCAATGTTGTTGCTGTTGAAGTTAGAAGATTTTGCTATAAAGAATTTTCAGAATGTTGTCAATTCTCTCATATAGAATATGTAAACGCTAATGAACTACTGCTGTAAACCAATTTTATAACAACAATTCATGCATGAGCTGAATTATGCAATCTGTTATTCATTAATTCTCCCAGGGGAAAAATTTCTTGTAGGCAAACAAAAATTTAATATGATAACGCATATAATATAAAAATGCTACTAAGTAAAAAACAGTAGCGTATCATAGATGCAAACAAAAATTAGCATATAAATTTGAACTAGATCAAAAGGGGTTTGCTTTATTTTCTTGTTTTAAAATTGCTTCGTTGGAACAGTAGATAGTCCAGTAAATATAGGAGCCCTTAGTCTTCTTCTTCTTTAACGGCTCTACAACCGGGTTCCGGTCCTGGCCTCGCGCAACTGTTCTCTCCACCGGTCCCGATTCTGAGCCGATGTCATCCAGTTTGGCATCCCTAAACTCTGAGCGTCCTGGTCCACGCCATCCTTCCAGCGAAGGTTGGGCCTCCCTCGCTGTCGCACCCCATAGGTCTTACCGCAGAGAACTTTCCGAGCAGGCTCATCTTCACTCATACGAGCTAGATGCCCTGCCCACCGGAGCCTACCGAGCTTTATTTTCTTCACAACATCTATGTCGCGATAGCGCTCGTAGATCTCGTCATTGTAGAGTCTCCGGAATCGTCCTTCCTCACATACGGGGCCAACAATCCTCCGAAGTATTTTCCTCTCAAACACGCCCAAGAGGTTTGAGGGCTTTTTGCTAAGCACCCACGTTTCGGATGCATATGTGAGAACGGGTAAGACCATCGTCTTATATAGTAAAAGTTTAGACGTTATGGTTAGATATTTGGATTTGAAGAGCCTTGACAGACTATAGTAGGCTTTGTTGGCTTTTAGCAGTCGTGCGCGTATTTCTGGTTCCATGCTATTGTCGGCTGCTACTATTGACCCAAGGTAGGCAGTGGTGTTGTGCTAATTTTTCTTTTACCGGAACGCGTATATGTATATAATTATATAGACAGGGCCGATCCTGGGTAGGCGGCCGCTCTGTGCGGTCTCATGTTCCAAATTTACTCACATACATACTCAAATTCTTACACTATGGGTGGGAAATGTAAAAACTACAAAGATGGGAATTTCATCTACCAATACAGAAAAAAACGTTCCGGACTCCGGTTCATGGTTCGTTCCGGTTTTTGTTCCGGTTCGGGTTTGGTTCAAACCCTTGTTTATAATAATACCTTAGACAAATAAAAGGAAAGATGTTCCATTTCATATAAGAAAAGTGGGCACTATCCTGATGAAAGAGCTTTCCTATTTCCTCCATTTAAGCTTCCTCCAAACGAAACCTGCCCCCGCTAAATCATTATTTTCGGTGGCACTGTCAAGAGACTTGAGTAAGTTTCATATTTGGAGAGAGAGAGAAACTAAATGAAAAGAAAAATGTTAGGGATGGATGGGATCATGGGAGAATGGTCGAGTTGTTTGCGTTTGCGCTTTTTTTACAGGTTTTCTTATTTATGAAATTTCGGCATACGTACATATTATAAGAATGTATATATTTTTTTCTAGGAAAATTTTATTAATGGGATAAAATTGTGGGCGGGAATCTATTTGAATTAGAAAACAGCTGTTTGATTTTTGTTTGAATGACAAAAATAAATTGCCCATTTGGAGGCAGTTACAATTTTGTTTTTTCAGGTCAGACTTTTCGGTTTTTACTACTTTGCAAAAGTAAGTAAAATCGTTTGTTTTGTGCGAATTTTGATTTCGTTTTGATTTACAAAAAACATTTCCGCAATATGTTTTTATTTTTCAGATTGGGAAATGTTTAATTTTAGTAAAGAAAATTATTGCGTTTTGCAAGATTTCAAGAGTAACAAATTTAAAAATATGAAGTGGAAATTATACTTTATGGTTATTAATGGATATTCTTAATTAATAGTGCAGCTCTCTCAGCAATAGGAAAGCTCTTTCATCAGGAAAGTGCACACTTTTCTTATTTGAAATGGAACATCTTTCCTTTTATTTGTCTATGATAATACATATAAAAATTCGTCAAAAATTAGAAAAAAAATCAGCAATTCTTTTTAATTTTTTTTCAATACGTCAGCCAATTCCCGTTATCAGAAATCATCTTTAGTTCCGGAACGCGTTCCGGTCCAAAAAGGAAGTACCGGAACGACGTTCCGGAGCGTTCCGGCTCGACAACACCACTGAAGGTAGGTAAATGATTTTACCACGTCAAACTCGTGTTCCGCTACCTTGATTGTGGGACCAATGTTAGGTGTTCTTCCAGACGAGGCCACCATGTACTTTGTTTTGCTTTCGTTAATGTGCAGTCCCAGATTTCCTGCCGCTTGCTCAATCTGAGTGAAAGCTTCTTGTACAGCTGTTGTTGTTCTTCCAATGATGTCAATGTCGTCTGCGTAAGCCAGTAATTGGGTGGACTTGTGGAGGATTGTACCCCTTGATGTCACGCCCGAATCTCGGATCACTTTCTCCAACGCCAGGTTGAAAAGGAGGCAGGCCAGACCGTCCCCTTGTCGGAGTCCATTATAGATGTTGATTGGTCTGGACAGTGTTCCGGATACCTTTACTTGGCTTGACACATTGATCATGGTCAACCTACATAGTCTTGTCAGTTTGTTGGGGATGCCGAATTCTCTCATGGCTTTGTAGAGTTCTACCCTGGCTATGCTATCATAGGCGGCTTTAAAGTCTATGAAGAGGTGTTGAATTGAGTTTTGGAACTCTAGACATTTTTCCATAGCCTGCCTCAAGGTGAAAATCTGATCAGTCGTTGATTTGCCTGGGCTGAAGCCACACTGGTAATGGCCTATGATGTTTCTGGCGTATGGGGCCATCCTGTTTTGTAGGATAGCGGAGAATATCTTATACACGGTACTCAACAACGTTATACCGCGATAATTACTGCACGCTGTGATATCTCCTTTTTTGTGTACCGGACAGAGGATGCCTTTTCTCCAGTCTTCTGGCATCACTTCCTGCTCCCATACTTGCACAATTAATTCATGAATCGCTTGGTGTAATGTAGGCCCTCCATATTTAACCAGCTCCGCTGCGATGCCGTCTGCACCCGAGGCCTTGTTGTTTTTGAGCCGGCTGATGGCTCTGCTAACTTCTTCTATGCTTGGTGGCGGCAGCATAGCATTGTCATCAGATATTGGTGGAGCCTCCGAATCCTCAGTTAGCTCGCCATTTAGCAATTCATGAAAGTGCTCTTCCCATCGCTCCAAGATGCCTTTAGGATCGGTGATCAGATTACCTTCTTTGTCCTTGCAGTATGTGCAACGTGGTGTGAATTGCGTCATACTGCGGACTCTTTGGTAGAACTCCCGCGCCTGGTGCGGCCGTCGTTCTCTGTACTGTTCTAGCTCACAGACGAGATTTTTTTCCCAGGCTTCCTTTTTCCGTCTGTGAATTCTCTTTTCTTCTTTTCTGAGCTCTTTATAGTTCTCTTCGCGTGCCCGTGTTCTCTGAGACTGCTGCATGGCTCGGTACGCAGCATTCTTACGTTCAGTTGCCAGCTTGCATTCATTATCGAACCAGTCGTTCCGATCTTTACGACTTCTGCCTAAGATGGAATCAGCAGTACTAATGACAGTATTTTTAAGGCGGGTCCAGTTCTCTTCGACGCCCGGCATCTCATCCCCAGGACTTAGGGCGAGTTCTAATGCATGACCGTAGCTGTTTCTGGCCATTTCATTGCGTAGTGCAGCTGTGTTGATTCGAGCCTGATCAGCGGATACAAAGCTTTTCAGCGTTGTAATGCGCTCTCGGAGCACCATACCAACAAGGAGCCCTTAGTACTGGCACTAAAAATCCATACACGTTGAATTATTGTGGAGAATTTTATTATAATGCTGTAATTAGTAGAGTCAGATAAGCATGCAATTTCTTTGTTTCTTGTCTCAAAATTTTTTTGGTACATGTTAGTTAGATACTTCCCATATTATACGAAGCAGACATTTTCTTCCTCTAGCAACCGCCGCTACGTATAAGTTAACGGCCGTTTTGTAAAAATTGATCATTTGGTTGTTCTTTCTAACTATAGATGCGTATATCTCGGTATGTGTAGGTCCGAACAGCGGTTACAAGAAGACATTTTTATCTGCACACATAACCTCAAAAAAAGAAGCTGAAAAATCTGCAACATTTTGGTATTCGTATTTTTTCAGTGAACTTTTATGGATTTTTCAGAAATTGTACTTTATAATACAGTGGTATACATTAGAGGTGGGTAACTATCGATAGTCGACGCCATCGCTATATCGATAGTCGATCGACAGTTTTGACTTATTCGATAACAATGACGTTTCTTATTACATGCTGATGTTTTCGAGAACTAAATTATCAAAATTGTCACTTTCACTTCAATTTCAAGTCCTGTTTTAATTTTTATAGAAAGTATGCAGAATTAATTTTGTTTTTGCTTGGCAGTGACTAGAGCATCTCTATGGGATTTACCTACAGCACCAAAGCTCTAGTCTTACAGTACCTCAGAGCTCTAGTCTTTCACATAAAAAAAATTGCCGCCTAGCTAATCACGACTACAGAGACCTAGCCATAAAATGAGATGAGTACTGCAGTCATACTGCAGTGCTGCGTTAATGCACTCACCCATTTTCAACCAATGAACCCAAAACTATGCTTCATACTATCGCCATATGTACATAATTTTATAACCTAAATTCAACATAAGATTGTGGGTTTTAAATATAAGGTTCGCTGGCGACAACCTCTTCCGCAAGTAATAAACTGCGCAAGTAAATAGGCATGATGCTATGGTGTTTACTTTCCTCTACGTCACCACCACGTGAAACAAACGACAGATGCGTTTGATTTATAAATCTTCTTTATTTCACAAAAAAAGCAAATAGTTTTTCGACCCATACCCCATTAAATATTATGTGCAGTACATTACGTTTTGTATCATTGCATATGTATTTACTGCAGCCAAGCCCGCCAAATTATTTTGCGGGGTTAAGATATGATTAGGGGGCAACCCATATCCTGAAAACCCTATCAAAGTTAGGCATATTGTCCACATACTCCAGGAACGGAAAAGGCCGTCTGCCGTCCGACCGAAGGCTAGAAGATCTTTAGTGACTGGACTTGAACGGGGCTCATAAACTCTCTGATAACCGTTCTTCTTCTAAGCCAGATCTTTTCGCCTTCCATACAGAGCTGGCACTCGTCTCTTCTGCAACAGTCCTAGGTTGTGTAGGTAATGCTGCTCGCTGAGCAGTCACCTCAAGGTTCAGACAGGTGGAGAGTTGAGAGGTGTTTGAACAACCCTGCTTTTTAGAAGGCCCACTCCCTTGAAAGAGTTTGTAGATAAGAGCTTTTGGAGTCTAGTTGTCTGTGATAGAGTCTGCATTCTTTCGCCAGAACGTATCAACTCCTTATTGTAATCTGTTTTAGTGAACCTGCATTCTTCCCTTTGCCTAGCAAGTTGTGCCCTATTGAACAATCTTCTAACTAAACCTCCGCATTGCAGCCAATCTGTCGTTCCACCAGGGCACTTTACACGACAACTGGAACGAAGAAACAGTGTCCCTGTCGTGGTAGAAGATAAGCACCACAGTGAGTTGCGTTGCACCCATCTTTAGCTCACACACTGAGAGAGGCGGCGAGCAGGTCCGAGGATTTCGAGGCCACAAGCCATTGAAAGATAGGTCAGTTGTCTTTTTTTAGGAACGCTAACAGTTCTTGCACTTCCTTTGGGCCCGTTTAAGGAATTTGAAATTCCAAAAAAACCTATTACTAAAAAAATATTGAATACTCGTACCTTTTAAACTCTTTGCTAAGAATAAGCTCGTTTATTTTATTTTAGAATGCTGCATACGATGTTTCTATCGATAGTAAAGAAGAACCATCAATAGTGCTCTACAGTGGAAAACCATCGATAGTAACGATAGGACTATCGATAGTTATCCACCTCTAGTACACATTCGTATGCGTGCATCTTAAAATGTATAATAAATTATGTTTTCCACCGTAAAATTTTGTTATCCCTTTCTTCCTTATTTTTGGAGTTACTATTTATGAGTAATACCCACTGACGTATAATAATGGACTGCGCTCGTCTGACATTATTCATGGCACCAAAAAGTATAATTCTCTCGTTCATCCATAAGCCCCCTTTATCACCGAACTCAAATTTTGTTTAATAATCCTGTTGAGTTCAGTGCATTCACTGGCAGAAATAAAATCAGGTAGTGTCAAAATTGAAGAAATACATATCTGCCATACCTGATTTCATATTTTCCCTTTTGCAAATGTCAGAATATTTCGAAAAAATACAATGGCATAGTGATTTTTTTATTTCTTGCTATTTCCCCCTTTTGCCCCGGAATTTGTTGATAACACTGACATATAGAATGTCAGTGGCTGAAACAGGCGTTGAGAACCTCGGCCATTTTAACATAAAGATTTGTAATTAATGAAAAAACGCATTTTAAAAGGGGGGAAATGAAAATTGTGTTTATTATTTTTTTAACAAAATATTTGTCTTGCTTCAATCTTCTAAATACCAGTTTAAAAACATTTAATTTACAAAATTCACTGGCAATGAAAAAATTGTTTGCAGCCTATGGAACGAATTGAATTTGCTAATGAGCAGTCCAATCTATATGTCAGTGGTAATACCCGACAGTGAAAATGAGGAAACTAACGGTACAATTTTGAAAGAAAAAGCGAAAATTGTGGATAGATTTCAGTATGAGCTGTGACATTCGTATGAGCGCATCGAAGGATAATTGAGGTTTGAACGGAAAATTTAAAGATTTAATGGAAATTTTATTTTAAATACATTAATGAATTTTCGGTAAATATTTTATTTATTTGTTTACAATATAGTTTGCAATAGTATTAGTGTTGTGAGTGTTGTTTTTGCAGCAATGCCTTCTGGAAAACGCTTAAATGAGGCGGAGCAGCTTGCTCGCAAGTTGTTGAAAGAAGAAGACTACCCCAATAGGCAGATTACTAGTAAAATTGGTCGGTGTGAATGTGCAATCAGGAATTTCTACACAAAGGCAATGGCAATGACATTAAGGCTCTAATAAAGGGCAATATAAAATTATCATTCCGTGAAAAAGGAAAAATTCGCCACGAGGAAACGATAAATCGGCTATCTCCAAGACAAATTAAAGACAAATTAGAGCTCGTCACAATGCACGTGGCTTCTATAAATATAAAACAGAAGAAACTTAAAGGAACCCCACGCTTAATTTCCGTTTACCGAGAGAAAAGACTGCAATTCGGCAAGAAGTACATGTCTTGGACATCAAAATGGGAAAAAGTAATTTTTTCTGATGAGAAAAAAAATTCTGCTTGGTTGACCCGGATTGCTACAGTTGCTACTGGCATAATTTGAAGGAAAAAAAACACGACGTTTTCAGATCGAAGCGTAATTTCGGTGGTGGTAGTGTTATGGTTTGGGGTGCATTCACCTGTAAAGAAAAGCTTCCAATCTGCTTCATAACTACTCGAATGAACTCCCAAGTGTACACGGATCTCTTGGAATATGTTTTGATCAGCCATTTCGATAGTTGCGACGAGGTTGATGTAGTTTTCCAACAGGATAATGCACCCATCCATGCTTCGAGATAAACCAAGGGTTGGCTTTCGGAATAAAATATTCCCACATTAACTGGCCCGCATGTAGTCATGACTGTAATCCCATTGTGAACCTCTGGGGACTATCGCTGGCAAGGTGTATGCAAACGGACGTCAGTATAATATCCTAAATACCATTGACACATGCTGGTCTTAAATTAGCTCGGATTGCTTAAAAAATCTAATTAATTTTAGTGTTATTCATAGTTAAGGAGGCCACACTAACTAAAAGTTCCGAAAATATGAACTAATTCATTTTAAAAATGACAATGGCGTACATACCAATGTCTACCACTGTATGTGGTATTCTCATTGGCGAGTGACGTGACTATGAGGGAGGCAGTAGAATGAAACTGTCGATACCTACACACGTATCAAGAAAAATGTCACTTCACACGTCACCTTGCGACAATTAAATACGAATTTTCTCGATTTGCTCGCCCGAAATTTGTTATATTGACAATGAGAAAACAAATTTAAGGGCGAAGTATCATCAGTCACGTCACTCGACAACGAGAATAAAGTTGAATGTGAACATCAACTGTTTGAAATTTCAACTCAAACTATCTACAAGTCCCAAAAATTAACTGCAAATTTGGAAATTGATAATTTTTGTGCATCACACCGTTTGAGGTTCTTTCGTTTTTTTTAAATGTAAGTTCTTTTATGCACTTTGTTAATTTTTCTTGTTCACCATCATAAAGTGCATAAAAGAATTTTAGTTGCATAATTTGAATTCAAAACTTTCAATTCAAGAATTTTTATTTAAATATCTAAATCTTGCCATAATAATACGAGTTCGATTTTTTATCTATCGAAGAATGATGTTTACTGCACGATATATAATAATTATAAATGAGAAATAGTGCGCACTATTAACTACAAACTGCAGCACTGTGTTATATTGCAGAATAAATATCAAATCCAATTAGATCCGCTCAATATTTTGTACAATCTTTCAATATCATCGACAGACCATCAATAATATTGAGTAGGTAAGGCTAGCAGCATACGATTAGGTTTTTCCCGGACCGGTTTTTTCGTGCCAAATGGAACTCAAGCAGTTGGGTTACGGTTAAAACCGAATTTTTTTCAAAACCAAAAAGCAACCGTAACCATCCCCAGTTTGGCAACGGGTGGTTTTACGGGTTTTGCAGCTTTCGAAAAATGCACTAAGCAAAATATGTTGCGACATACGATTAGGTTTTTCCCATTTTTCGCATTGGTGTAGAACCGTAGAATGCTGCTCGAAAAATTAATAATTAATATTGTTTCTTTGGTGTTAAAATGCTTTACGCAGATCGCTTAATTTTAGAAGTAGAAAAAAGGCCATGACATTAAAAGAATCATATTTATGTATAAGTTCTAAATCACTCAAGTTTGCCATTATTTTTACACTTGCAAAATTAATGAAACGGTACGACAAACGGTATACACAGCTTGGAAAAACTTTCTCGTATGTCATGTAATCACCTAATCGTGTATCGGTATTCTAAATCAAAGTATTGCACAATATTATTGATAGTTTAAGAGGGACTCCATTAGTTTGTCGGGTTGAAACAGTGTCCTTACGCTCCAAGATAAAATTCTTAAATCATGGTCCTTGATACGATATCCGTGTCTTCGTTGTGTAGTCTAACCTATCCGAGCCTCTGAGACGTCGTGGCAATGTGGAAATTCCAGGATGGGTTGCCAGCCCCTGCCGGTATGCGGAAATATAACGTCCCACCCTTGCTTCTACCGTCGTTAGTTGGCTATTTAGTGGGGAAGTGACGTTTGGGTTTTGCTCGCCCATCACCTAGATCCAGTTTTATTTGCCATTCCAAAAACGGCCATGTCTGTTTCTTTGCTGACGTAGTTGCAAATGTATTTAATCGATTAAAGAGAAAGGCAATATTTCACACTAATTTTGAAAGTAATTATGAATATTTGGAGCACTACCAATCAAAAATGTTAAAACTATGTTCTAATACTTTCTGACATTGAAATAAAGATAGCTCGTAAATTTGGCTTAACTGGTGCCGCAATTTCCAAGTCTATAATCCTCATAAAAACGAACATACATTTTTAGGTACTCGTACATATATATAAGATATTCTTTCAAGAATGGATACCAATAATGTTAATATTACCATACAAAATAAGATATGAGAAACAGGTGCTTATAAATGAATAGATAGTGCTATGAATAAATATGAAGCAATACATTATCTCACGAAAGTATGAAATTCACAATTAATCTACCAGAATTTTCACAAAAAATTCTACAGTTAAAAATTGGTGTTCCTATCATTCTATTTAGAAACATTGATCCACCACGCCTTTACAAGGAATAGAGCTAGAATTGCAATATTATAGAAGAAACAATTATAAATGGATTTAGATCAGTATCTTATAAATCAATTTTTAAATATACCAACTTCATTTACTGCTAAAAATGTCTGTCATCCACGAGTTAAATCAATCAAGACCAAGATCTTGCTGAAGCATGATGCGGTGGAATATTCGATTTATAATTAAATAAAATTTGTAATAGCTTTTATTAATCATTTCCCAAGAAGCTCCCTTCTAATATATTTTCAGTTTTATCTGTGTATATCCCATCTGACATCTTGCTACTTCATCCTTGATGTAGGCCCTCTTCTCTCAAAACTGCCAGAAGCAAAGTAGCAAGGATATAAACGCCTATCAATGTGCACTTGTGTGCCTGGCGCTTTAAAATATTTATGTTTCGAAATGACAAGAGAATTGCTACATAATATTTTTGTCATTTGACTTAGCGCTTTTCAGGAGGGAAATTATTTTGTGAACGCTTATTCCCAAGATAATTGATTGATATTATGTAGATATAAAAAGAAAATCAATTGTAGTTTATTAACAATATTTAAATTGTTCCCAATAAAAATTTGAGGTTTCTATGACTATAGTCTCTACGTTGAGTTATATTCCTATAATTCATTCACGATCAATATACATAATATGTGTAATAGGTTGGTATCACAATCAATCTTTGCTGAAAAGGACAACAACGGGGAAGTTGTGGAGTAGTTTTGAGTTATTTAATTCTATATGCTTTTTGGGCTGCTGGATCAGAATCTGAAGTTTGCTAACAAAATTTCGTTATTTAAAAAAAAAAAAACGCAAAAAATCAAATATCTCTTAGTCTTATCATAAAATACTTTTTACAGGATATCTCATGGAAGATTCAAGATTTGAAAATCAAATAATTTACTGATCATTGGGCGGAGGGGCGGGGGCGCTTCTTAATACGACGCGACTTTCGTGCGGGTTATTTAATCAATATGTCGCAGTGAGCAATGTGCGTCGCTCTTGTTAGAATATATGAGTACCCTTTTCCACAAGATTAGTTATATCAGTGCTCCTTTGGTAAGTGGTACCAAGAATTCCTACTGGGAACCTTTCTTGATACATTTATATACGAGTTCCCGACCTTAAAGACCAAGTATAGCAGGTGTTTATATTATCAAAAGCGTAATAGCAACGTACATTATCTCTAAAAGCGGAACGTGTGTAGTCCTGCGGGAGCCGGCAAAAAAGGCGTGGGATTTAAATTTGACTTCATCCAATAATACAACGTTGATTGAAGGGCTTAATCCTGTTATAGCTTGAATTTTAGCCAGGTATCTTACTGTGTCGAATGCTATGGAGATATCTAGAGCAAATAGCCCGGACTCATCGGTACGGGCCAAGTTTCGTTGAGGTGATTAGATAAAAATTAAGATCAACAGGTACTGTTACTGGTTTAAATTGGTTGACTTCTAGATAACTTTTCTATAAACTTTTTTTTGGTATTGTCTCAACGGCTTCTTAAAGAGTAACAATAATTGATATTAGCTAGTATGATAGAGCTCTAGGTTTTGGTTATGGGCGGAAAATGAGCTAGTCTCCAACAATATCGATTGATCTGGAATTTGGAAGCAGTAAATAGCCCCAAGATTTTACGCAAAAGCTAAGCTAAAATTGAGGTACATTATATTTTATTAACATAGAGGGTATATTATATATTATTAATACCAAATCGTTTAAGACAAAACCGATCAACCTCGCGGGTCTTGAAGGAAACTCCACCCACTATGAAGAGAAAAGGGCTGTCATGCAACTTAGTATTTGAGGCAAACAAGGGATGATAATAATCGGCCTTGGATCACCTTTCACTATAAATAAAAAAGGGGTTTGCATGTGTCGAAATTAAAAAAACGAATTAGCCCCAGCAGCTTGCGCCTGCAACATGCTTTTTTATGTCCACGGAAATCATTCGCAAGCTTTTTTATGACTTTATTAAAAGAAAAAAAAAATTTTAAAAACCAACTTCAGAAAAAAACCCGCGATGCACAAAAAAGGATGAAATAATTGTTTGTAATTCTTAACAACATCAATCCAATAAGAATGGAACTAGAAAGAAGAATCACTTTTGAAGACGGTGCTAACACATGTGGGTGATATATTAAGGGCATAAGCCTAACAAAGAAATGTAAACAATTGCCGAAGCAAGAGTTAGTGCAATCAAAGTCAACTACTACCTGGCACCGTCTTCAAAAGTGATTCTTCTTTCTAGTTCCATTCTTATTGGATTGATGTTGTTAAGAATTACAAACAATTATTTCATCCTTTTTTGTGCATCGCGGGTTTTTTTCTGAAGTTGGTTTTTAAAATTTTTTTTATTTCGTGCTAGTCCATTCATTTTTTAATATTGCCTGTCATTGCAAGGAGCCTACGTTTTTACGACGCCACATAGCGAAGTGTATTCTACTTGTCACACCTTTTTTTTGATACCCATGCCTGGGGTCGGGGAGCGCAATTGCAAAATTTGATTGCAGATTGTATTGTCATGCGAACTATACGTATGTGCAAAATTTGCAGTAATCGGTTATATGGAACTGGGTCAAAATCAAGTTGCAAGATTTGTTTACACTATACACACATACAGATCAAGATAATATAAGGCATATAAAAAGTTAAGTTGCCATTGATATCGGGGAAATTAAATGTAAACAATAAACTTCTTTGATTCTTCATCCACGTCATGGTATATTTATTTATTCGATATAAACAATAGTTTTTTGAGCTGCAAATTTCGCCATAATTTCGTTCTTATCGGCTTTTGTTCTGGAAGCAAATTTACAGACGCATTCACGTCGAAAACTTGTTTAATATGGAACAAAATTCCCCGAATGAAATTAAAAAATAATTATTTTGTCGATATATAGAAAAAAAAGCACCGCGAGCCCTTGGGATCGAACTCGCACCCCACAGATCCCACAGACAAGAATACTTGTCTCTAGCCCTTTGCGCTATGTCAAGTACTATCGGCCGCTGACCAATATGTTAATAAATCATTTCAGAAAAAAGAAAAAGAGAAAAAACCGGCTGCCCCGACCGGAATCGAACCTGGAACGCTGAATCGAGGATCCGACGCTCTACCCACTCCGCCATCGGCCTGCTGCCAGATTTACAACAATAAAGTAACTTGTTCGGTGCCCATGAAATGTTTAGGTTGAATTTTAACAGTTTTTTCTGCCTAACTTCGAACTCCGTTATCAGAATTCCAGTCTTTAGTAGTAGTCTTTAGACTAGCTAGAGCAGACGCCCTCTTGTTATATTAATCAGTCTTAAGTTAGGTCACCAAGTTTTATCATTCAGAGTAGAAAAATTTACACATGTAGGCCCCTATTCCTATAGTCACTTCACTTTTTTCCACCTCAAATTTTGTTCACGTCACTTTTAAAGTGGTAGTCTCATAGTCGAGTGACAAGAAAAAGTAAAATGTGACAAAACTATTTGAAAGATGACAAGCCAGCTCTTCTTATAATAATAAAAGAAAGTTTCTGTATAGTATGTTTGTATGAGTGCGCTATGGATGGTGTATGTACCAGTCATCGCAGAGTTTCGACATTTTCATGAAGGTCCGTAGGGGTCTACCATGAAACATATTGAACCCCGAATTTCGAAATTCAACACCAATCAGTGATCTAGAGATTTCCGGCATCACTACTTTTGTCATCTGAGTTCAAAGGGACAGACATAAGCATCGCCGGTTCTCCGTAAAATAAATCTAAAGAAATCGAATACTGTTTTCCGAATAATTAAAATTAAACAAAAGTTTTTATAAATAAGAAACAAAATTTCTTGGTGTTTTCATTTAGAAGTTTTATTTATTAATGGCTTGAAGCCAAAACTACTAAATTGGTGATCCCGAACGTCGCGACATGCGAAAATAAATTTTTATAGTTGCAGTGAATTTCGAGGCTTAATTAGTTAATCTTTCATATTAACTTTTATTTGTTAGTTATTTATACATAAAAAATACATAACGACAAATGGTGCAACCACGTGCATCCTAAATAAATAACCACAACAAAAAATCTCTAAATTCTAAAGTAATTTAGAAATATGAGCTTTGTGGAAATGTAAGTTGATAGTGATAAGGGGTAGAGGGAAAGTTTAAGGCTTATAGCAAGAAAACGAGTAACAATAAAGGATATAACGAACGTAGTTATTAGTCGTACTGTTTGACGTAGCCCTACATTTCGTTTTTTCTTAAGGCTGAAGCACAACCAATCCGTTCCGTCCGCTCCGCACGTTTTTCCTTTGTTTTTTTGACATTCCGTCCGCTTGATTGTGGCTACCGTTCCGTTCGTCTCATGAAAAGTTTATGGAAATGGCAAATTTCCAACTTTTAAAAACGGACGGAACGGATTGGTTCTGCTTGAGCCTTTAACAATTTAATATTTATTTCTCTTTAGATTTCGGCAATATTTAGGAACCTCCAAGGAGGTATATCACAGCCAACTATTTCGAAGCTACTTGGAGAGGTTTGGAATATTTTTGAGAAGGAACTTCGTCGCTTAGTCATAAAATTTGTTTCGACGTCCAAAGAGATGGTGGATATAAACTATACAACATCAGTGAAAAGTCAGTTCTTCCCATCCTAATTTTTTTTAATTGCTCAGTTACACAATACGAGTTATTAACTTCCCAGTATTAGTCCAGTAAATAGATCGAAAAAAAGGCCTTCGTAATGCGAAAAATACCGCACGCGATTTTTTTTTACCAAATGCTTTTACATATTTTTATGAGCTTAAATTCAAAATTGCGTCATCCCCACCCTTATGCTTCACTTACAATAAAGGGAAACGCGTTTAATTCTGTATCTCAGAAACTATGCGTTTTACAACAAAAATGTATATAATCTTTCTTGTAGATAAATGATTTAATTTTTTTGTTCAGAATTTTTTTTTGTAAAGTCAATATGTTCGGAGTTATACTGCTTCAAACTTTATACATCACTTTCTATGCACTATTCGTTAACGGTTAGCCCGCCATAAAAAAAGTCCTTCCTAAGACTTATAGAACACACGATTATCTATAATTTTCAACATTGCGCTTAATCCACAAAAAAAGGAAACAATGATGCTATAACATGTTATTTAGCCTCATATGTTTCGAAGATGTCGGTTGGTCGGTCAGTTGTCTTCGTCGAATGATGTGTGTGTGTGTGTGTGCGTACGGATGTGATCATTTTTTCCTACACGATATCGCGAACCAAAAAAGATATCGACTCTGTTGAGGTGTCGTTCGAAGCGTGATCTGAAAAGTTTTCATAAAATTCGGTCGAGCCGTTTTTTGTTTAAGCGGCGTAAGTGATTTTTGTATCTGCACGATATCGCCCGAACCACGAAAGATATTGACTTACTTGAGGTGCCGTTCGAAGCGTATTAGTGACAATATAATATGAAAATTTTTTTTTTTAAATTCGGTCGAACCGTTTTTTTTTTGTTTAAACGACGTTTATGATTTTTGTACCTGCACGTTACCGCCCAAACTAAAAACTATATCGACTTCATTGAGGTGCCGAAAAAAGAATATTAACGAAGAAATTCTCTGAAAAAAATTTCATAATATTCGGTCGGGCCTTTTTTGTTTAAATAGAAAAACTTCGGCTAAATGTCAGAAAGGCCTTAAATTGAAAAATTTTACTAATATCTCATAAACTCGATGGAAAGAAACCCGTTCTAAACGAAGTGATATTTTTTTTGTTCTGCACAGCGATAGCCTTCGAACAAAACATCACTTGTCAAAATCCGACAACCTTTCAAAATCGTGGAAAAATTTCGTTACCCTTTACAAACAGCGCGAATTTTTCAAACCTTGGGTTAGCACTTTTTGACGGGAAACTGTTTTCTACGCGTGAAACAGTTTCAGGAAATGGTGGTTTATCCCGGGATTTCCAGTAGTTACCGCAAAATTTGTTCTTTTTGGTCAAGTCTGACAAGTACTTAACAATTACAGTTTTGCTAATATCTCCGGAAAGCTTTGGAATTTCCAAATGAAGTCATTCGCTTCTCAGTTTGTCAACCTCGCTTCAGCACGCTCAATACGAATTTGAACACCCGCTTTAGTGCAGCGAACGAAATGCGGAGGACATGTTTGTTTGCTAACGTTCAGGAAAAACAAATTCTCTAGAAAAATCTTGTGGGTTTACTATTATTATAGTTATTTGAACTACCTTCTCTCGGGATTGCTTTGTCATCAGTTCTGTTACTAGCCAATTTTCCATTAGTGCTAAACGTATAACTATTTTGTAAGAAGTCAGTTTATTCCATCTTCGTTCATCATACTGGGAAGTTAATCGTCCCAATACATCTCAACTATTTTTTTTTTTTGAATTTGATAAAAAAACTAAATAAATTCAAGAAATTAAAAAAGAGAGCACTTACTTGCTTTTAACTATAGTTATAGCGGATAAACAAAAAAACAACTGCGCCGCGACTTACATATGTATCTATTTGCAACCAAAAATTATTAAATGTTCAAGATCTCAAAGAAGGATTTTGGGAAGTTAAGTTAAGTGGTGAATCGAGTAAATTATGTGCCAACAGTATATGCCTTTAGGCAAGTTGCGGAACAATCTCAAAGACGGAAAGATTTTTTTTGGATACATACTGGGTGCAACTACAACGGAGAAGGAACACCATGCGAGAGAGTTAGGGAAAGAAGGAAGATAACAAATGTGAAATTCAATAAAGAAAAGCTGTAATATCGAAAAAGATAAGTCAAGTATCTAGGGAATATTATGTGTTCAAAAAGTATGAAAATAGACAGCGATAATTAAGTTACTCCTATTGAATTGCTAGAATCTCTCAAAAAGGCAAAAAGCATTTGTAGAAGTTGTTAAGGATTATCAATGCGCGATTTTATTTCATATTTAGGCTGAATGGAAAATCCTATCAGGAAATTATAAAAAACAGGACGTTTGTGCCCTTATAAAATTTAAAATATGATTAAGGATTTGTCAACCTTGATTGAAAACAAACTTCTAGTTTTCTTAGGATGTACAAAGTTATCCGACATAGAAATTAGATCCGATCAGATAGAAAAAGATATTCTCGTCATTGTACTCAATTTCAACTACAGTCACCGAAATAATTATAGGTTTAGAGGGATTTATTTTAATTACCTATCTTCTTCTTCGTAAATGGTGATGCCTACCTTTTTCTTGGCCTTCCTGCGTTTTTTTCCCTAATGGTCTACCATTAATAACCCCAAATAGAGTTCTTTCTTCCGCAGCTCTTATCTTACAAGGTGTGCAAGCCATTGGGACTGCACAATTTTATGTATTATATTTATATTTATTTTCGTTGATTCAAATGTGCCATTCATTTTGGTTAACCCTTACAGGAGCAAAATAGTCGAAGTCCTTTGAGATGAAGAAAGCGACGTTTCAGTCGAATTACGACTTTCAGCAAAGGAGCTGAGTTAAGTTTATGGTCATTTTACGAGTTGTTTTATTTATTTCAACAATATCACATCGTCTTCTATAGCTCTAAGTTTGATAAAATCTGATTTGGTCGAGAATATCTCAGAGTGCAACTGTCACAAAGACTACATCGATCTTTCAGGAGGAGGTAAAACATTTATAACAGTCAAAGATTCTTTTAATAATGAATTGATCAACACCAATCAAGCAAAAATTTTTAAACATGTTTTATATGATATAAATTGTACAAGAAACGTTCTAGGTATATATCTCTCAATTCTATCAAATCTAAATTAGATGATTTCATATCTTGATGAAGCTACTGAGAAACTCAGATAACCACGATGCATTTGTTCTAGGAGATTTTATCCGCTATAAGCTTTCTTTCATACCCGACGTAGAAAATAATAATCTTCTTTTTATTAACATCATAATTACAATTAGATTATTGTTATCAAGCTTATCGCAACTTTGTGGCAACGACTTACATCAATTAGGCAACCAAATTGCTGCTGCTTAGATCCAATGTTCACTAATTACTTTGCAGAGGTAATCATCCTGCCTGTTTCCGAAGAGGAGAACCTTTTCACTTCTATGTACCACTCCGCATGGGTCATTGAACTTAATATCACAATTTCTAATTATCCAATTGCATATGACTTGAAGCACTTATTGTCTAACTAAGTAGTCTGTGCTTGAAGCATGCAAATTTCATTAGAATTGGTACAGAATTATCCGTTGTTGACTGGGACCATTATAACGAATGGTCCACCGAAATCAAGAACCATTTGCACTGACAGTGAAAATTGCATCAATGCTACTTGATGGTGAACGTACAAGTGCATTCAGCACGCCAGCTCCCATTGAATTTGAACCAGATAAAAACATCTAAATGTAACATCAGCAAAAGTTTCGGTACTGCCACAGTCCTAAAACGTGCAAAATTATATTTTGGGACGAGCTCGAGGAGCTTGATAGGGCTGTTCTGTTCGACTCGACTCGACAACTTTGACTGTTATACCTCGATCAACGCTTGTAAATGAGCTTAAGGCTGCTTGTTAACGACCGTCCGAACGGGTGTCCTTATTGATGGTGCGTTAAAATAACGTGGAAGCTTAATCTTATCAGGTCCAAACAAGAAGTGAGTGGGTCTGCCCGTCCCTAATGTCTACTAGAAAGAAAAAGCTTGGTATAATGACAGAGAATGTCTCGAAATTTTCTTTTAAAGTTATGCAGATTCCCTCCCATGTCGTAAAATTAGGCACATTTTACACTAGAGTAATCAATAAATCTATAGCTATAGAACTATTTATAATTTACTACAAATCGCTATACTAAAAATGTGCAAAAGCATCTATCAGTCTGGTGTCTTGAACACACTGGTATAGGCTGATTTGGTGCACTGAAACCGGACGTCGAACGTCGAGTGCAGGGTCGACGGATACACACACGTCGCGCACACAGCCAACGGTTGAATGTCCGGTGCGCGGACAAGCATTCATAGTTTTTTAAAGAGCACTGAGTAATGGACAACGGTCCTTTGCAAACAACCGTTGCCATTAACAAGCGGCATAACGCTTGCTTGAAAGCATTATACAGTTTTGAAAAAAAAAAAAAAAAAAAAAAAAAATTACGCTACAACGAATATGCGTGTCCATTTGCTACAAAGTGCCTCTGCTCAAAAATTTTCAAAACAATTTTTGGAATGGAATGGCGAAATTCTACACGATAACAGAAAATTTTATTATTTTATTTTTCGGAATCAATAATACGAAAAAAATGTCCTTAATGTCTCCTACTGTAAATTAAAATTCTTATTACCTCAACTGCAAAATAAAAGGAAGCTATAGTGTGCACCAAAAGAATTGGAAATATAAACACAGAAACCAAACGAATTGGAAATACAAAAACACTCCCTCAGAGCACCTGACCACCTTGGGGATATAAATGAGCGAGTGATTTGGGGCTTTAAACGAACGGAGTTACACTTTTCCTTTCGCATGTACATTTGTGGTCTCACTGCCCATGGATTTTGAGATTCCCAATTGTTTTGGCGCACGCCATACTTTTGACTTGTGGGTGCAACGAGGAGCACCGAGTTCCAGTTAGTTTGTCATATTTCTGCTAGTTAACTGTATTACCTCAATCTTGTGAGTTATCAAAGCTTGGCGTATTTTTCTTGATTTTCTGTTCTTTTTTTATTTATTTCAAAGTTAAAGACGCGTTTTTTTAAATAATTTTAGATAAAATAATTAGTTTAAATTGATTTCAAATAGTAAACATATTATAAATATCGTACATGTACTTGAAATCATGTCGCAGATTTCATGAACGCTTTAATTGTTATTACGTAGACACCAGCATCACTAAATGTGTACTTTGACAGGAACAGCATAAAATAAAGATGCTGCTGTGTAACCCAACACTAGTCATAAGATTAAGCTCACCTAATCCTTTTGCTTAATATCAGACTGTTTTTACCATACGGGTGCCAACATACATACATATGTACATATTTATGCTTGCTCAAAATAAAACAAAAAACAAAATGGAACGATAAGTGAAGCTTAGGAGTTTTATGTTATGCTAGTCCTGATAAATGGCAGGACGATGGACGCCCAAAAGTAATTTTCTTTCATTTAGTGAAGCTTTGGCCGGCCTGCAGCCTTGAGTGATTATCTGAATGTGAGGATTCTTAGTAGCTACGTGACTTTCCCCTTTCTGAATTGTTTCGGTTCTTTTTTCTTTTGTTGCAAGTTTGGTTCAAGGCTAATAATCTGTTCTTGTGGTGTAATGGCAGCAGTTTGTATTTACCGTGGCGCTTTCAATTGCAAGAACTGTTTTGCAGGATCATTGGGGGGGGGGGGGGAACCTTCTGGACTTTTTAGGGTGATACAATGTTAAAGGATGTATTAAAAAAATTACAGTGTACATAAAGGATATTTTATAACTAGGAAAAAGATACAACGTTCAACATAAAATTGTGCATATTGCTATCAATTTGCATTCTTGCGGTGTTTTTCTTATAACATTTAGAATTATTTAAAGAGAATTGTTTATTTAATATAAGAAAATCACATTCGCTTTTTCCTGTGTTATTTGAAATTTTTATGTTTGAATTGGTTTTTAGACCATGTCAGTTCTTTCATAATACCTACAATTTTCTAAAATTTTCTTAAACTGAATTTTTCCTTCGTTTCCAATCAATGTTTAACTTTTGTAAACCTTTGGATAGTTTTAAACTTTATTGGAACAAAAATATGAGGAGTGCATTTTCATACTTGAAATCAAGCTTAATCATGCCTACAATCGATAAATTTTCGCCCATACTAGACCGCACAATAAAAAAGGTTGGCTTTTCCATAGTTTCTATATCTCGTAACTATGACTGAGGTGTTAATAGGGAACCCAGACGTGCTGCAACTTTTTCGGACTGCTGGAAGTGCGTTCATAACCTCCTAGCGGTAGCCACTGGTAATTATCCTATGAGAGAGGATATGCTAATATGATCGGGCTAGTCCCTTCCAAGATTAGCATGAGGCTAATAACCTCATTCGAGAAAAATAATTATTACGGAACGAACAACATTTGTGTCATTTAATGTAGGAGTGGTGCGTATTTTAGAGTATTGGAGGGTGATTTGCTTTGGCGTCGCATTTTGTCTTACCTTTCGCTATAGGGTTGGAGCAGCTCCAAAAGTGGACTTTGGTTGGCCCTGGAGTTGCTTTGGTTTTGCAGTGGGCGATGTGGCTGGCGGAATGTGGCTGCAAGGCGGGTCAACCGCTACTGTTTTGGAGTGTGAAGCTGCACCGCTTTTGCGAGAGGCCAGGACCGGATCTCAGTTGTAGAGCCTTTAAAGAGGAAGAAGATGAATTACTAAAATATCCATAAATACTTTTCTTTTGTTACTCATGATAAAATATATTTCGTTTTTAATACCATCATTTAGCTGGAGCTAAGTCCATTTCCTTTTTGATATCTTTTTGAAGAGTGTATTTCTCACTGTGATCCCTGCTGATATGCAAATTGGATGTCTCACCTCGATCATTATTTAAAAGTTAATAAACACCCTGAAAAACAATTAATTTCTTTATAAATTGTGTTTATTTTGTTTAAACAAAATAAATATTTAATTGCACACGTTGAAATGTTTCTATTTAAAATAATATATAAAAACAAACATTTAAAAAAAATTATATCAAATTCGAAGCTGTCCCTGAGGACTAATTTAAAACTTTCATTGACTCGACTATATACCTTTTTCCAAAATTAGAAAAGTTGGAGTATTTACTATGAATAATTTCTAGGCAATTTTTATGCTACGGCCTTTACTTTTGAAGCTAGAATTTATTTTGGCCTTGGTGAAAAGAAAAATACTAAAAAAGTACGAAATAGAGCCAATTCAAAGCACGCCGCGCCACTCTTGTATGGGTGATAATTTCAGTCGCCTCATTGGTTTCCGGTACTTGGTAATTTCCACAAACAAAAATTTCATTACATTCACAATTCCCCAGAAAGAAATCTATGTAAATCTCTCAATAAATCCACTGATCCTACCAGTCCAACTCCCTATGATCCCAAAAGATCGACAGGCCCTTGTTAAATGTTCATGGTCTTCTCGTTTTGGCGCAAATGATTTGTAATGTTGACACTTTTTACACTTGCATGTTTCATAAAGTTGAGCCAATTAGGATTACAGAAGTAAAACATTCCTTCAAATCAACACTATTCATGTAAACATGTTTTTTACTTTTATTCAGACTTAAAATAATAATAGGTATTTTTTTAATTTCAGATTTTCCGGCGCAGCGATTAAATCAGCGTTCGACAAACAGAGGTGAATATATGAAAATTTGATATATTTCCATTTTTTTTAAATGGGGCTAAGATTAAAAAATATAAATATGAAAATGAAACATTCCTAATCAATCTAATATGCGGGCTTCCAGAATTCACTCTAAATTAATCCATATTATTTAACTTAGACAATCGGCTAAAACTTTCCCATTAGCTGCGTTCCTTTTCTACGATTTAGTACTTGTGAGCAGAGCAGAAAAGGAACGCAAAAGTTTCTGATTTGAGTAAAATCTCACTTGAAATTTTTGACGTTACAAATAAAAAATTCTTAAAAAAAGAATTTGTGACACAATGGAGAAATTAAAGCGATAATTTCTAAAGTAAAATGAAAGATAATAATTTTTGGTAATTATACGACTGAAGTTTTATTTATGGACGTTTTTATATGAGCAAATCAGCTCGACACAAATAAAAGCCACCTAGCGGGTAATGGCGTAAGTGAAAATAATTCGCAATAGACTCGAAATGGCCGCTTTCCCCCTAGCGGATTTCAATTGTGCAATTGCAAGTGCTATCTACTTGTTTATAAGAGCAAGTGTAGTTGCTAGTACGCAAGTATAAAAAATAGTAAAAATTATCAGAAAAGGAACGCAGTTATTAATTACTTACTAGTAAATATTTCTTTGTCATTGTAATATCGGTAAAAACAGGAGGCATCACGACAAGGCACATCACATCGGACATTTACTTTTGTCTCCAGCTAGTGCGCTATAGTCTATTGATTATGTCTTAAAAAACAGGGCATTAAGGAACTAAGACGTTTACGGAGTTTTATTGCGGGAATTGTTCAATGGGTCCTTTAAGAAGAAAAACCCGCGAAGTGCTATTAAATTAGAGGGTGGAATTTGGAGATAGGGGTCAACAATAAAAGAATGAAACCAATAGTTGTATAAAAAAATAAAAAAGTTATGTTCGGTCAATTTTTATCCACGGCATTTTGCAACCCGGCATTTTAAAGGAAATTTTGTCTACTTTATTTTTATTAAGCGATACCTATACCTATCTCCGACCTAAAAAAGATATAGGCGAAAAACAAAAAAAAACCATCGAAATTTTATAAGCCTGATGTTCCGAACGTTCGATCGAACGATTTTAGAAAAAAAAATTAAATTTTGAAACGGACGATAAGGTCCTACTCTAACTATTTTTGCCAAAATAATCATTTTTAGGGGGTGAGTTAGGGGCAGGTTTATAATTCGGGGTTAATAATTAAGGGATGATATTTTTCTAGACCTACACTGTCTCCCTGGTATCAAAAAATAATTACATATTTACTTCTTTTTAACTTCCCAGTATAGGAAGTTATTGTAATCGGTCCGAAAATCGAAATCGAAAATTTCGACGTATTTTCATCTTTCAAGGTCCCAGGAGCATTTTAAGCAAAAAATTGGGAGGAAGGATGTGTGTGTGTGTGTGTATGTGTGTGTGTGCGTACGGATGTGGTCATTTTTTCCTGCACGATATCGCGCGAACCAAAACTGATATCGACTGCGTTGAGGTGTCGTTCGAAGCTATTAACCGAAATATGATCTGAAAAGATTTTCATGAAATTCGGTCTAGCCGTTTTTTTGTTTAAGCGACGTAAGTGATTTTTGTACCTGCACGATATAGCACGAACCAACCATGATGCCGACTTCTTTGAGGTGCCGATCGTAGCGTATTACCGTTTGAAAAGATTTTCATAAAATTTGATCGAGCGGTATCTATATTTAAAGGGCGTAAGTGATTTTTGTACATGCTCGATAGAACGCAAACCAAAAATGATATTGACTTCAGTGCCGATCGAAGCGTTGGAATGACACCCGTTCAAAATGAAGTTCACTTTTGTGGATTCAGCCGAGCAATAGCTTTCCAAAGAGTCATCACTCGTCAAAATCCGAGTGTTCTTTAAAAACCATTCAGCAAATACGTTAACCATTACAAACATGACGAAATTTTCAAACTTTAGTTCAGAACTGTTTGAACGGCGGATTGCTTTCCATGTCCTACAGTTTTGGGAATTGAGTTCATCGCGGGATTTCCAGTGATTACAGTTTGGCCTTTTCGGACCAGTTTGACAAATCCGTTACATTGATTAATTGATAGTACTTCTGAAATCGCTCGAATTGAAAATGAAGTTTTTACCATTGCAGTTTATCATCAGCGCGTCCACACGCTCAAAATGAATTCGCTTTATAGTGTAGCGAACGAAGTGCCAGGGACATGTTTGTTTGCTACTGTTCAACAAAAAAAAGTTCTTTAGAAAAGCCTTGCGGATTTACCATTCTTATCGTTATTTCAAAGAGCTTCCTTCCATCATACTGGGAAGTTGATCGTGTGGACCGAAAGGGTCGAACCCACATCCCAACTAGTTAGAAATTGTTTTTAAAGCAGAAATATTTTTAATAAATTTTTAGAGGCTGATATAAATTGCGACGGAGCACTTCAAAAATCAGAACTACAAATGTAAAAAACTAAATTTCTTCCATGATCTAAGTCCGTTCTTTTATGTTCGGTTGATCTGATTTGAATCACGGAGCAAAAAGAACGCAGCTTTTATTAGTTCCTTAATAATACCATTACATGTTTTTTTTGCTTAATTCCTATCCTCCGCTTTTTTTAATGTTTCGAAGCAGCTGTTTTAAAAAAACGTATGGATTTGCGATCGCGCATACTGGGTAAAAGTATTCGAGCACCAATAACGCGTTTTTAAAGATATCGCAATAGAGAGACTACATAGCTACAACCATTATTTATCAAAATTAATTATTATAAGCAACTACGGAATACCATAGTCTCAAAATGAGATAAATTAATTCTTTCGGAACTGCCAGGTTTTATTTTTTCTAACGTTTTGTGAAACACGTTTTTTAATAATAAAAATATCTCAGAACAATCTCTATCAAATTTGAACTTGGTAATTAACGTCCGTGGTGACTAAAGCCAAGATACTGCCTCACTTCCATGCATTGATTTTTCTCATGACACAATTTGAGCAAACATAAAGGAGGCGATTTTAATGAATTCGCTGTCTTCTGCCGTGGAAGCTGAATTCCCGCGTGACCACTTAACAAGGTGCTAATCAAAATTGTCGCTGTATTCAATAAACTTTGCATGCGCTATCATAAATTTTGCGACGTTTTCTAGGATTTTTGTATTTGAATTATCGCTGAATTTTAAAGCAGAAATATTCAACGACGATTCTATGCAGTTTTTAAAATGCAAATTAACTGGAATCTTACCTTACCTAATTTTTGGGCACTGTTGACACCTCCTAAATCGTGAGGGATCAAATAGATGTGAGCTATATTATAATGCCACGTGGAATTGAACATATACATTTTAAGGTCCGCTGTTGCAATAAAGATTCAGGCCTACAAGGTTTTCCCCCTTTCAATTTAATAGTCGTATCCTAAGTATTTTTTCGCGCTGAATCCGAATCCGTTGGCCAAATTGCCCTATCACGTCAGGATTTTGAGCAATCCTAACCTAAAAGTGCCAAAAAGCGTGTTTTTTGCACTTTTGCGCGTTAAATATCTCAAAACTGAGGAATGATAGGGCAAATCTGACAACGGGATCGTTTTCAGCATGCCAAAATCTACAGAAAACCATATCGAAAGCGTGAAATTTGAAAAAACTTTTTTTGTAATACTGAAAAGAAAAACGATGATATCATGTGTTAATAAAAATCGTCGATTTCGCGCCAAGAAGTTGCCAAGAAGTTTTTCTTTTCAGTATTACAAAAAAAGTTTTTTCAAATTTCACGCTTTCGATATGGTTTTCTGTAGATTTTGGCATGCTGAAAACGATCCCGTTGTCAGATTTGCCCTATCATTCCTCAGTTTTGAGATATTTAACGCGCAAAAGTGCAAAAAACACGCTTTTTGGCACTTTTAGGTTAGGATTGCTCAAAATCCTGACGTGATAGGGCAATTTGACCAACGGATTCGGATTCAGCGCGAAAAAATACTTAGGATACGACTATTAAATTGAAAGGGGGAAAAAATGACCCGTTTTTTGTAGGCCTGTGTTATTTATCTGTCCTCAATGAAATGATACTTGCTGATATATGTTGGTAGTTTTGACTGAACATGTCCAGAAAATTAAGTTGTTTATAACTAATTTAATGATTCTGAAAGATTTAAAAGATGATTTACAATGATGATTGGCGAATTTTATTTTACATTTCCTGAGATCAAAAAATCTTGCTGCAATATAAAGGCTTTGTTTCAACTGCGGACAGGTTAGGTTGTACTGCGACTGGGCCATGAAAGATAAAATTTGCCATGAAGTAAAGGCGTTCAATGAAAATTATTGGTCACATAATTTTTTTTAAAATTCCAAAATCGTGCTAGCCCTAAAACATATTTTATTGTGCATAGAGAACGTTCCTAAATATTAATTAATCTTCTATATCTATAAAAATCTCATGCCACAGTGTTTGTTACCGAACTCTTCCGAAACGGGTTGACCGATTTGTATGAAATTTTTTGTGTATATTTAATAGGTCTGAGAATAGGTCGTAGGCTATTTTTTATACCTTTAACCAATAAAAACAGCTGAAAATCCAAAAAAATGATAATTTTAGGAATTTTCACTACATTTTAGTTTCAATAACTTCATGGCCTACCTATTGTTTGACAGTTTCGTAAATGTAAAATTGTCATTAAATTGAATCATTACATTTAATGGAAATTTCAAATTTACGCAGCTGTCAAACAATAGGTAGGTCATGACGATATTGAAAATAAACTGAAATACAATAAGCAATATAGCTCAGTGCATTTAGTCGAAAAAAGGGCATGAAATTGCATTTCATGATGGTCAAAATTTTTTTTTTTTGAAATTTGTTGGGGTACATCTGACAATGTTAAAACCAAGTTTGTGGGGTCGCAGTGTAATGGGAAAAGCCGCCATCTTGAAAAAGAGGTAGAGGTCGTTTATACCAAATAACTCGGTTGTGTGCAATGATAGCTAAAAATGATCAATACAAAGTCATTAGAGAATAAAATTATCTACAAAATGAGCCCTTAACGAGGTCTGTAAGTTAATTTGGCTCAAAGTTATGGCCGCTCAAAGTTCGAACTTGTTCGGGTGGTTGAGGTTGAATGCAGTTTTTTGCGATTATCTCGTAAGATATTAATTTGGGTGGGTTAATGCCGATTACCAAACTTATAGTGCTAGTGATTACCTTTAGAATAAGCCCTTAGTCATCGTTCTCGCTTGTATAGTTTGCGAGTAATCCAACGCCAAAGTTCGTACTGCACGTGCCTGAAATAACTGATATCGCAATTTTTTTTTAATATCTCCTTAACGGTTGCTCATATGAAAAAGTAGTAAACAGCAGAAATACGGGTATTAAAATATCTTTCAAATGGGCTATTGACCGAAACTCTATGTCGCTTCATGTCCGCGACATAACGGGTGAAAAGTCAACAGCGAAGGTTGTGACACTTCTCGACGAATAACTCGCTTCCAGCCAGTTTCGCGTGTCGGATGAATTAGAATTTTATGTAACGCCCTGAATTATCTATATTTTGGGTTATTTAACTACTTCGGAAAATTATAATAATGGGAAATAGTAGCTAAGAATCATCATTTTCGCGAAAACTAAAGCACTCCCTTTCAATATATCATATATTTTTTATTTCGATAAATCTTTAATATAAACAATACTGTGAGTACTTTTTTTGTGGGAGAATACCTTCATCTTCATGTTGACGGTCGAGACACTTCTTAGTAATTTCCCACTTTCTTTGTCTTTTCTTGCACTGCTCCTCTTAAAAATGATTGCAACACCTTTTCTTAAACAGCTTTCACTTGACCTTCACTTAAGTCTCTTTGCACACGTTATGTTTCCCAGATTCCAAAGACAGTCTCGTCAGAAAGTTTTACCTTACATTTCACATTTTATTATTTTCCGCATCTGAGGCAGTCTCATCAAAAACTTTACTTTTAGAACCTCGAAAATGATGATTCTTAGCTACTATTTCCCATTATTATAATTTTCCGAAGTAGTTAAATAACCCAAAATATAGATAATTCAGGGCGTTACATAAAATTCTAATTCATCCGACACGCGAAACTGGCTGGAAGCGAGTTATTCGTCGAGAAGTGACACAACCTTCGCGCTTGACTTTTCCCCCGCTATGTCGCGGACATGAAACGACATAGAGCTTAGGCCAATAGCCCATCTGAAAGATATTTTAATGCCCGTATTTCTGCTATTTACTACATTATCATATGAGCAACCGTTAACGAGATATTCAAAAAAAATTGCGTTATCAGTTATTTCAGGCACGTGAAGTGCGAACTTTGGCGTTGGATTACTCGCAAACTATACAAGCGAGAACGATGACTAAGGGCTTATTCTAAAGGTAATCACTAGCACTATAAGTTTGGTGATCGGCATTAACCCACCCAAATTAATATCTTACGAGATAATCGCAAAAAACTGCATTCAACCTCAACCACCCGAACAAGTTCGAACTTTGAGCGGCCATAACTTTGAGCCAAATTAACTTACAGACCTCGTTAAGGGCTCATTTTGTAGATAATTTTATTCTCTAATGACTTTGTATTGATCATTTTCAGCTATCATTGCACACAACCGAGTTATTTGGTATAAACGACCTCTACCTCTTTTTCAAGATGGCGGCATTTCCCATCACACTGCGACCCCACAAACTTGGTTTTAACATTGTCAGATGTACCCCAACAAATTCCAAAAAAAAAATTTTGACCATCATGAAATGCAATTTGATTTACTAATTGCACTGGACTAATATAGTATACTGAATATACGTTAGATCCATGGCGGCCGTGTTAAGAAATCAGATCAACACTTCCTTCACAACCCCCTCGACATGGGTATCAAATGAAAGGGTATGATAAGAAGAATACAATAAGCAATATAGTATACTCAATATACCGTTGGATCCATGGCGGCCGTCTCAAGAGGTTACTCTACAACCCCATTTTCATGAAATGTATGTAAAGTTTTTTTTTTTTTTTTATGTGATAGACTAGAGACTTAGGGAAAGCCCCCTTTGTACTGTTCGACAATCTATTTTTCCTATAGAATGTCGAACAGCAGCTCTAGCCGGAAAATGAGAAGTAGAGAGAGAGAAGTACATAGGAAGGAGCTGCCACAACCTAGCCGCGATATATGAGCCGTTCAGTGCACACATCGATTAACTCCACTTTTTGAAAAATTTCATATTTAAGTGTCAAAGCACATGGTATACTCATAACTTCTTATATTTATAATTACTTTCGGAATAATAAAGATTAACACCATTAAAAGGCAATTTTTTTTTTTGACCATTGAATAATAAGGGAATATTAGAAAACAAGGTACATTATTTCGTCGCATTTCTCTACTTTTTGTTTTATGGAGTTAATCAATTTGTGCACTGAGCGGCTCATATTTTTATTCCACCTACTTCCAACCATTTCGCGACTCTGGCACCGGGGCATTTGAGAAACAACTCTCTGGAGTGTTATGCCTCCTGAAACGAGTTGAATCTCTTCAACCAACCGATGACATGCGCTTGGTGGAGTAGGGAAGGACTAGCAAAGGCTATGACAGGAGGAATCAGGAATGTAAAGAGGGGAGAAGAAAGAAGGAAAGTTATGTGGGTGGAAAAGTGGAAAAGGCGAAGGACCGTGGGGCTGGCCGGGATTCGAACCCGGGACCTCTGGGATAGTAGTCAGACGCCTTACCCCTAGGCTACCTTAAAAACACGATTAAAAACCACCCTTTTTCCAGTTTTTTTGAATAAAAGCTTTTGTTTAATTTTTTTTGAAAATCGTTCTTCGACAGTTTTATTAACTTGCTTTTCACCTGTTCCACAGGCCCAATTTTATTCGAAATATATTCATATAATTCCTACGATTTTTCTCTTAATTATAGTGTTAAAAAATCGCAGTTTTTGTTTGTTTTTAAGAAAAAGCTCAAAAGAAGAGCTTTTATAATGCAAAAAACTCGAAAAAAGGGCGGTTTTCAAACGAGTTTTTAAGGTGTTAAATCACACTGGGGTTGTAGAGCAGCTCTTTGGGAATAAATTGGGCTCATCAAAAAATGTCTAGGACCATTGTTGGCCTTGTTCAACCTTTTTTTGTGAAACAGGTGTTTTTACATTTTTGAGATTTACTCGAAAAGTTACCATTATTTTTTCATGAAATTTTTATTGTAGGTAGGCACCATCAGTGGCCACAATTTAAGCCCTGACACAAGGTTCTGCGATAATTACACTCCTTATAATTAAATGTCAAAAAAATTTCATTTTTAACGGTTTTTGAATTTTTCTGCCAAAACCTGTTGACCGATTTCAATTATCTAAACCTCATAATTTTCGTCTTTTTAAGCACTATTATGTAGTATTTTTTGTTTTCCAAAACAACATTTTTTTCGTACCCAAAAGGTGAAAAAACGTGTTTTCGCTACTGTTATTAGCTTTTTACCACCTGTTGCCCTGGACCAATTTTATCCAAAACACATTCATTGAATTCCTACGATTTTTCTCTTAATTATAGCGTCAAGAAATCGCAGGGTAAAATTCATATCTCGAAAAATACCAAGTCAATGGATGGTTTGAATTGGCTACTATTGGCTTATGGGTGCAGCGAGGCATACCGGGTCTCAGCTAGTGTATTAATATTTGTTTCGGCACTAGAGGCTACAGGAAATAATAAACTTCCATAAACATACCTTCCCGTGTTATACAAAGATCCTCCGTTGATTTTTGGTATTCAAAATGGCCAGGCAAATGTGGTTGAATTTCCGTTGCTCCAGGGATGCGAATCCTACATTCGGCCCGCCTTGAGTACAATACGTATGTATATCTATTCAGGCGCCCCTTAGCTTGTCTCGACAAGATGCAAAATCGTGACATCAAACTCATTGCAAACGTTCTTATGCTTCCCTTATTTGCCCTATAGTGTAGTATGCATCGCTATACTTATTTATCAAAAAATAAGGTCTTACGTATGACTGGTCAAGTGATTTCTTATCGTCCTTCATGTGTATACAACATTCTTTGCTTTGTCATGATGTTCTATCTGACGTTGCCAGAGCTCACGCATGCATTCCTCTAAATGTTCCTTAAATTTTGTATGGTAGTCAAGCTCGAAGTAACCTTGCAAGAAATATTCCCCAAGTACGCGTAGTATTGTATCATACACTACATGTACCCAAACATAGTTTTTATGGAATTTAATGGCGGCTTTAAGCGATCGGTGCAACATTCTATTTGCATATGGGCCCTAGTCTTCGGTGCACTTTTGTTATGTTTGCTGGTGTGCTGAGTCGCCCAATGCATGTTGAAAGAAAAAAATTGGGCACAGTAGTCGTATCTAATAATATCCTAGATAGGACTAGCTTCTGACCATTTCATGTAACGATCAATCATCGTGTGCTAATATGTGTGTTTGGTCCCTCAATGATGTACGTTTTGGAAATGCTCGTCGTGAATGTCAATGTTTTGCGATGATCGTTTTGTATACATACATATCTACTAATTTTTAACACTATTCCTACCGACACTTCACATATACCTATTCCTACCACGACCGGTCTTTCATAACTTATATTTTTCAATATTTAATGCAGACCAGCGAATAATAGCCAGTTTACCAGGATAAAAATATATTTTCTTTTATTCAATTTATTCACACATATATGTATATGAGGAAAAGTCATAAAGTTGAAAGGCGATTCGCTTACGTTGAATGTAGAAAATTCCAATTGAAAATTTAAAAACGGTCATTTGACCGGTCCCGGTAGGAATAGTGTTAATCGTTGAATATAATAGTCATATGTCATTTGAAAATACAGCTATGATTGTTGCATCGTAAAATTTATATGAATAAATATTTTAAAAACACCAAAAAATACCCTTTTATTTTTAAACTAACCAAAAAGTATAAAATAATTTTGAATGAAGTTTTTATTGCTGCCGCCAATTACTTAAATGTAAAAAAGCGTGAGTACTTTCTCCGCTTCTATGGGTCGAAATTATGAACCAGTTTTTGTGACAAGAAACTCCTTTGGAATGAAAACACAGAAGAGCGCATTAAGAAATCGAACATAGTACGATGGATCTACACAGCTATTTCCGCCCAATACTCCTTTACGGGGTCTTAGTATAGTGGCCAACCCTGGTTAAATCCACGAAAGTACAAAAATGTGCGGAGGTATGTATACCAGGGGCACTTCGCTCCATACCTACAGACGCCCTAAATGTTATGTTATTTCTGATCTTGTGGCTAGAGAAAGCGTAACCATCGCAGCCCTTAGAATAAAGGAATCTGGTTTTTTGGCCGGAATCAGGTGAGGACGAACGAAGGTGCTGCTGCGGACCTCTGAGGAAGGAGGAGTATTTTCCCTAGAGCTTGGGATTGAAGTCTCCTTCCGACTACCCGATCACTGTAGGTTCCAAGCGGAGGTTCTTGCAATACATGAAGCTGTTGCAATAATCAACCGGCAAGGCGACATATTCGAGTCGGGCTGTCTACATATTCTCAGATAGCCAAGCAGCTCTAAAAACCCTGCGGTCTTGCACAAACAGCTCTAAAATTAACTCTGAATGTCGCAGATCTCTTAACGACATGGCTACAGTTCAGGACCCTCATCTTATGGGTGCCTAGTCACCGAAACCTAGAAGGAAATTGTATAGCTGGCGAACTGGCTAGGAGACGTACGACCATCGCTCTCCTTCCAGGAAAGGAAAGGGTTGGTATGCCCTGGGCCACTTTCAAACTCCGATGCAAACAGCATCCAATCCAACAAGTGTAGAAGCATTGGAGGGATCTTAATAAGAGCACCGTGGCCAACTTAACCTGGTTCTACCTTTAACCTTTACCTTTAACCAATAAAAACAGCTGAAAATCCAAAAAAATGATAATTTTAGGAATTTTCACTTCATTTTAGTTTCAATAACTTCATGGCCTACCTATTGTTTGACAGTTTCGTAAATGTAAAATTGTCATTAAATTGAATCATTACATTTAATGGAAATTTCAAATTTACGCAGCTGTCAAACAATAGGTAGGTCATGACGATATTGAAAATAAACTGAAATACAATAAGCAATATAGCTCAGTGCATTTAGTCGAAAAAAGGGCATGAAATTGCATTTCATGATGGTCAAAAATTTTTTTTTTTGAAATTTGTTGGGGTACATCTGACAATGTTAAAACCAAGTTTGTGGGGTCGCAGTGTAATGGGAAAAGCCGCCATCTTGAAAAAGAGGTAGAGGTCGTTTATACCAAATAACTCGGTTGTGTGCAATGATAGCTAAAAATGATCAATACAAAGTCATTAGAGAATAAAATTATCTACAAAATGAGCCCTTAACGAGGTCTGTAAGTTAATTTGGCTCAAAGTTATGGCCGCTCAAAGTTCGAACTTGTTCGGGTGGTTGAGGTTGAATGCAGTTTTTTGCGATTATCTCGTAAGATATTAATTTGGGTGGGTTAATGCCGATTACCAAACTTATAGTGCTAGTGATTACCTTTAGAATAAGCCCTTAGTCATCGTTCTCGCTTGTATAGTTTGCGAGTAATCCAACGCCAAAGTTCGTACTGCACGTGCCTGAAATAACTGATATCGCAATTTTTTTTTAATATCTCCTTAACGGTTGCTCATATGAAAAAGTAGTAAACAGCAGAAATACGGGTATTAAAATATCTTTCAAATGGGCTATTGACCGAAACTCTATGTCGCTTCATGTCCGCGACATAACGGGTGAAAAGTCAACAGCGAAGGTTGTGACACTTCTCGACGAATAACTCGCTTCCAGCGAAAATGATGATTCTTAGCTACTATTTCCCATTATTATAATTTTCCGAAGTAGTTAAATAACCCAAAATATAGATAATTCAGGGCGTTACATAAAATTCTAATTCATCCGACACGCGAAACTGGCTGGAAGCGAGTTATTCGTCGAGAAGTGACACAACCTTCGCGCTTGACTTTTCCCCCGCTATGTCGCGGACATGAAACGACATAGAGCTTAGGCCAATAGCCCATCTGAAAGATATTTTAATGCCCGTATTTCTGCTATTTACTACATTATCATATGAGCAACCGTTAACGAGATATTCAAAAAAAATTGCGTTATCAGTTATTTCAGGCACGTGAAGTGCGAACTTTGGCGTTGGATTACTCGCAAACTATACAAGCGAGAACGATGACTAAGGGCTTATTCTAAAGGTAATCACTAGCACTATAAGTTTGGTGATCGGCATTAACCCACCCAAATTAATATCTTACGAGATAATCGCAAAAAACTGCATTCAACCTCAACCACCCGAACAAGTTCGAACTTTGAGCGGCCATAACTTTGAGCCAAATTAACTTACAGACCTCGTTAAGGGCTCATTTTGTAGATAATTTTATTCTCTAATGACTTTGTATTGATCATTTTCAGCTATCATTGCACACAACCGAGTTATTTGGTATAAACGACCTCTACCTCTTTTTCAAGATGGCGGCATTTCCCATCACACTGCGACCCCACAAACTTGGTTTTAACATTGTCAGATGTACCCCAACAAATTCCAAAAAAAAAATTTTGACCATCATGAAATGCAATTTGATTTACTAATTGCACTGGACTAATATAGTATACTGAATATACGTTAGATCCATGGCGGCCGTGTTAAGAAATCAGATCAACACTTCCTTCACAACCCCCTCGACATGGGTATCAAATGAAAGGGTATGATAAGAAGAATACAATAAGCAATATAGTATACTCAATATACCGTTGGATCCATGGCGGCCGTCTCAAGAGGTTACTCTACAACCCCATTTTCATGAAATGTATGTAAAGTTTTTTTTTTTTTTTTTATGTGATAGACTAGAGACTTAGGGAAAGCCCCCTTTGTACTGTTCGACAATCTATTTTTCCTATAGAATGTCGAACAGCAGCTCTAGCCGGAAAATGAGAAGTAGAGAGAGAGAAGTACATAGGAAGGAGCTGCCACAACCTAGCCGCGATATATGAGCCGTTCAGTGCACACATCGATTAACTCCACTTTTTGAAAAATTTCATATTTAAGTGTCAAAGCACATGGTATACTCATAACTTCTTATATTTATAATTACTTTCGGAATAATAAAGATTAACACCATTAAAAGGCAATTTTTTTTTTGACCATTGAATAATAAGGGAATATTAGAAAACAAGGTACATTATTTCGTCGCATTTCTCTACTTTTTGTTTTATGGAGTTAATCAATTTGTGCACTGAGCGGCTCATATTTTTATTCCACCTACTTCCAACCATTTCGCGACTCTGGCACCGGGGCATTTGAGAAACAACTCTCTGGAGTGTTATGCCTCCTGAAACGAGTTGAATCTCTTCAACCAACCGATGACATGCGCTTGGTGGAGTAGGGAAGGACTAGCAAAGGCTATGACAGGAGGAATCAGGAATGTAAAGAGGGGAGAAGAAAGAAGGAAAGTTATGTGGGTGGAAAAGTGGAAAAGGCGAAGGACCGTGGGGCTGGCCGGGATTCGAACCCGGGACCTCTGGGATAGTAGTCAGACGCCTTACCCCTAGGCTACCTTAAAAACACGATTAAAAACCACCCTTTTTCCAGTTTTTTTGAATAAAAGCTTTTGTTTAATTTTTTTTGAAAATCGTTCTTCGACAGTTTTATTAACTTGCTTTTCACCTGTTCCACAGGCCCAATTTTATTCGAAATATATTCATATAATTCCTACGATTTTTCTCTTAATTATAGTGTTAAAAAATCGCAGTTTTTGTTTGTTTTTAAGAAAAAGCTCAAAAGAAGAGCTTTTATAATGCAAAAAACTCGAAAAAAGGGCGGTTTTCAAACGAGTTTTTAAGGTGTTAAATCACACTGGGGTTGTAGAGCAGCTCTTTGGGAATAAATTGGGCTCATCAAAAAATGTCTAGGACCATTGTTGGCCTTGTTCAACCTTTTTTTGTGAAACAGGTGTTTTTACATTTTTGAGATTTACTCGAAAAGTTACCATTATTTTTTCATGAAATTTTTATTGTAGGTAGGCACCATCAGTGGCCACAATTTAAGCCCTGACACAAGGTTCTGCGATAATTACACTCCTTATAATTAAATGTCAAAAAAATTTCATTTTTAACGGTTTTTGAATTTTTCTGCCAAAACCTGTTGACCGATTTCAATTATCTAAACCTCATAATTTTCGTCTTTTTAAGCACTATTATGTAGTATTTTTTGTTTTCCAAAACAACATTTTTTTCGTACCCAAAAGGTGAAAAAACGTGTTTTCGCTACTGTTATTAGCTTTTTACCACCTGTTGCCCTGGACCAATTTTATCCAAAACACATTCATTGAATTCCTACGATTTTTCTCTTAATTATAGCGTCAAGAAATCGCAGGGTAAAATTCATATCTCGAAAAATACCAAGTCAATGGATGGTTTGAATTGGCTACTATTGGCTTATGGGTGCAGCGAGGCATACCGGGTCTCAGCTAGTGTATTAATATTTGTTTCGGCACTAGAGGCTACAGGAAATAATAAACTTCCATAAACATACCTTCCCGTGTTATACAAAGATCCTCCGTTGATTTTTGGTATTCAAAATGGCCAGGCAAATGTGGTTGAATTTCCGTTGCTCCAGGGATGCGAATCCTACATTCGGCCCGCCTTGAGTACAATACGTATGTATATCTATTCAGGCGCCCCTTAGCTTGTCTCGACAAGATGCAAAATCGTGACATCAAACTCATTGCAAACGTTCTTATGCTTCCCTTATTTGCCCTATAGTGTAGTATGCATCGCTATACTTATTTATCAAAAAATAAGGTCTTACGTATGACTGGTCAAGTGATTTCTTATCGTCCTTCATGTGTATACAACATTCTTTGCTTTGTCATGATGTTCTATCTGACGTTGCCAGAGCTCACGCATGCATTCCTCTAAATGTTCCTTAAATTTTGTATGGTAGTCAAGCTCGAAGTAACCTTGCAAGAAATATTCCCCAAGTACGCGTAGTATTGTATCATACACTACATGTACCCAAACATAGTTTTTATGGAATTTAATGGCGGCTTTAAGCGATCGGTGCAACATTCTATTTGCATATGGGCCCTAGTCTTCGGTGCACTTTTGTTATGTTTGCTGGTGTGCTGAGTCGCCCAATGCATGTTGAAAGAAAAAAATTGGGCACAGTAGTCGTATCTAATAATATCCTAGATAGGACTAGCTTCTGACCATTTCATGTAACGATCAATCATCGTGTGCTAATATGTGTGTTTGGTCCCTCAATGATGTACGTTTTGGAAATGCTCGTCGTGAATGTCAATGTTTTGCGATGATCGTTTTGTATACATACATATCTACTAATTTTTAACACTATTCCTACCGACACTTCACATATACCTATTCCTACCACGACCGGTCTTTCACAACTTATATTTTTCAATATTTAATGCAGACCAGCGAATAATAGCCAGTTTACCAGTATAAAAATATATTTTCTTTTATTCAATTTATTCACACATATATGTATATGAGGAAAAGTCATAAAGTTGAAAGGCGATTCGCTTACGTTGAATGTAGAAAATTCCAATTGAAAATTTAAAAACGGTCATTTGACCGGTCCCGGTAGGAATAGTGTTAATCGTTGAATATAATAGTCATATGTCATTTGAAAATACAGCTATGATTGTTGCATCGTAAAATTTATATGAATAAATATTTTAAAAACACCAAAAAATACCCTTTTATTTTTAAACTAACCAAAAAGTATAAAATAATTTTGAATGAAGTTTTTATTGCTGCCGCCAATTACTTAAATGTAAAAAAGCGTGAGTACTCTCTCCGCTTCTATGGGTCGAAATTATGAACCAGTTTTTGTGACAAGAAACTCCTTTGGAATGAAAACACAGAAGAGCGCATTAAGAAATCGAACATAGTACGATGGATCTACACAGCTATTTCCGCCCAATACTCCTTTACGGGGTCTTAGTATAGTGGCCAACCCTGGTTAAATCCACGAAAGTACAAAAATGTGCGGAGGTATGTATACCAGGGGCACTTCGCTCCATACCTACAGACGCCCTAAATGTTATGTTATTTCTGATCTTGTGGCTAGAGAAAGCGTAACCATCGCAGCCCTTAGAATAAAGGAATCTGGTTTTTGGGCCGGAATCAGGTGAGGACGAACGAAGGTGCTGCTGCGGACCTCTGAGGAAGGAGGAGTATTTTCCCTAGAGCTTGGGATTGAAGTCTCCTTCCGACTACCCGATCACTGTAGGTTCCAAGCGGAGGTTCTTGCAATACATGAAGCTGTTGCAATAATCAACCGGCAAGGCGACATATTCGAGTCGGGCTGTCTACATATTCTCAGATAGCCAAGCAGCTCTAAAAACCCTGCGGTCTTGCACAAACAGCTCTAAAATTAACTCTGAATGTCGCAGATCTCTTAACGACATGGCTACAGTTCAGGACCCTCATCTTATGGGTGCCTAGTCACCGAAACCTAGAAGGAAATTGTATAGCTGGCGAACTGGCTAGGAGACGTACGACCATCGCTCTCCTTCCAGGAAAGGAAAGGGTTGGTATGCCCTGGGCCACTTTCAAACTCCGATGCAAACAGCATCCAATCCAACAAGTGTAGAAGCATTGGAGGGATCTTAATAAGAGCACCGTGGCCAACTTAACCTGGTTCTCTTATGGCCTGAGGCGGATCACCTCACTACTGAACCTCGGGAGACAAAACCTCTCAGCTATAGCAAGAATCCGGCTATAGTAAGAATCCGGAAGAGGAAAAAAGTGTACTACATCTCCTCTGCCACTGCCCAGCCCTAAGCAAGAGACTAACTGCATTTGGTGAACCCGAAGATTGTGACCCCGCAACTTAGAAGATTCATTATGTACTTCCTCGAGATGGTTTAGCGAAGAAGCGACACACATCAGGTTTAAAGTAGGATCACTATGACATCACAATGGGGCTATCCTTCTAAGTGTATGAGCTCAAAACAACTAGGTCGAAGTGTATGAGCTCAAACCAACATCTCAGCCATATCGAATCTAGCCTAGCCCCAAACTTGCTATTGATAAAATTAAGTAATGGAATGATACTCTTAAAATTGTATTGTTTCGATTATATTTTGGCTCTTCCTGAGCAAATTCTTCTAGCTATCTTCAACCCTGAGCTATTTTCAATTCACTGTTCAACAGCGAATTTCACCTAAGATGGTGACCAAGGGGAATGGATTCATGGTATTAAAACATGATATTTTGCCAAGTTTCATGCAAATCGGCGATGGAATTAAAAAGTTATTAATGTTTAAAGCTTGAAACAAAAAAAATATTTATTGTCCGATTTACTTGGTTTTTGGTATACTAGTTGAGAATAATTAATTGTGACTAACGTCAAAAAAATTGTTTAAAACATTATTTAAATAAGTTTTGAATACAGAAATTTGTTAAAAATGTGAATAGAAGCCTCAAATATCTCATTTTCAATTTCAACAATTTTTTGTTAATAACTTTTTATTTTTATCATGGAATTGTTTTATATTTTGGATTATGTCTCCTCTTAATGCCCTTTATATTTGCTATAAAGGGATTTCTTAGGTGAAATTTGAGAATCGATTCTGTTGAACAGTGGTATTAGATTTGGACAAATTTTTGAAAATTTCATATACATATTTCTAAAAGTTTAATTCATAAATTTTTCTCCCCCAAACGTTTTTCCGTTTGTTTAAATCGAACGAGTAATTTTTCTGACGATTTAATTTTCTACTAAACACATATGTATGTATGTCTAATATCTACATGTGCTCTTCTCAAGTATTTGCATTGGCTCTGCTTACATTTCATACGAAGTTATCCATAGGAAGTTCTCTTTAATCCTTTGATGCTTTTGCCACTGAAGCCTGTCAGATATGCTACTTGATTACAACTAGGTTTTAATGTTGTTCCTTGTTGTATCTATACTCTTGCACAAGTCCTACCAAGCATAAAATTTGAGGTCTTTAAAATTTGTAAAGAAGCTTTTACCCATAATAAAAGAAAGCGATTTTTCAAAATTACTATAAAAAAGTATAGGAAGTCATTGCAAGAGCAAGAGAGATGAGAACAAAGGAGGAAGAGTGAATACTTTTTAAAGTTTTGTAAAACTATAGGAATCGGTAGAAATTTACCTATCTGTAATATGCTGTAAACGTTTTTTCTACATTCATTTCTTATTTGCATTCTGACCCTCCCTAAACCCTTTTATATCATCCCACTGCGCAGTCAGTAAGCAAGAACAAGGTTAAAGGGCGAAAGTATGGAGAAGCAATGGTTAGGGTAAGTCGACAAAGTAATTTCACCTTTCCAGCTTACCAAAAACAAACACTACTTTCAGAAGAAGAAAACAAAACGGGGCTTGGCGCAGACATTAATGTCGCTGCAATGGGAAATTATTGAAGTCTAAATCGGTCGTCTATTATAATCGACCTTTTCGATTGCAATCTTTGCAAATGTCCTAAGGAAAAACGAGAGTTTTACCTAAATGAATCAAGGACTCTGACGGAAATTTCTAACTCATCTTTAAATCGTTATAATTTACCGAAAAGAATTGAAAACTTATTCAACTTGCTTTTGTTATGGCATTTTCTTTTGATTCTTCCTTTTCAGATTCCCACCTCGCAGACTCGAAATTATAAGAAAATCGTTTTATTCTGCCTCCAACCCCTCAACTTAAATTCGGGATTCGTGTATTATTACTTGAAGAATAACCAACCCTAAATAAACTAAGGACTTCTGTGACTGTAATGGTGTTTATGTTTTGTTATTTTAGCTGAGTTGTGTGATCGTAATCGACATGAAAGGGGATGATTAAAATTTGTCAAAAGTATCCCCAGGGATAATTGCTGAAGCTCCAAAGTTATTATCAAAGTTTCTGCAAAAAGTAACTCAGAAAATATGAATTTAAGAAGGCATTTCAGCTTTAGGTTGAACATTATAAATTGAGACTTAAATTTGATAATGTTTGGTGTAATTTTCTGATTAAAAATAAATGGATTGTGTTATTTACTATGGGATTCACCACGGCATGGCTGCAAGGATTACGATAAGTATAATCTGGGCCATAGTTGTATCGATATACGCTTGTATCGATTACTCTTCCTGGAGCCTAAATAAACATTCAAATGCTTTATCAGCAAAAAAATTTGCACAGACTCACAGATTTCTGAATTTTTTAAGGAAGACTAGAAGTAGCATATCTGTTGGTAGTTTTTGATTGGACGAACAAAAAATCGTGTTTTGGTGTTTTTTTAGAGTTTTGAATATCATCCTGTATTTTTGTAACCATATGACTTATTATCATGAATAATGTAGCAAGCTACGCAGAATACTATCTGTCTACTACTACTATCTATCATCATCTGTACTTCCTCCCATTTCTCTCCATGCCGTTCGGTTCCTGGCTAATGTCTTCTGTAACAGTAGCTATGTTATGATGTGAATCTATGGAAATGTTTGGTTGTGTTAAAGTGCAAAGTGAAGTGCAAAGATACTTAGTTTTTGCTTCGTTGATGAGTAATCCCATTCTTTTCGCAGCTGTTTCCAGATTGATGAAGGCTTCTTTCACACTTGCAAAAGACCTACCTATTATAGCGACGTCGAAAATGTAATAACTATCGCAGTATTAGCCTTCTTCAGATCGTCGGAAAAGTATTTACGAAAATCATACAATTGAGGCTACAGAAACATAGAGAGCAAACGAGCCGGAAAGAACAAGCGGGATTTAGACAACATCGAGAATGCATTGATCAAACATTCGCACTCCGACAGCTAATGGAAGAAAGAACTCGTTGCGCGGCAAGCGAACTGTTGTCGTTTTCATCGATTTTAAATCCGCTTTCGATTGCATAAATTGGAACCCCTTGGGGAGAGTCTTGGAAACCGAACACGTGCCATTGAGAATCATTCTACTTCTCCAAGCGTCGCACAGTGGAGCAAAAGGCCGAAAAGCTGGCCAAAAGCCTTAACATTAACCAATTCATTTGAAATTTGGTATACGGGAGTTTTTGGGGTCGGTGTTCACGAATTTAGTGTCCATTTTGCCATAAACAAGAGGGCGGCTTCAAAATGGTGACTAAAAGTGGTAAAATATCCTTCAATTGCTATAAGACTTGGTATACGGGGGTTTTTGGGGTTCCTGATTAGGAAATTAGTGTCGATTTTTTCATAAAAAAAAATGGCGGCTAAAAGTAGTGAAATATCCTTCAATTGCTACAAAACTTGGTATATGGGGGTTTTTCGGGTCGCTGATTTCGAACTTAGCGGCCTTTTTTAATAAAAAAATAAGATTTTAAATAAAAACTTGTAAGGAAATCACTCCTGAAAATATTAACCATGTAGTCCAACAAAGGATTTATTGAACGTCTGATGATCTTTACAAGTCGCAAATAAGTGGATACGAGTATTTTAAATCTTTAAAACTGCGATATCTCATGTATGGCAATTCGTACGGGAAAATTCAGAACAATTTTTTTTGCAAATAATAGTATAATATACAAATTTTTTAAACACTAATTTATGATAACACTTACCATTTAACACGTATTTGCAAAAAAACTGATATTTTGACCCTAAAACTCCTAGATGAAGAATCGATAGATTTTATAACCCTTTAAAAGAACCCTAAAAGGAAGCTCTCTGCCACATTCATTTCCGCTGTTTTGCTTTTTTCGACCTAATTTACCTATGCTGCCGAACTCAACAAATAAAAAGAACATTCCGAAAAATTTTATGCAGCAGTTTATAAAAACGATATTTTTATAAATATATTATTATAGTGTATACATAACATATGTAATATGAATACATAAAAAGATTATTTATACACAAATATGGTGGGAATAGCCCATAAAATGATGCTCTTTTTAAATAAAAACGTCCACCGACTAAAAGATCGCAAAAAGTCTCAATTTTTGTTGTTTGTATTTTGTGTAGAAATGTTTAAGCAACATATTAAAAAAAATTAAAGCGAGATCTAGCGAGACTTTTTTTGTAGGGCTTCTTTAACAAAGATTTTCTAGCAAAAATAATAAAAATTTTACTGTCTTTAATTAATTAATTAATTACACAGGTATAAATATAGACAATATTGCTTAAAGAAATGTTTTCTAGATACCTTGAGGAGAAGAATCCATTTTTTGTTAATTAAATAGCTTTTACCACTGTAAAATAAAAAGCATAACAAATAGCAGCTTCGACAAGGGCTTAAAAATTATCACAATCACTCGCAGTAACGGTCACTTTTGCATTGATCCTACGAAGAGAAAAATGACACCTGACCGCCATAAACTGGTTTTATGTGAGGCAGGGGTCTCCTACTAGATATTTATCAGGCAAAAAGTTCGAAAATCGAACTTCGGTTTTTCGACTTTTGGCCAGCTTTTTGGCATTTTGCCCCACTGTACTTTGTACGATGGCTCGACCAGCAACGTTCGTATTCGAAGCGACTTATCCGAAAAGTTCCCGGTTCAAACGGATGTCTGACAAGGAGACGTCGCTTGGCCACTTCTTTTCAATGTTGTGATCGACGCGATTATGCGTGAAGCATTCCATGGACGACTCGGAGTTCGATACGATGACAACAACTTCGTATCCGACTTAATTTTCGCCGACACCGACACGGATGCCGAAGCAACGGACATCTTACACGACATTTCCCGCATCGGCCAGTCATACGGGTTAAAAATCAATAGAGAAAAGACCAAAGTGCTAACAACGGATGGATCGAGGGCCAGTGTTCACCTCGATGGAACCCAAATCGAACAGGTTCCGAAGTTCAAATATTTGGGATCATTGGTTGAGAAAACGAAAGTAGCATCGATCTCCGACGTTCACCGCCGCATCGGTCAGGCAACAGAAACATTCGCCTTGCTCAGTGCATATGGAAACGAACGAATATTTCCATCAAAACGAAAGTATGCCTTTACCGAACGTTGATACTTCCGATTCTTCTTTATGAATCTGAAACGTAAACACTGCTTAAACTGGACTTTAAGAAGCTCGAGGTTTTCCAAAGGCGATGCTTGAGGCAGATCCCCGGTGTCTCACTACGCGATCGCCTTCGAAACGAGACAGTCAGGCAAAGATGCGATCAGCAGACATTGATCGAAGGAGAAATGTAAAAATGTCGATTACAGTGGTTTGGACATGTTTGCCGAATGGGTGATGACCGCTTGCCACGTAAACTTCTCTGGCGAGACCGTCCCACAGGCTGGAGAATCCAGCTATCGGCACCGAAGAAAACCTGGCTAAGGAATATCGAGGGTGACCTAAATAATCAACGGTTATCAGCTACCGAGGCTAGTCTCAGGTCTGTGATGTGAAACACCAACTTCCAGAGTCGTCGTCAAAGTCGAAATTGTGTGTTTTTTTTTTACTAAAATTTCAACTTCAACCTCATTTGTTTTCCAAAAAATACGTAGTTAATCATTTTTTTTCTTCACAAAATTAGAAAGCTTGGACAATTTTCTATGAATAATGAGTAACAACTTTTACGCTACGGCCTCTAGTTTTGAAGTTATTCCCTAAGGTAATTGTGATCTCACAGGATGACAATACTCAAGTGTTTACAGAAGATCCCAAATATATATTGCCAAAAACACTTTTAGTATTAATTGACAAAAAATCAAAAACATTTCGCTGGTTTTCAAAAACTTTATCTTTAACAGTTAATACACAATCCTAATTTTTTAAATAACCGACTCCTCATATTTACTTTACCGATGCCTGCGCCATCTATGTGCAAATTTTCCTGCTAGTTTAGTAGAATTTGTTTACATATATGACATCACTTAATGTAATGTAAATGAGTGAGAAGGCAACTTCCGTTTCTTACAACTGCCTTTGTTTTCGTTTCAGTTTTCTCAATTCACTCGTACTTGCTCGTATCTATTCAATATCCCCGGAACGAGAGCAAGGAAGTTTCACTTCAAAAAATAGTAAAATTGCTTATAACTTCAAAAGTAAAGATTCTGCTTTATTCATGAAAATATCTAGGATTACAAAAATACAGGGTAATATGTAAACCTCTACCAAAAAAATTTCAAACGCCCTAGCGGCTAAACCGGTAACATCTCCCCTCCGCACCCATACGATTTTTGTTTGGCTATCCAAGACGCATCCACAGCCAGGCATGACATTATTTATGGTAAATCAAGCAATTACTGGTTCTACAATAATAGAGAGTTTTCCTGATTATACGACTATATAAAAAATTGCTGGAGAGATAGATTATCAAAATTATTTAAACTAATGACCATTAGTTGATTATTAAAGACAATGTTGAGATTGCAAATAAAGTTTTTAAGAAGTAATAAGTGTTTATAGTCAAAGTGTAAGGATCAAATACTTGATTAGAATTAAAAACAATTGAGAAGAATTATAAAAATCTGCTATTCTATTTCATAAAAATCTAGAAACATTTAATAAAAATAACAAGAGGACCACATTTTCGAGGTGCTTCACCAAAGTTGTAAACTTTATTTGTGGATGCAAAGCAAAAATATCTGAAAGAAAAATGAGTCAAAAGTTATTTTTTAATTTTTTCTACTTTTCTTGTGCATCACCTTCAACATGGCTACAAAATTTGCAGACGCAATATGAAATCGTCCATTGAATATTTGCGCCGTAATTGCAGTTTTAATTCCAGATGGAGTGTGGCTTGAGGCAACTATCCCTGCTAGTGAGTGCTACTAGCTACACTCATTTGAACATTGCTGAACTGATTTAATTTATCGAAGTAATCATTGGCGACCTTCACCAGAATATTGGCCCGACTGCGATTTCGATGTTGGCCGAAAGTGTGATTTGTTTACGGAACACCAAGCAGAGCGCAATGTTTGCCAACAGAATTATAAATCCGAGCATCAGCAGATGATGTGAGTCTATCTTCCGATTGATAAACAAATATTTGTCTTGGCAACGCCTGGGAAATCGGCGATGCTCTAATGGCTCGCAAGAGCTTCTGCGATTCTGTATGATGTGTTATTGATGCCACAATAATTCTCGGGCTTCTAATGAATTAAATTTTAATTTTCTGAGGTGTTTTATTATTTGCAGTAGTTCTTACTTCGTATCTTATTTTTGAGGAAAACGCAAAATTATTATGTATAATTTGCATGGACTTGTTTGCCTAATTTAAGAGAACTTTCAATCTGAGATTATTATTTATGAATGAACGGATGACCAGTACGAAGTTACAAATGAAGAAATGCCAATAAACCCACCCTCGAGAGTCCAGGAGGGATAAGTGTAGAAGAAAATCTGCACTGCGATATTTTGACGCTATAATTGAGAGAAAAGTCGTAGAAATTCAATGAATGTGTTTTGGATAAAATTTATTCAGGGAAACAGGTGGCAAAAAGTTGATAACAGTAGCGAAAAGACGTTTTTTCAGGTACTTGAAGAGCTAGGGGGTACGCCATCTAGACCTTCGGTATTTCTACATTGAATAACTCCGACATTTTTCAGCCGATTTTGACAAATGAACAAGATTTATTTAGGATATTCCCTACCATTTATGTTGATTAAAAGACCTACATTCGATACGTAAACAGCTGCTCTTTTCGGGCGTTACGGCAGCTACTTCGGCTGGTATATTGGCTTTGAGTTCGTGAATGGTCTTGCTGGCATAAACTTGACTTTTGCAGGAACTTTATCGTAGTGGCTGCGGTGTGGCCATCTTGTTGAAAAAAAAAAAAAATTCGTCAGACCCTTTGCACCCGTTTTCGGACCCACAAAATGCACCAATATACAACGATAGCGTGCGACGGTTTCTCGAACTTTAAAGAAAAATGGTCCAATGATGGTTTTTGAGCACAATTCGGCCCAAACAGTAACTTTCTCATGGTGCAGTGGTGTTTCATGTCATGAACGGCGCACAATGGGCAAAAACAAGTGAAAAAGCACGCAAAATAAAAAAAAAACTTTTTTTAGTGTTATAATGTTTAATATTTCTTCTAGATATGTTAAATAACAAGGAACAACAAAATATGTTGGAAAAAAATGTATGTAAACTCAATAAATAACAAGAGTTTATGAGAAAATTATTACAAACAATGGTTGTTAAATACAGCTTTTTAATACCACGTACGAACTTTCTTTCAATAGTCAATCCAATATTCGTGATTAAGGCAGATAATTTTTTGTATTATTTTGTTACATATATTAAGAAAATTTTCCTCTTTAAAATTAAAATATATACATTTTAATGAGAAATATACTAGGGTGGTAAAAAGCTGGATTCTTACTACAAATTACCAAAATTTATAATTTTTCAAATGACAGAACTAATTTTGGCTGCAGATGGCTGAGGTATGTGTTGTAAAAATTTAAAGTTTTATGTTACCAGATACAAATCCCGTTCATTCCAAGTGCTTCTTTCTGCTACTTTTTGAAAAAAAAAAAAAAAAAAAAATACGTTTAAACATGCTTATACGCGATAATTTAGTGATTCGTTATGTGTGAAAATTACGAGCGTAACCGAGGCACAAGACTTATTACGGGTCCGAATTTTGGTCCTCATCTCAATAATTATTCTTTTTCATTCATTTAAATTCAAACAGTCCCACTACAACTTTACTTATCGTCTGAAGAAGCATTGGAGCATTGCAATAAAAAATTTAAGGCCTACAAAAGTAGTTTCGCTAGATGAAGTTCCAGAAAACATAATTTAGAAGATATTTTTCATCGATTTCTTTTAATGTCTGATCTCTATATTTGCCACTTAAGATTGCGCAATGAAAAAAAAAGAAATCTATTGACTTAGCTGGGGAAGTGATAAACTTACTTAAGTGCTCATTAATAGAATAAGACTGATCAAGTACAATAATGTCGAAAATACGATTCATTAACTGTTGTAAATAATTTTGTCTATATTATTTATACACAATATTCCTTTTTTTATAACTAAATCTATAGTGTTTTTTACTAGTTACTCAAAACTAAATTTACGTACGAGTATAAAAAATATTTTTAAACTCATACATTACAAAAATTGATCGGAAAATATGTGATGCGCGCTCTTTTGGCTGTTTTTGCCCATTGTGCGGCGTGTGAGTTCTCCCAAATTCGACAGTTTTGTTTATTAACTCCGCCATAAAGTGTAAAATAATCAAATCATGTTTGCGACGGCATTGCCGCATTGTATAGTTACACTTTATATGGGAAAAGATGAAGATGTTGCTTCATAATCCTCCTTAGAGTCGTTCCACTCAAGTTTAACGGTGATACGACACATTTCGACTATCGGCAACACTGTCTATTACCGCTACAACAACTTCAATGAAGAGTCGCGGACCCTGTTTTCAAAGAAATTCTTCACCAAACAACGTTGTCTGAAGGCGCCGAATTTCTCCCATAATTTTTACTATAACGACGCACAGTCTGCACGATTGCTTTCAAAGTAAAATACTTTAATTTTAAAGCGTTTTTTCGGTGTGGATAGACTCATAGTTAAAATGGTACTGAATGACGTTTCCGGATCGGGCACATTTGTCGAAATCGGTCTAGGTGGCGATGAGATGTAAAATAAAAAGACACAATAAAATGGTTCAAAAAATGCAAAAATATAGAATCCCCCCTCCCCCCTTAAGCTATCCGCGCTCGAGTTGTGGGTCGCGCCCCCAGTTTGGAAACCGCTGCTCTAGCTTCAGCGGAAACTACCCCCAGGACAACCCTTATATCTAAAATTGGATGTATCGCGCTTGCTTATGAAATCACCCCGCCATTTTCAGCAACTATAGAGGAATAACGCTATTGAACACAACATACAAAGCATTTACACGTCTACTCTATAACAGACTACAACCATACGTTTAAAGAATATTAGGAGAGTATCAATGCTGTTTTCGTCCTGAAAAATCCACAACAGACCAGCTGTTTGTTTTCAAATAACTTAATTTGAGGTGCCGGCCAGTTGGCTTTATGGACTTTTTGGAAATTATTTTCCAGCCCAAAAATAAATAGAATCCCACTGATAAATCTCCAGTTGCATTTTTTCAGAGGTTTGGCCCTTGTTTTGTATAAAGTGACTGGGCTATATATTTTTTTCTCAGCCTCAGAAAAGGCCCTTTATACTGTGTCGACAGTCTATTTTCTTCAAATAGAGTGCAATGTCGAACAGCAGCTCTAGTCGGGGCAAAAAACTAACTGCCACAACCTACCCGCGATATTTTTATTAGTCCACCTACTCCCAACCATTACTATCGCGACTTTGACATCGGGGCATCGAGAAACATCCCGCTGGAGTGTTATGCCTCCTGAAACGAGTTGAATCTCATCAACCAACCGATGACATGCGCTTTGATGGAGCGAGGAAGGGCTAAGGAAAGCTATGACAGGAGGAATCAGGAATGTAAAGAGGAAAGAAGAAAGACGGAAAGTTATGTAGGTGGCAAAGTGGAGAAGGCGATGGACCGTGGGCTGGCCGGGATTCGAACCCCGGACCTCTGGGATGGTAGTCAGGCGCCTTACCCCTAGACTACCGATGCCTTCATCGAATATATCGCATTTTTGCGAAATGGACGTAACATGCTAATGGCTACGGATGCTTGAAGCTTACGCATGGCATGTTGCATGGCTATCTTTACTATTCTTCTTAAATGGTGTTACAGTCATTTAGGACTCGGGCCTCCTAAGGTTTCTTCTTCCAGCCGCTTCTACCTTTTGCTAGTTCCCTCCAGTTTGTTATACCAAGTTTTCATATGTTTTAAAACGTCATAAATCTACTAATTTCTTAGTAGTTATGTGTTTCTTTTTACTATTGGTCTACCATTGAAAATCGCATATCATGTCCAAACCACAGTACCCTACCCAGTTTTATTTAAGTAATTATTTTTATTTAGTCATACATATTTTAAGGTTAGCTCTAATACACCGTTTATATTAGGATTTTCATTTCGAAGGTTTTTTGCTGACAATACTTTATATATTCTTCATATTTGCCCATTTTTATTACGGCAAAAAATTAATCCGCCACAACGGCTGTTTTTGAAGGAACCCACGCAGTTAATTTCGGATATTCTGTAAAACATTGTACAGTTTTTTCACATTAAATTCACTTTTGCAAATCAAATTAATCCTTTTGCAAATTAAATTCATCTTTTTACAAATCAAATTCACCTTTTTGCAAATCAAATTCACCTTTTTGCAAATTAAATTCACCCTTTTGCAAATTAAATTCACCCTTTTGCAAATTAAATTCACCTGTTTAAATATTAAGTACTTCTACATTATATATTACTAGTTGGAATCCGGTGCACCTCGCTGTACTCATAAGCCAATAGTATGGCGTGCGCCAAAACAATAGGGAATCTCACAATCTCTTTTTAATTGGCAGTGTCATTAAGTTCCTTTAAAACCCCAAATCTCGCGCTCATTTATATTCCCAATCACAATTCCACAGTCTCACTGACACTCTTGTCGTGGTCAGATGGAGAGAGTGTTGTTGCTCGTACACGAATTTCGAAGGGGAAATTACAATTCACGTGCGCTATACGCAAAATGTTAATGTTGTTTCTTACACTTAGCTGGATTTTGGAAAAGACTTCCTCGATGGTCTTCAGCATTGAAGAATGTGATGTAGAAAAAGTAGAGTGCGTATTTTCTTACCAACAAAATGTATGAATAGAATTAGGTTATGGTGTGTCGAGCTTGACCAAACCTGGATTTACTAATATTATTATTATAGAAGTACTTAATTTTCAATGAATTTGATTTGCAAAAGGGTGAATTTGATTTGCAAAAAGAGGAATTTCATTTGCAAAAGGATTAATTTGATTTGCAAAAGGGCGAATTTAATGTGAAAAAACTGTATGATTACGCTACTTTTATTCAAAGTGAAAATGTTTATTGTTGTTCACAGTATGTGTTCGAATGCTTAATAAATTTTTCTTCGTTCAATCAAAATCGCAACAATGAAATTTCAGAATACTATAACTTTATCATTTCGTAGCTTATATGATTTACAGCTTAATCATCGAATAAGATAAGACAACGGCAAACATAAGCTCATTTTAAATATAAAAGTTTATGTGAATATTTCTTTCGAAATGTGCTCCCCTTTTCAGTAAACTTTAATTTATTGACATTTTTCAGCCAGCTAAATTATTAGTTCCACTCTCTCATGACCCAAGCATCCTAGGAGATACCAAATCCTTATATTTTCGTTCTTTGTGATAAATTTCCCGGTGAGAATATATTCTTAAGCTAGAAACAAGTGAAGTTTAAGGTGTGAAAAATCAGCAATTTATTAATTTGAATCAAAATCCAAATTTTAGCTAGAGGCCGATTACGAGCATAATTTTTTTATATGCATGTATAAAGTAAATAATACAATCAATGGAGCGCCTGGAGCGTTAAAAACATGAAAATGTAGGATTTTAGTTACAGTGACTGAAATTTAAAAATTCAAAATGGAATGTTTAGCTAATAATATATATAAAAAAGTTTACCTATTAAAAAATTGTGAACTTGTTTAAAACAAAAAAAAATTATATTTGCAACAATTCAAATATGTAGTATCTTTGTATCTTAATCTTAATAATATTTTACACGCGAATGTTTGTATGGATGTTTGTTATTCTTTCACACCCAAAAACTGCTAAATGGAGTTTAATGAACCTTTACTATAATACAGATTATACATCAGAATAACATATAGATTATAATTTATAAATAAATTCAACATGGCCGCCGAAAAATGACCGAAATTCAGCCACCCAAATATGAATTGTGTTCCGATTTCAATGAAAGTTAGTATATAGAGGTTTTCAAGGTCGCTATTTGTGGTCAAAACTTATAAATCCAAAATGGGCGCGCCAATATGGCCGACGATTTTGCCAATTGTGCTCCGATTCTAATGAAAATCGGTATCTGGAGTTTTTTGGGGTAGGAAATGACGAATTTATGAACAGAACTTATAAATTCAAAGTGGCGGACGAATTTTTCTAATTGTATTCCAATTCTAATGAAAGTGCATATCTAGGGGTTTTTAAGGTTGTAAACAACGAATTTATGATCAAAACTTATAAATTCAAAATTGTGGGCCCAATATGACGCATGAATTTTGCCACATTCTGAAATGTAGTAAATTTCATAAATTCCCTTGTCATTCTCTACTATGTACTTGTATATTTGATTCATTGCTGTATCTAATATCAAAATTCTTAGAGCAGCTTTCTTTTCAACTCAGGTGAATAGAATTTCTAAGGAAATTATAACAATCTGTATGATATTTTGTTCGAAGTGTTTCTAAATCTGCTGTAGCAGAAATTCTTTGAAGAATTTCTCGATGATAATTATTTTTCTGTACGGCTATAAAATTCACGATGAAGTCATTTAAAGTTGGAGTATTTTTTACATATTATGCAGTCATGCTACTGGTCTTTAGTTATATAATAAATAATTTAGTAATATAATAATAAAGAAATTTGTTGACCAGTGAACTATAGATTTTTAATAAGTATTTACCAAAGAAATAACAACTACTTCAATAGGAATAAAACGTCTTCGTCAGTAATATACAAATTTTTTATCGTAAAATCTCAGAACTCTCACTAATCACAATATGCACAGAACATGTATCATTTATAGCGAAGGTAACAACTAATTGTTTTTTTTTTTTTTTTATATGTGAAAGACTAGAGTCACAGGAAAGGCCCTTTATACTGTCGACAATCTAAAACTCAAGTAGTATTCAAAATACTACACATATTACGCGTCGCCTAAGTTGTGAATAGTGTAGTAAAAAAGACTTTGCTTTCCATAATAATTATGAACTCGTGTGTGAAGGCGCATTCGTGGGTTATGTTTTCCGGACCGAGGGTCCTTGGGCTGCAAATTGTTTTTTCCCATAACGTAGTAACTGCGAACTCGCAGGAATTTTGTCGAATTATCTACAACTTTTATTAATATTAACTTTTAACTGTAATATTTTAACAAATAAAATGTTGAGGAACTAAAGCTAATAGAGCATTTCAGTCTTACCAGTCTTACAGGCTGCAAACGGAAAGAAAATATCAAATGCATTTTACTATCATTTATGTCATTACTAGCATAAAACCCGCGTGCCTTGCAACGCCTTTAAATAAAAACTGTTTATTATGTGCAATGTTTTCCTTCAAAAAAAAAAAAAAAACAAACCAAAATGTCAGCTGTTATTATCCCTAAAAGGGTTTATTATAGTGCACTTTTTTAATAAATATGGTAAACAAATTGCTGCGTATATCACCTCTGCTCAACAAATCTGCAAGTTTTGAAGCAGAGATTGGCATGCTTATGTCATCAAGAGAAGTGACATTTTAGGTTTTGACGAACGTTCGTTAAGTTTGTTCGCCTATTTACGTGGGTGCAAGAAATTATGAAGCAATCACAAATGAATATTAAATAAAGTGAATTCATTTCTACGTGATTATAGGGATGCACTGTCAAAATTTCAGCCCTTCAGCTTCAGAGGTTTGGGTTAACCCAATTTCACCCCCTTATGGGATGAATTTCGAGTAATCGCCTCTTAGTGGATGTCCACGTCATTATAGGGATGCACTGTCGAAATTTCAGCCCTATAGCTCCAGTAGTTTGGTAACCCCATTTCACTGCGTTAGGGGATGAATTTCGAAAAATCGCTTCTTAGTGAATGTCCACGTCATTATAGAGATGCACTGTCAAAATTAAAGCCCTTCAGCTCCAGCGGTTTGGGTTAACCCCCTTAGGGGATAAATTTCAAAAAATCGCTCCTAAGTGGATGTCCACGTCAGGGATGCACGGTCAAAATTAAAGCAATTCAGCTTCAGCGGTGTGGGTTAACCCCATTTCACCCCCTTAGGGGAAGAATTTCGAAAAATTGCTTCTTAATGGATGTCCACGTCATTAAAGGGATGCACTGTCAAAATTTCAGCCCTATAGCTCCAGCGGTTTGGGTAAAGCCTATTTCACCCCTTTAGGGGATGAATTTCGAAAAATCGCTTTATAGTGGATGTCCACGCCATTATAGGGATGCACTGTCAAAATTTCAGCCCTATAGCTATAGCGGTTTGGAAAAACCCCATTTCACCCCCTTAGGGGATGAATTTCGAAAAATCGCTTTATAGTGGATGTCCACGCCATTATGGGGATGCACTGTCAAAATTTCAGCCCTATAAATTAAGCGGTTTGGAAAAACCCCATTCACCCCCTTAGGGTTTTGGGTAAACCCCATTCCCCCCCTAGGGGATGAATTTCGAAAAATCGCGTTTTAGTGGATGTCCACATCATTATAGGGATGCACTGTCAAAATTTCAGCCCTATAGCTCCAGCGGTTTGAGTAAACCCCATTTCACTCCCTTAGAGGATGAGTTTCGAAAAATCACTTTGATAGTGGATGACCACGCCATTATAGGGATGCACTGTCAAAATTACAGCCCTATAGCTTTAGCGGTTTGGTAAAACCCGATTTCACTCCCTTAGGGGATGAATTTCGAAAAATCGCTTTAATAGTAGATGACCACGCCATTATAGGGATGCACTGTCAAAATTACAGCCCTATAGCTTTAGCGGTTTGGAAAACCCGCATTTCACCCCCTTAGGGGATGAATTTCGAAAAATCGCTTCTTAGTGGATGTCCACGTCATTAAAGGGATGCACTGTCAAAATTTCAGCCCTATAGCTCCAGCGGTTTGGGTAAACCCCCATTTCACCCCCTTAGGGGATGAATTTCGAAAAATCTCTTCTTAGTGGATGTCCACGTCATTATAGGAATGCACTGTCAAAATTTCAGCCTTATAGCTCCAGCGGTTTTGATTTGACCCTATTTCACCCCCTTAGGGGATGAATTTCGAAAAATCGCTAGGGATGCACTGTCAAAAATTTCAGCCCTTTAGCTCTAGCGGTTTAGGTTGTGCGTTGTCTGTCAGTCAGTTACTTTTTATGCAATAGAAAAAAAGTAAAGAAAAAAAATCCCCTTACAACTTATTGAACCCCATTTCACCCCCTTCAACCCTTTTTTCCCCAAAAAAAAAGTAGCCTATGTCCGTCTCCAAGGTCTAAACTATGTCTGTTGCAAATTTCATCAAAATCGGTCCAGCGGTTTAGGCGTGAAAGCGTAACATACAGACAGACAGACAGATAGACAGACAGACAGAGATACTTTCGCATTTATAATATTAGTAAGGATTTTATTTTCATTGCTGCAAATTTAACATCGAACTCAAATCTATAAGAAGAATCAATAAGAATTCTTAATATATCGTAAATGGTAAGCGCCCATGAAGAAAATATGTACCAGTTTTTGTAGGAAAATATCTGCGCTACTACTTTTTTTTGATACGATGAAGCTTAGGAGTCACCCTTTGTACTACTAGTCCGTCATGTCCTTCGAGTCATGGTGCAATGTATAGTAGTAAGCTTAATCTGAAGGATAGAATAGAAAGGATAGGTTAGGGGTCTGGATGGTGCATGAGTAGATGTTGATGAACCTTGCGTTTGAGCTCTGAGATGTTCTATGAGCTCGGAAACACCGACTGCGGAAGATAGTTCCACAGTCGAGTTGTTCTATTTATAAACGAACTACTAAATCGTATTGTGCGCGAAGAGGAGGGCTGTAGTGTGTGAAGGTGAATCGAATTGGCTAGTCTTGTGTTGCGGGAAAAAAGTTGCCGTGTAGGCAGGAGGTAATAACTGTAATAATAGCGATAAAACTTGCTGAGTGCGGCTACATTCCTACGGTGGCTTAAAGGGTCGATGAAGAAGAAAAGAATGCTATCGCCAATGAGTTTGATGGCGCGGTTTTGCACCTTGTCCAGCCAAGCCGCGGTTAGGAGCACCCGCCCAGATATACGAGTTGTATTCAAGATTGTGGCTACAGCAGCTGGCTGAAGGAGGAACTTGCATCTCTTAAGGAATCCGAGGCATTGATACGCTTGTTTGGCGATTTGGAATATATGACTATTCCATTACATATCATTGGATAGAGTCATTCCCAGGATGTTAAGGGATGGGTCAGGTGTTAGGTTATCCTTGTCCACAAAAATAGAGGGAAAGTCGGTACAGGTTTTGGTGGAGATAAGGCAGTACTTTGTACAGTACTTAGTACTTGGACCGTTTACAACGCCAAAATCAATCTGACTATTTGAATATGCATTTAGTATACATTTCTAAGTTATCTATTCAATTTGAGGCAAATTTTAAACTAGTTGGGATGTGGGTTCGACCCTTTCGGTCCACACGATCAACTTCCCAGTATGATGGATGTTGAATATTATGATTGGATATTTTAATAATAAATGAACAATTGACAATATAGAATATATGCATAATACCGAGAATTTGTCACAATTGTTTATCAATATTTTCGCTAAAATGTCAAACTAAATGTGCGCACTTACAAGATTAGGATGACGAAAATGTATATAAAATTGATGTATTAATGTTTTTCGGCACCTCAATGAAGTCGATATAGTTTTTAGTTCGCGCGGTATCGTGCAGGTACAAAAATCACTTAAGTCATTTAAACCAAAAACCCGCTGGACCGAATATTATAAAAATCTTTTCAGATTATATTGTCGCTAATACGCTTCGAACGGCACCTCAAGTAAGTCAATATCTTTTGTGGTTCGGGCCATATCGTGCAGGTACAAAAATCACTTACGTCGCTTAAACAAAAAACGGCTCGACCGAATTTTATGAAAATCTTTTCAGATCATATTTTGGTTAATACTCTTCGAACGGAACGTCAACTAAGTCGATATCTTTTATAGTTCGCGCGATATCGTGCAGGTACAAAAATCACTTAAGTCATTTAAACCAAAAAACCGCTGGACCGAATATTATAAAAATCTTTTCAGATAATATTGTCGCTAATACGCTTCGAACGGCACCTTAAGTAAGTCAATATCTTTCGTGGTTCGGGCGATATCGTGCAGGTACAAAAATCACTTACGTCGCTTAAACAAAAAAACGGCTGGATCGAATTTCATGAAATTCTTTTCAGATCATATTTCGGTTAATACGCTTCGAACAACACCTCAACGAAGTCGATATCAGTTTTGGTTTGCGCGATATCGTGCAGGAAAAAATGACCACATCCGTACGCACATACACACACACACATACTTCCTCCCAATTTTTTGCTTAAAATGCTCCTGGGACCTTGAAAGATGAAAATACGTTGAAATTTTCGATTTCGATTTTCGGACCGATTACAATAACTTCCTATACTGCGAAGTTAATTATATACAGTTGTGTGCAAAATAATAGCAGTGCTTTCATAGTGTACAGTATTTTCAAAAATATAATACAATTTACCATCTACACAAAACCGATGTATGTCAGTTTAAGGCTACTGCCTACAGCAACAATTTCACAGTAATGACATGTGTACATCGGTTTTGTGTAGCTGGTAAATTGTATTATATTTTTGAAAATACTGTACACTATGAAAGCACTGCTATTATTTTGCACACAACTGTACATACCTACTAGCTGTGAACCCGGCATAACTCCATTTTGTCCGCAACGGTTGGCTACCAGACGGCTATAATGTCGTGCGCGTTGACGTTTAGTTGCTTACAGTTTTTGAGACAGTTCACACGATGGTCGAATTTTGTTTCATAAAAAACATCATTCAATATATTCAAATTTTATTCAACTGATTCATTATGTTTTATTTGGTTTTGCAAATGTAGTTGAATTTAATAAAAAAGATCTCACCTGTGTTGTCGGATTGCATCAATGTTTCGCAACCATTTTTTTTTTGTTGACCATTCAGCAATGGTTCATTAGATTGAACCGCTTCTTACAGCGCATGACGGTCGTATTGATGCAATAGTTCTTGGTCGAACGCATCTTGCATACGTCGATTCGCCGCAATCATGTAAACCTTAATTAGTTTATTTGCTATCCTCATGCACAAATTTTCAATGGCAATCAGTTATTCGTTGTATATGCAATATATTTTCGCGATGCCATATGTTTTCGTACATGTCGTCCTTGTATTTGTTCCACAACACTATAGGTTGATAGCACGGATAGCATGTTGTTACAATGATAGCGTTATTATTTGATGCGCATTCGTTGTGGCCATGGAATCAGCGATTGTTTGGTTCCATTGGAATCGTCCTCCAATAAGCTCGAACGCTAACACGTCTCTTGATATGTTTGACAAAGAAAAAGATGAGCATTTACTGTTCCTAAATGTGTGAATGATTTTGGGCCACGTACGTTAATAAACAGTAAGCGAAAGTAGAAACATTCAACATTCGTTGGAAGACCGCTTGTTGCGCAACAGTTGCTTCGTCGAAATACACGCGTTGACCTTTTTCCAATGTACATAACTGTGGGATGTCGCTCGTGTATTGCGAAAGAGTATAAACGATACAGCGCCCCGTTGGTGTTCACATGTCGGCCCATTTGGTATTGGCAGACTTCATCATTGGCATTTTCAGAACCAAACAAACACTGCCATGTTATTTTGGCCTACGTTACATATTTGCACAAATGTTTAACTCACTCCGCAGAATGACAAATCTCACGTGCATTACAAATTCGGGGCAACAATGGACAATACGGCACAATGAACTCGTTTCCAATCTCAATCTGTCGACTCTGACGATGAACTGTCACTTTCACAACGATTATCCGGCCATTATTGTCATTTAAGCGCCGTCGATAAACTCGATATCCACCTGATCCCGTTGCTACTTCAGCTGCTAATGGCTGTGGGTGGTGCAAGGCGATTTTAGATTCCAAGCACCACACGGTCCATGTACCATCTGCGTTCTGAAAATCTCGTGCAGTTCTGGATCGACGATTAAGTCGGGGATTTTAGCTGATATTATGATATCGCCTACTTCGTCAGACCGCCATGTGTTCATCAGCTAAATCAGAATATGTGCGTGGGGTAGACCGCGTTTCTGCCACTCGATCGAATACTTCCAACACCTTGCAGTGCCGGACACTCCATGCTACACGATCACACCCATAAAACTTTCTACAAAGTAAAATAGTTCTCAAATTATGGCGCAAAATAAAGGGGCAATTGCTTGGCCCCTGGGTTCTCATCTACAATGTCACTGACCAAGGTTTTATTTGTTTACTCAGATGCGAGCCTGTTTCCCTCGTGCAGAATCCTAGACTTATCCCTAAAATTTCAGATTCTTATCCAACGTATATAATTGTGAATTTATAAGATTTGATCATAAATTCGTTATTTGCTACCTTAGAAAATCCCGGATTCCCACTTTCATTGGAATCGGAACAAAATTAACAAAATTCGTCCGCCATATTGGCGCGGCCATTTTGGTGTTATAATTTTTGACCGCAAATTCGTTATTTGCCACCTTAAAGACCCCTAGATACCCGTTTTCATTGGAATCGGAAGAAAATTAGCAAATTCAACCATATTTCCGCGGCCATATTGAATTTCGTTCATATTTCAGCGGCCATTTTGAGTTTTTCAAAACCTGGCTTTGAAGTTCATCATGAGAAACCCCATGGACCTTCAAGCAAAATTTTGAAGCTCTGAAATGATTTTCAACGGAGTTCTCCTTGACAGCGCCATCTTGGAGTGGCTTGAGAAAGTAATATAACAACGTATGTTCACTCTGTTAATGTAAGTACATTGGTTAAAATTTCATTAATATCGATTGCACGGTATAGGATCCTATTGCGAGTACACGAACATACACACATTAGCCGTTAAGTTTTCTGAAATTGTTCTGCGCAATTTTCTTAATTTTTCGTTCCTTATACCCCGGCTTCACCGGCCTCAGATTAATCAAGTTCACTTCAATCGGCATAAGTGGCTTCACCGGCTAGCATGTTCAGTTCGTGCTTGAAATTGTTGTTGCTTTTTCGCCAGAAATTAAAAATGCAAAAGCTCACTGGAATTATTCCAATTTTTTACTCTCTTTTGAGCGAGCTTTTACTTGGAAACTCAATTTCATGTTCTGTAGGCCCACAGCAGGCATTTTTTCTTGGCTTTAAAATGTGAAAAATGTATGGGAAATCAGGAAATTTTAAAGTACAGTAGACTAATTTGCTCGAACTTGCGAAAATTTGGCGGTGAAGCCGGGGTATTAAGAACTTTCACAAAGTATTAGAAAACTTAAAAAAAAGAGGAATGAAATCGGTAAAGTGGTTCCCAAGTTATGGCGTGACCAATTGAAACAGGGATTCGTGTTTTATATAGATTTAAAATCACTGATTTTGTAAAAGGCAAATTAGTTGGTTACTGAGGGTCTGTGTTGAGTTTTTGTGCCGAATGTAGAGAATTGCTGTGACTTCTTTTGATGACTAAATTCAATTGACATGACAGTCAAAGTCATTCTGTCAAGTATTCGAATATTAGGAAGACTATAATTTGTTAAAATAAATTTGGAGGTGAAAACTGATACTACCATAGAAACAATAGATGCATGTGATTCACTTCGACCAAAGACTAAATAGCTGCATGTGATTCACTTGCAATAGCTGCCAATAGATTTCACACAGACATAAAATAATAATTTCATTTGATAGTGGTTTAAGTCACATTTGAGGAGTTTAAAACGGATATAGAAGAGCCATATATCAGTAAAATGTTATTTATCAAAGTGTAAAAAAAATTCTAGTGCTGTTAATTATGTAGTAGACTTACAGGAAAATCTTTGAAAACGATTTCAATTTACAAATCCACCGCAAAAGGATTCTGGGCAAAAATGTCATCTTAAAAGACTTTTTAAATTTGGTCGTCTAAAACTTCCATTGCCAATAATGTTTACATGTATGTATGCCTGGGATGATACCGTCGCATCCAGAACTTCGCAGGAAATAGCATCATGTATCCTGAAACATCCAAAAAAATCTTAGAAATGAAAAGCACATTACAGCTTACAGCGATATGTGTTCATGACAGAAAAGGAATATAACAGTAGCTTTCACTTGATTAAAAATCATCCAATCTGCCGAACATAATATAGACGTTATTGACCAGGAGTTCCTATTATCAGGACATTCATTTCTACCTAATGATAGATATTTCGGAATTGTAGAAATGACTTTAAGCAAGAAAATTGATTGTTTGGCCCTCAGGAATATTATGTAGACATAAAAAAGTAGGAAAAATTAGTTCATTATAAATGAAATAAAACGGGAAGAAGATGAATAAATTGGTTAAAAATATGTTGGATGTTTGTATGCAATATGTTCTATAAGGCATCAATTAATGATCATCTGCAAATGTACTACCGCGACGGGGACACTAAGAATCTTTTATAATATTGAACTGACAAAACAAGGCCAATCGCAATGCTAAAATACAACGATTTCATGCATAATTACCCTACATATCCCTATATACCCCATAATTATTTTAAATTCCCCGCATGATCAAATTTGTGAAGAATGAATTAGTTGCTATATATTGTTATGTTTAAAAAAATCGGTATTTTCGTAATTCTCTGAGATATTTCTTTGAATAAGGTAAGAAGTCAAGACTCCAAGCCATCAACTTCCAGAGTTATGAGCGGACAAAGTCAAAATTTTGTTGTTTTTTTTTTTCATTTTTCTATTTCGTACTTTTCCTTCAGCACTTTTCCACCAGAGCTTATTTCGAAAAGTACCAAATAATACCCTAAGTTTTGTGCTCTAACCTATAACTCAATCTACATCAAGCGAAAGATAATTTGAGTACCTACAATTTTCTAATTTGATGTTTTTCTTTTAAAAGCGTTTTTTTCGACTTCGAAGAATTTTTTAGGTTAGGTTCACCATTACAAATTCAAAAAATAAAAGCGCTATCTTTTTTAGTTTTTTTTTCTATATCACCATATTTTTTGTTTGCTGTTGGTAACTAACGCTAAAATTACATGGGGCTTTTATAGATTGATTGGACTAATGTCAAAAGGTCAGTCGTTTTCAAGATACTTACCGTATACGCTGCCTGTGTGTAAAGATGCCAATTAGCAAATTAGTTTGAATAATAGCACAAGATGGAAGTCATGCATCATCTAATAATAACTCCACTTTAAAAATTAGCTTCGACTTACCTTCTTCATTATAGAGGTGAGACTTATGCTACTTAATATCAAAAACCTAATTAGACCTTCTTCAAATCCTGAAAATTTCATTGTATGCCTACGGCCGACTGTCCTACGTATTCCAAAAAATCGCTACCTTCAGGATTAATCTTAGTTGTAGAGAATAGGCCGTGTAGTGTAATGTGATATAGAAGCACTACCGGCTTTAGTGGGCGAACCCGGGCGATCGCCCGAAGGGGCCATGTTCCAGGAGGCGCCGCTGCGATCCTGTAATGTGTTCATTCATTTAGTTATTAAATGAAAACACCTCCACAATACCAGACACAACGCCGGATATGAACAGGAAGTAAACAAAGCTTGTGTTTAAAAAAACGTATAAGACAGCTGGCAAGGGCGCTTTATTATACGTTATTTTTAAACGATTGCCCTCAGTTTCTACCAATAAACCAGTGCTGGGCAATAGCAGCTCTTAAGAACGACACGGGCTCCCCCATACTGGCTTCAGCAAAGCCTTTGATCGTACTAATAACCATATTTTTAGTAAAAAACTACTAAAATTTGGAGTATCAGATCCTGCCCTAGAATGGATTAAATCCTATAAACAAACTCAGGTTGTCAGATTTCAACGATTTCTGTCAAAACGAATCGAAGTAATTTCCGGGGCCTCTGAGTGTAGCAACCTTGGCCCGCTGCTATTCAATATATTTATCTCAGACCTGTCGGAAAAACTAAAGAATACTCCGCATCTTTTCTATGCCGATAACCTTAAAATTTATAACGACATAAGGTCCCAGAACGACGTAACTCGCTTTCAAACAAGGCGAACAGGTTGCAAGACTGGTGTACCACCAATAAATTATAACTTAACATCAACAAATTATCGTTTTCCTCAAGAGAAACACACAGGGTTATTATCTCAACGACCATAACTTAGACCGTGTCGATCAAGTTGTAGAGCTAGGCATTGTTGTAGGCAATAAATTAAATTTTAAGTTGAACCACATTAATATTACTGCCAGAGCCAACAAGCTTCTTGGCTTTATAGAGAGAAGAGCCCAAGAATGCAATAAAGTCCGGGTCACCAAAACTCTTTTCTGTTCGCTCGTCCGCCCAATACTGGACTATGTGTGAGCAATCTGGGAACCTATATTTCAACTAAGTAGCGGTAGTTGGATTTGCTCTGAGAAACCCACACGCACCACGTTATTTTTGCAGCTTTCCGCCAAACACGAATAGAATCAAGAAGTTGAAACTCATGCCGCTGTCACATTGGAGGAAAGTGCTTATCTTTTTGCTTTACTTTGGACGTCCTAAACGATAACGTTAGGGTACAATTCGATGGGTCTTACGAAAAAGATATTGTTTCAAAATATTGCTGAAAAAGATATTGTTTCAATTTATTGCTGAAAAACATATTGTTTCGGTTTCTCGCTGAAAAAGATATTGTTTCGGTTTCTCGGTGAAGAACATATTGTTTCGTTTTCTGGCTGCAAAACATATCAGCAAAAAAACGAAACAATATGTTCTTCACCGAGAAACCGAAACAATATCTTTTTCAGCGAGAAACCGAAACAATATCTTTTTCAGCAATAAATTGAAACAATATCTTTTTCAGCAACATTTTGAAACAATATCTTTTTCGTAAGACCCATCGAATTCATGCCCAAGAGAATCAAGTTCAGTGGCGAAGTTCGACCCAATAAACACACAAAAATGTTGAAGGAATACCCTCATCGCACAGAATATGCAAAAATCGAACCTGTCAACAGATATTGTATATGCTTCTTACCCAACAAAAAACGGCTCTTGACAACACAATTATCATGAATTAACCATAGACTTAAGCTGAAAAGTATAAATTAACAATACAGGCCTTTTGTACCTTAGTCATTATAACGGTATATTCTGCATTGTATTTAATGCCTTGTTTGGCAAATAAAGAATAAATAAATAAAGAAAAAAGAGATTTGTAGACATAGATAGTTCAGTTCTCGCCCATTTAAATCGTTTGCTCCAGTTTGGTCGTCGTGAGTCCGTAAGTACTCACAAGCGGGCAGTGTTCGCCCGTTGTAAGTTCATCTTTTATTTCTACTCGGGTTATTGTATAATTTTTGCACAATAACAAACATAGGTAATCTATTTAAAAAATATCTAAAAAGTTAAGGGCGCATACAAATATCTCGCACGGGGCGCCAAAATAGCTAAAGCCGGCCCTGCGTTAAAGGTAGTCTGCAATTGTAAAGACAAGTCCTGGCGCATACTTCTCTGCATTACTGAAGGCTTACAAATAGCACAGTGCATCGACATTTAAAAAGATTAGAACTAGGAGCAGGCGATGGAAATTATATTTGGGACACATCGCCAGAAATGGAGAAACGAACGATTCACCGAAATTATACGTGCTTTGGCTCAGATGCTCTTTATGGCCTGCAGCGCATCCCATTTTCTCTCTCGAAGTGATGGAAATGACATAACCGCTTGAGACTAATTGCAATCGATAGAGGATGGAAAAATGCATCTACAGTTGATTTTGGCCGAAGTTTGGACAAGGCCAACATTATAAAAAAGTCATGAAAATGCCTTTTTTTCGTAAGTGCGGTTTGAACGAAATTTTCACATTATCTCGCCATATCTCAGTTGATATTGCAGATATCAATTTCAAATTTTAACATAGTCTAGTTTGACTAATTCCCTAAATATAAAACTTTAACCGAACTGGTTACATTATTTAAAAACAAAATGGCGAATGTTTAAAAAATTTCCAACAGATTCGTGAGAATGTTTTTTCTAATCTAAGAAATCAACTTTTTGATTAGAAAAAAATGCATTTTTCCATCCTCTATCGATTGCAATTAGTCTCAACCGGTTATCTCATTTCCATCACTTTTTTCATTTCTAGAGCACTTTTTGGGGATTCGCTGCAGGCCTATTAAACCGTATTAGGACGAACACCCTATGCTTTTTGTTGATTAGTGTCTCCATGGTTGAGAATAGAAGTAACTGCTAATGATGCAAGTTACACTATCCATCTTTTCGTTTATTACCCTCATACACAACCCGGTATTTTAGGGGCAAGGGGGTCTCAGGGAAATTTATGTCATGCGTCTTATGTCTTCTCACTTTTACCTCAAAAAATTTGCAAAGCGCACCCATCCATTACACTAACACAAATACAACATCGCACTCGGGGTCTGCGAAAATTATGAGAAACTCCCCTTCTCATTCCCGTTACAACTACAACGCCATCACTATTGCTACACGAAAAGAGCCAAAAAAATGAACGCTTAGTGTAATACCCGCATCATACACACACCGTATTGATGTGTATTCGAATGATGGATAGTGTAATTTTACCAATGGGTGATAGAGTCATCTTTTTGGCTATGGGCTGGCATTGTGCAAGTTTCCAATAGTCTAAAACCGCCAGAAAAGCAAGAGAGATCAAGAATTGGGGGTTCGCTAAAGGTAATACACATTAGAGGGTTTGTTATCAGTTCAAGAGATTTTGCATGGAGCATTGATTTCTTTGATAAAATTTTCTTTGCATACTTCATAAGAATAAGTTCGTATGGTTATACATTTTATGTGGTAAAAATTTTCTAATATATAATGCTATTAATATATGTAAATGCCACTCTTTAATATGATACTCAATTACCTTTTAATGAATGAAAATATAAAAAGTAGAACGTTGACCTTTAATGCCGCACTGGTAACATTTCCACAACAATTTCCATCCATTTCTATGTGCAACCTTGTTGTCATTAGCAAGTGGCGATGAAATTTGAAACTTCCTTTGACTGCTAATGGGGAAATTAGCCTATCATAATAACTGAGCACCCCCTCGTTTAAAGGATATCCAATATTTGTGTGCTTCTAAGAGGCTTGATATAAGAGCGAGCGAGATTCCTTGCCTAATAACCTATGTAGCTAAACATGAAAATCATTAAATTATTTCTTATATTTATTTTTACCAGTGGAGGGAAAAAAACTCCCATAGGATCTACCAAGAAAATATGCTTTTTGGGAGCACATTAAAGGCGCGTAGGTTTCTCAAAGAATGTTACAACGTTGAATAAGGAATTGTCTAGAAGCTTTAAAACGAGTCGTACCTAAATGAAGGAAGTCGGTTCGGAGACTCGTACTCGCTCTTGCGTTTGTTAGGTGCGATTTAGCATAAAACACGGGGAAGTGGGAAAATTTTATTATAACTGAGGTAGACAATTTTAATGTTAATTTCCTTTAAAAGCAGATAAGGATTAAATTAACATTTCGCTCATTTGAATAAGCCACTCACCGCAAAATACAATTTAATATAAATTTCTGCTCCCCGAATATTTTAAATGATTAGCAAACATGTGTTGAAGGTTTTTCGGATATTATGAATAATCAGCGAGCTTCATGTATACGTAATCCTAATGGTAAACCTATGTGGCGCAATTACATTTTTATCGCAATAATGTGGCGGCTTATCGGAAGTTGTGATTTGTAATTTTATTATTTTCGAAATCGAGTGGAGGAAAAAAGGAAGTGTAAGAACAGGCATAAAGCTTTGGTATTTGATAATAAAACTATTTTAGATGATAACACATTTACTATTTTTTTAACCTCACCGTTACATCGTGATTGTTTTTATAAGCCCCCTTTAATTATTCCAAGAAAAAAAAAAATCTTAAAAAAAAAAAAAATACGCTTTTATTTTAAAATGAACCAAAAAGTAAAAAATATATAGCTTTTCGTTAGTGCATCATGCTTGTTTACATTTAAGTATGTGGCTGCAGCAATAAAACTTTAAATTCAAAATTATTTTTTACTTTTTGGTTCATTTTAAAATAAAAGCGTATTAACTATTTATTTTTATTTTGTGCTTTTTAGTCTTTTATACATATGTCTTCCGCCATTTTGTGATGGCAGCCATCTTAGATTTAAAATTACTACACACGGGTTACTGTATTTTATCTTTCGTACAGTTTAACCTCGATTAACCAGGCTGCCTGGGACCATACTGACACCGATTATCGAAATCCCGGTTAAGGAGTTGTTGCTGTTCTTCTAATGAAAAAAATGTAATAGGGTGATTAATGTTATGATAGAGCAAAGTTAATTAATAAAGATGCAGCAAAATATTCCATGAATGGGGCTCTGTCGTTTCAGCTACTTCAGACAGTTGTACTGCGAGGGGTCCATCCAGGTCTTCTTCCTCTTCTATATCTAAATTATGTCATTTTGCAGCATAACCCTTCATATTGCTGGCACAGTTTTGTGCAGAACAGTCCTTCTTGCCTACATCCACGCCAAGTTTGGCAATCTGTCTTACATTTGCAAAATATAACCTGAAGAGCCCGGAGTTTTCAGTGCGGTAATGGGAACCGACCGATTTTTTGTCATGTCCCACCTCTACTGCCCTGGAGTTTCCGATGCAGTGTGGCGCCTGATGGAAATCTCTGAAGGCGTGTTGTTGAAGAGCAGCCTCAGTGGGAGGTGTGGAAGATGTGTTTGTTGATTCCTTGGAGGTTAATATCAGGTATTGTTTATACCTCAGCTTTTTTAATGTTTTAAAGCTCAATCACAAAATTCTCAACAGCGATTGTTATTTCCTTTGAATGGGCTGAACGATCAGTGAATTTAGTAGTGTAAGTAACAACAGAAAATCGACATCTTCCCTCACACTTGCGACACTCTTGTGAGCGATTTTACTTTTACTGCATTTTTTCGTCAGCTTGCTGATTAATCTATGCTTGTTTTTGGAAAACGATAGAAAATTTAATTGTGAAACTATTGGTGTCATGGTGCTACTAAATTCTATCTCCACGGATAGCGTTTCTGTCGATGTGCTCAAGCGCCCCATAGATCCGAGTACCCATCGAACACAATAGTCATATGCATTCAGTAGCTCACTTCGATCCCCACTATACAAAAGTTGCTCGACATCAAATTGGACTGTTGAGGAAAAGTCTAGGGACTCCATTATCAGCTTACCAAGAGCTCGGAAAGCTAGCGAGGCCTGTCATATTATTTTCACTGCTGTTGGCTGCGAACCATATTTCTGTAATATCGTAACCCTCACAGCACTAATCGCAATCACAGCAGCAAAGCAGAGTACATTTTTCGTAATTTTCGTTTGCTCCGTTTGAAAATTAAATATTTGACACGTGTCTTGTAGGAAATAATAAGGGTTTTTGATGATAACGTGTATATATTTGGAGCTGTAGTGGGTGGACGTATACTACGTTTTCGCAGAAGGGCCATAAAATCACTGTCTTTCTGCAAATCAAAGTTGACTAATGCATTTAGAAGGAAATTTTGTCATCTTAGATTTTGTATATAGATGACCATTATAAACAAAACTTAAGATTACAAAATTTAAATTCGTATAGTTTTCGAAATATAAAAAACTGAAAAAGGTTGAAAATATCGAGGTTTTTTGCTTTTATGGTTGTGAAGCCGACCTGCTCTACAAGACCGCAAACTTGAAATTGGATTCAGCACCTTGATTTGACTGAACCTCGTAAAACATGACCAAAATTTCCACGGATATTAGAGTGAAACAGGGATATCAGAGTGACCCCGGATAATTATTTCCGTTTAATAGAGGTCCCGGTTAAACGAGATTACGAATAATCGAGATTCAACTGTACTTGGAACCGCCTTCTTGATTTTTTTACAAAATGGTCAGAATGCTTTAAGAACTTATACATGATGAGTTGAATCCGAGTTCAAATACATGTAGACGAAAGTCGAGTTGAGTTAGAGTCCACTAAGCTCGACTCATCTCTGCTGGGTTGAGTTGAAATTACAATCGCTCAGTAGTTGAGTAGGTGAATTTAGTTGACAGCAGCATATCTGTGATTTGTTAATGCTTTTTTGTAACTGTGCTTTTTTGTTTTTGTGCTTTTTTTATTTTCAACTAAACCATCCTCACATCAACTACATATTCAACTCATCATATATACATACTAATTATTATCGCGCGAACTATGAATGTATGCAAAATTTGAAGTTGATCGGTTATATTTTTTCCTTTGTAGTCTATTATAAGACTTCCGCTATTTTGTGTTGGCTGCCATTTTGAATTTGAAATGACGCCGCACACCTAATTCTATTCTACCTTTCATTTGATACCCAGGTCCGAATGTTGCGAGGCACAACTGCAAAAATCGTCCCCCATTTTGCAACCGCCATCTGGATTTTTTTTTACAAAATGGTCAGATTGCATTACAAATACACTGAACACTAAACGGGTATGCAAAATTTCAGCTCAATTGGAAACTGAGGAGTGGGTCAAATTTAACCTGCAATATTTTATTACGTAGTTACAAGTGAAGCTAATAAAAGCGTATTAACAACTAGTTGGGATGTGGGTTTGACGACCCCTACGGTCCACACGAAGAACTTCCTAGTATGATGAACGTAGATGAAATAAACTGACCTCTTACAAAATAGTAATACGTTAAGCACTAGTGGGAAATCGACTAGTATTGGCGACAAAGTAATCCTGACAGAAGCTAGTTCAAATAAAATAGTGGTAAATTCTTAAGATTTTTCTAGAGAATTTGTTTTTCCTAAAAGTTAGCAAACATTTCCTTCGTACTTCGTTCGCTACACTAAAGCGGGTGTGCGAATTCGTATTGAGCGTGCTGAAGCGAAACTTTACAGATTTCATTGCAGGCTACTACTGGTAATGAAGCTGTGCCTCTTGTCGCGTAATTTACCTAAAATACAAAATCTTATTGTTTTTCCCGGGAACTTTTCGTAGGCCATGGAAGACAACAAAGCTAAGAAAGTCCCCCTTTTTATTGAACTCATTGTAAATTTATCGTGGAAACTTCCGAATCCTCTTTTTTGAACACCCTTTTTATGTTATTTCATATTATTGTATAATTTTTTTTTTTTTTAATCTTACAATCAAAACATAGGTTTGGTTGAAAAAACTGATTTTCTGAGTTTGTTTTTTCATTATTAATATGTTTTTGGGGGCCGGTTTGTAAGCATTTTAAATCGGCCTTTTTGTACTTGTTCATGATAGTACAATCTTTTTAAGCTTTGGAACGTTGATACAGAGAAATCTATCATGAGGAACGTTTTTGCAAGAACACTTTTTTTTGAACAAAGTGAAATTTCAAGGAAACTGTTCAATATTTCGCAACAAAAGTAACACCATTTTTTTCAGATAGCAAGAAGCAATATTTGTACCAAATAACAAATATGTAAGTGGCGCTAACAAAAGTTATTAACAAATTTAAATAATGCTAGATATGTATAAACCTTCGAAGGAAGTAAACAACTGATTTATAACAACAGATTTTCTATTATTTATGAAATTTATTTTATATATATCTTATGGAAATTGATAATCACAGGTAAAACGAATAGTAATGGGTGCAATTAAAATATATCAATTCTTTCAAATGCTTGGCTGTAATTATTATATAACTCTTTCAGCAGCATTTACATGAAAGATGCGTTAGTTTTAAAAGTTATTTGTTGGAATGTTTTCGTGATTCTTCACAATCTCCACTTAATATATTGTCATCCAGTCTCAAGTGTTATTCAACAGAAAGGATACCATGAAAAAGCGTAATTAGTGGCTAGTCTCTAGGCACAACATCCCACTAGTTTGTATTTGTTCTTCTGGTGGAAACTAAGAAAAAAACTCTAAAAATATTCAGAAATCACCCCTGAAAATATTAGCCACGTAGTCCAACAGAGAATTTAATAAACGTCAGATGACCTATAAAAGTATCATCATTTTCGAGGTTCTAAAAGTAAAGTTTTTGATGAGACTGCCTCAGATGCGGAAAATAATAAAATGTGAAATGTAAGGTAAAACTTTCTGACGAGACTGTCTTTGGAATCCGGGAAACATAACGTGTGCAAAGAGACTTAAGTGAAGGTCAAGTGAAGGCTGTTTAAGAAAAGGTGGTGCAATCATTTTTAAGAGGAGCAGTGCAAGAAAAGACAAAGAAAGTGGGAAATTACTAAGAAGTGTCCCGACCGTCAACATGAAGATGAAGGTATTCTCCCACAAAAAAAGTACTCACAGTATTGTTTATATTAAAGATTTATCAAAATAAAAAATATATGATATATTGAAAGGGAGTGCTTTTAGTTTTCGTGAAAATGATGATTCTTAGCTACTATTTCCCATTATTATAATTTTCCAAAGTAGTAGTTAAATAACCCAAAATATAGATAATTCAGGGGTTACATAAAATTCTAATTCATCCGACACGCGAAACTGGCTGGAAGCGAGTTATTCGTCGAGAAGTGTCACAACCTTCGCTGTTGACTTTTCACCCGTTATGTCGCGGACATGAAGCGACATAGAGTTTCGGTCAATAGCCCATTTGAAAGATATTTTAATACCCGTATTTCTGCTGTTTACTACGTTATCATATGAGCAACCGTTAAGGAGATATTCAAAAAAAAAAATGCGTTTTCAGTTATTTCAGGCACGTGAAGTGCGAACTTTGGCGTTGGATTACTCGCAAACTATACAAGCGAGAACGATGACTAAGGGCTTATTCTAAAGGTAATCACTAGCACTATAAGTTTGGTAATCGGCATTAACCCACCCAAATTAATATCTTACGAGTTAATCGCAAAAAACTGCATTCAACCTCAACCACCCGAACAAGTTCGACCTTTGAGCGGCCATAACTTTGAGCCAAATTAACTTACAGACCTCGTTAAGGGCTCATTTTGTAGATAATTTTATTCTCTAATGACTTTGTATTGATCATTTTCAGCTATGATTGCACACAACCGAGTTATTTGGTATAAACGACCTCTACCTCTTTTTCAAGATGGCGGCTTTTCCCATTACACTGCGACCCCACAAACTTGGTTTTAACATTGTCAGATGTACCCCAACAAATTCAAAAAAAAAAAAAAAAAATTGTACATCATGAAATGCAATTTCATGCTTTTTTTCGACTAATTGCACTGGGCTACAGGACAATCCTGATTATTAAAATTGAGTGTTTCACACTTGTTTATGAAAACACCCCCCCAATTTTTTATGTAGAGATAGAAAGAAACTAATAGAACATAGAAAGTTGGAAGAAGAGGAAAGGGAAACCTTTTCTGTACGTATCCATATGATATTAAATGAGAAAATGATTGTATATTGGTTTAAATAGAAATTAAAAAGGTCTTTTTCCAGTAACAAATCTATGCAAACAGGAAGTTACTTAAAGATGCCGCAACTCTTTATTATTAAGAAATTAGCCATCGATCAAACTAATTTCACAGCACTAAAATACGATACAATACCTAAACAATAAGTAACATAACCGCTTTTCACTTGTGACCCCACATGAACATGACAAGATAAAAAAAGCGTAGACGTGTTTAATGAGCTTGAAAAGCAGATAGCTCAAGAAGCCAGCTCAGAGAAGAGTAGCTATGAAAAAAAATCAAGAGCAAGAAATCTTGACCGAATTTGCTCTACAAAAAAGGTAGAGCAGAAAACCATGCTTTAAGTTGCTCCTCAACCTAAAGTAGTTCGTTAAACACAACTCATAATGAAAAGTAGGTCATAACTTTGAGAAAACATGAAGGAGATATTACAAATTAGTTCTAGTGCTTAGACGAGAAACGTTAAGTAATAGATATAGATTTTGAAAAATGAATACAAAATTACGATAAGCGCGAATGTATCTTTTTTCGCGAAAACGTATCATCGTATCCACATGATTTTTTTCACTAATTAGTATCCAAAATGATACGAAGGTATCCAAAGTGGCAACACTGTTGTGTGACTTTTCATCAACATAAAAAGAGTTAAACTCAGAGGCATAAATGCCTGGAGAACGAAGATGAGACTAAAGTTGCTTAGTAGGCAGTGCAGGATCAAGTTTACGGTAGCAAAATTCAAGCTTGGTCTATTTGAAGTTGCTATTGATTAAGTTGCGAAAAGTTTTGTACTCATTGAGGTAGCTCGGGACTCTTCTTCCGTCTATAAAAGAACTCATACTCAACAATCATTTTGCGGATTTCGCAAGAAACCCAGGGGCAAAGATGAATGCATCCAAATCTAAGTTATTCAGCCGACTGCCGTTAATTAAAACTTAAACTTTTTTATATTTTTTAAAGATTTTGTTCACAAGGGTCCACACGACGAAAAGCGAACGTTCATCCTTTCTGCCCCCAGCTAAAGTAAATAAATCAATATCACCCTTCACAGAAATAATTTTTCAATATGCTTTCGTCGCGGCGCGATGAACATGCCTTCTATATGGGAGCTCCATATTTTTAATTTTGTTATTTATTTTATATTTTCCAATAATGCCATTTAATAAGCCAGAAATTGCTGGGATACTACCGTCTTAATTTCATAATAATACAAAATAGCTTCGGGTCTCCTTAAATTTATACATTTTACCCAAATACTCCGACAAGTTTTCTTGTTCTTTAATGTTGTTCACTTCTTTTAATTGTGCTCAACCAATTTAACAAATAAATCTCGGATTTCATTCAAAGAAAAACCAAATAAATGCTTTTAAATAAATTTGAAATATTTGATTGTGGTGATTGTGATTTGACTGTAATTTTACTTTGGATAGGCTTTGTCGCTCTTGTATTGTTCATGTTTCATCCCGTGTAACAACTGTGAAATTTTTTGTCATTGTCGATTGCGATTTTAGGTAGTTGAAGCTCAGTTGCTTTATTTTAGACATAAAATAAATAATTTAACTTTAGGGGTTGCTGCGGGGGTGGGTTGCGCAGGTCCGAATAAATTGATATTGGCTTGCAGTAGTGGCTATTTGTGCGCCAAAAATTGGCAGGGTGAAATGAAGTTTAGGTATAAAATTAAATAATTGAATTTCCACTAGGGAATCCAATCCCGCATCAAAATCTCAATCGCGCAATCCCGCGGGTTGGTATGGTTTCTAAAAATTGCCTTATATGTAATATCAGGGTGGCGATTCTTCTGGAAATTCTGGAAGTCAGGGAAAAGTCAGGGAATTTTAAATTTCTGGAAAAGTCACGGCGAACTCATTGATGTTCTCAGGATTAAATTTAAAGTTTTACGCGAAAATACTATATGGCAATATATCGACGGTGAAGTACTAATACCTTGTAACCCACATTATAATATACGAGGTAAAGAAGAGGTATTAGTACTTCACCGTCGATATGTATATATGCTCCCATCTATGGAAGTTATTTGAACAATAGGTCATTTGTTCTACGAATTTAAGGTAAATTCAAAAACTCGTCACTGCAGAATTCACCTACAAACTTAAATTTGAAGTCTGTAACTGAATTCTGCAGTGATATGGCAATGATGAGTTTTTGAATTTACCAATACATATATTTTTATCTTTGTCATACGCACATGAAATGAGAGGTACATAATGAGTTTTACCAACCAGCGAGTTATTATTGCTCGCTGGTTTTACTAAGGCAGTTTTGTGAGTACAAGAGCGACCGCGAGCTAAGAAATTGAACGGAGGCAATTCCGCAATCAGCAATGTATTCTGATCGGAACCATTGATATTAGCGGCATCAAATTGGATCGTATATGTATTAGAATATGCAATATGATTTCAATAGAGAGTACGATTTGTATACAAAAATAAATAAAACCGTCGTTCATACGTATATGAATTAATGTTTTGCTTTGCACAACACACATTCAGTCGAACCTAAGCGTTTTAAGCAATAAGCTATTACCATCATAACTTAACGCCTCGTAAGTAAACGGTGCGGAATCATCAGTATGTATTCAATTTGATGCCGCTCGACGAATATTTGAACTACTCTGATGAACATTATTTTGAGCAATTTTTTGTTGTTAAAATTCCTGCCAAATTTTGTCGTTATATTATAATCGACATTCGCAATATAAAACTAAATAATGGACAGTCTATAATCGATAAATGTCGATTAGGTCTCGACACTCGCAATAAATGCCTAAGTTTTTCAACGAAATATCAACGGGTTGACCACTTTTGGCATCAAATTTTTCAAGACTAATAGCCTTCTTATAATATTTTATAAGTATTGAAGATTGTTGCCACTCTTTCTCAAGGAAATGCAAACGTGGAACGAGGTTTTTCTGTGAACAAGGAGTGTATCGTGGAAAACATGAAAGAAGAAACCATAACTGCGAGAAGAACAATCTACAACGCTGTGACAATTCTTGGAGTTTTGAAAAAAAAAAAATCAAGAATGTAAAGAAATAATGTTGGATTAAATAAATTTATAAGTTGTTGAATTAAATAAATTTATAAGTTTCGCTATTGCCCGCTTTGTGGCTCTCTATATAATCTATCCATATAGATGTAACTGTTTAAGAATTTAACTCTGGAAATATAAAGAAATATTACTCAGCGTTTTATATTTTACACCAATAAGTTATGGGCCCAGGTATCGTGACGAATAAAAATTTAATAAATATACATAATTTACTATATTGAGTAAAGAGCAGTGACGATAGAGTAAGAAAAAAATATTATATTTTTTATATAACCTCAATAGCTATCGTGGAAAATAAAATAAGCTCAATTCAAAATGGAGGTCGCAAGTTCTATGAAAATTGAAAAGTTTGATGGTAGGAATATCAAGCAATGGAAATTTCAAATAAAATGTGCGTTACGAGCAAAAGGATTAAACATAAATGCATAGAAGCCAGAAGATCGCGATGAGCAAGTGCATACAAAGATGGCGGAATGGCGATGTTTATCTTGACATCATCAATGAATTTTGACCAGATTGCCCTAATAGAAAACTGCGAAACAGCGAAAAAAAAGATGACTAAATTAAAAGCTATCTATGAGCAGAAGTCCCAGTTTAATAAAATGATGGTGCATGAAAAATTTTGTCAATACGAATTGAGTACACAGTTTTATCAATAATATTGAGTACACTACCAACGACATACCGGTCTCTTCGTCAAGCATGGTTATCGCTTAATTCGGATAATCAAACACTTTAGAACCTGACATCACGGGATAGATGAAGAGGCAAGCCTAAACAAGAAAACTACTAGCGAAAAAGCATTAGTTACTACCAACAGAGATTCCAAACAAGTAGCCTGTTACGGGAACAAAAATAAAAGGAAATCTTACTCAGCGTTTTATATTTTACACCAATACATAATTCTTGCGATTCGAAATGCTCATGTGCATTACGTAAAGGCAATGGAGAAACGTCGGCAGGAGCAGAAAAACTAAGAATTAGTATTGGCGAAGAAAAGAAAATCTGCACTGGGGGGAATTAGAGAAATCGAAGCAAAGAATTCAAAAATGGCCAAGGATTTCAAAATCAAATGTTTTAAAAAACTAATAGATTCCATTAAATCTGGTTCTAAACTTTTTTTCATCTTCCCTCTTAGTTCACTAAATGTTAACCAAAAGTGACATATTACGAATATATGTATATGTTATAAATAAATATATCATACTTCTTCATTTTGCTATTCATTCGGACCTTGTTCATATTTTCACTAAAATTTCAACTTCAACCACATTTTTCTCCAAAAAATACGTAGTTAATAAATTTTTGATTTTTTACAAAATTGGAAACCTCGGGCAGGTAAGGCGCCTGACTGCTATCCCCAGAGGTCCCGGGTTCGAATCCCGGCGGCGCCACGGTCCTTCGCCTTTCCCACCTAACTTTCCTTCTTTCTTCTTCCCTCTTTACATTCTTGATTCCCCTGTCATAACCTTCCCTAGTCCTTCCCCGCTCCACCAAGCGCATGCCATCGGTTGGTTAATGAGATTCAACTCGTTTCAGGAGGCATAACACTCCAGCGAGTTCTTCTCGACGCCCCGATTTCAGAGTCGCGAAATGGTTGTGAGTAGGTGGAATAAAATATCGCGGCTAGGTTGTGACAGTTACTTCCTTCTCTTCTCTCTATCTTCCGGCTAGAGCTACTGTTCGACATTCACTCTATACGAAAAAATAGATTGTCGACAGTACAAAGGGACTTCCCCTAAGCCTCTAGTCTGTCACATAAAAAAAAAAATTTCCAGGGAATAATGTCTGGATGTAAATAATCGTTCCCAGTTGCTTGATGGAGAATATTATGTATAATGGCCATCTAGGGATCAACATAATCCGGGGAGGAAGCAAAGGAACATTTTCACTGGGTCCATATGAAGGATGACGTCGAATGGTGTCACAAATGCATGATCTGCACCTCATCCACCGACCGTAGACCAAACCCAGAGTGGAAATTCAGCAGCACAATGTTGGTGCAACATTCGAAAGGATTGAGGTTGATGTGGTGGGAGAATTCCCAGCAATAGATAGGGGCAATCGCTACTTCACGCACAATATGTTGGAATGGTGAAACGTTTCAATTGGTGAACATCTAAAGAAGGTGGTTAACGACCAACAGCGTGATTAAATCGTCCACAAGGATAATCTTGGGGAAACAGATTATCCAGGCAGGTGATTTAAAGTGTGGAATCGCATCAGAAACTAGTCAACCACGAGATGTCCATTATAATCTGCAATCGGCCAGCGACAGGATGAAGATTCGCTACAACGTTCGGACGAACGGACCTGGATTTTTCGACTGTGGCTATATAATCATTGTCATCATGAGGATAAACGATGTCATGTCAAAAGGTTGAATCGGTCAGAAAAAGGTCGTGCATGTGGACAGGTTATGTCGCTATGAAGAACCGGATACTGGAGGACGTGTTTTGGACTAACAGGGCTTCAATGTGCTACTTTTTGAATTACTGTTAAATTTGTAGAGAAGAAAAGTATTTTATCATATTTTTTTTTTTTTACAAATAAGACCCTTTATTTATGTTTTTCCAAATCATATACCATTGTTTTTATCAAATGAAAGGCGATAAAACGATAAAAAGAGACCTTATTCATGGATATAGACGGTTGTTTCATTACCTTTTTACTCCAATTTACGCTTTTTCTTCCAACAACAAAATTGAAAATGCCCTATCTCGACAACGAGCAGAGATAAACCCCTAATTTTTGTAGTTTTTGTCGATCTTTTTTATGTACTATCTACCACATTAATCGTTGTACAAGCTGTGGCTGGCAGGACTCCATGTATACGTAGAACAATTGATTTTTTTCTCTGTATACTTTTGACTCCATTTTGTAGTACATTTATTCTTTTCCACCGCATCATACTTAAATTCCCTAATTTTTTAACTTTATTATAATAGGTAATTAAACACTGATATATAAGGTTTACTTTTACTTCAAAGGATTCCCGTTATTATTTGTTACTTAGGGAGTACTCACCGTAAAAGTACCTAGTAAATGGCGCTATATACTAACTTTTGACACTGATTGTAGGTAAAGAGCGCTCCACACTTTTTTACATTTAAGTAAGTAATAGCAACTCTACACTCATAATTATTTTTTACTTTTCGGTTCATTATGAGCAAAGGCGTATTTGTTAGTTTTTTAAAACTATTTATTTTTTTATTGTGCAATTGAAAATGCGTTTCAATTTTTTGCGTCTATTTAATTTGGCTTAAACTGTTTATTATCACAACAATGTTTGGAATAACAGTTACAAGTGCAGATGTTTAAGTAATATATTACACAATTCCTGATGATGAGGTATCACGAAATATCCTTTGAATTATTCATCCAATCACACACTCGTTGAACGTTTCCATTTTGCCCATTGAAAATAAGTATGTCCTGTAGAACTCTACGTACATGAGCTGATGGGATCAATATTTTCTTATTTCTTCCTCTATAACTCGACATACATAGGGATAACGAATAAAAAACGAGAAAATGACTTTCTCTTTTATTATTACATTTATGTAAATACGAATAAAATTAAATGCTCGCTGTAAATTTGGGGAATAATACATAAAATTACCCAAGCAGAAGTTAATCAAAAAGTCTGTCTACCTTTCAGTTCCTGGAAAAAATCAAATTTATGACAATAATACCTGCCTGTCAAGCTTTCCATGTTGGAAATTATGTGCACATCGAAATATTGAGCGCGGCTTTTTTATTGTAATCATATCTCCGTTCATGTAAATATGAATTGTGTTCAAATAAATTTAATATAAAATATATACTTAAGGAGTTTTTCTTCAAGTGCATAAATTTATTAAAAGTAATAATTGCGGACGATAATAGTTTTAATAAATTTATAATACTATTGCATTAAATCCTTAATAAGTTATGGTAGGTAGTTTACTTGTAAGTCCAAGAATTAAAATCCTTAATATTAAAGGAATTTTGTTCGCGTACACGATGGTGCACTGCAGCATTGAGCTTAAGTTGATTAGGACGGAAGAATTAGAGGATTATCCCAAGGAAGGCGGCTAAATGCAAATCGGACAAATTTCCTTAAAACCGATTCGACTCTTCCAATTTGGGAGGATACTCGAGTAAAGTCCTGACTAAAGATATATACAAGTGCTTACTGATGAGGGGATTGTTTAATTCCTTAGACCATCTTTTTATAAATCCCAGGACTAAACTGCCCTTGGAAGAGATATGATTGATGTGGAAAAATCCAGCTTACAATCAAACCTAATACCAAGATCAGTTACAGAGTTTACGCTAAAGACTATTTTGTGAAAAAAGTATAGTCATAAATTATCGGACCACTCTTTCTACAAATCGTCATGACCTCGCACTTGCTAATATTCAGAGCCAGGTTGTTATTAGAACACCAAGAATAGAAGGTGTTAAAGTCAATTTGCAAAAGTTTGCAATCCTCGGATATTACAGTGTTTTAGTAAGATGGACAATGTCATCGATTGATAAAATAACAAGCAGAGGACCAAGATGACTACCTTGCGGGATGCCAGAAGACCCTTCATTGTTTCTGGATTTGGCTCCTCGAAATAGAACTTGAACATAGAACCAAAGATTACCCACAAAGATACGACACTCTCAAAATTTCCCATAAGCTCCCTTGCGAGTGAATATATCAATCGACAAGGTGCAAGCGAGACAAAATTCAATTTAAAAACAAAACAAAAATCGAAGAAAGAAAGGGTAAATAAAGAAATGTTATTTCACGAAGTGCGAGAGAGACGCACTGATTTCTCTTCTCCGCAATTTTTTGTGCCGTCTGGACTTTTATTTTGCTTGTGTGAATTCATGTACCATCTTCTTGTACTTCCAGCTCTGCATGTGTTTGTGTAGTTTGCCGTTGCTCCGCCCTCTCGCCATTCCGGAGTGCGTATATGAATAGATTAGAATGAATAGATTTTTACTTTCCTTTTTCTTCGCACAGAAAGGATTACAGTGTCGTATCTTTCTGAGTAATTTTTGATAGAACTCTCAGAGTAAATAATAGATTCAAGGAGTTTTGGTATACACGATAATTTTGCAATCGGTCGATAATTCCATATCTCGTTCTTGGATCCCTTTTTATGGACGGGGATTATAAAAGAGTTCTTCCATAAAGCTAAGAAGCAACCTAATGGATTTTTGGAGAAAGTACATCAGGGGACACAGAAGGGATTTAAGAACAGCAGGGGGAACACCCTCAGGGCCGGACGAAAAATCTTGCGGGAGCTCGTTAATATGTTTTAAGATAGCCTCTCTGGTAATAGAGAGAGATTAGTAATGAGCCACTTGAGATGCATTGATGCCGAACATTCGTGTTGTGTGAATCGGAGAAGAATACGAGATCCAACCGCCTTCCTAAAATATTATTCACAACACTCATTTGGTTCATGAGAATAGGGAATTCAGAACTCTGAATTCGCTAAAATTTAGGTTGTTTTCAGGGAGGTAGTTAACGTCGTCATCACAAGATACCCATAGAACATTGGGTAAATTAAAATCACCTAAGAGTAGGATTTCGTCTTTAGAATTCATCATATCCTGGATATGATTTATGCAGGAAATTAGGATATTATAAAGGTCTTGACCTTTATCGTCATGAGTGCTAAGCATATTGGGTGGGATGTAAGAGCAAATCAAGAACAGCTTATTGTGGGCAAGAGAGATTTTAAGAGCGAGAATCTCAATGTCGAAAGAATAAGAAAATGTAGTAAGTCTATTTTAAACCCTTTCCGCAGAATTATTATAAACAGTATTTTTTATAAAATCGTTCTTTAATAAAAAGGACTATGGGACTCAGGGTAATTTGGGTATTGTAGAATGTTGTTAACGCTTCTTGGTATACATATTTATACTTCTTCTTCTTTCTTCTTCTTTATCGGCTCTACAACCGGGATCTGGTCCTGGCCTCGCGCAACTGTTCTCTCCACCGGTCCCGATTCTGAGCCGCGTGCTTTGTTTTGCTTTCGTTAATGTGCAGTCCCAGATTTCCTGCCGCTTGCTCAATCTGAGTGAAATCTTCTTGTACAGCTGTTGTTGTTCTTCCAATGATGTCAATGCCGTCTGCGTAAGCCAGTAATTGGGTGGACTTGTGGAGGATTGTACCCCTTGATGTCACGCCCGAGTATCGGATCACTTTCTCCAACGCCAGGTTGAAAAGGAGGCAGGCCAGACCGTCCCCTTGTCGGAGTCCATTATAGATGTTGATTGGTCTGGACAGTGTTCCGGATACCTTTACTTGGCTTGACACATTCATCATAGTCAGCCTACATAGTCTTGTCAGTTGTTGGGGATGCCGAATTCTCTTTGTAGAGTTCTACCCTGGCTATGCTATCATAGGCGGCTTTAAAGTCTATGAAGAGGTGTTGAATTGAGTTTTGAAACTCTAGACATTTTTCCATAGCCTGCCTCAAGGTGAAAATCTGATCAGTCGTTGATTTGCCTGGGCTGAAGCCACACTGGTAATGGCCTATGATGTTTCTGGCGTATGGGGCCATCCTGTTTTGTAGGATAGCGGAGAATATCTTATACACGGTATTCAACAACGTTATACCGCGATAATTTGTGCACGCTGTGATATCTCCTTTTTTGTGTACCCGATGCTAGAGTCGCGAAATGGTTGGAAGTAGGTGGAATAAAATATCGCGGCTACGTTGTGGCAGCTCCTTCCTACTTCGTCTGTGACTTCTCTTTTCTTCTTTTCTGAGCTCTTTATACATATATCTCTTCACGTGCCCGTGTTCTCTGAGACTGCTGCATGGCTCGGTACGCAGCATTCTTACGTTCAGTTGCCAGCTTGCATTCATTATCGAACCAGTCGTTCCGGTCTTTACGACTTCTGCCTAAGATGGAATCAACAGTACTAATGACAGTATTTTTAAGGCGGGTCCAGTTCTCGTCGACGCACGGCATCTCATCCCCAGGACTTAGGACGAGTTCTAATGCATGCGTAGCTGTTTCTGGCCATTTCATTGCGTAGTGCAGCTGTGTTGATTCGAGCCTAATCAGCGGATACAAAGCTTTTCAGCGAAGTCGAAGAGTCGAGTCCGAGTCGAAGTTGGCACCTCGGTACGTTCGTACCGTCATCAGACCCGAAAGGTGGCGGCGGTCTATCGAGTATCCGAGTCATGTTGCTCGTTCCGTAATAATTGTTTTTTACGGGTGAGGTTATTAGCCTCACGCCAACCTTACTTGGAAGGGACTAGCCCGATCATATTAGCCTATCCTCTCTCATAGAATAGTTACCAGTAGCCACCGCTAGGAGGTTATGATCGCACTTCCATCAGTCCGAAATAGTTGCGGCACGTGCATGTTATGCTACATGTTATTCCCCCTATTCCGCTGATGACTGACCACCATATTTATACTTCACCGCGATATAAATTTTAGACAAAAAAGAAGAAAATTGGATTGGTTAGGGGTAGGAGTACTTATACTAATTTTCAGCATATTCCGAAAAATGCAATTCCTGTCCCAATATCACTTCTGTTAGGTCAAGAGGTCAACTTCTTTAAAACACATATGCAATTCGCCAGGCCTGAAAAACTTCTTCCATTGAGTGAGTTCAAGGTACTGGGTAGCAAGCGCGGTGTCAAGTAAAGAAGAATGAAGAAAGAAGATTCTCTAACTAACAGAGATTCTAGATAAATCGTCCTTGAAAAGGACTATTGATGAAATGAAAGTTTTCTTGAACGTAGAAATATGCAAAGAAGCTGTCATAGCCAAAACATCAAGATCTTACGCCTACCCTGCACATATAAAGAGAATGAACACTCCTTAAAATTAGCCTAGAGTTATACCCAAAACGACCCCTTGATACAAATCTGTTTTATAGGGATTTCACATAAATGTAAACGGATGCAGATTAAGAAATTAATTTAATGTCTATATTCCAGAATTCACTCACCCTTCGAAATCCGGAGAGTGACTGAAATTGGTATTCCCGCTATTCACCCGCATTCACTCACATTCACTTTTCCATACATTCATTTCACTTGCAATTCACCCGCAATTCCAATATAGTAGGTTCAGTCCTTTAGAAGAGGCAGTAGCAGTCCTAGTAAATATACATGCGTCATGCAAACTTCAAGGCACTGCTCCCTTCGCGTCAGAATCGCCCAAACAGTTGGATCTGCAATCCAAAACGATTTGCCAAAGGAGCCTGCCGTAATTCTCACGCAGACGTAAAGCTCTCGCACACCTAACTCTTCTGAACTGCCTAGGATTCTTAAACCCGAAAAACCAGAGCCTGAAAAGCATGAAAGGGGAAGCGAAAATATGAAAATGTTAGAGGATCAAAATACTGGCCTTTACTTCTACCGTAGTCCTAAAACAAATCGCGAAGAACATGTACTGTACGAGCTCAACCTTGGAAAAATTCAAGAAGACCTGCACCCATTTTGTCGATTTTAAAAAGAGCGAAGTGAATGAAATTTTGAATTTAAAAAGAGAAAGTTGGAGTTGAAGATATTTTACTAATTACGAATTATTAAAAACGCAACAATCAGCAAAGAAAGGTTACTGAATTCGGGAATATTAACTTGACATTTTTTACATTAAGTTTTTAAGTTAAATAAACTGCTTAAAACTCAGAACTTTGGTTTATCCCCTTTATTTTCTAGAGTGAGGTAGTGATCCTCGTGAAACGCTACATTTATGTTAAATAATTTTTATAAGTGTTAGTCGTTATATTAAAAATAAAATTTTGTTTTTTAGGTATGGAGGAATGACCATAACCTTATGAGCTCTTTATATCGTTGCATAAAAGGTGTGCCGAAACTGACACCTATATTAAAAATTAAGGTAAGTCATAAACTCAATAGTTGTATCATATGGTTTAACTACAAATACAATTAAAAAAAATTAACCTATTCAAAAGCTGGTGTGGGTATCTACATTTAAAAAAAAAAAAAAAAAAATTCATTTAGGACTCAATGACATAAAATGGCGGGCATTTAAAATTTTAGATAACAACTGCATTTTTGGCCAATGGGTTCAGTATTTTGACCTCAATTTTTCAGGGTCTTTCTATAACATCAAGAAGTATATTTTCTGAAAGTTTGATGCAAATTGGTCTAGTTGATCGTCCTGGGTTGTAAAATGAAAAAATAATCTGTTTTTTCTCGTGTTTTTCATTTTTCTAGGTTATGTACGTACTTCAAAGACTTGCTTTTAGTTTGCCCCGATCTGATTTATAGAACCAGAGCTATTCACACTTTATGCTCGAAAAACGCACTAAAAAACTTTAATTGTCTATAACAAAAGTAGCACAAGGTTCACGAGGTTCAAAACTTATGAATAAACTCCTGATAATACCCCGAAGAGGATAAAATTATAATCTTGCTGTTACCAGACAATACCTAGCTCTTAATTTTTTTGGCGTTTTTGCACTATTTGGGAATGTAAAGAGTTGGAAAGAATTTCCTAAAGGAATCTTCTGTCAATACGCTCCAATAATCTCATCAATCTAGCTATCAACACACGGTGACTACGCACTGTTGTCGTTCCACGTCGCAATTTTCTTTCTATGCGTCAGATATTTTTCCTGTACGACGTCCGAGTTGAGACTAAGAAAATATTGACTAATAAATAAACCTTGTAAACGTCAATACACGCATCAATACGGCTCGCGTCAATGAGCTTCAATCAAAATTTTTATCAATAAATTGACAATGCGTTTGAACCCCTGTTAAACAGTCAATATGCCCTTTCAATGCGCCTCGTCAATATTATTGAGAGGCTTATTGACAATATTATTGATCGTCTACGGGGCTTTTAACACTTTGGGATCAGGGATACCCATGTGTGATTGGCATTAGATGATCTTTGGAACAATGGAAAAGAAAATCCGTAACAAAAATATCGCTAATTTTTGACAGAAGAAATTGTATCAAACATCTTATTTCCTTATTTTGTGAACAGTCCCGTTCTAAATTTTCAATAAGCGTATCCACCAATTTATTTGTCTGTTCGTAGTGTGAAAATCAATCATAAGTTATTGTGTGTAGATTAAATGATTAAACTAGAATAAGGAACAACAACATGAAACCCATCGAATTTAAGTGTCAGACTTAAACAACAAAAACAAGTTTAGACCAACTTGTGTGTATGATCGCACTGTGACTCCGAACCAAATCACAATTTCAAACGTCAATTTAAATGAAAACCTAATTTTAAGTTACTAATTCGGTTAGTTAGTTATTTGACAACTGTATTCATTTTAGTTGACGAGTTGATCAAAGCCAGACGGAGGGGAAAATTGTAATGAGATAGAAAAAAAAAATTTAAAATTTTCGGAAGAAAATATGTTAGAATAAACTTCTATCTAATTTAATATTTTTATTAATTTTTCATTTTATTAATACATTCTTCAAATGTCAATGTTTTTTTTATTACTTCTTTGAACTACCGTATGATTAATTTGTATGTTTTGCTGCTTTTTAGTAGAGATGCGCCGCGCCGAATATTCGGCCGAATATTTGTATTCGGTCGAACCCATATTCGGCGCATCTCTACTTTTTTTCATTTGTAGGAACTTTTTTTTAGAAATCTGTAATAATAACCAAGCAAAGCATAACAATTATATCACTATGTCAGCAAAATTGTATTCCATGTCGTGTCAAATCTGTTAAGGGAATCTTTCTCAGCAGTTACCTCTAAAGTTGCCTCTTTCATGTCATTAAAAATGCTTGCAGACATTACATGACAGAACATACCTACGACGCACAGTGGGGTTTTCAGTTTGACTACGAATTTAGCGGCTTTTTGTAATAATTTTTTTTTTAAATAGAACAATATGGGGTACAGTACATTTTATATTTATTTATCAGTTAATCGCTCTCTACATCTCTTGTACATTATCATTTTGGCCAACTGGCAAAGGTCCTCTAAAGATTTTGATCAACACCCGTGATTTGGGATGAAATTGATGCATTAGCAAAAAAACGCCGAGCTGTATTACCATCATTTGAACTCCGTTTTCAACCTTCGGCTTTTTGCATCAGGTGCCTGCCATTTTTGTACATCGAGTTTATAAGGCAAGCGCAAAAGGTCCTCAAAGTAGCGAATTCACGAGGGTAATGAAGAAATCCCAAATTTTAAATTATCGGTAATAATTTCACGCTTGAACATTGCCCCACTGTGCGTCGCCTCTACAAACATCAAAAACTTTGTCTTTTGATCCTGGACATCAATGTTTTATCAAATAATTTGTAAAATATTGCCTAGTCATTATGCAGATTAATTATTATGTACTTATCACCGATCATAATTAAAAATTAAGGATTCGTGAGTAATAACGAAGGTAATTCTCTGCAACTGCAACCTCTTTTAGTAATCAACTAATTTCGCGCTCGTGCCAGAATCTAAAGCTATCTATTTGAACAGAAATTAATTAACTCTTTAGCTTAGGTTCTGACGAAAGCAAAACTCAAATGGAAATCCTCGCTCCTTCACAATCAGTGCAATGTTAGTGCAAAAATCTCTTCCTCGCCTTTGGATGGCTTATGCAAAAACTTTAGAGAACTTAAAAGAGTATTTACACTCTAGTTGAATCTTCCTGGGAGCGCTTCAAATTTGAAGTCATTTTCGATAACAAGAGAAATGGTGAAAACGCTTTTGGTGCATTTACATTAAAGTTCAAGCTGTATTTAAGCAGCCTGTTGATTAAGTTGATTTTGTATGAATACTCAAAAGTAAAGTGATGGTACTTCCTCCGTAAATTGGCTTAAAATTATATTCAACAAGACGAGTAAGAAATAATATTTTTAGATACTTTTGATAAGTTTAATAAATTAGTGAATCTGTTTCATTCTCAAAACTTTCACATAATTTTCAAATAAAATATTTTAATTTGTTAATTACAATTTGTAAACGAAATTATAATCTTAAACCACTGAGCAGGCAGAAATCTAGGCCTTTCTCTAATTAATTCAGATATAAATAATGAATGACAAATTATTTTGCTGAAATTTTAAAAACACTTAAGTGATGCTATAATTGCCGAGAGTAATTTAGCATAATATAATTTGAGTTAATTAAATGCTTATGGTATTTTGATATTTATGAACAGTACAAGATTCTGAACATCTGAAAACAGCTAGAGTGCGCTATCTAGATTTCGACAAATGTTCATGATTGTGAATCGTCATTAAGTACTATTTTAAGTATGAGTCAGTACATGCCACGCTGCAATTACAGCGCTTTACCTTGAAACAAACGTTAAATTGTGAAAACTTTTCGTGATATCGTAAAATGCGTGCTTATCCCATCTTTTCGGCCGTCCGGTTCACCGAATTTTCTGTGAAATTAGGTTAGGTTAATTTGAAATGGCTGCTCCCCTACTAGGGAGCCCACTTAGGCTTAGGGACAAAGCTCAAGCCATTGCAAGCAATTTGGAGCTTTTGATAAATTTTAAAATTTTGAAATCTTAAGCACCAAAGAACTAGTTCTAACTAGATGGCGCGAACACTTCAAAGAACTGCTAGCTGGAGATGAGGAGCAACCGCCAACAGAAAACGTGGAAGTAGCAGAAGAACTAGCGGGAGATATGCCTACATCAGAAGATGTACAAGACGCAGTGAAAAAACTAAAAAACAACAAATCTCCGGGCAAAGATAACATAGTAGCAGAGCTATTAAAAAAGGAGGTGGAAACCTAATATTAAGCCTGCATGAAATCGTAACACTAATATGAACCCAGAAACAAATACCATCGGAATGGAGCGAGGGCATTGTGTGCCCTATACATAAAAAAGGAGATCAGCTAAACTGCCGTAACTATAGAGGCATCACTCTACTGAACGTAGCATATAAAGTATTTTCAAATATTTTATACGTTAAACTGCAGCCTTACGCAGAAGAAGCTCTGGGAAACTATCAAAGCGGTTTCCGTCCCGGAAGATCTGCCACAGACCATATTTTCACTCTTAGGCAGGTCCTAGAAAAGGCGAATGAATTTAACATAAACATACATTCGCTATTCATAGACTTCAGAAACGCCTATGATAAAATAAAACGTGAAGAATTATACAAAGCTATGGAGTACCTAAGATTCCCCAAACACCTTGTAAATTTGACTAAAATGACAATGAAAGAGGTATTATGCAGAATAAGAATTGAAGGAGAGCTATCAGAACCATTCAACGCCACAGTAGGACTAAGACAAGGAGATGCCCTATCGTGCTTACTATTTAACGTAGCTATGGAAAAAGTGATAAGAGACGCAGGAATTAACACAGCGGGCAGTATCTTCAACAAGTCGGTACAATTATTGGCGTACGCTGACGACATCGTAATACTAGCCAGATCCCCCGTAGCAATGAAAGAAGCCTTCATATCGCTAGAAAGAGCAGCAAAGAAACTCGGACTAGCAATTAATGAAGAGAAAACGAAATATATGTGCATCTCCAAAAGACGTAATGATCGCCAGAATATGACAATTGATACATACAACATCGAAGCAGTAAAAGAATTTATATATCTAGGGACGCTAATTTCAAAAGACAACGACACGACATTAGAAGTTAAAAGGAGATTAGCGCTGGGAAACAGATGCTACTTTGGGCTACGTAAACATTTCTTATCAAGGAACATATCAAGAAGCACTAAAGTAAAACTCTACAGAACTCTTATAAGGCCAATACTACTGTATGGATCCGAAACCTGGACATTAAGAAGTAACGAAGAACACCTCCTAGGGTGCTTCGAAAGAAAAATCCTGCGCACTATATATGGAGGAATCAACGAAAACGGTGTTTGGAGGAGAAGATACAATCACGAATTGTATCAGTTGTATAAAGATCCAAACATCATTAAAACTATAAAAATTAACAGAATCCGATGGGCAGGACATGTTGAACGTAGCAGTGACGACAGCATAACAACAATTATTATGAACAAGAGACCAGACGGACACAGAGGTACGGGACGTCCAAAAAAGAGATATTTAGACAGCGTAGAAGAAGATCTACGAACCCTAGGTATAAGAAATTGGAGACTTCAAGCCAAGGACCGACAGTTCTGGAGGAGGATGTTACAGGAAGCCAAGGCCAATAACAGGCTGTGGAGCTATTTATGATGATGATGATGATAAAGCAATAATGGTCAGGAACCCATCAAGGAATGGTGACCCGACTAAGGTCTCTCTTTTCTTTGTAAGGGCGGGACATGTACAGAGAAGATGGGAGACAATTTCTTCCTTATCCTCATTACCACAACTTCTGCATAAGCCGTTGTGGGAAAGTCCCAATCTTTCGGAACGAAAGGGACAATGAACCGTCAGCACCTTCATTACATGGCTTATCTTGTTTTTGTTCAACTGAACAAGAGATTTTGAACGCTTTGCGTCCAAAGTCGGTCATATTGGGCATGATCTGAAAAGATTTTTATAAAATTTGGTGGAGCCTTTTTTTGATTTTAGCGACATAACTGATTTTTGTACCTGCACGATATTGCCCGAACCACAAAAGATATATACTTTCTTGAGGTGCCGTTCCAAGCGTATTAACGACAATATAAGTTTAAAAGATTTTTATAATATTCGGTCGAGCCGTTTTTTGGTTGAAACGACATAAGTGATTTTTGTATCGACTTAGTTGAGGTGCCATTCGAAGAATATTAACCAAAATATGATCTGAAAAGATTTTCATAAAATTCGGTCGAACCGTTTTTTTGTTCGTGATTTTTGTACCTGCACGATACCACGAGAACCAAAAACTATAAAAACTTCTTTGAGGTGCCGAGCGAAGAATGTTGACGAAAAATGCCCTGAAAAAAGTTTCATAACATTCGGTCAGGCGTTTTTTTTGGAGGGGAGGTTCTCATATAGAACTTTGAAATTTTCGATTGTTTTTTATTACAATTTCCGAAAGAGTAAGATGCTAAAAATATTGTTTTCAAATTTTAAACCTATCCGAGCAGTAGAATCGATTCTACAGCCTATTGTTCGGAGCGGAGCCTATTGTTCGGAGCGGCGGACTTCAAACTGATTTCCCCAACATTCCATTTTCACAAAACGGTGGAAGAGATTACTTGAAAACGGCTTAATCGAATTACTTCCGGTTTCTTTTACTTTAATGTATAAACATTTTATTGGAGGTACGAAGCAGAAAATATGAAAAAATATTATTTTTACTATTTTTTTAAGCAAAGATTCGAGACGAAAATTAGTCCAAAAATGCACTTGAATCTCACGCGCTTGCCATTTCGTAAATTTTCAAAATTTTTAAAAACTGCTCCACTTAACCTCCAGCAAATTTAATGTAATTTCATCCCCATTTTGGATTTTTTGATTTCAGGTTGATGTCGAACCAGGATCTCTTCCACCGATTGGCAATGTTTTGAAAACATGCTTTCTGCAAAAGCCAATAATGGCCGCCATTTTTTTTTTTTTTTTGAAAAGTCATTTCGACCGAATAAAAAGAAATGGCATTATTAACACCTTAGCCACAGTTACGGGATATAACAACTATACAGAAATTCAATACTCATTATAGCCAATAATTTGAGATACTTTTCTTTTGCGCCGGGCCTGGGGCAATTTTGACCCACCTCCTTTTTTTATATAAAGTTGATTTTTATAATTGTAGGGGTAGTTTTAATCCCTTAATAGTTGAAAATAATTTACTTTTGCCTGACAGTACGCCCACAATTGAATTTGAAGCATAAACCTAAAAAAAAATTACAATTTTTTTCTATTTGTAACCGATTTAGGGGTGCTTTCAACCCTTTAGGATCACCCCTTATCATAAAATTCTCGTTGATTTAGTACAAATCAACCACCTTCGCAAATAAATATTAAAAAAAGTGTATTTCATTGCATTATTTTTTAATATTATTGAAATAATCGCGAAAACCCCCTAAAAAGGGTGATTTTTAAGGGTGACGCCCATGTTTTAGGACCGATTTTCGTGATCAGCGACCCCAAAGACCTTTAGGGTTCGATTTTCTTAACGTTTTGAATGGACTATTTATCTGTTTTCAGCAAAAGACTTTTATTTTTATATTTTAAAGATAAAAGTCTTCAAAGACTCGTATAGAAAAACTGGAAAAATAAAAATCTTAAAAAGACATTTATGCAAGACGGAAAAAATTAAGTCTTTTTTAACAGTTATTTTTGATTGTAAAAATAAAAGTTCATTTTAATTATTATTTCGAACAGAAAATAACAAATATCTTTTATAGCAGTTTTAAAAGATTTAAAACAATACTAGCCAAAAATTAGAGTTAAAAATAAGTTTTATTATTTTTGGTATAATTTAACTGTTACTGTTGTCTTAAATCGTGTATGTCTCAAAATAATTATTATTTTCTGATTTTTTCGATAAAGTTATAACAGTTACGATCCCTGCCCGAAATTCTTGCCAAATGCTGGAGGTGGTCATTTAATTGACATTGTATTCAAAAACTAATTTTGGAACGGAAATTTTAAATAATAAAAAATAAAACAAATAAAGAATAAAATAATAATTTCACAATATGTAAAATTTTTAGTTATTTCTATTTAAATTTTCTGTGATCGTCGATACTTCACATGCTTCTTTAAGATTAATTATGCTTTGTGTCGTAGTTGATGTTTTTATTTAGTCTATTCCGCCAGTCTTCAACATGGAAATATCTTTTCAATTTAATCTGCGATTGTTCTGCGTAAAATATATGCTAGAAATACACGTTAGATTTTATTGAAAGCGTCCGCTTAGATTTCTCTTATTCCACAGGCAACGAATGCACGTAGTGCTGTATGTTCTGCTTTCAGAATGGAGTCATAATAGCCAATTAGTAATTACCCATACCTTATCAACGAATTAAAGCAGGTGTATAAATTGTCATTTTCTTTTTAAGTGGTCTTAAATACCGATTTAAAATATTTCCGCAACTTTCAATCGATTGTCAAGAATTGAACGAAACCTATAAATAAACGATCATTGTTTTTTTAAATTCCGCACGCGGAACGAAGGAAGATATATTAAACGTAAATCGTTTTGCTTCCACCAGTAATTTTGACGATATTCAGTAAACGGACATAATTATTTTGTTTGGGAATAAGAACACATACATATACATAGGTAACAGGATAAGTAAATAAACTTATAGTCCAGTGCAATTAGTCGAAAAAGGCCATGAAATTGCATTTTACGATGTACGAAATTTTTTTTGGAATTTGTTTGGGTACATCTGAGATTGAAAAAACCAAGTTTGTGGGGTCGCAGTGTGTTGGGAAAAGCCGCCATCTTGAAAAGGAGGGAGAGGTCCTTTATAATAAATAACTCGTTTGCATGCAATGATAGCTGAAAATAATCAATGGCAAGGTCTTGGAGAATAAAATTATCTAAAAAATGAGCCCTTAACGAGGTCTGTAAGTTGATTTGACTCAAAGTTATGGCCGCTAAAAGTTCAACCTTAATCGTGTGGCTGTGGTCGAATGCAGTTTTTTGCGATTAATTCGATATTAATTTGTGTGGGTTAATGCCGATTTCCAAACTTAAAGTGCTAGTAATTACCTTTAGAATGAGCCCTTGGTCGTCATTCTCGCTTGTATAGTTTGCGAGCAATACAACGCCAAAGTTCGCACTGCACGTGCCTGAAATAACTGATAACGCCATTTTTTTTAATATCTCCTTAACGGTTGCTCATATGATAATGTAGTAAACAGCAGAAATACGGGCATTAACATATCTTTCAAATGGGCCATTGGTCGAAACTCTATGCCCTTTCATGTCCGCGACATAACGGGTGAAAAGTCAACCGCGAAGGTTACGATCCTTCTCAACCAATAACTTGCTTCCAGTCAGTTTCGCGTGTCGGATAAATTAGAATTTTATGTAACGCTCGGAATTTGCTATATTTTTAGTTATATAACAACTTTAGACAATTATAATAATAAGAAATAGTAGCTGAATTCTAAAGATTATTTCTATTTAGTCTTTTGAGAATAAAATCCGCTTATATAATTTTTGTATTCAATATTTTACTCTTAATCATTGTTTAAACTCTTGTCTAAAACTGAGCTTTGCTTGCTGAGTTATCGGACCGGCAAAAGTGCTTATGTGCACAATTGTGTATTTACAAAAATCCTTGCAAGCATAACGAGTCGAGATCGAATCGAACACGAGTCGCGAAATTTCGAGAAGACTTCGAGACTAGAGTCGATATCGAGACAAGGACGATTTGTAAACGACGAATACTATAGCAAATCGTTTTCACGACTCGATAACGACTCGTAGTAGCGACTTTGAATCGAAGAGCTCCTTATTAATTTTCTTTGGTGGGCGGGAAAAAAATTGTAAAAAAAATGTAAACAAAAAAGTGCTATCAAGGGATATTATATATTAAATATTTTTTTAAATATTGATAATGGGAATTCAACTGAAAAAAAAATCATATAAAGTAATTATTCTTATAGTTTTACAAAATATTAAAAATTAAAAAAAAATACACGTATACAGAAAACTTTAACTTATAAAATAAAGTCTTAAAAAAGAACTCACAAAAGAAAACATCATTGGTCAGGTAAAGGTTACCGTTTGAGATTACGGGTCGAGAATCAAGTTTTTGCCGAGTGATTCTCGACTAGTAAACGAGTCGTCAAAGTCGATAAAATTTTTGCAGGGAATAATTTTATTTCCAGAACACAACCAAAGGTGCGCAAGAAACTTGGGACTGTTTTGGCTCAGGATTTTCAAAGAGAGAACGAAGCGGAAAACATTAGCCAAAGCAGTCCAAAACAATTGCGCACATTGGGCTGGTTGGTATACATGGGTCATAACGTCAACACTAAAAAACCGGTTTTCAGGACAGAGGGGCAAAAGGAAGAGAGAAATTTGTAACTTTTTGAACCGAAAAATTTTGGTGGGGAAAACTAACACGTGCACAAGTATCTTCTTCTTCTTTGGGTCTGATATCGACATATCTCTGTGTTATTCGCGTTCGAGGTGTGCACACATTAATATAACGTGTAAGGATAATAAAGTTACTCTCGGTGAAGGGAATACCCATGTATGCCGAGAGCATCATAAAAAATGCCGAGAGCATCATAATTTTAGTGTTGAATTTATGATCCGTGTCTGCCGGCCCATTTGGTTGTGGTTTGCACTTCGTTCTCTCTTTGAAAATTCCCAGCCAGGAGAGTCGAAACTATTTTGAATCTTTTTGGTTTTGTAGGTACCATGTACCATGGAAATGGTAATTTAACATCGCAAAAATGCAGGACAAGGTTTTATTTTTGGGTTGTGTCGGAGGTTTGGTGTAAGTTTAAATTTGAGATTTCGGCCCCCCCCCCCCATTTGGCCGCCATCTTGGAAAAGGTGTGTAGTCACGATAGTGAGGGTTGGGAGTAGATGGAATAAAAAACAATTACACGGCTTGGTTGTGTCACTCACTCACTTTCTCCCTCTTTTCATTATCTTCTGACTAGAGCTGCTGTTTGATATTGCACTATATACGAAAAAAATAGATTGTCAACAGTATAAAGGGACTTTCCTGGACCTCTAGTCTTTCACATAACAAAAAAATAAAAATAAAAATGGGGTTTCCACCATATCTCCGTAACATCTTAAAGAATTTTTTTTTAATTTTTTTGTTGAGAATTAAATTATCTACAATTTATATGTATGTAAATTAGTCACTTAGTATTTTCTTTTAAAGACGAAATTTCTGCTACGATGAGCCTGATCACGTGACTGGCTAGTCCTAGTCGTTGGAATTTTTTTTTGTAAAGGTTGAATCGGGCGGTCACAAATTCTAGTTGGTCCTACTACTTAATTGTGTAAAGTGTGTTGCTATTGACAAAGCTGCGCAGAAATTTTCCTTATAATCCAGTCTAGGGTGAGGTTGAAAAAAGAGGTCTTAGTAAGTTTAATAAATTTTCAAGGCTTACTTATCTACTTCTTCGAGGAAATTCTTTAGCCACTGCAACCTATTTGGTCTATTGTGCCAACCCCATAATTAAAAACTTCGAGATTAAGGCTTTTGATATAGCCTCAAATTGAATTAGAATTCATGCCCCAATCTCCCTAGGAGCAGGGAGGTCGCGATGGAAGCGACTCAACCCTCCGCTGTTTCGGAAGCAGCTCCGCAGAGCCGACAGCTACAATGAAGTACCAGCCTTATTCTGATAAGTAATAATTAAGTGAACAGTGGTCTGTAAGGATCTTCCTTTTCGCCCCCAGCTGTTGAAATTTAAAAGTTTTCCCGCTTTAGCTTTGTCGATTTATATGCAGGCCGCCTCTAGCCGCTTCAACGCCCGCGTACAAAATAGACAATGCCGCCCCTTCCCTTAGCTTTTTTTTTCTGAATGACCTTGTTGGAAGGTGTTTTAGTTTGATTACTTATAGGAGTGAAAAAAAAAACTGATCGAAGATCGTTTGACGGGGTCGTTTTGGAATTCGATTGTCCTCCATCCTGATTACGTGGCCGGCTAGTCTTAGCCTGTTAACTTTTATTAAAGTTGAGAGTTGTGGGTCGTCAAAAATTTCATACAACTCGTTGTTGTATCTCCTTCGCCATATTCCATCCTCTTTGGTTGAGCCTATTATGCATCTAAGAACTTTTCTCTCAAACCTGTTGACTCGTTGCTATCATAACACAATACTGGGAGTCAATTCTGGTTCGGTGTAGTGAAAACGTGAAAAAAAGTTTACACTTGACGTTTTACACACCTTTTTTCACTTTATCACTGCACTCAACCCTGAAAAAGCGATTCTCGTTGCATTAGTGTAAACTTAATGCTGAATAAAGGCTGAATTGAATTTTTATACTAGCAAGTGACATTTTATCAAATCTAGTAGGTACATATGTAAAGTGTAAACTTTTCACGACTTCACTACAAATTTCACGGTGTAAAAAATTTTTAATCGTGCAAAGTTTTTGGCAGTGGTTTGCACGGTATAAGAATCGCAAACAAAGGTGTAAACGTGTAAAGTGTTTTCACGTTTTCACTGCACCGAACCAGAATTGCCCCCCCTGGTCGCATTACTGTTTTGTAGTAAGATTACTCTTATGTTTTTGGTTATTAGTATTCGTCTGGTATTTCCGTTATAGGTTCTAGTTTTTGTTGCACAAAGATTGTAGCTAGTGATGAGCAGTGAAAAGCCTCTGTAGCTTTTACAGGTTAATTTATATCCTTTCTTATATATTGGGCATATGGGCGCTTTCTTCCAGTAATACGGAATAATTTCCTCCTTCCAGATGGTAACGAGCGAGACGTCGTACAATCTTGCACATTTAGCCAGATCAAAGTAACAACAACACAAGCCTTCAAGATCTAGCTTTGCTCACTAAGCGCCCTTTTTGCTCACTAAGTGCCAAAAGTCTTACACCGATGAGCAAAAATTCTTGCAAAAAGTCTTGCAGTCTTATCTTGGTCTTGCTAAATGTGCAAGACAAGACTTTTTGCTCATCATTAAAAGCCTTTGGCACTTAGTGATGAGCAGAAAGTCTCGCTGTGTTGATCTTGCAGTCTTGTCTTGCCCTTGTCCTGTTTTGTCCTGGTCTTGCTTTGGTCTTGCTTAAAATGCAATACGAGTCTTGCGCATTACTACTTTCAGATACTGCATATTAGTTCGTGTAAGGCTCGTAAAAGTTGTAGTCCTCCTTGCTTTAGCAGCTCAGCTGCTATTCCATCGGCGCCTGGCGATTTGTTGCATTTTGCCTTTTTACAGCTTCACGTACCTCATCCGTGTTGATGGTTACATTGAGATATTATTTTGTGGAATTACAAATGCCTCTGTTTGTGGATCATCGTTTAGCATGAAAGCCTGTTTAATCCTAAGGTTCTAAAAATATTCTCTCCAACTTTCTTTTATCCTTTCAAGGTCTGCTAATACATAGGAAAACCTTTTTTATTTTTTGCTTGAAGACTTCTATCCTTGCTCCTGTTGTCCTTGCAGTTTACTTCCGATAGCTCTGGCTCCTTTCTTCAATTGCGACTCTACAGTACTTATCAAGCCGATCAATTCTAGCCTGTCTGGGAGCCCACCCTAGTGCCTCTTCTGCTGCCCCCTTTATGCTGCTTTTAATTTGCTCTCATTTGTCGTTGATGTTGGGCTATTTTTCTGTCTCTCTGAAATTGGCAGGCACTTCTTCCAACTTCCAGTTTTAGCGTATCTATATCGTATTTTGTTTCAGTTTGCCTTCTTTGCGTTTTGGTTGCTATCCGGGTTCTCAATTTTACTTTGACTAGATAGTGGTCCGAGCCACAGCGCGCTCCTTTCATTGTTCTTACATCAAGTATACTCTTCTCTCAATTAGGACGTGGTCAGTTTGATTATTAGTAACCCCGTGTGGTGACTGCCTCATCATCTTACGGATATTTTTGTCCGGGAACACTGTTGAACTTACTACCATTGAGTTTGGAGTTTGCGAGATCGATCAATCTACTACCATTGTCATTGGTAGCGTTGTGTAGGCTATGCTTTCCTATGACTCCTATTGCACATACAAAGGGATAATTCTCCATAGCTAGAAGTCAAAATATTAAAATTTTTGTGAATAATCAGATTAGAATGTCAATTTTTATTTACAGAATAAATTTGACTTCTATCTCGGGAATTTAATTTTACATTCTCTATCCTTATGCTGTACTATTTTCAGAGATCGATTCCTCTTAAGTGGTTTGGAGATCAATACATGGAATTGTTATGGTATTATAAAGCAAAATAGATGAAAATGATGAAAATTAGTCCAATGACGAGATTATTGTATTTGCCGCCCCCTGAAAGAGCCACCCGCATGCGGTGCGCGCTCTGCACGCCCGGTCTCAGCGGGCCTGTTTGTAGGAATCCTTTAGCATGGCAGTTCTTGATGGCCGATCTCTCATGACAGCTGGCTAAGCTGCAGAAAGGTTCGAGACCAACAAGTTTGTCTCCATTCTAGCCAGGTGATAGGCAATTTCATTACCAATGTGTCTTGAATTCCACATCAACACAATATTGTTGTTACTGCTGAGGGGTGTTAAAGATAAGAGACAATCCAGGACAGGGTTGCCAAGGTACATAAAAATATTGCAGCTTGGGTCATATACGCCCAGCCCTACTCCACAATTGGAGTTGGAGCCATCCTGTACACCAAAATGCCATGTTTTCGTTAAAGATTTCGAAGACTTAGTAATACCATGTTTCTATCGCACTCGAAATCTTCCGATTTCGGCAAAAATGAGGATTTCGGACGAAATGAAATCGCCTTTCGGAGGAGATTTCAATGAAATCTCGATCGAAATCTTGGTAATGACTATTCAGCCTATTCAGCAAGTGTACTCAGCTTGGGGAAATTTCTCAGCTGTAAAAAATTTTGACAGTACGAATTTGTTATTTTTAAATTTGCTATCTTTAACGTTTAAAATGGAGCTTAAATGAATGTTTATATTTTTTCCTTATTTTACAGTCTATTCTTTCCAAATTCCTCAGTTTTGTTGATATATGTAATTAGATTTTTAAAATTTGATGTGCAAGTTTGTTATGACAAGCGAAAACTGCCTGGTGCGATGGAAACACATTTGGATTTCGCCAAATCGTTTTATCAAAACCTGCGGATTTCAAGTGCGATGGAAACATGGTATAAGGTACATCAAGACATCAAACTAATTCTAGATTGGGGAGAAAAGAATCGTGTCAAATTCAACCCCTCTAAAACCAAGTACTGTCTTATCTCAAAAAAGAAGTTCAACACCTCACCATCCTTGACAGTGGATGACGTTGAACTAAAGGCCGACCCATCCCTACACATCTTAGGCGTGACATTAGCCAAAGACCTTCGTTGGAATGATCACATATTCCAAATCGCCAAACAAGCATCCCAGTGCTTGGGATTTCTTAAGAGGTGCAAGTTCCTGCTCCAGCCATCGGCCCGCGCTGTTATTTATAAATCCTACATACGGCCTCTTCTCGAATATAACTCCCTCGTTTGGGGCGGCGCTCCAATAACCACCTTGGCATGGTTAGATAAGGTCCAAAAAAAGGCCCTTAAATTAATTGATGACGACACCGCTGGCTCCACCATCGACCCCCTCAGCCACCGTAGGAATGTAGCAGCATTGACTAAATTTTATCGCTACTATCATAATGACTGTTCCTCCGAGTTAAACGCTCTCCTGCCTCCACGGCAATCTTATAACCGCAACACCAGATTAGCCCACTCGTCTCATTCCCTTCACCTGCAACTCCCCCTTTCACGCACTCAACAAGATATGAATTCGTTTGTTAATAGAACAACTCGACTGTGGAATAGTCTCTCGCAGTCAGTATTTCCGAGCTCCTACAACATCCAAGAGTTCAAACGCAGGGTTCATCACCACCTTCTTCAATACCCCCCCGTTCCTTTTAACCCTTAACCTATACCCCCCTCCCCTCCCCGTACTAAGCTTACTGCTAGACATTGCACCATGACGTGACAAATGACATGACGGACTGGTAGTACAAAGGGTGACTCCTGAGCTTAGCACTGTCACATAAAAAAAAAAAAAAAAAATTTCAAATGAATTACATGAGGAAATTAAAAGATGAGCAAACATTAACACTAGGCACTTTTGATGAATTTTATTTGGGTCCCGAATATGTATATATTTTAATGTTTGAAAATCTAATTTATTATGGTCTTGTTAAAATTCATAAAGATCATTTGTTTCATCTGTTACCTATATGTCTTCCTATTTGTAAATTGAAACAGTTTCCTTGTTTTTTGAGTGACGGTGTGTTTAGCAGGCTCTTAGCAACGCGTCTATCTTAAATATGAAAGGTAATTGTTTCTGGCCGGTCTCAAGATCAATATGTGTTATAAAGCTAAGAAAGTGATCCTCAGCATGCCTGTGCGATCGGGGCTAGAAACGCGCATGCGCAGATTTCTAGTGTTAAACAGTTCAAAAGTCGCCAGCAACAAGAAAATAATATGTAAGTGCGCGACGTCGGTTTTTTATGGTGGTGTCGTGGGGCTTTTGTTTACTTAACGAACACACCCATAGCATTACAATGCGGCAAGAAAGCGCCGAGCGAAAACAACCGGCTTTTATACTTGGCGATCTCGCCGTAGGGCACGGCGCAGCGGATCACTACCATTCTGTTCCCGAGAGTTCCCGCATAATTTGGCTGATTATTCTCCAGTCGCGGGTGATTTATTTCTTTTTCGCTTAATGATAACCGCCAGTCGCCATCATACACGGAAAGCTCGTGAACAAGTTGAACCGCAATTTTACGCGCGCATACACGAATTCAACAAAAATGTTGAGCGCTGGGCTTGTGTGTTTACATATGGCGCGATCTATTTTTAGATCGAGGTATTTATAAATGGCCTTGAAGTGTGTGTAGTTTGGTGGGTGAATAGTATTTCGACTTGGAACTTTTTTTGTGCGGCAAAGAAAGCAGTTGGGAATTTTTATACAGCGTGGGGAAAGACTCCGCCGTTAGCGAATGCTACAAGAACGGAGATAACAGTAATGTAAACACACTTGAGCTTATCTGATGGAAGTCGACTGGTTCGTGGAAATGTGGGGCCATTGGATTACTTTGTATTTGCTTTAATTTTTTGTGCTTTTGTTCTTCTATTAAAATCCGAAAGATAAAAAACTCCGCCCTCAATTGCTTATGAAGTCTGAATTTCTTATATTACAGAAACCGCAAATATAGCATATGTATGAATGTATGCACATGTATCTTGACTTGTTAATGGCTTGCTACGCAAATACAGGAAGAATAATTCTATTCTATTTTTAAATAAATAAATTTTACATGGTAAATATCCTGTAGTTTTTTGGATTTATCAAAACTTGCCTAGAAATGGTATTTTTCAGTAATGCACAGTCGAAAAAAAGAAGCAAAAATGTTGGCAACACACCAATTTCACAGTTTTGAAACAGGAAAGGATATTTTTCAAAAACATATTTAAACCCCAAATTTTATTTTGTACATGGTTAGTTAAGCATTGTTTATAAGTATCAAAAGTATTTTCAAGTATCTTTGCCAAATGAGATCTCAAAATCAGAATACCCCTGCTAGTTTTATTTAGGAAGTAAAATTTTTGTTAAATTGTAAACTTTGCAATTACGAATAACTTGTGATGATATTTAACTTTTATAAATTGCCATAGTACTAGCGGTCATATTCTATTTAGTTTGTCCTTCAAGGGGTTTTTTAACCGACTTCTTGATTATTAGTTGAAATTAATTGGGCATAACTGATGATAGTGATAGAGCATTGCATAGATACCTCGTTGTTATTTAAATGTTAATTTTCTAAAATCTTGACTAAACGGATCTGTAACATTTATATACATATGTAGGTACATATGTATATCTTTCAGAATACCGATTTTTAGGTAAATTTTCTGTTGATTCATGAATTCAGCACCATGCTTAAAAAACGTGGAATAAAAGTATTTAAGTTATTTTAGCATTCTTCTTGCAAAGGAAAATATTGTGACTCCTTAAAGGAAAATATTGTGACTAATTTTTGTGTTCTAGGGCTTTTAACGACAAAATAGCATTGTACATAATTTAATTATAAACAAAAAGTCGCTTTGCAAATTTTCTGTAAGATGTACTGTTACCCACCTTTTCCAAGATGGTGGCCAGATGAGTAGAAGCAGGGGGGGATCCCGAAAACTAAAATTTAAATGTACACGGACCCCCGCCCCCCTAAACAACCGAAAAATAAACCTTGTCCTGAATTTTTGCAATGGTAAAGTATCATTTCCATGGATTACGTTGAGATTTTCATCCAGCAATCTATATATATATCCAATCCATTATCCAAGCAGAGTTCATATATTCCATGTTTCGATTCGTGTTCTGTTTCCAAAAGCAAAAGTCGTTGTGCTATCCATCCTGTCCCGAAGCGAATTGTTTGCCGATTCCTAGCAAGGGTGCTTTTATGGCCGCGGGTTGCTAATCAGTGATGAATAGATTATCCTCTTCGGAAGCAGCTAGGATGATTAACTCCTAATAGGATTAATGAATACTGGAACATTTTGGTTCTTGCGTTTTCTTGTATGTATTGTATTGTAGTTATGCATTCGTAATTTCCTCGGGTTGCATTATACATTTTTTTGTTCTGCATTTCTGTATTTGCAAAAATAAAATCTTTTGACTCATCTAACCTATTCACAGCATTCTTAAAAGACTATAAAAGTACGGAACAGGCAGGATTAAACCATTTTAACATTAATAATTTAGTTTTTGTAGACTCATAATTAAGTTCACCTACATACATATGTAAATCCTTATTTGCAAATTTCTCTTATTCAATTTGTGCATTTCGCATGGGAATACTCTGAAATTTTCACTGCACAGGCACACTGTGCCGTTTGCAGGGCTATAATCGTCACAGTGTGTCTGTGCATTGAATATTTCAGAGTATTCCCATGCGTAATGCACAAATTGAATCAGAGACAACGGCGTTTAAACAGAATGAATCTTACATATGTGCAGTTTTAAAATTCAATTGCGGTAAAGAACGAACAGGAAAACGACTTCTTTGATTTTTATAAAGTGGATTTGCATTCTTTCAAACACCCTCGAGAACTACAGGAGAACAAATTTTCCTTTAATATGAGCTTAAGTTGATTTTCGCAGCTTTATAGAGGATTTGGAGTGCCTAATATTGTGAAGAAGTCCTTTTTCGTACCGTACTAAACTAGAACTGTTTCGTGTGGTCAGAACGGCCACCTTGTAAACTAGTACAGTTTGTCCGTTTTCGTTCGTTGTAGTCTCTTAAATTATTGTTCTTTTTTTTTTTTTTCAAATAAAAAAATTCTACTCTAAACTTTCATCTAAACTGAAATTGCAGTTTCCAATCTAAAATATCTGTTCATAACAAAAGTGATTTATTACAGCTAGCTTTATACAATGGAGGAAAGTGTATCTATCCAGAGCTGTCTTTAAGCACGAGACTGTGCTGTTGTATAGAGATTACTGTGTGAAACAGCAGCAAGTTTTTCTCACGACGCGCTGTTGGGGTGCAATAATCTCTTGATAGAGGTGTTACAAGTGACCTGAGTAATATTTGTAACTTTCTTGTGGATTGGTTATCTTTAATCTTTTATAAACTGAAGCAACTTTAAAAGCAAAAAATCTCTATTTTTATACAATAAAATTTGAGTGTGGAGGCAATTTGTTTAAACAAAATGAGGCTGTTTTGTCATGAAAGCTAGAGTATTATTCGCTTTATTAAGTCTTGATTCTTGTGGATCAAAATATTTATTTCTTAAATTGTGTTCCGCCCGTTGTGATGCCATAATGATCCCACTTTAAACCCAAAGTTAAAGTGTCGTTTCTTCGCTAAACCACTTCGAGGACGTAATGACGTTCTTAGTTGCGAGATCCCAAACTTCGGGATTTCCGCTAGCGTGCTGAGGAAGTGTTCACCAAAAGTGGCAAGTCTCCTTTTGCTTAGGGCTGGCCAGTGATAGAGAACGTGTTTTACACTTTCCTCCTCGTCTATATTCTTTCAACAGCTTCTGCAGAAATCGTAGATTTCGAAACCTAAAAGGGCCGCATGCGTCCCTATCAGACAGTGTGCGGTCAGCACTCCCACTGTAACAGAGAGGTCTCGTCTACTGCTTTTCTGCTAGTTACACTGTGTGGTGTTTACATCGGAGTTTAAATGTGGCTCAAGACATATCAACCACTAGCTGGATCCCGGTTCGCCTCGCTGCACCCATAAGCCAATAGTATGGCATGTGCCAAAACAAATGGGGATCTCAAAATCGATCGGCAGTGAGAGTCTCGAATCCCACCACGAAAGCACATTCATAAAGAAAAATTAATTTACAAATCCAAATCACTTGCTCATTTATATCGCCAATCACAGTTCAGTGGTCTCACCGCCACTCTTGTCGTGGTCAGATGCTATAAGAGAGTGTTTTTGCCACTAAACGAATTTCGAAGAAATTACAATGCACGTCCGCTTGCATTTTATCCATACAAGAAATTTTAATGTGTGTGTGTGTGTGCGTGTGTGAAATTGTCATTTCCCCGCCTGTGTTTATATTTCCAATTCTGCGCACTATAGCTTCCGTTTATTTTGCAGTTAAGGTGATAAGAATTTTAATATTCAGTAGGAGACATTAAGGACATTTTTTCATATTTTTGATTCCGAATAATATCGATGCTATCTATTGGAATTTCGCCATGTCAAACGTCCTAAAGTTGGTTTTTTCCAAACTGTTTCATAGATATGATGCTTTCAAGCATGCATCCGTTCAGCTCATTTTCAGGCTCTGACCGAAATATAACAGGCAAAGTTGATCGAAAATCCCCTGCATGTAGAGTCAGAGCGCTTACCATGGATTGGGTTTTCCTCGGAAATCTCGCAAAGCTCTGTCGTGCGCTTCGACCGATTTTTATAAGCCATAGATGTGGCAATACTGTAGTTTTTACTGATGTTACATGTAAGTGTTTCTATCGGGATCAAATTCAATAGGAACTTGTTTGCTGAATACACTAAATATTCACCATCAAGTAGCGTTGATGCAATTCCCGATGTTGTCACTGCAAGTGTTATCTCATTCTGCGTTCGAATCGACGCCAAAATTAAATTGATAAGAATTGTTTTTCCTTTGGCTATACGTGGCTGTATTTTGCCGTTAAATTTGACAACTAATTGTGTTGTTTGAGTTTCCCCCAAAAGTTTTACCTGAATTACATTTGATTGTTGTTCTCGCACCAAGTCTCTGTCTTGCACAGCATTTCTGGATCTTGTCAGTATTAAAGCTTCATTGAAAATTTCGTTTCGAATAATTACAGTTGCGTCTGCGTATAACACACATCACACTGGAGACGGTTAATACTTTCAATAGGCAACGTTTGGCAACATTGGGCGAACTTTTCAAATATTAACGGCATGATAAAGAGTAATTTTTCCCCAAAAAATATAAAATAAAAAATATGTCCCATGCAAAATTATTGTATGTTGAAAAATTAAGCACCTTGAAATCTATGTAAATTTCCAGGTACCACAGATCAAAAAGTAAAAACGATGAACTTCCGATTATTGAATTTGTCGTCTCTTTGGTTTTGAGACCTTTTATTTAAGCCATACATTGCTAAAATCAGGCAAATGCAGCCGAAGTTACTTCAATCCAAGTTCAGTGAACCGCGTCCTTCGCGAGAAATCTGGTTTTTTCAACAAAATTGTACGGTGACTATCCGTAAATGACCTCCGATCGACCTAAAACTTTGGGAATAGTATTTTTTTCGGAACAAATCAAAACGAAATGGATCTGAGTTTTTTAGCAGTAATTTGAAGAGTACCTCCCATACAAAAGTTTCGGATTCGAGATACAGGTATAAATTATAACATATATGTTGTTATGATGTATGAGCTATATTATTGTAAAGTCTCATTAAAATCCATTCAGTAGTTTTTGCGTGAAAGAGTAACACACATCCATACAAACATTCGCGTTTATAATATTAGCCCTCACCGTACACATATGAGTCTTTTGAGTGCAGTTGGTTTCTATGTCAGCATGTTTCTCGAAACGTCTCAGGTATCCCCTCCCCTCTTTTTAGCCCCTCCCTAAAAAAAACTTAGTGTTGTAATACAGCTTTGTGCAAAAGGGCGACTATAACCATCATTTCGCTGTGTCATTTTTGTTGCGGAGTTACTTTAAAATTGTAGTAACTTCTAAGATGTTTATTCAAATTAAGTGATGTCAAGGACAATTTTATTCACAATTAAATACTCTTACTTAAGAACATATTTATTTGGATAAGGATTAATATTGATAACACTTTTTGGCAAAAGATTGGCAATAATGCATTTATTTCGACTAATTTTGATTAACATGTTAAAGGTTATAGTGAGTCAATCTTAAAAGATAGAAATATACTGTCGCAGACATTTTTTTAGATCAGTTAAAGAGGAATAATTCTTTCTTACATATATTTTGGATAACTTGAACCGTTTACACAGCGCACGCAACGCAATCCCTCAAATATGAATAATTTTCCCCGTTTTTGAAATATTTTTCAATGATGCTTCGCTCCTATTAGTCGCAGCGTAATGTTATATAGCTTAAAACTTTTCTCAATAAATGGACTATCTAACACAATAATAATTTTTCAATTTAGCTATTCCTATTCAAACAAACAACGGAAGCCCTGAAAGTTAAATAACTTTCCCCGTTTTTTCCACATTTTCTTCTGATTCTACCCTCCTATTGGTCGCACTGTGATGTTATATAGCCTAAAGCCTTCCTCGATAAATGGATTAGCCAACACAAAAAGAATTTTTCAATTCGAACCAGTAGTTCCGGATATTAGCGCGTTTAAGAAACAATCAATCTCTTCAGCTTTATAATTAGTATAGATTTCTTTTGCAAGAAGGCGAGTGGTGGTCTTCCTAGCCAGTTTGTCAACTTTACAGTTTCCCTCTATATTTCGGTGACCAGGCACTCATATGAGGAGGGTCCTGAACTGCTGAGCCATGTTTTTTTTTTTTTTTAAGTGTAAACTTCTTTAGCCGCGTTGGGCACTTTTTGATAGGGGAAAATGCTATGGGTTCGCGTCACCGACATGCTCATGACTGGCGCACGCGCTCAATCGATTATAATCAAAAACTTTTTGATTTTGAATAAAAAAATAAATCTGACCGCCTACTATTATTCAATTAAGTATCGAAAATGAAAATATAAAACCAGTCATTTTGACTGATGTGTTAAATATCTGTTTTCCAAATTTGTTTGGATCCTCGATCCTGAAGATGTCTTCAGATGCAGTTGATCTAAAAAATGATGCTATCGTAAAAAAGTCAAATGTTCTGCTTTTGTCAGAAACTCGTATGAAAAACGAAGAACCACTTGATGTTCCGAATTTCAACTTTGTTGTAAGTTATAAAAGACCCGAAGTTCCAGCAGCATGAGTAGCTATTTATCACAATACTCAAGATACGTCACACTTCATTACTTCATATATGGACATACATACTAAATTCACTAGAAGCATTGGTGTTAATGTTTCTGATATAGGCGAAATATGCGTTGCTCGTTGCAGTTCCGAGAATGGGCAATACATATTAATGGTTGCCATTTATATTTCGCCTGGAAAATCTATGAGACAGATACAACAATTTTTATTCGAAAATTTGATGATTTATACAAAAGCAGGTTCTGAAATTCTCGAAAAAAGATTCGGCGAAAAATATTTTTTTTTTTTTTTTTATGTGAAAGACTAGAGTCACAGGAAACGCCCTTTATACTGGTCGACAATCTATTTTCTTCATATAGAGTGCAATGTCGAACAGCAGCTCTAGTCGGGGAAAGAAAGGAACTGTCACAACCTACCAGCGATATTTTTTGCAGTCCACCTACTCCCAACCAGTACTGGCGACTTTGTCATCGGGGCATCGAGAAACAACTCGCTGGAGTGTTATGCCTCCTGAAGCGAGTTGAATCTCATCAACCAACCGATGACACGCGCTTTGGTGAAGCGGGGAAGGGCTAAGGAAGGCTATGACAGAAGGAATCAGGAATGTAAAGAGGGAAGAAGAAAGAAGGAAAGTTATGTAGGTGGGAAAGTGGAAAAGGCGAAGGACCGTGGGGCTGGCCGGGATTCGAACCCGGGACCTCTGGGATAGTAGCCAGACGCCTTACTCCCTAGGCTACCGAGGCCCCTAAGATATGATAATGTACCGATGATTTTAAGTGGACACTTCAATATTAACTTTGCAGATGATAAAAATCTACCATTAATTGAATTTTTAAATGCAACACTTAATTTAAATATGTCCAATGATCGGAAACTTAGTACTACCAAATATAAAACGACGATCGATACGGCTTTTACGCGATACTTAGATAAATTTGAATCAAACATTTTCATTTCTTACTTTAGTTACCATAACCCGATTGTATCTTTTTTACAATAAGTGCTAATGAAATAGGATGGTCAAAATTGCTACAATTATTACATAATTTAAAAAATAATTCTGAGATATCGGTTGAAGATGCAGCAGCATTAAATTTTATAGAAAAAAGTACACTTATTAATGAAGACGCAGTTACTTGTGCTACATATTTTAATAAGTTGGTTAATGTCCTAATGAAAATACTGCAATCAAAAAGATTTAGTCCTTTCAAGAAATATAGAATTTTGTATTACTTCAAAAGAATCGAATTTCAACATCTAAGTTCAAGTTTTCACTTCTATCGGCAGTCCCTATAACTGCCAATTTTTTTTTTTTATGTGGTAGACTAGAGGCTTAGCTAAAGCCCCTATGTACTGTTCGACAATCTATTTTTTTTTTCTTTTTTTCGTATAGAATGTCGAACAGCAGCTCTAGCCGGAAGATAGAGAGTAGAGAGAGAGAAGTAGGAAGCAGCTGTCACAACCTAGCCGCGATATTTTATTCCACCTATTTCCAACCATTTCGCGACTTTGGCTTTGAGAAACAATTCGCTGGAGTGTTATGCCTCCTGAAACGAGTTGAATCTCATCAGCCAACAGATGACATGCGCTTGGTGGAGTGGGGAAGGACTAGCGAAGGCTATGACAGGATGAATCATGAATGTAAAGAGGGGAGAAGAAAGAAGGGAAGTTATGGGGGTGCGAAAGTGGAAAAGGCGAAGGACCGTGGGGCTGGCCGGGATTCGAACCCGGGACCTCTGGGATAGTAGTCAGGCGCCTTACCTCTAGACCACCGAGGCCCCCGTCGTTAAGAGATCTGCGGTATTCAGAGATAGTTCTGGAGTTATTAGTGCAACAGTGCAGGGCCTTCAGAGCCGCCTGACTATCCGGGAAAGTGTAGACAGTTCGATTCCTGTCGCCTAGCTGGATTTGCAAAACAGCCTCATGTGTGGCTAAAACCTCCGCTTGGTATACACTGCAGTGATCGGGTAGTCGGAAGGAGACTTCAATCTTAAGTTCCGGTGAGAAGACTCCTCCTCTCACTCGACCCTCGTGCTTAGAGCCATCAGTGAAGAAGTTTATGGTATCTTGAATACTATGTGGTGTATTACTCCATTCACGAAGTGACGGGATGTGGAGCTTGTAATTCTTCGTAAAAATGACCTCGGATGTGCGAAAATATGTTTCTGTGGGAATATTGAGAGGGTCTAGCACCTTAAAGTGCCCTCCTCTAATTCCGGTCCAAGATCCAGATCCTTTTATTTTAAGCGCTGCGATAGTCGCATTTTCGCTTTCTTTTTTTTATGTGATAGACTAGAGGCATAGGGTAAGCCCCTTTGTACTGTTCGACAATCTATTTTTTTCGTATAGAATGTCGAACAGCAGCTCTAGCCGAAAGATAGAGAGAAAGAGAGAGAAGTAGGAAGGAGCTGTCACAACCTAGCCGCGATATATTATTCCACCTACTTCCAACCACTTCGCGACTCTGGCATCGGGGCATTTGAGAAACAACTCGCTGGAGTGTTATGCCTCCTGAAACGAGTTGAATTTCATCAGCCAACCGATGACATGCGCTTGGTGGAGCTGGGAAGGACTAGCGAAGGCTATGACAGGAGGAATCAGGAATGTAAAGAGGGGAGAAGAAAGAAGGAAAGTTATGAGGGCGGGAAAGTGGAAAAGGCGAAGGACCGTGGGGCTGGCCGGGATTCGCCTGTTATGCATAACTCCGCACATCTTTGCGCTTTCTGTAGTTTTTTAGCACAGCGGACTTATTCAAGGTGGGCCACCATATTAAGACCCCGGAGTATTCGACGGACAATCGCTGTATAGATCCATCGTACTATGTTAGGGGAGAACCCCCATTTCTTCCCTATGGATTTTTTGCAAGCGAAAAGCGCTATGTTCACTTTCTAAATACGTGTTTTCATTCCAGAGGAGCTTCTTTTCTTGTTTAGGGTTACTCCCAGATTTTGGTACTGGAAGGGTAAGGGTGAAGTTTGCGGTGTTCACTGAAATTAGAAACGATTTCTATTTTTCCTCCAGTTGCATGAAAAATGTTTATGTATGCGTAACTGTCAAGCGATTCTGGGTGAAAATAATTTGGAATGCACACCCACACATATGAAATCGCAATGTTATTATACAGGGTGTTGAGTGTAGCGTATTGAGTCGTGTATCACCTCCGCTCAACAAACTGAGAGTGTGTTGCATAAACACGTTGACTTGTGTATCATCCCACTAAGTTTTTTCAGCCAAACGTCTGCGTCTTTTTCGCGTTTTTCTCGACATTTCTTTTCTAGATATTGCCTACGTTGAGGCGTCTTTCGAAGTGTGTTAACGGAAATATGATCTGAAATGATTTTCATGAAATCCATCGAGTCGTTCCTTGAGGAAGCCGTTCGTAGCGTATTGCGGAAGTTATACTCTGAAAAGATTTTCATATAATTCTGTCAAAACCTTTCTTGTTTAAACGACATGTATGTATGTGATTTTCGTACCTTCACGATGTCGCGTATTAACGAAAATATTATCTGAATTTTTTTTTTCATAGAATTCGTTCGGGCCGTTTTTTTGTTTAAATGACGTCCGTGATTTTTGTTTAAACGACGTCCGTGATTTTTTTACATGCACGATATCGCACGACCCAAAAACTATATCGATTTCTTTGAGGTTCTGATTAGGGGTCGCAAACCAGGATCCCAGATTTCGACAATACCGGGATACCGGACCAAATAAAAGAGTTCTGAATACCGGTATTAATTTTCCAAAAACCGGGATATACGGTATTTTCGGAATTTTATATTTCTCAAGTTATATATACAGACTTATAGATTGGATAGATTTTAAAATGGATCTGCCAATATCTGAATACGAATTCAAGCGGCTGGTAAAACCAACTGTCGAAGAACTATGCAAAGGAAAAGCTAACTTAATAACTTCTGAGTCCCTTTGATGTTTATATTCCAAAAATTAGAAGCTATACAACATGAGTTAGTACCTCGTGAGCTTTTGTTCTTTGAAACTTAAGTATAAGGAACACAGGTTGTTGGATGCCTCGACGTTAAATTATCTGCATAATCCGAAATCATATTTTGATTAAACGAATGAATACCCCAACGTCAAATCAGTAACTTCGGATTCAGAATCCACGCATGATGTTTCCTTTTCTGTTTCTACAGACGAGGACACGAATGACGATTCCCCTTCAGTGCCGCTGAAGAAATAATTAGAATTGGTTTAATTTGATTAAAATTTGTTTTATCTACAAAAGAATTTCTTTTATTATTCCTCTGTAACCAGCAGCAATCTGTCAAACAAATATTTTAGTAAACAATATATTTTAAGTTATTTAATCAAGTGTAACTTACACAGAGTGTATTGGTGCGTTTACAAAGCGGCCGCCGGTTGTTGATAGGTTTTTATTAGATGTACAAAAAATCGTTTCGGTTACGGTGATATGTGAAACTCGAACAAAAACATTTTAACGGGCGCTACTGGCTAAATCGTCGAACCAAAACCTATCACTAGTCGGCCGCTTTGTAAACTTAGCAAACCTCGGTAGCCTAGGGAGTAAGGCGTCCGGCTACTACCTTAGAGAAATATTCACGGAATTAGAAGAGGGAGCCAAAGATATAGGGCTGCAAATAAATGCCGACAAGTGTAAGATTCTAATTCAGTCAAGGGTGGAAACGGCGTTTACGAATTTAATTACCTTGGGTCTACAGTCAGTGAAGACAGCGATGAAACGATAGACGTACGATGAAGAATAAACGCCGTAAACAGAACATACTGCTACCATTAATGAAATCCAGAGACATCCACACAAAAACCAAAGTAAGAGTCTATAGAACCATCATACGTGCAGTAGCTACCTATGGATATGAAGCATGGATTATCTCCCAGAAATCCGCCGACAAGATGGATATATTTGAGAGTTCTTCGAAGGATATACGGCCGAAACAATGAAGACAATGCATGGAGAATACACTACAATCACGAATTGTATGTATACAAAGAGTGTAAACTCTCGACACATGTCAAGCTACTGCGTTTACGTTGGGCCGGTCATGTCCAAAGAATGGATGACTCAAGGATACCAAAAAAAAGCCCTGTACCTACTACCAGATGGCAAAAGACCAGTTGGCAAACCGCGGTCAAGGTGGGAGGACCGATGTAGCAAAAGTGCTCAACACAAGAAAGGGGCGTCCTTTACGTGTGGCGTTTGGGGGAGGGGGCGAGCCGAATCTCACCCAATCTCACGTTGTAGTCTCAGCAAATATCACGTAATTTTTTTCTCAAGAAACAGTGTAAAAACAGTTGCTAGTAAACTGGGTTAAATTAAGTAAAACATGTTTCTCCACTAAAGACCCCCATTCACTTACAGGCCGCCGGCAGGCCGGTTGGCAGACACGGCCCGAAGAAGACCACACAATTCTCAATCTTACTGAGCGATTAGGACTTCAGGTATATGACTGACAGGCCGTGACATGCAGGTGACGTCATGGCTCCATACAGACACATGGACGAAGACGACAGTTTAGCATAGCAGGTTGTTGGTTTCAAGGGCAAAACTGCTCATGGCCTCATCGAAAAGTTTAAAGCCACAAACATATTGGTGACTAGAAAAACCTTTAAAATACACGGACCTCCATATTTGCTGACACAATGGCAGGCGGCGCGGAGAAATTTAATGTATGGGGAATTCTCTCGCAGGTGGCCGCAGGTACCGTCTCTGCGCCAATATATTGGTGCCTTGAGGCGACTCCAGACTCACGTCGTGAATACCCGCGAACAAGCGCGAATGCAAGTGTGGATGGTTTTTGCGCCTAGTTCGCGCCTTGTTTTCAGGTCCGACTAAAACCACCCGAGATCTTCAGGCACAAACTGACGACAAATGCACATAAAAATATTTTTAACAGTTTTCTTAGACTGCAACCCCCATCCAGTTGGAGGCCGGAGAGGTGTGTGGATACCTGGCTTCTAGACGAAAACTTTCAGGTCACGGCCTGCCGTCGTCCTGTGTGTGAAAGAGGGCCTTAAGATATGACTAAATCCTACTCAAAAAATTTTATGCGAACGCCAGAAAGTAGCATAGTAGCCCCTCGATTGTTTACAAGCGGAAAAGGCGAGTGGGATAGAGGAGGGGCAAGTAGAAGTTCGAATACGTATTTTCAGTGTTAAATACTTGAGATTTATTAAAATCTGAAAAATAAGATTAGGAGGAGGGAGAGGGGGTCGATCCAAATCTCACGACATCTCACCAAGGGGGTCGAAAAACCGCAAAAATCACCTTTGACTTGTACAAAGGGGTTTTACTCGGAGTTCTCGTCTTTCTGATAAAAATATCAAAATATCTGAAACCATGAATCGATTTCTTAAATTATGCTTAAAAGTTTTGTCATTAAGGTTTGTTCGTTATGACTACTTAATTATCAGCAACAAATTTTTGCCTCAACAGTGAGATATAAAATAAACTATCGACTCTAGAGCGATGTTTTGTGGCTGCAGTAAAGTTCGCTCTCGTAGTACGTGATTAAATGCAATCTCAATAGCATAATACAAAATCAAATGCATGGAGTAGTTTTTGGAGCTATTTATTCCGCATCCTGCACGTGACATTTCTTGCAAACAATCGATCAAATAAAAAGGACGATGGATCCTAATCACGACCACCCATAAATATTATTTTCTGATATAACAGCATCACAACACCAACGAAGCCAATTAAAGGCTGTATCAGATCCAAAGCAGCGCAACAAAAATATCAGCAGCAAACTGTTTCTATTGGTCAACGCGAGTCACATGACCACAGAAGCAGCACTAAATGCTGCCGCTGCATTTTCATTCCTAATCCTAATTTTGCTGCCCGTCAAGGCAGCTTTTTTGACGTTTCAGTTTTTTATTTAAGACGAAAAAGCGTTTGCTGCCTACTGCTGCTACAACGAATCTGATACAAGAAGCAGCATGCTGCCTCTTCCGCTGCTGCTGCCGCTGCTCAAAAATTTGATCTGATACGGCCTTAACTGTGCTCAAAGCATGGGCAAAAGTCTGCCTCATATTCAAATTAATTTGTAATCCTCTCAGCTAGTCAGATGCAGACTTCATTCATGGACAGGCTGGTAGCAAGCCTGTGCAGTTAATCTTGTAGATCTAAATGCAGGCGTTTGCAGGTTAAGTATTGTGTAATAAATTTTTGTCGTGCATATATGCCTCTTGTTTGTTAGAAGCGTTTGTAGTCCAGAGCCTCGGGCCTAGCCCACATGGCGTTATTTTTAGAATTCCGGTTTCTCGTGTTAGTGATCTGGCTTGGGTGGATTTCGATATTTTAGGCCAATTTAATAAAATGCCTTTGTAGATACGACGGAGCTGCTCCGTTCGGCGGTTTGTTTACATTGCCCGATATCGACTTATCTACACAGCGCAGTTCGTGGGAGCAATAAAAAGATTAAACGATTTGATGCAATAAAAATTTTAAATAGAGAGGATAAACGTTGGCGAATGGTCATCTGCGACTGGCTCTCCTCACATTAGGAGGTTATAAAAGCGATAGCGATGACAATGGAAATTCGCTACTGATACATCGCTAATTGGTGTTCAGCCTATTGCAGTTGATTCGGAATGTCTTAATTACGTGCAAAGAATGATCGAATGATGTGGTAAAGTTGCAAATTATAGATTGAAAATGTCACCCTCAGAGCAAAAGCGGGTTATATTTGATGTTGCAGCAAAAGAGGAATAAAAATATTTCAGCGCAAAAATGGTTCAACTATTATTCAGAGCAAGAACGGAACGGCAAAAGTCTTAGAGCAAAAGCGGATTAACTCTCTAAACCGTTTTTGCCCTCTACGAAAACTTAAACCGCTTTTGCCCTCAGTTTTTATTTATACCTCCGTCGCTCACATTATTACTTCGAAATCTATTTTTAGACCACATTTTCTTCATTTTCCTAGAAATACAATGCAACTCTATTCATAATATTGGAATTTTTGGAATTTTCGCGTTTGTAAGATTTGACTTTGAATGTGTGAAGTCTTTGTAATTGTTTATGATAAGTTTTAAGTTTTTGCCATTTTCCCATTTTTGACTACATATTTGGGGATTTTTACAATTCTGACATAAATTTTTCACATGTTTATCTTTTATCTTTATTACTAACTTCAATTTTTATAATGTTTGCAATTTATGATTTTTTTCAATTTACTTTTTTTACTTAGTAATTTTTGTATTTTGTAAAAAAAATTTAAATTTGTTCAAAAATTCAGAATTGCAAACATAAAACTGAAGAATTGGAGATATTATTGTCAAAAAAGAAACTTAATAATATTAAAATGAAAAGAGCACTCATTTTGAAACTGAAATTGTGAAATCCAAATATTAAATAAAATTGAATTTTTTTAATTATTAAAGGCCAATTTCTAACTACACAATAAAGACATGACTGAACGGAAAATAATTATTAGATAAAAAAAAAACTTTTTAATATAGCACGTTTTTATAACGAGCTAAAAAGAATAAAATAATTTCTCCTAGCCCCATACAGATTTAGAACCGCAAACATATTCCTAACCCCATACAGATAGTCCTGAAAATTTGTGATTGTGTTTTTGTAATAGCTTTGAAAATATTTGTAAGATTTTAAACGAAAAAACGTGGGGCGCATACATGATTGATGCGAATGACTTCTCAACCCAGCTACTCTACACTCCTACTATTGTCTATAGCATGACCCCCACGTTTTTTCGTTTAAAATAACATCTATAAATTATATTTCATTATCTGAAACTTTTATCTTTTATTTTACTTTAAATAATTTACCGTATTAATTTCCATTATGTAACTGGTGTGCATATTAAATTTTGAATTACGTCACATAGCTTATTTTGTTCTACATGGCATGTCCTTTCATTTGATTCCCATTTCGAGGTTGTTGCAAAGTTAGGCAATCCACCAGTTTATGTTAGCCGCCAAGTTAAATTTATAATGATGCCATCATATAGCTTATTTTATTCTACTTATCACACCCTTTCCTGTAGTACCCACGTCGCGGTGGTTGTGAAGAAAATGTTAATCCGCTCTCTTGAGATGGCCGCCATGGACCAAACGATAAATTGAGTACCCTTTATTGCTTATGGTGTTTTACTTATTACACCATTTCATGTGAATGCCATGTTTCGGGTGTTGTGAACAAAATGGTAATCCGCCCTGTTGAGATGGTCGCCATAGACCAAACAATATATTGAGCATACTACGCATACGCTTTCATTTGATATCCATGTCGAAAGGGTTCTGAAGAGAATGGTAACCAGCATTCCTGAGGAGACCGCCATGGATCTAAAGACATAGCTCATTGCATTCGACTTATGATGCCCTTTCATTTGATACCCATGTCGAGGGGGTTGTGGAAGAAAATGGTAATCCGCCCTCCTGAAATGGGCCAAACGAAATATTAAGTATACTATATTGCGGTGGTCAGTCATCAGCGGAATAGGGGGAATAACATGTAGCATAACATGCACGTGCCGTAACTATTTCGGACTGATGGAAGTGCGATCATAACCTCCTAGCGGTGGCCACTGGTAACTATTCTATGAGAGAGGATAGGCTAATATGATCGGGCTAGTCCCTTCCAAGTAAGGTTGGCGTGAGGCTAATAACCTCACCCGTAAAAAACAATTATTACGGAACGAGCAACATGCCTCGGATACTGGAATAAACGACGACGACCACGGCAACGAAGAAGGCAAAACGATTTACGAATTTTTTCATGGAACGTTCGAACTCTGTACCGAACTCGAGCTTCAAAACATCTAGCCGATACCCTGTCAAAGTATAAAGCTGACATTACCGCCATTCAGGAGATGAGGTGGACAGGGAATGGTGTTTTGCAAAAACCTGAGTATGACGTATATTACAGCTGTCATACAAAACACCATGTTCTAGGAGTAGGTTTTATGGTTAGCAAAAGAATGAAGCCTACCATTATCGGCTTTAAAGCAATAAACGAAAGGCTATGCTCCCTTCGTGTGCGAGGTAAATTTAAGAACATCAGCCTCATAAACGTTCACGCACCTACAGAAGAGTCCCCGGATGATGATAAAGAAGAATTCTTCGAATTAGTCGAACGGGAACTTAATGCCTGCCCCAGGTATGATGTAAAAATCATACTGGGAGATCTGAACGCCAAAGTAGGCCGGGAGCCCATATACAGGCAATATGTCGGCAACCACAGCTTGCATGAAAACACTAATGACAATGGACAGCGAGTTGTAGAGATGGCAGCAAGTAAGAACTTGGTCGTTGCAAGTACTAGATTTGCGCGTAAAGATATCCATAAAGCCACCTGGGTATCTCCTGATGGAGCCACTCGCAACCAAATAGATCATGTGTTGATAGACCGCCGCCACCTTTCGGGTCTGATGACGGTACGAACGTACCGAGGTGCCAACTTCGACTCGGATCACTATCTTGTTGGTATGGTGCTCCGAGAGCGCATTACAACGCTGAAAAGCTTTGTATCCGCTGATCAGGCTCGAATCAACACAGCTGCACTACGCAATGAAATGGCCAGAAACAGCTACGGTCATGAATTAGAACTCGCCCTAAGTCCTGGGGATGAGATGCCGGGCGTTGAAGAGAACTGGACCCGCCTTAAAAATACTGTCATTAGTACTGCTGATTCCATCTTAGGCAGAAGTCGTAAAGATCGGAACGACTGGTTCGATAATGAATGCAAGCTGGCAACTGAACGTAAGAATGCTGCGTACCGAGCCATGCAGCAGTCTCAGAGAACACGGGCACGCGAAGACAACTATAAAGAGCTCAGAAAAGAAGAAAAGAGAATTCACAGACGGAAAAAGGAAGCCTGGGAAAAAAATCTCGTCTGTGAGCTAGAACAGTACAGAGAACGACGGCCGCACCAGGCGCGGGAGTTCTACCAAAGAGTCCGCAGTATGACGCAATTCACACCACGTTGCACATACTGCAAGGACAAAGAAGGGAATCTGATCACCGATCCTAAAGGCATCTTAGAGCGATGGGAAGAGCACTTTCATGAATTGCTAAATGGCGAGCTAACTGAGGATTCGGAGGCTCCACCAATATCTGATGACAATGCTATGCTGCCGCCACCAAGCATAGAAGAAGTTAGCAGAGCCATCAGCCGGCTCAAAAACAACAAGGCCTCGGGTGCAGACGGCATCGCAGCGGAGCTGGTTAAATATGGAGGGCCTACATTACACCAAGCGATTCATGAATTAATTGTGCAAGTATGGGAACAGGAAGTGATGCCAGAAGACTGGAGAAAAGGCATCCTCTGTCCGGTACACAAAAAAGGAGATATCACAGCGTGCACTAATTATCGCGGTATAACGTTGTTGAGTACCGTGTATAAGATATTCTCCGCTATCCTACAAAACAGGATGGCCCCATACGCCAGAAACATCATAGGCCATTACCAGTGTGGCTTCAGCCCAGGCAAATCAACGACTGATCAGATTTTCACCTTGAGGCAGGCTATGGAAAAATGTCTAGAGTTTCAAAACTCAATTCAACACCTCTTCATAGACTTTAAAGCCGCCTATGATAGCATAGCCAGGGTAGAACTCTACAAAGCCATGAGAGAATTCGGCATCCCCAACAAACTGACAAGACTATGTAGGTTGACCATGATCAATGTGTCAAGCCAAGTAAAGGTATCCGGAACACTGTCCAGACCAATCAACATCTATAATGGACTCCGACAAGGGGACGGTCTGGCCTGCCTCCTTTTCAACCTGGCGTTGGAGAAAGTGATCCGAGATTCGGGCGTGACATCTAGGGGTACAATCCTCCACAAGTCCACCCAATTACTGGCTTACGCAGACGACATTGACATCATTGGAAGAACAACAACAGCTGTACAAGAAGCTTTCACTCAGATTGAGCAAGCGGCAGGAAATCTGGGACTGCACATTAACGAAAGCAAAACAAAGTACATGGTGGCCTCGTCTGGACCAGGACGCTCAGAGTTTAGGGATGCCAAACTGGATGACATCGGCTCAGAATCGGGACCGGTGGAGAGAACAGTTGCGCGAGGCCAGGACCGGATCCCGGTTGTAGAGCCGTTAAAGAAGAAGATATTGCTTATGGTATTCTACTTATGATACTCTTTCATTTGATACCCATGTCGAAGGGGTTGTGAAGAAAATGGTAACTCGCCCTCTTGAGATGGCCGCGATGGACCAAACGATAAATTGAGTATACTATATTTCTTATGGTGTTCTACTTATCATACCATTTCATTTGATACCCATGTTTCGGGGGCAGTGAAGAAAATGGTAATCCGCCCTCTTGAGATGGTCGCCATGGACCAAACGATATATTGAGCATACTATATTGGTTATGGTGTTATACTCTTGTCATATCCTTTCATTTGATACCCATGTCGAAGGGGTTGTGAAGAATATTTCAACACGCCCTCCTGAGACGGCCTCCATGGATCTAAAGGTATATACCATATTGCATTGTCTTCGGAGCTAAAGCTGTGTGCAAAATTTCAGAATGATAGGATATCCGGAAGTATTTGAAAAATCGATTGCAAAATTTGTTCCGTGAAGAAAACAGTAAGCCGTCCTCTGGAGACCTCCGCCATGGATCTAACGGTGTAATGAGTATACCATATTGCATTGTCATCGGAGCTGAAGCTGTGTGCAAAATTTCAAGGTGATCGGGTAACCGGAGGTATTCAAAAACGAAAATTTCAAAAATAGCAAAAATGTGTTAATATAGTTAAAATTAACCGAAACCTTTGAGATAAACTCAGGAGTACGACAAGGATGTTTACTTTCGCCGTTACTCTTTCTTATAGTAATAAACTAAACTATATCCTTGGCGACGCTTTAGATAGTAAAACAGGTGGGTTTCAATAGGAATAGTTAGTTGGCGTGAAAGGGCGAGCATCTTCTTCCACAGTATTTTCGGCCGAGCGGGACGTTACAGCAATGGATACGCTGCTGTCGGTGCCGCTTCGAAAAATACGGTCTCTTGCCCTGTTTCTTCGGTTTCCCGATTCTGGTCAATTCAGCAGATCGAGTACCCGCCTCCTTTCACACCCTGGGCTTGGGACCAGGCGACGGCGAACTTTCTATATTACGTTACAAGGGAGAAAAAGCAGAATTCAAAAAATAAAATCTAAAGCAGCGTTTTCAACCCTGATGAAAACAATTTTGACGCGTTTATTGAGAGCAAAAGCGATTTAAATTTTTGTTCAGCGCAAAAGCGGTATAAGTTTTCATTAAGAGCAAAAGCGGAGTAAAAAGTTAACCCGCTTTTGCTCTCGGTTTTTTGATACACCGTTTTTGCCCTGAAGTATAGTTATACCATTTTTACTCTAAGAATACGAAGATATTCCTCTTTTGCGCTAAAAAAAACCCCCGAACCGTTTTCGCTCTCTTTGTTATTTTAGCCCGCTTTTGCTCTGAGGGTGTCAAATAATCAAATTGTTTTGATAGGGACACAAACAATGTGATGCTTGAGAAATTTTATGATATAAAAACTTTAATTTGTTTGTTATTCAGTAGAAGTTTTGAGAAAGCGATCTAATTTAAAAAAAACCGTTTAAGGAAGAATTTTTCATACATATACGTACATATGTACGTGAGTTCTGGAATACTTGTTTTCAATTTTTGTAAAAAAAAGATAGACTTCAAATTTTTATAACAAATTTTCTTTCCTGAGAATGAATATTAGTATTTTTTATTTGCGAAGTTGTTTTATTATAGCAATATGTATGTACTTACAGTTTACAGTTCTATAGCAGAAGATGTATATTGCAAATATTATTCATAGCCTCATTTTTCATTCTTAATGCAAATACTGCTTTGAATTGTGGACTTATGGACGTGCGACTTATGACAAATCCTGGAGGTAAAATATTATAGGGACTATATACGAAAAGAACTTTTTGATTTCAATAACTCTAAATCCCTCCGGGGCCTTTGACCTAGGGTCTGGTGCAATTCGGCCCAAGTTTCCTCTCTTGTGGCGGGCCTGGTCCCTTACGTAATTAGTAATACTTTATATTAGAGATGCGCCGAAAATTAGCTTAACCGAATACGAATATACGGATAATTCCTTCTCATTGTAAGTTGATTTACCCGTCTTGCTCGTGTTTTGGTTGACATGGGTAACTTTCCGTATGTGTTAGTTAAACCATTTGAGTTGCCAGATGAAATTCAGCGGGTTTCTTGCAGCGGCTCTAAACATTTTAGTACCAAAAAATGTCAAAAATCAAGGCATAAATGACCTTAATTGAAATTGCAATATCTCGCCAAAAAATATGTCAACAGAAAAGTCGAATCTAATAATAATAATAACAAAACAGGCATTTCTGACATTTCACATCTGCAGTGATAAAAATGTATGTGAACACATTTTGTCAGCTAATTCAGCCGACTGGTACGTGGTTGATTTTTCCACTGGAGATTAAGCATAAAGGGATAATAAGAAGATAAAGTTTCCAAAAATAGAAAACTTACATATGATTGAACTTCGAGTAAGAAAATACCTATTGAGGCATTACCTTTAGTAATGAGCAGTAAATAAAATGGTAATGATACCGATGTTGTAAAATTTAAATCAAACTGAAATATCTACAATGAGAGCATCCATGTTATTACTTTTTCGATTACTTACAATTTTAGGCTTTTCAGACAAGAAACAATCAATTACCATGTAAGGGCTGACAAATTTTCCTACTGGGTAGGTTGTAAGTTTCATTTGTGTTAGATAGTGTTTATACAAAGCAAAGTATTTCTTATTCAGCGTTTATTAAAAGTATAGCAGCATAACTAGTAATGAAAAGATTAATTTATCATTCATATAATATTCTGCACCCTGATCGAAATGAAAATAATTTCCTACGCCCGCCGCACGTGCTCTGAATACATGCCCAATTTAAAAAAGAAAACTCAAAGAATAAGTTTGGAAGCTGTTCTATTAAAATAAAATAAAATAATGCAAATGTCTTTTACCCATAAAAATCGCCATCAAAATCGATATTAGAATGTCCCTCTCTCTGCGCAAAATATTTTAAACGAGGTATGTCTTAATTTAAATTATGTACCTTTTTTGGAATATTCTCAAAAATTCATAATTAGATTATTATCTACTCACATTATTATTACATTAACCAGCACAGAGAAAAGTCCATTCGGGTTATAAAATTCTTGCGGTGGAAATTGTTTACGTTAAATTCTTGAACTTTTATAATTCGGACTGTAGCTGTCATTTAGGCCTAAGTTACTTTAACTCTGTTAAATTAGCACCGTTTCTAACATGACATTTGACAGTTCTCGTTTTACGACTATTGACAATCAAAAATAATAACATTTCTTATTTTACAATAGAAAAAAATTAATAATGAGAATATATCTTCATGATGCATTGAAATTATTTGCTTACAATAAAAATTTACATGTAAACGTCAATCTGTTTTGACAGTTATGAGCTGTGCTATATGTGAAATAAGTTAGATAACAGCCCCAAAAAATTCTGTTTATGGCCGTTGTTAACATGCCTAACTCAGTTAAAGTAAGGGCGCCACGTCAAACTGCGGTAATACTGCAAATCAGATGTCCGAAAACGTCAAGAAGTTGCAGAAAGCTGAGAGTTCGGAAATGCAGTATAAACGTAACCCTGCAGAAAAGTTAGATGCAGATAGCGCAGTACAAAAAGGAGCGCTGCTTTCGCTAATTGTAGAAAATGGATCATCAATTTTATTTTATTAAATTCTAAAGTTTTATTATAAATTAAAGGTTTTTCGTTATAAACCCAAAAAGAATTACTAGTCGGATTCAGAAATAATATTATTAATTAATACTAACAGACTTGAAGTCGTATTAAATAGCTGAAAGAGGAAAAAACCGAGTTTTGGGGAGTTGGTTTTAGAGATACATATAATAATGTTCTTCTAACTATGTTTTATTTAGTTAAGACTTCAGGCATTGTTTTAAAATTAGAATTATTAGAGTTACTCATTTCAGTTCTTTTAACATTAGCTTCTGCTTTTCATATTACAATGACTTGTCGCGAAATGTCACCTAAAACTTAAAGTTGCTTTGACGCTGCATTTACACGACTCGGACTGAGTTTCTGAACTCGCTGCAAGTTTATTTGCAATATTGCTGCATTGCTGCAGCAGTTTTTGATGTTTCCGAACTCACAGTAACTTGGCCTAAACGCGCCGATTTGCCTTCATTAAATTGAGAGTGCTAGTGGCTCCTGAGTATAATTTGAGAATTTAAATCCATTCCAATCAATATTTCCGTTGTTTTCGGTAACTTAGCAAAAATTGGGAAATTTAGATAATTTTATTTATTCCCATCAGTCTTTGAATTCCAGCCGGTTTACGTTTTGCAGCCTTTTTGCAGTAACATTGTTTTTCGTTATTTATACTAGATTAGCTTGATGGACATGGAATCTTTTTTATTCCTTGAAAGAAATTTGCAGATATAATGTCGATCTGATTGATATCTACTTGGTAATGCTAACCTTTATGTACTTAGATGAATTCCTAAAAGAGGATAAATATCAATTTTTTATGGCTTAGACTGTCAGTTATGTTGTAATACTGATCTAAGAATTTTGCCGTTTTATTTTATAATTCGTTTGAATATTCGCTTTTATTAAAGAGCGATTCACAATTTATTCGTAATTTAGATAAATGTAGATGACCTAATATCTTAAAATAACTGCGTATTTAAGGACAAATTTGTTTTTTAAATGAGTAAAAAATAAAAGGTGGTATGTATGGTATCCAATTCGAATGCCGTAGAAATTATCCCACAAAATGAAGTTGAACCTTTTCTTTTTGACTGAAAGTGTGTCCTATGTCATTTAAAAAAATACAATGGAGATATCAAAATACTTTATTCTACCAATTTTTTCTTTAAAAAGTACTTCTAGAAGAAATTAAGCGACTTTTATTTTATTTTTTTAAATTTGAATAAAACTGAACCAAAATAAACATGTATTCAAATATATGTTTGTACATTGAAGTTAAAAAACTTAATGACTGAGATAAATGAGATGATTAACAAAGAAAACGACCTCCTCCTAAGTTTATGAATGCGCTTTTTTTTTTTTTTTTTTTTTTTTTTTTTTTATGTGAAAGTCTAAGCTCAGGTGTCACCCTTTGTACTACCAGTCCGTCATGTCGTACACGTCAACGTCGGGTGTCTGGTAGTAAGCTTAGCTCGAAGGATAGAGAAAGAATAAAAAGATTAAAGGGAGTCTGGGGGATACATGAGGAGGTGGAGATGAACCTTGCGTTTAAACTCTTGGGTGTTATATGAGTTTGGGAAAACTGACTGTGGAAGGTTGTTCCACAGTCGAGTTGTTCTCGAAAAGAACGAATTACTAAACTGGTGTGTGCGCGAAAATAAGGGCTGTAGATAGTGAGGATGAGCCGAATGGGCAAGTCTTGTGTTGCGGGAAAAACATCGCCGTGAAGGCAGGAGATTATATATTTCGGTGGAACAGTCGTTATGGTAGATGCGGTAGAATTTTACCAGGGCTGCTACATTCCTGCGGTGACTTAGTGAGTCAATTTTGGAGCAAATGGCGTCGTCGCCAATGAGTTGGAGAGCGCGGTTCTGCACCTTGTCCAGCCACGCTAAGGTGGTACTCGGTGCCCCTGCCCAGAGGTATGAGTTGAATTCGAGGCGGGGCCGAATGTAGGATTTGTATATTATAGCCCTGGCCGACGGCGGAAGGAGGAATTTGCATCTTTTAAGGAATCCCAAGCATTGAGATGCTTGTTTAGCGATTTGGAATATGTGATTACTCCATCGCAGATCTTCAGTTAAAGTTATGCCCAGGATATTGAGGGATGGTTCAGCCATCAGTTCTAGACTGTCCACTTTAATGGGAGGGATTGGGGAGCGCGTTTTCATAGAGAAGAGACAGTATTTTGTTTTCTGAGCGTTGAATTCAACTTGATTCATGAGGCCCCAATCAAGAATCAATCTTATGTCCCTGTTGATTGAAGTGGACATAAGTTCACGATCAAGCAGACAAGGTCTGGCCCGTGCTTGTCTTGCTTTATCAAAGCTATACGAGTAACGCAAAGTACTGTCATCAGCGAAGCTGTGAAGGGAGTTGGATGGAATTGAGAGCAGGTCATTTATAAAAACTAGGAAGAGAGCTGGTGATAGAATAGAGCCCTGGGGAACACCTGCAGAGATGGAGTGGGGATTAGATTCAACGCCGTCCAATACTACCTTGATTGAGCGGTCGGAAAGGAAACTCTCAATCCAATTCTTTAGAAGAAGGTCAATGCCAATAGCATGGAGTTTACTCAATAGAGCGGGATGCCATACTCTATCAAAGGCCTTGGAGATATCGAGAGCTACCAGGCCGGATTCACCAAAGCGATGAATGTTTTGGTAGAGGTGTTCAGTTAGGCATACAAGGAGGTCGCCAGTAGATCTTTTCGATCTAAAGCCGTACTGCTTGTCATCCAATATTTGGTTGCGTTCAAGATATTCCATAAGCCTTCTGTTTATTAATGTCTCCATGGTTTTGGAGAGGATAGAAGTGATTGCTATTGGGCGGTAGTTAGAGGGGTCGCTGGAATCACCTTTTTTCGGTATAGGCTGAACATGAGCCAGTTTCCAGGAGTCAGGGAAAACTCCGGAGAAGTAAGAAAGGGCGAAGAGTTTGCGCAGAGGTTTAGCCAAAGGTGAAGCGCATTTTTTAAGAACCATAGGGGGAATTTTATCAGGGCCAGTGGATTTATTGGGATCGAGCTCCTTGAGACACTTGAACACTTCACGAGTTCTGAAGAAAACTCTGCCCATTGAGTGAGCAAAACTCTCTACAATGGGGGGTTGCACGGCAGTATCAGGCAAGGAAGAATTGGAGGCAAACAGAGATGCGAGTAAGTCAGCCTTGGATTTGCTTTCTGTTAATACCTTCCCATCGTGAATGAAGGGAGGAGACGACGATGAGTTAAAATTTTTCCTGATGGAGGTTACCAAGGACCAGAAGTTTTTACTGCCAGCAGAGGTGTTAATGAGTTTGTTTCTTAACCTGTCATCGAAGGAGGCTTTGGTTTGCTTGATGGTGGTTTTGCAGACATTTCTCAACCTGATGTACTCACGTCGGGATGAATCGCTCAGGGTTTTGCCCGAAATCAAACGCATGGTCACCAAACCCATTCTTCTCGGCATTACTAATAAGTCATTTCAGAAGTATTTCTTTGGTATTTAATAAAACACTAAATAAAGTACATACTTCCAAATCTACTCCCCAGAGTAAGTACTCGTGAATTTCCCTACTGGGATATTTTAAATCAACGACCAACTAGGGAATCCAATCGCGCTCCATTTTTGCGTCAACATTCGTGGCGGTAGGATTTGGTAGCATATGGGAAGGTCTTAGGTCGTGAAGACCTTAGATCGCAAATGGCATTTCTCAGGACTTGTCTCTTTGGTGTACCGGCACCACCAAAGTTCCCTGTGGCCGTTACTACCATTTGACCCCCATGATTATCGCCCTATCAGTATTTTCGATCACGCGCTGTCTCGAAGCGAATAACTTCTTCTCTAAATTCCAATCTGGTTTCTGTAAAAACCACAGTTGCGAAACTGCTATATTGAAAGTAACTTCAGATCTTCGTTCAGGTTGACGTAGCAATACTAGTTCTTGTCGATTTCTAAGGCCTTACTTTTTTACTTTCCTTAGAGTAGTTACATAAGTACTTATCTTAGATCACTTACAAATCTCGTGTTACAAAAATACGAAAACAAATGAGTCAACAGGTAAATTCGTACTTGTTTGTGTCTAATTTTGGATTACACCGTACCATCTGCCTTCTCTGGCAATGGGTTATATATCTAACACCAAAGAAAATATGAGTACCCCTTATCAGATGACTACTTATATCAGTCCTTTATCAATAAGTACTGCCTAGAATTCCTGCTGGTTATACTACTTAAGTACATATATATGTACCCGAGTAACTACTCACACTTTGTGTGCAAATGTGCAATCGGGGGCTCCGGTAGTCTAGGGGTAAGGCGCCTGACTACTATCCCAGCGGTCCCGGGTTCTAATCCCGGCCAGCCCCACGGCCTTTTCCACTTTCCCACCTACATAACTTTCCTTCTCTCTCTTTCCCTCTTTGCATTCCTGATTTCTCCTGTCATAGCCTTCGCTAGTCCTTCCCCGCTCCATCAAGCGCATTTCATCGGTTGGTTGATGAGATTCAACTCATTTCAGGAGGCACAACACTCCAGCGATTTGTTTCTCAATGCCCCGATATCAGAGTCGCGAAATGGTTGCGAGTAAGTGGAATTAAATATCGCGGCTAGGTTTTGCAGTTCCTTCCTTCTCTTCTCTCTATCTATCTTCCGGCTAGAGCTGCTGTTCGCCATTGCATACGGAAAAATAGATTGTCGTCGACAGTACAAAGGGACTTTCCCTAAGCCTCCAGTCTATCACATAAAAAAAAAGTGGTCGGAAAGTGGTTTTATCTGAAAATTAATATAACAGAGGCATGTAAACATAGTTAAAGAAATCATAATGTTCAAAAATTTATTAACTTGTTTATTTACAATGTGCATTGTTCATTTTAGTCCTTGATCCTTTTCTGGGCCGTTCGGACCTTTGCCCATATAAAGTTGGCCAGTTATTGGATATGATGTTTTCACATCACAACCTCAAAAAAATTTTAAGTCATACTTTGCTGGATTTGAAGAAATATATTGCACCACCCACACACTGCACCATTTTTTGCCCTTACGTCCCCGCTGCATTCAAAAAACTAGTTGGAATGTGGGTTTGACCCCTTCGGTCCACACGATTAACTTCCCAGTATGATGAACGAAGATGGAATAAACTGACTAAATTCGCGCTGTTTGTAAAGGGTAACGGAATTTTTGGATGATTTTAAAAGGTTGTCGGATTTTGACAAGTGATGTTTTGTATCGCTGGGCAGAACCCAAAAAAGATCATTTCTTTTAGAACGGGTCTCATTCCATCGAGTTTATTAGATATTAGCAAAACTTGTCAATTTAAGGTTTTTCTGACAATTAGCCGAAGTTTCTCTATTTAAACAAAAAAGGCCCGACCGAATATTATGAAATTTTTTTCTGAGCATTTCTTTGTTAATATTCTTTTTTCGGCACCTCAATGAAGTCGATATAGTTTTTAGTTCGCGCGGTATCGTGCAGGTACAAAAATCATAAACGTCGTCGTTTAAACAAAAAAACGGTTCGACCACATTTTATTACAATCTTTTCAGATCATATTTTGGTTAATACTCTTCGAACTAAGTCGATATCTTTTATAGTTCGCGCGATATCGTGCAGGTACAAAAACCACTTACGCCGCTTAAACAAAAAAAACGGCTCGACCGAATTTTATGAAAATCTTTTCAGATCATATTTCGGTTAATACGCTTCGAACGACACCTCAGCGAAGTCGATATCTTTTTTGGTTCGCGCGATATCGTGCAGGAAGAAATGACCACATACGTACGCACACACATACTTCCTCCCAATTTTTTGCTTAAAATGCTCCTGGGACCTTGAAAGATGAAAATACGTCGAAAATTTCGATTTCAATTTTCGGAGCGATTGCAATTATTTCCTATACTGGGAAGTTAATAAAAAGTATGCGTGCACACAAAGGTTCTTCTTCTTCTTCTTTGATCCGTTAGCTGGCGGTCCGAGCGGGACGTCGGTAACTGATAATCGTTGATTCTTTAAGTCACCCTCGATATTCTTCAACCAGGTTGTCTTCGGTGCGGATCGCTGTATTCTCCAGTCTGCAGGACGGTCTCGCCAGTTAAGTTTACGTGGCAAGCGGTTATCATCCATTCGGCAAACATGTCCAAACCACCGTAGTCGACGTTTTTGCATTTCTTCTTCGATCAGTGTTTGCTGATCGCATCTTTGTCTGACAACCTCGTTTCGAAGGCGATCACGGAGTGAGACACGGAGGATCTGCCTCAAACATCGCATTTGGAAGACCACTTATGCACCACTTGAGCGAGGCGAGTGTTGCTGTTGCCTGGCCGATACGGCTGTGAACGTCGGCCGTCGATGCTACTTTCGTTTCCTCAACCAATGATCCCAAATATTTGAACCTTGGAACCTGTTCGATTTGGGTTCCATCGAGGTGAACACTGGCTCTTGATCCATCCGTTGTGAGCACTTTGGTCTTTTCCGCATTGATTTTTAACCCGTATGATTGGGCGATGCGGGAAATATCGTATAAGATGTCCGTTGCTTCGGCATCCGTGTCGGCGAAAACAGCGCTATCGTGGGCGAACATTAAGTCTGTTACGAAGTTGTTGTCGTCGTATTGAACTCCGAGTCGTCCATCGAATGCTTCACGCATAATCGCGTCGATCACAACGTTGAAGAGAAGTGGCGAAGCGACGACGTCTCCCTGTCGGACACCCGTCTGAATCGGGAACTCCTCGGATAAGTCGTTTCGAATACGAACGCTGCTGGTTGAGCCATCGTACGACGCTTGGAGAAGTTGGATGATTCTCAATGGCACGTGTTCGGTTACCAAGACTCTCCACAAGCTGTTCCAATCGATGCAATCGAAAGCGGATTTGAAATCGATGAAAACGACGACAATTCGTTTGCCGCAACGAATTCTTTCTTCCATTAACTGACGGAGGGCGAATATTTGATCAATGCATCCTCGATGTGGTCTAAATCCCGCTTGTTCCTCCCGGCTCGTTTGCTCTCGATGTTTCTGTAGCCTCGATTGTATTATTTTCGTAAATACTTTACCGACGATCGAAAGAAGACTAATATGTACCGCGACAAAGGTTAAATTTCTTATTCCTGGCCATCTGTCCCTAATTGGTAGTCGCTCCTTCTTTGTGCATATTATTAGACCTTGGAATAGCCTACCAAACGTGGTGCAAAGAAGTCGTTTTAATTAGTTTGTGGAATTATTTAGTTAAGGTAAGTTTAAGCCAGCGGTTTCCAAACTGGGCGCGCCTTTAGCGCGGATGATTTTATCTTTTTAACATTTTGTGTCTTTTTTTATTATACATCTCATTTACTAAAACCTCATTCAGTACCATTTTAGCTATGAGCTACTCGCATCGAAAAAACTTGTTGAAATTGTAGCGTGCTTATTAGGGTGACCGTAGTGATAAGGGAGAATTTTTTTTAGCGAATTTTGCCAACGGGAACCCCACAAAATGATCAGCCTTTGCAGATTTTTAGATAGCCAAAATTTTAGCACGATTGGAGCACGTTAAACCGTGCCGCTACTCGCTCAAAGTTGGCAAAATCTCCATTTTTTTGCTGAACGGCGGAGTTTCAGAGTCATATCTCCAGAACAGTCCCTTCTACACCCACGCGTAATATCTTAAATTAAATTAAAGGTAATTTTGTTCTGCATAATTTATGTTTATACATATTTACCGTTACTTGTCGCCAAAAGGAGCTATAACAGCCTTTGTCACCAAAAACGTGTACCTCTAGGAACAAACTTCGAATATTATTTTTGATAAGTGATGATGACTAATCTTTATTTTAGTCGTTAATGTTTATTTAAATAAAACTCTTATATTTAAGTAAGTACATAAGTTATTGAGGAAAGTAAAAAATAGGTTCTCTAAGAAGTTAAATATTACATATAATGATCTATTCTAGAGCTTTGCTTAAAGTGGATTTGGAGACATCAGGATACAGCTGTCGGCATCTGCTGACTAGTGGAAGGACATATTGCTTTTGACCCTCATCTTTGGTCAGAAGATTATTGAAATCAGTTATTAATTTGACTGCTCGTTCGGCCATATCATTTACAACCTTCAATGATTGGACAATCCTGTATCCTTCTTTGGAATGAGCATTTTCCGGCCAGGCACTGGGAGGATCTTTGAGAAAATCTGTGTTGATATGAAAACGCTCAAAGAAATTCGTTGTCTCCTTAGTAATTAAATTGGACAATCCTGCTTCAACTAGTTGTTTCAATTGTTGTTTTTGAAGCATGTACAATTGTTGTTTTGAAGCAAACTCTCATGTAGTTTGTTTGCCATTTCTGATTTTTCGCCATTGGATCAAAGAACACAAGAGCTACCAATTCGGCATTCAAATACCATAAACGGTTAGAAAATTTTGCTAGAGCTTTCTCAGAGTTATCCTTGTCAGTCTCTTGGTATTCAAAAAAACTTTGCAAAAGATCAAGGTCTTGTTTGGGAGCCAGATGAGCTCTGGGGGCATTGAACCAAGCTTTGCAGTATACTTTGACGAGAAAAATACAAATAGCACCCAAAGAAATCTGTTCCTCGTTACTCATCTTGAATTGACCGCGGAAAAGGAATATTTTCAGACAGTAAATGGCCTTAGCCATCCACCTAGCGTGATGAATGGCACCTGGTGTTCTAAATCCAAATTCATTACCGTCGAGTGCTCCAACAAACACCATCACCAACTGTAATAGCTCTTTATAGCCAACGTTTTTAGCAACTGAAACAATGTGAATCCCGAGAAAAATTATGTAACCTACGGCGTAGTTTTCATAATACTCGAAGTTTGTTCCTAGAGGTACCAGATCACGTTTTTGGCGACAAAGGCTGTTATAGCTCCTTTTGACGACAAGTAACGGTAAATATGTATAAACATGAATTATGCAGAACAAAATTACCTTTAATTTAAGACATTACGCGTGGGTGTAGAATGGACTGTTCTGGAGATATGACTCTGAAACTCCGCCGTTCAGCAAAAAATGGAGATCTTGGCAACTTTGAGCGAGTAGCGGCACGGTTTAACGTGCTCCAATCGTGCTAAAATTTTGGCTATCTAAAAATCTGCAAAGGCTGATCATTTTGTGGGGTTCCCGTTGATAAAATTCCGACATCGATTTCTTACGGTCACCCTAGTGCTTATCCTATGGTATGGGAGAAATTCGACGCCTTCAGACAACACAATTCGTAGTATAATAACGAATTTCTTTGAGTACAGGTCTGTAGCTACTCGCCAGCGTCCCTTTCGACGGCGTCCGCGACACTCCAATGAAGTTGTTGAAGCGGTAATAGACAAAGTTGCCGATAATCCAAATGCGTCGTATTTCCGCCGAACTCAGGAGCTAAACTGGAGTAGAACGACTCTAAAGAGGATTATGAAGCAAGATCTTTATATTTTCCAACAAAGTAGAACTTACTCAATGATTGTTTCCAACGGACAAGCCGCGTCGTTTGTAATATGGAATGATTGATTCCGAGCCAGATTTTTGGGACAAAACTTTGATGACGCACGAAGGTCATTTTACACTCTCTGTCAGAGTTAATATACAAAACTGTCGACAGAAAACCCTCACGACATTCATGAACACTACACGACGAGAAAGGCACTGTTTGGGTAGAAGTGTGCTCAAGAATCATCATAGGGCTATTTCTCATCAAAGTTCGAGAAACTCTCGACGACGTACGGGTGAGTCTTGGGTCCGAAAACACGTGAAAAAGTATAACGAACCTTTTTAAAAAAGATGCCTTGTCACACCGCCGCCAATATAATGAAGGTCCTGTTAAAGTAAAGTTTATGCCAGCAAACCAAAGACCATTGACGCACTCAAAGCTAACATACGAGCCGAAGTAGAAGCTATAACGCCCGAGAACAGCCGCTTTTGGCGTATCGATTGGAGGTCATTTAATCGACATTGTATTCAAAAACTGATTTGAAATAAATGGTAGAGAGTATCCTAAATAAATCTTGGTCATTTGCCAAAAAAGGAAATACCGAAGGTCTAGTTGGCGCACCTCACCGGGTACCCAAATTTATATATTTAATTGGGGGCCCCAAAGATTTTTTACGAAACAGGGGCAGTATCATAAAGTTTGGAAACCATTGAGCTATTTATTAAGATTTCAATTTTTATATATGCATACTTTTTGTTACTCTAAAAGATGAAAGTCTTGTGTACTTACCATTTATTTAATTAATAATAATAATAATAAATGACACTTTATTGTATCGTTGAGTCGGACTTACAAGAGGCAGTTCATTTGTCCACGTACACGATAATAAATTTGAGGCCTCAACCTTTTTAAATGTCCCGGTTCAAAAATAATGTACTACTGGGATATGAGCGTGTTTCGTGCGATTGCAAATTACGAAGTGGAGAGACATTATCGCTCATCCGGAAGAAAAGGGTTACAACTCAAAAAACTTATTTTTTCAGAAGAAGAAATGTTACCGTCTTATCAGTAAGTGATATATGACATGTGACGACACCAAAGGGATACAATGTTGCCAGTGCTCGTCCAGAAAGCGAAGCTTGCATGTAAAATTAAATCGTAATTTTGAGTTGATAAAATTAATCGTAATTTTGAGTTGATACATAGAAACTAAAAAATGTAAAATTTTGAGATGTAACTCTCTTCTTCCAGATGAGCGTTTCTTACTTCTTTTGCGGCAGCAAAATACATATCCAATTTGAACTGCGCCGAGGTGAGATTGTAAACACGAACTGGAACAACATTTTCTTCTTTCTTTTGCGACTGTAAAATATCCAATTCGAATTGCGGCGAGGTCAGATTGTAAATACGAACTGGAGAGAAGTCGCTTACATTTTTGAGGGAGTAAAATTTTATACTAAAGAGACAATTCTTATATTTTTTGAGGGAGTGAAGTTTTGTACTCGAGAGACATTTTTCGGGGGAGGTAAATTTTGTATTGAAGAGATAATTCTTACATTTTTCGAGGGAGGTTAATTTTGTACTGAAGAAACAATTTTTACATTTTTCGAGGGAGGTAAATTTTGTACTGAAGGGGCACTTCTTACATTTTTTGAGGGAGTGAAGTTGGAGTGATATTTCTTACATTATTCGAGGGAGGTAAATTTTTATTTTTTAATCTCTATAACAAATAAAATATTTTCATATTATTTTCAATTTTAGATCTGTTTCATTTTAAATCTGCAAATATGTTTTACCTTATACAGTTAACAAAAATTTTAAAGAATATTCATAGGCACGATAATTAATATTCTCATTCATCATTTATCGTATCCCCTCTTTCGCAAATGCAATAGATCTACCCGCATCGCACTATTTGAGCCATTCACTACGCGACGTGCTAGTAATACAATGGTACCTGGCATCATTTGAAGTGAGACATTGTACTGGTTCAAAAGGAAAAAGAGGCTTCTCTTACAAACTCATTTTATAATCGTGTCCTACCCAATACTACTTTACTACTCTCACTACTCAAACGACTTGTCATGAAACACGACTCGACTTTCAGCATTAATGCCTGCCAATTGCTAATATCTTTGAAAGTAAAGGCCGTAACATAAAAATTGTTTGGACATTATTCATAGCCTAATCCATACATTCCATTTTTGAAAAACAAAAAAAAAAAAAATAAATAAAAAAAAAAATATTATATCTAGGGCAATTCTTATTATTATTTAATTATTAATTTGTGTTTTTTGTTTAAGTTTGTACGCATTTACGTTTATCGCGATTTTCCAATGTTCGTTTGGTATTTTATTGAATTTTCTTCTATAAACCTTCCACAGACTATGTACAACTAACAAAAAAAACGTAAGAACTCCATTGAGCCATTCGTGAGCTACGGTTTAACTAACGAAACCGTAGTATTCAACTAAAAAGAATTTCAAGTTGTATAAGATGAAAAATGATAAAACTCAACTCTTTATATATTATGCAAATTAATTTATTTTAAAACGTATTCTTGTCAAAGATTGGAATGCGTAATCATAAACAGAAACGTTTGTATGAAAGGTACCATATGTTTTTGCTCACTTATTTTCAATTAAGTATAATATGCGTCCTTTGATTTTCAGGTCATAACAATATCGAATGTAATTAGTGAGTGTTATCGCGACGCAACCGAAAGATAATCTTCTACATTAAATCCAACTCATTTCAAGTACCTGATATAAAAATAAAACTTTACGGTTGAATCATTTATCGAGCCGATAAATGGTTTTTGTGAGTTCGTGGGTATTCACGTAGATATCTTGTATGTATATAAAAAAATGTTTTTCATCTATGCAAAATTAGTTAGTTTTGTTTGATTTGATTAATAAGAAAGAACAAAATATGAATAAAATGAACTTAGCAACTGAAATGTGGAGGAGTAGATCCTTTTGAAATTCTATGTGAAGAAACCCTTCAACCAAATTAAATCAAAATAATTTACCTGTACTTCAATATAAATTATTTAAAAATTTTATAAATATTTTTTAAATTTTGTCAAGGTCTGTCTTATTCTTAAAATTAATTTTTTTCTATATTAATGCGATTCAGTTTTTGCGCTGCCAATTCGTTTTTAAGAAAAAAATCAAATTAATCTTTTTATATTTTAACAAATATCACTACAAATATATACAAAGTTTTTCTTAAAGAGTAAAATCAAGACTTTATTTATTATGCTACAGTCTAGAATTCATAAGTAGATATCTTGCGTGTAGGTACAAAAACATGACCTAGCTTATGCTGGATTAACTGTAGAACACCCAAACAAATGTACATAATAATAGGGTAACCGGGAAATAATGTCGTTTCTACGCATGGCTATATTTGATTATCATTTATCAGCTTATTGTCATCCTAAATCCATTTAAAGAATACACGAACTTGTTTATTTGTAATTGTTAATCTTTTAGGTACTCTTGGTTAGAATTAATGATGAGCAGAAATGGTCTTGGTCTTGCGGTCTTGTCTTGGTCTTGCACGTTTAGTCAGACCAAGAACAAGAATTAGTTATGCTTGCAAGAACAAGACAAGACCAAGACTGGATCAGTCTTGTCTTGTTCTTGCGTTTGCTCATCACTTATAACTATAGATATATACATATATACTTATTAGCTGGGCGCGGTAAAAAAACGATAATCGGATCACAAAAATTATTATTGCAGTCTTGGTCTTGCATATTTAGCAAGACCAAGTGCATACAAATTGTTGTTGTTTTGGCGTGGCGGGATCGGATGGAGTGCTCGTGTGTTTGGTCCTTTAGATCGCCAGATTTTAGGAATGGTCCTCCAAGAAAAGCTTAGAACGGAAAAATCAGGCAGGCAAAATGTCGATTAGAAGTAACAAAACAATTACCTTTGCAATAATGCATTAAAATTAAGGTCATTTTGTGACTATGACATATTTGACTATTTTTCTTATTACTGGGGTTTGGAGTATGAATCAATATAAAATGCAATACTTGTCAGTTAATCTCGAATACGCACATTTCTATAATAGTAGCGTGTGTGAGTCGGAAAAAAACTAGAAAATGGTAAATATTTTGAGCCATTATACTTAAATCTAAAGTCGGCTTATAATAAAATATTTTTCGGGTGAAGGCGGGGCGGAACCGAGATCCAACATCACCACCGCGCGTGGTTTTTTGCCTACAGCGAAATCGTGTACCCCTCCGTATTTTGGTAGATAGTTATCAATACCGAATGAAGCACTTTTTTGTGCAGCCCTAACACAAATTATTTAAAAAAAAATTGAAGTAACTAATACATACTATTATCCAAAGAATTTCATTTTAAACCACCTTGTACGTTTTGACATAACAATAATAAAAAAACCACAATAAATTGCTCAAACATCGGCATTTATTATAACATGAAATATGTCATTCATTATCAACTGAAAGCAGTCCAGCAGGCTTAAGGCTAAATCCGACTAAAACTAAAGAAATGAGGATTAATGCAAACACCATTGAACGGACTGGGTTGAATAATCGTGACGTGGAACTGGTAAATACATTCTGCTACCTCGGTAGTATCATTACCGAAAATGGCGGTGCAGAAGATGTCAGTTACAGAATAAATAAAACACGAGACGCATATGCATGCCTGTTCCACATATGGAGATCAACGGAGATCTCCACTAACACCAAATTGCGGCTGTACAACTCCAACGTTAGGGCAGTACTTTTGTTGCGAAATATGGAAAGTCACCCAATTCATCACAGGGCGCCTACAAGTCTTCATCAACAGATGCCTTCGTCGTATCCTAAAAATCCGCTGGCAGGATAGAATTTCAAACGAAAAACTATGGCGCCGCCAAGAAAGGATAAACGGCCAAATCAGGCGGAGGAAATGGAATTGGGTTGGCCACACCTTGCGACGCGAAAACGAAAATCTAGCCAAACAGGCCTTTGATTGGAATTTGCAAGGATCCTGTCGAGTCGGAAGACCTAGAACAACGTGGAGGAGAACCCTACTAGCAGAAGGCCGCAGCAACTGGGAGATCCTGGTCGGAGCTGAGACCTATCGCGCAAAACACAGTCCGCTGGAAGGCAATTGTTTCCGCCGTATGTCCAATGAGGGATTAAAGGAGCGCAATGATGATGATGATCAATTTGACGCCAAGAAAGGATAAACGGCCAAATCAGGCGAAGGAAATGGAATTGGGTTGGCCACACCTTGCGACGCGAAAACGAAAATCTAGCCAAACAGGCCTTTGATTGGAATTTGCAAGGATCCTGTCGAGTCGGAAGACCTAGAACAACGTGGAGGAGAACCCTACTAGCAGAAGGCCGCAGCAACTGGGAGATCCTGGTCGGAGCTGAGACCTATCGCGCAAAACACAGTCCGCTGGAAGGCAATTGTTTCCGCCGTATGTCCAATGAGGGATTAAAGGAGCGCAATGATGATGATGATCAATTTGACGTGTAGGTATTTTTTGGTCCTGTTCACGCATAACTTGCGTTACAACAATAACTTTTTGCTATTTTCATTGATTGTTTGAAAAGGTAGTTTGCCACGGTGGTCCCGTTCAATTTTTTCTTAATTCTGATAAAGGAGTTCGAAGTTAGGCATCAAAAACTGTTAAAATTCGTACACCCTGAACAAATTAATTTATTGTCTCAAAGTTAATAGATACTGCGTGGATGAGTGGTAGAGACATTGATCTAGCGTCGTATAGAATTGCAGCTTCAAACCCCGATCGGGGGCTCCTTGACTTTTCATCTTCTTTCTAAAACCATTCTGATTGAATTAATGGTGTGAAATTTGGTATACTTATGGAGTCTGTACGAGTATTTTGAATTGAACTACTTTACCGACTTTCTGAAATGATTTATTAGCATATTTAGTCAATCCGCCGTTAGCCATGGCGCAAGGGCCTTATGGCGTAGTTCTCGTCTGCAGGGTTGCGAGTTCTATTCTTCTAGTCCATGGAAATGGTACTTTAACATTGTAAAAATGCAGGACAAGGTTTTATTTTTGGGATGTGTAGGGGGGGTCAGTGTGAGCTTAAGTTTGAGTTTTCGGGATTCTAACCCCCCCCCCCCCATTTGGCCGCCATTTGGAAAACGTGTGCAAATGGTTTTTCCACTATATCTCCGAGGTACATCTTACCGAAAATTTGCGACATTTTTTGTTTAGAATATAATCTTATTTTTTTTGGTAAAGTTGAAGGAAAAAAAGTTATAGCCTTTAAAAGAAAATATTGTAACTAATTTTTGTGTTCTAAGGGTTATAACTTCTTAATTATTCATTTTACCACAAAATTTCTAAGTAATAAATTGTAGATTATTTAATTCTAAACAAAAAGTGTCCTTGCAAATTTCCGGTAAGATGTGCCGTTTCGGAGATATAGTGGAAAAACCATTTGCATACGTTTTCCAAGATGGCGGCCAAATGGGGGGGTTTAGAATCCCGAAAACTCAAACTTAAGCTCACACTGTCCCCCTACACATCCCAAAAATAAAACCTTGTCCTACATTTTTGCAATGTTAAAGTACCATTTCCATGGACTATTCGGCCCGTGGCGCTTTTTCTTTTCATATGACGCGATCCGAGAAAAGGGACTTACTGTCCAAAAATCGATTTTCGGATTACGAGTGATTCTTAAGGTTTTGAATCTCCTCTTTAATTCTGTGCAATCAGAATTAATTTATTCCAATTACTTTCTGAGCAATAAATATTTACAAATGTGTCTTCAAAAGTGTTTAAAGTGACAGCTCAGCGTTTTCGCTCTCCTCCGTCTTTCTTTCAATCGCTTCTCCTGTAAAGTTTTCTTTTTGGATAGTAGCTCCTTTTTCTCGGATCGCGTCACTCTCACAATATTTTTTTTAATTTCCTTCGGGGAATTTTGTTTCATATTAAATCAGTTTTTGACGTGAATACGTCTGTAAATTTGCTTCCATGACAAATAAAACTTATGATAACAAAATTATGGCATACAGTTTTGATTTGCAGCTCAAAAACTATTGTTTATATCGAAAAAAGAAATATACCATGACGTAGGTGATGAATCAAAAAATATTCTTGTTTACATTTAACTTCCTCGATATCAATGGCAATTAAGCTTTTATACGCCTTATCATCTGTATGTGTGTAGTATGTAAAAAACTCTTGCAATTTGATTTTGATCCACTTACATATAACTGATTAACTCCATTTTTGCACATACGTATAATTCACGTGACAATGCGATCTGACCATTTTGTAAAAATATCAAGATGGCAGCCGAATTTTGCAATTGGGCCCGCCGACCTACGGCATGGGTATCAAATGAAAGGGTATGAGAAATAGAATACGCTTCGCTATGTTCAAAATTCAAAATGGCGGCCAACACAAATTAGCGGATGGCCTTTATCTTGACAAACCACTCGGTATGAATATCAAATGAAAGAGTATGACAATTATAGTACATTCAAAACGCGCGTTTGGGTGTTCCAAATACCACCGTTAAGAAAATCGAACCCTAAAGGTTTTTGGGGTCGCTGATCACGAAAATCGGGGTTCCGCGGGCCTAAAACATGGGCTTCACCCTTAAAAATGCAAAAAACATCCTTTTAACGGGTTTTTCGCAATTATTTCAATAATAATGAAAACTAATGCAATGAAATACACCTTTTTAATATTTATTTGCGAAGGTGGTTGATTTGTACTAAACAAATTCGATTGTGGGCGTACTGTCAGGTTAAAATAAACTATTTTCAACCCTTAAGGGGTTAAAACTACCCTTACATTAAAATTGTATTTGAAAAAAATTGAAATTTATTGTTTGGTATTATTGTATTTTTCATTTTTCATCATTAAAACGTTTGGAAAATTTCACTTTAAACCCCTTTTTAAAAAGGTTAAACCACCCCTAAATCGAAACAAAATAAAATAAAGTCAAAATGAAGGGTAAAAACGACAATCACACAATTATTGGAAAATATGTACCCTAATTTATTTGAAGTGCTTCTGTTTTTTTTTAGAATGACATTTAGACAGGTAAAAACGGAGGCAAAGTAATAAAATTGAGATATTGCACCCGAATTTTAATGCAAAATAATAAATTTCAATTTTTTTCAATTACAATTTTAATGTAGGGGTAGTTTTACCCCCTTTAGGGTTGAAAATAATAAAGTTTTGGTTGATAATACCTATTGAACCAAATTTCAAGCAAAAAGCAAAAAAAATTTTTTTGATTTTTATAATTGTAGGGATAGTTTTAACCCCTTAAGGTTTGAAAATAATTTATTTTTATCTGACAGTACGCCCACAATTGAATTTGAAGCATGAACTTGAAAAAAAAATGTTTCCATTTTTTTCTATTTTTAGCCGATTTAGCGGTTGTTTCAACCCTTTAGGATTACCCATTTATCATAAAGTTCGCCTTGATCTAGTACAAATAAACCACCTTCGCAAATAAATATTAAAAAAAGTGCATTTCATTGCATTAGTTTTCATTGTTATCACCGTGATCAGCGACCCCAAAAACCTTTAGGGTTGGATTTTCTTAACGGTGTTATTTTGGACAACCCTCCCCCCACGAGTTTTGAATGGACTATTAGTGGTCTATTTAGCTACTATCTCGATTCTTATCGACAGCGGCGTGTCATACTCGCGAGTCGATTTGCGCAAATAACCTCAGTGAAAATAATGGTTGGAAATCACCTCTGTTAGTAATTGCGTGTTATACTTATACTTATCTACGCATTATATTATGTTGCATTGATTATGATAAGGTCAGAGGGGCAAGTGGTCGGACATCACCATTCACCCACGCGCATGCTCAGGGTTGTAGCCGAGACATATTTTGCACAACCCAAACTTTTGGGCTTCCGCAAGCTAAACCGTTGAGTTTACACACAACGATATATTTGTGCCAATTCTCTTGCGCAAGCCATTTTGCATGAATTGTGCACCTACCTAAATAAATATTTTTTTTAAATTGCACCCGAATAAAAATGCATGGACTAAAAAGTATGAAATAAAATAAATTTTTTAAAACTGACTTCACAAAAAAAACCAATCTCGTAGTGCACAGAAAAGGGTGAAAAAATTTTTTGTAATTCTTAATAACATTAATCCAGTGGTTCCCAAACTTTATTTCATACGGAACCTTTCTACAATGTATAAAATTTGGCGGAACCCAATAATATATTTTAAAACGTTTTTATTAGCTCGCTTTCTTGTCTGTCTGTTTGTCCGGTACATATCTTGCAATCGATTTCTTGAATACTTCCGGTCACCCGATCACCCTGAAATTTTGCACACAGCTTCAGCTCCGATGACAATGCAATATGGTATACTCATTATACCGTTAGATCCATGGCGGCCGTCTCAAGAGGACGGATTACTGTTTCTTCGCGGAACAAATTTTGCAATCGATTTTTCAAATACTTCCGGATATCCTATCATGCTGAAATTTTGCATACAGCTTTAGCTCCGATGGCAATGTAATATGGTATACTCAATATACCTTTAGATCCATGGCGGCAGGCTCAGGAGGGCGGATTGAAATATTCTTCACGACCCCTTCGACATGGGTATCAAATGAAAGGGTATGATAAGTAGAACACCATAAGCAATATAGTATACTCAATATACCGTTTGGCCCATGGCGGCCATCTCAAGAGGGCGGATTACCATTTTCTTCACAACCCCCTCGACATCGGAATATGGAATGGCGGCCAAAATGTTACACGGCGTGACGTAGACCAAATTTCAAGGAAGAAGGGCCACTCGACCTTTCTGATTAGCAAGAACGCGTTAAACGGCTGGCGCAGCGCCAGTGAGTTTTAGAATGTATTTGCGCTACGGCGCTGGTGACACGGAACCCTAAATTTTTTTCGTGGAACCGTAAGGTTCCGCGGAACCCACTTTGGGAATCACTGCATTAATCCAATCGCAATGGATTTAGAAAGAATCGCTTTTGAAAACCGTGCCAGGTAGTAGTTGACTTTCATTGCACTAAACTGTTGCTTTGAAAACTGTTTTCATTTCTTTGTTAGACTTACGCACTTAATACCACACCCCGAAAACAGGTGTTAGCAGCGTCTTCAAAAGTGATTTTTCTTTCTAAATCCTTTCCGATAAATATGAATTTAGCATTTTTTTATGATTCACCAAAAGCAATACTTTGTGAGTCAGCAGCTAAATTCCTTTCATATTTTCAACTAGATGCAGCATAGTTTTAGAATTTGCACTGTTTGTTTTTTTATGTTAACGAATTTTATCAAAGTATTTTTTATCAAATTTTCTGATTATGATTTGATGGTTGTATTGATTATATTTGAGTGGGTTTTTTAGATAACAGAAATCGCTGACATAATAATATTTTAATTGCGACATTTAATCCACAGTGAGATAACACCACTTAATATGTTAGAAATTTGTTTAACAAGTAGTACTCCACTTGTCTCTCAATTTAAAAAAAAATGTTATATTTTGGAGTGGTACATTTAGTATCCTTAAGATCTTGAAGAGGTATGTTAGTCATTATCTGAAGTAAAATGTAGCAGACGGAAAAAGCAAATATATTGATGAGAAAATATAATCTACAAAACATAATAATTTACATCTTTTTCCCCCAGTTTTTAACAGTGTCTGCACTGGATTATCTTTAAAAAATATAATATAATATATTGAAGCAACCTCTAACTAAAAAAAAAAAAAAAAAAACGAATACCGTCTTGCTATTGGAAACCATTTCTGGAGATTTCATATTTAGGGATTTTATGATTTCTTTGAAAAGAAACTCTCAGGCATCCTTTCATAAATCCCCAAAAGGATTGTTGGTATTTCGTTCTTCAGCAGAAATGAAGTGCTTAAAATACCTGAAACAATTTTTAGTGTATATTTTAAAGCATCAAAAACCAAAAATAAGGTTTTCTCTAGTTCCTTTCTATCCTTTATCGCGCTGTTGATTGCTGAGAATATACTCGGTTCTTGTGCTATTGTTGTTCTAGATGTGCTGCTTAGAGAAAATTCTATAATAACGGGAAAAAATTGGCTTTTCGAATGAAGTTACACCGCTAATGGTATTCTACTTGTCCTTTCATTTGAAAGCCATGTCGGTGGTCGGGGAACGCAAATGTAAAAATGAGCCGCCATCTTTGAATCGCCATCTTGATTTTTTTTACAAAATGGTCAGTTTGCACTGTCAAGCAAGCTGTGCATATTTTTTTATGTGGCATGGTCCAACTCAGGAATTACCCTTTGCACCACTAGTCTGTTATGTCGTTAAACTCATGGTGCATTCGGCAGAGAGATTTAAAACGCCATTTAAAACATTATACGAGAGCGCAATAGGAAAACTCAGAATTCTGTACTATTCTGCTCAACATACGATATAGAAAATCTGAGATTTATGATAACCATGATAATCGCTGCTGGCTGTTTGTAATAGACGCGGAAATTTTGATGATCGACATTTATGATGATTTGTAAAATATCAACTCAACTAAGTCAACTCAACTCAGTAATGCCGCAATCGTTGTAGTACTTACAAGTGAAACATCGAGCATCGTTTGTAAACAATCGCTCCATTGAATTATTAACCAGTGCCGTGCGGGCGATGTGATCAGAAACGACGAAACCCGAAAACGGGAAGCAGCAATTGCTCTTTTCACGATCAAGTCAGTAATGCCCTCTTATAATGTTGTGAATGTTCATCTCAAGCCATGTTCGCTATGGAGCATAGGGTGCCAATTATCTGGGAACGTCAAAATCTACGACGTATTCTGAATTTGATTGGCTGGTGTCTGTTGTGAACGTAGTACAAAATTTTTCCGATAGGTGATGATCCACCTCGAATCTTAAAAAAAGTTGTAGGGAACATACTTTTTATAGGTAACTCTAAATTTTTTTTGGAACCCAAAATCATATTTGATGTTTTTTTATGTGATAGTCTAAGCTGAGTTGTCACCCTTTGTACTATCAGCCGGTCATGTGGTAGCAGGATAGGCATGTCCGCAGTGTCGATATTGACCACAAAACTTTTTGAACCCTTTACACAAAGCTGAATAAAAAATACTCCATTTGTAATCTCCGCATTACCGAATTAACATCTGCGATGCACTGTTGAAATCGGCCTATTTCTGAAATGAAGAATGAGCCTCATACGACAATTGAAAGCGTTAAAGAGCGTAGACAAGAGATGGTGATCTGCCATAAGCGTTCGCGAAACCAGGATTGATATCATGTGCTATGATGCTGTCGCTGTGCCTACGGTGGAACTGGAAGGGAATCGTCCCCTATGAGGTAGTTGGTAGTTGGTCAGAAGATTATTCTCAATATTACTATGGGCAACTAGAGAGATTACGCCAGGTAATGGGCGAAGGAAAGATTTGCAGTACACAGCCAGAAGTGTTATCAGTGCAATATATGTGATTCGAGAAAATCGCCCTCAAAGATTCTTTAAGATACAGAATTGTACACAAAAGCACTTTTGTTTAAGCACCCGATAACCCAGCAAACACTGCACAGTTTAAGAAAAGAATTAGGTATAACAACGATTAATAATAAAATACTGAATACGAAAATTCAATAAACTTAAAATCATCAAATTTACAGTTAAGCACTTCTGCCTGTGTACTGTAAAGATGATGTCTTAACGACATAGTCCGAGCACACACTTCTTTGATGAACCGTCAAAAATTGGAACAGTTTGGCCGAGACGATTTAACGCATCCACCATAGTCCACACATAGCGCTCTCTGACTATCACTGGGTCCGTCCTCTGCAGAACGCTGTCAATTCTGAGTTTTTCAGAGCAATATTGCTGCTCTTGAGAACATCATTTCAGAATTGAGAACATTATCATCAAGCATATGCTAAAAATTGTATTCAAGGTGGAAATATTTTTACAAAAATGAAGCAATAAATTATAATTGGTTATGTGGTTGCTTACAAAAAGGGTGATCGTTTGTACGATACCTCGATTTCAAACATTGGGGTTTGGCCGTGGATAGCAAGGTGTTCGGACGTGTGCTGATCCGGTCCGTAAAACACGCCGCGTTAAAAAAAATAAAATAAAATCCAAATTTTTTTTTTTTGTGTGAAAGTGAAAAAATCAAAATCAACGTCCACAAAAAAAAAACAACAACATAAAAGAAATATACGCGCGCAGTGTAAAGCGAAGGCTTCATCACCCTTCCAAAGACAAGCGACCGACGAACAGCACAAAGTAAGTTCCCTTTGCTCCCTACCCTCACTCGTTTCACGGACCTGCAAGTGTCGTGCCCAAAATCTGTCGGTCGATGAAATTTGCCCCGTTTCAAAATTCATAACACTTTATAGTCCAGTAAATAGGTACTTTTTCTTTGCAAAAAATACCGCACGCGATTTTTTTTTACCAAATGTTTTTACATATTTTTATGAGCTTAAATTCAAAATGGCGTCATCCCCACCCTTATGCTTCACTTACAATGAAGGGAAACGCGTTTAATTCTATATCTCAGAAACTATGCGTTTTACGACAAAAATGTATATAATCTTTTTTGTAGATAAATAAGTGATTTAACTTTTTTGTTCAGAATTTTTTTTTGTAAAGTTAATATCTTCGGAGTTATAGTGCTTCAAACTTTATATATCACTTTCTTTGCGCTATATTTCGCTAACGGTTAGCCCGCCATAAAAAAGTCCTTCCTAAGACTTATAGAACACACAATTCTCTATAATTTTTGCTTTTATCATTTTTACATAGGGCTAATATTTCACGAGTTATAGCGCTTTAAATGTCGCAAAACGTAAATTCATAAAAAAAATTCCTAATATCTTTTTCTTTCCCCGTTTCATTTCAAAACTGATTATATCGTGTGTTGAGCTTATCATTGCTCACATTTGTTGCCTTTACTTTTTTCTATAAAGTTGATATTTATGGATTTATTACACCTCAAAAGTTAATTGTAACGACAGCAATACAATTATCTTCTAGGTTTGATTCCGTGGTCTTTGTCAGAGAAGACATACTATAGATCTCCTTGTTTTATGAACGTCCTTGGCAAGGTCTTTTAACAATATTTTCCTTCTAAAACCGGGAAGGGTCGTATTCCGCAGTGCTTAAAATTTCCAAATATTGTTGCAAACAATATTCTCTTTCTTTACGCTTTCAGTGGTTGTGACACAACGTCTTCAATATACGGCATGGGGAAAGCAAAAGTTTTATCAATTTTTCCAAAAAATCCACAACTCATAAATTCAGTAGAATTGTTTAAAGAAAAAAAAAATAGATCCAGATATGGTTGCTGAAGCTGGAGAGCGTTTCTTTATTGAGCTGTATGGAGGTAGCTCGTCAGAAACCAATATTAATTCACTTAGGTTCAAATGTTTTGGAAAATCGGCTACAAAAACCAAAGTGAACTTATCAGCTCTGCTTATAACTAAAGATGCTGCTCGACTTCACTCATTTCGAGTATATCATCAAGTGCAAACTTGGCTTAATAGTTATCAAGACCCAGAAGAATGGGGCTGGAAGCGAACAAGATTTGGCTTATAACCAGTCCCAATGACAATAATTGCTCCGGCACCAGAAAATTTATTAAAATTTATATCCTGGAAATGTAGGAAAAATTGTGGCGGTTCCTGTGGATGCAGTGGCTGAAGTGGAGGAAATTGCGAAAATGTGACGAAGGATGCAAACCTCCTTGAAGACAATGAAATAAGTAAATGAGAACATTTGCGAGTTTTCAAGTCTCCCAGATATATCATTCGACGAAAAAAACGTCAAGTCATTAGATGGCAGCTTCATTGGTCTATCCGATTGTCAACCGACATCTTCGATATGAGGCTAAATAACATGTTATAGCATCATTGTTTCGTTTTCTTGTGGATTAGGCCTACTGGGGCAACCACAATAAAAAAAAACGCGCCAAAAACTCGACCTCCACCCTGGTGTGGAAAAGGGTTTGTACCTACGCCAACGAAATTTCTTAATTATTTGTATGAACATTAATGTGTATCTATATGAAACATTTGGCGCTGAATTGCGGCTTATAGTGGAGTCAGATGAGCAAAACATAAGGAATTGTCTCGAGAGTAAAATTTTTTTTGGAACATGTTAGTTACATCGAATACTATACGAAATGGACATTTTCTACCTCTAGCAACCGCCGCTATGTAAGTTATCGGCCATTATGTCAAAAACTTGCCATTTTGGTCGTTTTTTCTATATATAGATGCGTATATCTCGGCATGTGTAGGTCCGAAAAAATCGAAAAAAATAGAGGTTGTTCGTTATGATATTGGCTACCAGCGGTTACAATATGAAACTTTTATGTCCACACATAACCTCAAAAAAATTCAAAAACTGAAGAAACTACTGAATTTTGGTTTTTTGGTGATAACTTCGGATATGTTTCGTTTTTTAGAAAAATTTGAGCTTTTTTTGGCAAAGCTGAATTTCTATTGTATTATTAATTCAATTTTGACATATGATGATCGAAAAATTGACTTTTATCAAAAACTGTGTATTTTTTCTAAAAAAATTGACGAAAAAATGCAAAAATTGTCGATTAACGATTCGATTTTTTTCACTTTTCTTCAAGTTTAAAAATTTTTCTTTTTCACCATCAAAAGTTCATAAAAGAAGCTACATTTTAAAAAAAGTATGAACCTCATACGAAGCGATGCACAAAACTGATAGGCCAATCAATTTTCAAATTTGAAGTCAATTTTTGAGCCTTGTATTAGATATTTTGGCTTGAAATTTTAACCAGTTATTGTTCACATTATAAAGTATAACTTTTGAAAATTTTATCAAATTTCACGAAAAATATCCGAAGTTATCACCAAAAAACCAAAATTCAGTAGTTTCTTCAGTTTTTGAATTTTTTTGAGGTTATGTGTGGACATAAAAGTTTCATATTGTAACCGCTGGTAGCCAATATCATAATGAACAACCTCTATTTTTTACGATTTTTTCGGGCCTACACATGCCGAGATATACGCATCTATATTTAGAAAGAACGACCAAAATGGTAAGTTTTTGACATAATGGCCGATAACACTGGTCTGCACATTTTTTCTCCTTTCCAATTTAATAGTCGTATCCTAAGTATTTTTTCGCGCTGAATCCGAATCCGTTGGCCAAATTGCCCTATAACGTCAGGATTTTGAGCAATCCTAACCTAAAAGTGCCAAAAAGCGTGTTTTTTGCACTTTTGCGCGTTAAATATCTCAAAACTATGGAATGATAGGGCAAATCGGTTAACGGGATCGTTTTCAGCATGCCAAAATCTACAGAAAACCATGTCGAAAGCGTGAAATTTGAAAAAACTTTTTTTGTAATATTGAAAAGAAAAACTTCTTGGCGCGAAATCGACGATTTTTATTAACACATGATATCATCGTTGCACCGAAGTTTTTCTTTTCAGTATTACAAAAAAAGTTTTTTCAAATTTCACGCTTTCGACATGGTTTTCTGTAGATTTTGGCATGCTGAAAACGATCCCGTTAACCGATTTGCCCTATCATTCCATAGTTTTGAGATATTTAACGCGCAAAAGTGCAAAAAACACGCTTTTTGGTACTTTTAGGTTAGGATTGCTCAAAATCCTGACGTGATAGGGCAATTTGGCCAACGGATTCGGATTCAGCGCGAAAAAATACTAAGGATACGACTATTAAATTGGGAAGGAGAAAAAATGACCCGTTTTTTGCAGACCAGTGTAACTTACGTAGCGGCGGTTGCTAGAGGTAGAAAATGTCCATTTCGTATAGTATTCGATGTAACTAACATGTTCCAAAAAAAAATTTTACTCTCGAGACAATTCCCTTTTCACTAAAATTTGATGCTCATCTGACTCCACTATTAAGTATAAATGCTAGAAAAAAATGTTTAAAGTAAAATTTCCACGGAATTTTTTAACAAACAAATTTTTTGGTATAACTTGTCATCGTAAATAAATAGTTGACTAGATATTTGCAAAAAAAACATTTTTAATAAACTTTTGAGGTGTAATAAATCCATAAATATGAACTTTATAGAAAAAAGTAAAGGCAGCAAATGTGGGCAATGATGAGCTCAACACACGATATAATCGGTTTTGAAATGAAACGGGGAAAGAAAAAGATATTAGGAATTTTTTTTTATGAATTTACGTTTTGCGACATTTAAAGCGCTATAACTCGTGAAATATTAGCCTTATGTAAAAATGACAAAAGCAAAAATTATAGATAATCGTGTGTTCTATAAGTCTTGGGAAGGACTTCTTTATGGCGGGCTAACCGTTAACGAAATATAGCGCGAAGAAAGTGATATATAAAGTTTGAAGCACTATAACTCGGAAGATATTAATTTTACAAAAAAAAAATTCTGAACAAAAAAGTTAAATCACTTATTTATCTACAAAAAAGATTATATACATTTTTGTCGTAAAACGCATAGTTTCTGAGATATAGAATTAAACGCGTTTCCCTTCATTGTAAGTGAAGCATAAGGGTGGGGATGACGCCATTTTGAATTTAAGCTCATAAAAATATGTAAAAACATTTGGTAAAAAAAAAATCGCGTGCGGTATTTTTTGCATTACGAAGGCCTTTTTTCGACCTATTTACTGGACTATTAACGCAGGCAGATTTCATTGACTCTGATGGTTGCGACGGTTGTAATTCCGGGAAATATCAATAAGAATGTGGCGATTGAACCCGCGCAACCGAAGTCCCGTTACAAGTCAAGCTTTGTTTTTGACCTCTGTAACATCCGTGGACTTCAAGCGAACTTTTCTTTTGTTGAGTGCCACTTGTTGACATATAAACCCCCAATCTTCGCACTTAGTGAAACCCAAATATCACCCGATAATGACTTAGGTCATTACCAGGTATCGGGGTTCACTTTAGTGCACAATCTCTCCCCCCATAGGGGTATCGCCATCTATGTTAGGGATGACATGGCTTTTTATAAAATAAATTCAAACACGACTTCAGATTTTAATTATTTTTGGATTAAAATCATTTTCCAAAGCCACTTCATATTCTTCTGCTTCCTATACAGAAGTCCTAACATAAGTAACGAAGCCTCCACCTTATCTTTTGATACTATTTCCGAACAAATCTCGGGATTTTTGTCGTCCAATCCTGAGTGTGAAATCATCGTTGCGGGTGATTTCAATGTTCACAACGTTAAATGGCTGACTTACTCAAATGGCACCAGTGCTTCTGGCAAGGACGTCGAGCTCTTTGCAGACATCAATAACTTGCATCAAATTGTGGATCATCCCACAAGAGTCCCTGATCTTTTCCTTACTTCCCATCCAGCACGATATACCCTCACAGTTGATTCACCTCTCGGCAATTCGTACCACTGCTTAGTTAGCGCTAGCTTCCCATTCAAATTTCCCACCCCTCCCAAACCAGTTAAAAGAACTGTATGGCATTATGGGAAGGCCAATTGGCTGGGGCTTATTAATTTTTTCCAATCTACTGACTGGAACCTGTGTTTCCGAAACAAAAACGTCAACGCTGCCGCTATCCGTATCTCTAGGATCATACAGGCAGGAATGCATTTGTTCATTCCTCATACAACTAAATCTGTGAAGGCTAGGCCCAACAGATGGTTTAATCAGGAATGCATGAATGCAATCAGAAATAAAGAAGCCGCCTTTCAAGCTTACAAGAGCTCCCCGAGTGAATCGCTCCGTTTAGAGTATATAAAACTGAGAAATTCCTGCAAAGTCACCATCAGGAATGTCAAAAATTCATTTGACAACAAATTGAGAAGTAAACTCCTTAATGCAACCTCTGGTAGCAAGAACTTCTGGTCCTTGGTAAGCTCCATTAAGAAGAATTTCACTTCATCCACAACTCCTTCATTCATCCACGATGAGAAGGTGATAACAGACAGAAAATCCAAGGCCGATTTATTAGTATCTCTGTTTGCTTCCAATTCTTCTTTACCCCAAACTGATATGCTACCCCCGGTTCTCGAGCACAGCGCTCATTTAATGCCCAGGGTTTTCTTCAGGACTCGCGAGGTGTACAGGTGCCTCAAGGAGCTCGATGTCAATAAATACACTGGACCCGATAATATACCCCTGTCGTCTTAAAACAATGCGCATCACCTTTGGCTAAACCTCTGCGCAAACTTTTTGCTCTATCATACTCTTTCGGAGTTTACCCAGACTCCTGGAAACTTGCCCATGTCCAGCCAATACCGAAAAAAGGTAACTCCAGCCTTCCCTCCAACTACCGTCCAATAGCAATTACTTCTATTCTCTCCAAAACCATGGAGACGATAATTAACAAAAAGCTAATGGGATACCTAGAATCCAACCAACTTATCAACGACAAACAATACGGCTTTCGACAAAAAATATCCACATTAAGTTTGCCTTACAGAACACCTCAACCGAAGTTTGCATGGATCTGGTGAATCTAGTTTGGTTGCTTTAGATATCTCCAAGGCTTTTGATAGAGTATGGCACTCAGCCTTGTTAGCTAAACTCAAAGCTATTGGAATTGACTCGCTTCTGTATAAGTGGATTGAAAGTTTCCTTTCCGGCCGTTCAATTACGGTAGTATTGGATGGCGTCAAATCTGAATCTCACCCCATTTCTGCGGGGGTCCCCCAGGGTTCAATTTTATCACCGGCCCTATTTCTCATCTTTATAAATGACCTACTTTCAATCCCCTCCAAACCACTTCTCAGCTTCGCTGACGACGGTACTTTACGTTACTCGTACAGCTACGATACAAGACAGACTCATGCCAGATCCTGTCTTGATGATCGGGAAATTATGTCCATCTCTGTTAATAACGACATTGAACTCATTCTAGAGTGGGGAAAGAACAATCGTGTTGATTTCAACCCCGACAAAACCAAGCACTGTCTTATTTCAAAGAAAAAGATCAACACCTCACCATCCTTGAAAGTGGATGACGTGGTACTAAAGGCCGACCTATCCCTACACATCCTAGGTGTGACATTAGCCAAAGACTTGCGATGGAATGACCACATATTCCAAATCGCAAAACAAGGATCCCAGTGCTTGGGATTTCTTAAGAGGTGCAAGTTCCTCCTCCAGCCATCGGCCCGTGCTGTTATTTATAAATCCTACATTCGGCCTCTTCTCGAATACAACTCCCTCGTTTGGGGCGGCGCTCCAATAACCACCTTAGCATGGTTAGATAAGGTCCAAAAAAGGGCCCTTAAGTTAATTAATGACGATACCGCTTGCTCCACCATCGACCCCTTGAGCCACCGTAGGAATGTAGCAGCACTGACCAAATTTTATCGCTACTATCATAGTGACTGTTCCTCCGAGCTAAACGCTCTCCTGCCTCCACGGCAATCCTATACCCGCAACACCAGATTAGCCCACTCGTCTCACTCCCTCCACCTGCAACTCCCCCTTTCACGCACTCAACAAGATATGAATTCGTTTGTAAATAGAACAACTCGACTGTGGAATAATCTCTCGCAGTCAGTTTTTCCGAGCTCCTACAACATCCAAGAGTTCAAACGCAGGGTTCATCACCACCTTCTTCAATACCCCCCCGTACCTTTATAATCCTTACCCTATTCCCCCTCCCTCCCTCCCGTACTAAGCTTACTGCTAGACATTGCACCATGACGTGACAAATGACATGACGGACTAGTAGTACAAAGGGTGACTCCTGAGCTTAGCACTGCCACATAAAAAAAAAAAATAGTCTATTTTTGATATTAAAAAACTTTTTTACCACAAGCTTACTCAATGATTAAGTTATGCCTGACGTTTACAAACCGTATATAAAGGCACATTAATATCTTCAATATCGGAATCGATCCACTTGCCATACATAGTACATATTGAAAGAGGCACAGTACAATGACAAACACGTTCGTTAAATGTAACTAACAGATTCCATATTTGTATTTGTTATGATAATTTAGTACTATATATCAATAGAGCAATAAAATTAAGTGGATTAAAATCTTGTCTTGTGTATCAATTTAACTTTTTATTTATTTTTAAAAAGAAAGAGGCTGTATTGTGGTCAACAAAGTCCAAATAGGGAATTTTTAATCCTTTATTGATCGTAATCAATTCAGTGTTGGTTACTGAAAATTAAAATATCTATGCATTAATTGATTTAAAAGTTGTTCGAATTATTATTTTTACATTTTGCTTATCACCATCCGTTCATTTCTAGTTTTGCTTTTATTCAAGTTTTGTTTTTCCGCTCGAGTAGGCTCGTCTCTTTTTTTAGTTGGATCTGTCAACATCCAGTGGAACATAGCATTTTTTAGTGTTACAAACATAATAAAAGTAAAATTATACTTTAAATAAAAAATACAATATTGTACGCAAATAATTGTGAGCCTGCTTTTCAGTGAATGTCTATTACTAACGTGAAGAGAACACCAAACTGTTAATTAAAATTGAAAAAAAAAAAAATGAATTTGTTTATAATTTTTGTCACCACAGCATTCCTAATTACCTTTGGAAATATTGTTTCATATTCTAAAAAAAGCCTTCCTTATGAAGAGCTACTTAATACCTATTTCTACACGTTCATTTTAAACGATATATGGCGCGACGCGCCTGTAGTATATTCACGACAGGATGTTAAATTTCTTTTCTAAGCTTACACCGAAATCACCAAACGTCGCCAATATTAAAACAGCTCTGAAAATAGAATCAACTGACCTTGCGCATTGTTAACGTGCAATTACCTTATATTAGAGTATCAGATAACTTCTCTTCATGTTTACTTTTCTTATCAAAGTGGAATATTTATCTGATCGCATACAGACAAGCTTTTGTAAATAATTCGTTAGATGTGCTAATTACAGCAAAATTCGCAGATTTTTCAATTTAATTTTGAAGTGTCACAGATATTTTTATTCTTTTTTTTTTGTTTTGAAAGTATGAGAGAAAAATAAATATAGGTGGAGAAATACGCGATTTTTTAGTACAATATATTTTTCTGAAAAATATGTTTTTATTAAAAATGAACCTAAAAATAATATAGCAATGTTTGTGGTGTTTTCTGCCTTGACATTGCGTGATTCAAAGAACTTATTAGATGTAATTTATTTGTAATAGTATCAATTTTAACTCTAGAATTCGGAGAACCCAAGTGTCAATGTGGTGGATGGTGGTCGTTCAGCCCTTCTTGCTGCATTATCCGCTGTAAAATATATACCTTAGAAATTTTCGAGATGACCTACCAAATGAGCCACAGTTGGATATTTTTTATAAAGCTAATGAAAAAAATTCGCCATATCGCTCCTTAACTGCTAACATAATGTCACATTAGATTTTATATTATTTCGGCGATCGTATTCGCATTAACAACACCAAAACAGGGGGACCTTTTCGTGACATTGTATTCGTATATGTATTTGATTGATTTATCGGAAATACAAAATTAAATATTTATATGTGCATTAAACGTCTTTGATAATAATGGGGAATAGTGTACAATCCAACGATTGCCAACTTCAAAATCCTGAACATCAACCTTCCAAGCTATCTATTTACTGTGGACGTCAGTCGATCGACGACGGTACAACGGGTAGCCATCGTTTCCGAGTACAGTTTCAGAAATTAATACTCTTGGATAGTGCTTTGGCGAGTTGTGATTTTATGCTCTATATGGCCCATGCATCATGTTTTTTGTTATCACTTCAAACAATCATAGATCAGTAGCTTCATCAGGGATTTCTGCCATTTAAAATTTCAGATTTACCCCCAACCCTTGCGAGGCGGTGAGTTTTGTGTGCTAAACGATTCCAACCTCCAAGTGAAGCAATTTTTGCTTGAAATTTTTTTCTCGAAAACCTACGCTTCAGGAAATATCAGACCGTTCCCCTGTATATAGCAAAGAATGGTGGCATCTTTTGTAAGATCGGTTTATAATTGGGAAACTCATTTAAAAAACTTTGCAATATTAAATCCGGTTGAAATTTTTGAAAAATCACAATTTTGTCGATTTGCGGGATCCCAATCTTCTAAGATTTCCGCAAGCGTCCTTAGAAAGGGTTCACCAAATGTTATTAGGGCCGTATTCCGAAATATAACCCAGTATACGGGGTAGTGAAAATGACGTCATTGGTTGATGCTATATTTTAGTTGTGTGAACCGGTGTGACATACTGGTAATCACAAAAATATAAGAGATTGGAAACTGAATGAGCTTCGAGCTATAAAACTTTCATGTAACCTCCTGTTAATCACAGCGTAAACGCCCGATTTTACCCTTTGTTGCTGGGCAGTATGCTGGGTGATATTACGGAACACGGCCTAGGTCTCAAGACCTAAGCCGGTCGCATGCGTCCCTATTAGACGGGCCCGGCCAGCACTCCCACTATAGCTGAGAGTTCTTGTCTCCCGAGGCTCAGTAGAGAAGTGGTCCGCTTGTGGTCATAGCAGAGCCAGGTTAATTTGGCCAAGTGCATTTATTAAGATCCCTCCAATGCTTTTACGTTGTTGCATTGTGTTCTGTTTACATCGGAGTTTAAAGGTGGCCCAAGGCAAACCAACCCTTTTCTCTCTTGGAAGGAGAGTGGCGGTCGTACCTTCTTGCCACTTTTTCAATTTTCCTCATATTTCGATGACCATACGAGAAGGGCCCTGAACTGACGAGTCATCTTGTTAGGAGATCTGCGACATTCAGAGGCACTTCCAGAGCTGTTTGTGCAAGAGCGCAAGGCTTTCAGAGCCGCCTGACTATCTGAAAAGATGTATAGAGTCCGATTTCTATCGCCTAGTTTAGTAGAACAGCTTCTTGTATGGCTAGAACCTCCGCTTGGTATACACTGCCGTGATCGGGTAGTCGGATGGACACTTCAATCCCAAGGTCGAGGGAAAACTCCTCCTCCCTCCCGACCCACGGCTTAGAGCCATTAGTAAAAAAAACTGAAAACTGTGAAGTCTCTTTCTCCATTCACCACGTGAAGAAATGTGGACTCCGAAGTTCCTTGTGTGCCCTCCTCTTATTTCGGTCCAAAAAACATATTCTTTTATTCTAAGGGCTGCGATGGTTGCGCTTTCCCTTCCCGAGATTTAAAGGAGGGATATATAACATTCAGGTCATCTGTAGGTGTGGAGCGAAATGCGCTTGTTACACATAACCAGTGATGTGGGCAGGGTAAATACCCAGTGGGAAGGTAAATATAAATTGGGTATTTACCCGGGTATTTACCGATGGTCGTTTAAATACCCAAATCGAGGGTAGTTTCTGTATAATAAAGATGTATGCCAGCTGCCAGCAAGCATGTGGATTGACAAAACTGCTGAGCTCATCCTTCCCTGAAGTCAAACTGACACTGCTTTTCCCTCCATGCTCAGATTAGAACGTCTTTGTATTTAATTTATGATATCATTTTATTTTGTTTTGGACATCAAAAGATGTGGTAATAGGTGCTATATTGTAATTCTGCGATGGAATGATCACATATTCCAAATCGCCAAGCAAGCCTCCCAATGCCTTGGATTTCTCAAGAGATGTAAGTTCCTCCTCCAGACAGACGCCTTATATTTGGGCAGCGCTCCAAAAACCACCTTGGCTTGTCTCGACAAGGCCCAAAATCGTGCACTCAAACTCATTGGTGATGGCCCCTTTCGCGTCTCCATAGACACCTGACACCTTGAGCCACCGTAGGAATGTAGCAGCGCTCTCCATACTTTATCGCTATTACTATAGTGACTGTTCGAAATTCAAGACCTCCTGCCTGCACGGCAATAATTTTCCCGCAGCACAAGACTAGCCCACACGGCTCACCCCCATACCCTAAGAAGTTCGTTTATGAATAGAACAACTCGACTGTGAAATAATTTCCCTAATTTCCTATTCTTCAAACCAAGCTTACTACTAGACATTGCAGCATGAACTGAACGACGTGTCGGACCGGTAGTATAAAGGGTGATTCCTAAGCTTGGTTTTTTCATATAAAAAAAAATTGCATTTAACCTACACCCCTTTTTGCCTTTTTCAATTAAGTTCAATTAATTTTTACCCAGGTTATCATTGCTCAATTAATATTGTCCACGATCAATAAAGAGAATTTCACTAAGTATGTCCACTTCTCAAACACTTCTCTTTTTAATTTTTCAGGTTAGACCTGTTTGATTTTATTTCCTTATCTTTCAACCGAAGTGCTAAGATCCAATTTCTGTTAATTTTAATAACTTTCTAAAGTTGTGACAACTCAGAAAAAATAGCTTGCGAAGATTTCCCAAGGTTTAACTTACTCCGAACGGAATGTTTTTTTAAATTGTAAAATACCCGGGTATTTATGAACATTGGGTATTTACCCAGGTATTTACCCTGGACATTTACCCTGATTCATAAATACCTGGGTATTTTACATCACTGCACATAACTCCGTACATCTTTGTACTTCCTATATTTTGTTTCACACAGTGGACTTACTCAAGGTTGGCCACCATACTAAGCCCCCGAATATAAGGGTTGGGCACACGATCGGCTGTGTGGATCCATCATACTATAATAGTCGAGAGTTATGTTCACTTTCTTAATACGCTCTTCTGTGTTTTGTTTCATAGGAGTCTCTTGTCCAGGACTACTCTTTGATACAAGAACGGACTGCTCCCGCTTGTAGAGCTGTTAAAGAAGAAGATTACTAATTACGCCAAGGGATCAAGGTCGTTTCAACAATTCAACAGAGTTAACTGTCAATTATGTGCAATATCCCGCTAAAACCATGATTCTCGATGCCTACCCAGACTTTTCCAGTTTCTAATATACAACTATCTCAAGTCATCCTCGGCGTCATCTATGTATCTTTTTTCAGGTCGACGTTCCGTTTTCCTGGCGGTACTTTCCCCAGCATTACGTTTGCCTGGCTTCGTTCTCCACCTCGTTGAATATGACCAATCCATCGTAGTCTGTTTATTTTATTCACTTTAACAATGTTTGGAATCTTACTGATTTCGTACTCTGAGTTGTATCTTCACCTCCAAACGCCATTAACTTGTATTCCTTTGCAGATCGAACGAAGGATTTTTCTTCCAAATCTTCCTACCAATGCTTCGTCTGCGTTTTTCAATGTCCACATTTCCGAACCATATAGTAGGACAGGCCTTGTTAGTGTTGTGCAAAGTGCCAATTTTGTCTTCCTTGAAATATTTCTGGACGTTTGGTGCTTGCGTAGACCAAAGTGGTATTTATTGGCCAGTGCTATTCGTCTTCTGATTTCAGCCGATGTATTATTTCCTTTTGTTATAATCGTGCCTAGATATACAAATTCATCCACTGCTTCTATATTGAATGAATGTATTATGGCACATAATAAATCTCTGGCAGTTGAGTCTAACTCTTACTTTTATACAAAAATCAAGTTTAAGGATACACTAATACATTAATAATGCCAACTCTAATATACATGTACAATTACAAAATGATTCTGCTGCAGCAAGTTTAGCAGATATTGGAAATGGGAAAATACTAAGCGATGACTCCACAAAAGGTATTACATTCCCACCAGATTCGTGTAATTGGCAATTCAATTATTAACTTCTCAAGCTATTTGTATGAAATCAGTTTCTTCAATTATGTTTTCCAATATCTGTCCCAGTTTGTATCTCTCTTCAAAACTTAATATCCATACTAAACTTCGAGTTCTCTCTTCTTTGTTTTAACATGCATTTTACTTGTTTGTTTTTGGGTCCTGTACTAATAACAATCTTAATGAATGAGCAAACAAAGTAAAGGTCACCAAGGTAAAATTAAAATCAACACAATCAATAAAGGTGCGCTCACCGAAAAAGATTAACTTAATGTGAATTTGTTCAGGCTTAAAACAATCGATTATTTAGCTGCTTACTTGAGTACTTTCATAACATTTTGGAATATTAATTGTTAATGACCGAAATTTGTAAAATTGATTAGAATTCATTAAGGTCAACGGGTGTATATCCACTTGCTCGTATAATATGTGCTGATGACAAAAGGAAGCGAAAGGTGGGAAAATTTGACTCGTACTTAATTAATTTTAACGTACCTATATTATGGTTACCAAACTATATTTTATTTATTAAGGTTAAAACCAATAATTGCCCGGAACTTATTAAATCAAATAAGGATTTAGGCATCTCCTGGCCAATGGGGTTATAATTAAAATACTTATTCCTCCGTTTTATATTGTGAGTACAATAATTTATTTAAATTTGTTATTCATTAGTTTATTTATAGTTAGTTTAGTAAAAAACGCACCAAAGGAAACAAAATTCGAAAATGGCTGAAAATTGGTCCAATTTTTATGATTCCGAAATTGTCAAAAGGAAGCTGTCGACCAATTTTAGGCCATTTTGGGGGTTAGTCTCCGTAATATGCAAATTCCCCGGAATATTATGTATATCAATTGTTTATTAACTACGTGTTTATTTTACTCGAGATTAGTTTCTGGAGGTGTAAGCGTAGCGGAGTATGTGGAGAAGTAAGTGTCCGAGATGCCGGCAAATAGCGCGAATCAAAAAAGATATCGTTTTCGTTGAGGTGCCGTTCCTAGTGTGTTAAGGGAAATAAGATCTGAAAAGATTTACATAAAATTCGTCGACGTTCTTTTTTTTTTGTTCTGAAAAGATTTCCATAGAATTCGGCAGTTGTACCTGTGTCGATATCACGGGAACCTAATATGATACCGGCTTCGTTGAGGCGACGCATATTACCGAATGTATAAATTTCATAAAATTCGTCCGAGCCGTTTTTTTTTTGTTTTTGTTTTCTACGTCCTCCAGTTTCTGGAAATTGAAGTTCATCCCGGAATTTCCATTAGTTACGAGACATTTGGAGGTTTAAGCCAAGTCTGACAAGTCCTTTATATTGAATGGTTTTACTAATATCTTCTGAAATCGTTCGAATTTCCAAATGAAATCATTTGCTTCCAAGTTTATCGTTATTTGCACTAACTACTCTCAGGATTACTTGGATACTTGGTACCTAATTCTAACCAATTTCCAGCTACTACTCAAACTATTACCATTTTCTAAGCAAACAATTTCTTCTTCTTCGGTTTCTTCTAGTTTCCACCCTTGACTGAATTAGAATCTTCCTCTTGTCGGCATTTATTTACAGCCCTGTATCTTTGACGCATATGAGTATTTTAAATTTTAAAAACCGGTGATATCTTATGAATGGCAATTAGTACGGGCAATTGTATAACTTTTTTTATAGATGTCTAATAACTTTTTTTGTAGCATGATCTACAAACTTTATAAACATTATTTTATGATAGGACTTACCGTTTAAGATGTATTTCTAAAAAACTGATATTTTGACCCTAAAAACCCTAAAAAGTGGGCCCAGGGTAGAACATCGATAGATTTTATACCACCTTATTAAGAACACTAAAAGGAAGCTTTCTGCCAAGTTTTAGCCCGTGCCTAATCATTTAAACTATTTCGCTCTTTTCGGCTTAATTTACCTGTGCTATTATTATTGCATGCATATTACTACAAATAGTACAAACCCTAATGTAAAGATAAAAATACATTTTCATTTAAATAAATTTTTTGTGGTTTTGGAAGGGGTTCCTTCAATAATATTTTGCCCCGGGCCCCCAGAGAGCTCTGTGCGCCCTTGCTTACACATATCATATGAGAAGTGATATATCACATGTTAATAATAAAGCTATTTAATCTTAGAGCTTATATGTGAATTTGTGTGTTAAAGAGAAAGTTTAGATCCAATGGCCAATACTTGTGGTGGTCCGCAGTTTTTATCAAAGATTCAAGAATACTTGATATCCATATATATTTATGAGCATCTTTGCTTTAACTTCAACAATAACACGAATGAAAGTCCTTATTGCGTTTCATTTATATATTATCATTATCTTCCTTACTCAGTCCTGAGAGCAAACTACAATGGATTGTTTTTGTTTAACGGAATGTTATTCTAGATTTTTAATAATTTGTGCACTTGAATTTTCTTCACTACAGCCAAATTGGTTAGTTGAGATTATATTATTGTACTAGTAAAAACCCGCGTGCATTGTAACGCTTTCAATAAAAAAAGATAATGTGTGCACAGTCAGTCTGTGGTAGGAAAAAGGTATAATGAAAAAAGAACAAATCTGCAAAAATTAATTTTGGATACTGATTAAGAGTATGTTAAAACTTGTTTAATATTCACTGATGAAAAATTGTGTACTACCTGCACAACATACACCTAACCAAACATATTCAGAATCGTCTGCTTGGATTTTGCTCGGGAGTTTAAGTGTTTAAACATGTGAAGAACTTCGCTCACGGCGCCCACCTCTCCCCAAATCGTTTTTTCCAGAAAAAGTGCATAAAAAGTAATCAAATTTGCATTTCAAAATTATTTTTTACTTTTTAGTTTATTTTAAAATGATATTTTAGTGTTTATTATTTTCTATTTTTAGTCTGATATGTCTTCCGCCATTTTGTGGTGACCGACATATTTGATTGAATGAAGCCACATAGTTTACTGTACTATACTCGTCATACACTTTCATTTGGTACCCATACATCTGACTCCTGGAAACTGGCTCATGTTCAGCCTATACCGAAAAAAGGTGATTCCAGCGACCCCTCTAACTACAGCCCAATAGCAATCACTTCTATCCTCTCCAAAACCATGGAGACATTAATAAACAGAAGGCTTATGGAATATCTTGAACGCAACCAAATATTGGATGACAAGCAGTACGGCTTTAGATCGAAAAGATCTACTGGCGACCTCCTTTGATAGAGTATGGCACCCCGCTCTATTGAGTAAACTCCATGCTATTGGCATCGACCTTCTTCTAAAGAATTGGATTGAGAGTTTCCTTTCCGACCGTTCAATCAAGGTAGTATTGGACGGCGTTGAATCTAATCCCCACTCCATCTCTGCAGGCGTTCCCCAGGGCTCTATTCTATCACCAGCTCTCTTCCTAGTTTTTATAAATGACCTGCTCTTAATTCCATCCAACTCCCTTCACAGCTTCGCTGATGACAGTACTTTGCGTTACTCGTATAGCTTTGATAAAGCAAGACAAGCACGGGCCAGACCTTGTCTGCTTGATCGTGAACTTATGTCCACTTCAATCAACAGGGACATAAGATTGATTCTTGATTGGGGCCTCATGAATCAAGTTGAATTCAACGCACAGAAAACAAAATACTGTCTCTTCTCTATGAAAACGCGCTCCCCAATCCCTCCCATTAAAGTGGACAGTCTAGAACTGATGGCTGAACCATCCCTCAATATCCTGAGCATAACTTTAACTGAAGATCTGCGGTGGTGTAATCACATATTCCAAATCGCTAAACAAGCATCTCAATGCTTGGGATTCCTTAAAAGATGCAAATTCCTCCTTCCGCCGTCGGCCAGGGCTATAATATATAAATCCTACATTCGGCCCCGCCTCGAATTCAACTCATATCTCTGGGCAGGGGCACCGAGTACCACCTTAGCGTGGCTGGACAAGGTGCAGAACCGCGCTCTCCAACTCATTGGCGACGACGTCATTTGCTCCAAAATTGATTCACTAAGTCATCGCAGGAATGTAGCAGCCCTGGTAAAATTCTACCGCATCTACCATAACGACTGTTCGACCGAAATATATAATCTCCTGCCTTCACGGCGATGTTTTTCCCGCCACACAAGACTTGCCCATTCGGCTCATCCTCACTATCTACAGCCCTTATTTTCGCGCACACACCAGTTTAGTAATTCGTTCTTTTCGAGAACAACTCGACTGTGGAACAACCTTCCACAGTCAGTTTTCCCAAACTCATACAACACCCAAGAGTTTAAACGCAAGGTTTATCTCCACCTCCTCATGTACCCCCCAGACTCCCTTTAATCTGTTTTATCCTTTCTCTATCCTTCGAGCTAAGCTTACTACCAGACACCCGACGTTGACGTGTAAGACATGACGGACTGGTAGTACAAAGGGTGACACCTGAGCTTAGACTTTCACATAAAAAAAAGGGCGTTGTAAAGAAAAAAGCAAACCACCATTTTGTACTGGCTGCCATTCGTTTGATATCCACATCCTTTCGTTTGATATCCACACCGAGTAGCATGTAAAGAAAAAGGTTATCCCCTCTTTTGCGTTGGCCGCCGTTTTGTGTTTGCCGCCATTTTGAATTTGGAATGACGCCACTCAGCTAATAGTATTCTACTTGACACCTTTCATTTGATACCCGTGTCGGGAAAAACAGTTTTACAAAATGGGCGAATGGCTAATGAAGACATCGGAAGGTGGTGGCACCCGATTTGTCACTTCTGTAAAAACCTGAGAAGAGTCACTGCACACGAACACCTAGCAGCTCTGTTAGCAAGTCCTAAGCCTACCTCGGCGCGGCTCCTCCTAGGATTTTCCATTATTTATTAAAACTTACGATTGAAATCCTTGAAAGTAGTTCTTCATTTGATATATGGGCAAAAAGGCGGAAAAGGGCATAAGCGTGTGCGGAGCCGATGACCGTTTTCGAGTTGGAAATGAGTACCCAAAAAAATGCTTTCGGTGGATACCGACCTAGACAACATTTTTCCACAAAAAAACGGCCATCCAGCCAGCCATAAAGCCCGGCAGGCCCCAGAAATTGTGCAAAATGTCCCCTCCGTGGCATGTCCCAACTACAAAAATCCAGATTAATTGCGCATATTAAATGGACCAACTTGTACTATTCAGGATAGGACGTTCACGAATGGTTTTTGGGGTCTAAACTTTGATTTTTTCTCTTTTATCGCAAACCGGAACGCCAAAATACAGAACTTACAGGTATTCGAATTTTGTCCGAAATTTTCCGTTAAAATTGCGAACCGCAGTGCCGCTAGAGCCTGCATGCGTTCGAATGTTCTGTTGTGGCTCCCTCTGCTCGGGGGATGTTTCATGAACCTGCGACAATTCGAAAACCCATTCGGCGCGTTCGATTTGAATCCCTAACTGTAAAATTTGCTTGCTGTAAAATTCAAAGTGCAAACGCATATTCAAACAAGTCCCCACCGTTTCAGTCGCGGTTTCAACTTCAAACCGAAAAGAACGCGACACAAGTGGAAAGATACTCAACAAGATATGAATTCGTTTGTTAATAGAACAACTCGGCTGTGGAATAATCTCTCGCAGTCAGTATTTCCGAGCTCCTACAACATCCAAGAGTTCAAACGCTGGGTTCATCACCACCTTCTTCAATTCCCTCCCGTTCCTTTATAACCCCTCCAACCCCCCCCCCCCCCGTACTAAGCTTACTGCTCGACATTGCACCATGACGTGACAAATGACATGACGGACTAGTAGTACAAAGGGAGATTCCTGAGCTTAGCACTGCCACATAAAAAAAAAAAAGTTCAAGTTGTTCTAAGAAGCTGTGGTCACCGGTAAGCCGAAATTCACTCAGGATTCTTCCTGAACTCAGAAAAGCGATTTTAAGTCAAATAGTCCCCTCCGTGGCAGCTTTTTCTTGAAATCTTCAATAAAGATAGAAATTCTGAGAAAATTTCCCCAAGAAAGTTCCAAAATGGTAGACGGTCGCCTTGTAACCCCTGTAGCCGAAACGGGCTTGTTTTGGGGCCATATGGGGGGAGAACCCACTCGGTCGGTAAACTTTTTTTTTTGGTGGGTTTTGAATGTGCAAATATGCCTTTTTTCGCGTTTTTGCCCATATAACTTTTTTCGATAGGTGGTCTAGTTTCTCTGAAAATCATGAAAAACCATTTCCACCCCCTAAAGGTCCCCCTATTTCACCCTCGTAACTCAAACCGAATTTAATTTATTTTTCCCGTTAGTGACGCTATATTTCCTTCCCTTTCCAACAATTTTCACGCTGTTAATATTTTTTTTTATAACGCACCTTTACTTTTTTTTTTATGTGAAAGACTAGAGTCGCAGGAAAGGCCCTTTATACTGTTCGACAATCTATTTTTCTTCATATAGAGTGCAATGTCGAACAGCAGCTGGACTATTATGTGATATAGAAGAGAAAAAAAATTAATTTATATTTACATACACTCATGTCAATTTAAGTTTGAATGATTTGCAAGATACTGATATGAATATAATCGAACAGAAAATTTGTTCATTACGTCAAAGCCATAATAGTTATGGAATCTCATGTCACGTATTCTTTATGCCTATCGAGAGAAAAAATTGTCAAATTTAAGCTAATTGCTAATCGTTATTCTCTTGCTGAGCCTGGCATCCAAATTACTTCCTTAATTACTCGGAAATAATTCTTAATTTGTTGTTTTTAGGTTTTAAAATTTAAATGAAGTGAAAATATAACGATTTGTTGGCAAATATTTGGTCTGAATTTTTTCGTAAATAAAATTGAATAAGTTGCTTTTGATTTAAAAGGTTTATGCTATCAGGACTTCTGTCGCAGAATCTTCATTATTGATTTTTATCCCATAGCTAACGCACATCAAATTCCACTACTTTCACTATTTCCTTTCGGAGGACGAGCTTTACATGCCAATCTTTATAAGCAAACAGCGTAAAGGCCTCCTTTTCTTTAATATGTCATATCATATTTATTATAGTTATTCGCAAAAAATATATGATGTCAGCCGAAAAAAAGGGAACCTGAAGCCGGAAAATGCTTTTTCAGTATTATGTTTTAGGCATTATATGTAAATTTAACATTGAAATTGCGGATGATCAAGTGCTCCTGTTTTAAAGAGTGAAAAATTCAAAATTTGAATTTACCGTTTTTATATTTGTTATATTTGAATTCTTAGATATTGAACATCATGTCGGAACAGAAAAGAAAGGTGAAAAAATAAATCTTAATACATAAAAACTAGCGCGGTACGCCTCGTTGCACCCATAAGCCAATAGTAGCCAATAAAAACCATCCATTGACTTGGTGTTTTTCGAGATATGAATTTTACACAAATGAAGTGCCTCGAAGACCAGGTACATGGGTCTTGAGGCGGCCGCCATGGATCTAACGATATATTGAGTATAATACATTGATTATTGTATTCTACTTATCATACTCTTTCATTTGATACCCATGTCGAGGGGGTTGTGAATAAAGTGGTAATCCGCCCTTTTGAGGCAGCCGCCATGGATCTAACCGTATAATTAGTATATTGCATTGCTTATTTTATTCTACTTACTCTTTCATTACGTCCTCTTGAGGCGGGCGCCATGGATCTAACGGTATATTGAGTATACTATATTGTTTATAGACCTTTAGCTAGTGACAGATTTAGGCGCTCCTTTTTCTCATGAAGGAAGGTACATCCATGTTAAGTTAGAAAAAGTTAAATTAAGTTGCCGCTGCTGGGGATAACAAAGTTAAAATATAATTCTTTGTAAAAGAAATAAGAGGCGTATCTCGCCCACATATTCACGCTAGGCACTCAATTCAATATTTCTCGGTCAAATTCTCGATTTATTATGACACGATTGCGCCCCCTTTTCCATCCCTTAGCCATCAATTACGCTCAAGATTTCACTTCAGTTTCCATTCAAAAATAATGCAGTAAACATTCCAAGCATCGAGGGCTAGCATGTGAAAAAGGGGCACCTAAATCTGCCACTTGCTGACGGTCTATTAATGTATATCAGTTTTGTTTCAATAACGTCATGGCCTAACTATTGTTTGACAGCTGCCTAAATTTGAAATTGTCATTAAATGGAATGATTCAATTTAGAGTGTGTTCCGTAATATACTGGGAGCACTGTGATTTTAGACGTCATGCCAGTGCACTGCGAAGCACGTTCCATTTAAAAAAGTTATACGGAACTAAGCAGTACATTTTTGTATACGGAACGAGCGCACAGTATACTGGCTCCGCCTCCATATTTTACTGCTCACGATTAAATTTTTTTACAGCCACAATGCACATCTGTCAAAACCTGTTGAAACTACTGGGAGCACATTACCTCTTTCAAAGCAGTAGTCCCAGTAGTAAAAAGGGGAACATTCATGACGTCATGAATGTTCCCAAAGAACTGCGACAGGGCACTGTTTGGTGAAAACGGAACGACAAAACTACCACTGGTAGTACTGGCGCAGTGCCCCAGTATATTACGGAACGCACTCTTAATGACAATTTTACATTTACGAATCTGGCAGACAATAGGTAGGCCATGATGCTGTTGAAACTAAACTGAAGTGAAAATTCCCAAAATTTTTTAGATATTTCAGCTGTTCCTTTTGGTTGAGAGTATAAAAATAAGCCTACGACCCATTCCCAGACCTACCACATATACACAAAAAATTTCATAAAAATCGGTCATAACAAACATCGGGATAACAAACACCGTGACAAGAGATTTTTATATATTTAGAAGATTAAGTATCACGATGTTCGTACACGCTAATCTCTGAAACCTACCAACTGATTTAAATGAAAATTTGAGAATGTGTACGGCTGGTTCCTGATTAAAAGATAGGATTGTGTTGGTCCAGATAAGAGGAGCTGTGGTCCAGACCTGAAAGATCTGGAGAAAAATCTAGTAAATGCATTCTGGCCGAAATGAAAATGAATAATTTACCTATTTTGTGTTGAGTTGCGAATCTTCGCATCGCACATTGTGTCTCTTTAAGCATTAGACCGAACAATCTACGAAACAATGAAAACTTGTTTGGTGTTCCTATTATTCTTTTGCAGGTGGTTTTCGCCAAACATTGCCACTGACTCCAGCGGAAACGCCAGCCGATGAACTTAATGCATGTTTGAAGTCGTCCGTTTCGTGGAACCACGTCCGGGGAGGCCTCGGTGGTCTAGGGGTAAGGCGCCTGACTACTGTCCCAGAGGTCCCGGGTTCGAATCCCGGCCAGCCCCACTGTCCTTCGCCTTTTCCACTTTCCCACCCACATAACTTTCCTTCTTTATTCTCCCCTCTTTACATTCCTGATTCCTCCTGTCATAGCTTTCACTAGTCCTTCCCCGCTCCACCAAGCGCATGTCATCGGTTGGCTGATGAGATTCAACTCGTTTCAGGAGGCATAACACTCCAGCGAGTTGTTTCTCAAATGCCCCGATGCCAGAGTCGCGAAATGGTTGGAAGTAGGTGGAATAAAAATATCGCAGCTAGGCTTTTGCAGCTCCTTCCTACCTCTCTCTCTCTCGTTCTACTCTCTATCTTCCGGCTAGAGCTGCTGTTTGACAATCTATACGAAAAAAATAGATTGTCGAACAGTACAAAGGGGATTTCCCTAAGCCTCTAGTCTATCACATAAAAAGAAAAAACACTCAGATTGTCGACAGTACAAAGGGACTTTCCCTAAGCCTCTAGTCTGTCACATAAAAAAAAACATTTAGTATGAACATGCATGTTGAATTGCAGAACGACTAATTTTCAAAACAATTTCTGGACATTGGCAATGGTAAAATTCCCGTTAGCATTATAACTGACTGCATAACATTCCCCCTCGGTTTTCGCCGGTTCCGTAGGTAAGCGCATCACTTGAGAACGCCTGGACTGATTTGGCTAACTTTTTTCCAAAGTGTTCATAATAATTCGAATAAGGATTTAAGGGAAAGAAACATTGACAAAATTTGCGGGAAAATAGAATGTTCGGGAAAAACTCGAACGACATAATTCTTTTTTTGTTTTGATAAAAATTCAGGAAGATATGGTGACAAATCTGGAAAAACACATTCCAGCTTAAATTAAAATAAAATTACATTTGTTTTAAGTTTTGTGTCGTTTCGCGACGTGATTGCCAAAATTGTGAATTAAGTCCATCGGTTAAATAAATACTGACAAAAACTTGACTTAATTGTTTATTGGCAGTTGAATTGTGTTGAAAGTTCATCGCGATTGCTTCATCGTTTTATCTCAAACAAATTTACAAATTTACCTACGATATACGGTGAGTTCTGAAGTGATAAACTTTATATAGTAACAGAACAGCGAACCTAATTGTCTATTTTCAGTTAAATTGTGATTCTTCGCATCACATATTGTGTCCCAATCAAAAAGAATGATTTTAATTCACACGATTTAATAGCATTGCGATGAAGTAGTTTAGATCGCAGAAGGCCAATGCTACAAATCAAGCTAATTTTCGATCTAATAGAACTGAATGAATTTGAACGGGATTATCACAAATACATTCATCACTTACACGAAAAGAAAGAGACAATGCAATAGTGGGTCATGTGAATCGAATGAGATATCTATCATCAGTCTGCGAAAACCAATTGCAAGAGAATTTGAATAACCATGTAAAAAGAGAAACAAGTGTTGCGATGAATACTCATCGAATTGCATTCCGTTAAACATGATTCTTTATTACGGTACAGACTAATCCATTGCTGTTGGGTCAATGAACGTTGTATGCCAATATTGTAACGCATTGAAATACAGAAATGAAACGTCGCCACCATAGCTATTGCGCTCATTAGTTTCTGGAACAGGAGCAGATTCCACACATACAACATAATTCATTTCGCCAATCAAATGTAGATCGGGATATATTCATGACACTTCCTATGCAAAGTTAATAATATAATCGAGCAGGATCGCTATTCCCACCGTCAGATGCAGTCTATGAATTTCTACGGATTTAATTCAAACTCAATGCGCCAACAAATCGTTCTACATCACGGAACAATCCTGTGCACGAAACGCACCGATAATAATAATGCAATGCAATATTCCATCATGTTTTGACAAGGTGATGATGGTTATAATTACTCGATCAAGAAGATAAATGCACCAGACAAAACTGCGTCCCGAAGAATATATTCACCTTTGAGATTCCATCAATGCAAACGGAAATACATAGACTGTCGACCGAATGACGATTGTTGCATCAGATGCTTACTAAAATATCAATTATATAAAAAAAATTCATTAGCTTACTTCTGCATGTAATCCTCCTCAAAGTTTTTTCTCATTTTTACTTTGTATTTACACATTTTCAATAGCTTTTCACAAATCACAAATTCACAAAACGATCTCAAATGATCTCTTATTGAAATTTGAACAGGACTAGGTCTGTCGGTTCAGCTAGTAAATAAATAAATAAAACTTGGCTATTAACATTTGCATATTATAAATAATCGTGCTATTTTCAATTATAATAAATTTCTCATCAAAATCGCTACGTTATATGTATGAACCACCAAATTTCCATACTACCTTTTTCTTTAAACCCCTCAAAACAACAACAAAAAATCAGCTGATCGATGTAACTATAATGTCACATTTTATGGGCATGAAGATAATTGCTCGTTTCCTTTTTTTATATAAAATTTATGAAAACTCCAAGAAAGCTCCCTTGAGAGTGCTCCAAGTGCACTCCCCTGTGCAGCGCTCCCAATTTTTCCCACAGCTTAACCGGACTGGTTTCGTCGAATTTTATTGAATTAAACGAAACTTTACTCACTCCCCGTTTCCATAGGCGCCTAATCTGAGTAAACTCAGGGTAAACTCTGCATGGAAACTCAGTAATAGTTGGACCTGGATTCATTCAGTCAGTCTTAAAAAAATTTGACGAGCAATCTTAAGTCGTCTTAAGACCATTGTAGTCAGGGTTATTGTTGTATATTCTCAAAAAAAAACATGTCCTTTTTCCACTTTTTGTTTTTATTTATCTTATCATTGATTCCGTGCCAGAAATTATTATAGAAACATTTTATAATTTTAATTCTAAATGCCCAAATGGCAAAGTCCAGAAAGTAATTTTAACAAATATTTCTTTTATTTTCAGAGCAAAAATTTTACGCATAGGTGTCGCGCTGATCGGCCCCGGCCTAAGGGGCCATGACGCGTTGGCCCTTTAAGCTGCTTCTACTGCTCTCGGTAGCAGCAGCTTCCGTTCCGGGTGTCATTACAGTGCGAGATTCAGCAAATAAAACGGTTTTAACTGTTGGTTACTTGACGGCTATAAAAGGAGATCTGAATGATAAACAAGGATTAGCCATTTCTGGTGCATTAACGATGGCTTTAGATGAGGTAAAATTTAACACTTATGCTGTATATCCTTTAAAATTGAAAGAAAGATTCAACGGTTATTATAGGTAAATAAGGACAAAAATCTCTTACCCAATGTAACGCTGGCATTACGTTGGAATGACACTCGTGGTGAAACTGTTCTAGCTACAAAAGCTATAACTGAAATGATTTGTGATGGTGTGTCCACATTTTTTGGACCCGAAGGACCATGCCACGTGGAAGCAATTGTTTCACAAAGCAGAAATATTCCAATGATATCATATGTAAGTATATTTTTTGTAATATCTTCTTGTTTTAAATTAATATGCTGTACAAAGTACCTACTCCCATTGTGCATTATATTTTAATAATAAATTCTACTGGAAGCTATTACCTATAAAATTCTGTGAGCTCAAAATAAGTATGTAGTCTAACTAATTACATACTGATTTTTTCTTCACTCCGATAAAGTATGTACAAATTTTCTGAATGATTTTACAATTGGATATACATATTTTAAATTACACAGGCGTACAAAGAAATACCTTTCTGATGTTAAAGTATTGTTTCTTCTATATTTTTGTGTACTGATGACGGGAAGAATAGTCTTCCAGCTTCAACATGTCAGAATTTTGAAGAAATTGAATTTTTTTATTTCATAATTTCTAGTCGACGTTCGTTTAGTTAAACTTATCAGTCTGATAGTAATGGATCAACTTCCCTGTTAATTGAGTAAACGTATTAACGCAAATACTTTGACCATGGCTCCGCGTAAGCGTGTTAACTTTCCTGAGCGTTTTTGTTACATTTTCGGTAAAGTACTTTTTTCGAATAAAGTTTGTAAGGGCTGCATATCAGGGGAAGTTGTTTCAATCGACCTCTTCATACAAAAATTGAAGATTTTTGTATGGAGAGGTCGATTGAAACAATTTACGTGCTACCACCTCAGAACTTAGTAAATGGTCAGTAGGCAAGGACAACAATGAATATCAGCCATAGCCTTCGTGCTCTTCCAATACTATATACTATGCCTACAGTCTTCGCCCGAACATAGCGCCTGGGCGTTCTGTGCGAGTAGTACGCCTAGTGAGCGTTTTATTCGAACATAACGCTTAGGCGTTGTATTGCAAAAAATTGAAACAGAATTCACGGAAACATTTTCGCTTTTTGGGTAAAATTTTTAACCGACTTCAAAAAAAAGAGGAGGTTACTCAATTCGACGTGTAGGTATTTTGTGGTCCTGTTCACGCATAACTTTGTAACCCAATAACTTTTTTGCTTTTTTTTTGGTTCATTTGAAGGGGGAGCTTCCCACGGTGGTCCCGTTAAATTTTTTCTAAATTCTGATAACGGAGTTCGAAGTTAGGCAGAAAAAACTGTTAAATTCAACCTAAACATTTCATGGGCACCGAACAAATTACTTTATTGTTGTAAACCTGTCAGCAGGCCGATGGCGGAGTGGGTAGAGCGTCGGATCTTCGATTCAGCGTTTCAGGTTCGATTTCGGTCGGGGCAGCCGGTTTTTTTCTTTTTCTCTTTTTATTTTTTCTGAAATGATTTATTAACATATTGGTCAGCGGCCGATAGTACTTGACATAGCGCAAAGGGCTAGAGACGAGTATTCTTGTCTGTGGGATCTGTGAGGTGCGAGTTCGATCCCAAGGGCTCGCGGTGCTTTTTTTTTTCTATATATCGACAAAATAATTATTTTTTAATTTCCTTCGGGGAATTTTGTTCCATATTAAACAAGTTTTCGACGTGATTGCGTCTGTAAATTTGCTTCCAGAACAAAAGCCGATAAGAACGAAATTATGGCGAAATTTGCAGCTCAAAAAACTATTGTTTATATCGAATAAATAAATATACCATGACGTGGATGAAGAATCAAAGAAGTTTATTGTTTACATTTAATTTCCCCGATATCAATGGCAACTTAACTTTTTATATGCCTTATATTATCTTGATCTGTATGTGTGTATAGTGTAAACAAATCTTGCAACTTGATTTTGACCCAGTTCCATATAACCGATCAACTGCAAATTTTGCACATACGTATAGTTCGCATGACAATACAATCTGCAATCAAATTTTGCAATTGCGCTCCCCGACCCCAGACATGGGTATCAAATGAAAAGGTGTGACAAGTAGAATACACTTCGCTATGTGGCGTCGTAAAAACGTAGGCTCCTTGCAATGACAGGCAATATTAAAAAATGAATGGACTAAAAAGCACGAAATAAAAAAAATTTTAAAAACCGACTTCAGAAAAAAACCCGCGATGCACAAAAAAGGATGAAATAATTGTTCTTAACAACATCAATCCAATAAGAATGGATCTAGAAAGAAGAATCACTTTTGAAGACGGTGCTAACACATGTGGGTGATATATTAAGGGCATAAGCCTAACAAAGAAATGTAAACAATTGCCGAAGCAAGAGTTAGTGCAATCAAAGTCAACTACTACCTGGCACCGTCTTCAAAAGTGATTCTTCTTTCTAGATCCATTCTTATTGGATTGATGTTGTTAAGAACAATTATTTCATCCTTTTTTGTGCATCGCGGGTTTTTTTCTGAAGTCGGTTTTTAAAATTTTTTTTACAGAAAAAATCATGTTTTATATACCATTATTTTTCGACATGTGAAAAAGTTCTAAAAATGTACCAAATAAATACAATTTTAACACCAAAATTTGCTAATATCGTCAAAAGTAAAGGCCGCACATAGGGGTATTTTACTAATCTAGCCGGTCAAAAATCAATTTCTAAAATTTTATTGCGGGCAGAAATAAATTGGTTATTTTTGTTTTAAAATGGATAGAGAACAATATTGTCATCGCTTTATTTTTCTCGACTTTCTAAATGCGGCAGTATCACTTAAAAAGTACATATTTTTGTGATCACTGGCTTGTTTAAGAATATTGTAATGGATTTGGATAAAGCAGGTAAGAACACACACTATTGAAACTTTTCACTGTTTTTTTTAATGATAAGACATGCTTTATTCCTCTTTGAAAAAACCTTTTTAAATAGTTTGAATTAATCTGCAAGATTTGCTTACTGCAACAATATTATGTACATACTTAAAGAATGTTTTATGTGACTCCAGAACAGATTAATGCGACCCCTTAGAACTAATTAGCAAGTGGGGCTTCGATGAATCACACCAGGCACAATTTAAGCAGAAGATGGAAAATAAAGCCACAGACTCTCATATTTTTCAAAGAAGTTTTGTACCACTTCGACTAATATATTGTACAAAAAAAATAGAAAACACTATGGAAAAATCCAACCCCATCATCAACACGATATTGTCGACCTATTCGAATCAGATTCGTAAAAGAAATGTGGATATAACCCAAGAAGAAATTGAGTATGTGAAAAATGCCATCAACACTTTACAAAATACAACATTTTTACTGGAAGGAAAGTTGTATTCCGTAAAGCATACAATGATACTTTCAATGATACACGCAAAAGTGTGTAATGCCGCTACACAAATTACGTCAACAATGAGATGCTACATAAATATCAAAAGAGTTATTGGGGGGGGATACACTTTCTTTTGGATTATCTAGTTTGCACGCCAGAATTCCTCTGCTTGAGATCATACTGCACCTTTCATCTAAACTCACAGTGAAAAAAGTGGCAATTAAGATCTTCTGCTGACAAAGATATTGTAAAGGAGTAATTTGTAATTTTGAGCTCTCTTCTAAACCCCGACCGTTTAACCAGACAGAATTGAATGATTTGATGAGAGATTTAGGACTACGTAAAGTTGCCGTGGAACTTGGCTCGAAATTACAACTGAAAAAATTAATTTTTCCTTTTTTAGTTATATTTTAATAGGAATAAGACCAGAAGAATTGATTTAGAGGAATACAGTACTGTACAATATTAACTATTGACGTACATGGTACATGGTTCCAGCAATGATTGTGGAAAAGTCACAGTTCTATGTTTCTACATTATTTGTCAAATTTGCTGATTACTTCCTTAGCTGTTACATCAATTTCCCTGAGAATACTCGAAAAAGCAAGACCGTTCAGCCGCTGTTCTCCAGTTGCACTACTTTGCCAATCCTTTAAAACGTCTTAGAGTTAAAAAACTTCTTTCGTTGCTAGCAATAATGGTCACTCCAATCTGCAGACAGCGACTTTCGGTGTGATTTAAAGATTAAAGCATCGATGAATATGTGTGTGCGTTGGGCGATGGACTCATATATATTGACGAAAAGACTGATACGATATTCGTCGCCCGTGGGCTACTAAAAAACTGCGCCCCTCTTCATAAGAAAATACAAGCGATGTCTAGCGGGGGCAAAGACCATCAGAGGAGGGGAGAAAAGTAGATATTGAGTTTCCACTTTAATATACCAAGATACTTGCTAGATAATTATATTTTATAAGAAGTAAATTTGGGATAAAACTAGTTGGGATGTGGGTTCGACCCTTTCGGTTCACACGATCAACTTCCCAGTATGATGGATGTTGAATATATGATTGGATATTTTAATAATAAATGAACAATAGGCAATATAGAATATATCTATAATACTGAGAATTTGTCACCATTGTTTATCAATATTTTCGCTAAAATGTCAAACTAAATGTGCGCACTTACAAGATTAGGATGACGAAAATGTATATAAAATTGATGTATTAATGTTTTTCGGCACCTCAATGAAGTCGATATAGTTTTTAGTTCGCGCGGTATCGTGCAGGTACAAAAATCACTTAAGTCATTTAAACCAAAAACCGCTGGACCGAATATTATAAAAATCTTTTCAGATTATATTGTCGCTAATACGCTTCGAACGGCACCTCAAGTAAGTCAATATCTTTCGTGGTTCGGGCGATATCGTGCAGGAACAAAAATCACTTACGCCGCTTAAACAAAAAAACGGCTCGACCGAATTTTATGAAAATCTTTTCAGATCATATTTCGGTTAATACGCTTCGAACGACACCTCAACTAAGTCGATATTTTTTATAGTTTGCGCGATATCGTGCAGGTACAAAAATCACTTAAGTCATTTAAACCAAAAAACCGCTGGACCGAATATTATAAAAATCTTTTCAGATTATATTGTCGCTAATACGCTTCGAACGGCACCTCAAGTAAGTCAATATCTTTCGTGGTTCGGGCGATATCATGCAGGTACAAAAATAACTTACGTCGCTTAAACAAAAAAACGGCTGGACCGAATTTCATGAAAATCTTTTCAGATCATATTTCGGTTAATACGCTTCGAACGACACCTCAACGAACTCGATATCAGTTTTGGTTCGCGCGATATCGTGCAGGAAAAAATGACCACACCGTACGCACATACACACACACACACACACACACATACTTCCTCCCAATTTTTTGCTTAAAATGTTCCTGGGACCTTGAAAGATGAAAATACGTTGAAATTTTCGATTTCGATTTTCGGACCGATTACAATAACTTCCTATACTGGGAAGTTAATAAGTATCAATAAAACAATTATAGAATAATCGGCCGTGTAAAAGGATTTTGCGTGATATTATTCATTATGCTGTATAACTAGCTCTTACAATTACCTTTATAAAACATGTGCCCTCTTATTTCAGCACTGTTTATTCTTTATTGCTATATAATGGTTGTATTAAAGATCGGGAGCTGCCAATGAACAGACTTATAATTTGTACCAAAGTGTATAATCACTAAATAGTTGTAAGAGATTGTTGTAGATGCCTATTACACTTTTTGGTTGAAAGAGAGTTCTTTAAATGTTAATTTTATTTAGTTAAAAGAGCTTTAATAGAGCATCTCTATATAAGCTTATACACCAGCCTTTAAGCTTATCAAGCAATAATGTTTTGTAACGTAGTTGTGTGAACCTTTAAATTGCTATTATATTCAGTTTTTATACAGAAATCACTTGTTTTATAATTACGTTATAGATTGGTTTTTAAAGCATTTATACAATAATTATAAATGTAAAAACAAATCTGGATATCTTTAAGTTCATAATTGATTTCAAGATACCATTTATATAAACACTATACAACATATTATAAACCAGTTTTATAATTTTGTCGTAAAAGTATTCTCACAACTTTATTTTACAGCTAAATGGCATTTGAGTGAAAATACAAATTATAAAACATTAATTCAGCCAAAAGTATTAACACATGCAATTAAAAAACATATATAAAACAATTTAGTTGTGAAGAGAAATATTTGTGCTAGTTGGGTAGTTTATTATTATTATTATTAAGGAATGAGGGGGCAACCCACATGGTGAACACTGCGGCCAAGTTAGGCCAATTGTGTACGTACCCCACTAGCGGAACAGACTCCCAGCCTTCAGGGTGAAGGCAAGAAGGTCTTTGATTGATGAAGACCGGACTTGGGCAGGGCTCAAAAACTCTCTGATAAACGTTCTTCTTCTAAGCCAGATCAGAGCAGGACATTAAGAATATGTATGGAAGTCTCGTCGCCTTCCAAGCAAAGTCGGCATTCTGTCTCTTGAGACTTTAGTTGTACCCCACGTCAAGCGTGGAGGTAGTAGGGTGATTGATTTGGACATTTTGGTAACCCAAGAAGGACAATACCAGACCGATCCACATAGAAGGCTTACCACATTCGATAATCACTACTGAGATAAACCGTATCCTAACACCGATTCTAACCAAATTATCAATCGCGTGGCCAAACACGATCGGGTTGAACCAATGATAAATAATACCCCAACAAGATAACTTCCAAGCCTTTCACGATAACGCGACGACCGAACATGCAGGAAATGGTACGACGAGAAGCTACTAACCTTCGGAGAACAGGAGACAAAGCAGTCAAGGGAAAACCCAGCTCAGTCCAGTTATGAATTGGAAAATACTGGTGACCCCAAGGGACCCAGGATAGCTCCAGCCGCAGCGGATGGCCGAAGAGGTTAATAATTCGGGGTATGATACGTCATAATGACCGAATGTGAGATCTGAGCTGGATGTACATTCAAACAGCGAGGTTTCCGAATAGTCTCCATTCTATTGAAGTAGACTAAACTGTGAGTCCTAGAAAGAGACGCAGCGATTAGAAAGACACATTTTGCCGAGAATCATGTTTGTGTTAAATACAATTTTGTAGAAAGGTGATATTTCTAGTGTATTTTCTTCGCGCTGAATGTACCATCAAAATTACAAAATGATATTATAAATTTTCTTCATACAAAAGGCATTTCGGGGGGGCGTCCCCAAACCACCCACCCCGTTCCTACGGCCCCTGGATATGCATCGATGTATCGGAAACATTCGATGTATAGACACGATGTGTCAAATTGAACCGGTGTTTTATTAATGCCGAGTTTTTTATCCGATGCTCGAATGGGAATATGTTTTGATTTCGTACTGATCATCAACATAAATTAGTGAATCTTAAGTGGAAGAAAATTAATGTAGAGACAGCCTGATGAACTTTCGATTTATCTGAGAACCACTGCAGGAAAATTTAACGAGAATCTATTAGAACTAGAACTAGCGCTCGCTAATGTAGACTTAAAAATTGCAACAATCCAAACGTCCTTTATGTTAAACCCCCAATTTCCATGAAGTCCTGGTTTTTCCTTCTAACTTGTAGACGCTGTCAAATCAGTGTCTCTTCCACTAAGAAAATATTTCGTAGCCGTATCTAAAATGTTTAAAAAGAAAATTATTTAGAGCATCTGTTGCTGAGTAAGTTAAGTAAATTAGAATTGAAGTACCCATACAACTTTAAGTACCTCTAAAACTTTGGAGTACCTGTACAACTGTTTTTTATTAAATACTTTGCTCGAAAACTTGTTTAATAAAGTATAAAATTTCAACAAAATTTTAATTAATTAATTTTTTTTTTCAGAAATGCTCTGATTACATGGCATCATCGATTCCAACATTTGCTAGAACTGAACCGCCTGACACACAGGTAATTTTAAATTACGTTATAATTTTACAATTAAGCTGCTTACTGATAAGAGTTTTTCAACCCACCAACGTTGATGTTTTCAAATTGAATTTCGATTTTGTTAGAGTGCCGGTTGTACGATGATTAGATGAATTAATTTTATTAAGTTTGTTGAATGCAGACATTATTTACCATGAGGCGTTAAAGGAAAAGGGGAAGAGGAGGATCGACCCGAACCTCACCCAATCGTACGTGGGTGAGAGGAGAGATCTCGGCAAATATCCCGTACTTTTTTGCCGTAGGAAACAGGGTAAATTTTTTTATGTGAAAAAAAAAAAACATGCTTAGGAGTCACCCTACTACCAGTTTGTCTTGCCGTTATAGTTATAGTCCATTCAAAACGCGGGGGGGGGGTGTTCCAAAATAACACCGTTAAGAAAATCGAACCCTAAAGGTTTTTGGGGTCGCTGATCACGAAAATCGAGGTCCCGCGGTCCTAAAATTAGGGCGTCACCCCTAAAAATGCAAAAAACACCCCTTTTTAGGGGGTTTTCCCGATTATTTCAGTAATAATGAAAACTAATGCAATGGAACGCACTTTTTTTAATATTTATTTGCGAAAGGGGGTTGATTTATACTAAATTAAGGCGAACTTAATGGTAAGGGGTACCCCTAAAGGGTTGAGACTACCCCTAAATTGGCGAAAAATGGCAAAAATTGTATTTTTTTTTTCAACTTTATGCTTCAAATTCGATTGTGGGCGTACTGTCAGGCAAAAATAAATTATTTTCAACCCTTAAGGGGTTAAAATTACCCCTTCAATATAGTTCATTGAAGACTAGGGGGGGGGGGGTGTTCCAAAATAACACCGTTAAGAAAATCGAACCCTAAACGTTTTTAGGGTCGCTGATCGCGAAAATCGAGGTCCCGCGGTCCTAAAACTAGGGCGTCACCCCTAAAATGCAAAAAACACCCCTTTTTAGGGGGTTTTCCCGATTATTTCAGTAATAATGAAAACTAATGCGATGAAATGCACTTTTTTTAAATATTTATTTGCGATTATTTTAAACCCTTAAGGGGTTAAAATTACCCCTACAATATAGTTCATTGAAGAATAGGGGGGTGTTCCAAAATAACACTGTTAAGAAAATCGAACCCTAAACGTTTTTAGGGTCGCTGATCGCGAAAATCGAGGTCCCACGGTCCTAAAACTAGGGCGTCACCCCTAAAAATGCAAAAAACACCCCTTTTTAGGGGGTTTTCCCGATTATTTCAGTAATAATGAAAACTAATGCGATGAAATGCACTTTTTTTAATATTTATTTGCGAAGGTGGTTGATTTATACTGCAGAGTTTATTTAAAGATTCCACGAAATGAAATATTTCTCAATATATTTTTTATTTTTTTTTCTCTTTAGGGGTGGTTTAACCTCTGTACAAAGGGGTTTATAGTGAAATGTTCCAAATGTTGTAATGATTACAAATGGAAAATAAAATTTAAATGTAAAACAATAAATTTTAATTTGTTTCAATTACAATTTTAATGTGGGGGTAGTTGTACCCCCTTAAGAGTTGAAAAAATTAATTTTTTTGCTGATAATACCTTTTGAACCAAATTTCAAACAAAAAGCAAAATAAAAAATTTTAGCAATTTTTTTTATATTAAGTTGTTTTTATTATAGTAGGGGTACTTTTAAGGGTTGAAAATATTTTATTTTTGCCTGACAGTACACCCACAATCGAATTTGAAGCATAAACTTGGGAAAAAAAAAATTTTTGTACAATTTTTCGCCAATTTAGGGGTAGTTTCAACCCTTTAGGGGTACCCCTTACCATTAAGTTCGCCTTAATTTAGTATAAATCAACCCCCTTTCGCAAATAAATATTAAAAAAAGTGCATTTCATTGCGATAGTTTTCAATATTACTGAAATAATCGGGAAGACCCCCTGAAAAGGGGTGTTTTTTGCATTTTTAGGGGTGACGCCCTAATTTTAGGACCGCGGGACCTCGATTTTCGTGATCAGCGACCCCAAAAACCTTTAGGGTTCGATTTTCTTAACGGTGTTATTTTGGAACACCATAACGCGCGTTTTGAATGGACTATTAAGGTCATGGTGCAATGTCTAGTAGTAAGCTTGGTTTGAAGAATAGAGAAGAATAGGAAAGGTTAGAGGTGTTCTGAAAGTGCTTAAAGAAATGTCGATGAACCTTACGTTTTAATTCTAAGATGTTGTACGAGTTCTGACATACTGACTGTGGGAGATTATTGCACAGTCGAGTTGTTCTATTTATAAACGAACTTCTAGATCGTATTGTGCCCGAGGGTGTTGGGCTGTAGGGTAGGGAGTGGAGCCGAGCTAGCTAGTCTTGTGTTGCGAGAAAATATTGCCGTGCAGGCAGAAGGTTCTGAATTTCAGTGGAGCAGTCGCTATGATAATAGCGATCGATAAAGTATAGAGAGGGCTGCTACATTGCTACGGTGGCTTAGAAGGCATAACCAATGAATTTGATGGCGCGAGTTTACACCCTGTCGAGGTAAGCCAAGGGCGTATTTGGGGCGCCTGCCTAGGTATACGAATTGTATGCAAAACAGGGCCGAATGTAGATTTTGTAGACTGGAGTAAGAACTAACATCTCTTAAGGAATCAAAAGCATTGGAAAGCTTATTTGGCGATTTGGAATATGTGATCACTCCATCGCGGATCCTCCGTTAGGGGTCCCTTAGACGATAGGGTTTGCTATCAGTTTTGCTATGACTGACGGAAAACCTACTGTCTAAGGAGATGATTGATGTAATTATCTGAATATTTTGATTTTCATCAATCATGAGTGATGGAATTGATTGGCGCTTGAATGAACGCGTAAAGGTAAAATGTAATAAAAGGACAATCACGGCTCACCTGAACTCGATCTAACCCAAAAGTTTTGGCACTACTAATTTTATTGCGGCAAAGCTTGAATGAAACTTTCAGAGCATCAAAAAAACTAAAAAGAAAAAAAAGTGTCGAGCTATTTTTGATTGCGAGCGTTTTTTTTTCAACCAAAAAATAAAATAAAAACGTTTGCGATTTATCGACCCCCCATGGTGAGATGTCGTGAGATTTGGCTCGACTCTCTCCCCCATCTAATTACTAGTGAGATTTTTCAAATTTTAAAAAATCTATTCACATAACCACAGCAAATCGGGCCGGTCGCGTGCAAGATTTTATTTGAGATAACTGATAATTTAGACTTCTTCTTCTCCTTTCTTTAACGGCTCTACAATCGGGATCCGGTCCTGGCCTCTTGGTCCTGGCCGATTCATTACGCTAAAATTTGGCGTATGCCTTCCTGTATTTCTATATTCTAAAGGCCTTTTCGCGAGTCAGTACTACTTGGTTCGTACGCTGCAGTATTCGCGGAGTCGCGCGTTTGGCTGGCCGTTAGCGGCTTAGAAATCACGGGGCTACTATGCTACTTTCTGGAGTTTGTGTAGGATTTACTTATATCTTAAGGCTCCCATTTAGGTCGCCGGCAGGTCATGGCTTGAAAGTTTTCACCTTGAGGCCAAATATTACCACACGTGCACCGGACGCCAATTGTATGGGACCTGCAGTCCAAGAAAACTGACAAAAATCTTTGAGGCATTTATCGTCAGTTCGTGCCTGAAGATCTAAACTTCTATTCACTCTCAACCCGTGAAAATACCGCACAAATTCACGCCGTATCCATTTGGAAAGGAAAGCAAGGTTCGAGGTAGGCGCGAAAACCATCCGCACTCGCGTTCGCGCTTGTTCGCGTGTGTTCACGGCGTGAGTCTGAAGCCGCCTTGAAGTTTTCGTTGAGGGCATTAATATTTTTGCACTTGAAGTTGAACCTGCTATACTAAGCTGTCGTCTTCGCATGTTTGTCTGTAGGAAATCGTGACTTCACCTGCATGCCACGGCCTGTCAGGTGGATACCTGAAATATCATCCCTCAGTCAAAATAAGTGATCTGTGTCCTTCATCGGCCCGTGCCGGCTGACCTGGTCTGTAAGTGAATGGGGGTCTTTAGTGGGGAAACATGTGTTACTTAATTTAACTTAGTGTTCTCGCAATTTTACACTGGTTTTGGAAAAAAAAGTTACGTGATATTTGCCGAAATTCCTTCTCCCCCACGTGAGATTGAGTGAGATTCGGCTCGACCCCCCCCCAAATGCCTCACGGAATTAATGGACGACATCTTAGCAATTATTATTATTATTTTTATTTTTTTTTTTTTTTTTTTCAAAAGATGAACAAAATTTTAAACTTACATTAAATTATGAAGTGTAAATACATACTTCTTAAAACAAAGAAATAAACAAGAGATTTAACGGTTTTCCTTTCTTTTTCAAACAAACGCTCGCAATCGAAAATAGCTCGATATATTTTTTTCTTTTTAGTTTTTTTGAGTTTCTGAAAGTTTAATTTAAGTGTTGCCGCAATAAAATCAGAAGTGCCTAAACTTTTGGGTTAGTCTGAGTTCAGGTGAGCCGTGGCAATTGCTTGATCCCTGGGCTTTCATCCCTAATATCACTGGCTCAGGTTTTATTTGTTTACCCAATAATCCTATAGCTATCGACGAACACAACCTAGAAGTAGTCGATAAAACCGTCGTCTTTGGGTGTACAGTTACAAAAAGAAGAAGAAAAGGAAGATAGCACTAGGCGAACCTACTAGCAAAGATAACTCAGAAAGATACGACACTGTAATCCTTTCTGTGCGAAGAAAAAGGAAAGTAAAAATCTATGATCTTCTGTCTATTCATATACACGCTCCGGAATGGCGAGATGGCGGAGCAACGGCAAACTCCACAAACACATGCAGAGCTGGAAGTACAAGAAGATGGTACATGAATTCACACAAGCAAAATAAAAGTCCAGACGGCACAAAAAATTGCGGAGAAGTGAAATCAGTGCGTCTCTTTCGCACTTCGTGAAATAACATTTCTTTATTTACCCTTTCTTTCTTCGATTTTTTTTTGTTTTTAAATTGAATTTTGTCTCGCTTGCACCTTGTCGATTGATATATTCACTGGCAAGGGAGCTTATGGGAAATTTTGAGAGTGTCGTATCTTTGTGGGTAATCTTTGCTACTAGGCTAATAGAGCCTTTTATGCCCAAAAACAGCTCCCAAGCCCAGGGTGTGAAAGCAGGAGGGGGGTCGATCTGCCGGAATCGGGAAACGGAAGAAACTAGGGAAGAAACCGCATTCGGATCGCAGCCAACGGATTAAAGAAGAAGAAAGAGGAAGATACCCACTTTCCTTTGCAATCGGAACAAAATTGGGAAATTCAACCATATTTTTGCGCCCAATTCAACCATATTTTACGCCATTTTTAATTTAGGTTATATTTCAGCGGCCATTTTGAATTCAGAAAATTGGGTTTCTCGAGGTGCAATAAATGAGGTGTTACAAACAAAAGTTATAGATTTTTTTTTATTGTCTACAACTTTTGTATGAAGCATTTTCCTGGAGGTCATGTTTCACCACAAATCGCAACTAAGTTGTGATGTGGGCTTCACCACTTCATTCCACACGATTAACTTCCCAGTATGATGAACGAAGATGGAATAAACTGACTTCTTACAAAATAGTTATACGTTAGCTCTAGTGGGAAATTGACTAGTAGCAGAACTGGTGACATAGAAATCCTGAGAGAAGCTAGTTCAAATAACTATAATAGTGGTAAATCAACAAGATTTTTCAAGAGAATTTGTTTTTCCTGAACGTTACCAAACAAACATTTCGTTTGCTACACTAAAGTGGGTGTTCGAATTCGTATTGAGCGTGTTGAAGCGCCGTTGATAAACTGGGAACATTTGGAAATTTCTAGGCTTTCTGGAGATATTAGCAAAACTAATCAATATAAAGTACTTGTCACACTTGACCAAAAAGAACAAAGTTATTTGTAAAGGATCACGAAATTTTTGCACGATTTTTAAAGGTTGTCGGATTTTGACAAGTGATGTTTTGTTGGAAGGCTATCGTTGTGCCAAGCAGAACCCAAGAAAGATCATTTCGTTTAGAACGGGTTGTATATATTACACCGAGTTTATTAGATATTAGCAAACTTATCAATTTAAGGGGAGGTTCTCATCTAGCGTGCCAAAAACTAAGTAAAGTTTGTGATTTTTTAAATTCTTTTTTTTTTTTTTTTTTTTAAATTCTTTTATTTAACTTGCACTGTTTGTCGTCAAATCTTGGAAGTTAAATTTGACCCACTTCCCGGTTTCGGATAGAGCTGAAATTTTGCATACACGTTTAGTTTGGATGACAATGCAATCTGGCCATTTTGTAAAAATATCAAGATAGCGGTTCCAAAATGGCGCCCGCTTTTATTTTACTCACACTGTTTGTCGTCAAATCTTGGAAGTTAAATTTGACCCACTTCCCGGTTTCGGATAGAGCTGAAATTTTGCATACACGTTTAGTTTGGATAACAATGCAATCTGGCCATTTTGTAAAACTATCAAGATGGCGGTTCCAAAATGGCGCCCGATTTTTGAAATTGTGCTCCGCGGCCCTTTGAAATGGGTATCAAATGAAAGGATATGACAGGTAGAACACAATAAGCTATGTGGCGTCATCCCAAATTCAAAATGGCGGACAACACTTACACTGTTTGTCGTCAAATCTTGGAAGTTAAATTTGACCCACTTCCCGGTTTCGGATAGAGCTGAAATTTTGCATACACGTTTAGTTTGGATGACAATGCAATCTGGCCATTTTGTAAAAATATCAAGATGGCGGTTCCAAAATGGCGCCCGATTTTTGAAATTGTGCTCCGCGGCCCTCTGACATGGGTATTAAATGAAAGGATATGACAGGTAGAACACAATAAGCTATGTGGCGTCATTCCAAATTCAAAATGGCGGCCAACACTAAATTGCGGAAAGCTTATAATAGACTAAAAAGTAGAAAATATAACCGATCAACTTCCAATTTTGCACACACTCGTAGTTCGGGTGGTTAATGTGTATGAATGATGAGATGAATAGTTGAGTTAAGGGTGAGTTGATAATAAAGAAGCAATACACGTTACAAAAAATCACAAACAAACACAGAGATGCTGCTGTCAACTAAATTCAACTACTCAAATACTGAACTCATGTCCGTATGCATAATTTCAACTAAACCCAGGTAGCAGAGCTGAGTCGAGTTCAGTCAACCTTAACCCAACTCGACTCCCGTTTACATGTAGTTAGACTTGGGTTCAACTTGAGTTCAACTCATCATGTATAAGTACTAAATGCAATTTGACCTTTTTGTAAAAAAATCAAGAAGACGGTTCCGAGATGGCGGCCGTTTTTGCAATTATGTTCCACCGAGCCCACGACTATCTATGTGCCCCTTAATCCCTCGTGGGACATAGGGCGGAAACAGTTGCCCTCCAGCGGACTCTGTTTTGCGCGACAGCTCTTAGCTCTGACCAGGATCTCCCAGTAGTTGCGGCCTCTGCTAGTAGGGTTCTCCTCCACGTTGTTCTAGGTCTTCCAACTCGACGGGATCCTTGCGGGTTCCAGTCAAGGGCCTGTTTGGCTAGATTTTCGTTATCGCGTCGCAAGGTGTGGCCAACCCAATTCCATTTCCTTCGCCTGATTTGGTCGTCTATCCTTTCTTGGCCGGCACGGCGCCATAGCTCTTCATTTGAAATTCTATCTTGCCAGCGGATTTTTAGGATACGACGTAGGCATCTGTTTATGAAGACTTGTAGGCGCCCTGTGATGAATTGGGTGACTTTCCATGTTTCGCAACCGTATAAAAGAACTGCCTTAACGTTGGAGTTGAACAGCCGCAATTTGGTGTTGGTTGAGATCTCCGTTGATCTCCATATGCGGAACAAGCATGCATATGCGCTTCGTGCTTTATTTATTCTGGAACTGACATCTTCTTCTGCACCGCCATTTTCGGTAATAATACTACCGAGGTAGCAGAATTTATCTACCAGTTCCACGTCACGGTTATTCAGCGCAGTTCGTTCAAGTGTGTTTGCATTTATCCGCATTTCTTTGGTTTTATTCGGATTCAGCCTTAAGCCTGCTAGACTACTTTCTGTTGCCAAATTGTTTAACATGTTTTTTAGCTCCTGATGTCTGTGGGCCAGCAAACAGATATCATCTGCGTAGTCGAGGTCCTTAAGGCGATCTAGCAAACCCCACTGTATGCCGCCTGTTCTACTATCTAGAGCGCCAACAAGAATGTCATTTATTACTATAAGAAATAGTAATGGGGATAGTAAGCATCCTTGTCGTACTCCTGAACTCACCTCAAAGCTGTCGGATAATTTTCCGTTATGGAGAACTCTGCATTTGGAATTGTTGTATAGGGCTTTTATCAATTCTATTATCTTATCCGGCAGTCCACGTCGCCGTAATGCCTGCCATATAAAGCTCCTATTAACCGAGTCGAACGCTTTCTCATAATCTACGAAAGCAAGGTAAAGGGGGGATCGGAATTCAGTAGACTGTTCCACTATTATTCTTAAGGTGTTGATGTGATCTATACATGAACGGCCCTTCCTGAATCCGGCCTGCTGCCTTCTAAGCGTTTGATCTACTGCCTCTCTTATTCTTGATAGTATAGTGTGGGATAAGATTTTACCCACAGTAGATAATAGACAGATGCCTCTCCAGTTGTCGCATATTGTTAGATCCCCCTTTTTGGGTATTTTGACTATGATACCTTCCGTCCAATCCTCCGGAAAGGTACAGGTGTTCCATGCTAATTCGAGGATTGGCTGAAGCGCATCTGCTATGAGGCTTGAGTCGGCTTTCAACAATTCTGGCGGGATGCCATCTTTTCCAGCTGCTTTACCATTGGCCATCGCATGAATTGCGGTTACTATTTCCGTCTTGGATGGGGCCCGGGTGTTGATTCTTATCGGCTGTGCATTGTTGCTGTTTTCCTGAGGTTCCTGTGTGAGTGAGCCATTCAGGGCGGCGAAGAAATAATCTCTCCATCTTTGGAGCTGCTCCTCGTCGCTGCACAGCAGCCTTCCATCCGCACTCTTAACGGCATGCTTTTTAGTAGAGTGCTTTCCCGAGAGCTGTTTAGTAATTTGGTACAGCACTTTACTGTTGCCTGTGTTTGCCGCGTTTTCCGCTTTTTCTGCGAGCTCATTTATCTGCTGCCTTTTATCACGTCGGACACTTCTCTTAACCTCCCGATGTAATTGGGAGTATTCCCGTTCAAGTTGGTGACGTCTATCCGGGTCGCTTGTAGAGAGCCCACGACATGGGTATCAAATGAATACAGTAAACTGTGTGACGTAATTTTAAATCTAATAGAACTGCCATCATAAAATGGCGGAATACATATAATAAACTAAAAAGTAGAAAATAAAATAAATGGTTAAAAAAATTTTTTAAAAAAAATTCTTTTCATTAACTAAAAAATGTACTGAAAAGTAAAAAATAAAAAATATTTTAAAGAAAGCGTGAAATTTCAATTTTAATGAAAAAGTTAATTAAAAGAATGGCGCATTTTTCATCAAAAAATTTTGTTAGAATTTGAAATTAACAAAGCAAAAAATTGAGGGTTATTGTAAATCTCACGCGATTTACAGTTATATTTTCAATTTTTGATGAAAAATGCGCCATTCTTTTAATTAACTTTTTCATTAAAATTGAAATTTCACGCTTTCTTTAAAATATTTTTTATTTTTTACTTTTCAGTACATTTTTTAGTTAATGAAAAGAATTTTTTTTAAAAAATTTTTTTAACCATTTATTTTATTTTATATTTAACTTACACTGTTTGTCGTCAAATCTTGGAAGTTAAATTTGACCCACTTCCCGGTTTCGGGTAGAGCTGAAATTTTGCATACACGTTTAGTTTGGATGACAATGCAATCTGGCCATTTTGTAAAAATATCAAGATGGCGGTTCCAAAATGGCGCCCGATTTTTGAAATTGTGCCACTGTTTGTCGTCAAATCTTGGAAGTAAAATTTGACCCACTTCCCGGTTTCGGATAGAGCTGAAATTTTGCATACACGTTTAGTTTGGATGACAATGCAATCTGGCCATTTTGTAAAAATATCAAGATGGCGGTTCCAAAATGGCGCCCGATTTTTGAAATTGTGCTCCGCGGCCCTCTGACATGGGTGTCAAATGAAAGGATATGACAGGTAGAACACAATAAGCTATGTGGCGTCATTCCAAATTCAAAATGGCGGCGAACACTAAATTGCGGAAAGCTTATAATAGACTAAAAAGTAGAAAATATAACCGATCAACTTCCAATTTTGCACACACTCGTAGTTCGGGTGGTTAATGTGTATGAATGATGAGATGAATAGTTGAGTTAAGGGTGAGTTGATAATAAAGAAGCAATACACGTTACAAAAAATCACAAACGAACACAGAGATGCTGCTGTCAACTAAATTCAACTACTCAAATACTGAACTCATGTCCGTATGCATAATTTCAACTAAACCCAGGTAGCAGAGCTGAGTCGAGTTCAGTCAACCTTAACTCAACTCGACTCCCGTTTACATGTAGTTAGACTTGGGTTCAACTTGAGTTCAACTCATCATGTATAAGTACTAAATGCAATCTGACCTTTTTGTAAAAAAATCAAGAAGACGGTTCCGAGATGGCGGCCGTTTTTGCAATTATGTTCCACCGAGCCCACGACATGGGTATCAAATGAATACAGTAAACTGTGTTACGTAATTTTAAATCTAATAGAATTGCCATCATAAAATGGTATTCCGCCATATAATAAACTAAAAAGTAGAAAATAAAATAAATGGTTAAATAAATTTTTTAAAAAAAATTCTTTTCATTAACTAAAAAATGTACTGAAAAAATTTTGTTAGAATTTGAAATTAACAAAGCAAAAAATTGAGGGTTATTGTAAATCTCACGCGATTTACAGTTATATTTTCAATTTTTGATGAAAAATGCGCCATTCTTTTAATTAACTTTTTCATTAAAATTGAAATTTCACGCTTTCTTTAAAATATTTTTTATTTTTTACTTTTCAGTACATTTTTTAGTTAATGAAAAGAATTTTTTTAAAAAAATTTTTTTAACCATTTATTTTTTAAAGGAAAATGACAAGACATAGGGAAATGATATTTGGCAGTATCTTTTATTGTACATTAATCTGTACGTAAAATTGTTTTATGCAAAAAAAAAATAAAATGTCGCCCGTTATTCAGCTTCTCCGAAGGCATGTTTTTCGAAAACTGCCCAGCTGTGTACAATCTAGGGGTTGCAGATTAGCCTGAAATCAAATAATGATGACATTATTGTAAACTAGTATAAATTTGTCTCAGAAAGAGCGAATGACTTTCAAAAAAAATATAAAATTGAGGGAATGGCGAGATTTTAAAATTTGAGTGCCGTTTTCGGCTGTTTTTTTTTCATAGTTTATGTCTTATGAAAAGGAGTTAATGTTACAATTTTCAAAATGTGCTCCGCTCTTTCTATGAAGAAAATTGTTTACTTTAATATGCACGAAACTAGAAGTTGATTGGTTGAACTGTTTTTGAGTTATCTTGTACACAAATTTGTAAAATCTTGAAAAAAAAAGTTTCGAGATAATCGTGTTTAAAGTTTAAGAGCGCCCCGCTGCGATCATGACACAGCGACAATCAATGGGTTGTAGAATCCGTTCTAGTGCTCGGATCTACAAAATATTTTAAAGGGATGTTCTAGCCATATTAAACTTTAATGATATGAAATAAAAACTAGTTGGGATGTGGGTTCGACCCTTTCGGTCCACACGATCAACTTCCCAGTAAGATGGATGTTGAATATTATGAATGGACATTTTAATAATAAATGAACAATAGGTAATATAGAATATATGCATAATACCGAGAATTTGTCACAATTGTTTATCAATATTTTCGCTAAAATGTCAAACTAAATGTGCACAAGATTAGGATGACGAACTTACAAGATTAGGATGACGAAAATGTATATAAAATTGATGTATTAATGTTTTTCGGCACCTCAATGAAGTCGATATAGTTTTTAGTTCGCGCGGTATCGTGCAGGTACAAAAATCACTTAAGTCATTTAAACCAAAAACCCGCTGGACCGAATATTATAAAAATATTTTCAGATTATATTGTCGCTAATACGCTTCGAACGGCACCTTAAGTAAGTCAATATCTTTTGTGGTTCGGGCCATATCGTGCATGTACAAAAATCACTTACGCCGCTTAAACAAAAAAACGGCTCGACCGAATTTTATGAAAATCTTTTCAGATCATATTTTGGTTAATACTCTTCGAACGGCACGTCAACTAAGTCGATATCTTTTATAGTTCGCGCGATATCGTGCAGGTACAAGAATCACTTAAGTCATTTAAACCAAAAAACCGCTGGACCGAATATTATAAAAATCTTTTCAGATAATATTGTCGCTAATACGCTTCGAACGGCACCTCAAGTAAGTCAATATCTTTCGTGGTTCGGGCGATATCGTGCAGGTACAAAAATCACTTACGTCGCTCAAACAAAAAAACGGCTGGACCGAATTTCATGAAATTCTTTTCAGATCATATTTCGGTTAATACGCTTCGAACAACACCTCAACGAAGTCGATATCAGTTTTGGTTCGCGCGATATCGTGCAGGAAAAAATGACCACATCCGTACGCACATACACACACACACACATACTTCCTCCCAATTTTTTGCTTAAAATGCTCCTGGGACCTTGAAAGATGAAAATACGTTGAAATTTTTGATTTCGATTTTCGGACCGATTACAATAACTTCCTATACTGGGAAGTTAAAAAATCGAAAATTTCAAAAATCTAGATGAGAACCTCCCCAAGGTCTTTCTGACACTTATCTGAAGTTTTCCCATTTAAACAAACAAAGGCCCGACCGAATGTTATGAATTTTTTTTTCGGGCATTTTTTCGATAATATTACCCTTTCGGTGCCTCAAAGAAGTCGATATAGTTTTTGATTCGCGCAGGTACAAAAATCACGAACGACTTTTAAACAAAAAACGGCTCGACCGAATTTTATGAAAATCTTTTCAGATCATATTTTGGTTAATACTCTTCGAACGGCACCTTAACTAAACCGATATCTGTTATGGTTCGAAAGATATCGTGCAGGTACAAAATGTCGCTTAAACCAAAAAGCGGCTCGAACAATTTTTACAAAAATCTTTTCAGATCATATTTCTGTTAATAGGCTTCGAACGACGCCCAACGTAGTCGTTATCTTTTTTGGTTCGCGCGTTTACGTGCAGGAATTAATGACCACATGCGAACGCACACACACACGCACACATACTTCCTCCAAAATTTTTGCTTGGAATGCTCTTGGGACCTTGAAAAATGAAAATACGTTGAAAATGTCGATTTCGCTTTTCGGACCGATTAAATAACTTCCCTATACTGGGAAGTTAGAAAATCGTTTTCAATCCCTAAATAGCCTCCCCATTTTACCTTTTCCCCTTTTTTCTTGTTTAAAAGGTTTTTTTTTCTTTCTTATAACCTTGACGACATTTAACTACTGGCCCCTGCCTGCTATTAATTTTTTGTTTTCCAAAAAGCTATCGGCCCTAGCCTAGTAGATAATATCTGGAACATTTTAAATTAATTTTGAAGTAAAGAATGTCATCCCATGCCCTATAAAAATCATTTCGACATGTAAAATTTACATACAAGATTAAAACCTTAATTAAAGACAACATCTCTGAAAACGAGACAAATAATTGGATAAAAATAAGATATTTCTTTTGAAATATATAAAGGCTGTACTTCTTTTCGGATGTTACATAATTATTCGTATCATAGAAAGTACGCGAAAGTAAGAAAACACAGTGTGGCTGTTGATTTCATACTTCTCCCACTTTTATTTACAAGTTTGTTTTGCACAGGTTATGCATATATCTTAAAATTTACTTAGCTATACTTTAGTTGCAGAAATGAACCTTAAATCAAATCGCCTTCTCCATTTTTATTTTTAATTTTAAATTTCTTCCTTAAAGTATTACTCTTTTATTTATAATAAATCGTTATTTTAGATATGTACAAAAAAGCATTTCTAAGCGAATCCGTGAATGAATTCCAAAAAATTTGCTGAATATTTAGTCCGATTTTGTTGCTGAATTCTTTGGTGTTCTTCTTTTCCCCTATAGCCCCAGCATTTCAAATTATTGCTATCACAAACCCCATCAGCCTTTTAAGGCAAAACCTTAAGCCAGATAAAATAACACCAGATTCGTTGAAAGCTGAAGTTAAAATTCTTAAATTATCAAAGAATTCTTTGAATTCTTTCTGAAAGTGCCCATTTTTTTCTTAAGGCTTATTCTATTCAAGTTTATAATTTTCCGCGCTGACTTGTTGTACTACTACTGTAGTCTATTTAACTGGAAGTTTAGTTTTTTATTTAGTTTTAGGTTCCGATTAAGTTAGAGGGTTGACTTTATTTTTATTGAGTTCGCCACACCCAAATTAAGGCGGCATTATCAGCGTTGGGTTTCAGCTCTCCCGCAGCTAATTTTTAGCTTTTTCAAAACAAAGCTTAGACAGAGGCTCTGTCCGTTTGTTTGTTTGTTCGTCTGTGACAGAGTTTGAATTACTGCCGGAGTATTCTTTGCTTTTGCTGTCCCCTTTGCTGTGCTTTAAAAAAGCTCAAATCGTTTTGATTTGTTTTGCGTTGCTGTGATAAAATTGCTATTGAGCCTATTCAGACGCTGCCATAAGTGTGCTGAGCAAAACCGGTTTTATTCAACCCCTCGGAACACACACGGGGCGTAATTGTGTTTAGAACAGTGCTGGGCATTCCTATGCCCGCGGGCAAATGAGCTTTAAAGCTCTGAATATGTATACGAAGTCAAATGACTCGAATATGCACAAAAAAGCATATCAAAAAGCATGCAAGTGGGAGCGTATTTTGAGCGACTTTGTGCTCATATACCGGATAACAGTGTGAAGCTTTAGGAAGCTTTTGATAGCTTTTACACAAATGCATTTCTTTAGCTGTGTAGGTTTGCCCGCCACTGGTTTGAACATTTGAAAGCTTTACAAGAACGTTTAAATGTATTGTAAATAAAATTCACTTGTCAGACAAAAACAGAGCTAAAGAAAACAAGAGATAGAAGTAACATTTTATATGTGTGTAAGTTTTCACGCGTTTGCTTTTGCGTGAAAAATGTTTCGTTAAGTTCTTCCGCTCCCTTCCCTCTCTCATCTATAAAACCGGTTTTACTTGCCATGAATGTGCACCCTCTGAATAGCCCCATTTGCATTTCATTACTGTGGCTTGCTGCGAAAGTTTTGAAGTTTTCAAAAAGCTTTTAAAATATACTTTTGTTATACATTGCTTCAAATGCTTTGCTGCCACTCAAAGTGCTTCTGACTGCTGTAGCAATGATTTTCCAATAAATTTAAACATACTGCCGTGTAAAGGGCAATTGACTTGTCTGCAAAAAGCTCGCTTCGAGAAAAACGCGTTCAAAGTTTTCAAAATGCTTGAAACTGAAGCAAATAAAGTAAATGTTTGAAGAGATAACTTTTAGTTAAAAAGTGCATTCTTTCGGAAAGTTTATTAAGGGATAAATCTGTGGTACTAAGGCAGAACCCGATATGTCCAAATCACTGACATATAGAATGGACAGCTCATGAGGAATTTTTCATGGCACCAATTTGTTCCATAGGCTACAAACCTTTTTTCACTCCATGTAAACACCGGAATCACTTTTGAAATTTACATTTTTTTAAATACGTACTTAAAACATTAAAATAACACAAATATTTTGTTTAAAAGAATTAATAAACACTATTTTCCCTTTTTCACCTTTTAAAATGCCTTTTTTTCATTAATTTCCAAATTTTATGTGTATCTGATTTAAGTTCTTAACGCCTGTTTTAGCAACTGACATTCTGTATGTCAAAATCCGGGGGTCTATGGGGAAAAGAGCAAAAGATATAAACATCACTAGTGCAAAAGGGAAAATATAAAATCAGGTCTGATTTTACTGGATTTTACTTCTGAGTGCTTCTGTCAGTTTGGGGGTCTATGGATGAGTGCGACAACTATACTTTTGGGTGCCATCGATTTGTATGGAATAATTTCAGATGAGCAGTCCATTATTATATGTCAGTGGTCCAAATATACAATTCTTCAGGAAACGGGTTTTTAAGTTTAAACCGATACCGTAAATATATACATATTGGACTTTTTAATTTTGATGGTACACTTTTTAGAGAAACAATCTGTCATATTGGTTTTTGGCAACGTATTATTTACTAAATTTTCGACATGTTAGCAATTAAAACGAAAAATCGTTTTTTTTGACATATCGGGTTTTGCCTTAGTACCACAGAAATATAAATATTTTATATAAAAAAAATGCTTATGCCGCCATTTGGCATATATGTAGGTCATTTGTCCCTTACACGGCAGATATGACTGCAGGTGTTTATTTAAAAAAAAAAAAACAAAATAATATCGTACTTTATTTTCTAAATTAAATAGAACATAACTAAATTCTCAAAAATATATTAAAAAGTAACAAAAATATACATAAATAAATAAAAAATTTTCCTTTCATTCTTCACACTTCTTCCTCTTCTTCTTCTTCGAATAATGGTAAAGTGTTTATAGCGTTTTCCAAAAAAATGAGTTTGATTCAGAGAACGCTCTTTCCACAGAAACTTATGTTGGAGGTATAGCAAAACATATGTATATTTGCAAGGGCATATAACTCCGGATCCGAATGTTTCTTTGCTGTCCAGAACGTTCACATCACTTCCGCAAAAAACTGGAGAATATGTATTTTTGTAATTTTGTTTGCAGGTCCCAATTATTTTGAAAATTATTCGCAATCCCTTGTAGTAAAAAATTATTTAACATTTCATTGTCATCTCCATCATCATTTAAAGTTGTTAGATCTCCTTGGCCCGTACAATTTTGCGGATGCTCAGGTGTTCCTTTTTTTTAATTGTTCCCACAATTTTAACAAAAAACGTATAGCTTTCAATTTATTTGTTGCACTTTGCAAATGATAGAACCGCGGGTCAAGAAATAAGGATGCGTTAAATCCTTCATTGTCCAAGAGTTTTCTTTCTAGCACTTCAAAAGAATTGCACAGTTTCTGTACCATAGACTTTGTTAGAAATGCTTCTGGACTATTTTCGTGTTCTGCGGCGTCAACTATTTTTTTGGTCGCTAATTGCATTTCAGCCAACTAGCATAAAAATCTCCATAGTGCAATTGCTCTCCTTGAAATTTGATTATAGATCTCTGAAGCGGCGAGAACAACACACAGAAGTTTCGAGGACTTGATCATATTAGACCCGTTGTCTGAAGTAACAGACACCACTTGCTGCAAAGATATCTCATAGATATTTAATGGGAGCGAAATTCTTGTTGCAAGATTTTTAGAAGTGCTCGCCCTACTTCCTTTTAGTTCTGTCTTCGCTAGTAGTCTCGATTGAATTTTATCATATGCAATAAATTGTGCGCTAATTCCAAAAACTGTTCGCGATAATCTAGTAGCACTATCAATCTTAATAGATATCAGATATCAGGAATTTCGAATTTGGTCAGCCACAGTAGAAACCGTTTTTCTGACATTTGCAGCATTCAAAGGAAATTTTCTACCGTGAATAGCACTCAAACCATTACAAATAAGATCAATAATATTTCTGAAATTTGGTGAATTTAAAATATTAAAAGGTAGCCCACCTTCTGTTACAAGGCCTACGTAGGCTCTAAAAAGACCTTTTTTAGTGATATCTATTTTTACCATCCTTGTTTTTGGCATTTTTTTCACTAAACCAGAGGTCTGTGAAAAAGTTGCCACAAAAGCGGAGTCATCGGTGTTAGTAAAGGTAAAATTTATTTTATGCGTCCTTTGCAAATGTTGCTTCATATTGTTAGTCCTATTACATTTCATTATTAACCCACACTGTTTACATTTAGCACCCGTTTCGCCAATTTTTTCAAAATGTTCCCAAATAACACTTGCACAAACACGCATATCTATCAAACAGAAATAATAAAAAAAAACTAGTTGGGATGTGGGTTCGACCCTTTCGGTCCACACGATCAACTTCCCAGTAAGATGGATGTTGAATATTATGAATGGACATTTTAATAATAAATGAACAATAGGTAATATAGAATATATGCATAATACCGAGAATTTGTCACAATTGTTTATCAATATTTTCGCTAAAATGTCAAACTAAATGTGCACAAGATTAGGATGACGAACTTACAAGATTAGGATGACGAAAATGTATATAAAATTGATGTATTAATGTTTTTCGGCACCTCAATGAAGTCGATATAGTTTTTAGTTCGCGCGGTATCGTGCAGGTACAAAAATCACTTAAGTCATTTAAACCAAAAACCCGCTGGACCGAATATTATAAAAATATTTTCAGATTATATTGTCGCTAATACGCTTCGAACGGCACCTTAAGTAAGCCAATATCTTTCGTGGTTCGGGCGATATCGTGCAGGTACAAAAATCACTTACGTCACTCAAACAAAATAACGGCTGGACCGAATTTCATGAAATTCTTTTCAGATCATATTTCGGTTAATACGCTTCGAACAACACCTCAACGAAGTCGATATCAGTTTTGGTTCGCGCGATATCGTGCAGGAAAAAATGACCACATCCGTACGCACATACACACACACACATACTTCCTCCCAATTCGTTGAAATTTTCGATTTCGATTTTCGGACCGATTACAATAACTTTCTATACTGGGAAGTTAATAATAGAAATGACTTAAATTTTTTTCTTACTTGGTTCAGATTTCTTTTAACATACAATAACAATTTCCTTTTATTTAATACAAACAAACAAAAATACATATTCGTTGTAATTAATTTTAAAACACCACTTATAATTAAATTTAAGCAAAAGAAAAAGCCTACGTTAAACTTTGCAGCCAAGCAAAAGCTCTTTACAGCAAAATAAATACTTTGAAAAGGGTGACAGTAATAGAACTCGCAGCAACAATGACAATGAACTATTTCTTGCATTAGATAAATGTCAAGTCATTAGCTTTACAAGAAATACCAACCATGTCAGTTTTGACTACACATTAAATAATACTATTCTTATTAGAGTAAAGCATATACGTGATCTTGGAGTTATCTTTGACAGCAAATTGATTTTCGACTCACATATTAACAATACTGTATCTAAAGCATACAAGATGCTTGGCTTCGTACTAAGATCGGCCAAGAATTTTAAACAGTTGTTGACCTACCGCCTACTATACCAATCGTTAGTAAGATCACATTTGGAATATGCTTCATCCGTCTGGAACCCATACTATAAAGTTTACAATAATCAAATTGAAATATTACAGAAAAAATTTACTAGAGCACTGAGTTTCCGCCTAAAGTGTGGTAAGTTGTCCTACGACACCAGATTAATAATAAAAATAATTGAAAATATAACTGTAAATCGCGTGAGATTTACAATAACCCCCAATTTCTTGCTTTATTAATTTCATTATTTTTATATTAAAAAATTTAAATTTTTTTTTATAAAATCATCATTTTTAATTTTGTTTTATTTTTCAATATATTTAAGATTTTATGTAATTTATAAGGCGTGGTAAAAAAATTAGGGCGAGCTTCGAAATGCATCACTACGGTGTTACTGCGGTATTCAGCTACAGACTTCAATTCGAAGTCTGTAGCTGAATATTGCAGTGATACCGTAGTGTTGCATTTCGAAACTCGCCCTTACTTTAAACTTGTTGCATTGCTCAATTCACTTTGAAGAAAATTCTAACAAAATTTTTTGATGAAAAATGCGCCATTCTTTTAATTAACTTTTTCATTAAAATTGAAATTTCACGCTTTCTCTTACATATTTTTTACTTTTCAGTACAATTTTAAGTTAATGAAAAGGATTGTTTTAAGAAATTTTTTTTACCACTTTTTAGATTCTATTAGATTTAAAATTACCGTATTCTACCTGCCGTACTTTCTACTTTTTAGGTTCTATTAGATTTAAAATTACTGTATTCTACCTGCCGTACTCTTTCATTTGGTACCCATGTCGTGGGCTCGATGGAGCACAATTGCAAAAACGGCCGCCATCTTGAAACCGTCTTCTTTATTTTTTTACAAAAAGGTCAGATTGCATTTAGTACTTATACATGATGAGTTGAACTCAGATTGAGCCCAAGTCTAACTACTTCTAAACGGGCGTCGAGTTGAGTTAAGGTCGACCGGACTCAACTCAGCTCTGCTACTTGGGTTGAGTTGAAATTATGCATACGGACATGAGTTCAGTAGTTGAATTTAGTTGACAGCAGCATCTCGTGTTTTGTTTGTGATTTTTTGTAACGTGTACTGCTTCCTTATTTTCAATTTACCCTTAACTCAACTATTCATCTTATCATGCATACATATTAATTATCACGCGAACTACGAGTGTGTGCAAAATTGGAACTCGATCGGTTTATTTTCTACTTTTCAGTCTATTATTAGCTTTCCGTAATTTTGTATTGGCCGCCATTTTGAATTTGGAATGACACCACATAGCTAATTGTGCTCTACCTGTCATATCCTTTTATTTGATACCCATGTCAGAGGGCCGCGGAGCACAATTTCAAAAATCGGCCGCCATTTTGGAACCGCCGTCTGGATATTTTTACAAAATGGTCAGATTACATTGTCATCCAAACTAAACGTGTATGCAAAATTTCAGCTCTATCCGAAGCCGGGAAGTGGGTCAAATTTAACTTCCAAGATTTGACGACACGCAGTGTAAGTTTAATAAATGAATTTAATACTAAAAACATCCCTCATAGGTCTTGAGGATCGACGATCTCCTCACGATGCTGTAATTCTCAAAAAAATTATAACATCTGACATAGATTCCCCTGAAATCTTATCTCAAGTTTGTTTTAGTATTTCCACTCGGGCCACTCGTTCGAAAGACCTGTTCTTTCTTAATAAAGCTAGAACCAACGCCGGCCGGTCAGAGAGCTCCACTGTACAGAATATGCGCGAAGTATAACAATGAGTTTCTTTTCTTCTAAGCGTAAGATCTTAAATATTCTTATCGAGTATTAGTAGTTATCTTTTAATAATTTATTGATGTAACTTAAGATAATGTAAGATATATGTTATATTAACTGTAATTCTGAAAATCTATTCAATCCTTGTGGCACACAGTAGTTTTGTATCATTGCATCATTTGTTGGTAAGCTAGTACAGATATTATATTATCTCAGTAAGAAACGTTCAGCATATATATTGTTGTTGTTAATTTGTGATTTTTAATTTTGTAATCTATTTTTTTTGCAATGTGGATCTGTAAATAAAATAAAATAAAAATAAACATAAACATTTACTTAATTAAAAGTGAAAAAATATAATTTTCTTGATTTTTTATGGTCATCCAGTCTGAAGTGTTATTCAACAGAAAGAATATCATGAAAAGTCATAATTAGTTGCTAGTCTCTAGGCACAACATCCCACTAGGTTTTTTTTATTTCGTTCCTTGAAATAAACTAACTAACTAAGTCGATATTGTTTATGGCTGGCGCGATATCGCGCGGGAACAAAAATGACTTATGTCATTTAAACAAAAAAAAAAACGGCTCGACCGAATATTATAAAAAAAATTTCAAATTATATTGTCGTTAATACGCTTCGGACGGCACCTGAACTAAGTCGATATCTTTTGTGGTTCGGGCGATATCGTGCAGGTACAAAAACACTTATATCGCTTAAACCAAAAAACGGCTCGACATAATTTTATAAAAATCTTCAGATCATATTTTCGTTTATTCGCTTCGAACGACACCTCAACAAGGTCGTTATCTTTTTTGGTTCGCGCGGTATCATGCAGGATTTTCGTACTGATTACAATAACAAGGAAGTAAAAATTTATCCATAGCCCCGGATAATAGAGGATCTCTACATCTATCGATTTGGCAGCATTATGCTAGCCGAAAGTTATTAGTTTAAAAGTTATTTAGTGAATTTTAGCTACACCCCGCCTTTGTTTAAATATCTCATTCTAGCTTAATTAGTAGTGCAACCTTCATGATGTTACACAATTTGAAGTTATTAATAAAAAATTTAATAAAGTTGTCTATACATATTTATTTCATAAATGCATTTATGTATATGCGTTTTTATGTGCAACCAATTGGTTTTAAAATCTCAATTCGACAATTTCCACTCACTTCAGCCACTTAATTTCCGAGACAAAAGGTTGAGACCAATTTTTCGTTGGAATAATTTTAACAAATAATGAAACTGTCAGTTTTCGTTTCCTCCTACAGTATGGCATCTTGGCTTAAAATAAAATTTATACTTGATTGTTATAGAACATTATAAATAGTCAAACTGCAGTAATTCTAAAAATAATATGTTAATCTTTTGTTTAAATAAAGGGAAATCTCGTATTAGAAGCATCGACGCGTACATTTGATTTTGATAGTTATTCCCTTTCAATTGATATTTATGTGAAGTTTTTGTTCAGCGTGAAAATTAAAAGGAAAAGTTAATGCAAAAGTAAGTTGCAAAATACATTGATAACAATGTCAATTTTTTCCTTCAATCCAGTCGTAATTGTTGCTTTTAAAAGGTGCTTCTTCCTGAAATTACGCCTTGTAGAAGGAGCATGGAAATTTAATTAAAACTTGCTACAGAAGCACTGCTAAAATAAAGCAAAAAGGGCCACCCTTTAGCTTTTACATCGTAGTCGGCAAAGGTGAGCAATGTAATTCTTTCGTAATCATAGTCTTCCTACGTAATAACTACCGGCATGACAAATGAGGCTCGCAGTAACAGTCTTAGCAAAGATATGCAAACGAGATGAAATTGGATTAATTCAGAAGGCTTTTTAGTGTCGTATTTGATGCTTTAAGAAGATTAAAGTGCGGTTCTTTGTTTTCATGAGCATCAATCTCGTCTTATTAAAAAGTTTGCACATGTTGAAGCCGGTGATTTTAATTAAACCAGCTTTTTTTTTGGAATTATTACATACTATATTAAGCAAATTGGAGTGTCTGTCTGTGATTTAAAATAACTAACATTTTCTAAGCTAATAGGTTGTTTCCCTGATGGGATTGTACATACAGTCAGCGTAAAAAGTTAGTATACACCCGACATATCCTACTTCTAATGGTGCGTCCACACTACGCGGACTTAGGTCATACGCGCTTTAGCCTCTTTTATTCATATAGAGTTTAATGGCTTTTTTTGTGATATTTTTAATGGCAAAGGCAACACGACCAAACTGCACGGACAAAAGGCTGTGTTCAAAAAGGTACATTTTACGTCCAGACAATACGGGCTTTTCTGAAGCGCGTTCAACCTTTCATATGAAAATTGATTTGTTTTCTCAATTTGCTCACGATTTAAAGCTCATGCGCGCTTTTGTCTGAGGCCGTACAGCGAAAAGCGCGTGGGATCCAAGTCCGCGTAGTGTGGACGAGCCATAAGGTAAGAACTAGGGGTCTTAATACCGGGTCATTTTTTGAAACTGGTATTTTCGGTACTGACCTCAAATAAATACCGGTCTTTCGGTATTTTCGGGGTTTTCGAGATTAAGATAAGTTGTATATATCGGTACCTCAGAACCAGACGAACGTAAGTCCAAATATTACCATTTTCGGGTTATTACATCATTGTATGTAGAATTTGATTCTACTTTAAGCCATAACAACTAAAGTCCGTTGAATAATCGCCTTTTGCATTTTCTAAGGGTTGTAAGAACGTAAGTCCTAACCTATGATTGAGGCAGACAAACACAGTTTTTTTGCTCTCCTGAAAAGTTGGCCTAGTGTGACTTACGTTAGTCTGGTTCCGAGGTACCGATATGTACATTAAAGTTAGTAACTTAGTATCAACTTTTTATGAGAGTTTAGTGGTTAGACGCATCGTTTCTCAGCCATTTTAGTGACGCGACTCCCGAAAACCCAAAAAATGAAGTAACACATTTTGCGACCCCCTCACTATAATATTGGTTGAATCGGTACAAGCAAATGAAAAACAAACATGTTTGATCGGATTCTATATTGTGGGTGGTAAAATTCAGTTATTAAAATGTCAAATCCCTGACGGCCCGCCACCGACCCCTTTCCGAATTTTTCACTAACATTTACACAGTACCACCTTTTCAGTATCAATGCTCAATGTTTAATGGCATCTTTTTTAGCCGCGTCTCCACCAACCGAACATGTTCGCCGAACAGTGTTCGACAGACATTTGTGATGTCCGCGGAACATTGTTCGGTGTTGTAGCGAACATTGATTTGTGAGCTATTGAAAATGTTCGCCGAACATGTTTGGGAACCAAATGTGGAATGTTTGTCCGTTTTCATGTTCGCAAACACTGTTCGGCAAACATGTTCAGTTGGTGGAGACGCGGCTTTAGTTTTGAAACTTGAGCACACAAGAGCATCATGGACTTTAGCTCGACGACGAAAAAAGAGAGCGGCTTCATCTCATTTGGACTCTTCGGGAAGTGGAAGGAGACTTACAATTTTATATAGAGGATTAGTGGACCACGAAGCTAATTTCTACAAATAATTTAGTATGAGCCAAAATACATTTATTGCTTTTCTTAAAAAAATCTGTACATTTATGTTACATTATCTGTACATTTATGTTTTAGGAGGGCGAAGTACATTTTGCCATTCAAACAACAAAATAATCTTCACATTTCTTACTTGTTGTATTCTTATAAAATGTTCCGTTCAATTTAAAAAAAAATTATTTTACTGCGGGCTAAATTAAAGAATATCGGTGGTAACGAATGTTTTGCGGTTTTTATGGACACCTGTAGGGTACTGAGAACTTCGGTGTATCACTGTGTCGGATGTGTGGGAACTAGTAGGAATTTGCTTCCTTGGAATAACATCGTGCCGATATTTTTTTACACTGAATTCGTCGTTAGGTCACGGATATGCGTGGATCGACCTTTATCGGGAAAATAGTGGCGAAATTTTTGGATTTTATACGATTGTTATTACATGGTTATACAGAGTGTATTTGCTAAGTTTACAAAGCGGCCGATTAGTGATAGCGATTCTTATCTCATCTTAAGAAGGCAAGCTAACGAGGTACTGACAGCTTAATTTTTGGAATATAAACATCAAAGCGCCGTCAGAACTTATTAGGCTAGCGTTTCTTTTGCAAAGTTCTTCGACAGTTGGTTTTAAGTATGTATTTCCAAATATCCTGCTGAGATCAACCAGATCCTCGAATTCGAATTCAGGTATTTGCATGCAGAGCCATTTTTAAATCTATCTATTCTATTTTAAACCTATCTATCTAGCGCGGATTTTATTTTGTTAAAATTTGAGAAATATAAAATTCGTAACCATACCATACCGTAAATCGCGGTTTTTGGGTGTAGTTAATACCGGTATTTAGAACTCCTTTATTTGGTCCGGTATCCCGGTATTTTCGAAATCCCTAAGTAACAAATAATAACGGGAAGTCGTATTATAATAAAGTTAAAAAATTAGGTGGTTAAGGTATGATGCATTGAAGAAGAAGAAGCGTTCAACAAGATACAGTTAATAGTTAGTATACAAAGTCCGCCACAGCTCGCTCAACGGTTAATGATAGTACACAAAAAAAAAGATCGACATAAAAGGGGTCTATGTCAGCCCGTTTTCGGGGTAGGGTGTTTTCTATTTTGTTGGTGTTGACGGAAAAAGTGTAGTTTAATTTGTTAAAATATAAAGCTAATGAAACAAGGGTTTATTTCCATAAATCTTTTCTATTTTTTTATGCTCCTTTTATCCGACGAAAACAGTTGTCCTCCAGCGGACTCTGTTTTGTGCGACAGATCTCAGCTCTGGCGCTGTTCCGGCCTTCTCTTCCATGTTGTTCTGGGTCTTCCATCTCGATGGGTTCCTTGCGGAGCCAACCAAGGGTCCGTTCTGATAGATTTTCGTTTTCGCGCCGCAAGTCTGTCACATAAAAAAATTCTATCTTGTTAACGGATTTTTACTATACGACGTAGGCATCTGTTGATGAAAACTTGTAGGCGCCTTGTGATGAATTGGGTGTCTTCAAGTTCGCAGCCATTCAAAAGAACTGCCTTAACGTTGGGGTTGAACAGCCGCAATTTGGTGTTAATTGAGATCTCCGTTTATCTCCATATGCGAAACATGCATTCATACGCACTTTTTGCTTTATTTATTCTGGAAATGACGTCAATGAGAGTTTATCTACCAATTCCACGTCACGGCTACTCAGCGCTGTACGTTCAAGGTTGTTTGCATGTATCCGCTTTTCTTTGATTTTATTCGGATTTAACCTTAAGATAACTAGATTACTTTCTGTTTTCAAAATGTTTAACATGCTTTTCATGCCCTGGTGGGTGTCTGTGGGCCAACAAACCAAGATCATCCACTCAGGCGAGATCCTTAAGGCGGTCTAACAATCCCCATCTATTTTACTATCTAGAGCGCTACCAAGGATGTCGTTTTTTTTATGTGATAGACTAGGGACTTAGAGAAAGCCCCCTTTGTACTGTTCGACAATCTATTTTTCCTATAGAATGTCGAACAGCAGTTCTAGCCGGAAGATGAGAAGTAGAGAGAGAGAGAGAGAAGTAGGAAGGAGCTGCCACAACCTAGCCGCGATATATTTTTATTCCACCTACTTCCAACCATTTCGCGACTCTGACATCGGGGCACTTGAGAAACAACTCGCTGGAGTGTTATGCCTCCTGAATCTCTTCAACCAACCGATGACATGCGCTTGGTGGAGCGGGGAAGGACTAGCGAAGGCTATGACAGGAGGAATCAGGAATGTAAAGAGGAGAGAAGAAAGAAGGAAAGCTATGTGGGTGGAAAAGTGGAAAAGGCGAAGGACCGTGGGGCTGGCCGGGATTCGAACCCGGGACCTATAGGCAATAATATTGCCTGTCGACTAATTTTCCACTGTGAAAAACTCTGCATTTGGAATTGTTGTATAAAGCTTTTATCTATTCTATTATTTCATCAGGCAGTCCACTTTGCCGTAGAGCTCGCCCTATGAAGCTTCTGTTAACCGAGTTGAACGCTTTCTCATAGTCTATGAAAGCATGGTAAAGGGGGAATCGAAATTCAGCTGACTGCTCCACTATGATTCTCAAGGTGTTAATATGAGATCGCTGCCTTCTAAGCGTTCGGTCTACTGTCCCTCTTATCTTAGTTAATAATATGTGGGACAAGATTTTACCCACAGTAGATATTAGACAGATGCCTCTCCAGTTGTCGCTTATTGTGATATCCCCCTCTTTTGGTATTTTGACCATGATACTTTCCGTCCAATCCGTCCAAAGGAACAGGTGTTCCAGGTATAGCGCATCTGCTATGAGGCTTTCTACAATTCTGTTGAGATGCCATCTTTTCCAGCTAATTTACCATCGGCCATCGCATGAATTGCGAATTCCATTTCCGTCTCGGATGGGGCCCGAGTGGTGATTTTTTATAAAATTATCTATTCTAATTTAATTTCTTCTTCGTTTTAAATAATAGTTTATGCAACATAATTTTTAAATTGCAAGTGAAACTTATCAGAATTTATATATTTTGTTTACAGGTTACAAAATCTGTGATATCTCTTCTACGTTATTATGGCTGGAAAAAATTTTCAATTATTCATGAAGAACCATGGACCACAGTGGCGAATTCCTTGAAAGAGCAGGCTCTAAAGATAAATATGACCATCAATCATAAGGAGAAAGTCCTCGATAACCATAAATGCTGTGAAAATTTTCTAACTTGTTGCAGAAGTGGTTTTTGGTATCAGGTAAAATAATTACAACAATTAAAGAGTTTTAATTATTGAACATATTTTTAGGTTATTCAAAACACTATGAATCGAACACGCATATATGTTTTCCTGGGTACTGCTAATTCTCTTGTTGATATGATGGCTTCAATGGAAACAGTGCAATTATTCGCAAAGGGAGAGTACATGGTTATATTTGTTGACATGATGACTTACTCTCCAAAGTAAGTACATTTAATTTATTTTCCGGCACCCAAAATAGTGAATTGTATATCCAAATAGAAAGAATTATAATTTAAAATTTCCAAAACGACGTAATGAATTTTAAGTATATTGATAATTTAAATTACGAGGTATCCAACTTGTGCTATTATTAAATCTATATAACTAAACGACTTAGACAATGTTAAATAAGAAGTTAATTAATTTTAGATAAATATCAATCAGATTTAATTAGAGCAGAAAAATTAGTAATAATTAATAATTGAAATCTGGACAAATGTTATATGTTCTTTATAAAGAACCTTGTAACAAAAGCAGATTCCTAAAATTTATAGAAAGTATAACACGTGCGGTTATTTAACAGCGTTTCAGTCCAGTCTTCAATAAACTTCAATATTCAAGCTATTTTAAATCTTTCTTTTAATGGAATGTTTTCAAGCAATCATTTTTTGTAAGGTGTACGAAACAATAACCCATATTAATGCAAAATTACTAGAACAAATAAGAAAACTCATCGACAATATTTAAAATTATTATTGTATTATAGTGTTATTATATTATATTAAAATGGAGATGCCAGTGCATTAAATAAAGCTCGCTACGTTTAATATTAAAAAATTTGCGTCAACATGATGTGAAAGTAACTTTATCAAAATTTATTGTGGGTGAAGAAATATGACAAAAAAAGTTTAAGGAATTCTTAATAAAAATTTATTGAATCTAAATTGCTCTGTTGGCAATCGATTTTTTATGTAACTGATCTAAAGCTCAGCTGTGCGATTCCGTACCGATTTAGAGTTTAGATTAGAATCTCAAAATTTAGAATAAATCGTAATCACTAATGCAAAACACTCTATTTAGATTATATTTGAGCACTCTTAGTTAAAAGAATGGGTTTTATGCGCCATCTACTAAAAAATCAAAAATTCATAGACTGTTACAAATTTCTGTATAAGTCAATAGTAAACAATAAAAACCATCCATTGTCTTAATATTTTTCGAGATATGAATTTTACACAGATGAAATGCCTCAAAGAACATGGGTCTTGCGTCGGCCGCCATGAATCGGTATATTGAGTCTACTACATTGCTTATTGTATTCTACTTATCATACCCTTTCATTTGATACCCATGTTGAGGGGATTGTGAAGAAAGTGGTAATTCGGCCTCTTGAGACGGCCGCCATGGATCTAAAGATATATTTTGTATACTACATTGCTTATTGTATTCTACTTATCATACCCTTTCATTTGATACCCATGCAAAACACTCTATTTAGATTATATTTGAGCACTCTTAGTTAAAAGAATGGGTTTTATGCGCCATCTACTAAAAAATCAAAAATTCATAGACTGTTACAAATTTCTGTATAAGTCAATAGTAAACAATAAAAACCATCCATTGTCTTAATATTTTTCGAGATATGAATTTTACACAGATGAAATGCCTCAAAGAACATGGGTCTTGCGTCGGCCGCCATGAATCGGTATATTGAGTCTACTACATTGCTTATTGTATTCTACTTATCATACCCTTTCATTTGATACCCATGTTGAGGGGATTGTGAAGAAAATAGTTATAAATGGGTTATAACTGTTACTTAGAACCTCTGTAGAGTGTAAATTACTTTTCTGTTTCTTTCCCAATTTTCTAGGGAATCCAAAAGCTTCTTCTTTCTTCTTATTATTCTACTACTAATTCAAAAGTAATAATTATAACTTCACTATTCATAATTTTATTATTTGAAAAATTATTTTTACTAATATTTTTTCTAAACCTCCTGCCACTTTGCTCTAGACAGAACACCAACTACTCTAACTTAGAGAAAAACTTTAGATTTATAGTTTCTCTAAGCTCTAAACATTAAATCGATACGAAATTCCACTGCATGACTCATCAATTGCATCACCAGTAAGGGCCCATTCACACATCACTCACGTCGCAGGTCGGTAACTGTTCCGAACCAGAACAGTCACCGTCCAGACCCAGTCAAAGTAATGACTGTATTCACATATGTCCGTCAGTTTTTTACTCCCTTCAGTCATTTTTGCTGCAAGTGTCATACCTACCTATTTTTGTGAATGAATGTTTGATAATTAGTACCTTACCTACGTATATATTATTAGTTGAACTCAGGTTAAACCCGAGTCCAGCTGCATGACTGAACTCGACTCAGCTCTGCTACCTGGATCGAGTTGAAATTATGCATAAAGACGCGAGTTCAGTAGTTGAGTAGTTGAATTGAGTTGACAGCACGATCTTTGTGTTTTGTGTGTGATTTTTTGCAACTTGCTGTGTTTTTAAATTCTTTTATTTAACTTACACTGTTTGTCGTCAAATCTGGGAAGTTAAATTTGACCCACTTCCCGGTTTCGGATAGAGCTGAAATTTTGCATATACGTTTAGTTTGGATGACAATGCAATCTGGCCATTTTGTAAAAATATCAAGATGGCGGTTCCAAAATGGCGCCCGATTTTTGAAATTGTGCAACTGTTTGTCGTCAAATCTTGCAAGTTAAATTTGACCCACCTCCCGGTTTCGGATAGAGCTGAAATTTTGCATATACGTTTAGTTTGGATGACAATGCAATCTGGCCATTTTGTAAAAATATCAAGATGGCGGTTCCAAAATGGCGCCCGATTTTTGAAATTGTGCTCCGCGGCCCTCTGACATGGGTATCAAATGAAAGGCTATGACAGGTAGAACACAATAAGCTATGTGGCGTCATTCCAAATTCAAAATGGCGGCCAACACTTACACTGTTTGTCGTCAAATCTTGGAAGTTAAATTTGACCCACTTCCCGGTTTCGGATAGAGCTGAAATTTTGCATACACGTTTAGTTTGGATGACAATGCAATCTGGCCATTTTGTAAAAATATCAAGATGGCGGTTCCAAAATGGCGCCCGATTTTTGAAATTGTGCTCCGCGGCCCTCTGACATGGGTATCAAATGAAAGGATATGACAGGTAGAACACAATAAGCTATGTGGCGTCATTCCAAATTCAAAATTGCGGCCAACACTTACACTGTTTGTCGTCAAATCTTGGAAGTTAAATTTGACCCACTTCCCGGTTTCGGATAGAGCTGAAATTTTGCATACACATTTAGTTTGGATGAGAATGCAATCTGGGCATTTTGTAAAAATATCAAGATGGCGGTTCCAAAATGGCGCCCGATTTTTGAAATTGTGCTCCGCGGCCCTCTGACATGGGTATCAAATAAAAGGATATGACAGGTAGAACACAATAAGCTATGTGGCGTCATTCCAAATTCAAAATGGCGGCCAACACTTACACTGTTTGTCGTCAAATCTTGGAAGTTAAATTTGACCCACTTCCCGGTTTCGGATAAAGCTGAAATTTTGCATACACGTTTAGTTTGGATGACAATGCAATCTGGCCATTTTGTAAAAATATCAAGATGGCGGTTCCAAAATGGCGCCCGATTTTTGAAATTGTGCTCCGCGGCCCTCTGACATGGGTATCAAATGAAAGGATATGACAGGTAGAACACAATAAGCTATGTGGCGTCATTCGAAATTCAAAATGGCGGCCAACACTAAATTGCGGAAAGCTTATAATAGACTAAAAAGTAGAAAATATAACCGATCAACTTCCAATTTTGCACACACTCGTAGTTCGGGTGGTTAATGTGTATGAATGATGAGATGAATAGTTGAGTTAAGGGTGAGTTGATAATAAAGAAGCAATACACGTTACAAAAAATCACAAACAAACACAGAGATGCTGCTGTCAACTAAATTCAACTACTCAAATACTGAACTCATGTCCGTATGCATAATTTCAATTAAACCCAGGTAGCAGAGCTGAGTCGAGTTCAGTCAACCTTAACCCAACTCGACTCCCGTTTACATGTAGTTAGACTTGGGTTCAACTTGAGTTCAACTCATCATGTATAAGTACTAAATGCAATCTGACCTTTTTGTAAAAAAATCAAGAAGACGGTTCCCAGATGGCGGCCGTTTTTGCAATTATGTTCCACCGAGCCCACGACATGGGTATCAAATGAATACAGTAAACTGTGTGACGTAATTTTAAATCTAATAGAATTGCCATCATAAAATGGCGGAATACATATAATAAACTAAAAAGTAGAAAATAAAATAAATGGTTAAAAATTTTTTTTTAAAAAAAACTCTTTTCATTAACTAAAAAATGTATTGAAAAGTAAAAAATAAAAAATATTTTAAAGAAAGCGTGAAATTTCAATTTTAATGAAAAAGTTAATTAAAAGAATGGCGCATTTTTCATCAAAAATTGCAAATATAACTGTAAATCGCGTGAGATTTACAATAACCCTCAATTTTTTGCTTTGTTAATTTCAAATTCTAATAAAAATTTTTGATGAAAAATGCGCCATTCTTTTAATTAACTTTTTCATTAAAATTGAAATTTCACGCTTTCTTTAAAATATTTTTTATTTTTTACTTTTCAGTACATTTTTTAGTTAATGAAAAGAGTTTTTTTTAAAAAAATTTTTTTAACCATTTATTTTATTTATATTCAACTCAACCGCAACCCAACTATTCAACTCATCATGTATACGTAGTGAGAATCTAAATTTTCTCCTTATTCTCCTTATTTAATTATTTGTATTATTAACTAGAAAAAACCTGCGTGCGTTGCAGCGCCTTTTAATAAGAACAATTGTATGTGCGAAGTTTAATAGATTAAATAAATTTAAAAAAAAGTTACATACTGTTTTTAAAATTCGATGTTGTGCGGCACCTATCGGGAATTTTTTTACTAACTGCACAGCAGACACCTAGCCAATTATTTTCAGAATACCTCTCGTTCGACTTAGTTTTTTACTTTCCGGGGGTATTTGGCGCATTATGCAGGACTTCGCCCATAGCGCGCCCTCAACACCCCCCCCCCCCCCCCCAAAACGCTAAATTAAGGTTTTCAGTTTTGCAAATTTAGCACCAACCCCCTTAAAAAAATCAAATATATTTCGGCCTGAGACGAACATCGCCAACATTATAAGCCGCCACTAGTGATTTGATCCTGAAAAGAGCCGTTGCGTTCCCATTTTCAGTTTCGTCATTTCTAGTCTTGGCCTTGACACCCTATGAACATACAGATAAACATGCCGCCCGCACGTTCGTAAAGCCCGTTCAAAAACCTTACTATAGTAAACCACGAAGTACCACAGTTATACTGCGTCACTTCACTTAACCACGAAAGTTTATGTTTAGCCGTGCAGTTTTTTGAGCACACTATCGTTAAGTACAAAGTACAGAAAATGAATTTTTTAGGATTTGTATATTACAGCATGCGCCGATGATTGAAGAAGGAATTTCGATCTTTTAAGAAATCTCAAGCGCCGGGACTTGGAAAATCTGGTCATGGTGTCGAAGATCTTTCCTTATAGTCATCATGATCAATGGATGTCGATCCCTGGCTTGAAGTCTCCAATCTTACACCTAGGGTTCGTAAATCTTCTACTACACTATCTCAGATGCTGGTATTTTGTTCATAATAATTTTTGTCATGCTGTCTTCGCTGATATAGGTCCTGTCATCGAGTTCTGTTAAATTTTATAGTTTTTATGATATTTGGATCTTTATACAACTGAATCAGTTGACTATTGTATCTTGTAAGTAAACACCATTTTTGTTCACTTCTCCATATATAGTGCTAAGGATTTTGCTTCCTTCATTACTTCTTAATGCCCAGGTTTGGAATCCATACAGTAGTATTGGTCTTATAAGGACTCTGTATAGGGTAACTTTAGTCGTCTTAGTGTTTACGTAGCCCAAAGTAGCTTCTATTTCCTCGCACCAATCTCCAATTAACGTCCTTAAGCATATGAACTCTTTTACTCCTTCGATGTTGTGCGTCTTTTAGAGATACACTTTGCACTTCGCTCTTCCTCGCTTCTTTCATTGCTATGGTGGATCTGGCTTTATTGTTATAATGGCTGTTGTCTTTGAACTTTCAGATTTAACCCTACCCCTGCGAGAGGGAGAATGGGTTAAGGTGAATATTGGCAACCCTTATTTTTTCCTACAGATTATGGTTCTCCAAAGAGAAATATATAACTTTTGTTTAAACAATTTTTTTATTCGAAGCTACCGTGCACACCCAAATATATGATTTTTGGGGATAATTTTGATTTTTGATTGTTTTTGGGGATGTAGGGGCTTCGGATAAAAAAAATTCAGATTAAAGTTTCATATTTTGCTTCGGAGAAACAGAATCCTCGTGAAAAAATTGGGGCTGCCATTTGAAATTTTAGTCTTACCACCACCCCCTGCGTGGGGTGAGTTTTGTGTACAAACAGTTCCACTTTCCAAGCTGTGCAACTTTTACTCATAACTGTTTCACGGAAACATTCCCGGGTATTCCCCGCATCATGTATAAGTATGTTATGTACTTCGTAGGATAACCACTTACGCAATGCCTTTTTAATGTATTATACATATATCATCCATTACTATTAATTATTGCCATTATATATATTCAATTATTTCGTTAAAAAAATTAAATATTTGTTTTTATTTGCAGGGAAGCAAAGAAATATTTATGGAAACCAGATTACCAAAATAAAAATAAAAAATGCGCCGAAACAGAAAGTTTTTATAAACTAGCTCGAAGTTTATTAGTTGTTGTCTCGACTCCTCCTACAGAAAATTATGAAAATTTTACAGAAAAAGTTCGGCAGTATAATACGAAAGAACCTTTTAATTTTTCGCTACCACCTATTTTCTATACTAATAATTATTTTAAGGTAAACATAAATTTGTGTAATTTGAATTTTTATTTAATATGCTATTCTCAGTTTGTATCAATTTACGCCGCCTATCTCTATGATTCCGTTAAGCTTTATTCTTGGGCTCTAGATAAACTACTGCGCAAAGAACAGGGAATTTTAACGGATGAAGTGATATATGATGTAGCTAGTGATGGAGCTAGGATTATAAAAACTATAATTGAGAATCGTACTTATAAAAGTGAGTGTAAATATTCAGCTTAAAGTAATAGTTTGAATGGGTAAGTTTTGCTAATGTAATTTTCCTATAACAGGCGTTACAGGTGCAACTATAAAAATTGACAAACATGGGGACTCTGAAGGAAATTTTTCCGTTCTCGCTCTCAAGCCTTTTACATTTGCAGACCCGGAAAATTTTTCGTGTAATGTTCATATGGTGCCAGTAGCTTATTTCCAGCAAGGAGCAGATTTTCCAGTGAGTGAGTCGTCGTTTTTTTATTTTATTTTCAATCAATAAATTCAAATGTAAGAAATTTTGTAATTGCTCTTCCATAATAGCGCAATCTTCGGTTCAAGTTATATGTATATGACTAAGGATAGGCTGTGCAATAACAATCAATTTTCTCTATTTTATATATTTTAATGGTTTATTTTGGCATAGGTAGAACATTTGAACGTTATTTTTTGATGTGGCAGTGCTTAGCTTAGGAGTTGCCCTCTTCACCACCAGTCTGTTATGTCATTTGTCACGACATGGTACAATGGGCCTTATCCTGATTGGCGTTTGAAGCGAGAAATGGCGCGGCGACTGAAAAATGGAATCATAGCTCTCGAAAAAAACAGACCTTTGCCGGAAAAAACGAATTCATAGTTGGCGTTTTCTTTTTCGAGAACTATGATTCCAGTTTTCAGTCCCCGCGCCATTGGTCACTTCAAGCGTTAACCATGATCAGGCTCAATGTCTAACAATAAGCTTAGTACGGGGGAGTAGATTAAGGGTTATGAGTCTCCGGAGGGTGTTGAAGAGGGTGGTCATGCGTTTGTACTCTTTGATATTGTAGGAACTCGGAAATACTGACTGCAAGAGATAATAGTCCAGTAAATAGGTACTTTTTCTTTGCGAAAAATACCGCACGCGATTTTTTTTACCAAATGATTTTATATATTTTTATGAGTTTAAATTCAAAATGGCGTCATCCCCACCCTTATGCTTAACTTGCAGTGAAGGGAAACGCATTTAATTCCATATCTCGGAAACTATGCATTTTACCACAAAAATGTATATAATCTTTTTTGTAGATAAATAAGTGATTTAACTTTTTTGTTCAGAAATTTTTGTTGTAAAGCCAATATGTTCGGAGTTATAGTGCTTGAAACTTTATATATCACTTTCTTTGTACTATATTTCGTTAACGGTTAACACGCCATGAAAAAATCCTTCGTAAGACTTATAGAACACACAGTTATCTTTAATTTTTGTTATTATTGTTTTTTACCTAAGGCTAATATTGCACGAGTTATAGTGCTTTAAATGTCGAAAAACGTGAATTCAAAAGTAGTTTTTTGCCAATATCTTTTTAATTACACTTTTTATTGCAAAACTGATTATAACGTTTTTTGTGCGCAATTTCATTTCCCACATTTTTTGTTCTAGCGTTTTCCTGTAAAGTTGATATTTATAGGTTTATTACACCTTTAACCTTAATAAGGAATGATTATTTACAAATATCTCAACTATTCATTTATTTATACCAACAAATATGCTTGTTATAAAATTCTGTAAAAATTTTGCTTCAAACATTTTTTTGTAGCATTTATACTTTAGCCGCTATTCAGCGCCAAACTTTTCATATATCAATGCACATAAATGTTTATACAAATAATTGAGAAATTTCTTTCGTGCACAAACTCTTTTCCACTGCGTTTTTCTGTTCTATTTGCCTTTTTTCTTTAAAGGTATACAGAGACGTTATTTTTTTCGAGTTGATTTTGCGAAAAAACCATATTGTAACATATCAAACTTCGAGGGAATTATTATTAGTATCACGAGGTAGTGGAGGCGGTGGGGCCCCCTTTAAAAATAAGCCTTCGGAAGGTCATCAGCTGAAAGTGTCGATTTTTAAATATGTTTGCACATTCAAGTGTTTATTAATGGTGGTAATGATGGTATTCAGTTGGTGGACTTTCTGCACGGGGCCACTATATCGCGAACAAATTCAGATCGATAGGCTGAGGTGGGTAGGATCATCATCATTTACTCTTTTGCGGTGTTGTAGATATTATGCGCGTTGTTTATTAAAAATTTGCCGAGAGGTCAAATCTTCGTTTAGGATTACGAATTAGGGATTACTAAGTCGACTGGGGCTCCACCGTCTTCCGGTCCCAAGTCCAGGGTGTGAAAGGAGGAAGGTGGTCGATCTGCCGAATTGACCAGAATCAGAAAACCGAAGAAACTAACTAACTATTCACGAAATAATGCTACTGCTGCTGCTACTGCTTCCGGGCAGCAAGGCCAGCGCTTGCTTTTTTTGCGCCCGGTGCAGTATGCCATATTGCGCGCCCCCAGCAGCAGTTAAATTTTTACAGCAGTGAAGAGCAAAGCAAAAGAAGTCGGCGACAGTTGACGTTTCAGCTATTTATGATAAATACTCTGAAGATAGATTCAGTTGAGGTTTTGCAAAATTTCCCTTGCCGTTTTTTTAATGAACTCAAAAGCTCTCAAAACCCAGTTCATTAAAAAAACACGGCCTTTAAAAGCTTTATTTCAAAATGCCGATTTATACTACACCTTATTTTATTTGGGATTTGGGGATAAACTCATTTTACGTATAAACGGTATGCCATACAAAATTGTGAGCTTTACCCACACAAACTTAGTGGAATATGTATACAAAAACTGTTTATTTTAAAATATTATGCAAACGTCAAAATTAATTTTTGGATTTGAAAAATTCCTTTTAGATCCCCAGATTTTTAGGTAAAACGGCTTTATATACAATTTGTTTCTATTGAAATTGAATAAGCAGTTGTTTTGTGCAGTTTTAAAATGTGCGGATTCAGTTTGAAATAGTGGTTGTTTAATGTAATGTTCAAAGATTTATGCGGGGAGGTAGACATGCCACCCTTTTATGTCATGCTTTTTCAGGTCATTAGTGCATAATAATTGAATAATCACACCGTTTTTTTTTCTTGTGGTGAAGCGCTGACATTGTGACTAATCCGCATGCATGCCACGCCAATCTATCCATCTCCCGCTCCTCCGCGTATAGGTTTTTATACCCTTTTCAGATATCTGTTACTGCTGCTACTTTTAATGATAGTAGAACTAATGTTTATTTACATATAGTTAATTGAAGTAACATTAGCTATAATGTTACCAAAAACTAAAACTATCTTCAATTTGTGATTTAATTTAATAATTCATGCATATCGTAAGTGTTTGCCAATAATGAAGCCCCGGTTTACAAAAGAATTATTATTTTGTTTGTAAACAACTTCACACAAGCACATTTTTTTAAGTTTGAATGTGTGAGAACATCATCATCCATCGCATAACCTCCCTTTTCTGGAAAATTATGCAAACTTCGCATAAAACTAATTTCTCATAACCTCACTTATATTTGAATTGTATGCAAACTTCATCCGCCAGAAAATTCAGTTGGAGCTCACAAGGGAAATATGCGAAGTGCGCAAGATCAAATATTCACCCATAACCTCACTAATTTTTGAATTGCAAGGAAACTTCGCAAAATTCACCCGCCAAAAAATTCAGTTTTGCCTAACAACGGAAATATGTGAAGTGCGCAAGACCAAATATGCACGCACACAAACCCAATTCGAGGAAAACCGCAGTGCGCATGCCCCAATCCCAAATTGATCGGCTGGATTTACACAACCGGACACCGAACAGACAAAAGGAACGAACGAACTGGGTTTATGGGGAAGAGGATGAGAGAGAACGATGGGGAGGGCGGACAATTTTAATGGACATTTTCAGCGGACAGCGGAACGAACATTTTGACAGTTCCTGCGTTGTTGTTGTTGGCAGGAAGAGAAGAAAAGAAAACTTCAAAGGCAAATGTCAAAAAGCAACAACAAAAAGCAAATTGCTTTCACTAGTTCGTTCGTTGGACTTTCGCCCGTGAAAACGCTCATAGGACTTTCCATCGGACTTCAAAAGGGAATTAACGATGACAGCTAAGTTTTGTCTGTTCGGTGCCCGGTCGTGTAAATCCAGCCATCGGGAACAGAAAAATTTACCCCCTCCACCGTAAAAGCTCATTTATTCCGGATTATCTTTATCGTATATTCAGGCATAAAAAGAGAGATAAACGAAATTAGTGAAGTTTGCGGAAAAATCGATATTTGAAAAAGGATGTTTTTGGTGTTCCGAATTTTACAGAAAAAAAAGGCCCTTTTAAAAATTTTATAAATCAAAATTTTGTTCGTCGCCTTTTTTCATTGAAAATAAGGCTTTTTTTTTAAATTAAAGTCATAAAACCAAAACTAAATAATCAATCGCTTTAAAAAAATTGAGGCTATTCGAAACATGAAAATATACATTTTCACCAAATTTCATTAAAATCGTCTCATTTTTGTGAAAGATAAAAATAATAAATGAAAAAATCGGTTTTTGACGTTAGAGAGAGAATGCAACATTTTTATACGCGTTTGCATACAACTAAACAGCTAAACTGTTATGAGTTTATATGGGAATAAAATTAATGTATTGGTGCATATTTGCTCGTTTGTTTTGATTTATGAAAGAAAACAGCTGATTCAATTATTTTTCCTTTTCTGTTCTGCATACTTTATCGTAAAGAGAGAATCTAGCTTTGTCTCGCTGAATTCACGAAGTATGCGTTGAGTTTTGCTCAGCAGTGATGTTCATATATGCACGCACACACCTGACGGGGGGGGATTTTGTATGAAGATGAAGGAATTGTTATTACTAGACTTTGCACAAGACTAGCTAATTCGACTCACCCCTACATACTGCAGCCCTCCTTTTTGCGCACATTACGGTTTAAAGGTTCATTCTTAAATAGACCAACTCGATGGTGGAACTAGCTTCGTGTTTCCGAAATTTTATAACATCTCAGAGTTCATACGCAAGGTTCATCAACATCTAATCAAGAATCGCCATGATTAAATCAAAAATTCCCGCCTTTTCGGAAATGAACAAGAATAATACTCGTTACTTTTTACTATGCTTAACAAAATTGTTATAGTTCAACCAAAAACTACAATATTTGCACAAGTACTCGCTGCCCCGCGAGTACTGCAATGAAATGTACTGCAGATTAAATTCTTCGATATACATACAGTGAGGGACAAAAGATTCCACACAATCATTTATTGTTAAACTAGTATCTACCCTTCAGGAAAGTGATATCTTTAAGTTGAGTGAAAATCTTATCCATATTAGTCTTTCGCTCGCCAAAAATTTCGAAACTTCATCTTCCGTCTTCAAACCAAGTAATCGTAGGAATTACAAAATCAACCTCCATTGTCTAGTCTTAGAACAAAAATGGGCATTACTTTTTTTTATGTGAAAGACTAGAGGCTCAGGGGAATGGTTACAAAATACAGCACAGAAAATTAACTTATTTCACTTATTGAACCCGCAAATTTGAATTGATTGCACCTCAAGTACTCATAGCTATAAATTAATGCTAATTTCTTTTAGGAATACAAACTCATAAATGGATCTGTTAGAGTTGACTGGCCAGGAAAGGAACGACCTTTTGATGAGCCTATGTGTGGTTTTATGAATGAACTATGTGAGAAGGATGATCGGCATATTACCTCTGTTGTTGCAGCTGGGGTTCTAGCCCTGGTTTTGTTTTGCGCAGGAGTAATCACAATGAGTATTTACCGAAAATGGAAAATAGAGCTTGAAATTGAAGGGTTGCTTTGGAAAATTGATCCATCAGATATAAAAATGCATTTTGGAAATAATATAGTATCTTCGCCAAGTAAGGTAAGTAATAAGATTAAATTAAACAGCTTGCAAATTTTATTAAAAGTCTTTTGACTTCTTTGAAATAAATTTTCGACAGATTCAATTTTATTTATATGCGATAATGCATTTTAATTTACTGCAACTCTGCTTCATTTGAGGCATATCTCTATTCAATGTGGTTTTTTAAAAATATCCAAAGATGCCTTTGTCTGCCTTGAGCTAACATCTTAACTACGAATGACGTCGATGAGAAGATCTAGTCTGTTAAATGAGTGTGTACCGAGAAGTAAAACATGATCGGCAAGGTCGATGCCTTGGTTTACCGCGGAAATTAAATCGCTGGCTGGTGAAAGAGAGTTTCTTTTCAGCTGAGCACAAAAAGTCAACAGTGATTCTGCTAGAAGATCTTATGAGCGTATTAGGAACATAGTTGTAGCTCGAATAAGGGAAGCAAAGAGGAATTTTTACGCTCGTAAGCTTGATCTTTCCTAGTCATTGAAAACGGTATGGAATAATTTGCACCATTTGGGTATTCATTCTAAAAAAGAAGTCACCGCTCTCAACCTCTGTCCTGAAACCCTAAACCAACAATTCTTATCTCATTCGCTGGACACAACCAACGCCTCCTTCACTCCGTCATCTGATGGCTTCAGCTTTCGTTGTGTGGACTCCCTTGAAGTCCTCATTGCCCTAAATTCTGTTAATTCTAAAGCTACTGGTAGTGATAACATCTCGTTTAGGTTTCTAAATATGCTCATTCCTTGTCTGTTGCCGGTCTTAACCAATACCCATATGCCAATCTCCTGCTGGCCCTTCTGATTTTCGGCCTATTAGTATTCTTCCATTTCTGGCTAAGGTTCTTGAGAAGCTGGTAGAAACTCAGATCCTTGAGTATTGTAATCATCTTCGACAAATAAATGCCTGGCAGTCAGGATTTCGCAAGCATCACAGCTGCGAAACCGCCCTACTCAAAGTTACAACTGATAACCGAAATTCTCTCGACGTTCACCACGTTTGCTGCCTATTGCTGCTTGACTTCTCTAAAGCCATTGCTAGCGTTAATCACCCTCTGCTTTTGCAGAAACTCTCCTCTCGTCTCCATTTTTCTACTTCTGCTATCAAACTGTTGCAAAGCTTTTTAACCAACCACTCTCAAAAAGTTATACTTGGTTGTTGTAGTTCCTCGATAGCTCCACTTCGTGTTGGCGTACTCCAAGGTCCCATTCTGGGTCCTCTCTTATTCAGCATCTTTATTAACGATCTTCCTTCGGTAGTAACACATTCTTAGATTCATACGTACGCTGATGATGTGCAACTTTATATCTCAGCGCCCAATTATCAAATGATCAAAATGTGTGGAGGAGCTTGCTGCTGACCTACGCCGTGTTTCTTCCTGGTCAACCTCAAACTTACTTCATATTAATCCTTCGAAGTCACATTGCATTTTTTTCTCTCATTCTGCCACTCTTCGTCCTGACCTCCACGCTATCGCTTTAAATGGTGTCCCTTTAGCCATTGTTGAGAAGGTTAGAAATCTAGGAGTTATCTTGAATGCCAAAATGACCTGTTGCGATCATGTTAGTTCCATCATTCGCAAAACATACGGGCAACTGTCGAAACTTAGGTTCCATTGCGGCTTTCTCACTAGGACTGCCCGTATGTACTTAGTGAAGGCACTAATTTTACCTCTTCTAATGCATGGTTGGTCTATTTTTCCTGCTCTTGACGCCTCCTGCGCCCGTAAACTTGAAATTGATTTCAACGGCTGTGTTCGTTTCATTTTCAAGTTACGCCGTTTTGACCATATCTCACCATATTCTAATTCCGTTTTGTCACTTCGAAATAATAGTGTGATTACTCCGCGTTTTCATACGTTAATTGGTCAGCAATCTTTCTTTGTCCATGCAGCTCTGCTATGGAATTCTCTCCCAGTAGAATTACAATGTGCCGATGCGACGAACGTTCTTGCGAATGTTGGCTTCCAATGTTTGATTCAATGCCGAGCATAGCCCGAACGTGTCCAAACACCTAGGTTGGACGCTCAGTATTGGACACTTGTAGGTCGAGCATCGGCCACACGTTGTGTCCAACGTTGGAGGGTGTTCATAGCATCGTGTAGAGCCGGCTTTGCCGCAGAGAACTTTCCGACCATGCTCCTTTTCGCTCAGCGGAGCTTCTTTTAATTTATCGTCTTTTCTGCTCTTAGCTGCAGTTATATTTGCTTTAATATGAAAAATAAAAATAAATGAAATAATTAAATTTTAAAATTTTAAATACAGAATAAATTCATTTCTCTTTCAGTTAAGTCTTGCAAGTGCCGCTTCCTACGGGTCACGCTGCTCAAATCAAGTATTTGCAACGACAGGACGTTATCGTGGAGTTGTTGTACGAATAAAAGAATTAAAATTTTCTCGAAAGAAAGATATTTCTCGAGAAATAATGAAAGAAATGCGTCTCCTGAGGGAATTGCGACATGATAATATTAATAGCTTTATAGGAGCGTGTGTGGAGCCAACGAGAATTTTGCTAGTCACCGATTATTGTGCCAAGGGCAGTTTGTATGATATAATTGAAAACGAAGACATTAAGTTAGATGATTTATTTATTGCGTCCCTAATACACGATTTAATAAAGGTAAGTTTCTAAACATCTGCCACATTTGTGGCTAAAACATGCTCCATATTAACAAGGACGACCAAAAATCCATCCGAAATTCCAGGGAATGATTTATATTCAAGATTCCTCGCTAGGATTTCACGGAAATTTGAAATCTTCAAATTGTGTGGTGACATCAAGATGGATGCTACAAGTTACCGATTTTGGTCTCCACGATTTAAGGCATTGTGCTGAAAGTGAATCGATTGGAGAGCATCAGCATTATAGTGGTGAGTTTTGATATTACATTTAAACTAAATATTTATTTTTGTTTATGTTTAGATCTATTCTGGAAAGCACCAGAGCTTCTACGTAATCCAAATATTTACGGAACACCAAAGGGCGACGTGTACGCATTTGCTATAATTTTGTATGAGATTATTAGTCGAAAGGGACCATTTGGACAAACGGGCTATGAACCAAAGGAAATTGTTGATTTAGTTAAGACTTTGCCAATAAATGATGAGCCACCATTTAGACCAGATATGGAGTGTATTATTGAGGGTGGAAACTGCCCCGATTATGTAGTCAATTGCATAAAAGACTGTTGGGATGAAGATCCTGATACTAGACCGGATTTTCAAACTATAAGGTATGTTCATAAATATTACTATTCGTTACATTTTTTTTACTTTGTATTTGTAAAAAAAATTGCGGAATAATTAATAAAATAATTTTTAATAATATCTAATTCTTATTATTAAATTACAATTTTAATACGTTAAGTTTAATGCTAATGATATGTAATGCCAGAACAAGCACAATAGCATGCCGTCGTTTTTTTTTCAGAGTTATCACAATCATGTTTATTCCGTCCCTTTTGTTCATCTGCCTAATTAACATTAAATTTGCCGACATTTCATAAATACTGTTATTCATTTTTACCAACCATTAAAAATTTAAATCAAAACGAAGTTATGTCTTATATGACCCCCTGCAAATCAATTTTCCATACTACACCAGTATATTCTTAAAATATAATAAAAACAATGAAATTAGTAATACATATTTGAGAGTTCACAGCTTGTAGTAAGCCTCTTGGGCGTACAGCTATTAAAACCATATTTTATAGTATTCTTGGATTTATTATTACAAGAGACTAACAATGCTAGAATGAAAGTTTGAAAGGTCCAGCTTCGAAAATCAGCTGGTATAAAAGGCTTTTGTGAGATAGATGAGCCAGAAGAGAAGGGTTTCGGGCCGGGCTCACTGGCCCCGATGACAAGTCCATGTCATCTGGTTTGTCATTCAACCCTCTGCGTGTCCTAGTCTACACCTTCTTTCCATTAGTACAGTCAATCTGTCGTGAAAAACTGCTGTTTGTTAAAAAATTACACCGGGGATTTTTTTTCATAAATCGTTAGGGGTCCATGAAAAAAGCTTAAACCCAGATTTGTGACCTCCCACCACTTGCAGGTTCCTGGGAAGCCCAAAAAGTTTTTAATGCATTTTTCTCGGAATCAGTGCACTTTAGAGAAAAAGTTTATTAACAAAAAATGGAGAGGACATTGCCGTCTATAATTAATGTCTTTGAGTCAATTTCATACGACTTAAAATGCAAAAAGTAGAACGCGCTAAAGCATCAAAAAGGGTGTTTTTTTTCACTAAAAAAATGTTTTTTGGGTGAAAAGCAAAAAAGCACTGTTGAGCCGGCAACTTCACTCAACTGCTATGGTTTTTGAAAATTTGAAATTTTAGAATAAATTACATATATGTAAATACATATGTCATATTTAATTTTTTTCTTTTTTTAGGGACCTAGATCTATGTAATTCAATACATTTAACCACCTTTCAGATGCAAATTTTCTTTTTTTATAAGTTGTTTTAGGCATATCGTAGCAATACTGATTAAGATCCTAGAAGTGTCTAGAAAAGCAGACAAATTTACCCCAATAAATTAAAAGAATCTTCAAAACACCTTTGCATTGGCCTTGACACAGTATCTTTCCACAAAATTGGAGGACCAGATTCGTTATCAATTATTACGGTCCAAGTCCTAATAGATAGCAGATATTTATCCGTTGAATGCATGCAGGAAGATAGGAGTTGCTACGTTTCAATATTACACAATATACAATATTGCAATATATACACTTCAGCCAGAACCAGAATCAGTTTGAAAGGGAAATGAAGATATTTATACAAAGACATTAAAATAAAAAAAAAACTTGATCCACCTACTGCTCTCACCTCACTAAAATACCCCTACAAGCTACTAATATAATTTCTCAATTGTGGTGGCAGAGAACACCCTACCAACTATTTTTAACTCACTCAAATTTAGGTCCCTTTTTTACTTTTTAAAATAACAGATAAAACTTTGGAGAAGGGTGAAGATGGGTGAGGGTCTTCTTCTTTGATCCGGTAGCTGGCGGTCCGAGCGGGACGTCCCCGAAACGGATACACTGCTGTCGATGCCGCTGGGTCTCGAACTGTATTCACGATTCGTTTCCATTCTTGCCGGTTTTTGGCGACTTCTCGAGCCGCAGTCGTTGATTCTTTAAGTCGGTTACGAAGTTGTTGGCGTCGTATCGAACTCCGAGTCGTCCATCGAATGCTTCACGCACAATCGCGTCGATCACAACGTTGAGAGAAGTGGCAAAGCAACGTCTCCCTGTCGGACACCCATTTGAATCGGTAACTTCTCGGATAAGCCGCTTCTAATACGAACGCTGCTAGTTGAGCCATCGTACGACGCTTGGATAAGCTGGATGATTTTCAATGGCACCTGTTCGATTTACAAAGCTCTCCACAAGTTGTTCCAGTCGATGCAATCGAAAGCGGATTTGAATCGCAACGAATTCTTTCTTCCATTAGCTGAAGGAGTGCGAATATTTGATCAATACATCCTCAATATTTGATCAATACATCCTCCTCGATGTGGTCTAAATCTCGCTTGTTCTTTTCGGCTCGTTTGGTCTCTATGTTTCTGGAGCCTTGATTGTATGATTTTCGATGGGTGAGGGTGATAATCATATAGGACAAGCATTTGTATAATGCCAAGTTTTCAAGTAGAATTAGTGGTACAGTATAATGAGCGAGTACTAGGTCGTCTAATAAAAATGCAAGTCGTTTAGTTCTTATGGTTATAGTAGATACGAGTGAAGTAATATCGTGGTAAGGTTACTTTACCACGTGTTGTCCCCCACCACTGCTTTCTACTCTACTCTACCGCCACTATGCTAATGAAAACAGTCACACATAAAAAAAACCTCGCCTCGTCGAAGTATTTAGTGTGCTGGTATAAAAATGAAGTGGTCTGACGCAGCAGAAACTACTAAATTAGTAGAATTATACAGTGAATATGAATGCCCATGGAATATTAAAACATTAATTCTAACAATAAAAATAAACGAACATCTGCGTATAAGAAATAGTAACTGAAATGGGCAAGGAACACTGTGGTGTTGCTGAATTAAAATAAAAAATAAACTAGTTGGGATGTGGGTTTGATCCTTTCGATCCTCACACTTCCAGTATGATGGAATTGATAATATTCAGAATGGGCATTTTAATAATAAATGAACAATAATAACAACAAATTGTAACGATAAAAGTACACCAAATTCATACACATTCAAATTCATGCAGTTCTTCAAACTAACATCACTCCTATACCCAATAGCAAAAATGTTGCAATATTAAATAATATAATATTAATAAACTGAAAAATAGTAATAGTTTTAGTACTAGTGGAAAATGGATTAGTCTCAGAACTGGTGCCAAAGTAATCCTCAGATAAGGTGTTCAAATAACGATAACAGTAGTAAATATACCAGATTTTTCTTGAGAATGACGTTAGACGAAAATTTCTTTCGTTCACTACACTAGAACGCACGGTTGAATTCGTCGCCGCTGTTAAACTAGGAAGCAAATGATTTCTTTTGAAAATTATAACGAATTCTAGTTAACGGAGATACTAGCAAAACTAATGAATGTAAAGGATTTGTCAGAATTTTACGTAAAGTCGAAATTTTCCTGTAAAAACTAGAAATTCCGGGATGAGCTTGAATTTCCAGAAACTGTAGGATTTGGAAAATAATTCCTCGACCAAAAAGTACTAATGTAAGGTTTAAAAAATTCGTGATTTTTGTAAAGGGTAAAGTAATTTACAACGAGTTTATTAGATATTAGAAAAACTAGTGCTTGTGAAACTTAGTCGAAGTCTTTTCCTTTAAACAAAAAAGTTCAAGACTGAATGTTTTGCAATTTTTTCAAAGCCTATCAGTATCGTTTTTGGTTCGCGCAATATCGGACCGGTTAAAAAATCACTTCGTTTATTTAATCAAAAAAACCGCTCATATTTCCGTTAATACCCTGCGAACGACACCTCACACACTTCTTACTTTTTGCTTAAAATGCTAATGGGATCTTGAAAAATGAAAATACGTTAAAAATTACGATTTCGATTTTCGGATCGATTACAATAACTTATCCTATAAACTGGGAAGTTAAAAACCTTGATATACATACATTTAACCAAGAACGCTTACTAAATATACCTTCTACATATACCCTATTATTTTAGTGAAAACGGGCACTCTACCAAAGTGAGTAGAGTTGAGTTAGCTCGAGTTAAAATTACGCCAGTTACTCTACCGGTAATTTTACTAATGAAAACCCGGCATAATAGATGTTCATCCTTCTATAATCCTAATTCCATTTCCTTTGATTCACTTAGTTCTGATGGTTTTATCTTCCGTTGTATTAACTCATCCGAAGTTCTTGAAATTTTGTTTTCCATTTCCTCTAATTGAATTGGCTATGATGAAATTTCCCCCCTTTTCTTAGACGCCTCTTCCCCCTAATTGTTCAAACTATCACGCATATATTCAATTACTGCCTGACATCCCAAGTTCAAAGCCATAGTGATCCCTTTACAATAAAAAGTCTTCACCCTCAGACTTATCTGAGTTTCGTCCTAACAGCATTCTTCCATTTTCTATATTTCAATTTGGATTCCGTAAATCCCATAGCTGTGAGACTGCTGTATTAAAGGTGATTACTGATCTTTGTTCTGCGCTCGACCTGGGTAACTTTGCGATATTGGTTCTTCTTGATTTTTCTAAGACTTTCGATTCTGTGGTACACTCAGTTTTACTTTCCAAACTTAGTCAACTCTGCCACTTTCTTCTTCTACTACTCGGCTTATCTCTTCTCTTCTTACCAATAGGCTTTAATGTGTTCGCCATAATAGCGCTTTATCCACTTTCCTTCCCGTGCCTTTGGGAGTAACACAAGGCTCAATTGTTGGCCCTCTCCTTTTCTCATTGTATATTAATGACCTTCCATCACTGCTCGTTTCACCTGTATGCTGATGATCTCCAGCTATACACCTCATGTGCTCCTGATTGAATCGTGTATTTCTCAACTCAATAGTGCCCTATTCCAAATAAGTGAATGGAGTTCTATCAACTTCCTTAAACTAAATCCTAAAAAATCTCAAGTACTTTTGCTTAGCCGTCGTTTTCAGTCCCCTGACAGCATTCCATCTGTTCTACTTAATGGTGTTCCCCTCTCTACTCTTGAGTGTGTTAATAATCTTGGCATTGTTAATAATTCCAAATTGTCTTGCTGTAATCAAGTCTTACTTATGCTTTTCAAGATTTATGCAACACTACGTAAGCTTTGGTTCTATGGTAGTCTTCTGTCGTCCGCTGTTCGGTTCAAGGTTGTTAAATCCCTCAGCGTACCACATTTCCTCTTTGATTCCCTTGTATATATTTCCTTAGATTCAGCTTGCCGACAACGCCTCAAAGTCGCTTTTAATAATTGCTTAAGATATATTTTTCACATGCGAAGTTCAGATCATGTGTCGATAGTGGCGTAGGAACGGGGGGTTGGGGACGAAACCCCCCGAAATGCCTTTTGTATGAATATCATTTTGAAATTTTGATGGAACATTCAGCGCGAAGAAAATACACTGGAAATATTACCTCTTTACAAAATTGTATTTAACACAAAAATGATTCTCGGCAAAATGCGTCTTTCTAATCACTGTGTCTCTTTCTAGGACTCACAGTTTAGTCTACTTCAATAGAATGGATAGTATTCGGAAAGCTCGCTGTTTGAATGAAAATCGAGCTCAGATCTCACATTCGGTCATTTTGACGTGTCAAACCCCGAATGATAACCCCATCGCCCAGCCGCTGCGGCTGGAGCTATCCTGGGTTCCTTGTGGTAACTTGCCTTTTCCAATTCATAACTGGGCTGAGCTAGGTTTTCCCTTGACTGCAACCAAGGTGCCCTCCTTATAGACACTTGCAGCTTTACGCTTCTTATTGCTTTGTCTCCTATTCATTCTCCTGAAGGTTAGTAGCTTCTTGTCGTCGCGTTATCGTAAAAAGCTTGAAAGTCTGGTACTGCTGCTAACTTCATTTCCATTCCAGTTGGGGATCTTGATGGGGCATTATTTATGATTGGTTGAACTCGATCAATGTACTTGTACCACGCGTTTGGCTCCGCGATTGATAATTTGGTTAGAATCGGTGTTAGGATACGATTTATCTCAGTAGTGATTAACGAATGGGGTAAGCCTTCTTCTATGTGGATCGGTCCTGTGGTATCCTTCTTGGGTTACAAAAAATTTATGTTAGTTAATCCACGCTTGGGGTACAACCAAACAAATTTAGAAAACGAATCTACTTATAGTAACTAAGTCGAGGAATATATCAGCAGGCAGATCCAAGAGGACAACAAAGGCTTAACATTCGAAACTGGAGGCATGGTGCAACGGACTATCAAAGATGCAGAAATGTCCTAGACGAAGCCAAGGCTAGATTTGAGCTGTAGCACCATTAAATGGATGGAGTATTTAGGAATAAAGTAGGTTTTCCTGATAAAGTCTTTAACAGCTGAAAATTGTCGTAATGATCTCCTGTTCCATTGATGTGAGAATGACAATTAACTGCTCTCCTGGATTACTAAATAAAAAGTCATGTTTAAGGTAAAAATCTTCATGAGCGGAGATCTTTAATATTGGTCTTCCTTCTGTGCTAGTTTAATTAGGTAAGTTAACATATCGACAATTGGTACTGCAACTCTGCTCAACGCATTTACGTACTTGAACGATGATCAATTTGGTAATTAAATTCTTTTTGAAACATAGCCCATCTAGCCACTCTCAATGGAAAATCTCCTTTTTCATTGTCGTGGCGAAAGCATTGCAGTCAGTGACAATCTTCCTTCCCAGAACGTAAACACTCCACTTCTTTAGGGAGTGTGATATGGCGAGTACTTCTAGCTTGTAAGCATGAGAGCGTTGTTCCGCTGGGCTTACGACTCGCATATTGCAATGGATGCAACAGTTGATCGTCTGCAAGACAATAGCTCCGAATTCGTCCTTACTAGTATCGGCAGGAATCTCCGTACGCGTCTCTGGTTCAAATAACTTAAACACTGGTACTTTTACCAATATTTCTCTTAATGCTTTAAATGCATATTGCTGTTTGCGGTTTCTATTTTAAATATGGCCTTCTTTTTGAGAAATTCGCTGAACGACTTTGCTGCAACCAGGGGCGGATGGGCCATACGACGAACCGGGAAATTTCCCGGTGGGCCGGCTGTTCAGAGGCCCGCAGGGCCGGTGGCTGAAAGAACGCCTAAGTCAAGGGTGGGCAATCCTTTTATAATATGGGCAAAAATAAACTTTACGTTTTTTCCGCGGGCCGTAATAGTTAATTGGCATCTTGTTATGACCTGTAATTTTTTAATCTGCTTTTGAAGTGACAGATCTTTAATGTGGTATATTACACTATCCATCACTGGGTCCTAAACTCAAAAACGTTTCTGTATAGTTTGGATAGCCACGCACCGCCCAGGCCTTTTACAACAGTGTGTATCGGCCTGTGTGCGTCTTGAGATTCGAAGCCATGACAAAATGGCCAAGTGAAAGGAAACGTATCGTTGCAGCTGCGGCCTTACTGGTATTATTTAGAATTCAGAAATTAAGGAAGAAATTAAAAATAAGCTCGTTCGTTCACTCTATTGTTCATGCTCGTCTGTTTTTATACGCTACAGATATACCAGCGCTTCCACAAAAGGCACTCGTCCCATATTGCTCCGTCTGCGTCTGTTTCTAATATCACGCGCCGTGGAAGTGAGCTTGAGAATTAAATTGACTACGAAGAGGTTTAGAGCGACATACTCGCGTGAACAAAACGAGGGCACGAATGAGGAACACCGACGATAGTGGAAATGGCAAGGACTTTTAAGATTCCAAAAGAGAGCCAATTTTTTTGTCAGTTTCAGGAGAAATGAGTGAAGAAAATGTCAAATGGCACTTCGAAATCCTGAGATTCAGAAAGTCCCAATGGATGCCAGTTCAATATTAGTACTAAATTATGAACATATGTACGTGCTGCTATGTGCGTTTAATTTTCAATTTAAACTAGACAATTTACATAAAACAATTAAAATTTAGTTATAATTTCTTCCAAAGTTCTCGCGGGCCGGATAAAAACTTTCGCGGGCCGGAGAGAAACTTTCGGCTTTGAAAGATTTTTGTACATTTTTTTCGATATTTACTCTATTATTTGCCTATATAAATAAGCAGCAAGAATTGGAGTTTTTATATATCTCCTTCCGACTGCACATAAATAACTCTCAAACTTTCATGTTTTGTTTATTTTGTGGTATAGATGTTTTCAAACTCCATGACATTTGGCGCACGCTGGAGTACAAAGCTCTTAAAAATGCTAAAAATCTTGACAAAAGCTTCATTTAGCTCCTCCTATCAAAACACTTATTTTCATTTAATCAGCCACGGCTGCGTATTGCTAGAGCGAGGTGTATTTTTCTGGCGCTTTAATGATTATTTAAAAAATTTACAAATTCTGAGTGAAAAATGTCGTAACACCCTGTAAATATATACTTTAGCCATATCCGGAAATTAAAAAAAGGGCCGACAAATATTATTTCCCGGGCCGCTAAGATGTTGCCCATCCGCCCCTGGCTGCAACTGCCTAGCCTGATATAAATTGTTGATAATTTGGGTGGATTTATGGGTTTCAAATGAAGTCCTTGAATAAAACTTTAAGTTTTATAATATATAATATTTTATTTTACTATTGTTGGCAGCAATAGAGCGAAGAGCTAAAGCCCTTTGCGCGCCCTGTAGTTGCTGCGTAATGAACAATGACTGACTCCTATACAAAATCCCCCCGTATTTATAGTAGGGATTCTTATGTACTATTCTTATATACTATTATATACTATCCTGACTAGGCCTACTCACTTATATCTATATATGTATAATGATTAAACTAAAATTATTACTACAGTATGAATCAAAATGTATCTATGAGGTTATGCGGGCACCTCACCTTCCTGCTAAATAAAAAACAACTGTCAATTGATCAATTCTCAATCTTCTGAAGTAGGGCGTTAGTCCCAGTATAACCTTTGTAAAGTTGTCCTATCATTTGGTATATTAAAGAGGAAACTCAAGTGCTACTTTGGTTCTCTCCTCTGATGCTCTTTGTTCCGCTAGACATCGCTTATATTTTCTTATGAAGAGGGGCGCCATTTTTTTTAGTAGCCCGCGGGCGCTGAATATCTTTATCAGTCTTTTTGTCAATATATATGAGTCCGTCGTCCAACGCACTCAAATATTCATGGATGCTTTAATCTTTAATCACATCTTTTACGAAAGTCGCTCACTGTCTGCAGATTGAAGTGACCATTATTGATAACAACGAAATAAATTTTTCAACTCTAAGGCGTTTTAAAGGATTGGCAAATTAGTACAACTGGAGAACAGCGGCTGAACGGTCTTGCTCCTTTGAGAATTCACAGGGAAATCGACGTAACGAAGTAATCAACAAATTTGCCGAAAAATGTAGAAACATAGAGAAACATTGATCATCGTTCTTAGCCCACCGAAAAACCTAGAATGAGATATTTATTTTTAATTTTTATATAAAGTAAAATTTTGACCCTTTGGGGGGTACTGGGGGTGCTGGGGCGAAATCTAAGGGTGATGGGTCAAATCTGACCTCAGATTCGTTTTTAGCACACCGAAAAACATACCGGAAGGTACTTCACATTTCCTGTGTACTGGTCCTGTGTAATGTTTAATGTTCAGGACTCGACTAGTAACTATTTAATCCCCCCTGAAAATATTTCTTGCTTCGCCACTGCGTGTCGAGTGTGCAAAATGCCTTGCTGGGCTGTGACCTCTTTCGTTTTATTGATGTCATTGCTTTAGTTCTCTTAAGTACGGTTCTTTTCTCTAAAAGCCCTTCCTACCTTTTCGATTTCCTCTGTCCTCCTCGATCCATGAGTTTAACCAAATTTCTCATTCCAGCTCATTGTTCGTTAATTGGTAGTCGTTCCTTCTTTGTGCATTCGTTTCGACTTTGGAACAATCTTCCTAGTCTAATTCAAAGAATGAGCTCAGCCACGACTTTCAGAAGGCAAGCATCCCTTTGTTCGTTCTTCCTCCTCTTCTTCTTCTTCTTAGTTTTTCTATCCACTTATTTTCATATCTACTTCTGTAACTATTATCCTGTCCTCTTTAACCCACTCACTATATTTATTTAAGTTTAAGTTAGATTACCTGTTTGAAAATGTAGTACTCTAAAAGATGTACATATGATCTTGTGTACCTTTCCAATAAATTTATTATTATTATTAAATCATCTAAAAGAATGTATCTACAATATATTAAGTGAGGGACAAGGGCGATCTTATAAAACTTATCACAGAATCTCAAGAAAAATTTCTGCATATTTTGTCTACTACTAGATTGAACGCACCGTAATTCACACGAAAATTCATATTGAAGCATGTTGAAGGAGAATATTTATCAACAAGTTTTTGTGACAAAAATTTGAGAACAAAATGTTTACGATTTGTGAAAGAAAGTTTGTCGGATTTGTAAGCGTACAATTCCTTGTTTATAATACATGAATATATAAACAAATTAATATCTTCAATAAAGTTGCAAAACGAAAAAGAAAAGAAAAGGAGTGTGGAAGTGGTGTCAGTTCTGACAATGCACCAATTTAGTTTAAGTTTTTACTGAATTGTATTTCAGAAGAATGTATAGAACAAATTTTAAAAACTCGTCTTTGTAGGTGGGAAGCGCCTCACGAAGGTTCTTAACAGATTTAAAGAAACGGCAAACCTCATTTATTGTATAAATGCCAGAGATGAAGCGTGTGAAATCTGTCGTAACAAAAAAAAGGAAATTCAACAACAAAAGATTTTTCTTCCTATTTTTCCGTTCTCGCATAATCGTATTATTGCCAGTTTACAGTGGTTTTCTAACAAAAGCTGATGTCGATTGTATTAAATTTTTTTTTATGTTTTTGCAGAACTCGATTAAAAAAGATGCGGGGTGGAAAGTCGAAAAATATAATGGATCAAATGATGGAAATGATGGAAAAGTACGCCAATAATTTAGAAGATATAGTTAATGAGCGTACAAGACTCTTATGCGAGGAGAAAAAGAAAACAGAAGACCTTCTACATAGAATGTTACCACAATCAGTAGCAGAAAAGTTAACCATGGGCCTGGGAGTGGAGCCCGTATCCTATGATTTAGTAACATTAAATTTTAAGTTTTTTATTTAAATTTCTAACTTAATTTATATATTTTAGGTTACCATCTACTTTAGTGATATTGTAGGATTTACCGCTATGTCTGCAGAAAGCACGCCCCTCCAAGTTGTAAATTTTCTTAATGATCTCTACACTGTTTTTGATAGAATAATTAAAGGTTATGATGTGTATAAAGTGGAAACAATAGGCGACGCCTATATGGTGGTAAGTATAAATTCAATTTATAATTTATTATGAAAATTTGATTTGATTTTTTATACCCTATTTTTTTTAGGTTTCTGGATTACCTATTAAAAACAGTGACCGACATGTTGGAGAGATCGCTTCGATGGCCCTAGAATTATTACAAGCTGTACGCCAGCATAAAATATCGCATCGACCAAATGAAACTCTTAAATTAAGAATAGGAATTCACACTGGGCCAGTAGTTGCTGGAGTTGTAGGTCTAACTATGCCCCGTTACTGCTTATTTGGAGATACAGTAAATACTGCATCTCGTATGGAATCAAATGGGGAAGCATTGAAAATTCACATATCTAGTAAATGTAAGGAAGCTTTGGACAAATTAGGGGGTTATATAACAGAGAAACGAGGACTGATTTCCTTAAAGGGAAAAGGAGAAGTAGTTACATATTGGTTGATTGGTGCAACCGATAAAGCCATACAGAAGAAACCTGTTGATATAAGAGATCTTCCACCTCCATTATTTTGTAGGCCTAGAAGAAGTCCTAAACTTAACTGTGACTCTAGACAACCCAGTTTAATGGGTGCACATTATTTTGGTAAATATATAAATATTTATATATTATATAGTTTTTTTTTGTTAATTCTTCAAATATTTTGGATAGCAGGTAGTAGGCGACAGTCTAGTGTTCCTCGTGCAGATGGGGAAAGTACATATAGCCTACAGGGATCCGTTTACGCGGTACGAGATTCTCCTCGTACGGTACATAGAAAATTGGAGAGAATCCCTCTATATTTGAATGGTCGCACTGGATCTATAAGCCAAGCTAGTGCAGATGGAAATGGTAGCGGTAGTTGTCGAGTAGGTGGCTCTCGAAGTACCTTGGATCATTCCGAAATTGATACGATCTGTGATAGCTCCAGTAACAAAAAGCCATTGGCTAAGGTTAAACCTCATCGAATTCTGAAATCAATTACTTCAGCATCCTCGCAAGACTATATTGCGTTTAACAACGATGATTCAATACTACGAGAAAGTCGGTCTTTGGATCCATTTCCAATGCAATTAAGAAAACGTGTTGATGTACCAAAATCACCATCTAAATTGTCCAAAAACAATTCACGTTCTCTTGATGCTGGCGTATCGCTCATAAGTAGTAATCCAGATGGAGAAAGTGATTGTAGAGATGAAAACATCGTCAGCAATATCGTGCCTTTTAAGCACCCTAACAACAATTGTAATGGATCTGTGAACGTAGAAGATCCACACTGTCCCTTGCTATTTCGCCAGGGATCTCTTACTAGTCCACCAGATGAAACAGTTTTACAGTCAAAACGATGGCGTTCTTTAGAAACCGTTGGTGCTGGTAACGCCAGTAGTAATTTAAATAGTAAAAAATCGATAGGTAGGGGCTCAATTGCTTCTTGGCTAGTGAACTTTTTTCAAGGAAATGGTATACGTGCAAGTGATGCTTCTTTGCGCAAGGTTGGAATTATGCAAACAGGAGTCAGAGGCATGCCGGCTTTTGGTGAAATACCATCAGCACCTGAGCGGGAAAGCATTGTTTAGTCTATTAAGTAAAGTAATGTTTTAATTTCTCTTTAATTTTAATGTTTCATTAATTTATAAAAGAAAGTGTAAAAAGAAGAGCATGCACTCATTAACTACACAACGAAGAATTAAACTGACAAGACTATAAACTGAGATTCATTCATAATGCCATAATCCAGTTTAAACGTAGCTTGTAGTTCTTTATAGAAATTGCCATATTTTTTTCAATTTTTGTTTCTTCGTATTCTCTATTTCTTTTTGTTTAAAACCTGATTATTTCTATAATATTTTTGTTGTTGTTATAAAGTTGTAAAAATTATTGTATTTAAGTTAGAGAATCGGATATTTGCCTATGAGAGATACGTGAAATTGCGCTTGTTATGTTATTAAAATTATCCTTTATGGTAGTTTTTTCTCTTATATTGATGTGTTGTTCATTTTTATTGATATCATTGTGATAAAATAGCAATTGTGAATATTTTGTTTATTTTTAAACATATTATGTTGAGAGTTCAAATTAATAACATTATAACCATTTAGCCTTATAGAAAGAAAATTTTAAGATTTACATATTAAAGATAATGATTAAAGAATCATAAATTGTATAAGGGTTTTGTTTTATTTATACTTATATTATTTCATGTATTTCAGATGCCTATGTATCACAGAAAGTAAAATGCAAAGTATTAAGTTAAATCAATTTGTAATCCAAGAATTCCAGTAGGCTTGATTCAACAACCAACAAAAATTGTCTTGACATTTCCAAACATGTACCAGCATAATGGCGCGATAAAATAGTGGGCGCCACTTATGCGAGGTATTACCCCCTTAGCCACAAGCCCGGAAGAGCATGACCAAGGAGCCAATACCATACATAAGAAATGAAAAGAAAATCCGGAACTCCTACGCCGGCCACACGGAGTTATCTAGCTCGCCGGAGGGGTCGTGGGGTGTGTGGCCGGGGCTTACCGCGGTTGGTTCACCACTTACCTGTGCCTGTGCAATCTCGAATTCCACCTCCATCCTTCGCCGGACATCACCTGAGCCTCGTCAAACCCTGAAAAGAAATGATCCCCCCTCAACCATTCCACCAAAGAAAGTTAATACATGGCCATAATAGTTATAATCATTTTAATACATTGCAATAACTTGTATCTTACAGGCGCAATCAAAATGCCAAACAACATAGAGAACAAGGAACAATTTCACTAAAGATTATAGGTCTCCTTGGCAGATATTAAAAATATTATTTTATCCTATTAAATGATCAATGTCAAGGAACTTACAATGAAATTTTCTTAGATATACATTAGTCTGAGGATCAAGAAGGAAAAAAAACGCGCAGTCTTGGCACCAACACTCCTCGTTTTGTACATTCGATAACACAAACGTTTGGGTCAATCTACGGATGAACAAATTCCCGAAAAAAACAACACAGAAGTTAAGAAAGTAAGCAACACAAGATTAAAGCAAATAATTCTGACAAGGAGTCACCAGAAACACGACTTCATAAAAACTTAATAAATTGCTTCACAAGTTGTCACCTAAGGCTAGCACAATGATTATTAACTCAATATATGTACTCAATATATGTACTAACTTAACCTGAAAAGTGTAGGTTATTACATAAAAAAAAAACAAACCAAAATGTGTATATGTAAATGAAATCAAGACAAGAAGAATTATAAAAATTTATGTGTCCAGAAGCAAAAACCATCCAAGCTGGAGGACTAGCCGCTAATCTTCCTGGTCTGGCAATTCTAATTGAGGGGTAACTTCTGGGAGGACCTGGCGGTGAGCAAAATTCTTCCTCTACAAAGCGAGGGGGCAGCGTCGGGCAGCGCTCTGTTAAATACGGCACCGACCGTCACGATCAAGGCTTGCTACCACTCCTCCTGGTTCTGGCCCTCACGTTTTGCCTAGCAGCCTTCCGTCGGGAATCCTACTTACAAATTATACCCAAGAACTTACGCGCAATCCGACCGGTTGGAATCCGGGGCTTCCGACACTGAAGTCAACAGATCCTGCAGGTTGGGATCTTCTAGTTCTTGTGGCTTGAGATTGGATTCGAAATCTGCATAACTGAGGAATTCTTCTGGCTCGTAATAGTCTTCATCGCTGTCTACATCCAGTATTTTTCTAATTACACCTCGTAATTAATAGTTGACATTAAAACGGACATCGAATGGGGGCTATGGAATCCAGATCCAATGTTCTTTTCTTATTTGTTAATTTTTTTGTGCTTATTTTTCCTTGTATTTTCGACTAGAATTCACAGCACCGAAATAGTCCTGATTGTTGCTAAGTCGAAACGAAATTTTTATTTTTTTTGCAAATGAACTGAATAATGAAGGTTTTTGTCTTCCAGCCAGTCGTATGTGTTCAAAACTGATTTTTTCCTTTTTTATTTCATCTTAAATTAAATTTTTCCCGAACACAAACTTTTTGCCGGACAAAAATCTCCCTACGTCAAAATTCGAACTCCCATTTTTTTCTTTTTTTCATTTCTCCCCGCCTACCTTTTTGTTCCCAACCAACTACTCGATTTTCTTCCCCACAGTAATTTTTAGTCAGGTAGATATTTAGGCAAAACTGACCGTTACAAACATAAAATAAAATGTATCGTATAACATGAAATACATACTTAAGCCTGAACTACATTCAAAAGCAGTGCAGTGCAGCACCGCGCAGTGAAATTTAGACTTCTTGTAATTGAATGTAGCAACTCACATTAATTTCACTGCTTTACACTGCACTGCACTGCGCTGCCTTGTCTTAGGCTAATTTCTAAAAAACTGCTTCGCACTGCCTGCCAATTTCTAAAAAACATTATATAAAGTTGTCATTGCCATTGTTGTCAAAATGGATGAGTAAAAATTGATGGAATTAGTGAGAAATAAGGACTTTCTAGACAAAAAAGGTCACAGGAACTACAAAAAAAATAACAAAAGACTATATAGGAATAGCCAATGTCAAAATACTGCTTATTCAATGTGTCTTACCACGCGCTCTCTAATAAACTACTGCAACATACTGCGCAGTGCTGCACTGCACTGCTTTTCAATGTAGTTCAGGCTTTAAGGTCGACTCTGGTACGACGATAGGATTAAAGCATTTGGAAAAGTGATTTCTAATAGAATGTGATATCTATTTCGCGAGATAGCCGCACTTGTTATTACGTCACAAAACCTGCAAGCCAGGGAAATCCACCCTCTACGGAGGTCGGCCTCATGGATTCTGGGGGAGGCCATCTATTGCTTAAGAGGAACAGGGAAGTGGACGACTCGCATGTCAACGCAGTCACGCAGGAAAGCGTAGAAGCGGCGGCGAGCGAGCTAGTGAAGCTGAACCTGGAGGTATGCTCAGAGAAGGTGGACAATGCGATGCAGCAATGTGTCAAGAGGTCAGCCGGCTCTGGGCCTACGTTAGCGCAGGAATCCGACTCGGAAGTGAGGCTGCGAAAGCAGCTGAAGCAGAAGAGGAAGAGGGAGCGCAGAAAACAGAAGAAGGCAACTTCCTCTGTTGGGGGATCCGCCGAGTCCACTCCGGAGGAGGTGGGACCCACGAAGAGGTTTAGAGGTGAAAGTCTCTGCACCTCAGCCGTGGGTACTACTGTCGAAGGGGAGGATAAGGCCAGGGAAAGGAAGGGTGGACAACCTCAACCTGTAAAACAGGGAGGAGTCAACCCTTCTGTCTCGGGGGTCGTGCGTGCGGAGCCTGTGGCGGAGAATACCTACGCAGGCATAGCAGGCTGTGACCTCCGTTTGGGTGTGACCGACGATGGAAGGGAGGAGGGTCTGAGCACGAAGCAGGTAACCGTTTTTAAAGCGGCCCTGCTCAAGGCACTAGACTCTCTGCCTGACAACGCTGGCGACATCGGTATTACCGAGGTAGACTTGGAGGACGGGGTCATTGCACTCAGGTGCGTGAACCAAAAATCCAAGGCCTGGCTGTACGAAGCTGTCGGAAAGATGACTGACCTATGGGAAGGAGTCAATCTGAGAGTGGAGCGCCTTCACATCCTTAAGGATGTGAGGAGGATGATCATCCGAGTTCCCGGTTCGCCGGAGAGCAAGGAAACCATCCTAGCCAGATTACGCCGTCAAAATGCCTGTGTGACGGACACTTCTAAGTGGAGGGTCAGTCGCATAGGCAGATATGGTGACGCGAAAAACGGTGGTACCATTCTCACCGTATGGTGTCCGAAGGAGGAGGCGGAGGCGGTCAGGCGTGCAGGGGGGAAACTCAACTGCGGGCTGGACCTTGCCTACGTGCGATTCCAGAAGGACAAGCCGGAGGAAATGGTAGAACCGGCCGGAAAGGCAGCTGAACAAGGGGACCAGTGAAATGGAATCCTCGTCAGCTGGGCGGGAGGTGGGCCAGTTCCGGCAATTAAAGGTTTGCCAGTTGAATCTACACCATAGCAGAGCAGCATCAGCAATGATGACGCGAGGCTTCGGTGAGATGAAGCTGGATATTGCTCTCATACAGGAACCCTGGATCTACAAGAGTAGGATTAGGGGACTATCTGGGGGCTTTGACACTCTGTACGTTCCCAATGCGAATGAAAGAGTGAGGACGTGTGTGCTGGTGAAACACGGAGTGCAGGCGGTTTTACTGCCGCACTTGTGCACACCAGATCTCACAGCAGTACGCGTAGGTACTGGAAGTGGGGCTTTCATTCTAGCCTCAGCCTACCTTCCGTACGATTCGCCAGATCCTCCGCCCACCAGGGAGTTGGAAATTCTGGTTATTACCTGTGGCGAAAAAGGCACAGGGTTAATAGTTGGTTGCGACGCAAATGCACACAACACGGTGTGGGGAAGCACCAACGACAACCATAGAGGAGAGGCTTTGCTCGAATTTGTGGAATGCAACAATCTAGTTATTGCAAATAGAGGGGTAGAACCAACCTTCGTCGATGCTAGACGAAGGGAAGTCATAGATATAACTCTATGCAGCAACCGGATGTTGACAAGATTGACCAACTGGGAGGTGATGGATCGGACGACTATGTCAGATCACAGAGCCATTTCATTTGAGATAGAGTACGGAACCCCGGGCAGGGGAGACGGAATTAGAACAACGAGAATTCCCCGCAACACGGACACGTCTAGATATACTGAAATGTTGCGCAGGAATCTCGGGGAGCGCGTGCCAAGGGCACCGAAAACCACAAGAGAAGCAGAGTCTCAGTTGCATGTCCTGCAGACAGCGATAGAGAACGCTTTTCGAGTGGCGTGTCCTCTTACGTCAGTGGATGACCATGATCCCACACCCTGGTGGTGTAGGGAGCTGGAGAAACTGAAGAAAGAGGTCAGGAAGGCTTTCAACCAAGCGATGAGGTGCAATGACCCGGTTGCCTGGGAGAATTACAAAGCCAAGAAAAGAGAAATGAAACAAACTCTGCGACGACGGAAAAGGGAGTCGTGGAGGAACTTCTGCTCGAGCATGGAGAGCATATCTGAGGCCAGCAGACTTCAGAAAATGATCTCCAGGGACCCGGTCTCCAAAGTCGGACTCGTTCGTGACCCGTCGGGGAGGATGACGGAGACGCTGGAGGAAACCAACAAGATCCTGATGGAAGTTCACTTTCCTGGCAGCTATGTCTCGGGTAAATCTTGGACTATTCGTAACAGAATGGCTACAAGGATGAACCGAGAGGAGGCTAACGGGGTGGTGACGGAGGAAGGGGTGAGACGTGCAATAGACACATTCTCTCCCTTCAAGACATCGGGGCGTGACGGAATATTCCCTGCGCTGCTTCAATGGGGCAAAGATGTCATTGCACCCAGGCTTAGGGGAATATTCGTTACCTGTCTAGCAACAGGATACATTCCGGCGGTGTGGAGGGAAACCAAAGTGGTATTTCTCCCTAAGCCAGGCAAGAAGGACTACACCGAGGCGAAGTCCTCCAGGCCAGTCAGCCTAACATCCTTTCTGTTGAAAACAATGGAAAGAGTGGTGGCAGACCACCTGGAGAGTACTATGCTAAGGAGGCACCCTTTAAGTAGAAGCCAGCACGCTTACCAGGCTGGCAGATCTACAGAAACGGCACTTCACCAACTGGTGCGAGTAGCCGAGGGGGAACTGTATACCGGAGGCATAGCGATGGCCGTTATTATGGACATCGAAGGCGCCTTCGACAAGATACAGTTCAACAAACTCAAAGACGCTCTGGTGAGGCGAGAGGTCAGCCCTATGATTGTAAGGTGGGTGGACAGCATGCTGGAAAACAGAGCGGTAAGGATTCAGACAGGAGACTCGCGGCTTCGAGGGAGGGTCAGCAAGGGATGCCCACAGGGCGGGGTGCTATCGCCCCTCCTGTGGAACATCACTGTGGACACTCTGCTCAGGCGGCTAGAGGAAATGGGCGTGCATACCGTTGGGTATGCAGATGATGTAGCGATTGTGGCACGTGGCAAGTTTATGAGCACTACGGCAGATATCATGAGGAATGCACTCCAAGTGGTTGAGCAGTGGTGTACGGAACAGGGCCTCACCATAAATGCTAATAAGACAGACGCGATAATCTTCACTAGGAAGATTAAAGATCTGGATTTTCAGCCCCTCATGCTTTTTGGATCGAGGATCAAGGTGTCTGGGATGGTCAAGTATCTGCGTGTATACTTGGACTCGCGACTAACCTGGAAATACCACGTTGAAGAGAAGATTAAGAAGGCGACAAGGGTGCTTCACCAGTGCAGAAGAGTATGTGGACTAAGGTGGGGTATCTCACCAAGGTTAGCATACTGGACATATACCATGATGGTGAGACCCATCATAACTTATGCCTCGGTGGTCTGGTGGACTAAAGCCACACAGAAAACCGTCAAGAGGCATTTGGACAAGGTGCAAAGAATGGCCTGCGTAGGTGTGAGCGGTGCTTTCCGCACCACACCCGCCGCGGCATTGGAGGCGCTGTTAGGGCTGCTGCCGTTAGACCTCCAGGTGATGAAGACTGCGGCAGCCTCAGCGATTCGGATGAGACGGGATGCCGCATGGCAGGCGTCAGGAACCTTATATGGGCACATGAAGATCCTGGATCGCATTAAAGGGATTAGGGAGCTCATGATGCCCATGGAAGGGATCACAAAAATGAGGGTGACCGAAAGGTATCATAAAACCCTCATAGGGAACGGAACGCTCCCCGAAGGGAGACCGGAAGACATATATATCTTCACGGACGGATCCAAGATTGACGGCAGAGCAGGTGCGGGAGTCTTCTCGGAGGACTTAAATCTGACCTGCTCTCTGGCTTTGGGGAATTACACCTCAGTCTACCAGGCGGAAATGCTTGCTCTGCTGCACGCGCTGGATCACATAAATGAGGGTCAGGTGCAGGGAAGAAGTATCCTTATAGCACTGGACAATCAGGCTGTGATTAAGCGCATGAACCAGACAGAGATTAATGCGTCTCTGGCGTTGGAATGTGTCCAAAAACTGAACAGGTGTGCGCAACAAAACAACGTGACGCTAGCTTGGGTTAGAGGACATACAGGCATCGATGGGAACGAAAAGGCTGACAACCTGGCAAAACAGGGGTCAACCTCGGAATTCTGGGGACCGGAGCCATACTCTGCCATTGGCAGAGGGTTGGTAAGGAACTACATCGAGAAATGGGTCGCTGAGGAACACCGGAGACGGTGGGACGCTATGACCACGTGTAGGCAGGCTAAGATGGTGCTTACACTGCCGATTACCGCAGCCAGAAGAAGGATCCTGCATATGCAAAGGAGAACCCTCAGATGGTTGGTGGCACTGATTACAGGACACGGATGTTTCAGGTATCACCTAAAAAGAATGGGAATTCTGGAGGATGACACCTGTCGGATGTGCCTGGAGGAACCTGAGACGGCCACACACATAGTGTGTCACTGTCCGGCGGTGGCGAGGAAAAGGGATGCCATAACTGGACTCCAGTGGATGGAGGACATGAGGCAGACTCCCTTCAATCAGCTGCTTGCGATAACTAGGGGATTCGAAGTAAGGGAGCAATGGGACAACCCACTGCAACCCCAATAAGATGACTCTAGGCAGAGGGACGAAAAGGGACCCGCAAATAGTGGTCTGATTCGGTATCCCTCGAAAATCTATATATATATACGCATCAGATCATTTGAACTGTTAACAATCTCTCCGAATTCTGTGTATTGGGAGGTAAAATGTAGAAGATACTCATGGAGATATGATAGACGTAGGAGAGTGCACACAAACTGGTGCAAATCAAAACGAATGCAATAACTTCGAAGTGTAAGTATACATAAGAGCCCTCCTATTTCATACATGCAAACATAATGTTTCATACATATATGTGTTCGAATTAATTTGATATTCTAATCCCACATATATACATGCATTTATACAAAGTGGTCTGGGGGTTTCGGAAGAAGTCAGACGGGTTGAAAGAGGCATGTCGCAGCGTGGGGTTCTACCGCCGCTGCTTTGGAATTTAACAGTCAACGAAGTGTTGATAACCCTAAGAAAGTCTGGGTGCACCACCTTGGGCTATGCAGATGATATTGTGCTGGTGGTGACGGCAAGTACATCTCAATAATAAGAGATGTAATGCAACAGCATTGGACATTCTTGTTCATTGGGCTTCTACAATGGGTCTAGGCGTCAACCCAGCTAATACCAGAGACACACTTGTGGTATGGTAATTACAATATGAGCAATATTGCAATATACTTCAGCTGTGTCTCTATATACTGAGATATACTCGGTATACACTCAGTATACTCAACATTGAAACTCAATATCGCAATTGAGAAAAACTTCGTGGTATAGCTCAGTATACCCTAGATTTAAACCGAAGAATAGTCGGGGCATAACCCAAAATGATAATTTCGAACAGAATTTTAATTCTTCAATTTTGGCAGCACTACCTATCAAAGATTTTTATGTCAGTTGAAGGAGTTAGTTGTTTATCCTTTCCTGTTGTGTTACAACCAAAACAACTCAGTATACTGATGGGGGGCGAACGGCTAACAAAGATCTCGGAAAGTGGTGACACCCGATTTGTCACTTCTATTAAAATCCGAAGAGATGCACTGCAATCAAACACCAAGCAGACCTGTTAGCAAGTCCTAATCCCACCTCCCCGCGGTGCCCCCTGGGGTACTTCTTCGGAAGGAGCTAACGGGAGAGGGGCGAATGGCGAGCTCTCTGCGCCACAAAACAGAGCTTTTAAGTCGGTTGGGCTGAGGGTTAGCAACCCGCTCCCATAAAAAACACTATTGCTACGAATCGGCAAACAGTGCCTCGGAACCGGATGGACAACACGACGACGACCTTTGCTTTTCGAACAAGGACACGAATCGGATCATGGAATGTGAGAACAATGCTTGCTGAGGGACGGCTGGATGAAGTCCTCAACGAGATGAATCGATATAAAATCAAGATCATGGGACTAAGCGAGACCAGATGGCCCGATGCGGGGGAACATATCTGCCCAAATGGCGAATCCTTCTTATATTCTGGGAGAAATGAAACTGAAAGCCGTAGGAGTGGTGTTGGCGTAATACTCACCAAAGAAGCCAGGGCTAGCCTCATTAGCTGGTCACCAGTTTCTGAGAGGATTATTACCGTGCGCCTACGTACCAGGCTAAGAAGTACTACGGTAGTTCAATGCTATGCTCCAACCGAAGACGCAGAAGATGACATTAAAGACGAGTTCTACATGCGACTGAATGAGGTTTTTCGCTCTATTCCAAGGGGAGACATCATTGTATTAATGGGTGACTTAAATGCACAAATCGGTCACGACAACACCGGTCTTGAACAAACAATTGGAAAACAAGGCCTAAGCCAAGTTACCAATAACGATGGTGAGCTTTTCGTTGACTTTTGTTCTTCCCATCAACTTATGGCAGGTGGAACTTACTTTTGTCACAAGAAGATACATAAAGAGACCTGGGTATCGCCCGATGGTAGAACGAGAAATCAGATAGATCATGTGGCCGTCAGCCGCAGATGGAGAATCATTCTGGAAGATGTCAGGAGCTTCAGGGGAGCGGACACTGGAAGCGACCACCATTTGGTAGTAGCAACTATTCGCCTTAGAATCGCTGCAATCAGAAACTTTCAACGTGAATCTATAAACCGTAGACGGTTTAACGTTGACCTCTTGCGGGAGAGCGCTAAAAAGCGAGAATTTGCTGGAAACCTGCAGCAAATATTAAACCAGCAAACCGTTTCTGACGACACAAATATTGAAGACCTGTGGAGTACAACAAAGGGCGCTATATTGACGGCTGCGGAAACGAGCATCGGTTATGTCCAGAGAAACATGCAACATTGGATCTCGGACAGCACCTGGCAAAAAATAGAACGCAGGAGGGCCCTCAAAAATAACATAAACTCTACAAGCGACCCGGATAGACGTCACCAACTTGAACGGGAGTACTCTCAATTACACCGAGAGGTAAAGAGAAGTGTCCGGCGTGATAAAAGGCAGCAGATAAACGAGCTCGCAGAAAAAGCGGAAAACGCGGCAAACACAGGCAACAGTAAAGTGCTGTACCAAATTACTAAACAGCTCTCGGGAAAGCACTCTACTAAAAAGCATGCCGTTAAGAGTGCGGATGGAAGGCTGCTGTGCAGCGACGAGGAGCAGCTCCAAAGATGGAGAGATTATTTCTTCGCCGCCCTGAATGGCTCACTCACACAGGAACCTCAGGAAAACAGCAACAATGCACAGCCGATAAGAATCAACACCCGGGCCCCATCCAAGACGGAAATAGTAACCGCAATTCATGCGATGGCCAATGGTAAAGCAGCTGGAAAAGATGGCATCCCGCCAGAATTGTTGAAGGCCGACTCAAGCCTCATAGCAGATGCGCTTCAGCCAATCCTCGAATTAGCATGGAACACCTGTACCTTTCCGGAGGATTGGACGGAAGGTGTCATAGTCAAAATACCCAAAAAGGGGGATTTAACAATATGCGACAACTGGAGAGGCATCTGTCTATTATCTACTGTGGGTAAAATCTTGTCCCACACTATACTATCAAGAATAAGAGAGGCAGTAGATCAAACGCTTAGAAGGCAGCAGGCCGGATTCAGGAAGGGCCGTTCATGTATAGATCACATCAACACCTTAAGAATAATAGTGGAACAGTCTACTGAATTCCGATCCCCCCTTTACCTTGCTTTCGTAGATTATGAGAAAGCGTTCGACTCGGTTAATAGGAGCTTTATATGGCAGGCATTACGGCGACGTGGACTGCCGGATAAGATAATAGAATTGATAAAAGCCCTATACAACAATTGAAGAGCGATATTCCAAAACGTGCTAAGTTCTTATGATGTAATTAGTGGGAAATAAAAAAAAACTGAATATCACTTTCACTCTCGCCTAAAGGGCTGTAATATTATTTCCTTTCTCAAAAAACCGATAAAAGAAACTATTATTTATAAAAATATAAATAAATTTGCTACATTTTATATGAAAAAAAATGGTTTTATTTATGGTGGTACATTTTCATAATGTACTAAGTCAATTACTTAGTACATTTTGAAATAAAATTTCATAGTAAAATTATGATACTATGGTAAATGTTTTCAGTCCTCAGAAAGTTCAGCCCAGCAAAAGAAAGAATAGTATTTTTCAAATCTTTATTTTTAATATAAAAAAAACATTAAAAAATTCAATATGAGTACTAGCTATTGAAATTGATGGAAAATTCATTTGTATGACCCATTATACATCGGAATGAGTATGATTTGTGATAAATGTTTATGTGAATGCATAACTACTACGTCATAGATTGGAAAGCAATACAATATTAAAATTAAACAAAAATTGACTTAGTACCTTTTGGAATATCGCTCTTCAATTCCAAATGCAGAGTTCTCCATAACGGAAAATTATCCGACAGCTTTGAGGTGAGTTCAGGAGTACGACAAGGATGCTTACTATCCCCATTACTATTTCTTATAGTAATAAATGACATTCTTGTTGGCGCTCTAGATAGTAGAACAGGCGGCATACAGTGGGGTTTGCTAGATCGCCTTAAGGACCTCGACTACGCAGATGATATCTGTTTGCTGGCCCACAGACATCAGGAGCTAAAAAACATGTTAACCAATTTGGCAACAGAAAGTAGTCTAGCAGGCTTAAGGCTGAATCCGAATAAAACCAAAGAAATGCGGATAAATGCAAACACACTTGAACGAACTGCGCTGAATAACCGTGACGTGGAACTGGTAGATAAATTCTGCTACCTCGGTAGTATTTTTACCGAAAATGGTGGTGCAGAAGAAGACGTCAGTTCCAGAATAAATAAAGCACGAAGCGCATATGCATGCTTGTTCCACATATGGAGATCAACGGAGATCTCAACCAACACCAAATTGCGGCTGTTCAACTCCAACGTTAAGGCAGTTCTTTTATACGGTTGCGAAACATGGAAAGTCACCCAATTCATCACAGGGCGCCTACAAGTCTTCATAAACAGATGCCTACGTCGTATCCTAAAAATCTGCTGGCGAGATAGAATTTCAAATGAAGAGCTATGGCGCCGTGCCGGCCAAGAAAGGATAGACGACCAAATCAGGCGAAGGAAATGGAATTGGGTTGGCCACACCTTGCGACGCGATAACGAAAATCTAGCCAAACAGGCCCTTGACTGGAACCCGCAAGGATCCCGTCGAGTTGGAAGACCTAGAACAACGTGGAGGAGAACCCTACTAGCAGAGGCCGCAACTACTGGGAGATCCTGGTCAGAGCTAAGAGCTGTCGCGCAAAACAGAGTCCGCTGGAGGGCAACTGTTTCCGCCCTATGTCCCACGAGGGATTAAGGGGCACATAGTAAAATAGTATACTGATGCAAGTGTGTCTTCAAATTTTTATATTGCAATATGGTAATATTGCAATATTCCGATCTCAATTGCTATTACCACAAGTCTGTCTCCGGTATAAGACTGAAGTAGTGCTCTTTATTCTTCCTTCTATAAGACTTGCAATGAAAGAGGGTGCGAGATTTCTAGGTCTCATACTGGTTAGGAAACTAACGTGGATGCCGAATCTTTTAGAGAGAGCTAATAAGGCTAGAACAGTTCTCTTCTTATGCCAAAGACCGATCGGAGTCAATTGGGACCTTAAACCCGGTATCGTCCACTGGTTGTATACAGCCGTAAACCTATGCATGGCCTATCGGTATGGTGGACTGCATTACAGAAGGTTATGCATCGTAAGATACTGGAAAGGGTCCAAAAACCAGCCGAGCCCCGTATTAGTGGTGCAATGAGAATGACACCAACAGCTGCGCTGGATTTCTTATTGCATCTTATCCTTTGGATATACATGCCCTGCAAATGGTAGCCCAGACGGCCTTCAGGAGAGAGGCTTCTCTTGGGTGAGCTCCATATTGATATGATCACTCAGCCATCCTTAGGAGGTTTACCATCGCTGTGGAAAACCCTAGTTTACACTACATCTACGTGGACCTTGGAGAAAGGTTTCAATATCATAATCAGCGGTGTTCCACATTTCGATTTTTATGAAATTGATACTCGAAATCGAAATTAGGTGTTCTACATTTCGATTAATTCCATGTATGTGAAATAGAAATTCCAAATCGAAATTAGATGTTCCACATTTCGATTAAATCGAAATGCCAATCGAAATAAAACCGTTTCAGTTGTTGTTTGTGATTTGAAAGTGGAATAGCAGGAGAAGCGCTGTGATTTATTTTAAAATGTAAATATTTGTAGTTTATTTATAAAGGTAACAATTTTTTTAAGAAAATATTTTAATAAATGTATCAATTTAAAGGGGCAAGTATAAAAATAACAGACAGGAGAACATGATGTGTGAATTTACGATAAATAATCCCGAAATAGTAAGAGGATATACAAAAAAAGACAAATTAATTGTTGAGGACCTTTGGAAAGAGTGAGCCCAAAAACTTAACGCAGAGGATTCTTTTATGTCTTTAAAAAACTGAATAAAATATTATTTTTTAAATTTATATTTAAATTTTCGTATACCAAATTTAGTTTATAAACTATTAGCTATTTCATCACCCTAACAGCATCACTACTCTGTTCTTCAACATTTTATGGGTCGATAACTTCTATATCTGGATTTGTGATGGATGTTACTTTATAATCTAGATGCCTGCAGATATTATGAAGTGCAATACAAATGTGTACTATTTTCAAGAAGATTCATAGGATTTGATTTATCCCTTTACAATATTTTTTAATTTTTTCCTTCTTTTGAAGCTCTCTTTCTTCAATTACTGCAGCTATTAACACAAAATCCATTGCTTGGGACACTCAATTTTTTATTTTTTTTTAACTCGGACACAAACTATGCTCAAAATAAATAAAAATTTTAAGTGTCAACCAAATTATATTTTTGCGAAAGTGATTTCGAACAAACGAAATTCACTCGGAGTTCAGAACATCAATTTTGAATTCGAGTGAAATTGAATTCCGATTTCGATTGCATTTCACTCTATTTGTGGAACACCGCTGAATATCATCATTATCTTTCGAGACTGTCACTCAGTTTGATTTAACTCTGTGTCTGGTTCCTGGACTCAAGGGAATTAGGGGAAACTGCAGGGCAGATGAACTTGCTAGAAAAGGAACCGAAGTGGAAAGGACACCCCACTTAACCCAGAGGGGAATGCCCACTGACATATAGAATGGACTGCTTATGAGAAAATTTTCATGGCACCAATTTGTTCCATAGGCTACAAACCTTTTTTCACTCCATGTAAACACCGGAATCACTTTTGAAATTTACATTTTTTTAAATACGTACTTAAAACATTAAAACAACACAAATATTTTGTTTAAAAAAATTAATAAACACTATTTTCACTTTTTCACCTTTTAAAATGCCTTTTTTTCATTAATTTGCAAATTTTATGTGTATCTGATTTAAGTTCTCAACGCCTGTCTTAGCAACTGACATTCTCACCGGGGGCTTATGGGGAAAAGAGCAAAAGATATAAACATCACTATACCCGTCTATTTTTTTCTAATTGATTTAACGCAAAAGATATAAACATCACTATACCCGTCTATTTTTTTCTAATTGATTTTATTTCTGAGTGCTTCTGTCAGTTTGGGGGCTTATGGATGAGCGAGCGACTATACCTTTTTGGTGCCATCGGTTTGTATGGGAATAATTGCTGATGAGCAGTCCATTATTATATGTCAGTGGGAATGCCTTTAGCCACCTATAAACTTGCTGTTAGAAATATCCGCTTAGCTCGAGCCAGGCTGAGATGAACCACAGCAACAGTGTGCCGCACTCTTCACACAATATGGCCGATACGAAGCGTTCGAAAGCTGTTGATCAGTTGAGCAAAAAAGAGATACGCTATGTAGTGCAGGTGCTGACTAGTCATAGCCCCTTTGGCACTCACGACAAAAGATTGGGGCTCCCCCACAACGACTTATGCAGAAGTTGTGATAATGAAGACGAGGAAGAAACTGTCTCTTAATTCTAATAATTTCTTCTCTGTACATGTCCGGCCCTCGCTAGGAAAAAGAGACCTTTCTTGACTCGCTTTTCTTTGATGGATTGAGTGAGCTGCAAAAAACTGGTTCTCCTGACCTCTGTCATTTTATTAAAAGATCCAAATGGCTTGAAATGGCCTGAATTTTATTTCCAACACTAGAATGACGTCCCAATGGGCAGTGGTGTTCCTAAGTGAACTCCCGAGGAGGGGAGCAGCCATTTCAACCTAACCTAACCTAGGAAATTTTTGCTACAGATAAAATTGTAAGGAATAAGAAGAATCTGATCTAGTAAGTGAGTAAAGTAAAAACAATCTTTTCTTGAATCGTAATATTCGACAATTTTTATTAACTTCAAAATATTAAGGAGAAATTAAATTGACAATCAAACCTCATATTTCGATACTCTACATAATCTGCTCAAAACAACTAGTTATTTCTCTCAAAATTAGAAAACAAGATTATATTTCTTGATTTATTATAACGTTAAAATTTTGAGTATTTAGGAACCGAGGTGCCACTATAGATTCATTGTATTTGCTTTACATGTTCTTCACAATTATAGCGAGCGTCCTTTTCGTGGCTCCTGATTGGTCGGCCTTCTCGAAGCGCGGAAAATATACAATACTCAAACGCACAACCGTCAAAAAAATAGATCTAGGTGATTTTTATATAATTGCACATAATAATGCCAAAAGAGGTGATGGTGCTTTAAAATATACTTAAATACGTAGACAGGAAGACCTTTATTAAATTCTAATATAATTTTCGTAGGCTCATGGGGGGGATCCCAACTAACAAACTCTCCAGAGCAAAACTCTTGTAAATTGTGAAATTATCTCATACGACTTTCCTAACACTCTTCGATAGTCTCAAGAGCATAACTCTTTTAATAAGATTTAAATTAAGTCTCAGTAGTATTATTATGAGATAATAAGACTGCTAGAGGTACTAAGTCTTTCATTCTCATAATGAGATAATGTTTATACTCTTATTTTGAGTGCAAAAAAATCTCTATTCTTATAGAGTCTTTTTTATGAAAGCTTGACTCTCAAAGGTTTTAACTGTCAAAAAAATGTCCTTATAAATGTTAAAGTGTTATGACACTTATAACAGTGGCGGTTCGTAAGGTTTAGGATAAGGGAAGCAATGCGCAAGGCGAACGATAAAAGTAAAAGTGTCGAAGGCTTTAACTAAAAAAGCTGAAAAATAACATATAGTGGAATAAGATAAACATTAGAAATTATTATGAAAATAAAGGCTGTTCGTCATAATATTGGCTATCAGCGGGTACAATATGAAATTTTTATCTGTACATAAAAAACTTAAATTTTTTTTAGTTTTTTGGTTATAACTTCGGATTTTTTCAGTGAACTTTTTTGGATTTTTCAGAAATTGTACTTTACAATGTGAACAATAACTGGCCAACATTTCAAGTCAAAATATCTTATTTACATATGTAGGTACGTCCGAAAAATTTACTTCAAATTTGAAAATTGATTGCCCAATAAATTTTGTGCATTGTTTCGTATGTGGCTCTTTCTTATTTTGAAATATAGGTTCTTTTATGCTTGAACAAAGTGAAAAAAATATGAGTGTGCTTAAGACCACACTTTAGAAGTAAAACTTTTGTGCCCAACGGCTAGTAATATGCAATAGATATAGTGGAAAGTCTGTCGGATCTATAGTACGCTTGAGAAAGTTCAGGCCAACGACAGATGCAGGAAGAATAGTGACGAATCTACTGACGGACTTGATACTAATACTACTTGAAAATATCAATATTTATGAATTCCTATTTACATTAAAACCTAAAAGTAACCGAGTAAAAATAATTTTTATTGGCTAATTTTCTTAAAAGCATACACCCATATAAGTGCGCATCCCACACGGGTATGCACGCTTCCGCCACAGGCATGGATACTACCGCCACAGGCACGAAAATCTAAACATTCGCCTCATGGAAGTAAGCTGGTGACATATGCAAGCGTACATGCATTGCATTCAGAGGTTCATAAAATTGCATGGTTTTTTTCCGTCCCGGCTTTCACACATAGCCCGAAAATTTAAGTAACGAGTGCATGCAAGGTGCATGTGTTTGTTGTGGATACTTGTGTGTTGTATTTCGAATGCGGCATTACAGAAAAAGTTAAAAGTAGTCCGACCTTTGCGTGGCATGCATTTCATTCACGGAACATTCCATCAGGTCGCATTTGAATACACACACTTCTATATTATTTATCAACGAATGTACGATTGGATATGTTACCAGCTGTATGCATGCTCCGCTCCCGCTACATTCATGATCATTAATAATTGCATCCGCATCGGCATAGACTATTCCAAACCCAAGTATTGTTTTACCAAGCAGTCCGCCAACCACATCCAATGAAGCTTTACCTACGCGAACGAGAGCCAGTAAACTTGAGTATGGTATTGGCACCCTTTATGGCCGCCTAGCCAATTACCTGATTTCTTCGTCCCATATAATCTTTTGGGGAGCCAATTAATTTTAAAGGGAGCAAAAAGAAATGCAAAAAACAATCAACCTTTTTTCAAATTCTTCTTTTTAGGCGTAGTTGAAAATATTTTATTTTAGCTGATTAAACCGAATTTGAAGCATAAAGTTGAAAAAACATTTTTTTCAAACCTTTACATTTTCAGACGGGATAGTTTCAGCCCTTTACTATTATCCCTTATCATAAAATTTGCCTTGTTATAAATCAACCACTTTTGAATATTAATATTGCAAAAAATTTATTTTATTGGGTTGTTTTTTATTATAATTAAAATTATCGCGAAAATCCAGTGACAGTGACATGCATATTTTAAGACTGTGGACCCCGATTTTCGTAATCAGCGACCCAAAAACATATCAGGAACGATTTTCACAACAGTGTAATGTTTTGACATAAATGATTCGTCGATTTGTGCAAGTTAAAAACATTGTAATTTCTTCTTCTTTGATCCGTTAGCTGGCGGTCTGAGCGGGACGGCCCCGCAACGGATACGCTGCTGTCGGTGCCGCTTTGAAAAATGCGGTTTCTTGCCTAGTTTTTACGATCAATTCGGCAGGTCGACAACCCTCCTCCTTTCACACCCTGGACTTGGGACCAGGCGACGGCGGAGTTACATTGTAATTTAAAAAGGGGAAAGGTCCAGCACATTTTACCAAAGAGGAAGTGGGTGCCAATTTAAAACAAGAGCACCTCACACATTTAATTCATCACTCCCTTTTGGTATTCTAAGCACCCAAACCCAAACCACTGGACATACGGTTTTAACAGCTTCGGTTTTATCAATTGAAGCGTGCAAAAAGTATTTTATATTGGAGACAATAACAAAATAAACGTAAGAAAGATGTATTGTTCATTTCTTCTTTCATTTTTTCATATTTGTTTACATCGTTTGGCATTTTATACCGTAACTTCCCGGCAGTGCTACATGTTTGGCCACGCCAAAAAGCAGCTCCACTTGCTCAGGCTGCCCCGAAATTCTTGTCGTATATGCCGCTTCCAACATGTCAGTCAACTCCAAAGTGTCCGCGGCATAAGCCCGGCCAGTGACCAAACCACAAGAAAAATCTCAAATAATTCACCTCTAGATAATGGTGAATTTGTATTCCTATAATGAGATAAAGCAAAGTCTGGGTGACAACGTAGCTAACATGCCAGAAAATTTATGCGGTATGGCAGAGTGTATTTTAACTGTTGCACACACAGCCCCGAGTTTCTTCTTCTCTTGTATCCCGTCCGCCCCATTTCCCACCGTTATACGAAAGTTCTGACGATTTTTCATGTGTGAGAGCGTTACGCGAATGAAATTGATTCACTCTCATGTAAATTTTTTTAAGCAAACGTCCCTAAAGAAGTTTTACTTCAAAAAGTCGAATATCCTCTCCAGGGAGACTATACAAGGAGATATAACTCTTATGGGAAAAATAACCGGAAATGGATGGGTAGCAGAAACTAAACTTCTAGTTCATTGTTTGCCACAGATGTCGCCTAAAGCTGACGTGTCCCACATGAAGTTAGCTGAATTTTACCCATTTCGACGATTTCTTCAAAATTGTCAGCCGAAATGCAAAAAAATTCATTGGAAAATCCATAAAATGGTTAAATACGAAAAATCAGAAGCTGATTTTTCAAGTTAGGCGTAAACTTAAAATATTTTAATAGTTAACGAACTTGGCTATGAACCGGATGAATATGATCGGCCATGTTTTTTTTTTTTTTTTATATTCAAGAGTTAACCCTTCTAGCACAGAAGGCGCACTTTTCAGCAAAGCATGAAAATCTATATATACATACACATACATATATATAAATATATATGTATATATATAGATATATAGAGTTTCCCTTCTAACACAGAAGGCGCACTTCCCAGCAGGGCTGAGAAATATTTACCACTCCGTGGCTCAGCTGAGACATGCAAACATAAAAGATTAAGTACTAATAAAAATTGCATGCAAAACACATAAACAGTCATGAGACAACAAATAGCCTCCTTTTAAGCAGGTCTTTGTTAGTGCTCACGCTAAAAACATTAATATTTTTATTTACATTAATGAACATGCGATTAACAGGCTCAAATCGGCCGTAATTGGTGTTAGAGGAGTTGATGTGTAAGAGCGGTGGTCCTCTCAGATTGTATCGGCTCTCTCTAAACGACGCACGGCGCCTTAGAAAACCTGAGTCGACACGTCCATTAAGAAGCTGGTGGACGAAAACAACATCGGCCACCTCACGACGCTTGTGGAGAGTGTTTAAGTTGAGTAACTTAAGTCGGTATTCATATGGTGAAAGAATTAAAGGGTCTTCCCAAGGAAGGTGATTCAATGCGAATCGAACGAACCTACGTTGAATCGACTCAATTTTTCCAACATGCGAAGAATAGTAAGGAGACCAAACCTGGGACGCATATTCAAGTAAAGGTCTGACAAGGGAGATGTAGAGGTGTTTAGTGATCAGGGTGCTATTGAATTCTTTGGACCACCTTTTAATAAAACCCAAGACTAAGCTGCTCTTTGTAGAAATATAGTTGATATGAGAAGCAAAGTCCAGCTTGGTGTCAAATCTAATCCCGAGATCTTTGACTAAATTAACACGGGGGACACCCTCACTAGAAAATGAGTAGTTATAAATTATAGGGTCACGTCGCCTACAAAAAGTCATGACTTCGCATTTACTAATATTAAGAACAAAGGCCGTTTTTGGGGTACATGTGACTGTGGCGCCCTCATTAATCAAACGAAAAGTGACAACACGGAGTTATATCTCCTTGTATAGTCTCCCTGATCCTCTCATAAGACACTAGTAGTCTTATGAAACGAATTTTGTTACTTGGGATTGGTCCCCTTGACCCTCTACGGAGAGGAATTGGAAGAAGAATAGTAGAACAGTTAGAAAATCTCGATATCGCACTTCTAATATTCAAGAAAAGGATGCAACGCAAAATAGACAACTTAGAAATATGTGCATTGGGAGGAGGTATTAGAATAAAGATGCCGGCCGGCCCACAGAACGCGCTGATACGTGCGACGGTCCAGGATGTGATGCATTCGACAGACCTAATGAACGCGTTGTACGTGTAGTGTATGATATTTCATCTCATCTTATGTTTTCAGTTTGTCGAAACCTTATAGTTCAGTCAATCTGTCGTAAAATTAATAAAAATGGTGCAAAAATTACCATGAAGGTCAAAGTTGGTAAATCGTTGGAGAATCATGTAAGGAAGCTTACTTTTGGATGGCCACCTGCTACTTGCTGTAGTTTTTTGGAAAACTCAAAAAAAGTGTCCAAAAAAGTGTTTTTCCATTTTCTTGCCCGTAAATAATTTTTATTCAGATACGATGTAAATGGAAAAGTTGTTCCTTTTAATATTTACTACAACTTTTATTCAAACATTTCTTTTATACAACCTATCATTACAAAGTTATAGTGTAATACAGGCGTAAAGAACGCAGTGCTGCTAACGGTAATTTACTCGGTTCTATTTTGACTTTCTACCGGCATGTTGGAATTTTCAAACTTTAGCAGAAAATATTAAAAGGAACAAATTTTCCATTTACATCGTAGCTGGAAAAAATATTTTTTAGGTGCAAAAAATGAAAAAAAAAAAAACACGTTTTTTGACACTTTTTTTAGTTTTCCAAAAAACTACAGCAAGTAGCAGGTGACCATCCAAAAAAAAAACTTTCTTACATGATTCTCCAACGATTTACCAACTTTGACCTTTATGGTAATTTTTGCACCATTTTGATAACAGATTGACTGTACTATTAGTTGACTTGTATTTCATATTCGTATTTTTAAACTTCGCACACTAGGATTGACAAAATATTGAAATTTTAAATTATGTACACAACAAAGAAACGTGCACAACAAAGAAACGCGCCTATCGCATGTGAAAGTTGAAAATTGGTCAACTTGAAGCGCTTGTAGCTTTAGTTGCGTGTGTCGCGTCGGCCATTTGGGCTGTTTCCATTAAATAGCATTTACTTATCTGCAATGTCACACGCATCTTGCGCGATCATCGCGTTAACGCGTTCTATGGGCCGGCCCCATAGTGGCCCCTGTGCTGAATGTCGAGTCGTGATTTGTGACAGGTTTTTTGAGTTGAAGAAAGTGTCGTTTCAGATGAATTGCGACTTTCAGCACTTAGCACTTCCACTCTAGGCCACTATGCTGAAAATCGTAATTAAATTAAAACGTCACTTTCTTCAACTGAAAAAACTTGTCACAAATCACAACTCGAAATTCAGCACAGGGGCCAGTATTTTTTTTAGATAAAAGGTGGTTGAAGTGGAAATTTTAGTGTAAAAAAAAACAAAATTTTGTCTTTGATGACTCATAACTCTGGATGTTGGTGGGTTGACCCCTTGACTTTTACAATTTTAGATAGGTGCGAGTATTCTGCGTAGATTGCTGCCTTATTCATGAAAAAAAACTTCAAAACGCCCTAGCGGGTAAACCGTTACGATCCCCCCCCCTCACAATCCATACGATTTTTGGTTCGTCTATCCGAGGCCTATCCACAGCCAAGCGGTTGCACACTTTAGCTGATACACCATGTATTAAGAAAGATTACAAAAGCTAGATGTGCACTCAACAGATTTTGTAAAATGTGGAAATCGTCTCAACTATCTAGAAATATGAAGTTAAATAATTACAACTCCTGCGTGAAATCCATTTTGCTCTATGGCAGTGAAACCTGGGTCATAAACCACGCGGATATAAACAAAACTCAAGTTTTCGTCAATAAATCTTTATGCATCAAATTGTCTGGCCCAGACAAATATCACACTTAAAATTATGGAACTTGACAAAACAAGAAAAAATTATTATCAAACAGATAAAGAAAAGAAAATGGGCGTGTATAAGGCACACCCTACGAAACGCTTTGGGAAAGTCCTATGGTGCCAAGAGGGGTAAAGCAGGATAGCAATAACAATGTTAATAATAATAACGTACAATTTTTCTACTATGAAAGCTGGAAGTGCAAATAAATATGTTGACATACATACATATATGTATACAATTTGTTTGTTTATCCACAAGATATGAAATTATTATTTTGTAAATATAAACAAAAAATATTTTAATACTATTGTTTTTTCCTAAAATAAGGTATATGTTTTGCCTCATAGGTGGAGAGCCTGCGACCTCAATAATTCTCTTATTTCATTCACCATTCCTATTATCTTATTTAATTGCATTTCTTAGATGATAAGACTTCGTTTTTTTGCTGGGGTTACACGGTGAAACTTCTTGCTTAACCTTCTGCTCCGCAAACATTATCGGCGCGGCATATTTATAAAATGTATTGTACAAATTTATAGCTCGCCAAATTGCATATGCACAATCTGCACTCTGCACATATCCACAATTCTAGTGATTTGATTCTAATGAAACTTCTCTGGATTATAATTCATCTTCATATCTTTGCACCCTTATTGGCTGAGCACAGTGAGCTTAACCAATGAAGTAGTCAGCTTGGAAGCTCTTGAACTTTCGCGTAGGAACACTCAACACTGAGTGGATTAACTATTACCATGTTTGTTAAATATTTTTTTAAATTTTTGTTTATTTTGTATCTCTATTTTTATTTTTGTTTAAATAGTTACATTTCTATATAAAATGTTATACATACTTATGAGCCTGCTCTATGAACTTTTTTGAATTGATATTTTAAAGCTCATAGAGTAAACTCAAAAGGACATTTTATGGATAAAAAGATATATAATTTAGGATTTTTAAAAAAACAGTGGTGTTCAAAAAACAGCTGTTACAGTTTTTAATTTTCAAAAAAAAAAAAAAAACAGCTGATAACAGCTGTTTTCACTGTTTTCGAGTTTTCTCTAATGTTACAAGTATTAAATAATATTTTTTATATAATATTTTAGACGCGATCTTATTTTGGTGCAAAAATTAGTGCATACGGAAAACACACGTTCAACATCGGCCGATGTTGGTTTGATGGAAAGAATTCCGTTATATAATTTTTGCAGATTTTCTGTGCGTTGTCCAGTATTTTTGAAAAGTGAAAATTCCGATTTGAGCCACTTAATATCTCATCCTCCAAATTGTTCTGCAAGTTCATCTTTTTGATGCAGCATGTCTAATTCATCTTGCAGCCAAAAATTTTCGTTTTCAGTAGTATTCAGGGGTGGTAGCACGTAAGTTGTTTCAATCGACCTCTCCATATAAAAAGTCAAGATTTTTGTATGAAGAGGTCGATTGAAACAACTTACGTGCTACCACCTCAGGCTCTGTTAAGTGACATTGTTTACCGCTACATCGGTGACACCAAAAAGACGAGACGCTAGATTTTCCGCAAAATTTAGTGTGATTTTTGATGCTGTGACTGTAGGATCCTTGCGACTTCGCAATAGTTTGATGACATCCTCGTTCATTCGGTCATTTTCACGAATTTTTAAATTTTAGATCAGCTTATTATTAATTTCGCTATTGATTTCAGCAAACTTTTTAAACATGAATTGTACAATTTTTTCAGCAGTCACCAACGTTGCGTCCTCGCGGCAAGATTCGCGACAGCTAATTTTAGGGGTTCCGTTGGCTTGACATGAATCTTTAGAGCAGAAAAGTCCAATGCCTCTATCATATTCAACGAATTAAATTCTCTTAATGTCTCGCGAATTGCTGCTTCGGTCTTGACCACTGGCTCAATCTTTAATATAAATGGCCCCTTGGCAAATGCTCATTAAGGGTGAGTTGCACCAATTAACTTTAACCGTAACAAAAGCTGGATCGATTGTCAAATCTCCGGTTGGACAAAAAGAGAATTGCACCATTTAACAAGTGAGGAGCTTTCCCGCAAAAGTGAACAAATCCAATTATGCCTCGTAATGTGGGGTGCTACACACGGACTCAAGAAGTATGAAAAAACCGGTTTTACAGGCAAGAAACGAGCGAAGAGAAGGGAAAAGCCCTGACCTAATATTCCGTACCGTACCGTAACCGTAAGTACCGTAACCTACGAACATAAGTGCTCATATGGCACCGACCCAAATTGACTTAATAAACTTGCCGAATGTTCGTTAAATTCTCGAATGGTCTGTAATGGTGCCGTAAGAATGGCAAGAAACCTTAGCATCCGTTAGCTATTTAAAAAACTTGTTCACATTTTAACAATTTTTTTAAAAATTGGAGCAGTAAATGACTTGAAATATTATAATTAGTACCCTACACAACAATCTTTCAAATTTCCATTTCCTTTTTTTCTAGAAATAATCATAATAAGTAGGTTAGTGTTGTAAAATACGGATGTTTCTCATTTTATTTATTGCGCGATTTTTATTCCTTCTTTTCCTCTGATCACTTCTGATCTGTTTGTAATGCTTCCACAGCTTAAATAATGCAAATAAATCTCTTAAATCTTTGTTTATGCTATCCATTTTGCACTTGTCACTTGCCACTTTACGTTTTCATTTAGGGCATCTGTCAAAATGCCGTAACTGAGCTCAGATTCGTTCAATTTTGTTACGGTACGGTACGGAATATTAGGTCCAGGCTAAAGAAGGCGCGCTTAACCAATCTTTAACGAAAGAAACAAATGCACATTTCTTTCCCTTCTCTTTCTGATAAATGAAAATAAAGAAACGCCGCTTACTACACACACAGACAAGGCTTTCATATATAAGGAATTATCTAAGCTGAAGACAGCCTCGTGTAGCATTAAATAACGAGACTCAAATCTGAGTTCGGCCGACTTCTTGAGTCTCCGTGTAGCACCCCCCAATGAGATAAACATATTACGGGGCAGTTAATAGCAGGAACACAACACTCATCATAAACCGTGGGCTATTAAAGCTTTTCATTGGCTTTGTTGACGCTTACAGTTCTACCAAATCCTACATACAAAAAAACACCGCTGTCAGCAAATAAATCGTTATTATTTTGACAAAAAAGTGCCTTTTTGACAAATTTTGTAGAACTGAGGGTGCTTAATTTTAAAAATAAAAAAAGCTCCGTGTTGCATTCTTTTTTTCCGCATATTAGTTTAAATTAGTTTCAATTCAAATTTGAAACTCATTTGACAGGAATTTTTTTTTCATAGCCATACGGTATTGCTTTGTTCTATTATAATTTTTTAACCGGCTTCAAAAAAAGAGGAGGTTACTCAATTTGACGTGTAGGTATTTTGTGGTCCTGTTCACGCATAACTTTGTAACCCAATAATTTTTTTGCTTTTTTTTGGTTTATTTGAAGGGGGAGCTTCCCACGGTGGTCCCGTTAAATTTTTTCTAAATTCTGATAACGGAGTTCGAAGTTAGGCATAAAAAATTGGTTCAACCTATACATTTCATAGGCACTGAACAAATTACTTTATTGTTGTAAATCTGGTAGCAGGCCGATGGGGAGTGGGTAGAGCGTTGGATCCTCGATTCAGCGTAGTGTGGCGTTTGCAGGCTCGATCCCTGGTCGGGGCAGGCCGGTTGTCTTCTTTTTCTCTTTTTCTTCTTTCTGAAATGATTTATTAACATATTGGTCAGCGGCCGATAGTACTTGACATAGCGCAAAGGGCTAGAGAGAAGTATTCTTGTCTGTGGGATCTGTGGGGTGCGAGTTCGATCCTTGGGCTCGCTGTGCTTTTTTTCTATATATCGACAAAATAATTATTTTTTAATTTCCTTCGGGGATTTTGTTCCATATTAAACAAGTTTTGGACGTGAATACGTCTGTAAATTTGCTTCCAGAACAAAAGCCGATGAGAACGAAATTATGGCATATAGTTTTGATTTGCAGCTTAAAAACTATTGTTTATATTGAATAAAGAAATATACCATGACGTGGGTGAAGAATCAAAGAATTTTATTGTTTACATTTTATTTCCCCGCTATTAATGGCAATTAAGCTTATATTTCCTTGATTTGCATGTGTGTGTACTGTAAACAAACGTTGAACTTGATTTTGACCCACTTCCATATAACCGATCAACTGCAAATTTTACACATACGTATAGTTTGCATGACAATACAATCTGATCATTTTGTAAAAAAATCAAGATGGCGGTTCCAAGATGGCAGTCGAATTTTGCAATTGGGCTCCCCGACCTCCGAAATGGGTATCAAATGGAAGGGTGTGACAAGTAGAACACACTTCGCTATGAGGCGTCATTCAAAACCCAAAATGGCGGCTTACTTTTCCTTTACAACGTCCTTGTTATGGGTATCAAATGAAAGTGTATGACGAGTATAGTACAGTAAGCTATCGACTTCACAATAAATATTTCTTTTAATTTTCCCCGGAGAATTTTGTTTCATATTAAATAAGTTTTTTTTAAATTCGTCGGAAAATATGCAAATACATTACTGCAAAAATTATTTAGCTACTGCTTACATTTTTTCGATGGCGCGGCGGCGTGTTATACATCTCAAAATGGATTTTAAAAGAAGAATTAGGCTTGCAATACGTACGCAGCATCATCGGTTAAACGATACTACGGCAGCGTGTCATACTTATCGTAAAGGTAGGTTCATGCGCATCGATTTAGTTTTTTAAATTGTCTGGCGCAAGTCGAATTGTGTAAATAAACTGAGTGCAAATGACGAGTGAAAATTACCTCCATTAATTATTATTATTAGCATTATATTTATATTTATCTACGCGTTATATTATGTTACATTGATTGTGATAAGGTCGGAGGAGCAAGTCCTCTAACATCACCGAGACATATTTGGTACAATCCAAATATTTTACATTGTGCAAGCCGAACAGTTGAGCTCACACGCAACGATCTATTTGTGCCGTGTAGTAGTTGACTTTGATTGAACTAACTCTTGCTTCGGGAATTGTTTTCATTTTTTTGTTAGGCTTATGCCCTTAATACATCACCCACAGGTGTTAGCACCGTCTTCAAAAGTGATTCTTCTTTCTAGATCCATTCTGATTGGATTAATGTTGTTAAGAATTACAAACAATTATTTTATCCTTTTTTGTGCATTTTGTGCGGCTTTTTTCTGAAGTCGGGTTTTAAATTTTTTTTTTTAGTTTTACGATTGACAGGGATGGCATAATTTGAGAGCGATAAACCTTTCATAGCCCACGGCTTATGGCGAGCATTGTGTTCCTGCTATAAAGGTGATTATTAGAACATGGCAGAACTGTTTGATTGAAAATCGAATTCAATTATATATTAAAAAAATATGAGTGTGCTTAAGACCACACTTTAGAAGTAAAACTTTTCCCAATGGCTAGTAATATGCAATAGATATAGTGGAAAGTCTGTCGGATCTATAGAACGCTTGAGAAAATTCAAGCCAACGACAGATGCAGGAAGAATAGTGACGAATCTACTGACGGTCTTGATACAAATACTACTTGAAAATATCAATATTTATGAATTCCTATTTACATTAAAACCTTAAAGTAACCGAGTAAAAATAATTTTTATTGGCTAATTTTCTTAAAAGCATACACGCGGTGTACCTAGTACGTATAGCATATAAGTGCGCATCCCACACGGGTATGCACGCTTCCGCCACAGGCATGGATACTACCGCCACAGGCACGAAAATCTAAACATTCGCCTCATGGAAGTAAGCTGGTGACATATGCAAGCATACATGCATTGCATTCAGAGGTTCATAAAATTGCATGGTTTTTTCCGTCCCGGCTTTCACACATAGCCCGAAAATTTAAGTAACGAGTGCATGCAAGGTGCATGTGTTTGTTGTGGATACTTGTGTGTGCTATTTCGAATGCGGCATTACAGAAAAAGTTAAAAGTAGTCCGACCTTTGCGTGGCATGCATTTCATTCATGGAACATTCCGTCAGGTCGCATTTGAATACACACACTTCTATATTATTTATCAACGAATTTAACGCATGTACGCTTGGATATGTTACCAGCTGTATGCATGCTCCGCTCCCGCTACATTCATGATCATTAATAATTGCATCCGCATCGGCATAGACTATTCCAAACCCAAGTATTGTTTTACCAAGCAGTCCGCCAACCACATCCAATGAAGCTTTACCTACGCGAACGAGAGCCATTGGCACCCTTTATGGCCACCTAGCCAATTACCTGATTTCTTCGTCCCATATAATCTTTTGAGGAGCCAATTAATTTTAAAGGGAGCAAAAAGAAATGCAAAAAACAATCAACCTTTTTTCAAATTCTTCTTTTTAGGCGTAGTTGAAAATATTTTATTTTAGCTGATTAAACCGAATTTGAAGCATAAAGTTGAAAAAACATTTTTTTCAAACCTTTACATTTTCAGACGGGATAGTTTCAGCCCTTTACTATTATCCCTTATCATAAAATTTGCCTTGTTATAAATCAACCACTTTTGAATATTAATATTGCAAAAAATTTATTTTATTGGGTTGTTTTTTATTATAATTAAAATTATCGCGAAAATCCAGTGACAGTGACATGCATATTTTAAGACTGTGGACCCCGATTTTCGTAATCAGCGACCCAAAAACATATCAGGAACGATTTTCACAACAGTGTAATGTTTTGACATAAATGATTCGTCGGTTTGTGCAAGTTAAAAAAATTGTAATTTAAAAAGGGGAAAGGTCCAGCACATTTTACCAAAGAGGAAGTGGGTGCTAATTTAAAACAAGAGCACCTCACACATTTAATTCATCACTCCCTTTTGGTATTCTAAGCCCCCAAACCCAAACCACTGGACATACGGTTTTAACAGCTTCGGTTTTATCAATTGAAGCGTACAGAAAGTATTTTATATTGGAGACAATAACAAAATAAACGTAAGAAAGATGTATTGTTCATTTCTTCTTTCATTTTTTCATATTTGTTTACATCGTTTGGCATTTTAAGAAAGTCTCAAGTGTTTATACCGTAACTTCCCGGTAGTGTTACATGTTTGGCCACGCCAAAAAGCAGATCCACTTGCTCAGGCTGCCCCGAAATTCTTGTCGTATATGCCGCTTCCAACATGTCAGTCAACTCCAAAGTGTCCGCGGCATAAGCCCGGCCAGTGACCAAACCACAAGAAAAATCTCAAATAATTCACCTCTAGATAATGGTGAATTTGTATTCCTATAATGAGATAAAGCAAAGTCTGGGCGACAACGTAGCTAACATGCCAGAAAATTTATGCGGTATGGCAGAGTGTATTTTAACTGTTGCACACACAGCCCCGAGTTTCTTCTTCTCTTGTATCCCGTCCGCCCCATTTCCTACCGTTATACGAAAGTTCTGACGATTTTTCATGTGTGAGAGCGTTACGCGAATGAAATTGATTCACTCTCATGTAAATTTTTTTAAGCAAACGTCCCTAAAGAAGTTTTACTTCAAAAAGCTTCTTAAATTGTATTTTCAACCAAAACATAACCAGAGAAAAATGCGCTTTGTGTAAAATTATTGAAACTGGATTTGTTCACTTTTGCATAAAAGCTCCTCAATTACGTTAAATGACGTTAAATTTTAACGCTAACTTTAACCAAGCAAAGTCAAGAGTTAATGCTAAGAAGTTTGTTGTAATTAATAGAAATAAATTTCCATCACTCATTTTTATTTATTAGCAGTTTTTCATTAAATAAATATATTTATTCCAAAACTGTTACTGTTATTTTCCCTGTTTAACGAACTTTTCAAAATAGATCAAGAGTGAGACAGAAGAACGAAAACTATACCTGTCTATTTTTTTCTTATTAATTTTTTAAATCGCTGACATGCGCTGACTGATTTAAATGATTAAAGTTCATTGGGATCACTGACATATAGTAATGGACTGCTGATTGACGATGCTGAATTTTTCTCCAGAAATAGAAATCCTTTTTTATGCAAACAAAAAAATTTTCTTCGAATTTAGGAGAAAATAAGTGATAAGATATTTGTTATAATTAACGGAAATAAATTTCCATCACTTATTTTTATTTATTAGCAGTTTTTTCACTAAATAAATATATTTATTCCAAAACCGTGACGGTTATTTCCCCTGTTTAACGAACTTTTCAAAATAGCTCAAGAGTGAGACAGAAGAACGAAAACTATACCTGTCTATTTTTTTCTAATTATGTTTATATCGCTGACATGCGCTGACGATTACAGTTCATTGGGATTTAACGTGGGAGCGAGGCAGGAATAGCTTTTGGTGCCATTTTTGGGATTTTGGTCATTTAGCAGTCCATTACTATATGTCAGTGATTGGGATTTAACGTGGGAGCGAGGCAGCAATAGTTTTTGGGACCATTTTTTTGTATGGGACTTTGCTCATTCAGTAGTCCATTAATATATGTAGTGGATTGGGGCATGCCACTGACATATAGTAATGGACTGCTGAATCAGCATACAAAAAATTCCTATCGACTGTAATCGTCAGCGCATGTCAGCGATGTAAACATAATTAGAGAAAAATAGACAGGTATAGTTTTTGTTCTTCTGTCTCACTCTTGAGCTATTTTGAAAAGTTCGTTAAACAAAGGAAATAACCGTCACAGTTTTGAGATAAATACATCTATTTAATGGACAAACTGCTGGTAAATAAAAATGAGTGATGGAAATTTATTTCTATTAATTATTACAGACATTTTATCACTTATTTTGTCTTAAATTCGAAGAAATTTTTTTTGTTTACGTAAAACAGGTTTTCTATTTCTGAAGAAAAATGGTGCCATTTACTAACGTAAAAACTAGCAGCAGCAACTAATATCTGAAAAGTTGTAGTGAAATTCGATTATATGTAGTCCTAAAAAAAGTTGTGCTAAGGAGCAGTGAAATTTTAACCATAAATGGTTAAGTACTTATGACCTGAAAAAAGAATAAAATAAAAGGGCGGCATGTCTAAACTATACACATTCAGGTAGATTTCTCTGTACATGATGCTACCCTTTGCCATGAACAACCACTGTTCTTTGGGTACATAGCAACTTATTTCAAACCCGATCCGCACATTTAAAAACTGCACAAATAAGCTGAACTCTTTACTGCAAATAAATTGTATTTGGAAATAATATAAAACCCTTTACACTAAATAAGGCATCTCAAAAGACTTTTCAAATATTCAAAAATTAATTTTGACGTTTGCATAAAATTTTAAAATAAACAGCTTTTGTATACATATTCCATTAAGTGGGTAAAGCTCACAATTTTGTCTGGTATACCGTTTATACGTCACGTATGGCATGAGTTTATCCCAAATAAAATAAGGTGTAGTATATCGGCATAATAATACTAGCCAGCCGAATTTGCTTGGTGAAAATTAACGTTAAAATGTTACGTCATGTTAACAATCGGATGTTAATTGGTGCAACTCACCCAACCAAAGTTTCAGACCAAAACAACAAAAGGCTCTTTTTGAAGCTGAAATCTAGTACGTATTATTTCTGACCAAATAAACAACAAGCTCTCTTTGAAGTTGGAATCTAGTACGCTATATTTAAGTGCAGTTGATTTCCTTGGCTCCCATAAATGAGCAACTTTTACCCGAACAAGTCAATTCCTATCCAAGACAAAAAAGGGAAAAAGTTTTATATTCCATACATCAGAATTGACTAGATTTTTGTGAGCAATTATTCCCATATGGCGATTTTATTCGAGTAAAAGTTGCTCATTTGTGGGAACCAAAGAAATCAACCTCACTTAAATATTGCGTACTAGATTTCAACTTCATAGAGAGCTTTTTGTTGATTTGGTTAGAAACTTTGGATATTCCAATGAGCATTCGCTAAATGAGAATAAAGCGCTTATCATGTTTCTAAAAAACCTTGTTGATAAATTTAACTCTGAACCGATTGCTTCAGTATACACTATGTTCAATGTTCTTCAACTTTTAATATTCGTGTTTTTTTTATGGGTAGATAAGACTATAGCTTTATTTATTAACCAGCAAAAACTCGAGTGCGTTGCAACGTCTTTCAATAAAAAAAGATTATGTGTGCACAGTCTGCGGTAGGAAAAATTTATAATGAAAAAATATCAAATTTGCAAAAATTTATTTTGGATATTGAAAAATTTGTAGAGTAGGGGAGCGGAGGCTAATATCGTACACCTAACTTTAGGCACCATTTTCTTTCAATCTATTTAATACAAAACAAAGTATTATGTATCAAGTCGTCCTAAATTTGTTCTAGTTTTATATGAATGATGCACATTTGAATACAACTATTATGAAAGCGTCAAAAATAAAAATTTTTAAAAAGTTATATGTACGGAATTACCCGACACTTGCGTATAATTCCGTACGTCGTTCGTCTAGCAAAATCAAAACACATCCAATGGCATCGAAATCGTTGCGCGGAATGACGAAATAACTTACGAGGATACAATACAGTACTAACCGAAGGAGTGTGACAAAGAAAAACATATGTTACTTGATTTTTACAGTTTAAACACTGCTGTACGGAATTAGCCGCTGTACGATATTAGCCTCCGCTCCCCTATGTTACAACTTTTTTAATATTCGATGATAAAAAATTTTGTACTACGGAAACAACAGACAAAAACAACAGACACCTAGCGTAACATATTCAAAATCGTCCGCCAAGATTTTGCTATGGGGGGATTACACGCCCTGTCCAGAACTTCGCTCTAGACGCCCACCTCCGCTCCAAATTGTTTTTCCCAAAGCAGGGCCAAACAAAGTAATCAATTTTGCAAATTTGGCACCCACCATGCAGCCCAAAAATGCACAATTTGGTGCTACTAAAACAAACTTTTCTTCTTTTTAATACTTTTTTAATTTCGGTTTGAGACGAACAGAAAAGGTAAAAAAATGTTTAGGATTCTTTATCTATCGTACTTTTCGTTAGCGCCCCACGCTTTTTACATTTCGAAAGGTTGTTCCCATAGCAAAAAACCGTTACATTCAAAATTATTTTTTACATCTTAGTTCATATTGAAATTGTTAGGTTTTTTAAACTATACAGTTTGCTTTCTACTCTTTAATTTATTATATGTTTTCCGCCAATTTGTAGTGACCGCCATATCATATTTAAAATGACGTCACACAGCTTACTGTGCTACACTCGTCATACACTTACACTTGATGCACATACCGAGGGCGTCATGAAGAAAAAGTTAATCCCCGTTTTGTGTTGGCAGCCAAGGTGTGTTTCCCGCCATTTTCAATGATGCCACACAGCTAACAGTATTCAACTTGTCATACCCTTTTAATTGATATCCATACCGAGTGGTTTGTATAGAAAAACGTAACCCCCCATATTGAATTTAGAATTATGTCACACAGCTTCTACAATTCTACTTGTCACATCCTTTCATTTGATATCCATACGGAGCGCGTCGTAAAGAAAAATATAATCCCCCATTTTGTGTTGCTTAGGGGGTGTGCCATTTTGAATTTGGACCAGCTCCACTTAGCTAATAGTATTTTACTTCTTTTACTCTTTTATTTGATACCCATTCCGAGTAGCCTGTAAAGAAAAAGGTAATCCGCTATTATTTGTTGGCCGCCATTTTAATTTTAGAATGACGCCTTACAGCTTGTATTCTATTTGTCTCACCCTTTAATTTGATACCAATGCCGGGAGTCGGGGAACACAATTGCAAAATTCAGCCGCCCTAATGGAACCGCCATGTTAATTTTTTTTACTAAATGGTCCGATTGCGTTGTCACGCGAACTACGCATATGTGCAAAATATCAAGAGAGAGGTTATATTTTCTACTTTGTATTTAGTATTCCGCCATCTTGTGTTGGGCGCCATATTGAATTTGGAATGACCCCACTTAAGTAATTGGACAATACTTGTAATATCCTTTAATTTGATGGGAAAATAAAATAGCACAATTCGGCCGCCATCTTGGAACCGCCATATTGACTTTTTTGCAAAAATGTGATATTGCATTGTTACGCGAAGTATGCATATGGGTAAAATTCGGGCCTGACCGGTTACATGAAAGTGGGTCAAAATCAAGTTGCAAGAGACTTAAAACGTTATAAATTGTGATACATCGTACTAATTAATTAATTAAAATTTCGAAACACGGAAATTTACTTGCACCCGACCAGGCCCACGGTCCTTCGCCTTTTCCACTTTCCCACATACATAACTTTCCTTCTTTCTTCTGCCCTCTTTACATTCCTGATTCCTTTTGTCATTGCCTTCCTTAGCCCTTCCCGCTCCACCAAAGCGCATGTCATCGGTTGGTTGATGAGATTCAACTCGTTTCAGGAGGAATAACACTCCAGCGAGTTGTTTCTCGATGCCCGATGTGAAAGTCGCGATAGTAATGGTTGGGAGTAGGTGGACTAAAAAATATCGAGGGAAGGTTGTGGCAGTTCCTTCCTCCCCGACTTGAGCTGCTGTTCGACATTGCACTCTATAAGAAGAAAATAGATTGTCAACAGTATAAAGGGACTTTCCAGTGACTCTAGTCTTTCACATAAAAAAAACCTGTCGGAGTATCCATGCATCTACAGAAAAAAACAGATTTCTATCTCTTCTAGTTTGGCTCCAATGCGTGACGGTACGCACAAGCAGACACACAGAAACACAGACACACTTTCTTTTATTAATATAGATAGAAGATAACTTCCCAGTGTATAGAGAAGTTATTGTAATCGGTCCGAAAATCGAAATCGTAATTTTCAACGTATTTTCGTTTTCAAGGTCCCAATAGCATTTTAAGCAAAAATTTGAGAAGAATTATGCGTGTGTTTCTGTGCGTACGTATGGGGTCAATTTTTCCTGCATGATATCGCTCCAACGAAAAAGATATCGACTTCTTTGAGAAGACATTCGAAGGGTACCAAGTAAGTATCTGAAAAGATTTTCATAAAATTCGGTGGTCGCACCCGTTCGATATCGCGTAAACCAAAAATAACATCGACTTCCTTGATACTTTTAAAAAGACAATTCATCGTAATCGACTAATCCCTTGTTTTGTTTAAATGAAAAGAGTTCAATTCGGCAAAGGGTCAGAAGCACCTTAAATTGATTAGTTTTCTAATATCTAATATACTTGTTGCGTTGGAATTAAACCAGTTCTAAACGAAGTCACCGTCTCTAGATTCAGCAGAGCGATAGTTTGCTAACAAGGCATCACTTGTCAAAATCCGAGCACTCTTTAAAATCGCGCAAAACAAATGAAGACCCTCGGGGAAAAACCAACTTAGTCCAAAAAATAAAATTCCAAAAAATAAAAGTTTTTTTCCTCATTCCCATGGACTCAGTTGGTTCTTCCCCGAACCTTTTATTATTGCCCGTTCATTTTGTCAGTACTACGTTGGTTTTTCCCCATAGTTGAATGAATTTGAATTTTAGTACACCTTAGCAGCTAATAGAAGGAGCTGAATTCTCTGATTTTTGAAAATGGACTAAGTTGGTTTTTCCCCGAGGGTCTTCAAATATAACGCATTTTTAAAACCTTAGATCATCACTTTTTGGACGGATCAAAATTCATCCCGGAATTTCCAGTGAAGTGAAGTCAAATCTAACAAGTTCTTTATAGGATTGCTAATATCTCCTGAAATCGTTCGATAAAATTTGAGTCATTTTCCCAGTTTGTCAGTGGTGCTTCAACACTCACAAGGACGAATTCGATTGCGCGCTCTAGTGTAAAGAACGAAGTACGAAAGAAATGGTGGTATGCTAATGTTCAAGGAAAAATAAATTATCTAGAAAAATCTTGTGGATTTACCACTACTATCTTTATTTGATCTTGCTTCTCTCAGGACTGCTTTCGCACAAGTTCTGGTACTAGCTAATTCCCCACTACTCCTAATATACTAACAATTTTCGAAGTAGTCGGTTGATCAATATTATATTATTAGGAATTGGGCTAGTTTGAAGAACCAGGGGTATTTGGTGTGATTTTTTCTTACCATTTGTTGTTATTACTTTTCATTTGTTAGTAAAATTTCAATTCATTATATTCAACTTTCATCATACTGGGAAGTTGATCGTGTGGATTGAAACGGTAAAACCCACAGCCCAACTAGTTTTAATTTTTTGCAACACAGGTCGAGGTTCCTCGAGTGTTTGTGCAATTCGAGAAGTAGGGACAGATTTTATTTAGTCACTACGGCTTTTATTATTTTGGCGCCCGGTGCGAGATATTTTCCTTTAACTTTTGAATGATATTTCATTTAGGTAGGTATTTCTACAATTATAAAATTTTGTCCTGTCACTCTCTCATACCTGTCGAAGACCTGTCAAATACTCGGAGACACTAACAGTCTAACGCGAAGGCCCATCACCCTTCACTAGACACGACCGGACCGATGAACGGCGTAAGTAAGTTCCCTTGCTCCCTACCCTCTCTCGCATCTCAGTCCTGCAGGTGCCGCGGCTAAAATCTGTCGGTCGATGAAATTTGCCCCGTCTCAAAAGGCATAACACTTTGACGAGGACAAATTTTATTGACTCTGATGGTTGCGGCAAATGTGATGCCGGGAAATATCCCCGAGAACGTGGCGATTGAGCCTGCGCAATCGAAGTCCCGTTACAAGTCAAGTTTTGGTATTGACTTTAGTAACATTCGTGGACTTCATGCGAATTTCTCTTTTGTTGAGTGCCACTTATCCAATTACAAACCCCCAATCTTCGCACTTAGTGAAACCCAAATATCACCCGATAATGACTTAGGTTATTACCAGGTGTCGGGGTACACTTTAGTACACAATCTCTCCCCCCATAGGGGTATTGCCATTTATGTTAGGGACGACGTGGCTTATTATAAAATATACTCAAGCACGACTTCAGATTTTAATTATCTTTGGATTAAAATCATATTCCAAAGCCACGTCATATTCTTCTGCTTCCTATACAGAAGCCCTAACATAAGTAACGAAGCCTCCACCTTATCTTTTGATAAAATTTCCGAACAAATCTCGGGATTTTTGTCGTCCAATCCTGAGTGTGAAATCATCGTTGCGGGTGATTTCAATGTTCACAACGTTAAATGGCTGACTTACTCAAATGGCACCAGTATTTCTGGCAAGGACGTCGAGCTCTTTGCAGACATCAATAACTTGCATCAAATTGTGGATCATCCCACAAGAGTCCCTGATGCTGCTGGTCAAGGAAGATATCTCCTTGATCTTTTCCTTACTTCTCATCCAGCGCGTTACTCCGTCGAAGTTGATTCACCTCTCGGCAATTCTGACCACTGCCTAATCAGCGCTAACTTCCCATTCGAATTTCCCACCCCTCCCAAACCAGTTCGAAGAACTGTATGGCATTATGGGAAGGCCAATTGGCTGGGGCTTATTAATTTTTTCCAGTCTACAGACTGGAATCTGTGTTTCCGGAATAGAAACGCCAACTCTGCCGCTATCCGTATCACCAGGATCATACAGGCAGGAATGCATTTGTTCATTCCCCATTCTACCAAATCTGTGAAGCCTAGGCTCAACAGATGGTTTAATCGGGAGTGTATGAATGCAATCAAAACTAAAGAAGCCGCCTTTCGAGCTTACAAGAGCTCCCCGAGTGAATCGCTCCGTTTAGAGTACATACAACAAAGAAATTCTTGTAAAGCCGCCATCAAGAAAGTCAAAACCTTATTTGACAACAAATTGAGAAGTAAACTCCTAAATGCCACATCCGGTAGCAAAAACTTCTGGTCCTTGGTAAGTTCCATCAAGAAGAATTTCACTACAACTTCAACCCCTTCCTTCATTCACAATGAGAAGGTAATAGCAGACAGCAAATCCAAGGCCAATTTATTAGCATCTATGTTTGCTTCAAATTCTTCTCTACCCCAAAATGATACGCTACCCCCGGTCTTCGAGCACAGCGCTCATTTAATGGACAGGGTTTTCTTCAGGACTCGCGAGGTGTACAGGTGCCTCAAAGAGCTCGATGCCAACAAATCCACTGGACCCGATAATATACCCCCTATCGTCTTAAAACAATGCGCCTCACCTTTGGCTAAACCTCTGCGCAAATTATTTTCCCTGCCATATTTCTCCGGAGTTTATCCCGACTCTTGGAAACTTGCCCATGTTCAGCCCATACCGAAAAAAGGTGACTCCAGCGATCCCTCCAACTACCGCCCAATTGCAATTACTTCTATTCTCTCCAAAACCATGGAGACGATAATCAACAAAAAGCTAATGGGATATCTAGAATCCAACCAACTTATCAACGACAAACAATACGGCTTCCGACAAAAAAGATCCACTGGTGATCTTTTAGTTTGCCTTACAGAGCACCTCAGCCGAAGTTTGCATGGATCTGGTGAATCCAGTTTGGTTGCTTTGGATATCTCCAAGGCTTTTGATAGAGTATGGCACTCAGCCTTGTTAGCTAAACTCAAAGCCATTGGAATTGACTCGCTTCTGTATAAGTGGGTTGAGAGTTTCCTTTTCGGCCGTTCAATTAAGGTAGTATTGGATGGCGTCAAATCTGAATCTCATCCCATCTCTGCGGGAGTCCCCCAGGGGTCAATTTTATCACCGGCCCTATTTCTCATCTTTATAAATGACCTACTTTCAATCCCCTCCAACCCACTTCTCAGCTTCGCTGACGACGGTACTCTACGTTACTCGTACAGCTTCGATACAAGACAGACTCATGCCAGATCCTGTCTTGATGATCGCGAACTAATGTTCAACTCTATTAATAACGACATTAAACTTATTATAGAGTGGGGAAAAAAGAATCGTGTCGAATTCAACCCCTCCAAAACCAAGTACTGCCTTATTTCAAAGAAAAAGATCAACCCATCACCATCCTTGACAGTGGATGGCGTGGAAGTAAAGGCCGACCCATCCCTACACATCTTAGGCGTGACATTAGCCAAAGACTTGCGATGGAATGACCATATATTCCAAATCGCCAAACAAGCATCCCAGTGCTTGGGATTTCTTAAGAGGTGCAAGTTCCTCCTCCAGCCATCGGCCCGTGCTGTTATTTATAAATCCTACATTCGGCCTCTTCTCGAATATAACTCCCTCGTTTGGGGCGGCGCCTCAATAACCACCTTGGCATGGTTAGATAAGGTGCAAAAAAGGGCACTCAAGTTAATTGATGACGACACCGCCTGCTCCACCATCGACCCCTTGAGCCACCGTAGGAATGTAGCAGCACTGACAAAATTTTATCGCTACTATCATAGTGACTGTTCCTCCGAGTTAAACGCTCTCCTGCCTCCACGGCAATCTTATACCCGCAACACCAGATTAGCCCACTCGTCTCATTCCCTTCACCTGCAACTACCCCTTTCACGCACTCAACAAGATATGAATTCGTTTGTTAATAGAACAACTCGACTGTGGAATAACCTCTCGCAGTCAGTATTTCCGAGCTCCTTCAACATCCAAGAGTTCAAACGCAGGGTTCATCACCACCTTCTTCAATACCCCCCCCGAACCTTTTAATCCTTAACCTATACCCCTCCCCATCCCCCCGTACTAAGCAGTTCAGAGAGAGCTAATGTCCAACCAAATGAAATAAGTTCAGAGAGAGCTAATGTTCAGTTGCATGAACGATTCCATGAATTAGAGCTACTTTGTGCGCAGCTACAAAAGGAAATATGCTCTCTGAAAGCAGAGAATATAAAATTGAAAGAAGAAATAAGACATAATAATAATGAAACTTCACCAAAAACACCCAAAAACGAAGAAGAACTACCCAAAGAAACAAATTGGGAAAAAAGAAAAGTAGGCCCAAAAAGAAAAGAAAGATTTCATCTTCATCAGAAATAACTTCACAACATAATCTGAAGCAATCCCAGGCCACTGATGAAAAAAAGAATGCATCCACTCATCATCGCATCAGTGATAGAAAATTTTTCTAATTTACCAACATTTACACTCCTTATTAAAGGAAAATATTAAGGGGGAAATTGTAATAAAATTAATTAAAAATGATACGTACAAGCTGAGTTTATTCGATGTCAACGACTACCGGTGTATAACTAGGCCTTAACCCAGGCGAATATTTGTTGGCAGTCGTATGAAAATAAGTAAACCAGGCAAACTAAAGTTATGGTCAAAAATCTTCATAACTCTTGTGAGCCGGAACTTATCGTCACAGATTTACAACGTCAAGGAATAAAAGCGTTAAGTGCTGTTAATAAAATTAAGTTGAAATCCAAAGAACTACTCAATATGTTTATTATAAGCTTCGATCCAACAGAGAACATAAGAAAAATATATGAAATTATAAAAATATTTAACACAATTGTAAAAATAGAACCCATCAAAGCTTCTAAACTTATTCCACAATGCAAGAATTGTCAAGGAATTTTTCATAGCATACAAAAAATTACTGCTCTAAACCACCCAGGTGTGTTAAATATGCCGGCAATCATAGGCCATTTATACACGAGGGACCATGGTTCCGGAGAAAAAGCTTTTTTTTAGGCAAGGGAGGCGTGCGGAGATGAAATAAGTGGAGAGTTTCATGCTTCGGTGGAGACTTTTGTGCTCCTGCTTTTGGCCTGCGACCACGGAAAGCACGCACTTACACAAATAAGAATTAATACGTTGCCATAGTTAACAATAATAACTTTGAAACAGTCAAAAAATAAACGTGAAAAAACATGCTGCCGCTGCAGCTGCAGCTGAAATCACCAACGCACTATTTTCTTCCATTAAGACCCATTACTTAATTATTAATTAGTAGTAATGTTTGTTAGAGTTTCCCTTCTTATGAAGAAGGCGCACTTCTCAGCTGGGCTGAGAAACATTTACCACGACCACGTGGGCTCGGCTGAGACATGCAAACATAAAGAGTTAAGTACCAATAAAAATTGCATGCGAAACACATAAACAATCATTAGAGAGTAAAGAGACTTCTTTTAAGGAGATCTTTGTTAGTGCTCACGCTAAAATCATTAATATTTTTATTTACATTAATGAACATGCGATTAACAGGCTCAAATCGGCCATAATTGGTGTTAGATGAGTTGATGTGTAAGAGCGGTGGTCTTCTCAAATTGTATCGGCTCTCTCTAAACCACGCACGGCGACTTATAAAACCTGAGTCGACACGTCCATTAAGAAGCTGGCGGACGAAAACAACATCGGCCACCTCACGACGCTTCTGGAGAGTGTTTAAGTTGAGTAACTTAAGTCGGTATTCATATGGTGGAAGAATTAAAGGGTCTTCCCAAGGAATATGATTCAATGCGAATCGAACGAACCTACTTTGAACCGACTCAATTTTTCCAACATGCGAAGAATAGTGAGGAGACCAAACCTGGGACGCATATTCAAGTAAAGTTCTGACAAGCGAAATGTAGAGGTGTTTAGTGATCAGGATGCTGTTAAATTCTTTGGACCACCTTTTTATAAAACCCCAGACTAAGCTACTCTTGGAAGATATAGTTGATATGAGTAGAAAAGTCCAGCTTGGTGTCAAATCTAATCCCGAGATCTTTGACAAAATTAACACGGGGGACACCCTCACTAAAAAATGAGTAGTTATAAATTATAGGATCACGTCGCCTGCAAAAAGTCATGACTTCGCATTTGCTAATATTAAGAGCCAGGTTGTTGTTAGCACACCAAGAGTAAAAGGTTTCGAGGTCGACTTGCAAAAGTTTGCAGTCCTCCATACTCTTTACGTGACGGTACAATTTGATGTCATCAGCATAAATCAGGACTCTGCAGTGTCTTAGCAAGGTAACAATATCATCAATAGAAAGAATAAAGAGGATAGGGCCAAGATGACTGCCTTGAGGGACACCGGATGACGCCTCAATGATCGCGGATTTGGATCCACGGAAAAGGACTTGGTAGGTCCTGTCAGCTAAGTATGACTGGAACCATAATAGAAGGGCTTCAGGGAAACCTAACCTTTTTAGTTTGAAAAGTATAATGGAGTGGGAAAGCTTGTCAAATGCCTTACTGAAATCAGTGTAAACACAATCAGTTTGGCAACCGGAAACGAAGCCTTCAACAGCATGGGAGGTGAATTCAAGGAGATTGGTGGTAGTGGAACGAGCTGGAAGAAAACCATGTTGGTTCGTAGAAATAAGTTTCTTGTAGATTGGCACGATTGCAGAATAAATGATTGACTCAAAAAGCTTTGGTATGACAGACAGCTTGGCAATTGGTCTGTAATTCGATATTTCGTTCTTGCTACCACTTTTGTGAATAGGAATTATGAACGAATTCTTCCAAAGAGTAGGGAACTACCCTTTATCTAAGGATTTTTTAAAAAGGGTTTTCAGTGGAGACTGGAGAACCTCCACACAGGATTTAAGGACAGCAGGAGGGATACCGTCAGGGTCTGAAGTGAAATCGAGTAAACGAAATCTGTTATAGCAATCAGTAAATGTAATAAGACTCGGAGAGTCTTTCTCTTTAAATAGGTCTTCCAGAGTCTATTTTTCTGATTCCTTAAATGCTTCAGCTCATTGTTGTACCAAGGTGGAGATGAACTGCGCAATTTTTGGGGCTCAAAAGGTACACATGAAACGATAGCTTCGTATAGTACATTATAAAACCGTGCCACATGGACATCCAACTCATTTGCGGAAAGTAAGCTGTTGAAATCAATCAAGGCAAGTGTTCGGTGAACAGAGGATCTAAAAAGAAAAAGAACATCAACAATCAAAACATGAATTCAAAAGGGAATCAATTACCTGGGGTCAACGACACCACAGCATTAATATGGGTCACCGGACTTCATTTGGAAGATCATCAGCAAAATAAGAAACACTGAAATAAAAGAAATCTTAAATAGTTTCTATTATTGTACCTATATTACATATGTATATTATTCGTTCGTATTATATTGTATAACTAGAAAAAAATCGTACTTACCAAGGATATCGAAACTTTGTATACACAATATTCACTGCCCATTATTTTGGTCACTATGAATATGTAAATGTCATTCGGCAGAACGACAATGCATTAAAATAAAAAAAGGGGGCTTGAAGAAAACTCACCACATTGGATCTTCGATTAATAAGATCCACAAACTGGTAAAAATCTTCACTAAAGAAACGAAAATATGCTCCACCCCGCAAAGACCCGACTTCACCTCGGATATAACAATCGTAAGTCACAGCTATTTTTCCAGAAGAAAAACGGTTGATATGTACAAGAAAGTAAAGGAACCGAGGGGATCAAGTGAAAAGGTAGAGACGGTAGAGTCACTTTTCCCTTGGCGATCAACCATAAAATACATATCCCTGGTGAGTGCGATAAAATAGTAAAATTATAACTAGTAGTTTAAAGGTTTAGACTTGAAGAGAAATATATTTTGATTTATATGTTGGAAATAAAAAATGATTATTGTAACGAGGAAATCATAATCTTTATCTTGTCGTTGTTTGTCCGAGTATGTGAAGTGGAGTGAAGGTCTTAGAAGTGTTTGAATTAATTAGGGAAATGAACGAGGCCAACGGATTTGAATTGAGTTTTTGAACGCCTTTGTTAATGAAGCTGTTTAGCAAACAGGAGAAGAAGTGGACTGACGACTGGGCGAACCGAGTTCGATTCCATGTCAGAGTTTTACTTTATTATTCCTTTCATTTTTTTGTGGTATTTAATTTGCCGTCAGGATTTATTTTAGCTTCAAAAATCTACCACAACAACTGCTAACGAAACATGGTCCTTCGAGCCGGATAGTGAGAAACAGCGGGAAATATTGTAAGACTTAAATATATTATGAACGAAATATATTATGAACGCTAAAACCTTCTTTTTGAAATCTAATAAGCTAATATTTGTGAAATCTAAAATCGAAAGCTGTGAAACCAAGGTGAAATCTAAAAAACTAAATTTATAAAATCTAACGTGAAAGCTGAACTCAAAGCTAAATCTGTGCCTAAAATAGTGTGAAATCGAAAACTGAAACACAACAAAAAGTGAAAGGAATCATCGGGAAATTCTTAAAGGTTGAATCAGTTAATTTCCGCGTTAAAAATCCAATTTCTAACGGTCGCGGAAAGTGTTATCAACGGTAAATGTAACGGTTCTAAACGGACAACGTGACCGGTTTAACGGTATCAAAAACGGGTACAGTCTAAACGAATAATTAACTAAGAGACATTAATACTGACAAGGGGACGGCACGACCTTGGGGAAACGGATTTCAATGAAATTTAGTATAGTGGTAGTATACCATGTGGGTACTACCGCTGTAAAATATTTCAGCGCAACGCTCAGTAGAAACTGAGAAAAATGCATCTAAAGTTTACCCCGCACTTTATATATAAGTTATGTTAAATGCCGGTTGAGCGTACCGTGGCGTAAGGGGTAATGCATCAGACTCGAGTCTGGTTGGAACTCTCGTTGGGTGAAGACAGACTATCGTTGCGGACTAGAAGTCTAAAATATATAAGCGGTGTGACGGTGTTACTTATTAGTTTTTTTTTTTTTGAACGTTTCTAAAGCGCATTGTGAACCACAATATCTACTCCTACATTGTAGTGCGAAATTATCTAAAAATAAAAACACAACAAATAAAATAAGTGCGAATAAGGACACTAAAATTAGTGCAGAGCATGTGCACAAAACAAGTGACATGTCTCTTTCAAACAATAACATTAAAATGAAAAACGCCAAGTGCGCCGGTAAATCTATCGCTGGTGATAGTGACTCCAGTGATAATTATACCCAAAAATCAAAAACAATGAACACTAGTGATAGTGACAACAATAGCGTGCGCAGTAATACGAAACGTCGCCGCAAAATCAAAGCTGTACCTAACCTTGTGCAGCGAAAAGCAAGAAAAGAGGAACAGCCAGCAGCATCAGGGTCTAGGTCACCGGCCCCAAGTACCGTGGCCATAGAATCAAATCAAGAGTCATCATATGATTCCGTCCCAGGCCTACAAGAATATAAAGGCCAAGGAAACAGTTTCAGTGCACTTGCCACTGAAACTATAGAGGACGAGGTCAGACTCGAACAAATTATTGAGGAGCTGAAAGAAAAAAACTTTCCCAGACTCCCCAAAACAAATGCAGTCAAAACGGCAGTGCTAGAGCCAAAGAAGCAAAAACAACAACAACAACAGCTGATGACGCAGAAAAACATGCCCCAACAACAACAATCACAACAGCGAACAACAAAGCCCTAGCAACAACAACAAAAGAAGGAGAAAATACCTCCAATTAATATTTTCCACCAAAAGCCGGTGGACACTATCAGGTTAGCTAAACAGGTGCTTAAGCATACAAACTTTTTTATTAAGCGCTTAAATGGAATAAAGCATGCGTTAGTTTTGAGTAGTTTAGAAGATTTTGTAAAAATGAAAAAGATATTAGAAAGGGCGAATACACAATTTTTCACTTTTACCACAAAAAGTGAAAAGGTGCAAAGTGTCCTGTTAAAAGGGCTTGATGTGGATTCTGACCCGCAAGAGCTCCTGAATGACCTACAGTCATTAAATGTAGAAAATTTAAAATTTACAGCCGTCAAACGCTTCAGCACGGCCCACTCACGTTCCTCTGAGAGGCAGCTGCCTATCTTTCTTGCCCAATTAACTCCCGACAGTCGACTGGACAATTTAAAATCAATTAAATATGTTAACTTCCACGTCGTCACATGGGAGAAAATAAACAAAAAATCTGGCATCCTCCAATGCATGAGGTGCCAAAGGTTTGGTCACGCCGCAGCTAACTGCCAAATGGCTTTTAGATGCGTGAAATGTGATAATAATCACAAGCAAGGCGAATGCCCCTTGGGAAAAGAAAAAGTTGCAGACAAGAGCAAGCTGTTCTGTGTTCTCTGCAAATCTAATGGACATCCTGCTAATTATAGAGGATGCCCTAAATATGCAGAGATCAAGCAACGCATTAAAGCGCGAAAAGACCAGTTAGAGGCTGAACAAGCGAAAAAAACGCAAATGTTCAAAAATTTCGTTGTTCCTGGTATGTCCTTTGCCCAAATGGCTACAGCAGCCCAGGCAACAAAACAACAAGCTCCTAAAGCTGCTCCTGCAGCGAGCTCTGGAGACGGTGACCTTAAGGCGGTTCTCTTGTCCATACAAGGGCAAATCGCACAGCTCCAGCAACAACTGAGCGAGCAAGCCGCTCGTCTAGATATAGTATACTCTGCGTTCTTTTCGACAGAAACCATCTCTGGGTAAGCTGTTTAATGGCTTTACGCAGGGAGGACACGATCAAGGTCATTGCGGTGAACGTCAACTCGCTGATACGAAACGAGAGAAGGGCGAACCTACTAACCCTCTTGCAGAACCAAAATCCGGATGTGCTTTTGGCTAGTGAAACTAAACTAAGCGAGAAGCACAAAATGGATTACAAAGATTATGTGGTAATTAGGCGTGATCGACCTAATGCCATACAAGGCGGAGGCCTACTAATACTAATAAAGACTTCCCTGAAATATAAAATCGTGTATAGCAGGGATACAGAAAGGTTTCAGGTGCTAGAAGCGTGCGTTATATACATCCCTCTGTCTAGTGGCAGAAGGTTATATATAATTGCCGCGTACGCACCCCAAACTTCTCAATCCAGGCTATTTATAGAGGAATTGAACTTGCTCTTTCAAACGCTTCAACTGGAGTCGGAGCAAAATTTTTACTTATTGGCCGGAGATTTAAACGCACGTCATGCGGCATGGGGAAACCAAACAGCTAATACCAGGGGCAGCCAACTGAATGACTGGTTGGTGCAAAATAGAATTCAGCGAAAAATTAACCTTCTCGCTACAGACATACCATCATACCCAGGCGGTGGGTCGTTTCTGGATTTATGCCTGCTAGACTCTCGGATGGGGGTACCAGGGATAAATACGAACGAGACAAACTGCTTAACAACAGTGCCCTACGACAGCGACCATTATGGACTTGAAATAACAGTACAAGTCCCTGACGATTCCGTAGAACTTCTGGAATATTGCGAAGTGCACCCTTTTGCATACCAAAAGATGCACTGGCCAAAATTCGAGAAGGCTATGGAAAGGGCAATACAGAATACCAGACTCCTACCTCCAACGACCAGGAATCTAACCAACAACGAGATTGATTCATATCTCAAAAATATGGACAATCTCATCATACAGACGATGGATAAGACTATACCAAGAACGAAAAAAAAGAACAGCACGGACTGCTACAGGAATGCAACGATCGACGCACTGCACAAACACAAAAGTCTAGTGTTGACGAGACTGAAAGCCCTTCACCGCCAGTTTCGAGACCGAACGAGTCCGGAGATCGTAACTCTTAAATCGGTTATGAAAAATCTCCAACATCTATTGAAACAACAATACTCACATTCTGTGAATCTGTATTGGAACAACAAGATTCGTGCTATTCAAACTAATAGCGCGAGCATGTTCCCACAGATAAATAAAATCTTTAGGAGCAAAACCCATAACCGATTAGACAAGTTGCGCATCCCTCGGACTCGGTCTAACGAAGAGCTATTGAGGTCTGCGGGCTTGAATCCGGAAGAAATCAATCGCATAGACGACAATTACTGTATAGAGGACGAGCAGGAGAAGGTGGATTTCGTGGGGTCCTACTATCAAGGAATTTATTCGGTGAACACCAGTGTTCGGGCGAATTTTGACCTTGAGAATAGGGCCTTACTGAACCATTTCAGATTATCTAATGAAATTGAAGCTTGGAAATCTGAGAATCGATCAATCATCGAATTCAGTGAAGACTGCCCAGCGAATGATATTCCCGCGGCCCAGCTAAATTCTACCTTCATTAGAAAAATTGATCTCCTGTTAATATTTCGCCACCTAAACAATAAGAAGTCGTCCGGGGTGGATGGTATCCCAAACATCGTGCTAAAGAATTTGCCTCTGGTAGCCATAGACACATACACCACTTTGTTTAACAACGCGTTAAACAACGCCCATTTTCCAGGACACTGGAAGACGGCAGTGGTGTACCCAATACCCAAAAAGGGTAAAGATAAAAGTAACCCTGCTAATCTTCGGTCAATTAGTTTGCTTCCGAATATCAGCAAGGTGTTTGAAATAGTGATTAATAGATCATTATCCAAATGGGCTGAGGAAAAAAAGATAATTCCCGATAACCAATTCGGATTCCGGGCAGGTCATGACACTATTCATGCCGTGTCGAAATTGGTATCAGACATACACTGGAACTTCATGAAAGGCCAGTGTACCGGAGCATGCCTGATCGATTTTGAGAAGGCATTCGATACAGTATGGATCGAAGGTCTTCTCTACAAACTGGTCAGACTCGGCATGTCAGGACCCCAGCTATACACGATTTATAATATGATCTCAAAGAAGAAGTTCGTCGTCAAAAGTGGCAACTTCACTTCCAGTAGGGTCTTTGACATTAAAAATGGTCTGCAACAGGGTGCGGTAAACTCGCCGCTCTTATTTAATATCTTTACGAGTGACCTAATTAGTTCACTCCGCTTCGCTTTGGCGTATGCGGATGACCTGATTGTGTACAGGACGGGGCCGAAGATTGGAGTGATCCAGACGCTCCTACAACGTGACTTCGAAACAATCGAACGCTATAGTGATGATTGGAAGTTGAAGATCAATGTTAGCAAATGCGAATCGATCCTCTTTCGTACTGTTCTAAAAAGAGCTTCCTACGATGTACAGAGGAACTGGAAAACTTTTAAAATTTCGAACAATGCTGGACAAGCATTAGAAAGGAAATCGGAAGTGAAATACCTTGGGCTTTGGCTGGATCAGTACTTGTATTTCAATAGAAATGTAAGTGCTGCTCTGGACAAGGCAAACAAGGCGTTTCACATGACTAAAAGGCTTTTCTACAGCAGACACCTAAGCTCACGGGTAAAGGTGATCTGCTACCAAGCCTTGGTCAGACCGATGTTAACTTATGGTTGCCCAGTGTGGTTCAACATATCTCCCTTTTATATGGAAAAGCTTCGGGTTTTCGAAAGACAATGCTTACGGGCGTGCTTAAGGTTGTATCGGACACCCGAATCTGGCTTCACGAAGTTTCACGCCAACAATGTTCTTTACGATAAGGCATCTGTTAATAGGATCGACAACTTCATAATCAAGTTGATTCGAGGCCATATTGCTAGAGCGACGGAGAGCGACAATCCTCTCATTCGGGGAGCGTTCTACCCGAACGCGAGATACCACAAAACAGCTTGTGAACGCGGCTTTATTTCTCCAGAGACATTTGTGTACCTGGATTCAAAAAGATTGGTCCAAGATAGATCGGGGGTGCCTCTCTTCTACCACTTGCATCGCAGGGCGTGTGACAAGCGATATAATTATACTGAAGAGGATGGGAATGTTCAGGAGCTCTTGAGGTTCAGTACCAGAATCTCAGAAAGAGACAAAAAAGATGCCGCCAACGCCTACTCATTGTACTGGTGGTTGGGCGACTAAATATTGCGTATTCGCCCTTAAATTATTAGATATAGACTAGTTTAGCTTGTAATTTAGACTTAACGATTAGCTTAGGGCTTAGATAGGATTAGTTATAGTTTTTACTTAGTAATAGATTTAGTTTTAAGTAAGCTAACGTGCGAGCTGCCACGAGCTTTTGTTAGTTTTGTTTGTCTGTTTTTGTTGTTGTTTGTCTGTTCTTTGTTTGTTTTGTTAGTTTTGCTAACACGAGCCCGTGGAAGCTCGTCGCCTGGACGGAGTACATCCGAGGCAGGTCCTCCGCTGTACCCCGTCCGGATAGTTTTGTGTTTAAGTTAATTAGCTTGTAAGTAAGTGGTGCGAGCTTTCACGAACTTGAGCTCTAGCATCAGTCGAGTCTGTGGAAGCCCGTCGCCTGGACGGGGGTCACCTGAGACGATTTTATCGTCTCCGCTGCCCCCGCCCAGATAGTGCTAGATCTAAGTCATAGAATTAAGTAGTTGTAAGGTTTTATATAAAATAAATATAGTGTCTAAGTTTTTTTTTTCCAATTTTTCTTAGAATTAAGTTGATATTGATAATGTTTTCCTTTTAGAGATAAAATATAATTATAAAATAGATAAGTTTTAGCCGAAAGGCATAAGCTAATTTAAGACATAGATTAATTTAGAGTGCCTGCTGAGGGCCAGTAAGTTAGATAGATTAGAATAGGCTAGAATAATTAACTTTAAGCGTCTAGTTAAATTTATATTAAGATAGATGTTAAGGTCAATAAAATGCTTTTTAAAACTAAAAAAATAAATGGTTAAAAAATTTTTTTAAAAAAAATTCTTTACATTAACTAAAAAATGTACTGAAAAGTAAAAAATAAAAAATATTTTAAAGAAAGCGTGAAATTTCAATTTTAATGAAAAAGTTAATTAAAAGAATGGCGCATTTTTCATCAAAAATTGAAAATATAACTGTAAATCGCGTGAGATTTACAATAACCCTCAATTTTTTGCTTTGTTAATTTCAAATTCTAACAAAATTTTTGATGAAAAATGCGCCATTCTTTTAATTAACTTTTTCATTAAAATTGAAATTTCACGCTTTCTTTAAAATATTTTTTATTTTTTACTTTTCAGTACATTTTTTAGTTAATGTAAAGAATTTTTTTTAAAAAAATTTTTTAACCATTTATTTTATTTTCTACTTTTTAGTTTATTATATGTATTCCGCCATTTTATGATGGCAATTCTATTAGATTTAAAATTACGTCACACAGTTTACTGTATTCATTTGATACCCATGTCGTGGGCTCGGTGGAACATAATTGCAAAAACGGCCGCCATCTCGGAACCGTCTTCTTGATTTTTTTACAAAAAGGTCAGATTGCATTTAGTACTTATACATGATGAGTTGAACTCAAGTTGAACCCAAGTCTAACTACATGTAAACGGGAGTCGAGTTGGGTTAAGGTTGACTGAACTCGACTCAGCTCTGCTACCTGGGTTTAGTTGAAATTATGCATACGGACATGAGTTCAGTATTTGAGTAGTTGAATTTAGTTGACAGCAGTATCTCTGTGTTTGTTTGTGATTTTTTGTAACGTGTATTGCTTCTTTATTATCAACTCACCCTTAACTCAACTATTCATCTCATCATTCATACACATTAACCACCCGAACTACGAGTGTGTGCAAAATTGGTAGTTGATCGGTTATATTTTCTACTTTTTAGTCTATTATAAGCTTTCCGCAATTTAGTGTTGGCCGCCATTTTGAATTTGGAATGACGCCACATAGCTTATTGTGTCCTACCTGTCATATCCTTTCATTTGATACCCATGTCAGAGGGACGCGGAGCACAATTTTAAAAATCGGGCGCCATTTTGGATCCGCCATCTTGATATTTTTACAAAATGGCCAGATAGCATTGTCATCCAAACTAAACGTGTATGCAAAATTTCAGCTCTATCCGAAATCGGGAAGTGGGTCAAATTTAACTTCCAAGATTTGACGACAAACAGTGTAAGTGTTGGCCGCCATTTTGAATTTGGAATGACGCCACATAGCTTATTGTGTTCTACCTGTCATATCCTTTCATTTAATACCCATGTCAGAGGGCCGCGGAGCACAATTTCAAAAATCGGGCGCCTTTTTGGAACCGCCATCTTGATATTTTTACAAAATGGCCAGATTGCATTGTCATCCAAACTAAACGTGTATGCAAAATTTCAGCTCTATCCGAACCCGGGAAGTGGGTCAAATTTAACTTCCAAGATTTGACGACAAACAGTGTAAGTGTTGGCCGCCATTTTGAATTTGGAATGACGCCACATAGCTTATTGTGTTCTACCTGTCATATCCTTTCATTTGATACCCATGTCAGAGGGCCGCGGAGCACAATTTCAAAAATCGGGCGCCATTTTGGAACCGCCATCTTGATATTTTTACAAAATGGCCAGATTGAATTGTCACCCAAACTAAACGTGTATGCAAAATTTCAGCTCTATCCGAAACCGGGAAGTGGGTCAAATTTAACTTCCAAGATTTGACGACAAACAGTGCAAGTGTTGGCCGCCATTTTGAATTTAGAATGACGCCACATAGCTTATTGTGTTCTACCTGTCATATCCTTTCATTTGATACCCATGTCAGAGGGCCGCGGAGCACAATTTCAAAAATCGGGCGCCATTTTGGAAGCGCCATCATGATATTTTTACAAAATGGCCAGATTGCATTGTCATCCAAACTAAACGTGTATGCAAAATTTCAGCTCTATCCGAAACCGGGAAGTGGGTCAAATTTAACTTCCAAGATTTGACGACAAACAGTGTAAGTGTTGTCCGCCATTTTGAATTTGGAATGACGCCACATAGCTTATTGTGTTCTACCTGTCATATCCTTTCATTTGATACCCATTTCAAAGGGCCGCGGAGCACAATTTCAAAAATCGGGCGCCATTTTGGAACCGCCATGTTGATATTTTTACAAAATGGCCAGATTGCATTGTTATCCAAACTAAACGTGTATGCAAAATTTCAGCTCTATCCGAAACCGGGAAGTGGGTCAAATTTAACTTCCAAGATTTGACGACAAACAGTGTGAGTAAAATAAAAGCGGGCGCCATTTTGGAACCGCTATCTTGATATTTTTACAAAATGGCCAGATTGCATTGTCATCCAAACTAAACGTGTATGCAAAATTTCAGCTCTATCCGAAACCGGGAAGTGGGTCAAATTTAACTTCCAAGATTTGACGACAAACAGTGCAAGTTAAATAAAAGAATTTAAAAAAAGCATCAGACTCGTACGCCAGCATGTACGGGTTCAAATCCAGCTGATTGACTTTTTTTTATTTCTCTTTTTTCTTTTTTTTCTTCTTATTTTTCATTATATAAATTTTATAAATGTATAAACATGGATCCAAGATCTTTTTCACTCACTCTTATGCGTGTACTACGCATTTATTCGAGCTCTGTTCAGCAGTTCATTTTTGAATTTTGTCACGAACAGACGTATTTGTGCAGTGAAATTTGAAATAGCATCTTCAGATAATGTGTCAGAAGATTTTGCCGTAATTAAATCATTTTCGAGAAGTAAGTTTTCATAATACACTACTCCATCTTTTAGCCGTTGCTACGATAAATCACTGTGTAAGGAGCTATCAGGAGTTTCTTCGACACTGTGTGAACAACTTGCTTCGCTTGATGACATAATGTAAATTGTAGATAAATTTTTCAAAGTAAATTTCACTGCACAAATACGTCTGTTCGTGACAAAATTCAAAAATGAACTGCTGAACAGAGCTCGAATAAATGCGTAGTACACGCATAAGAGTGAGTGAAAAAGATCTTGGATCCATGTTTATACATTTATAAAATTTATATAATGAAAAATAAGAAGAAAAAAAAGAAAAAAGAGAAATAAAAAAAAAGTCAATCAGCTGGATTTGAACCCGTACATGCTGGCGTACGAGTCTGATGAATTACCCCTTACGCCACGGTACGCTCAACCGGCATTTAACATAACTTATATATAAAGTGCGGGGTTTAGATGCATTTTTCTCAGTTTCTACTGAGCGTTGCGCTGAAATATTTTACAGCGGTAGTACCCACATGGTATACTACCACTATACTAAATTTCATTGAAATCCGTTTCCCCAAGGTCGTGCCGTCCCCTTGTGAGCCGATAAAATTAAACCGCCAATAAATCTATAATGAAAGGAAGTTTTATTCGCATAAGACCAGTGTTTTAACCAAAAATTTGAATAAAATGAGTTCGGATAGCCGGATAGAAAAACAGAGAAACGGATATATCAGTGTGAAACGTATTGAAAGGCTACAACGATTGTAATCATATTCCAACTTCACCAGCTAGTAACCAAATAGTAACACAACCTATAAATTTGTTCGCAAGTGTTCTATACGTCATAAATGAAGAGCAAGGTGTAAGGACTCGGTGGTCGAGAGGCGGAAAACGAATCTGGTGTGCGAGAGGTCCCCGGTTCGGGTAACGTCCAAGGGACGACGAATTTTTTCTTATGTAGAATTTTTTTTTATCACCACTTGTGAAATTAGCTGGGTTGATCACTAAAAACAGAAAAATGCGTCTTCATACCAAAACAAAATGCACAAGTCGAAATTTATAAGAGATGAGAAGTAACAAGATACAATATGAAGTCCATGACTGGACACCACCAATCACAGTAAATAAATTCAACCAGTGACAAAATTAAAGAACAAAGCTCCACACAAACCGAACATCTGGGTGAGTTTTAAATGAGTGTTTAAGTGAGAGTTCATATATAACGCAAGAACAGTGTTTTGATAAATTTGAAATAAAGCCATGCTCACACAAATTAAAACATTTTTGGTATTCGGTTGATTTGTGTTTGAAAGTAAATTTCAAATGTGCGTGCTGTCAAATAAAATTAGGAATATTTAAATATATTTCAAAAAAAAAAAATATACACAAATATATAACGAAATTTGAAATCTAATGGAAGAAAACATTTTCTTTGGTGATTGTGACAAATTTTACATGTATTTCTATAATTAAATTGAGTGTGTTAAAGCAAGATCAGTAGCGGTGGACTTATGATGCGATGCAAACATACAGTGCCTAAGACCGCGTTCATACCCACGATCTCATATCAACGTGAGGAGCTCTTCACTATAGCGTGCTAAGCTGCGATACACAAACAACAATAAGGAAAACACAACTGTTGGACATGTCGGACGCCAAGGGAAAAGTCAAGAACAAGGATGGATATTCATTCTAACAATTCGGGATCACCAGGTGGGACGAAAGGGAACTCGTCGATCGTCCAAACAGAAGTGAAAGACGTCAATACAATCAAAATACCCGACAATAGAGAAGTCACATTAACTCGTTCTGGAAGACCCGCAAATGTGAGTCCTTTCTGAAGGCACTCAACGAAAAATCCAACGGGACAATCCAGGATCAGCACCAGTTGAAACCTGATATCCTAAAGCTAATGTGGTTCAATGTTAATATTGAAATATCTAAATCTAATGTGTAATACCGAAAGCTCAAATGCTTCAATCATAAATCTAATGTGGTTCAATGTTAATATTGAAAAATCTAAATCTAATGTGTAGTGTTGAGAATACTAAATACTAAAATATAAATCTAATGTGTGAAAAGGACAAACTTAAAATTTTAAAGTTATTGTCAAGATTGAAAATACAAAGCTGAGATCAACTCTTTGAATCCATTAAGGGTTCAACACAAGCTAGTGGAAGTTCTGTGATAGTCATTTGTGTAATCAGCGTAAGCTGATGTCTAACATTAAATTAAATTTTATAGTTGAGAGTTATATCATAACAATAATAAACATTTGGATCTCCTACAGATATCACTACTACAAAAAAAAAAAAACAAAATAAGATGACATTACTAACAAACGAGGCCATTATAGCTCTATGTCGGCGTCTTATAGTTAATAGGGCAGTCGAAACAGTTGCCCTCAACATCATAGCAAGGCAGCTAACTGCGCAACAGATGAGACAAATCAGGAAGATACTCGGGAACAACAATCAAGGCGATCAGAGATTTACGGAAGGGACAACGCCACGGACAACAGCAACAAGAGCACCTAATCATCAACGAAGTTCTAGGGAGCTAGCAACGCTTCTACAGTATACTCACGACGTCTTTTAAGGTGAGGTCATTTCACTGGGAAGAAGGAGATCAGTGACCGTGGCATTGCAGCAGCTGCAAGTGTCTCTACGAACTAGGAGGAGAGCAAGAAGGAATCCCGTCGTCAGACTGCTGAGATTGAAGTTGGACCGCATCGCACCACCCAATGAATAAAATAAAAATTTTACTATAAATGAAACTCATTGATCCAATACCATTAACAATTCTCCTCGATTAAATCCTCCTTCAAAGAGCGAGTCAGAGCGCATATGATCCTTTTCTATACTCTTAATGTTTACAGAGTCCCGAATGGTCATCACCCAAAGAAAATTACAAGCGAGACTAGACACTAGACTAGACTAGACACAGATTCCTTTATCAGTTTCACCCGAAGGAAGCCTACAATGCAAATCATATCACGAGATAACACACCTTTTTCAAATCACTCGTCCGAAAAGCGAGTCAGGGCGCTATAACCCTTTCCATCCCCTTCCTTCTTTTCGTTGCAGGTCAGTCACTAAGAGTTTCCCTGAGAGGAGGATGCTGCACTTAGGAATATCTAGAGTTTTGGAAGAGTGACAACAACGATATCGAGCCACATCAGGGTATCCTATGTTGACATCCGCTTTCAGCGTTGTCAAGGGGGGTAATATGTTCGGTGAACAGAGGATCTAAAAAGAAAAAGAACATCAACAATCAAAACATGAATTCAAAAGGGAATCAATTACCTGGGGTCAACGACACCACAGCATTAATATGGGTCGTCGGACTTCATTTGGAAGATCATCAGCAAAATAAGTAACACTGAAATAAAAGAAAGCTTAAATAGTTTCTATTATTGTACCTATATTACATATGTATATTATTCGTCCGTATTATATTGTATAACTAGAAAAAAATCGTACTTACCAAGGATATCGAAACTTTGTATACACAATATTCACTGCCCATTATTTTGGTCACTATGAATATGTAAATGTCATTCGGCAGAACGACAATGCATTAAAATAAAAAAAGGGGGCTTGAAGAAAACTCACCACATTGGATCTTCGATTAATAAGATCCACAAACTGGTAAAAATCTTCACTAAAGAAACGAAAATATGCTCCACCCTGCAAAGACCCGACTTCATCTCGGATATATCAATCGTAAGTCACAGCTATTTTTCCAGAAGAAAAACGGTTGATATGTACAAGAAAGTAAAGGAACCGAGGGGATCAAGTGAAAAGGTAGAGACGGTAGAGTCACTTTTCCCTTGGCGATCAACCATAAAATACATATCCCTGGTGAGTGCGATAAAATAGTAAAATTATAACTAGTAATTTAATGGTTAGACTTGAAGAGAAATATATTTTGATTTAAACGTTGGAAATAAAAAATGATTATTGTAACGAGGAAATCATAATCTTTATCTTGTCGTTGTTTGTCCGAGTATGTGAAGTGGAGTGAAGGTCTTAGAAGTGTTTGAATTAATTAGGGAAATGAACGAGGCCAACGGATTTGAATTGAGTTTTTGTTCGCCTTTGTTAATGAAGCTGTTTAGCAAACAGGAGAAGTAGTGGACTGACTAAAATAAACATAGTGTCTAAGTTTTTTTTGTTCTAATTGTTCTCAGATTATTATAAATTACAATGATATTTTAAAATAAAATAAAATTAAAAAAGATAAGTTTTAGCCGAAAGGCATAAGTTAATATAAGACATAGATTAATTTAGAGTGCCTGCTGAGGGCCAGTAAGTTAGATAGATTAGCATAGGCTAGAATAATTAACTTTAAGCAATTAGTTAAATTTATATTAAGATAGTTAATAAGAGAAATAAATGCTTTTAAAAAAAAGTAGTGAACTGACGACTGGGCGAACCGAGTTCGATTCCATGTCAGAATTTTACTTTATTATTCCTTTCATTTTTTTGTGATATTTAATTTGCCGTCAGGATTTATTTTAGCTTCGAAAATCTACCATAACAACTGCTAACCAAACAGCAAGCTTAGATGAGAGTTCATTAAAGTTAGCCTTCATAAAGTTGAAGGAGTGAGTTACCGCATCCGGACAAGGATTGTTCTTTGAGTTGAAGCAGTAATTTAGCAAGAGAGGAGGGTGGTAGTTGTCAACGGACGACATGACTATTGGACTGGGCTGAACAATCATGTTTCCTGAGTCGGTAAAGAATACAAGATCCAACTGCCTCCATAACACATTAGTCACACCGCTCATTTGATTAAGGCCGAGTGAGAATAAGGAATTGAGAAAACAGGATTCCTTAGAGTTAATATTGCCTTCAGGGAGGTAGTTATCGTCAACTTCGTCAAATACCCACTGAATATTGGGTAAATTGAAGTCCCCAAGTAGAAGTAATTCATCCCCAGTGTTCATCATACTTAGGGTATAATCAACACAAGAGATGAGAATATCATAGAGGCTCTTACCTCCATCGTCAAGTGTGCTAATCATATCTGGTTGGATATAGCAGCACAGCAGGAAAAGATTAGATTTAGAAAAGGAAATCTTGAGAGCGACAAGCTCAATGTCCAAATGGTTAGAGAAACTAGGAAGCGTAATTGGGTTACAATTAAGGTGACTGCGGCAAGCAAGAAGTACGCCACCCCCACCAGCTTCTGAGTCAGTGTAACGGTCCCTCCGAAAGACTTGGTAGGAGGAATCGAAGAGTTCAGCATTAAGAAAGCCTTCGTGGAGCCAGGTTTCCGTGAATGCCATGACATCGAACCCGCTAGCCGCGGATGACTGAAGGATGTCGTTGGTTTTTGATCTTGTCCCCCTTACGTTCTGGTAGTAGAGGGCAAGCGTATCGAGTTTTATGACCTCCTTGATGTATTTGGAATGGAGACGTTTGAGTGATGAGCTCGAGTACGGGTACGGGGAACAAAAGGATTGGTAAGGGCACCAGCAAAAGAGTCTCGGCAATGACGGGCGGTGCAGACAAGACAAAAGAAGCAACAGGCCTTGCTGACTTTTCTGCATGAAATAGTTCCAGGGTCTATAGATTTCTTCCTCATATATTCACAGACAGACTCCGTCATAGTTTCAGGAGAGAATCGTGATATAAAGATAAAGGTCTCGGTATCGTCACTAGAGGGGTGCACGGTTCTAGGGGAACTGTGGCTTCAGTTACCGGGGGATTGGCCACTATTAGAGGCGAAGAGGTTGATACCGAGACCGGCCTAGAGGTCGACTCTATCTCTGGAACGCGGGGCAAGGAACTCAGGGTGACACCGTCACCAATGATGACTTGGCGATCTCGATTTTTCATGCGACTTTTACGACGCGCCATAGTACTAGGTACAATTGGATTGTCGGCCTCCTCAGGCAAGCAGACATTCTCCGAACGAGAAGTAGCCGCGGGGCAGGGTAAAGGCAAAGGCGGCTCCTCAACCTGTAGGGCGTCATCAGATGCTTCCGTCGCTGAGGAGGTCTTATTTGGAACAACGATGTTCTCCAATCTTGATGACAGAGAGCTCAGAGCATTGTGATTTTGAATCACTGCTGATGAAAGCGATTCAATATCAACCCTAACACGTTTTGTATTCCTTTTAATATCGTCCGATATGGGATGGACAGAAGCCGAGGAGCTAAAAGAGTCAAAATATTTGACATCTCACTAATATTGTACAAAGGTTTAACCTGAGAGCTTCTGCAACATCCTCGGAAGCATTTAGGATTCCATGGCAGACTGACTGGGAAGCTTATTGCACAGCTCTCAGGCTAGGAATCAGCCATATGGATATTAATCCCATTACTGAGGCCGATCCCTTCCTTGTCTCTACCAATCTGCAAGAAACGATCAACGAAAGTAGCTGCCCTGCGAAACCTCGAAGCACCAACCAAAATTCCTCCCTCTACTGCGAGATGGATCACGTCGCTTCTCAGCAGCAGATTGATAACTGCTGAGATGAATGGTGCATCGATTACTGTAATGGCTGCTAAAGGCTGTCCTCAAGGGACCGTCCTATCACCCTCCTATAGTCAATCGTGATCGACGAACTTCTTTCCAACCTGAATAGCCGTGGATTTAAAGCACAGGCCTATGCAGACGATATCATCATAATGATTAGCGGCGGTCATGACAGCACCGTTTCTGACCTCATGCAAGCTGCTCTGTCACATGTGCATAGTTGGTGCCGTAGCAAGAACCTGGGTATTAACCCACAAAAAACTGTCATCGTACCATTTACTTATAGAAGGTAGCTAAATTTAAAAGCTCTCTCTTTGGACTACACTTGGTGGTGAAAAAGAGGCTCTGGCAGGGGCACTGCGTCTACGGGAGCTATTCTCATTTAAGACAGGAGACCTGCTGGATCATTTATCGATCCTCAATGAGCTGAATCTGGAGCCAATGATATCTCTGTCCGATACTATTCTTGCTACTCTTGACTTTGACAAACCGTTTACGACGATTATTCGAAGTAGGTCAGAGTGGCAACATGGCAGGCCTCTCTTTAGAGGAAGCACGGCCTTTTGGTACACGGACGGTTCCAAAACCTATAAAGGGGTAGGGCTGGGTGTTTATGGCCCAAGGAGCAAAATATCCATGGCTCTGGGCATTACCCCCACTGTTTTTCAGGCTGAGGTACTCGCCATCCAAGTGTGTGTTCAGACCTCTATTAATAGAGCTCCAAATAGCTCTAACATTGTTATTTTCTCGGACAGTCAAGCTGCACTTCTTCTTCTTCTTTAACGGCTCTACAACCGGGATCGGGTCCTGGCCTCGCGCAACTGTTCTCTCCACCGGTCCCGATTCTGAGCCGATGTCATCCAGTTTGGCATCCCTAAACTCTGAGCGTCCTGGTCCACGCCATCCTTCCAGCGAAGGTTGGGCCTCCCTCGCTGTCGCACCCCATAGGTCTTACCGCAGAGAACTTTCCGAGCAGGCTCATCTTCACTCATACGAGCTAGATGCCCTGCCCACCGGCGCCTACCGAGCTTTATTTTCTTCACAACATCTATGTCGCGATAGCGCTCGTAGATCTCGCCATTGTAGAGTCTCCGGAATCGTCCTTCCTCACATACGGGGCCAACAATCCTCCGAAGTATTTTCCTCTCAAACACGCCCAAGAGGTTTGAGTGCTTTTTGCTAAGCACCCACGTTTCGGATGCATACGTGAGAACGGGTAAGACCATCGTCTTATATAGTAAAAGTTTAGACGTTATGGTTAGATATTTGGATTTGAAGAGCCTTGACAGACTATAGTAGGCTTTGTTGGCTTTTAGCAGTCGTGCGAGTATTTCTGGTTCCATGCTATTGTCGGCTGCTACTATTGACCCAAGGTAGGTAAATGATTTTACCACGTCAAACTCGTGTTCCGCTACCTTGATTGTGGGACCAATGTTAGGTGTTCTTCCAGACGAGGCCACCATGTACTTTGTTTTGCTTTCGTTAATGTGCAGTCCCAGATTTCCTGCCGCTTGCTCAATCTGAGTGAAAGCTTCTTGTACAGCTGTTGTTGTTCTTCCAATGATGTCAATGTCGTCTGCGTAAGCCAGTAATTGGGTGGAATTGTGGAGGATTGTACCCCTTGATGTCACGCCCGATTCTCGGATCACTTTCTCCAACGCTAGGTTGAAAAGGAGGCAGGCCAGACCGTCCCCTTGTCGGAGTCCATTATAGATGTTGATTGGTCTGGACAGTGTTCCGAATACCTTTACTTGGCTTGACACATTGATCATGGTCAGCCTACATAGTCTTGTCAGTTTGTTGGGGATGCCGAATTCTCTCATGGCTTTGTAGAGTTCTGCCCTGGCTATGCTATCATAGGCGGCTTTAAAGTCTATGAAGAGGTGTTGAATTGAGTTTTGAAACTCTAGACATTTTTCCATAGCCTGCCTCAAGGTGAAAATCTGATCAGTCGTTGATTTGCCTGGGCTGAAGCCACACTGGTAATGGCCTATGATGTTTCTGGCGTATGGGGTCATCCTGTTTTGTAGGATAGCGGAGAATATCTTATACACGGTACTCAACAATGTTATACCGCGATAATTAGTGCACGCTGTGATATCTCCTTTTTTGTGTACCGGACAGAGGATGCCTTTTCTCCAGTCTTCTGGCATCACTTCCTGCTCCCATACTTGCACAATTAATTCAGGAATCGCTTGGTGTAATGTAGGCCCTCCATATTTAACCAGCTCCGCTGCGATGCCGTCTGCACCCGAGGCCTTGTTGTTTTTGAGCCGGCTGATGGCTCTGCTAACTTCTTCTATGCTTGGTGGCGGCAGCATAGCATTGTCATCAGATATTGGTATAGCCTCCGAGTCCTCAGTTAGCTCGCCATTTAGCAATTCATGAAAGTGCTCTTCCCATCGCTCCAAGATGCCTTTAGGATCGGTGATCAGATTACCTTCTTTGTCCTTGCAGTATGTGCAACGTGGTGTGAATTGCGTCATACTGCGGACTCTTTGGTAGAACTCCCGCGCCTGGTGCGGCCGTCATTCTCTGTACTGTTCTAGCTCACAGACGAGATTTTTTTCCCAGGCTTCCTTTTTCCGTCTGTGAATTCTCTTTTCTTCTTTTCTGAGCTCTTTATAGTTGTCTTCGCGTGCCCGTGTTCTCTGAGACTGCTGCATGGCAGTCGTTCCGATCTTTACGACTTCTGCCTAAGATGGAATCAGCAGTACTAATGACAGTATTTTTAAGGCGGGTCCAGTTCTCTTCAACGTCCGGCATCTCATCCCCAGGACTTAGGGCGAGTTCTAATGCATGACCGTAGCTGTTTCTGGCCATTTCATCAAGCTGCACTGCTGGCCATTAAATCGCACAGAGTGTCATCAAAGACTGTCCTGGATTGTCTCCGATCTCTGAAACTCCTCAGCAGGAACAATAGTGTCACGCTGATGTGGATTCCGGGCCACGAAGGTCACATTGGTAATGAAATTGCCGATGGTCCGGAGCCTTTCTATAGCTTAGCAAGCTGCCACGTAAAAATGGCCATAAAAAATTGGGTTGACCAGATGTTCCTTTATAGCTGGTCAAGGACCCAGGGTGCACGTCAAGCTAAAAGATTCATCGAAATCGATAAAGCTAAGGCGGGCAAACTTTTAAATCTCAAGAGGTGGGAGCTAAAAATAACAACAGAGCTCCTGACGGGCCACTGTTCGCTTAACTATCACCACAGAGTACTTAACATACAGAGGGAACAACAGGAGCAATGGGTTACAACGTCCAAAATGGGTCACAAGTCGTAACCCATCCCAGCTTTTTGTTTTCTTTGAGAGCGAAACTCATCATGACTCTCTCTTCAAGTTTTTCACTGCTAAGCAGGATGTGTGTGCGCAATAACTTTTTGGTGTGGTAGTATAGTAATGAACTGAAATATAATCTTTGGAATGGAAAAGAATATTTTTTCTACCTGCGATTGTGATAATAAAATGAAATGGGTCTTATATTGTTTTTAACTAACTTTTTTTCGTAAACGAACGATTAGGCTGGCGTACTAAAAATATAAAAAACAATTAAAATATTAAAATTGCTAATAAGATTTTTTGGGAGTTTAGATGATATAAAAAATTAAGAATTGTAAAATGATTGGAAAATTTTTAATTTTTAAAGATTAATGTGTATTTAAATTATCAACTTTACAAAAAAAAGTTTTCATTTCTAGTTCTAAATCCGTCCAAAAATATTACAAAATTGTTAAAATTTTAATTTTCGTTTTGTTATAAAATAACTATTTATAATAATATATCCCTTATGGTACCAGGATATATATACCTTGGCAACGCGACGTTTCCTGACACAATTATAAAAATACTATCCTAATATAGAAAATTTATCCTGTGACGCGATGACGCGGTCGAAAGTTCCTTTGCCGCCTGCTCTAATAGTGGAACCAGGTGGTTTATTTATTAAATTTACACGTTATATCAAAAACAAAAATGTTTCCACTTTCTTTGAAACTCCTAATTTTTCAATTTTTTTGGGAGTTACTTGGAATATTTGACATTTTTGTTAGTTGCATCGTATTCATGCATTTTAAACACACTTTTCTTTGAACTGGCCTGATGTTGTGAACACAACTTGGGAGCCGTGACACCACTTGCTGTCAAAATTTGGGGGACCCGTTCCCAAGCGCTTACTGGAACAAAAATACATCTAGTCCAATCTATCGAACTTACTTTACAAAATTTTCCAAGATCCAACGTTCAAAAACAAATATCTCTTAAATGGTAGGTTTTATCGCAAAAATTATTACAATAACAATTGTGGATCATGCAATTTTTTCACAAACGATCCTTTTTCTTACGAGTGAGACCTCGTAAAATATTGCATTCCAAAAGTTTTCGAATTTATATTTTGCATAGCATAAACTCCTTCGAATTTATATTTTGAAAGTTTATATTTTGCATAGTATATAACACCACCGTAGGCGCATTTTTAAACGTAGGCACAATCCACGATTTGTTGTGATCAAACAAGCACAACTATATTTGCATATACGGCAAGAACAAAGAGGGTAAGAGGGAAATATGGAGGGCATACAGTACACCAAGCTATTTATTAATAGTTATTAGCAATGTTTCTGTCTTTTCTGGTATAGCACTTTTGCATAGGTTTTGATTTAATGGAATTTCTTGCGACCGTTCACTAAACCCCTACCCAAAAATTTTGATATGAGCTTTGCCCAAATCAAAAACAAGTTGTGAAGGCCAATGTAAGGCTCCTGATTAGTACTGTTTATGTAATTTTTATCTACTATTTAAAAGGGACTCATTTTTAAGACCAAGCCATTCTCCTTGTTCTAATATATATTCTTGCAATTGTTACAATGCTCAACCTTTGTTTTGAATATATATTAGTTTATAGAAGCCTCATCTGAGAAATTATTTTTTAACACTATTTCTACCACGATTTTGTGTGTACCTATTTTGACCAAACGGTGTCTTTTCAATCTTTGTAACAAGAAAAAACAGTAATCATAAAAACAGCACTGTAATAAAACTTTTTCCTTATTTAATATCACAGTTTTTACAAATCAATGGTTGCTCTACTAAGCATTTTCCACACGCATACTTTGAAAAGTGTCTTTTGACACCTCTTGGTAGAAATAGTGCTTAAACAACGTTATCAAGTGCCTCTTCTAAATACCAGTACTTTCATTAGAATTTTCATTATCGACTTACAAAGAATGTAAGTCCTTGACAAGAACACCCGCTACGTTTGTTTAACATTGATTATAATTCACAGCATCTAACAAAGTAAAATCTTCATCTCCATTGCAATTAGAAATGCCATTCGGCTGGAAAATTTTAAATGACATTATCTGCGATAAGGATTTAAACGTCCGGACCACTGTCCTTATAGGTCTGGTCTATAATGGACTCCGACCGGCTTGTCCTTTTCAACTTAGTGTTGGAGAAAATAATCCAGAGGTGACATTAAAGGGCAGAATCCTCCACAAATACTGATGGCTTATGACACTGACATCATCGGAAGACCATCAAGAACAGTACAAGTAGCTTTCACCCAGATTGAACCGGCGGCACGAAAGCTGGGACTGCAAATTAACGAAAGCTAAACAAAATATATGGTGGCCTCCTCTGCAAGAACACCTAACATTGGTCCCACAATCAAGGTAGAGGAATACGATTTTGAAGTGGTAAAAGTATTTACCTACCTTGAGTCAATAGTAGCAGCCGACTATAGCATGGTACTAGAAATACGCGCACGGCTTCTAAAAGCCAACAAAACCTACTGCAGTCTGTCAAGGCTCTTCAAATCCAAGCACTCTAACCTTTTAACTTTGTTCGACAGTAACTTCCTTCGGAAAATTGTTGTGAAAAAGATACAACCGCAAATTGTACTAAATATATAAAGAACCTGTCCCAAACTTCCTGTTCCTCCAAAGGCCAGAGCGAATAGGGTTACAAGACCTAGGAAGAGATATAAAGGTGACATAAAAATGAACTTACTCACAATTGGGTTACCAACCAGAACACAGAGATACAGGACCGAGATCATTGAACGAAAGTTCTTGAGGAGGCCTAGGCTCACAGACGGCTGTGGCGATGGAGATAAAGGACGATTCCGAAAATTTTACAACGACGAGATCTACGAGCGTTATAGCGACATAGATGTTGTGGAGAAATCAAAGCGCGATAGGTCCCTGTGGACAGGGTATCTAGCTCTTATGAGTGAAGATGGACAGGATCGGAAAGTTCTCTACGGTAAGATCTATGAGGGCGACAGCGAGGGAAACCCAACGTTCGCCGGAAGGATGGCTGGATAGAATCGCATAAACCGTATTCACTTAACGACCTCGTATTAACCACATATGAACGACCATCTACCAGAGAAAGTCATAAGCTTCAACCAATTCAATGTACAGGACCATATCAAATCAAAAATGTTTTGGTAACGACCTGCTGCTGATGAGCTTGCTAGACAGGGAAACGAAGTGGAAAGCACACCCCACTTAACCCGGATGGGAATGCCCTTGCCTCCTACAAACAAGCTGTGAGGAAAATCAGCTTGGGTCGAGCTGGATTGAATTGGATCACAGCAACGGTGTGCCGCACTCTTCATGCAATGTGGCCAACTTTGGACGCAAAGCGTTCAACATCTCTTGTTCAGTTTCATCCAAAAAGGAGATTAGCCATATATGTAGTAAAGGTACTGACCGGTCAATGTACCTTTGCCCCGCACGCCGAAAGATTAGAACTTCCCCACAACGACTTATGAAGAAGTTGTGGTAATGAAGAAGAAAAAGAAACTGTGCACAATGTCGGGCCTAAGTGGGCAGCCATTTTAACCTAACCTAACGACCTGCTGGGGGACCTTGAAAGGCATATTGCAAATTATAAAAAGACAGCTATATTTATATTTGGGACAAGGAACTTGAAACCGTGGTGTTCGGCGTCGCTTGAATTGGATGCAAGAGGGAGCGATGACAAATTAGAAACTGAAGATAAATTCGAGGACCACTTCAGTACCGGGATGGCGAGCACTGTCTCCAAACAAGAAGACAACTTACTTTGTATGAATCATCGTTGCTGGTTGGTCAGCTGATGGAATTCATCAAATAATAAAGCTGGTTTCGCAATTTTTGCAATTAGGTTTGATAGTAAGTTAGTTAGTCATCTTTAGCCTTGGTTATAAAAATCCGCACCATATAATTGTAGGTCTTTGTCGGTTAAAAATGTATGCTACAATAGTTTCCTTCCATTTCTTGTAAACATTTAATGAAGTTTAATTTTTATAAAAACTATATATCTCAAAAATCAATAGTTTTCGAGCTAATCATAAAAAACTAAATTTTATCCCTTTCAACCCCCCTAAAAAACCACACCAGGTGAAATTTACATTACATAGCCTGTCGTACATCATAACAAAGATGCCCACAACAATTCTGCTTTATCAGTTATAAATAAAATCAAACTAAGTACTCTCACATTTTACAATAATATCAATAAAAAGCCAATATCCCCGAGAATATTCCTAGGTTAAACCAGAAAGGTGGATTTCTTATGCTATCCACCAAAATTTGTTCATGGGCAGAAAACTTTTGTTTTTTTCTTCGTGCATAAATGAAAAAAAAAAAAAAAAAAAAAAAAAAATTGATATTGTCTCTCACAAAAAGCTTGCCAAAAGCTTACTTCAAAATAATTTGATAACACATTTTGTTCTTCGTTGTTCCCTCTGTACATATATTAAGTACTCTGTGCTATCACCTAAATAAAATAGGTCTGGTGGCCGACTCTGGCTGTCGGTTCTGCGTGACAGATCCCGAAACCGCGGAGCACTTGCTGTGCGACTGTGAGGCTACAGCGAGGAAGAGACTGAGCATCCTCCAGCGTGACTTCCCTACTCCCAGGGAGATTTGGGACAGTAACCCTAAATAAGTTTTAGGCTATGTAAGAAGCCTTAACCTTTATGGGTTTTAAAGACGGAGATGGCACAATAGACCAAACAAAAAAGGTCGCAGTGCCTGCCAAGGTGCCCCCGTGCAAGAAATAGAAAAATAGAATCGTGAAGGAAAAAATGACCACATACCTACGCACACACACATACTTTTACCCAAATTTTTGCTTGAAATGCTCTTACCTTGAAAAATGAAAATACGTTTTCGATTTCGATTTTTGGACCGATTACAATAACTTCCCTATACTATGAAGTTAATAAATAGAATTAAAATTACTATTAAAAATGTTTACTATAGGTTCGATTCTTTTAACTACTGGCTCGATAACACAAATCTACAATTAATTTTCAAACTCCTTATGTACCTTTGGTCGACTGGTCGACTGATAGGCCTGGTTAATTCACAATTTCTTCCTCATCTATTTCTGTTTTTCATCTTTTCCTAGTTCTTAATTAATACATGTTCAATTTTTTGACAATTATTAAGTCTTATTTTTTTCAATTAAAACATTTTGTTCTTCTAAAATTGCTTCTAACTTAATTTTCTCTTTTCCAATTAAGCGATATTTTTCATGTTTAATTGATTCCCTCGTAATGAGCTGTTCTCATCTTTTATACGAGGACATCAAGTATTCATAATTGACGAAAGGAATTTTTATCTTGTTTTAGATCTCTAAATATTTGTCTTTGATATTGATTTATCTTTCCCAAGATTCTTAGAAATTGTGTACCAGTGAATTGTGCTTCAATCTATCCTTAATGTTTGATACTTTCCAACAGAAATTGTAGAAGCATTGAAATTATTTAGAAAAATGATTCATAATATTAACTTGAAATTTTTATGATACCCTTTTGGATTGAATGATACAGGAATCCTTTAAAATTCCGTAAAATTGTTAATTATATACACAGATGCCGATTCAATGAAATTACGATAAAAATCCATTTCAATAATTTATAATATAAATGTGTATCAAAAAAAAAACTAATTTACCATTACATAAAATTGTTGTTTTTCCCATTTGGGGATAGTCTATATGAAAATTTGAGTTGTAAGAGTGTTTGAATTTTTATACTTCTACATACATATAGCCCCTGCAATTGTAATTTTTGTTCATTTGACTATTGCTGATTTGAGGAGCATTATTTCTAAAATTATTGTAACCATTTCGTAAACCAAATCACGATTTGGTTGGTTGGAATTGATTCCTATTTATTCGAGGGCTCACAAGCTGATGGTTTTATGGCTTTTTTTGTGTAGGTTTATCAAATTTTCTAGGATTATTCTGAAAGATAAAAGGTCTTCTTGGATATTGGATTTTTGTTAAAATTCCTCGTTCCTCTTTTCATCCCGAACCCAAACGGATAAATGTATTATCCGTTTCTGAATTATCTCTCGCCCTTAGTATTTTTTGTGTACCAGACTTCGGAACAGAATGAACTCTTTATTATCATCCATGTCCACTTAATTATGATCAATGCAATAGTTATTATAGTAATGACAGGTAGACGGAAATATTTTTCTTTAGTCACTGACATGTGGGTCGCTCCGAAGCCAATGCGGTTTTGCCCAAAACACCAGATGTTATTTAATACCATTAATTTTTTAAATATGGTACTGTCTTTCAAGTAAAGGTGTATACGCTATACACGCATGGAGTCATGAGAACTTAAGAAGGGCGTACCAGAACAAACGATTCTTTATCTTCTCTGATAGCCGCGGAAATTAGGCGATAAGATCCCATAGGACCAAGTCGACATTAGTTTGGGATTGCCAACATGGTGAGGTGAGCCGTGAGGAGGATGAGTCCGCCCTTCACGTTCTTCGTGAGTGCCCCGCGATAGCGAGAAGCAGGGTCTCGTTGCTTGCCGAGTCCTGCTCGACTGCAGAACTTTTTTAAGACCTACATGGAAGTAGTACAAAAGGCCAAACGAATGGCCACAGTAACTTTCATACGGATACGTTCGGACGGTGATCTTTTCCCGTATACCGCATACGGGATTTTATCAAATAGAGCAGTGGTAATGAGAATTACAATAATAGGTTCCCACCAAGCGCATGCCATTCTTGAAATTTGTTTTCCCGTATACCGTACGAACTTGTCACTAAGATTCGATAAATCGCGCAAGTATTTTATCGAACGCGTGATCTAGTGGCGTATAGTTCTATATTGCGTCGTTCATATAAATCAAATTTTCCCGAATCTCGAACTAGTTTGTAGTAGTCTCCAGCTCGGGCCTCCAATGTTAATTGCCAGTTAAATATTTGCAAGATGGAAGACGATTTCTCGATATCAATCGTATTATTTATTTCGTTAATTAAAAAAAGGCCTAATTTGTGGAATAATGACGACTAGGCTACCGTGAGTAAAACCATATTTACGTGACAAAATCGGACCGAATAGTCCCGTGTGAAAACCCGTCTCGTATTCTGCTGGTTAGCGGATATCAGTTGTAAACTGTGAAATAAAGTCTAAGTGCCTAGCCTGTCACGGCGTTCTCTCCGTTTTAGCGTTCAGCGCATTTGTCAATGGCTTATTGTTGGTGAAGACTGCGAAGGGACGACCTATCAACCAGTGTCTAAAATGTTTTATGGCAAGGTATAGTGCCTGCAGCTCTCGATCGAACGCCAAATATTTCTTTTCTTCTACGCTGCGCTTCTTCGAATGGAGCTCGAGCAGTTCCCAATTTCCCGTTTTGCCTTCTTGATCCAATACTGCACCTATAGCATTATTTGAGGCGTTTCTTTTTCCTGGAGTAACTACACCAGTGTACTTTGGAGTAGTTTCAACTATACCAGCTCATATATCGGAGTACCATGATTAGTGTAGTGACGATTTTTTGAAGTAAAACTTCTTCAGGGACGTTTGCTTAAAAAATTTACATGAGAGTGAATCGTTTAACGCGTAACGCTCTACACATTGAAAAATCGTCAGATTTTTCGTATAACGATGGGCAATGGGAAGGGCGTTGTACAAGAGACGAAGTAACACTTGGCTGTGTGTGCAACAGTTAAAATACACCCTGCCTTATTGCATAGATTTTCTGGCATGTTAGCTACGTTGTCGCCCCGACTTTGCTTTATCTCATTATAGGAATACAAATTCACCATTATGTAGAGGTGAATTATTTCAGATTTTTCTTGTGGTTTGGTCACTGGCCGGGCTTATGCCGCGGACACTTTGGAGTTGACTGACATGTTGGAAGCGGCATATACGACAAGAATTTTCGGCGCACCCTGACCAAGTGGATCTGCTATTCCCTATTACAAAAAACTGATCTTTTGCCTCTAAAACCTCCTAAAAAGTGGGCTTTCCGGGGTGGAAAATGGGTAGACTTTATAGCCCCTTATTAAGAACCCCAAAAGGAAGCTCTGAGCCGGTATCCAATCATTTCCGCTATTTTGATTTTCGGCTTAATTTACCTGTACTATGCACATTTCTTGCGTGCGAAGTCAACTTATGTTGCCGTAACTTTTGAACGGGACGATATTTTTATCTGGAAATTTACAGAAAATTGCCTTAAGAATTCGACTACAATGTACAATAGCCAAAAAAGCGAATTTCGAAAATCTATAACACCACTTTTTGATTGGAAAATAAAATCTCACAAATCTGTTGAAAATTTTTAAACATTCGCCATTTTGTTTTGAAACGATGTAAACCGTTCGGTTAAAATATTATATTTAGGGAATTAGTCAAATTAGACTATGTTAAAATTTGAAATTTATATCTGCAATATCAACTGAGATAATGCGAGATAAAGTGAAAATTTCGTTCAAACCGCACTTACGAAAAAAAGACATTTTCATGATTTTTTTATACGTTGGCCATGACCAATCTTCGGCCAAATTCAACTGTAGATGCATTTTTCCATCCCCTATCGATTGCAATTAGTCTCAACCGGTTATCTCTTTTTTTTATGTGACACACTAGAGACTTAGGGAAGGCCCCTTTGTACTGTCGACCATGTATTTTTTTTTATTTTTGAAATGTCGAACAGCAGCTCTAGTCGGAAGATAGAGAGAGAAGTGAAGGAAAGAACTGTCACAACCTATCTGCGGTATTTTTATTTCACCTACTCTCAACCATTTCGCGACTCTGACATCGGGGCATCGAGAACAACTCGCTGGAGTGTTATGCCTCCTGAAACGAGTGGAATCTCATCAACCAACCGATGACATGCGCTTGGTGGAGCGGGGAAAAGAACTAGTGAAGGCTATGACAGGAGGAATCAGGAATGCAAAGAGGGAAGAAGAAAGAAGGAAAGTTATGTAGGCGGGAAATTGGGAAAGGCTAGGACCGTGGCACCGCCGGGAATCGAACCCAGGACCTCTGGGGATAGTAGTCAGGCGCCTTACCCCTAGACTACCGAGGCTTCCATCACTTCGAGCGAAAAAATGGGATGCGCTGCAGGCCTATTATTTTAAACAAAATTTGAGGAATTAATACAACATATTTTGAATTGTTAGTTAGCAATCTTAAAATAAAATAATATTAAATATAAGTTAAATTTTTAACTTCCCAGTATAGGAAGTTATTGTAATCGGTCCGAAAATCGAAATCGAAAATTTCAACGTATTTTCTTCTTTCAAGGTCCCAGGAGCATTTTAAGCAAAAAATTGGGAGGAAGTATGCGTGTGTGTGTGTGTATGTGCGTACGGATGTGGTCATTTTTTCCTGCACGATATCGCGCGAACCAAAACTGATATCGGCTTCGTTGAGGTGTTGTTCGAAGCGTATTAACCGAAATATGATCTGAAAAGATTTTCATGAAAATCGGTCCAGCCGTTTTTTTGTTTGAGCGACGTAAGTGATTTTTGTACCTGCACGATATCGCCCGAACCACGAAAGATATTGACTTACTTGAGGTGCCGTTCGAAGCGTATTAGCGACAATATTATCTGAAAAGATTTTTATAATATTCGGACCAGCGGTTTTTTGGTTTAAATGACTTAAGTGATTTTTGTACCTGCACGATATCGCGCGAACTAAAAACTATATCGACTTCATTGAGGTGCCGAAAAACATTCATACATCAATTTTATATACATTTTCGTCATTTTAATCTTGTAAGTGCGCACATTAAGTTTGACATTTTAGCGAAAATATTGATAAACAATTGTGACAAATTCTCAGTATTATGCATATATTCTATATTGCCTATTGTTCATTTATTATTAAATTCTTTTATTTAACTTACACTGTTTGTCGTCAAATCTTGGAAGTTAAATTTGACCCACTTCCCGGTTTCGGATAGAGCTGAAATTTTGCATACACGTTTAGTTTGGATGACAATGCAATCTGGCCATTTTGTAAAAATATCAAGATGGCGGTTCCAAAATGGCGCCCGATTTTTGAAATTGTGCTCCGCGGCCCTCTGACATGGGTATCAAATGAAAGGATATGACAGGTAGAACACAAGAAGCTATGTGGCGTCATTCCAAATTCAAAATGGCGGCCAACACTAAATTGCGGAAAGCTTATAATAGACTAAAAAGTAGAAAATATAACAGATCAACTTCCAATTTTGAAAACACTCGTAGTTCGGGTGGTTAATGTGTATGAATGATGAGATGAATAGTTGAGTTAAGGGTGAGTTGATAATAAAGAAGCAATACACGTTACAAAAAATCACAAACAAACACAGAGATGTTGCTGTCAACTAAATTCAACTACTCAAATACTGAACTCATGTCGGTATGCATAATTTCAACTAAACCCAGGTAGCAGAGCTGAGTCGAGTTCAGTCAACCTTAACCCAACTCGACTCCCGTTTACATGTAGTTAGACTTGGGTTCAACTTGAGTTCAACTCATCATGTATAAGTACTAAATGCAATCTGACCTTTTTTAAAACTAGTTGGGATGTGGGTGCGACCCTTTCGGTCCACACGATCAACTTCCCAGTATGATGGTTCTTGGTTGGATATTTTAATAATAAATGAACAATAGGCAATATAGAATATATGTATAATACCGAGAATTCGTCACAATTGTTTATCAATATTTTCGCTAAAATGTCAAACTAAATGTGCGCACTTACAAGATTAGGTATTAATGTGTTTCGGCACCTCAATGAAGTCGATATAGTTTTTAGTTCGCGCCGTATCGTGCAGGTACAAAAATCACTTAAGTCATTTAAACCAAAAAACCGCTGGACCGAATATTATAAAAATCTTTTCAGAATATATTGTCGCTAATACGCTTCGAACGGCACCTCAAGTAAGTCAATATCTTTTGTGGTTCGGGCCATATCGTGCAGGTACAAAAATTACTTACACCGCTTAAATAAAAAAACGGTTCGACCGAATTTTATGAAAATCTTTTCAGATCATATTTTGGTTAATACTCTTCGAACGACACCTCAACGAAGTCGATATCTTTTATAGTTCGCGGGATATCGTGCGGGTACAAAAATCACTTAAGTCATTTAAACCAAAACACCGCTGGACCGAATACTATAAAAAATACGAGTGTGCGTAGGACCACACTTTAGAAGTGTTAACTTCTATGGCTAGTCTAAATGTCCAAATCAATCTTATTACAAGACGATAAGGATTAATATATTTTATTTATGAATATTCTGTTAAAGTTTATTTAATTGTTACTTATATATGCACTCCCTCCAAAATGTGTTGCAATGTTTGGAAATTAAACAATTTATCTTAAACTTATCACACAAAGATCGGACGATGGATGACTGGGATAATGTAGTTTTTAGTAAAAATAGTAGATAATACATATATAGTAATAAATACATAGTACATAGTTCATAGGAAAAATGTAGTACATAGTACTTGTCGTCGGGTTGATGCAATAGTCACGAAACAGAAATTTTTGCTATTTTAAACATTGTGCAAATATGCAAAAAAGTCATATTATATTCAGCCAAAGTCACGGATCTAAATTTTTATGGGAATCCACTGGATTCATTTTGAATTCTTTCAGAACATAGTACATAATATGCAGTACATTGTATATAGTACGTAATAGATAATATATAATACATAGAAAATAATATAACATAGGGAAGTTAGGGAATGGAATTACTGGAAAAACTACTTCTACAGAAGCAGTTCAGTACTTCCACCCAGTACAAAAAAGGCATTACATTAACACGGCGATGGCCTAGGCTGGGAAGTACTTCTTTTTTCCCTTCCATTTGGAAGTACTTATACTACATTTATTACTAAACTCATAATGCAAAGTTATTATACTGTAAATTTTTATAATGTAATTTAGTTGGCGTAGGCGTGAAGGGGTGGGGTAGCTTGAAGTAAAATTAAGCGATTTATATTTGGGTAGTTCTACGTTAAGAGGTACTATCGACGGCTACTTGAAAAAATCATACATAATTTGAAAATTTGCGGAAAACATCAATTATATTTAATAATAAATAAAGCATACTTTTTTACCAATGAATTGCAATATCTAAATTAGCTTAGTTTAGTCATAATTTCATGTTTACCTAGAAAAAAGTATCTACCCTGGCCTGTCCCTTTACTATTCTGTAACAAACTCTTCAAAATTTAACACATTACTAATTCATTAAACATCTAAGCGTTATTTATTAAATAAAGCAGTATAAATAACAATGATGAATATTAAAAAAAACTCTCAAATTAATTTAATTTTCTATTGAAAAAAAAAACATCAGTTTTTGTCCCTCATATATTAAGTCTCCTTTGTTCAATTCTTCACAACATAATATAAATCTCCCTAGTTTATCTTTCATGTTTTCTTTTCCTTCTTCGTTCACCATATCACCTTAGGGCACGTTAATACTTTTTATTTCAGAAAAATAAAGCCGCATTAGGAAACCAGATGCAATTACATACACTCCTGGGCAATTACATATGTAGCAACAATCACGGTCATTCAGCTCTAACAAGGGAACATCAAGAACTTATCAACAATTTACATCATCTTTGGATCACATGGACATTGAGTAGCATCATTTAACATCATTATCATTAATACTAATTTAACTTTAAGAAACCAAATTTTTCTTAAGAACATTCACTCAAAAATTCATACATTCACTCGAATAAATATTTACTCTGGTAACACTTCTCACCTCAACACATTCACAATTAAAATTTTCATTCCCACTTGCATTATTCAAACAAAAATCACTTCAGTCATCCCGTTATATATTTCTATCCCCACTTGAATCGAATTCAAGTGAGTTAACAAAAATCGTTGCACCCATGAATCTTCCTCTCTTTGGATACCGGACGCTTGGAAGGTAAGTTGACTTGAGCTTTTATTTTCCTCCATTTAAAGTTCTTGGGAATAGACCAAGAACTTTTCTTAAATTTTTCCTTAGTTCTCGGGAATAGACCGAGAACTATTATTCCTAATTTTCCTTAGTTCTCGGGAATAGACCGAGAACTACTATTACTAATATTTTTTCTCTTAGTTCTCGGGAATAGACCGAGAACTATTACTAATCTTCCTTAGTTCTCGGGAATAGACCGAGAACTACAACTATTTACTAATTTTCCTTAGTTCTCGGGAATAGACCGAGAACTACTATTATTACTAATTTTTTCCTTAATTCTCGGGAATAGACCGAGAATTAATATTAACAACTTTCCTTTTCCTTGTTCATGGGAACAGACTATGAACAGTAATTTCTAATTCCTCTTTCCTTTGACCTTGATTTTAACAATCCCTTTGTCCGCAACCAAATTAAAGTTCAAGGCCAACTTTCAAGGTCAGGTGAGTACTTAATTACCACAATACAATATTCATATTTCATAATTTTCCTTTTATTCTTTAAATAAATAATATTTGATATGGTGAACGATTTTTTTCACGATTTCCTTGATTCGTTACAATAATATTTTAACTTGTTTCTCTGCTTTGAAATTGAAGTGATTTTAGTGATCAACGTGGATGAGGAATTTAATTAATCTGATATTTTAGTTTCCATCGTTGTTGAGGTGATTAAGTGGATTGTTTATTTTAGCTAACACCGTTGATGAGGGTGATTAATTATATATTTTTTTTTTGAGTGGATGGGTGTTTTCCAAAACGTCAAATTCTGCGTAGCCGATACAGTATTACAACTGTCATAATACATATTTCTTTGACATTACGAATACACTGTAGTAGTGAAGCAGTCATTTAAATTCGACGATTTGGAACGTTTAAACTACACAAGATGAACAAAATAATTCAAGATATTTTATTGAATAATTTATTTGATTCATCTCAATCTAGTGAAAACTTATTCTTGCTAAAATCTGTACATTTGTTAAAAAAAAATCGGAAACGAAGAAAAATTGCTGCAAGGCTTGGAGGAATATTATTGAATAGAAAAATTCCAAAGTGCGAGAAATTCTTTAAAAAGATTTCGGAATATCCGGAAGATATATTTTATGATCATTTTCGAATGAAAAAAGAGACTTTTCAGGTATGCGAAAAATAAATATATCTCAACTAACACGGATTAATTGCCTTCTGTCGTAGAATCTTGTAAAAATGTTGAAATCAAAATGGAATTTTCCAAAAACTGGTCGCCCTCCATACTCCTTAGAGCAATGTCTCTATATTACCTTGTGGAAGCTTTGCAACCAAAACTCTTTTAGGGAAATAAGTGATAGATTCGGGATTGGTGTGGGCACAGCATAAGCATACCGTAAAAGTAATTTCAAAGTTTAAGAGTGAAGTAATTAAATTTCCAACTAGTGAACGATCATTAAGAAAAGTAGTGGAAGGTTTTGAAAATGCCCGTGCTAATCCTTTTCCTTCAGTGATTGGGTGCATTGATGGGATGCACGTGAACATTTCAGCGCCAACAAAGGACGCCATCAGCTACTATAATCGAAAAGGCAATCATTCCCTAATTGTGCAAGTAAGGAATTTATTAAAAATATATTATGTTTTAAAAATAGTTTCTGTTACAGGGTGTGGTAGACAGCAAATATCGCTTTATTGATGCATTTGTAGGATATCCGGGTCGGTGCCATGATGCCTCTGTGTGGCGAGATAGCCCATTGAAAAAAGCTCTCACGAATAAAACCATTACAATACCTGTGGATTACCATTTAGTAGGAGACTCTGCCTATCCTTTGGAAACCCATCTCATGGTGCCTTACAGGGATAATGGGTTCTTAACAAGAGAACAGAAAAATTTCAATACAAGTTTGAGCTCAACCCGTGTATTTGTGGAGCAAGCTTATGGAATATTAAAAAAAAAATTTAGAATGTTACAGTATATTGACATACGAAGGCTTTCTTTGGCAAAACATATAATTATGGCATGCATAGTCATTCACAATATAATTCTAAAGTTTGAAACACCTGATGCATCAGATGTGGATTTAATTTATGACTTTCATAATGAAGCTGCAGACCATAATCTCAACGAAACTAACTTAGATACCAAGAATGAAGCCAAAACAAAGAGAGAACTACTAACAACATTAATTTCAGCATAAAAGAAAAACCGTGTGTAATATAAAAAAAAACTTTATTATAGTTTTTAATAAAAACAACAAAAACAGCCTTCTTAGTTTTCAATATTAACTAAACTATAACAGCCTCCGTGGCATTAAATTTTCACATATTTAATTTATTAAAAAAAATCTCACATTTCACTTCATTAATGATTGTAACATCATTCTTAAATCTCTTGTTTCTTTAAGCTTTTCTTTTTCAACTTCTAACTTATTTTTTTCTAATTCTAATAATTCTTTGAATAGGGCTTTATCATCTTCTGCCTCTGCCTTCAAGAATTCTAGAACTTCACATTTAGGTTTTTTCCTCGATGGCTGTGGAACTGGAGATGATGATTTCTCATTTTCAAAAATATCTTCCGAATTAAGCGAAGACTCTAAATTATCAGGTGGTACTGCTATAAAGTCTTTCGTACCGTAAACCTCATCCATCATATGAAAAAACTCCCAAGCTGTCGCTGCTTGTCCAGTCGAAGAATTTCTTCTTTTAATGCGTTTATAGGTCACCATCAAACTTAAAAACTTTTTGTATATTTCATCCCTACTAAATGGAAAATTTTCTTCTACATCATTTATTTCGCGTAATATTTGTTCCCACAAAACAGACTTTTTCTTCCTTCCAGAACTGAAGTCATTCTCATGGCTTAACCTCACTTCTAATAATAATTTTTTTCTTTCATTTGTCCACCTTTTATTACTAAAAATATAAAATATTAATTTTATTCGAAATTAAATAATAATACATACAACAATTAAATAATAATACAAACTTACACATTATTATTTTCCATTTTAAAACCCAAATTAATAATTTGAATTTCACCACTTCGACTCTTGCAGTTAGAAAATTACGACTGCGTTGTTTGCGTAAATTTGACACAACATACGAGGTGTGGCTATTAAATAACGAGACTGACGCTGTAAAACATTCTATTTTTATTTCATACATTTTTACTTGTTATCACCTTCAATATACACCCCTCCTCTATCCCTACAACGCTCCATGCGAATCTTCCATTGTTCGAAACAGTGCTGGAAGTCTTTTTCTGTCAGCTCCTTCAGGACGCGTGCCGCTTTCTCTTTCACAGCTTCAACAGACTCAAATCTTGTTCCTTTTAATGCAGATTTCACCGTAGGAAACAGATAGAAGTCGCACGGCGCAAGATCCGGCGAATAAGGCGGATGGTCTAAAACTGGGATGCTGAATTTGGCTAGAAACCTCTTAACAGACAATGCGGAATGTGTTGCGACAATGCGTTGCTCTACTGTTATACTTAACATTTTTCCGGCGAAACAAAAAAACAACTCTAATGCGAACGAAGGCTACGGCTGTACTGATTTGTTTACAGAAGCGAGAGGCACTACATTCGAAAGAGAAGGCTTCACGATAACAGCTGTTGGTTGCTGGCGTTTGGCGCATGCGCACTTCTTCTGTAGCAGCGTCAGTCTCGTTATTTAATAGCCACACCTCGTATACAGTCTAAATACTTTTCGGAATTCGATACTTAGTCAAAAATTTGATCTTCGACGTAATAGAATTCACTGCATTGCAGTACTACAGTATTACTGCGTTTTGGAAAACAGCCGATGTTCACATCGAGTGAATACAGTAAACTTTAATTCAATCTTATAAACTAACCCTTCTTATAATTTTTATTTATTATTTTCCTTAATAACTGCAAAGCTCTTAAAAGTTAAAATTTAATGACATTGATTCAGTGAATTATATTGATGAATTATATATTGTTATTTTGAATTGTGTATCTAAAACCTAAAATTGAATTAGTCAAATAAAGGTGAATTATAATTATAAAGTGAACTTTACTCTTTGTTCCTTTTTATCAGTGTGTGCTGTAACTAGAGGCCAAATGGTGTCAAATAATTTTCATTTGTTTTAAAGTAGTTTTTTTCTTTGAACAAAAAAACATCCTTCCCTGCCTATTTTCCGTCCGTTATAAATGCCGCCAAAATACGTTGACACTACAAATTTCAATAGGCAGAGCTTTTGTTTTGAAATGAAGTTAGCAATAAACGTCGCGAGTTCCATTCGCGTGCTCTCATTAGCGGATAATTCGACTACGCCACTCGGCTTACTCGGACGTGTCAGTGATTGCAGTATCTCCCCTGGAAAGTTTTATTTACTAGTTATTTACATTTAAAGTTTTTGAAGTGTTAATTTCTTTAGGCGCGTTTGGCACTTTTTCGCTGGGGGTAAAACAAAGAATTCGCGACACGCGCATTTTGTTGCTTACACCCGTTTCTGGACACATGTTGGCGACACGCGCACTTTGTTGTTCACTCGTTTCTGGGCACTTGTGCCTATGAAGCTGGCTAGAGCATGGAAACTTTTAGTTGAGCTCCACTTACAAACAGCAGCGCATAATTATATGTGTGCGAGGCAAAATAACCCGCCCTTGGTGGGTGGGATTGGGTTAGAATGTTGCAATGCAGAAGCTGCTCTCAGCATTCGTTTTATATTCTCGCGCCGCTCTCAAAATTCATGTCATATTCTCGCACGCCATCGCACACAGCAGCGAATGTGTGCGAGAGGATGAAATGAATGCTAAGAGCGGCGTGAATATGCCATGGATTTTGAGAGCGGGTCTGCATACATCCATACATTCGCTGCTGTGTGCGATGGCGTGCGAGAATATGACCAGGGTTGCCACTAAACAAAAAATTTTGGAGCCAAATTTTCCGAGAAAAAGAGCCAAAGCTGATAAAAAAGAGCCAAATTCAAACACAACAGGAATTACATTGAAAACCGCGAACAATAAGATGTCAAAAACAAATCTTCTTCTTTACCATACGAGTAGGAGGCATGGTCGACCAGAGAAATTAGTTGTAGGATAGTTCTAAAATCTTCAAATCTTGAAATCAAATATTGAATTTTTATCCAGTAACAGTAATGGTAAATTCTTTGCGAGTATGTAATTAGGAAAAACCAAATCAGTTAAAATTCAAGATCAAGTTGAAAGAAAAAGGCAAAAGAGCCATTTAAGTTGAAAAAGAGCCAAAGAGCCAATTTTAAAAGTTTTTTTTATAAAGAGCCACAAATGGCTCTGTCTATAGAGCCAAAGTGGCACCCCTGAATATGACATGAATTTTGAGAGCGGCGCGAGAATATAAAACGAATGCTGAGAGCAGCTTCTGCATTGCAACATTTTAACCCAATCCCACCCACCAAGCGCGGGCTATTTTTCCTCGCACACATAGAATTATACGCTGCTGTTTCTATGTGGAGCTAAACCAAAAGTTGCCATGCTCTAGCCAGCTGCATAGGCACAAGTGCCCAGAAACGGGTGCGAACCAAAAATGCGCGTGACCATCGCTGATGTCTGTTGCTGGACCTCGACTAAAAGTTGCCATGCTCTAGCCAACTAAATGGCTGCAATATTTAAATCTTTTGCTTGGTTTAATCGCTTTCGGCGACATGGAATACGTTTCGGCGTTTCGCCTATTCGACTGGGCATCTGTATTTTACGTACATATCTGAGGTAGTATCCCAGTAGGGAAAATCGCAGGTATTTATTGTGGGAAGTCGATTTGGAAGTACTTCTTTAATTAGTGTTCTCTGTAATGACTTACAAATAATGCAGAGGAGAATGGGTTTGGTGACCAAGCGTTTGATTTCGCGCAAAAAGCGTGTTGAAAAACTTCGTAGCTGCTCGTTTTCTTTGTTAACCATCACAGTTGTCTCAGCCATTAAGTTTTATGTCTTTAATGTATAAACATATATTTGAATTTATGTTTATGATATAAATATAAATCGCTTAATTTTACTTCAAGCTACCCCACCCCTTCACGCCTACGCCAACTAAATTATATTATAAAAATTTACAGTATAATAACTTTGCATTATGAGTTTAGTAATAAATGTAGTATAAGTACTTCCAAATGGAAGGGAAAAAAAGTACTTCCCAGCCTAGGCCATCGCCGTGTTAATGTAATGCCTTTTTTGTACTGGGTGGAAGTACTGAACTGCTTCTGTAGAAGTAGTTTTTCCAGTAATTCCATTCCCTACTGGTATGTTATATTATTTTCTATGTATTATATATTATCTATTACGTACTATATACAATGTACTGCATATTATGTACTATGTTCTGAAAAAATTCAAAATGAATCCAGTGGATTCCCAAATTTAGATCCGTGACTTTGGCTAAATATAATATGACTTTTTTGCATATTTGCACAATGTTTAAAATAGCAAAAATTTCTGTTTCGTGACTATTGCATCAACCCGACGACAAGTACTATGTATACTACATTTTTCCTATGAACTATGTACTATGTATTTATTACTATATATGTATTATCTACTATTTTTACTAAAAACTACATTCACTCTATACGAAAAAAAATAGATTGTCGACAGTACAAAGGGACTTTCCCTAAGCCTCTAGTCTGTCACATAAAAAAAAAAAAAAAAAAAAAATTATCCCAGTCATCCATCGTCCGATCTTTGTGTGATAAGTTTAAGATAAATTTTTTAATTTCCAAAACATTGCAACACATTTTGGAGGGAGTGCAAATAAGTAACAATTAAATAAACTTTAACAGAATATTCCTAAATAAAATATATTAATCCTTATCGTCCTGTATTAAGATTGATTTGGACATTTAGACTAGCCATAGAAGTTAACACTTCTAAAGTGTGGTCCTACGCACACTCGTATTTTTTTTGTAATATTTATTTACTTTAATTTAAGCTTAGTTTACCGTGTTAGTTTGGTTTTTCGTTACAACATATTTTATCCTGATTAATCTTAGTTTTTTCATGAAAACGTCTCTTCCCTGCCGTATTTCCCCTGCCTCATGAGATGCCAGGGTAGAGACTTTACGTCCAGGGTAGATAAGGAAGTGAAATATTACTGCTTTCTTAGTATTCATATTATTCATTCGAGTTCGGAAATACTGACTGCGGGAGATTATTCCACAGTCGAGTTGTTCTATTCATAAACGAATTTCTAAACCGTATTGTGCGTGAACGAGGGGGCTGTAGGGTATGGGGGTGAGCCGAGCGGGCTACTCTTGTGTTGCGGGAAAAGTGTTGCCGTGCAGGCAGGAGGTCCTGAATTGCAGTGGAACAGTCGCCATGGTAATAGCGATAAAGTATGGAGAGGGCTGCTACATTCCTACGGTGGCTTAAGGTGTCTATGGAGGCGCGAAAGGGGCCGTCACCAATGAGTTTGAGGGCACGATTTTGCACCTTGTCGAGACAAGCCAAGGTGGTTTTTGGGGCGCCTGCCCAGATATACGAGTTGTATTCGAGGCGCGGCCGAATGTAGGATTTGTATATTGTAGCCAATGCGGTTGGCTGGAGGAGGAACTTGCATCTCTTGAGAAATCCTAGGCATTGAGAGGCTTGTTTGGCGATTTGGAATATGTGATGCAGATGCTGCGTTAAAGTTACCCCTAGGATGTTGAGAGTTGAGTCAGCCGTTAGATTCTCTTTATCCACTGAGATAGGAGGAAGGTCGGTACAATTTTTATTGGAGATCAGACAGTACTTTATTGGAGATCAGACAGTACTTCGTTTTTGTGGCATTGAATTCGACACGGTTCATTTCGCCCCAATGAAGAATCGATTCGATATCCCGGTTGATCGCAGTCGACATCAGTTGACGGTGGTAAAGACAAGGTCTGGCACGTGCTTGTCTTATATTGTCGAAGGAGTAAGAGAAATTCAGAGTACCGTCATCAGCGAAGCAGTGAAGTGGCTTGGAGGGGATTGAGAGCAGATCATTAATGAAGATTAGAAAAAGTGCGGGTGAGAGAATTGACCCCTGGGGAACTCCAGCCGAAATGGCGTGGGGGTTAGATTCGACGCCGTCCAATACTACCTTGATTGAACGGCTTGAAAGAAAGCTCTTAATCCAGTTCCTTAGAACTAAGTGTATACCAATAGCTTGGAGTTTATTCAACAGAGCTGGGTGCCATTCTCTGTCAAAAGCCTTTGATATATCTAGAGCAACCAGACCAGACTCGCCAAAGCTGTGAATGCTTTGGTTGATACGCTCGGTTAAACACACGACCGTTTGGAATTACCATAAAGCCGGACATGGTAAGGGGGCTCCTGATGGTGTCGGTGCTGTTTGTAAGAGATCAGCAGACCGATTGGTGGCTAATGGCAGTGACATAGCATCTCTGCGCCAATTATCAGATGCTATCCAGAAAAACTGTCCTAGCATCAATGTTCTCCTTATTAACGACAAAAGTATCTTAGAGAAAGACGCTTTGCTTGTTAGTGCCAGAGAACACATAAAGACTTTCCCAGGTACTTTGCGTGTCCATCAGGTATCATGGAACATTGAGGATCCAAAAAAAGTTGAAAATGAAGTCTTTAAGCTGTTTTGCAATGAAAATATAAATTGTGATCACTTTCATCTTGGTGTTAAGATATACTCATCTCATAAAACATCTCGTCTCCGAGTTAAGGATGTTTACGGATCTGATTCAGACTCTGGGAATAATAAAGAGAAATCCCCTGAAAGTGAACAAATCATTACACCAAAAGGTGGCAGGCATCAGGCAGAAGATGAACCACAGCCGTCGAGATCCAAAAAAACATTGAGGAACTGCGACTTCATTCTGGTTAAACTACAATCAAAAAAAAAAAAAGTACCGTTACGTGGCTATGTGTAAGGGTTTGGAGGAAGATGAGAAGATTCAGGTAGTTTTCTGTAAAAAAGGGGACAAAACTGGGAAATTATTTAAAGTTGATGAGCAAGATATTTTATTTGTCTCAAAGGACCAGATTGTTGAAACACTCCCTACACCAAATCCCATTTTGAAAGGGCAGAGAATGTTCTACTCCTTCAAAAAGTCGGTGGATGTGTTCGAGAAAGCTTAAGCATATTTATATTTTTTTTTGTTCATTTAGACAAGAGAAATGCCTTTTAATTTGTTGTTATTTTTTTTTTAGTTTATATCATCAGAAAACTTGTTAATTTAATGAAAGAATACTTTATTATTTAAGGCTGTAATACCAAAATGATACTCGGTTTATAAGTTAAATACAATGTTTAATAAAAGTTTGGTTTATTCATTGTTTTATTACTTCAAAGTCTCTCCCCTGGTCAAAAAAGTATCTACCCTGATATTCATGTCTCTACCCTGCCCGCCTTTACTATTTCTTATAGTAATAAATGACATCCTTGTCGGCGCTCTAGATAGTAGAACAGGCGGCATACAATGGGGTTTGTTAGACCGCCTTAAGGATCTCGACTACGCAGATGATATCTGTTTGCTGGCCCACAGACACCAGGACCTCAAAAACATGATTAACAATTTGGCAACAGAAAGTAGTCCAGCAGGCTTAAGGCTAAATCCGACTAAAACTAAAGAAATGCGGATAAATGCAAACACCATTGAACGAACAGCGCTGAATAACCGTGACGTGGAACTGGTAAATAAATTCTGCTACCTCGGTAGTATTATTACCGAAAATGGCGGTGCAGAAGAAGATGTCAGTTCCAGAATAAATAAAGCACGAGGCGCATATGCATGCCTGTTCCGCATATGGAGATCAACGGAGATCTCAACTAACACCAAATTGCGGCTGTTCAACTCCAACGTGAAGGCAGTACTTTTGTACGGTTGCGAAACATGGAAAGTCACCCAATTCATCACAGGGCGCCTACAAGTCTTCATCAACAGATGCCTTCGTCGTATCCTAAAAATCCGCTGGCAAGATAGAATTTCAAACGAAGAACTATGGCGCCGTGCCGGCCAAGAAAGGATAGACGACCAAATCAGGCGAAGGAAATGGAATTGGGTAGGCCACACCTTGCGACGCGAAAACGAAAATCTAGCCAAACAGGCCCTTGACTGGAATCCGCAAGGATCCCGTCGAGTAGGACGACCTAGAACAACGTGGAGGAGAACCCTACTAGCAGAAGCCGCAACAACTGGGAGATCCTGGTCGGAGCTGAGAGCTGTCGCGCAAAACAGAGTCCGCTGGAGGGCAACTGTTTCCGCCCTATGTCCCATGAGGGATTAAAGGAGCGCAATGAAAAATGAATGACCCTGCCCGATGTATTTACCCTGGCCTTCTAAAAAGTAACTAAATATGTATAAAGTGACTGGCCCTTACGTGAATGTGTACATAAGGGTGCTAAAATCGTAATATATGTGATTAATCAAACAAAACTCCAACTTTTCCCCTTGGCCGCATCTTCTATGAACTTAAAACCTCTTATCGTAGAATGACCCATTTATATCATAAACATAAATTCAAATATACATATGTTTATACATTAAAGACATAAAACTTATGGCTGAGACAACTGTGATGATTAACAAAGAAAACGAGCAGCTACGAAGTTTTTCAACACGCTTTTTGGACGAAATCAAACGCTTGGTCACCAAACCCATTCTCCTCTGCATTACTTATAAGTCATTACAGAGAACACTAATTAAAGAAGTACTTCCAAATTGACTTCCCACAGTAAATACTTGCGATTTTCCCTACTGGGATACTACCTCAGATATGTACGTAAAATACAGATGCCCAGTCGAATAGGCGAAACGCCGAAACGTATTCCATGTCGCCGAAAGCGATTAATCCAAGCAAAAGATTTAAATATTGCAGCCATTTAGTTGGCTAGAGCATGGCAACTTTTAGTCGAGGTCCAGCAACAGACATCAGCGATGGTGACGCGCATTTTTGGTTCGCACCCGTTTCTGGGCACTTGTGCCTATGCAGCTGGCTAAAGCATGGCAACTTTTGGCTTAGCTCAACATAGAAACAGCAGCGTATAATTCTATGTGTGCGAGGAAAAATAGCCCGCGCTTGGTGAGAGGGATTCAAAATTCATGTCATATTCTCGCACGCCATCGCACACAGCAGCGAATGTATGAATGTATGCAGACCCGCTCTCAAAATCCATGGCATATTCTCGCACCCATTCACTTCATATTTTCGCAATGCAGACGCCGCTCTTAGCATTCATTTCATCCTCTCGCATACATTCGCTGCTGTTTGCGATGGCGTGCGAGAATATGACATGAATTTTGAGAGCGGCGCGAGAATATAAAACGAATGCTGAGAGCAGCCTCTGCATTGCAACATTCAAACACAATCCCTCTCACCAAGCGCGGGCTATTTTGCCTCACACACTTATAATTATACGCTGCTGTTTGTAAGTGGAGCTCAACTAAAAGTTTCCATGCTCTAGCCAGCTGCATAGGCACAAGTGCCCAGAAACGCGTGTAGCAACAAAATGCGCGTGTCGCCATCATTGCAGCAAGTGTCCAGAAACGCGTGTAGCAACAAAATGCGCGTGTCGCGAATTCTTTGTGTTTGCACAGCAAACAAAACGATAAGTATGCCACACGCGTCCGAGTCATTCATGTTGATGACTCAATAATAAAATATAATTACGATCACCGAGTCAATAACTTATTGATTAATGTTGCTCTAATTAATAATATAAAAAAAATGATTATGTTGCACAAATGTTAACATATAAATTAAGCTCTGGAAAATTAAAAGTTCAGTTGAGAACCAACAGCAACTCAAAGTGTTTTCTTTAACCACCAAAACTGCTACTAAATCGATTAGGTTGTGCAGTCCTAATCACCCAGTACAAATAACAGTCCAGCTCATACCAGTGAGCTATACATTGGTCCTTCGAACCTTTAAAAAGAATCACACCTACGCACAACTCGCACCGAGTTAAACAGTAAAAAAAATACGAGTGTGCGTAGGACCACACTTTAGAAGTGTTAACTTCTATGGCTAGTCTAAATGTCCAAATCAATCTTAATACAGGACGATAAGGATTAATATATTTTATTTAGGAATATTCTGTTAAAGTTTATTTAATTGTTACTTATTTGCACTCCCTCCAAAATGTGTTGCAATGTTTTGGAAATTAAAAAATTTATCTTAAACTTATCACACAAAGATCGGACGATGGATGACTGGGATAATTTTTTTTTTTTTTTTTTTTATGTGACAGACTAGAGGCTTAGGGAAAGTCCCTTTGTACTGTCGACAATCTATTTTTTTTCGTATAGAGTGAATGTAGTTTTTAGTAAAAATAGTAGATAATACATATATAGTAATAAATACATAGTACATAGTTCATAGGAAAAATGTAGTATACATAGTACTTGTCGTCGGGTTGATGCAATAGTCACGAAACAGAAATTTTTGCTATTTTAAACATTGTGCAAATATGCAAAAAAGTCATATTATATTTAGCCAAAGTCACGGATCTAAATTTGGGAATCCACTGGATTCATTTTGAATTTTTTCAGAACATAGTACATAATATGCAGTACATTGTATATAGTACGTAATAGATAATATATAATACATAGAAAATAATATAACATACCAGTAGGGAATGGAATTACTGGAAAAACTACTTCTACAGAAGCAGTTCAGTACTTCCACCCAGTACAAAAAAGGCATTACATTAACACGGCGATGGCCTAGGCTGGGAAGTACTTTTTTTCCCTTCCATTTGGAAGTACTTATACTACATTTATTACTAAACTCATAATGCAAAGTTATTATACTGTAAATTTTTATAATATAATTTAGTTGGCGTAGGCGTGAAGGGGTGGGGTAGCTTGAAGTAAAATTAAGCGATTTATATTTATATCATAAACATAAATTCAAATATATGTTTATACATTAAAGACATAAAACTTAATGGCTGAGACAACTGTGATGGTTAACAAAGAAAACGAGCAGCTACGAAGTTTTTCAACACGCTTTTTGCGCGAAATCAAACGCTTGGTCACCAAACCCATTCTCCTCTGCATTATTTGTAAGTCATTACAGAGAACACTAATTAAAGAAGTACTTCCAAATCGACTTCCCACAATAAATACCTGCGATTTTCCCTACTGGGATACTACCTCAGATATGTACGTAAAATACAGATGCCCAGTCGAATAGGCGAAACGCCGAAACGTATTCCATGTCGCCGAAAGCGATTAATCCAAGCAAAAGATTTAAATATTGCAGCCATTTAGTTGGCTAGAGCATGGCAACTTTTAGTCGAGGTCCAGCAACAGACATCAGCGATGGTCACGCGCATTTTTGGTTCGCACCCGTTTCTGGGCACTTGTGCCTATGCAGCTGGCTAGAGCATGGCAACTTTTGGTTTAGCTCCACATAGAAACAGCAGCGTATAATTCTATGTGTGCGAGGAAAAATAGCCCGCGCTTGGTGGGTGGGATTGGGTTAAAATGTTGCAATGCAGAAGCTGCTCTCAGCATTCGTTTTATATTCTCGCGCCGCTCTCAAAATTCATGTCATATTCAGGGGTGCCACTTTGGCTCTATAGACAGAGCCATTTGTGGCTCTTTATAAAAAAAACTTTTAAAATTGGCTCTTTGGCTCTTTTTCAACTTAAATGGCTCTTTTGCCTTTTTCTTTCAACTTGATCTTGAATTTTAACTGATTTGGTTTTTCCTAATTACATACTCGCAAAGAATTTACCATTACTGTTACTGGATAAAAATTCAATATTTGATTTCAAGATTTGAAGATTTTAGAACTATCCTACAACTAATTTCTCTGGTCGACCATGCCTCCTACTCGTATGGTAAAGAAGAAGATTTGTTTTTGACATCTTATTGTTCGCGGTTTTCAATGTAATTCCTGTTGTGTTTGAATTTGGCTCTTTTTTATCAGCTTTGGCTCTTTTTCTCGGAAAATTTGGCTCCAAAATTTTTTGTTTAGTGGCAACCCTGGTCATATTCTCGCACGCCATCGCACACAGCAGCGAATGTATGGATGTATGCAGACCCGCTCTCAAAATCCATGGCATATTCACGCCGCTCTTAGCATTCATTTCATCCTCTCGCACACATTCGCTGCTGTGTGCGATGGCGTGCGAGAATATGACATGAATTTTGAGAGCGGCGCGAGAATATAAAACGAATGCTGAGAGCAGCTTCTGCATTGCAACATTCTAACCCAATCCCACCCACCAAGGGCGGGTTATTTTGCCTCGCACACATATAATTATGCGCTGCTGTTTGTAAGTGGAGCTCAACTAAAAGTTTCCATGCTCTAGCCAGCTTCATAGGCACAAGTGCCCAGAAACGAGTGAACAACAAAGTGCGCGTGTCGCCAACATGTGTCCAGAAACGGGTGTAAGCAACAAAATGCGCGTGTCGCGAATTCTTTGTTTTACCCCCAGCGAAAAAGTGCCAAACGCGCCTAAAGAAGTTAACACTTCAAAAAAAAAAAAAACAACAATAACATTAAGAACCGAATCACCGAGTCTGCAGTACCACGATGGAGTCATTTTCGGAAATAACAGAAGAACAAAAGAAGCTTGGGGAAGCCATGTGCCGGGCCCTCTCAAATATGAAGAAAGACAGCAGTGGGAGGAAAGACAAGAACTATATAGAGAAGAGACTAGCGGAATTTGACAGTTCCTGGGGAAAATTCCAAGAAAACCACGCCTATCTGGAAGGAATGAACAGACCGTCGGAGCCGTATTTCACGCAGAATTTCTACAATCAAGCAAAGGCTATATACGATGAAGCCAAGGAACTACTGAGGGAGTATCAACAAAAACTGAGCAAGCAGCTGGTCGAGACCGCAGCAAACACCTCAGGAGCAAACTTCAACTTAAAATTAAACGACGACATGGAGGAGAAGTCACTGCGTCTCAAGAAGCAGAGGGTCAAAATGAGCAACATTAGGAGACTACTTGCTGAGGTAGCAGAGAGAGGCCAAGCGAAAACCAAGACGTACTGCGAATTTAAAATCAAGCAGTTAACAACGCAATGGGGCGCTATACAAGAATTGCACGAAGAAATCATGACGTTTACCGAAGAGGAAGAGCTGTCGCATAAGTACTTCAAGGAGGAGCAATATGAAACTCTTGAAGAAGCTTACCAAGAAACCATGATAGAACTACAAGATGTGATAGAAGAAAAAAGTCAGAGAGAGGATGAGGCAAAGACGAAACTACCACAAATAAAAATTCCTAACTTTGACGGTGACTATAAGGCCTGGAAATATTTTGAAAATATATTCTGTAGACTAATCCACAACAACAAACGTTTAGGGAATGCTGAGAAAATGCATTACTTGCAAACGTCACTAAGTGGTGAGGCGCACAAACTTATCCAACACCTGGCAAGCAGCGAATCCAGTTATGAAGCAGCATGGAGCCTAGTAACAAGCAGATTTAATAATAAACGGAAAATATTCTCCACATTTTCCGATGCAATTCTGGATCAACCTACGTTAATCATCGATTCTGCCAAAGCAATAAAACAATTGCATGACCAAATAAAAGAATGCCTACATGGAATCAACAGCCTACAACTAGAAACCCCACCCTGGGAACCCTTTATTGCACATATTATACGAAGAAAGATGGATCCAGAGACCTATAAAGCGTACGAGCAATCATTGAGCGATCCACGAGAGATACCGCAATTAGAAGACATACTGAAGTTCTTGGAAACTAGATTCCAAGCACTAGAAGTAATTGCAGAGCCTAGGAAGAAAACTGAAAGCAGCCGCACCATAAACCATGGACAATCACGAAATAACTACCAAATAAAGAATTATTACACTAGTACCACAAAGTGCCGATACTGTAATGGACAGCACAGTATATACGTATGTAAAAAATTCAGAGTACTAAAATTAGCAGAGAAGCTCAACTTCGTCCGGCAGAGTAAAACATGTCCCAACTGTTTGAACCATGGAACGAACGACCCCTGCCACAGTCAAAGCCGATGCAACGTCTGTAAGCAGCAACACCATACACTAATTCACCAAGAGGCAAAAAATCCAACAGCAAAACAAGAAGATGTACCGAGAGTAATGTCATCACACATTGCTACATCTCAACGCACAATTGAATCACACGTTGCAAGGAAATCTTGCAATGTAATACTGGCAACAGCACTAGTACGAGCCAAGACCGTAAGAAACACCTATGAGTATCTGAGAGCATTGGTAGATCCCGGATCCCAAGTCACCTTCATAACCGAAAATTCGGCGCAAGCACTAGGAGTTCCAAGAATGAAAATATATTCAGAGATTTCAGGAATACACGAGAGCAACGCTGGGACATCTCACAGCAAAATTCTAGTAGAACTCATTCCGAGATTTCCATCCAACTTTAAACTGCAGTGTGAAGCTCTAATACTTCCATCGCTGACGAGCGACCAACCACAAAAATATATCGATAGCGAAGATCTTACCAGTTGGAGTAATCTCATTCTTGCAGACCCTACATACGATACCCCGGGACCAGTCGACATGATATTGGGCGCAGACGTATTTGGTGACATCCTAATGAACAGAATTAGAAAAAAGAAATGTGGAACGTTAGCTCAAAAAACTGAATTTGGCTGGATATTGTCTGGACCAATCGAACAGAAAGAAGTAACCAGGAAAATCACATCCATGATTTCACGGGTAGATATCGACTCACAGCTTCGAAAGTTTTGGGAAATGGAAGAAACAGTAATGAGTCCACCTATGTCAGAGGAAAACAGAACGTGTGAAGAACAATTTGATCGAACAGTTAAACGAAATCCCAATGGCACGTATACAGTACAAATTCCGTTCAAGCAGACAGAGGGGTTAGGAGAATCAAAACCAGTTGCAATAGCACGACTATATCAAATGGAAAAGCGGTTCTCAAAAAGCAAAACTTTGCGGGATGAATACAACAAATTTATGGAAGAATACTTACAACTGGGACATATGGTACTTATTGATCCCAAAGAACTTCAGTGCAATACTCGTAACATATACTACATGCCTCATCAAGCAGTCATCAAAGAAGAAAGCACGACTACCAAACTAAGAGTAGTTTTCGACGCCTCTACCAAAACAAGCACCAAGCTAAGCCTAAACGATTTAATGCACTGTGGCCCCAGACTACAACACGACCTACAGGACATTCTACTAAGATGGAGAAAACATCAATATGTATTTAGTGCCGACATTGAGAAGATGTACAGGCAAATAAGGGTCTCACAGGAACATCAAGACTACCAACGAATTGTATGGCGATTTTCAACAAGAGATAGCATTCAAGAATTTAAACTCACAACCGTGACATACGGAACAAAATCAGCACCTTACCTAGCTATAAAAACATTGCAAAAATTAGCACGCGATGAAGAAGAAAATCATCCAGAAGCAGCAAAAATAATTCTCAATGATTTTTACGTGGACGACATGATGTCTGGAACGTCTTCAATTCAGGAAGCAAAGTGGTTACAACGTGAGCTGATTCAAACGCTAAAAGAAGGAGGGTTCAACCTTAGAAAATGGAGAAGCAACCACAGTGAACTAATTGATAATCTACCAACAGAACTTAAGGATCAAGGCTCCATTGAAATAAAAGATGACGAGGCTGTAAAATCCTTGGGTATATACTGGACACCAGCAGCAGACAAATTCCACTTTAGGGTAAAATTGAATGCAACACCAGAAGTACCTACTAAACGGACAATCTTATCAGAAATTGCTAGACTATTTGATCCACTCGGGTGGTTGGCACCCATAACAGTGAGAGCCAAAATGTTAATTCAAGAATTATGGGCAAAAGGATACAACTGGGATCAAACACTGGAAGAAGAGCTAGCTGCTCGATGGATGAACATCAGGAATGAACTACGAAAACTTGAAGAAATTAACATACCACGTTGGATACAGTATACACCCGCATGCAAAACAGTTGAACTACATGGATTCTGCGATGCATCCGAAAAAGCTTATGGAGCAACCGTATACAGTAAAACTACGTCAGAATCGGAGCAAGTACATATAACACTACTTGTAGCGAAGACTAAGGTAGCACCACTAAATAAAACCACGTTACCAAGATTAGAACTTTGCGGAGCAGTCTTATTATCTAAACTACTACGTCGAACAAAACAAGCATTGGATATTAAGAATGTAAAGGAATACGCCTGGACAGATTCGATGATAACATTAGCATGGATCCATGGAAAATCAGATAAATGGGAAACCTTCATTTCAAACCGAGTGTCAGAAATTCACAGAAATCTGGAGTCTACAAGTTGGCGTCACGTGCGTTCCGAAGACAACCCTGCTGATCTAGCGTCGAGAGGAGCCACTCCGCAGTACCTAAAGAATGCAGAGCTTTGGTGGAATGGTCCATCGTGGCTAAAGATGACTGAAGATAAATGGCCAACACAAAAAATTAACACAAATACTACAAGAGGAGGTAATTTAAATAAGGTAGTAGCGGTCCATGTAACTCAAAATGATGAAGGCTTCGAGCTACTTAGTCGTTTTTCATCGTTTAAGAAACTTACACGTGTGCTGGCTTACTGCAAAAGATTCATCGCGAAATGCAGGAAGGAGATAATAAACAGCACAGATTTATCAGTAAAGGAATTAGATAAAGCGCATCAACAACTTCTACAGATGACACAAAAAACGGAGTTCGCTGCAGAATTAAAACAGCTGGAAGCAAATAAACCACTTAACACAAAAAGTTCAATTCTTTCCTTAAATCCATTTTTGGACGAAAATGGCGTACTAAGAGTGGGTGGAAGAATCCAAAATTCTCGTATTCCGTATAATGAAAAACATCCCGTCATAATACCTCACAAACACCACATAGCTAAACTATTGATACTTGAAGCTCATGCAGCGACACTACATGGAGGAAATGAAGTCACACATGCTTTTATTAGAAGAAGATACTTCATAATCAATGGGAAAAGCAAAATACGACAAGTATTGAACAAATGCATTACTTACTGCAGGCACAAGGGACAAACAGTGACACAAATTATGGGTGAACTCCCAGCTCCACGAGTAACACCAGCGAAACCGTTTTCGCACACCGGACTAGATTATGCAGGGCCTATTCAGATAAGAATGTCCAAAGGAAGAGGAAACAAATCCCACAAGGGCTACATAGCAGTCTTTGTATGTCTAGCTACAAAGGCCATTCACATCGAAGCGGTAACAGACATGACCTCGGAGGCATTCGTAGCAGCATTTAGAAGATTCACATCAAGAAGGGGCCTTGTTTCAAACATGTACAGTGATAATGGAACAACGTTCGTAGGAGCACAAAAAATACTGGATAAGGATCTTCGCCATGCCATCAGAAACTTAACCACAGTAGTGGGAAGCCTGGCGACCGAAGGTGTACAATGGCATTTTATTCCGCCGGCAGCTCCTCACTTCGGAGGAATTTGGGAGGCTGGAGTCAAATCCATCAAATCCCACTTGAAAAAGGTAATAGGCTGCACTACGCTAACATTCGAGGAAATGTCGACGCTACTGTGCCAAATCGAAGCCTGTTTAAATTCACGCCCATTATACCCACTACCGAGCGACCCTAGTTCGATCCTTACTCTAACACCTGGACATTTCTTGGTTGGGCAAGAATTAGTAGGACTACCAGGACCAACCATAGACAACAACATTACCACATTGAGCCGCTGGAAACAAGTACAGAAGATGACGCAAGACTTCTGGAAGGTGTGGCAAAGTGAATATCTATCACGACTCCAACAAAGAACAAAATGGAAATCAGGAGCAAGGCTGATCGAAGTTGGGCAAATTGTTCTCGTAAAAGATGAAAACTGCGCTCCAACGAGATGGCCACTAGCCCGAATAATCGAGACACATCCAGGCAAAGATGGAGTTGTACGAGTGGTAACTCTACGGGTCAAAGAAAACTCCACAATAAAGCGTCCAGTAACAAAAATATGTGTGTTACCTGTTGAAGATGACAACTTGACGAATGCAGAGCATACTACATCAACAGAGCTGAAATCGTGTGCTGGTACACATGTCACTGTAACAAGTAATCATCAAACTGGCACAGAGAGTCACCTGCATGCGGACAAGAAGACGGCACATAAATCAGCAACTACCTGGAACATGGCTAAATTGGTTTTAACTACACTCGTTATATTAAGCTCGATCCAACCGGGACATACACACTACACAATAAAATACCCACAACCTGGGCTGTTTATCGAACAAATTGGACACGCCAAACTAAAGAGAGGTACTATCAAGGTCGAGGTACTCATCCCAATCAACACAACAGCAGACACTAGTAGAGTAAATAATATAATAACCAAGATGGAACAAACCTGCAGTGAGGCAAAACGGTTTGAAGACAACACGCATTGCCGCACTCTACTTGAACATTTATTAGAACGAAAATCAACAATCTTAAATGAGATTGAAGCAATAAACCAAAGGCGGAAGCGGAGAAATAAAAGAGGGCTTGTTGGACATCTATTGCAAGCCATCTTTGGAGTAAACGATGAGGTTTACACTGACATTGAACACCTTCAGCATAATCAAGATATGTTGAGACAAGCGGCTAATCATCAAGCAAATATATTGGTATCTACAATGACAAGGATAAATGACACAGAAGTCCGCATGGGTAGACAGTTCGATCTGGTCACAAACAAACTGAACAGAGTAATCTCCGAGGTAAACAAGATTGAAGGATGGTATGACAAGATTGACAGTAATATGGTCAGCACACAAATACTAGCAGCGTACCAGATTGCCAAAGATATTTTGGAAGACCTAAAACAGCACTACATAAAAATTCTACAAGCAGGTTATGGTAAAGGAAACATTATGGACTTCATAACTCCAAGCAAATTGGCAGAAATAACAGATCAAGCAGCAAGCAAAATGCCATCTAATCTAAGAATCATTCCAGAACCAGGAAATGATATGGAAATATACATAGCCGATTCAGATGTTAAGGTTTTTGGATTTCTGCATATAACGGATGCCGATACCTTTAATATGATTAAAGCAACCCCAATTCCTCAGCGCATAAATAACAATACATATGTCACGCCACAAATATCATCAGCAATCCTGGCGATAGAGTACAATAATCAAAAATATTTCGAAATCACCGAAGAAGAAATGAGAAATTGCGTATCTTTAGAAAAATACTCCAAATTGTGCACACCCGCAGTTGTTAGTGACTTAGTGAAAAATCCAAATTGTATCATCGATGAAATATACCAACGACACAATAGGCAAGAGTGCCCATTAAAGCAACTGAAAATCCACTCCGTCATATGGAAACATCTTTTTTTGGCGAACACCTGGTTATTTATCGCAGATCCACCAACAACGGCCGCAATTAAATGTAACGGACAACGGGAAGATGTTACTCTGCATGGCGTCGGAATTCTGCAGACAACTCAGGACTGTGTGATTGAAACAACGAAGAATATACTTTTCTCTGAAGTTCGTAACAAAGTCATTATTCAATCAACATTTCTAAAGCCAATGAATTTCAACATAACTGGGATATTCAACCCTACCGGGATAGATAGCAAACCAGTAATGTTAGACCCGATACTAAAAACATCCGACACATTCAGCAGCATCATCCACGATCCAACTGGCTTACAAGTTCAGTCATCAACATGGAAAACTATTGGACACCATACCGCCACAACAGCAGGATCTGTCCTACTCACCATAGCGATCATCGCAGGTATTATGGAAATGTCGACCGACCCGTTGGAGTCTGAAACAACACCATGTAACCACTGGCGATCTACCAGAGAGTATTCACAGCTCATCCGGCATACAACAATCGACAGAACATCTGGGACCTAACCCAGCCCCGCGATCCACGACCTCGGCTGGGCAAAATGTTTGCACAGCAAACAAAACGATAAGTATGCCACACGCGTCCGAGTCATTCATGTTGATGACTCAATAATAAAATATAATTACGATCACCGAGTCAATAACTTATTGATTAATGTTGCTCTAATTAATAATATAAAAAAAATGATTATGTTGCACAAATGTTAACATATAAATTAAGCTCTGGAAAATTAAAAGTTCAGTTGAGAACCAACAGCAACTCAAAGTGTTTTCTTTAACCACCAAAACTGCTACTAAATCGATTAGGTTGTGCAGTCCTAATCACCCAGTACAAATAACAGTCCAGCTCATACCAGTGAGCTATACACTTTGTTTTACCCCCAACGAAAAAGTGCCAAACGCGCCTAAAGAAGTTAACACTTCAAAAACGGCTGGACCGAATGTCATGAAAATCTTTTCAGATCATATTTTGGTTAATACGCTTCGAACAACACCTCAACGAAGTCGATATCAGTTTTGGTTCGCGCGATATCGTGCAGGAAAAAATGACCACATCCGTACGCACATACACACACACACACACACACATACTTCCTCCCAATTTTTTGCTTAAAATGCTCCTGGGACCTTGAAAGATGAAAATACGTTGAAATTTTCGATTTCGATTTTCGGACCGATTACAATAACTTCCTATACTTGGAAGTTAAAAATCAAGAAGACGGTTCCGAGATGGCGGCCGTTTTTGCAATTATGTTCCACCGAACCCACAACATGGGTATCAAATGAATACCGTAAACTGTGTGACGTAATTTTAAATCTAATAGAATTGCCATCATAAAATGGCGGAATACATATAATAAACTAAAAAGTAGAAAATAAAATAAATGGTTAAAAAAATTTTTTTAAAAAAATTCTTTTCATTAACTAAAAAATGTACTGAAAAGTAAAAAATAAAAAATATTTTAAAGAAAGCGTGAAATTTCAATTTTAATGAAAAAGTTAATTTAAAGAATGGCGCATTTTTCATCAAAAAATTTTGTTAGAATTTGAAATTAACAAAGCAAAAAATTGACGGTTATTGTAAATCTCACGCGATTTACAGTTATATTTTCAATTTTTGATGAAAAATGCGCCATTCTTTTAATTAACTTTTTCATTAAAATTGAAATTTCACGCTTTCTTTAAAATATTTTTTATTTTTTACTTTTCAGTACATTTTTTAGTTAATGAAAAGAATTTTTTTTAAAATTTTTTTTTAACCATTTATTTTATTAAAATAATCCAATCATAATATTCAACATCCATCATACTGGGAAGTTGATCGTGTGGACCGAAAGGGTCGAACCCACATCGCAACTAGTTATATATTAAAGCTCATAAAAAAAATAATAAAATATCAGAGTTACTTTTGAACGTCTTAATTTATTGACGATTGAAATCAAACTTAAAGGTACTTAGAGCTAATTACAATAATTGGGCGAGTTGGGGTTGCTCATGTGGAGACATGTCGTCAGCAGCTTTCAAGTCACGGGTATCGTGTTTCCGCTGCAGGTGTCGGCGGTGTTGGTTGACCTGTGCGAAAGTATGACATCGGCAGGTGGTTGTTAGCCTGGGAAATGCTGCGTTGGCGATAGATATCTTTTGTTAAATATTTCTGGCGAATTTGGCGTTAACTCTTCCCTCCTTAAATGTGAATGTCCTCATTCTCAAAAATATGGAATTCGGCTGATCCTGGTGGTTTCGGGTGATGAAGATCTGGATCCTTGATGTTCCGTAGATCAATCTGCCTCTGCGAAAATTGTTATTGGGATTTCCCTTGTCTCTATTACAGTGGTAGTTACAGGATTATTTTTCAGGTAAGTGATGAATCTTGATCCAGTGATAACTAGCAGGAAGATAAGTATGATGGTAGTTATTCCGAAATTAGTAAGATGTTTTGTTCGGCTTTCTTCTTCAATCAGCTTTATGCGTCCAGTGTTGTTAAGATGCATCTCCTTCATTGATTCCAGTGTAAGTATTTCTTCAAAGGTCCTGACGATTTCGTCCGGTTGCACAATAGGGGGAAGTGGCTTCGAGCTGGAGCGTTCGTTAAAGGTGTACGATTGGTTATCTGCGATCACCGTTGCGTTGTGATATTGGATGATGAATGTTCCAGTTAGGTTCATCGTTTCGCCATTGATCATGATCGATCCATTGAATTTATTTAACAGCAAAGTTCCTGGGAATATTTCCTCCGTAGAAGGGATGTGTTTATTATCAATTTCGGTGCAGCTTGAAGTTCGACTCCTGAGCAAGTTAGGGATACAGTTTGTTTCGCTTAAATCTACTATTTGTTTATTATTACATATTGTTATCCTAGTGCTAGAGGGACATTTTTCTTTTAAGTCTATCAATTGAGGTTCTGATTTGAGTTAGTTCGTGGGAAAGGAATGGATACATGGGATGGGTTGTACTGACTTCGTTTTTTACTTTAAGGTCTAGGTCGAAAAGGATTTGCTCGTAAGATTGTAGATCGATGTGGATCAATTTTAGAGTTCCAGTTTGTACTTTTGCTGTTCCAGTAGTTAGTGCTATTGCCTTTGATTTTGAATAGTCCAAGATCTGTACCTCTGCGGAGCAGAAGGCGATGAGCAGTCTGGAAGGGAAAATTTAACTCTTAATGTTGTTTTTGTATACTATCCTGCCTGATTCTGTGAGAATGGTTTTTGAATTGTTTTCCTTTACTATTTCTTCTTTATAACGTGAAGACAATTTAGAACCTTTTCGTTTATTTAATTTAACGTAAACAATTTCGCCGGGGGTGTAATCTTTTATTGGATGTCTTTTTTTGTTAAGGTGGGCTAGATCAGCTTCCTGTTTTTCTTTGAGCCTAGTTATGTTGTCTTGTTTGGCTTTTTCGAAATCTTCGGGGTTGATGCTAACATTTCTACCAAAGAAAACTTCGAATGGTCTCCTGCCTTTTATCGAATGTATCGAGTAGTTATATTCGTATACAGCTCTGTCGAAGAGCTCTGGGAAAGATCTTTGTACGCCGCACAGTGGGGCCCGCTCATAGAAGGTTCTGCTCAAAACTCAATTTTCAAAAATTGGAAATTTTTCAAAAAAATTGTACCATCGTAGTTGTAATAATGTATCAGATCACGTGTAAAAATATTAAGTCGCTGACTGCTATGAGTCAGCGAGCGCATGAGCATAAAGTTCATAGTTTAGGCAAAATAGTACTTCTGCGAAAAGAGAATGCCAGTTTGTGCGCGATATAAAAACATTAATTTCTAACGTTTAACGATGAAATCTACGGAAGTGTATTATGTCGGTCATCAAGCAAGGTATGTTAATTCTTATTTCATTTTGTATTATATGATAAGTTCATTGGTTTATGATAAAGGGCTTAAAATTTGTGGTAGTGTGTATTTTTTTGTAGGGGATTTTTTAAATGACATTTTCTCGAAAACGCGCAAAGTTCTATTTTTGAATCTTTTTTTATTATAAACGGAAGGCTTTGTACATTAGTTAATCGAAAAAATCAGCAATAGAACTTTGCGCGTTTTCGAGAAAATGTCATTTAAAGAACCTCTTACGAAAAAATATACACTACCACAAATTTTAAGCCCTGTATCATAAACCAATGAACTTATCATATAATACAAAATGAAATAAGAATTAACATACCTTGCTTGATCACCGACATATTACACTTCCGTAGATTTCATCGTTAAACGTTAGAAATTAATGTTTTTATATCGCGCATAAACTGGCATTCTCTTTTCGCAGAAGTACTATTTTGCCTAAACTATGAACTTTATGCTCATGCGCTCGCTGACTCATAGCAGTCAGCGACTTAATATTTTTACACGTGATCTGATACATTATTACAACTACGATTGTACAATTTTTCTGAAAAATTTCCACATTTTGAAAATTGAGTTTTGAGCAGAACCTTCTATGAGCGGGCCCCACTGTGCACCGTCTGTTTTTAGACATCTTAATATTTCCGTAAGGGTTGAGTGAAATCTTTCTACTTGTCCGTTGACTGTACTAGCGTATGGAGGGGTTTTGAAGATTCTAATGTTGAGTTGGTCTTCGACCACGAAACTAATTGATGATGAATTTAGGGATTTCTCGTTGTCGATAACGATTGTCTTAGGGACGCCGAAGGAGAAAAGTAATTCGCGTAATGGGGCCTTGATGTCTTCAATCGCTTTCGATTGCAGTATTTTTACTTGCGCATACCTATTTGGAGAACTTATCTATTGCTGTCAGAACCAATTTCTTTTCAGTTGAATAGATATCTATATGTAGAACTTCGCCTGGGAAACTGGGAATTGGTGTTTCTTTTAGTTCAGGTTTGTTAGGGTGTCTGTCGTATTTTTGTTCTTTGCAAACTACACATTGTTTAACCAGGTTGTTTATCTTGGCGTTCATTTTTGGGAAATAAAATTTTTCTAGAAGTTGAATTTTGTTTTCTCGTGCATTACGATGAGCTCTTTTGTGGGTGTTCAGAATTTCCTCTTCTTGCCTGTCTGGGTTCGTTAGGTCTTCTACTTGAGTTTGGGTAAAACGGATTTTATAATTCCTGAAGTGGGCTGCGTAAATTTGCTGGATACTGCCCATAATTGTTTCCGATGTTAGTAAACCATTAATTACGCTGGGGTTTAAGTATGTCTTGAATATTATATTAGTTCTTCTTTGGAGTAATTTGGCTGCACAAATAGATGTCTGTGATAAGTGGGGAATGGAATTTTAAACTCGTAGTACGTTTCGTCGCCTGACTTTAATAGTATCTGGTTTTTAAATACGTTGATAGGTGCTTCTGTAGCTGGTATGTGATCGTGAGCAGAACTTTCGCTACTATGCTGCGTAACAGTGAACGAATTAATTGGGGATGTTTCCGGTGCTCTGGAGAGAGCGTCGGCTACTACATTCATTTTACCAGGTGTATATTTTAATTCGTAATTATACTCCTCTAGTATACTTTTCCACCTTTTCATTTTGTTATTATTGTTTTTGTTGCTTAAAGCACAAGTCAGTGGTTGGTGGTCGGTGAATATTTGGACTTTCGCTGTACCGTAAAGGTAGTTTCTTAAAGAATTTAAAGCCCATATAATTGCAAGCATTTCTTTTTCATTTGTTGCATAGTGTTTGTTCAGAATTAGCAATTTAATTTCTGACTCAATAAAAAAGGTGCCGGAAGGGTGTGATTCAATAAAAAGATAACTTTTTCCAATAACCAAATTACTATTTATTCGCAATTAATTATTAGATTTTCTTAAGTATAAATTCAATAAAAATTCAACAAATTGCCAAAATATTTCAATTCAATCTTAAATTCGTTATTAATTCGTTATTTAGTACTTGAAAATTCGTAAAGTATTCTTTATTTGTTTGTAAATAAGAATTACCAAAATATTGTTTGCTCTGATAGCTTAATTGATAACGCCACCTATCTGTCAGATGACGATTGATGTTTCGCCTGATGTGTTCTGCAATTAGAACAGCCAGGAGTAACCTTTGTGTTGCTGCACTCTGGTTTCGTTTCTTGGGAATCGCTTGGGATTTGCTTGCTGCTCGCTGCCTGGTTGCTGCTTGCTGCCTTGGTTGTGTTTGCTGGACTGCTTTGCCTTGTTTCTTCGCAAATTCGTCCCTCTGTGGTTGGTTAGAGTAACTGCTGAAATCAATTCTGGTGATTAAGTTACTGCTGTATTAAAGACTTCAAAACTGTCTTTAATTCGGGCTTTACTGGGAAAAGACCTCAATTCTGTCTTTCCAGAATGCTAAGTTCGATACTTAGGCTTTGAAATTGCTTTATTGCTAAAACCTCAATACAGATTTTATCTTCTAGTTCAAGACTCTAGAAAGATTAAAAGCAATCTGATTTAACGCCGTCTGTGCGTCGGTATTTATTTCTCCTTGAATAATGGTTGAGGCTATTCTGTAGTAGGGGGCTTCGTTCTCGAAGTACATAATTTCGGGTTTATGTACTAGATTTGTGTGCGATGTCCGATCAGCTGTTCTTGTTTTTCCTGCAGATGTCAAATGGAGGTGCAACTTGGTAAGTATTTTTATCTTTGTTTATTTTCATTTATTTATTAATTTTAGTTATATTTTTAGGTTTTAGCACCGATTTAGAGGGGATGATGAGGCGGAGTTTTGGGATTATCCATTTTAGGGTTGACAGGTAAGAGTTTTTGTGGAATTTGTTTGTATTTTTTACTAATTTTTCGTTTACAGATTTTGCTGATGTCGATTTGCCGACGGCTTTTTGCGTTGTTTTTGAATGGATCTCTCGTTGGTGGTTTCATCATTAATTTGGATTGTTTATCCCCTTTAAAAGGTAAGAACTTGTAATTTAAACATTTTGCATTTAATTAATTTGTTTTCTATTTGCAGGTACGAATTTCTTGTTGTTTTTTGTTGTTTAGTGTTGTCCCTTGACGTGTGTGTTTTTGTTTGTATATATTTTTTGTAGATTTATATAATTTTGGTTTGATTTTAATAAAGTGCAAAATATTGTGAAATTTTGTGTTTTTTTTATTAATTTCCTTTTTTCTTGGTTTTTTTTTTAGTTTTTGATTTTCAGTGTCGCCGGAACATTCTCCCCGCCTTGAAGCGTTAAGCTTCAAAAAAAAGTGTTTCGAGGAAGCTGATTGAGATGTTTTTATTTTCCGGCGGAAACGCCATTGTACTATTTTTTCTTTAGGGTTCGTTGCTGATTGATGAAAATGATGTCTTATAGCGTTTCGTGCGTTTAAAATCCAATACCTTTGTCTTAGCGTGTGTAACATTAGCTGCGTACCCCCGTGTAATGTCGTGCGATGGATATTGTCGATGAGTTTAGCTAATGGGCTCTTCTCTGGCAAGATGATGGGATGGCTTTCGGAGAACGTTGTATTGGCATTCTGGATGCGATCTCCTACTCTTAAAATACCTTCTTGATCGAGGAACGGTGTCAATCTTACGAGTTTACTTTTGCTGGACACTGGTTGTTTTGACTGTATTGCTCGTATTTCTTCTTTAAACTCCTGTGATTGGACGTTTTTTATCCAGCACTGTAGGGCTGCTTGAATTTCTCTTGAAGTTAGGTAGCTAGGCTGAGGAAGGCTGGATGATGATTTTGATGCTTTTAACCACCGTAGACAATATGCTGTGACTCTTAGTAGCTTCGTTAATGACGAATATTTGTTGATCAGATCGTGATTGGAGGGATCTACTTCGATATGCAGATTGGTGGTGGTTTTTCGTACTCCCACCGTGGTATCTTGGATTTCCTTCCTTTTGGGCCAATGCTCCTTTGTCTGTTGGAGCCAATGAGGGCCTGTCCACCATAACTTATGTGGTTTCAATTCACTCGGTGATAGTCCTCTTGTGGCGCAGTCGGCAGGGTTGTCTTCTGTTCTAACATGATTCCAGTTACTTTGGTCTAGCAGCTGATGTATCTGTGAGACTCTGTTCGCCACAAATGTTTCCCATGATGATGATGATGGGTGTTTTCTCAACCATGCGAGTACAATTGTAGAATCAGTCCAAGCATGTGTAGTTACCTGTTTGAACTTCATGTCGTCCTTTACTTGCGCCAGTAATTTGGCCAACAAGTGTGCTCCGCATAACTCTAGCTTTGGCAGTGAGATGGTCTTGATGGGTGCCACTTTGCTTTTGGCAGCGATTAAGTGACAATGGCAGTTGCCGTCTTCGTCTTGTGTCCGGATGTATACGGCTGCTGCATATGCTTTGATGGATGCGTCGCAAAATCCATGGATTTCGATGTTCTGGATTTTGTTGTGAGTTTTAATCCATCGCGGGATTTGAATAGTTTGGATGACTTGGAGGTCTGCTCGGAACTTTCGCCATTGTTGATCGATGTTGATCGGGACTGTTCGGGACTCATCCCAGTAGAGTTTCGTCAGCCAAAGACTTTGTATTAAAATTTCGGCATTAATTGTTACTGGGGTTAGCCAGCCGATGGGGTCGAACAGCTTCGCAATTTCGGACAATATTTTCCGTTTTGTATATATTTCTGGAGCTGACTCCATGCTGACCTTATACGACAGTGTATCGCTGGCAGGATTCCATAATAAGCCAAGAGCTTTGACTTCTTCTGCATTCACTGCGAGTGGAAATGAGACCTCTCGATCGGTTGCCGGAACTTCTTCCAAGATGGTGTTGTGATTCGCGGCCCATTTTCGGAGCTCTAGCCCTCCAGCTCGGAGAAGCTGAATTAGTTGCCTTTGTTTTTGTCTTGCTTCTTCTATATTATCTGCGCCAGTCATCAATTCGTCAACGTACAAATCGTTGAGTACGGCGTTAGAGCCGATTTGGAATGATTCTGCTTCATCTTTCGCCAATTGGTGCATGGTTCGGATGGTAAGGAAAGGAGCGCTCTTTGTTCCGAACGTCACGGTTAAGAGTTTGTAGTCTCGTATAGGCTGATCTGGTGATTCCCTCCAAACAATTCGTTGATAATCGGCATCGTCTGGATGAACTCGTATTTGGCGATACATCTTTTCTATATCGGCCATGTAAGCAATGCGGTATTTTCTCCATCGCATGAGTGTGGACATCAAAGAGTCTTGTATCACTGGACCATTCAATAATACGCTATTGAGTGAGTTTCCGTTGGCAGTCGGACGGGATGCGTCGAAAACTACTCTCAGTTTGGTGGTCGTGCTACTCGGTTTGATGACAGCATGGTGAGGCAGGTAACAACATCGATATGTTGTCGTGCCGTTAGGCAGTTGGTTTTGAAGTGCTGATTCGGGGGTGGTGGCAGGCACCATGTGACCTAACGTCAAATATTCTTGTATGCATTTGACGTAGTCCGCTTTCAAGTCGGGATCTTGTTGGAATCGTTTCTCCATTTGCATCAATGTTCGAATGGCGATGTGTCTTGATGCGCCAAGTTGTATTTTATCAGCTACAAATGGAAGCCGTACCTGGTAACGTCCGTTGCTGCATCTAGTGACGTTGTGTTTGAAGTGGTTTTCGCAACGGGTTTCTTCTGTTGTCCATTTGGATCTTGATGGAAGTTCTTCTAGTTCCCAGAATCTCTTTAGCTCATCGTTAGGAGTCGCCTGAGTGAAGAATGTTTTCATATGTGTGTTTGCTCGTGCAGCTGAAGTGGTCTTCCCAGAGATGATCCACCCAAACACCGTGTTTTGTCCCACTGGGGCTTCCTCGTTGCCTTTCCTTAGGCCGGCCAAGATGATCATGGGGAATACATCTGCTCCCAAAAGGATGTCGATGTGACCCGGCTTGTGGAACGTTGGATCCGCTAATTCGAGACCCTCTAAGTGCGTCCAATCCTTGCTAGAACATTCACTATTTGGTAATGGATTAGTTATTTTGTTAATTACCATTGCCTGGACCTGGATGTTCTTCGCCTGTTGGTTTCGTGTCTTTAGTTGCAGCGAGGCCCATTTCGTGATTTTCCCCGCTGGCATGTTACCGATTACGCTTAATGCTGTTTGTATTGGCTCCCTTTTGAGTTGTAGACTTTGAACCACTGCCTCACGTACGAATGAGGATTGAGATCCGGGATCAATGAGTGCTCTGCAGACCTGCTCTCGTCCAGTTGGAGATACTACGGTGACCAGGGCTGTAGCTAATAGTACTTGTCGGCAGTCGTAGGGTGCTGCCTGAGCGAAGTATGTTTGTGTTTGGTTGGATGGTAATTCATCGTTTGAACTTGAGGGCGGTGAAACGCTGCTGTTGGTTTGACTCGCTGACTGGATTCTGTGTAAGGTTGTATGGTGAGTCTTTCCGCATTGGAAACATCTACCTTTACTGGGACACTGTGATGAGCGATGGCCTGCTCTCAGGCAATTGATGCATAAGTTCTTTGATTTAACTGTTTTGTATTTCTCATCGATGCTGAACTGCACATATTTGGGGCATTTCCCTATGGTATGTGCGCCTTTGCACAGGATGCATACGCTTTGATTTGCGACGTGGAAGGCTTGGCTTCTTCTTCTTGGGTGCTCTCTGGACTTGCTTTCGTGAGGTTCATTCTTGTGGCTTGTTGGTTTGCTGACAGCTTCCAAGGTTCTGAACCTGGTTTCCAAGAATTCGCGTAGTTCCACCCATGTTGGAATCGATTGCCTCGATTTGGTGCTCTGCGACTGTTCCCAATGTTCGTGAGTTTCGCTTGGTAGTTTTTGGACCAGCAAGTGGATGAGAATGGGATCCCAATTTTTTGTTGAGACGTCCAGATTCTCAATGGCAGTGAGGCATTCGTGTGTCCACGTTTTTAGCTCCTTGATGCCTTGAGCTGTTTCTCGGGTTAGTTTAGGTTGATTGAGCAGAATGTCGAGCTGGGTTTTCAACAATGCTCTCTTGTTGTCGTAGTTATCGACGAGAAGTTGCCATGCTGGTTCATAATTGGCGTCACTAATGAGCGTGTTGCTGAGTAGTCGTGCAGCTTCTCCAGAAAGATGAGCCTTCAAATATTGGAGTTTTTGTGCTCCTGTTAAAGAAATTTTGTTATGCACAAGGCTGGAAAATAAATCCAGGAATGATGGCCACGACTCGTTATCCCCTGCAAATGTGGGTATCGAGATCCTTGGTAGTTTCACATTGTTGTTGTGTTGCGAAATGCAGCTGCTGTTTAAATCGGCTGATGACTGCTCCGCTCGTGCGACTGGTTCTGTGACTGACAGCGTTTTGTGATAGTCTTCATCGATTTTGCAGTACATCTCGACATAGGCGTTTTCTGTGTCGGCATACCAATCCTCTTTGAAGTATAGCTGCTCTTTCTCGTCCTTCTTCGTCTTGATTGATGTAATCTGTCGATGATTGTTCTTGAATTCCGTCCAGTCATCGTCGAGCATCTTGAGCCTTTTTTGAAAATACTGCGCTGTCTTCCTAGATGGGCCATCCTTGAGATAGTTTCTGAAAGACCTTTCGAGTCTCTCTCGTACTTCGCTCTGTTGAATTATTAAAGCATCCATACTTGTAATGCGGCTTGAGTTATCTTATTGAATCACTATCCGGCTCGAAGGACCAATGTTCAGAATTAGCAATTTAATTTCTGACTCAATAAAAAAGGTGCCGGAAGGGTGTGATTCAATAAAAAGATAACTTTTTCCAATAACCAAATTACTATTTATTCGCAATTAATTATTAGATTTTCTTAAGTATAAATTCAATAAAAATTCAACAAATTGCCAAAATATTTCAATTCAATCTTAAATTCGTTATTAATTCGTTATATAGTACTTGAAAATTCGTAAAGTATTCTTTATTTGTTTGTAAATAAGAATTACCAAAATATTGTTTGCTCTGATAGCTTAATTGATAACGCCACCTATCTGTCAGATGACGATTGATGTTTCGCCTGATGTGTTCTGCAATTAGAACAGCCAGGAATAACCTTTGTGTTGCTGCACTCTGGTTTCGTTTCTTGGGAATCGCTTGGGATTTGCTTGCTGCTCGCTGCCTGGTTGCTGCTTGCTGCCTTGGTTGTGTTTGCTGGACTGCTTTGCCTTGTTTCTTCGCAAATTCGTCCCTCTGTGGTTGGTTAGAGTAACTGCTGAAATCAATTCTGGTGATTAAGTTACTGCTGTATTAAAGACTTCAAAACTGTCTTTAATTCGGGCTTTACTGGGAAAAGACCTCAATTCTGTCTTTCCAGAATGCTAAGTTCGATACTTAGGCTTTGAAATTGCTTTATTGCTAAAACCTCAATACAGATTTTATCTTCTAGTTCAAGACTCTAGAAAGATTAAAAGCAATCTGATTTAACGCCGTCTGTGCGTCGGTATTTATTTCTCCTTGAATAATGGTTGAGGCTATTCTGTAGTAGGGGGCTTCGTTCTCGAAGTACATAATTTCGGGTTTATGTACTAGATTTGTGTGCGATGTCCGATCAGCTGTTCTTGTTTTTCCTGCAGATGTCAAATGGAGGTGCAACTTGGTAAGTATTTTTATCTTTGTTTATTTTCATTTATTTATTAATTTTAGTTATATTTTTAGGTTTTAGCACCGATTTAGAGGGGATGATGAGGCGGAGTTTTGGGATTATCCATTTTAGGGTTGACAGGTAAGAGTTTTTGTGGAATTTGTTTGTATTTTTTACTAATTTTTCGTTTACAGATTTTGCTGATGTCGATTTGCCGACGGCTTTTTGCGTTGTTTTTGAATGGATCTCTCGTTGGTGGTTTCATCATTAATTTGGATTGTTTATCCCCTTTAAAAGGTAAGAACTTGTAATTTAAACATTTTGCATTTAATTAATTTGTTTTCTATTTGCAGGTACGAATTTCTTGTTGTTTTTTGTTGTTTAGTGTTGTCCCTTGACGTGTGTGTTTTTGTTTGTATATATTTTTTGTAGATTTATATAATTTTGGTTTGATTTTAATAAAGTGCAAAATATTGTGAAATTTGGTGTTTTTTTTATTAATTTCCTTTTTTCTTGGTTTTTTTTTTAGTTTTTGATTTTCAGTGTCGCCGGAACAGTGTTCCTCTGTTTTATTTAATGTTCTGGAGATAAATATTATGGGTCTCTTATCTTGGGCTAACACTGCGCCAATTGCGTAGTCCGAGGCATCTGTGGTTAATTGAAACTCTATTAAAATTGGGATAGACAAGTATCAAGTCTTCTGACACTAAAGAATTTTTAATTTTTGTGAAGGCTTCGATTGCCTCATCGTTAAGCTGGATCGTTTTTTTGTTTGATTAATTTTTGGAAACTCTTCCGCCTTTCCCTGTTAAAAAGGGATGTAAGGGGTTTCGCCAAGTGGGCATATCCCTTAATAAAACGGCGATAATACCCTGAAAGACCGAGGAATGATCGAAGATTTTTCAATGTTTTTGGGCATGGGAAGTTAGTTATTGCTTTAACTTTCGCAGGGTTTGTTTTGATTCCTTCTGAAGAAATAATAAAGCCTAGGAATTCGACTTTGTCCCGAAGGAATTCACATTTGTCGAGCTGAACTTTCGTGTTTGCATTTTTTAGGGTTTGGAAAACTTTTTTGAGGTTTTCGAAGTGTGAGCTTCGTCTTTGCTGAAGATCACAATATCGTCAATATAGACGTAGCAGATTTTCCCTATATGATCGCGCAGTATGTCGTCGAGGGCTCTCTGGAAAATAGATGGAGCGTTCTTTAGACCGAAGGGTAGCCTTGTGAACTCATATTTTCCGTTGTTCACAGAAAACGCTGTCTTTTCGAAATCTGATTCCTTAAGTGGAATCTGGTGAAAACCGCTTTTGAGGTCGATCACCGAAAACCATTTACTTTGTCCTAGTTGAGCTAGAACTTCGTTTATTTCGGGAATTGGATATTTATCCGCGATCGTAATGGTGTTTAATTTACGATAGTCTATCACCATTCTATATTTTTTCTCGCCGGATGAGTCGGCTTTTTTTGGTACTATCCATACAGGAGAATTGTATGGAGATCTCGATGGTCTTATGATGCCATCATTTAGAAGTTGTTTCACTTGCTTCTCAACTTCGTCTTTTAGGGACATCGGGTAGGGATAGAATTTTGAATATACCGGAGTTTCTGAAGTTGTCCGGATTTCTCCCTTTATGACTGTAGTAAAAGTCAATTTTTCATTGGGTTCAGTGAAAAGATTCGGAAATTGCTGTACCAAGTCGTTAATTTTGTCTGCTTGCTGTTCGATCATATGCTCAGTTCTGATATCTATTTGGTTTACTGCCGTGTAGGCTCGTTGTTTTATCCTGATTATAGCTTTCTGTCGGATAATCATGAAGCTTTCTTTTGTAGGTATTATTGCGGACAGTTCTTTTAAACTATCATTGCCTAGGATGGCATGAAATGATCTGAGAGAAGGTAATATAAAGAATTTAATCTTTGTATCGTCGATGCCAAATAGGTTGACTAAAGTGTGGTGAGTAATTTTAATGTTTCCACCTATAGAATTCGCGTAGAATGCCTGTGCGTTCGGAATGGGATTTGGAGTTAAGTTTTCTTGAATATAATTTTTATTGGAACCGGTATCTATCAGAATATTTAATATTCGTCCGCTCTTCGTTCTGCATTCGAAGTAAGGCAGTGAAGAGCTATTTATTCTAAAAAATGGATATCTGTGAAATCAGAGATCTCCTGTGGTTCGGTTGGGTTTTCCTCATATGTTTCTGTGTAATCCGTGAAGGATTGGTCATAATTATTGACTTCCGAGTCTCGCAATTGCTCGTAGTTGTCAATCTCTTGGGGTTCTATATAGTACAGTCAATCTGTCACGAAAAAATAGGGAGTCTCCGAAAAATGACCTACCGAAATTTGACTTGATGAATCGTTAGGGGGGCATGTAATGAAGTTAATGTCAAATTTCCGAAGTCCCCCCTCCCCCTGTTTTTGAGAAAATCCAGTGGGTGGGTTTTGAAATGCGTTTTTCTCAGAATCTATGGGTTTTGGTGAAAAGTTTATTTGACAAAAAATGTAGAGGACATTGCTAACTACATTTTATGTCATTGAAGTGACGTTATCCGACTTGAAATACAAAAGGTAGTTGGCGCAGAAGCATCAAATAAGTGTTTGTTTGCTATTTTCGTTAAAAAAAAGTAGTGTTTTTGCAATGATGTAAATGAGAAAGTTGTATTTAGGAGTGCCTTTAATACTTTCATAAAGTTGTAAAATTCGATCTACACTTTTTTTCCAGGAGTTGAATTCTCCAGGTAAACCGTTGAAGTCTTTTAGACATCGAACAACATCGGGTATTTTGTCTAATTCGCCTAAATTTGCGCGAAATTGGGGGTAAATAGTTTGATCTGTTCCCATAAATTGATCGGCATCTCTGGGTTTATTAAAGATTGAATTATTCGTTGTCCTTCGCTTTGAAAAACGCGGTTAAACACTCCGGTTATATATTTATCTAAGGACTCATTTGCGACAACTCCACCAGCGGTGACCGTGGGTGGTTGAGATGCTTGAGATGGTTGAGGTTGGAGATTTGGATTATGTTCAGCCGTATTGAGAACCGGGGGCCGAATTAAATTGTTTGGATTAGCCATTTTCTTTCGCTTCAACTCAAGACGAGAGATTTTGAATTATTTTAAAAACTTGATTACTTGATTAAGGCTCGGTTATTTTTACGTAAAACTTTTATATACCTACTTTTACCAATGATTTATATCGCGAGTTATAAAAAGGAAAAATTTCGATAACTGGCTCGCGAAAGAGGTAATAATTAATTCCACCGATTTATTTTTACTTTACTTCACTTTGAATATCAGTAATTTTTCGACTTTATAGAGTAATTTTTTCAATAATATAGAGCGAAAAAATAAAAAAATAAAAATAGAATATATTCTTAAAACTATAATATATTAAAAAATAAAACAAGAATATTTTATTTATTTTATTAGCAATTTATATATGTAGTTCTGTAAGTCTTAGTAATATTTCTATTTTTTAATAAATTCAAAGTGAATAATATAATAATAAATTCAAAGTGAATATTTACCAGATTGGGAGCAATTTTTTTTTAAAGATAAATTAATATTAAATACAAAAAAAGTGAAGGAATAATATATATTTTGCAAGAAGCAATAAAGTTTTTCAGATACCAAAAATAAAAGCAAATAAAATATTTTTCATAAAGTGAATAAATTTTTTCCTATATACATACATATACATATTTGATAATTTCTTATAATTTTCGTGTTGAGTGGCTGTTAAAACTTTTAGCTCCTTTTCCTCCGATGATCGGCTACTGGGGGGCCTTATTTCCTCACACGATGGGGTTGTTTTTTGGACGCAGGTACTGGTGCTTCTTGAGGACCTTTCTTGTTCGTTTGTTGCTCCTTGGGACTGTTGGCTATTTGCTGGTGCTACTTCAGGACCTTCTGCAAATTGCTGGTGCTACTTGAGGACCTCTTCAAAACAATCACTTAATCACACGCGGTTTTATTTAAACACTACTTGTGAAAAATTTAAGGATGCGAACTGAACTGTACCTGGTCCCTGCTCAGAGAAATATCAGAGCTACTTTCTTTATTGACGATTGAAATCAAACTTAAAGGTACTTAGAGCTAATTACAATAATTGGGCGAGTTGGGGTTGCTCAGGTGGAGACATGTCGTCAGCAGCTTTCAAGTTCACGGGTACCGTGTTTCCGTTGCAGGTGTCGGCGGTGTTGGTTGACCTGTGGAAAGTATGACATCGGCAGGTGGTTGTTAGCCTGGGAAATGCTGCGTTGGCGATAGATATCTTTTGTTAAATATTTCTGGCGAATTTGGCGTTAACTTCTTATATCTAGTGGGGAGTGCTGCGGACACAGAGTTGCCGGATTTTTGTGGAAGCACCCACATATGTATACCTTTTCTGATCTAAGTTTTCGACAACCAGATTTGAATATTTATTATTGTCTTTGCAAATATTTAAGTATGTACCCAGTAGGACCGGTAAGCTTACAGAAGTACTGAAATCAGCACTTACTGGTAAGGGGTAGGCCTTACCACTCCCTTTTACAGAAGTGCTTACTTTTACACACGATGTCATAGGGGGTAAGGCCTTACTTTAGTACTTACCTTAGAGTACTTATAGAACTGCTCATCTGTAAGGGGTATAGTAAGGCAGCAAATGGAACATTGCAAAAAGAGCTATTCATGGGCGCCTGTGGATATGTGACCCGGTGTCGAAATGCTTTTATTTTTTCATCTTTTAAGGCCCTTGGAGACGCTAAAACATGGTACGAGTAAACATGGTACGACCAAGAACCCGCAGACGGTAAGACATGTGCTAAGACCGATTTACTTGAACACCGCTCTCTTGTCAAAATATTTCAAGTTAATCTGTCATTCAGTTGTCAACTGGTAAATTGAAACATTTCGTGTACGAGTAAATTTGGTCAAACAAGTCCGCAAATGGTAGGACATGGTATCATCAACACGAAACTCCGCCCACGAACATCGACGGAAATCAAACCAGTTTTGATTTTAGTCGAACCGTTGGTCGAACCAAAAAACTGGTACGCGTACCAGCCCGTACACGGCTAACATCACCTCGAACATGGTCCCTGTACCATGTTTACTCGTACCATGTTTTAGCGTCTCCAAGGGCCTTTACAAATGCCTTTTTTTTCCAGGCCCGAGAGTGGCTTTACCTAAGCAGTCCCCCAACTAAATTCTAACCACTTCTAAAGCTGCTTGTCCTCCGTATCGAATGAGAGACGGGCTATTGAGTATGCTAATGTCGCATTTTATGTCGACGAATATAATTGCCCGTTTTCTTTCTTTCTATAAAATTTATGAAAGCTCCAGGAAAGCTCCCTTGAGTCATCGGGCAGACTCTCACTTGTTTGGGTATAATTCTGGACTACACCTTACCATCTGCCTTCTCTTGTAATGGGGTTTGTAAGGGCTCATCTAGCACCAAGAAAATAAGGGGTACCCCTTACCAGATGAGTACTTATTTCAGTGCTCCATCGGTAAGGCCTTCCTAGAATTCCTACTGGGTACTACCTTTTCTGAAAGTTTCATTCTTTCGGAAATGAGCTAGCTACTGTTTGGCGGTTGCAGCTCGGGTTGACAAGAACATTTATAGATTGTAATCCCGGGAATTAGTAATCTGAGGTTCTTTCTATTGATTGTGTTAGGACAATTTTATAATCACAAATGTCAGAGCTGTACGAGTACAGTGAATAAGAGATCTAGGAGGTAATAGTAGTAGACTGTGAAAACGGGATTATTGAGAAAAGCAGTCGCCGCTGAATATTAGACTGAGACAGTTCAGTTTTGTTTCCATTGTTTTTTTTTAATTAAATAAACGTTCCTTGAAACGATTGATTTTTATTCAGAGACGCCGTACCTTGACCATCCTAACAATTTCAGAAGTGGGATACGTGGCCCGCCTATATTATATAAAAAAAAGAAGAATTTGAAAAATTGCGGAAAATGTCGGAAAATTTACATAACTTGAAACTCAAACAGCTACAAAGGCTTTATACGAGGAACAAGCTGCCTAAAAGCGGACAGAAAGATACTCTAGTAAAGAGACTAGAAAATCATTTCATGCAAAACGAAATTTCAGAATTGGAAATTAGTTCGGACAACGAAAACTCGAAAACGGATATGACCGAGAAAAAGCTAACATCTACGCCGCTTCAAAGGAACATGCATTCAACAGTTATGGATAATTCTACGTTGATGCAAAGTTATCCACCGCAATCGAACCCGCCGATGCTACAACCGCAAACTGGTAGTACAACAACTTGGTCGCCGATTACTTCAACGCGTCATTTTTCATCTGCTCCCACTACAACCTTTCTGCCGACCCGATCAACTTTTATACCACATCATGAAACTTGTACATCAGTTTACTCTCAACAACAATTCCAGAAAACACAGAACGTTCCTCCGTATAATACGTCAGTGCAGTTTCCTTATCACCAACAGGATTGCAGGCTTCCAGCCATTCAGATGTCCACAGCTCCAATAAGATCACAAATAAATATTCAAGAGAGTGACAGAAACTCAGCTATGCGAACCGTTCCAGATTATGCAGTACCAAGGCAAGAAGCTCATTTTGGAAACGTAAGAGATATTATCGAGATAATACCAACGTTCCACCCGTTCGAAGCAACATCTCTAAATGCAGCTCAGTTCATAGAGAGAATCAACCAACTTAAATCGGCATACGGATGGGATGATAAGATTCTGCTTTTCGCTGTGTACGCTAAGCTAAAAGGTCCAGCAAAGATGTGGATAGATAATTCTAAAGTATTCTCCACTTGGATGGAGTTTACAAATTGTTTCCTTAAAGATTTCCCGTGTGAGGTAAATCTCGCAGATATACACCTAGAACTAATCGAAAGTAAGCAAAAGCCGCTCGAAACAATGGAATAATTTTATTACAGATTGCTCACTCTTGGGAGAAAAGGAAACTTACCAGAAATAGCGATTATAAAATATATACTTTGAGGTCTCAGGGATAAGGATTTCGTAAGATCTGCATCCACGATACAAATTGTAGGCTGTACTGACTTGCTGACAACAATAATACGTTATTCTAGTTTAAATACATCTCGGCAAGTGGAACCGAGAGCAAACAATCGATTTAAATACCAAACTGATGTCTGTTTGGGTTCACAGCCACACTATAAGGCACCAAATTCGAAGCCTAAAGAAATTTTGTGCTACAATTGTTTCCGAACCGGACATATATCCATTAATTGCCCAAAACCGGCTCGAAGAGAAAGATGTACAATTTGTTTACGAACAAATCATCTTGCAGCCGATTGCCCGCAGAAAACAAAAAACGTTCATGAGAAGACGAATGTCAACAGAATTTCAGCTGAATGCACAAAACAAATACTTTGTGACAAAATAAAAAAATCCGTCAAGATTTGTGGACAAGAATACTTAGCTTTCATCGATCCTGGTAGTACTCACACCTTAATTAGAAGGGAAATTGCTACAAAACTGGGTCCAACCAATAAAGTCAATGTTACCCTTACAGGATTCGGTGGAGGTTCTTATGATTGCCAAGATGCAATAAACATAAGTATCGAATTTGATAATAAATTGTTTAAAATTAATGCTCTGATCGTTGCTGATGAACTATTAGATTTTGATCTCCTTTTAGGAAAGGATATTCTATGTGACAAAGGTCAACGTTTGATAATAGAAAATGGAGAATGCTGGGTCGAAAATAACGAGGATTTAAAGGTAGGAACAAACTTGTCATTGTCGAACCTCAATCACTTGAAGCAGATATTACAAAAATACCGGAAATGCTTTGCCACATCAGTTTTCGAACTCGGGAAAAGTTCGACAACGAAAATGAAGATTAGGTTATCATCCGCAGAGCAAATTTCATCAGAGCCCTACCGAATTGCTTTTGCCAAGAGACAAGTTGTCGAAAAAGGACTTATTGGAAAGCAAAATCATTTGCCCGTCCGAATCTGAATATGCGTCCCCAATTGTCCTCATCGAGAAAGGGAATAAAGAAAGCCGTCTATGTGTAGATTACCGACGATTAAATAAAATTACAATCAGAGAGCCATATCCAATGCCGAATATGGAAGATCAATTTGCTCTGCTAGCTGGATGTAAATTCTTTACCGTATTGGATTTAAAGATGGGATACCATCAGGTCGCAATGGATGAGTCATCCAAAAGGTTTACAGCCTTTATTACACATAACGGGCATTTTGAGTACAATCGTATGCCATTCGGTTTGGTGAATGCCCCTGGAGAATTCCAAAAGTTGATGAACAAAATTATCGCTTGCATGAATCCAGGCGAAGCCCTTGCTTACCTGGACGACATTATTTTACCCAGCCATGACGTAAATGAAGGACTTGGAATCCTAGAAAAGTTTTTGAAACTCTTGTATACTCATGGCCTGACCGTCAGACTTGACAAATGCAAATTCCTAGCTACTGAGATTACTTACCTAGGACACATCGTAAATGAAAATGGTATTCTTCCTGGAAAGGAAAAAAATCAGTGCCATCAAAAATTTCAAAACCCCTCTTAATATTACAGAAGTAAGACGTTTCCTTGGATTAACGGGATTTTTTAGGAAATTTGTTCCGGAGTATTCAATTATTGCTTCACCTATTACAAAGTTATTAAGAAAATCGGAACACAGGAAATTTATTTGGCAAGAAAAACAACAGGAGGCATTTGAAAAACTAAAAAGTATTTTGTGTTGTCAACCGGTGTTAGCTTTATATAAGTTCGATGCCGAGCACGAGATACATACGGATGCCAGTGCATTAGGTCTAGCAGGTATGCTTTTACAATCTTCAAATAATGATAATCAGTGGAAAGTGGTTGCATACTACAGCAGACAATGTTCACCAGCTGAAAGCCGTTACCATAGTACCGAACTAGAAGTCCTCGCTGTTGTAGAATCCCTAACCCGATTCTGTTTTTACGTGTTAGGAAAAAGAGTAAAATAGGTAACTGACTGTTCCGCGATATCTAGCTTAAAAGCTAAAACCGAACTAAACGCTCGTATCGCAAGATTGTACTTAAAACTATTAGAATATGATGTAGACATTGTTCATAGAGCTGGAAGTAAATTGTCGCATGTTGATTCACTTAGTCGCATGCCGGAGTTGGCACCGAAAGAAGTTGAAGAAGCTGGATACGTCAACAATATTCAAGTCGTTTCCAACGATTGGATATACACCATGCAGTTACAAGACCCTAAACTCAAACGTATAATTTCCGTTATCAGAGGCGATACGAAATACGAACAAGAAGTCCAGATTCGGAATGAATATCAGCTTAAAAATAATAGACTATATCGCAAAGAAGACCAAGAATTAAAATTTGTCGTACCGAGAAATGTGCGTTGGAGAATTCTGGAAAATTGTCACGACAAGGTTGGACATTTTAGTTTAGAAAAAACTACCGATCGCGTCAGGAAACATTATTGGTTCCCAAAATTAAGAAAATATTGCAAGGAGTTTATAGCTTCTTGTATAGAATGCTGTTACAACAAACTAAAGTTCGGACGAGGAGAAGCACAATTACATTTATATGACGTAATCCCTATTCTGTTTCGCAGATTACATATTGACCATTTAGGTCCCTTTGTTCGTAGTACTACTGGAAATATGCACTTACTTGTCATTACAGATGCCTTTAGTCGATACAATGTCATCAAAGCGGTCAGAAATACAAAAACATCCGGCGTAATTAAGGTTTTAAATGAACTTTCTGAAAGAGAAGAAGCTGCCGAGAACATTAAGGTGCCCATACACGGTCAAATTGGATGTACATCGAAGGGCGGATGTACAACCAAAACTATCGATAGTGGGCCGGTCGGCCGACCAAAAAGTGGTACGTCCATCGGTTTGATGAAAATCAAACTAGGTTTGATTTTTTGAAGGCGTGGTTGGATTTTTTGGAGGCGTGGTCACCGGTGCTCCAACATGCATGAAAGTAGTGGCGTAGTGCTCCAACCGAACATCGAAAAACATTACAATAAAATAATTCATTAACAGGCTTTAAGTCATTTTATTTTATGAATTATTAATGAATTTTTGGAGTTCAAAAAAGAACAGCAAAGTCTTTGGAAAATACGCAATCCCTTAAACAATATTAAAAATTTATGACTGCATTTTAAAGAAGTCTTTTCAAATTAATTCAAATATGCTTTTGTTGTAATTAATCCTTCTTTAGTTGAAGTACAAGGAAACAAGTCCTTTAGAAGTTTACTTTTAATAAAATCCTCTCGTTTATTTAATTTCGAATAAACCTATTATTTTAATATATTTTGATCCATTTGGATTATTTGTTAACGGCAAATAGTAAATTATTTTTGTGAATGTATGCGGTCATTACATTTTTTTTTATGAGAGGTGTCACCAATCCAAATAATTTGTAATAATTTCTCTTATCCATTCTGAGGAAATTTTTAAAATCCTTTATGGATGTCTCTTGTAATTCTTGTAATAAATTTACATGAGAGTATTTTTCTCGTTTTAACAGCCATTCTTTTGTCCAAATATTTCTTCTTTTTCTAGGTTTTTTTTTCTTCGCTACAAATACATATCTATTACCACCGTTGATAATACTATTTTCAGCTTTTAGTTACTATCCATGCTAACTCTTTCGCGACCGACCAAAAAGCGCAGTTGTGGGATATCACATTTTTGGCTGTACAGCATGGATGTACATTAGGGAGGTTCAAAAATGGCAAAAAAATTTCAAAAAAACGTGCACCCCCCTATCTTTAAGTTCAATTAAAATGATGATTTTTGGCGGCAACCGGAGAATTTTTGATTGACACTAACCATTGCCGCCGAGCACATTTCGTTTTAGAGATTTACGATTTTTAAACGATAATAAAAATTTGATAATTCTGTTCATTTACGTCCATTAAACTACCTAGATCGTGGTTTCTATATGGTTTTCGAGGTCGCTGATTACGAATTTGACGTCAAATCGAAGGTTTGACAAATGACAGCTGTCAAAAACGCTGTTAACTATGAACAAATTATTGCATTTTTTTTACATTTTTTTTCAAAATGACGTGAAATTTCGTGCTATAGAGGGTTTTCGGGGTCGCTGATTACGAATATGACGTCAAATCAAAGGTTTGCAACATGACAGCTGTCAAAAACAGATGTTAAAAATCGCAAATCTCTAAAACGAAATGTGCTCGGCGGCAATGGTTAGTGTCAATCAAAAATTCTCCGGTTGCCGCCAAAAATCATCATTTTAATTGAACTTAAAGATAGGGGGTGCACGTTTTTTTGAATTTTTTTTGGCATTTTTGAACCACCCTAATGTACATACATCCGATTTGACCATCTATGGGGGGCTTTAGAAAAGAACAATTAAAATGGAAGACTCGATTTGATCTAAAACATCGCACTCCTCGAGTTTATGAAGTAGATGACTTGGTCGTAGTGGAGAATGAACCGCCAGCTACAGGAGAGAGCCGGAAATTACAACCTAAATTTAAGGGACCGTATGTAATTAAGAAAGTACTGAATAATGACCGCTATTTGGTCGAAGATCCCGAGGATCTGAAATTGAGTGGAAGACACTTCTCATCTGTCTTTGCTGCAGAAAAACTCAAGCCTTGGTGTCAATATTCGCCAATTATGGATGACGGACATGAGGAGAAGGACGCTAATGAATCGGAGACGGAGTCTGGAAGTGAAGTCAGTGAGGAGGACCAGGTCAGGAAAGGCCGAGTTGTCAAAGCTGTACGAGTACAGTGAATAAGAGATCTAGGAGGTAATAGTAGTAGACTGTGAAAACGGGATTATTGAGAAAAGCAGTCGCCGCTGAATATTAGACTGAGACAGTTCAGTTTTGGTTCCATTGTTTTTTTTAATTAAATAAACGTTCCTTGAAAAGATTGATTTTTATTCAGAGACGCCGTACCTTGACCATCCTTACACAAAGAAATTTTAGACAATAACGAGACACAGACACGGTCCTTCCTAGTGGCTACCAGGGATGATATGGACTTGAGATTTTTTGTGGTGGTTATTAGCACCACCCTTAACAAGTCCACAAAAATCCAGCGGGGCACTCGGCCTCTAACTATTTTTTTAAAAATAATCATTTCTAGGGGGTGAGTTAGGGGTGTCGCCCGTGCACGATATGGACTCGAGATTTTTGGTGGTGGTTACTAGCACCACCCTTAACAAGTCCATAAAAATCCAGCGAGGCACTCGGCCTCTAACTGTTTTTGGAACGAAGTTCCTTATCGCGCGTTGCGAAAGGGGGCTAGACGGAAAAAATTAAGACCAAAAGTTGTAACGACACTTTTTGGTATAGTTGTGCCGTGCAGCTTGCGCATGTTTCCCTGTCTGTCTCTCTCTCTCTCATAGAAAGCAAGCCAGTTATTTTCGTTTCGTCTTTCTATTTCGCATTGTACAGTGTGGTGTCGCGACGATTATTTTTTTGAGTGTATACAGGTTTTTTGTACATAATAAATAAAAAAATTCGAAAGTGTCAATACCTGGTTTTTGATTTGAATCAAGTGTTCTAAGAAAATTTTGACGGTTGCGTAAAGTGTTCGGAAACCCTTTGATAAGTCAACAATTTGATTATAATCTGTGCAACAAAGCAGTCTCTTAAAAGCAAATGCAAATGTGAAATTGCCGTGGCAATCTTTTGATCGTCGCAGGACTTGTAAATTTTTGATGTGATTGCAAATTTTTGACATTTTCGAAAAGTGCCATAACAATAATGAATCCTGGCAGTGTTTCTGCACAAGTTCCGAATATTGCTGATGGAGTTAGGTAAGTAGAGATTTTATACAGACAATAATAAATGCTTATGTATTTTTAGCAAGTACGCATTATACTATCTATATCATACGCGTTATAATCTCTCCATTATTGTGTGTTTAGCAAGTGTATGCGTCATAACTTTAATAAATTTAAAAGCAAATTATATTTTAATATTACCTACAATATCAATGCGTATGTATTTAGCAAGCCGTGCGTGTTCTAACCTATAGGCTGATGTGTTTACGAAGTGTATATATATATATATATATATATATATATATATATATATATATATATATATATATATATATATATATATATATATATATATATATATATATATATATATATACTCGTATATATATATATATATATATATATATATATATATATATATATATATATATATATGGGGTGAGCGACGGCGACCTCCTAGTATGCGTGACCTCTCCATCACGCTGGTTCACTCCGGGCAATGCGTTTCATAGACGTAGCAGACAGTCGTCTTCCTTCATAACCCTGTCTTCCCATCCTAAAGTCCTTACTTCCCATCCTCATCCTTACCTCCTCAGTCTTTCCTCGGGTGGGTAGACTTGAAAGAACACCCGAAAAACAAAAATTATGAGCACAAATAAAGAAAAAAAAGTCGGGGTAGGGATATATGCCCCAACGTCGGAGGAGGCCGCGGTCTCCGGCGTACGGCTGGAAACTGGCAACAGCAAGTGCCAGGGGTCAGTCGCCAGTGGCAAGCTCATCGCGCCAAAAGAACAGGACAGGGTATTAACATTTGGAAGGTCCGCGAAGGTGGTGAGGCCACCGCCCACAAGACCCGCTGAGGACCGTACCAAGGACAAGGTGCGGTCAAGCAGCACCAGCTCGAGTGGTAAGCCCAGCGAGGTTTTCAAGATAAACCTGGTAAGTCCCGAAGGAAAAAAAAAGATAAAATAGCGGCCACGCTACTACTAGCGCAGTCGCTGACGAAAAAGAAGAGTCGTTGCCAAGGTGCCTAGCAAAGCTAGGTGAAACGATAAAGACCCTGTCGGACTACATTGCATCTAGAAGCAATGTATCAAATGTGATCCACGGACACATAAAGGACCTCAGGGCTGATTATTTAGAGGCAAAGAAGGAGTCCATAAAGATGGTTAAGGAGAAGATGGAGATGGCGACACAAACAACGCCAGAAGCTCCTAAAGTAAGAGTCGCGGTAAAAAGGAAGGTTGGGGAAGCTAAAGACCCACACACTGCCGATAAAACTGGGGAATCCCGTAAACGCCAACGGGATAGCAACGAGGAAGTGCAAACCTCACACAGCGCCCCAAAGAGAAACAGAGGTGGAAATAAAGAAAGAAAACCCCAAGAAGAGCGAGGGGCCGTTAAGATAACGGTGGGCACCCCCATGGAAGAAGAGTCCTCCGAAAAGAAGAGCTCCGCTTGGACTAAAGTGGAAAACAAAAAAGTGAGGAAAAGAAAGAAAAAGAAAAAAGAGGACAGAAAGTCCCACAAAAAAGAAAGGCCTGACGCGCTGATTATAACAGCGACTAGTGGGACGTCGTATGCGGACATCCTACGAAAAGTCAGGACGGATGCTTCCCTTACGGAGTTGGGGAATAGGGTTATGCGCATTAGAAGAACTCAAAAGGGCGATCTTCTAATGGAGCTGGCAGCTGGCGAGGGTAAGACGGAAGATCTTAAGCAAAAGATCAAGACGTCAATCGGGGAGGCGGCAGAGGTTAGGGCAGGTACCAACCGCGTGTTAATCGAGTGCAGGGATCTGGACGAGATTACCACTAAGCTGGAGGTATGCGAAGCGCTGCGGGGGCAGCTGAAGCTGACGGAGGTGCAGGAGGAGGACGTTAGAGTAAGGAAGGCATATGGTGGTACGCAGACGGCCATAATAAGCCTTCCGGTCGCTAGCGCAAAAAAGGCACTTGAGGTGGGGAAGGTTCGCATCGGGTGGGTTGTTTGCCGGATACGGGAGACAACAGCACCAATTAAGTGCTTCAAATGTTTTGGGATAGGTCATATCGCTAGGAAATGTACCAGCGCTCAGGACATGAAGGAGCTATGCTGGAGATGCGGGGAGGGGGGACATATTGCTAAGGACTGCAATAAGAGCCCTAAATGCCTCCTATGTAAAGGAGATAAGGGGAAGGGCGAGCACGACGCTCACGCTACGGGGAGTAATAGGTGCCCACTGTACAGGGCAGCAGTCCAAAGAAGTCGAAGTCGAAGATAAGGTTCATACAGATTAACTTGAACCACTGTCAAGCGGCACAAGATCTGCTGGCACAGACAGTCTACGAGGAGAAAATCGACGTCGCAATCGTCTGCGAGCAGTATAGAAACCTGCACAGCGGCGTCTGGATAAACGATAGCAGCGGCACGTCAGCGATATGGACGTGTGGGAGCCGAGCCATGGAAGATACCATGAGAAGCCCAGAGAATGGCTTCACGCGGGCAAAAGTAGGCGGAATACACGTCTACAGCTGCTATGCGGCGCCAAGCCTGACACTAGACGATTACGAGTCGATGCTGGAAAGGTTAGCCGCCGACGCGAGTCGCCATCACCCGGTAATACTAGCGGGTGATTTTAATGCTTTTGGGGGTCAAATGGTAGCAAGGCCTCAGGGACCTTTGATGGTGCCGGTACGTCAAAGAGATAAATCCTGGGTAACGCCACCTGCGATCTAAGGTCTTCACGATCTAAGATTTTCCGATATGCTACCGAATCCTACCTCAACCTCCACGAAGATGTAGATTTTACATCGGGTGTCCCCTGGATGCTCTTGTGTACGCAAGAGTAACAGACTGAGGAGGGTGAAAGGCGAGTGTTTCGCGCCTCAAAACGAAGCAAATACCGGACTGGTCCTCCAGGTTGGGGGTTGGGCGGCAGGCTGACAACCTTTCACCGTAAAAACCTACCCGTCACGAATCCTCAAGGCAAGCCTCGGACAGGACGGACTCAACGGCAACGACTCAGGCAACGGAATATGGAATACGATCTTGGAACATGGAATGTCAGAACGCTCAACAGAACTGGCGCTCTGCGTTCGCTTTTATTAGTATTAAAAAAATATGGCATAAGGATCACAGCCCTTCAGGAAACAAAATGGACCCACAGTGGTATAATGGATCTAAAAACCCACACGGTACTCTCCAGCGGATCATCAAATGGAAGAAGAGAGTTCGGAGTAGCATTCATCGTAGAGAAGGAAATGAAATCTCTGATTCTGGACTTCAAACCAGTCAGTAATAGAATATGCACACTTCGCATTAAGACAAGGTTACATACCATCAGTCTTATAAACGTCCACGCGCCTACAGAAGAGAAAACGGATGAGGAGAAAGAGGAATTCTACCAAGAGCTAACAAACACCATCAGGTTAATACCGTCAAACGATATTAAAATGGTGCTTGGAGATATGAATGCCAAAGTAGGAAAAGAAGAGGAGTTCCTAGGAGTCATAGGAAAGCAAAGCCTACATAACGTTACCAATGACAATGGTAGTCGATTGATCGATTTCGCAAGCTCAAACGCAATGGTAGTAAGCTCAACAATGTTCCCGCACAAAGATATACATAAGATGACGTGGCAGTCACCAGACGGAGGAACTAATAATCAAATTGACCACGTCCTAATTGAAAGAAGAGGGGCCACGAGTATACTGGACGTAAGAACAATGAGAGGAGCGTGCTGTGGCTCGGACCACTATCTAGTCAAAGTGAAATTGAGAACCCGGATAGCAACTAAAACGCATAGAGGGCAAACTGAGCCAAAATACGATATAGATAAGCTAAAACGGGAAGAAATAAGAGATGCCTACCAACATGCTGTCGTACAAAACTTGAGAGAGGTAGATGAGCAGCCCAGCATCAACGACAAATGGGAACAGGTCAAAAACAGCATAAAGGGGGCAGCAGAAGAGGCACTAGGCTGGGCCCCCAGACAGACTGGAATTGATTGGTTTGACCAAAACTGTAGAGCAGCAATTGAAGAAAGAAACCAGAGCCACCGAGAGTACATCGCAAGGCCAACAAGAGCAAGGATGGAAGTCTTCAAGGAAAAAAGAAAAACCGCAGACAAGTTATGCAGAAAAAAGAAGAGGGAATATCTAAATAGGAAAATCTTACAGATACAGGAAGACTTCAATGAAGGGAGAATTAGACAAGCGTACAAAGGAACTCGCCAGATCACCAACAAGTTTCAGCCAAGAACGGACATCTGCAAGGACATAGATGGGAACATGTTGGCAGATCCTGATAGGATAAAGGAAAGGTGGAGAGAGTATTTTCAGAACCTATTGAACCCTATCTCCATATCAAACGAGAATGCAGAGACAGAGGCATTTGTAATTCCCCAAGATAACGGCCTCGATTCCCGAAAACGACGGATCGGGAACTCCCGCGGTGATTGAGACTCCCTTCACGTGAAGTTCACGGTTGCTAGCGATTCTTCAATACGCCGGGAGTAGTGCCATATTAAACTGCGGAATTAAAACTCCGAAAATAAATCAGCTGGTTTTTTGACAAATGGGAAATGTCAAAGTAGACATTTGAAATTTGAGGAAAATAATTTTGATTTTGCGTGAAAGTTTTATTAAATTAACTAATTCGTGTCCATTAGTTAATACTCAGTTCGGTCAACATGATGTTTCTGTGGCTATTGTGTGTTTCCCTAGTGTATTTTATAATAGTGAAACTGTTCCGAAAGTTATTAAATTTGGATACATCCAGAAACGAATCCCTTACATTAAATGGCCACTTAATAAAAAAAAATGATAAGTTGCAAGGAACTGGAAGTCGCAAGGTCGAAGGTTTTGAACTTTTGCCTATGCTGCAGGTGGAGGTGCATCTAAAAGGGAATTTTTTTTATATATTATTTTGAAGCATTTTAGTACTTTACTGTTTTTTAAGGTAAAAAAACATCAGGACATTTGCCAATGGAATCATGTGGAGGAGGCGACAATTAATCTAAAAAGGCTGCTTTTATTTAACTTTCTCCATGGAGTGTGATGGACCGTTGAAAGAGCAGCGAAAAAGGCTATTTATTTTTTTAATTCAATTATAAATTTTATTTATTATAAATTGTAAGATGCAATTATAAATTTTATATATGAATCTATTTTTGTTATTTTTATTTATTTATGCTTTTTATACATGCTCAAATCACTCTACAAGTGTAATCCGCTACAATTTTCTCGCGGATTTCAAACGTCAAATTCTCTCAAGCAAATATGCAATCGCGTATTGCATAATCGCGTGAGTCTTCACTCCGAATTTTTTCGGTAATCAAATCAGCAACCGCGGAATAGGGAATCGCAAAGTGTCAAATCCGCACTCACTTCCGATTCGCCCGGATTCGGGAATCGAGGCCAACATCTCAATAGAACCACCAACATTGGATGAGGTGCGGGAAGCTGTAAAAAGGCAGAGCAGCAACAAATCGCCTGGCGCCGATGGAATAGCAGCTGAGCTGCTAAAGGAAGGAGGACCCCAACAGCTACAAACTTTACACGAACTCATATGCACCATCTGGGAGGAAGCAGTTATACCAGAGGACTGGAAGAAAGCGATTATATGTCCAATATACAAGAAAGGAGATAAACTAAACTGCAAAAACTACAGAGGCATCTCACTCCTCAGCACCAGCTACAAAATCTTCACAATCCTTGTGAAACAAAAACTGGAACCTATAGCGGAAGGCCTTATAGGAGAATATCAAGCTGGTTTTAGGACAAACAGGTCAACATCGGACCAACTGCTGACCTTAAGGCAAATTCTGGAGAAAACCTGGGAAAGGAATGTAGATGTATATCAGATATTTGTCGACTTTCAGCAGGCATATGATTCAATAAACAGAGAGAGGCTATATGAGATCCTATCGGAAATAGGAATCCCTTCAAAGTTGGTACAACTGATCAAATGCGCCACAAATAGCTCACTTGCGAAAGTGAGGATCCAGAATGTTATAACAGAGGAGTTCGAAGTACGTCAAGGGCTTAGACAAGGAGATGGGCTGGCCCCCATGCTTTTCAACCTGGCCCTGGAATGGGTGATAAGGAAAACGTCAGTCCAGAGAAGTGCATCAATAGCTACCCAGTCGGTACAATTACTTGGATATGCGGATGACGTAAACATCGTGGGAAGGTCCTTTTTGGCAGCAAAAGAAGTCTATGTCGAATTAAAAGAGGCGGCAAAGGACATAGGCCTGAAGATTAACGAAGAAAAAACGAAGATTATGCAACAATCCAGAGCAGGACGATTTAGAATGGGAAGAAATATAACCATCGACGAACATAACCTAGAAGTAGTCGATAAAACAGTCTACCTTGGGTTTACTATCACAAAAAGAAACGAAGAAAAAGAAGAAATAACCAGACGAATACTACTGGCTAATAGAGCCTTTTATGCCCAAAAACAAACCCTGCACTCAAGATTTGTGCACAGGAAAACGAAACTCTCACTCTACAAAACAGTAATACGACCAGTACTGTGTTATGGTAGCGAGACTTGGACTATGACCCAGGACATAGAGGAACGAGTCAACAGGTTCGAGAGGAAAATTCTCAGATGCATAATAGGCCCAATCAGAGAGGATGGAATATGGCGAAGAAGATACAACAACGAGTTGTATGAAATTTTTGACGACCCACAACTCTCAACTTTAATAAAAATCAACAGATTGAGACTAGCCGGCCACGTGATCAGAATGGAGGACAATCGCATCCCAAAACGGCTTATGGCATCAGAAATTTCGGGAAGTAGGCCAGTAGGTAGACCCAGGAGGAGATGGATAGACTCTGTGACGGCTGACGCAGAGTCAATGCTCAACATCCGGAACTGGAGACATGCTGCAAGGGACCGTCAAAATTGGAGAAATGCCCTTGAGGAGGCCAAGGCTCGATTTGGGCTGTAGCGCCATTGGATGGATGGATGGATTTTAATGCTTGGGCTGTCGAATGGGGCAGTCGACAAACGAATGCAAGAGGGCGCATACTTCTAGAAGTATTCTCGCGACTTAACGTAGTGTTAGTCAACTCTGGAGGCGAAAACACCTTCCAAAGGGGTGGGAGAACATCTGTAATCGACATCACTTATGTGAGCGATTCAGTGGTCAAAGACCTACAGTGGCGGGTGAGCGATCTGTACACGCACAGCGACCACCAAGCCATCATCTTCGAGGTTGGTCAGCGTATAGAAAAGAGAAATCCTAGGTACGGAACGGCTAGAGGATGGGCCGTTAAGAAACTCGACGCAGAGGTATTCGAGGAAGTATTCCTGCATGATGCGAGGTCGGCAGGAGGTGCCAGGGAAGGGGCAGAGAAAATAGAAGAATCAGTGAAATGGGCATGTGACGCATCCATGCCACGGCGCGCCGGCAATCGTAGACTCCCACCAAACTTCTGGTGGAACGCAGAGATCGATGAATGCCGAAGGATCTGTTTGAAAGCGAGAAGGAGAACTCAGAGAAGCCGGAACCGTCCGGATTTCGATGAACTCCTTCAGAGGTATAAGGAAGCGAGAAAAATGATGAACAAGGCTATCGCTAGAAGTAAATCCGAGCACTTCAAAAGGTTGTGCAGAGAAGCAGACTCGGACCCCTGGGGTGGAGCCTATAAAATGGTTATGTCAGCGGTCAAGGGCAAACGCTCTCCGCCGATCACCTGCCCCGCGCTGCTCCAGAGTATCGTGTATGTCCTGTTTCCACAGAACGTACGCACGGTCGATCTACCCACCCTCCAGGTGGACCCAGAGGAGATACCTGCGGTGACCGCAGATGAGATTCTGGAGGCTGCAAAAAAGGTAGCCATCAATAAGGCCCCTGGCATGGATGGCATACCAAATAAAGCGGCGAAGCTAGCAGCTTCAATAGCGCCAGACAGGTTCGCTGAAGTCTTCACAGCGTGCCTGAGAGAGGGGATCTTCCCGGAGCGATGGAAACAGCAGAAACTCGTGCTCCTACCGAAGCCGAACAAGCCTTTAGGGGACCCATCGTCCTACAGACCGATATGCCTCCTTAGTTGTATAGGCAAACTTTTCGAGCGGGTGATCTGTAACAGGATTCTCCCTAGCGTCGAAAGGGCAGGTGGCCTGTCGGACAAGCAATTCGGCTTTAGAAAGGCAAGGTCGACGACTGATGCAGTCAATATGGTGGTGGGCATAGCAAGAGCCGCCATAGAGAAAAATCACTGCTGCGCATTGATAACCCTCGACGTAAAAAATGCTTTCAACTCTGCGAGGTGGAGCAAAATAGTTGAGGCGTTGATCAAGCTAGGCACACCAAAGTACCTAGTGCGTGTAGTGGCCGACTACCTCCAGGGTAGGTCGCTTCATTGTGATTCGGATGATGGTCCTAAAGTGTTCGGGACAACATGCGGTGTCCCGCAAGGTTCCGTCCTGGGCCCTCTCCTATGGATCGCAATGTACAATGATGTGTTGGGGCTTCGTCTTCCAAAGGAAGCAGTGGCGATCGGGTTTGCAGATGATATCGGGGTAGTTGTCGAAGGAAAACACCCAGATGACATCGAACTGTACGCAAACGAAGCGATCTGGGAAATAAAAGCGTGGTTAGAACGCGCGGGGTTGAAGCTTGCTGAGCACAAAACGGAAGTAGTGCTGATCAGCAAGCGACGAAAGCTAGTATCCGTAAGGATAAAAGTAGGGGAACAGATCATCCACTCACAGCCCGCACTAAGGTACCTGGGGGTGATGATCGATCGGAGGCTAAATTTCAAGGCGCACTTGGAGGGCACGGCAGACAAAGCGTCTGCGATTTGTGCAGCACTCGCAAGAATGCTGCCCAATGTTGGGGGCCCTAGACCGAGTCGCCGCCTCCTCTTGGGGAGGGTGGTAAGCTCAGTCCTGTTATACGCAGCGCCAGTGTGGGCAGCAGCGTTAAACAGGACTGCAAATAGCAGAAAATGGAGGGGTGCTTATAGGCTAAGTGCACTTCGCGCTTGCTGCGCGTACAGGACCACGTCCGACGATGCGGCGTGCGTGATAGCTGGGATGATTCCCATAGATATTCTGGCGAGGGAGGGCATGCGTCTCTATGACCCAGAATATGGTGGAGGGGAGCCAAGAAGGGTGCGGCGGCAGATGGCGCGCTGCGAGTCTTTAAGGGAATGGCAGGCGAAGTGGGACGAGTCTGTTAAGGGTCGCTGGACCCACAGACTTATCCCTAACGTGGAAATATGGGCTACGAGGGAGTGTGGGGAAGTAAGTTACGACCTCACGCAATTCCTGAGCGGACATGGGGGGTATAGGAAATACCTCCACCGCTTCGGGCACGATGATTCACCGTTGTGTCCAGTATGCCCAGCGACGGAGGAAGACGCAGAACACGTCTTCTTTACCTGCTCGAGATTCGCCGAGGAAAGGGCGAAACTAGAAGAAAGGGTCGAGGAGCCACTAACGCCCGAAAACATCCTAGACCATATGATGAGGTCTGAGGAAATGTGGAGGGACGTGGAAGCAACCCTCAAGACCATTCACAGAAAGCTAAGGCAAGAAGAAGCCGTAAGAAATAGAGAAAGGCACAGAAATGCCGCGAGCAGAAGCAGCTGAATGAAGCTGAACGACCCCCGCGATGTAATGCTTATTAGCCAGTCCCGCGGGGGTGGATCACGTCGGAGGGGCTTTTTTAGTTCTCATGTTCATAGACCCATATATGCGTATGTGCACTTATGTGTCCATATGTGTGTATGTGTGGATTTACGTGAAACATAACCGTCATGCGGGATCGGCCAGTAAGGGGCACTTGAGTCATGCCGGTAGCGAATGCTTGTTTACCCCCAGGAAAAATATACCGGGTGTTTTTTTTTAAAACTTGACACGCAATTCTTGAACAAAGGAGGGGTGACAGAATGAAACCTGTTATACAAAAGATGTCTGATATGGAGGGGGACATCGATTGGGTATAGTGCGCACCCCCTCTCTTCCACCCCCTGACCCGGGGGGGGGGTAACTTTTTTTTTTAAATGGCAACCCCTATTTTTTATGCAAGATTCAGATTCCTGGGATGCAAATAAACATCTTTTATCTCTAGCATTTTTTTCTATCATTTGTTTTTACTCCGGAAACTTTGATTGAAATCGTCATTAAGGGGAGCTTTCGGTGGATTTTTTTTCCAAAAATCCATTTTTTTTTTTTTTTGTTACTTTGAACATCTAAGAATACAGCAAAAATAGTTTCAAGAGTTTGCTGTATTCTTAGATGTTCAAAGTAACAAAAAAAAATTGGATTTTTTGAAAAAAATCCACCGAAAGCTCCCCTTAATGACGATTTCAATCAAAGTTTCCGGAGTAAAAACAAATGATAGAAAAAAATGCTTGAGATAAAAGATGTTTATTTTCATCCCAGGAATCTGAATCTTGCATAAAAAATAGGGGTTGCCATTTAAAAAAAAAGTTACCCCCCCCCCGGGTCAGGGGGTGGAAGAGAGGGGGTGCGCACTATACCCAATCGACGTCCCCCTCCATATCAGACATCTTTTGTATAACAGGTTTCCCTCTGTCACCCCTCCTTTGTTCAAGAATTGCGTGTCAAGTTTTAAAAAAAACACCCGGTATATATATATATATATACTAGCTGGGACCCGGTGCGCCTACGCTGCACCCATAAGTCAATAGTAAACAATAAAAACCATCCACTGACTTAATATTTTTCGAGATATGAATTTTACACAGATGAAATGCCTCAAAGAACATGGGTCTTGCGTCGGCCGCCATGAATCGGTATATTGAGTCTACTACATTGCTTATTGTATTCTACTTATCATACCCTTCAATTTGATACCCATGTTGAGGGGGTTGTGAAGAAAGTGGTAATCCGGCCTCTTTAGACGGCCGCCATGGATCTAAAGATATATTTTGTATACTACATTGCTTATTGTATTCTACTTATCATACCCTTTCATTTGATACCCATGTTGAGGTGGTTGTGAAGAAAGTGGTAATTCGGCCTCTTGAGACAGCCGCCATGGATCTAAAGATATATTTTGTATACTACATTGCTTATTGTATTCTACTTATCATACCCTTTCATTCGATACCCATGTCGAGGTGGTTGTGAAGAAAGTGGTACCCCGCCCTCTTGAGACGGCCGCCATGGATCTAAAGATATATTTTGTATACTACATTGCTTATTATATTCTACTTAACATACCCTTTCATTTGATACCCATGTTGAGGTGGTTGTGAAGAAAGTGGTAATCCGGCCTCTTGAGACGGCCGCCATGGATCTAAAGATATATTTTGTATACTACATTGCTTATTGTATTCTACTTATCATACCCTTTCATTTGATACCCATGTCGAGGTGGTTGTGAAGAAAGTGGTACCCCGCCCTCTTGAGACGGCCGCCATGGATCTAAAGATATATTTTGTATACTACATTGCTTATTATATTCTACTTAACATACCCTTTCATTTGATACCCATGTTGAGGTGGTTGTGAAGAAAGTGGTAATCCGGCCTCTTGAGACGGCCGCCATGGATCTAAAGATATATTTTGTATACTACATTGCTTATTGTATTCTACTTATCATACCCCTTCATTTGATACCCATGTCGAGGTGGTTGTGAAGAAAGTGGTACCCCGCCCTCTTGAGACAGCCGCCATGGATCTAAAGATATATTTTGTATACTACATTGCTTATTGTATTCTACTTATCATACCCTTTCATTTGATACCCATGTCGAGGTGGTTGTGAAGAAAGTGGTACCCCGCCCTCTTGAGACGGCCGCCATGGATCTAAAGATATATTTTGTATACTACATTGCTTATTGTATTCTCCTTAATATACCCTTTCATTTGATGCCCATGTTGAGGTGGTTGTGAAGAAAGTGGTACCCCGCCCTCTTGAGACGGCCGCCATGGATCTAAAGATATATTTTGTATACTACATTGCTTATTGTATTCTACTTATCATACCCTTTCATTTGATACCCATGTCGAGGTGGTTGTGAAGAAAGTGGTACACCGCCCTCTTGAGACGGCCGCCATGGATCATTTTAGTTTCAATAGCGTCATGGCCTACCTATTGTTTGACAGCTGCGTAAATTTGAAATTTTCATTAAATGTAATGATTCAATTTAATGACAATTTTACATTTGTCAAACAATAGGTAGGCCATGAAGCTATTGAAACTAAAATGAAGTGAAAATTCCTAAAATTACCATTTTTGTTTGGATTTTGCAGCTGTTTTTTTGGTTAAAGGTATAAAAAATAGCCTACGACCTATTCTCAGACCTACCAAATATACACCAAAAATTTCATGCAAATTGGTCAACCCGTTTCGGAGGAGTACGGTAACAAACACTGTGACACGAGATTTTTATAGATATAGATATATATATATATATATATATATATATATATATATATATATATATATATATATATATATATATATATACTAGCAAAAACCCGCGTGCGTTGCAACGCCTTTCAATAAAATAAGATTATGGGGACACAGTCTGCGATAGGAAAAAGCTATAGTGAAAAAAAAAACAAATCTGGGAAAATTGATTTTGGGAGATGACCGCCATGGACTAAATGATATATTGAGTATACTATATTGCCTATGGTGTTCTATTTATCACACTCTTTCATTTGATACCCATGTCGAAGGGGTGGTGAAGAAAATATTAATCCGCCCTCTTGAGATGGCCGCTATGGACCAAACGATATATTCAGTATACTATAATGCATATACTCTCTCATTTGGTACCCATCTCGAAGGGGTTGTGAAGAAAATGATAATCCGCCCTCTTGAGATGACCGCCATGTACCAAACGATATATAGAGTATACTATATTGTTTATATTGTTCTACTTATCATACTCCTTCATTTGATACCCATCTAGGAGGGGTTGTGAAGAAAATGGTAAACCGCCCTTTTGAGATGGCCGCTATGGACCAAATTATAAATTGAGTATACTATATTGCTTATGGTGTTCTACTTTTCATAGCCTTTCATTTGATACCCATGTCTCGGGTGTTGTGAATAAAATGGTAACCCGCCCTCTCGAGATGGCCGCCATGAATCTAAAGACATAGTCTATGGCATTCTTCTTATAATGCCCTTTCATTTGATACCAATGTCGAGGGGGTAGTGAAGAAAATGAGTATACTATATTGCTTATGGTGTTCTACTTATCATACCCATTCATTTGAAACCCATGTCGAGGGGTGTGAAGATAATGGTAATCCAACCTCTGGAGATGGCCGCTATGGACCAAACGATATTTGAGTATACTATATTGCTTATGTGTTCTACTTATCATACTCTCACATTTGATACCAATCTCGAAGGGGTTGTGAAGAAAATGGCAATCCGCCCGCTTGAGATGATCGCCATGGACCAAACGATATATTGAGTATACTATATTGCCTATGGTGTTCTACTTATCATACTCTTTCATTTGATATCCATGTCGAAGGTGTTGTGAATAAAATGGTAATACGCATTCTTGAGGTGGCCGCTATGGACCAAGCGACATATTGAGTATACTATATTGCTTATATTGTTCTACTTATCATACTCTTTCATTGGATACCCATTTCGAAGGGGTTGTGAAGAAAATGGTCATCTGCTCTCTTGAGATGACTGCCATGGACCAAACGATATATTGAGTATACTATAATGCTTTTGGTGTTCTACTTACCATAACCTTTCATTTGATATCCATGTCGAGGGGTAAAGAAAATGGTAATCCGCCCTCTTGAGATGGCTGCTATGGACCAACCGCCTGCTTTTCTGTTTAAATTTTTTTTGCTATAAACCTCAAGGAGCCGAATGCAAAACCGTGGAAATCGGATCATGCGTTCTGGAATTATAGCGTCAGGAAGGAAAACCCGACTTATTTTTATATTATAGATATGTATATATATATATGTATATATATATATATATATATATATATATATATATATATATATATATATATATTTATATTTATATATATATATATATATATATACATTCTGTTGTGTTTACAAAGTCCCACGCATCTGTGACGTGTACGAAAGAATAGACAGACAGAGTGCATATATATATATATATATATATATATATATATATATATATATATTTCTTTATATGTGTGTGTGTATGTGTGTGTGTGTCTATGTGTGTGTGTGTGTCTGTGTGTGTGTGTATGTATCTGTACATTTTTTTGCTTTTTTTATTTCAATAGCGAATCAACTATAGCATCGACTACTGAGGTACAAACTGTAACATCAAGGAAAAAGCCAAATGCACAAAGATGTAGAGAATATCGTAAGAGAAAGATGTTACAAAATACAATGGTACAAAACATAACTGCAATTGCAAACTAAAAAACCTAAAACTAATGCAGAAAGAAGAAAGAACATTATGAAGCGCAGAAATTAAAGAAAAACAAATTTTTTATTACAATTCCTTCACTAATTAATCGAAAGGAACTTCGTTCCATCCGGGTGTCCCTTGACACCTCTTTGCTTTTTTTAAAAATAATCATTTCTAGGGGGTGAGTTAGGGGTATCGCCCGTGCACGATATGGACTTGAGATTTTTGGTGGTGGTTACTAGCACCACCCTTAACATGTCCACAAAAATCCAGCGGAGCACTCGGCCTCTAACTGTTTTACATAGACATACAGACATCCGGACTTCCGCATATCCGCTTATCCGCATATCCGCTTACCCGCACATCCGCATATCCGCACATCCGCATATCCGCACATCAGCACAGTCCAATGCTTATTAGTCCAATCAATCTACGGAAATTCTCCAGACAATTGAAGGCAGGAAAAAAAAATATGGGCGTGTAGAACACTTAATTTGAAGAATGATAGCGTTTTTCTTTTACGGAACTGCATTGGCGAACTTAACCTAAAAAATTCGCAAAAGTCAAAAAACCGGATTTTCGCCAATAAAACAAAAAGTTGAGCTCGGATCCGAAAAAGTTAAATTATAAAGTTATAGGTATTAAAATTATCTTTCAATTGATGTGGTACAAAATATTGGTTAGTGTCTTATACATGGAGAAAAATGCTAAAAACCGCTAAAAATCGCTTCTTTTTCTTTTATTTTTTTCTTTTTATTGATGCGACCTAGAAACTGTTTATTTGGTAAAAATTTTGCTTTTGGCAATCTGAAAACTCCTTATTTTTTTTGGCTCGAAATTTTGCAAAATATGGGTGAAACTTCGATTTATGTAAAAAAAAGCGTTTTCGTAAAATCCTTCGTCTACAGCTCCTCGACCTCGTAGGACATTTTTTCGAAGCTCTTTTTCTTCGTTAAGAGTTGGACTATCATGCACTATAAGTTAAAATTGGAGTTTTTCAATTTTATGTACAAAAAACTCCACCGCAAAAAAGACAAGTTTTTGTACTGCAAGTTTTTTATTTCATTATTTTTCGACTCTAAACTACTATTTAATAAAAGTTTATATTCTTTTTACTAATTTTAAAATAAAATAAATTAACCGTACGACCGTCAACAGCGAAGACATTTTTTTAAATAACGGAGCCTTTTTCCTTTGTTAAATACCTGTGAATTTGAGACATATTGTTGTTCAATATTTACTGTACTACATACATACAAGTTGTTATTGACGTCTCAACAGCACGGATCATGTGCAATTTCATCTTTTACGTAGAATGTTTACTTGGTGAGCGGCCACTTCTAACTTTTCGCGCTGTATTAATTTCTGGTTGTTCGAATCAATTTTTATTATATAAACTAGCTGGGACCCGGGGCGCCTATGCTGCACCCGTAAGCCAATAGTAGTAATCAGGTGAAGCATTTTAATATACCGTAAGGGAGTTTTAAAAAGGCAATTTTTTGGTATTTTGATTCCAAATAACAAAATGTGAAGCTATTAGGGATCTGACATGTTGATCGCGACAATAAAAACCATCCATTGACATATCATTTTTCGAGATATGAATTTTCATACACAGATGCAGTGTCGCAATGAACCGCTTATTTTCTGTATTTTGGATAGCTAGGACCCGGTGCGCCTTGCTGCAGCTAACGTTTAAATATTTAAAATCATTTCAAAGCTTCTAAATTCAACTTTTATCAACCAATAATGAAAAACCAACCTTTCCTATAAAAGTTGGAGTCATTAGATTCAAAATACATTTATTTGAACTTGACCAAAATTGCCTGAACGTTAAAATATTTAAAATTAATGCAAATAGCTGCATCCAGGACTCGAAATTCGAGGGCCATTTTCTATAGCTTTTTTTAATTTAACTCTAGAAGTCTGCAATAACAAAATTTTTCGAGAACAATAAAAGTAAATTGAAAAATGAAACAATTTTTTATAGTTGGAAAAAGTCATGCCAAAAAACCAACTTTTATTATCATTTATATAATCGTGCAGTAATATCGTGCAGGTACTAAAATCACTTACGTCGCTTAAACAAAAAAACGGCTGGACCGAATTTCATGAAAATCTTTTCAGATCATATTTCGGTTGATACGCTTCGAACGACACCTCAACGAAGTCGATATCAGTTTTGGTTCGCGCGATATCGTGCAGGAAAAAATGACCACATCCGTACGCACATACACACACACACACACACCCACATACTTCCTCCCAATTTTTTGCTTAAAATGCTCCTGGGACCTTGAAAGATGAAAATACGTTGAAATTTTCGATATCGATTTTCGGACCGATTACAATAACTTCCTATACTGGGAAGTTAATAATGAAATAAAAAACTTGCAGTACAAAAACTTGTCTTTTCTGCGGCAAAAAACTTGTCTTTTTTGCGGTGGAGTTTTTTGTACATAAAATTGAAAAACTCCAATTTTAACTTATAGTGCATGATAGTCCAACTCTTAACGAAGAAAAAGAGCTTCGAAAAAATGTCCTACGAGGTCGAGGAGCTGTAGACGAAGGATTTTACGAAAACGCTTTTTTTTACATAAATCGAAGTTTCACCCATATTTTGCAAAATTTCGAGCCAAAAAAAATAAGGAGTTTTCAGATTGCCAAAAGCAAAATTTTTACCAAATAAACAGTTTCTAGGTCGCATCAATAAAAAGAAAAAAATAAAAGAAAAAGAAGCGATTTTTAGCGGTTTTTAGCATTTTTCTCCATGTATAAGACACTAACCAATATTTTGTACCACATCAATTGAAAGATAATTTTAATACCTATAACTTTATAATTTAACTTTTTCGGATCCGAGCTCAACTTTTTGTTTTATTGGCGAAAAACCGGTTTGTTGACGTTTGCGAATTTTTTAGGTTAAGTTCGCCAATGCAGTTCCGTAAAAGAAAAACGCTATCATTCTTCAAATTAAGTGTTCTACACGCCCATATTTTTTTTTCCTGCCTTCAATTGTCTGGAAATTAACACGGTGATTCCGTAGATTGATTGGACTATATATTATTAAATATGCATTATAGTGGAAGTACATAGGGACGCGACGCGACGTGACGTGAACGAGACGCTGAGAGACGCGACGCCGAAGCTTTTCAACCAAACACATTGAAGCCGGATTTTCTTGGTGTTAAAATTTTTTAACGGTCAAAGTAGGCTTAATATAATACATTGTTATTATTGAAAGTATTTCGTATTTGTCAAAAAAAAAAAATCATGGAAGAATTAATGTTGTTAACAATGCTATTCATATTGTATAAACAATATAAAAATTTATACAATCGAAATATAAGGCGCTGGTGGGTCCGGGAGGTGAATTTGTCCCGAGATGTTAACGGATACTTTACAACCAGTTTCCTTCATATTAAAAATAATGATCCGGAGGGTTTTTTTTAGCATACTAGAATGACGAGTCCGATATACATATGTACATATGATCTCTTGCTAACGCTATTTTCGCGTCGCGTCGCGGCAAAAGTTCAAAGTTGGTCAACTTTTCGCGTCGAAAGCTTGGCGTTGCGTCGCGTCGCGTTACATTGTACTCACTACATAGGATATCGTATAATTCAATATTTTTTTGAGATTATTAACTTCGCGTAGCGTCACGTCGCGTCGTGTCGCGTCCCTATGTACTTCCAGTGTTAAGTATAACACCTCTCTGTCAAAGTTCCTTTTGTTAATAAATAATTGTTTCTAACAATTCAACAAAATTCGCAAAAATACCTTGCTTTTTCGGTTTTAGCAGATTAAAATCTGGAAAAAAATGCCACCTTGTCATGAATGGAAAACCCCCTCAGCCCCGGACACCGTACTTCGAGTATTTCAAAGTAACCAAAACGTGCATGCTAAGAATCCCTTCTGCCAGAGAGAGACGCGCTATATCTATCTGTACCGTGCGCACCCATCGACAAAGAATAGAACGAACTCGTAAGGAAAAATTGTAACCTACGACGCAATTTTCATACGACCCTTTTCTTTTATGAATGGATTTCTGAATTTTTGGGAAAAAAAAGTCTGAGGGTGCGAAGTTAGGACAGGGCGAGTATTTCCCCGTCACGGCACTAAATCCCCCGGCCCCATGCTATCCATTGCATATTTTTATATTGTTAATACATAGTAGACTTTTTTTATGACTTGTGTTTTTTTGCTGCTTTCATTAAATATCTTCTACAACTAATTTTCGTTGTGCGTTGTGATAAGTTGCGCAAGTTGAAAGTGATAATGATATTAGAATTACAATAATTTTTTAGGGTTTTTGAAAGTCAGCCCCAATTGGAAATATGTGACCCACTTGATACCTCTAGGCAAAACATACTGTCGCGGCGACGGGTGGTAGAGCGGTGACGGGAAAATAGTTTAAAATACACGGATAGCTGTGTTTAAAAAGGAAAATTGTACGTCCACACAATACGAGGTTTACAAAAGCGCTTTTCAAATTAAACTAGATTTTTTCCTCAATTAGTGCGTTTCCATGACAGCTTGAAGCTTACTTGAAGCGTACTTCAAGAACAAATGTAAACGCAAGCAGCTCGACTGGAGTCGATCAAAAAATTTTTGTGATCGGCTCGAGTGCTTGTCATGTAAACCCAGCTTGAAAGCTTGAGTGCTCGAAATTGCGAAAGTTAGGCCTGTAAATGTGTCTAAAGGTAATGTGTGGGAATATGAGGAGACAAAAATATTAATGAAGAAATAAAAGCACGATAAAAGGAAGAAATAAAAGGAAATATAATAGTAACTTCAAATGACAGCTAAAGAACTCAAGCTCAATTTAAGCTAATGTGCCGCTTCAAGTAGGCAGAGCATATACGCGCTCGAGTTCTTGAGATTTTCAAGCCTTCGAGTACTTAAGCTGTCATGGAAACGTAGTAAATGAATACTCACGCGTGTTTCTTTTTCAAAGGCCGTATGGCCAAAAGCGGGTTAAGTCTAAGTCTGCGTAGTGAGGGGAGGCCCTATAGTACTTCCTGGTTGACTTTTTCAACATCTTTCATTACTTTTCCATGCTTTCTTGAGTTCCCTTACTTGAAATGTCACTTAGTTGACTTCAAAATGTCTTGAGCTATTATAACAATATATCAGCTCCTCCATATGATAATTTTAAATATTGTATCAAAAATATATATTTACTAAATCGATTTTAGTTTTTACCTTCTTTACATGCTTAATTTCAACTATCGAAGCAGCATTTACATGATCTTTTTCAAGTAAATCGACGAAATTTTTGTGGTTTACTTAACTCAACTATATACTTGAAGCAGGATGAGTTTACATGCATATTTTGTTACTTGTCAGCTGTCACAAAGTGTATCCATATACTCCTGGATCTGCCTGCTTTATACAATATTTCACGAAATTTCTCCTATTATGAGCCGTTTTGGAGACGGTTGTCCTCTATCCTGCTTAATTTCCCGGCTGTTGATTTTTATAAACATTGAGAGCTCTGGGTCGTTAAAAACTTAAAAAACTCGCTGATACATCTCCTTCATCTTCTCTTGTTAGGTTTAAAATGCACCTGAGAATTTTGGTATGGGATCTGTTGGCACTTTTATCTATGTTCTACGTCATTGTACAAGTACCGTTGCCATAGCACAGTACAGGTCGTATTTTTGTTTTATAGAGTGAAAGCTGCGTTTTTCTGGGCTAAATAGCCCAATTTTCGCTTTGGGCGTAAAAGGATATATTTCTCTTCCTTTTATTCGTTTTTTTTGTAATTGTAGACCCAAAGTAAGCCCCATCTTTACTTACTGAAAGTCCAAAAGTCGCTATCATACATAAGTGTGTCAGGCGGTATGTTCATTCCACACGATAGCGACTCTTTTTCACTTGTAAAGACATATCGACGGAATTTCTTTGTGGACTATTCATTTTTTCCGAAAGTCTACAAATAAGTAACTCCAGGTAGTAAGATAAGCTCGAAGTAGGTATATAAAAAGGATGTGTTTGGTTAAGGGTAGTCTGGAGGATGGAGAAAAGGCCGTGAGCGTCGTCGGATTGTTATGCCTCCTGAGACAAGTGAATCCCGCTAACCTTTCCCAGTTAGTATTTCCGAGCTCCTACAACTTCCAAGAGATCCTACCTAAGATGGACTATGTTATTCTATTGTTAACCAGTTAAGCCGGCGGGATGCCTTATGAGGGCTACTTCATTACTTCCAGTGTGAACCCACCAATAGCAGCCGACATTCTCTGCTACAATGAAATTTTTGTTGAAATAAAAAAAAAATAGTTTAGCAGAATTTGAACAAATTCATAGCATATGTACTACCGTCAACAGAGTCCGATCATTTTTTTGAGAGGTTTATTGTTTTTCGCTACACATTAATTTTTATTCTTTTAATTAATTATTGGTTGTTTTGCTTTTTATGTGAATGAATCAAGACGTTTGTTTATTTTTGGAATTATGCTGTTTTTATTTGCCCTTGAGCTTGAGGGCAGGAAGTCTGGACAAGGCGAGAAATCCTCGGTCACAGCATCAAATCGAAGGCCTAGCACGAAAAAAATTTTATGACTTAATTTTTTTATTTGTTTCTTTCATTCAATATCATCAACTATGTAGTAATTTACGTCACAATAAGTTACAATAAGTTAAGAGATTTTTTGTGGTGGTTATTAGCACCACCCTTAGCAAGTCCACAAAAATCCAGCGGGGCACTCGGCCTCTAACTATTGTTTTTAAAATAATCATTTCTAGGGGGTGGGTTAAAAGTGTCCCCCGTGCACGATATGGACTTGAGATTTTTGGAGGTGGTTACTAGCACCACCCTTAGCAAGTCCACAAAAATCCAGCGGGGCACTCGGCCTCTAACTATTTTTTTAAAAATAATCATTTCTAGGGGGTGAGTTAGGGGTGTCCCCCGTGCACGATATGGACTTGAGATTTTTTTTGGTGGTTACTAGCACCACCCTTAACAAGTCCACAAAAATCCAGCGGGGCACTAGGCCTATAACTATTTTTTTTAAAAATAATCATTTCTGGGGGGTGAGTTAGGGGTGTCGCCCGTGCATGATATGGACTTGAGATTTTTGGTGGTGGTTACTAGCACCACCCTTAACAAGTCCACAAAAATCCAGCGGGGCACTCGGACTCTAACTATTTTTTCCAAAAATATCATTTTTAGGGGGTGAGTTAGGGGTAGGTTTATGATTCGGGGTTAATAATTTAGGTATGATATTTTTCGAGACCCCCACTGTATGTCTGGTATCAAAAAACAATTATTTACTTGTTTTTTAAGGTCCGATAGTCAGTTTCAAAATTTAATTTTTTTTCTAAAATCGTTCGTTCGAACGTTCGGAACTTCAGGCTCATGGAAATCACGAAGATTTTCATCTGTTTTAAAGTCCGAAAAGCTTAAGCCATTTTGCTATTACAGCCCAGACCTGGATTGCCCAGATTTAGAAGAGACCGATTCCGGGGACGAGATTGAGGACAATCTACTGTCAGGAAGGGCCGAGCTGTCAGACGCAGAACGTGGCAACTCTAGTGAAAGAATGTTTTTGGAAAGGAAAGAAGAAGAAGGGGAGTAGGAAAAAGAAATCGTGCTGTTAGGACGCGCATCGTCTTCGAGAAGAGTTTTTCAATAAAGTATTTTAACTTAATTAATTTGTTCTTTTTTGTTCCGTGTGTCCGTCCGAAACCGGGGTCGTGATACCCAACCGTGTGTGGCAATATTTATAACTCTCTTATTTAAACTTCATACAAAATTACATGCTTAGTTTTTAGATACCTAAAGTATTTATTCGACTTTAGTTTTATAATGTTCTAATAAGATCATGCGCCGCAGTTTCTAGCCGTTTGTTCTTAAAGAATACTTAAGCGTAACTCTTTAAAAAATCCATTGTTAATTTTCTTATAATGTACTTACACAAAACTATGTCAAGACTGTAATCAGAGTAAAGGCCCCCATACACGGTCAAATTGGATGTACATCGAAGGGCGGATGTACAACCAAAATTATCGATAGTGGGCCGGTCGGCCGATCAAAATACGTTGGGCTTATGGGTTTGATGAAAATTTGGTTGTACATCCAATTCGACCGTGTATGGGGGCCTTAAGATATCTTCTGAAAAGATAAACTTACTGTTAAGTGTTTTAAATAAGGCTGCACTCTTCACGAAAGACTTTATAACTCAGATAAAGCCCGATTCTTGAAACAGTCAAATCCAAATATGAAATTAGAAGTAACTTTTGGCAAAAGCCTTAATAAACAATTTTAAAGAAACGCCTCCTTGTGAAAAATCTAATAAGAGCTTTTTAAGCCCAACTTCAATTTTTCCACTCTGTCTACTCTTTTCCAATTTGTCTACTCTTACAAATTGTTGTCATTTAAATTTTCTCAACATAATAAAAAACGCTTGTTGTCAAATTTCCCATTAAAGTTGTCTCACCCATTCATTTTTTGCCTCATTATCAAATTTCACCCATCGGCCATGAAATCATCATTTTTTCATCCTCCTTGCCTTCCTGAATAAAACAATAGGAGTAAGTGCATAAAGTAAAATCTACTTCAAAGTACATTGGTGTAGGTACACCAGGAAAATAAGTACGTCTAAAATAAACTGTTTTTCCAATGAGTGAATTAGCCATACGCCGAATTTATGTAGAAGGGACTAGCCCTTTTCTATTTTAGGACGATTACCGGTTACCAAGATTTGGAAGGTATGATTACAATTCCATTACTCCATCACATACTTATATGAGTTGAGGAGCGTACTTATTATTTCCCTTTTTTAATGATGCCTGGTTGCCTTTGCGGTTATAACATTGTTAAAATAAGCAAAATCGAAGACAAAATATATTAAAAAAGTCTTTATTCGAGTGTTATTCTCTGTAGTACATTATTTCTTATTCTGTCGCAAGAACGATAGTCACTATAATATATACCAGAATCCAAGAATCGGTTAGTCTTCTGAGCGTTTTGTTGTATATATTGCCAATGCTCCAATGTGCCAAAAAAATTACTGGAAGGAATCATTGTTCTTTGGAAACAGATACATTTGCCCCATTGAAAATTTTCCCCGATTTAAAAACACATTTAAGTTTTCCCTTATATCATTTCAAATCGAATATTGTCTTTGTCCTATACCCGCCATCAATGACCAAATGAAAAGTCCCACTTCATGAATAATTCACTCCCATTTGTTATGTTTGTACAGTCATAAATTATTCAAAGGAAATTTTTGGCTTGGCACATTGTACAACTTCCATCCACGTGTCCTAGGTAATCTGATTGCTGTCATTTGTTTTCTACCTCCTCAGTTTTTCCATTATTTTTTGTTTTTGGAGAAGGCCAAGACATATTTATAGTGAGATTTCAGCTCGTATATCCACATGTTTGGAGAGATTAAAGTGATTCTTGGCGAAAACGCCGAATAATATAAATCAACCTTAGCGTAATGGACACGTATGCACTTAAGCATAATTATTCAGCATTTATAGCATACGAGAAATTACATTAAGTGTGAGAATTTCCGCCATCGTTATCAAAAACCGAATTATTTGCGGAAGGCTCCGAGCATGTTTGTTTTGTTTTTAGGCAGTGGTCATATCATTCAATATTGATTGAATAACTCCACAAAACCTTTGCTGCTCACAGTTTTTCTGAAATGGGAATAATTTACGAGAATTAGGTTATGATTTTTATAATTTGTTGTGTTTTTAAATGAAAAGATCACAACTAAAACTCAAGTGCAAAAAATTAATGTATGTATATAAAATAATATAATATTAGAACCAATGAAAATATAGTACTACCTACTTATAATAAGATTGCGTCTGATCCAGTCGACCGCTTGGGCAAGAAGAAGGAAAGTTGTTTAGAACTCTCTAAAGCTTTATTAAATGCCGTTTATGAGTGTTGCCAGAGTAACAATTCTACAACTTCCTTCCTCCTTAGTTACTACGGTACAGTTCGACTGCCATTCTCTGGATGTTGGCGGCGTGGCTGCATTATTTAAGCTATCAGTCGCAGTATCATTAGGCAATGACAGTATTGGCGAAGACCTTGGTTGACGTTTTGGTGGAGACGATCTTTCCGATGGAGTTGACCACGATTCGTTTGAGCCTGGGATACTGAATAGATCCGCTGAGAAGTCGTTGGTATCATCTCCAGTAAAATACTCGGATCCGACATCTTTCCTTCTGCGGTGTGCTAGGTTTCCTGGTGACTCGGTAAGAGAACAGATATCGTCTAAGTGCTGAATCCAGGCTATTACCATCACTACAAATTTTCTTCAACGAAGTTTTAAATGCTCTCACAAAGCGTCCAGCTTCACCGTTGGAGGCTGGATGAAACCCAGCAGGCATTATAGCTCATATTGAGCTAAATATGATCTATTTGCGATTGGCAATTTTTTCGTTTAAAGTCTCAAATAGTAATTTATGAGATACATATGAGGTAATAGTGAGTTCATTGGCGCATGTTTCTGAACTAAATATGAGGTCAATATGATGTAAATCAAGAGCTAAATGCTATCTCAAAATGATCTCATATTGAGCTCACTGAGCAGAAAAAATGTACTGAGAAATGTTAAAAAATAAAATTACTATTTTCACATTATTTTTTTTTGTTCCTGTCTTTTTCTACTATTTTTTATATTCATATAATTTTATATTGTTATATTTTTCATATTTTACTCATGATTTGAGAATATTTTTTTTTTTCGATTGCCTTGTACGAGATTCGAACCTGGGTCACTGGAACATGAAGCCAACATTCTACCAACTGCGCTATTGAGACTGCTGTGTATACGCCGCCGTAAGAGTGTATATAAATGACAAATATAATATGAGCTAAATATGAGCTCATTGTGAGATTTGTCTAAATAAAAACCTAACGATGGAGGTTTTCTTATAACCGCACAGTGGGACGAATTGCCTAAAACGTGGACAAAAGTCCGAAAATAAAAGTTTCGATTAAGGGATTTCCATCTTTTGGTTTGAATACAGTATTGTTGGCACTATTAAATCCCGGCAGTAGAAACGGTTAATTGTTTTTCCTTGAAGCTGCACAGCAGGTCGAACTTGGTCATTGTTTATTTGTAAAGCGTTCGACTCTGTGCTTAAAAACGTAGTGCAAATTGAAACTTGCATAAAATTATAACGACAATACAGATTCGAAATATTGAAAAGGTGTTGGTGGTGTTGTCGGTGCCGGTCGTCTGCGATTTTGTCTCCTCGTTATTTTAATAATTTGGTGTTTTATAGTCATTTAGTGTTTTTAATTTATTTCTTGTTCAATTGATTGTGTTTGGGATTATTTTTTTTTGTGCGTGAAGGTGTTTGCATTTGTTTTTCATTCTGTTAAAGCTAAATTTTCTGCGAAAGAAATAAAACCGGTCGAGCTAGCCCAGTTGTTCTCTGTTTGTTCTTTGTTCTTTTTTTTTTTTTGCATGTGGGCAAGAAGTGACGTCAAATCTGATGTGAACACATGAAATTGTCGGTTTTTTTTTCTCTGTGTTAATCAACTGATGCAAATCCGTGTATGTGCTTGGAGTTTTTACAGTGCAATCGTGGTGTGCAATCGCAATTTTTATTTTGTTTTTAGCTTCGTTAAATGAATTTGTCAAAATAAATTGCTAATTGTGAATTAATTGTAGTGTTTCCGCGTGAGTAATTTTTTGTTTTTTAGGAATCTTTCTTAAGGAATGTTTTGTGTTTAGTTTCTGTTTATTTAATAAACGGAGACTCCGCATTTAACCAAGTCTCACGTGATATATAGTATATTTCTGAGAATTTAAAACTGCACGTTTTTTTTTTTCTTCTCTTTCCGTCTTCCCTTCGTTCATTTTTTCAATCTTCATGGCGGATCTTTGCAAGAGGTGTTCTTTGGAAATCGCCCGTGACGGGATTTCCTGTGATGGGGTTTGTGGAGGCGTTTTCCATCCTTCTTGCCTCACTTCGAAGGTCAGCAGCAAATCTTCGGCTCCTAGAGGGCCTACGTGTAGTGAATGCTCTGACATCAAACCCTGTCATGTGCTGAGATTGATGAAAGACATCTCTGACGCTTTTCTCGCTGATCGCGAACAAGTCATTGATCGTCTTAACTCCTTCTCAAGTAACATCTGCCATTTTCAAATTCTATCTGATGACGTCCAGTCTATTAATGTCCGGCTTGACACGTTGTCTGACACCCTGAACTCTGCTGTGGCCAATACGGGTTCCTTGATTGAGAAATTTGAAAAAATTTCTTCCCGAGTTGCAACAGCATTAGAGTCGTTAGACGACATACATTCGGCGATACTTAATCCGGTCGCCACTTCTCCCTCCTGCACTTATAGCTCCTTGGCTTCTGTCCATCCTATATTGGACGATATTAAAAGGAATACCAAGCGTGTTAGGGCTGATATTGAATCGCTATCATCAGCAGTGATTCAAAATCACAACGCCCTGAGCTCCCTGTCCTTAAGTTTGGAGAGCGTCGCTGTTACAAATAAGACCTCCTCAGCGACGGCAGCATCTGATGACGCTCTGCAGGTTGAGGAGCAGCCTCTGCCTTCACCCTGCCCCGCGGCTACTTCCCGTTCGGAGAATGTCCTTTTGCCACAGGAGGCCGTCAACTCGATTGCACCTGTTACTAAGGTGCGTCGCAAAAGTCGCAGGAAAAATCGAAATCGCCAAGCCATCATTGGGGACCGTGTTACTTTGAGTTCCTTGCCCCGTGTTCCAGAGATGGAGTCGACTTCTAGGCCGGTCTCAGTATCAACCTCTTCGCCTTTAATGGTGGCCAACCCCCCGGTCACGGCAGCTACAGTTCCCCTACAGCCGTGCACCCCTCTGGTTACGATACCGAGACCTTTAGATATCTTTATATCACGATTCTCTCCTGAAACTATGACGGAGTCTGTCTGTGAATATTTAAGGAAGAAATCTATAGATCCTGGAACTGTCTCCTGCAGAAAAGTCAGCAAGGCTTCCAAGCCTGTTGCTTCTTTTGTTTTATCTGCACCGCCCGTTATTGCCGAGACTCTTTTAGATCCCGGTTTCTGGCCTGCTGGTGCCCTTAGCAAGCTTTTTGTTCCGCGTACCCGTACTCAAGCGCATCGTGCAAACGCTTCTACTCCGAGCACTATACAGATGCCAAAAAACTCGAGACGCTTTCCCTCTACTACCAGAATGTAAGAGGGACTAGGTCAAAAACTAACGACATCCTTCAGGCATCGATGGCTAGCGGGTTCGATGTCATAGCATTTACTGAAACCTGGCTTCATGAAGGTATTCTTAATGCGGAACTCTTTGATTCCTCTTACCAAGTGTTTCGGAGGGATCGTTACACTGACTCGGATGCTCGTGGAGGTGGCGTACTTCTTGCTTGCAGTAGCCATCTGTCTTGTAATCCTATTTCTCTTCCTAGTTTTTCTATCCACCTTGACATTGAGCTTGTCGCTCTTAAAATTACCTTATCAAAAATTAATCTCTTTCTGCTGTGCTGCTATATCCCACCAGATATGATAAGCACTCTTGACGATAGAGGTAAAAATCTCTATGATATTCTCATCTCTGGTGTTGATCATATCTCGAGTTTGATGGACACTGGCGATGAATTACTTCTCCTTGGAGACTTTAATTTACCCAATATTCAGTGGGTAACGGATGTAGATGACGATAACTACCTTCCTGAAGGCAACCTGAATTCTAAGGAATCCTGTTTTCTTAATTCCTTATTCTCACTTGGCTTGAATCAAATGAGCGGTGTATCTAACGTTTTGGGGAGGCAGTTAGATCTTGTATTCTTTACTGACGCAGTCAATATGACTGTCGAACTCAGTCCAACAGTCATGACGTCTGTTGACAGTTACCATCCTCCGCTTCTGCTTAATTATTGCTTCAATTCAGAGAATAAGCCTTGTGCGGAGGAGGTAACCCATTCCTTTAACTTTAGAAAGGCTAACTTTGGGGAGCTGTCATCTAAGCTTGCCTCGATCGATTTTAACAGTTTGCTTTCCGCAAATGAGTTGGATGACGATGTGGCACTGTTTTATAACGTATTATACGAGGCCCTCGTTTCTTGCGTACCTTATGAGCCCCAAAAACTGCCCAGTTCTTCTCCACCTTGGTTTAATAATGAACTCAGGCATTTAAAAAATCAGAAGAATAGACTTTGGAAAACCTATTTAAAGAGAAAGGACTCTCCTAGTCGCAATTCATTTATCAATTGCTATAACAGATTTCGTTCACTCTCTTTTACTCTGTATCGTGAACACCTTAGCAGCATGAGTGATAAAGTGTTTACTGATCCTAGGAACTTCTTTAAATTTGTCAACTCTAAGAAAAAAGTTGATAACTACCCTAATACTATGCAGCACACGAACTGGTCTAGTTCTGAGTCACCTACGATTTGCAACATGTTTGCATCATTCTTTCATCAATCTTTTTCACCTTCTGACTTTCAGCCTAATGACAATAATTTTCGTCACATTACCCCTAACCGAGAGCCTCATTTTTTACCTCTCTCAATTACCCTTGCTGATATCGTGAAACATATTGATGAACTCCCTTTCGACTTCACTTCGGGCCCTGACGGTATTCCACCTGCTGTCCTGAAGTCCTGTGTGGAGGTTCTCCAGTCGCCACTGAAAACCCTGTTTCAGAAATCCCTTGATAAAGGGTGCTTCCCTACGCTTTGGAAGAATTCGTTTATAATTCCTATTCACAAAAGTGGTAGCAAAAACGAAATATCGAATTATAGACCAATTGCGAAGTTGTCTGTTATACCGAAGCTTTTCGAATCAATTATCTATTCTGCGATCGCTCCGATCTGCAAGAGGCTTGTCTCAACGAATCAACATGGTTTTCTTGCAGGTCGTTCCACTACCACCAATCTTCTTGAGTTCACTTCTCATGCTGTCGAGGGCTTCGTTTCTGGTTGTCAAACTGATTGCATTTACACTGACTTTAGCAAGGCATTTGACAAGCTCTCCCATTCTATTATAATTCTCAAATTAAGAAGGCTTGGCTTTCCGCAAGCACTTCTGGTGTGGTTCCAGTCTTACTTAGCTGACCGGACCTACCAAGTTCTTTTTCGAGGATCCAAATCAGTACCCATTGAAGCTTCATCCGGTGTCCCTCAAGGAAGTCATCTTGGCCCTCTTCTCTTCATTTTATCAATTGATGACATTGTTTCCTTGCTAAGACACTGTAGAATATTGATTTACGCTGATGACATCAAGTTATACCGTCACATTAAGAATACTGAGGATTGCAAACTTTTGCAAGCTGATCTTGACACCTTTTACTCTTGGTGTACTTATAACAACCTGGTTCTTAATATTAGTAAATGTGAAGTCATGACTTTTAGTAGGAGACGTGATCCTATAATTTTTAACTACACCTTTCTTAATGAAGGAGTCCCTCGTGTAAACTTTGTTAAAGATCTCGGGATTAGATTTGATAGTAAGCTGGATTTTTCCACTCACATCAACTATATCTCGTCTAGAGGTAGTTTAGTTCTGGGTTTTATAAAAAGGTGGTCCAAAGAATTTAACAACCCCTTGATTACTAAACACCTTTATATTTCTCTTGTCAGACCATTACTCGAATATGCGTCCCAGGTTTGGTCTCCTCACTACTCTGTGCATGTTAGAACTATCGAATCGGTCCAACGAAGGTTCGTTCGATTCGCACTGAATCATCTTCCTTGGGAAAACCCATTAGTTCTTCCATCTTATGAATCTCGGCTTAAGTTACTTAACATAAGCTCTCTTCACAGGCGCCGTGAGGTGGCCGATGTTGTTTTTGTTCATCAGCTCCTTAATGGAAAGGTTGACTCAGGTTTTCTAGATCACCGTGCATCGTTTAGAGTGAGTCGTTACAATCTAAGAGGACCACCTCTCTTACAAACCAACTCTTCTAATACGAACTACGGCAGATTCGAACCTGTCAATCGCATGTTCATTAACGTGAACAACAATATTGATGTGTTTAACGTGAGTATTGGTAAAGATGCCCTTAAAAGGAGTCTTTTTAATCTGACGTGATTGCTTACATTTTATGTTGTTTGGTGGGTTACATGTTGGATGCCCTTACTTTTTATTTTAATCTATGTTACTAATATTTTATGTTTGCATGTCTCAGCTGAGCCACGGCAGTGGTAAAAATTTCTCAGCCCTGCTGGGAAGTGTGCCTTCTGTGTTAGAAGGGAAACTCTATATATATATATATATATATATATATGTATGTATGTGTATATATATGTATATATATATATATATATATATATATATATATATATATATATATATATGTATATGTATGTATGTATGTATGTGTATGTATATATAGATTTTCATGCTTTGCTGAAAAGTGCGCCTTCTGTGCTAGAAGGGTTAACTCTTGCTTGCTAACTAAAATGGAGAATGTTTCTCCAGGTATATACTAAATTTTGAATGCTTTATAACTTGTTAAGCGACGTGTTAACATTTGTTATTGAAATAAACAATAATTATGTATAATAACGAGAAAAATTTATAAAATTCAATCGAAATTAAGAGATAAGTTATAAGTTCCACGGAATACCACTAAGTGAAGTATTTTTTTGTAAAATAAGTTATATTTACTTCAGGATTAAAAAATAAAATCCAGCTACTAGCCGCAACTCTCTTAGTAAACCCCATATGCAGTTACGGCTGCTACATTTTATTTTTGATGAAATGTCTATAAAAGTGCGGGAAAATTCTCCATATTGTTAAATTTGCACGAAGTTTTGTGGTATTATGTTATCGACGTCGCTGATGACGAATTTGATGTCAAAATTTTAAAATTCAAAACGGCGGATCCAATATGGCGGACATAATTTTTGAAAATTTGTAGAAATAAGTTCAAAACTTGTATCTACATATATGTTTTTGAGCATGCCGATTAGGAATCTGATATCAAAATAAGGAAATTCAAAGTCACGGATATATATAACTATGTATAAATATTAGTTCAGTCGTCAAAGCACAATGCGAATGCAGACCTCTAACTAAATGTTAACTCACGAAACTTTTTCTAAAAAAACAAGTTTTTCGTGAGTAGAATATGTTAAAAAAGTTTCGGAATATTGGTTGTCCGCTGCTCCTAAAAACAGAAAATTCCGTTTTTGGCCAATATCTCTTAAACGGCAAGTCCCATTCTAAAATATTGTTTACAAAGTTTGTAGATAATGCGATTATCTACAAAGAATCACCGTTCATGAATTTGTTTACATGACCTAATACGCAATTTGTATCGGTCATCAGACATTCAATAAATCCTCTGTTGGACTACGTGGCTAATATTTTCAGGCGTGATTTTTGGATGGTTTTGCAGAAAAAAAAATTGTTCTAGAGAGGGGGCTATCCCCATTATCCACTAAGGTACAGGGTGTTTACGAAAGAAAAATGTATTTTTTTAATATTTGCTTAAACTTGAATAATTCCTAGACTAATTATCGTAGAACAACGTAATTCGGTTCGTGTTTTAGGTAAATGTGTATTCTTTTATATGATATTATGGAATGACATCGTTTACAAGATATGTAATTAAAAATGTGAACTAAATCCCAATGTTTTTCGTTTTTTCAGAAAAATTCCAATATTTTAGAATTTTGGTCTTATTTTGAACCTACATATATCTTGTAAAGGGAGTCACTCAAGTTCCTGTTCTTAAAATTTTCGAATTCAAGTATCAAATTCGTATTAAGCATGCTCAAAATCATATAAATACAAGTTTTGAACAATTTTGAAAAATTATGTCGGCCATATTGGATGCGCCATTTTCAATTTCCAAATTTTGACATCAAATTCGTAATCGGCATGCCCAAAGATACAAGTTTTGAGTTTATTTCTACAATGTTTTAAAAATAATGTCCGCCATATTGGATTCGCCATTTTGAATTTTCAGTTTTTGATATTAAATTCGTGATCAGTGAGCTCGATTACCCTATAATACCGAATTTCGTCCAAATTCATCAATATTTAGACTTTTGTCCACGTTTTCGGCAATTCGTTGCACTGTGAACCGTTGTAACTTCCAATTACGAAAGGTTCCTTTATAATCCCTTCAACATTCGCAAGTATTGGCCAAAATTGCTCAGTTGAGCTATTAAAAATTGGCAAACCATCGACATTAATGTTTAACAAAATGCCATTATCTTTTTGTAAATTTTAAAATGCCTTCTTAAGACAAACTGTAACATCTTGCTGCCAATATTTGCATTCTTCATCGATTTTCGTCACTTCTACTGATTTTGGTGTCATCAGAACGGTTCTTCCTTCAGTTGGAAATTTACTAGGAATTAGTTTGTTCAGAACACTAAGTAAATCAGTTATTCCATTTCTACCGATACCATATTTGTTAGCCCAACTTCCAATTCCCGCGATTGCATCTCCTACTCTTATATTGATATCATCATTATCGTCAAATTATTCAGATAAGTCGCCCAAATTATCAACTTCATTTCTCATTCAATTTGATTCTTCCTCATCCGAAAATTCGATGATTCCGTCTTAAAAATTGTTACCAAACCAATCATAATTAGCTCATAACAACCTTCCAATCAATGAACATTAAGTGGGACATTCAATTTCGGTTTCTTTCTCACTTTTATCTCATTATGATCTCATTATTTTCTCACAACTGGTTTCATTTTTTTTTGCAGTTGGGATGTAGTCCATTCAAAACGCGCGTTATGGTGTTCCAAAATAACACCGTTAAGAAAATCGAACCCTAAACGTTTTTGGGGTCGCTGATCACGAAAATCGAGGTCCCGCGGTCCCAAAATTAGGGCGTCACCCCTAAAAATGCAAAAAACCCCTTTTAGGGGGTTTTTGCGATTATTTCAGTAATAATGAAAACTAATGCGATGAAATACACTTTTTTTAATATTTATTTGCGAAGGGGGTAGATTTATACTAAATTTAGGCGAGCTTAATGGTAAGGGGTACCCCTAAAGCAGTGGTTCCCAATCTTTATTTCGTACGGAACCTTTATACAATGTATAAAATTTGGCGGAACCCAACGATGAAAAAATAAAATAATATATGCATATATTTATCCTTTAATATATTTTAACGTTTTTATTATCTCGCTTTCTTGTCTGTCTGTTTGTCTGGTACATATCTTGCAATCGATTTTTTAAATACTTCCGGTTACCCGATCACCCTGAAATTTTGCACACAACTTCAGCTCCGATGACAATGCAATATGGTATACTCAATATACCTTTAGATCCATGGCGGCAGTCTCAGGAGGGCGGATTGAAATATTCTTCACAACCCCTTCGACATGGGTATCAAATGAAAGGGTATGATAAGTAGAACACCATAAGCAATATAGTATACTCAATATATCGTTTGGTTCATGGCGCCCATTTCAAAAGGGCGGATTAGCATTTTCTTCACAACTCCCTCGACAAGAGAATATGGAATGGGGTCCAAAATGTTACGCGGCGTGACATAGACCAAGTTTCAAGGAAGAAGGACCACTCGCACTTTCTGATTAGCAAGAACGCGTTAAACGCTAAACTGAGTCTGCGAATGTATTTGCGCTTCGGCACTGGTGACACGGAACCCTAAAATTTTTTCGTGGAACCCTAAGGTTCCGCGGAACCCACTTTGGGAATCACTGCCCTAAAGGGTTGAAAGTACCCCTAAATTGGCGAAAAATGGCAAAAATTGTAAAAAAAAATTCGAGGTCCCGCGGTCCTAAAATTAGGGCGTCACCCCTAAAAATGCAAAAACCCCCTTTTTAGGGGGTTTTCGCGATTATTTCAGTAATAATGAAAAATAATGCACTCTTTTAAATATTTATTTGCGAAGGGGGTTGATTTATACTAAATTAAGGCGAACTTACTATAATAAAAACAACTTTATATAAAATTTTTTTTTTTTTGCTTTTTGTTTGAAATTTGGTTCAAAAGGTATTATCAGCAAAAAAATTAATGTTTGCAACTCTTAAGGGGGTAAAACTACCCCCACATTAAAATTGTAATTGGAACAAATTGAAATTTTTTGTTTTGCATTAAAATTTTATATTTGATGAAATATTATTAAAACATTTGGAGTTTTTTTAACCCTCTTTCCTTCTGCCACCCGCCAGCCGCTGTCCGCCCTGTTCCGCCCGCGCCTCTTGCGCCACACGCTTGCTGATGTCCCTCACCCACCCCGCAGTACGCCCACAATCGAATTTGAAGCAAAAACTTGAAAAAAAAAATTTTGTTTACAATTTTTGCCATTTTTCGGCAATTTAGGGGTACTTTCAACCCCTTAAGGGTACCCCTTACCATTAAGCTCACCTAACTTTAGTATAAATCAACCCCCTTCGCAAATAAATATTTAAAAAAGTGGATTAGATTTCATTATTACCGAAATATTTCGCGAAAACCCCCTAAAAAGGTTTTTTTTGCATTTTTAGGGGTGACGCCCTAATTTTAGGACCGCGGGACCTCGATTTTCGTGATCAGCGACCCCAAAAACCTTTAGGGTTCGATTTTCTTAACGGTGTTATTTTGGAACCCCCCCTAGTTTTCAATTAACTATATTGTAGGGGTAGTTTTAACCCCCTAAGGGTTGAAAATAATTTATTTTTGCCTGACAGTACGCCCACAATCGAATTTGAAGCAAAAACTTGAAAAAAAATTGTTTTTTACGATTTTTGCCATTTTTCGCCAATTTAGGGGTACTTTCAACCCTTTAGGGGTACCCCTTACCATTAAGTTCGCCTAAATTTAGTATAAATCTACCCCCTTCGCAAATAAATATTAAAAAAAGTGTATTTCATCGCATTAGTTTTCATTATTACTGAAATAATCGCAAAAACCCCCTAAAAGGGGTTTTTTTTGTATTTTTAGGGGTGACGCCCTAATTTTGGGACCGCGGGACCTCGATTTTCGTGATCAGCGACCCCAAAACGTTTAGGGTTCGATTTTCTTAACGGTGTAATATTGGAACACCATAACGCGCGTTTTGAATGGACTAATGTCATATTTTCATCATATTGAGCTCATTGTGAGTTGTAAGACAAATTTCTGGTTTTGTGAGCTCATTTTGCCTGCTGGGAATGGTGCTGTTGTAAGATGACGTATTCCATTTGCTCTGCAAAATTGTTGAAATTCTTCGTTTGTAAATTGCGTACCATTGTCGCTAACGATAACTTCCGGTAGACCTTCGATGAGGAAAATATTTTTCAAAGCACGAATTGTTGTACTTGAGGTCGAGGTTTGCACTTTTACTACGTACGTAAATCGGAGTAGGCGTCCACGCATATAAAAAACATAGATCCCATGAACGGCCCAGCGAAGTCAACGTGTACCTGATACCAAGATGGTGGATTCCAACTGCTAAATTCTTGTCTAGGTTTGGCACCATTTTCTTGACATATTTGACACTTCAAGCAAAAAATTTCAATTTGTTGATCTATCCCTGGCCACCAACAGTATAATCTCGTTAGCTGCTTCATTCGTACAGATCCCCAGTGCCCCTCGTGTAGCATTTCTAAGACTCGAGGTTGTAGGTGTGACGGAATTATAATTCGATTATATGTAATCAGTTTTAAGTATAAGACAATTTCTGTGTATTGAGATTGCAAGATCGAACAAAATATTTTTCCAAATTTCCAGCATTAGGCAATAAACTTATTTTATTTGGCCATCCTTGTTTTACGAATTCGGCTACCATTCTCATAATTTTATCTTTCTTAGTAAATTTGGCAATTTTTCTGAACTAATAGGTAATGAGGAAATGGCGTTCGTTCAATTCTTAATCCACTTCTAGGCAAACATTTTCGGATGAATCAAAGTCTGGATCTGGACCTTGCGGAAGTCGAGATAAGCCATCATCCTTGTTACCATGAGATGCGGTCGGTTTATACTTAATAATGTACTCATACGCCATTAAAACTATCGCCCATCTCTGCAATCTTGGGGCGGTCAAGACCGGTATTGCTCGATGTGGATGAAAAAGACTAATAAGTGGTTTATGATCCGTGATGAGTTCAAACTTGCGTTCATATAAATACTGGTAATTTTTTTTAACTCCAAATAGAAATCCAAATAGATAAGGCTTCTTTTTCAATTTGACTGTAGTTGAGTTTTGAGTCATTTAAAGTTTTAGAGGCAATATAGGACGTTCTGTATTATCCGGATACCTATGAAGCAAAACAGCACCGACTCCAAATGAAGATGCATCTGTTGCTAATATTATTGAGTATTCTTCTCGGAAGTGAACTAATTCAGTAGCTTTAGTTATTTCTGCCTTGAGAGAATAAAAATAATTTTCACCTTCCTTAGACCGAATTTGTTTAAGCCTTTCTTTCGAAGGTAATTCAGTGGTTTGCACAGATCTGAAAAATTCTTTATAAACTTGCCATAATAATTAATTTTACCTAGAAATGCCTGTACCTATTTCCTTCAAGTTCCTTGGTCGTGACATTTATTCAATAGCTTGTATTCAAGATTTAGTTGGTCTGATTCCACTGGAGGATATGATATGACCTACAATAGATATTCTATAGAAGCCTAAGAGGAATTAACTTTTGTTTAGATTACATCTTAAGTTACATTCACTTAATCGATTGAAAAGTTTTTCTAAATTTGCAATATGATCTTCTGTGGCAGATCTGGTCACTATTATGTCATCAAGCTAAACGGCTACATTCGGAATACCTGAAATGACTTGTTCCATAAGACGTTGGAAAATCGCCGGGCTGAAGATACTCCAAAAGGAAGTTTTTGATACTCGTACAATCCAAATGGTGTATTAATAGTCATTAACTCTTTTGACTGCGAATCTAACTCAATTTTTAAGTACGCATCAGCTAAATCCAATTTTGAGAAGTAGTATCCACCCTTTAGCTTGTTAAAGAGTTCTTCCACTCGTGGTAATGGATGGTTGATTTTTATAATTGTAGGGGTAGTTTTAACTCCTTAAGGGTTGAAAATAATTTATTTTTGCCTGACAGTACCTACACCCACAGTCGAGTTTGAGGCATAAACTTAAAAAAAAAATGATTACAATTTGTTCTTATTTTAGTCGATTTAGGGGTGGCTTCAGGTGGCTTCAACCCTTTAGGACTACCCCTTATCATAAAGTTCGCCTTGATTTAGTAAAAATCAACCACCTTCGCAAATAGATATTAAAAAAAGTGTATTTCATTGCTTTAGTTTTCATTATTATTGAAATTATCGCGAAAAAGCGGCAGGGCGGGGTATTTTTTTGCATTTTTAAGGGTGACGCCCATGTACCTTTAGGGTTCGATTTTCTTAACGGTGTTATTTTGGAACACCCAAACGCGCGTTTTGAATGGACTAAGCGGTCAGCCTCAATTTGAGAATTCACTGTCACTTTATAGTTGTTAAATATGAATCCAGCATGTTTTAATAAATTCCTTTTATTATACGTTTATTCTACTGCCGTTATCAGTTGCTGATAAGAGGAGATGGTGGTGGCTATGTTTACTCTGTTTAATTGGATTTAGCTCAATCCTTTTAGATTGACTCATACATCATCCCCCCTTTTACAATTATATTTATAAATTCCATTGTTCTTATTATTATTAATTATCCAATAGGTAATCAAAATAACATAATTGATAAATCATGAGAATTTCAAAATACTGAATTATGTATATATAAATTCCATTGCTTCTATTATTGCTAATTTAAATAATCAAAATAAACCTTATCCTCTTAATTCTTCTTCCCCTTTCAGAACACTTGAAAACGCATCCATGTGTGTCATTGTTAATGTTAAAGTACAATTAAATTTTCACTTTTTTCTTAAAAAACTTGAATTTCTTCTGTAAACTCGGCTGTCTTCTAGCTCAATCCAGTATGACCTAGGAGCGGGATGTTTTTCTATTATTTTTGCAGTTACCCATAATTTTCCATTTCTATACCAGACCTGTTCACCAATTTTAAAATCCTGTGTTTTTCTAATACCTCTATTAAAATATCGTTCACTTCTCTGTTGGCGATGCCTAAAATTTTCCTCTAAATTGGGAAAGCTTCGTGTTTTATATAAGTACATTTTGCCTGGTAATAAACTTCTTGTCTGTCTACCAAAACACATTTCGGTAGGGGATAGTTCTAAATCTTTCAGAGGTGTATTTCTATGTTCCAACAGTGCTATCCACAATTCTTGTTTGTTTTCTTTTGTCTTTTTTAATAGGTTTTTTGCTATATGTACAAATTTCTCCGCTAGTCCGTTTGATCGAGGGTAATGTGGGCTGCTCGTGGTTAAAGATATATCAAAAGTCTTACAAAATGTTTGAAACTCAAAAGACGCAAACGGATTATTATCACCCACTATTTCTCTGGGTATACCATGGACTGCAAAAATAGTTTTTAAATGACTTATGATTTCAGACGCTGTTTTTCTTTTCAGTTTTTTAATTTTCAAAAATTTTGTGTAATAATCTGCAACTATTAAGTAATCAACTTTATCTAGTGTACATATATATATCAATACCTATTTTATAAAAAGGAAATGGTGCAATTTCGTGTGGGATCATTGTTTCTTTTCTGTTAGCACTCCTTAACTTTTGGCATATATTACACTTCGAAATTAGCTCCTCGATTTGTTCATTCATTCCTACCCAATAGAGCATGGTTCTAGCTCGTGCTTTTGTTTTCTCAATTCCTAAGTGAGCCTTGTGTAATTCATTTAATATATTTCTCTGTAGCTTTAATGGTACTACTAACCTATCATTGAGAAAGATCAGTTCATCTTCTAAATATAAATCATTTTTTAATTTCCAGTAAAATTTAATTTCCTCCTTTAATTGTTCTTTCCTAGTGGGCCAACCATCAAGTTAGGCTTTCTTAAGTTGGGCTAAAATCAGATCTTTCTCAGTTTCCATTTGAAAAAGTTTTTTCTTTTCATCGCTTATGTTTATTGAATGAACCACTTCATTTAAGTCAATAATTTCTGTGTTGATTTTATTAATGTTAGCATGCCTTGATAAATAGTCAGCTACAAATAAGTATTTACCCGGAACATACCTTTGTTATTATTCCTAAAAGAGGTTTATGATCTGTAATTACATTTATTTTACGACCATATATCCAATTGTGATATTTTTTGCACGCGAAAACAATTGCCAACATTTCTTTTTCAATTTGAGAGTAATTTATCTCTGCGGGCGAGAGACTTCGTGAGGCAAACGCAACAGGTTTGCCTTCTTGCATCAAGCATGCACCTAAACCATTTTTACTACTATCTGCTTGGATAGTGATTTCTCTTGTACTATCAAAACTCTTTAACGTGGGCGCCTCTATTATTTTCTGTACGATTAGTTCTAAGCATTTTGATGATGTGGGAGCCAATTAAAAATTAAATTTTTTTTAATAATTCACGCAGTGGTTGCGATTGTTCAGCTAGGTTAGGGATGAAGCTTCTCATATAATTAATTAAACCAAGAAGCTTTTGTACATCTTTCTTATCTGATGGTATTCCCATTTCCTTGATATCTTCAACCCTACTTGGGTCACAAGAAATTCCGTTTTTAGAAATAATATGACCCAAAAATTTCACTTCTGTTTGTTTCAATTGCAATTTGTTTACATTAAATTTAACGTTAAGTTTCCGCGCTCTCTCCATGACTGTATTTACAATCGCATCGTGCTGTTCCGATGTTTCTGCTACAAGTAATATGTCATCAATGTAGACAATCACTCCCTCAATACCTCCAAAATTCTGCTCATTATATTGCTGAAAAACTTCTGGAGCTATTTTTAGCCCAAAAGGCAATCTTCGAAATCTATAACACCCAACCGGTGTATTGAATGTGCATAGTTTGCTTGACTTCTCACTTAGTTTAATTTGCCAAAAACCGCCCTTGAGATCCAGGATTGTGAAGTATTGTTTATTTACAAGTTTTGGTATTATTTCTTCAATTGAAGGTATAGTATAGCTATGGATTTTAAGAGCTTTATTTAGTTCTTGTGGATCTAAACAAATTCGTAAGCTTTTGTTTCGTTTTTCCACTATTACCATGTTAGAGATCCATTCAGCCGGTTCATTCACTTTTTTAATAATTCCTAGTTTTTCCAATCTTTGTAGTTCATCTTTCAATTTTGATTTTAATTGAATGGGTATTCTTCTAGCCGGTTTGGCTCCAGGTACTGAGTTTTCTTTCAACTCAATTTCAAAATTTTGGACAAAGCATCCTAATCCTTCAAATACATCTGAATTCTCTCTAATAAATTGCTGGGAATCTGCAATTTTAATGTGTTCTACTCGTATAATCAACTTCAATCTTTCACAACTCTCTCGCCCTAATATAGGAATGCTATCGGTGTCAACTATTACAAATGTCAATACCGCAATACTATTTTTAATCATGCATCTTAATTTTGCAATGCCTAAAGCCTTAATAGGTGAACCATCATAAGCCTCTAATTCAAAATCACGTTTTACTAAGCGAGCACCATTTAATTGTTTGAAATATCGATTTGGTAATACATTTACATCCGAACCTGAGTCTAACTTCAAAGTCACAAACCGATTTTCAATTTTAATTGTTTCATACCACGCACTATTCCCATTCAAGAGTTTTTTTGTTTTTATCGTGTCAATAAAAAATTCTTCATCCGCATATTTAAATCTGATCTCACGTACCTTATTAAATCTTCTACATACTACCGCAAAGTGATTCTTTTTCCCACAGTTTTTACACGTTTTTCCATAAGCCGAACAGTTTCCTCTATCGTGTATTCTAGCACAAAATTTACAACTCGATGCATTTTCAAGTCATCTTCTAGGGGTTGATTGTTTTCTGAAATTATTATTATTACAATTTATTTCTTTGTTTATATTTACATGATACTTAGCTTTTGTATTATTCTTATCTGTTTTATGGCCTACACGCGTTTCTAGTGATTCTACTGCTGAGGTGCTTCCCATGTTGATTTTACTAAATCTCTCATAAAAAGTTTCGGCTGCGGCTTTATTCATTTTGTTGCTCTGATATTTCGTAGTTTCGGCAGCTCTAGCCATTTCTATGGCCTTCTCTAATGTCAAATCTGTGTTTTCTAGTAATCGTTTTTGTAACTGTTTATCGAACACTCCTATCACCAATTTGTCATGCAGCATTCTATTTTCTGCATCTTCATAACCGCAATTACGGATTATTTTTTTAAGATCTATAAGAAATTGATCGAATGGTTCTCCCATTTGCTGGTTGCGGCTCAAAAATACAAAACTCTGGTACACTTCATTTTTTCGAGGTGCACAGAATTGTTTAAATGAATCTAACACTTTATTAAGATTATTTTTGTCTTCCACTGACAAATTAAAACTGTTGAAGACTTCCACACCTTCACTTCCAACTGCATTCGATAGAACCGCTATCTTCACTTTGTCTGGTTTCTTTTCCAGTTCTACGGCTGTGCTAAAAATCTCGAAATCTTGACTAAAAACGCGCCAATTTTCAGCCAAATTTCCGTTTAAATTTAATTTTTCCACCGGGCGTATGTACTCCATTTTTGCCGAATTATTAATAATTTCTGTTCGGAAATATTGCTTCTAGTTTTTTATTTGTTTCTTTAGACTTGCCCATGCAAATATTTATCCACTCTAATCTACTCCTGAATAATTATCCACTCTTAATGTACTTAAAGTAATACCCGTTAAAAAAAACAAAAAATTTCCCGGCTGCGCCATGTTATGCCGGATTCATCGTTGCGGATGAGTCGCGTCGCACAAATTTCCCAAAAAGAGAGTCAGCTGAACTTCGATTCATTGTTGTAGTCATAGTGTGCCGCACATTTTGTATGATTTGACAGTTTTTCAGACAATTTTCATCAAAAACATATGATTTTTTGACAATTTTTAAAATCCGCCGCACAAAAGTTGAAGTTGGTTCAACTTTTTTTGAGAGAGAAAAAAAAATCCCAAAAATTTCCCAAAATTGAGAAAGGTACAATTTTTCATACAAAAAGTATGCGCGCACATAAGTGCGGCGCGAATCATCCGCAACGATGAATCCGGCATTAAATGTGAATCCAGCATGTTTTAATAAATTCCTTTTATTATACGTTTATTCTACATTGAAGGCTAGCTTGCGACTGCCGTTATCAGTTGTTGATAAGAGGAGATGGTGGTGGCTATGTTTACTCTGTTTAATTGGATTTAGCTCAATCCTTTTAGATTGACTCATACATCAATAGTCACCACATATTCTTATTCCTCCACTTGGCGTTTTTTAGATAACGATTGGGGCAGCCCATTAACATTTTTTCCTAATATTTCACCTTAATTTAAAAAAATACTTCTTCCGTTATTACTACCTGTTATTGTCCATATTTTCAATGTTTGTCTCACTGTGTAGAAATTTCCTACTGCTTGTAAACATGTAGAGGGAACCAGGTAGGCTATGACAGCAGCTACCAGGAGCGCGTTCAAAAACCTTACTATGGTTAACCATGGTTAACTATGGTAAACTTTTGTCGTTCAAAAACCTCGTGGTTAACTACAACATAACCACGAGCATAACTTTTTGGCGTTCAAAAACTCCCGTGGTTAACCATGGTGTAGTTAAATCTCGGGAGCATGGTTAGCGATAGTTAAGAAAAAGAAGAATAAAAACAATTTTTTGACACTTGTTTTAATGTTAATAATGAACAAATCAAAGTGGGATTTGTGAGATTATTTTAAATAAATAATAATTATTGGAAATAATTGAGGCAAATAGCCGACACTATTTTATGGAAAAAAAATTTTAAATTTTCTTTACCACGTAGTTATCTACGGTGCGTTCAAAAACCTCCATGGTTAAACATAAACTTTCGTGGTTAAGTGAAGGGTTGTAGCATTACCACAGCTTACCTCGTGGTTTACTATAGTAAGGTTTTTGAACGCGCTCCTGGTATCCCATACATTAGTTTAACATAGCGGGCGGGAGATATTTTGTCGTCTACTTTAAAGTAGGCGGTGGAATATCTTCAGCCTATAAAAGGGAACAATTTGTATATGTACTTATATAAATTCAGTAATAACTTTAAATTCGCCATGTAAATATAAATATAATAAAAATTTAAATAGTGTACATAAATAATCAATTTTTGGTTAGTGGCCAAGCAGGCCACTACACATGCTCTGGTAATCTCTATTGCCAAGTGTCCGAATCCTAGTAGCCCCTCGGATTTTCGTCCAATTAGCATCCTACAAATTCTGGCTAAAGGTCTTGAGAAATTAATTGCAATGCAAATGATTGCTTACTGCGAGTATCTACCGTATGCTTGTAAATACATATCAATCTGGCTTTCGGAAACACCATAGCTGTGACACTGTTCTTCTAAAAACACGACTAACATACGGAATTCTCTATATGCCAACAAGTTATGTTGTCTACTCCTGCTAGACTTCTTCAAAGCTTTTGAGAATGTCAATCACTCCGTCCTTTTACGCAAACGCTGTACACAATTTGGTTTTTCATCTTCTGCCCTCTCGCTCATGTATAGCTTTTTAGCTGCTCGTTCACAACAGGTGAAGATTTCCCATTTAATTTCCTCCCCTGCCGTGCTTTTTGCTGCCGTTCCCCAAGGATCTATCTTGGGCCCTTTACTGTTTAGTATATATGGGTCATTCTTTTTTTGGACGACCCATGATTTATTCGAGGTCCACCGATTGGGCTGAAATTTTTTTTACAGTTTCCCACTATCAAAACAATAACAAAAATAATTTAGTTATATTTTTTTGATCACACTATTTTGTTGAAAAAAATATAGTTTTAAATTGTTTTAAAAAATGCACTTTTCGAGCTACAAACTTTAAATCGACATAACTAATTAAGAAGGTCGACAAAAAATCGCAGTCTTGCATTTTTTGATAGGTCTATGTTTGAAATTCATGAAACAACATCGACCAAAAATTAAAAATTAAAATTCGACTTTTAATCTATGCGATTAGTGAAAAACGGACCATTATGGGAAAAAATTAATATCTCAAATACTCCATCACCGATGTTAACTTTATTAGTCCCAAAATGTGCGGAAGATCTCAAACTATCATCCTACCAATTTTCGTCAATGGTTTTTGAGAACATTGATTTTTATCATTGTTTTAATTTTTTTGAATATTTTTTTTCTTTATAACGATTATAAAAAAAGCATAAAACATTTTTTTTGTTTTTACTTATTATGATTTAGTGACTTAAGTAAAATAGGACTTGATTCTGTTACTTTGTAGTTATAATGAAAGATGGCAATTAGCTTTGCCTTCACTGCTCTCATCGGTCTTCGCCTTTTTCTTCCTTCTGTTTGACCTACAACAAATAAATGATCGTTTATATTTTATGAAAGAAAATTTTATTTTCCTCATCGCGCTGGATGACTCATAGCAGTCAGCGACTTAATATTTTTACACGTGATGTGATACATTATTACAACTACATACAATGATACAATTTTTTTGAAAAATTTCCACATTTTCAAAATTGAACCTTATATGAGCGAGCCCCACTGTGCGCCGGTCAAATGTGATTGTTGTGATGGTACCGGAACGTAAACGTGTTTTTTTAATTAATCATTAGTGGAGGTGGAATTGCCGTTAAAGATACAATCAGAGTTTTTTAACTGATATAATCATAGTTGTGGCAGTGTTTATGTGCAGATTTGTTTATATTTGCGACTTTCCGTCGACAGTTTTTACAAAAAGGTAATTCTTATGTGTAAATTAACCTGAATTCATAACAGCACATACGCTTTTTTTGTAAATAAAAGTTTCAATTAGCAATTTGTGTTTTTACTAGATGATGGAGTCGGCTAAAGGATGTTCATTGCAAAACGTGAAATTTCAGTGTTCAAACGACGGAAAGTTTAAAACTGTACGTGATTTCACTCCAAGACAGGTATTTCTGATACAACAAAGAAGTGAACATAATGATCAAATCGCGTCAGTGTGTTTAAACCACGAAAGGCAGTTCTTGATATTTTATGAACAAAAACAAACAAGCTGCTGCGACCCACTAAATCGTCACAAAAACTTGGTAAAAACAAGTTTGTTAACTGTCACCGAAGAGTTTGAGGACGATTATCATGAAAAGTATCCAGTAATTTTGGCGGACTTCTCCGAAAATTATTCGTTTGTTCTGCAGAATAGCGTGCAAGGTATTTTGAGAAACATATTTCGAATTGATGATTTGATTTTTTGCCAGAAAAAGTGATTTCTTAATATTTTTCTGTTGTCAGGTTTCCATTGGAATAATGCTCAAGCGACACTCCACCCCTTTTGCATTTACAAAGGAGGAGGGGAAAAACCGGATTTACTCAAATACGTGATCATTTCGGATGACTTGAATCATGACACGGCAGTAGTAAATTTCTTTCAGAAAAAGTTGATAAGCTTTTTGAAATCGAAGATTCCTAATCTCAAAAAAGTAATTTACATGTCTGACGGAGCTCCTCAACATTATAAAAACCGGCACAACGTTTTAAATGTATATTTGCACGAGGAAGATTTTGGTATTCCAGCTGAATGGCATTATTCTCCCACCTCGCATGGCAAAGGGCCTAGCGATGGACTAGGAGGAGCGATTAAACGTTTGGCATCAAAGGCAAGTTTGCAGTTACCGCCTGAAAAACACCCGTTCAATTTTATGAGTGATCCAGAGACAATATCGAAGGTATGGATATTGAGTTTGCAGATAAACGTGAAATTGAGACTCACAAAATTAAGATGGAGGCCAGATTCAAACATTCTATACCCGTAAACGGAATTCGAAGTTTGCATTCAGTTATACCAAAAGAAAACGGCTATGTAGAAACGAAAACACATTCATTACAAGCCAATGGAAAATTGATCAACGTTGCTGAAAATTATAACTGGGCCAAATCTGAACCTACAACTTCACCAATTTGCACAAGGTAAACGCAATGAAAAATGAGAAAAATAAAATTTTCTTTCATAAAATATAAACGATCATTTATTTGTTGTAGGTCAAACAGAAGGAAGAAAAAGGCGAAGACCGATGAGCAGTGAAGGCAAAGCTAATTGCCATCTTTCATTATAACTACAAAGTAACAGAATCAAGTCGTATTTTACTTTTAAGTCACTAAATCATAATAAGTAAAAACAAAAAAAATGTTTTATGCTTTTTTTATAATCGTTATAAAGAAAAAAAATATTCAAAAAAATTAAAACAATGATAAAAATCAATGTTCTCAAAAACCATTGACGAAAATTGGTAGGATGATAGTTTGAGATCTTCCGCACATTTTGAGACTAATAAAGTTAACATCGGTGATGGAGTATTTGAGAAATTAGTTTTTTCCCATAATGGTCCGTTTTTCACTAATCGCATAGATTAAAAGTCGAATTTTAATTTTTAATTTTTGGTCGATGTTGTTTCATGAATTTCAAACATAGACCTATCAAAAAATGCAAGACTGCGATTTTTTGTCGACCTTCTTAATTAGTTATGTCGATTTAAAGTTTGTTGCTCGAAAAGGGCATTTTTTAAAACAATTTAAAACTATATTTTTTCAACAAAATAGTGTGATCAAAAAAATATAACTAGATTATTTTTGTTATTGTTTTGATAGTGGGAAACAGTAAAAAAAATTTCAGCCCAATCGGTGGACCTCGAATAAATCATGGGTCGTCCAAAAAAAGAATGACCCATATATAAATGATCTTCCACTAATAGTAAAGCATTCTTACGTACATATGTATGCTGATGATGTACAACTCTACGTTAGTGATACTAAAAATCAATTAGAGCAGTGCATAAATAATCTCTCAGAAGATTTGCATAACATAACTCATTGGTTCTTCTTAACTTCACTAAAACTTAACCCATCTAAATCTCAATGCATTATCTTCTCCAATTCTAACGCTTCATCATCCAACATCAAATTACCTTATAGTCTTATGACACTGGCTTCATCGTAGGCTGAAAATGCTGCCTTGGCTAGGCTGAAAACTGAAAGAAAAAAAACAAAGGAGTTTTTCCCATATGTAAGAGTGAGAGGAATATACTTAAACTTTTTTTGGCTGAATTTTAAGTGTTATAAAAAGTCTAGAAAACTGTTATAAAAAGCATAGGGAAAGATTGAAATTCATGTTCTTTTTTCTATGCTTTTTATAACAGTTTGCTACATCTCTAGACTTTTTATAACAGTGAGTGAGAATCAAAATAAATTGAAATAATTATAATTGAAGTGGCAGCAAATATAATTGTAGTGAGAATAAATAATATTTCATTGAAGGGTAAATTTTTAGAATTGAGGCTCCGAAGTAAAATCTCTCCAAACAATTTTTGATGTGTTTAGTGTGATTTTTGATTGCCCCAAAGTAATTTTAAAGCGTGGGAGACATATTTTTGTTATTACAACAGGCGGGTGCGCCTTGCGAATTGGGGGGAGTCTAAAAGAAAAATATTTTTTTGTATATATAGTTTTTCACTTTCGAAATTTGAAGCTGTTGAAGTATTTTTGAAAATATTTGAAGCTTTTGTTTTACTCTGGAGTCCCAATTCTAAACATTTACCATAAATATAATTGAAGTAACAATAAATATTTTCACAAGAGTAAGGTGAAAAGTGAATAACAATAAATTTAAGTGGCAATAAATATAAAAATAAATACAATAATAATGGACAGAAATATAAGTATTTTAATTGCCTATTTAATGTATAGGCAAAAAGTTTATTTTGCACATCAACTGCGAAGAAAAATCCAAAAAAAAAAATTAAGAGGTACTCCTCGCTTCTTCGAAGAGAATCAGAATGTTTTTCACACAAATTATTGTACCGGAAGGCTTTGAGGATGACGCCACAGCAATTTGACAAGTTACTCCAGAAAGTTAGTCCATATCCCAACGAGTTTTTAAATTATGTATGACCAGCTTTTGAAAAAGTGGCCTGAGATCCCTACGAGTTTTGGTAATAAACAAAAAATCTCTCTTGAAGAAGTAAACAGAGCCCTAAAAAGTTTCCATGTATGAAAGGATTTAATAGTCGGAAAACCCAACGGTGTGAAACAAGGACTCAGGACAAACAAGATTTTTTAATGAGGAAGTAGCAAATTGAAAGGAAGAGAACAAAGAATTTTAATTTACCCGATGTTGACCATGTTTAATATTAAATACAATAAATTTAAATTAATTTTATTTTAATCATAATAAATTTTAATATTTCACATATTTCCAACGGATTTCTTCTCCCCTCACAACTATCTGTTATAATAAATCAGGTAATCGTTCTTACTCTCACATGCTATCTCAGTCCCACAGTATAACAGATTTCGTCATTTTCAGCCTAGCCAAGGCAACATTTTCAGCCTACGATAAAGCCAGTGTCATAAGGCTATAAATGGGACCCCTATCTCCTGCGTCAACCGAGTCAAAAATCTTGGTATTGCCTTGAATAGAAATATGACGTGTTGTGACCACATTAGCTATATTTAGGGCAAAGTATATTGTATTGGCGACTTCGTATTTATAGTAGTCTATTGTCACAAGATGTTCGCATGAAGTTGGTTAAAGTAAAGCCATCCTCTTGCCGCACATAGTGCACAGCCTCTGTGTCTTCCTTTCGTTAGGTTCATCCTGTAACCGTAAGTTAGAAGCATTTAACGACTGTATTACGTTTCAATCATAGCTTTCGCAGGTTACAACATAATTGTTTATTAAATTAATTAATTAATTAATTTAAAAAAAAAAAGATTTAACCTTTCTTTTGTTAAAGATCCCCCTAGGATTAATATCCAAATATCCTATATTTATTCAAAAAAATTTATAGCTGGTTCCCAGCTAAATAAAAGTCTCAATAGCTTTTGCAATAACGATTTTTTTTTTTGGCCAGGGAATTAAATGGTAATTTCGAAAAGTTTTCTGTGATGAACTATGAATGAGGAGCCCCAAAAAAATTCTGGTAGAGATATCGACAATATCGTTACTGGTTCCGTAAAATTTTCAGAATTCAGTGCCGCTTGCTAGGATTGGTTTATCCAATTCATTTCAAAAGGTGTAATAAGGGATGAAGCTAAGTACATCTATCCATTCCAAACGTTACCATTTAAGGCAATTAACAAGGTTCTGGATATTGCAGAAACTCTACTGTGCAATGTAAAGTATCAGGTACATAAGGATGAATTGATTATCTGATTTTGGGAATTCAAAAGGGAATTTAATGGTATTACTTGGAAATTCGGACGCTGAGATGAGATACCTTTCGGATTCGATCGATCCCGGAATTAAAGTCAACATCCTTCGAGATAGAGGTAATAAAAAAATTATGTATGCGAAGGCGACTTCGGTCGATAAATATAGCGTTAATGTTTTGTGGCTGACAGGAAATTAAAGGATTACACATTTCTGCTGATAAAGTTTTTAAGCTTGCAAAATCGATTTCGGAAGCACGGAGACGGAAAGGTTAATCTCACACGACAAATGCACTCGTAATCACAAAAGAAAAGTGCGGAGCACACAAAAGAGTGAGAGCATAAATTTAATTAATTAACTGTAACTAAAAATTATTACTTTGACTTCCAATATTTAAATTTGAATATGTATTCTAATCGATTTATACTGCTCGATGATAACATTTTGGAATTATTTCAAATGTCCATAAATTACGTGAGGTGATTTTTGGGATTTTTCGACCCCCCTTCCCCTTGGTGAAATTTCGTGAGATTTGGCTCGACCCCCTCCCTCCCCCCTAATCTCACGTGAGATTTTTCAAATTTGAAAAAATCTAGTATTTACACTAAAAATACATATTTACGGTCGTAACCACAGCAAAGTGGGCCTCACAATAGTGAAATCTGGGTCAGTTGACTGTCTAATTATATCTGCTTTGTTTACATTAAGATGCAATGCCATCAGCTGATTAGAATTCGGAATGGGGGCGTGTTAAAAGTTCATCTGGGCCGAAGGGGCGTGGAGGGGTGGATCCTGGAGCAAACTGTTATTAGAGATAACTGATAATTTGGGCTCCTTGCCCTCCTCTATTCCAGTCGGTTTTCCACTTGTAGTGGACACTAGGGTGACCGTAAGAAATCGATGTCGGAATTTTATCAACGGGAACCCCACAAAATGATCAACCTTTGCAGATTTTTAGATAGCCAAAATTTTAGCACGATTGGAGCACGTTAAACCGTGCCGCTTCTCGCTCAAAGTTGGCAAAATCTCCATTTTTTGCTGAACGGCGGAGTTTCAGAGTCATATCTCCAGAACAGTCCATTCTACACCCACGCGTAATGTCTTAAATTAAAGGTAATTTTGATCTGCATAATTTATGTTCATACATATTTATCGTTACTTGTCGTCAAAAGGAGCTATAACAGCCTTTGTCGCCAAAAATGTGATCTGGTACCTCTAGGAACAAACTTCGAGTATTATGAAAAATTTTCTAAACGTTTATGGTATTTGAATGCCGAATTGGTAGCTCTTGCGTTCTTTGATCCAATGAAGAAAAATCAGAAATGGCAAACAAACTGCATGAGAGCTCCGAGATTGAGTCACAACATTCTAGAGTTATGAATCCAAAGCTTCAAAAACAACAATTGAAACAACTAGTAGAAGCAGGATTGTCCAATTTAATTACTAAGGAGACAACGAATTTCTTTGAGCGTTTTCATATCAACACAGATTTTCTCAAAGATCCTCCCAGTGCCTGGCCGGAAAATGCTCATTCCAAAGAAGGATACAGGATCGTCCAATCATTGAAGGTTGTAAATTTTATGGCCGAACGAGCAGTCAAATTAATAACTGATTTCAATAATCTTCTGACCAAAGATGAGGATCAAAAGCAATATGTCCGTCCACTAGTCAGCAGGTGCCGACAGCTGTATCCTGATGTCTCCAAATCCACTTTAAGCAAAGCTCTAGAATAGATCATTATATGTAATATTTAACTTCTTAGAGAACCTATATTTTACTTTCCTCAATAAATTATGTACTTACTTAAATATAAGAGTTTTCTTTAAATAAACATTAAAGACTAAAATAAAGATTAGTCATCATCACTTATCAAAAATAATATTCGAAGTTTGTTCCTAGAGGTACACGTTTTTGGTGACAAAGGCTGTTATAGCTCCTTTTGGCGACAAGTAACGGTAAATATATATGAATACAAACTATGTAGAACAGTATTTCCTTTAATTTAAGACATTACGCGTGGGTGTAGAATGGACTGTTCTGGATATATGACTCTGAAACTCCGCCGTTCAGCAAAAAAATGGAGATTTTGCCAACTTTGAGCGAGTAGCGGCACGGTTTAACGTGCTCCAATCGTGCTAAAATTTTGGCTATCTAAAAATCTGCAAAGGCTGATCATTTTGTAGGGTTCCCTTTGGCAAAATTCGCTAAAAAAAATTCTCCCTTATCACTACGGTCACCCTAGTGGACACACAACGCCCAAAACGTAAGCACTCACTGAACATGCATTTTATTACGCTAAAAATCGGCGTGTAGCCCAGTCACTTTATACATGAACCTCTGAAAAAATGCAACTGGAGATTTATCAGCGGGATTCTCTTTATTTTGGGCTCACAAATAATTTCCCAAAATTCCATAAAGCCAACTGACTGGCCACTCGAGTTATGGAAGGTCAAAGGACACGAAAAACAATTTTTCTCAAATATCTCGTAAATTATCAGTTTTATGCAATTTTTGTCTAAATAAAGATTGTTCGTGAGATGAATCTGCATAAAAAGGTCTTATACGAAATTTACGTAGAATCAATGGTTTTTGAGATATGAGTTAGGGAAAACTCGGGCAATGAAAATCAATTTTTCAGAAATATTCGTACTTTAGTTTTGCAAAATGCACTAAAATTGATTTTCGTGACCTTTGACCCTCCATAACTCGACGAAACGCGAAAACGGGAAACAGCAGCGGCTCTTTTTAGGATCGAATCTGTTCAGAATTAGCAGTTTAATTTCTGACTCAATAAAAAGATGCCGGAAGGGTGTGATTCAATAAAAAGATAACTTTTTCCAATAATCAAACTAGTTGGGATGTGGGTTAGACCCGTTCGGTCCACACGATCAACTTCCCAGTATGATGGATGTTGAATATTATGATTGGATATTTTAATAATAAATGAACAATAGGCAATATAGAATATATGTATAATACTGAGAATTTGTCACAGTTGTTTATCAATATTTTCGCTAAAATGTCAAACTAAATGTGCGCACCTATAAGATTAGGATGACGAAAATGTATATAAAATTGATGTGTTAATGTTTTTCGGCACCTCAATGAAGTCGAAATAGTTTTTAGTTCGCGCGGTATCGTGCAGGTACAACAATCACTTAAGTCATTTAAACCAAAAAACCGCTGGACCGAATATTATAAAAATCTTTTCAGATTATATTGTCGCTAATACGCTTCGAACGGCACCTCAAGTAAGTCAATATCTTTTATGGTTCGGGCCATATCGTGCAGGTACAAAAATCACTTACGCCGCTTAAACAAAAAAAACGGCTGGACCGAATTTTATGAAAATCTTTTCAGATCATATTTTGGTTAATACTCTTCGAACGGCACGTCAACTAAGTCGATATCTTTTATAGTTCGCGGGATATCGTGCAGGTACAACAATCACTTAAGTCATTTAAACCAAAAAACCGCTAGACCGAATATTATAAAAATCTTTTCACATTATATTGTCGCTAATACGCTTCGAACGGCACCTCAAGTAAGTCAATATCTTTCGTGGTTCGGGCGATATCGTGCAGGTACAAAAATCACTTACGTCGCTTAATCAAAAAAACGGCTGGACCGAATTTCATGTAAATCTTTTCAGATCATATTTCGGTTGATACGCTTCGAACGACACCTCAACGAAGTCGATATCAGTTTTGGTTCGCGCAATATCGTGCAGGAAAAAATGACCACATCCGTACGCACATACACACACACACATACTTCCTCCCAATTTTTTGCTTAAAATGCTCCTGGGACCTTGAAAGATAAAAATACGTTGAAATTTTCAATTTCGATTTTCGGACCGATTACAATAACTTCCTATACTGGGAAGTTAATTACTATTTATTTGCAATCAATTATTAGATTTTCTCAAACATAAATTCAATAAAATTCAACCTTAGATTTACAAATTGCCAAAAATATTTTAATTCAATCTTAAATTCGTTATTAATTCGTGATTTATTACTTGAAAATTCGTAAATTATAGCACAGTCAATATGCAATTTGCGCTCCGAAAAATGACAAACCGACATTTGACCTTGAAAGTCGTTAGGGGGGCGTGTCAGAAGCCTACTGAAAAATTATGAAAGTCGCGGTGCATGCAGATTTTGAGAAATTCTAAAATTTAATAAAAAAAATTTTAAACGCGTTTTTCTCAGAAAGTATAGGTTTTAGCGAAAAGTTTTTTAAACAAAAAATGTAGAGGTCATTGCGAACTACATTTTTTGTCATTGGAGTGACGTCATTCGACTTGAAATACAAAAAGTAGATGGCGCTAAAGGATCAAAAAAGTGTTTCTTTGCCATTTTCACTAGGAAAAATTAATTTTTTTAGAATAATGTAAATGAGAAAGTTGTTTGTCATAAAATTATCTACAACTTTTGTTTAAACAAAATTTTTATAAAACTTACCGTTTTCGAGCTGGAACTTGTCGAAGTGTAGAAATTGTACATTGCGTGCCGTGCTCTTGCACGGTTCACATGAAAGTAGTATTTTTTTTATTCAAATAAAAGAACACTAATCATTTTTTTTTGTTTTTTTTTATTTTACTATCAAAAAATGTAAACTTTTTTTGAGCAAAAAATTGAACTTTGTTGAATTTATGTATATTTCGCATTAAAATTGTAATTTTTTTTTCAAAATGAACCTTTTATCGACTACTTTGATATGGTTTGAAGACAAAAATGATTTGAATTTTATATAATAAAATGGAATTTTGTTTTTAAAGTTACATCATTGACAGTTGAGGAAAAAAGAAAAATAACTATACATTTTATTTCTGTATTTTTTATTTAACAATTTTATTTTATTGTAAGTGTATTGGAGGTTCCTAATCAGGTATGAACATCAGCGTCGTTTCAAATTTTGTCCCGTTAGTAATTTTGTACACGTGCAGTGTATGCCGAATATATATTTTTTTAAACGATTGTTCATTATTGTTTTAATAAAAAACAATACTATATAGAAATACCTTCTCGAGTTATTCGCTTCCCCATCAGCAGGAACCGTAGTACAGCGTCCATCTAAATAATCCTCCTGGCACTCGTTGTGATGTTCGACAGGCATGATTGTATTTTGGAGCAATTTTCCGATGCGATTATCACGATGTTCTTATCATTCACAAGCTACTTTTCTCACAAGCAAAACAGAAACTCATTTTCAGAGAGCACAATTCTGACGCCCTTACTCTCCAAAACTAGCATAGCAACTGAAAACGCACGCTTCTTAGAGAATTAGGCAGATGTTAGAATCCGGTCCTTTGTCGAAACTATGCCGACTCGCCCGGCGAAAGTAACAAAAGAACCGTTAACTATGCTCCGTTGCACTTTTTCGCCTACAGCTCGAAAACGGTAAGTTTTATAAAAATTTTGTTTAAACAAAAGTTGTAGATAATTTTGTAACAAACAACTTTCTCATTTACATTATTGTAAAAAAATTAATTTTTCCTAGTGAAAATGGCAAAGAAACACTTTTTTGATCCTTTGGCGCCATCTACTTTTTGTATTTCAAGTCGGATGACGTCACTCCAATGACAAAAAATGTAGTTCGCACTGACCTCTACATTTTTTGTTTAAAAAACTTTTCGCTAAAACCTATACTTTCTGAGAAAAACGCGTTTCAAAATTTTTTTATTAAATTTTTGAATTTCTCAAAATCTGCATGCACCGCGACTTTCATAATTTTTCAGTAGGCTCCTGACACGCTCCCCTAACGACTTTCAAGGTCAAATGTCGGTTTGTCATTTTTCGGAGCGCAAGCCTCCTTTCGTTGCATATTGACTGTACTCGTTATTTGTTTTGTAAATAAAAATTACCAAAATATTGCTTGCTTTGATAGCTTAAATTGATAACGCCACCTATCTGTCAGATGACGATTGATGTTTCGCCTGATGTGTTCTGCAATTAGAACAGCCAGGAATAACCTTTGTGTTGCTGCACTCTGGTTTCGTTTCTTGGGAATCGCTTGGGATTTGCTTGCTGCTTGCTGCCTGGTTGCTGCTTGCTGCCCTGGTTGCTGCTTGCTGGACTGCTTTGCCTTGTTTCTTCGCAAATTCGTCCCTCTGTGGTTGGTTAGAGTAACTGCTGAAATCAATTCTGGTGATTAAGTTACTGCTGTATTAAAGACTTCAAAACTGTCTTTAATTCGTGCTTTACTGGGAAAAGACCTCAATTCTGTCTTTTCCGAATGCTAAGTTCGATACTTAGGCTTTGAAATTGCTTTATTGCTAAAACCTCAATACAGATTTTATCTTTTAGTTCAAGACTCTAGAAAGATTAAAAGCAATCTGATTTAACGCCGTCTGTGCGTCGGTATTTATTTCTACTCGAACAATAGCTGCGGCTATCCTTTGGCAGGGGGCTTCGTTCTCGAAGTACATAATTTCGGGTTTATGTACTAGATTGGGTGCGATGTCCGATCAGCTGTTCTCCTCTGACTCGTAGACGTCAAATGGAGTTGTTTGTTTTGGTAAGTATTTTATTCGGATTTTTAGTTTATTTACTAATTTTTATCTATATTTTCAGGATTCTAGTGGGGGATGAACGAGGAGGAGCCTGCGATCATTCCATTGGGGTTGACAGGTGAGTATTTTTGTGTGGAATCTGTTTGTAATTTTCATTAATCTTTTTTGTTTACAGAATGTCGATTTGCCGACGGCTTTTGGCGTATTCTCTGGAATTGGTGTTTTCATCGATAATTTGGTAAAAGGTAAGAACTTGTAATTTAAATATTTATATTTAACTAATTCTTTTCTATTTCCAGGTAAAAATTTCTTGTTGTTTATTTTGTGTAGTGCTGTCCCTTAACGTGTGTGTTTTTTTGTACTTTTGTGTATTTATGTAATTTGTTTGTTTATTTTTAATAAAAATGCAAGAAATAGCGAATTTGGTGTTTCTATTTATTGATCCTGTAGTGGCCGTGTAGAACAGAACCACTATAAGTTCACACAAGCCACTTGTAACGGTCGCCCTCTGTAAAGGCAAATAGCCAATAGAAAAAAAAAACTGATAAAGGCACTAACACCATCGCCTATCAAAAAAACAAATTCCTTTCTTCTCGCTGGTTAACAAAAAAAAATATTAAACCCCCTAACACCAACGCCTGCCAACCAAAAATTTTTCCAAATTTAAACAAATGTAATCGGTATACCACATGGCAACCCGGCATTCCTCGTTGAGCAATGCTTTTCATGCCCATCTGCAGTCATCCCGCTTCCTAGACCAAAGAAAAAATGCGTACCACCACACCCACAATCGTCAAATCCGACATCCATAAATTCTGCTATTAAACTTTTACACGCAAATTACAAAACTCCGAAAAACAATCCCGATATCCAACAACACTATTTTAAATAGCACACACACAAACAAATATGCAATAGAATACGCAACAAGGAATGCGGGATAACGGAATTCGCTTTGCCGTTTACTAAAAATCGCCTGATCGGGCGATGGAAGGGAGACGAGTTTTTTTAAGAAAGGGGAGTTGGCGAGCGCTAGGAGGAATTCGGAGTTGGAGCCGAGATTTGGCACGTGCCGGTATCGGTTGCAATCTGATCCGTGTGCGCTTTTTTTTCAACTTACATATAAAATTTCTAGTGTAATACATTATTATTATTATCGGTGGTTTTGTGCGATATAGAGAGGTGTATATATTGTTCAGGTGTTGCTGGAAGTGATAACCATTGAAACCTTTTCCGCCCGCTGAATGTTTAATTGATGTAAAAAAAAAAGAGAAATAATTGTTTAACCGTAGTGCAAGTGAATATAACGCGTGATACATCATCATACCTTCATAAATACATACACACATATCGTGATTGTGGCGGGAAAAGCTATTCACAAGTGATCGAAACGTGGTTATCAATCATTCAGAGGAAATTATAACGAAATAAATAATAAATTTAAAAATGAATTAAAATAAATCAAAGAAATCAAAAAGAAAAGGAAATTATAATAGAATAAATCGTAAACATAAAACGCAATAAATTAAATAAATAAAAAGGAAATTATAATAGAATAAATCGTAAACATGAAACGCAATAAATTAAATAAATAAAAAGGAAATTATAATAGAATAAATCGTAAACATGAAACGCAATGAATTAAATAAATAAAAAGGAAATTATAATAGAATAAATCGTAAACATGAAACGCAATGAATTAAATAAATAAAAAGGAAATTATAATAGGATAAATCGTAAACATAAAACGCAATAAATTAAATAAATAAAAAGGAAATTATAATAGAATAAATCGTAAACATGAAACGCAATAAATTAAATAAATAAAAAGGAAATTATAATAGAATAAATCGTAAACATAAAACGCAATAAATTAAATAAATAAAAAGGAAATTATAATAGAATAAATCGTAAACATAAAACGCAATAAATTAAATAAACAAAAAGGAAATTATAATAGAATAAAGTAAAAAAAAAAAAAATGATCGGCTGAAGAGGCAATAGTGGAGGGGTGAGGCCCCAGGAGTAGGATGCCCTCAATAAGGTGAGTGCTTACCCTTTAAAACTGATTGTTGTTTTGTGATTCCCCTAGTAAATGGCAGTATAACCGGTGACCATCTCTCTCCCCTAGTTTTCTAGCCCCCTCTTGTTGGCCTAGGTAGGTTTGTTTCTCCGCCACTGCCGCCCCCTTTTAACTTTTCGTATGCAGGCACGAGTTTTAGTTTTGTTTGAACTGTCACCCTCCGGCATCCCTGTACCGCGAACCCCACCCCATCCGGCGAGCTAGTTTGAGCACCGCACGTCGTGCCGACGATCGGTGCAGCGGATGTCACAATTTCGGCAATCCCCCTCGGCGGCCAAGCCTACCCAGTCACCTGCTTCTGCCCCTTTCTCCAAATTATTTTTGTGTAAAACGAGTCTTGCACATCCTTTATTGAGATGTGTTTACTGTCCTACTTCGTGCTAGGGTACACCCACTCCAGACAGTTACATAAAATGGCGCCCAACGCTGGGCTAAGGAGCTTAATTTCCTGTGAGTTCCTTAGTCTAACGGACAGATGGCATGGATACGTCTGTTTGTCACTTATTGACACATTAACTTTCCCAGTCGGCATTCTCTTCTTCTAGTATTTTGCTCACCACCCCATGTCATCATTTCTTAATCAGTTTCTTTATAATTTAGCCGACCTTTTGATAATTGTTACGTGGCTTAGGCCAGTGAGAGGAGTCATGAGTGGGCTTCCTTCTTTTAGTTCACTTCTCAGTCCAAGCCCCTCTGACTAATGGGTAATTGGGCGAAGGTACTTACCGCGGTGCCCTAGCCCTTTTCACTTCTTCCTTTTTCATCTTTCCTATCTTTCTTCTGCTTCCACAACTTCATCTTTTTACTATCTTTTGCGGTAGCCTCCCTATTCTAGTTAGTTCCTGTCAAACGGACTCGGAGTCTGGCTAACAGGCGTCCTATCGCCTGGCACTGCGCGAGTCTGCCTTGACCGTGGACATTACAAATTCCTTTCCTTTCTTCCTTTTTTTTTTTTTTTGAGTAGCATGGGTGAGTGGGTGCCTGACCGTTGACCCTGCACCGTCTTGGCTAACAGGCGTCCTATCGCCTGGCCATGCGACAGGTTCGACGGCCTGGTTATCCACCCGCCCCCGTTGAATGACCACTTCGACACACCGCCTTCCTGGATATCAACAGGGTGTTGACCAGTCGTGGTGGGGTGTCGGAATGGTCCCAGTAAACTTCTCGGAGGCTTCTATCTCTTCTTTTCTCCAACAGAGGTCACCGGGAACCTGCCATGGGAGGGGTTTCCCAAAATTAGTCGTAGGGGAGTCGACGGTGAGGATGGTGATAGGCACTGGCCTGTCTCCATCTTCGGCGTCGATCCCATAAATGGAAGCACTAGTTGCCTGACGACGCGGGTGACACGCGTCTTAAGATAAGCCGCCTGTCACCGGCGCCTTCAGCCAGCGATGCCTTGGGGAGGACGTCCTGCGTCTGAGGGCCATCCCCACCACAACAAACAACAAAATATAATTTTTTTTATAAACGAAAAGTATTAATGCTTATTTAAATAAGGGAATTGTCGGTACTGGTAAATTCTCTTGCGATTTTCTCTCAATTATATTTTATTATGATGTTATACCAAAAACAAAAAGTTGTTTTGGGCCTTTATATTCCTTAGATTCTTTTTTTTAAATTTAAATGTTTGAGTAATCTTCTCGGTAGCCGAAAATCTTTTTCTCTACGCACTTATATAACAAATATTACAACAGTAAACTGTTGGTGTTTAACAGGTAAGACTGATCGGTTTGAAATTTTCTTTGTACACTTTGTATATTAATTCAACCCCATATATATTTTCGTAATAATAACGCATCAAGTTACCAAGGAGGTCCAACTCGGTAGGTCTCGCATAATATTGATACCGTCAGTAATTTGGCAAAACTATCACAGGACTGAGTAGTGGTCATTATCGGTTGCGGGCTTTACCAACGTACACACTCTTCGTCTAATAAGTTCAAAATTTCTCTCTCCCGGGTTATCATTACTGGCTTGTGATAGCTGCGGCAAATTTCCCTCGCGACAAAGCCGCCTTCGCCTTTCATTATGCCTACTACGCGTGCAGGGGCAAATACTGCTCCACCCTCAGACGACGGTGAACCATCTGATGAAGCTCGGCCTGGGGTAGAGTCTGGTGAGCCTGATCATGATGCCCCATTGGAGGCTCTGATCGAACAAGTGGCAAGTCTGAAACAAGAACTGAGCAGAATGCAAGATCGTTACGAACAAATGTCGCAACTACGCCCAAACCGAGCCAGCCTGGGAGAACCATCAACACTCAACCGCCCTAGTTCTGCTTCCCTCGAGCCAGACCCAGCTGGAATCCCCCACCGCACCTCCAGCACAGGTGACCGGCCTAGCTTACAATATGATAGGACGGGACCCTCCTTTAAACGGAAATCCCCTGTCGTAGGATGGAACGTTAAGTTCTCAGGTCGGCCGGGAGAAATCTTGGCCGAGGAATTTCTCTACCGGGCCGAAGCTAGAGCTCGGGATGAGGAAATCTTAAACTCAGAGCTAACTCGAAACATTGTAGCTCTTCTGTCAGGCCCCGCCGAAGACTGGTACTGGACCCAATTCCGTCGACACCATCCTAATCCTACGTGGTCTGAATTTAAAACTAGCTTGCTCGACCAATTTGGAGGGCGTGAAACTGACTACCAGATTATCAAAGAACTTTTGGAGACCAAACAATTGGGTCAGTCTTACGATGTATACGCCGCCAAAATGTTGGCACTTTCGAATCGCTTATCAAGGCCAATGCCCTCCGCCGAGCTGGTACAGATTGTCATGTCCAACCTTAGTTCCTCCCTAGGGGCGGTAATGGGGTCAACGTATGACAATATGCGCCAGCTTCGCGAAGCGTGCATTCGAGTGGAAAGGTGGCAGCGAGCAAAGAAGGAAGAAGGGAGACACCAGTACAAAGTACATGAAATAGATAATTTAAACCCGCGACAACGTGTCACAACTTACCCGGATGAAGAGTACGACCAATCACCCACCATCGATGAAATCAAGGGTGCCCAGGTAGCGAGACGGCCAGTTAATTGCTGGAATTGCCGACAAGACGGTCACACTTTCACTGAGTGCACTTCTCCGGACCGAAGAGTATTCTGCTATCGCTGTGGTAGACCAGATGCTTATACCCCTACTTGTCCGAAGTGTTCGGGAAACCCGAACCAGGGTGCGAGGCCTCGCAGAGACCCGCGCCCGATATAGTTCCTGACTTTTTCTCACCCAGACATGTCTCACCAACTAGTACGACGGACTGCTCCGACCTGCCGTCGGTAGAACCCTTGCCAACCTTCCCTACTCCAGAAGCTAGACTTTCCTTCATACGCCGATGGACAAATTACCACCAGGTCCGTAAACGAATCTTCAGCGAAAACGACGACGTTCATAGACCAGTCAAGGTCCCGCGTATACGCTTAAGGGCTAACGAAAAACGACAAATGGCTGATATGGCTATTTCAGCTATAATTAATGACGTCCCTGATGAGCGGCCGTTTATGAATGTCCAAATTTTGGGCGAAAGCGTGACTGGATTATTAGACAGCGGGGCAAGCATGAGTTGCCTGGGAAGAGGGGCAGAGTCGTTCCTCCAGAATCACCCAGAAGCACAGCTACGCCGCTTGCACACCTCTGTCCAAGTGGCTGACGGCACCCCTAAAGGGATAGTAGGCTACATCACAGTCCCTGTGACTTACGGGGCACGCACTTCGCTTTTGAATATATTTATAGTCCCTAGCTTGTTACAGCGGTTATACCTTGGAATAGACTTTTGGAAGGCCTTTAACTTGGCCCCACATCTAATTGGCGAAATACAGCTAGGCCCCACTCAGGATCCAAACTGCCATCGCCTTGCGGAAGCCCAGCAGGTGCGATTGAATCAGGCTAAGGCGCGGTTCCCGTCTTCGGACACCTGCGGCCTCGGCAAGACACACTTGGAACAGCATGTTATCGACACTGGCGAGGCGGTGCCTATTAAGCAGAGGCACTACCCAGTCTCTCCTGCCATCCAGGCCCTCATGTATGAGGAGGTCGATCGCATTCTGAGTCTAGGTGTGATTGAAGAGAGCAACAGCCCATGGAACTCACCTGTAGTCCTGGTTCGAAAGCCTGGCAAAGTACGGCTTTGCCTGGACTCCCGCAAGGTGAATGCAGTTACGGTGAAGGACGCATATCCATTGCCACACATCGACGGTCTTTTGGGACGGTTACAGGACACTAAGTATATCTCCGCTATAGATCTAAAGGATGCCTTCTGGCAGATTCCGTTAGATGAAAAATCTAGGGAAAAGACCGCTTTCACAGTCCCAGGCAGGCCGTTGTATCAGTTCACGGTGATGCCGTTCGGACTGTGCAACGCGCCACAGCGCATGTGCCGCCTGATGGACAAGGCCATCCCAGGCTCGTTGCGGGAAAATGTGTTTGTCTATTTGGACGATTTATTGGTAGTATCCCCAGACTTTGATACGCACGTCAGGCTGCTGGAACGAGTCGCCTCCTGCCTCTGCCTTGCTGGCTTAACCGTGAACCTGGCCAAAAGCCGGTTCTGCGTAAAGGAGGTAAAATACTTGGGTTTCATTATTGGGGACGGAACACTCAAGACAGACCCGGACAAGGTGGCTGCCATCAGAGATTTCCCAACACCAAGGTCGACCAAGCAGGTGAGGCGCTTTTTAGGCATGACGGGATGGTATAGGCGATTCATAGGCAACTATGCGAGCATCGCCTCTCCCATCACGGACTGCCTGAAGGCTGCCAAATTTACTTGGACCGACGAGGCCCAACAGGCCTTCACGGAGTTGAGGAAATTGATGATGTCAGCTCCCTTGCTAGTCACCCCGGACTTCACCCGTCCTTTCTTTATCCAGTGTGACGCAAGCAAGACAGGGGTTGGAAGCGTCTTGTTCCAAAAGCATGGCGATGACGAACACCCCATCGCGTATTTTTCAAAAAAACTCAATAATGCTCAGCGAAATTATTCAATAACAGAACTGGAGTGCTACGCAGCGGTCTTAAGCGTAAAAAAATTCAGAGCATACGTGGAAGGCCACACCTTCACCATTATTACGGACCATGCTAGCTTGAAGTGGCTTATGAGCCAGGCAGACTTAAGCGGCCGATTGGCTCGGTGGAGCTTAAAACTCCAGGGATTCCAATTTTCAATAGAGCACCGTAAGGGTAGCCAGAACGTGGTGCCGGACGCCTTATCGCGCGTCGACTGCGTGGACGATTTGTCCTTCTGTCGGGATGTGGACCTGTCGTCTGCCGCCTTCAGATCGACGGACTACCAGCGTCTCGCGGATCAAATCCGCGAGCAGGCTGGTCAGTTTCCCGATCTCCAGGTGTCAGATGGATACGTGTTCCACCGTTCGACCCCACGTACCGGCGACCCCGTAACGGATGACCTGAGTTGGAAATTGTGGATCCCGGAGGAACTCACTGCTTCCCTAGTTGAGTCCGCTCATGCCCCACCACAAGCTTCCCATGGCGGTATTGGTAAAACCCTGCATCGGTTACGTGAAAAGTATTTTTGGCCGTCCATGGCAAGTCAAGTCCGGGAATATATCACTCGGTGTGAAGTCTGCAAGGAGTCCAAGGCTCCCAATACCGCCGATGGGTAAAGCAATGGAAACGCACCGACCCTTCCAATTTCTGTATGTTGATTACTTAGGCCCTTACCCCAGATCTAAGAAGGGACACACCGCAGTATTAGTCGTGCTAGATGCCTTCAGCAAGTACCCTTTCCTTCATCCCGTCACCTCAGAAACGTCGAAGGCGGCCACTGAATTCCTAGAACACCGTATTTTCCATGCGTTTGGAGTGCCCGAAGTAATATTCACCGATAACGGTCGACACTTCACGTCTAAAGAGTTTGAAAAACTGATGAATGATTACGGGGTTAAACATCTGCGAACACCTATATATTCCCCTCACCCGAACGCCTCTGAACGTGTCAATCGCTCCGTACTAGCCGCAATTAGAGCTTATCTGTCCGAGGACCATCGAGAGTGGGCAAACCACCTATCGGCCATAGAATGTGCACTCCGCAGTTCCCACCATGAATCCATAGGAATGTCTCCGTACCAAGTCTTATTCGGATATCATATGATTCTTCACGGAACAACATATCCGTTGTTAACCAAACTAGGGGCCCTGCAGGATGGGAATATTTCGGTACTTCCTTTGGTTGACCGGCAACAATTACTGCGTGAGCGAGTCGAACGGAAGCTGGCAGAAGCACACCTGCGTCACCAAAAGTCTTATGACCTACGATGTCGAGTGATTAGCTTCGACCCAGGACAGATAGTGTTCAGGAGAACCTTCCCAGTGAGTAATAAGGCAGATGGGTTTAACGCGAAGTTGGCAGCCAAATTCCTAAAGGCGCGAGTGAAAAGAAAAGTTGGACATAGCCGTTACGAATTAGAAGATTTCACCGGACGGTCGTTAGGTATATACCATGCAAAAGACATTCGTCGATGACCAAACTGTCATCGAAGTAGAGCAATTCCGAGTCGCCCTAATAAGGCATCTCGCCGGCTTCACCGGTTAACTGATAGGGTGCCCTTAATCCGCTTAGGTTGCTAGATAGCTTCTCTGGCGGTGGTACACCTCCTTGTTCTCCTTGGTCGTCTGGGACCAAGTTTCAATGTTAGAGTTTATACTGAGGCTGCCAGACCAGTTCTCTCAGGGGCACAGTCGCCTCATCTTTTTTCTTCTCTCTTTTTCTCCTCACCCTGAGCTCGGGTAGGCCTAAGCGGGCGAAGGTATTTACCGCGATGCCTTAGCCTTTGCCACTTTTTCTTTTCAGCTCTCCTATTCTTCCTCTCTTTCAACAATTTTACCTTTTATAATCTTTTTGCGGTAGCCTCCGCATTTATTCACTCCCTGTCAGGCTGGCCCGGAATCTGGCTAACAGGCGTCACATCGCCTGGCACTGTGCGGGCCTGATCTGACAGCGGCCTCTCATCTTTTCCTTTATCCATTAATTAGTTTGGTCGGACGGACACCTTAGCATCAGACTTTCCCCGTCTGGGTTAACAGGCGTTTTATCGCCTGACCTTGCGAAAAGTCTGGTGCCAAAGGTTTAATTGAAGTGTGTTTTCGGTGGGATCTGGTTGCAGGTGGCTGCTGCCCACCTGGCCAGATTGTTTGGTTCGCCTGGTGGCATTTGTGTTCGTCTTATAAGATCCGTCCGATCCCGGTTGTAGACTGTCTGTCGACCGCCTTCCTGGCTTTCAGCGGCACCCGCTGACCAGTCGTGGTAGTATGACCGCACGGTCCCCCTAGCGGAGGTTTCTTTCTCACACCTTCTTCTTCTACACCTTCTTTTTCTACATGGTCTTCGTCATCCCGCTTCGCCTTGGGAAAGGAGGTTCCCAGACCCGATAGATATGCCATTGATGTCCAATCAACACCGGCAGGACTAGGTCCGCCCGAGTATGGAGCCGACAATCTAGACACATCTCAGGCTCATGAGGCCCAGCGACCCTATAAGACGCTCGCCTAAGAGAGCACGGGAGATATGCAGAGTTGGGACTTCTCCCGACGGAACGAAACGTCTCTCGTGCCACACTCACTAGGGAGCGCATGGTGTAATCGACATTGACAAACCAAGTCGTGGCCGTTGACGAGCGCCGTTGTCCGAGACGATTGCCCATACTCGAGGAACTTCATGATGATGCGGACAATGTAGAAGCGTTCACAGTGGTGTCGCTTGAACTTAACCCCTCCGGGGGCGGGGCGGAATGACGTAGACCCGTAGCCCGAATCTAACAAGTAAAGCCCGTCTAGCTCAGGGAATAGAACATGAGCCTCTGTCTCAGGGAGTGGGTGAGCCACACGTTGGCCAAAATACCACCAAATCAGGCCCCCGTTTGTTTCTCTTCGCGTCCCCTCTCACCTGACGCCTCAAGGTGACGCGTGTTGTAACGGTCGCCCTCTGTAAAGGCAAATAGCCAATAGAAAAAAAAACTGATAAAGGCACTAACACCATCGCCTATCAAAAAAACAAATTCCTTTCTTCTCGCTGGTTAACAAAAAAAAATATTAAACCCCCTAACACCAACGCCTGCCAACCAAAAATTTTTCCAAATTTAAACAAATGTAATCGGTATACCACATGGCAACCCGGCATTCCTCGTTGAGCAATGCTTTTCATGCCCATCTGCAGTCATCCCGCTTCCTAGACCAAAGAAAAAATGCGTACCACCACACCCACAATCGTCAAATCCGACATCCATAAATTCTGCTATTAAACTTTTACACGCAAATTACAAAACTCCGAAAAACAATCCCGATATCCAACAACACTATTTTAAATAGCACACACACAAACAAATATGCAATAGAATACGCAACAAGGAATGCGGGATAACGGAATTCGCTTTGCCGTTTACTAAAAATCGCCTGATCGGGCGATGGAAGGGAGACGAGTTTTTTTAAGAAAGGGGAGTTGGCGAGCGCTAGGAGGAATTCGGAGTTGGAGCCGAGATTTGGCACGTGCCGGTATCGGTTGCAATCTGATCCGTGTGCGCTTTTTTTCAACTTACATATAAAATTTCTAGTGTAATACATTATTATTATTATCGGTGGTTTTGTGCGATATAGAGAGGTGTATATATTGTTCAGGTGTTGCTGGAAGTGATAACCATTGAAACCTTTTCCGCCCGCTGAATGTTTAATTGATGTAAAAAAAAAAAGAGAAATAATTGTTTAACCGTAGTGCAAGTGAATATAACGCGTGATACATCATCATACCTTCATAAATACATACACACATATCGTGATTGTGGCGGGAAAAGCTATTCACAAGTGATCGAAACGTGGTTATCAATCATTCAGAGGAAATTATAACGAAATAAATAATAAATTTAAAAATGAATTAAAATAAATCAAAGAAATCAAAAAGAAAAGGAAATTATAATAGAATAAATCGTAAACATAAAACGCAATAAATTAAATAAATAAAAAGGAAATTATAATAGAATAAATCGTAAACATGAAACGCAATAAATTAAATAAATAAAAAGGAAATTATAATAGAATAAATCGTAAACATGAAACGCAATGAATTAAATAAATAAAAAGGAAATTATAATAGAATAAATCGTAAACATGAAACGCAATGAATTAAATAAATAAAAAGGAAATTATAATAGGATAAATCGTAAACATAAAACGCAATAAATTAAATAAATAAAAAGGAAATTATAATAGAATAAATCGTAAACATGAAACGCAATAAATTAAATAAATAAAAAGGAAATTATAATAGAATAAATCGTAAACATAAAACGCAATAAATTAAATAAATAAAAAGGAAATTATAATAGAATAAATCGTAAACATAAAACGCAATAAATTAAATAAACAACAAGGAAATTATAATAGAATAAAGTAAAAAAAAAAAAAAAAAATGATCGGCTGAAGAGGCAATAGTGGAGGGGTGAGGCCCCAGGAGTAGGATGCCCTCAATAAGGTGAGTGCTTACCCTTTAAAACTGATTGTTGTTTTGTGATTCCCCTAGTAAATGGGAGTATAACCGGTGACCATCTCTCTCCCCTAGTTTTCTAGCCCCCTCTTGTTGGCCTAGGTAGGTTTGTTTCTCCGCCACTGCCGCCCCCTTTTAACTTTTCGTATGCAGGCACGAGTTTTAGTTTTGTTTGAACTGTCACCCTCCGGCATCCCTGTACCGCGAACCCCACCCCATCCGGCGAGCTAGTTTGAGCACCGCACGTCGTGCCGACGATCGGTGCAGCGGATGTCACAATTTCGGCAATCCCCCTCGGCGGCCAACTGCCAACCAGTCACCTGCTTCTGCCCCTTTCTCCAAATTATTTTTGTGTAAAACGAGTCTTGCACATCCTTTATTGAGATGTGTTTACTGTCCTACTTCGTGCTATGGCACACCCACTCCAGACAGTTATACACTGAAATCGAAACCGATCAAATATTGATTAGATCGATCGACCAAAAACGGCTAGATCACCGATCGGTGATCTAGACCTAAAACAAGCTCCCGGCATTCTCTCTCTCGCTAGTGATACAAGTAAGAAGTGCAATCACCTCGCCGGTTTAATATATAAAATCGTGTAGAATCCTTGATAACATACAATATAAATAAACAAGATATATTAAAATAAAAGACGTGCTAAATTTTAGTAAAACTGGTGTTTTTATTTAAATTAATATTTTGGGCACGAAGCCACAGCTAAATTGGTGACTCCGAGGTTCACGCGGGTGTAACGGCGTTATTCAATTAATAGGAAAATTGATTGAACAAAAATAAAAATTACATTTCGGTCATAAAAGAAATCAATTTTGGTGTCAATAACAACGGCCCAAAGTGTAGTGTTACAAAAATAAAAAACATCGATTTCTAAGAAGAAAAGGAATCAACCTTAAAAGCAGACATTCAACAGATAATTTCTTTTTTTAATCTTCACTATGTTCGGCCCCGAACACCTAAACCTGAAAGGGGACAGGATTGCAAACAAAAAAAACACAACACATATAAAATACAAATTTAATTTATCCTATGAATTTATAAACTTAATCTATTTACCCTAATTCTAAGACTTAAAAATAAATAAACTTAAAACTGAACTTTAAAATAAACTTAAAATTAAAATCAAACTTATGAACTAACCTGAAATAAAGATATATATATGCAATATAAAGAATATTATTAAACAGACAAAACCTGAAAACAAAATAATATAAGTCTACCAAAAAATATTACTTACCAAGTTAGCTATGTTTGTTTGCCCTACAAACAATAGCAAGTTGATATTTGCCGATTACCTAAAAACCTAAAAAAATAGAAATTATTAATAAAATATTAAAAACAAACTACAAAGATCATACTTACCTGCAAATTTTAACTGAAACGAGACAAGCAGAATTAATAAAAATAAAAATAATTGAAAGGCACAGACAACAACAACAACTACAGAAGAACGTAAACAAACCGAATTTAACTAAATAACATATAAAAAGCACATCCAAGTTAAGGAAACTTGCGCAATATGTGCTACATATCATTTCACCTGTACAATATGTGTCTATTTCACACATTACAGGTGAAAAATAGCATTTTTAGGTGGAAAATGACGGATATAACCTATCATTTTTATCCACCTATTTTCACACAAGAAAACACAATTTCCCACACCTACAACACACACAACTTTTCACAGGTGAACAATAAACACACCACATCACGTTACTTACCTGAAAGGTCAGGAAAAACAGGTGAAAAACACTAAAATATCACTCGCGACATACACAAAACTTCGCCCGGCAAAGAAACGTCAAATTTTATGTTTCATATGAAAATGACATATGAAACTTATGTAGAATTTCGCGCGGATTCTAATGGTGACATTAAAAACATCGAAAAAGATACGTGTAAAAAGATATTTTAATAATAATATTTCTCCATAAGGTTAAGGAGAAAGAAAGAGAAAATAAACTTATAAAATTAAAGCGAGACAAGAATAGTTGTGTACAAAATGGAGAAGGGAAATTATTTATGGCCATTTTAGGGAATAAAAATATCCCTGCAATAAAAATCGACAAAGAAGAGAAAAACAGTCGAAAAAATATGAAGAAAAATTAAAATAATTATTTTTAAATACATTATAAATAATTATTATACAATTGGCCTCAAAATTCGGAGAAAATTAATAATTTTACGTTGCCGATAAGGCAGTTCGCAACAAGGAAATACAATTTCCTAAAGGATACCGTTATCTTTGGACTATAAAAACGCGGACGCATCCTTATTCGGCCTCTCAATTTTCAGATACGCAGTGAACTCTCCGGACCAGTTGGAAGGTGAGAGTTTTGCATGCAAATAGAACTTTGATAGCAAGCAGGAAATTTTCAAGCACACCACTACGTGGAAGGCTGAAAATTTCACATGCACTTTTGTTGTATTGTGTTTAATATTGGTAGCGGGCAGCAAATTTTCGCGCACACCACAACGTGGAAGGCGGAAAATTTTACATGCACGTTTTTGTTGTATTGTAGACTTGATTTATAAAGCGCAGTGAACTCATAAGCACACCACCTTGTGGAAGGCTAAAGTTCTGCCTGCAATTTATTCACTTTGTTTTTGTCTTACGTAGAATAGATATATAGCAATAAATTCATGCGCATACCATTTTGTGGAAGGCCAGAATTTGTCTGCTATTACGTTTGTGTTCGCGTATCTTCCAGTCGTAGAAGTTAGCAGTGAATTTCTGCACACCGCTTACTGGCGGAAGGTGGTAAATTCTGCATGCTTGTTTGTCCTTAGAAAATTATAGAATTCAAACAATCGCAGTGAATTCCTGTGCATACCATTTATTGGAAGGCCGGAATTCTGCCTGCATTTGAAGTATATTTAAGTACGCAGTAAAAGGAAATATCCAGGGCATTAAGGGCCACATTCAACGAACCACCGAAACGCAGGACTGGCACTTTTACGACAAACCAGCGACACCAAAGGCATTGCAGCAAGCAGTTTATTTAAACTAATATAATTTTATATATTAGCAATATATTTATATATTAGCATAGGTTGCATGATTAGGTTGTAAGTTTGCAAATATTGAAGTGTACTTATTGAATAAAATTGAAATACCAACTGCACGAGGGTTTTTTTTACTATTTTATATTTTTACGTTTCCGTTTGAAACATTTGGAGGTTCCACCGAGATTTCGTGCAGCGTATTCAAACTTATTTAATTTTTGTACTTTTTGCAAACTTACATACATTAAATCATGGCGACTCTGCAACAATTGTGCCGAAAACAATCTATGCTACGAAATCGATTGGAGAAATTCGTCGAAAACGGAAAAAAAACCGCGATAGCAAAACGTTCATATGGATATTATCAATCCAGAATCAACGACTACAAGGCATTATGGGAAGAATTCTGTAATAATGACTTAGCCATAAATGAAGCAGCACTCGATAATCCTGTAGAAGTCCCGGTGGAGTATTTGCGTCTCGATCGATATAGTGAAATGGAAATCAAATACGCCGAACTTATGGGTGAATTGTTGGATGGATTACAAAGAAATGCACCAAACACTTCTTCAGAGCCAGGCACCACTCCAGCTATTAGAACACCAGAGCTGCAACAAATTGGGACGCAGCACGACATTCAGCTCCCTAGAATTAGCCTGCCAAAATACAATGGCAACTACGATATGTGGCGCTCCTTTCATGACGTGTTCGTGTCGCTGGTACATAGTAACCCCAAGCTAACAGCTGTGCAAAAACTGCACTACTTAAAGGAATGTCTAGTTGGGGAGGCAGAATCTTTATTAAGGCATGTACCAACCACCAACGATGATTACTATCCAGCCTGGACAAAGCTCAAGGAACGTTACGAGAACAAACGAATCTTAGTTAATCATCAGCTAAAGACATTTTTGAGTATTGCTAAGCTATCGACGGAAACATCCAAAGGTCTGAAGTCATTAATCGATACAACAACCGAATGCCTGCAGCAATTGAAGGCTCTTGGTGTGGACACGAGCTCGTGGGATGCAATTCTGATTTACTTACTAGTTCAACGATTGCCATTCACAACATTGAGGCTTTGGGAAGAAGAACAAGGATCTACCCAAGCGTTACCCACTTGTGCCCAATTCAAGGCGTTCTTGACCACCAGGTTGCGTGTTTTAGAATCCATTGCAGATGTCGTAGTATCTAAGCCTGCATCTAAACCCAACCCACACATCAAAAGGGAAACCTTTCATACACATCACACAATAAACCAAAATGGTTGTCCAGCTTGTAACAGCAAACACTTTATTGCCTTCTGCAGGAAATTCAAATCAATGAATGCGGACGCTAGGCGTAAAATTATACAAACCGCGGGCTGTTGTTTAAACTGCTTTTCACGTCAGCACACAATCAACAATTGTCCGAGTAAATATAGATGTCGCAAGTGCAACCAAAAACACCATACAACATTACATCCTAAGTCAAGGAGAGAGAGCACTGGGTCAACATCATCCAAAGGGAATCTTCATGAAGGAGGTAACATACCAAACAAATCTCCTACAGCCCCGAAGATACACTCAGCTAATGAAGCTGAACATCCAATACAAACTTTCTTAGCCACGAAAAATCGCCGCGCGTTACTGGCGACCGCACGTGTGATGGTATATAGCAAACAAGGCACAGGAAAGCTACTACGTTGTCTCATCGATCCAGGATCTGAGGCATCCTTTATCACGGACGATGCATGCAGACAACTACGAGCTACCCCAACTAACACAGAGGTAGAAATTACGGGCTTGAATTTAGCCCCTGCAGGCATATCAAACCAAAGGGTGAGCCTGTCATTAAGATCATGTTACCAGACTGGGCGGGCTGTAAAAGAGGATTTTTTAGTCATAGACAGAATCACTAATCCTCTACCGACCACGACAACCCGAAAAGGAAACTGGCAGCATCTTAAGAACTTGCAGTTAGCAGATCCAGCATTTTGGAAAACTGGAAGCATCGACGCCCTACTGGGAGTAAGGGCCTATGTGAAGATTTTAGAAAACGGCATTCGTCGCGGAGATAATACATCTCCAACTGCCATCAAAACAGTGTTTGGATGGATACTAATGGGACCAATCACAGCTACGGTCGGCGATCAAGTCGCAGCATTTACGACCAGCACAGCAGATCTCAAGATAGATAACCTGCTGAAACGTTTTTGGGAAATTGAGGAAACTCCGTCAAGGAAAATACTCACGCCAGAGGACGAAACATGTCAACAAATCTTCCACAAAACACACATCCGGAAGGCAAATGGAAGCTATCAAGTGGCGCTGCCCTTTGTGGACAACAAGGCTCCTATCTTGGGACAGTCAAGGCCACAAGCAATGAATCGGTTTCTGTCATTGCAGAGGCAATTCACTAAGAAGCCTCAACTTAAGGATGAATATACCAAGTGTTTCGATGAGTACACAAACCTTGGACATATGGAAGCAGTAGATCCCCCGACCAATGAGGAAGAACATTACTACATACCTCATCACGCTGTCTTCAAAGACAGCTCCACAACCAAATTAAGAGTGGTTTTTGACGCCTCCGCTAAAACAACGAACGGAAAATCCCTCAATGACCACCTTTTGGTAGGACCAACGTTGCAGCCCAAACTATTCGCGACCCTATTAAATTGGAGAAAATATAAGGTGGCCATGAACGCGGATATAGAGAAAATGTACCGCATGATCAGCATTCATCCAGACCACCAGAACTTCCAGCGAATCATTTGGCAGCATCCCCAGACTCGGCTACCACAGGATTACAAATTAAAAACAGTAACCTTTGGAACAGCATGCGCACCATATTTGGCTATACGCACGTTGCAGCAACTTGCGGATGATGAAAGGGAGACATGGCCCTTAGCATACACAGCCATATACAACAACTTTTATGTTGACGATTTGCTAAGCGGTGCGGACAACATTGAGGAAGCCAAGTTACTGCAACTAGAACTACGTAGCATGACCAAAGCAGGGGGCTTTAAGCTACGAAAATGGACAAGTAATTACCCCGCGTTACTAGGAGACATACCACAAGAAGATCGGGAATTAAAGTCCACCCTAACCCTGGTTTCAGATGATGTCGTTAAGACTCTTGGCGTTCGTTGGCATCCCGGACCAGATTATTTTTCCTTTGTTGTTAATCCACTGCCGGAGTACGCCGTTGCAACCAAGAGAAATATCCTGTCACAAGTCGCTTCATTATACGATCCATTGGGATGGCTCGCACCTATTCTGATTACTGCAAAAATAATAATGCAGTCATTATGGATAACTGGTCATGCTTGGGATCAACCGGTATCAAGCTCAATAGAGAATCAATGGAGTACATTTAAAACGGATCTACAGCATTTAAAAACTCTGCGTTTTCCAAGATGGGTCGGATACTCCGGCAACGGCAAATATGCAGCTACATGGGTTCTGCGATGCGTCATCCAGAGCATATGCAGCCGTCTTGTATTTAAGAGTGGAGACGGATAATGGAGAAATTACATCACCCTTACTCACTTCCAAGACCAGAGTGGCGCCCACTAAGCCCACAACGGTTCCTCGATTGGAGCTAAATGCAGCTGTACTCTTGGCTAGATTACTGCAAACCACCCTAGACGATACGCAACTACTACACATGCCCATATATGCCTGGACCGATTCTATGATAACTCTGCAATGGGTGAAAGAACATCCGGCTAAATGGAAGACTTATGTTGCTAACCGCGTCGTCGAAATACAAGAAACGATACGATACGATCAATGGCGGCACGTACCCACTAAAGACAATCCAGCGGATCTAGCTTCAAGAGGCATCACAGTTTCTAATTTGGTCAACCACCAGCTGTGGTGGAACGGACCAAGCTGGTTGATTTGCAATTCCGATCAATGGCCAAAAATCCAAAACATACCAAACAATACGGAATGCGAAGTGAAACGCTCAACCACAGTTAATTTCCTAGCGCAACTGGAGGACAATATTCTGCTACGATATTCAACCATCATCAATGGGAGGTTCTACTACAACCTGGAGAGGCTCACACCAACAACAAACATGACTGAGCTAGCCCAACGCGCGAATAATTGTTTTCAGCGCTTTGTCACCCGTGAAGGCGAAGATTTGTACTTACCTCGGAGTATAATCCAACGGATTAAATTCAATCGAGTCCGAGATACGAGAAAAAAAGAAATCACCGTCAGTTTACCCAATACCTACCAGGCACGGCTCCAGGTCAAGGCCGATGGACGTATCGTGTTTCATCACCACCATAAAAGAGGCTTAAAAAAGCTGAAGGAAAGGTTGAACTTGAGAGTTCAACGCGGGGGAGAATGTTCGGCCCCGAACACCTGAACCTGAAAGGGGACAGGATTGCAAACAAAAAAAACACAACACATATAAAATACAAATTTAATTTATCCTATGAATTTATAAACTTAATCTATTTACCCTAATTCTAAGACTTAAAAATAAATAAACTTAAAACTGAACTTTAAAATAAACTTAAAATTAAAATCAAACTTATGAACTAACCTGAAATAAAGATATATATATGCAATATAAAGAATATTATTAAACAGACAAAACCTGAAAACAAAATAATATAAGTCTACCAAAAAATATTACTTACCAAGTTAGCTATGTTTGTTTGCCCTACAAACAATAGCAAGTTGATATTTGCCGATTACCTAAAAACCTAAAAAAATAGAAATTATTAATAAAATATTAAAAACAAACTACAAAGATCATACTTACCTGCAAATTTTAACTGAAACGAGACAAGCAGAATTAATAAAAATAAAAATAATTGAAAGGCACAGACAACAACAACAACTACAGAAGAACGTAAACAAACCGAATTTAACTAAATAACATATAAAAAGCACATCCAAGTTAAGGAAACTTGCGCAATATGTGCTACATATCATTTCACCTGTACAATATGTGTCTATTTCACACATTACAGGTGAAAAATAGCATTTTTAGGTGGAAAATGACGGATATAACCTATCATTTTTATCCACCTATTTTCACACAAGAAAACACAATTTCCCACACCTACAACACACACAACTTTTCACAGGTGAACAATAAACACACCACATCACGTTACTTACCTGAAAGGTCAGGAAAAACAGGTGAAAAACACTAAAATATCACTCGCGACATACACAAAACTTCGCCCGGCAAAGAAACGTCAAATTTTATGTTTCATATGAAAATGACATATGAAACTTATGTAGAATTTCGCGCGGATTCTAATGGTGACATTAAAAACATCGAAAAAGATACGTGTAAAAAGATATTTTAATAATAATATTTCTCCATAAGGTTAAGGAGAAAGAAAGAGAAAATAAACTTATAAAATTAAAGCGAGACAAGAATAGTTGTGTACAAAATGGAGAAGGGAAATTATTTATGGCCATTTTAGGGAATAAAAATATCCCTGCAATAAAAATCGACAAAGAAGAGAAAAACAGTCGAAAAAATATGAAGAAAAATTAAAATAATTATTTTTAAATACATTATAAATAATTATTATACAATTGGCCTCAAAATTCGGAGAAAATTAATAATTTTACGTTGCCGATAAGGCAGTTCGCAACAAGAAAATAAAATTTCCTAAAGGATACCGTTATCTTTGGACTATAAAAACGCGGACGCATCCTTATTCGGCCTCTCAATTTTCAGATACGCAGTGAACTCTCCGGACCAGTTGGAAGGTGAGAGTTTTGCATGCAAATAGAACTTTGATAGCAAGCAGGAAATTTTCAAGCACACCACTACGTGGAAGGCTGAAAATTTCACATGCACTTTTGTTGTATTGTGTTTAATATTGGTAGCGGGCAGCAAATTTTCGCGCACACCACAACGTGGAAGGCGGAAAATTTTACATGCACGTTTTTGTTGTATTGTAGACTTGATTTATAAAGCGCAGTGAACTCATAAGCACACCACCTTGTGGAAGGCTAAAGTTCTGCCTGCAATTTATTCACTTTGTTTTTGTCTTACGTAGAATAGATATATAGCAATAAATTCATGCGCATACCATTTTGTGGAAGGCCAGAATTTGTCTGCTATTACGTTTGTGTTCGCGTATCTTCCAGTCGTAGAAGTTAGCAGTGAATTTCTGCACACCGCTTACTGGCAAAAGGTGGTAAATTATGCATGCTTGTTTGTCCTTAGAAAATTATAGAATTCAAACAATCGCAGTGAATTCCTGTGCATACCATTTATTGGAAGGCCGGAATTCTGCCTGCATTTGAAGTATATTTAAGTACGCAGTAAAAGGAAATATCCAGGGCATTAAGGGCCACATTCAACGAACCACCGAAACGCAGGACTGGCACTTTTACGACAAACCAGCGACACCAAAGGCATTGCAGCAAGCAGTTTATTTAAACTAATATAATTTTATATATTAGCAATATATTTATATATTAGCATAGGTTGCATGATTAGGTTGTAAGTTTGCAAATATTGAAGTGTACTTATTGAATAAAATTGAAATACCAGCTGCACGAGGGTTTTTTTTACTATTTTATATTTTTACGTTTCCGTTTGAAACACACTATACTAACTCTATTTTATATTTCTGTACATTTAATTTTAGGACATTTATTTTAGAAAAATTTCTAATTGAAATTAAAATAACAATTTCGACACCGATCGAAGACCTCACAATTAAATTAAAACAATAGAAGACATTTTCAAACGCAATAAAATTTTTTTTTTCGGAACTTTAAAATTAATTGCCCTATAGATAAAGTGGACAATTGGCAACGATTAATTCTTTTGTTAGAATGAAAGTTTTTTTTTACACTGGATTCTTATTTACATATTATATTATAGAATAATTTTCAAGTGATAAAAGTGACGTGAAAAATAACATCACGAACATCGATATTAACAATAAACAGATGAAAACAGCAATTAAAATTAATCAAAATTAAACGTTTTACCAAAAAAATATTACATGAACTCGCATAAAAGCATAGCAGAGCGTAGGATCCAAACAAAGACAGGATAAGAGACAGAACAACAATAAATTGCAAAATATTTTTATTTATCCATATTTAAAATCTATATTGTTTCATTTTTTTTTATTATTTGCTTCAGAGTTTTGATTTATTTTATTGTATTTTATATATTTTTTTTTTCTCTCATTTCATTTTGACATATTTTTTTTAAACGCTTATTGCTATTTCATTTATTTTTCTTTTCTATTTTCATTTTGCTTTTCAGCTTGTTTAACTCCACGTATTAATATTTTTATTATTATTTTTCTTTCTTTTGAAATTTAATTGTGCACCTACTGTATTTAATTGTGCATCTACAGTATCCGATTTTGTTTTTCCGTTAATCATTATATCTAAATGTCAAGAACCGGTGAGATGCCCAACGCAGACGAAGAAATGCTCGGGGAGGGGCCGAAACCAGGCACGTCAAATGCCGACGCCGTTTCGGCGAAATTTAACTTTCCGGGTTTTTGGACCCATAGTCCGGTCTCCTGGTTTATACAGGCAGAGGCCCAATTTTCGATATCAGGCATGACTTCTGATAAGTCACGCCTGCTTCATATTATCCCGGCCCTGCCTGAAGAAGCGATTTCTAGCGTCGCACATATTTTGTCAGATATAACGACGGCAAGATATGACGACGTTAAACAAAAGCTGCTAGACAAATATGGTCTATCGGAGACCAAACGTCTCGAGCAGCTACTGTCTGCTCAGGAACCAGGAGACAGAAAGCCCTCCGACTTCCTCCACTCCCTTCGAGCTCTGGCTGGAAACAGCCGAGCTGTCACGGAGGAGCTCATCGCGAGATTGTGGGAACGACGCCTCCCACAGACGATCCAGGTCTCGCTGGCCCCTTTGAAGGACCGACCTTTAAGCGAGAGGGTCCAAGTTGCCGACAATGTATGGGAGGTTCTTCCCCACGGCAACATTTCGTTCGCGTCCGCGGTTCGGGCTGAAAGAACCCACGAACCAACAGTGGAATCTCTACAGCGAGATTTCCACAAACTCAAAGCCCTGGTGCTACGGCTTAGCCAGCGCCAGAAAACAAATAGCCGTCGCGAACGAAGTAGAACCCCGGCAAGAAAAACAACATCTGCCTCTAGAGTGACCACCAGTACCAGTGACACAGGGGATACTCTATGCTGGTACCATAAACAATACGGCACCAAGGCGACGAATTGCCGTCCGCCTTGTAAATTTATAAAAAAACAAAAAAACTAGATGACCAGGGGATCGTTCAGTCGACGAGCAACCAAATGATGGTACGCTCACGTCGTCTTTTCGTCCGCGATTCCAATAATCGAATCGACTTCTTAATCGACTCGGGCTCGGATTTATCCATTGTTCCGGCTTCGTCCTTTCCGGCACACAACGGATGTGCCAATTTACTTTTACGGGCGGCTAACGGAACAGTAATTCGAACTTTCGGCACTAAGTTATTGGAACTGCATCTTGGTCTTCGCCGCAGATACATCCATAATTTCATCGTCGCCGGCATTTCAAAAGCCATTCTCGGGGCGGACTTCTTAACGAAGTTCGAGTTGTCAGTCGATTTTAAATATCGACAGTTAGTCGATTCACACACGAACCTTCGAATCAATGAGTGTTCCACAGTCGACTATGAGCTTGAAGAGATACAATGCCAATTTACCGGCATTTATAAAGAGCTTTTAACGAAGTTTTCTTCGTTAACAAAACCTCCGAACTTTAACCTTCCTGTTAAACACAATGTGCGACATCACATTGTGACAAATGGGCAACCCCCTTTCGTCACCGCTCGGCGACTCCATCCAGAGAAGCTGAAGGTGGCAAGACTTGAATTTGAACATATGGTTCAACTGGGGATTTGTCGACCTTCGTCATCCCCCGCAGCATCTCCACTTCATCTGGTCCCTAAACGGGACTCACATGATTGGAGGCCATGCGGCGACTACCGTCGCCTTAACGCAGTCACAGTGCCAGATAGATACCCTATCCCGCACATTCAAAACTTCTCCGTGCAGTTGCATGGCTGCATAATATTTTCGAAGGTAGATTTGGTACGTGCGTACCACCATATACCTATCGCACCAGAAGACGTGCATAAGACTGCATTGATTACGCCGTTTGGTTTGTACGAATTCACTCGTATGCCATTCGGGTTACGTAACGCCGCCCAAACGTTCCAGAGGTTTATAAACGAAGTCACGAGAGACCTCGATTTCGTCTTCGTCTACTTGGATGATATACTCATCGCGAGTAAATCTGAGTCAGACCATATTAACCATCTCGAACAGCTCTTCAAACGACTTGACAACTTCGGCTTGACCATTAAGTTGGAAAAGTGCGTTTTCGGGGCGACAGAGATCAACTTCCTTGGCCACCACATCTCGAAAGATGGAATACTTCCATCTTCAGATCGGGTTAAGGCGATTGCCGATCTCGCGCCCCCACTTCTGTTAAACAGATACAGAAGTTTTAAGGAATGGTGAACTTTTATCACCGATTCATTCCCAAGTTGGCTAAAATGCTGGTACCAATCAATGAGCATTTGAGATATCTTCTCAATCGTGCTCGTGCCACGAAAGATAAAGAATTCCCTTGGCCCGCAGAATGTGAAGAAGCATTCCTCAAAGTAAAGACTTCGATGGCAGAAGCTACATTGCTGAACCATCCACTCGAGGATGCCAAATACAGTCTAACGACTGATGCCTCTGATTACGCAATCGGAGGCGTATTAGAACAATTTGACGGTCAACGGTGGCAACCGTTAGCTTTTTATTCTAAAAAGTTGTCACCTGCCGAACAGAAATATTTTGCATTCGATCGCGAACTACTCGCCATCTATGCAGCAATTAAACATTTCCGCTATTTTGTCGAAGGACGCAATTTCGTGGTCTATACGGACCACAAACCTCTCGTACGCGCCCTTCACACAAAAACCGAACGATCCCCTCGACAAACCAGACATCTCGATCTGATTTCACAGTTTACCACAGACATTCGCCATGTGTCTGGTAAACAAAATGTGGTCGCAGATTATTTGTCACTCTCGCTAGCGACTGACAATGTCGACTCCGTCACGTTTGACCTGGCTACATTAGCAGAACCCCAAAAAGGTGACAGAGTTACAAAATCTCCTGCAGCACCCCAACAAAGGCTCACAAGTTAAGCTAGTTTTCACACCTATACCCTTTACGACGCATCAGGTCTGGTGTGAAACTAGCATAGGTATTCCGCGTCCTTATATACCAGCAAGTTTGCGCAAGCTAGCGTTCAATTCCGAACACAGCTTGTCGCATCCTGGTATCCGCGCTACCCGACGAACCATCGTTAAAAAATACTTCTGGCCGGCAATTAACAAAGATTGCAATGAGTGGTCTCGTTCTTGCCTCGGTTGTCAAAAATCCAAAGTGACGAGACACACTAAATCTCCACTTGAAGCCTTCAAGCTTCCGGATAATCGGTTTGAACATATCCATATGGATATTGTGGGACCACTTCCGCCATCTCGAGGATACTCATACATCCTTACAATCGTAGACCGGTTTACGAGATGGCCAGAAGCCTATCCAATTCGGGATATCAACGCTTCAACAGTGGCAAAGCACTTTGTCACTGAATACATCCCACGATTCGGAGCACCCCTCGAAATCACAACAGATCAGGGTACGCAGTTCGAATCCAAACTACTGTTTAATGAAGTTGCCAAATTAATCGGTAGTAACCGAATTAGGACAACCGCCCACCATCCGCAAGCAAACGGAATGGTTGAACGGTTCCATCGACAACTTAAAGCCGCTTTAATGGCAAGGGACAACACTACTCATTGGAGTGAAGACTTGCCCTTTGTCTTACTTGGCATACGTACGGCAATCAAATCCGACTTGCAATGCTCACCGGCAGAACTCGTCTATGGCCAGAATCTGAGACTGCCCAACTCAATTTCCATCCCATCGGATGAAAATCCAATCGAGCACTCAGAATTTCTCACTCGCCTTCGTTCGCATATGCAGAACTTAAAGGCAACGCATCCTCGACAACCCAGTCAGAAGGATGTTTACGTGCCACGAGCCTTGGAGGACTCCGACTATGTCTTCGTACGTATCGATCGCGTACGAAGACCGTTTGAGCCCCCGTATGAAGGCCCGTACAAAGTAATCAAGCGACTGCGAAAACACTTCGTCGTCGATTTGAAAGGCACAAACAAATCAATTTCGATCGACCGGCTGAAGCCAGCCTTTGGTTGTGACCACGACGACGACGAAGCCGAGCCACATCGAAGTGTAACTTTCCGTTAACGCTACGCTGGGGGGGAGTATGTAGTGGCCGTGTAGAACAGAACCACTATAAGTTCACACAAGCCACTGCAATCGAAACCGATCAAATATTGACTAGATCCATCGACCAAAAACGGCTAGATCACCGATCGGTGATCTAGACCTAAAACAAGCTCCCGGCATTCTCTCTCTCGCTAGTGATACAAGTAAGAAGTGCAATCACCTCGCCGGTTCAATATATAAAATCGTGTAGAATCCTTGATAACATACAATATAAATAAACAAGATATATTAAAATAAAAGACGTGCTAAATTTTAGTAAAACTGATGTTTTTATTTAAATTAATATTTTGGGCACGAAGCCACAGCTAAAATCCCTTGTTCCTTGGTTTTTATTTTACAGTGTCGCCGGAACAGTATCAGTAGCGCTTTTGGGCTGCACAATGGGCGGCAATTTTGCAAAATGGATGACGTTTTTTAGCGCTTTTTTGGGGAAAAAATGTTGAGGTTGCCAAGGAGCAAGTTCTACACAAGGTCAAAATTACCTGGGAACGTCAAAGTCACAAGATCTTCGAAAACTTCTACGAATTATCGCTCTATTTATTCATAAAGCCTACAAGATCTGCTGTCAGGAGTGGGATAGTGCTTCAATTGTGTACTAATAACTTTAAGTACATCGGTGAAGTGAAGTACCCAGCCGGAAATTAATCAAGCCCTGCCAAAAGAAGCAGGAATGTAGTGCTTCCAATTCATATGTTGTGGAAGCTTTTTGGAAGCACGCACTCTATGCTCCCATTTTTTTCTTAGTTTTTCTCTAAATTCTCCTTATTTGGAAAATTTGCAGTTTTAGTAAAACCGCGTCAGATGTGAAATACTATTTTTGATTAAAACAATAAGTGAAATTTTATTATTGAGTTAATGCTTTAACGGCTGGATGAAGTCCTCAATGAGATGAAGCGATATAAAATCAAGATCATGGGACTTAGCGAGACCAGATGGCCCGATGAGGGTGAACATATCCCAAACGGTTAGTTCTTCTTATATTCTGGTAGAAACGAAACTGAAAGCCGTAGGAGTGGCGTTGGCGTAATACTCACCAAAGATGCCAGATCCAGCCTAATTAGCTGGTCACCAGTTTCTGAGAGGATTATTACCGTGCGCCTGCGTACCAGATTAAGAAGTACTACGGTAGTCCAATGCTATGCTCCAACTGAAGACGCAGAAGATGACATTAAGGACGAGTTCTATATGCGACTGAATGAGGTTCTTCGCTCTATTCCAAGAGGAGACATCATTGTATTAATGGGTGACTTAAACGCTGACTGCCGTGACAACACCGGCCTTGAACAAACGGTTGGAAATCAAGGCCTAAGCCAAGTTACGAATAACAATGGTGAGTTTTACGTTGACTTTTGTAGTTCCCACCAACTCATGGTAAGTGGAACGTACTTTTGTCACAAGAAGATACATAAAGAGACCTGGGTATCGCCCGATGGTAGAACGAGAAATTAGATAGATCACGTGGCCGTCAGCCGCAGATGGAGAACTATTTTTGAGGATGTCAGGAGTTTCAGGAGAGCAGATACTGGATGATGATGAGATACTGGAAGCGACCACCATTTGGTTGTAGCAACTATTCGCCTTAAAATCGCCGCATTCAGAAACGTGCAGCATGATGCTGGAAACCGTAGACCGTTTAAAGTAGACCTTCTGCGGGAGAACGTTAAAAAGCGACAATTTGCTGGGAACCTGCAAGAATTATTAAACCAGCAAACCGTTTCTAACGACACTAATATTGAAGAGCTGTGGAGTACGACAAAGGGCGCTATATTGACAGCTGCGGCATCGGTTATGTCTAAAGAAACCAGCAACACTAGATCTCGGACACAACCTGGCAAAAAATAGAACGCAGGAGAGCCCTAAAAAATAACGTAAACTCTACAAGCAACCCTGAAAGGCGTTACCAACTGGAACGGGAATACTCCCAGGAGGTAAAGAGAAGTGTCCGGCGTGATAAAAGGCACCAGATAAATGAGCTCCCAGAAAAAGCGGAAAACGCGGCAAACACAGGCAACCTTAACGTGCTGTACCAAATTACTAAACAGCTGTGCAGCGACGAGGAGCAGCTCCAAAGATGGAGAGATTACTTCTTCGCCACCCTGAATGGTTCATTTACACAGGAAGCTCAGGAAACCAGCAACAATGCACAGCCAATAAAAATCACCACCCGGGCCCCATCCAAGACGGAAATAGTAACCGCAATTCATGCGATGGCCAATGGTAAAACAGCTGGAAAAGATGGCATCCCGCTAGAATTGTTGAAAGCCGATTCAAGCCTCATAGCAGATGCGCTTCAGCCAATCCTGGAAATAGCATGGAACACCTGTACCTTTCAGGAGGATTGGACGGGAGGTATCGTAACGAAAATACTAAAAAGATGCAAGATGCATAACAATATGCGACAACTACAGAGGCATCTGTTTATTATCTACTGTGGGCAAAATGTTGTCCCATATATTACTATCTAGGATAAGTGAGGCAGTAGACCGAACGCTTAGGAGACAGCAGGCCGGATTCAGGAAGGGCCGCTCATGTACTGATCGTATTAACACTTTGAGAATAATATTGGAGCAGTCTATTGAATTCCGATCCCCCCTTTACCTTGCTTTCGAAGACTAAAAGAAAGCGTTCGACTCGGTTAATAGAGCTTCATTTTTGCAGGCACTACAGCGACGTGGACTGTCTGATAAAATAATAGAATTGATAAAAGCCCTATATAACAATTCCAAATGCAGAGTTCTCCATAATGGAAAATTATCCGACAGCTTTCAGGTGAGCTCAGTAGTACGACAAGGATGCCTACTCTCGCCATTACTATTAGTAATAAATAACATCCTTGTCGGCGCTCTAGATAGTAGAACAGGCGGCATACAATGGGGTTTGCTAGTCCGCCTTAAGGATCTCGAGTACGCAGATGATATCTGTTTGCTGGCCCACAGACACCATGTTAAAGATGTTAAGCAATGTGGCAACGGAAAGTAGTCCAGCAGGCTTAAGGCTAAATCCAACTAAAACTAAAGAAATGCGGATAAATGCAAACACCATTGAACGGATAGCGCTGAATAAACGTGACGTAGATAAATTCTGCTACCTTGGTAGCATCATTACCGAAAACGGTGGGGCAGAAGAAGACGTCAGTTCAGGAATAAATAAAGCACGAGGCGCATATGTAAGCCTGTCCCGCATATGGAGATCAACAGAGATCTCCACTAACACCAAATTGCGGCTGTTCAACTCCAACGTTAAGGCAGTTCTTTTGTACGGTTGCGAAACATGGAAAGTCACCCAATTCATCACAGGGCGCCTACAAGTCTTCATCAACAGATGCCTGCGTCGTATCCTAAAAATCCGCTGGCAAGATAGAATTTCAAACGAAGAGCTACGGCGCCGTGCCAGCCAAGAAAGGGTAGACGACCAAATCAGGCGAAGGAAATGGAATTGGGTTGGCCACACCTTGCGACGCGAAGACAGAAATCTAGGCCGAACAGGCCTTGACTGTAATCCGCAAGGATCCCGTCGCGTCGAAAAACCTAGTACAACGTGGAGGAGAACCCTGCTAGCAGAAGCCGCAACAACTGAGAGATCCTGGTCGGAGCTGAGAGCTGTCGCGCAAAACAGAGTCTGCTGGAGGGCAACTGTTTCCGCCCTATGTCCCATGAGGGATTAAAGGAGCTTAAAGAAGAAGAAGAATGCTTTTGAATAATTATTTTAATGAATTTAAAGCTAAAAAATTATGATGGGTAAGATCTCAGCAAAATAGAGATAATATTGATACTATGGATCACGAAAGTTTTAGGAGCTTTCTAAGAGCTTTAAATTCTCAGCTTCAATTGCGTTTCCACAATAACAAAATATAAGACCTTCGCTCAGATAGCATGCCTATGTTAAAAGGAAAGGAACTGGTATATGAATAAGAAGCCCGTTGGCATTCCTTTTCAGTGCTTCAGAAATTGTTCAAAAGCTCTTCGATGTCCTCAAAATGGCGTCAAGCATAAAATATTTCGGCGGCCAACACAAAATGGCGGTCTACCTTTTCCTTTACAGCACACTCAATATGGGTATAAAGTGAAAGTGTAGGTTGAGGATAATACAGTAAGCTCTGTGGCGTCGTAACGGTTTAGCCGTAAGTTTTGCTAGAAGTTTACACATCCTCCGGTATTTTTGTAACTCTTTTTTGTAGAGAATCGCATGATCTACAAACTTTGTGAACATTATTTTATTATAGCACTTACAGTTTCAGATGCTTTTGCAAAAAACTGATATATGGACCCTAAAACCCCCTAAAAAGTGAGCTTCCCAGGGCAGGAAATCGGTAGACTTTATAAACCCTTATTAAGAACCATAAAAGAAAGCTCTGTGCTCATATTCAGCCTGTACTCAATCATTTCCGCTATTTTTACTATTTTTCCTGTACTATATTAGTCTAAGCTCCCATGACAAAAAAGGAACCTCATCGAACACCTCAAAAGTATAAAGTGAGAGTAGCTGAAAAACATGTACCACGGCGCTTAAAACAAAAATTTGACATGGTAAAAAATATTATTTCAATGACAAGCTTATTTATATACCTACATAAATGACATCTTAAACTTCAGTTGTAATTTTTTGGAACGAGGGTTTTAGTCTGACATATGTGCATTTTTATTAAGTGAAGTGCATTTTTATTAAGAAAAACAGTCTTTAAGATAAGGTCTGTTAGAAGTTAATTAGCCAGACAACTTTTCCAAAATGCTTCATTATTTACTACAAATTGTATAAATTTCAAGCAGGTGTTTTGGAAAAAACAATCATTATTTTTTAGCTAAATTCAAAAATTCATAAAAAATAACAATTAACATATGTTTAGGTACTAGTCTGGCGGGCGTAACATTTTTTTAAATGTTTTTCAGCCACTCTCACTTTATACTTTTGAGGTGTTCGATGAGGTATCTTTTTTGTCATGGGAGCTTACCCCGCGATTCTAGATGTTAGATTTTTGTTAGATCTAACAACGCTTCCCCAGATTACAAAAAGAGCTTTCGCGTAAAGCTTTCCCTCGATTTTGGAGACTTTGAATAGTCAGACTTCCCCTTTAGCAGTCCCATGATTGCGATTAGGTGGTGTTTGTTTATATTCGAGTTCCGGTTGCGCGAAGTTAATAAATAAAATCAAGGTAAGTAAAATGCGTATTTTAAAATATTTTTGGGTTTAAGGTTTAAAATATTACCAGGTCAGCTGGTATTAACTTTATCCGTGCACCCTAAAATCATGATCGGTAAATACGAAATATCCACGATATTTATTATCCAGGTCGATGAATACGAGCCTAAAAATATTTTAAAATACACATTTTACTTACCTTTATTTGTTAACGGGCGCAGACGTCCGGTTCAACAGCCTAACAGGAAGGGCCAGCAAGACCGTGGCCGTGGCAGTGATCGTAATCGCACGTAATCAATTTTTTTTTTATTTTAATTTTTTTACTTTGATTTATTTATTGCTCAGCGTTCAAGATTGAACCAGCATAATCGTCACGCGGAGGAGCTGACAAATAATATTTTTATAAGTAATTCTCAAATTTATAAGTAATTGCCAATATTAGCCCGCTTGTATGTATATGGGTCCATGTTTTCAATATTTTTAAGCAATTACTTCAATTTTAAAACACCCCGTTTTGATGAAATAATCAAAAAATACATCACAGCCAGCTAGCGAGTCGCTGGCTATAGACAGATTTTCAAAGCTTAAAATTCCCCTCCATTTGTTAGATCTGACATCCAGAATACCAAATCCTCACTTTTTCTAACAAAAGCACATAGTCTCCACTGAAGGGGCAAGAGCTTTGAGCTTTTTCCCCGTTTTCTGTTTATAGTCAGATTTCTGTGATCTAGAATCGCGGGGTTAGACTAGTGATTTAGAACTCGTAGTAATTGAATAGAAAAACTTATGAAGTGAACAAATTGTTTTTAACAACTAAAAGTAAATATAAAATATGCGGACCGTAACCACCGCCCCCTCTAGGTACGCCACTGACTAGTGGGAGATTGACTAGTATCAGAATTGATAACAAAGTAAGCAAAGTAGTAAAAAGTATAATAGTGGTTAATACACAAGATTTTTCTAGAGAATTTGTGTTTCCTCAACTAAAGCGGGGTGCGATTTCGTATTGGTGGTGCTGAAGCGCCGCTGATAAACTGGGAAGCGAATGACTTCATTTGGAAATTCCAAAGCTTTCCGGAGATATTAGCAAAACTAATCAATGTAAGGTACTTGTCAGAATTGACTTAAAAGACCAAATTTTTCGGTAACCCCTGAGAATTCCGGGATGAACAGCAATAGGACAAGATAAATAATGTCTTCACTTCATTTAGTTTACGATAGCAGCTCGTAATTTTTATACTCACTACTCTGATATTGTTTGAGGGTCCCAGGTCCCAGCGCATGCGCACAGTTGTCTACGCAACTTCATTATTTTTTTACAATTAAAATTGATCTGACCAATAATTGATTTTAGGGGACCAATTATCAGTAAATCACTACTGCTATTATTTTTTGGATTTGTGAGAAATGAGGTGATTTGTGAAAAAGTTTAATGTTTAATAAATTTTTTTCTATCAGTGACCAATTAATCAAACCAATTGGTTTTTTATAACCATTTTCTGACCTTTCAGATGGTATAATTGGTCAATCAAAATTCCACATACGTAGTGTTTAAAACGCTGAGCCGGTTTTCTGGTGGCTTTAAAAGTCGAGTCGAAAGAGTTGGCAACGCTGCAGTCAACATTCACTGGTGACCGGGAGGCACCTCTTGAATGCAAAGAGCTAGTTCCTAAAATTAACTTTTATTTTTGACAGAAATCATATATTGAAGAATTAATTAACACATATCTTATTAAATGTGAACAATATAGAAAACAGGCATTTATTTTGAACCTATTTTAAGTATGTGTGGGCAGTATCCATCAAATATATTAGAGTGCACATATAAGCCAATGATATTTCAATTTAGTGTAAAACCCCCGAAGTACATGTTCCAATCTGCTTAAAACTTTTCAGTGACGATCCGTGGATGTATTTACATATATAATTGAAAGTATTTAATGAAATTCAATTCAGTTTTATATAAAAATACCGTTGCTTTAAAAATTGTTGCATGCTTTACCAAAGCACCAGCGCACATAAACGAAACGGTGTAAATATTAATACACTTACTGCACACGGGACAAGAATTTTCATGGAATTTCCATGGTGGTTTAAAGCTGACATGGGTAGTGTGTACGAGGCAAATATAATCAATTTCGATACTCATCAATGGTTCGAAACTGGCGCTGCTGATCTCCATGCAAATAAAGAACAAGGCCATAAAATAAGCTCTTGACAATGTTTACAAACATTTTGATGTTTCAATAAGCCTCGTGGGATATACGTATTACGCTTGTATAATGATATTCCATGTTCCCCACATGTGTACTCAAGTATAAGAGCCTTATTGACACATTAAGATAATTGCCCCGGCTTTTATTTAATTCCCTTGTAGATGTTGTACTTCACAAAAATTTGAATAAATAAAATATGTGCAAATGTTTGTTGTATTTTTCCTTAAAGAAAATTTTTAGATTACCTTCAAGACTTGGTGAGTTACTATTTTCCTCAAGTTTGGACCAAAGAAAAAGTTAAATAAATACATTTTCGTATTTCTGGAGGTCGAAATATGGAAGGTGTATTAAAAACTACTTCCTTATGAGATTTGCACAGTTGACATTTGAGTCCTATAGTTCCAAACCGTGTCTTCTCAAAAAAAAAAAAGAAAAAAAAAATGAGTTAGCTACACTGCTATAATCTATGACCACTTCCACAACTTTTTTATATAGCAGAATGTTAAATATTTTAAACTAGTGGGATGCTGTGCCTAGAGACTAGCCACTAATTACGATTTTTCATGGTATTCTTTCTGTTGAATAACATTTCAGACTGGATGACAATATATTAAGTGGAGATTGTGAAGAATCACGAAAACATTAAAACAAATAACTTGAAAAACTAACGGATCTTTCATGTAGATGCTGCTGAAAGAATTATACAATAATTACCCGCCAAAAATTTGAAAGAATTGATATATTTTAATTGCACCCCATCTATGACAAAGAATAGTGAACACTCCATCTATAGTCCATGGAAATGGCACTTTAAAGTTGGAAAAATTCAGGACAAGTTTTTATTTTTGATCAGAGCAGGACATTCACAAAGAATATGTGTGGAAGTCTCGTCGCCTTCCAAGCAGAGTCGGCATTCTGTTTCTTGAGACAGTCCTAGGTTGTGGAGGTGGTACCGTAGTCCTACATGGCCAGTGAGATATCCCACCAGCAGCCTTAGGTCCGCTCTGTTTAGAGTAATAGTGCCCCTTTAGGCAAAGGGTCTTATAAGATCTTTAGCCTGTCTAAGACCTGGCACTGACTCCCAATAGGCTAGGTTTATTCTCTTAATCCACTCTTCTATCAAGGACTTGGAGGTGGACCAAGAGATGCCACAGAAGGGTTCTGGGCCCTGGAACAAAGTCTCAGACCCCTCCCTCGCGAGGCTGTCTGCATCCTCATTTCCTTCGATAGCCCAGTGTCCGGGGACCCAGCAGAGTGAGACCTTGTTTCTTCTGGTCAGGCTCTGAAGTACGTCAAAACACCCTCTACTATTTTGGAAGAAAACTTCCACGTTGAGAGTGCCTTGATGGCAGCTTGGCTGTCAGAAAAGATTTTAATGTTGGCGCCTTTCAGACCTTTCGCAAGGTGGAGCCTAGCGCAGGTCGCAATGGCATGTATTTCAGTCTGGAAAACAGAGGGCCACTTACCCATTGCAATCGAGACCTTGGAGTTGTGTCCTGCGACACCAGCTCCTATGCCATGTTCCATCTTTGACCCGTCAGTAAACCAGTGGAGATGTTTTGGATCCCCAGGAAGAATAATTTCCTCCCACTCAGAGCGATCGGGATTTCGCTCTGAATTTCCTTTGGAACCGCAGTTGACTAACCATATGGTCGGATACGCGGCAGATGGAAATGCTTGGGATATCTTTAAGGATATCCATGTGGTCTTTGACCGGATGAGCCCAGTTGGATGATATTTGAAGTCTCAAGCAAGGCACTTATGGCAGCGGATTTCCACATAAAGAGATGCAATGGGGTCAATCCAATGATTACTTCCATTGCAGCTGTGGGACAGGTCCACATAGCTCCGGTAATGCAGAGGCAAGCAAGCCGTTGCAGCTTGCTGCACTTGAGGATCGACGTAACCTGTTTAGTCTTGAGCAACCAAACTATAGCAGCATAAGTGACAACAGGTTTAACGATCGTATTGTACATCCAGTACATCATTTGTGGTGTAAGACCCCATGTCTTACCCAGAAGTCTTTTGCAGGCCCATATGGCCCTTGTGGCTTTGCTGATGACGTAGTTAAGTTGAGCGTTCCAGTTCAGCCTCTTATCTAAATTTACTCCCAAATATTTGACTGAGTCTGAGTACTCAACTGTGGTATCCTGGATACAGATAGGACCTAGGTCCACTTTGTAGCGTTTGGAAAAAAGTTCCAGGAAAGCCTTATTTGGGTTGATTGACAGACCCTCGTTGGTACACTATCTTTGAACTTCTCGCAGTGCCGTTCTCATGACCTCTGTAATGGTCAAGTCAAACTTCCCAGAGATAATGATGACAAGATCAGCTGCATAACCGATGACATCGAAACCAGATTCAGATAGTTTGATCAAGAGTTCATCCACAACTAGTGACCAGAGTAACGGGGATAAGACTCCACCTTGAGGGCACCCCTTAATAGCCTTAACACTAATGGTGGAGCCATCTAGGGTAGAAGAAATGTCACGATCTGCAAGCATGGTATTTATCCACTCAATCGTGTGAGGATCCAAATTTCTGAGAGCCAGTGCTCTGGAGATAGAATCATAGCCAGTGTTATCGAAAGCACCGTCGATGTCAAGAAACGCGCATAGGGCAGTTTCTTTAGCGAGGAAGGCTTTTTCGATTTTACTGACCAGGTGGTGTAAAGCAACCTCTGTTGATTTACCCTTAGAGTAAGCGAACTGGGAGCTATGTAGAAGGAGAGAGAGCTCCAGTTTGCACCTAATATGAAGGTCTAGCAGCCTTTCCAGTGTTTTCAAAAGAAAAGAGGTTAAGCTGATAGGTCTGTACGATTTAGGCAGCTCGAGGGGCCTGTTGTCCTGTTTCGGGATAAAATCGGGATAAAAACCACCACGACTTTCCTCCAAATGGTTGGAATGTATCCCCAATTGAAGCTGGCTCTAAAGAGGCAGACCAGGTTGTTGAGGATCAGATCAAGGCCTTTCTGAAGAAGTGCCGGAAAAATTCCGTCTCCTCCGGAGGACTTATAGGGTTGAAAAGAAGCCACTGCCCATTTTACCTTGTCACCGTCGAAGATATTCCCTGAAAGACTGCGGGAATAGCGGTCTGGGATGGTCCTATGACTACACCCAGCATCCAATACATAAGCGGTCTGGAGGATTTACCCTGGAAAGGGCTCTCTGAGCAGGTACCTTAAGGTTTCCTTAAGGTTTAAGGTGTTAGAGGTGTAGTAGCCATCCTCCTTTTTGAGAAGGCCCACTCCGTTGAAGGAGTCAAGTTGCAAGTTGTATGACTGTCAGTTGCAATTAAAGATTTCACTCTTGTTACTTTCAGATGATTGTCACTTATGAAATAGCAATTCTTAATGAAATAGCACAATGTATACTTTTATAAACTTTAAAACTACAGACAAACTTCTATGAACACTAGGGTGACCGTAGTGATAAGGGAGAATTTTTTGAGTGAAATTTTGCCAACGGGAACCCCACAAAATGATCAGCCTTTGCAGATTTTAAGATAGCCAAAATTTTAGCACGATTGGAGCACGTTAAACCGTGCCGCTACTCGCACAAAGTTGGCAAAATCTCCATTTTTTGCTGAACGGCGGAGTTTCAGAGTCATATCTCCAGAACAGTCCATTCTACACCCACGGGTAATGTCTTAAATTAAAGGTAATACTGTTCTACATAGTTTTTATTCATATATATTTACCGTTACTTGTCGCCAAAAGGAGCTATAACAGCCTTTGTCACCAAAAACGTGTACCTCTAGGAACAAACTTCGAATATTATTTTTGATGACTAATCTTTATTTTAGTCTTTAATGTTTATTTAAAGAAAACTCTTATATTTAAGTAAGTGCATAATTCATTGAGGAAAATGAAAAATAGGTTCTCTAAGAAGTTAAATATACATATAATGATCTATTCTAGAGCTTTGCTTAAAGTGGATTTGGAGACATCAGGATACAGCTGTCGGCACTTGCTGACTAGTTGAAGAACATATTGCTTTTGATCCTCATCTTTGGTCAGAAGATTATTGAAATCAGTTATTAATTTGACTCCTCGTTCGGCCATATCATTTACAACCTTCAATGATTGGACGATCCTGTATCCTTCTTTGAAATGAGCATTTTCAGGCCAGGTACTGGGAGGATCTTTGAGAAAATCTGTGTTGATATGAAAACGCTCAAAGAAATTCATTGTCTCCTTAGTAATTAAATTGGACAATCCTGCTTCAACTAATTGTTTCAATTGTTGTTTTTGAAGCTTTGGATTTACAACTCTAGAATGTTGTGACTCAATCTCGGAGCTCTCAAGCAGTTTGTTTGCCATTTTTGATTTTTCTTCATTGGTAATTGTTGGATCAAAGAACGCAAGAGCTACTAATTCGGCATTCAAATACCATAAATGGTTAGAAAATTTTGCTAGAGCTTTCTCAGAGATATCCTTGTCAGTCTCTTGGTAGTCAAAAAAACTTTGCAAAAATCCAGGTCTTGTTTGGGAGCCAGATGAGCTCTGGGAGCACTGAACCAAGCTTTGCAGTATACTTTGACGAGAAAAATACAAATAGCACCCAAAGAAATGTGTTCCTCGTTACTCATCTTGAATTGTCCGGGGAAAAGGAATATTTTCAAACAGTAAATAGCCTTAGCCATCCACCTAGCGTGATGAATGGCACCTGGTGTTCTAAATCCAAATTCATTACCGTCGAGGGCTCCAAACAACACCATAACCAACTGTAATAGCTCTTTATAGTCGTCTCTGGTTTGGCATTCCGTTAATTTTGTCTTGAAATCATCAGCAATGTTCGCAATTTCATTTGGGGTTAAATGATTTTTCACAATTTCGTCTGGTTCCTAGAGGTACCAGATCACGTTTTTGGCGACAAAGGCTGTTATAGCTCCTTTTGACGACAAGTAACGATAAATATGTATAAATATAAATTATGTAGAACAAAATTACCTTTAATTTAAGACATTACCCGTGGGTGTAGAATGGACTGTTCTGGAGATATGACTCTGAAACTCCGGCGTTCAGCAAAAAAATGGAGATTTTGCCAACTTTGAGCGAGTAGCGGCACGGTTTAACGTGCTCCAATCGTGCTAAAACTTTGGCTATCTAAAAATCTGCAAAGGGTGATCATTTTGTGGGGTTCCCGTTGATAAAATTCCGACATCGATTTCTTACGGTCACCCTAATGAACACTTATAGTAATCATCCCGTCAAAGTAGAAAAATTTTGTATTTTGGTAGTATTCACAACTGACTAACTATTTACACAGTTATAAATATGAAAATTTGACTAAGATAAAACTGAAATAGCAATTTTGAAATTAGACTAAGATAATTCAAACTTTTATCACAAACTGAATACGTCCATATTTTGCTAGATAGTTAACACAACTAAATAAAGCACCTGACTGGTGCACCTTGAACAAACTGCAACTTAACACCAGCAAATGTCATGCAATTATCTTCTCCCGCTTAAAAAACACACAGAACCATAACTAATATCTCAATGGCATAATGTTGAATCAGGTTGATCATATCGTAGATCTAGGCGTCGTCCTAGACAAAAAACTCAATTTCAACCTGCATTACGATAATATAATTGCCAGAGCCAACAAACTTCTTGGTTTCATTAAGAGGAGAGCCAAAGAATTCGGTAATGTATGGGTCGCAAAAACATTCTTCTGTTCTTTAGTCCGCCCTATCCTGGAATATGCGTGTCCTACATATCTGGGATCCTATATTCCAAGTGAGAGTAGGAGGATCGAATCCATTCAAAAGAGATTTCTTTTTTTTTCCCTGAGACATTTACACAACCCCCATGACTACCAAACCCTGCCGCACTACTTGGACAGGCTCAAAGTGCTAGATTTCATGCCGTTGTCTAGCAGGAGAAAACTGCTCATATCTTTCGTTGCCTTTGACGTCCTAAGTGGAAAGCTTAAAGTGCAGTTTCTGTCGGACAGAATCAAATTCAATGATGTAGTTCGACACACACGACACACTAAACTACTTAGGGAATATCCACACCGCACCGATTACGCAAGGAACGAGCCCGTCAACAGATGCTGTATGGTTTTTAATAGCCATAGATCCTCTTTCTCCCCTTCACTCAACAAGGCATCCTATAAAAAAATACTCAGATCCCTACTAACACAACCCGCTTGACAATTGTATGTTTTTAGTAGCTATCAGTAGTTATAGTAATATTACTCGTATATTATATGTATTATAAAAGACTGTACACTATGTTTTAATCTAAGTATTATACCTAGTTTAAGTGTGCCTTGTTTGGCGAATTAATCCTTACTAATATTATAAATGCGAAAGTAACTCTGTCTGTCTGTCTGTCTGTCTGTCTGTCTGTCTGTTACGCTTTCACGCCTAAACCACTAAACCGATTTTGATGAAATTTGCAACAGACATAGTTTAGACCTTGGAGACGGACATAGGCTACTTTTTATGGAGAACAAAAGGGTTGAAGGGGGTGAAATGGGGTTCAATAAGTTGCAAGGGGATTTTTTTCTATTGTATAAAAAGTAACTGACTGACAGACAACGCACAACTTAAACCGCTAGAGCTAAAGGCCTGAAATTTTGACTGTGCATCCCTATAATGGCGTGGACATCCACTAAAAAGCGATTTTTCGAAATTCATCCCCTAAGGGGGTGAAATGGGGTTTATCCAAACCGCTGGAGCTATAGGGCTGAAATTTGGACAGTGCATCCCTATAATGACGTTTACATCCACTAAAAAACGATTTTTTGAAATTCATACCCTAAGGGGGTGAAATGGGGTTTATCCAAACCGTTGGAGCTATAGGGCTGAAATTTTGACAGTGCATCCCTATAATGGCGTGGACATCCACTAAGAAGCGGATTTTCGAAATTCATCCCCTAAGGGGGTGAAATAAGGTTTACCCAAACCGCTGGAGCTATAGGGCTGAAATTTTGACAGTGCATCCCTATAATGACGTTTACATCCACTAAAAAGCGATTTTTCGAAATTCATCCCCTAAGGGGGTGAAATGGGGTTTATCCAAACCGTTGGAGCTATAGGGCTGAAATTTTGACAGTGCATCCCTATAATGGCGTGGACATCCACTAAGAAGCGATTTTTCGAAATTCATCCCCTAAGGGGGTGAAATGGGGTTTATCCAAACCGTTGGAGCTATAGGGCTGAAATTTTGATAGTGCATCCCTATAATGGCGTGGACATCCACTAAGAAACGATTTTTCGAAATTCATCCCCTAAGGGGGTGAACTGGGGTTTATCCAAACCGTTGGAGCTATAGGGCTGAAATTTTGACAGTGCATCCCTATAATGGCGTGGACATCCACTAAGAAGCGATTTTTCGAAATTCATCCCCTAAGCGGGTTTACCCAAACCGCTGGAGCTACAGCGCTGAAATTTTGACAGTGCATCCCTATAATGACGTTTACATCCACTAAAAAGCGATTTTTCGAAATTCATCCCCTAAGGGGGTGAAATGGGGTTTATCCAAACCGTTGGAGCTATAGGGCTGAAATTTTGACAGTGCATCCCTATAATGGCGTGGACATCCACTAAGAAGCGATTTTTCGAAATTCATCCCCTAAGGGGGTGAAATGGGGTTTATGCAAACCGTTGGAGCTATAGGGCTGAAATTTTGATAGTGCATCCCTATAATGGCGTGGACATCCACTAAGAAACGATTTTTCGAAATTCATCCCCTAAGGGGGTGAAATGGGGTTTATCCAAACCGTTGGAGCTATAGGGCTGAAATTTTGACAGTGCATCCCTATAATGGCGTGGACATCCACTAAGCAGCGATTTTTCGAAATTCATCCCCTAAGCGGGTTTACCCAAACCGCTGGAGCTACAGGGCTGAAATTTTGACAGTGCATCCCTATAATGACGTTTACATCCACTAAAAAGCGATTTTTCGAAATTCATCCCCTAAGGGGGTGAAATGGGGTTTATCCAAACCGTTGGAGCTATAGGGCTGAAATTTTGACAGTGCATCCCTATAATGGCGTGGACATCCACTAAGAAGCGATTTTTCGAAATTCATCCCCTAAGGGGGTGAAATGGGGTTTATGCAAACCGTTGGAGCTATAGGGCTGAAATTTTGATAGTGCATCCCTATAATGGCGTGGACATCCACTAAGAAACGATTTTTCGAAATTCATCCCCTAAGGGGGTGAAATGGGGTTTATCCAAACCGTTGGAGCTATAGGGCTGAAATTTTGACAGTGCATCCCTATAATGGCGTGGACATCCACTAAGAAGCGATTTTTCGAAATTCATCCCCTAAGCGGGTTTACCCAAACCGCTGGAGCTACAGGGCTGAAAGTTTGACAGTGCATCCCTATAATGACGTTTACATCCACTAAAAAGCGATTTTTCGAAATTCATTCCCTAAGGGGGTGAAATGGGGTTTATCCAAACCGTTGGAGCTATAGGGCTGAAATTTTGACAGTGCATCTCTATAATGGCGTGGACATCCACTAAGCAGCGATTTTTCGAAATTCATCCCCTAAGCGGGTTTACCCAAACCGCTGGAGCTATAGGGCTGAAAGTTTGACAGTGCATCCCTATAATGACGTTTACATCCACTAAAAAGCGATTTTTCGAAATTCATTCCCTAAGGGGGTGAAATGGGGTTTATCCAAACCGTTGGAGCTATAGGGCTGAAATTTTGACAGTGCATCTCTATAATGGCGTGGACATCCACTATAAAGCAATTTTTCGAAATTCATCCCTTAAGGGGGTGAAATAGGGTTTATCCAAACCGCTGGAGCTATAGAATTGAAATTTTAACAGTGCATCCCTATAATGACGCGGACATCCACTAAAGAGCGATTTTTCGAAATTCATCCCCTAAGGGTGTGAAATGGGGTTTAAACAAACCTCTAAAGCTATACGGCTGAAATTTTGACAGTGCATCCCTATAATGACGTTTACATCCACTAAAGAGCGATTTTTCGAAATTCATCCCCTAAGGGTGTGAAATGGGGTTTTTACAAACCGCTAAAGCTATAGGGCTGAAATTTGGACAGTGCATCTCTATAATGAAGTGGACATCCACTATAAAGCGATTTTTCGAAATTCTTCCCCTAAGGGGGTGAAATGGGGTTTATCCAAACCGCTGGAGCTATAGGGCTGAAATTTTGACAGTGCATCCCCTTAATGACATGGACATCCACTAAGAAGCGATTTTTCGAAATTTATCCCCTAATGGGGTGAAATGGGATTAACCCACACCGCTGAAGCTGGAGGGCTCTAATTTTGACCGTGCATCACTACAATGACGTGGGCATCCACTTAGGGACGATTGAATCCCCTAAGGGGGTTAAATGGGGTTAAGCCAAACCGCTGGAGCTAAACGGCTGAAATTTTGACAGTGCATCGTGGACATTTACTAAGAAGCGATTTTTCGAAATTCATCCCCTAAAGGGGTAAAATTTGGTTTACCAAACTACTGGAACTACAGGGTTGAAATTTGGACAGTGCATCCCTATAATGACATGGACATCCACTAAGAGGCGAGTATTCGAAATTCATCCCCTAAGGGGATGAAATGGGGTTAACCCAAACCTCTGAAGCAGAAGGGCTGAAATTTTGACAGTGCATCCCTATAATCACGTAGAAATGAATGACTCGAAATTCACTTTATTTAATATTCATTTGTGATTGCTTCATAATTTCTTACATCCACGTAAATAGGCGAACAAACTTAACGAACGTTCGGCAAACCCTAAAATGTCACTTTTCTTGATGACATATACATGCCAATCTACTTTAAAACTTGCAGATTTGTTGAGGAGAGGTGATATTCGCAGTAATTTGTTTACCATATTTATTAAAAAAATGCACTATAATAAACCCTTTTTAGGGATAATAACAGCTGACTTTTTTGTTGGTTTCTTTTTTTAAGGAAAACATTGCACATAATAAACAGTTTTTAAAGGCGTTGCAAGGCACGCGGGTTTTATGCTAGTAAATAAATAAATTTTTTAGTCAAAATTCTCGAGTCAAACCATAGTTTTTTGCCTCTAAACTCTGGTTAATGAAGAGTTAAACTCGACCTAAAAATACGTCATTTTACACTTAAATTTTGTCAATTTTCCTGGACCCCCCTTTGTTTCTGCCTTACTAAGGGGTATTCCATACATCCCAGACCCCCCGGTGTTTTAACCCCCCCCCCCCCCGAAATTTTTTCCTGGGTACGGCCTTGATAGTACTTGTCATAGCTCAAAGGGTTAGAGAGATTGTCTGTGAGATCCGTAGGGTGCGAGTTCGATCCTTGGGTTCGCGGTGCTTTTTTTTCTATATATCGACAAAATAATTATTTTTTAATTTCCTTCGGGGAATTTTGTTCCATATTAAACAAGTTTTCGACGTGAATACGTCTGTAAATTTGCTTCCAGAACAAAAGCCGATGAGAACGAAATTTGAACGAATATGGCGAAATTTGCAGCTCAAAAAACTATTGTTTATATCGAATAAAGAAATATACCGTGACGTGGATGAAGAATCAAAGAATTTTATTGTTTACAATTAATTTCCCCGATATCAATGGCAACTCAACTTATATAGAAAAAAGCACCGCGAGCCCAGGGATCGAACTCGCACCCCACAGATCCCACAGACAAGAATACTTCTCTCTAGCCCTTTGCGCTATGTCAAGTACTATCGGCCGCTGACCTATATGTTAATAAATCATTTCAGAAAGAAGAACAAGAGAAAAAGAAAACAACCGGCCTGCCCCGACCAGGGATCGAACCTGCAAACGCCACACCACGCTGAATCAAGGATCCGACGCTCTACCCACTCCCCCATCGGCCTGCTGCCAGACTTACAACAATAAAGTAATTTGTTCGGTGCCTATTAGTCCAGTAAATAGGTCGAAAAAAAGGCCTTCGTAATGCAAAAAATACCGCACGCGATTTTTTTTACCAAATGTTTTGACATATTTTGGTGAGCTTAAATTCAAAATGGCGTCATCCCCACCCTTATGCTTCACTTACAATAAAGGGAAACGCGTTTAATTCTATATCTCAGAAACTATGCATTTTACGACAAAAATGTATATAATCTTTTTTGTAGACAATTAAGTGATTTAACTTTTTTGTTCAGAAATTTTTTTTGTGAAGTCAATATGTTCGGAGTTATAGTGCTTCAAACTTTATATATCACTTTCTTTGCACTATAATTCGTTAACGGTTAGCCCGCCATAAAAAAGACCTTGCTAAGACTTATAGAACACACGATTATCTATAATTTTTGCTTTTATCATTTTTACATAGGGCTAAAATTTCACGAGTTATAGCGCTTCAAATGTCGCAAAAAGTAAATTAAAAAAAAATCCTTTCTTTTTCTTTCCCCGTTTCATTTCCAAACTGATTACATTTGTTGCCCACATTTGTTGCCTTTACTTTTTTCTATAAAGTTGATATTTATGGATTAGTGTTAGGTTTATGGATCAGTGTTAGGTACTATCTATTAGCACAGGTATCGTTGCATGTTCCGCTAATTGTCATCTTTCATACGAAACAGGCGTTAACATGATCTCTCGAATAGTTGGTCAACCTATAGAGTCGGTGAAGTTTAGGCGAAATGATCGTGTTCTTCCAATAAGTACCGCCAGTAGTAGCATCAAAATTGATGAAACACTAACTCCCTTCGATCCACTTCTTCTGTTCCAACGAATGTGCATTTCGAAGGAAACAGAAAAGGATTTAAAAGATAATATTACTTATGAGCTTGCGCCTTATCCTTTATCATTATTCAATGAAGAAGGAATGCGGAAGGGTACAAAATCTTCACTATATAGTTGTTTTACGCCATTAACAGATAACGGCGAAATAAAAAATTATCGGATGGAGGTCGTAGATGGTGGTTTTCTTTTGCATCGAGTCATATGGGATAAGAATGTTTCCTTTTTAAATATTTGCAGAAAATATGTAAAATATGTCGGCGGTCATTTCAGTTCGAATGTTACTATTGTATTCGATGGTTATCCTGAGGATGTTGATGTTCTAGGCACCAAAAGCTCTGAACGATTTCGGCGTTCAAGAAGGAATCATTCGGTACATATCATTATTAATGAGACTATGATTCCGGCGACGCAGCAGGAGAAGTTCTTAAGTAATGATAAAAATAAAGCTCAGCTAATATCAATGCTCACAAAGGAACTAAGAAGTGCGGGTTTTATAGTTGAGCAGGCCTTCGAAGACGCTGACATGTTAATTGTAACGACAGCAATACAAGTATCTTCTAGGTTTGATTCCGTGGTCATTGTCGGAGAAGACGTAGATCTCCTTGTTTTATTAACGTCCTTGGCAGGGTCTTCTAACAATATTTTCCTTCGAAAACCGGAGAAGGGTCGTATTCCGGAAGAACTGTATACTCCGCAGTGCTTAAAATTTCCAAATATTGTTGCAAACAATATTCTCTTTCTTCACGCTTTCAGTGGTTGTGACACAACTTCTTCAATATACGGCATGGGGAAAGCCAAAGTTTTATCCATTTTTCAAAAAAATCCACAACTCATAAATTCAGTAGAATTGTTTAAAGAAAAAAAAAATAGATCCAGATATGGTTGCTGAAGCTGGAGAGCGTTTCTTTATTGAGCTGTATGGAGGTAGCTCGTCAGAAACCAATATTAATTCACTAAGGTTCAAATGTTTTGGAAAATCGGCTACAAAAACCAAAGTGAACTTATCAGCTCTGCCTCCAACTAAAGATGCTGCTCGACTTCACTCATTTCGAGTATATCATCAAGTGCAAACTTGGCTGGATGGTTATCAAGACCCGGAGGAATGGGTCTGGAAGCGAACAAGATTTGGTTTACAACCAGTCCCAATGACAATTGCTCCGGCACCAGCAAATTTATTAAAATTAATATCCTGCAAATGTAGGAAAAATTGTGGCGGTTCCTGTGGATGCCGCAAGGCCGGTCTCAAATGTACCATAATTTTCTCTAACTGCAGTGGAGGAAATTGCGAAAATGTGACGAATGGTACAAACCTCCTTGAAGACAATGAAATAAATGAGAGCATTTGCGAGTTTTCAAGTCTCCCAGATATGTATATCATTCGACGAAGACAACGTCAAGTCATTAGATGGCAGCTTCATTGGTATATCCGATTGTCAACCGACATCTTCGAAACATATGAGGCTAAATAACATCTTATAGCATCATTGTTTCGTTTTCTTGTGGATTAGGCCTCCTGGGGAAACCACAATAAAAAAACGCGCCAAAAACTCGACCTCCAGGGTGGTGTGGAAAAGGGTTTGCACGCCAACGAATTTTCTTAATTATATGTATGAAAATAATGTGTATCTATATGAAACATTCGGCGCTGAATTGCGGCTAAACTATAAATGCTAGAAAAAAATGTTTAAAGTAAAATTTCTACGGAAAAGTAGAAAAAAGTAAAGGCAACAAATGTGGGCAACAAATGTCATCAGTTTGGAAATGAAACGGGGAAAGAAAAAGAGGATTTTTTTTTAATTTACTTTTTGCGACATTTAAAGCGCTATAACTCGTGAAATATTAGCCCTATGTAAAAATGATAAAAGCAAAAATTATAGATAATCGTGTGTTCTATAAGTCTTAGGAAGGACTTTTTTATGGCGGGCTAACCGTTAACGAATTATAGTGCAAAGAAAGTGATATATAAAGTTTGAAGCACTATAACTCCGAACATATTGACTTTACAAAAAAAATTTCTGAACAAAAAAGTTAAATCACTTAATTGTCTACAAAAAAGATTATATACATTTTTGTCGTAAAATGCATAGTTTCTGAGATATAGAATTAAACGCGTTTCCCTTTATTGTAAGTGAAGCATAAGGGTGGGGATGACGCCATTTTGAATTTAAGCTCATAAAAATATGTCAAAACATTTGGTAAAAAAAATCGCGTGCGGTATTTTTTGCAAAGAAAAAGTACCTATTTACTGGACTATATGAAATGTTTAGGTTGAACCAATTTGAACAGTTTTTTATGCCTAACTTCGAACTCCGTTATCAGAATTTAGAAAAAATTTAACGGGACCACAGTGGGAAGCTCCCCCTTCAAATGAACCAAAAAAAAGCAAAAAAGTTATTGGGTTACAAAGTTATGCGTAAACAGGACCACAAAATACCTACACGTCGAATTGAGTAACCTCCTCTTTTTTGAAGTCGGTTAAAAACGCGATGCCAAACTGGATAACATATTTGCGAGGAAAAAGAATATCCTTATAAATTGTTGCTTCACTAAAGTCAAATCAAATTATTTTATGTCACTTAACCGAAGTTACAGTGCAAATGGAAGTAAAATACTTAATGTTTTTTTCCCATGATAATGAAAGTTACTTTCATTATGATGGTGTGTGTGTCTGTCAAGAGTATATTTCTTATAAATAACTCTGAATTTTTCTATGTATTCAGAATCAATTTTTCTTTCTTTTTATTATACCTACTTTTAGCTACCGCGGACTGTGCACACATATTTTTTTACAATAAAATTAAATATAAATTCGATACGTGCGTGGTGAATATCTTTTATTTTACTCCTCTATTACCTCCCTCCGTGCACGTACAAAGATGCACTCTTTTTAATTTCCAATATCCCTTTGCTCAAATCAAAATTCAATAACGGGGTAATGGAAGGGAAATCAAATTAGACCATTATAAGACAAATAGGTGCCCAGGGCTCAAACGGAAAATGTGTACACAACTCAAAATGCTTCAACTTGGCAATTGCCAAGATTAATCAGGGAATGATTAAATTCCATTCCCATTAGACCTAAAATCCAGCGGTACAGGTGATATATAGCCATCTTGATTTAATATCATTTCTCACTGCTGACGCACTGAATTTTCTCCCCGCACTCTTTTGGGCAGTAATGCTCCGAAAATGCCCCATTGTCTCTGGTGTAGTATGATACTTTCGCTCTGGGGGATAAAACTCTGGAATTTTCCTCTTCGCCATTGCGAATACTTTGCTAAGGCCTATCTGAATTTAAATTCTATAATCCCTAATAGGAGTTTTGAAAGGGAAAATATGATTACAATTTTATGTGTAAAAAATTTGGTTTTAGCTTTTCCATAGTACAACGACTGATTGAAATACGAAAAAAAAACAGGAAATGTACTTCGCCCTTTGAGATGTAAAAGTTTTTTTACCTGTTACATATACGTTTTGAGTGGATGTTCAATCAATCAAATTTATATATAAAGCAAGTATAATGTCCTTACACAAAGTAGTCATAAGTAACAAATTAAATCGCGCTTTATACATATATACTGTATGCAGTACCGGCTTTAGAGGTGGGCGAACCCGGGCGACTGTCCGAGGGAGCCATGTCTCGGGGGTGCCGCCGCATCCAGTAATTCATTCATTTAGTTATAAAATCATAACACTTCCACAATACAAGAAACAACGTCGGATATACACAGGAAGTAAATAAAGCTCGTGTTTGAAAAAATGTAAAAGACAGCTGGCAAGGGCGCTTTAATAGGTTCTTTGGAACTATTGTCTTTAGTTTCTACCAATAAACCGATTCTTGGCAATAGCAGCTCAAAATTCCGAAATTCTAATCGTCTCCAATCCCGTCATTCTAAACCAATTCCCTCTGATAACTTAAGGATCTTCCATCATAACTGCAGTGGGATGAGAGGCAAACTGAGGGATCATTTTATCGACTTCAAATCCTGTGACTTCAATGTACTAGTGTTAACCGAGACTTGGTTGAATGACACTTTCCTTAACGAGGAGATTCTGGATGGCAGCTGGGCAATTCATAGATGCGATAGAGACTATATATCTACCGGTCTGTCAAGAGAAGGCGGTGTCCTCAAAGCTGTTAGAGACTCCTTAAATAGTGAACTGATAGCGACTACATCGTCACAAACTTTTGAACACATTTTAGTACGAGTAAAGTTCGGAAAGAAGTACATTGTCATCGGTTCTTTTTACCAAACTCAAATGGGAAATGGTTGGATTTAATCTTCACCAACCTCTATGAGACGTTCAAATGAACGTTCTTCCTGCTCCGGAAGAGGAGAATCTATTTAATAATACTACCCAATAACTGATTATCTCGCCTCCTATAACAACTCTGTAGTTTACGATTTTAAGAAAGCTGATAATGTTAGTATTAGCACTGAATTATCTATTATTAAGTGGGAGGATCTACTTTATGGTGATGATATTGACGAGCTAGTTACAAGATTCTACGATGTTATCTTCAACACCATTGGCAGGTTCGTACCCAAAATCAAACTAGTTGGGATGTACAAGAACAAAAAAGTACAAGAAAGCGTTCATTAGATTTTCTATTCAAAGTTGTTCTAAAAGGTTTGACGTTTAATTGCTTGTTGTCTGTTATATATTGAAATTATATTGAATTATACATTGAATTTATTGTTATTATTACAGTATATGTATACAAGAGACATATTCCCATAGTCTTATTTGTATTAGTTGTATAGTAGAGTTAACTGTAAGTTAGAATTCACTTCTGGTTTGCTCCTCAACGAGGAAAGTCATAAATAAATAAAACGTATTAATTAATAACCCTGGTGCGTATTTCTTGTTATAGATAAAACACTGGCGACGAGGAAAAACGCAAAAAATAAAAAAGGGAAAGAAATGACAAGTGAACTCTCAAATTCGGAAGAGAATTGGGAAAGTAAGATGCAGGTGCAGTCAATTGCGGTGGGAAGCGGTTTCATAGAATTCGATCCGGAAAACATGGACTGGGATGTATTTGAAGCAAAAATGGAACAATATTTCCTAAGTATCGGCGAAACGAATGAAAAACGCAAGGCAGCATTCTTATTAACAAAACTAAATCATGACGTCTTCAAACTTCTACGGGATAGCATACATCCAACGAAAATCAGCGAAATAACATATGGAGATGCCAAGGTTCATCTAACGGAATACTATGGTAAGAAAACTTCATTATATCAAGAAAGAAGAAAATTCTATAATTTAAAACAAGACGAAGTGGAAAACGTAAACGCGTGATATATTCGAGTAAAAAAGGGAGCCAGCAATTGTAAATTTGGAGAAAATCTAAACTCAATTGTGAAAGATATATTTATCACAGGTATTAGAGATGGTGCAATTCTAGATAGGTTGTTTGAAGAGAACGAGAAGCTTACTCTAGACAAAGCTAGGGAGATAGCTGTAAAAAGGGAAATAATACAAAGGTATCATTCCGTGGAAGTGAAGAAAATAGAAACGGGAAGCAGCGGGCAAACCAGAACGTCATCAACATGTATACGCAAATCAAGGGAGAACACCAAAGTATATGGGAGAACCAACACACAGCCGAAAAGTCAAAAGAATCACCAAGAGAGAAACAAACAGTGTAAAATATGTGGCAGACATGGCCACCGCAGTGAAGCATGTTACTATCGGAATTATACATGTGACATTTGTAAGAAAAGAGGCCATCTGAAGGCGGTCTGCAAAAATTTGAAAGAAATAAAAAACGTGGAAATGGTGCGCCACGAGTCTGACGAATATATGGAAATTAAATCGCTTAACTATTTAGGTGAGGATGAGAACATAATTAAAGACGAACCGGTAATCATTGAAGTGGAAATGAATAATAAGATGTGCAAAATGGAAATGGACTCGGGCAGTCCAATATCAGTGATGCCTAGAAAGCTATTTGAAAAATATTTTCGCGAACATGTGGTAGAAATGTCAAGTATAAAATTTAAAGGTTATGCAGGAGAACCAATTGAAAACATAGGGAGATTCAAATGTAAGGTTAAGTATGAAAAAAAAACAAGAGACCTGAATGTTTACATCATAAAACAAGGAGAATCAGGATTACTTGGACGGGACTTCATGCGGCTATTTGATATAGGTTTTACAATAAAGAAAGTCGAAGGTGAAGCAACAGTTGCAGCGAATCACAAATTAAAGAATCTAATTTCAAGGTACCCGCAAGTGTTTAGTGACCAGCCCGGCAAGTGCAAGTTTGAGAAAATAAAACTGAACTTACAGAATAATAATGTGACTCCGATTTTCATGAAGCCTAGAGCAGTTCCCTATGCAATTCGTGAAAAGGTGGAACGTGAATTGCAGCGTCTAGAGCAAAATGGCATAATAACTGCAGCAGAAACAAGCCAATGGGGAACACCCATTGTTCCAGTAATCAAGAGTGATGGCAGCCTTCGCATATGCGGTGACTATAAGGTAACGTTAAACAAATATCTGGAATCGGATAATTTTCCTATACCAAAAGTCCAAGATCTCTTTCAGAAATTATCGGGAGGTGAAAAATTTTCCAAAAAAGATTTAAAGGAAGCGTACTCGCAAATTGAATTAGAAGAAGAAAGCAAAAAACTTTGTGCATGGTCCACAATGAAGGGAATATACCGAGTGAATCGTATGCCTTACGGAATTTCTCCGGCTACGTCTAAATTCCAAAGAATAATGACAAAACTATTTCAAGGCTTGGATAAAGTAACGGTATTTGTAGATGACATCGTAGTGACTGGAACAAATAATGATGAACATTTAAAAAACTTGGAATTAGTGTTGAAAAGATTGCAGAAAGCGGAAATGACCGTTAAATTAACAAAGTGCAAGTTTCTCCAAGAAGAAATTAGTTATTTAGGACACACGATAAACAAGAATGGTATAAAAAAGAATCAGGACACAGTGGAAACAATTTTAAGGGCACCCGCTCCTAAAAACATTAAGGAAGTGCAAGCATTTACAGGATTAGTAAATTATTATGGAAGGTATATAAAAAACTTGGCGACAACAATGGAACCCATATATAACTTGTTGAGACAAGGGACGAAGTTTGAATGGTCATTAAAGTGCCAGTCCGCTTTTGAACAAATAAAGGAAGCTCTAGTATCTGAAGATGTTCTAATACATTATAATCCTAAAATGGATGTCACACTTTTTTTGCGGGTTTTTATTGCTGTTATGCCATGTTTTATAAGGTACGATATAGTTTAAAATGAAATTCTTTGAATAATAACATGCGTTACTCCATTTTTTTTAAATAATTTGTTTTAGGACTACACAAAAAAGTATTTCATTTATTCTAACTATCTAGCAACATACGGGCGTATTCATTTTATGACAAGCGTTTGCATCACAAACTGAATACGTCCATATTTTGCTAGATAGGTAACATAATTGAATAAAGCACTTTTTGTGTAGTCCTAAAACAAATTATTTTAAAAAATTGGAGTAACGCATGTTATTATTCAAAGAATTTCATTTTAAACCATATCGTACCTTATAAAACATGGCATAACAGCAATAAAAACCCGCAAAAAAATGCGAAACAATTTTATGACATTACTCAAACATCAGCATTTCTCATAACGTATAGTTATTCATTCATTATTATTACTTGCTAGCTGTTATTGCTAATTTCTAGGAGGTAAAATTGTATTAAAATATTCCGAAAATCTGAAACTTTCATACATTCGGGGCGCTGTAAAACCCTTCGTAGTGAATGAAATTAAAAAAGTAATGAATGAAAATTATTCCTAATGAAACCCTCTACAAAAAACTTGTTATTATTTTTTTTGTTAAAGTTGAAGGAAAAAAAGTTATAGCCTTTAAAAGAAAATATTGTGACTAATTTTTGTGTTCTAAGGCTTATAACTTCTTAATTATTCATTTTACCAAAAAATTTCCAATTAATAAATTGTAGATTATTTAATTCTAAACAAAAAGTGTCCTTGCAAATTTTCGGTAAGATGTGCCGTTTCGAAGATATAGTGGAAAAACCATTTGCACACGTTTTCCAAGATGGCGGCCAAATGGGGGGGGTTAGAATCCCGAAAACTCAGATTTAAGCTCACACTGACCCCCCCTACACATCCCAAAAATAAAACCTTGTCCTGCATTTTTGCAATGTTGGAGTAAGTTTTCCATGGACTATTATATGGGAGAAAATTCATCATAAGAAGTGACCATAAGCCTTTGTTAGCAAAATACGGGGAGAATCGCAGTATACCTCTGATGGCCGCAAAGCGCATTCACAGATGGGCCGCATTTCTAGCAGCATTCGATTACAAGTTTGAATACATCAAGGGAAAGAATAATTCACTAGCAGATATGCTTTCGCGCTTTGCATACAACGCTGATCCGGATGAGGAAGAAGTTAAACACTGTGTGTGAGCTTATTAACAACATTATTCAACAAAATGACAGGTTAGATATCCAAGCGATTAAGGAAGCATACGAAACTGATGATACCTTAAAGGAAGTGAGAGAACAGGTTAAAAATGGGTGGAAGAAATCAAATGACGAAACGACACCATTTTTTAGAAGAAGGGAGGAAATAGAAATAATCGATGATTTATTGATTTGGGGATTTCGAGTAATTATACCAGTCTCTATGAGGAAAACCATTTTGGATGAACTGCACACTGCGCATATAGGGATATCAAGAACAAAAGCACTCGCACGCTCTTATGTATGGTGGCCGAAACTGGATTCGGACATTGAGGATATGATCAAATCATGTTTTATTTGTGGATCTCAGAATGCTATCCCGCCGAAGGCTGAACAGTGTTCATGGCCTCAGACCGAATCACCGTGGATAAGAATTCATGCTGACTTCGCTGGACCATTTCTCGGCAAGTATTTTCTAATCGTAATAGATTCATTCTCTAAGTGGATTGAAGTAGCACCAATGGATAATATAACGGCAAAATCCACAATAAATAAGTTTTTCGAAATATTTGCTAGGATGGGACTACCAAAACAACTCTGCATGGACAATGGTTCAACATTTGTAAGCACCGAATTTCAAGCATTTCTACGTCGTAATGGAATCGGACACATAACGTCTCCTCCCGGACACCCACAAAGCAATGGACTTGCCGAAAGTGCGGTGAAAGGATTTAAGGTTGGAATAAAAAAAATATTGAAAGACAAAGGAATAACATTATGCATGGCCATATCAAAATATCTGTTTCATTACCGTAATGTGCCACACACAACCACTACACAAACCCCGGCACAATTAATATTTGGCAGACGACTCCGAACAAGGCTAGACTTAATAAAACCTGAAGGTGTAAAGGACGAGGGCGAGCTGTCAAAACGAAGACGAGAAACGAAGGCAATAACAACACACAAGAAAGGAAGAAGAACAACATTTTCCCAAGGTGACTGCGTATTGGCGAAAGATTATCGTAACAATCTCACGGGATGGGTACGAGCATCTATTATCAGGAGAATTGGAAGGCAAACCTATATAGTTGAAACGGCGGATAACAGACAATGGAAAAGGCACCTTAACCAACTTAAAACATTTAAGTTTTCAGGTTCCCCTGGTATGTTATTGAGGGAAAGGGAAACAAGTCGTGAGCGTGGACCGAAGCAAGCCAGAGACTCAATCACAACGAGAAGCGTTACATCAGAACTTCAACCTGACCACGTTGTGGTAACGAGGGCTACGGAATCCAGCATAAGCAAGTTATGTGACGAATCAAGATCTCCATACAGTCTACGCAGACGCAGTCAACTTCAACCACCCCAGAGATACGAAGCCATTTAGGGGAAGGAACTGTTATATATTGAAATTATATTGAATTATACATTGAATTTATTGTTATTATTACAGTATATGTATACAAGAGACATATTCCCATAGTCTTATTTGTATTAGTTGTATAGTAGAGTTAACTGTACTCTGTAAGTTAGAATTCACTTCTGGTTTGCACCTCAACGAGGAAAGTCATAAATAAAACGTATTAATTAATAACCCTGGTGCGTATTTCTTGTTATAGATAAAACATTCTGTTCTGATCTGTCCAGTCCTGAAAACTAATGAACAAAGCTATTAGCAAAACTTGTCAATTTAAGGTCTTTCTGACAATTAGCCGAAGTTTTTCTATTTAAACAAAAAAGGCCTGACCGAATATTATGAAATTTTTTCAGAGCATTTCTTCGTTAATATTGTTTTTTCGGCACCTCAATGAAGTCGATATTGTTTTTAGTTCGCGCGGTATCGTGCACGTACAAAAATCATAAACGTCGTTTAAAAGAAAAGGGGTTCGACCGAATTTTATGAAAATTTTTTCAGATCATATTTCGGTTAATACTCTTCGAACAGCACGTCAACTAAATCGATATCTTTTATAGTTCGCGCGATATCGTGCAGGTGCAAAAATCACTTATGTCATTTAAACCAAAAAACCGCTCGACCGCACGGAGAAAAATCAATGTCGTAATTTTTACATTAGGTGGATAGTAAAAAAAATACAGTTATGTGCACTATATTTCTAATATAAGGGCACATACGTAAAAATTATTTACGGAATCCCTAAAGTAATATTCACATTTAAAATATAGTCAACATAGTAAAGTAGTATGTACTTTAAATTGCCAATATTTTTCTATAAATAAAGTAAATTATACTTCTAGCTAAAAAAAAAATATAAAAATTTTTACTTTATAATTAAAGTAAAAGTATATTGTTAATTTTTATCTTATAAATTACCCAAATTATCTTATTGACGAGTCAACTGAACCTTCTTGTAAGGTAAAACATTTTGTTTCAGCGAATAAAATTGAACGATGCCTTACAGTAAAGTAAAACTGGAGAATTCTCAGAATGTTTGCTCGAGAAAATACTCCGAATTAAACTTCTACTGGAATATAAGCATCTTATTGATAGTGGTAAATAACTTTGTCTTGTGTGTGGTTAAAAATCTTTTCCTTTATTTCATACAAATGATTAATTTACTATTTATTATATGTAGGTTGCATCGTTCTTATATCTTTTTTCATATTACCGTTTTTATTAAATGGAACAAAGTTGACTGGAGTCAGGGAGAAAGGTCAACAAACACATTGTTCGAAGTTGGAGGTTCAGCAATCTTTATTTGTCCGCGTTGAGGTACTTATTATTCATCAATGCTCTATTATTTGTTAAGAGATTAACTTCTTATTTCGTATGTACAATTGACATTATCTTATAAATGTTTTCAGTCATTAGAGGATTTGGAAAAAGCCTTAGAAGATCGACAATCAGGAATTCAACGAAGAAAAACAACTAGTCAACCCTTCTTAATTTTTGTTGGAAGACTGGATGGGCCTATCAAGTCATTTCTTCGAATCAACGACTTCATGTATGAGTTCTGCAACCCCGAAAAGGCTATCGACACTTGCTCCAAGTCGTATTTTGCTTTGAATGCAGAGTACCAATGTGAGTGTCGTAATGTTTGGACTTTTATTGAGCGTAAAGTTTATTAAATGAGTGTTACAAAACAAAATTATACTGACGTTAATAAGTTAATTAGTGACATACAGTTAATATAGTTTATGTAAATCTTATTTCACTTGTAAAAATCAATGTGTCATTTTCATTGTTGTTCTACTATTATAATTATTCTCATTTTTTCTACTATTAGTCCAGGAGAGATAGCGAAAAAGTAGTTAAAAGTTGAAATAAATCTACCCTGCGATTTCTTGACGCTATAATTACGAGAAAAATCGTAGGAATTCAATGAATGTGTTTTGGATAAAATTGGTCCAGGGCAACAGGTGGTAAAAAGCTAATAAAAGGAGCGAAAACGCGTTTTCACGTTTTGGGTACGAAAAATATGTTGTTTTGGAAAACAAAAAATACTACTTAATAGTGCTTAAAAAGACGAAAATTATGAGTTTTGGACCATTGATATTGGTCAACAGGTTTTTGCAGAAAAATTCAAAAACTTTTAAAAATGGTCATTTTTTAACATTTAATTATAGGGAATTTAATTATTGTAGAACCTTGTGGCAGGGCTTAAATTGTGGCCACTGATGGTGCCTACCTACAATAAAAATTTCATGACAAAATGATGGTAACATTTCGAGTAAATCTCAAAAATGTAAAAACACCTGTTTCACAAAAAAGGTTGAACAAGGCCCACAATGGTCCTAGAAATTTTTTGATTGACATTTTGGCTCGCAAAGGGTTGCTCTACAACCCCATTTTCATGAAATGTATGTAAAGTTTGATTTAACACCTTAAAAACACGATTAAAAACCACCCCTTTTCCAGTTTTTTTTGAATAAAAAGCTTTTCTTTTGAGTTTTCTTCGTGAGCTCTTTGAGCTTTTTTTTAAAAGCAAACAAAAACTGCGGTTTTTAAAAACTATAATTAAGAGAAAAATCGTTGGAATTCTATGAATGTGTTCCGAATAAAATTGGACCTGTAGAATAGGTGAAAAACAAACTAATAAAACTGTCGAAGAACGATTTTCAAGCTAGTTGGACTGTTGGGCTTTTTCAAGAGAAGAGCTAAAGAGTTCGACAATGTTTGGGCTACTAAAGCCTTATTTTGCTTATTAGTTCGTTCTATTCTTGAATATGCGTGACAGATCTGGGACCCTATATTTCAAGTTAGCGAACCAGTTAACCGAATAGAATCTGTCCAAAAGAAGTTCCTTCTTTTCACGCTTAGGAACCATTATAGAGATTTTCACAACCTTCCTCACTATAAGGACAGGCTCAAAATCCTTGATCTCTTGCCTCTATCCCTTAGACGGAAATTGCTTATATCTTGGTTTAGCCTGGATGTCCTGAACAATAACCTCAAGGTGCAGTTCCTGTCGGACACAATCAAATTTAACGATACTCGACAAACAAGACATTCCAAACTACTTAAGGAAAGTATAGTCATAATGCCGGGTTTCCACCAAACAGACAGTTTTAAAAAACTGTTTTGTTTATAAATTTTTTGTTTGTTTTGATTTACCCACTCAAGATAGGACAATGTTTTGTTTATAAAAACACTATTCTCCGACAAAAATAATTTCAAAAATGTTCGATTTTTTCAAAACATTGACATTTTTGTTGGCAAAAACAGTTTTTGTTTCTGTTTTTTGCTGTGTCTGTTTGGTGGAAACCCGGCATAAGTTAGCGCACCATATCTCCTGCAAAAATTCATGACCTCACACTTACTAATATTGAGTACCCCAGGTAAACTAAATGAAAATTACAATTTTGTAATTAAAAAAATATATAATTCGTCAAAGTTCAAAGTTCAAAATAATTTATTCATAATTTACATAATTTTGTGTACAGTAGTTTAGAGTTGCAGAGTTTTGAGTTTAATGTCTCATTACATCTGAATTGTCTTATTTTGTAGTACCGGTAAATATAATTCGTCAACAATTTTGGAAAGTCACAAGAAAGCCACCATATCAGTTATATAAATACTAAAGATCAAAATATATCGAAAATTAGGGTGTGATATATTCGAGTTTGGTGGCAAAAATTACTTAATAGTTGTAGATTATTTCAGCAAATAGTTTGAATACAAAATTCTTATATCTAAATCATCCAGTGAAGTAGTTAGTGCATGCGCAGAAATATTTTCAAAATTAGGGATTCCAAAAATTGTAATTGCTGATAACAATCCATTTAATTCCTTTGCTTGTAGACAATTCGCAGAGAATTGGGAATTTGAAATTATATCAAGTTCCCCGGGTTAGCTGAACGCGCAGTACAAATAATGAAAAATATATTACGTAAATGTAACAAAGATACCGAGATTTATAATGCAATTCTTGAATACAGGAATACGACTCTAGGGAACATAAACTTGTCTCCAGCCCAGCTTAGGTATAATAGAAGAACTAAATTACCTATAAAAGAGAAGCTGCTAAAGCCTGAATTGTACGCAGATACTCATAAACTATTAATAAAAAAATCATTGCAAAATAAGGTCTACCATGTTAAAAGGACCGTTAAACAAAGACCATGTTTTAAAGTTGGAGACAAAATTAAAACTAGTTGGGATGTGGGTTTGACCCCTTCGGTCCACACGATTAACAGTATGAGGAACAAAGAGGGAATAAACTGACTTCTTACAAAATAGTTATACGTTTAGCACTAATAGAAAATTGGCTAGTATCAGAAGTGATGACAAAGCAAACCCGAGAGAAGCTGGTTCAAATAACTATTGTGGTGACCGCGTAAATTTAATTACTAAACTTTACGCAATGTCACACAACAACCTCCCACACGATAAACACGATCAGTCGGAACACTTCATCGATCACCGAACTCAGTGATCTACCCGTCTCCCGTTCCGTCTCGATCGTGTATATCGGGACAGCCAATTTTTGGCATCTCCATTCGATCTCTCGCCTCGTGTTCTCTGACTGCGCTGGCGTCAAAAAAGTAATTCGCATTAAAAAGGACCAATAGTTATGTATATATGAATTTATTTTATATTATAACTAAGTACCATATAAGAGATTTAAGTGACGGGTGTGAAGAATTATCTAAATCGTTGAAAGTTTTAAATAAAATCAAGTTTAAATACAAGTGCCTTTTAAATTATAAAAAACCTAAAACGGCAACTACACTATAATAAAGTTAAATAAACAAGATTTTTCTAGAGAATTTGTTTTTCCTGAACGTTACCAAACAAACATTTCCTCCGTATTTCGTTCGCTGCACTAAAACGGGTGTTCAAATTCGCATCGAGCGTGCTGAAGCGCCGTTGACAAACTGGGAAGCGAACGACTTCATTTGGATATTCCAAAGCTTTCTGGAGATATTAGCAAAACTGTAACTGTAAAGTACTTGTCAGACTTGACCAAAAAGAATTTTGTTAGCAGAAACTACTGGAAATCCCGGGATGAACCGCAATTTCCTGAAACTGTATCACGCGTAGAAAAGAATTCCCCGTCAAAAAGTGCTAATCCAAGGTTTGAGAAGTTCGTGATGTTTGTAAAGGGTAACGAAATGTTTGCACGATTTTTAAAAGGTTGGCGGATTTTGACAAGTGATGTTTTGTTCAGGGGCGGATTTACACAATCCTCGCCTAATGGCTGGTTTACACGTATTAAGTTGTCAAGTATTTAACTAAATTTTAACTTAATTTTAAGTGACTTAATGCATGTAAACATTGAATTTAGTAATAAGTTGCAAGTTAAAATTTAGGGGGTAAGTAAGCAAGTAGAATAGAATTTTTTCTATTTTTCGGTTTAGTAGGTGGGTTTAGTGATTCATTTTAGTTAGATGCATAAATTTGTTTGAATAGCGTCGCGTTCGTGTAAGTGAATATTTTATTTTGAAAATGTCGAAGTGGTCAGAAGACGTTGAAGAGTATTTAAAGCATGAATTTTTGTGGAATGTAAAGCCCGGTACCCACTTGTTGCAAACCGGCGTTTCGTATCCCTGTATCGTTTCAATTGTTGATTGATACGAACAAAATAGGAACCCAAATTTTTCGTGTATCATCACTGCGTATCGAATCATCCAGCCTTTATCATGTTTGATGCGGGAGCGTGATACGGTTATCTGGTCAGTGTGTGATTTGAAGTGACGGTGAACAGGATACGCGCATACCCGTCCACACTTCCTCCTAAAGCGTATCGTATCATTCCTTTGATGTGACGGAGAAAAACCGCTAAATGAGAGATCGGGTTTGGATTGTATCATTTCGCACATTTTGAAACGAAGCGTTGCAATTTTTTCAGAAAAAAATTTAAAGAACGGTGATACGAAACGCCGGTTTGCAACAAGTGGGTACCGGGCTTAAGAAGCCTCAATTATAGAAATAAACAAGCGAAACAACAAGGGCTTGAGATAGACTGCGAAAACTATTTCCAGTAGCGAGAAAATATAGTACAATATGTAATTTTAATTTTGGTTCTAATGCACATCGCATTACAGTATCTCTTTTCTGTATCTCATGTTGAACTTTAGACAGCAAGAGTAATTAAAGGATTCTTCTGACATACGTAACCCAGAGAAATACTGTTGTTTATCTTCTCCAGCTAATTCATGGAACAAAGTTGCACTAGCGCCGTATTCATTTCTCCTGCTTATCCAATTTCTCACCCACAATATTTTAGGTATTCTCTCTTTTCTGGCTATTTCATCTTTTACTTCGTCGAAAATCTCATTTAAAACAAATTTTATGACTCTATTTTTTAAAATTTTGACTTTAGCGAACTAAAGAGCTTCACTAAAATTAAGTGTTGAATACGTGTAAACGATTACTTGAAATTAAGTCACTTAAAATTAAGTTAAAATTTAGTTGAACACTTAACTACTTAATACGTGTAAACCAGCCATAAGGGCTGGAAGATATTTGCGCCCCCCACCGCTCTTACATCATCCATCAACCAGGTTTTTAAAATCACTGCTAACAACATTATAACACAAATACTAGCCTATCGCGAAAAACGTGAATACTAAATTTAAACTTAGGTTGAATAAATATTATTTTTGTTATTTAAGAGTTATAACGGGCATTTGCCATCACCGATTAAAGATAAACAATTTTTATTACATTTTAGGTTTTTCTCTATCCAGTGCCGTCTTTATAGATTGCGAGGCCCTAAGCCACTACAGATGGAGGCCCCCTAAAATATTCATAAAGCATTAGTCTTAAAAGTCAATTGACAAATACTAAAACCCACTTAAATCGAAGAAAAAGTAGGTTACCCAAACTAGTTAAATGCTAATTTGCTGAAACTTTATTGTAAACCATGTAATTAAAAAATTGAAAAAATATGTTTTATAAATTCTGTGAATGTGAGCAAGCGTTCATATTAGGTATTCCCCAATATTTGTGAATAACTTTTAGAACTGATGGCAAAAAAAATTTTTGATTATAATAATAAATGAAGTCAAGGCAGCAAAGTATTATTCTATAAGTGTAGATTCAACTCCTGACATTTCACATCAGGACCAATTGACTTTTACTATTCGCTATGTCACCAATGATGGTCCACGTGAAAGATTTTTGGCATTTATTCCTATTGAAGGTCATGGAGCTGAGTATTTGTCTAAAGTCGTCTTAACATTTTTAAATGATAATGGTATCAGTATCAATAACTGTCGTAGCCAGTCATATGACAATGCGTCAAATATGTCAGGACAATATTCAGGCCTCCAAACTAGACTACGCTGAGTATGTACGTTGCGCTGGCCAACCTTTGAATTTGATTCGCGTTAAAAGCGTAGACTGTAGTACTGTGGTCAAGCAAGTTTTCTATTTAGTGCAGAAATTGTACACTTTTTTTCGGACCCCACATGCAGGTGGCAAAAGTTAGTATCAGTCCTACGTGACAAAGAAAAGCTGCTAAAACCGTTATCCGATACCAGATGGTCAGCCAGAAGTGATGCTCTCACTGCTCTCCGTGGAAGTTATGGCAATATTTTAAAATCTCTTTTGCTACGTTCCAGTGATACAACACAATCAAGTGAGACTAGACTCGTGTCTTCAAGTTTATTCGAAAAACTAACTCAATTTGATAATATTTTTCTCACCATTTTTTGGGATGCTGTTTTATTTAAAATCAATTCAACTAACAAAACTTTGCAAAAAGAGACATTGGACTTAGCTGTGGTTGTTAACTTACATACTTGATTCGCTCGAGAAATACTTTTATAATTTAAGAGATACATTTGATGATTATATAAGAAAAACCAAAGAATTCATTGAGAGTAATAAAATAACAATTAATAAAAAAAAAAGAAAAAAAAAAAACAGATTAAAGAGTAGAAGTGTTAAATTAACAAGATTCGAGGGACAAAGTGATGAAACTCTTTTCAACAAAGAAGATTCATTAAAAATCGAAACTTTTTATCCCATTATAGATTCTCTTTCTGTTAACCTGAAAAAACGAAAATTAGCGTATAGTAAAATCAATGAGAATTTCAAATTTTATTTGGAAACATCAGGAAAAATGAGTAATTCATCGATAATTCATTTGTACGCCAGAATAAAAAAAGAATTCTTAGGTTCTACTTTCCCAAATATTGAAATATGTTTCCGAATATTTTTATGTATGATGGTAACAAACTGCACTGGAGAGAGATCTTTTTCAGCTCTAAAATTTGTTAAAAGATGAGCACAGAAATGCAATGCTAGATATAAGACTGAATAGTTTGGCACTAATGTTTACTGAATCAGATCTTTGTAACAACATCGACTTTGAAACCATTATCTCTGATTTTGCATTAAAAAAAATCAAGAAACAAATTGTAAATTATTGTAAATTATTTACTTTAATAAAATATTTTATTTTGAGTATGATTGGATGAAAATATTTTTGTATATTTTATAAAACGTAAAACCCATATTAAAACTTATTATTTATGCTAATAGATTTTTCAATTTTATTATTGGATAACTAATAAGAAAATTTGAATTTTGCGTTCAAATTTGTTGAAAAAACATGGTACGAGTAAACATGGTACAGGGACCATGTTCGAGGTGATGTTAGCCGTGTACGGGCCGGTACGCGTACCAGTTTTTTGGTCCGACCAACGGTCCGACTAAAATCAAAACTGGTTTGATTTCCGTCGATGTTCGTGGGCGGAGTTTCGTGTTGATGATACCATGTCCTACCATTTGCGGACTTGTTTGACCAAATTTACTCGTACACGAAATGTTTCAATTTACCAGTTGACAACTGAATGACAGATTAACTTGAAATATTTTGACAAGAGAGCGGTGTTCAAGTAAATCGGTCTTAGCACATGTCTTACCGTCTGCGGGTTTTTGGTCGTACCATGTTTACTCGTACCATGTTTTAGCGTCTCCACGGGCCACGGCACTGTCTCTATAAGTGGCGGAATATGTCAGCAGTAATCCCTTAAAAACATGAACTCACCATCAACAACAATCATTTAAAATAAATAATATTCCTAATGTTATATTTTACGACATCTTATACTGATTTCAGAAATGAAAAAACAGAGATAATAGTTTTATAGATATATACATATTAATGATATAGCATTCTTATCCTTTACATTACAATAAATTCCTTACAAAAAAGAATGTAATCTAACATTTCCACTCTGTATAAGCGAGGGATTTTTTTCTACTCTTACATTAACACTAAACAACTTATAACTTGCCGTATTTAACTGAAATCACAATATCAGTTAAAAACTAAGTCATTTAAAACAATGATTTGGTAGCCTTTGAATTCAAAACTAATACCATGTTTCCATCGCACTCGAAATCTTCCGATTTCGGCAAAAATGAGGATTTCGGACGAAATCTCGTTTGAAATCTCATGTTTTAGCATATAAATTGAAATCGCCTTTCGGAGGAGATTTCAATGAAATCTCGATCGAAATCTTGGTAATGACTATTCAGACTATTCAGCAAGTGTACTCAGCTGTAAAAAATTCTGACAGTACGAATTTGTCATTTTTAAATTTTCTATCTTTAACGTTTAAAATGAAGCTTAAATGAATGTTTATATTTTTTCCTTATTTTACAGCCTATTCTTTCCAAATTCCTCAGTTTTGTTGATATAATTCGGTTTTTAAAATTTGATGTACAAGTTTGTTATGACAAGCAAAAACTGCCTGGTGCGATGGAAACACATTTGGATTTCGCCAAATCGTTTTATCAAAACCTGCGGATTTCAAGTGCGATGGAAACATGGTATAAAATAACTTCCTTCGTGATTTTTTGTTTGAAAATGAATCGACGATATCACTTAATGTTGTATTTAAGTACTGTGCTCGCGCTATCGTGTGTGTGCCCTAATTTTGGACCGGATCCAATGGACTGGCAACATTGTAGTGTCGCCATAATGGAGTGCTCGTGTATTGGGGCCTTTAGACCCATCCGACACATCGCTCTCCAGCACGGTATACAGAAAAATAAGATAATGTAAAAGAGACGACAGCTTTGAATACCGTAAAAATTGGGCGCCTAGAGACGTCAGCCCTAATGCAGAAACAACAACAACAGCTTCGACTTTATATGGAAAGTGGGCTCCACGTGACGTCAGCACTAAAATATAGTTTACGGTATACAGTCTTTTACACTATCTTGTTTCTGTATACCGTGGCTCTCCAGATGAATATATTACGCACGACGGTTGGTTTAGGAAGGATATCGTAAACGATTGGGATTAAATGTGTACAGTAAATAGTCTCTGATTACTACCTTCTTTATGACATGTGGTTTCAAATTATCATTCGTTCTCATATATACGTTGTCCGGTTAAAATATAAAAAAATGTTTTGAAAATTTGCCGCCCCTAAAAATTTGCCGCCCTGGGCTGAAGCCCCTATAGCCCCCCCTAAATCCGCCACTGGTTTTGTTCGAAGGCTATCGCTGCGAAGAACCCAAAAAAGATCACTTCGTTTAGCACGGGTCTCATTCCATCGAGTTTATTAGATATTAGCACAACTTGTCAATTTAAGGTCTTTCTGACAATTAGCCTAAGTTTTCCCATTTAAACAAAAAAGACCCGACCGAATATTATGAACTTTTTTTCAGAGCATTTCTTCGTTAATATTCTTTTTTCGGCACCTCAAATAAGTTGATATAGTGTTTAGTTCGCGCGATATCGTGCAGGTAAAAAAATATCTTATGTCATTTAAACCAAAAAACCACTCGACCGAATAATATAAAAGTCTTTTCAGATTATATTGTCGCTAATACGCTTCGAACGGCACCTCAAGTAAGTCAATATCTTTCGTGGTTCGGGCGATAATGTGCAGGTACAAAAATCACTTAAAAAAACGGCTCGACCGAATTTTCTGAAAATCTTTTCAGATCATATTTCGGTTAATACGCTTCGAGCGACACCTCAACAAATTCGATATCTTTTTTGGTTTGCGCGATATCGTGCAGGAAAAAAGACCACATACGTACGCTACGCACACACACACATACTTCCTCCCAATTTTTTGATTAAAATGCTCCTGGGACCTTGAAAGATGAAAATATGTCGAAAATTTCGATTTAGATTTTCGGAACGATTACAATAACTTCCTATACTGGGAAGTTAATAAAATCAGACAAAAATTGGATTGATGGTGAAGTAATAAACCTCGCACCTCCGAGGTTATACATTATTAAAGATATTTATGGAAATATGTACTTACAGAAGGAATAGTAAGTTTTTAAAACGTTGCGTTAATATAAGACCTTCAACTAGGGTTGCCACCCGTACTATATTATATAGTATTGTACTATATTTTGGTCATTTGCACTATATACTGTTGAAAAAAAAATATAGTACGGAAAAATACTATATTTTTAATGATGGCGGCAAAGTGAAACACACTCGAATGTCAAACAAAACACTGACAAAAATATTGGGATTTGAGCTACCAAAATAATAGGCTTACCGACATCAGCGACATTCATGCTTATTTACTTTACATCGACAGAGACCATGCAGACGCAGCTGCTACTTGCACACACATCGCTCAAACACACATGTTAGTGAGAGATGGAGAGATGAGAGAAATAGAGCTTCTATAAAATTAATAAAAAATGAGCTTTTAATTTATATTAATATGCAGTTGGGCTGAACAGTAGCGTATGATTATTTCTTAAGCAATAAGACCTTATTAAATAAGGCCAAAAGTAATGATAAATATACTTGGAAAAATAAAAAAATTTTGAAAAACGAGCTCGTACTATTTATTAAATTTCTAAAAGTACTATATTTTTTAAAGTTTTAGAGAAAAAATACTATATTTAAATGTAAAAAAGTGGCAACCCTTCCTTCAACCCCAGAAATTTATAAAAAATTTAACACAAGTTCATCAAAAACCAGAAGTGGAAAAGTTCACATATCGGAAAATTAAATTCGAACTATTCTTACCACTTCAACACTTAAATAATTATAATCTCAAAAGTAACTTAAAAGAATTAAATTGATTTATGTAAGTAAATGTGTACTACAAATATTACATTAAAACTGGATCAAATATTAAGATTTTGAATTTATGAAATTAAAAAATGAATTGAACTATTAACAATTTAGATTTCGTTGTTAAAATAAGGAATAGTTCTAGTGTTATGAAGTGTGACATTGGGGGGAGGGTGGGTGGGGTAATAACAACACGACGTTACGTAACGCTTTTCTGAACTAAAGTTAGAACATCAGGAATAAAATTTTTACCTATTTTTAAAAAGATTCTTAAAATTTTCGCTCAAAAAAATCACCATATCAATGTCCCACACTTTTCTCTAGTCGATACCTATATCTATATAAAGATATCGATATGGATCGAATTAAGTGAGTACGTGTGAGAAGTGAGAATCGGCCGAGTGGATTAATGTTGACGAACTCGAAGAAAATTCACTTCTGTCTGTTGCTGATGATGACGAAATCGACGATCTTCCTCTTATCTGCGATACGTAATTTATGGATGGCCCCGTACTCACCTGACTATGTAGTTGGCGTTGAACTTTAGTTAAAGAGAATATAAAGGGATGGATAACTAATTGTTGATGGTCACAAGCCAAAAACAATGAAGGAATTTTATTAGTGGTTTATTTGTGAATGGTCGAGCCCCAAAAACAAGAGAGGAAGGAAAAGTATTAATTTGGAAAGAAAAACTAAACAGGAGTTCAAACCTAACTTACCTCGTTGATAACCAGTATCCAAAAGAGAGAAAGATTCATGGGCCCAACGATATTTATTAATTCGCTTAAATTCAATTCTAGTGGGGATAGAAAAGGATAACGGGGCGATTGATGTGATCTTTGCTTGAATGATAGAAATGGGGAAGAGATTTTAAAAAGGTGTTACCAGAGATAACATAATACTCCGTATAAAGATGCGACAGCTAGAACAAAAAAGCCGAACGCTTTTTGCCTCGGCAGGCCTCTGAGATTGCCTCCCTCTTAGCAACATGCAACATATTCGAGTGTCTAGCTACACAAGGAGGCGAACGTGGTCATGGTCCGCAGCACAAGAGATGCGGTGAGTTTGTGGATAAGGAAGCTAGAATTTTAGGGGGGCAAGGAAAGGAACTGACAACAGAATGTTTCTCGCAACATCTTTCTTTCTTTCTCATTTTTCAAACGTTTGCCTCTAGCGCTACATTGAAGGATTTCCCTGATGCTTTGTATTTTAACTATTTCTTAGAACATTCCGTATATTTTTTTAATGACTGTCTGAGATCCACTATCAATTTCACTTGATTTCAAATTCTTGGTGAGAGGGTTTGCGATATTTTTAAAATAGGTGATTAGTTGAGGTTTTGGTTACTTTTTTTTTATTTTCTGGTATTTCGGTATTGGCTAACTCGATTGATTTTAGAATCGAATTTAGGTAATTATTCTTTGTTTTATTTTATTCAAAATCTGGGACAAGTGCTTTTTATAAATGCTTGTAAAGTTAACTCCCCGCCCACAATCTGCTCAAAACAATTCGATCGTAATTGTTTTGGTAAAAATAAATTAAAAATAGGTTCAATACCTTTATAGGCTTCATGTCCAGTCAATTTTCAGGAAAAACGTATGACAGAAGGAATTCATTCTCGGACTTGCAATTACAGGATTTATCCATTTTAGAGTCCCCTTATCAACAATTAAATATTGAGCTCGTAAATATATACTGCAAACAATGGGAGGTGAAAAACAATTTTTTTATATTTGTTCTTCTGGTGGAAACTAAAAAAAATAAGTTTTCAAATTTTTTGACTTCCATTTTATTAGTTATAAATTTTCAAAAAGTCGAAAATCTTAAAATTTTAACAAATTTTGAAATCTTTAAATTGATCTAGTTCAAAAACTATTTGACATAGAAAGCTGAAAGTAGCACCAATTTCTTCTGCTTCAATAAGGCTTTAATACGTGATATACAATATAGTATTATTAGTAAGAATAAAACTACAGTATTATTAGTAAGAACGAAACTTTTGTTTTTGGACTATCTTTTGGAATAATAACTTGATCGAAAACTATCCCCAAGACAACCCTTATTACTAAATTTTAGGGTTTCACACTTGCTCTATTTGTGGCCCAAAGTCAACCCTGTCAGACCCGCGGATCCCACCCCTACAGCCACTGCTGAAGTTAAATTATTTTCTTATGTCCAAAATAAAGGTTTCACTGCCAATTTTTAATGAACAAGAACATATGTATATTTCATATAAGACATGGTTTCTAAAACATGCCTATCCCTCAGGTAGAAGCCACCCCACCTCTAGGGGATGAAAACTAAATTATTTAATTTTATACCTAAACTTCAATTAAATAATTTAGCTCTCACCGCTAATGGTGCGGTGATTTCCGATGCCCGAGAGCAGAGGTATCGTTTCCAAAATTTATTTTTAATCTAATAGGTGTATGTTAGGGTTTGTCAGTTTTTAAAAACCGGTTTTTACAAGAAAATTTTGTAATTCGAAATTCGGGGTTTCCAGTAAAAACAAAACGGTTTTAAATTTATACATTGCATTTCTTCTGACAGCTACATTGAGTTATCCGAACAGATATTATCAAATTTATATAATCTATAGAAGATGAGATGTTAGAATAAGTAACGAAGAAGAAAATTAAGACATATGTGTGTATCTATTACAACACTTAATAAGTTCATCATATAGATGGCCCCACTACTGTCATATCCATAGAATTTTTTATATGGCAGTGCTAAGCTCAGGAATCACCCTTTGTACTACCCAGTGCGTCATGTCGTTTATCGTCATGGTGCAATGTCTAGCACAAGCTTAGTACGGGGGGGGGGAATAGGTTAAGGGTTATGAGGGTTCGAAGGGGTGTTGGAGAAGAGGACGATGAACCCTGCGTTTGAACTCTTGGATGTTGTATGATCTCGGAAATACTGGCTGCGAGAGATTATTCCACAGTCGAGTTGTTCTATTTACAAACGAATTCATATCTTGTTGAGTGCGTGAAAGGGGGAGTTGAAGGTAGAAGGAATGAGACGAGAGTGGGCCGTGGAGGCAGGAGAGCGTTTATTTCGGAGGAGCAGTCGCTATAATAGTAGCGATATAATTTTGTCAGTGCTGCTACATTCCTACAGTGGCTCAAGGGGTCGATGGTGGAGCAGGCGGTGTGGTCATCAATTAATTTAAGTGCCCTTTTTTGGTCTTTATCTAACCATACCAAGGTGGTTATCGAATCGCCGCCCTAAACGAGGGAGTTGTATTCGAGAAGAGGCCGAATGTAGGATTTATAAATAACAGAACGAGCCGATGGCTGGAGGAGGAACTTGCACCTCTTAAGAAATCCCAAGGACTGAGATCCTTGTTTGGCAAATTGGAATATGTGGTCATTCTATCGCAAGTATTTGGCTAATGTCACGCCTAAGATGTGTAGGGATGGGTCGGCCATTAGTTTAACGTCATCCACTGTTAAGGATGGTGAGGTGTTGAGCTTTTTGTTTCGAAATAAGACAGTACTTAGTTTTGGTGGAGTTGAATTCGACATGATTCTTTTTTCCCCACTCTAGAATGAGATTAATGTCGTTATTAATAGAATTGAACATTAATTCACGATCATCAAGACAGATATGGCATGAGTCTGTCTTCCATCGTAGCTGTAAGAGTAACGTAGGGTACCGTCGTCAGCAAAGCTGAGAAGTGGGTTGGAGGGGATCGAAAGTAGGGCCGGTAATAAAATTGATCCTTGGGGGACCCCCGAAGAGATAGGGTTGGGTTCAGATTTGACGGGGAAGCCAACCGTTAAATTGGCCATCAACTAAGTAGACATCTGCCAGGAGCGCGTTCAAAAACCTTACTATAGTAAACCACGAGGTAAGCTGTGGTTATGCTACATCACTTCACTTAACCACGAAAGTTTATGTTTAACCATGGAGGTTTTTGAACGTACCGTGGTTAACTACGTGGTAAAGAAAATTTAAAATTTTTTTTCATAAAATAGTGTCGGCTATTTGCCTCAATTATTTCCAATAATTATTTATTTAAAATAATCTCACAAATCCCACTTTGATTTGTTCATTATTAACATTAAAACAAATGTCAAAAAATTGTTTTTATTCTTCTCCTTCTTAACTATGGCTAACCATGCTTACAAGCATGGTTAAAATTTAACTACACCATGGTTAACCACGGGAGTTTTTGAACGCCAAAAAGTTATGCTCGTGGTTATGTTGTAGTTAACCACGGAGTTTTTGAACGACAAAAGTTTACCATAGTTAACCATGGTTAACCATAGTAAGGTTTTTGAACGCGCTCCAGGAAAGCCCTCCAAAGTGACAAAACATGAAAAATTCGGCTGGGAGAGACGCTTATTTTGGGAAGTGCTTCGACTATTTTGAAAAGGAAAGGGGATCCATAGTGAATATTACATAACTAACGACGAAATCGCGAAGAAAACAGCAAAGAAAAACAAGTGCCCCTTCACCAAGTTAATGCACCGTACCACGATAGGCGATCGAAACAAAGGCAAAATCGCCCAAGTTGTACTTCGAATTGCTTCTACGTACACCGACTTATGCAAATTTAGCCTAAAGCGAATATTACCTGTTCTGAAATTAAAAAAGAAAGATGGTCGCCGGCAAGAAATATGGCTCCAATGAGGAGGTTGATCAAATCGTTCTATAAGAACGACATAGAAATGTTAGAGAAGCGTTGGAATGAATGTACCACTATTGAGGGAGACTATAATAATGGATAAAGTTGTATATGTACCTATAAGTCGGGTTTTGTATAAGCCATAGTGTATGTACTTTAAAAATTGGCGTGGTGAACCTTCATTTTGGGCGTAAAGAAAATAATTTAAGGTTAGGGGTTGCTGTGGGGGTGGTTTCCGCTTCACCGATAGGGTTGATTTTGGTCTTAAGAAATACTCATAGTTTATAAATAGCCCATAAACAAAAATTTTTTGGAGTGCAAGTGTGAAACCCTAAAATTTAGTAATAAGAGTTGTCCTGGGGGTAGTTTTCGATCAAGTTAGAGGGTTGACTTTATTTCCATTTAATTCGCCATGCCCAAATTAGTAAATGGCTATGTTTTTGGCAAATGTTTTTTTATATTGCGTTCATTGAGTACCTAAAAACATTTATTTCTATATGATCCCAATGTCGTCCTATCCTAAATTTTGGCATTATATGTACGTTAAGATTGTATGTACAAAATATAATTTTTTCAAAAATTTGGAGAAATATTATTTTGAGATATTCCAAAAACAAAAGTTTCGTTCTTACTAATAATACTGTAGTTTTATTCTTACTAATAATACTATATTGTATATCACGTATTAAAGCCTTATTGAAGCAGAAGAAATTGGTGCTACTTTCAGCTTTCTATGTCAAATAGTTTTTGAACTAGATCAATTTAAAGATTTCAAAATTTGTTAAAATTTTAAGATTTTCGACTTTTTGAAAATTTATAACTAATAAAATGGAAGTCAAAAAATTTGAAAACTTATTTTTTTTAGTTTCCACCAGAAGAACAAATATAAAAAAATTGTTGTTCACCTCCCATTGTTTGCAGTATATATTTACGAGCTCAATATTTAATTGTTGATAAGGGGACTCTAAAATGGATAAATCCTGTAATTGCAAGTCCGAGAATGAATTCCTTCTGTCATACGTTTTTCCTGAAAATTGACTGGACATGAAGCCTATAAAGGTATTGAACCTATTTTTAATTTATTTTTACCAAAACAATTACGATCGAATTGTTTTGAGCAGATTGTGGGCGGGGAGTTAACTTTACAAGCATTTATAAAAAGCACTTGTCCCAGATTTTGAATAAAATAAAACAAAGAATAATTACCTAAATTCGATTCTAAAATCAATCGAGTTAGCCAATACCGAAATACCAGAAAATAAAAAAAAAGTAACCAAAACCTCAACTAATCACCTATTTTAAAAATATCGCAAACCCTCTCACCAAGAATTTGAAATCAAGTGAAATTGATAGTGGATCTCAGACAGTCATTAAAAAAATATACGGAATGTTCTAAGAAATAGTTAAAATACAAAGCATCAGGGAAATCCTTCAATGTAGCGCTAGAGGCAAACGTTTGAAAAATGAGAAAGAAAGAAAGATGTTGCGAGAAACATTCTGTTGTCAGTTCCTTTCCTTGCCCCCCTAAAATTCTAGCTTCCTTATCCACAAACTCACCGCATCTCTTGTGCTGCGGACCATGACCACGTTCGCCTCCTTGTGTAGCTAGACACTCGAATATGTTGCATGTTACTAAGAGGGAGGCAATCTCAGAGGCCTGCCGAGGCAAAAAGCGTTCGGCTTTTTTGTTCTAGCTGTCGCATCTTTATACGGAGTATTATGTTATCTCTGGTGTTACCGTGCCCTAAGGTGATATGGTGATTGGACTCAGAGCAAACAAAATGCGAAAGGTAAACAAAGGAAACTCCTTGCCGTGAAAGAATTGAACATTATTCAAGAAATAAACTTTATTTCGTTTCTTTTAATTACAGGTAGAAATTTATCTTATTTATCCAAAGGAGAATTGTGAATTAATAAACAAGTTCTTTTTGTTACCGAGAAACACAATATGGTAAATTTTATCTTTCCCTGATTATATACATTACTAGCGAAAACACGCGTGCATTGTAACGCCTTTTAATAAAAAAAATTATGTGTGAATAGTTTGGCATAAGAAAAGGGCATAATTAAACAAAGAAGAAATCTGCAAAACACGATTTTGGGTGCATAAAAAATTATAGCTACCTATAAAAAAATATTAACTCCAACTTCTTTTAAAATTCGGGTTTCAGCACCACCTATCGGAAAAATTTTGCTTTACGTGAACAACATACACATAGCCAATCATATTCGGAATATGACTCGTGCGCGTAGATTTTGACGTTCCCAGGTAACTGGCGCCTTGTGCAGAACTTGCCCCAAACTCTAAAGAAGATCATCAATTTTGCGAAAGGCTGCAACGGATACGCTTCTGTCGGTGCCGCTGGGTCTCGAACTCTATTCATGATTAGTTTCCGTTCTTGACGATTCTGGGAATTTTAACAAACTAAAATATAAACATGGGCGCATGCTGTGGTTACACAGGTTTTTATGCGCCAATGTAAACCTCTGCCAACAAAATTTAAAAAAGCCCTAGCGGCTAAACCGTTACGAATTCCTCGCCCATACGATTGTATGTTCGTCTCTTCAAAACCTACCCACAGCCGCCGTTTTGTTAGGTTCAGCAATACACCCTGTATATATATATTAACTTTAGTAGCTTCTTCAGGCATATAATCCAGGTAGACTGTGCAAGTGATATTAAAATCTGCGTGCAAATAACATTTCAATAATATAAGATATTATGTTTTGAACCATTACAACAAATATGCAGAAAATTCGTAAACGCTGTTCAAACAGATATCTGCTTATTACTAATGTCAGTCATGTAACTTAAGCGCTATATGTGGCTTTTCACGATTAATGCCTAAACTGAAATTTGAGTCATCAATGCAGCGCCGAAATTGTTCTCAATTATGGTAGAGGGAACGCACATTTCAATTTTCATGTCATATGTAAGGGCAGGATATTGATAATTTCAACATCGTTTGGGTTGTTATTAAAATGAGAATGGGTAGCTCGCATTTTCGTTAGTCACCGCTCCAGGTTTATTATTAAATTTTCCTGTATATTAGCTTCCCTGTAAAATTTTCTGAAAATACAAATTGCTTGAACAGTGATTACGGCAGAAGGCTTACTATTTAGCCACAAATTTTTTAACAACGTGCTTAGTCTGGTTTGCATAACTTTGGCTGACATGAATCCACTTTAATCTATTTATGCCGACAAGCTCCTCTGATAGCCCACAGGGGTAAACTCATACGACCTTTTGTTTTACACTCAAAGGAGCTTCTGGGAGTCCATGCTCAAAGAGTAGCCGCTAATCCCGTTTGGATTTCCTTCCTTCCGCAAGGTGACTTCAGATTTAATTTTTCCTGGGTTGTCTATTGCACCTGGTTAGGTAAACCAAGAAATCTGAGTAATGTTGCAATGTAATCTATCGTTAAATTGTAATTAGAAGAATGGGTATAGATTTTATTAACTTCCCAGTATAGGGAAATTATTGTAATCATTTTAAGCAAAAATTTGAGAGGAAGTATGTGAGTATGTGTGTGTGCGTACGTATGTATGTGGCCTTTTTTTCTATCGCGCGAACCAAAAAACGAACGACTTCGTTCGATATCGTTCGAAGCGTATTAACAGAAATATGATCTGAAAAGATTTTTATAAACTTTGGTCGAGCCGGTTTTTGGTTTAAACGACATAAGTAATTTTTTTATCTGCATTATATCGCCCTAACCACAAAAGATATTAATTTACTTGAGGTGACTATTATAATTTAGTGATCGATTCAAAGCATGTTCCATCGAAGTAAAAAAAAAAATTATTTCACCACGGCCGGCCGAGGATTGAACTTGGTTCCCGGGGTAGCATTCCAGCGCCTTAGCTCTCTTTTTTGTCGTTAAATATACTTCCGGTTGAAATTTCCAGACCATTTTCTCAGTTGTAGGTCTCTTGATCAAGAGCTACAATTTGAGATATGGCCCAAGTCTGTAGCGACAGTACTTTCAGAGATGAAAGAAGGTCACAGACGGACAGAGGGACAGAGCCTCTGTATAAGCTTTTTTTTTTTGAAAAAGCTAAAACTATATCGACTACTTTGAATTGCCGAAAGAGGAGTATTAACGAAAAGATGCCCTAAAAAGTTCGAATCGGGCTTTTTTTTGTTTAAATGAAAAACCTTAAATTAATAATTATACTAATATCTAACAAACTCGATGGAATGGGATCCGTTCTAAACGAAGTGATCTTTTTTGGATTCTGCACAGTGATAGCTTTCCAAAAAATATCACTTGTCAAAATTAAACACTCTTTAAAAATCATGCAAAAATTGCGTTGCCCCACCATCGGCCCGACGTTGGCACAAGGTGGTCAACCGTTGGCTGACGGTTGCCATTTGACTTTGACCCAATATCAAAATGTGACAATGTTTTCCGTTGGCCCAGTATCAAAAGTCAACGTTGACCTAGCGTTCGAATCAAGTTTTGGCCCGGATCAAATCCGAAGTTTGCCTATATGAAATAACGAGTCGTCCCAGTTGTAACCGAATGTTGTTTCAAGTCAAAAAATATATAATGAATTTCAAATGCTGGTTGAAATGCTTTTGCAAGAAATTAGTGAAAAGTAGACTGAATCCTGTTTCTCAAATTTTGCGTCGAATCCAAGAGATCCGTCAATCAAATACAGCGATTAAGGAACGGTTCCCCCTTTTATTTTCTCTCAAAAATATCAACGCGATTCCGCTTGTTAAACTCGACAAAAAAAGTATGATTTTTTCTTCCGCGAAAATTAAAAACATAACGGTTACGCCTCACCACCACGAGAAAATCATTACGAACAACGGCGAAATTGTGTTAGTAAATAAAATTTTCGCTCGCCTCGAAATCAAGTAGATGATGTAAAAATTCAAAGGACGAGAATTGTTGCTGACATCAATGTATTCGACTATCCAGTGTCTTCTAAAGACATTGGCATTGGCTTTTGTTGGCGAAATTGGAGAAGAAAACTTTATATACAGTGTGACGAATATCCACATGAAATTTATGTTAACAACAGTTGATGGACAACAAATATTGATTTCTTTACTGCATTTTTAAGGCGAATCATACATTTTATTGCAAATTGGTCATAATAAAATAAAAATTCAATTTCTATAGTTTTTACTTGTTGTTAATTTTTTTTTTCAAATGATATTGTCGCTGATACGCTTCTAACGGCACATCAAGTCAGTCGATATCTTTTGGGTTTCGGCGATATCGCGCAGGTACAAAAATCACTTATGTCGCTTAAGCTAAAAACGGCTCGACCAATTTTTATAAAAATCTTTTCAGACCATATTTCCGTTAATACGCTTCGAACCAAACCTCAACGAAGTCGTTATCTTTTTTAGTTCGCGCGATATCGTGCAGGAAGAAATGACCACATACGTACGCACACACACACACATACTTCCACCTAATTTTTTGCTTGAAATGCTCTTGTGACCTTGACAAATGAAAATACGTTGAAAATTTCGATTTCGATTTTCGGACTGATTACAATAACTTCCCTATACTGGAACTTAATAATATGAAATTTAGTTCTCAAACTAAAAATCTTAAAGAAAAAATTAAATTATGTAAGTTTTTACCACGTGCTGCACTCCTGCACAACGCCTACTAGTACAAGAGCTAGCAACGTTTTCGACCAACACCAACGTCGAAGCAATATAAATGAGAGTAATCATTTTCTACATGTCTCTAATGCCCTCTGTCGCAGCTATTCCTCTTAGCTATACTAAAAAGGTTAGAAAATTATAATTTGTAAATTACTTAAAGTATGTCTTTCGCGATGTTAGCAACGACAAAATTGTATGGCAACTATAAATTTATGCTGTTAAATTACATATAAAGGTATGGGAGAGAAAAAAAATTCTTAAAATGATTTCAAAATTAACAATTTTCATCTCTGCAAAGACATGCCCAGAAGAAAACACAACCACTTCCAGGTGACAGACGTATCGCATCCGTTAGGTAGCTCACTAAGACAGGTCATATAAAAAAATCAGCCGTGTAGAAATCAACTTTTTTTCGACGTCGCTAGCTCTTATACTATAAAGCCTCTTGATTGAGTTGTTCCGTTTGTATTCTTTTTAGTTCCATTTGAGCAATCTGAGAGTGATTTAAATGCGTGGACATTTTTTTTCATCAGAATCTTACATAGTTCGCGCACAAAGTTGTAATTGTTGTAATTCACATCAGGGATATCAGCTAGTCTCATTGCACATATCATAGTTGGCCCACAATCACGAATAAAACAGTGGATTTTCTCAGAAGGTATTTGAAATCTCAGGAGCATGGCATTAAATTTTTCCTGGGTGTCATTTCAAAACAAGATTCACTCTCTTAAAATCTTTAGTGATGCCATGCGCTGTCAAACTCAATAAGCAAACATTAGAACTAGGTTTAAATATCGGCAGTAAATGACATTTTTGTAAAAGTTTTCAGCAAATCGACTATCTTGCTGGCCAGCTTAGGATACAACCCATCACAAATAAATGACGTAAAAAATTGTCTTCCCCTTAACTGATAACTCTGCACGGTGAATTGCAACAGTCGTCGTAGAGTCATTTGTTTTTTGGCCTTTGAAGTGGGGTTGAAGTCGAGGGCAGTTCAAGCAATTTTAACAGTTCTGCGCACCTCGTTGGCAAATTTTATAAATATTGGTCTATCATTTCCCTCTTTTTAGTTAAAACGGCAACAAACCAGAAAAAACTCAACAAAATAATTTGGGAAGGGATGTGCGCATGTCGAATGAATAACGTTAATTTGGCAGAGCTTTTAAATACATGTAAAGCCCCTGCTCAGCCAAGAGAGTTTATTCATCATAATAACCACAATTTATCTATAATTAAGCGAAATATATCTCATCTCTAAATTTAAAATAATTTAAAAAAAATGCCGAAAAAATTGTTGTCTTTAAAGAGGGTTTACGGACGATAGTTTAACGTGACAACGTCATGAGAAAACATTGATGAAATGATTGCATACTTTTATGAATAAAATTGAATCATTTATATTAAATTATCATTATTTTGTATGGATACAAAAAGGAGTAAAATGAAATATTCATTTTGATTGATAAATTAGCTTTTATTTGCACTAATGAATTCAAATATGTTTATTACTTTAATGAACAGATTATTTACAAGTAACAATGTGTAGTAACAAATTCATTTACAGCTTTTATACATGTCTGATATTTAACTTCTTGCAATCTGTGTTATTCTGTTAAGGATAGGTCGATGATAGGAAAAGTATGAAATGAATGGGAGTGTTTCAAGTGTAATGTGCCTTGAAAAAGTCAAATCGAGGGTTGTTCCTCTCAGCGTTGTTGACTTAGTAACATCTGATGTGCATTCGAAATTGTACATATCCTTCATGAATTTGAGGAATGTATCATCATTTTTCACGTTTGTGTTGAAGTCGCCGAGACGTGACGAGATTTGAAAGAAGAATTGGTACATTGGTATCAACTTGCATGATCGGATGCACATACTGCCTGTTATGCACGAACGGAAAGAGTGCTTGGTGCAGCAATACACTAATGTTTGAGACACTTGCTCCAGGATGAATTTACACTGCGCCAAGTACAATTTTAAACGTTGTATCAGCAGTGAAGCATGTAATTTCAGCCAAGCAGACCTCGCCTGTGTTTCTGATGAGACGAGTTGTGTCCGACAATTCAACGTGGAGAACTTTGGCCGTGGATGTTGATGTTAATTTTCGATAGATTGCCACTCCACCAGCTGCGTTTGTATCAGAATCCGATCGATTATTCTGCGTGGTTATACATTCATAATTATTGATTGGAACTGGATCAAAATTGTCACGCATCCACGATTCAGTCAATACCAAATAATCCGATCTTGGTATCACGGGATCCGTTTCAATATCGGCGAAGTGCGCAGACAAACTCTGAACATTAAGGTTTGTCACTACAGTTTGCCCAGCGTTGTTACCGTCATCACAAAATTTCACTGCTTTCGAAGTGATTGTTTGAAGGGCGTGTCCACGGAGTCGAATGTATTCGATACGGATATCTCGCGTAGTGTGTGAGTCGTTCCCATCCCGTCCGTGTTTGAAGATAAAAGGCGCATCTTTTTCCGTGATGATGTGCAAGCCGTCTATATTCGTTACCCCACTCAGCGCCACGTACACCAACTGTTGTGGTTGCTCCGAGGAGTATTTATAAACAATAACAGTAAACGTCCCACCTTGCGACTTGTGAATGGAAATAGCACAAGCAGGGAAACTGTTTTCGTTTGCATTTCACAGTTTTCGTCAGTGTAATGTTCACTATTTTCTTATACACCGGCACCCAGTTATGAGACAGAGTGTTTGGCTTGCTTTGCTTATTGTTGACAATTTGACAAATTTAATCTAATTAAATATTGACAATTTTAATCAAATTTTTAAGATTACTACGATCAAATTTTTAAAATTACTTCGGGAGATAACGGGACATAACGGGACAATGAGTCATCATTTTTCGTGCATGCAGCCGGCGTTCATCGTTTTAATAGACGTTGTCACGTCAAAAAAATCTTTTGAATAAATGATCATTTTCATTCATAAAACGACAGTTCCCCGCAGTCGCAAGCAACACAACCTCCCCAGGCAGAAGGGCGCATGTGACTGGCAGGAAACGTCAACAATCTAGTAATCACAGTGATAAAAAACGCTTTTACTATTACTACAATATTGATTTTTGACGTGACAAAGTCTTATAAATCGATGTGTATAGGAAGTCTAGCGCGTGGCGCGACTATCCCCACCACTACTTAGCGGCGGGAACGGGACGGGACATTTTGCCACTTCCTATACTCATCGATTTATAAGACGTTGTCACGTCAAAAATAAAAATTTCGGATTTTTTTTAGTAGAAATGCTACAAATTATTTCTGTAGCAAATGTGTAAATTACACAAATATTAAAATAAAAAAACATATAAAAAGGGATGTTTTTCATTCATAATTTGTAATTTTTTAAATAATCATTGAAGCCCCAGAAAAATACACCTCCCTTTAGCACTACGCAATCGTGACTGATTAAATGGCTGAAGCTTTGTCTGAGCTTTTAAACATTTTTAAGAGCTTTTCTGGGGTAGATAGGCGGAATGTCAAGACATTTGAAAAAATCTATACTTAAATTCTGTAAAAGCTCGATGCGCGTTACACAAAGCCTTATACACAAATCCCAGCAGGCAAAATGAGCTCACAAAACCAGAAATTTGTCTTACAACTCACAGTGAGCTCAATATGAGGAAAATATGACATCCCAAATGCAAAAAAAAAATTACACCAGTTGTGAGAAAATAATGAGATCATAATGAGAGGAAAGTGAGAAAGAAACCGAAATTGAATGTCCCACTTAATGTTCATTGATTGGAAGGTTGTTATGAGCTAATTATGAGCAATTGGTTTGATAACAATTTTTAAGACGGGATCATCGAATTTTCGGATGAGGAAGAATCAAATCGAATGAGAAATGAAGTTGATAATTTGGGCGACTTATGTGAATAATTTGACGATAATGATGATATCAATATTAGAGTAGGAGATGCAATCGCGGGAATTGGAAGTTGGGCTAACAAATATGGTATCGGTAGAAATGGAATAACTGATTTAATTAGTGTTCTGAACAAACTATTGTACTTCCTAGTAAATTTCCAACTGAAGGAAGAACCGTTCTGATGACTCCAAAATCAGTAGAAGTGACGAACATCGATGAAGAATGCAAATATTGGCAGCAAGATGTTACAGTTTGTCTTAAGAAGGCATTTTAAAATTTACAAAAAGATAATGGCATTTTGTTAAACATTAATGTCGATGGTTTGCCAATTTTTAATAGCTCAACTGAACAATTTTGGCCAATACTTGCGAATGTCGAAGGGATTATAAAGGAACCTTTCGTAATTGGAATTTACAACGGTTCACAGTGGAACGAATTGCCGAAAACGTGGACAAAAGTCTAAATATTGATGAATTTGGACGAAATTCGGTATTATAGGGTAATCGAGCTCACTGATCACGAATTTAATATCAAACACTGAAAATTCAAAATGGCGAATCCAATATTTCGGATATTATTTTTAAAACATTGTAGAAATAAACTCAAAACTTGTATGTAGATGTTTTTGGGCATGCCGATTACGAATTTGATGTCAAAATTTGGAAATTCAAAATGGCGGATCCAATATGGCCGACATAATTTTTCAAAATTGTTCAAAACTTGTATTTATATGATTTTGAGCATGCTGAATATGAATTTGATACTTGAATTCGAAAATTTTAAAAACAGGAACTTGAGTGACTCCCTTTACAAGATATGTAGGTTCAAAATAAGACCAAAATTCTAAAATATTGGAATTTTTCTGAAAAAACGAATAACATTGGGATTTAGATCACATTTTTAATTACATATCTTGTAAACGATGTCATTCACTTAATATCATATAAAAGAATACACATTTACCTAAAACACGAACCGAATTACGTTGTTCTACGATAATTAGTCTAGGAATTATTCAAGTTTAAGTAAATATTAAAAAAATACATTTTTTCTTTCGTAAACAACTTGTACCTTAGTGGATAGTGGGGATAGCCCCCTCTCTAGAACAATTTTTTTTTCTCCAAAACCATCCAAAAATCACGCCTGAAAATATTAGCCACGTAGTCCAACAGAGGATTTATTGAATGTCTGATGACCGATACAAATTGCGTATTAGGTTATGTAAACAAATTCATGAACGGTGATTCTTTGTAGATAATCGCATTATCTACAAACTTTGTAAACAATATTTTAGAATGGGACTTGCCGTTTAAGAGATTTTGGCCAAAAACGGAATTTTCTGTTTTTAGGAGCAGCGGACAACCAATATTCCGAAACTTTTTTAACATATTCTACTCACGAAAAACTTGTTTTTTTTTTAGAAAAAGTTTCGTGAGTTAACATTTAGTTAGAGGTCTGCATTCACATTGTGCTTTGACGACTGAACTAATATTTATAGGCATATATATATCCGTGACTTTGAATTTCCTAATTTTGACATCAGATCAGATTCGTAATCGGCATGCTCAAAAACATATATGTAGATACAAGTTTTGAACTTATTTCTACAAATTTTCAAAAATTATGTCCGCCATATTGGATCCGCCGTTTTGAATTTTAAAATTTTGACATCAAATTCGTCATCAGCGACGTCGATAACATAATACCACAAAACTTCGTGCAAATTTAACAATATGGAGAATTTTCCCGCACTTTTATAGACATTTCATCAAAAATAAAATGTAGCAGCCGTAACTGCATATGTGGTTTACTAAGAGAGTTACGACTAGTAGCTGGATTTTCTTTTTTAATCCTGAAGTAAATATAGCTTATTTTATAAAAAAAATACTTCACTTAGTGGTATTCCGTGGAACTCATAACTTATCTCTTAATTTCGATTGAATTTTATAAATTTTTCTCGTTATTATACATAATTATTGTTTATTTCAATAACAAATGTTAACACATCGCTAAAAGGGTTATAAAGAATTTAAAATTTAGCTCATACCTGGAGAAACATTCTCCATTTTCAATATTTCGAATCTGTATTGTCGTTGTAATTTTATACAAGTTTCAATTTGCACTACGTTTTTTAAGCGCAGAGCCGAACGCTTTAAAAATAAACAATGACCAAGTTCGACCTGCTGTGCAGCTTCAAGGAAAAACAATTAACCGTTTCTACTGCCGGGATTTAATAGTGTCAACAATACTGTAGTCAAACCAAAAGATGGAAATCCCTTAATCGAAACTTTTATTTTCGGACTTTTGTCCACGTTTTAGGCAATTCGTATCACTGTGCGGTTATAAGAAAACCTCCATCGTTAGGTATTTATTTAGACAAATCTCACAATGAGCTCATATTTAGCTCATATTATATTTGTCATTTATATACACTCTTACGGCGGCGTATACACATTAGTCTCAATAGCGCAGTTGGTAGAATGTTGGCTTCATGTTCCAGCGACCCAGGTTCGAATCTCGTACAAGGCAATCGAAAAAAAAAAAAAATATTCTCAAATCATAAGTAAAATATATAATATATAAAATTATATGAATATAAAAAATAGTAGTAGAAGAAAAAAAAAATAATGTGAAAATAGTAATTTTGTTTTTTAACATTTCTCAGTACTTTTTTCTGCTCAGTGAGCTCAATATGAGATCATTTTGAGACAGCATTTAGCTCTTGATTTACATCATATTGACCTCATATTTAGTTCAGAAACATGCGCCAATTAACTCACTATTACCTCATATGTATCTCATAAATTACTATTTGAGACTTTAAACGAAAAAATTGCCAATCGCAAATAGATCATATTTAGCTCAATATGAGCTATAATGCCTGCTGGGATAAATAGAAAAAAAACAAACAACTGAACAAAACATGCGAGCGGGGTTCCCCGAACGCGTTCGAGACTCGCTGAAACTTGCACGCTGCTGAAGTTTGGTCTTTGTCATTACTCCGATTCAAAATTCTCGGAACCGAAGAGTTGGAGTCGAAGGTGTAAAATCAAAGAACCGAAGTCGAAGATCCGTAATATCCCTAGTCACAATATACGGACGTTTTTCACAATGAGATGCTTCCTGTCTCGGTCCACACGATCAACTTCCAAGTATGATGAAAGTTGAATATTATGAATGGATATTTTAATAATAATTGAAAAATAATAATAACAACAAATTGCAAGAAAAAATCACACCAAATATACCTGGTTCTTCCTAATAATATAAATATTGATAAACTGACTTCTTCGAAAATAGTTAAAGTTGAAGTAGTCGCTGGGTATTAGCTAGTACCAGAACTTGTGCGAAATTAATCCACAAGGTTATTCAAGAGAATTTGTTTTTCCTGAATAATAGCATACCTTCGTACTTCATTCGCTACACTAGGGAACGTGTTCGAATTCATCCTTGTGTGTGTTGAAGCGCCGAAAACTCCGGTGGAAACTTATGACTTCAATTTTAAATTCGAACTATTTCAGGAGATATTTAAAGCTGTAAAGAACTTGTAAGACTTGGTTTAAAAAATGCTTTATTACGTTATTTTTTCATGATTTTTAAAGAGTGCTCAGAATTTCACGCTACCGCTCTGCTAAATCCAGGAAAGGCAACTTCATTTAGAACGGGTTTAATTCCAACGAGTTTATTAGATATAAGAAAAACTAATCTTTTAAGCGCTAGTAACCCTTAGCCGAATAGAAGTCTTTCCATTTAAAGGGTCGATTATTAAAAAAAAATTTCAGTATCTTTTCGTTAATATGCTTCGATCGGCACCTCAACGAGGTTGATATCAATTTTGATTCGCGCGATATCGTGCAGGACAGAAATCACGTAGGTCGTTTAAACCAAAAAACCGCTCAACCAAATTTTATCAAAACTTTTCAGATTATAATTTCGATAATAGGCTACGATCGGCATCTCAACAAAGTACGTATCATTGTAGGTTCATGCGAACATGTATGTACAAAAAACGCATTAAGTTGTTTCAACAAAAAAAAAAAAAAAAAAAAAAAAAACGGCTGAACCAAGTTTTATGAAAATCTTTTCAGATCATATTTCAGTAAATACCCTTCGAACGACACCTGAACGACGTCGATATCTTTTTTGGTTCGCGCGATATCGCGCAGGAAAAATTGACCACATACGTACGCGCACACACAAACATACTTCCTCGAAAATTTTTGCTTAAAACGCTATTGGAAAACGGAAAAACGTTGAATTATATTAAAAACCGATTTTGAAAACCGGGCTTTAGAAGAAAATTATGCAATTCGAAAACCGGGTTTTCATTAACAAAAACCGGTTTCAATTTAAATATAACACTTCACCGGGCGAACCGCGCAAGTTCGAGTAAATTGGTGTACTGAAATTTAATTTAAAGAGTTCAACAGCTCCCATACTTTTTCACATATTGAACTCAGTAAAAATCAAGCTCGTCCAAATTAATCTAATCAACTGGAATAATGGAGTGTCATCCCAGTGAGCTTTTGCATTTCTCACTTCTGGCTAAAAAGCAACAACCATTTCAATCATGAACTGAACACGCCAGCCAGTGAAGCCACTTATGCGAATTGAACTGAACTTTATTGAAACTGAAGCTGGTGAAGCCGGGGTAACGATATTTATGAATTATAAATAACTTTTCAAAACTAAAAAGAAATGCGCTTTTATCGGGTTATTTTTACTATCATACAAAAGAACCTTTCTTAGCATTATATTACACATTGCCATTGGTAAAACTGCGGCTATCATATGTATTTCATTCTGAAGTTCCAATTTTCGATGGCAAGTTCGAGCCGTTCTCAATTATTCTTAATCGTAGCCTGTTCATTTATGTACCCTTTGATTTTTACGAAGCTCGAGAGGAAAAGTTTATTAGTGTGCTATCACATGATCTAAGTGGACCATACACTGGTCCGTAAGGTGAAATGAACTCTTGGGACGTGGATTACGATTCGTCGTCACGGGATTTAATTTCAGATACCAAATAAATACTTTGTCATGACGTGATAACGGGCGTCACTCACAATATGTTCCGGCCGGCCTAATTTTTTAAGAAATCTGGACCGATAAGAATAAACCACTCCCAACCTTTGTTTCTATTTGAAATGGCAACTCTTGAACTTCTTAGGGTTGCTCTTTAGCCCAAATACAGCAATTTTGCAAATTGTCTTAAAATTCCGGCCGTACAAAGAACCTCTAAATGTGTCATCCGTTACGTCTTGTTCTTAGTACTCGAAAACTCTTCTTGGAGAAGTTAAGACTCGAAAACTGGTTTTTAAAAAGGCCGGGGTTTGTACCTTAACTATAAACGCAGTCAGAAGATTTTGTTTTTGCTAATTATTTTGTCAAATTCTACTAATTTTCTTAATTGATTTTGAATAGAGAGAAAGAACGCTACTAAAAAAAAACGTGTCTTCGCATGCACTAATCTAGCATCATTGCATCTATCCTACATATTTCAACTAGACCGAGACAAAAGCACTAAAACTAAATGCGCTTGAGACTTGAGAGTCTCTGATTTTAACAATAAATTTTGAAATTTTAAACGCGTTCAAAACAAACACTGACTTGTTACTCAAATCGGTCGGTGGTCAAGCGAGTGGGTGAGTTGGCAACAGAGTGCCTAGTGAGAGTGTTGTTTAATCCGCCTCGCAAGAACGGGCGTAAAATTTTAACTTCATTTTGTATGGGAAATTCGGAATTTAAACGGTGCAACCTAGTTCTCGCGTTTGCAGCTAGATGAATCTGTATCGATTATATTGTGGCAGTCTTTCCCAGCCTCTATTGGAAAATATCCGAAACATCCGCAACTTGACCGGATTAGTAGCAGAAACAACTACTTGCTGCTACGACGTTATACTACTACATTTTCGTTAGCTCATTCAATCGAGGTTGCGCTGCGAATGAATTCGATCGATTAAAAGAAATAAATGAATTGACAAATAAAAAAGATAAAAATAACTTAGAAATAAAAGATTAACTTATACGAATAATTAACGGACTTTTATTTCACTTCCGCTCGCCTATGGTTGTGACCCGGAGTAACAACCAGACAGCTACAGTATCGCATTCTATTCTTTATAGGCTAGGTTGCACTGTAAAATAATCTTCACGTATAGGCGCGTTTGTGTGAGGCGAATTAAACAAAACTAGCAGTACGCATGCAGCGCAGCTTGCCTCGCGCAATGAAACACATGATCAACGATGTGTGGGGACTCCCCACTGTGGTTAATAGTTAGTATACTTTGCCGCGCTTCATTCATTTGTCTTATCTCTTTCGAAATGGTCGTTCGCCCGTCATATCACCCGCTCGCGTAGATTCGTTTTTGGCGATTGATATTTATTGTCCTTTCCTTAGTGTTTTCGTGTTTTTTTAAGACTATGAGTAGTTCGATAGTAAAAAATCCAAGTGGAGCAGAATACAGAAAAAGGAAAAGGAAAAGAAAATAGAAAACATTTTAACACATACTCGTAAGCTAGAAACATTTTTTACGAACTCTGCAGAAAGGAACAAAACGGTGACGAATGCAACACTATCGCCAGCGATTTCTTGCCCTGGTTCTTCTACCGCGGCCTGTTACGCTTCTCCGTCCAACACTAGCCCTATAGTAGCGACGACTAGTGATGAGCAAAGATGGTCTTGTTCTTGCAGTTTTGTCTTATTCTTGCACATTTAGCAAAACCAAGAACAAGAACAAGGCTTAGTTATGCTTGCAGGAACAAGAACAAAACAGACTGAACGAGAACGAGACAAGAACAAGGCAAGATCAGTCTTATCTTGTTCTTGCGTTTGCTCGTCACTAGCGACGACGGCGACGATCTACAATGAAGACAAAATTCTAATAGAAGAAAAGTCGTCTATTCCGTCAAGTGACCCTGCACTGTGGCAAGTAAATGTTGAATTTACTACTTTTTAGGCCGTCCGTGACACACCTGACGGGAGCGCGTCCTCATAATTAGCCTAGGGCGGTGAGAACTCTTGATCAGTCGCTGGTCACGGTTTTGGAATAAGTACATTTATTTAATGAAAAAACTGCTAATAAATAAAAATGAGTGATGGAAATTTGTTTCCGTTAATTATAACAAACATCTTATCACTTATTTTATCCTAAATTCGAAGAAATTTTTTTTGTTTGCATGAAAAAGGTTTTTAATTTCTGGAGAAAAATGTTGCCATTCAGCATCGTCAATCAGCAGTCCATTACTATATGTCAGTGATGACTATAAACGCATTCAAATAAATTTAAAAAATTTCATAAAAACAAAGTAAAATGTAATTTCAATAATGTGTGAGACCATCTTTATAACTACTGACTTCAAAGAGTCTGTTTGGCATACTTTTCAATACATTTTTTATTGTTATATTCTCAATATTGCACCATGCTTGAATGATGGCCAGTTTTAGATCACCAATGGTTATTGTTCTGTAATAGCATAATGGCGCGACTATATATTGGGCGCCACTTATGCGAGGTGCCAGAAGCCCGGAAAAGCATGACCAAGGAGTCAATACCATACATAAGAAAAAAAAAATTCCGGAACTCCTATCCTCCCCAACCGCCGATACTAATGTTAGTGGGATATGCTGCCGGCCACACGGAGTTCTCTAGCTCGCCAGGGGGGTCGTGCGGTGTGTGGGGCCGGGACGATACAGATATGGTTCACCACTTACCTCAATGTTAAGTCGAAGTCCTCTTCAGTCCATTCACGAGGAACGTCGCTCAGCACCGAGCACCGTTGATGTCTACCAGTGGAAACGACATCATTCCATGGGAACCCCTAGAGAGAATCTTGGAGGGAAATCCGCCGGCCATCCTGAAAGAAATTTAGCCCTCTTAGGCCCTCATGCCTATTTGAAAGACGAGTATGATTACGGGAGAAAGTAATTCAATTTTATTTACTACACCAGAAACAAATGGGTTCACATATATAAACAACCAAAAAAATGTATAAAAGTGTGTTTGTATAAGTAAGTGAAAAAAAGAAAAGAACTGAATAAATAGACTTCACTAGTAACTAAAAAACGTAACACTAGTAACCATGAAGCAAACTTTAACAAACTGTAACTGTATAAACATCCAACCAATGTATAATTTAAACAAATGCATAAAATTGGTCTCTTTCTCTTCCAGACGATTTCTTGAGAACCGGCTTGATAATTGTTATGATTCTGTTAAGGAGCGGGGTACCTTGGACAACGTGAACTGCGGGTACCTTAGCTGGCAGGCCAATTGTATGAACCCGCGAAAATTTATTTAGCTCCCTCTAATGACGCAACCGTTTTGTAGAAAATAAATAATTCATTGTTCCAGCAATATCTTATGGTCTAAATGTCGGCCACAAGTAGCAAAGCCAACACACTCTAGCAATGTTTGTGGGTGTCAATCGAGAGGAGGGAAGTTGACACAAAACCAAACCACTGAAAAAATTAGGAAAAAAACCTTTCACTGCCAAAATACGAGCCAGATAATTAGGTTCTTCTGGGCCCTACTCAGCTCGAATCTTCTTCCGGTGATCGAACGCAAGCTGCAAGAACATATAATGGATACCACCTTTTTTGTACCCATACAGTTGCAGGCTTCGTTTCTTGCAATGTAGATTATAAGAGATCTTGTGGAAATTTGATGTGTAAAGGCTGTATCAGATCCAAAGCAGCGCAACAAAAATATCAGCAACAAACTTTTTCTATTGGTCAAAGCGGGTCACATGACCACAGAAGCAGCACTGAATGCTGCCGCTGCATTTTCATTCCTAATCCTAATTTTGCTGCCCACCAAGGCAGCTTTTTTGACATTTCAGTTTTTTATTTAAGACGAAAAGGCATTTGCTGCCTGCTGCTGTTACAGTGAATCTGACACAAGAAGCAGCATGCTGCCTCTTCCGCTGCTGCTGTCGCTGCTCAAAAATTTGATCTGATACGGCCTTTAGGCTTCTGCTTGATAAAAAGTTGAATCTTCATTAAGAGAAAAACAGGACCGCAGCAAATCCTTGCCGATTCACCAGCATAGCAACACCACTTCTTCCCGAATAGCCATTACTGCACTCTGATTTTCTTAAATCTCCAGACGTGCAACAAAATCATTTGTGTTATTTGATTGCCGGTCGGTTAAATGAACAGCGCGAATTAACTACAAAGTTTCTTATCCGAACACCGATACAACCAAAATTCCATGAAACTAATTAAATTCCAAATTATAAAAATAGTTTTACGTCCGGCCACTTTTTATAACTTATCTCCCCATCAAAGCTCAACCAAAAACTAAATTTTCATTTTTTTCCCATCAAAATTATAATTTGTTTTGTTTCGCCGCCTATTTTTATCTTAATTTTTCATATCGGGAAGTGATTTTCAGTTCATCACTACAACTTTCCGCTAGGGGAATACACTTATTAAAACCGACCGTTACAGTTCTTTAAAGTACGCCTCGCTAGGAGTCCCAAAATTTGGGATTCAGGTCTGGGGCAAGCGGGCCATTCCAAGATTTGAACGTTATTGTCCATAAACCCCCATTTGTCCGTTCACTTAGATTGTGGCGTTGTCCTGTTGGAAAGTCCAGTAGTCGGTGCCTTTGCGCTGAACAAATGGCAATAAATTCGTTCGTAGAACGTCAGTGTACCCGGAAGAACTCATTGTAATGTTGAGAAAAGCCAGCTCCAGCATTCCATCAGCACAGAATGCTTCTCAGACCATAACACTAAACTACGTTTGGAAAATAACTTGGGATCTTTCCGCAAATCACGCTAATACTCATTGAAACCATCTGGTCCATCCAAGTAAATTTTTTTCTCATCAGAAAAAATTACCTCAGCAGGAAAGTTAAAAAATTGATAATTTCACCTTGAAAAAATTAGTTTTATTTGTTCGCAGTCTTGCTGATTTATGACGCGCCAAAAGTTGCGACGAAGATTGCAACTTCTGGCGGACAATAAGGTTGGACCTCCTCAAAACTCTATGAATTGTCCATTTAGACACGTTCAGTCCACAATTGCAGGATCCTGTAACACGTTCCGAATAGCAGCGTCAGATCGGCCGAGTCTTTTTTAGCAATTGCAAGCATATTTACAAGTATAGATTTTTTCAAATGACGTGAGATCTGGCGCATGTTGGGGTAAAAAGTTCTAAAAAATGCTCAAAAGCTTAAGATAATTTCTCTTCCTCTCTAATTGAGAAATTAAGCTCTATAAATAAAGGCAAAAGGCGCACGCAAACGAATTATCAGCAATTCACATATAATTTCTGTCACCATGTGGGATATATAACGACGACTCTGTTTTTTGATAAGAGCTTCTGTACATACCACAGTGACTTAAAAAATCTCAACCCGAAAACGAAAATTATGTTTTCCAATTTGAATGATTGGTAGAAATTTGGACAGAACCGCAAATAAAACTAGTTGGGATGTGGGTTTGACCCCTTCGGTCCACACGATTAACTTCCCAGTATGATGAACGAAGATGGAATAAGCTGACTTCTTACAAAATATTTATACTTTTAGCACTAGTGGAAAATTGGTTAGTATCAGAACTGATGACAAAGCAATCCCGAGAGAACCTAGTTCAAATAACTATTACAGTGGTAAATCAACAAGATTTTTCTAGAGAATTTGTTTTTCCTGAAGCTTAGCAAACAAACATATCCTCCGTATTTCGTTCGCTGCACTAAAGCGGGTGTTCAAATTCGTATTGAGCGGGCTGAAACGCCATTGACAAACTGAGAAGCGAATGACTTCATTTGGAAATTCCAAAGCTTTCCGGAGATATTAGCAAAACTGTAACTGTTAAGTATTTGTCAGACTTGATCAATATATATATGAAGGTGCCGGAAGGGTGTGATTCAATAAAAGATAAACCTTTCCACATAACTAAATAATGTTTTATTTTGATTTGATAATTAATCCTTTCGAATATAATTCTAATATTTATAATTTTGATGTACTTAATTAAATGAAATTACTTGTTAAGATTTAATATTTTATTTGTTTTTGTTGGAAAAATTACTACCGCCACCTGGATGTCGGGTTGTATGGTTTTCGATGGACCTCTGCAATTAGCTGCCCAAGTGCCAGGAATGTTGCCTGTTGTACTAAGATGCAATATCTTATAGAAGCTGCCTTTGATAGTTGCTGCCTGCGCACTGCTTTGCTGTACTGACTCGCTGCTGGCGTGTTGTTGTTTCTCAGGGTATCGGGGTCCCTCTCGTGTTCGATAGTTGCTGCAAATCAATTTTTGCGTATAAGTTTTTGGTGAGAAATCTCACTGTGATTCCCTTTAGAATGCTAACTCAGTACTTTAGCAGATTCTAAGATAGGAAAAAAGCTTCAATACTGCTTTTTCGGTTGAAATTGCTTCGAAAACCTCAAGACGATTTTATATCTTCTAGACCAATTCGCTAGAAAGACTGAATGCAATCTGATCTGACGTTGACTGTGAGTTGGTATTTATTTTCTCTTCGAATAATGGTTGAGGCTATTCTGTAGTAGGGGGCTACGTCTGCGAAGTATATAATTTCGGGTTATGTATTCGATATCTGATCAGCTGTTCCTTTTCTCACCCATAGATGTCAAATGGGTTTGTTTTGGTAAGTATGTTTTTTCTTTCGTCGGAGTCATTTACCTAAATTAGTTTTTATTTTAGGCCGTTTTTGAGATATGGTGGGGTTTTTCTGATACATTGCTTGGTGTCTGAAGACGGACAGCAATCTTCAGATTTGATCGTTTTGTGAACCTAAGCGCTTCTTCCTTTATTTTCATTCGGAAAGCCCTTTTTGCTTGCCTTATCTTACCCCATGGGAGTGTAATGTGGCGAATTTTCTTCCATAATTCCTCCGGGATGTCTAGGTCTGGCGGTGGCTGTTGCTTTCGTCGCCGATATTCCTCCAAGGTAATGCGCTTTTTTGGGGGCTTGCTCGTTGGCTCTGGCGGAGTTAGTCTTCCTCTGGGTTTTGTTGTAGGAATTGGTCGTGGTTGTGTCCGCTTCCTAATTTCAGGGCCACAAGGCAGTGCCTCGAAGAGTCGCTTAATGACCGGTCGTTGTGGGGATGTGATTTGTATTGACTGCTTTAGTGACGTCGTCCTGGATGTTGGTGGAATTTCTGGGACGTCATCTATTGATAAATGATCCATCGCTAAGTTTTCTCCTTTTGACCTGTAATGGCGGTTCTGAAATAATTTTTCCAACTAACTTTAGATAACGATAGTTTTATCGTCTTTTTATTTTTATTGTTGGCATGATTGTTATGCATAATTTCATTTATTGGTTGTAGTCTTTGCTATTTCGTAGGCGGAAGTGTATTAACGTTGCTGATCTGTGGCCGTGTTTGATGGTAGTAAACATATTTTTGTGATTGGCCGTTTCAGGATATTATTATTTGTTCGTATCGTGACCACTCGGATTAAATTATCCGATCCGGGATGTGTGGCTGTTATTCTGCCTAACAACCATCGAGACGGTGGCAATCGTTCGTCTTTTATGAGAACTAAGTCATTAACTTTTACTTCTGTCTTGGGTTTGAGCCATTTTGGTCTTTGTTGTAGACGACTCAAATACTCCGTGCTCCAGCGTGTCCAGAAATTCTGATAGAGGCGTTGAATCAATTGATACCTGTTTAATCTATTGATGTTTATCTCTAAGAGACTGGGTTCTGGAGGTGCTAGTAGTCGTCCTTCTATCAGAAAGTGTCCTGGAGTTAATGCGGACATGTCTTCGGGATCTTGAGAGAGTTCTGTGAGTGGCCTGGAATTTAATACCGCTTCGATTTGTGTAGTGAGGGTGTTAAATTCTTCATACGTTACTATCGTGTCGCCTATGGTGCGTTTCAGATGATATTTGACGGATTTCACCCCGCTCTCCCATAGCCCTCCAAAATGGGGAGACGCTGGCGGGATAAAGTGCCAGTTAACTCCTTGATTTCCTAGAGATTCGGCTAGTTCTAATTCCATCCTCTTATTACTCTCTATGTTGTGATGTGTGAGAAGGTTGTTTGCTCCAATGAAATTGGACTCACAATCGCTGTACATGTCGGAGCATAGTCCTCGCCGCGAGATGAACCTCCGGAAGGCTGTAAGGAAGCCTTCTGTTGATGCATCGGTGACTACTTCGAGATGAATGGCCTTTGTCACCATGCAAATAAATAAGGCGATATAGCTCCTTTGAGTTCGACTGTTTCTTAATTTGGAGACCTTTAACTCAAATGGACCACAATAATCTACTCCGGTGTGCGCGAAGGGTCTTGCTGGACGGATTCTGTATTGGGGAAGATTAGCCATTAGCTGCGTGCGTCCTTCTGCCTTTTGACGAAAACACTGCATGCATTTGTGATTATGAACTCTGACTGCATTTCGTGCATTCAAGATCCAATATTTTTGTCTCAGGGTATTCAACATTAATTGCGTGCCACCGTGTAATGTGATGCGATGAATATTATCTATGATTAATTTGCTCAACGTGTGTTTTTCGGGTAAGATTATCGGATGACTCTGATTGAATGTTATGTCGGCATTTTGGATGCGTCCACCAACTCGTAAAATCCCATTTTGATCGATGAATGGGTTTAACTTTATTAATTTGCTCTTATTGGGTAATGTTTGCTTGGCTTGTAATGCTTGGATTTCATTTTCAAATTCCATATTTTGAGGGGTTTTTATCTAACAAGTTAAGGCTGCCTGTATCTCCTCTGAAGTGAGGTAGGTGGGTTTTGGTTTGGATGACTGTAACCATCGTCGACAGTACGCCGTGATTCGAAGCAATTTTGTTAATGATGAATATCTCCCCATGATGTCCTGTTTTGAAGTATCTATATCGACATGTAGATTGGTTGTACCTTTTCGTTGTCCCGTCGTGGTCTCCTGAATCTCTTTCTGGATGGGCCAATTTTCCTTTGATTGTGTGAGCTATTTCGGACCGACCCACCATAATTGGTGTTGTTTGAGGTCACTTGGGGTTAATCCTCGTGTAGCGCAACCTGCGGGATTCTCTTCTGTGTGGACATGGTTCCAGATACTTTGTTCGACTAGTTGGTGTATCTGTGAAACTCTGTTGGCGACAAATGTTTCCCATGATGCTGGATGTTTTCTCAACCAGGCGGTCCATGCGTATGTCGTTGATCGCTCGAATTTCATATCATCTCTAACTTGTGCCAGCAATTTGGCCAATAAGTGTGCTCCGCATAATTCCAGCCTTGGCAAGGAGACTGTTTTTATAGGCGCTACCTTGCTCTTAGCGGCTATTAGATGGCAATCTATGGATCCATCTTCGTTCTGTGTTCGAATGTATACGGCTGCAGCGTAGGCCTTTATGGACGCGTCGCAGAAACCATGTAGTTCAATGCTCTGGCCTTTGCTGTGAGTCTGGATCCATCGAGAATTTGTATTGTTTGTATTATCGGAAGGGTTGTTCGAAATCCTCTCCATTGCTGTTCAATAGTCTTTGGGACTATTTCATCCCAATCGACTTTGGTTAACCAGAGACTTTGAATTAGAATTTTGTCGTTGATTGTTATCGGTGTGAGCCATCCAATTGGGTCAAACAATTTTGCGATCTCGGATAGCATTTTCCTTTTCGTGAATTCATCTGGAGCTGCTTCCATTGTGACTTTGTATGACAATGTGTCCATCGATGGATTCCATAACAATCCGAGTGCCTTGACGTCTTCCTCATTTAGTGTAAGAGGTAGAGAGACCTCTCGATCGGATTGCGGGACTTCTTTTAGTATGGCTTGATGATTTGCTGCCCACTTCCGCAATTCTAGCCCTCCTGATCGTAGGAGCTGGATTATTTGCTTTTGTTTGTCCTTCGCTTCCCCTATGGTGTCTGCGCCGGTCATTAAGTCGTCGACGTAGAAGTCGTTGAGCACTGTGTCTGAACCTAGTGGATAGGTGTCTGACGAGTCTCTCGCCAGTTGATGCATGGTCCTGATTGCCAGGAACGGGGCACTTTTTGTTCCGAATGTCACGGTCCGTAGCCTGTAGTCTTGGATAGGTTGGGTTGGTGATTCTCGCCAGGCAATTCGCTGAAACTCGGAGTCGTCAGGATGTACTCGTATTTGACGGTACATTTTCTCGACGTCGGCCATATACGCGATGCGGTAACTTCTCCAACACATACATGGACATTAATGTTCCTTGTATCACCGGTCCATTCAGTAACACGCTGTTTAGTGACTTTCCATTGGTAGTGGGCCGGGATCCGTAGAATACTACTCGAAGCTTGGTAGTTGTACTGCTTGGTTTAAGGACAGCATGATGAGGCAAATAACAACATCCATAGGTTGTTGTATTGTTGGGACCTTGGACTTGGAACGTTGACTCTGGGATGTTGGTTGCAACCATGTGCCCTAATGTCAAATATTCACGTAAGCATTTGGCGTAGTCTGCTTTCAATGCTGGATCTTGTTGAAGCGTTTTTCCATTTGCAGTAACGTCCGAACAGCTATCTGTCTTGATGCGCCAAGCGATATTTGATTCTGGTGGGCTGCAAATGGGAGTCGAACCTGGTATGGTCCGTCATTGCATCTAGTGATATTGTTGGCGAAGTGGTTTTCGCATTGTATTTCTTCGTTCGTTCACTTGGGTTTTGATGGGATTTCCTCCAACTCCCAGAACCTTTTGAGCTCGTTGTCAGGAGACACCTGCGTGAAGAACGTTATTGGGTTAGTAATTGGTTGTACTGGTGAGGCGATTTCTCCAGTGATAATCCATCCGAATACAGTGTTCTGGGCTGCGGTACGGCCGTTGCTACTTTTTCTTAGTCCGCTCAAGAGGATCTTGGGGTATATGTCTGCACCCAAGAGGACGTCGATGTGACCTGGCTTGTGGAATGTTGGATCGGCTAGTTCGAGTCCTTTCACAAGAGTCCAATTCTGGATGGCACATTCTTTGTGTGGTAGTGGATATCACTGCTACCAAGGCTGTAGCTAATAATACTTGTTGGCAATCATAGGATGCTGCCTGAAAAAAGCATACTTGTGTTTGATTAGTTGGCAGCTCATTATTGGCGCATTGGAAGCATCTACCTTTGCTGGGACACTGTGATGAGCGATGGCCTGTTCCAAGGCAATTGATGCATAGATCCTTTGATTTGACTTCTTTGTATCTCTCATCGATGCTCAATTGTACATATTTGGGGCATTTCCTCATAACATGTGTGCCCTTGCACAGGATGCATGTGCTGTGATTAGCTACGTGGAAGGTTTGAGTTTTTCTTCTTGGATGATCCCTGGATCTACTCTCGTGATGTTCATGCCTTTTGTTTGCAGAGTTGTTGACGGCTTCTAACGTCCTGAATCTTGTTTCGAGGAAGTTACGCAATTCTGGCCATGTCGGAATGGTTTGCCTCGACTTAGTACTCTGGGATTGCTCCCATTGCTCGTGAGTTTCGGTCGGTAGTTTCTGTACAAGCAAATGGATGAGAATAGGATCCCAATTTTGTGTTGGGACCTCCAGATTTTCAATGGCAGTGAGGCATTCATGTGTCCTCGTTTTTAGCTCTTTGATGCCTTGAGCTGTTTCTCGGGTTAGTTTTGGTTGATTGAGCAGAATGTCGAGCTGGGTTTTCAACAATGCTCTCTTGTTGTCGTAGTTATCAACGAGCAGTTGCCATGCTGGTTCATAATTGGCGTCACTAATGAGCGTGTTGCTGAGTAGTCGTGCAGCTTCTCCAGAAAGATGAGCCTTTAAATATTGGAGTTTTTGTGCTCCTGTTAAAGATATTTTGTTATGCACAAAGCTGGAAAATAAATCCAGGAAAGATGGCCATGACTCGTAATCCCCTGCAAATGTGGGTATCGAGATCCTTGGTAGTTTCACATTGTTGTTGTGTTGCGTGATGCAGCTGTTGTTTAATTCGGCTGATGACTGCTCCGCTCGTGCGACTGGTTCTGTGACTGACAGCGTTTTGTGATAGTCTTCATCGATTTTGCAGTACATCTCGATGTAGGCGTTTTCTGTATCGGCATACCAGTCCTCTTTGAAGTATAGCTGCTCTTTCTCGTCCTTCTTCGTCTTGATTGATGTGATCTGTCGATGTTTGTTCTTGAATTTCGTCCAGTCATCGTCGAGCATCTTGAGCCTTTTTTGAAAATACTGCGCTGTCTTCCTAGATGGGCCATCCTTGATATAGTTTCTGAAAGACCTTTCGAGTCTCTCGCGTGCTTCGCTCTGTTGAATTATTAAAGCATCCATACTTGTATTGCGGCTTGAGTTATCTTATTGAATCACTATCCGGCTCGAAGGACCAATGTTCAGAATTAACAATTTAATTTCTGAATATATATGAAAGTGGACTGCTCGGTTCGAAGGGCCGTCAACAGAGGTACCCCGCCAGGAGAAGTACTTTCTCCTCTTTTATGGGTCGCGACCGTGGACCAGCTGCTGCGACGCTTGGAGGTAGTGGGACATCATGTGCTGGCGTACGCGGATGACATTGTCATCATCATAAAAGGAAAATTCCCACAAGTCTTCTGTGATCTTGATAGTCATGAGAAAGTCATGGGACGTCTAAATTCTTTCTCTGGAAATATCCCACATTTTCAGATGTTAACCGATGATGTCCAGTCGATCAACGTCCGGCTCGATACATTGACCGCCACCCTTGCTTCTGTTGCGACCAACTCGGGTACCCTTATGAATAAATTCCAAGAATTTTCTTCCCGGGTTGCAACGGTCTTTGACTCGATCGACGACATACATTCGGCGATCCTCAATCCTGTCGCTACTTCCTCCTGCAGTGTTAACTCCTTAGCTCCTCTTATTCCGATGTTAGATGACATTAAAAGGAGTACGAAACGTGTTCGGGCGGATATGGAACCGCTGTCTATAGCAGTGTTACAAAATCACAATGCCCTGAGTTCCCTATCCTTAAAATTAGGAAGCGTCAGCGATAGAATTAACTCCCCCTCAACGTTGGCAGTATCTGCTGGCGCCCTGCAGGTAGAGGAGCAGCTTCACTCTGCACCCTGCTCCACGGCTGTTCCTCCAACGGAGGATGACGCAGCTACTTTAAACCTCACAGCCTTAAACGACCCGACCAAAATACTTGAGCAAGCCCCTTCGGTGGAGGCTGCCTCTAGTCTGGCTCCTAACAACTCGAAAACCCGTAGAAAGCATGGTAAACGCAGACGCAGTCGTAAAGTCAACGCTGCGGATGCCGCCCCCCTCATTCGCAATGGGCTCAGACTATACCCCAGAAGCGGATCCGGCAACAACTTCTTCTGTTTATGTCATTGAACCGTCGGGCACAGGGGATTCTGAGTCTTCGGACACCTGCGCCAATTTGATAACGGTACCCAGACCGCGAAATATTTTCATTTCCCGTTTCTCCCCTGAAACCACGTGCGAGGCAATTAAAGAATACCTCAGGGCTAAAGCTATTAATCCTGCTACAGTTTCCTGCAGGAAGATCAGCAATGTTTCCAAACCGGTTGCGTCTTTCGTCCTGACTGCACCGCCCAACACCGCTGAAAAGCTTTTAAACTCGACGTTCTGGCCTCCTGGTGCCTTTTCAAAGTGTTTTATTCCCCGCACGCGTGTACAGCGTATTTCTGACACTTTACAGGTTTCAAAAAACTTAAGACGCTTTCCCTCTATTACCAAAACGTGAGGGGAATCAGATCCAAAACCCAAGATGTGTTTCTGTCGACTTCGGGCAGCGATTTCGATATAATCGCTTTTACAGAAACATGGCTATACAGTGGGATTCTTAATGCCGAACTTTTTGACTCTTCCTTCCAAGTTTTTCGGAGGGATAGATATATTGACTCGGAGGCTCGTGGAGGTGGTGTACTACTTGCATGTAGTAACCTTCTCAACTGTTGCTTAATAACGCTTCCTGATTTTTCCAACACTTTAGACATTGAGGTCCTCGCTCTCAAAGTCTCCCTTGTTCATAACAACTTATTTTTAATCTGCTGTTATATCCCACCAGATATGTTCAGCACTCTTGACGATAGAGGTCAAAATCTCTATGATATTCTAATCTCTTGCATAAATCATATCCAAGATATGATGGATTCCAAAGATGAACTCCTACTTGTAGGTTATTTTAAATTACCCAATGTTAAATGGGTATCTTGCGATGATGACGATAACTACCTTCCTGGAAACAACCTTAACTCTAGGGAATCCAGCTTTCTGAATTCCTTATTTTCCTGCGGCTTGTGCCAAACGAGCGGTGTGAATAATATTTTAGGAAGGCGGTTAGATCTTGTATTCTTTTCCGACTCAGACAACATGAATGTTGAGCCTAGCTCAATTGTCTTGTCACCTGTCGATAATTATCACCCTCCTCTCCTACTGAGCTATTGTTCTGTCTTTAACAATAAGCCAATCCCAGAGGAGACAACCTTTACCTTTAACTTTAAAAAAGCCAACCTTGAGGAACTGTCATCCAAGCTCACTTCGGTCGATTTCAATTGGTTGCTCTCACCTAATGAGTTGGATGTCGATGTAGCCAGATTTTACTCCATCCTGTATGAAACTTTCGCGTCCTGTGTACCTATCGAGCCGTTAAAATCGCCCAGATCATCCCCACCGTGGTATAACAACGAGTTGAGACGTACCAAAAACCTGAAGAATAAACTCTGGAAAACCTACCTGAAGAAGAAAGACACTGCGAGTTTCGATGCATTTCTCAATTGCTATGACCAATTTCATGCTCTCTCCGAAACCCTCTATAAAGAGTACCTCAGAAACATGGAAGGTAAAGTGTATGGTGATCCCAGAGCATTCTTTCAATTTATCAACACAAAGAAAAAAGTTGATAATTACCCCTACACCATGCAATACCAGAACTCCCTCAGTTCTAATCCAGCCGAAATTTGTGAAAATTTTGCATCGTTCTTCCTCGAATCTTTCTCGTCCTCTGTATTCCAACCAGATGAAGACAATTTTCGACATATCAATGCAATCCAAACGGCTCAAAACTTTTCCCTGTCTATAACCAGGGATGATATCTCGAAACATATAAATGAACTTCCACAAGATTTTTCGTCCGGCCCTGATGGAGTCCCTCCAGCTGTTCTAAAATCCTGTGCAGGGGCCCTACTGTCTCCTCTTCTATGTTTATTTCAAAAATCCCTAAATAAAGGGCGCTTCCCAACCTTATGGAAGAACTCTTTTATAATACCTGTCCATAAGAAAGGCTGTAAAAACGAAATATCTAATTATAGGCCAATTGCGAAGTTATCGTCTATACCAAAACTCTTCGAATCTATTATTTATTCTGCTATCGCCCCTATCTGCAAGAGGCTTATCTCAACAAACCAACATGGTTTTCTTGCAGCCCGTTCCACTACTACTAATTTACTGGAGTTCTCTTCACACACAATTAGAGGCTTTGTCACTGGCTGCCAAACTGACTGTGTCTATACAGATTTTAGTAAGGCTTTCGACAAGCTCTCCCACTCTATTATAGTTCTTAAACTAAAGAAATTAGGCTTTCCGCATGCCCTTGTGGATTGGTTCCAGTCGTACTTAGCCGATAGAACCTACCAGGTTCTATTCCGCGGAGTCAAATCGAAGAACATCGAAGCGTCCTCTGGAGTCCCGCAAGGCAGTCATCTTGGCCCTCTTCTTTTTATATTATCAATTGACGATATTGTTACCCTGCTAAAGCACTGTAAAATCCTTATTTACGCTGATGACATCAAACTGTATCGCCACATAAGGAGTATAGAGGATTGCAAACTTCTGCAAGCAGATCTAAACACCTTCTATTCTTGGTGTTCCAACAACAACCTTGTGCTTAATATTAGTAAATGCGAGATCATGACTTTTTGTAGGAAACGTGTTGTTATAACTTATGACTATACTTTCCTTGACAACAAGGTCTCCCGTACTGAATCTGTAATCGATCTTGGGGTTAGGTTAGAAAGTAAGTTGGATTTCTCCACCCACATCAATTATATCTCCTCCAAGGGCAATTCAGTCCTGGGATTTATAAAAAGATGGTCCAAAGAGTTCAACAACCCCCTCGTCACTAAACACCTGTACGTATCTTTGGTTAGGCCTTTGCTTGACTACGCTTCCCAGGTATGGTTTCTTTACTACTCCTACTAGGAAGTTCGTCCGGTTTGAACTCAGTCACCTCCCGTGGGATGACCCACTCGCTCTTCCACCTTATGAGAACAGACTTAAATTGCTCAACTTAAGCTCCCTCCATAAGCGCCGTGAGGTCGCTGACGTTATATTCGTTCATCGACTGATGAATGACAAGGTGGACTCTGGTTTCTTAAGAAACCGCGCGTCATTTAGAGTGAATAACTACAACCTGAGAGGTGAACCTCTCTTGCACATTAATTCCTCTAGCACCAATTATGGCATGTTCGAACCCGTTAATCGCATGCTTATAAATACTAACAACAATAGGAGTGTGTTTAGCTTGATAACTAGTGAAGTTGTCCTTAAAAAGACCCTTCTCAATGTGGCGTGACTCTCTGCGTGCCTCACTCCCCTTTTAGTTTTGCATGCTTCTCTGTTTAATGTTTTTGATCTTTTATGTTTTTAATATTTTATGTTTGCATGTCTCAGCTGAGTAAATATTTCTCAGCCCTGCTGGGAAGTGCACCTTCTGTATTAGAAGGGAAACTCTATATATGTATATATATACATATATATATATATGTATGTATGTGTATGTATATATAGATTTTCATGCTTAGCTGAAAAGTGCGCCTTCTGTGCTAGAAGGGTTAACTCTAAAAATCTCATGGAGGCGGCGTTACCAACTCTTTCAAACTGGGCTGCCACCCACTCAGCGTTAACCCTGATAAAACAAAATTAGTTCTCTCCACGATAAAACTCCACCACTAACTTCACTCCGGCTAAACAATGTCAGGCTCAAATTCAGCAACAGTGCCAAATATCTGGGAATAGCCCTGGACAAGAAGCTCCTCTGGAATGAAAACACAGAAGAGCGCATTAAGAAAGCGAACATAGCGCTTTTCGCTTGCAAAAAATCCATAGGGAAGAAATGGGGTTTCTCCCCGAACATAGTACGATGGATCTATACAGCGATTGTCCGTCCAATACTCCTATACGGGGTCTTAGTATGGTGGCCAACCCTAAATAAGTCCACTGTGCTCAACAAACTACGGAAAGTACAAAGATGTGCGGAGTTATGCAAACAGGAGCCCTTCGCTCCACTCCTACAGACGCCCTAAATGTTATGCTATTCCTTCCTCCTTTAAATCTTGTGGGTAAGGAAAGCGCAACCATCGCAGCCCTTAGAATAAAAGAATCTGGCTTTTGGACCGGAATCGTAGGAGGACACACGAAAGCGCTGGACTCTGTTACCATCCCCATAAAAACGGACTTCTGCTTACCCGAAATCAACTTCACAAGAAACTACGGAGTCCACATCCCTTCACGTTGTGAATGGAGAAACAGACCACACAGTTCTCAAGGTGCCACAAACTTCTTTACTGATGGCTCTAAGCTCGAAGGTCGAGTAGGAGGAGGAGTATTTTCCCCAGAGCTTGGGATTGAAGTCTCCTTTCGACTACCCGATCACTGTAGTGTATACCAAGCAGAGGTTTTAGCAATACATGAGGCTGTTCTACTGATCAACCAAAAAGGCGACAGAAATCGGACTGTTTACATCTTCTCAGATAGTCAGGCGGCTCTGAAAGCCCTGCGCTCTTGCACTCTAGAACTACCTCTGAATGTCGCAGATCTCTTAACGAGATGGCTCAACAGTTCAGGACCCTCCTCGTATGGGTGCCTGGGCACCGAAATATAGAGGGAAATTGTAAAGCAGACGAACTGGCTAGGAAGGGCACGACCGCTACTCTCCTTCCGGAAAAGGAAAGAGTTGGTATGCCTTGGGCTACTTTTAAACTCCAATGCAAACAGCACACAATGCTACAAGCGAAAAAGCATTGGAGAGATCTTAATAAATGCATGGTGGCCAAACTAACCTGGCCCTCTTATGATCTTCGGCGGACCACCTCATTACTGAGTCTCGGTAGACCAGACCTCTCAGCTATGGTGGGAGTGCTTACCGGACACTGTCTGATAGGGACACATGCGACCCGCTTAGGTCTTGAGACCTACGATTTTTGTAGAAGCTGTAAAAATCCGGACGAAGAGGAAAGTGTACTACATCTCCTCTGTCACTGTCCAGCCCTATGCAGAAAGAGACTAAGCGCATTTAGCAAGCCCTTTTTAAACACGCTTACCGAGATCTCAAAGATCGGGATCCCGCAATTTAGAAGATTCATTACTTCCTCGAGATGGTTTAGCAAGGAAACGACACTTAAACAACAAGTTTAAAGTGGGATCACTATGGCATTACAACTATGGCGCGAACCAAAAAAGATATCGACTTCGTTGAGGTGTCGTTCGAAGCGTATTAACCGAAATATGATCTGAAAATATTTTCATAAAATTCGGTCGAGCCGTTTTTTTTGTTTAAGCAGCGTAAGTGATTTTTGTACCTGAACGATATCGCCCGAACCACGAAAGATATTGACGTACTTGAGGTGCCGATCGAAGCGTATTAGCGACAGTATAATCTGAAAAGATTTTTATAATATTCGGTCGAGCGGTTTTTTGGTTTAAATGACATAAGCGATTTTTGTACCTGCACGATATCGCGCGAACTATAAAAGATATCGACTTAGTTGACGTGCCGTTCGAAGAGTATTAACCAAAATATGATCTGAAAAGATTTTCATAAAATTCGGTCAACCGTTTTTTTAACGACGTTTATGATTTTTGTACCTGCACGATACCGCCCAAACTAAAAACTATATCGACTTCATTTAGGTGCCGAAAAAAGAACGAAGAAATGCTCTGAAAAAAATTTCACAATATTAGGTCGGGCCTTTTTTGTTTAAATAGAAAAACATCAGTTCTGATACAGAAAGACCTTAAATTGACAAGTTTTGCTAATATCTAATAAGCTCGATGGAATGAGACCCCTTCTAAACGAAGTTAATTTTTTTTTTGGTTCTGCACAACGATAGCCTTCGAACAAAATACATCGTTACCCTTTACAAACAGCGCGAATTTTTCAAACCTTGCATTAGCACTTTTTGACGGGGAATTGTTTTCTACGCGTGATTCAGCTTCAGAAAATTGCGGTTCATCCCGGGTGTTCGGTCACCATAAAAAATACCATATATATATATATATATATATATATATATATATATATATATATATATATATATATATATATATATATATATATATATATATATCTATATCTATAAAAATCTCGTGTCACAGTGTTTGTTACCGTACTCCTCCGAAACGGGTTGACCAATTTGCATGAAATTTTTTGTGTATATTTGGTAGGTCTGAGAATAGGTCGTAGGCTATTTTTTATACCTTTAACCAAAAGAACAGCTGCAAAATAAAAAAAAATGGTAATTTTAGGAATTTTCACTTCATTTTAGTTTCAATAGCTTCATGGCCTACCTATTGTTTGACAAATGTAAAATTGTCATTAAATTGAATCATTACATTTAATGAAAATTTCAAATTTACGCAGCTGTCAAACAATAGGTAGGCCATGACGCTATTGAAACTAAAATGATCCATGGCGGCCGTCTCAAGAGGGCGGTGTACCACTTTCTTCACAACCACCTCGACATGGGTATCAAATGAAAGGGTATGATAAGTAGAATACAATAAGCAATGTAGTATACAAAATATATCTTTAGATCCATGGCGGCCGTCTCAAGAGGGCGGGGTACCACTTTCTTCACAACCACCTCGACATGGGTATCAAATGAAAGGGTATGATAAGTAGAACACAATAAGCAATGTAGTATACAAAATATATCTTTAGATCCATGGCGGCCGTCTCAAGAGGCCGAATTACCACTTTCTTCGCAACCACCTCGACATGGGTATCAAATGAAAGGGTATGATAAGTAGAATACAATAAGCAATGTAGTATACAAAATATATCTTTAGATCCATGGCGGCCGTCTCAAGAGGGCGTGGTACCACTTTCTTCACAACCACCTCGACATGGGTATCAAATGAAAGGGTATGATAAGTAGAATACAATAAGCAATGTAGTATACAAAATATATCTTTAGATCCATGGCGGCCGTCTCAAGAGGCCGGATTACCACTTTCTTCACAACCACCTTAACATGGGTATCAAATGAAAGGGTATGTTAAGGAGAATACAATAAGCAATGTAGTATACAAAATATGTCTTTCACGGCGGCCGTCTCAAGAGGGCGGGGTACCACTTTCTTCACAACCACCTCGACATGGGTATCAAATGAAAGGGTATGATAAGTAGAATACAATAAGCAATGTAGTATACAAAATATATCTTTAGATCCATGGCGGCAGTCTCAAGAGGCCAAATTACCACTTTCTTCACAACCACCTCGACATGGGTATCAAATGAAAGGGTATGATAAGTAGAATACAATAAGCAATGTAGTATACAAAATATATCTTTAGATCCATGGCGGCCGTCTAAAGAGGCCGGATTACCACTTTCTTCACAATCCCCTCAACATGGGTATCAAATGAAAGGGTATGATAAGTAGAATACAATAAGCAATGTAGTAGACTCAATATACCGATTCATGGCGGCCGACGCAAGACCCATGTTCTTTGAGGCATTTCATCTGTGTAAAATTCATATCTCGAAAAATATTAAGTCAATGGATGGTTTTTATTGTTTACTATTGACTTATGGGTGCAGCGTAGGCGCACCGGGTCCCAGCTAGTATATATATATATATCTATAAAAATCTCGTGTCACAGTGTTTGTTACCGTACTCCTCCGAAACGGGTTGACCAATTTGCATGAAATTTTTTGTGTATATTTGGTAGGTCTGAGAATAGGTCGTAGGCTATTTTTTATACCTTTAACCAAAAAAACAGCTGAAAAATCCAAAAAAAATGGTATTTTAGGAATTTTCACTTCATTTTAGTTTCAATAGCTTCATGGCCTACTTATTGTTTGACAAATGTAAAATTGTCATTAAATTGAATCATTACATTTAATGAAAATTTCATATTTACGCAGCTGTCAAACAATAGGTAGGCCATGACGCTATTGAAACTAAAATGATCCATGGCGGCCGGCTCAAGAGGGCGGTGTACCACTTTCTTCACAACCACCTCGACATGGGTATCAAATGAAAGGGTATGATAAGTAGAATACAATAAGCAATGTAGTATACAAAATATATCTTTAAATCCATGGCGGCCGTCTCAAGAGGCCGGATTACCACTTTCTTCACAACCACCTCAACATGGGTATCAAATGAAAGGGTATGATAAGTAGAATACAATAAGCAATGTAGTATACAAAATATATCTTTAGATCCATGGCGGCCGTCTCAAGAGGCCGAATTACCACTTTCTTCACAACCACCTCAACATGGGTATCAAATGAAAGGGTATGTTATGTTAAGTACAATACAATAAGCAATGTAGTATACAAAATATATCTTTAGATCCATGGCGGCCGTCTCAAGAGGGCGGGGTACCACTTTCTTCACAACCACCTCGACATGGGTATCAAATGAAAGGGTATGATAAGTAGAATACAATAAGCAATGTAGTATACAAAATATATCTTTAGATCCATGGCGGCCGTCTCAAGAGGCCGAATTACCACTTTCTTCACAACCACCTCGACATGGGTATCAACTGAAAGGGTATGATAAGTAGAATACAATAAGCAATGTAGTATACAAAATATATCTTTAGATCCATGGCGGCCGTCTCAAGAGGCCGAATTACCACTTTCTTCACAACCACCTCGTCATGGGTATCAAATGAAAGGGTATGATAAGTAGAATACAATAAGCAATGTAGTATACAAAATATATCTTTAGATCCATGGCGGCCGTGTAAAGAGGCCGGATTACCACTTTCTTCACAACCCTATCAAAATGGGTATCAAATTAAAGGGTATGATAAGTAGAATACAATAAGCAATGTAGTAGACTCAATATACCGATTCATGGCGGCCGACGCAAGACCCATGTTCATTGAGGCATTTCATCTGTGTAAAATTCATATCTCGAAAAATATTAAGTCAATGGATGGTTTTTATTGTTTACTATTGACTTATGGGTGCAGCGTAGGCGCACCGGGTCCCAGCTAGTATATATATATATATATATATATGTATATATATATATACACTGACTCAAAAATGTGTTGCAATGTTTTGGAAATTCAATTATTTGTCCTATCCTATTCACACAAGGATCGGAAGATGTATGAATGGGATAATGTAGTTTTTACTAAAAACAACATTATCCCAGTCATCCTGCGCCCAATATTTGTGTAATAAGTCAAGGACAAACAATTTAATTTCCAAAACATTGCAACACATTTTTGAGTGAGTGTATATATGGGTCATTCCAGCCATAATCGGCCGGAAAATGCAAGACCGCCCGGAAAATTAGTGAAAACATTTTTTTTATGTTTCTCGCGATAAAAAAACATGAAAAACGTGTTTACTTTTTTTTTCAACATCTATTGTTTAATTAATTGAATAATTAAGTTTTTCGAGAAAATAGGCACTATTTATAAACAATTGAACAAAACAGTGGGTATTTATCATAGAAAAAATGTGTAAAATAGCGGTTTTGTAGCCTGATATTTACTCTTTCAGAAAATTGTCATACTATAATGTTTGACCTTGAACTTTGCTCAATGACAGCAAAAACAACAAAAAAATCGGAAAATTTTCAAACATTAATTTCTCAAATACACCATCTCAGATTTGGCTGAAATTTTAACACAATCTTCTCGAATGTCTAAACAATCGCCCAAAAAAATTTTTCCCATGTTTATTGAGAATATTGCAACATAATGAACAATTAAATTTTTTGGTTTAAATTTTATTTGTAGTATATACATATATATTACATGTTGGTGTATATGTGCACATATTTGTATGTGTGTTTGTATTTTTTGTGTGTGTGGGTATGTATGTGTGTCTGTGTGTGTATGTGTGTATGCATGTGTGGGTAATTTCCTGTAAAACCGAATGAAATGACCGGATAAAATTAAAAATTTTTTGGGCGATTGTTTAGACATTCGAGAAGATTGTGTTAAAATTTCAGCCAAATCTGAGATGGTGTATTTGAGAAATTAATGTTTGAAAATTTTCCGATTTTTTTGTTGTTTTTGCTGTCATTGAGCAAAGTTCAAGGTCAAACATTATAGTATGACAATTTTCTGAAAGAGTAAATATCAGGCTACAAAACCGCTATTTTACACATTTTTTCTATGATAAATACCCACTGTTTTGTTCAATTGTTTATAAATAGTGCCTATTTTGTCGAAAAACTTAATTATTCAATTAATTAAACAATAGATGTTGCAAAAAAAAAGTAAACACGTTTTTCATGTTTTTTTATCGCGAGAAACATAAAAAAAATGTTTTCACTAATTTTCCGGGCGGTCTTGCATTTTCCGGCCGATTATGGCTGGAATGACCCATATATATATATATATATATATATATATATATATATATATATATATATATATATATATATAGAAATCATATCTGGAAATAAAATCAATTAATTAAATACTAAATGTATAAATATTTATCTTTTCTCTTGCAAATAAACCAAACCATGAACAAACAAGAGACATCTAAAGTCAATCCGAGAAATAAACCAAAAGAGACCTACAACAAGAAAAGAAAAAATTACCACAAAGTATAACAAATCCAGCAAAAATACTTATCTGAAAACACTCGTAGAGCTCCTCCTTCAGAAAAACCCCACCATATCTCAAAATCGGCCTAAAATATAAACTAATTTAGGTAAATGACTCCGACGAAAGAAAAAACATACTTACCAAAACAAACCCATTTGACGTCTATGGGTCAGAAAAGGAACAGCTGATCACATATCGAATACATAACCCGAAGTTATATACTTCGCAGACGTAGCCCCCTACTACAGAATAGCCTCAACCATTATTCGAAGAGAAAATAAATACCAACTCACAGTCAACGTCAGATCAGATTGCATTCAGTCTTTCTAGCGAATTGGTCTAGAAGATATAAAATCGTCTTGAGGTTTTCGAAGCAATTTCAACCGAAAAAGCAGTATTGAAGCTTTTTTCCTATCTTAGAATCTGCTAAAGTACTGAGTTAGCATTCTAAAGGGAATCACAGTGAGATTTCTCACCAAAAACTTATACGCAAAAATTGATTTGCAGCAACTATCGAACACGAGAGGGACCCCGATACCCTGAGAAACAACAACACGGCAGCAGCGAGTCAGTACAGCAAAGCAGTGTGCAGGCAGCAACTATCAAAGGCAGCTTCTATAAGATATTGCATCTTAGTACAACAGGCAACATTCCTGGCACTTGGGCAGCTAATTGCAGAGGTCCATCGAAAACCATACAACCCGACATCCAGGTGGCGTTAGTAATTTTTCCAACAAAACAAATAAAATATTAAATCTTAACAAGTAAATTCATTTATTTAAGTATATCAAAATTATATTAGAATTATATTCGAAAGGATTAATTATCAAATCAAAATAAAACATTATTTAGTTATTTGGAAAGGTTTATCATTTATTGAATCACACCCTTCCGGCACCTTCATATATATTCAGAAATTAAATTGTTAATTCTGAACATTGGTCCTTCGAGCCGGATAGTGATTCAATAAGATAACTTAAGCCGCAATACAAGCATGGATGCTTTAATAATTCAACAGAGCGAAGCACGAGAGAGACTCGAAAGGTCTTTCAGAAACTATATCAAGGATGGCCCATCTAGGAAGACAGGACCTCCATGGCAACTTTAGCGAGGGCGACTTGCACCCACCGCCGTTGATGCTTAGTGATCTTCCCGTTCTCATCGTTCTCATCTAAGACGCCGATTACTTTGCGATCCTTCGCAACTTCTGTGAAGAATTTGGCTTTAGTTCCGTGCGTCTTCGACCTTTTAGGAACTGGACTGTGAGTGCTTGGTTCCACCACAGATCGTTGACGTTTAGAGGCTGGTTCACCTTTGGGAAACTCAAGGGTAAAGTTTGGAATGACCTGCTTAGCCCAAGCAATGTCATCTTGGATTTTGGTGAAATCCTCCTTCGACACTTGGTCCTCCCCGATCGGATTAGTAGCCAAGCGGCGAAGGATACGACTAGCCACGCGGCGTTCTTGGTAGCCTGCCTTTGCCGGGTCTGGTCTTATCAGTTCTTTGGCCCTTTTGCAGACCACTTGCTCCCCTGGTCCCCCCGCAGCGGCCGTGCCCGCAGGTGTACGCTGAGTAGCGACATTGCCACGAGGAGGGACAGGGATACAAGTAGTCGCCTCTGTGGCCTTTTTTGGAGGGAGGGAGCTTGTGGCTTCCCTTGGTTTAAGTGAGCTCGGGGGTACCGTAGCCTTTTTTTCGGTGGGATTTGTGGTCCCTTCCCGTTTTAGCTTAGGGGAACTGGACCCCTTTTTTGATTTTTGGTTTTGTTGGTACATGATTTACTCCCACGAGTAGCGGAGAAACGAGGTCAACCCGGGCAGAGATCCGCAGTACCTGGGTAAGGCTAATTAGAACCGGAGATTGCCAGGTATCCAGAGCACACCGTTCATGAATGAGCTATTTTTACTGGGTCCTCAGCCAAGTTGATCATCGGCACGCTTCGCATTACACTTTGATCCGACCCAGGGGACAGTGAAAGGAACGAGGTTAGTGGGAGGACGACTGTCTGCTACGTTCGAGAACGCATTGCCCAAGGTGAACCGGCGTGATGGACATGTCACGCATTCGTGGAGGTCGTCGTCGTTTCACCCCACAAAAATCACTTACGCCGCTTAAACAAAAAGAAACGGCTCGACCGAATTTTATGAAATTTTTTTCAGATTATATTTCGATTGTTATGCTGCGAACGACACCTCAACGAAGTCGATATCTTCTTTGGTTCGTGCAGGAAAAAATGACCACATACGTACGCACACACACACATGCTTCCTCCCAATTTTTTGCTTAAAATGCTCCTGGGACCTTGAAAGATGAAAATACGTCGAAATTTTCGATTTCTATTTTCGGACCGATTACAATAACTTCATATACTGGGAAGTTAATAAAGCGCTCCAAAGGGTCTTTCAAAGCGGCTTTTTTAAAGCGAGTCGCGCTTCATCTTGGTAAGAATATTCATTTTGTTTTAACCTTGCAGGTCCGCAGAAGGAAGCGTTTTAATTAAGCTGATTTTTAAGCATCAACAATGCGCTTTAAAGGACGGTAGAAGTAAGCAGTTCTGCTTACATTCTTGGTTTGATATGAAGCTTTTAACTCAAGCTTCGATAGCTCCACCTCAAGCAGAAAAAGTAAAAAACAAAAGCAAAACTTACCACACATTGCCTTAAGGAAGAAAAACCCAGTGCTGCGAGTAAGCTTCCAAAGTCTGCACATAAAAAGCGCTTTGTTTTTGGTTACAAATGTGCACGAAAGAAGCGCTTGTACTTCGCTTCTATTTGAAGCGGTGAGTATATTTCCTACTGGGAAGAGATGAAATAGATGCATATGTGTGTGAAGAAGCTTGCTGTTGACTTGCGTCATGCCTCCTACTGGTCGACATTAACTTTGCTGCAGCTAAATCCTTCGTGATCCCAGTGTATTTTTATCTCTCACTCTGCTCTGTTAAATTCGGTTCCTCTTGTTGGCGTTAATAAAGCAGTAAACCTTGGGGTGGTACTGAATAGCAGCACAATCTGCTGCGATTGTGGCTTGCTGAAAAGGACTGTGTGTCAGAATTTGCTTAAAGGCTTACTACCACCTCTTCTAATGCATGGCCTCTACTTATATCTCTCATGCGCTCGAAGTAGCGTTTAACGATTGTGTACGCCGTTTTTACCACATTTCACTCAACTCGAACTCCGTTTTGGATTGCTCTCTAAAGGCTCGATTACATTGAGTGAGCTTACAAGCTACTATCCAGCGAATTTATTAGCTGCTAATAAACTAGCCCGGCGTCATCATGTTCACTAGCTAACTAACTAGCAGATTGTACATAATCTGCCGAGAAAGTTGAAAGCCGGGTTACTTTACTCGATATTCTCTGGCGTGCGAGCGTGTTAGCTAGTAAACTAGGCGTGTGTCATCATAGTTGCTAGTGAACTAGCTGCAAGTATCTTATTATTTGGTTTCCCTGTCTACATTATGACGGAATTAGTTCGCGCTAGCTAGGTGACTACTGAACGAGTATAAAGTTTTGAGTGTCATCGTCACTCGCACTAGCGGACACACCGGCTTCTCTACTCGCCGGCCAGTAGCTTGTCAATTCGCTCAATGTAATCGAACCTTAAGTGACTATCGTGAGTATAGGTTTCTGCGACAGTTTCACGATATCCTACAGGAGCGCAAACCGGTTTGTGCAACTTTCGCACTTCCTCAGAAATAATAATTTAATAATTCCGCGTTTCCGCACATTCATTGGTCATGGTTCTTTCTTTGTCTTTGCAACACAACTTTGGAACTCGCTCCCTAAATTATATTAAACTAGCATAAAACCCGCGTGCCTTGCAACGCCTTTAAATAAAAACTGTTTATTATGTGCAATGTTTTCCTACAAAAAAAAAAAACAAACAAAAAAGTCAGCTGTCATTATCCCTAAAAGGGTTTATTATAGTGCATTTTTTTAATAAATATGGTAAACAAATTGCTGCGTATATCACCTCTGCTCAACAAATCTGCAAGTTTTGAAGCAGAGATTGGCATGTTTATGTCCCCCATTTCACTGCGTTAGGGGATGAATTTCGAAAAATTGCTTCTTAGTGAATGTCCACGTCATTATAGAGATGCACTGTCAAAATTAAAGCCAGCTCCAGCGGTTTGGGTTAACCCCATTTAACCCCCTTAGGGGATAAATTTCAAAAAATCGCTCCTAAGTGGATGTCCACGCCATTATAGGGATGCACTGTCAAAATTACCGCCCTATAGCTTCAGCGGTTTGGGTAAACCCTATTTCACCCCCTTAGGGGATGAATTTCGAAAAGTCGCTCTATAGTGGATGTCCACGCCATTATAGGGATGCACTGTCAAAATTTCAGCCCTATATCTATAGCGGTTTGGAAAAACCCCATTTCACCCCCTTAGGGGATGAATTTCGAAAAATCTCTTCTTAGTGGATGTCCACGCTAGGGATGCACTGTTAAATTTCAGCCCTATAAATTTAGCGGTTTGGAAAAACCCCATTTCACCCCCTTAGGGGATGAATTCCGAAAAATCGCTTCTTAGTGGATGTCCACATCACTATAGGGATGCACTGTCAAAATTTCAGCCCTATATCTATAGCGGTTTGGAAAAACCCCATTTCACCCCCTTAGGGGATGAATTTCGAAAAATCACTTCTTAGTGGATGTCCACGCCATTATAGGGATGCACTGTCGAAATTTCAGCCCTATAAATTTAGCGGTTTGGAAAAACCCCATTTCACCCCCTTAGGGGATGAATTCCGAAAAATCGCTTCTTAGTGGATGTCCACATCACTATAGGGATGCACTGTCAAAATTTCAGCCCTATAGCTCCAGCGGTTTGGGTAAGCCCCATTCCACTCCCTTAGGGGATGAATTTCGAAAAATCGCTTTAATAGTGGAAGACCACGCCATTATAGGGAAGCACTGTCAAAATTACAGCCCTATAGCTTTAGCGGTTTGGGTAAACCCTATTTCACCCCCTTAGGGGATGAATTTCGAAAAGTCGCTCTATAGTGAATGTCCACGCCATTATAGGGATGCACTGTCAAAATTTCAGCCCTATATCTATAGCGGTTTGGAAAAACCCCATTTCACCCCCTTAGGAGATGAATTCCGAAAAATCGCTTCTTAGTGGATGTCCACATCACTATAGGGATGCACTGTCAAAATTTCAGCCCTATATCTATAGCGGTTTGGAAAAACCCTATTTCACCCCCTTAGGGGATGAATTTCGAAAAATCGCTTCTTAGTGGATGTCCACATCACTATAGGGATGCACTGTCAAAATTTCAGCCCTATAGCTCCAGCGGTTTGGGTAAACCCCATTTCACTCCCTTAGGGGATGAATTTCGAAAAATCGCTTTAATAGTGGAAGACCACGCCATTATAGGGATGCACTGTCAAAATTACAGCCCTATAGCTTTAGCGGTTTGGGTAAACCCAATTTCACCCCCTTAGGGGATGAATTTCGAAAAGTCGCTCTATAGTGGATGTTCACGCCATTATAGGGATGCACTGTCAAAATTTCAGCCCTATATCTATAGCGGTTTGGAAAAACCCAATTTCACCCCCTTAGGGGATGAATTTCGAAAAACCGCTTTATAGTGGACGTCCACGCCATTATAGGGATGCACTGTCAAAATTTCAGCCCTATATCTATAGCGGTTTGGAAAAACCCAATTTCACCGCATCTGGTTTGGAAAAACCCCATTTCACCCGCTTAGGGGATGAATTCCGAAAAATCGCTTCTTAGAGGATGTCCACATCACTATAAGGATGCACTGTCAAAATTTCAGCCCTATAGCTCCAGCGGTTTGGGTAAACCCCATTTCACTCCCTTAGGGGATGAATTTCGAAAAATCGCTTTAATAGTGGAAGACCACGCCATTATAGGGATGCACTGTCAAAATTACAGCCCTATAGCTTTAGCGGTTTGGGTAAACCCAATTTCACCCCCTTAGGGGATGAATTTCGAAAAGTCGCTCTATAGTGGATGTTCACGCCATTATAGGGATGCACTGTCAAAATTTCAGCCCTATATCTATAGCGGTTTGGAAAAACCCAATTTCACCCCCTTAGGGGATGAATTTCGAAAAACCGCTTTATAGTGGATGTCCACGCCATTATAGGGATGCACTGTCAAAATTTCAGCCCTATATCTATAGCGGTTTGGAAAAACCCAATTTCACCGCATCTGGTTTGGAAAAACCCCATTTCACCCGCTTAGGGGATGAATTCCGAAAAATCGCTTCTTAGTGGATGTCCACATCACTATAAGGATGCACTGTCAAAATTTCAGCCCTATAGCTCCAGCGGTTTGGGTAAACCCCATTTCACTCCCTTAGGGGATGAATTTCGAAAAATCGCTTTAATAGTGGAAGACCACGCCATTATAGGGATGCACTGTCAAAATTACAGCCCTATAGCTTTAGCGGTTTGGGTAAACCCTATTTCACCCCCTTAGGGGATGAATTTCGAAAAGTCGCTCTATAGTGGATGTGCACGCCATTATAGGGATGCACTGTCAAAATTTCAGCCCTATATCTATAGCGGTTTGGGAAAACCCCATTTCACCCCCTTAGGGGATGAATTTCGAAAAACCGCTTTATAGTGGATGTCCACGCCATTATAGGGATGCACTGTCAAAATTTCAGCCCTATATCTATAGCGGTTTGGAAAAACCCAATTTCACCGCATCTGGTTTGGAAAAACCCCATTTCACCCGCTTAGGGGATGAATTCCGAAAAATCGCTTCTTAGTGGATGTCCACATCACTATAAGGATGCACTGTCAAAATTTCAGCCCTATAGCTCCAGCGGTTTGGGTAAACCCCATTTCACTCCCTTAGGGGATGAATTTCGAAAAATCGCTTTAATAGTGGAAGACCACGCCATTATAGGGATGCACTGTCAAAATTACAGCCCTATAGCTTTAGCGGTTTGGGTAAACCCTATTTCACCCCCTTAGGGGATGAATTTCGAAAAGTCGCTCTATAGTGGATGTCCACGCCATTATAGGGATGCACTGTCAAAATTTCAGCCCTATATCTATAGCGGTTTGGGAAAACCCCATTTCACCCCCTTAGGGGATGAATTTCGAAAAATCGCTTTATAGTGGATGTCCACGCCATTATAGGGATGCACTGTCAAAATTTCAGCCCTATATCTATAGCGGTTTGGAAAAACCCCATTTCAACCCCTTAGGAGATGAATTTCGAAAAATCGCTTTATACTGGATGTCCACGCCATTATAGGGATGCACTGTCAAAATTTCAGCCCTATAGCTATAGCGGTTTGGAAAAACCCCATTTCACCCCTTTAGGGGATGAATTCCGAAAAATCGCTTCTTAGTGGATGTCCACATCATTATAGGGATGTACTGTCAAAATTTCAGCCTTATAGCTTTAGCGGTTTGGAAAAAACCCATTTCACCCCCTTAGGGGATGAATTTCGAAAAATCGCTAGGGATGCACTGTCAAAAATTTCAGCCCTTTAGCTCTAGCGGTTTAGGTTGTGCGTTGTCTTTCAGTCAGTTACTTTTTATACAATAGAAAAAAAGTAAAGAAAATAAATCCCCTTACAACTTATTGAACCCCATTTCACCCCCTTCAACCCTTTTTTCTCCAAAAAAAATAGCCTATGTCCGTCTCCAAGGTCTAAACTATGTCTGTTGCAAATTTCATCAAAATCGGTCCAGCGGTTTAGGCGTGAAAGCGTAACATACAGACAGACAGACAGACAGACAGACAGACAGACAGACAGACAGACAGACAGAGTTACTTTCGCATTTATAATATTAGTAAGGATTAAATTCGAATCACCACGACCCGCGGATCATAATGCATTTTCAAAGTGGCCCGCGATGGGTTGGCCACCCCTAGTTTAATGGTAAATTCTGGTCTACATGGTCTTACATTTCCAAATAAATCCCCATTTTTACAAGATAATGTTATAAACAATGGCTAACGAGTTTATTAAAAAAATCTAAAAAATAAAAACAGATCTTAGCTACAACCGCTATACTATATTTAGAACATTAATAAAAGTTTTTCCTTTAAAAACGGGCGGTTATTGAACTAAAAAATTTCATATTTTTAAGGAATAATCATTTGCTTGTTACTATTTCATAAAAAAATCATCAAAATTTAAATATTTTGAAACAAAAAATTATTCTATCGTTAAGTCCAGACTTTAGTATAGTATACTTTTTTGTAGACATAGAGACTCTCGTGACATAATAAAGGAGCCTATAAGTAGCCTATAATGGTTTATTGGAATCACCTTTGTTGATTGGATTCTCGTGCTCGAATGCATTGCATACAGGGGAAGTTTGCTCTTTGGAGTCCGCATAGGGGCTCTGTTTCCGTCAAAGACATAGTGGCTAAGTGTGTACTTAAGGTATGTATTAAAGTGTTTGTCTGTCAGTTGATTGTTTTATTAGGCTTCTACTTTAGAAAACCCTTTAGTCTATTTTGAGCACACGGTTGAGAAATTCTGCACTGTCCTTCGTGTATAAGTAAGTGTACTTTAGTATGTCATTACCGTTGAAATTTTTCATATTCCAAAGTCCCCAAAATATTTTTTTTAATGACAGCGAGTTTTGTTTTTTTTCGAATTCGAATAAAACTTCATAGGTATGTATGTATGTATGCACGTCAATGGTGCACTGAAAAGCGGCGAAGTTAAAACTCAACACTATTTAAAAATAAAAGGCCAATGTCCCTCATTTCAATTATTTGTTTTAAGTGTCTGATCCATGGTTCTGAGGGAAATACGATTTAATTTGTCTTCGAGCGTAATAAAATAGATCGAAAATTTTACTAAAAATAAAAACATTTACATACATATTTTATGAAATTTATTACTTTTCATTTAGAACTAAATTTGTATCTATAAAAATCTCATGACACAGTGTTTGTTATCGAGTTCCGCCGAAACGGGTTTTTACTAAATATACGTTAGATCCATGGCGGACTTCTCAAGAGGGCGGATTGCCACTTTCTTAAGAACCCCTCGACATGGGTATCAAATAAAAGGGTATGATAAGTAGAATACAATAAACAATAAAGTACACTCAATATACCGTTAGATCCATGGGGCCGTCTCAAGAGGGCGAATTACCATATTCTTTAAAACCACCTCGACATGGGTATCAAATGAAAGGGTATGATAAGTAGAATACAATCAGCAATGTAGTATACAAAATATTCCGTTAGATCCATGGCGGCCGTCTCAACAGGACGGATTTCCACTTTCTTCACAACCGCCTTGACATGGGTATCATCAATGCACTTCGTCTGTGTAAAATTCATATCTTGAAAAATACTAACCTAATGGATGGTTATTATTGGCTACTCTTGGCTTATGGGTACAGCGAGGCGTACCGATCCCCAGCTAGTAATATTATAAAACAATTAAAATTAAAAAATAAGTAAATGTATTATTAATTGAAAAAGGTTATATGCACTTACAATTAAATACACTTTCATTTTAAAGCAGGACGTTTTGTTTTTATTATGCGTTTATATAACGATATCATAACTTTATTGTTTTATTATAAGTTTATATTATGGCAATTAATTTTTTTTTATATATTAGTATTGTTACGTTTTTACGGCTTAACGGATTCGTAGGATTAATTAAGGAATACACTTTTTAATTATCCACACAAAATTTATTTATTACAAACCAAAACACAATTTAACAACAAACACAATTCTAACAGTTCACTATAATCACTTTCAATATAATAACTCGCACTATTAAATTGTATCTATCGCTTTATAGTTCACTTTTAAATCACCACTTTTCACTGTTCTAATTTTAGAACACTTTTATCGCCTTTCAAATCAAAACTGACTCACTCAGCGCCTGCAAGTCGCTTTTATATCCCAGCTCCACTTTTATCTAACTTCTGGAACCTTCATCCCTTTTTTAGTGCCTAGTGGTATGTTCTTTTCTTTTCGGCAAAAAGCCTGAAGTTGTCTTCAATTGTCGCTCGTAGCAATTTTAGTTTAGTACATAAATCATTAGTTCAGACAACAACTAGAGACGGTAACGGCAATCGTTGATTCAGCTTTTTAACGAACAGATGGCGCATAAATCATAACATTGCCCCCTTCTTAGGACTGTTCGTCTCGAACAGTTGTCCATCCTGGATCCGGCTGATGATATGGGCACAGCCTGTCCATAAGAACTATCTTCTTCTTTGCTTTGGGTCCTTGTTGAATCCTGTAGACAATACCGTTGATCCGTGTTAGGATTTTATAGGGCCCCTCCCACTGGCGCTGAAGTTTCGGGAACTTGCCTTTTCGTCGTCGAGGGTTGAACAGCAAAACGAGGTCACCTTCCTTGTACCCACAACTTTTCCCTCGGAGGTCGTACCTTGGTTTCATCCTATCACCGTCTATGGCCGTCTTGGGATTCTCCCTTGCGATTTTCTCAACTGAGGTCCCAACGTTGTATTGTCGCGTTTCTTCTTTCGCTCTGACTCGTGGTGCCTTACTGCCGGCACAAACTGTGCATTTACGATACCAGTTCGTAACATCCTCCCGCATATATGAAGCCAATAGAATCTCTTCTTTTTTCCTTGCCAGAGTTTTGTTGACTCCTAAATGTCCTCCTGCCGGGCTATTATGACACTCCTCGAGAATATCTGTTATTCCGGCACGAGGGACTCGCACCTGCATTCGATGAGTGGTACCACCAGCTGTTTCCCATTTGCGCTTCAATACTCCTCCTTCGATATGCAATGAATCCCATTTCCATGACAAAATCGCAGAAATGTCCAGGTCGTCGCGTTGCGCATCTCGAATTCCCTGGTCCGCATATTTTATGCTTGGCTCAGCAGTCATCTTTTGACACTTTTCCTCAATACGCCAACGATATTTTAAACCTGGTTCGCATGGTCGCCGGGACAGTGCATTATTCATTGGAATGCCCCTGTTGCGATGTTTTATCATTCCTTCCCCAATGTCCAATAGTATTCCGTGTGTTGTCATAAAGTCTAAGCCGAGAATACACTCGTCTACTATGTCAGCTATCAGGAACGCATGTGTAAACTCAATGTCGCCAAACACCACATCCATCATTGTCTCCCCATGTAATCTCACTGGTTCTCCGGTTACCGTTTTCAAAGTGTACTGGTCCGCGTTCTTCAGCCACTTTCTACCGACCAAGCCAGCCCGGATGACAGATATTGAAGCACCTGTATCCACTGTAATTGTGCATTGTTCATCACCAACTTTCCCCTCGATTACAAGGCTGTTGTTGCTACGCTGCAGTTGGGTGATGTTGATGACATCAGAGGTCTCAATTTTCCACACCAACTCCCTCCGGTCGCCCTTCTCCCGTTGTCCACATTTTTCACAGCATGTTGAGCCACTTCCACTCCATGGAGATTCCACTCTCCTTCGCTTTCGACAACTCCTTTGGAGATGGCCCGTCTCACCACAGTTCCAGCATCGTAGACGGCGACGTACTTCCAAAATGTTGATTCAATGGCAAATGTTCTCAGCCGCTTTGATTCTCCTGAGGTGGACCGTACTCCTTGGTGCTTGCTTTGTTGTCTCGTATGCCAAAGCATATGCCAAAACTTCTTGGGTAGTCTTCTTTTCGGCCAACTGGCTGCCTGTTGCAATTCCCGGTCAGCAAATGCGTTAATAAGAGCCTCTCTTGCTATTTCATTGATATAGTCCTGTCCGAAACTAAGATAAGCCAGATGCATTAACCTCTCGATATCGGCGCATAGTTGTTGTAAAGTTTCTCCTGGCTTTTGAAGTCTGTTTCGAAGTTGAATTCGATAAACCTCTTGCATGTGCTGACCACCGTAACGCATTTCCAGCGCTTGAACTAAGAACCCGTAGCTGTTGCGATGTTCTGCTGGTACGTTTGCCTTGATAGAAGATTCGAGACTTTCCAGATCATTCCTTACATTTTCTTTCATGTTATCCAGCTTATTGTCGACAGAAAGTAAGAATGATTCGATTTTATGCTCTAACTGGCTCCTCTGTTTTTCCATCGACTCTTTGAGTTCCGCGATCGAACGTTCATGAACTACTGTTAACATTTTTTGTTCATCTTTTAATGCTGACACTTCCGCCTTGATCTCTGTTGTCGCCTTCATATCTGCTGATGACCTTTCTTGCACTTCCCTCATATCTGCTGATGACCGTTCTTGAGCTTCTTTCATCTCGGTTGCCGCTTCCTTCATCTCTGCTGATGCAAGTTCTTGCGCAACTGATGACCGTTCCTGTACCTCTTTAATCACCATCAATGTCTTAAAAAGTTCACAATAGTTTTGAAAATTCACTTATTTCAGTTATCTCTTAATTAATCCCACTTCTGACACTATTTGTTACGTTTTTACGGCTTAACGGATTCGTAGGATTAATTAAGGAATACACTTTTTAATTATCCACACAAAATTTATTTATTACAAACCAAAACACAATTTAACAACAAACACAATTCTTACAGTTCACTATAATCACTTTCAATTTAATCACTCGCACTATTAAATTCTATCTATCGCTTTATAGTTCACTTTTAAATCACCACTTTTCACTGTTCTAATTTTAGAACACTTTTATCGCCTTTCAAATCAAAACTGACTCACTCAGCGCCTGCAAGTCGCTTTTATATCCCAGCTCCACCTTTGTTGGAAATGAAACGCACCTTTAACAATATTATTTTTATTTTGAGCTAGCAAACACCCGCGTGCGTCGCAACGCCTTTTAATAAAACAAAATTATGTGTGCATAGCCCGGAATAAGAAAAGGGTATAATGAAACAAAGAACAAATCTGCAAGACATGATTTTGGATATATAAAAAACTTTAGAGTTGACTATAAAAATATGTTATCTACAACTTTTTTTAAAATTCGAGGTTAATCATCGGACAACTTTTATACTTCGTACACAAACGATTCCTAGCCAATTTGGCACCCTGAACTTGCCCCATGGGCCATGGCGAACATGGCTTGAGACGAAAATTGCCAACATTTTAAGACGATACTACTGGTTTAATCCTAAAAAGTACAGTTTCTGCTTCCCGCTTTCGTGTTTCGTCGTTTCCGGTCATACCGCCCTCACGGCACTGGTTAACAATCCACTGTAACGCTTGTTAGATGTTTCACTTGTATTAAAATGTTGGCGGCATTACTGAGTTGAGTAGCTTTAGTTGATATTTTCGAAATCGTCATAAATGTCGCTCATCAAAATTTCCTCGTCTATTACGAACTTTCAAACAACATCCAGCAGCTCAATGTCATCATTCTCATTAATCTCAGAACATTTTCTATTGTACATATATCCTTTGTTGAGGAGAATAGTATTGAATTCAGAGTTTTCCGATTGCGCTCTCATCTTTTGCTTTAAATGACGTTTTCCAATATGTCCCTAAATGAGTGATCATTTCAGACATGCATCAATATTATCGGCCCACATATTTGTCCGACAGCCGGCAACATTTGCCCGGAATCTATGCCAATTAAATCTCGCGGTGTTCTTGTAATAGATACTTTATTTGCCATAGTACACTCATCGCATTCCCAGACATTCTTGTAAAACTTTAGATTTTGTCCACGCAGGTTTTTAGATTTGTTCCACGCAGGATTTTCCATATCATCTTCTTCGATCGGTATCTTAAGCATAGAGTGAGTAGTTCTTCCTGATGTGAGTAAAGTTGCCGAAATCTCTGCTACTGTCCTGATCTCATATTGACTAAATAACCGACCTTTCGAAATGTTAAAAAGCGTGGGACTTTACCTATATTCTTATTTTATTATTACTGCAACTTTTCGCTAGCGCCCCATATATCATATATATACTGGCTTGAGCAAAAAAGTTTTCATTCAACATAATTTTTTACATTTTAGTCCATTTCTAAACAAAAGCATATTTTTAAGTTTTTTTTAACTATATTTTTAGTTTTCTACCTTTTAGTTTATTATATGCCTTCCGTTATTTTGTGGTGACCGATATTTAAGCTTACTGAACTCTACTCATCATACACTTGTATTTGGTATCCATACCGAGAGCGTTGTAAGAAAAGGTAGTTCGCCATTTTGTGTTGGCTGCCATTTTGAATTTGGAATTACGCCACCCAGGTAATAGTATTCTACTTGTCATATCCTTTCATTTGATACCCATACCGATCGTGATGTAAATACAAAAGGAATCCGCCATATGTGTTGGCCGCCATTTTGTTCCGGCCACCATTTTGAATTTGGAATAGCACCAAATAGGTAATTATAATATACTTATCATTGACTTTCATTTGATACCCATGCCGGCGGTCAGCGAGCACAATTGCGAAATTTATCCGCCATCTTGAAACGGCCATCATGATTTTTTTACAAAATGGTCAGATTGCGTTGTCACTTGAACTGTACATGTGTGCAAAATTTGAAGCTGATCAGTTATATGGAAGTGGGTCAAAAACAATTTTCAAGATTTGTCGACATGCATACATACATCCATACAACATACAGGTAGAGCTAAGATATAGTGCATATGAAACATGCCCAGACAGACAGGCAGACATACAGACATACAGACAGACAGAAATTTTAAAAATGCGTGATTTCGTTTTAAAATCATGTAAATAACCATATAAAATTAAAAAAACACAATTATTTTGAAATCACAGACAGACCCTCCAATTATATTTATATAGATTATTCTTCCGGCGAGTTATTTTCAAAGATACATATCACCCATCACATCTGAAATCAAATTAATAGAGATATCTTCATCATCTGTACAATTTTCTTCAAAACTCACGGAATCGTTTGTATCTTTCCTTGACAAATCTGTAACTGTCATTAAGTTTTCACTTTGTGCGTCTTCATAGTTTGTTAGATCCGAAGTTTTTTATTTATTTTTTTTTTAAATTTCTGTATACCCTGTATGTGCTGGGATTTATTTCATACGTTCCTTTAAAATGCATTATCATAGAAATCATTTGCAATGGGATCTTGGTTCAAATGCCCTGTTATAAGGTACCTTTGCTTGGTTTGAAGGTACTGCCAAGTGTTTCAATTGCATTTATAGTGCGAATGACACCATCAAAGCAGTATGGCCTCTTCATGCGGCCTTTATGCATCCATGTCAAAATCCAAGTTTTTACTTCTGGGAGATTGTGTAGCATGTTTATATTTTCGCTTGATAAAGCATTTCGACCTGGATTTTTAGAAAATTTGCTTACACTATTTAGTTGGTCAAATAGAGTATTATGCCTTGAAATAAATGTAGCGGTATTAATAGCGCATTCTTTTTCTAAAGGATCTTTAAAGCAATCTAAAGAAACGGCGGTAAAAATAGCCGCTGCAACGGAATGGCTTAAAATGTGCGTACAGGCATTCGATTAAAATGTTTTGGGTCAATATGCACATCAGATAGCTTGAACATTGCTCGTATTGTCCCATTATCGAACTCATATACTTTTCGAATGATATCCCATGAGACTCTTTTGCCTGCCACAATTATATCATCTAAATACAAAGAGTGTAGTATTTTTCATTTTTTGACCAATGACTTTTTTCCATATGAAATAATTGGCTTTTAACAAATGTTTTTACTTCGCTGTTCTTATTTTCCAATAAATTATCCAAAAAAGTTAAAGACATTTTGTTCTCATCTGCACGATTTTTCTTCGGGCAATGTTCTAGTATTCGACTTTGAAAAATCAAATATGTATTTTTAATATTTTGAAAACGCAATTTTAATGAATAATAATAGCGTGGGAAAATATAAGTTAAAAGTAATATTTGTTTATTTATCTGTTTAAAAACAGTTCTAAAAAATTTATTGTTTGTGTAACTCGCAAACACTAGAATGTCACCTAAGAACAATATCTAAAGTTTAATCAATAAACTCTTACCTGAAGTGATACAAATTACTTACCAATAAACTAATAATAAATCAAGAATAAAACACTAATAACTAACACCAACAAATTAATATTTTTTACAAGGTTTTGTCGCCAAAATTGCAAAAAAAAAACAAATAACTCTCACTGATTCTCTCAGTTTTCCAACGGTCCACCCAAATCAAATTCAATCAAAAGCACTTAATCTCACAAATTAAAAAATTTGAAAACTGATTCAGAAGATTAAATAATACTAGTAACGCCTGTTGTCGATATTCGACCAAATTTATTCTAAGAAAGAATAAAATTAAACCAAAGTTATTTTTACTGATAAAAACATAGTACATATGAAACTGGAATGCACCACCGACCCACCGAATTTTTTAAGTTAGCTTGTCTAAAGAAAAAATAAACATATATTGCGTTCATTCACTCTATTGTGGTGCTTTCGCGGCAGGAAATTTAATAAGATTTTATGGGTCAACGATTTCATTAAAAACAATATTTTTAGTAAACAGCCTATCATTATTAAGCAAAGGACCCTTGTATAAACCCAGTTCATCGCCTTGGACAACCTAATTAATATCAACCAACTCATCCGGGATGACGAAACTTGTGGTGATTGAGCAAAGCAATATCTTGCTCTAATTTAAGTTCAATTGGAGTTGCGAAAGAGCTACAAGTGAAAAACCTCACCCAGCACAGGCATCAGCATTTTCACCACCGCCTCAAGCACCAACAAGCACCAAGAAAGAACGAAGGTTCACCAGTCCAAAATAGATTCCACAACGGTGACGACGGGACGTTTTAATGTTTTAATAAATTAGTAACAAAACGACGGGACGTTTAATAGTTCAATAAATTAGTACCAAACCATTAATCAGTGATTGTTTTTATTCCAATACCTAATTAACTTGCCTCTAAACATTTTGGTCCTTCGAGCCGGATCTTGCGATACGTTTATCAAGATCCGAAAATTAACATTGAAAGTTGACAGTGAAAGTGATAGTGAAGTGGCAGTAATCGTGAAGTTACAACCAACATCAACTTCATCACCATAACATCAGAATCACCAGAGGAACATCGAGCACCACAACCAATTTAAGCAGAACCTGATTTAATAAGGAATTAAGGTTAGTAAACATTTTTTTGTTGATCGATCCCGGAACTTTTGCCTACCACAATACCACCCAACTCCCGTGAACTTGCTACAACACACGAGTGCCCCAGTTCTTTAATTACAAAACAAAGTAAAATAAAAATTTCCATCACTCGGTGCCGTAAGCTAAGAAATTCCATAAATCGCAATGGAAGGTGATTCGGAAACCCGTAATTTGACTCCCACTGTCGACGAATTAATTTCTGATCAAGCTATTAATCAGACAGAGCTTGAACGATTTATAAAAAATTATAAAAAAACGTCGAAAGACAGATTAAAGGAAGGATACATCACTGAGCGTAAACTTCTATTAAATGCACAGTGGCAAATTATAGAAAAAACCCATCGCATGTTGTTGAAGCTATACAGCAGCGAGCATAAAAACATTAAATACTTCAAAGACGATGTCTTTAGTGAATTAGAAGAAACCTACTGCCAAGCCTGTGGATTAATGAGTGATCAACTGCAGGCATTAAAGCCACCATCAAAAGCACCAGTTCCATCACCCGTTCCGTCAACACCATTTCCCTTGCACCAGCGACTCGGTCAGAAAACACCGAGATCAAGTTACCAAGAATTAATATACCTACCTTTTCCGGCAATTACGTGAACTGGCCTTCTTTTCACGATTTATTTATCTCGCTGATTCACGAAAATAAGCAATTGAGTAATGTTCACAAATTGCATTATTTGAGAAATAGTGTCAGTGGAGAAGCTGAAAATCTTATTAAACATCTTCAGCTCACGGACTCCAACTACACTTCAGCATGGGAACTACTGAAGGGGCGATATCACAATCATCGCATCCTTGTTACCGCCCAACTGAACCTGCTAATATCCATGCCTACCCACAGTCAAGAGACTGCTCAGCAATTAAGAAGAATGCTGGACAAATTAAATGAAGTGCTAGAAGCACTAAAAGGTCTTAAGGTCATAACCACAAATTGGGACCCATTAGTAATACACCTTCTTACCCAAAAACTGAATCGTGAAACAATCACACATTGGGAAACAAATTTAAGCACCCGCAATGATGCAACCGCTTTACCCACCATCAACGAATTTAAGAATTTCATCGAAAGACGATTTCGTACCTTAGAATCCATTGGGGGTGCAAAAAATATTACTCGTGAAACCCCATTCAACAGTAAACCAGAAAGCACCAAGGTGCATTTAGCCCAACCAC